>OW121848.1:161462687-163962687 GCA_933228895.1 Platycnemis pennipes | reverse complement strand
GAATTGGCTGAAACTTTTTTTTTCCGTAATCTTATCATTCCCAGCTAACTGTTCCAGAAATAAAATTTAGTGGCAATTCATAAATGCTTTTTTTATAAATATTTAAACATTTACAATTTTCTCTCGCGCAGCCCGTCGGCTCCCCCATTTGGAATACTTGCAGCAGATGGGATGGAAGCCTAAAAATTTCCTAATTGATCAATGTCGTCTGAATGAGATGACTATATGAGATAAAAATATATTATAAATTATAAATGTTAACAACATTTGTTATTTGTTCTGTTAAATGGACATTTGCAGAGAAATTTACCATTGAGCCCCAATTTCGTTGCGTGAAAAATTTTGCTAACTCTTCCGACACAATCTATTGAAAACTAATGAGAAAGCAAAATCCTTGTATTCAAAACAAATGTAAAATGGCTAAGTTAGCATACTTTCTGTAAGCATATGGTGTCCTTCCTTGTAGGAACGTGTCCTCTCGGAAATATTTTATTTGAGGATCCTGTTACTCCTGCCTGCAACTAAAGCTGAATCCTGGTCCCTTGCTTGGACGAAGAGAGTCTCTTCATTAAAACCACCTCATTTGGTTCGGGTATTGCTTAATGAAACCCCCTAATGCCTGGCATACTAACTGCCTGATGAAATCTTTTTTGCAAATACATCGGAATGTTTTCCAATTTCTTCTTTGTTTGCGTAGCCAAAATTCACTCCTAAAATAAGATCTTTTGCCCAGTTAAAGAGTTCTATAGGTGTACATATTTGTTTTTCGTATGGAAGCTGAAGACTTGCTCTTGCTGCTAGTCTTTTCAAAGTTCCTCCCAGTCCATCACTTGGCCTTTTACCATGCAATGTAACAAAGAAATACCATTCTGCAGAGACTGTGAAATATTTCCTGTGAAGAGATAATTTCTGAATGTTATGCTTGTTTTTATGATGAGCAACTGCTCCATCTGAATAATATATCACTTTTTTAAGTTTCGGAACTTTCAATTTCAAGATTTTAAGGAGAAGTTTTTGAAAAAAATGTACAGTTGATGCTATATGCTTCAGCCTGTCTGATATGATAACGTAGTTCAATGGGAATTCATTATCCTGGACTTTAAGGTGGTAATAGCAAGCGAAGGGGTGAACTGTTGCTTGGTCGTTATTCTAGTGCATATCTTGCACGCTGTCCTGTAAAATGAAAGCGTAATTTTCTGAAAAATCTGCAGTGACGAGAACCTGCCCCACTTGGATGTTATGCTTAGCATTTCTAAGAAATTCAGATTGATTTTTAGCAATGTAGCCATGAGACTGAAGTTTCTGTAACTTAACAATAACAGTTTCAAGAAATTTATCGGTAAATTTTGTAAAAATTTCTAGTGAGCAACGGTCAACTTGCACGCATTGGTGGTAAGTAATGCAATCAATTAAATTTTTTCCAAGTGTTCTTCTATTGAATTCCGAATTTTTCTCGGCCCAGGGCAGTTTTTACATTCGTTCAGATGAAATGCGTGAGTGAGAAATGCAACAGTGTTGCAATGCAGAGGAAAATTATAATTGTGACAATGGGGGTAGAGATATTGTATGGGATTAATGCAATACATTGATTCCGGACATAATTGAAAAGGTAACATTTTTTTATTGTTGACATTTGTTGTATACTAATACTAAAACTTTGTAGGATATACCTGCTGAAGTCTAAAATGATCCCTGCATGTATATAGGCCAAACAGTATATGATGAAGTGATAACTTTCCAGTGTCGTAGGTGTACAAAAAAATTCATATCTCCTATTGTACTTGGAATCCCACTTTGAAAGTTGGTACATATATTATTGAAATGTGTATGTTGTTAAGGAAAAAAAATTAAGCAAAATAAAATATCCCATTTTTCATAATTCAAGGTGAATTATGAAAAACGGGAAAAAAAGGCCCATCAAACTATATTGACCTTGACCTTTGATCTATAATTATTTTTAACCTCAACATCTCAAATGAAAGGCAATATTAAGAGCTTTAAAATGACACCACACACAACTCTCTAAGTGTGTTGGTATTGGAGTTACAACAATTCAAATAGTGCACCGCAGACCGCTAAAATTTGATTTTTGGGCAATATTTAGACCCAATTTTCTAAAAAAGTATTTGGCCCAGGGGTGTAATACTTGGTATTATTTAGTTTCTCTGTAGGACCAACAACTTTACCAATCTTCGTCAGAATCACAAAGGGTGAGGTAAATTTTACCATTTTTTTTGGTTGATTTGACATGGAATGACCCGAACTGGAAATTTGTGGTAGTTGTTTCCCCTCTACAACAATTGGTATTGCTGCAGGTGCTTTATTTTTGTTACAAAAATAGATAAGACCAGACTTGTCAAGGTTCAGTTTAAGGAAATTATTTTGACACCACCCATATAGGAGTTTGGTGGCACTGACTGCTGTAAGGGACAAGCTATTCAGTGATGGGGCTGACACAATAACATTAGTATCGTCAGCGTAGAGTATAGGTTTGACACCAGTAACCGATTTAAGAGTATATGGTAGATCATTAATGTACAGCAAAAATAGAATAGGGCCCAAGACAGAGCCCTGCGGCACACCAAGTAGGACTTCTTTACCAGGAGAGATAAACTGAGTGCCATTTTTACATAATACAACATGTTGGTGACGTCCACTCAGGTATGATTCAATCCACTTATAAGGAGTACCTCGTATACCATAGTATCGCCGTTTCAGCAAGAGTAGTTGGTGATTGACAAGATCGAATGCTTTAGAAAAGTCAAAGAAAAGACCCAGAGTCTCTGTTCTATTGTCTAAATTTGAGAGTATGTGGGTCACCATTTCATAGGTGGCTGTGGATTTCCTGAACCCATTCTGAGAAGGGGACAAGAGACTGAATGACTCAAGGTATGATACCAGATGGTTATAGAAGACCTTTTCAAAAATTTTACCTAACTGGTTCAACAGGGAAATCGGACGGTATGAATTCATGTCCTGTTTGCTTCCTTTGCCTTTGTAGAGAGGAACAACTTTGGCAGTTTTGAGAGAGTCTGGCAAAACTCCAAGCCTTAGAGATTCATAAATGAGGAATAGAACCTGATCCTTGATAACAAGGACACATCTTTTTACAGCACTCCCGGGGATACCATCTAATCCATGACTATTTTTATTGGGCAATTTATTAACAATATTGGACAATTCAGATTCGGTACAAGGAAACAAGTATAGCGAATTGCTTGACGATTGGATTACAGAATAGTTATTTGAATTGCCTGGGATTGAGGGCATCTGATGAGACAGGTAAAAATCATTGAGATTGAGAGTATAATCAGAAATTAGATCCCCTTTAGAGTCTTGAAATTGAAGGTTGCAATGTTCATTGTGGTCAGCTTTGGATTCTTTGATGATTTTCCAAATTTCTTTTGATTTATTGTCAGCATTTACTATTCTATGATTGTTGAAGGATTTTTTGCGGTTTGAAGAAATTTACGGTATCTTTTCTTAAGTGCCAGATACTCTAATCGATCCGACAGCTCAATTTTATGTTTGTAGTGTATGGCAGCCTCCTTCATCTCACTTGGCAGACATCTGATTTCATCTGTAACCCATGGCTTTTTACGTTTGGAAAGTAAAGGATTTTTCACCTTCTTCAGGACTAAGGGAAAACAAATGTCAAAGTAATGTTGAAAAGTAGAATAGAAGTACTGAAAACTACCATCAAAGGACATTAAACTATACATTTCAGACCAATCACGTGAATTCAACGTTTCTTGAAAAGCTGTTATGTTCTGCTCCGTAATATATCTTTTGTAGAAGCTGCTGGAAAAGTCATTTAAAAAAATACCATACATCTACTTAACCTCTCATGAGGATTGCATTTTTTCAGATACATATGTTAAAATCAATTCCTCCGATTTCTTCAAATATAATTTCATTTGGCATTTTTATGACCAAAGTATGAATTTTACAAATTTTGCCCAAGTATTGCCTTTTCGGCATTAATGGGTTAATATTGTAAACATATTTGTTGAATTTCAAGTCTGGCATCATTGATAATTTTGGTTATTTTTACATACATGTACCTCTATGTTGCTACCTGTGATTTCTATATTTGTGAATTTCTCTTATAGGTTGCTGGCAAATGTGATTCTTTCATGTGCTATGGACCTCTTGTTGTTGATGGTTATGGTTGCTGCTACAATCCACGCCCAAAAGAGATTAATTTTGGAACATCAGCCTTTAAATCATGTCCAGACACAAATGCAGACAGGTTTCGTGAAGCATTGGATAAATCTTTGATCGATATGCATGATTCCCTTATGAGCATTCAAAAGTCTAAGTTGTAGAACTTGATATTTGTTTGCAAATTAAACAGCATTACTGTGATTCCATAAAAAGACTGATGGATGATGAAGTTTTCACTCCATAAACTGCTGCTTTCACTTAATTACACTGTCCACTTAAGTGGATATGCATTAATCACGACACCATCAAAGATGGACAAATTTATTTAAATATTTTACCTACAGTTGTTAATTGCCATGTTGTTGTCTTCAATATTGAGGTAAATAATGCTATTATCTGATATAAGCTCCTTACAAATGATGAAGAGCTTTAACTTTGTTATCTGTAATTAATAAATGTCCACATGGATTTCACATGATTTTTTTTACTAATAGCTGAGCAAATGCTAATGTCGTTATCATTGTTAAAATTGCATTATGGTACCAGTTTAAAATAATTTATATTACGGTTATCCTAAAATAAGATATAGGGAATTCATCACTCTTTTCCTCAATGAAATGCAATTTTCCATGAAGAAGCAACTCTCATGTAAAATGGGATGCAAGTAAGAATTTACCTCTCAATTGAGAAATCAAAGAAAGACAGTCTTATGTAGGAATGGTTAGGCTGGGTCTACTCAAAAAATTTTGGTGGGCTTGGGTGCCTACCCAAAAAAATTTCAGAGAGAATAGATTTTCCATAAGTTTTCCCCTTAATTCTGGCCAAACATGGACAGTCTCAGCAATATTCGACCATTTTATCTGTATAATGTGTCTTGGGGAGGTAGTATTACAGTTAGCTTCCTCAGCGAACACAACAGTGCAGCCACTAGTGCTGAGGCAACAAAGCATGGCTGTGCAGACCATTCTCCCTCACCCCATTGCCAGTGTAACAATCAAAAGATTTAACTGAAGAATAGCTGACAATTTTTATGAATGAAACGTCAAACATTAACTAAAAATCCTTTGTAAGATGCCAAGGCAAAGGAAGCCATTTCACCCCAGTCACTTTAATCTATTAGAGCTGGCATCATTTTATGCTTGTAAGTATTTAAGTGTTGGTTTCTAAAATTTTTCCCATGCCATCTTGGCAGTAAGAGCCAATATATGGCTATCGGTCTTAGTATGTGTGTTTATTGGTCTGTGTAATATTCGTCATGACTGTGGTAATATTCCTGCCATGGGTATATCTGTGGCTCCCTCAGGAGTGTACTAGTTCCCCCCTTACCAGTGTGTTCAACAACAAAAGAGCTTATAGGATTGGAGTGCAGTGATTTAGCTGGAAGGGCTTCTCCATCATCAACCTATCGTCCCACCATCGCTGCAACCCTATTGTTCCTCACCCAGCAACTGTGGCCACCTTTCCCCGGCATGGAAGTGTATTACCCTCCTCATTCTTCTCTACTTGGACGTGAATATTAACCCTGGGCCTGCGATAGTGTCCATTACCAGAATGTGAGAAGCCGACAAAGTAAGATATCTGACGTGTCACGTATTATCGCCGAACTTACCTTGTTCAGTAACATAGCCTTTTCAGAAACATGGCTTAACATGAATGTTTTTGATAATGAAATGGCTTTTTTCCATGCACCTAATTTTTCAACATGATCAGGGTTTCCATGGAGGTTTTGTTTTATTGGCCATCAATTTTGAGTATCCTGCAACCTGAAGGTCCATTATTCTTTAACATTTGAGATATGTGACCTTTAAAATGTCAAATTTTGAGTTTCCACCCATTTTAGATTTGTTTTGTGGGGTGAAGGGCACTCGAGTGCCTGAATCCTGATCAGGATTAATGCAAAATATTTTTTTCTGATACATGTTGTAACCTTCTCCCAATCACGTTCTTCTTTCTTATTTAAAACAAATTCAATAAACCTTCGCTATTACACAAACACTTAAAGAGCTTACCTCCCTGCTGAAGGGATTAATGGTTATTATTATACAACACATAAATAAAAATACTTTGTTCAATAATTTTAATAGTTTAACACTTTCTTTTAATGAGAAATTAACTTTTGTATAAGCAATAATTGGGATAGCCTTTGTTTTTATGTACAGATAGTAATTTTTAATGTTCCAGAGCGGAACAGAAAATACCTTAGGACAATAATTCATTTATTACAAAAAGCAATTGCTCTTCTAGGTAGTAATATGCACCAAAAATTGTAGAACCTGACAAATCATCAGAGTTTTTACAATATTTTTACTGAGCTCAGAAATGATTGATTTCAGTTTACTTTCGCAGGAAGGCTGAGCAAGAAAATGAAAACTTGCTTTAGAGCTGTATTTAGAGCTTTGTAAAGATATATTGGGCCCAATTTACAATGTTAATCTTTATGCTCCAATCTCAATACATTTACATTATTTTTCAGACAGCAACAATTTTAGTTATGGAGGTTATTGTATTTCTTTCTTTTATTACCCTTAAAGGCTACTCTTATTGGTCACTGGGGATTTCTACCTTCACCCCTACGGCTGCAAGTATGGGTTCGCGGTCCGTCTCCTTATCTTCAGATTTCTAGGCCGTATGGTTTATCTCTTGGGTCTCCTGCCTGATTCCTTCCTGGCGCCTCTATAAATTTCTGGTTCCTCTTTCGTCACCTTGGTACCGCCTAGCCTCTGCTTCATGCCGTCTTTATTCCCCGACTTCTGTACTTCTTTTCCTCCTCCTCGTGCCTTTTGATCTTAACTCCTCCACTTATCTCCCCACTGTTAACTCTCTCTCCGCATCCCCCATTACTTATTTATTATTTTTCGTCGTCCTGAACTCTCCTGATGTAAATATTGATTTATTTTAGGCGTCCCTAGTGATCTATTGTTATATGCTATTTTATTATGATTTATCTATTATTAATTTGAATTGCGATTTTATTTATGGTAGTTTGGTTACAATGTGTACCTGGAGTATTAATCCCAGAAGGATCTTGACAATTGATTTATTCCAAACTTTTACAAACCACAATAAAATTACAAACTCACGACCCAGGTTTCGGCGCTAAGCACCATTATCAGGTCAGGGCCGAAACCTGGGTCATGAGTTTGTATTCGTGGATATTCCTTCAAAAAGTAAAAAAAAAAAAAAAAATCGATGTGGAAAGTTGATGCCCTCGTTTATAACTGAATATATTTGTCTTTTGTGTATTTCTATAGAACAATGTTTTAAAAAGTAATAAGTGTGGGTGCTGCAACTCAAAAAACATGCAAATAGTAGCAATAATTGCTATAAAATGTCAAAAAGTGGCATTTTTACTCTAACAGCATGATATACTGGCTCTGTGTCTATGCCCATATTTTGGATATGGTTTGCACAAAAATGTAACAAGAACTGATTTTTAATCTACATGTAAGCACTTATCCATGTGCTAAAATTTAAAAATGGGTTATCAACCACTATCTTTAAAATTGGTTGATTTCTGATGGAATGATCCTTTTGGTTACCAGCCTTGAAAAGACCTGAAAATATTTTCCCTTGTTGGTAGAAACACTGAAAACGGTTATTAAAAACACTCAATTCAGTACAGGCATGTAATAATTACTTAAATGGAAACTTTATGAAGTAAACACAATTGGAACGGTGAAAAATCCAATAATATTCCCTAAGGCGATATATTCATGGTGACTAACTTTTTGGGAATGTTCATGTTGCGTGTTCCTTAACCACTTGATTGTTGGTTATATATACGAGGTATCATTTAGGTTAGCATTTATGATACTGGAGCCTACACGCAAAGTTTGGTCAGTTGAGTTCTTTGTTCGGATCAGTAATCAATAATGCATCAGCCCGTTAATGCAGAGTGGACACAGTCTAAAGATCTGTTTAGAATGTGGTGTATGCATAGGAGCACTTAGAAAGGACAAATATATATTAAGCAAATTAGACCCATAACACATCAAATTGCAATGGTTTCCATAATTTAAAAAACTTAAAGGCCACAGTTCGTATAAGGAGTCATCATTATTTTCCTTATTGGCAGTTATCAGTTTCACCGTATGATAAGGAGTACTATTTCAGATATAATTAAGGCAACTCATAATTTGGGGTGACATTATGGAATTTTTCTTGTAACTTTTCAAGTACATAGAAGAGATTGAGAGAGTCAAACATTTGTCACGGTTGAGAAGAAAATGGGCATTAAAGAGGAATATTTGCTGATAACTACATGCATTAAATGTCTGGTGAACTACTCAATGCTCTAAATGAAAAGTAATATGAATATGTTAGTGTCCACTATGGACCACCTCATACCAATGTACGCTCCGTATTATATAAACTCAAGATCAGATCAACTCGATTAATTCCCTGAACAGTGAATATAGATTAATCTTATTAAGTATTTGTTATCCTGCCGAAAGAGTCATGAACATTTCTCTCATGAGAGGCATAAGTTTTCCAACCCCACTTTAATCTTGAAGGAGACCTAGGGAGAGTCGATGTTTGTACCATTCAAATATCAGTCCACAATACTCTGTAACTCACTTAAGTTATCCTTGCGGTACTTCGTACAACTCCCAAGGTACACCCTGAATAAAAAATTTTGATGAACATTCAACTGGCAACCTTCAAAGGATCAGCATGTTTAACGGCCGAGGTGGATGTGTTTGTGACTTGAGATACAAGCAGCAGTCGTAGAAAGTCACATTCAACCTACTGGCACGAAGTTCACTCCCATAAGTTAATCGTATGCTCACTTTCCCGGTCAAAGACCTCATCCCAAAGCCAATTCTTTATCCCAGAGTGGAAGACAGTATATAATCTGAAAAACTCTATTAGAAATTTTGTTTCTACCTCATTTATTGACAAATAGATGAGAGCTTACTGTAAATATTTTCCTGGTCATGAAGGGATTGACTATAGCCTCAAAAAATGAACATATTGGTGTGATTACAAATTAGAGAAAAATCGATAACAACATTTATCGATTCTCGATACAGACTCCTGAAAAATTGATTCTCAACATCGATACCATTGGCCTATACATATATACCTATTATTCCTATACATTATTGTACAAATGTTCCTTGAAATCTAAAAATACAATTTTACAATACAAAAATTTGAATATACTATTTACTTTGGGAAAAAACTTCTGATATTGCACTCTGAGGACATTCTGAAAATAAAAACTGTTTGATAATAGTTTAATATTTTTTTCTTACAAAAGCATTAGTTTAATGACAAACATGGTTAGTTTCAGATAAAAAATGTCATAAGAGATTAAAAATAATACGACTGTCATGTCTTAAGTTTAATTTTAACATGATTAATAATTATTCATAACAGTAATAAAAGCATTTACCTAAATTTAATGGTAAACAATCTTAAAATTATGCCTTGTGCGTCGATGGTTTTCTCAAGGTCGATTAAAAAATTTATTAGAGGTGTAGATGGTGGGTACAGGTAGTTGCTGGCATCCAATAGCAACTACCTGCACTGCTTAAAGGTGCAACCGAAAACAGAAATGAACACTAACGAGTTCCTTATGGCAGAAACTGCTGTAACTTGATTTGTTTGGAAAAAAAAAAAAGAATGGTGAAGTACTTGACCAGTCAAGTTTTGCATGGGCATCACCTTCAGGTGATCGATTCCCAACATCCACAAGAATCGACTTATTATACCTGTAACAAATTATTACGTATATTCTTTTTGTGAAATATTTTTCTTTTCCTGCTAATATATACATTATGTCTTAATCCAAATATGAATATTGTATCTTTGTAGATATAGAATGGGGATCATAGTGGGTAGTGCTGGGCTACAGACTGGAGGATCCCAGGTTTAAATCCCTTCTGGACTATTTCCACGTCCAGCAATTTTCTTTTGAGTTACCCGCATCAAGGCTAAAAAAAAGCCTAATTTCATCACCACTGCTGAAGACCTCATCAGGATTAATGACCAGCCTTAGCTGCGCACCGAATGTATATTCTCAAGGAGGTGGAGAGAGTGAGGGTACGTGTCGCTCCTCGTTCTCGAAAGAACTTGTTAATTGTAATCCGACGGGTCCATCCATAATACTTGAGGAGGAGAGGGCTTAAGCTGCGACACATTAACTGGGAGGTGCTGGAGTCATATACTGTTTGATCAAGATGCATTTTAAATGCATTCTTCCCATAAATTCATTCTTTGTTCACATAATAATGATGACCTTAATCTTTGGAACAAATATTAGGGCATATATGCCCCATATATATACATATATCCATCATTATATCTCCACACCGCTGTTGTGTTCAATGTTTTAAGTATGCTCACCATCTCTTTCACCTTCTGTTTGAATTTATATTTGTTAATTTGCACCTATGGCATTGTGTATGAATGGTGAAATGAATAGATGAGATAGGGTATTTAAGAATGTTGGTTATGTCATTCACTAAGGGCCAGATTATTGGCAGCATTATGGACTGAAGAGGTAACCAGGGTTCTCAGAACATGTTGCAGGGAGACAATGAGGTCCACAAAGTGGAAAACCAGCATCACATAATATACGCATGGCGCTGAATAGTCTAAACAAATTCTTATGATTCGAGCAAAAAATTAGCTTTGCGCAGTAAGATGAGAGTAAAAGTACTTTTTACCGCAACCTCAATTTTAATACTTTAGAATACTCGCACATTACTTTAATGAAAATTTGCTCTCACTATGTACAAATGTATAATATTCAACAATTTAATGACATCCATAAAGTACTACATTTGACAACAAGAAGAAAATACTTAAGTAAATGCTTTTTATACAGTTACATTTGGCATTTGTAAATGCGACGGGATAGAGGATCCAAATTCGTCAAACACGTAAGGAAAATAACAATTCATTCCACGGAAGTATACTTAATCACAGGGCGAATAAGAAATTGCCCGCAACACCACTTTTCTCACTGTCGATACAAAAATTAAACACTGAGGTTCCTCAAACTCTCTTACTGTCAGTCAAAACCCGCACAATACTACCCACTCCGCCAACAGCATACGCCTTTTCATGCCATAACAGAAGATGGCCACTACTGCCCTCCGACGGAAACTCAAATCCTCGATAAACGTATTTCATAAGAACATCCACTTGGTCTCTGTCCAGTGAATTTACAGCTTCTTCAATCTGAGAAGACTTAATGGATAACAGCACTTTCAGGGTGAGGTTGAGGGCTGCATCCTTTCCGTGTCAATGACGAAAAAATAGAAAAATTTAGACATTAGATCCAAAACTATAATGGACGCACAAACATAGCATAATTATGGCAGAGGCAACAACTATTAGTATCAAATAATCTGTAAAATTATTAGTGACATCTCCCTTCTGGGGCACCCGTCGACAAGCGATAATACTTCATTCGTCTTTTTAATTAAGACTAAGAGATATAATTCGCGATTCGTTCTTAAGAACAGAAGGGAGAATCGTTTTAACAGAAGAATTCTAGGTGAATGCGAACATAATTCTAGTCAACTGGGCGTGGAAAGAAAGTTCACCGGGCTTCACCCATCGTAGAAAGTTACTCCTCGGGTGTTAATAATAACAGCATCCCGGAGCACCGAAACAATAGAAACTGACTAACCTTGACGGCTTGCTGTTTAGATCCCAATGGTGCATTTTTAAGCACAGTTTTCAACGCTTCGATGTTGCGCCCCGTAATGAAATGATTAAGGAAATACTTTTAATGGTCATGACAATGCTATGAGAAAAGTAATGAATTAATTACTAATGCCAGGAGTAGTGAGTGTAATTTCATTGTTCGTATATTTTCTAGTAAAGGATATTGATTCAGCATCGCTGTCACTTCAGTTTCATCGGGCCCCACTGATGGAGACTGCAATTCACCTTGGTCATCCTCTCGATAATTATCTTCGTTATACTGATCTACGTCAATTTTCCTAAACGCTGAACTTGAAGTGTTTTTCGCCATTTCGAAGCTTTATTTCAGATATATCCTGACTATCACGTAAATTTCACCGATGGTAGTTGTAGGCGGGGTTACCGCTTCGGGTCCTTTGATGCAATTTGATGGTGATTTGTTCGATTACGCATCGACTGTCATGTACTTCCGGAAACTATTTATAAATTTTTATTAATCGCTATACACTTGTCTCAGTAAAAATGTAATTGCATAAAAATTAAAAATATTTATATATTAATGAAAATATTTCCATTGACTTTAAACATTTTCCAAGTTCACTTCTGATTTTTCAATTGCGGTTCTGATCTCCCCCACTTCCGCTCTTAAAACCTCCGGTGGCACACTGGAACACGTTCGTCCGAAATGGTAAGTTTGGGATTGTCTGTAAATCCAATTATTTCTTAAAAATCATTTCTTCTAGATTATTGTAATTATCATCAGTTATTAATGAAGGTTTATTCGTGTCTATGCTATTAACTATTTTACGACATATGTTTATAATAATCAGTGACTAATTGTTAGCGATCACTTAATTATCAGGGTAAAGTAAAATGTTCGGAGTTGCGAACGAAAGACAAAAAGGAGCTCACCAAGCAGCTCGAGGAGCTGAAGACAGAATTAACGACCCTTAGAGTCGCTAAAGTCACTGGAGGAGCAGCGTCTAAACTTTCTAAAATGTAAGTTTTCGAAATGCATTAACATGAATGTTTACAATGGCAGCATCGTGTTTCCGTAAGACCTTTGCTAACAAAGTTTGTTGTCATGTTGATTGTTACATACATTACTCATATTCGTAATTCATGTTGTTTTCTTTAGTCGAGTGGTGAGGAAAGCTATTGCTCGAGTCTATATTGTCATGCACCAGAAGCAGAAAGAAAATCTAAGGAAACTCTTCAAGGTATGTAACATCCCAGAAGAGAGACTGCTAATCACACACTTGATGCTATACAGCTTTGTTTTTCTTTCAATTGTTTTCTAAGGCCGGTTTGCACGGTGCTATTTTTTGTACCAACGAAAACTTTTTTTTGACACTGAACGAAATTATATGCTTGTATAAATGAAATTCTATTCTATGAAGTTCTATTTTACGATCAGTCATTAACACAATTTTCCGCTTTACACGGTACAATTTTCCTCGAGGCTAATTTTCCCCCTTGTCTTTATTCTGTAATTCAAAACGCCATTCTTGTGGAAATCTACTCTACCGATGACATGGTTATATTCATGTTTTACGTGTAATTGTGTTTTCGCTGAGAGTTATCCCATCGTTTGGCTTGCTTCAGGGGAAGTAAAAACCCGTAGTCTGTTGCAACTGTAACAGCAGATTTATCAACCCTTCGAACGGCAAAGGTTCATTTTTTGTCAAAGGCGAGAAAATATCTCACTTTTCCTCTTTTTTATCGATTTCTTTTGGAGGTGGAAAATAGCATTTAGCTACTATTTTCCCTAACTGTCCCTTTTGTGAATATCCCCTTTCACGTAATAGGCACAAGAGGCTATGGCTCGTAAAAATATTATCAGAAAACAATCTATGCTCTCCAGGTGAGGAAACGATGAGAGCAAATCAAAGACTGCCTTTTCTCCCAACGCTAGTTCTTTTCCATTGCTCACATTTGTTTTGTATTTGTATCCCGCTCCAGCGTAATGTTTGGAGTGAAATGCATAACCACTAGCTGATACTAGACACCATAATTTGAGCACAAATCGAATGGATGAACATTTGAATGGAATGAGTGCACACCTTTATGAACATTTTTCTAGAATGCCATCCGAAGTAAGGCACCATCTGCACATCAATGGATAGTTAATGTGCGAATATTCCAAATTGGAAAATTTTCAATTTAGTTGACAATAAAGGTCTTGAGTTTTGCAAATTCATCATTTACGTTGAGCTAATCACTGTCTACGAGGTGTGCTTCACCACATGATTTCATCAAATCTATTTCTGGTTAGAGCTTTTCAAACCAATGGACACCCATAGTCAGGACGTTTTATTCAGTAATGACGAATCTGGAGTCGGGTATTTATACCAAACAAGCAATAAAATCCCATAGAACTTCTTCATTTCCAATCTAGAGAATTGAAAATTTTGTTGGTTTATTGATCTAGCGTATTTCACTAAAAAGTCTATCGTCATATCCAATAAATTGGCTTCCCAAAATAAATGAAAAGTTTAAAATAGTGTGACCCTAACGGAAGTTTTTCAAATGCTCTTGTGACAAATTTATGGTGTTATGAGGCTTTGATATGTAAACTGGAAATGCATTCTTAACCAATTTTATTTCAATGAGGGGTTTTTTGGACCTCTTTCCCTTGCTTGTTGTGACAGAGATTGCTTTGACTCTTCATGGTCAGGTATCGGGGTTGAGCTATGATTTTTCCAGCTTAACCATCTCTTGGTATTGTCTCGTCGTTATCGTTCAAAATCATGACGTCAGGTTTTCTTCGTCCTCTCCACGTCATCTTTGACTTCATCACAAGCATCCATTTCCGCTTAAACGGAGACGATTTCTTTCGCAGTAGTGCATTTCTTTGAGCAACTTATCTTCAGAAAATTTTAGACAAGATTTTCCAGAGAAATGAAAATTATATTAGTTTTAAGTAAACATTGGGAGTGAAGCATTCCGGAAATTAAAATAATCTTGTTAATGGTATTGTAAAAGAAATTAAATAAGCAAATTTAGCTGTAATACAAGAGGGAATTAATTTTTAGCATTCTTGATGCATAACAAAGGGGTAACGAACACCAGTACGTCTATCACAAACGTGATTACTGTCACAGATGTACTAGAAGAGGAAATATCTAAACACCTCTTAAAAATCCAAAAGCACTTTAGTCTACTAACACAGTTGCCTAGATAGACTAAGCAAACTACGAATGAAGTAAGTCAGCGATGACGGCCTCAATGATTGGAAGCGCCTTGATTTATGTTTCACCTGCATATTAGTTTGAAGGACAAAGTGACAGCGCTTCTGCCCAGCGTGGTGAAAATGCAACATTACTTTTGAAACTCACAAATGATACTTTCAACTTGATTTCATCACTGTAGACGTTATCCATTGTTTTAATGAAGGACTAAATTATATTACTTGAAACGTTGCATTACATAATTCAGCAGACAGGCTCCGAAAAATAGTTGATTTTCATCTATAAAAAACTGCTTGAAATATCCTTTTTTGAAAAATAACTGAAAAAAATAAAAACTGTTGATGATAAGTGGATAGGCTTAAAACGTAATCGAAGTATTAAACAATGAATTGGATAAGAAGTTTCTAATGTATAAAAACTTTTGACTGTATATTATAATCTTCAAATTTATGTTGCGTTTTCGTAATGTTGGGAAGTAATGGGTTAAGAAGCTAAAAGAGAAAATGCTCAAAATGTTACTGTTAAAGTGGCTCGAAGAAATGGATGACAGAAAAACTAAGAAAGAATATTTAGGTGCTGATTTAGATTGCGTGGTTTTGATTGCATTGAAGTGAAGGCCTTACTATTTCTAGATAAATGCTAATGGAGCACAATTAATATTTCAGAAACAGACATGATCAAGCCAGGAGGCGAGATGTGTGGAATTTTGCTTGCATGGAATAGTATTTCACAGTCAGTTCTAAAACACGCGTGGTTTAAATTTGGATTGCTTTAAGGTTTGATGTAGACTAAATAAGTGGGGATTTAAAAAAAATGATGTTTCTGAGGATAAAAGTATGATGGAGTTTGCAAACGGCATCTGTAACCCTGAATTAAAGGGAATGAAAACATCCGGACGTCAAAAATGGACCAGTTGTAACTGGTCCATTTTTGACGTCCCGACTGTGCCGGATTAAAGATGCTCAACTGTACTAAAAGGCAATCTATATTCTGCTGTCATGAACCCTAGGTGTTAGAAAAATTGTTTTTGATGGTATTCTAGTATAAAGTCTGACATTTAAAGTTTGTTCTACATTATTAGGATGAACTGTGAGGAGAAATTCAAATGCTATAAAATTAATGTGGCCCTATGTGTTTCTGCTTTTAATCAATATATGTTTCGCTTTTTTAGGGCAAGAAGTATAAGCCGCTAGATTTAAGGAGAAAGAAGACTCGTGCCATGAGACGTGCTTTGTCTCGCAGTGAGTCCAAGATAAAAACAAGGAAGGAGATTCGTAAAAAAATGATATATCCTCCCAGGAAATTTGCTGTCAAAGCTTGATAATTTGTTTATAATAAATAATTCATAAGAGTTCACAGTTCCTTTTATTATGACTTGATGTCAATCTTAGTGTCCTAACATAATCTTTTGAGCCGACAAAATGGTGTGTGACAGGTGGGTGTCACGACACCAGCCTTTTCTGTTTGTATGTTTACTTGTTGTTGCCACGGGTATATCATAATAGAGGAAGGTCTGCCTGTGAGTGCTTTTGAGTGACAAACGCTTACGTTTTCACTAAAGCCAATTATTCTTATTTCGTCTTTGTTCAGCAAACTCAGTTGCACATTTTTGTAGAGAGACAACAGCCTGGATATGGTAACAAGGAAAATATGTTAAACAGGTCGGGCCTTCCTGGGTAAGTGGCTTTCAGGGGAAAAATGTGCTGGACATTCAATTTACTTCGTTCTGTAGATAGCTGTTGTTCATTTACTGTAAATATAATTCATTTACACTTATTAGCCCTCCCAAGAAAATATGTATGATTATATACATTGGATGTGCACTTAATTAATTATAATGCTAGTGACCAAACAGCACGTTGTGTGATTACAGTATATGCAAAAAGACTCTAAGAGTTCAAGGCTTTGTATTTCAAAAATGGGATAAGAAGTATTCATACACTGTGTTAGCATGTAGTGTTTAATGCATTGTTTAGTAATTACTTCATGTTTTTGCATTGAGAATGAAAAATGACCCAACATTTTTAAGGAGGGTAGAGTCACTTTCGCGGTTGCTGTAAAAATATGAATTGCAGAAATGAAAGGAAATTTTGATAGATTAATTGTAGAGTTGGCGCAGGGATTCGAAGATAAGCTCGAATCCTATTCAATCTGATTCGTGATTCAATCGAATCCTTAGTTAAAGGATTCGATCGAGTCTTGGAAATATATATTTGAATACCAGTTGTGTGGATTCTGCGTACCTGTGGTGGATAACCACAGGAATGGGGGCGTTTACTTGGAACCGAAATTGAAATATTGTACACGAAATCATTAGATGGAAACAAAAAAAGAATTTTGTGAAAAAATTAATCTTCTAAACAGAGCCATTCACTCATAAATCAAAAATTAAAATATGCAAATGGTGATTCCCACCGAAAGAACTGCTGTGATAACATTGGTGTTATTTTCCTCCCGTCCTTGACTGTTTTTGGTGGAAGGGAGTGGAGCGGGGTTCTCGGAAGGTCTGCTCGAACAGATCCTGTCGCAATCGCTCCCATTGGCAGAGTCAGATGTGTCCTCCCCTTTGAGATAAGGCAAAGTAGCTTCGCGGGCTTAGTTGTGATTGGACGAAGTCGGTGACGTCAGAGGTTGCACCATGCCCACTTTTACGAAAGGGTTATGGGATGTTTTTCACTGCTTATAACTCGAGAAATAATTGACTGATCAAAAAACAGAAAAATACATGTCTTTTTATTTTACAAACTCGACCCAATTCAGCAATAAAAAAAATATGGTAAATGACCCCATTCTTTGACTTACGTGGGTCCGAGTGATATGGATCCGGAGTTAAGTGGATGTTCAGTTAGGCCAGCATTATGTTTGTATTTCTGTTGCCGCGATAACCAACTGCGTGATGACCTGTGACTCAAGACTGCCAAGAGCTCAAGGGTTGACGTCAAACTACGGGTGTTCGGAATGCCAACTCTAATTTAAGACATTACATAGTTTGATAGATATATTTGATCATCTTGCTGGTGAAAAAGTCTGATGTGATCAGGAATTAACGTCATTTTTTGGGGTAGTTTGACCTTCCTGCGTAAGTCCATGTGTAGTTAAAGCAGCAAAAAAAAGTTTTGGGTTATTAAACTTATTTTCGATTTAAATATCCAGTGAAAGAATAATTGGATTTGTGTTACTCTCGGCTTTGTCAGATTATGTTAACTTAACGGCCTCTCAAAAGATGGAGTTTTCTGTAATTGTTGCTAATTGCTGCCATTAAAGCGGCACTGTTAATGGTTTTTAAAAAAATATTAAACTACACCGAAAAAATACATTGGTGCCTGATCACATCAGACTTCACCATCATGATGATCAAATACAACCTTAATTAAAACACAGTTTATAAACGTACAGGGATTACTGTGAGGAGCCCTAATTTCATAAATAATGGTCTACAGTGGTGAGTTTTTGATTCCCCCAAAATGATTTTATTGCTCTCTTTTGTAAAAGAAATACCTTGTTAAGGAGTGTTATGGCCGATCCCCAGAATTTGATTGCATAATTGGCTGTGTTCACAAATTTACAGTGATAAAGGGTTACTAGTCCATCGTGAGATACTGTCTCTCTTAGATATCTCAAACCATACAAGACATTGGATAACATTGTGGTTAAATCGGAGAAATGTGTAGACCACTTCCCTTAATTTACAATTCTTAAGCCTAAGAATCTACTGTTATTAGCGGGACTTAAACTGATGTTATTTAGGGTAATGTGATCAAAACTATACGAAGAATCATGATTAAACAGTAATATTTGTTTTGCAGTGTTAAACCTTAATTTGTTAGCGGTACTCCACTTCCATACTAAATTTAGTACTGCTTGACTATTATGATGTAGTTCTGTCATATTATCAGCAGAGATTGTAAAGGTAGCCTCGTCTGCATGCATTATTGGTTTAATCCTGTTGCCATTTATGAATACATATAAGAAATATGATGGCCCAAAGAAGGACACATTATAAAATTATTCACACTGGATCAAAAAATGGTAGGCAATGCTGGAGTTGGCATAACGCTCAGAAAGAGTGGTCTGCACGTGAAGAGCTTCCTGCAGTACAGTGAGAGGATTATAATGGTGAAGATTGAGACGAAGCCTATAAATACCATTGTGGTATAAGTTTACATGCCTACATCGGGAAACGAATATGAAGAAGTGGAAGACGTCTATGAGGATATCACTGAAGTAATAAAGCACGTTAAAGGAGAATATAACTTAATTATTTTAGGAGATTGGAATGCTGTCGTTGGCGAAGTTAAGATGGAAGAGTAACAGGAAAATATGGCTTGGGAAATCTAAATGAGAGAGGAGAAAGACTTACAGAATTCTGCACACAACACAAGTTGGTGGTGGCAAACACATTCTTTCAAACCACCAACAGAGAAGATAAACCGGGAAAATGCTTGGAGACAGAAGAAGATTTCAAAGTGACTACATTGTAGTGAAGCAGAGGTGAAGAACTGCTAAAGTTACCCGGGTGCAGATATCGACAGTGACCACAACTTAGTGATGATGAAATGCCACTTAAAACTCAAGAAATTGAAGAAATCAATGAAGAACATGGCAAGTAGAGAAACTAAAGGAACCTCAACAACGGCTGGCCTTTAAGAAGGCAGTGGAAAACAAAATAGGAGAGGATTTGACTGTGAAATCCATGGAAGAGCGTTGGGAAAAAATTAAATATGTACTACAGGAAGCAGCAAAAGAAGTTCTGGGGAGAAGAAAAGTTGTCAAGAAGAAGCCATGGATTACAGAAGAAGTCTTAGGATTGAAGAGAGAATAAAATATAAAAATGTGGAAACTGAAGAAGGGCAACTTGGCTACAAAAGAATCAGGAATGAAATAAACCGTAAAGCGAGAAAAGCAAAGGAAAAGTGGATGAAGGATCTATGCAAAGATGTATGTAAAACCTCGCAAAAGGAAATGTGGAAGTTGCCTACAGGATGGTGAGAAATCACTTCAAGGAACGGGCTGCAAGATGTAACAGCATCAGGGACAAGAATGGAGAACTCTTAATTGAACATGAGGATAAAGTGAAGAGATGGAAGGAATACTTGGAAGATCTGTATAATGGAAGCTATCTTAGAGCGGAAGTAATCTAAGAGGAAAATGAAGCCGATAAGGATGAATTGGGAGCCCCAATCTTAAGATCAGAATTTGATGCAGCTGTAAGGGATCTGAAGATAAATAAGGCTTCGGGATCAGATGATAATCCTGCCGAACTAATAAAAAACGCCGGAGAGAAGACATTTACTCAGCTGTCCAAAACCATATGGGATATGTACTCAACAGGAGAGATACCCATGTACTTTGAGAATAATATCATCATCCCTATTGCCAAAAAGAAGAGAGCTGAGAACTGAACATTTTAAGACCATAAGCCTGATGACACATGCCTTGAAGACATTGATGAGATTCATGTATAGAAGAATAGAGGGAAAAGCAGAGGAGTTCCTGGATGGGGACCAATTTGGGTTCAGAAGAAACATGGGCACAAGAAAAGCAAATTTGGCCCTCAGACTACTTATAGAAAAAATCGAATAGAGAAGAATCTACCAATGTTTGTTGCAATTGTAGATTTGGAGAAAATATTTGACAATGTGGATTGGAACATGATGCTAAAGTTACTGAAAGAAATTGGAGTATCATGCAATGACCGAAGAGTTATCCACAACTTGTGTAAAAATCAGGAGGCCATAATCAAATCAGGACCCAGCAGTACATAAGCAAGCATAAAGAGAGGAGTGAGGTAAGTTTGTGCACTGTCTCCCATATTATTCAATGTCTACATCAAGAAAGCCATCCAAGAAGTCAAAGAAAAAACTTCGGGATAAAATATCCAGGAGGAGAAAATCAGCATGCTATGGTTCGCCGATGGCTCAGCAAGGATTTAGATGCAATTCAAGAGTGGTTCGTAGCTATCAATTTATGTAGGAGGAATAATTCGATAGAGCCCCGGCAAAAATGCTTGGTCTGGAACTGCTCTGAAAGACCAAAGTCTACAATGAGATGAAGGGAAATGGCCTGATGGAATTTGAGATCCTTCAAAGTGGAGAAAACAAAGTCAATGCTGTGGAATGCACACCAAAGCTTGCTTAATTCTACATTTATTTTATAGGCTATGTAATTCTTGGTCTCCTTAGATGCACTTTTGCTCAATTTTAATTGACTAAGTGTTTTCGGTGCACAAAATGTAATTTTAGAATGCATAATAATTGATTTTATTCATATTAACTATTAGCATAGCACCCAGCTAGCCTTGGCCATGTGGTGTATGAAGTGACCGTGGCGGTTACCCTGTGCATTTGCCTGGTGCATGCATTCCCAAGGGACCACTTGTAAGCACATATGATTCACAAGACACAATGTGTCCACAGCACTTAGACAGGAAACCTTTTCAAATTCTTTGTTCGGTGTTAGCTATGTTCAGTGCTCATTATTAAGATAAATAAGTATATATAATAATACTACAAAATTTTCACTTCTGTCTTATAAGAATTTGTCAGCTGATATCCTAGAGTACTCAACGGTCAACCCAATTCCTATCAAGCCATTCCTTTGAGGTTGCAGATTTTGTTTATACATGACAGATTTTCATGTGCAAAATAACCATTTTAGGGTATAGCTGGTGCTGAGAGAAGTGACTGCAAAATGCTAAGGCCTCAGGGATCCCAATGAAGCAATTTCAAAACCAAACAACCTAAAAATATTCCCATTGGTGGACCATTGCTGTAAGAAAACACTAAGGACCTTGTTGAAAAACTGAGAAGGCCAAACTTTTCAGATAAAAATAAATATTCTCCTAAATTTTTTGAAAAAATTTTAAGATTGAAAAACATGAAAATACCAAGAAAGTATCTCTTTGGAAAAACAGAAAAGCTGCCTGATTTCATTGTAATATTGTTAAATAATATAAATGTTACAATAATGTCATAATGTGCTGTATTTTATTTCTACCTTGTTCTATTATCCCTCTGTAAATGAGAGAAGCCACCCCATGAACCTCTATTAGTGATAAAAAAATCCTTGTCCCTTCAACTTGTTCCTTGTTTATCCGGGTTCGACTGTAGTGTTATAGTAGAATCAAGTAAGTTTAATATAAATATTTTCTGTTTTTATCATCACTTAAAACACATAATCATAATTACACATTAAAATTCTTTATTCATATGTAAGAAATGTTGCCAGTCTCTTCCATCAGTTTCTTCATTGTGTGGAATTAGTTTAATCAACATTTCTTTTATATGGTCAGCTGTGTGCCAAGAGACCCATGATGAAAGTTAACGTTTAAGAGGTTTCTAAAAACCAACCTTCGGGTTGAATCACATGAGTGAGTGAGTGGATTAACTGGGTAGACAACGGATACATTTTAAGATGAAACTGTGAAAGCTTTTCCACCCATTGATATCAACAAGAAAAACTAAGTAAAACATGGTAGTATGCAATTTTGAGATTTCAATCTACACATGCACGATCTGTTAGAAAAGTATCCAACCTTTGGCCGGGGAAGGAAACTGGCATACCTGGAGCATTGGAAACCTAATTACCCTCAAAGTAGTCTCCTTGGGACTCCACAGACTTCTCCAAGCGGTGCCGCCATTGCTGGAAGCATTCTGAGAAGACCTCTTTCGGAATGCTGTTCAGCTCGACTGTCGTTGCAGCCATAATATCCTCTCTTGCTTGAAATCACATTCCTTTCAATGGCTTCTTGATTTTGGGGAACAGCCAAAAGTTGCAGGGAGCCATATCAGGAGATTAAGGAGCCTGTTGAACCACAGGAGTCTGTATTTTTGCCAAAAAAGTCTGGATCAAGTGCAAGGAATGTGCTGGTGCATTGTCGTGTTGAGGTTGTCACATGAGGTGACAATTTCCTGTTGACCACAACTCCCGTCTCTTGCACCACACTGCGTCTTGTAGGTGGCAGAGGACATCTCTGTAGTACTCTTTGGTGATTGTTTGACCCTGTGGTGCGTACTCATGGTGTACCACACCGTGGAAGTCAAAGAAAGCAGTCAGCATCACTTTGACGTTGCTGCGTACTTGGCCTTGGTGACAAGGAATGCTTCCACTGTGACGACTGGGATTTGGTTTCTGGGTCATACCTGTACACCCAGGACTCGTCACCAGTAATTATGGTATGCATGAGGTTGGGGTCACTGTTTGTGGAGTCCAGCATGTCCTGTAACACGAAGTTGCTTTTGCTCCGCCATCAGCAGCTTTGGCACGAATTTCTCCGCCATTCTCTTCATGGCCAAATCTTCGGTCACAATGGAATGTAACGAAAAAGTGCTGATGCCCAACTCTTCTGCAATTTCTCGGATAGTCACACGACAGTCCCGCATCACCACAGCATTCACTTGGGCAATGACCGGGTCATTTTGGCATGTTGATGGCCATGGCTCACTCTCCACCGATGTGTTGGCATCTTTAAACCAATTGTACCACTCCTTAATCTGTGTGATGCCCATAGCATCATCACCGAAAGCCGTCTGAATCTTCTGAATGATTTCCACTTGGCTGTCTCGCATTTTTTGGCAGAATTTGATACAGTAGTGCTGCTCCAGTCGTTCCGTCAATTTCCTTGCAATGAAATACCGACAAGAGCACTACCTCACTCAATTGCTGCTTGCCAGCAACGCTATCGAAAGGAGGGAATGAATTAACGCATGTGCATGAAGGTCATCTCATGCAAGCCTGCTTGGTTAAAATCCATCAGGTTTTCAGGAGAAAATAATAAGGTCTGATACTTTTCTAACAGACCTCGTATGCATTACATATTTACTAATGAGGCTTATATGTCTGGACGGTGCGCTCTGCACGGATCTTAGCTGTCTCATCTTGACAAATATTCTAACAATAAGGTTAATGGAATAATACAACCATTCAACAAAATATTTAAAAGGTAGATTTATTTCCTGAGAGATCTTGAAATCATGCAAATGAGATTGAAAACTTATAAATAGTACACAGCAATTAATCTTCATTGAATGTACTTTGGATGATTTCTTCAAACTACTCGGCCAACGTTTTGTCATACGGAGAACTAGGTGAATCATCTTTAGCAATAAAATATGTTGTTGGCCTTAATGCCAGCATTCGTACTTCATATAGGCACCGAGGGAACTTCCTCTGTCGATGGTTCAGTAAAATCTTGAGACCTGCTTGATGTAGTAGTGTTTTGAATGCCTGAAATTAAAATTTTACTTCTGTTGACCTGAGATTTATGAGGACAGTAAGATATCAATAATATCATAACCATATAAAGATAGAGGCATAAAAAATCATATTGATTTTACCTGTACTTTTTTATTACACATCAATAATAAATCACTACCTAGACATTTTTTTCACAAGATGGACCATTTTTATTATTTTTTTGGAGATACAGTAATTTAAAAGCATGGCAAATACATGCATCAAAGTATTTTAGATGAATTTTCCTCTATTAGAATTATTGTTCAGGAAGTTGGACAATATTCTCTCCTAAGGATATGGAGAGAATAATTATATTTGATGTACCCAAATAATCTGGAGGTGTTCCACCATCACCCTTTAGTGCCTGTGACCAATCTATCAGTCCTTTTGGGTTGTGAAAAAACTTCATCCATCCATTTTCCTCACAGATATTTTTTTTACAATGGTTGACTTCTGCATCATCCAATTATACTGTATTAATTCAATAAATATCTCATACACAAAATGAAGTGTCATCATTTACATAAATATGTAATTCATTCATTAATATTAAGTTCTTAAAATAACGAGTGAAGTCTCTTGGGTGTCCCACCAGCTAAGTACATTTTTCAATGCCAGCGTTACAGTGTTATACTCAGACACTGTCATTAGGGCATTTTCAGATCTTAATGAGTATGGATTTGTAGATATATAATTCAGAAATAATGCTAAGCTTTCAATGTTTACACGTACTGTTCTGCTAGGTATTTGGTTTGTTAATTCCTGTCTTGCCTTCTTAATTAGTCAGAGGACAGGCTTCCAAGCTGAAGTTGAGTGTCAGAGTTGAAGTAATTCCTCTCCAATCTTATATAAATGGCCTCTTTGGTCAGTCAGTGCCAATATTTCAATGTTTGACAGAGCTGTTGAGTCTTGTCGAAGCAAATCAGATTATTATTATTGTCTTGCAATCGCAGATTTCTTTGGGTGGAAGAGCCTGATGCAACTTTCATCATCGTTAATTCTCTTCCATATTGTTTGGCCTGTTTTGCCAATATACAGTTTATCGTGCTCCTAAGGGACTGGATATACTCCAGGAGTTTTCAGCTGACATTACTCTTTTACCCTCACCAGGTGGCTCCGTATTTCCCTAGGTGGTTTGTGCAAATGGTGAAAATTTTGTGTCTCTTGAGAATTCTTATTGTTTTCCCCAAAAATGTGGAAATATATGGGATGCAGGCACTTTTTATAGGTTTATGAAGACCTCCAATGGTCCGTTATGGGACCAGGAAATTTTCATTTAATTTCCTTCCCACGGATGAGTTGTGGCTCTTATATTCCTTTTCAGAGCCTGCCTAATTTCTCCCTCACTGTAGCCATTCCCGGAAAGTATTTTTCAGTGGTTAAATTCCATCAGTGAGTTTTCCTCATCTGATACCACCTTGGCTCGATGAATCAGTGTAGATAACACTGGGCCTATGAGGGATGGTGGTGGCTAAGGTACCAATCAGAGTGGGTCAGTTTTTGATACACCTAATAGGCCAGCATTTCATTTTGCTATCAGTGGAGTAAAACGTTGAGGAAAGGAAGACAGTTCTTTTCCTCAAATTCCATGGTAAATTTTATACTTCTAGTTGGTTGTTCAAGTGGTCCAGGAACTCTTGCAGAGCGACAAGTCCATGAGGCCAAATTATAGAAGTGTCATCTACACATCTGTAGAAACTCTTAGGTTTTAGGGGAATAGAGACAAGACTTCAAAGTTCTCCATTAAAAAATTGGCAATGGATGGTGAGAGAGGAGAGCCCATTGCCACACGTTGAAGCCATTGTGTGGTGAAACACACTGTCTGCTTATTGAAGTGTCTCTTTCAGGCGAGCGCCAGTAAAAAGTGATATGATGTTGAAGCTTACCATAATGTTTTCTGGGTTCAGGCGATGTTTTTCACTATCCTCATGGATTATCCTGTGTTCATAATGTTATGCTCACAGTTGCTCCTGTAGGGTGAGAGGATCCCTATAAGGTATTTGGAGAGTTCATAGGTTGCAGAATCTATGGCACTCACAATTGGTTCTGTCTTAATGGACTCTTGGTACTCCACAGGGTAGCCGTCTTCCTTGTCCGGGCATCTGTGAGATCCCGTGAAAGAGGACGGTAGGCTGCCTCCAGCAGAATGCCTTCAACTTTTTTATGATACTCTTCTCTCTTCATGGCCACCATGGTGTCCGCTGGTAGGACGTCAATGTCTAAATTTGCACGTAAGGAATGAGGATCTTGCAGTTCTTCCCAGATGATGTTGGGTTTTGGCAAGATAGATTTTTTAAAGGGTCATTGCAACTTTGCTTCTAACATCTTCCACAGCATCCCCATGAAGCTTTTGGATAGCTTGTTTTATTCCTTCCATATAATCATCAAAAGGAATTCTCCTTGGAATTAGAAAATTTGAGACTTTTTGAGATTGTGCCACTGTGGGTTCATCAAGGATTGCATCCATTAGGTTGATCAGAGTGCTGTAACCAAATGAATTTTACATTGTTATCCATTGACCATCCATTAATTATGCAAAACTGAAGGCAGAGCGGCAGTGTAATCTTCCGTTACATTGGTAGATAAGACAAGTTATAAATTCATTTATTGTTAAAGAAATTTATACTATTCTATGTATTACCATTAATTGCTTGCTAGGAAAGAGAGAACTTCACTCATATCATATGCCAAGAAAACACCAAATCCTTCTTAAAATAATATTAATGCAAGGGTCTTACAAATTTGGCAGTCAACGCACAATCTACCTGCAAGGAGTCAGCAGTAAAAGGGATAATTCTTTTCACTTAAGAGAGGAAGTGAACCAAAGTGCCATGATATTGAGTGCTTCTGTCTCATTCAGAAAAAAAATACGTGCTAATGGTCAAATGACTAAAGGTGAATAATTTGGAATATGCCTGTGATTGATAACAGGATAGAAAAAAGCATTAGGTTGAGAAAGGAGGTCTGAAGGAAGTACATATGTATTACTCTCATTCCAAATCACAAAGTTAAGGGTTAGAGCTGTGATTCCCAACCTTTTACTTTGGCAGCACTCTTCAGACTGAGGTTACAATCTTGGGGCATTCTCCTCAGATTTTTTAATTATCCAATTGGACTTCCCTCTCCAATACCAATGATAATTGGTGCTTTACAGTAATTAGTCATTACATTCGAAGTGCTTCAATTACTTTCGCCATCTGTAGGGCATGAGAGTAAGTTATTCAGAAGTTGGCCTGCTAAAAATGTTTCTTCCTCTAACAATAATCTCACGGCATCCCTACTGTTTTCCCGACACCCTTAACCTGTTCAATGCTGATGACAGCTCTGCTATTGTCCACTTCTATCTGCTGGCGTGTTTGACAGCCTGGGCTGTCAGGCCCTTGAGTCCAGTGTGAATGGGTACTATGAAACTTCACATGACTGGATGGAAGTGCTTTCTTTTCTCCACTGTGCAGTTGGCTTCTAGCCATCATGTCATGCACTTCATTTCTGGCTTTCCAGGTTTTTTCCAGTTTTACCATTTTTTGCCAGCAGATTAAGTGAGATATTTTCCAGTCAACCTTATTTACATTTGACTGGTAAGATTTATTGCAATCACATTTTACCAATAGATAATCAATATGGCATTTGCTTTTTGTGTGACTTTAGGACATCTTTTTATGATTCATGGTTTTCCTTGAAATTTTGAATACAATCTTGTCTTTCAAAAGATTTGTTAAACAGTCTAAAAATAAGCATTTACATCTTTTTTTACGAACATCTCGGGCCACTTACAAAAGAGGAAAAGCGTAAAAATTTCAAAATTTTACTTTAGCCCCACAATGTGCTATGCACCTGAGAAAATACTACAGGAGGATTTAATAATCTCCTTGGCCTCCGAGGATTCGTTGGATAACAAATCAAGTGTGTCATCATCAAGTTTCCCATTTACTTCAGAAGTAAGAGAATGTGATTTGGAAGGTGTTGTTGCACCCTATCCATCTATGATGATGACTGTCACAGAAGTTCAAGCGGCTGCATGCTATGTTAATTCTTAAGTGGCAGGAATCTCTCATTCCCCATTAAACAATGTCAACATTACTTCCTAGGGATCCCCTGGTTTCAAAATAAGAACTTGTGGTTTGACCTAAAAGACTTCTTTTTCCTGTTGAGAAGGAAAGACCCTACTCTCAGAGATCGTCTGTCAAAGATTAGTTCCCTCCTAAATTGCTTTCTGCAGGCCACAGAGGGCACTTTCCTAAATTCTAGGCTGAACATTGAATACAAGGCCTACATTTTGATGTTTTGACTCAAAAATAATTGTAGGTATGTATCCTTTCCAGCATTACTGTCATCCTCCATTAAATCAATTTTTAATAGAGAGTAAGTGGTTAGTGTTACAAATTTCTGATTCTCATTGATATTGACACTCATACCTAGATGTTGCGTAGTATTGTTTAAAATAAATGTTCTACCTTTCTACCCTAACCACCCTTGAGCGGTCCCCATCCCTTCCATTCCTATCCTTATACCTTTTCTCCCGGTCTGAAGTGCCTATTAGTGCGGAAACAGACTTGAAAACACCCAAGAACCCTAACCACTTGCCATGATGACCAGGATGGAAAGAGATAGTGGAGGAGGAAAGCAACCACTATGGTTTCAGTGAAAAAAGCCAGCAAAGAAGACAGTGGTAAAGCATGTTTCACACGACACTTGATCCAGTACAAGGTCTAGTATACTCGCTAGTATGCTAGCTTTCCAGTGTCATGCAAACAGAACCAGTATACTGGCTGGCAAGCATGCTGGCTAGTATACTCGCTGAGCTACTGGATTTCGTACTTGATGCGGTACTAGATTTCTAGTAGGACCTAGTAGCCCAGTAGCCATCGACCAATCAAGTCATGTTACAGACGCTGTGCGAACTTCACTTTTTTAAAATTAGTATGGAATCATATGGTAACTGATTCATAGCAAGCACAAGGTCGATGATCGTGTGAAACATCCCAGCAGGGTTCCAATCATGCTAGATTCCGTCCTAAATATCAAGTAGTGGCTAGCACACTAGGTCTTGTGCTAGATCAAGTATCGTGTGAAACGGGCTAAAGATAGTGTAAAACTGACTGACAGGATAGGGGGGCCAGTTCCCTTCCCTGGGCCACCTGCGATTTCCTACGAAGCTCTGACTCTCAGAAAATCGAATCGCGAGGATTTTAGATGGGGGTATCCAGAAAGGCTCTTGCCCAGGATTTGACCCCGGGACCCTCCGGTCAGAAGCTCAGTGCTCTACCCACTAGGCCACCACGACACCCGCAAGGAAAGATAAGATATGTAAATTGATCCTCCCAACTCAAAACCGACACACTGGCAGAGTACACATGGCGGCAGGGATGGAAGGGCATGAGTTTAATTCACAAAATGAATCATGGGAATATTTTTTCCTCAACATTGCTGTAGAAGAGAAGATTGTAAGATACACTAATATGTGCATAGCCAAAAATCAGCGTAATTATTCATACTGAGGGATGCTAGCGTTCAATGATTTGTGAAAATCCTATGGAACAAATAAAATTATTATTATAAAAGATATTATAAGATACCATAATATTTGGCCTTTTACACTTGGCAAGTGATTTGAGGGTATCCCACGAATCTGGAGAACCTCTGGGCAGTACTTAGATAGAAGAAGATTGAAACGACAGTGCATACCAATGTATTGTAAAGATCTGAGTCTTTACTGCATGTTTTATACTTGAAACTTGTTTGTGTAAAATGAAAGATAAAAAATGGAAAAGAATGATATCTTAGCTCCAATATGAAAGATCACATCTGTTTTTGTTCATTGTTACGTGGGAATGCACAACCATGTACAGAATGCGAGAACCTATTCAGGAAAGATGTGCATTTATTTACACAATAGGTATTTAAGAACTACAACCTGCAAAATATAGAAATGTACTTTAGAAAACAGCTAATGGAAATATTGAGGTAGACAACACCTGCTAACGGCAGTGGAATGATTGTTAACTCCAATTTCAAGGTTTGGTCAAAGAGGGACAACATTTTGTACCGCTCAGTTCCATTCGTGAAGCTTGTAAATATGCAATGATTAAATTACACTTGTTGGTGCTTTAAGGAAAAATAAACCAGAAATTCCTCTATCAACATGGTTATTTTTGTGTATTAAATGCTACATAAGGCTGAATAAGGCACTTATTCAACGAAACTGATGAAATAAATTAGTGGAATGTAATATGTATCCCTTAGCAAAAAAAAACTGTTGGATTTCAACCGCTACAGTTGGATTTCTCCAGTTGGCCCAATCTACTGTTAAAAAAATCTGAGAAACTATTGGATTCAACTGTTGGCCCAATTTTCAACAGTTTTTTCGAATAGGTATTATATTTTCAAGAAAGACATACCTACATGGATATCTTATACTATGTAATATATCTTATCTTATAGGTACTTCAATACTTGCCTGTATTGGTCTAGTCACTGATGAATCCTGGTCATCCTTCTCAATCTCTCCTCCAGACACATTTTCTTTCACAATTATGACCCCGTTGGGATGCAATCCTTTTCTGGAGTAAAGCATAGTCAATGATTTTTAGAATTTGAAACAGGGCCTTCTGATACCACTAACAATTCAACTTATTTTAAAACTATAAATATTCTTATAGAATATAACAACTGGACTTATATACAACTAATATTTGTACAGATTCAGCAGCAATCGTCAGGATAGTGAAATATTTGTCAATAACTGATAGGAGGAATTGACTTATAAGAGTATTCTAGAAGCTGTGGAAGGGCCATCGTAGATTATCACACAATGTGATACCCATCATTGGGGACTCAAAAATAGCTAAACCTTACTTGCACGACTCGAAGAACTTCACGAAGTCTTCGTCTGTAAGGTGACCTAACACCCACTGACACCATATCACATCATACTTCTCGCTCTCGGGTTCAAAGCTCTGCAAACCTGAAAAAAAAGCTTTTATTCTAATCACTTTTAACTAGACTAATATATACATCAAACTGAACCGAACTACCTATTGGATAGAATGTTCCAACTGTTGAACAACTCCCTAAAGACTTCCTTGCTTCATCTAAGAATTGAGGATTTTGCTCTACCAAATCAACCACTTCAAAATATTTTTGCAGAAGGTATTTAGTTATCCTCCCTATTCCTGCTCCACAATCTAATGCAGTACGTTTCCCAGGCGGATCTGGCCACTGCAAAAATGTTGTTATTTACCTATAAACTTCAATGAGTCAAATAGAATGATTAGACCTGGAAGTAACTTACTTTATAGATTAATTTTAAAAACTTCTCCGAGCCAGCAATATCTGTATGAGATATCATCCCAAAACCTCCCAACATCCCGTCCACCGTTGGCGGAACTTGTGCCCAATACTGAGCTGCTTTCGAGTAGAATGTATTGCCAGTATTGCTTCTAGAATTGAGTAGGCACATTTCCTTATCCGAATCCTCTGCATGTGGTTCCATTTTTGTAAACACAAGCAAAATATGAAGATATGAATGCAAAACGGCTACTTTTCACTATTATCACAACTCGGTCTTCACACTTTCAAAACCCTTCATTAGTTCATATTTTCTAGGCGCCATTGGTTTCATCCGAAAATATCGGAAGTCAGCTGTCGGATTCAGCTCAACAAAGAAGGATCGAAAAACCAGCCGCATAAACAAACGAGTTGAGTTCCAACATGGCAGAGAGAACGAACGCCGAGAAGTTGGCTGCTGGGAGAAGGAAAGTAAGTTGTCATATAATAATCAGGTTTTCAACGTTCCTCGTTTTCTTTAATTCGGCATAGTGTTCGTTGCTAGTTTTGTAGAATGGTGGTATTCTTTTTTACCTACTTTTTGTTTTTATGACAAAGGTTATTTTTTCTTAATAGCTTAGGGAATTTCAGCAGAAATATAAAGAAAGGTCCCCTATTCAGTATAAGAAGAGCCGAGAAATTGATGGTAAAAATGAAATAGAAGAGCGCTCGACGGTTATCGGTACTGTTCGTCCAAATGAATCGATGGTAACGACTCATCTTGTTGACGAAAAACCAAACTTAATGAATGATGACCGTGCATCAGACGCAAATAGGAACCAGCATACCATCATTGGGATTGAAAGTAAACCTGAGCAAGTGAACCAAAGTGAACACCAGGCATCAGGATACAGTGTAAGTTAAATGTTTATCGTCATTTTAAATTTCCCTTGCACTACATTTTAGATGTAAAAAGAATTCTTGCTAATTTTGATTTTATACCTTAAGCAACTCAAGCAGTTTTACTACTGATAACATATTGATGGACTTGATATTACTGATACTAATAGTATGTATTGATAACTATATTTGTCATTAGAAAAATAATGATAGAGGCAGCTGCGAGGAATCCGATAGATATGCTGACTCCCAACCACCCTCCGCGTCATCGGAGAAATCAAGTACTGAGGCGTTGCGTCAGCTATCAATGCAAATGGATGGTCTGGTTGCTGATTCTCTATTCCTAGACACAGATGTTGCCGTTTCACAGCTTCCACGTAGTCAGAGAGTGGAAATGGATGTAGAGCTATTGAACAGAAATCAGGAACTCGCTGGACTTCTGGAAGAAGAAAAAAGACAAGCAGATGCCTTGAAAGTCCAAATCAAAGAATTCGTAAGTGATAAAAAATGTTATTGCCCTCTGGTCATGGTTACAATGGTGGAAACGCTTGTTACGTCAAGTGTTAAGGTGACTAATTATTAAATTTGTGCTTGATGTTTCATATTGAAGCATAGACAACCCGTGCCAACGGGACATCCATATGTGTGCAATCGTAGGTAATGAAATAGTTGCTCTGTGTCTAGATATGAAGATCGGTGAAATGGTATGGTTCTAAAATTAAGGTAATCGCAACTTTTTCCCTTTCATTAACCCTTCCACTACCATGGGTCTGTATCTGGCTCTTGCACCACATCCTTTGAATATATGTGAAAAAGTATTCATGGGAAACCCTGTCTTGCTCACCCCCATTTAACTTCCCTCGTGCATTCTCCCCAGACAGTACAGTTTTTGTAATACCATCAGTTTACAGTTGTAAAACCATGGTAATACATTTTGTATAACGTTGTAATACCACTGTATTACCATGTAATACAATGGTATTTCAGTTGCAAGAGGATGTCAAAAGTCCGGGAATACCATTGTATTACTACATTTATACAAATTGTATTAACCTTGTATGTACTAGGACAAAAACCCTGTATAAACATTTCTGTTCTGGACTTCCAAAAGACACCATGCGATGAAATTACAAAAATATCAACATTAATGTTTTATTAGCAAAAAATTAAAGGTTACACATTTACTGTTAAAAAAAACTAAAGAGTAAATTTCTTATAAGAATATACAAAGAAATAACATACTGAGCTCATTTTAATGCTTGGAAAGTTATTGAAAATAACATTATTGCATTCAATTAGGACAATATACTGTTCGCTATATTTAATTAGTATCTGATTAAAAATTATGTATTGCTGAAGCACGCATCATCCTTTGTCATTTGCAAACTTACGAGTACACACAAAACCTTGAATGCAACAATGGCTGTGACCATTGTGTTATCTCGATAAGGGCAACAAAAATAAGTGCTTGATCTTAAATATCATAATTTGCAGACCAGTAAGACAAAATTGGAGGCTTGGAAAAATAAATTTGAAGTTTCTTTTACAAATTAGTCCACATCTAAGTCAAATCATCAAAGTTGTATTTTATGATATTTTTAAGTCATACAATAATACATTCTTACTTAAGTCCTCATAGATTCTGATGATTCAGTCCACAAAACTCTTTCTAGGCTCAGACTCAGTAGATTAATGTATTACAAAACATTTGCTTCATTATGACCTCTTACCTAATTTCCCTAATTAACAGGCTTTACTGATTAAACCACACAGCACAATTTTCCTTAAACCCTCAACGTGAATTATCACTTGCCTTATTATGACCACGTCTGATATAATTGCTGCCATCAATGGAGATCAGGTTTTTAACTTGGCAAGTAAGAACTTTTTCTCACCTTCTAGAGTTCATTATAGGTACTTTCCAGAGCATAAAAGATGATTCCAACAGCTGCGATCCAACACCAGTATTGTAAATACATTCAAGTTCTCAAACATTGATCCAAGTATGTACATCTGTTCATTTGAAAATTAAATTTTCTCATTCACTTTCATTGTCAGAAACTTTGGGCAAAGATCCATTCTTTGCTGAAGGTTGCAGTTTTCCTTCCTTATTTTCTTGAAACTTTTCAAGACTGTTCTTCTTGGCAGAGGCCATTTCATCTCCAGGGTCACGTCAGTATCAACAATTAGGTAATTATCTTCACCACTTTCGCCTCTCTTTTTTTTAGCCCCTTCGAAGCCACTATGTTTGTTTCCAACCTCCTCTGTTGTCGCGGACCAAGTAATGGAAAATTGCAATAAAGGCCTTTGCAGTACAAGACAAAATTTGAAATGGAAACGTAAATGCTCTAGTAATCTGTCTCATTCACCTGTAAAAATAAACAGTTACTTCACTTGTTTTCCTAAAATGCTGTTTAATATTGATTTAAGTGATAGCAAATTACTTACATTCTATGGGTAGCCATTTAACTGCAGCAACACCCACTGTTTTTCAATCGGGTTGCTAAAACAAGTTTGGTCACTAAAATTTCCAAGACCATAATTTTCGTTTAACCACTAACGTACTATAGGTACTTACCAAGCTTGTAAATATCCAGCAATTTTGGAAGATATTTTCACGGAGTTTTGTAAGAAAACACATTAAAATAACAACACATGCACCGGAATGACAATTCATCCGTCAATGTTGTAAAACGTGGTTTTTCAACGGCACATAATATTTATCGGCGTGACCGAAGTGCTAGAGGGGGTGGAGTGCTGATAGCTATTGATTCTTCTCCATACCCTCTAAACGCAGATCTGATCTCGAAAGTGACTGCAAGATAATGTGGACCGAAGTGCTCACGGGTGGAAAGTGGTTTGTGGGTTGTTTTCATCGCCCACCCGGCAGTAGGTACTCTCAGTGTATGTGAGACGTGCTTTCAATCTGTTCTCCATGTCTCAGCCCAAATGTGATCTTAGTTGGAGACTTTAATTTATCCATCGACTGGAGTTCTCATGACGATGGTGTTCCTAAATGCACGCAGGATGAAGTTTTCCTAGACCACTTCATCGAAGGTTTAGGCATGTTACAGTGTAATTTCAACCCAACGAGACATTTTGCAACATTGGACCTTGCCTCTCACTCGATTCAAAATTTGTCCTCTGGCAGAAACGTATTCCATTCCGACCATGAAAATCATTGAGTTCCAACTTTCCCCTCCCCCCTGCAGCCCTCTCAGGCCCCCCATTCCTCCCAGAACTGTTCGTGAGTGGAACAAAGCAGACTGGGGTGCCATTAACCACGTACTTTCCCTTCTGCCCTGGGACCTCCTAGATTGTGGGTCAGTGGAGGATTCACTTGATCTTTTGTATGACTTCCTCCACAGTGCCATAAACGATTTCTTCCCTTCCCTCAAAATCTCCAAAAAAAGACCCATGTCTTTAGAAGCCACCACCACTCTCAGCAACAAGGAAGCAGCTTGGAGACTTTGGAAGTCCCACCCCAGCCCCCACACGTGCGCGGCATTCTCTAAACACAATAAGCATGCCAGGAATTGTTTACGTTGTGACTACACCGATCACGTAAGATCAATCACTGAAGACTTAAAGATGAACCCTAAAAGAATTTGGACGCTTATCAACTCAAGAAGAAAGTCCACCAGGATTCCTAGTACCTACCTTACATTTGGGATCAAAGACATTCTTCGGTGACGAACGGTCGCTTGCCTTGAAAAACATTTTCTCCGAAAACTTCACTCAGCCATCTCAGATCCAACAGTTTCCACCCATCCCTTCTCTTTTCTCCCACTCATTAACTGTTATCTCTACTTCACCAAATGAAATCCTCAATCTTCTTTCCTCCTCACCTGTAAACAAGGCTACCAGTCATGATGGCATCGGGTCTCTGTTTCTTAAACGCACTGCCAATACCTTATACGTTCCCATCCCAAAGATTTTCAACAGAGCCTTTTCATCCGGTACTTTTCGCCTCCTCCTCCTGTCGCCGCCCCCGAAAAATCCCAGCTACGACATATCAGGTCCCTCCCCTCAACTCCCCATTCCACTTTCCACGGTGGCGACGCTGATGGCAACTCACAAGAACTACTAGAGCCGCGAGATCATGGTGAGATGAGAAGCCGTTAAATCGGACTATTCAAAATGCGTTGAACACCCTTAAGGTAAATCCCATCAAGTCCAAAACCCTGACCTTTACATTACGCGCCAATCCTGTAAAGTCCTCCTATAGTTTCTCTGCCCAACCAATCCCAATAGATACATCCCATAGTGATGTTGGTGTACTTTGTAACTCCGAGCTAACCTTCGCCCCCCACATTAAACATATCTCTTCCAAAGCCATGGCTCTAGTTTGCTCTAGTGGTAGAGATTCACAGGAATACAAAGTCCTCTGGCTCTGAAATCCATCTTTTCCGGTTGTGTTCTTTCAATAATAGATTATTGTTCGCCAATATGGTCCTCTGCTTGTCCTACCAATCTCAAAGCTCTCAATAGGCCTTAACTTAATAACTTCTTCATCAGTATCGTCAAAAATCGCAACCCCTCTCTTTGGAATCTTTTGGCTAATGCACTGCTCTTGGACCTTGAGTTTGTTCCTTTGCAACGTCGGCGCACACTTAGTGACCTCACACAGACCTCAAGTTTGTCCACGGAATCACGTATGGCCGTTTCAGTCCTAATCACCTTCTCCCAGTGTTCTCTCTCCATGTCCCTTCATGTAGAACCTGGAATTTGTCTCTATTTCATCTACCTCACCACCATTTATCTGTGACTCAGAGATCCATAACCTGCTGGCTGCCTCTTACCTACAACTCCCTCAATACCCCTTCCATTGACATAACATCATCCATTTCATCATTCACAACCGCTATCAACAGTCTGCCTTCCTAACTCCCCCTACCTATCTTCCTCCCTCCCTAAAATACCATAGTGGATGTAGATGTCTTTCATTCAGTGGATATTATTCAGTGTTTTAAGTTTACAAAGTAATAATTTGATTCTTCTTGTTTTATTTTTTTTGGTCCTGTCTTATGTGTTATTTATCCTTTGTTAAAAATATCCAATGTAAAGGTCTCGTTGGCTGTTTTTTGATTTCATGTTAAATAAATAAATAAAACTTCATTAGTTTCGGCGGGTAATTCGGCTGCTGCTCATTTGTCACTCACCTCACAGACCAAAATCATACCAAAACAATGAATAGGATCGATTAGAGCACAGAAATACTAAATATATTATTAATTTTGTAGTTTGCAATCCTGTTGTAAAACAATTGAAAAAATAATCTTCACGTAGATCTTAATTTGACTTAAGTTCCTTCTATTCAAAATTGGTTGTGAAAGGCAGGTCTTAGTACAATGGTAATGTAAAGCTTAAAAAACTTGTACATTTGAATATGTACAGCAACATTGCTATTTTATTACAAGGGTAATTACATGGTAAAATGTATATTGTGCCAGTGCAAAGGTTTTACATCTTGTAAAGGGAAAGCTGTGCTGTCCGGGTACATAATTGAGTTTGGAAATGACGTCTTATCTGTGATGACTGCCATATGTATTTTAGCATGTTAACTGAAGAATATCATAGTAATATTTATTTCCAGAAAATTGTCAGAGATTGGCAGTTTTAAATTATCATTTATCTTTGTTATTTTTTTAAATGTCACTGCTATTGTAATGGCTTTTACAATTTTAGATTGTTTTGTTCTTTATTAAGATAACCCTTTTTTCCTTCTAGAAATCAAGGATTAATCAACTAGAATCTGAGAAGGAGTCTTGGATATCTGAGAGCAATATGAGATTGGAGCGAGAAATGCGCCCACTTCGTGAACAACTGCAGTTGCATGTGCAAACGGTTGGTGTTCTTGTTGGGGAGAAAACTGAACTTTCTGCTGCATTGTCAAGATCACAAGTTGTTGCCCATCAGAAGACTGGTATGTTACAGTAGTGTGAAAAATTTCTGCCTTCAAATGCTAAGTCAATCATTTCCTTTCAAAATGACTTAAGGGGACCCTATACCAGACCTCAAAACGACATTGCAGTTGCTAACCCTATTGTTAACAGTGGCTTTTTTGTGGTACTGACTTTCTTGAAGTTTTTTTCTGAGAAAAGCACCTCCTCCTAAAAGTGGAAGGTATTTTTGCAGGATGCTTTAATTATTTATTGGGATGTGTCGATTCTAGGTACAACCAATTCTTGTGGTTGTGGTATATGTATCGAGAATCAATCCCCTTAAGTGGATGCCATCAATACTAGGGATGGTCAAATCGGATCCGTCAGATCCTATGATCAGCGGATCTTTCATTTTACTCAGATCCAGATCGAAAGACAGAGTAAAATCGTTTCCAGGTCGTATATTTTCAATTTTCACTGCTTAGCGATTGAAGCGCCCTGTGAATAGAATGTAGGTGCGTTAGATATTGACAAGTAGAGGTTGTGTAATTCAGAAAATGAAGTAGGATTTTTTTCCCCATTGCCACTTTATTGCAAGAAAAAAATACATAGAATGCCACGTGGGTAGCCTACAACATCGGGATTAGGCGGCCATCAAGAGCTTGTGTCCTAAAGGAAGTTCGATCCCTGTCGCAGTTTAATTTTTTCTTTCAGTCATTGCATCAAAAATTTTATTATCTTCAAATTAAAAGTGGTACATTTGAATACTCACTTTTTAAACCTTTATTGTTTAAATTATATTTACAACTGTATCACTCAAAAACTAGGTATGGTCATGTCCAAGAACACTGTATAAAGGATGTTGATTTCAAATTTTAACATCACTGGGTGTGCCAAAAATAGAAGTTCCATCTTTAATCCCAGGTGATGCTGCAGTCTATTTAGATGCAAGTAGCAGATGCTTATGGCCCTTACTATGTGTATTATTGGGATACCTAGGGTAATGCTGAAGGCGGAAGAGTAATACTAGTAAAAAAAATTGATAATTTAAAAGTATGCTCGTTTTGATCTGCTATTGAAAGGAAAATAGAATGTCTGCATATTGTTTGGTTATGTTACGATTAGTGATGGACGGATTCAGGTTTTTTGTCGGATCCGGAACCGGATCCTTGCCTGGGTTTTGGATCTTTGGAGGTCAACGCCTATATTCGCAACGCGGACGGAAGCTGGTATGATGACGGGATGCAAAAGTTCGTGTGGATGAGAAAAGTTATCGACCGCCAGGTTGACTACATCGAAAAATAGCTGAAGCCATGACCTTTCCGACGATGTATCCAACAATATGAATAAATTTCATTTTCTATGAAAAAATAAATTGGAGACCTTATTTTTAAGTTTGCTCTTGTATATTTGGAATTAGAATTTGAAGTGAAGATAAAAATATTAGTGATGGACGGATCCAGGTTTTTCGTCGGATCCAGATCCGGAACCGGATCCTTGCCTGAGTTTTGGATCTTTATCTCGGTTTCGGATCCTTAGTTTCAGATACTAGATTCTGAATTTCATTCATTTTCTAATCCTAGATTTTTAATATAGGTACCCATAAAAACAGCAACAATAGAATTACCAAAAAGCACAAGTACATTTATTGTAGAAAAAATCAACTTCCTATCATCTATGAGGATTATATTTTCCTGGATCAAGATTTACGGATGCAATACCTATATCGTATTACTTCTAATATAAAGATCACTTTCCTTATCACATACACATCAAGCAATACATTTTTGAAACCCGAACATTTATTCTTTAGAGTACAGTTAAAAGAAACATTATAAGTTCATTTTCATTAATAAAGGAATAATTTTCCAATTATTAATCAAATCCTTGAATGCTTTCAAATTCTTTTTTAGAAACAGAAAAAAATTTTTGATGCGGCCAAGAGATCCCATTTATGGAATATCTGTGGATTCCATTTTTAAGATGAAAAAATATTATAGAATATTGCTAAACTAGTAATTTTGCAATGTCTTATTAATAATAACTTTTAAAATGAAATTTGAGAATTTTATACTCCTAAGGAGAGGTTGTGTAACTCTGATTTTGAAATGAGATTAACCTTTTTTCATGCTACTAGAAGCAAAATTTAAAAAATGTCTTCGAATTTGTATCTATTGGGCCCCGGTTTGCAAGAAAAAAAGTAGAATGACATATGGGAAGCCTTCATTCTCCAAACTCGGGTGAGCCGACAATAGCAGAGTGGGGTTGTGGACTGCAGGTAATGAAATTTGATTCTTATCACTGTTTAAAATTTTTCTTTCAGCCATTGAATCAAAAACTTTATCATCCTTCATTTCTAACCTTTGTGTGTGGATACTGACTTTTCTGTGCTTCTATCGCTTAAACTAGATTTACAAATGTGTCACTCAAAAATACATTGTAAAGTTAACGTAATGATTCAAAGATTTAATTCTGTAATAAAAAATTATTCCAATCATTTCACTAACACCAAATTTTATTATTTTTTTGACCTATGAATTGACATGAAATTTCTGATAATCTACTTTTTTTAAACTGCCTACTTGCATTACGAGTATTTTTTTTCTTTCGTTTTAGTTGCTCAGGAAAAATCTTCTTCTCATTTCATGACCCGATTTAACAACCTCTCCTCGTCCGTATCTATCATACCTACATTCCATTTGCGGGGCGCATTGATCACGAAGTCGCGAAATGTTAAAATCTCCAATGCGGATCTGGATTTATACTGTCTTCGGGTATGATTTCAGGAGCGAATGAAATGAAACACCCGTGGATCTTTGGATCCGACCCGACCATCCTTAATTTATGGATGGTACATTAGTAAATCTAATTTAAACAACAATAGTATAACAAAGTGAATATTCAGGTTTAATGGTTTGAAATTGAAGATGATAACATTTCCAATGCAATGACTGAAAGAAAAAATTAATCTGTGATAGGGATCGAACTTCGCACAGTGCACTGGCTCTCGTCTGCCTGTTCCTGGCGAATGTGGGCTACCCGTGTGACATCCTACGCATTTTTTTCTCGTGATAACCGGGTAATGGGGAAAAGAGCCATATTTCTTTATTTTGCTTCTAGATGCACGGGAACATTATCATCTAATTTCGTGACCTGAGTTACAAATCCTCTTCTTGTCAATATCTACCGCACCTACATTCCATTCATGGGGTGCTTCGATCGCTAGGCCACGAAAATTTAAAATCTACGATCCGGATCCGATTTTACTCCATGTCTTTGGATCCGAATCCGGAACCGAGTAAAATGAAAGATCCGCGGATCTTTGGATCCGACGGATTCGATCCGGCCATCACTAGTTACGATATGATGTTCACTAGGGGGGTTGTTTAGACCTTGGAAGAAAATGCATTATCAAGAATGAAACTATACTTTTCAAAACTCCTTCGCTCCTAGAAAGAAGTTGAAGATGATAAAATTTACGATATAGTCACTGAAAGAAAAATTAAAACCATGTCATGGATCGACTCGCAATCAGCAGTACACTAGCTTTCATTTTTAACTACTACGCTATCATAGGTTCACGCTAATATTGCAAATGTAGGCCACCTATGAGACAATCGGCTTCATTTTTTTCTCGTGCATCCCGACCTATGAAGAAAAAAGTCAGGACATGTATTTCTTTATTTTGTTTTAGTCTCATCTTCCTCTCATTTCATTGCCCAAGTTTTGCAATCTCTCCTTGTAAGTATATATGGTACCAACTTTTCATTCGCCTGCCGCATCGATCACTAAGCTGCAAAATTTTTTAATATCCGGTTCGGATCTGAATTTATACTGTCTTCACGTATGATTTTATTAGCGAATGAAATGAAAGATCGTGGATCTGACCCTCCCTAATTTTTGAGTGGGACTTTGGTAAATGTAATTTAAATAGTAAAAGTATAAAAAAGTGATGAGATGTAAAAGGGTTGGAAGGGTCATAGTTTTTATTTTGCTTATAGTTGCATGGAAAAATTTTCATCTAATTTAGTGATCATAGGTACCTTGGTAAGGTGCCTTGAACCTCGGTAGAGTTGCCATACGAATTAGGGATCCTGGGTAGTGTAGTGGTCTGCGCAGTGGCTCGGAAAGCCAAAGGTACATGGTTCGATTCCTGGTCCAGGTGAATTTTTTCGCATGGCAATTAGTGTGAATTTCACCGCCGTTCATGCGGCAGGCTTGAAATATCCTTCAGAAAAACTGTAGGTAACAAACACAAGAATCTCAGTGTCAAGCAGTGTATGCGGTGAGCCAGGGGGAATATTGCTTCCATGTTGACAACTTTCTTCACCAGGTGGTATCTTTCTATCCTGGAGTCATGGTTGAGAAAATTAACAGTGCTTTAGAAGCTGAGTGCCTCTGTGTGGATAAAATGTTAAATAGTGTATTTGTACTGTTGGCCATTGAGGAGTAGGAAATGTTTTCACTATCCTTAGGCTTTCAGTCTCAAATTAAGAAATAATTATATCCCATAAATATCTACCTCAACTTATAAATTAATGAGGCTTCAAATGTTACTCCTTTTCCTAATATATGCACATTTATTCTAGAAGCACAATCACCCCAATTTACCCCCACTTGGATCAATAGACAATCTCAAAGTGAACACTCAGATATTTTGTGTCTCAGAGAGTTAAAAATGTAGAATATAACCCTCAAATTTGAGAAATGTGGAGGGAAATATTACTTATTCTATGTAAATTCAGTGTTAAGCTGTGCATGGGTGCTCCATTCTCAGGTTAATAATATTCAGTGTTTTCACTACTTTCATTCTTGCCCACCATTATATGGGTATGCATGATCTTTATTTTTCTTGGTTTATTCTTTATAATGTTTTAAGTCTCCATTAATGTCAAGTATGGTGTGATATGAGTGTATAAGTTTGATATTTAGCTGTCTTGCCACCAAATATGTAGCTTGATTGTGATTGTAGTTTTGCTTGTTTTTCATGTTGTAGTGTCTTGGTGTTTTCTTTTGGTAGTTAAAGTACTGGAGGAGGACATTCATGCTTAGAAGATGAATTAAAGATTAATTTCTGGATTCCGAAATGAATTAAATGCGATGTTGATTTCATTGTGGTCTATTCAATGAGCATAGCAAGTTGTTGTCTGTTTTAACTTTCGAATGGTTTTATTTCCATTGACTTAATAATCATGGGGGTTGTCGTGGCCTAGTGGGTAGAGTGCTGGGCTCTAGACTTGAGGGACCCGGCTTCAAGTCCCAGCCAGAAACCTTTCTGGAAACCCTCACCTAAATTCCTCATGATTCGATTTTCTGTGTGTCAGAATTTTGTAGGAAATCACAGGTTGCTAAGGGAAAGGAACTGGCCCCCCTACCCAGAATGTGTGAATTTCACATGCCAATGGCTTAGTACAGGGTGAGCTCTAACCTCACCTATCAAAAACCAACCTTCGGGTTGAACACTGCTTTTTTTATGATCTCCATTATTGCTTCAATGTTGTTTTAATATTTGCTTGTGATTGTTTAAGAATATGTTTTAAACCTAGGAACCCTTTTGATGAAGTTATTAACATGCTGCCTCATCAGATATGGTGGCAAATAGGGTAGAAGATCTGAAAATTTTGTTTCTCTCTTTCAACAGACCTTGTGGAAGAATTGCAATCGAAATTAAGAGATTCTCAGGTTCGACTAACAGAATTAGCTCACGAGTTAGCAGCTGCAAATGAAGATCGAGGAGAGCTGAAAAAGCAAGTTCTAAAACGCGAAGATGATGCTAAAAAATATTTGACGAAGTTGAATGAGATTAGGTATGAAATTTTATTTTGTATGCTCCTTTTACATTGTTTGGTGTTTTAATAGTTTTATTTTATTGTCAGTTTACAGCTAGAGGAACGAGGCCAAGAAGTTTCGGAAGCCCGCCAGAAATTAAATATTCGTTCCAATGAAGCAGTTTCCTTAAAGAGAGAACTTGAGGATGTTAAATCCAAATTGTTACTTTCTCGACTTAGGCTCCGGCAGGTATGCTGATAATGTATTTGATTTACATTTAAATTAGGCTTTGAAAAACCCAAAGTTATTGGTTTTAACATATTTGAAATTTGTTGAATTACGAGATTAAAATGCATGTATTACAAAATGAGGAAGTGAAGAGGAAATCCAACATGGTATGGTACTAATGAGGCCAATGAAATACCTTCAAGATGCTCAAACAAGCTAAATAGTTTTAGCTTGTTTTTGAGCATTTGACCTCTAAATTTATTTCATTTCTGGTACAAGTAAGAATCTTTGGGTTACAATGTCCTCATTTACACTGATTCAATTATAAAAGCTTATACGAAATAGTTTTTCACAGGTTATTTCTTCACATTTTGTAATTTCAAGTGTTTGCAGCTGCCCCCCCAATCACTCCCAATGTTGAGCACTTATCGTTATCAAATACTATACCTCCGTACATTTGTGCAAATTCTAACTACTTCCTTGTCAGTCACTGGATATTTGGGAAATGACATGGTTAACTTTTATTTATATAGGATATTCAAAAACAAGTAAATTTATAGTAGAAAAATTCAACTTCCTATCATCTGTGTGGTTACAATTATCCTCAATTAACCCTTCAACGTCGAGCGACGTAGTGACTACGTCGGGCCCGGACTTCATATGCCGTCGAGCGACGTAGTCACTACGTCGCGGCGACCATTTAATTTCCATTTCCATTTAAATCTCCTCCGACCTACGAGATGGGATTCCTTTAAATCTCCTCCGCGCTTGAAGGGTTAAGATATATGGATGCAATAACTAAATGTTAGTTCTCACATAAAGTTCACTTTTCTTATCACATACTCATCAAACAATACATTTTTGAAACCTGTACAACTATTCTTTAGAGTGTAGTTAAGAGAAACATTTATTTATTTCAATTTCATTTTTATTAATACCGTATTTACCCGATTCTAAGACGACCCTGAATATAACACGACCCCTCATTTTGAGCACCCAATTGAAATTATAATGACAAAATTACCTATAACTATGCTATTTGCCTTATATTTATCAGTTCTCTACTCTTCTTCCACTAAATTGGAAAATGACACATACACTCTTTTCAAATTCTAACAGAAAACATAACCAGAAAACACATAACTTTAATAAACTTTGTCCTGAGCAACAGAAATTGTAGATACTTTCCTTGTACTTTTTTGCCTTTTAGCATACCACATGATTACTGTTGGAACTGTTCAGGCTTTAAAACATCCAATTTAAGAGAAAAATAAGGAAAAACATTTACAAAACATTCAAACTTTTGGAAAATTAAAAAATATACTGCTCTTATGCACAGAAATATATGACTTAATTCTGAGTAACAAAAAAATCAGATGCTTTCCTTGTTCATAATTGGCATCTGGCATGAAATATCACTGGATAACTTTTGCAATACAACCATTCAGACTTCAAAACATTCCACATCAGAGAAGAAAAATTAAAAAAAAAGACAACAGAGGAAGTACTGACTTCTGGAAAATGAAAAATCTATTTTTCTCATAATAAAATAGACACAAATAATAAATCTTAAACAACCTTTTCTGAACATAAACACATGGAAACATAAAAATAGAGACTTTTCTTAAGAGCATAAAATAAATACATATTAATCACCATCACTTTCCCACAGGAAGTCGTCTTCACTCCCATCCAGAGCATTGGAAAAGCAGCACATCTTTAACCCCTTCACTATTGTGTTTGGTTTTATTTGTGGCCAGGATGTCTTAGTTCACTGACAGAGTGGTGCAACTTCAGGCTTCCTAAGTTTTCCTGTTTTACCAATAAGAATATCAAGTCTTTATATTCTGTTTAAAACACCTATTGACAGCAAAATCCAGTACTTGCAGTTGTGATGTCATTCCTCCAGGTATCACAATAAGATCAGTTTTCATTTCACTGATTTCCTTTTTAACTCCGGGTGCTAGGTGATCTTTGAATGAATCCAGTGAAAGCATAGCTCTTTGTTTCAGTATTATTCGTCTATTCAGCACCATATGTAGCCAATCTTTCATTAATTCTTCTGTTATCCATCCCTTTTCATGGTTTCTTTCTATTATTCCACTCGGTATTTGTCCCTTGAGCATAGTTTTCTGTTTTAGAATCACATCCGGCGCTAATTTTGTACCATCTACTAATACAGTTGAGCATCTTTAATCCGGCACAGTCGGGACCGAAGTGATGCCGGACTGTGGGTCATGCATGGCAACTAGTCTATTTCTGACGTCCGGGATGTTTTCATTGAAAGGAGTCAATTATTTATAACAAAATATATTCGTTTGCCATTTACTGAACATTTTTGCAAAAAGAGTTACTGAGAATAATCAGAAAGAAATGGTTTCTTAATACACAAAGTTATTATTTAAAATTATCGACGTTGCAGAGTGAGTGAAAATAACGGAATCTAAGCATTGTCTAAAAATTGATTTTCTTACACTGTACTTTTCGTAACATAATTTCCTACCGCGCTCGATTTGTTATCAGCTGATTCAGCGTGATGCCAATACGTGAGTGTCGTGTGTACGGCCGCCCATCACTTATACGTCCCCGCGGGCGACCGGACTGGATTATTCTTTAAAAACCATCATCAAGAGTAGTCTTCCTTCAACAATTTCAGGCTGATCATCGTCATCCCCACTCGGATTTATTGTTATTAATTACCATTTCAATGATTTCATCATCTATGATATGTGGTGTGGTGAGAATATTGTGGCCGCTAACTATCTTTTCGTCTAAATTTACCAATTCCATTTCCTTTAATTCAGGGTTATGGATGATGTTTGCAAACTCCATCATCATATTTTTATCCTCAGAAACATGAAATTTTTTAAATCCCCAATTATTTCGTCCGTATCAAACCTTAAAGCAGTCCACAATTTAAACCACGCGTGTTTTTAGAATGGATGGTGAAATGCCATTGCCTGCACGTGAAATTTCCCGAATCACGTCTTTTGGATTGATCACGTCTATTTCTAAAAGAGTTTATCCTGCTCCATTAGCATTTGGCCAGAAATACTAACTAAGGCCTTCACTCCGACGCAATCGAAACCAGGCTATCTAAATCAGCACTTAAATCTTCTTTCATAGTTTTTCTCTCTGTTATCTACTTCTTCGTGTCACTTTAACAGTAAAATTTTGATGATTTTACTCTTTCAGCTTCTTAATGTGCTGTATTGTTGAAGATCCCACATAGTATGTTTCAGTCAAACGCTTTACTGATGCAACGGCATCAAGCTTTTTCACAACTTGTACTTTTTCTGCGATGGTTAACGTTTTGTGCTGTTACCACAACTGTATGGATGAGACATGTTTTGCGTGAAATATTAGAATATAACCAATAATTTTATCTAATTATGTCTAGTGTTCAATCAAAAATGCGCGCGCCATTGAAAGTGGCCGATCTGTAAATTAGTCGTATTCTGTCTCGGCGATGTCGTCAAATTTTTATGTTTACTTCAAGTTCCAGAATAATTTCAGTGTAGGCGAAGTACCAGAAATTAATATGTTTAAATTATTCTGATTCCCGAAATGGGAAAATTAACATTAAGAATGGTATCTCGGTATTACTATAAGAATAATATCTCGGCAGGTTATGAAGCAATGTTCCGGTTAAAAACGTTTCGGCATTTTCCACTAAGTACCAGATAGTCATGGCAAAATTGCCGGATTATAGGTGCTCCCGGATTAGGGGTTCCCGGATTAAGGGTGCTCAACTGTACTCCCAACGTAACATTCACTCGCATTTTTTCATTACCGGTAGTTTTGATAAGGACAGACTTGGCTCCTTTCTCATTCACAATGTAATTTGACGGCATGTGTCGAAAAAAAACTGGAGTTTTGTCTGAATTTCCAATTTGGCTCAAAAGGTAATTATTTTTTTTATAAGTCCAATCACTTATTTTTTGTTAGCGATCAATTCTTCACTGTATTCTTCGGGCAATTTCTGGCACAGTGAAGTCCTGCGCTGTAAAGAAAAATTATTTCGTTGAATGTCTACCACTGAAAGTCTCTAAATGACTTCCTGGTAGATTTTATGTCCTGCATTTTGTTTTGCAGAGCTCCATCTTTGCACATTTGTCTCAGTAACTCCAAACTTTCTACTTGCATCATTCATAGTATTTGTGCATTCATAGCGTAGTGCCACGTAAACACAGTTATAAGTTGTACTCGAATCTAAGACGAGTCTAGATATCTTTAGATGAAAATTAGTCGAAAAAGGTCGTCTAAGAATTGGGTAAATACGGTATTCGAATTATTTTCCGAAATATAAGATCCTAGTGATGCCATAATGTATCACCCTCTATCAATATTAGATATAAATGTAGTTATAGAAAAATAGTAGAGATTATCACATGCCAAGAATAATGTAGCATAGAAGGTTTTATAATGAAATCAAAAACCTAAAATCAATTCCCTGCAAATGGGTTTACATTCACTTGGGTTGCTATTGTAAATCAAATCCTTGAATGCTTTCAAAATCTTTTTTAGAAACAAAAACATATTAATCTGGTAGAAAATTCCAAGCATAGCATATCTGGGGATTCAATAATTAAGACGATAAAAGTATTATAGAATATTTCAAGCTAAAAAATATTAATTTTGCAATGTCTTATTAATAATAACCTTTAAAATGATATTTGTGAGTTTTATACTCGTAAGGAGAGGTTGTGTAACTTGAATCATGAAATGAGATGAGCATTTTTTTCATGCTACTTGAAGCAAAATAAGGAAATATGTGTCTTGGCTTTTTTCGCCATGATTTCGCAAGAAAAAATGCTGACTGACATGTGGGGAGCCTGCATTCTCTGAACTCAGGTTAGCTGACAATCGCAGAGTGTACTGCAGATAATGAAGTTTGATTCTTATTGCTGTTTAAAACTTCTCTTTCAGCCATTGAATCTAAAATTTTATCATCCTTAATTTCCAACCCTTGTAGGTATGTGGATACAAACTTTATCGCTTAAAATAGATTTACAGATACAGCACTTAAAAAGAATTTGTAAAGTTAATGTATTGTTTAAGCAGTTTTAATTCTGTAATAAAATATTTTTCAAATCACTTTTACTAATGCCAAATTTTATTATTTTTGTTTAATTTGTTGACTTATAAATTGAAATGAAATTTCTGAAAATCTACTTTTTTTAACTGTCTGCTTGCCTTACCCTACGAATACAGGTGGACTGTGTTCCTAGGCAGTGTTAAGGAATGAACATGTGACTGGCAGTACTCTATCTCTCATTTTTAAGAACTACACTATTATCGGTTCATGTGAGTCCGGAGAATGTTGGCTACCCACGTGACATTCTGCTTTATTTTTTTCCCGTGCATCCCAGCCTGAGGAGGAAAAATCCATTTCTTTATTTCACTCTTGCAGCTCAAAAAAAGTTAATGACCCGAGTAACAAATCCTCTCTTTGTAAGTATCTACCGTCAGTATTCCTTTCGCGAGGCCCATTGATCACTAGGCCACGAAATTTAAAAATCTCTAATCCCAATACGACTTTATAGCCTTCAGATCTGTTTTTAGTAGCGAATGAAATGAAATATCCATGGGTCTTTGGATCTGACCCGACCATCCCCAATTTTTTAGTGATACATTTGTAAATAGAATTTAAAAAATAAAAGTATAAAAAGTGAGTATTTAGATGTAAGAGTTTTAAATAGAATGATAAAATTTTTGATGCAATGACTGAAGTAAATATGAAACAGAGATTGGGGTTGAACTTCCTTTAGGGCACTAGCTCTCGATTTCCGCCTGGCACCCGCAAATGTTGATTACCTTCGTATTTTTACGTATTTTTTTCTCGCTATACCGGGGTAATGTGGAAAAAATAGATCTTTATTTTACTTCTAGTAGCATGGACAATTTTTCATCTAATTTCGTGACCATATTTACTCCTTTCCTTGTTAATATCTGATGTGCCTATATTCCATTCATGGGATGCTTCAATCGCTAAGCTGCGAAAATTTAAAATATACGATCCGACCATCCCTAGCATCGGTATCGACTTTAATTGATCGATTCTCGATACCGATACTAACCCATGAGAATCAGTGGTATCGAGAATAGGTATCGAAAATTGACACATCCCTAAAAACACAAGTACTCGAATTAGACCAACATTTTTTTATATTAAGGATAAGGTATAGGAGATTTTTCATAGAGTTACAAAGCAAAATCAAACTAGTATGTTGTAATGTATTCAAAATTGTACCTCTTTTGACAGCAATCAAAGAGGTACCAGGTAGCTCATAAGCAAAAACTCATCTGACATTGGTTCTCTTTGCCATACTTGTACGTAGAAGGGCCAGAACTTCAATCAAAACTTACATCTTGGAGTACAGTTACTATCCCATGCTGGAGAAGTAGACACGCTAGCTACAATTCATGATAACGTGTGATTAACAACCGTTGCAGATTAACTTCACACAGTCGGAAATTAATCAACTGGTCACCCAAAATGTCATAATGCCCTTTTCACCAAGCCTACGACTGGTGTCCTCAAGAGCGTTCGCTAGTCTGATAAGTAATTCATGCTATCACTAAAGGCTTCATCTTCTCTTGGAGACATAGCAAAATATGTGCCTGAAATATCAGCATTCAATCCCGAAACGCTCTAGGAATAATTGATTTTTAGGCTACTTACATAGGCATCTGATATTGTGGTCTGTATCGTATTGAAGGAATGCATAACCCTGTAGTACTGTCATTAAAACATATATGGAGGGTCTTTTCAATTGGTATGTGTTGAAAATTACCATGCTGATGTTAATGACACCACAGCGTACCAGCCTTGATGGTGTGTTCCCGGTTGCTGCCGCAGCAGACTATGCCACGCTATCGAAAAATTGATTTTACTTTAGGCATTGCCAACGATCTCAAAAGTTCTCAACTGATTGTAACTCAGGATACTGTGTAGAATATTTAGGATACTGTTAAGACTGATATTAATAACTTTTTGTAGCTCGATATGGCTTTTCACTATTTACCCGCATGGAGACAAAAAATTGACTGAAAATAGGGTCTGTCATTTCCTTCTATATCTATGATAAATATTACAATTGAATCATACAAATTAAATGTAACTAAAGGAAAGGAACTGTTCTACATCATGTGTCATTCTATACCCCAAAGAATTTAACTCCCAACGTAGGTAACTCGATTTTGTAGATTTCCAGGGAAAGTTGAAGGAGGCTGATTTTTGCGAAAATTGATCAACCTTGATCCCAAGTAAACTGTTAATGTGTGAGACAAGTGGCATATGTGAAGCCAAATGCACCAATCAATGGAGAACAACATGCAAAGCTTCTAAGTTCAAGCTGAAAACAATCACTTTTTTCAGTTTTTGTCCACTCTGCTGAGTAAAAAGCCCATTCTGCATTCCAAGGGTAAGGCAAGTAGGCTTTTAATTTTAATGCCAATAAATTTAACATAAAGATAATAAAAGCTGGTCTTAGTGAAGTGATTGGAAAAATATTTTATTACAGGAAAAAAATTTGGGAATATTCATTAACTTTACCATGTATTTTTGAGAGATGCTTCATTAAATCTAGTTTAACCAATGAAAGTACAAAATAGTGATCGCCTACTTGCAGGATAGCAAATATTCCTCAGAGAAAAAATCATCATAGCTTACTTGCATGGGTTGGAAATTGAAGATGATAAAATTTTTGTTACAGTGGCAGAAAGAAAAACTTAAATTCAGATATGGATTGAACTTTGCGACCTCCAGTACTCTTTCCCTCTTTACTATTGTCAGCTTACCCAAGCCCGGTGAATGCAGTCTATTATGCAACCTCTCCTTATGAGTTTAAAACACATCTTTTATTTTAATGGTTGTTTATAGCGAGACATTAAAAAATTAATAGTTTAGGAGATTTAAATATTCTACAATAATTTTTTTGTCTTAAAAATGGAATCCTCAGGTATATCAAAAAAGGAATTTCTGACTGAATAACATTTTGTTTGCATTTCCAAAAAAAATGAATTTGAAGGAATTCAAGGATTTGATTTCCAGTAGCCCCCCACAGTGGAGAAAGTTAATTGTGACCCATAATGAACTGAATTAATTTTGTTTTTTTTATTATTATTCATTGTTCTATATTTTGCTATTCTTGACATATGTAACACTTGGGAAGTCTTTTTTCTGTAATTGCACGTTAACCTTTCTGCATAGCTAGGGTGATGCAATATGGCGTTACTAGGATCTAATATTTCGGAAAAAGATTAAAATATTTCTGATAAAGAACTTATAATATTGGTTTTAACTGCACTTTAAAGAGTAGTTTTTGGGGTTATGCCTATGATGTAGGTTATGCTTTATGTCAGTCCTCGTTATTTCAGTTTTTACTCGCTTGGGCCCATAACCTGTTAGAATTATACGGATGGGTAGAAATACAGAAATAACTATGGTCGAGCATGTTGTGGTGTCACATGTTTAATCGCACTACCGGAAGCACGAAACCAGACGTGATGGTATAGAAACATATCATGCACGGAAAGAAAAACAGTTGACTGATAAGCAGAAGATGCTGTTGCCAACCTAAGAAATATGATTAATAAACAAGTATTACAAACTACGAGGGTGTACCTGTAGGTTTAGAGTTTCCCGAGCAAATGTTTTCAGAAACTGGTGCTGTAGTCCTGATAGAAGAACCCTCTTAACTGCTGAGAGCATGTTCAGCAGACATGTCAATAATGTGTCAATGAGCAATACTTTCAAATATGAGCTTCTGAGCATTTTCAGCAGCTCTTATTTCCCTCAAAGTATTTTCAGGATTTACAAATGCAAGAGGGCTAAGAGTCTGTAATATAATTCCAGTGATAATTGTAAGAGTAGCAAAATAATAGAGTTGTCACAATTGTCATTTCTCTCAATGATTAGGTGCTCTTTTATAACAATTTTGATTATGGAGTTGACTTCACGAGAAGGAAAGCACTTATTATTTTTTTTTAAATAAGGTATCAGCAAATAATACTATCAGTAATGGCCACTGGTATCGAGATATGGTTAGGCATTATTTTTTTTTACAAGGTATCGGCAAATAATACTATCAGTAATGGCCACTGGTATCGAGATATCAGTTGGGCATTGGAAAAAGTTGTATCGGTACAAGTCTACTCATAAATATTATTAAAGAAGCCAAAGGTCCGTAGTTCGATTCCCGATCCAGGTGAATTTTTTCTCATGGCAATTAATGTGAATAAATATTATTGTTTGTCAAAAAGGTGAAATTCAACTTGAAGCCAACTGGTGATATAATGGTATTTTTCAAAAGGCAGTACATATTTCACTCGTTAGAGTGTCAGTTGGAAAAAATATGTATATTGCTTATTAAGAATTACAAAGTTGTTAAAATGAGAAATTTTGATAATGTGTAATCCGTATCCTAAGTATTTAAAAGCCCCAAAAATATTTTTTTAAATTGGTTAAATGTATTTTCTATTCGTTAAAAAGGAAAAATATTTTAGCAAATGTAAATTATAATTTTGAAACGTTTTCAAAGAGTTGGTAGGTACCTCAAAAAAGAAGTGTTTATACTGTTAATGTTTAACTGTGGCATTTCATTGTCTCTGTGCTATGGTCTTCATGTAAAAGTTTTTACCTCTATGGATAATAAGTACGACCTTGTTGATATTCTGTGGCAGCCACTGAAGAACAAATACTACTGCAAAAATAAATAATATGTTACTTATTTTCCTTCAATTACCTTGGTGAAAATGAAGGACACAAAAACTGTTCAAGAAGTGTGCTTACACCTGTTTTTTACAATTTGTTAGAGTGTGTAATCAACCACTTAAGGTATTCTGTACACACTGATTATTTTAAGACTCTAATTAAGGAAAATGCATGATGTGAATGTAGATATTAGAACGCAATGAGTGGAAAGTTTATCCGGGTGATGTTGATGAAGGTAAATAATTTGAAAACCCAGTCCAGAGAGTGTACTCACCTTATGCAAATAATGAAACCTGGTTATCACAGTAATTATTAAAATACATAACATGTGACGTCTTTCATGATAACAGATGCAAGGATACCTAAGTTTCCCTTACATTTCTTCGTTGTTTAACTCCTTGTTTAATGCATGTTGTGACAGGTCTGCATAAAAATGTGGACTAAGTATGCACCCTCTTCCAGCACAGATTAATTTTATCCTAGATATGACGTAGATGAAAAATTCAATAATTTTAAGCACCTTTCACTTTGATTTATAAACTGCCTACTTGTGAAGTATTTACTTGCTGTAAGGATAGATATAACCTAGAGATTTTAAGGTTTTAAAGGAACATTTCTCTTTCTTTTTGGACAATTTTCACTTCAAGCAGAAAATATAAAATGTAAATTTCACAAGGTTATTTAAAAATGATCAGTTTCATCAGCTATTCATGCTTGTGTTTTCTGATCAACATTATGTTTCACCACGTAGACCCTGAAACCATTGAACTTTTGCCTTTTTCACTTTTCTTTCACATTATAGCCACCCTATTTGCACACTTAATGCTTACTTTTTGTTCCCTATATTACAACTTAGGTCCCAAATAACACTCATACCTTTTTCACCCTTCTTTCACTATTCAGCACATTTTTTGCTCACTGTGCTCTGTCTTTTCATTATATAAGCACACTTATTGGAAAAGAACATGTGTTAACAGTTTATTTGAATACTTAATTTTCACTATATGTACATTTGCTCTTTCTAATTCTTTTATGATTAAAGTTGGCAATGCCTGGATAATGACTGTATATGCCATTTATGGTATAGTATCGGGCTGCAGAATTATGGTTGCCTGTTTTTGTAGCTTACTGGCTCTTCAGAAGGTACTGATGATGAATACCTAGAGCAAAATGGAAAGGATGAGGCAGCTGAATCTTGGCATCAGCATCGTATTCACTTGGAACATCAAAATGAAGATTTGAAAAAAGCAGCACAGGAAGCAATTGAGGAGAGGGAAGAAGCAAGCCGCCGTTTTCAGACTTACATTCATACTCTAAATGGACAGATGGAAGTGCTCGCTAAAAAGGTAAATCCATCCATCTTATGGTTCTCTGGAAAAAATTGTAATTGTATCCCCTCTTTTTCTTATGCATTAAAATGCTATTTACCATAGTGGTAGTTAGGATTTGTATTGGCATGGATGTTATATGTATTTCTTCCAATATTATGGAATAAGCTTCTGCAGTGGAAGCCCAATGTAATTAGTATGGCTTGTAACGATATGCTCAAAATAATGATGCCTAGGAACCACTTATTATCTGATGATTTGCCTGTGTAATAAATCAGCAATAACAAGAGCAACAGCTTGCTTTCACAGGGATTGTTTGATATTACGAGTAACATGGGGCACATCACATGTACACAAGCTGCTGCTTATGTCTATCTTGTGAATTAAAATGAAAACAAATTTTTTCGCCTAATTTTCTGCTCAGCGGTCAAGTGTGCAATTACAACATTACGAGAATGCCCATATGTGCACTTTTGTATTTCATGGTAGTCTGCTTTCTTTTCATCACTTTTTTGTCATTAGATCTAAAAGCGAAACTTCAATTAATTATTGAATATGAAGGTGGTGGGGTGGAAGGGTATTATTATCAAAAAGATCGCGCAACTGGCACTAGAAGTCATTAAAGCAGAAGATATTTTAAGTCTTTGGATGTAATTCAATTGGGAACTTACATCATGCATATTAATTTTTTGGGCTTTTCCCATTCAGTTGCAACATATGCAAACAACTACTTATTTGAAAAAATTAAACTGACCCAATAACGATGAACAATGAACAGAGGTGGTCTGCAATTACAATTCAAGGTAAACGTGCTTCATAAAAATGTATAAAAACAAGCTATTTTTTAAACAATGCTCAAAGAACTCATTAGAGGGATATATTATGGTTTTCATGAGGAATAATTTCAATTTCTTTTTGAAACATTTGCCTTGTTTCACACTTTTCAGTGAAACAGGAAGGGTATTCTACAATTTATCCTCAAAATGGTATGGCCCCTTGTCATTAAATTCATGTCTTTGGGGGAAAAAGTGGATGATTGTTCTTATTCTTGTACTTATCACCATTTGATTTCAAAGTTGCCTTTAGTCATTTAAATCGTAAAAAAAATTAAAGTTGACCAAAGGTTTCATGAAGCCCTGATAGATCTTTTTTTTTTTAATTTTAAAGACACCCAAGATTTACACCACTACCCCCTAAAAAATGAGAAGCCAAGAAACCACGAGAAGGTTGAATGAATATTTGCATATTACACATTTTTCAAAAGCCTTTAGACTGCTGGTGTTTCTCCGGATTAAGCAAAGTCTTTAATCAGGTTAACTGAATAAACACTTTGCTTAATTTAGCAGGTATAAATTTATTATGTTGATTATGTTTTAAAGACCGCTCCAATGTAATTCCAAAGAAGGAAATTGTTTTACTAGTAGTGGATTGAAATCAAGTAATCTGATTGCTTGTGATGCATTTACATTGAATTATAAACCAAAGGTTTTTTTCAAATTTGCTGCCAGTTTATTTTCCAGTTGCCACACATATTTTGTTCACAAGTTTTGAGAGATTATGGCCAGTCTTGATTTGCAGGTCCTTGCAGTTGAATTAGTAATCTTGTATGTTCAGTAAAGAGTACTGTTCTCACTCCTGATTGTATGGTAGGTCATTAATTTACATTATGGACAATAATGGACCTAGAACTGAGGCCTGATGAACATCAGAGGTACTGGAATTATTTTGGAATGAAAATCAGAATAGGTGGTAGTATTACAGTTCAAATTAGGAATTTCCACTTCCTGATGTCTTCCAGAATGATGCGAATACATATTACCAATAATTTGTCCTATTCCATAGCCAGAAAGTTTTTTTAACAAGGTCTCAAGCTCAACTACATCAGATGCTTTGATGAAATCAAGATAGAATCCTACTGTTGGGTGTTTATTGTTCATTAATGTGAGAGGCTTTGTGAGAAATTCATAAATAGCCACAAATGTAGATTTTCCTTTTCAAAATCAATACTGACAAAGATTTATCAAGAAGATTTCATTTAATGATAAATATTACTGGCAATCCCCATTTTAATCTTGACGTAGATCATATTATTGGCCCTAGAACAACCATTAAAATAAAAAAATTGCCAAATCTCCAGCTCTTCCAAAGCATTCAACTAATGCCAAGAGATGGGACGAATAGTAGTTTTCTTGAATTGGAATATCAAATTCAGATAATACGTATTCATACAGTTGACGGTGTCTGGCTTGACTACGTGGAATTCTGTCATGATGAGGGTAAGGAAACAATGCACTTCCGCAAAACATATAATTTATTCACTCACGACCATGGTTTCGATGCTTAGCATCATCTTCAGGTGTCAAATACAGAATTGTGAGGCTCTTATATACAATTTAACAGTGGGGGAGGGAAAGAGAGGGGTGGTGGGATGGAAGGGAGGGGGCAGGGGTATGGAGTGAAGGAAGGAGTTGGCGTTTTCGTCTTGAGGAGGAACAGCTCTGCTAAGGCAATGGCTTCTTTCTTGGGAACATGTCGAAGGACACCAAAATACAATTTCCGGGTAACACTCTTTGGGATAACGTTTCTGCAAATTCATAGGAGTTCTTGATTCCTTATTAGGGGGAAAATTTTGAAAACTACCTCAGTAGAGAATCACCTATTTGCGCACAAATTAAATTCTAAGAAGAAGAAAATAAGAAAACGCCAACTCTGGTGATCAGTGAACTGTGCAACTTAATGAGAACTTGCGTAAATCAGAACTGCTTCCTCTTCAATGGGAAGTATTACAGTCAACATGAAGGTCTTGCAATGGGCTCCCCTCTTAGCTGATATCTACATGGACAGCCTTAAAAATCAACTTATTTCTTTAGGTCACCCCCTCCTTAATAATGTTTGGTACTGGTGCAGATATTTGGATGATGTATTTTGTGTGTGGTCTGGCTCCAAAAGACAATTAGAGAACTTTTTGAAAGTGTTGAACTCCATTGACAGTGCCATACAGTTCACCATGGAAGTGGAAGCAGATGGTGTGCTTAATTACTTGGACTTGAGTGTGCAAATTATTGATTGTAAGTTTGACTTTTCCATTTACCGCAAACAGTGCTATTCAGACACAATCATTCATTCACACTCCAGACATTGTTACTCGCAAAAGTTGGCAGCATTCCATGCCATGGTAAACAGAGTATGTAGAATCCTGCTGTCTAATAAGAACCGAATCAAACAGGTGTCATAAAACAGATCGTGGAAAATAACGGGTACAAGACCAGATTGATTGACACATTATACAACAGGAAACAAAAAGCTTTGGCATAGGAGTTGATGTACTGTAGTAGACCCTCAGAGGAACAGATATGGCGAAGGATTCCTTTTCTTGGCCACATTTCACTCAGAACACAACACCTTCTCTCCAAAGGCAACATAAAAGCAGCTTTTTACAACACACACACACACTCAAAAACATATTAAACTCAAACCAAAGTCAAAGTCCACCCACTACAAAAAAGTGGCATCTATAAACTGCTCGGACTGCGATGCCATGTACATAGGACAACGGGAGAACATTCAAAACTAGGGAAAAAGAGCACCAAGCATGCTTCATCAATAGCACTGGGAACTCACAGTTTGCAAAACATTTACAAACTCACGGACACAATAGCAACTTTGTTCCACAAATTTTACACTGTGAGGAGAAAGGCAGAAAATTAGACGCTTTGGAAGAATTGGAGATATATCACCATTTGAATTCTAACAGTTGTACCGTGGTGAATGAAATTTTGTTCCCCTCCCGCTCCCCTCTCTTAAAATTCTAAAGTGAGTCCAATAATCCTGCCTTAACCACTCCTTCCCCCTCCTCCCTCCCTCCCCACAGGACTCCACTGTAACAGCAGGGGATGGTGACACCCACTAACCACGGTTTGGGCCTTCACTCCATACCCCTCCCTTCCATCCCACCTCCCTTCCCTTTCCCTCCCCCACTGTTAAATTGTATATAATAGCATCACAATTCTGTATTTGACACCTGAAGATGATGCTAAGCATCGAAACCATGGTCGTGAGTGAATAAATTATATATTTTGTGATAGTGCATTGTTTCCTTACCCTCATAGCATATTCATAACTTAAATGTTCGACTATTTCGAATTTAGAGTACCTTGAATACTAGAATTGCAATTTAAGAATTACATGTTATTCTGCTAACTTTGTTGCCTGTTGAAGTAAAAAGAACAGCTCTATTAAATAAAAAATATTCCAGTTTTATAATTTCAAAAATATAATAAAATAAATTTACTACTAATTATGAACTGTTGAATACATTAAATTTTATATTCATGTATAAATGAGCAGAAAGTGTTCATACATCTTCAAGTTCTTTTCAATTTTTAATTAACCGCAAGTGTCAAAGAAAGTGCAAATTGAAAATTTATGGAAGAGATGAAACTTGGCAATATTAACACATATCTAATGGAATGAACTATTCCAAGTTAAACATTTTGTGCATAGTTGACACACAATTTGGTAAGGATTTACTGACAGTAAAGCACGCTGAGAGAGCACCTGAGTTTGAGAAGTTAACTCTTCCTGAAGAGAAAGCCAATTATGTATATTGCGGTTAGGTAATACTGTTATTTTTACATCCCTATACTGACATGCTGACATCCTTGTGGCCACAATGGTCATACTCTAGTTTCAGTCATGTCATCAGTTTTGTAGTACATACCTACCTACGATTTTACCAATGTCATAACATTTATTGTAAATTTTAAAGTAAGTAAAAATTGCTTTATTCAAATTGTTAAAAACATCGTTGGCATTATTTTGTTGAAATGCTAATTTAATAGGATAACCGCTTACAGAATAATAAGCATACCATTCTTGGTCGTCAGATTTTAAGTCTCAAAAACCCATTTCTTCCTAGTAAAAGTTATCTAAGGTAACAAAAAATTTAAATTAGATAAATAAATGTAATATAAGGTACATTTTACTGTATTAAAATCGGTTACCTCATTTGGAAGCTGTAGCTTCTCAAATTAAGGGGTGTCAATGTATTCTTCCAGATGTTTCGATGGAAAATACGTCATAGTGAAATAGCTCAGTAGAGGTACAAATTCCCAGTAACTCCTGTATTAAATTCATCAGCTGTATTAAAAAGTTCGATTGGGATAAAGGCATTTTTTGACCTCATATAAATTAGTGATGAGTATGTAACAGAGTAAAAGTGAAGCTAGTATGGAGCGGCCACTGTCGATAATGTTTATGAACTTCCTACAATTTTTAATCTTGACTAGCAGTGACTAGTTTCAGCACATTATTCATGGTAAAAAGGCAGTTTTCATCCATTCTCTGAAACTGTTGCCTTTCTACTGTAAATTAGGTGGTGAAACTCATTAACAGTCCCGTATCTCCACCATCCTCTTACTAAATGATGTAGTTCTTCAACACGCCAATTATAGCGCTGTCTGGCATGATATTCGCACATGTTGCACATTCGTGTTTGCACATCTTTACTTTTGGCTCTTCTTATGTGGAATTAGTTGGGAAGCTGTTGTTCTAATAAATGTTTCTTTATATTTGAAGTGAGAACTTTGAAAGCGAGAGCACTGAGAGCACGTTTTACAAACAATCCTAGTCTGCAAAACATTTATTAGAATATTATAATATGACAGCAGCTTTACACCACATACTCTACACATTGAAGGTTGGACACATTAAATGTTTGATGCTTTGGAAGAACTTGAAATTTGGCATTTTAAAAATTTTAATGGTTCTGTGGTGAATGACATTGCACACCCCTTCCTTTTATTTTGTATTTGTAAATTTTTATATTTAATGACCATGAAGAGTGGTGAAAGAATTTAACCCATGGCCAGTTCCTCTTTCTGGCAGTATGTATGTTGTTCAAATGAAAAATAATTTTTTCTGGTGCACAATTGCAACAGCTTTACAAGTTTGGCAGCCTAAGAAATGTTTATAAAAATGTCGGCCTATTTGAGGGCGTCACAAACAGGTACACAACTTGGTCTTATTACCACCTAGGTTCAGCGGCCGTCTTAAAATCCACATCAAGTCTAATTTTCCATTTAGGCCAGTGGTATCATGGGTCACATCACTTACTCATTAATTGCCTTACAATTTAAATTCCCTCAAATGCAGTATGTCAAAGTTCTCTGCTAGATTTGGGATAAAAAACTTCATTGTGCTTTCACAAACTTTTGACCACATTATTCTTCCACCCAACTCAAAACAGGTGTTGTTTGATGTGTCTAATCTGTTTATGTGTGTACCTGTTGTCGAAGCCCTCAAAGGCCTCATGAATGTGATAGTTCCCCTGTTAATGGTATTAATCTTCTCAATGTTGTAATGAGTATACATAGTGGATGTAGGTTATAGCAATTATGGCAGAGGTTTTGTGGTGTGCACATTGTTGATGATCTCACATTGTTCTACTCAATTCCTTTGATAGGTGGACACTCTAACTGCTGAAAACAAGGTGCTGGCAGAAAGAGAGCAGTCTCTTGTAAGTCACCTTTCTGAGCTTGAAAAACAGTTACAGAAATGCAATAGCAAGCCAAGTTCTAAAGATGAAGAAGCTGCTGCCTTGGATTACCGGATATCATTAGAAAAGAAATGTGTAGCATTACAGGAGCAACTTGATGACAAAGTTAGTTGAAGTATTATTATAGTTGTACGTTGGTTGCAAGCCTTCATTTACGGAATTATTGTACTTCATTTTCTCCTGCTAAGTTTCATAGTAATAGATTTATATGCATACATATTTTTAATTCATGCCATCAAGTAATTAGGTACTCCCCATTTCAGTCCAATGGAAAAGAATACGGTAGACTCTCATTATTATGAACTTCATGGGACAAAAAATTGGTAGTTAATAATATGAAACTTCTTATCAGTGTTTCTTTTCGGGAATACTATTGCAAAAAATATTCCTTTGCTATTTTTCTTGAGTGTTCAACCTTTCTGGTGTTACAGCCATGCTGTGGAATGATGTCAGATATTCAGGTGTAATTAACCCATTACCGGCTGAGTTGATAAATACTGAAACATTTGTTTTTATTCTTATGATTTTACAATATTACGTGCTAAATAAGAAAACTTGAAAAAATTGGCCTTCAGAAGAATTTAGATATGATAAAAGATTAATGTTGTGTTTTTGCAACTTTGGCTGAATTTTATATTCTATGGATAGTTATGCAACTAGCATTGACCTAATTTGTCATTACTTTGTCAGCTTCACTGTTTCTTGTGTCATATATTTTCCTTCGCTTCTTTATGTTAGGTAGACTTTTTACTTCATATTTGAATTACTAGAAAATTCTTAAAAATAATATAGCCAATTAAAATATATTTTTTAGTGATGGCCGGATCGGATCCGCGGATCTTTCATTTTACTCGGTTTCGGATTCGGATCCAAAGACACGGTGGAAAATCAGATCCGGATCGTAGATTTTATATTTTTAGCGATCGGCTTAGCGATCGAAGTGCCCCGTGAATGGAATGTAGGTGCGGTAGATATTGACAAGAAGAGGATGTGTAACTCAGGTCACGAAATTAGATGAAAATGTTCCCGTGCAACTAGAAGCAAAATAAAGAAATATGACTTTATCCCAAGGAGGTTAGAACCTCCTTGCTTTATCCCCGGGATCGCGGGAAAAATACGTACGATGTCACGCGGGTAGCCTACATTCACCGGGATCAGGCGAACAACGAGAGCTAGTGTACTGCGATATTCGGTCCCTATCGCAGTTTAATTTTTTCTTTCAGTCATTGCATCGAAAATGTCATCTTCAATTTCAAACCATTACATCTAAATACTCACTTTATTATACTTTTGTTGTTTAAATTAGATTTACAAATGTACCACTCATAAATTAAGGATGGTCGGGTCGGATCCAAAGATCCACGGGTCTTTCATTTCATTCGCTACTGAAATCAAATCCGAAGACAGTAAATTTTCAGATCCGGATCGGACATTTTAAAATTTCACGGCTTAGTGATCGATGCGCCCCGCGAATGGAATGTACGTATGGTAGAAACTGACAAGGAGAGGTTATGTAACTCGGATCACGAAATGAGAAGAGGATTTTTTCCGTGCCACAAAAACAAAATAAATACTCGTCGTGACTTTTTTCTCCATATGCGAGAGATGCGCGAGAAAAAAAATAAAGCCGAATGTCACGCGGGTCCTCTACATCCGCCAGATTCCCGTGAACCTATGATAGCGTAGCTGTTAAAAATCAGTGCTAGTGTACCGCCGGTCCTTAACACTGCCTAGGAATACAGGCCATGCTGTATTCCTAGGGTAATACTAGTAGGCAGTTTAAAAAAAATAGATAATCAGAAATTTTATTACAATTTATAAGTCAAAAAAATATTAAAATTTGGCATTAAAGAAATGATTGGAAACATTTTTTATTGCAGAGTTAAATCGTAGAATCATTACGTTAACTTTACAATGTATTTTTGAGTGACGCATTCGTAAATCTAGTTTAAACGATAGAAGTACAAAAAAGTCAGTATGCACATACAAAGGTTGGAAATGAAGGATGATAAAGTTTCTGATTCAGTTATTGAAAGAAAAATTTTAAACAGCGATAGGAATCGAACTTCATTACCTGCAGTCTACTACCCCACTCTGCTATTGTCGACTTACCTGATTTTGGAGAATGCATGCTCCCCACATGCCATTCTACATTTTTCTTGCAAACCCAAAAATGGAGAAAAAATCCGAGACTTTTTTAAATTTTGCTTATAGTAGCATAAAAAAAGGGTAATCTCATCAGAGTTACCCAATCTCTTCTTAGGAGTAGAAAATTCTCAAATTTCACTTCAAAGGTTATTATTAATATTACATTTCAAAATTACTACTTTAGCAGCTAGAAATATTCTATAATAATTTTTTCGTCTTAATAATGGAATCCCCGGATATTCCATAAATGGGATCTCTTGGCCGCATTAAAATATTTTGTGTTTCTAAAAAAGAATTTGAAAGCATTCAAGGCTTTCATTAATAAATGGAAAATAATTCCTTTATTAATGAACATAAACTTACAATGTTTCTTTTTGCACTCTAAAGAATAGTTGTACAGGTTTAAAAAATGTATTGCTTGATGAGTATATGATAAGGAAGGTGATCTTCCTATTAGAAGTAATAAGATATAGTTATTGCATCCGTAAATCTTGATCCAGTTAAATATTATCCACATAGATGATAGGATGTTGATTTTTTCTACAATAAATTTACTTGTTTTTTTGGTGATTCTATTGTTGCTGTATTTATATATTTATTAAAAATCTAAGATTTGAAAATGAATGAAATTCAGAATCGAGTATCTGAAACTAAGGATCCGAAACCGAGATAAAGATCCGAAACTCAGGCAAGGATCCGGTTCCGGATCTGGATCCGACGAAAAACCTGGATCCGTCCATCACTAATATTTTTATCTTCACTTCAAATTCTAATTCCAAATATACAAGAGCAAACTTAAAAATAAGGTCTCCAATTTATTTTTTCATAGAAAATGAAATTTATTCATATTGTTGGATACATCGTCGGAAAGGTCATGGCTTCAGCTATTTTTCGATGTAGTCAACCTGGCGGTCGATAACTTTTCTCATCCACACGAACTTTTGCATCCCGTCATCATACCAGCTTCCGTCCGCGTTGCGAATATAGGCGTTGACCTCCTCTTGCACCTCGTCGTCCGTCGCGAACTTCATCCCTCCTAGGTGTTTCTTCAGGGCAAGGAACATGTGAAAATCACTGGGTGTGAGGTCGTGGCTGTATGCAGGGTGCCCGATCACTTTCCACCCAAACTTCGAGATCAGTTCCTGCGTCTGACTAGCCGTATGAGGGCACGCGTTTTCATGATGAAATGAGACCCCCTTCGTCAGCATTCCTGGACGTTTGTTCTTGATGGCGCGCCGAAGATTTTGTAGTGTGTGGCAGTATCTTTCCTAATTGATAGTGGTTCCCCGGGGCATCCAACTCCTTCACCGTTACCCGGCGGTTTTTCAGCATTTCCGCCTCCACTGCTTGCACTGTCTCATATGAGTGCGATGGCCTGCCACTTCTTTCCTCGTCGTGGACGTTTGCGCGGCCGGAAAGGAACTCGCGGGACAACTTACGAACGTTTTTAACATCCATACATTTTTCACCGTAAACTTCAACCAATTGGCGATGAATGTCAATAGGTGCCACCTTTTTCGCGGTCAAAAATCGTATGACAGACCGAATTTCACACCTGGACGGAGACGCGAGTGGAAGCTCCATCGCGGACTGCTGCTTTTCCAAGACTGAGCTGTTGACAATGCTTCGTGGCAGCAGAGTGGTAGTGGGGAAACCAAGGAACACGGCGGTGTTACCGGATTGCACCTAGCTCTTCATGCGGCGACGCAATGACATAGGAGACCTTATTTTTAAGTTTGCCCTCGTATTATATGGTTTGAAATAAATTAGTCACTAAAAATACGAATATGTTCCCAGAAGAACATTTTATTTCAAAATGCGAAATGTAGTCAAGATCATTACAGGTTGAAGTGCAATAATCGCCGACTATTTATGAAATACAGTAAAGCAATTTGGGTGAAGGGGAACACAGCATTTTGTACATTGGAATACAGTCTGGCTTTTACACTGCTGGCCCCTCCTTCTAGTCCCACTTTTTTCTACAATATGGCCTACTTTGTCGTTGCTAACTTCATGGAGGAGTGATAACTGAGATGGCTTCTCTTTTTGGGTGTTAGGATGCAAGCCACATTGTGGTTCCTGATAATCCTCCTCCTAATCTCCTAGTCCATTCACATCACCTTTGGGAAGCACAACGGCTAGGTATGATTTGAAATCTACTAGCGACATATGACTTTCATTGCATAGTCTGTACAATTTCCATGAGTTAGTGCAAATACTGTCCAATAAATTAATAAACAAGGGCCACCACCATTTTTCTTCCTGCTAAAATGCTTTGCTGTACCCAGTGGAAGCCCAGAATATGTGTTGCTGGCTACCGTGACTGTCGAGTTATCATTCCATATGTACAAATATTGACAAGATAACACATACATTTGTCTAAACATATCTGCATAGTCAAATTTAAATTTACAGAATGAATATAAACAGGCAGAGGTTTAGCTCATTTTCTGCAATTAAATAATGCTATATATAACAGGTTTCCAAATGTAAAATTCTGCTACTGTTCTTCTTAAGGTACATATTATATATGTCTTCATCTGATCAGAAGTTATGCAAGTTTCATATTGCCTCCCCCTTTTTCAAAAATATCAACCAAGAGACTAAACTGCTTTGCTGTTCTGTCCTATCCATTCCTTATTTTATTATCTGAGACTTAATTTTCATGAAAAATTTCACCATTTTATTTTTCTCTAAATTCATCCCTTTCCTGGTTGACTGGTTTTATTTTGTGTACTCCAGTTTTCCAATTCATAAGGCTGAGCCTTTGGCATCTGTGACTATTACCAGCTTTCCACCTACTTATGATCTTGTTTCCATACCATTGAAAACATTGTTGATGAGTAATCAACAAAATATAATTCCCTCTTAATTTTGTTTGCATTTCAAGGTGAAGTACCTGTTCTTTAACCAAAGTCATTTTCATTATTATGTAATGGTAATTTTTTCCTTGGTGGACATGAAAAAATGTGTTATGCTTTGCATGAAGTTATGTGGTCTTAATATGTAGCTCTTATAATAATGATAAAAGATGATAGGTGTAACTGATTCCTTCATTTTGCATAGATTTCAGAATTGGAGTTACTCGAAAATAAACTTAAAACACTGAATAGTGAACGACAAAAACCATTGGATGAAATGGAGGAGAAAAGTGAAAAAACTGAAAAGGCGATTGAGGGTGAGAATGAAACTAAGCCAGATGAAGTGCAGCTTCAAATGTTATTGGCTGCAATGGAAAGTGATAAAGTGGCAGCTTCCCGAGCTGTCGATCAGAATCTGGAATTGAAGGCACAGTTGGCTGAGCTTCAAGATGCATTCATAAAACTGGTAATTGATCCATCACTTGTATGTGCAGTATATAGATCTACTATATCTTTTTCACATTATATAGAATATTGTTTCTTGACCATTGTTCTCTGTGCCCTCGGCACTAAACTTTCTCATGGTTTATGTTCTTTTTGTGTATACCATTGTTCTTATTAGAGGTGGGACGAATCCTAAATTTTCTCAAATCCGAACCTGAATCCGAATCCTAAGAGGTTCTCGAATCTCTCGAATCCAACATATAAAGTTGATAATAACAGAAAAGAAAAGACTTTAGCAGCTGCATTCAATGAAAAATAAATTTAAGAATAGTTTTCAAAAATACAACTTTTTATTGCAATAATACAAATAAGATTTGAAGAGCTAACATAGATAAGTAATAATCAGGATATACAAAATTTTTTGCATAAAATGAAAGCATGTGATAGTTCTGAGAGGCATAGCGATGATGCGTTTCCGAAACGTTATTAAACTGATGCTGAATTGCATGTTTAAAAACGATATCTTTTTTCCAATATTGTCGCGTCTTCAAGACTCATTCACAGAGATAGACGAGCTGCTTGCAGGAGACAATTCCTCGTGTGTTAAACATTGTATTGCATTGTATGCACGGGGAAATATATTAACTAGATTACATATGTTTGGGCCAAGATTAGGAACAGTGTGAAAAAATTGTAGTTGTAAATCGGAGAGAATATCAGGAATTAGTTTACAGGTGTATGAGGAAAGATGCAGAAAAGCAAGCAGTATGGTGCAGTAGACACAACAGTGGTCAAGACACATTGGGTGTTGGCACAAACTATGGAGGAAATTGAGGAATGATGGATATAGAAAGATTTAAACACAGCAAGGCAAAATAAAATTTAAGGAAACAAACAAAAGACTTAGGAGGAGTATGAAGAGTGTGAGAGAAAAGTGGCAAAAAGGTCAATGTAAATAGGTTGAGAGGTTCCAATGATTTTTTCTCTGTGTTGCTATTAATACAGAAGACTGCAACTGTTTACATAAAGGAACTTCACTCGTGCTATCTGCTGACATATTTGTCTTAATACAGGCTTCTTGATCCTGGCAGAGTAGTTTCATGAACTGTGTTCAACTTCCACTCAATATATTGCCACTTCATGTGAACTCTAAAGGTACAATAGACATAAATACATTGAAGCCCGTTATCGTGAGTATGGCATATAGCGAGAATCTCGCAATAACGAGTGATTGGCAGTGTGCCATCGAAAGGCCTATGATTAACATGCAAAAGATAACAGATATAGAGAGGCCAAGAAGCTCCTGCCATGGCATAAGCTCGGTATTACAAGCGATATTTCTTGAGGGTGATGCACTGCTAAGTACGAATTAACGAATGGTATTTATCTTTAGTACAGGGTGGCGATCGTCAGGGAAAACCGGGAAAACCTGGAATTGTCAGGGAATTTTGGAAATCTGGAAAAGTCAGGGAATAGTCAGGGAATTCTCGTAACAGTCAGGGAGAAACTGGGATAGGAAATTCTCGTTATTTTTCTACCATTACGTTTACCGGGTCTTTCCCGCCCTTTATTTCACCAAAACATTTTACCAACTAAAACTAATGTCCGTCGCCGAAGTGCATAGAATAAGCCCCGTCAATTCGTTGAACATTCAGTTGTGAATCTTAGTTATTTAGTTGTGAATCAGTCGTACAATGTATCCCTTTTGTATATCCTTAATGTTATATTTGCCTAGTAGGGTTAAAATTCATGGCCACCGTAGAATTAAACTAAACTCCGACTAATCCGAGGCTATGCTGTTTGGAAGATTTTATCTCGCGTTTTTTTTAACTTCCGAGTCTCAGGTCAAGAGGTACTTGTAGCACACTAGCTTGTAGTAAGTACGTGCTTTCAGTTCTAAAAATACGTGACGATGATTATTAAAACGGTAATACAAGTACGATCACACGTGTAAACAAAATCTTACGTGAGATCATCTTCGATTTCCATACCCCCCTTCTCGAGACCATAAGAAGAGTTCTCCTCCCCTCCCCACCTTTCACGCTTGACGTAATTATTGAATGGCCCCCTTAGCTCCCTCTCGAAGATTTTTAGTCAAGTCACAAACCACCTCAAATATGGCATTCCTAAATATGACGCTGCCATTGCTAATTGCCTCCTGTTTTCGCTCGCAGTGGCACGATTACGTTTTGTTTGTTTATACAAATATTTTTGCATTTTTCCCTCTTACAATCAAGGGGTTATGACTACGTTAATCAAGTAGCTATTCGATTTTAAAACTCGTGCCATCCGATTTTGATCAAGTCCAAGAACTTAGCTTTGGTTCGTATTTTTCGCGTAGCTTTGTGATGCCTGTGCTGGAGTCAGCCAGTAAATTGGTCATTAACTTTCCCTTCGATGCCTTTTCAGTAATCTTCAACTTCCCAGAACTACCACGACACGCCACCTCTTCCTTGAAGAATTAGATATTGTCAATTTGTAATTTTAAGGAGGGAAACATACACGGCCACGGAAATACGATACACGGCCGCGGATACGCGACCACGAAAAATGTATTAAATGTGTGTACAATTTGTGTGAGGGCTTAACTTGTGAAGGTTTAATATATTTTTTCATTAGGGCGGAGGTTCCATATATTTTTCATTCTTATAGCTTTTAATGTATTAATTTCAGCTTTTAAAATTTTCTGAGTTATGACGAAAATTTAATCCAGCAGAAATAAAATATTCCGATATTAGGAGACCTTTTGGCGATCGGTCAGGGAAATTGGTAAAGCCATCAGGGAAAAATCAGGGAAAAGTCAGGGAATTTGAAAATTGATTATCAGTAGCCACCCTGTTAGTAGCATTGTTTGTCAACTACAACTTAGAATATAATATTTGTTCCATCCCTACATTACTTAAAGTCCAATCAAGTCCACGCACTGACGATTTACAGCCGGCCCTGGCGTACCTTGCGCTCGCACATTTTAGTTGTTCTTTTGTTAATCCTAGTTCTAACGGAGGCATAGAAGTGGAATAGGCGGAAGATGGAGAAGCGGAAAAGCAACTAGTCAGTCACACAACAGCGGAGAGCGGTGGTGTGGGTAAGGGGTGGAGTTCAGCCCCCCTGTCTTTGTCAGCCAGTGTGGGAGTAGCTGGCGGACGAGGAGTTGATTAACTCTGTGAGAAACGAAGGTGACGACAAAATTAGTTCTCTTTCGGAAGAAGAAACAGTGCCTATGCCGACTAGAGCTAGAGCTTTTCACACCAGACTCTTAGAAAAATTAGCCACGTTTACCAGGCCAGTGATGCTTCCTCCGATGACTGTAGCAAATTTAGTGAAGTAGAAGGGTTTGCGCTTTCGGCAACTGCCAGTACATTTCTCCCTCTTTCAGTAATAAAGCTTAAAATATATGACTGCTTATTATTTTTATGGAACAGAAAAAAGTGTGGGAATTCAGAATCCTAGTTTTTGCAAAAGGACAAAATGCAATATAAAACCTGTAAAGCATATGCAATTCTATAAACCTTAAGTTTTCAAGCTACCGACATTTCAATTCATAGTTTTGAATACCAGTGCATAAGAGGTACTCCATATCTTAGCCGTATTTTTAGGAGAAAAAAGTACATCATATATGCTGGAAAATACAGTAACTGAACTTTTCTTATGATGCTTATTGTAAAATCAACAAAATGCATGCAAGTTTAGCAAGGAAGATAATTTCTCATAATCACCAAATCACCTCATTACTGTGTTATTAAAAACCTTAGCCTTATATTGATCCCAGTTAAGTTGATGACATTAAAGTCTTATTTCTTTCTTTTGCATGATGTGCAGAGTAATGACAAGTTGGCATTGACAGAAAAACTCAATAATGCTCATTATTTGAATAAGGATCAGGCAGAAAAGTTATCAGAATTGCAGCTGCAACTTGATCATTTAAGGTAGGTATTATGAACTAACTTCAAACCTCTTAGAATGGGGAAGTTTTTTGTCGTATGGCAAATGCTGTTAAATAGAATGCATCCTCTTCTCATACTTATTACCTCTATTGTGTTATTCCATTATATGTATAGAGGATTTTGTCAACAGCTTAACTCTCTGTAAGTTATAAACCCAGAAACTGCTGGCAATGCATACAAAGTGTGAGCAGAATCAGCTAAAATAATAATTTGTGCTTCATTATGAAGAGTGGTTTTATAAAATAAAAGAAGTCATTTCAGGCGTAACTTTGTGGAAGTTTTTAATATGCATAATGAAACTCAATAGTAATACTCCACACTAATTTAATGATGGTCGACCCGGGTTTCGGCAACTCAGTGCCATTTTCAAGTGGTTTTATGTTGTACATTCAGTCTGAAATATGCAAAATACACTTTACAAGGTACTTAGAGGAGACAAGCTACTTAAATATCTTTTATTTTACTCCCTATACTCATAAATAAACATAAACACATAGTTGGGAGAACCTATCAAAATATACCCCGACCTGTAGAGTCATAAACTTTTTTGTATGGATGGGAGATTTGAATCTTTGAATCCATTCAGTTTCACCACGAATCTGAATCCTTAAAAATTCGAGTCACTTACATCCTCAGCAAAATTGGACGACTTTCTTCTCAATTCAGCTTTACCATCACCACCTGTGAACAAAACTCGAAAGCATGAATTCTAGAGCCCTCATTGCCCGATAGTGCTCTGTGGCATGACAGTGCACACTTGTGTCATGGAGGCTGATAGAGCACTGAAGATCACTCATCCACGGGAGCATATAGGAATCCGCTGTCGCAGAACACGCATCCTCCGTAGTTCAAGGCCGGAGTACATAATATTTTACTGGAAAAGACACGGGTAATAGCAGAAGAATCTCGACACTACCCAATCGCCTTTTGACATGAGCGGGGAAATTGTCAACGAGAAACAATATCAAATAAGGCTAAGAATGGTAAGGGAGGGGGCACGTCTAGCCAATAAATATCCAAGACTTCTTTTTTGTTATTTTACACTGATGATGCGGCCCGAAACTTAGGATAACCAAGCTCCACATGCAGCGGCTCCCAAAAGAGACAACTGGAAAGATAAGAAGCACAAGCTTGGGCTCATGACGTCTGTTATTTGCATCACAATGAAAAAAATTCTGCCGCTTTTTCCACCCAATGGATAAGTGTACATTTTCAATATTCTGGGCATATCTGCAAGTGGGCTTGTAAATTTCACCATAGTTCATGTACTTTTGCTTGTCCATTGCTTTTTCGTTTTTCTCCTGGCTGAGCTGACAAAGCCTAGCTCCAGCCACAACCCCATTGCACCAGAGCCAATCATACCCATTGCCACTTCAATAGGGATGGCGGAAATTGGAATCTGGGGCTTAGCTCGGCATTCTGAGATCTGGTGAACCACACCCAAGTCGACAGGCCAAATTACACATAGAAGAACCTAGGCCTTGTCTTGCCAAAGGACTTCTTTCACTCAACAGGAGTAAATTACAAACAGTAGTGGGACTCCTTACTGGGTACTACCAAGTGAAGATGCATCTACACCTCCTGGGAGTTGTAGATTGACCCAGATGCGGGTGGTGCAAAGATGGGGACTTGGAGTAGAGTCTTGGGCACACCATTCATGGAGCTCAGGGGGTAAATCCCCATAGGGGATGTGTTGGCCTTCAGTAAGGCAGTTGGCTTCTATGGGTGAAGGATGGTTGGCATAATGGACCAATAGGTCTAACAAGGGGAGTGTCCGAGTTCCGGGTCTAGGATTTTGACGAAATTTGCCAGGCAGGTAGTCCTTGATGAGTTATTTACGAATCACCCCCCATATAGGGTTATATATCCAGAAACTTCGTCAAAAAACGAGTTTGAAATATTTGGTTGCAAATATATAGCCAATAATTAGCCATGCTTAACCAATGCAGTTTGGGTTAGGGCTAAAGTACTAGCTTCACAATGTCGACGTTCCAAGTTCGAGACTCTACGAGTCCAATTTTTTTTTCATCGCAATTTCGTCATACGACTTTCCCTGGTTTTACATATTTTAAATCTGTTTACCCCGGATGCATAATAAAACAAAATTACGTAATTAGTACGTAAAATAGTTAATTACGTTATTTACCTAAATCACGTAATTAGTACGTGGCGGAATTACTTCCGCACGCCCTGTCGTTTTTTGTGTATGAAATTAACGGAAGAGCATAATGTGTGATCGTGATTTTGAATTTCCGTATCTTTGGCCACGCAGTCCCGACGCACGTACAACATTTGTTCTAATTTGCCTGGTGCCGTTATTGTCCAGCGCTGTGCTTTTTTGGAAAAATTAATTGCAAGAGAAAAAAAGACTAGGTTTTGTAATCATATAACTGTAAGTATCTACCGAAATGTTCGGGTGATTCTAACATGCTCCTGAAAAGGTGCAATACATTAATTCTTCAAAATTAATTGTTACCGCTGGTTTTTTTTATCAATTTCCAAGCGACGTCCTTGATTCGAAACTCTCTCCCACCCGAATATTTCGCCCGATCACCCGAACATTTCGGTAGATACTTACAATTATATGATTACAGAGCTTATGTTCTTTTTTTCTCTTGCGATTAGTTTTTCCAAAAAAGCACAGCGCTGGAAAATCACGGCACCAGGCGAATTAGAACAAGTGTTGTACGTGCGTCGGGACTACGTGGCCAAAGATACGGAAATTCAAAATCACGATCACACATTATGCTCTTCCGTTAATTTCATACACAAAAAACGACAGGGCGTGCGGAAGTAATTCCGCCACGTACTAATTACGTGATTTAGGTAAATAACGTAATTAACTATTTTACGTACTAATTACGTAATTTTAGCAAATTACGTAATTATTACGTAAAATGCATCCCGGGGTTAAAATGCATCCCGGGTAAACAGATTAAAAATATGTAAAACCAGGGAAAGTCGTATGACGAAATTGCGATGAAAAAAAAATTGGACACGAAGAGTCTCGAACTTGTGACGTCGACATTGTGAAGCGAGTACTTTACCCCGAACCCAAACTGCACTGTTAAGCATGGCTAATTATTGGCTTCATATTGCAATCAAATATTTCAAACTCGTTTTTTGACGAAGTTTCTGGATATATAACCCTATATGGGGGGTGATTCGTAAATAACTCATCAAGGACTACCTGCCTGGCAAATTTCATCAAAATCCAAGACCCGGAACTCGGACACTCCCCTTGTAAGTGGCCTAGGGCCTCCTTTGTGAGGAACTACACCGACAAGTACAATCAATCAATCACTCACCCTCAGTCGATTGACTGTGACAACATTGTGGCCTGCACTGTAGCCTATGCCTCAGGATTGGGAAAACTATAAGGTGGCCTAATGGAGGTACAGACTAAGAGAGATTCATGGAGGGGCTTCATGGATGGCATAGAGACTGTTCCCCACAGATGGCAACACTCCACAGGATCCTCTTAAAAGAAATTTAAATGATGGGGCCCTATTTGCATTATTTAAATTTTAAAAAAATCTAAGTTTTGCAGCTCTGGTGAAAATAATTAATATCTTTGTAAATTTTAATCTTAAAATTGCAAAAGAAATCAACGTTATGGTAAAATGTTTCATCTGTTTAGTAAAAATTTTACTTACGTGAAATTTCATAAGTTCACTTCTTCATTCGCTTCCATGTATCTAACATCTGTTCTAAAAGTTGAGTTTTGTGTGATATAATTTGAATCAATCTCTAAGCATAGCCTTGCACCAGTACACTGTATCCCTCCTTTTATCTCTAGCAGAGCACCCTTGACATCTTCTTTGAGGCCTAGACTTCACTGCATTTTGAGCCTCTGATTTTTTGTTCCAAAAGCAGGTCACTATTTCACACATATTTTGGTTGCTACTAAGCTTGTTCTTTTGCTTAAAAATTGCAGAGTTAATCACTGCTATAATTATAGAAGGAATAAATTTAGCTATGTAAAGAGTTGTAAAGTGCTATGTAAAGAGCAAGAAGTGTAAAGTAGCTATGTAAAGAGCTAATGTAAAAGAGTTAATCACTGCTATAATTATAGAAGGAATAAATTTAGCTATGTACATAATTGTCTGCTGTGTCAGCAGATGCTTCAGAGAGTTAATTCATAACAAAATGAACTAGTTTTAAAACATGGGCTTATTCCCAAAATTTTCACCTAAATTATGTGTTTCTAAAGAACTAACAGTAAGTGTCTCAGATATTTTATTTTATCATATGCTATTACCTACTTTTATGTCAATTTGCTGACACGTTTTATGTTAGGCAAGAAGCTCATTGTATTTTGGGAATATGTGTAGCTTTGGGAAAATAGCTAAGAAAGGTTTTACTTGCTCTGAAAGGGTTGGGCTAAGTGCAATTATTCCCTTAAATATGAACTTGAATCAAATAATTAATAGGTGGAATGATGAACCTATAACTAAGGTCTGTACTGAAAGCACAGTAAATTAACTACCCACATTTTACAGTGCTGTATTTGAAATGTGATTTCATATGTAGTTGGTTCTGTATATGTATGTACTATACGAGAAAAAAATTTCCCGACAAATGGAGCACCGTCACTATTGCTCTGAGAGAAAATCAGATTCCTTTCTGACGGTACATTATTCTTTGGTCTCAGCCACCACGAGGGAAATTCAAACTTGGCAAGGTGATGGATTCATCACCCGAGTATGTGACGGAATACCAGCGTCAGCTTGCCTGCCCCGAGCTGGAAACACGTTGGCATCCAGAAAGGATGCATATATTCCTTGCATGCATTTTAAATGCTCTATTTAAATATCTCGTCCTCACCAAACTTTCCTCCGAACGCCGAGCCTTTCCGCCTAACTTCGCTCATTCCTCGCACTCTAGCAAGGTTCTGGGATACCTGGTGTCTGCCTCTTCGCTTTCTTTCTCTCGTTTTAAGAAGTGAAGAAGTTTATATTATTCAGTAACGGGGGTGTTTAGTCGGAACCGAAATCGCAATTTTGTACACTAAATTCTTAGATGGAAACGAAAAAAGAAATTTAGTGAAAAAATTAATCTTCTAACCACAACCATTTTAGTTTTAGTCTAGTTTTTTTTCTTCTCCCCAATCATTTCAAATTTACCCATTTCTCTAATATATTCCTAATTTTTGAGACGATTTGTGCAACGAAAATTCCATATTTCCATTGCCCTCAAATGGGGGCGTATACTCGGAACCGAAATCGCTATTTCGTACACAAAATCGTTACATGAAACAAAAATGAATTTTAGTGAAAAAATTAATCTTCTTGACCAGAGCCATTCACTCATAAATCAAAAATTAAAATAAGCAAAGGTGACGCCCAATGAAAAAGCTGCCCTGATAACATTGACGTCATTTACCTCCCATCCTTGACTGCTCTTATGGTAAGGGGAGGGAGTGGAGGGGGATTCTCGGAAGGTCTACTCGCACAGATGCTGTCGTAACTGCTCCGATTGGCTGAGTCAGCTGTTTCCCCCCCCCCCTTTGCGATAAGGCGAAGTAGTTTCGCGGGCTCAGTTGTGATTGGACGAAGTCGATTAACGTCAGAGGTTGCACCACACCCAACATTTCCAAAAGGGTTACAAACATCAGTTTTACGACGCCGATAACTCGAGAAATAATTGACGGATCAAAAAACGGAGAAATACATGTCTTTTTATTTTACAAACTCTTATCATATTCGGCAATAAAAAAAATTTGGTAAACGACCCCATTATGTTGATAGTTGTCGATAATTACTGCTTCGAACATATGGAAGGATTTAGCGAAGAATGAAGCATAACCTAAGACTCTTAATAGAGCACCTCCATGATTTTCCTTTAATAAATGCAAATACAAACTAATGTTCAATGTACCAATCATGGCAACAGCATCACTTCAGCTTGGCGGAGCCCTTTGTTCCACTGTTACATTTGATTTTCATTAAGTCGTCAGGACATACAACTTGCTTCACATTTGAAAACTTATATTTCACTATAGAGTCCTGAGGGAAACCACACGTATATCGGCTGAACACTGGCGCCAAACACTGTTAATGAAGTTGAATATAGATTTAAATGATATAATTTCGATTGGTATAATCTCGTTTCTCATGTATAAGGTATGAAGAATTTTGGATAGAAGAAAATAATATTTTGACTGAAGTCCTACTGCTGAAAAATGAGTGCTTTAGTGGTATTACTTGAGTGCACTCCGGTGGTTATGTGTATGTTTGTTTGATGGAAATCATCCATAAATCCTTTATCCAAAAGAGAAATATTGATTTGCCCAGCCCAAGACAATGAACAAAAGGAAATTATTGTTGTTTACGCTCAGGCTAAGCTCTTGGTCCAAATAAAGCTCATATGTATTACTTAATAGCTTCCCCAACTATGAGCAAGTAATAAAAATTATGAAAACAGTCTCTTCAGTTTCAAATCTTCACCTTTGAGTCAAAATCCCGGACACCCTTTGGAAACAAATTCCTCGATTAGAAGTGTTACAGAGTAACATATTCAGCATTGAGCTGTATTTGAATTGGTCATTATACTTATTTGGCCAATACACACTTCCTTAGTTTTTTCTCCGCAAACCGAAATCGTTCACTACATTTCTGCTTTATAGATATGCACACCCCTTTTAGATAAAAAATTTGGGCTAATGTTGTGGAGCTGTTTCTGGCTTTGGTATTGGAAGATGTTCATAGTTGTTTATTCTTGTGGCCCTATGTTCTACATTTGCCCTTAACTCGTAAAATTAATGATTAGTCCACAAGTCTGTAATGTAGCTTTGGGATCTAATGGGATTTTGTTACCTTTGGAGAGAATTTCACAGAAGACGACTTTGCTTTGTGTGATCATCATCATCGCCTGATCAAAAGTCACTCCAAAAGAAATTCTGTCGATTCCGGATAACTGAGTCTGTTTCGGTGACGCCTTAGTGACCAGAGAGTACTTTCACTGTAGGAGATGATCCAGGGAGATATTCCATAATGAGTAATTAATTAAACACATGCAATGAAAAATCATTGAAAAATGAGTATCTTGAAAATATTTGAGCTGTTAGTTTCATTGAGAAAACAACGCATACAATAATTCAAGTGGAGTTAAAACTTCAATTTTCTCCAGCAATGTATTTTCAAAGTATCTCAAATTCACAATGTTGGAAAACAAAAAGAAAATTGGATACCCATTATCATAAGGTTGTAGGCCTCAAAGAGTCGCCGTTCGGCCTGAATATTGCACATTGGCCTCTTTATAAGAATGAACGAATGATGATCTTCCTACTAAATATTTTACGACCCCACAATGTAGATACCTTGCACGATAGCTGGCAGTATTTGATAAGCAAAGTAGAAAGACACGGTAGTAATCCCGGGAAAGTTAAGTGAAATAATATTCTCGCTCAAACCTAGCTCAGGAAGGGCAGAAATTTTTCAGGAAGCCGTTAGAGAGGCAGACAAAGAGCTGGACATAATAAGGGTTTCTTTACCTACTCTCCCGGAGAATATCCCTTTAAGCAGCGAAATACGACTCCCTTTCCGAAAGCAATTGAGTAGAATATAGAACCATCCACCTATCATGAGATCAGTTCCAAATTTGTTTGAAAGACAAAACTTTCCATGGTGAAAGAGAAGAATTGTCTAGTGTAAAAAATTGCATAATATTCCTCTAATGTGTCTTGGATATAAATATAAAATATGTATATAGTGCTTACGTAAAATAACAAAAAGATGAACGGATAATATTCGCTATCTTCAGGTCTCAATTTCAAAACTTCGTTTTACCAGTCAGTTATATTACAGCTTGACCACTCCCTACTGATATTAACGGAGTGATTCAATGGTTTATCAGGACGCGGAAAATATTCAAGCTCGTTTTTTTTTAACTTTTTCAAATGAGAGAAAGAGAGCGAGGAAGTGGGCACCTAGTGAATACCAGGACCTTGCCAGAATGAGCCCTAAAAGAAAAAGATAGGAAAGACGGAGAATGAGGAGGAAAGTTCAGTGAGAACGAGACAGTTAAATAGAACGTTTAAAATGCATGCAAGGAATAATATGCGTCCTTTCTGGACACCAATGCGTTTCCAGCTCGGGGCAGGCAAGCTGCCGGTCACATTCCATCATATACTCGGGTCATGATTCCATCACTTTACCGTGTTTGAAATTCCCTCGTGGTGGCTGAGACCAAAGAATAATATACCGTCAGAAAGGCATCCGATTTTCTCTCCGAGCGATAGTGATAGCTCCAATTGTCGGGAAAGTTTTTTTCTCCCTTTGGTGTAGCCATTTTGATCTTAACCCTTTTGCACTCACGCCATTTTTGGTTTTCAAGCCCAAAAAAATCATACCTTATTTCTTCAAATTTGAAGCAAATAATTTTTGTTAGTCTGTTTTTGGGTGAAGGATATTGAAATTTTAACTGAAAATGGAAAACATATTTTGGTTTCTATTTAATAATTTATTGGATATGTCCAAATAAAAAATAATTTTATACAAAATATTTAGTGCAAAAAATTTTTGTAACTAGAGCTGATGATATATGGGCACCTTGAGCTTTTAAAGGCAAATATGGGAAGGCGATATATGGGAACCTGGCGCATCTAAGGGTTAATATAAATATTCCATATATGTAATATGAGATCCCTACTTATGTAAGAGTGGATGCTACAGTTGATTAATATGTGTATTGAGAGTAAAATTTTGTTTGAGAATAATGTTTATCATCTCTTGCTATGTTAGTTAACACTTGTGAATCTTGTACATAGTCTACAGAAAAATGATGCATTTAAAAACACTGTTGAACATAGAGAACCAGATATATTTTTGATTTTATGTTATGGGTATATTAAAATTTGGTTTGCTAATAATGTGGTTTGTAAGTACTACATGCCTGTTTTTAATTTGAATCCTCATTTGTAGGACGAAACAAGATATGGAAAAGGGCCAAAGGAAAATTGTTGCAGAGCTTGAATCTAAAATCAGAGATGTTGAACAGGAGAAAGATCATCTGTTGAATGAGCTTAGTTTACAGGAAAGAAAAGAAACTGGCATTGAAATTTCTTCTGGGCCCCATGATGAAGGTAAAGAACATGGTAAGATATTCTGAAGGAGTAAATAAATAGTGACAATGTTCAAGAGAGCCTATTTCTCCAATCAGTGTTTACTGTATTACTTGGCTTGTATAGAATGTGAGTCATGATGTCCTATTGTTGTAACATGTTTTTAATATTGGAATACTGTTCAAGAGAAAGATGATCTGATACTTTGTTCCATTATAATCATTATAATTTTTTCTTTTGGCTACAAAACATTGGCTCAAAATTATAAAGGATTGAAGGAGGAAGAAGTATGTAAAAATTTAATGTTGGTACTTTTATGGGAACAGAAAAGCTACAGGATAAACTTGGTGTTACAAACTTCTATATTCGAATTCGCAAAATTTAGGTCATAGTTTCAGGCTGTGTGGAATTTATCCATCATGAAGATATGAAAAGAAAACCACGTAAAAACTTTTCATTGCACGGCCCAAGTTTCACCACAGAGCAGGATCATCTGGTGAAGTTTCCTCGAAATGGTCACAAAATGTATAAGCAAAAGTGGGGATGGAGGGGTGAGAAAGGATTGGTGGGGGAGGGAGAGGTAATTTATATAAGAGGTAAAGAGGAATTCGCGGTAAGACCAAAGTCAATGCCTGGGAGGGTTGGGGAGGTCACTGCACGGGAGATATAGTGGTGGGTAACCAAGGGTCGGGTGTGGGAAGTGGAGAGGGGGTGAGAGGGTATGGTACAATATTTCATTAATAATTGCCCCTCCACAGCACAAAATTTCCAATTCTTCTAGAGTGTCCAACCTCCTCCCTTTCTTCTCAACATGTAAAGTTTGAGGGATGGAATCAATCCAGTGGTTGTTCTCCACTAGGTGTTTGGCAAACTGTGAGGCATCGTTTCTGTTTCTAAAGCTGGCTTCATGTTCCTTGACCCTGGTGTGGAAAGGTCTGCCAGTCTTTACAGCATACACTCCGCTTTGCTCTAGCTTGTCTATTATCTCTTTGTTGGACACAACTATGTTTTTAGAGTGGAACTGTTGTAAAAGGCAGCCCTTACTTCTCCTTCTGGTAGGAGCCATTGTCTTTTGGGGAGATTTTACCAAGGAAGGATATTCTCCTCCACTTTGGACCAGATTCTACCTCCTGTGTCCCACCGTAACCTGAGTAGCCATTGCTGATATATAGTTGTTTGATTGTGCATAACTGCTTCATTTTGTTTCTACCAGGCTTGGGAATGGTGCACTGTCTGTGTATCATGGAGTGGAATGTTGACAGTTTCTGTGAAATCTGGTGTCGTGAGTGTGCGTGTGTCACTTGGTCCGTGTGACACTCCTAAAAATTGCGAAATCAAACCTGTTGTTCACGACTGTAATGGACAGATAAGACAATTACTTTTCACTTTCCATTTCACTGGTAAATTGCATTTGCTTGTCTAGGGAATTAAGGAGGAATAAAATAATTTATCTAGTTGTCTTCCTGTCCCTGTCCGCACACAAAACACGTTGTCCACATAACTATTCCAATCAAGTACACTTTTTGTGAGATGTTCAGTTGACGAGAAAATTAGCGCTCCAAATTGTCCATAAAAATGTCAGCAAGAATAGTGCAGAGGGGAGATCGTATAGCAATGTATGATAGTACTTCCCGTGGAATATGAATCCACACATTTTCAGAAGGGAACACAATTTGCTTGGGGCTGGTGCTCCCGCTTTCATGAGAGCGATCTCGGCCAGGGCTAGAGCTTTGGCCCTGGGAACACTACTTGTAAATAGATTCTTCACATCAAAGGAAACCATGAGGCTCTTGGAGGATAACACTTTGTCTGATAATGTCTTAGCAAATTCATGGGAATTTTTTACTCCATACTTTGGAGTAAACTTGGAGTGTTGCTTCAACAGATAATTAATTTTGTGAGAGAGGAGATGGTTGGGAGTGGACCAGACACAATGGGCAAGATTAAGTTCACTGACTTAGGGCACTTACGTTAGGAAGTGTGAAGATTTCATCAGCAAAAGCGACATAATAGCATTAAACGGGGGCCCAACACCTAGTTATCAAAAACAGTGCAAGGGATCAATATCTCATATGAAGTGATATAACAACCTAATGAATTACGTAAATAATTGAAAATGAACCCCAAGTGTCCAAGATTTTTCGGGCTTCACGAGCTTTTCGAGAGATCACGAAAAAAACATGTAAGTGTAGAATGAGGAAGGGATATTAATTGCATGTATTTCTGTTTCATTGTCCTTTAAGTTATGCCAGAATGCCGTGATGGCAGTGCAGAGAGTGAAGGGGTGATCGTTGAGGGAGGAGACCAATCTCTGACAGAAACAGAAGCTGTGAAAAAGCTCCAGGAACGCTTTCGTTACACTATGGAAGAGCTGGCTACCCTTACTGAGGAAAAGCAAAGGCTGGAGCATTTAGTCTTGCAATTGCAAGGGGAAACTGAAACAATTGGTAATTCTTATTCTTGGCCATTAAAGTGTTATCCATGAATTAGGTGTGTAAAATTATTCTCTGTGAGCACAAGATATTTGTCTCATAATTGTATGTTGAAACAGGCTTCTGTATGGTATTTATCTTTCATTTTTCTGTACCGTTTTTCTGAGCATCTTTAATCCGGCACAGAAGATTGAGCATCTTTAATCCGGCATCACTTCGGGACCGAAGTGATGCTGGATTAGGGATTTTGCCGGACTATGGGTCATGCATGGCAACTAGTCTATTTCTTACGTCTGGGATGTTTTCATTGAAAGGAGTCAATTATTTATAACAAAATATATTCGTTTGCCATTTACTGAACATTATTGTAAAAATTTTTACTTAGAATAATCAGAAAGAAATGCTTTCTTAATACACAAAGTTATTGTTTAAAATTATCGAAGTTGCGAAGTGAGTGAAAATAACGGTATCTAAGCATTGTGCATATTGCTGCACATGTAAAAGTTTCATATTGTTATTGGAAAAGGGTATAAAAATTGATATTTCTTACGCTGCACTTTGCGTAACATAATTTCATACCGCCCTTGATTTGTTATCAGCTGATTCAGCACGATGCCAACGCGTGAGTGTCGTGGCCGCCCATCACTATGTCACCGCGGGCGACCGGACTGGATTATTCTTTGAAGACCATCATCAAGAGTAGTCTTCCTCCAACAATTTCAGGCTGATCATCGTCATCCCCACTCGGATTTATTGTTATTAATTACCATTTCAATGATTTCATCATCTATGATATGTGGTGTGGTGAGAATATCGTGGCCGCTAACTATCTTTTCGTCTAAATTTACCAATTCCATTTCCTTTAATTCAGGGTTATGGATGATGTTTGCAAACTCCATCATCATATTTTTATCCTCAGAAACATGAAATTTTTTAAATCCCCAATTATTTCGTCCATATCAAACCTTAAAGCAGTCCACAATTTAAACCACGCGTGTTTTTAGAACGGATGGTGAAATGCCATTGCCTGCACGTGAAATTTCCCGAATCACGTCTTTTGGATTGATCACGTCTATTTCTAAAAGAGTTTATCCTGCTCCATTAGCATTTGGCCAGAAATACTAACTAAGGCCTTCACTCCGACGCAATCTAAACCAGGCTATCTAAATCAGCACTTAAATCTTCTTTCATAGTTTTTCTCTCTGTTATCTACTTCTTCGTGTCACTTTAACAGTAAAATTTTGATGATTTTACTCTTTCAGCTTCTTAATGTGCTGTATTGTTGAAGATCCCACATAGTATGTTTCAGTCAAACGCTTTACTGATGCAACGGCATCAAGCTTTTTCACAACTTGTACTTTTTCTGCGATGGTTAACATTTTTTGCTGTTGCCACAACTGTATGGATAAGACATGTTTTGCGTGAAATATTAGAATATAACCAATAATTTTATCAAATTACGTCTAGTGTTCAATCAAAAATGCGCACACCATTGAAAGTGGCCGATCTGTAAATTAGTCGTATTCCGTCTCAGCGATGTCGTCAAATTTTTGTTTACTTCAAGTTCCAGAATAATTTCAGTGTAGGCGAAGTACCAGAAATTAATATGTTTAAATTATTCTGATTCTCGAAATGGGAAAATTAACATTAAGAATGGTATCTCGGTATTAATATAAGAATAATATCTCGGCAGGTTATGAAGCAATGTTCCGGTTAAAAACGTTTCGGCATTTTCCACTAAGTACCCGATAGTCATGGCAAAATTGCCGGATTATAGGTGCTCCCGGATTAGGGGTTCCCGGATTAAGGGTGCTCAACTGTATTATATACGTATATTATATAAGTGATCACCTTTGAGAATATGGTACAGTAGAACCTCGTATTTACGTTATCAGAATTCACGTTTTCCCCCGAATCTCTGTCAGGAGAATATCCTGAAAATTAACTTTAGCTGTTGAAAATGCTTCGTATTTTATATTTTATCAACCGAATATTAATTTTTAACATTTAATGTCCTTGAAATACCAATAAATATGCAAACAATTATTACCATCGTAACAATAATTTAAAATATAAATTTGCCTTAGGTAAATAAAAGTTCATTTCAAGGCTTACATAAATCACTCCAGAAATGGAATGGCGCAAAACAATACATAATCCTAAGTTAGATTTCAAACATTCCGTTCATGTCCTACTGGTGCAATTTTCATGCCGCCGTGGGGGAATGGATTTCCTGAGGTAGTTGTACCCATCGGACCTTACTTCATCAGAGACACTGGAAAGGAAATTGACCGATAGCAATCAAATGCAATCTACTGAAAATAATATGCTATCTGATGATGAGTTTACTAAAATCATTCCAGTTTCATGTCCTCTAGATGCAGATGCACGTCCCACAGATTCTGGGATAATCTTTCCAGATATGTCTGCACAATTGCCCGATGATACTCTAGCAGGATTGTACCTCTTCCTGACTTCCTCATCAACAACCATGCACTGTGCATCATTGCATCTAGTCTCCGCGTAAAAATGAGCCACTACCATTTCTTTCCCCTAACACCTACACGCAAAAGGAATATATTTATTCCAGTCCATTCGATCGGTGCCCCCCATATATGCATTATATTTTCCAAAACTATCGGGTCGTGGCACAAGGATTCTCTTTTTCTCACTTTTAGAGAATCTGCCCCCACCAGATAACGGAGATATATCGTGGAATGATGGTATAGCTGATATAACTGCTTTTTCCACCAACTTCACTACATCAATGTTGTCTTTCACACATCTTCTAGCTTCAAAAGATCCTCGTTTCATCTCGGCCAATTCCTTATTGGACTTCAGAGGGCAGTCTTTATATTCTATTTTCCCTCACTGTGCCAGTTGCACCGTATTTCCTTCTGTGGAGATATTTCACTAAGCTATTACTTGTATAATAATTATTAAAATTGAACCGGTAAGGTGGTTCTTTCTTTTGTACCTCATCTAACATTCCTATTAGAGTTGCTGCTGCCTATTCAAATTATTTTTCATAACTTTCCACTTTCTGAATGAATTGCTTACATCCGTGTCTCCAAAAATATAATACTATTGTCTCATCGAAACTCAAACACTGCTCTTCTTTGAAACTCTAGCCAAATTTTTTCTTCAGTATGTCCATAAGAGTGCGGATATTCCATATTCCATCCAAGGTATTTACAACAGTATTGTCACAATGATAAATAAATGTATTTATCTGTAAGGATCTGTCTCACCTCATTGAATTACACACAATCTCATTTCTCATGTCGTGTGCTCCTTCCAAAAAAATACGGTTCCTCTAGGAACCGTATTTTGCCCACGAAGGAAAAGAACAGCAACAAACACTTTCACTTCTTCAGGTGTTATATTTGGATTAGTACATTTACAGAACAGTGCGTACTTATTTTATTCCAGCACTAGGTGAAAAATGACTTCTCCGTCAAAAACCAGTTCAAAAACTCTGGTAGGGAACATTTCACGAAACAAGGAGTAATCAGGATTATGGAAAATCGTGTCATGTACAGTAATTTCTTTATCATCCCAAATGATCAATTTCTCACGTCTTTGAGGTATCTTGTGTGATTTTCGGCTCAGACCAGGCTCACCACATGCGGACTACTATTGCGATTTATGAACATTTTCGAGGTGTACATGTAACAAACTCAAGCTATAATCAAGTATCAATAATAATAATACACATTTAAAATAATTATAATAATAATGAAATAAATATATTGATAAAAAGTGTTAAAAACATAATGTCGCAAAATAATGGGGTGGAAATAGGAACACGGAAGGAATTCACTCCCCGCGTAAAAATAGCATGGGAAGCGCCTAGCGGTACCACATGGTACCACAGATATATTACACATGGTAACTTTTCTATGAATACATCGAAATCCATAAAATCTACTCTAGCTCATAGCTACATGTATTAAGATTTAGTAGTACTTGAAAAACTCACGTAGATAAGGACAGGAATACAAAAATTACAAAAAATCGGAATGAGTGCACGAAAAAAATCATTTTTTGGCGATCATTGAAAATTCTCCTATTTCAAACATCTGTATGCGCGTTGATATTGAATCAGTAAAAGTGGAATCTACGGAATCAAATGCTTCAACGTATGTAAATTGATGCGAAGTTAAAAAAATCAGAAGGAATTGAAAGAAATATTAATAAAATTAACTTTAGGAATACACTACTAAATGGTACCAAACGGTACCGCTAGGCGTTAACGGTGTAGATTAAAGTAGCTTCTTGGACATGAAGAAAGTTGTCAATCCCTGCATATATGGAAGCTTTTTTCATTCCCATGGCACCCCTTCCTTTGTGGCACCCCGGACAGTTTCCCAGGTCTTAAGCCAGGCACCCATGGTGGTCTCATGGAGCAAAAGGTTTGACTCTCAGTGCTGGGGAGCATCTTTTTTTCCTTTCCAATTTACGGTGCATTTGTACTTGATTGCTGCTGGACGGAAATGGATACATTATTTTAATTGCAGTATTGTCAACACTTCCCCTTGATGCCAAGCAGTGCTTAAAATGCTTATTGGGTTTACTGTCTTACTGTTACTGTCACCAAAAAAAATGCCATATCTTTCATCACCTGGCAAATTTCATTTAATGGGCCTAATGGATTTTCTAAGAGACTCTCGATTATCTTGCATCGTGTACGTATCGTACTAGCTACCTGAAGGCGGAAATGCATGCATAATGAATTTATTTTTAAGAAGCAGATGTTGTATGTATTATTTTTATCTGAGATTGAAAACCGGTGTGGTCCACAACATGATCACTGCAACAAAATTCTAGTTGTTTTGTAAATTTCATTTCATGCTAGATTTGAAAATGAAGGAGATATCAATTCCATATTTTACGTGGAAATAAAAGTAAAATTTGTTAGTAATTTTATTAATGTATTTGCACTGACATATATCTTACTAATTCAAACAGGCGAGTATGTGGCTCTCTACCAGACTCAGCGGGGTCTTCTTCGTCAGAGAGCTCGTGAAAAGGACGAACAACTGAAAAAACTTTCCAAAGACCGTGAAGAACTCCGTTGTAAGCTTGCAAAATTGGAGCATTTAGTGAGTAAACTTGTTGATGAAGAAGATAAGAAGGATAGCATAAACAGAGGTGAGTCCAGTTGCTATACTTTCCCTAATGACCTTTGATTATGTTTGAGTGTTTTTGGTGAGCAAAGGTGTTCTGCATATATGGGAATGGTATGAGGTTTTATAGACCATTTGGCATTTTAAAGCATTTTCTCTCTCATCATGCCAAATTGCTGTCAATTGTCCTACTCAGGAATAAGCCTGTTGGTGGTCGTTTTGACGATACAAATGTTAATTCTTACTGCAGAAGGGGTCATAAAATTTGTCCATAAAAATCTCTATGCCTTTAAAGTATGTTAAAGTGAATGAGGAGAACAGAAAACACAAGATCACCTCTTGTGTTCTTTCCTTTCAAATACTGTTAAACCAAACTGACATCAATGTTCTCCCTGAAGATGGGTCTGGTTGGTGGACACAGTTCAGGGTATGAGGGTTGATTCATCTCCTTTGTGCAACCTGTGGCTTTATAGAAAGGGGGAAATGATAGTATTCCTAGGTTTGCTTACGTTGATGGGAATAATTCAGAAACCTAGCCTCAGAATGTATTTTAGTAGACAACATACATTAGAAACACCATTTTTTCCCTATGTAATGAGCGAGGAAAGGTTTTCATTACTGACTAAATTTCTCCATTATGTGGATATCACCAATGAGGAGACGGTGACAAGGGATCCCAAACTGTATAAAATTGTAGCCAGGGATGGGCATGATTCGTCTTCATGAATCACGAATCATGATTCGCGAATCACAAACTGTGATTTGTGATTCGTGATTCGGATCATTTTTTTTTAATGATTCGTGATCCGGGAGTCGACTTTTTGTGATGCAGCTCACAATTCACTGACGAATCACGAATTAATACCGACAGATACCGTGTAAGTATAAGTCAGAAGTGCAACAATATGGTTAATGCAAGCTTCAATAATATATTTTACACTAAATTATGCCTCTTCTACACGTCCGCCTGCGCTCAGCGTATTTGGCTCAGCCTGAACGTTGAGCCACCTTCCTTTCTATACGAAGCACTTAAATCGACGCTTCGCCATCTGGTGCCGAAGTTTACAAATGACATTGTAAACACTCAACTAGACTGGCATAGAAAGCTACTGAGAGAATGAGATAATTCTACTGGTATATTATCACTTTCTATTATTCTTCTATTTTCTTATTATTCTTTTATATTTTTATTATATTTCTTTGATTGTCAGCAATGAAATTGGACGATAATTTAGTATACTTGATCGATCACCTTTCTTATATAAGGGCATGACCACCACCTTTTTCATCTCGTCAGGAAAAACACCACTGGTAAAACGTAGATTAAATATATGTGAAAGAATAGGAGCCAATTCATTAATAGCAAGTTTCAAAAGTTCACTGTTAACGTTGTCGTAACCAGGGGCTTTGCTAGCAGGAAAGGATCTTACTAATGTAGTTATTTCAGCAGGATCGACTGGTTCGAAGTACATAGATTCGAAGCTATGTGAATATTCACAACACTCAGCGACGAATTCATCAATGCCACTGTCGTTACTATTATTATTACTATCGTAGGAGGAAACAAAATAGTCATTAAATGCCCTAGCTATTTTAGAATGAGCAGATGTTATACTACCGTCTATTTCCAGGCAGATTTCATGGGGACTGAGTGGTATGCGGCCGGATATTTCCTTGAGTATTTTCCATTGCATTTTTGAGTTTCCGTTTTGCTCCTTGAAATCTGTGCAAATAGTAGTTATTGGAAGCAATCCTAAGTTCATTTTTCAAATTATTTCTACAGTTTATAAATGCCTTTGCTTAACTTTCGTTTAATGGATGGCGTCTATTGTTTTTTGAGCAGATAGTTTTTCCTTTCAATAAGGTTTAGAAGATGACTAGTTATCCATGGCTTTAATTTTTTTCTTGTGTCGTAATTATTGACTTCGATTCTTGATGCAGATATAGCGCCTATTAGTAAGTCATGAAATAACGAAAAAGTCTTTGATGCGTCTACTTCGTTTACAACTGGACTCCAATCTACTTCAGCTATTTTGATTTTAAAATATTCATAGTCAATCTTAGTTTTGGCAGGAGTAGTCGTTAATTTTTCTTTGCATAATGGTTCTTTCACACAAATAGAACAGCGAATCAAAGAGTGATCGGTTATTGCTTCATGAAGCACTTCTATTTGAAGGTCATGTGTGGACATTTTATATAACCTAGCGAACAGGTGATCAATACAGGTAGCGGAGTGTCCTGTTACCCTAGTTGGCGAGTCAATCAGACACGCTAATCCTAAGGAGCTCATTAAGTTTAAGTGATGATCAGAATCATTAGAAGGTACCATAATATTTATGTTGACATCACCAATCACAATTATATTACCTTTTAAACTATGCATTAGCGGTTCAAATTCAGATAAAAATTGTGCCATCGGAAAATTTTGATCTCTATAGAGAGCAATTAACTGTAATTCGAATTTTTCAAGTTTGAGGGTCACCTGGACAAAATCAGCAGTGACAGCTTGAATTACATTAGAGTAGCAATCAATTGTACTTTGCACATAAACAATAACACCTCTTGCTCGACTACTGCTACTGAATTGGGCAAAATATTTATAACCTTTCAATTTGTAATGGTGAAGTTCATGTTCACAAACCCATATTTCACTCAGGATGATTATACTCTGTAAATAAGAAAGGCCATGTAGATACGTTTCAAATAAATCAAAGTTTGATGTGAGACTACGGATATTTTGATGAACAATACATAATATACTGCTATGAAATAACTTAATATTGGTGTAATCTGACATTCTAAATTTTATAAAAAATTTATATCATCCAAACTCGTCAAAACGAACACTGGTTCTTTCTCCGCTTTTCACATTAAAACTTTACCTCCACGTATCCACAAATATTTATAGCCTTTCTCATTCTTAACAGCCCTTGCAGCATGCAGCACTTTTCTCCTCCCAGGACAAAGGGCTTCGTTAATGTAGAGAGGGGTGGGTGTCACATCCAGGTTCAGGTGCCGTGTTGAGAAGTCCCTCCTTACTCTTCTTTTTGCCAGTAGATCTTCCTTGATGTGCTGACGGAGGAACTTAACGTGGATACCACACTGCCCACTTTCCGACTTGGGTTTGAAGTGGTAACAGCTGTCAATGTCGTCCGCTTTGACTATAACCCCCAGCTCGGCCCCATTATTACTAATTATGCTCGGAAGGTCTTCGTTTTTTTGAAGTGGGTAACCGTGAATCTCGACTGAATTTGCTAAACTGCATTGCTCAAGGTCATCGGACTGTTTTGCAAGAAGCGCAATTTGCTTCTTCAGTGATCGATTTTCACTTTCTAATAAGTCCATTCTAGCAAAGCACTCGTCGAATCGCTTACTATGAGTCTCAAGCACCGAAGATAAATCGTTCAACCGGTCATACAATTTGTTAATCGAATCTCCAAGATTAGCCTCTGTTGACTTTAGATCAGCTTTGATATCTTTAAAGAGATCTAAAACTGCATCCGATGGAAAACTATGGGACGCACTTTTAATCGGTGCACAAGTAGATTCACTATTCATGCTAGATCTACGAACCACGGTACACTCACTGCATCGCCAAACTTGCTTGCTGGCTTTAATGGCTTCAGTGTCCTGTTTAGTAAGAGGATTATCTAAACAGTTTCCATGGAATTTGTTCCCACAATCGGAGCACTCTAATAATACTGTGTTACGCACTAACTTACTGCAAATTTTGCAAGAACTAATTTCGGTAACACGAAAGGTTGGTTATTGTTGTTGTTATATATTGTGGTTATTGTTAATCTGTTGGTATAAGGACTTGAAGGTCACCCAACTAACAGCATGTTTTTGCATGCTTGCTTTGCTATATTTATTTGTTTTAATAATGAGGGTTAGACTAGTATATTATTACTAATCCTTTTTCATGCATGAAGGAGCTTGCTTGCATGCATGTAGTAGCTTGCTTGCATGCATGCTTGTAGTGCATGTTTGGTGAGAATTCACCCCCTGCCACACACCTTTACAGTGACTTGCAGGGTATTATTTAGATGTACATACATACATAAGAACTGGTAATTTATGATATTCAGTTAATCCACACTGTATCTACACAAGTGTTAATTAACGGGCGAAAAAATTGGTATAGGTTCACAATTATGGAAGCAATGTTCAGAATGTGACCATTACTTAGTGTTATTGTCATTCTGCAATAACACTATGATTCGTGATTCGTGAACCGCACGAATCATATTTAAAGGAAAAATCACATGTTTCATGATTCGAGATTTGAATCAAATTTCCAGCAGTGAATCGTGATTTGTGCTTCGAATCTAATTTCCTTCAAAGATTCGTGATTCGTGACTCGAATCAATATTAGGTGATTCGTGCCCAACCCTGATTGTAGCAACTAGTGAATATTTGAAAAATAAGTTCCAAACGGTGAGTATGCCAAGAAAGCAAGTCAGTTTTGTTGAATTTTTGCAACTGTGGAAAGGTAGGCTTTCTTGGAAACACTATATTCCCATGAAAACATTCCAGTTTGCGATAAAAATGTTTGTACTTTTTGACTTAGTTACTCACTGGCAAGACTCAGGGAACAAGTTATGCTGTGAGATGACAAAGATGTTTTTTCAACAAAAGTTGTTCTAAGTTTATGCAAGAATCTATTAGACTAAGAACAATGAGGGGAACATGTCTATGGCTGTATACAGAAGAAGAAATTTCCTGCCCCTTAACTGCTTCCCTGACGTGCCCGAGAATACCTTGGCACCGACGGCATGCAAATTCTGACATGCCCGAGAAAACTCGGGCAAGGGCAAAAAGTCTGTCTCTTTCCCCTCACGCCCAAATATTCTCGACAGCTGCTGGTAGTTCATTATTCTGCCATCAGAGGAACAGATTAGGGTCCGTAGCTTACTCCAGCCAAGTGGTGCGTTACTCAAATAGGGATATCAAGGTCATGTACGTATTAGTATTTTACCGACTATTTTTAGCGATTGCAAAGGTATGAAACTTCTTATAAATGTTTTTATATATTTTTTTTCATTTTTTTCCTATTCTACCGTATTTACTCGTGTATGCCGCGCCCTCGTGTATCCCGCGCACCCCTATTTTCGGGAAGGCTCGTGAGGAAAAAAATCATTTGTCAGAAAATTATTTTTTTTGCTCTTGAATCTGCATCATTTTGTCATAACATGAATGCACGTTCTTTAAGAGAAATGCTGTGCCTATATTACATGTACGTCTTTCTCATTAATTGATTTAATTACGTGTTAATATCGTCACGATCGTCATCGCGTCGTGCATCGATGCACGGCCTCTTTTACTATGCATCTTTTTCTCGTAGCATCTCACAGTAATCACAGTTACATACGACACATCATCCAACTATAAAAATGGCATCTTTTCAAAATAACATCTAACTGGAATAATTGCAGAAATATGTACAATTTAAACCCGTGATTACTTTATTAAAACGGAAATCCGTTGGCATATCAACAAATAAAAGCAGAACGCCATCCGTACCATAGCGGTGGTCTCGTCTGCTCTCTGCGCAGTAGCTGTGGACTTGGACGATTTAACAACACCGGAAAGTCTTGGAAACACACGGAAACAACTAAGCTCAATTTAATAACAATTATAATTCTTATAAAACTAAAGAAAAACATATTCGCGGAAATAGAATCGTAAATCACTATAAATGAATATTCATATCATAATAGTTCCCATTTTTAGTTTTCGTCACTGCTAGATTCAGATACACCATATTTCCTTCCTGCAGCTCGATTTTCTACTTTTTCGGCATCGCTTATAATATGTTGTTTTGTACTCACGGGAAACGATCGCAATTTCACATCAGAATTCATTTTTAGGGTGATAATTGCAAATTATTTTAAAATGCTAAATAATCGATTCGAACTCGTTTACTACACTCACGCACGGATAGTAAGAAGGTATAATCTCTCAGCATACGACTCTTGCCACTATGTAACAAAGTCTTTGTCGTGTCTTTGCAATGTAGCTTTAATGTGTACACAAAAGGAGCTATCTATTGCTTAAAAATGTTGCTACAGATACGTGACCCTGAAACAAACTCCGCTTACGACTTTGAAAAGACATAAAGACGCCGACCCCTTGTGGCAGCTTACAGGATACGATGTAGATTTAAATACATATCAGTGCTACAAAGTGTTGTCCTAAGTACGATCTATACACGATAAATCTATTAATTTGTCAAGTGGTGTTTCAGATCTAGCGGTTCTTCGGATCTAGCGTTTTCAAGTACCGTCGTACGCTCCGACTTTTGGATTTTTATTACAAATTACTTCGAAATTTCAGAATACTTTACATTTTACGATTTACTACTAGACCATACTTACCAATTAACGTCGATATGTTTACAGAATGCGAAACTTAGGAGAAAAAAAACAGGAATTTGAGGAAAAATAGTGCGCGGTTTACACGAAAATCTGGAGGATTCGTGTAAGCCGCGCACCCCTATTTTTTCACCGGTGTTTCGGGAAAAAAGGTGTGCGGCTTACACGAGTAAATACGGTAATTGAAATTCTTACCTTTATAACATCATATTTCAACTTCATTTTAATGCATGCTATCTTTGCGATCTCTTTACGAATTATTCATATTTTCGATGGCCAAGATTTGATGATGGCTCAGATTTTATTTGATGGCACTTGATGTGATATGAATTCATTTTTTTGGAATTATAATTCTATCACCATGTGTTATACTAATACTTATTCCCCATCCAAGTTTTTACACATTCAATCAGGAATTTTCTTCTTCTGATATATTTTGCAATAATTTTAGAGCGTTGACCAATATATGTTTGCCTTTTTTCCAATGCCGTGTAAACATAGTCTCGTGCTCAGGTCAAAAATGAAGCCACTCCGTTAGTATCTCCTTTTGCATTGATGTTTCTTTGCTTATAGCAACTCAGTCGCACTCTATGTATTATATATTGTTTTTTCCGATATTTTTCCCTGTAAGGTGTATCAATTTTTATTGTCTTCTTATGAAAAGATGGCTGGGTGTGAAAAAATTTATAGTATGCAAAATAAAAACCTATCAAACGAAGACAATTTTGTTTTCCATCAAATAAATGAAGTTTCAGGTGTTACTGCATTGGTGTACAGTAAAAATGTTTTGAATTTTCCTCCATGGAATCTGACAACAGAAAACTGCTTTTCCAATCTCTTTCACCGCATTGACCCCAAAGAGCACCAGTAATGCATAGAAAAGACCTAGGTGCAAAGTTTGCCCCTTGTCTTGGTGGCCTCTGTGGCTTGCCTTCACAGCCCTTGGATGTTTTTGGTACCTGGGATTCTATATGTTATGTGCGGAAGCCAGAGGAGGCGGAAAGGACAATGTTTGTATAGATGTGCGAAGTCTGTCCATTCCCTCAGAGTGCATCCTGTCTGTCTCATTTTCTTTTTGGTATTCAATGCACACGCATTGTTTTCCCTTTTTTTCCTGCATTCGACATCTTCAATTATTTTGGTTGTCGCAGTAGCCTTTTCTGTGGTGATTTCCACTTTTTTCAAGTGGCGATGGATACATCGTGTCGAGAGAGGAATCTGATTTCCCTAGCTCCAACCCACAGGGGATGGATATTGAAGACTCCGGCTCAGAATAAAGCCTTTCCGTAGAAATGAGTTCCGACTCGGAAGATGCAGCGACACAGTCGTAAGGACTGTGGTGTGAAATCTTGACATCGAATCCTCCTCCTACACCACCAAGGTTTCATTTTGAAGGGAATACTTCATTGGACTTAAATCTGGACCCTGAGTGTGATGCTTTGAAATATTTTGAACTTTTTTTGATTATGAACACATCTAATATATCACAGATGAAACCAATCATTATGCTAATGACTCATTGAAAAATGAAGTGGTACTGAGAAGTTGTGGCGAAAATCAGTGGTGCGGCATCATGAGCGCTAAGATTCGAATGTTTTTGGCTCTTGTGATATTACAGAGTATTGTGCGAAAGCCAGATATGGAGGTTTATTGGTGAACATGGCCTATACTTGCTACTCCATTTTTAGGCCAGACAATGTCCTAGAGCAGATTTGTGAAAACAAGGCAGTACATATCTGTATTTTGTGAATAATGCTGACTAAGATCCCCAAACCCACCCGAACGCGAAACTAAACAAAATCTGGCAGGTGCACCAGAAGTTGGAGGACAAGTTCAAGGCACTTTACAAGAGAAGGATGTTACTATTGATGAAAGCCTGCTCCTTTTCAAGGGTAGATTGGGATGGAGACAGGTTATGCCAGTAAAACGGGCTTACTTTGGTATAAAATTCTCTGTGTTGTGTGAATCAACTAGTGGGTATGTGTGGTCAAGTATCATATATACGGAGAAGGGAAAGACAAAAAGACAGACATCAATTAGGGAATCCATTTAAACCTAGGATACAATTTCCTCCCCACTGATTTTCCTGTCTATACCTCATGACTTTTGACCCCCGCGTAATCCTTGAAGGTCAAGAGAGGACAAGAGTGACCTTACCATCCACTTTGGCAAACATTTTAACATAAGACACAGTCTATGTATATGATGTGACACGTTTTTCATGGGTTTGTTGCCCCAATTCGCTTTTATGACCTCCGTGACCTTGACTGTGCCCTGTCATGGGTCATGGTTGAAAGTGATTCCATCATGTTACTTGTGCCCAAAAACCCAAGGATTAAAGTTTTGGCCGTGTAGTGTAGTGTAGTCTTGTATGTCGATATTTTTACATTTAAACTCCATTTGGCAAAATCTGATTCTGTTTTGGACCTTCATTCTGGCGTCAAAAAATGTATTCTTGAAATGATGCTCACATTGCCCAAAATATATGACCTTTTCCTATCCTTGTACCAAATTTTATTATCATGTGACTAATAAATGTGTCTAAAATTTGAGGCCAAAAATGACACAAAATCGATGGAACAGTCTGCATTAACACATTGAATTGACCAGTTATTTTTCTTCTTCCGCACTTCAAATAGCAGCCACACACTGAGAAGGAATTGGCCATTAGCCAGGTATTAGCCTTGTGATGAACTGTGTTTTCTCTACAGTAATAGACACAGCTATTTTCTTCACTCTGAAGCACTCTTCACACTGAACTGTTGTGGGTAGTGGTAAGATGGCGGAATTGCATAATATGTCGTGTGGGTTGCATTTGGTTGGCTTCAAGCTCCCTCTATACTTGATACATTACATTGCTGATCTATATCTCTATATCTGTGGTCCTAACTGCCGTGACCAAGGTTATGAACAGCAGTTGAGTTTCTGGCTTTCAGGGAGCCTTCAAAGAGTGACAGGCGTACTGGAAATGGCATGTAGATAACGGTCGAGTCTTATCTTGAAGAATTGTTGAGAAGTAAATGATTAACTGAAATACTTATTTTTTATTACATTATTCCAGATACTTTAAGGACAAATGTTGTTATTCTCTTGTGCCTGAACTGTTTGGAAGGTCATGCATTTGACTGTTTTACGAGCTAACTAACTTTGTTGTAAGTGAGCACATCATAGTGTCAATATGTATCCTTGTAAGAGGGAACCAGATCTGAGAATTTAGTTATTTTCTGCTATCGCGCATTCACGTTTACCATATGTGAGATACTGAATGGTGGAGCTTGATAATGAAGTGTTGTTCAGTAGTTCATTTTTAATGTTTTTCAGAGGCTGAAATTGCTGTGGAAGCTGAAGAAAAAGGAGTTGAATTGGCATCAGAGAAATACTCATCTGATTCCAATGCCTTGAAAGGAAAAACTGCCGCACAAATAATGGCTCTTCTAAGTGAAATTGGGTCCAATAGTAGTCTGTCGGAAACCTCCATACCTTCCACCTTCCACCCTTGTCCCTGGTGCTCTGGACAACTACTTACTGTTTAAGTCATATCCTTCTTGTTTGTCAAAATTGACCCGAATGAAAAAAAGTAATTATGTAGTTTTTTAAATGAATGCTTGGAGTATTATATTATTGACTGTCCATTTTGTATAAAAAAGAGATATATATTATGGAATCAAAATTATGTTTAAATTAGAGATGGGATGAATAACATATTCCTCAAATTCGAATAATAATCGTGACTCGAATATTCAGTGCCTAGCATTTTGAATACTATAATTGCAATTAATATATTATTTTTCATTCTGCTAATTTATTTATTGCCTGTTGAAGAAAAAAGAACTACCAGCAGATCAAATTAAAAAATTTGAATTCTGGTTTTAACATTTCAAATATATAATTTAATAACTTTCTTACCAGTTATGGAATGTTGAATGCATTTAACTTCATTAAGTCTTACAACCAAGCAGAAAGTGTTAATATACCTTCAAATTTTGTCTAGTTTTGAATTAACCACATACCTACTAGCAACAAAGTACAAGTAAATCAAAATTTACTGCCAAGAATGAACTTGGCAATATTAACAACAGATCTGAAAGGATGAACAATGGTATTACTATGAGAAGGAAAACAATTTCAATGTAATTGACGCACTAAAGAGAAAACCAATTTTAATGCAGTTAAGTAATTATTACTTCTCTACTTCCCTATGCTCTTCATGCTGGCAATCTTGCAACTGCAATGGTCACATGCAAGTTTCAGTTGAGTCTCCATTTTCGTAGTAGCATTTTACCAATTTCATAACAACTTTGTAAATTTTAAAATATTGCTTTATTCTAATTTTCAAAACATCTTTGGCATTAATTTGTTGGAATGTCAATTTAATGTGAAAGCAGCTAACAGAATAACAAGCACACCATTCTTGGTCATCAATTTTAAGTCTCGAAAACCCATTTCTTCCAAATAACATTTTGTAAAAGTTTATCTAAGGTAACAAAAATTTCACTTGCATAAATTAATGCAGAAATGAATATTCTATGAGTTACATTTTGCTGTGCTAAACTTGGTCTCCTGTTTCGAAAGATAGAGCTTATCAAATTTAGGGGTCTCGACATATTCCCGATGATGTCTGAAGGCAAATTGTAAGATAGCAGAGTAGACGCATTAAGATTGGTTTCCTTTTTTTTTTCGAAGATATAGCTTATCAAACTCGGGAGTCTGAGCAATGTCTGATATTAAATTGTTAGATAGCAGAGTAGAGGAATGAGTTTCCACTCCTATGTGAAATTCATTAGTTACTGTTCAAAAGCATGATTTGGAAGAAGAGACACATTGTGTGGCCCCTTATAAATTCATGATGAGCATGTAGCAGATTAAAAGCAATCAAGGTTGCCACTCGTGTTGGTTGTTGTCACTCGTATCGAGCGGCATCCATCGATGATGCTTCTGAACTTTCTTTGATTTTGACTCACGACTAGCAGTGACTAGTTCATTATTTATCAGGGAAAGACAATCCTTTTGTTGGAACTGTTGTCTTTCTGCCATAAATCGCCTGGCATTGACAGACTCGTATTTCCACCGTCCTCTTGATATGCTGTAGTTCATCAACACCCCATATGCCATGTTTGGGCTCCCAAATGATGTGTGATATTCAAGGTATTCAAATCTTGTCTTTTAGTATAATTATTTGAGAAATTGAGATTACTTTCTAGTAGGTACTTGAGTTTTTGTGGTTAGTTTTCGCACATCTCTAGTTTGAATGCCAATGTATGGTCTAGGCAACTAATTTTTTTGTAAATGCTGTATAATAGTACATTTTTACAAATCATGTTGTTTGATCCCTTGTAAAGTCTCATCTAAGCATTTGGTATATGAGCTTGTTGTGCAATTTATGTTTGTGAGTTGTAAATGTGCCTTTTTGTATAAAATCAGGAATTCTTCTTAATGTACATATATTTATTCCATTTTTTTATCTTCACTTCATGGGAACAAGGTTATTTCAGTGATAAATATTTAAATTCTCCAAAGTGACGTCTCAAAGTGAACTGTATGTATCCACTGAATTTCATTTCATTGTGTTCCAATCATTATTTAAATTAAATTTTATTTTTATTCTATGATACTTAATAGATGCTGTTTTGCACCTTCCTTCCGAATCCATATCCAGTAGGTGCAAGTGGAATTCCTCGCAAAAGGAATTACACCTACACATACTGTGTGACAATAGTGATAATTGGTTGGTTAACCCTTGGTGGTGAATGTCCTATATTCTCCCTGGCTAAACCTTGGACCTCTTTCCCATCTCTGTTTCATGTGATGCAAAATTTGTGAATTATAATCTGTCTCAATACTACTATAGGAGAAAGAAGTGAGTTAATGACAGGATGTGATTCATCATGACATTGAAATTTAGAATTTGTTGGTTATTTCTTCTGGGAACAATTGTATTCATTTGTCGTAATCATTTAAGGTATCAAATGGAGGTAGTTAAATCTCCTCTATAATGCTTTTCTATTTTGCGACCAACTGTTAATATGTGGAAGCAGTAATTTTGATCACTTCAGATAATTTCTAGTATCTATCTATCAGATAATTTTTAGTAATTAGAGATACTAGCCAAACGAGGGTAAACATCACCCAAGACACAGTTTAACTTTGTGGAACCACGAGATTTGAAATGAAATGTTGGGTTGTACATTCCACACACATTTTATTGGTATTGACCATGGTTTCGACATGTAAATGTCATTATTAAGGTGAACGTGATAACAACATTTAGAAACATGTAGAAACCATGTTCATTTTCAATTCACCTAGGAGGACATAATTACCTATGTATAAGATGTTATTTTGTTAATGATTGAAATGCTGTTTAACTTGCATTTAAAATGAAACTAAATTAATTTTGTCTTTCATAGTCTAATATCAAAATGGCTCTAAAATACTTAATTGTTTTTGTGAGTTTATGTCTCATAAACTTACTACCCACATGGCAGAAATACCTCTCAAATGAATTTCTGAGGCATATCGAGTATCACATCTAATATTCCAAAGACATTTTGTAATCTTCAGAAAGATCTATGAGATGTCACTATAAAAAAAAGGCCTTTTGATATGTCACCTATAGTCTCTAGATGCTTCACGCGGAATTGATTTTCTGGATGTCTCATGATTACCTTTCTGAGACATTCATTGATACATGGATAATAGAATATAAGCTTACCAATTGTATCTAGTGAAGAACATTGAACATGCTTGCTTATTTTAATTTATGCCTCTCATTTATATAAAAAAAAGCATTGATTAGTCACAAAAATAACGGTGATTATTTTTATGACATAAGAGTATGAGAAATGATGATTATGATAAAAGATCATTATTATTTGACCTGCAAAATATACTATAATAACCTTTTTTAATGAACTGCTCGAACAAAATCCAAACAGTGCTAAGATTCAAAATACTCAAAATTCATTAATAAGTAGATTAAGCTTAGAGATGGGACGAATAGCAGATTTCTCTAATTCGAATATTAATATGTAATAACTCTAATATTCAGTGCCTAGTATTTTGAATATGTACTAGCATTACATTTAATTCATTACCTGTCCTTCCGCTAATTTATTTGTTCCCTGTTGGCGTAAAAAAACTACCATCAGAAAAAATAAAAAACTTTGAATACTGGTTTTAAAATTTCATATATATAATTAAATAACTTTCGTACCAATTATGGAATGTTGAATACATTAACTTCATTAAGTGTTAATAACCAAGTAGAAAGTGTTAATATACCTTCAAGTTCTGCCCAGTTTTGAATTAACCGCAAACTATTGTCAAAGTGAAGTGGTTAAATGGAAGTGTTAAACTTGGAAATATTAACCAAGGATCAAATGGAATGAACTATTTTAATACCTTGATAAGGTAAAAATTTTGCGTGTAATTAATTTACAAATCAGTAAGACCTACTCACTGTAAAGAACATCACTCACTCACTCAGTGATTCAACTCGAAGGTTGGTTTTGATAGGTGAGAGTAGAGCTCACCCCGTACTAAGCCAATGGCGTGTGAAATGCCACACATTCAGTGTCGGGGGGCCAGTTCCTTTCCCTGGGCCACCTGCGATTTCCTACGAAGTTCTGACACAGAAATTTGAATCACAAGGATTTTTTATGGGGGTGTCCAGATTTTTCGTTCGGGCTCTTGCCCGGGATTTGAACCTGGGACCTTTCGGTCAGTAGCTCTACCCACTAGGCCACCATGACCACCCAAACCTGAATTTGAGATGCTGTCTCTAAAAGAGAAAACTACATTCAATGTAGTTGGGTATTACTGGTACATGATTATCACTTCTCTATACTCTTTATGCTGACAACTTCGTTGCCTTGCTGACCCATAGTGGTCCCTCTCAATATTCAGTCGAGTCACATTTTGTGGTAGAGTTTTACAAATTTCACAACAACTTTTGTGAACATCATTGGCTCTACTTTGTTGAAATTTCAATTTAGTATGATGATAGCTAACAGAATAACAAGAATGCAATTCTTGGTCATCGGATTTTAAGTGGCAAAATCCATTTTAATTCAAATAAAATTCACCACATTTTAACTAAGGTGACAAAAAAATTTATTATCATAATGAAAATTTAGGAATACTCATTCTATAAGTTCATTACAATCTGATTCCTCTTTTGGAAGTTATAGATTCTCAAATTGAGGGGTATCAATGTATTCTTGCACACGTTTCGACGGAAAATACCTCTTAGTGAGATAGCACAGTAGAGGTACTAATACCTCTACTAAATTAATATAAATACACACACATCAAGAGCATGTACGATATTCGAGGCAGTTGAGCATAATCTTTTAGCATAATTATTCCAGATATTGAATATTTTCAAGTATCGACACATCTCTAATTAAAATTAGTTTTATGCAAGGTGACACCACTGTGTTATAAGAGATCTGGAGTTTTAACAACGATGATATATCGTCGTCTGCAAGGAGACCTGTTAAAACAATGTTTTTCTCATTCTTTAAATATTGTAAACTGTACATAACACAAGAAGGATCTTTTAATAACTACGTGGAACAATAATTTTGATTTTTAATTCAAATTATCAACAGATTTGGCAATTGAAATAACTCTATGTCGGATTGAATTTTCCGAGCGCCACATTTTGTCCTTATGAAACTGCTTGGTGCAACACTTTAGAAACTATATTGTTTGTTACCTTAAAACCGATTGACTTTCTTCTAATATTTTGAACTTTGTAATCATGTTGGGGAAATTACATTTGGCATGTTATTATTTTTTCTAATGCTTAAAAACATATTATTCACTGCAAGTACATCACATTCTCGTTTGTTCTGCTAAGGATTCATGACACAGCAAAAGGATGTTAGGTTTCAAAACATCTCGGTTCTGGCGCTTATGACAAGATAATTTGTTGCTGAATGATCCACTGCGATCAAGTCCTTGAGTTTTAGCTACGAAAGGCAGAAGAAAAGATACTATGTAATTGCTGTCATGCTACCTCTAACAGCTGGTGTGTTGAGCCAGCAATGTGGCTCCGATTGTCAGCCTCATTATCATAGTAGATACAGCAGTAGTAATTGAAATATGATGTTGGGCATTAAAAATACAATGTTGCCATCTCTTGTTTACACAATGAAATTTCACTAGTGGATTTTTGAAGTTGGAATAACCCTTTTGCCTAATAAATGGCATCAACTTGTAGAAATGAATTTTTACCTGGTGTTGACAATGACAGATTAGCTTAATATACAAATTCGCTCAGTAATGACGACGACTGTGGAAAGTGATGACACCGCCCATTTTTGTCGAGACACTAGTGAAGGTGAAGCATTATCAGACTCAGATGAAAGTGTGATAATCCTTCCTAAGAAGAGACCAGCAGTTATTGACTATTGTAATGTTCTGTTGTTCAATAGATCTGAAGAACACGAAAGCGGTAGCCATGATCGTTCAGCAGAATTTACTAAAGTTCAGTACAGTTGTAATTCACTCCCTGCTCCAAATTTTGAATTCCTGGAAACTCCTGGTTCCAAACATCTACCACCACCAAACTCTTCTCCAATCATGCACTTGAATCTCTTTTTACCTATGCATTCTGGACCATGGTACCTCAACCCCTCAAAGAAATCTTTAGTGAAGACAATAAAAATATTTTGAAGAGACGAACTTCTTATTCTTGGATATCGAGAAAAGAAATCACAAAAAAGCCAGTTTTATTACTGTCCACTAACTCGATAGCATAGTGTGATTAATTCATTCGGAAGGGTCAAGAATTTCCAAAGGAATGTCCACAAATCATTGATCAGTACAATCCTTACATGGGAGTCATTTATTCTTCGGATATGATGTTGAATGTGTATTCAGATGAGAGAAGATCTTTGAAATATTGGAAGAAGGTGGTCTTCAATGTAATTTCTAGAATGGTGCTAAATGCTTATATTGCTTACAAATCAAACGATCCTGAAAAAATATCAAGAGTACAGTTTATGTTGGAGATAATAGTTAGCATTGTGAGAGAATGGTTATGAGGATAGAATAATCCCAGTCAGTCAACTCCCAGGACAGTATCGCTAGGAATATATGGGATAAGGAAACTGTCAGGGAGGAGGGAAAAAGTTTGTGCTGGATGTAGTAGGAAAGATGGTGGCCCTGTCCATAGAACTCTAGAACTGCGTGAAATGTGAAAAAGGTCTACATGGAATTTGTGAGTCTCATCATATTTGTGAATAATATGAAAATTAGTTATTTGAATTGGAATGATTTGTAATGCTGTCTTATTTTTTTATAAGTTTTCAATAATATGTAATTGTTGATATTTTTAAGCAATAACAGGCTTAAATTCTTATTACTATTCAGTTACTATCTTTCATAGTGTTTTCACATCCAAATAATCTCTTCTCTGTGAAAAGATTCTACTTATATACCTTCAATCATTTTGATGTCCCCTGAATTTTTGCAATTTGCATGGTATTATTTTATCGAATATTTGTTGGAAATTCGTGCAATTTCCTTGGATATTATGCAATCATTTCCTTAAAAATAATAATATTTTATATCGATCAAGGTTTTATTTCTTTAAAGTTGGTATTATTTCTGGATTTATTGGTCGAAATTGAAAAATAAAATTATTAAATTCTCTAAATTCCAAATCATACTACGTATAACTAAGGTGACCATACGTACCGGTTTGGCCGGGACAGTACCGGTTTTGGGGTGTTTATCCCGTTGTCCCAAAAGACTTAACAAAAATACTAATTTGTACCGGTCTTTGGATTTACGCTATCAAAATAATCAGCTTGTTTTTTAAATTTTGGTCTTTTTTAAATGCTTGTAAAAATAATGGTTCAAACAGCATCTTACATGAAAAATCCGTGCATATGTTTGATACAGTAATTCTTCCATCTGAAAAATACCATAAATTAAGTGTGATTTTTGTGAATTTGAATTGTGAATAAAAATCTCTTTAAAAAGATTAATAAAAAATAATTTCATAAATATTAAAATGAATTAAAAATCTTTTTCCTTAATATTCGATTTCTTTTATTGTTCTATTGAATTAAAAATACTTAATATATATACATTCCTATATTTATAATATACTAAGCTCTTACATATGTAGCATCAGGAAGTTGCACCAATTCGGGTGCTGGAAAAGTGAGTTGTGTAGGACTCAGTGTGACAACTTTTCTAACGCTTCACTTGACCAAAGAAACATATCTACATACATCCATGTAAAGTTGCCTATGCTTCAGGAGAATCGACAGTTTGTCCCGGTTTAGCTGATCAGAAATCTGGTCACCTTACGTATAACAATTGCGAGTTATTGAAAAAATCAGCAATTTTTTTTCACATTAATTTGAAAGAAAGTAATCACTTTCGAATGCAGAAGAAATCATCTAAAAATAGCAACAAATAAACAAATAATGATTTTTTGAATAAGGCCTACAAAGTTATCGTAATACCCATGGCATTTCTGGGAATACCCACCAAAAATCCAGGTAGTCCAGTAAATCCAAGTCCAATGAAGTGATACCAGAAGAAGACTTTTACTTTATCAAAAAGACCATTTTAAAATAAAAATGATATTATTAAACTCAAAATGTATCTTTTTCCCTATTATTCCCAGAGTTATAGGTATATTACTCATAATTATATTCAGCCAAAATAAAGTGTTTCATTATTTTAAATCGGTAATTAACACCCAAGCCGGTAGCTGAAGGTTGTGTGTTCATATCCCATCAATAACAGGATCGAAGCATTACTTGGATCCTGAGGTACATATGAGGTACCCGGTATGAATTTATTGATTTTTTAAAATATTACGCAGTGATAGGATCTATATTGTTGTGGTTTCATTTTACCCTTATAATTCCATACAATATTTAGACATTTTTTAAAAATAATTATATTTATTTGAAACAATAGCATTTACAAATACAGCAAAAAGAACTTCAAAATTGGATTAAGCAAGTGGAAAACCTTGAGATCCAATCATTTTACTTAGTATGTACGCTGATATAATGATGATATCAATTAAGGTTGTCATTTGGGACCTCTGTGCGTTGACTCTATCTTACTTCTACGGAGAAGCGAGCATTGTACTAATTTCGGCATTGAAAAAGAAACATGCTATAGAAACACTTAAATGATTAACCCGATCAGGAAATGACCGCCGTTATATATACTTTTTTTACCCCGTCTTATTACTTTTTAGAGTTGAGTGGAACACCCCAGACCATTTATTTCGTTGGATTCTCTTTTTCCACGACAGCAGTCAGTACTTTGTAGTCACAACTCCAATGTAAATCAAGCGCCCAATTTCAGGTACAGTTCTAGAAAAGGAACAGACACCCTACCGTTGGCCAAAAATGGAACTCGCTTAGCAAGCGATGTCTGGAGGCACGCGTTTTCCCCTCCAAAGGATGGAAGTTCTCTCTCCTTTTTACACTCCGTGGAACCTACAATTCAACTCTGATTTATGGTAAATGGAGATATAGAATGCATTACCTCTGCATGACATGCTATTTGTATCTTTTTTGTAGAAGATTTCACAATGGATAAGATACCAGTTTTTTTAAAAGCATGAATATCCCTCATGGGATTCTATGAGTAGTAGAAGGTAGGGTAGTACCTGATAACAAGTTTCCAGGAAAACTGTAGTTTATGCTACCTTGCAGAGAAGATTTCAAAAATACAATATAGTGTGATCCTAAAACGAACCACCTTCAATAATGAAGGATAGGTATGGAGAGAAATATGGAAAAAGATCACATTAATAATTTTATGATTTTTTCAGAAATGTATTATCAAAAAGTTCACAATCTCATACACATTCACACACAGACATTTCTTCAGGAAAATTCAACAAACTTGATGCCTTCCATTCCCTCTGGCATGTATGTTAAGCCTGATTCATCTTTGGGTGCCATATTATAGCCTTTACCATAATCTGAAAAGAAAACAAATTGTGAGCACTTACAAGGACTAAGGTTCAGTAGTTAGTACATAATGTATATAGCCAGAGTACGTACATGTGAATCCTTACAAAAGTATATAAATTATATGAAAAGTAAATAAATTCAAGATACGTTGTCCTGTAATTTCTCTTATTTTCAGACCTCATTTCAGTTTTAAGTGTGTGAAATTGATGTTTTAATTACATTGGATAGGAAATTCAAGCGGCTAAAAATTCATTGGAATAATGCAATTGCACTTTACTACATATAAGCTATAATCATAACTTTAATCTCAATGGAAGATACTACCCCATTATAGTATAACTGTGAAGTTCATACAATTTGATTCATGATTAATGATAAAAATGCTAAGCATATTTATTTGCTAACTATGCCATATTAATACCCAATATTTCACTATATTAACAATGATATCATAATACACCATTAAACTAGGGGTGAAAACCTGTGTCATTATTCGTCAACAGTCAGCCAAGTTCAGAAACAGTGTAAGAAGGAGAGCCTTTCAGAAGCATGTTGATAATTATGAGGATTAAGCATACTTTGAGTTTACTTTTAACTACCCTTAACAGTGTTTCATTTATTTCCAGTAGCTTTAATGATTCACTTTTAGTTTTCTGTAGTAGCGTGTCTGTTAGGATTAATTTTATAACTGGATCATTCCATTTGACATTGACAAATTTCTCGTAAATATGTATCACAATCTCAAATTTCACTGAAATTTGGTGCATAGATAGTGCCAACCTTCCTGAGACAAAAGACTGCTGCCCTGTTTTTGCAAAAAAAATGTCTTCCCTGAATTATACGCAGACTTGCATTGCATTAATGCCTGAAAAACTTCTTTTTACACTATTTTCTACAGGCTGCAGCAGATTGGTTTTACGTGATATACACATGTAAAAAGTGTCAGTAGAAAGCATATGAACCTTTATATGTATATTTCACCACCACCTGTCACAGAGGCCAGATTATTATAAACTTAATTTACAGAGCAGTAGACATTTCGGACAAGGAGTCTCTACAGAAGGAGAAGGTCCAAGCTCTCCATAAGAATGGCAACATAAAGAAGGTGGCACTGAAAAGGGATTTTGGAGAGATAGCCTCAGGGAGAGTGCAGAGGAAACACCAGCCAAGGAGATCTCTACATTACTATACCAATGAAAAGAACGTATCTAGGCTGAAATAAATAACAAATGAAGATTAGTATCCACAAAGCCAAAACCATTAGGGGGCAAAGAAATATAAGGGGGGGGGGGGCTAAAGTTTACAGCTTTGTGGATACTAATCTTCATTTGTTACTATACCATATGTTGCTGGTATGACTGAGAGGTCTCCTGACCAGACACAGCATTAAGAAAAGATTCACTTGCTGCCGGAAAATGGGCAACCACCTACCAAGGACGAGGTTCCTCGTTTGCACTACAAGAGTGTCATCTAGCTGGAATGCACACATGTCAAATCGTACATTGGAAAGTTGGGAAGGCCCATCGAATGCATGGTGTGAGAACATGAATGTGCCGCAGAGAAAAAACGGTTCCGCCTCTCCGTCTTGGAGCATGTGTGGTCAGATCCTGGCCACAAAGTGGAGCTCAAGAATGCAAAAGTAATTTTCAATGAAAGCTGATACCAAAGGCTGACCCAGAAGGCAATTGAGATCATACAGCACTCAGAAAACACTGCAAATGAGAGGATGGATAGGGGACATGCTCGGCCACATCCTGAAGACAGCAGTCCAGTCAGCTCTCAGCCAATGAGAGCCAACCTAGGGCCCCCATGCCCCAATAACAGTGTCAATGCATCGGTACTGCATTCTGACCTGAAGATACCAGCAGGGATCGATAAAGAAACTGTTGTTGCCCGAAGACAAAGGTACAAGACAGAGGTATGCCCGGAAGCACTTTTCATCGGAATCATTATCATTACAGCACAGAAAGGTGAAGTCCATACCTAAGCTTATTATCTTTCATCGGCCCAAAATAAAGCCACAGCATACAGCTTACCTCATTCCATAGAACCCCCAACTACATATATAAAACATCCATCCAATACAAAGGCTTTTCACATGAAACCCAATCTTATCCTGGTAAATGAGTCTTTCTGCTCATTCGTCACCTTCTTTGCTGCTCACTTATACCTTCCTAACCAATCTTTGTTTCCAAATTGAAACCGCCATATCATATACCCATCCCATGCCATTCAGGGCTTCTTTTCCCCCCTCTTACCTAACATTCTTCCTTTTCATATCCATACCCTTTCCTGAAATTCCTGAGAATTCAGCTTTTAGGTGTCAGAACAGCTTCGTTCATATCCATATCGTACATTGGAAAGTTGGGAAGGCCCATCGAATGCATGGTGTGAGAACATGAATGTGCCGCAGAGAAAAAACGGTTCCGCCTCTCCGTCTTGGAGCATGTGTGGTCAGATCCTGGCCACAAAGTGGAGCTCAAGAATGCAAAAGTAATTTTCAATGAAAGCTGATACCAAAGGCTGACCCAGAAGGCAATTGAGATCATACAGCACTCAGAAAACACTGCAAATGAGAGGATGGATAGGGGACATGCTCGGCCACATCCTGAAGACAGCAGTCCAGTCAGCTCTCAGCCAATGAGAGCCAACCTAGGGCCCCCATGCCCCAATAACAGTGTCAATGCATCGGTACTGCATTCTGACCTGAAGATACCAGCAGGGATCGATAAAGAAACTGTTGTTGCCCGAAGACAAAGGTACAAGACAGAGGTATGCCCGGAAGCACTTTTCATCGGAATCATTATCATTACAGCACAGAAAGGTGAAGTCCATACCTAAGCTTATTATCTTTCATCGGCCCAAAATAAAGCCACAGCATACAGCTTACCTCATTCCATAGAACCCCCAACTACATATATAAAACATCCATCCAATACAAAGGCTTTTCACATGAAACCCAATCTTATCCTGGTAAATGAGTCTTTCTGCTCATTCGTCACCTTCTTTGCTGCTCACTTATACCTTCCTAACCAATCTTTGTTTCCAAATTGAAACCGCCATATCATATACCCATCCCATGCCATTCAGGGCTTCTTTTCCCCCCTCTTACCTAACATTCTTCCTTTTCATATCCATACCCTTTCCTGAAATTCCTGAGAATTCAGCTTTTAGGTGTCAGAACAGCTTCGTTCATATCCTTGTGTGAGCTGCTCTGTTCATTGTAGTTTTTTCCTGCCATCTTCATTATTTACAGGTATTTTATAGCATGTAATATTTTTTCTCATTAGCTCTGCAGACACATCATCACTTCTGTTGCAGTGGTACTCATAGTTTTAATACATTGCTATACTGACTAAGATATCACAGAGAAAGCTTCAGGATTGAATGCTCTTGGGGAAAAATCAGCATGCTGAATTTCACCCATGACATATAGGTGATAGAAGATACAAATCAACATTTAAGGAAGAACGTAGTTAGCATGGAAAAGATTGTTCAGACATCACTTGTGAATCAGTAAAAAGAAAACAAAGGAATGCAGTGAAAGAATATAGCTATCGCGATATCCATCTAACACGCGACGGGCAGAAGAAGAAGGAAAAAAGTCTACAGAATAAAAAGTTGAACAAGGTATTCTACCAAAAGAAAAATCCTCTTCCCACGGAATACAAGTTTGGAGGTGAGAAAACATCTCTAGAACTTACGTCTGAAGTGTGCCTCATATAACTGTGAGGCTCGAATGATTTCAGCAACTATGAAGTTAGGACTGGAAACGTTTTTAATGTGGTGTTACTGGCAAATGATGAAGACAAAATGGATTCACAAGGCAAAAAATTACAGTTCTAAGAAGAGTGGAGGAGAAGAGGAACCTATTGAAAACTGTAAAAAGAAGATGAACTAATCAGCAATATCTTGAGATCTAATGGTCTGATGAGAACTATGTACAGCCATTAAAATAGTGAATGGGAAGATTGGCAAAGGCCTCATGTAAGATACATAGAGCAAGCAATGGAAAATATTAAATCAAATTACAGTAAAATGTAAATATTTGCGTTATCGAAAATTACGTTTTCCTGCATTGTACAATGTTTTTATCGAGACCCATCCAATTTTCTATATCTCCAACATATATAGAACCCTGTAATTACAGCTTGGCATTCTCTGTTTTCCAGCTGTTTAAGTTAGATGTGGGTTAGAATGCGACAGATGAAAAAAGAAAACATTTCACTTCTAAGACATTTAGCCATATATACCAGTCTATATAAAACTTTTTTTGCCTTAAGGTGATTTATTGTATTATGAAGAATTATATGAATCAGAGAGCTTAGGATTGATATCAAGTGATGATGAATATTATTTTGCTGAACCTATTCATGCCCTACACCATCTGCAGTGAAAATTCTCTCAATGGTATCAAGTGACCACTTTTTTCTTGATCATCATCGGTCAACAATCTTAGGATTGGTTTGACTCAGCCCTCCACTCGATTCTTCTATCAGCCAACCTCTTCGTATTCAGGTAATTGCCAACATCCCTGCTTTTCACTCTAGAATAACCATGATTCCCTGTGATGTTGTGGGCTTCATATTTTATTTTCTCAAACAAAGAATACTATCAGAATATCCACAAAGAGTTATTCAATAGGTTTCTTTGCTTTACAATTTTTCTTTGCTTTAGAATTTTCATTGGAAATTTTTCTGTTTTAAATAAATGTGGCTGGTAAAAAAGCACACCCTGCTAAGGCTTAAGTAGAACAAAGTTTCCATCCACCATTTACCCCAGACAATTGAGTATGCCAGTCACTCACAGGGAGGGTGCACAGTGTGAACGCTATTTCCTCGCCTTGCTAGACGTAAAGCCTCTTTATGCATTACATGATATCTTTTTGGCAGCACAATGTGATTAATAGAGAATATGTGTACAATGGGTGAGGAAAACCCATGAACCCTCAGTAAAATTTATTGATTCCTTTTCATTTTGTGCTGCGAATACAGAATTTTTAAATTTATAAGTTTCTATCATTTTGTATGTACTTAAATACGTATTTATGCACCATTATTTTTAAAGGATGTCATATCTGAACAGGTTTCCTTCACATATATACTTCATTCTATCACCATTTCATAATTATTAAACAACAGTGACTCCATGGAAATGAGGATAATGATTGTTGTTCTTTGAATTAAAAAATGCATAGGGTCCACAAGACAATCCCATAACTTGGCGAGCGAAAGACGATTCACCGAGAATTCTCGGCGAAAAATCCAACTCGTTGTGGTCAATTTAAAAGAATAAAAAAAACAAGGCACGGCGGCTTCCGAAAAATAAATAAAGCACGGTGGTGCAAGTTCCATGAAAATAAAGCTAAGCAGACTAAATAACCTGAGATTTCCCGTGGAATCAAAACCAGATAGTTGAGGGCCTACTGTTCATAAAATAATTAAGCTTAACAACATTAAGTCAACATTAACAATTAAGCTTAAATATCAAACTATCTAAATGTTTAGAAATATTTTAATTTTTGAAAAATCAAAAAATCATAACATCGATTAAATCAGGGGTAGCAAGAAGAATCATAAATATTACACTTTAAAATTACAAATACAAAACACTGGAAAAAGAAAGTAGGTACTCACTAAGATCTTTCATCAAGCGGGTAGGAGCATTTCGTAAATGAAGAGGTACAGGAGGTAAAGGACCTCGATGAGATCTAACACATTCTTTTGCCTTGTTGATAGCCACATCCATTTCCCTCGATTTTGGAGCACGGGATAAATAAACGACACACTGCGCCAGAATAACATCACATTCAGGCATGCCAATCAACTGACAACCCTGCATTGCAGAAACAGCTAGTGTCAACGCATTTGGGTCAGCTAAACCTGTTAAGAGACAACACTATACAGCTAGGGATCAACATGTTACATTTTAGTGAACATGCATTTATTGACCAATTTAATGTAGAAACAACAAACACATGAAATACAAATACAATAACTAGGGGTGGTACACCTGTTAGGATGGGTTTACATGAACATATATAACGGCCCTAAGAATGGATGGATAAAATGAAGTCTAAACCCATTTTAATTTAGCCACTAAAATATGGTTGAAAACATTGTTTTTGGAAGGCAAGATTGTTTTCTGCTATAAGCAAAAAGTTTTTTTAAGTTTCTGACCAGGTCAAAATGCCCATGAGCATGGCTGATGTTTTGACGCTTGACTTTGGTATTGTCTTCTTGGTGGTTGAGTAATAAAGCCGAGTTTTGGCCACCTTATGTATTGTCTCTAACTGTGGTGCAATCCGAATGACTGGCGTGGGAGGAAGAGTTAGTAAGTTTCCATTTCGTTGCAGCTTGTATGCATACTCTGTATTCTATGCAACTTACTATCATTGAAAATTTACACAAAAATTTTTTAAAACTACATGATTGGTCTAGCTACAGGGGATAGAGTTAACTTTTATTATGCCACTTGCTCAGCAGTGCAGAAAATCCATACATTGGGTAAGAAGGTCAGTTCCTTTTCCTGTATCACCGAAAGATCAGATACCCAGAAAATAACTCAGATTGGGTTTAGCTAGTCACTACAAAGAGTCCTTGCCTGGATTTGACCCTCGACAACTTGCCCAATGGGCAAGAATTAGTGAAACAATCAAAATGTGCAATGAATTGCAATTTTAAGATACAAATTATGATAGAAAAAAGGATAGAACAAAAAGTGAATAGAAAAATTAAATTGGCAATTACTTATTTTAAACTAACCAATGTCCTCTGCAGCTGCTCTAACCAGTCGCCTGGCAACGAAGAGTGGATCTTCACCACCTTCAAGCATCCTGGCTAGCCAATAAAGGGCAGCATTATCATCTCCTGCTCTAATGGATTTATGCAAGGCAGATATAGTGTTATAATGCTCATCACCCTTTTTATCATACAGCATGTGAGATCGCTGTGCAGAGGAAGAAGTTTTCATTAACAAGAAAGAAATTTTCATTAACATTATCATGGAACATGAAAACCATAGAAACACACAGCATTCAATTTGGAACTTTTCAACTAAAGATCAACGTTGAGAGAACTCACTTTGACACCATCTTTGATATCGTCTAAAGTCACCAAATAAGACTTCTCTCTGCTTGTGCTGGTAGAACTCATCACTCCTTGATACGTTATTTGAAGGCTATTAAGGGCAATTCGAGCATCTCCGTCACACATATCAGCTAACCATTTCAGAGATTCATCATTAATGGCAAACCTGGAAAGAGATAAATCATTTTTGCTAAATTGGATTTACTAGTGCAAGGGAAATTAAATAGAAGCAATATTCATTGAATGATAATCAAGACTAGTTTGCCACCTTTGTCTCATATTTGTGAATTTGATCAGAATAATATAAGAAAAAACAATGATAATTATGTATGATTCCATTGTTTTATGAAATAATGTATTTGAAGACAATATATGAAGGTACAAGAGACATTTCAAATCCATACGTCCAAAAAGTTACAGAATTATACACACAGGATCATTAAATGGTAATGCTGGAGTAGGCATAATGCTCAGTAAGGGTGCCGGAATGCATGTGAAGAGCTTTCTGCAGTACAATGAAAGGACGTGGTGACGATTGAGACCAAACCTGTAGATACTGTAGTGGTGCAGGTTTACATTCCTATGATGGACTACGAAGATGAGGAAGTGGAAGACCTCTAAGAAGATATCACAAAAGTTATTAAACATGTTAGAGGAGAAGAAAACCTAATTATTTTAGGAGATTGGAACGTGGTCATCGGCAAAGGTCAAGATGGAAGAATAACTGGGAAATATGGATTGGGAAACTGAAACAGAAGAGGAGAAAGACTGATGCAGTTCTCACACAGCATAAGTTAGTGGTTGCCAACACATTTTTTTAAAAACCGTAACCGAAGAAGACACAGGTGGAAAATGCCAAGAGACAGAAGAAGATTTCAAATACACTACATTTTAGTGAAGCAGAGATTTAGGAACCAGGTGAAGGACTGCAAAAGCTACCCTGAGGCAGACATCGACAGTGACCATAATTTAGTGATGATGAAATGTCATCTAAAATTCAAAAAGTTGAGGAAAACAGTGAAGAACATATGGCAAATAGAAAAACTGAAGGAGGGCTCAACACCAGCAGGCATTTCAAAAACCAGTGGGAAACAACAGGAGAGGACCTGACTGAGAAATCAGAGGAAGAGCTGAGAAAACATTACTGTGGTCTACAGCCACAAAGGAAGCTCTTGGAAGAAGAAAAGTTGCCAATAAGAAGCCATGGATCACAGAAGAAGTCTTAGACCTGATTGAAGAAAGTACAAGAATGCGAAAACTAAAGAAGGGCAGCTTTGCTACAAAATAATAAGGAATGAAATAAGTTGCAAAGGCAGGAAAGTTAGAGAAAAGTGGATGAAAAACCTATGCGAGGATGTAAAAAACATCTTGCTCTTGGAAAGGTGGAAGCTGCCTATAGGATGGTGAGGAGCCACTCCAAGGAGTGGAGCCAGATGCAATGCCATAAGAAACAAGAATGGAGAACTTTTGATTGAAAATGAAGACAAAGTGAAGAGATGGAAAGAATATCTGGAATAGTTATACAATGGGAACAATCTCAGCACGTAAGTGATCAAAGAGGAAAGCAAAGTCAAAGAGGATGATATGGGAGCATCAATATTAAGATTGGAATTTGATGTTGCAGTAAGGTTCCTTCGCACGAATACGGCTTCTGGAATTGATGATATTCCTGCAGAATAAATAAAAATTCAGGAGAGAAGACATAAACCCATCTTTACAAGACCATCTGTGACATGTACTCAACAAGAGAAATACCCAGGGACTTCGGGAAAAACATCATCACTTCTATTCCCAAAAAGAAGAGAGCGGAGAAATTCAAAAATTTTAGAACTATAAGCCTGAAAACACATGCATCGAAGATATTTTGATAAGGATCATCTACAGAGGAATAGAACGAAAAGCAAAGGAGTTCCTGGATGAAGATCGATTTGGATTCAGAAAAAGTAAGGGTACAAGAGAGGCAATATTGGCCCTTAGGCTACTCATAGAGAAGAGAATGGAGAAGAACTAACCGACGTTCATTGCATTTGTGAACTTGTGAGAAGGCTTTTGACAACATGGATTGGAATTCAATGCTTGAACTTTGGAAAGGAATTGGAGTATCCTACAATGATCGAAGAATTATCCACAGTTTGTATAAACACCAAGAAGCTGTGATTTTATCTGGACCTAGCTGTAAAGAATCAAGAATAAGGAATGGAATGAGACAAACTGTGCACTGTCTCCTGTAATTTTTAATGTTTATATTGAGAGAGCCATCGATGAAATAAAAGAGAAGTCTTCTGGGGAGAATATCCATGGAGAAAAAACTAGCATGCTGCGATTTGCCGATGACATAGCACTCATAGCAGAGACAGAGAGGGATCTGAATAAGATGCCGATAAAAATGGAAAGGACAATGACCAGATATCAGCAGAAGATCAATAAGAAGAAGACTAAGATACCGGTGTGCAGCAAGAGAGAAGAGGCGAAAACCAACATTATATGAGGAGGAGAAAAACTGGAAGAGGTGAAAGAGTTCTGTTACCTTAGAAGCTGAATAAACAACGATGGACGAAGCAAGAAAGAAATTGTCAGCAGAATAGCCCAACAAAGAGGGCATTCTATCAAAAGAAGAATCTACTTACCGCTGGAAATACAAGTGTAGAAATAAGGAAACAATTCATCATAACATACATCTGGAGTATGTTTCTTTATTGCAGTGAGGCATGGACAATGACAGCAGTGGAAAAGAAAAGGGTGGAAGCATTTGAAATGTGGTGCTACAGAAGAATTATGAAGATTAAATTGATCGACCGAGTAAGTAACAAGGAAGTCCTAAGAAGAGTGGGAGGAAAAGATAAGTCTCTGAATGCCCTAAGAAGAAGAAGAAGACAAGACAATTTAATCGGCCACATCATGAGACAAGATGGCCTGATGAAGACTATCATCGAGGGACTAGTAGAAGGGAAGAATGGCAAAGAAGGCCTCGTGCGAGATATATGGAACAAGTGACGAAGAATGTGAAAGATAAGAAATACATAAATATGAAGAGATTAGCTAATAGAAGAACTCAGTGGAGAGCTGCATCAAACCAATCTGAGAATTGATGACTTATGATGATGATGTCCAAAAAATTCAAAAATTGCAAACATATCCATTAAACACCAAGTAGAGTTGACTTAACAGCAAAAGGCCTTTATAAGGATACCTTGATAGCTTAACTGGCTGAAGTATGAGACCAGAAAATCAGGAGAATCTGGGTTTTTAATCCAGATCAAGGTAAATGATCTTTTTTCTCTATGGAAATTATGCCATTATGCATATCTTTATGTAGGGAAAGCCATCAATGAAATCAAAGAGAAGGCATCAGGAGTGAATATCTATGGGGAAAAATTTAGCATTCAGCAATTCTCACATCCAGAAAGTTACAGAGATTGGGTTTAACTGAACGTTTCCAAACTTAGTAAAACCTTGCTACTGCCTTTAGAAAACAAGGAAAGGACTCCAATTGCTACCAGTGATATGAGGCCACAGATTAAGTTAAGAGGAAGTTTGTAAAATGGAAAATACATTCCATAACCTCTAAATGAACCCCTAAGCATAATTTACACAACTGTTGAAAATTGAATAATTAGTTGTGGTAGCTTAAATGGATAGCACTTGCCTAGTAAGAAGTTAGTGTAAGTTCAATTCACTGTTGACAATTTTATTATTCTTTTGATTATTATCAAGCTTGCACTCATGTCTGCTAGGTCTCATGCACTGCTCTGTGTCCTCTATATGTCCTAGTGGCTACTCTCTATTGTTCCAAGTTGTTAGGGATTTCCCTGAATTGGAAGAATATTTCAATTGTTGGTTTGTACTTGTTTTGTCTACTTGTTGACATACATTGTTTGGTACAGTCTCATACTTTTGTTTCTTGTTCTATTTGACCTCATCTTGCTCACCCGAGCTTGGAAAGAATTTTGTCCCCTGGACGAGCCTTTCTCACAAATTCATATTATATTTCATTCGGGAAATGCTGCAGCAACTAAAATCAGGATATTTCTGGATACTCAACCAATACTAGACCTTGCATCTTCACCAGTAATGGTATCAGATGAAGTAGTAGAATTTCCTTCTATGACTAAGCCACCAAGCTCTTTAACTGCCCTCCAAAGCACTGTATACAAGTCTTCAGAAATTAATTTTTCCAATACAATTACAGCACAGCGGCTCAGCAATGCTGAATTAAGGCTGAATGATGGATTCTCTGTTGTTGCACCGATCAGTGTTATCAAGCCACTCTCTACGTGTGGTAAGAATATGTCCTGCATATAATAAAAATACATATTAGAAATTAGCCATGAATTTTATACATGCAGCCAATAGTAGAAAAAATTCAGTTTCATAGAGGTGGATATTAATTTCTTCGACTTTTCACATAAAGCATGCATTGAAGGAAAAAGTTTTGGAACGAAACTTAGGGTGAGCGAGCATCATGAAACTGAGAATTAATGGCGACCATTAGAAATAAAATTTTCTTTTATCCCCCCAACATTTTTGAAGCAGATCATTCAAATTATCATCATACCTGCTGGAGCTTATTGAATCTATGTATTTCGTCCATGAACAAAATTGTTCTCTTCTTAAACATAGATGCTTCGTTCTGAGCTATCTTTACTATTTCTTTCACTTCTTTCACACCATCCATTGTAGCGGAAAGCTTAACAAACTTCCACTGGCTTTTACTCTTTCGGCATTTTTCTGCAATTATGTGGGCTAATGTTGTCTGTTATAAGCAAGTAAAATAATATAATTATAATAACTGTATTTCAGGCGATCGTGTACAATTATATAGCATAACTGTCACTTCACTTAGATAGAAAATCACTAGGAGGAACTGTGGTAAACACTCTTACATATTTATGCTACTTCATTATAGTTGCTGCTTGAAAGGTTCCAACTCAAGTTCCCTACCACAATAGGCCAATATTGGCCCAATATGTGGTAGGTTACTTGGGAATCACGACTTGAACATATTCGGATTTGGTACGTAGAATTTCTGAGACTCGATAAAAAAATATATTTGCTAACGGAAGATCAATATGAAATTTTATTCTTAGTAAATGCATTGCACGCAAATGCATCATGATGGTATACTGAGGAACAAGACGACATATCATATATCACTATATCTGTGGAAAGGAAGTAGCAATCAAATATTAAAGCCAAATCTGCAGAATCTTACTCATTTTTTATATATAGGTACTATATTATATAACATATACACTGTAAGTAAAAAAGTAAATAAGCATAGATAGGGAAATTGTCTGTACTCACTTTTCCGCAACCCGGTGGGCCCCACAAAATCATACTCGGAATATTTCCTGATTGAAGAATTTTCAAAAGAACTCTGCCAGGACCCAATACATGCTTCTGTCCGACAAATTGTGATAAGTCTGAGGGTCTCATTACTTCTGACAAGAGATGCACAAGCTTCCTTTTAATTCCAATCGATTCACTATCAGTTACCTGAAATTATATCAGAAAATACTACACAAAGCCATAAATACAAGGGTAACAATATTTAGTTAGATAGTTGAGAGCTTACTTTTTCTGCCGTTCCCCCCTGAATGTTCTTATCACCTGTGATTTCAGATTTCAACATCTTGGTCGACTGCGGACTTTTAATTGATTCCGCAGATCTTTTACTAGGCTGGGATCTGTCATCAGATGAATTTAAGAATATACACTTGTTTACATGAAGGTCGATTTGTTCAGACGCGAACTTTTGGGCACAAACAGGGCATTCAATTCTTTCCGCCATCGCTTCGTGCTATCGGTGTTTCGGTCTCACCAAAAGAGGATTCTTTCTTCAATTATATGCAAAACAGGATTATTTCCTCAGTAGGAAACACAGAAATCTGACATGCGACTAATCACGCTATATTCTGCTCAGCACTACATTTATTTACATGGTTGAGGACTTATCCACGTAAACACCATTGTAAACATAAACACGTGAGTAGCAGACGGCTTGAGACACGGTGGACCACCAGCATTTGTTCGACTTTCCTGGAAATGGGTTGGTCGGTGTTGATACAACCCGGCACAACCAACCTTAGAGTAACCAACCAACTAACCATAGAACTCCAACAGCTGGGGAAGGTTGGTTGGAATTGTTTGGGTTCGATCAATCTGTGGTACGACATTATGTCCGTCGCCCAATTTAAAATAATAAACTACTTTTATGGGTTGCTTCATTGACTTTGACGTGTTAAAATATTTTTCCAGGGAATGTATAATGACCCATAAGTTACCGTTATTATTAGGTTTGATTCTTGAATAACGTTCTAGGGCCTATAATATACAAATATCTATTATAAACGAATTGGAGGTAACAGTTTGGTGAAACAAAGTAAAATTACAGTAGACCATTGCGTATTCGTATTCTATAGGGATGAGAGAGGTATCTTTCTAATAGTCAGAAAAAAGGGGTAGAAGTCGGCGCGGGCCAAGGTACAACATTACAATGGTGGCAAGACAAACTGTTTGTGGTGGGGTACGTGAATTTTTTTACTTTATGAATTAATGTTTACTTTTAAATTCTGTTACTGTATTGTGTTTTGATAGCGGTTAATGAGACTGCTCGAATAATTTCTCGAAAATAGTTCCCTTATATTATTCCCTTGCCGTATGCACTTTAGATTTGGCAACACGAGCGGGAAGACACGTATATTTGTAATGAATAACTGTAATTCAGTCGAGTGGAAGAAAACCAAGAACATTTTTTGACATGGATACGGAGGTACGCAACCGGAAGAATTTCAAAGAAACAAAAGTCGCCAAGAAGAATAAGGCTGCTCATAGTGTGGACGACGTCGACTCTATAAAGAGTGATGTTATATATAGTAAGGATGGTAATGTGAACCCCAGTGACCCCCATTCTGAGGATAAGGTACTTAGAAGGTTTAGAAATTACTGCTTTAAATATTGAAATGAGTATTATGTGATGCATCCTTATTGAATCTGAAATTTCTTTTTCAAATTTATGGTCAGCTTCATCATGAACCAGCAGATGATTTTCCCCAGAAAGGAAAGCGGTTTATTTTAAATATAGAGATCGACTTTTTGTCATTGTTACTATTTATAAGTGCCTTTATTACCCGCTTTTACCGTCTTGAAGAGCCTAGCAGTATTGTGTGAGTAGATTTACAATTGAACGCTTGTATATTTTCATGCATCCTTATCCCTAATGATTCTTCTCCTCTATTGCTATGATATTAAAAAAAAGGTGTGACTTTACTTCACTGAGAAGTAACCAATTACCAATCACAAATCTAAACAGACTGAGGTGGAGTTTGTTTGCAATTAACACCTTTGATTAACTTGTTGACACATTGTGTTTCTCCTAAATTATCTTTAAAAATATTTCAATTCGTGATTTAAGTATGCTTTTAATTACTATTTGATTTCTTTCATTCCTCTTATGATTGAATTATTATGTAATGAGTCAGCTTGTCTCAATTCAAATTGACCATTTTCATTGTGAAACATTATATACAGCAGTCTGTTTATCCACCATGTGCAGCACCTGCTTCACAATAGTGATGCCCAAATTGAAGGAATTATAATGCCTGCAAGCCTCTCCCTGAAGTCACTTAGTATATTTTATACCATTCAATGCAAAGAGTAGGTACTAAAGGAAATAACTCCAATAAATATCTATCTTCCAAACCATTCCCCCTTTTTTGCTTTTGCATTTTTTTATAATTTTTTATTCACCATGAGAACACAACGACTACCTACTTAATAGGTACTTCAAATTCTTGCTGCAGTACAAATGTCAATTTTTGGAAGGAAGACAAACCTTAATGAAATGAAAAGAACCTGCTTCATGCACCAAAGACTACTCTAACAATATTTCACCTGAACATCCATTTTGTATTTTAATTTCATTCACCTTTTAATTGAATACTATTTTTTTAGCCCTCTAGTTAGTTATAATATTCGCCAGCCCCAGTGGCAGCAGGGTAAATCCCTCGCCTGTCAATCCGAGGGTTCGAATCCCACGCAGGGAAAATTTTCACTGTCCGGGGCATGGATGTTTGTGACATCCAGTCTGTTACATGTAAGAGAGTCTTGCATTTACAGATTAAATAGAGACATTTCTAAGTTTAATATAACGTTATATATAATCACCATCATTGGTCCAAAATCCTAAAATTGGTTTGATGCAGCTCTCCACTTGATTCTCTGATTGGCCACCTCTTCATTTTGATACGATTTATCTCTTTTGCATTTATTCCATATATCTTATCTGAGGCCTACCTTTTCCATTCTTCCTGTTCACTTGTCCCACAACAATTGTCTTCTTCAGGCCATCGTCTCTTAAGTTATTGCCGATTAATTTGTTCTTTTCTTCTTTCTTCTCTTTAAGGTTTTCAGCAGACTTCTCTTTTCTCTCAAACTTCTTCGGTGGAAGAGGGGACTTCTAGTTTTCATCTCGCCCCAATAAAGACATCTATCTATCTTTCTTATTAAGACTTCGTTTGTCACTCAGTCGATCCATTTTATTTTCATCATTCTTCGATAGCACCATATTTCGAATGCTTCCACCCTTTTCTTCTCCACTGCTGTCATCATCCATGCCTCACTGCCATAAAGAAGTAATCTTGGGATGTATGTTCTGATGAAATATTCACTTACTTCCACTCTTGTATTTGCAGGCATAAGCAGAATCTTCTTCTGATAGAATGCCCTCTTTGTTGGGCTGTGCTGCTGACTATTTCTTTTTGCTGCGTCCATCGCTGGTTACTCGGCTTTCCAGATAACAATAGTATTTCGCCTCCTCAAGTTTTAGTTTTCCTTCTTTAACATTGGTCTTGTGCCTTATTTTCTCCTACGTCATACCTTAGTTTCCTTTTTATATTTGTTTGCCTTTATCAAATCTCTTTCTGTTTCTACCATGACTACTAGATCACCACTGTAGGCTTTTCATTGACTTCTTGGATGGCTTTTTCGGTGTAAGCGTTGAATAGTATGGGAGACAGTGCACAACCTTGTCTCACTCCTTTCTTTATTCTTGCTTCTCTACAGCTGGGTCCTCATTCGATCACAGCTACCTGGTTTTTATTCAAGATGTGGATAATTCACCACAAATATTTTCCCTAAATTTCCTTCTCTCACTTTAAATGCCTCCCCTCCCCTGTCAAAATGTAATATCCATTTCAATGCCCTCCCCTCCCTCTGCTATTGTACTAGATGCAAAACCGTCCTAACCCTCATTATCACCCAACCTCTTACCCATTTACAAATCTTTCCTTTTTTCTTCCATCCATGTCCTCCCCATACCACACCATTACCATATTGTTTACCTTGTACTTTGTCAACTATTCCCTGATTACTAAATCTACCTACTCGTACGCAAAGGGTTAGTACAAGAAATTGACGAGATTATTTTTCAGAAGCGTAACAGGGGTGGTGCAGAGTTCGGGAAACTCAGTTTTAAAATGAGCTCAAATCTACTGAAACTCATTCATCAAAATATGAGCTCAGCTCAACGTAAACTCGCATTTCAAAAAGTCAGTTGAGCTCAGCTCAAAGCTCAAAACTGGCTCAATTCCCAACAAAGTTGAATGAATTCTATAAATTCTATTATTTCGTTTTTGTAAGAGTATATGTATGAGGAGGCTATGGAAAAAGTAGATCTTTAATTATTTTGTAATGTAGACTGCTTATAAAAGAAATAACATTAAGGTTTTTAATTGAAATTTTCTTTTTGTTCAATAAAACTCAAACACAAAATGTTCTGTTAAAGTTATATGCCAGTGCCTCTAATATTAAAGAAATTATATTATAAACAATTTCATATTTCAAATAATTTTATTAGCTTTCAAAGTTAATTGCTTTTCAAAATTCGTATGTCATATTTGTCCTTTTTGTAGTTAATATATCTTTTGCCACACTGAACAACCTCTCTGCAGCACCACTTGAAGGTTGCGAAGTGTTAAATGTTATGAATGTTACTTCATCCATGGAAATACAAAGGTGCCCAAATGCTAAGGGGTCGGAGCAGAGGGAGTTGGAAAACCCTAAACTGGAAATCAGCATCTTTACCTGCATTAAACGCACAACATTTGTAATACTAGAATTCTGAAAAATTCTGGGAATTCTCAAAGTGAGTGGAAAAATAAGCACCATTTTAAACTCAAAGTCAAGAAAATTTGGAGCTCGCTCATGCTAAAACTCAATTTCTTAAAAGTGAGCATGCTCAAGTGCAGTAAAAATTGTGCATGCTCATAAGCATACGTTCAAATGAACATGCTCGGCCCCAATTCTTACAATTTTTCTGGGTAGCTCAAGCTAAAGGACTTCTGAGCTACCAAGAAACACCCAAAATGAAAAGACAAAAGAAAAGCTCATTGCCAAAGCCTGCCTTCCATATGTGTCCTCGATATCAGGAAAATCTCCAGGATTCCACGAAGACACAACATTGAGACTATCCTTAATCAGCCAGCAAAAGTAATAGGACTCCTAGAGAGAACGAAGGATCCTATCAGGCTCAGAATACCAGGAGTCTGTGAAATTCCATGTGGATGCAGAGATGTTTGCATGGGAGAGACAGGCTGCTCTATTGACACCCAACTTTTAGAGCATCGGAGGCATTATTAGGACAGCCGGAGAAATCAGCCATCGCTGAACACAGCAATACCCATCATCACGCCATCAAATGGGAAGATACGAAAGTGCTGTGCAGAGTGCACGACTACTGGGAACGCCTTGCATAGGAAGTGATTGCGATCCAGGGACACTGAGTATCACCTTAGCAACACTTGGAGTCGTGCAGAAAAGATGCATCCAAGAAACCAGGAGAAGCATTCAGCCAATGAGAGGAAGCGTAGCTGGTGTTAGGTCTGTGGACCAATCAGAAGGCACCCGAGTCGGAGAGGAGGATGTATGTAGAGCCAATTTTCCACTGAAAGCATTGTTCTGAAGATGATGAGCGAGTCGGTATCACAATGTCAGCGGAGGTGGAGAGTCTCACCCTGATGAAGACCCAAGAAGAATTCACTCAATTAATACCCTGGGAAAGCGATAGAACAATCTTCATTCTATATCCATTTTGTCAATTTTATTTAAAAAGATTCTTGAATAGGTATGTGAAACACTCCTATTATTCTTAGGTTTAACAACACCCAATTAGGAATATTATTAGTGTAATCTCGGTGTTGAGCTTAAAGCCACCGGGTTGTGGATGGTGGGTCGACCTCTAGATATAGAGGTTAGCTGCAAGATAAGCGAGTTAACTCGTCGAATAAGCAGCTATGGACAAAAAACGGCAGCACTTCGAGGTGGTATTGGTCTAACATTGGGTAAGAATAGCCTTTAAATGATACAGAAACCTGTGAAGATGCCATGACTTGGCAATGGGAGACAAGGCAATGCAAACTCTTCTTCACATCAGTGAAGGTGGAGACCACAGTGGAGCGACACTCATTTCACTGCAGGCGTGGTAACATTTACTTTAATGGCTGTAGTACTGCGATATGGAAGGCAAGGGGAAACCACCACATTATTATCCCAAATAGTCACAGCTACTCCACTCTTTTCTCTCTTATTCAAGATGTGATGGGACCCTCTCGAGTAAAATATTCCGGAGGTAAAATAGTCCCCCAATCGGATCTCCGGGCGGGAACTACCTGAGGGAGCACATCAGTGAAGTGTGATAGTCATTTTAGGGTAGGAACGTGGAACGTGCGATCACTTGTGACCTGCGGGAGATTGGAGAACCTTAAGGTGGAAATGTGAAGAATGGACCTTGAACTATTAGGAATCAGTGAAATGAGATGGCCCGAAGAAGGAGACTTCTGGAGTGGAAGTTATAGAGTTATTCACACTGGATCAAAAAATGGTAACGCTGGAGTAAGCGTTCAGCTCAGGAAGTGCAGGACTGCATGTGAAGGGCTTCCTGCAGTACAGTGAGAGGATTATACTGGTGAAGATTGAGACCAAGCCTACAGATACCATTGTGGTACAAGTTTACATGCCTACGTCGGACTACGAAGATGAAGAAGTGGAAGACATCTTTGAGGATATCACGGAAGTAATAAAGCACCTAAAAGGAGAAGAAAACTTAATTATTAGCTACGTCAATATGAAGAGGTTGGCCAATAGAAGAATCAAGTGGAGGGTTGCGTCAAACCAATCATAGGATTGGTGATCGATGATGATGACTAGTGTAATAATCTCCTGGTGTCAGCTTTGATGCCTTTGCGAAAGAACTGTACTTTCCCAAAGACAGAAAGAAGAGTGATGTAATTCAATGAAGAGATGTCAATTCAATGTCTGCAAGTAGAAATAGCTAAGATTTGACTGTATCTGTATTCAGTTATTAAGGAATAATTTATTGGCAAGGAAATGTGGTGGGTGGGTTCTGTGGTGGGTTCGAGTTCCTCCCATCCAAAGAACCTAGGCTTGTTCAGCTGTGAAAGATTTACCGTAGTTTCTTTGATCTCTATGTGAATTCAGTGTGGAGAACACTTCAAATATTCAAATTCTGAAGATTCAGACGATATGGAGTGAAAGCAAAACATGACAACACAGAAAGAAAAATCACGAGCCAAATCCACAAAAATAAACTTTACTACGACCTGGGTTTCACTGTATTACAGCATCGTCATGTAGCGTACATCAGTTTCTTTTTTTCTTTCTGTGTTATCACTTAAAATGTTGTTCTCTTTCTTTTGAATGGGACATTGCACTTCTTGGTGACTTTCATTTACTTGAGGTTTATGCTGATTCTGGTTTCCTCCACACCCATCTTCCTCTCCCTAAAAATTCTTTACTCTTCTCTATTACCTACCTGTTCCCTATTAACTACCTTAATGGATCAAATGACTTTAGTCATCAGTTACCTCCCATATTAACAACAAATAATTTTTTGGTGGATTTATAACTGTAAATTCAATCAATATACCTAAGTATGGAAATTTCATTTTTTTACATTCATAAATATTCTTTATCTTTTTTTTCAGTTTTGATGAACTCCATTATGGAAAATATATAAGCCTTTACATGAAAAGGACCTTCTTTTTTGACTCTCATCCACCTCTTGGAAAGCAGTTAATTGCTCTGGTGGCTTATTTAGCTGGTTTTGATGGTGAGTGCTATTTTTGTTCTCTACGTTAACCCTTCCTGGTACCACCGTTTCCCAGAGTGATGCTTGGAAAACCATTCAAAAATGTCAGTGTAACCTATAGCTACTATAATTTTTCAACAAGAAATTTCTTATTATCAGGTATATCATATTTATGTGGAAAATTCACTGCTAAGCTTAAACCCACCAGGTTGTGGATGGTGTGTCGACCTTTAGATGTTAAAGGTTAACTGCGAGATAAACTAGTTTACTCGTTGAATAAAAAGTCATGAACAGAAAGCAATGCCATTCTTAGGGGGTATTGGCCTATCTGTGGGTAAGGTAGGCCTTCAAATAATACAGACACCTGTGAAGATGCAGTGACTTGGCGATGGGAGGCAGCCAACAATTATACTTCCCATCACCCACAGGAGAGGACTGCAGCTATTCTGCTTATTAGTGAAGGTGGAGGCCACAATGGTCAGTACAGCCACACTCATTTCACCTCAGGTGTGGTAACATTTACTTTGATGGCTGTAGTACTGTGATGTGGAAGGTAAGGGAAACCACCACATTATTTTCCCAAGGAGTTGCAGCTACTGGACTCTTTATCTTTTTATCATGGCCTCTCGAGTAAATTATTCTGGAGGTAAAATAGTTCCCCATTCAGATCTCTGGGCGGGGACTATCCGAGAGAGTACATCAGCCAATTGTGATAAACATTTTAGGGTAGGAACATGGAACGTGAGATCGCTTTGGACATTTGGAAGACTAGAGAACCTGAAAGTGGAAATGTGAAGAATGGACTTCGACATATTAGGAATCGTACAATGGACTACGAAGATGAAGAAGTGGAAGACGTCTATGAAGATATCACGGAAGTTATAAAACAGGTAAGATGAGAAGAAAACCTGATTATTTTAGGAGACTGTAATGCTGTTGTCGGCGAAGTTCAAGATGGAAGAATAACTGGAAAATATGGATTGAGAAACCGAAGCAAATGAGGAGAAAGGCTACTGGAGCTCTGCACACAACATAAGTTACTGGTCATCAACACATTTTTTTAAAATCACAACCGAAGAAGATGCATGTGGAAAATGCCAGAGCAGAAGATGATTTCATTTAGAGTACATTTTAGTGAAGCAGAGAGTTAGGAACCAAGCGAAGGACTGCAAACGGTAACCTGGAAGATTCAAGAATTTGATTGAAAAGGAAAGTGAGGTTGCATTTGTAATAAAAAGCAGGAAAAGGTAATAAGCGTGGTTGACTGTAATGGGGGCGTTTACTTGGAACCAAAATCATAATTTTGTTCACAAAATCTTTAGATGGAAATGTAAAATGAATTTTAGTGAAAAATTTAATCTTCTAACCAGAGCCATTCACTCATAAATCAAAAATTAAAACAGGCAAAAGGTAACACCCACCAAAGAAGCTGCTTTGATATCATTGATGTCATTTACCTCCCGTCCTTGTCTGCTTTTAGGGGAAGGGAAAAGAAGGGGGTTCTCGGGAGGTCTGCTCACACAGATCCTGTCGCAATCGCTCCGTTGGCAGAGTCAGCTGTGTCTCCCCCGTTGCGATAAGGTGAAGTAGCTTCATGGGCTCTTTGTGACTGGACGAAGTGGATGACGTAAGAGGGCATGAAGAGTTTTGTGAAAGTGTTAAAAACATGTTTTTTGCCGCTTATAGTTCAAGAACTAATTGACGGATTGGAAAACGGAAAAATATGGGTCTTTTTATTCTACAAACTTTGTCAAATTCGGCAATAAAGAAAATATGGTAAATGTTTTCTTCATTGTGTCAGAGCTCAGTGAAAATCTTGGAATTAAATTATAATAAAATGTAAAATAACCTAGTTATAAACATTTAAAAATTTAAACTCATAACAATACTGCGAGAAGGTTAAGTTATATTTTCCATGTACCTCTTGGCACTCATAGGGGTCAAACATTAATTTGAAGTTAAGATATTGAAACTTTGATGAATGTATATGTTGGTGCGTGGGCACCTTTCTTTTTGTATTTGGTTTCAACCCATTCCCGTGCTTGAAATTCCCTCCAAACCCCCTCCCACAATCTGTCCTGGTGCTGTGGTCACGGTGGCAAAAGGAGCTGAAAAGAGGGGGCTGGAGTGAGGGGCAGTACTTTCATCTGTCGGAAGTCTGAGAAATGGGGAGTTGTTGGAGTGCAGCAGATGGGTGACCACCTCCTCCCTTCCATTTCTGTCCTCCCTCCCTCCTTCCCTTCCCTTTCTGTTGTGCGTATGTGTCACGACCTTCGACGATTGAGACCACAGTACCGTGCAGTACCTTAGAATTTATGTAATTCATAATTTTGCATTCTGTTATCTCGGTAAAATATGAAATTCTTCAACAGAAACAAGTCAGGTTTAAAGTTTGTAAAAAGAAAATTATTTTTTCGAATTGTGTAGAATTTTAAATTAAATCTGAATCTTCTGCATTGATTATCATTAGTAATGGCTTTGTGGCATTCGTCCATGTTAGGGTGTCTGAGTGACAACAGTTTCTCCGTCCATTTTGCTGGTATTTTTTTTATCGACGCATTGTCGCTTCTGGTCCAAAGTGACAATGCATTGATAAGATGTCGAATAATGGCATTGAGTCAGGTGCAGTGCTGCTTTCACTACCTTCTAACTTTCTTGAATAGATCTATCTTTTCCATTAATTCCTTTGAGTGTCAACTGTAAGAATGTCTTTGGTTGTCAAGGAGAAGAATTCTCAAAACAGCAAAATATAACTAAGCATTGGTATATTTGTGGAAGTTTTTATGATTTGTAACATGAAAACTATATTTCATGATAAGAATTAGGTTCTTACTCATATTTCTGTTCTTGTGGCTCATGTCTGTTGTTTGTAGGACAAAAAATAATAATTTAAGTTGTGAAAAGAAAATAATACTGGATGTTCTGTGTATTCTTTTGGGACAGTGTAATAGTGTGTTAAGTCGAACCCAGGGCCTTCAGGTGGATAAGAAGTGGCCTCCACTCTGAGGGTTGACAACATTTAACCAAGTTTCACATATTCGTGCAGGTTCTCCAAGTAATCGAGACTTATTACACTTTCACATTTTGGGTTTCTTTTTATTACTTTTACTACATTACATTTTTGAAATTTCAGTGTGTTGACCAATATGTAGGTACTTTTATATTTGTGATGCAGGTCATAATCATTTTCCTCTATTGCAGCATGCTGTTTTAACTCAAGTTTTTGTTACAGGCCTGTTTAATTTTGACCGCATTGGCAGTTCTTACACTGACGCTGTGCCAGTGTTTGCTCTGAGGCTAGTTCCAGCTCTCTGTGGCAGTCTTCTCATTCCTACTGCTTACCATGTTCTTCTTGAGCTTGGGTATTCACAAGGTTGTGCAGTCCTTGCAGGCTTTCTTTTCTTATTTGGTGAGTATTTTTCTATTCTATGTTTAGTACATTTAGTGATTAGAAATAACTGTGAAGTAATGAAAGACTATCAGACTCCAATTTAGTATTCTTTGAAGAAATACGCTCTTGATAAGTATTTATGTTATAAGGAAGCAGGGCCACCCACAGGGGGGATGCATGGTGCAAGTTGCGCCATAGAAAAATATTTTGGGGAGGATTTGTAATATACATAAATATATTCACTAAATGTAAATATTTATACCTGTTTACAGTAATTTATATACATATCCAAAGGTTATAATGATAAATGAATGTTATGCATTAAGTGAAGTATAGTATAACATCGTGCAGTTGTAGAGAATCATTCAGCCAACCGAAAGCTTCTTTTATTTTGTTCGCATCTCCTTGGCTGCCGCACAGTGCCATCGCGACAAATTGAGGCGAGGAATTTATCTATTAGGTATATCACTAGTTATCATATATGCAGAAAATAATCTTCAAATTCAAATACTATATTTTAGGTTAGGAGCCTTAGAAGTAATCACGAAGATTATTTTCAATTTATTATGTTCAATTTTTTTAATCGATTGTATTGTTGAAACCACAATAACAAAAGTATAACAAATAGTGATTTCGAATGCGAATTCAGCCAATCATAAAACTATTATAACATACTTCAAATGTGGTAATGATGTAAATATAACAGCGGTATTGATTTTGGCCTCGTTTTTGGGATTTCGTCCCATTGTGCATCATTAAGGCCACCATACGATCTCCGAACGCAACCCAATAGCAACAGTGACTCAGCATCCCTCCACTCTTATTCCCGCCGTCACCTCCTCCCAACATCTGCCAACAGGTCGCATCACAGTACAGTCACAAGGGTTAGACTTACGGATCATGCATACACTGAGCGTTACTTTTTACGGTGATTTTTTACCCCCCTTTCCCCTTAGACGACAACCGTAGCATTTATCCTCCTGATTGACCTGCCACCAGAAGAAGGCCCCATTCTTGAAAGTGAAGTGGAAAAAATGAAAAAACATTCCCTTTCAACAGAAAATTCAGCATATCTAGATGACATTTGAGATCCAGCTTACTATGCAAACAAAAATCTCTCACCTGAACCTTTTAATACAGCTTTGAAATTATAACTGCAAAATCTACTGTCAATGGTTTTTCCAATTTCATGTAGAAGGAAATTCAGTCCAAAAGTAAAAACAAATCTTCTACCAAATGGAACAGAAAAAGAATGCAAATGGCTTGTTTACAGTAAATGCAGAAATGCTGTCTTTCGTTTGCATTGTCTGATATTTTCTTTACTTACAGAAAAACTATTTGGGGCACTACAGGTTATAGGGGATGGACAGACCACAGGGGTGTTAGAGACACAATAATAATATATTTATTTGTCCATAAGACACCATACAAAAATACAAGTACTAAGTAAGTGTATAGGACATGTCATAGCAGTAAGAAAAGACAATAAGGTGTACAGTTTAAATTTCATACAAAATAAGATATCATTGATACTGTAAAAAAACCTCTCCATCAAAAAATAATATATCTTTCTTTGAAATACACTCATTTTGTTCTCAAGTTTAAACTAACAGGTAAATTATTATAAAGTTTCATGCGCATAGTTTTAGGACTTTTTAAATGTTTTGTGGATCTAGATGATGTCACATGCATATCATATTTTAACCTTGAATCATAAGAATGGATTTCGTTATTCTTAACAAAATCATTAATGTTTTATTTACATAGATTACTGCGTGACATATATAAACAGATGGCACTGTTAGTAATCTTAAATTCTTGAACAGAGGTCGACAATGAGACCTGTAATGCACTTTACAGATAGTTCTTACAAATTTATTTTGGATTATAAACAAATTATTTAAAGTGGATGTAGATCCCCATAAAACTATGCCATAGGAAATACAGGGATAAAATAATCCATAATATAGGATTTTCATTATATCTAAACTAACTGTATGTTTCAAAACAGATAACAAGTAGAATACAGAATTTAGTTTTTTACGTAAGTTTGTGGTGTGTATGTCCCACCTCAACACAGAATCAACATGTACCCCAAGAAATTTAACATTATTTGTAACATTAAGATCACCAAAAATACTCTGTAAGTGGTAACTATCATGTGCATTAAATGTGGATTGAAAAGTTGTAATATGTGATTACTTTTATTCAATATTAAATCATTGTTGTCACACCAACTGGTCATTTGCTGTATTAACAATTCACCTGACTCAGTTAAATTGAGCAAAGTTTTCCCAGATACTAAAATACTGGCATCGTCAGCATACCTTATGCATTTACTATTTGTATTAATCATTAACTTTTTAGGTAATTCATTGACGTATAATAAGAATAATAAAGGGCCCATTACGGAGCCTTGAGGTACACCTTTGTTCATGCTAAGTGATCTCTTCCATATGCTACCCTCTGATGCCATGCAGCAAGATATGTTTTAAGCCACTGTAGGGCTATGCCTCTAATACCAAACTTCTCGCATTTAAGAAGCAATTTAGTATGATTTACAACATCAAAGGCTCTACTCGGATCAAAAAATATGTCCATCACCTTGCATTTTTTGTCAATTTCATTCATAATATAATCAATGACATTAAATAAAGCTTGTTTAGTAGACTTCCCTTTACAAAAGCCAAACTGGAAAGCAGACAACAAATTGACACTACCCAAGTAATCAGTTAGTCTATTATAGAACACATACTCGAATATTTTCCTAAACTGGGAAATAACAGTTATATGCCTATAATTGTTAACATTTTCAAGTCCACCTTCTTTCTTAAAGACTGGAACAACCTTTGATATTTTTAGAGCTTCTGGATTTGTGCCTTCAGCTAAAGACTGATTGACAAGCATTAGCAAAAGGTTAATTATAGCATCCCCACACTTTTTAATAATTTTACCAGTAACTCTGTCAATGCCAGCTGATTTTTTCATTCCTAGATAAGACCTTAGCTCACTTTCACTACAGGGCATTAGGTACATTGATGATTATGATAGGTTAGGCATTATAGTTGACTCACTATCAGGGAGGTCTATGATGTGCTTACTGAATACATTAGGAATTTCAGCATCATTGGGACTGTTGTTACTCTTGATAATATCCTAAGCCACCCTAGAATAGCAAGAAGCTTTTTGAATTCCTTTGTCATTATATTCCTTTTTAGATCTGATTATTAAATGCCTGTACTCACGCTTTTTGGTAGCTAATTCTTGATGCAATGAATCATTGTTGGAGTATTTGATACTTTGTGATCTTTCTTTTAGGTATCTTTACATGTAGCGAATTTCAGGTGTTAGCCTGCACTTGGTTAGTTTATTCCTATTTTTTTACAATTTCAAGTGGAAAAGCAAGTTTGTAATAATGAAGAAACGCTCTATAAAATGTATCAAAGTTACTATTTAGGTTATTTGCGCCATGAAGTGCTGACCAGTCATGCTGGTTTAACAATATGCAAAAGTAATTCTCACTAGATTCAGTAAAGAACCGTTGATGCCTAATGGGATTATGCATATTACTATTTTGTTTCACATAGAATTTTCCCTCTATTGCAAAGTGATCGGACAAGGCTAGATCAGAGACTTCGATTGCAGTGTTGACTTCATTTATAGTCAGTGATCACATTGTCTAGAAGAGATTTAATAATGCTTGTTACCCTAGTTGGTATTGTAATGAGAGGTTTCATGTTATATATTAAATATAGTCCAATATTTGAAGAAATTGTCTTTGTTCATGCCCATCCAATAAAAGGTTACAAGTTAAGTCACCAGTTAGTACTATTGTCGGCCTAGATGCATGACTTGTTAAAGAACATAGCATACAATCCAGTTTTTCTAGAAAAGAATTGAAACAACCAAGAGGGGACCTGTAGATGACAAGAATAATAAAATGGTGACTAGACATAGAGTATTTGACACCTGAAGATTCAAATGTTATATCAGAATTCAAGGACTGTAGATCTTGAATAGATAGAACTAGATAAGTTCTTGAAGTACAGAGAGCTTTTTACATAAATTACAACTCCTCCATGACAATGACTCTTACGGCAATAAAAATCACCAAACAACGTAAGCAGGTTGGACGATAATTCACGGTCACTTCTTTCAGCCAATGCTCACATAGGCATATGAAGTCCGGCTTATCACGCATGACTACAGCTTCTAGTTCATCAAACTTATTACTTAAACACTGTACATTTAAGACTAATATTTTAAAATTTATGTCACATAATCCTGAGTCAACTGCAGTTAACACGAAGGCACATTTAGGCATCTTTTCAGAAAAAAATAACTATTGATTAATGCATCCTTAGGCCAGAAGTCAGCTTTGAATAGCTTTTGTTTAAAATCAAAATCAACTGATAAACGGAATGAGGCATAATCACTTTTACTAACTTTTATTTGCTCAATTTCTACCGAATCCACAGATATATCCGGTATTCTAGCCAGAATATATTTTTGGATCTCCGATGTCGTTGTAGTCGGCTTCAGTTTCCAGAGGTGTAAATTTACTCACTGTGGCACTGCACTAAGAGAACAATCAGTAGTGGTTGAGATGCCTACAATAGGAGCATTTTTCCTTCTTTCTCTTCGTCCTCTTTTTCCTCCCGCCGTTGTGAATCCATCATCATCAAGAGCACTTTCGATTAAGCTATTTAGTGTTTCGGACACACACTAGGTTTCCCATTAGCATAGAACTCCATGAAAAATCCTAAGTCCATATATCTTCTCTAATTGCCAGGCTTCAATTGATCTCTAAAAAAGGGTCGATAAAGATTTGACTGAACAAAGTGACGAATTGGTAAATCACCGCTTAGAAGGTCTATCGGTCATAATAGACTGCTGCCGTTATCTAGCAGAGGAGATGTTGCCCTTCAGAAGTTATGACTCACTGGACGGAAAACTTATTGAAATTGCTTGCAAAGTACAGCCCAGATGCAAAAGTTTATTTAGAGAAGCTTGACAAAACAAAAGAAAACAATACGTGTATCTAATTTGTTCAGTTATGGAAACATATTTGATTTAATAACCTCTGTGAATGATACAGTTGTATCAAAAATCATAGAGTGTGCTAAGAAAACCAATACGTACCACATAATTCTTGACTCTACTCAAGATATCAGCAAGAATGAATGTACAACAGTACAAGTGAGATATGTTGAGCTCATATGTGGGCAGGGGGAAATCAAAGACAATGTGAGACCAGAGGAGCGACTTCTTAAGCTGCTCACCATCGGAGACACAACTGGTGAGCACTTGTCATCAGAGCTGTTTAATGCTCTGCTGACGATTGGTATTGACACGAGTGGAATGGTACGACAGAGTAGGACAGCATATTTAGATTCACTGCTGCAGGAAAACATTTTGTGTGGGCAAAAGTTAGCAATATTGTAGACTTAAACATGGATGGCCGCTGTCTGTGTGAGCGAAAAGAAGCAAGAGGGGAGGGTAGGAAAGAGAGAGTAGGGGCAGGAGTGGGGGACTAGTTAAGGGACTGATAGACGCATAATCCGATCGTACTTCGGCACTCTACTGTATGTAAAAATGTGTCCGAACTCGCCCCAACTTAAGGTACTTTCCTTGTCATTGTTTATTACATTTTTTATCAGGATGTCTACTGCTAAAAAGCATAATTCATGCCTGCCTTTGAGAATTAAATTTACATAATTTCATCAGGTTGTCTCAGATGTAATAGGTCTGCAGTACATTCAGCTGTGTGCAGAATTGATAGAAAATCATGGTAATTTATCCTAAATATCTTTGGTACTATCAAGTTAATGTATGTATCTGCTGACCTTTTACATTGGTAATAACTATTTTATTGATATATTGTTGTAGTGTCACACTAACTATTTTTATGTGCTATCATTTTCAGATAATGCTCTTCTGACCCAGTCAAGATTTATTTTGATGGAATCAATGCTTTTGTTCCTGGCTCTTTTTGGGCTTTTATGCCTGTTGAAATTCAGGAGACTGCACACTCAAGCATTTACATTAAAATGGTGGCTCTGGCTATTTTTGATGTCAACATCGCTCACTGGTGCTTTATGGTAGGTTAAATAATTGATATTGATTTGTTTCTGTTTTTGCCTTTGAAATATGTGTTAACGCAAGTCTTTTAGAAAGGTGACTAATTTGTCATATTCCTGAGAATATGAAATGGCTAAATCACCCAACCCCATCTTAGTCCAGGTTACTACTCCCAGATTTGATTTAACAAAGACATACTTTGCGTAGGATAATTTATAGCACTTATCCATTAGCCCTTCTGATTTTAAAAGTAGTTTAATCTTTATACAGGCGGTCTGTAAGATTAGCAAGCCTCAACTTATGTGGATCCATCCTTACATAATTGGCAACTTTTCCCAAAAAGCCATTGTTTATTTAGCTATTTTTGAATGCAAGCACAAAGAAAGTAAAATGAATGGTTTTAAATTAACACGAGGAGAAATTGTGTTATGAGTTCATTTTTTTAAAGTGATGCACAAAAGAAACCAGTCCAGTTTCATACTTCAAATAAATTTTCATTATCAATTTTTTGCACTCAGCAAATGGATCTAATAGTTTTCAGAATCATAATGATGGGAGGAATTTTTGCCTGCTACAGTTGAGCACCCTTAATCCGGGAATCCCTAATCCGGGAACACCCATAATCCGGCAATTTTGCCATGAACAACTACCCGGTACTTTTTAAATTTTACCCGATCTTTAAAAAATCATCCAGTCCAGTCGCCTGCGACGTAGTGACGGGCAGCCGTATAGACGACACCCATGCGTTGAAATCGCGCTGAATCAGCTGATAACAAATCAAGCGCGGCGGAAAGATGTTGCACGAAGCAAAGCATAAGAAATATCAATATACCCTTTTCCAATAATAATGTTACACCTTTAAATGTGCAGTAATATAATGAGCACTATACTTCACTGCCGTTATTTTCACTCACCACGTAACTTCGATACTTTTCAGTAGTAATTACTTTGTGAATTAAGAAAGCCATTTCTTTATGATTATTCTCAGTGAATCTTTTAAAAATGATGTTCAGTAAATGGAAAACGACTATATTTTGTTATAAATAATTGGCTCCTTTCAATGAAAACATCCCGGACTTCAAAAATAGGTAGACCAGTTGCCATACATGACCCATAGTCCGGAAAATCCCTAATCCGGCATCACTTCGGTCCTGACTGTGCCAGATTAAAGATGCTCAACTGTATGGGCAAAATTTCAAGGATTTTCGCCAGACACAATATTAAAACCGTCCACAAACCACCCGGGAAGCTTAAAGGCATCACTGTCAGAATCAAGGACCCCCTTGGCTTATAGACTCCTCGAGTGAACGAGGTGCCTTGTGAATGTGGAGTGGTCTACATGGGAGGAACAGGACGGACGATCGAGACCCGATTGAAGGAGCACCAACAATATCTGTGCTTGGGGCACATTGAAAAATCAGCCGTTGCTGAACACAGCTTCAACGAGGACCACTGCATCGACTTCAAAGATGCCCGGAAACTCACCCACACCACCGGGTATTGGGACCGAGTGTATAAGGAGCCATAGAAATTCATATGCGGAAGAAAAACATGAACAGGGACTCCGGGTACACACTCAGCGGCACGTGGAAACCTGTGCTGGGAAAAATCGAGGGGGCAAGAAGGAAAAACAAGCGGCAAAATGCCAGCCAATCAGGAGGCTCCCTCGACATGCCCTCCATCATCGACCAATCACGAGTCACCTGACCCATGAGGACATGTATGTAAGGCGGACAATTCTAGGATGGCACTCGTCTCGCCCTGAAGATAACCCTCGAGCCGAGGATCGAAACGTCGGCCGAAATGGACACCCTTACCCGGTGGACAATCCGAGAAAACTTCTTGAAGCAGATATGCCGGGAAAGCACCAGTTCGTGAATGTTTTAGTATATCAATAGAAGCAAGAGTTTGCGAATCATGAAGACCCCGACTGATAGCTTCTTAAGGGGCGTAATGGTAAGGTTGGCCACGGACAGTTTTGGGCGACCATCTCTTCGCTCTGTCTGTGTTTACTCTGAGTGTCCCATTGATTGTGTGTCATTTTTGACCTGTAATTGTAGACACTTCCTTTCGAGCCACATGGATGAAATTTGGTACCTGCTAAGAAAAAGGTTGTAAGTTATGTTGATGCACCCTGTATATTTAGAACTTTTTCGGGTGTATTTGCTGCTAATAAATCTAGAATGTTGTTTCCCCTAGTCGTTTCTGTTACTAACTGTTATAAAGAATGTGACGATAAGGTGTTCAATAGTGATTTGCAGAGTTTCTTTTCCTTACCTCCTGTTATAAAACCCTTTATCCCTACTATTATTCCCTTATCATTGTTCCGAGAAAGCAATATACCTATCCCTGACTCTAGTTGCAAATGGTTAGTTAAGCAAACGGTCCTTACTTTTCGAAAACTGCTCGTGATTCAGTGTGTTTTCTGAAATTTTTTATTTTCTATTTCCGATGTTCGGAAATTGCATAGATTAGATGTCTAGGGTCCTTCACGGAACTCCAGCATGAAGGAAATTGCGTTATCATTATTTTTTATGCAATAGCATTTTATCATTCAATCTGGTGTACGGATGCACACTAGAAAAATGGAAAGTTACAATAATGTGCTTCCAGAATTAGCGTTTCATATTCCTCAAGAGAAAAAACTTGCAAAAATTATATCCGTAACATTGTATAGTTCATTCATGCCAATATAAACTTCAAAGTTACATATTGCGCAGCAATGCCTTGTGGAGGAAGCACGTCATGCAAACCAGCATCCGAATTAGTGCCCCATGTCAGCTTTGACCATATCTTAACCATATAGCACGGTTTGTGAGAATTGAAACAGAAACTGCAATATACTGGTCGAAATACTGCGACACACTGACACAGTGACTTCCATGAAAGATGTGTGCAATTGAAGATGGGTAGCAACAGCGTTAGGAAACACCTGCATGAACATATGTTAGGAATCTCTACGCCGAACGCTTCAATTACATCCCATATATCTCGTTCCACTGGCTTTTGCATCACATGATCCCTTGATATATTTGTCGTTCGCAAACCATGGTGATTGAGGATAAGCCCGACAAATTAACTTAATAATTTGGTACTTAATTTACATGTATAATTATATCATTTAATAAACTCTGCTGGTAGTAATTACGCGAGTCTCATTACTCCTTTAGTATATTTATACTAACCCTTTTTATGCTTGATATGTAGTGCATGTTTGGTCAGAATTCACACCCTGCCACACACCTTTATGGTGGCTTGCAGGGTATTATGTAGATGTAAACTTCTCGTCACAAAAAACGCATAATTATAATTGTATCATAATCTCTAATCTAATCTTTTATCATAATCATCATAATTTTAAATAATAATGGAATGCAAAATACCACCGGAAATCTGGCTCCTACTACCAGAGTATTAATAGTGATAGATGTTTGCTCTCATCTATTGTCTTTAGAAGCAAGGAAAAGTATATATCAAACTGCCGGGTTGCAAGACTATAACGAAAGAAAAAATACTGGCAATTTTCCACAAGAATAAAGACATTTACTTTTGACCGGTGACAGGTGACCTGAAGGTGGTGTTGTACACCGAAACTGGTCAAAAGTAAATGTCTTTATTCTTGTGGAAAATTGCCAGTATTTTTTCTTTCGCTATGATATTCCACCAAATCAAGCCTGAAACAACTACCTTTATGCAAGACTATAACATTGGGGGACTCATTCTAGATGCCACCGGGGGCCTCAGAGGTCATAAATACGTAACGGTCCACAATTGAATATTTATTAGCTTTTAAATTTCGCATAAGAAAGTAAACGTGTTGCCAAACCATCATTGCTATAAATTATCATATGTTTTAAATAACCAATCTGAATTGGAATAACATTTGGACAGTTTCTGTGATGACTGCGTTAAATGAGCTTCAAAATGAATTTGTGCAATTTGCGATAACGTTTCCCACACCATGGTTTCATGGTTTGGAAACTAATTCTGACCTATGTGCTGAAACATACTTTTAGAAGAAAGATGTCTCTATATCTTGATTTTTTCCAATTTTTGAATTTCTGTCTTCAAAGCAAGTTTTAATAAGCCAAAGTTCAGCTTGATTTTTCTCGCTAACCTGGAGAAATAAATTTTTTTCCTTTCAATCATTATGTGGAATGACATCTCCTGAATCAAATAAAGAAAACAGCAAGTACAGTAAAACCTCGCTTTTACGTCCCCGCAATTTACGTTTTCCCGCCATTAGCGACTTTTTCTTCATGTCCTAATAATTTCCATATATCCACAATGTAACGTCTTCCCTTCATTCACGCTAGCAAATTTTTGAATGGTTCGCCATTTACGTTTTACGAGACGATTTTGCCGTGATTGTCGTCCTGGTTGCATAACTGGTGGATGGACTCAACGCTCCGTGAAAGACAAAGTAAACACTCATGCAGTAAGTTACCACTACGAAAGATAAGTAAAATTTGCCCAGATATACCACCATTTATCGTGACCTCGCTCATCTGTGTAATTGTAATGCCGCGAGGGATTACAGTACACGTACGTCGTTTTTCTCGCGATTGTTGTTCAGGTTGCATAACTCGCGGGATGGCTGATGCTATCGCATTGGTGATGAAATTTTTCATTTACTTAAGAAGTGTATGCTTTTCAGCATTTGCGGTCTTGTCTTTCTTTTTTGGAGCAATTAATACAGATTTTAAAAAATCCTCCAGCCAAATTTCATCCTCATATATCCTACGAACACACCCGTAAAATCATCTCATTCTTCTCTAGCTCGATTCTTAAGTAGCTTTGATAGGATATCACTATAGTCTCCACACCTTCTTTTCTCATAATATTTACCCTAACTTACTAGCATGTTTGGATCAAGACTCCTGGCCTCAGTTCATCCTTATCTATGTCATTCTCCTCTTTTATTCCCAAGTTCCCTTGCCTATCATTAATGCCATCCAGTTCTTTTCACATTTTCCTTACCCCTATGCTGAATCTCTTGTAAGTTCTATCAGCAGCTCTCCTGACTTAACAGTAATGAACAGTGTCTTGACCACTCTAGTGTCTACTACACCATCCCCCCCCACTCCATCCTTTCTCAACTGCTTGCTCTTCTGCATCTTCCCTCATGCACCTGTAAACTAATTCCTGATATTCTCTCATTTTACAAGTGTACAATTTTTTCACTCTTCCTAATCTTGGCCCAACCATATGTAATCTAGTTAATATATCTCCCCATGTCCCCATGCATTTCAAATAAGAGATTTTGGCATTATTAAAGAGGTTTTGTTGGAACTATATTTCAATTTTAAACTTGTAATTCAATGAAAGCAAGAATTAGGCAGGCAAAATCAAGAAGCAGGAGTTATTCTTTCAGGCATAACTTTCATATAAAATTGCATACCCTCAAATTACACTTTCCCGCGATTTACACTTTTTTCTCTAGTTCCCCTCAAAAGTGTAAAAGAGGGGTTTTACTGTATCTTTAATAGTTATCCCGTAGTTGAGTGATATATAAACACGGAAAGAGCGAAAAAAGCCAGAAACGGTCGCCAAAAACTACATGCGGCTCTCTTTACCATAATGCCTTTACTAGTTCAGAGCTTCTTAACTGTTCAAAGTTCCAAAGTTCAAAAACCATACTTGACAATTTATGCGCCAATCCCGGTGAACGAAAGGTAAACACCTATTTTTGGTACTGCTCTGTCCGACCACCTAGCCATACCATACCGTATATACCATAGGACCTATGAGCCATGAAATGCAGGATGAAGGAACGCCAAAGGGCTACCAAGAATAGACAGTTCCGCTTATCTGCCATCGCCGAAAACGTATGGGAAGGGCCAACGCACATTGTGGACTTCGAAAATGCTAAACTCATTACTAGAGAGAAATATTACTATCCCTGACTCATATAAGAGGCTATCGAAATAGCCAAAACATCAAATTTCAACATGGAGGACAGCTATTCGCTCTCCAACGCCTGGAAGAGACTCTTCCACAAACCGACCAATCAGGACCAACCTGGGGAAAACCAAGGACTCTATAAGACAGGCAAAAACGTGCATCTGACACTTCAAACCTGAAGAAGCCAGCTGCCACGCTGACAAAACTGTCGTCTCGAAGATGAATCAACGCGGAGGACAACCCGAAAACATAGCCGTGCCTAATGTGAGAACTACTGCCAGCTATTTATAAATAATGGTTTCAATGCTGTGGAGGACTTGAAATTCCTTGGATTACAAATTGCCCAATATCTTAAGTGGGGTATAATTGTCACAAATTTGTGCACTAAATTCAATTCAGTTTTTTATATTGTATCTGTTACACACTGTTAGCCTAAATGTACTTAAAACTCTCTTTTACGGCTTATATTATTCTCAGATTTCATATGGTGTTATATTTTTGGGAAATTTCTTCACTGTCAAACAATGTTTTTAATCCAAAAATAAGGTGATGGTGGCCATGTGTAATTATGTAGTCTCATCAGGTTCACTATAAACCTCTTTTCAGGATGTCAGGGATCCTGACTTTTCCATCTGTGTGTATATATCATGCGTTTCTGTATATGAGCAAAATCAATCAGAGTTTAAAACAGAGGTGGCCTCCAGATAAGCCACACGTGGGGGCCCATACTTCACAAACATTTTTCAATGACGTCTCCCTCCATCCCCCATCCCTCTCCCCCCCTCGACCCACCCACCTGAGATATATAATACCCTCACCGGCAACGAGGACCTCATATCCCTCTGAAGAAGTAACCAGCAGAGGTCACGGAACATCAGGACAATACCTGAACATCACGTGGCACACCGGAACAACATACATTTCAGAAAAATTGTTTTTACAAAGTTAATGATTATTTGACTTCCCTTCATTGATATGTACACTGTTTTCATTTCCTTTTCTAAGGATGTGCCTTATGTACTTACATTTGTGCTGACCTTTTGTAATGTATCTGTGAGCTAATGAACCTATTCTATTTGTATTTGGTTACAAGTTTCATAAATAATCAGTGCAACTTTGTTACGAGAAGGTGAATCACTCTCTTCTTGTCTTTCTAATGGAGTTTAGAAAATCACTTCCTATCAAAGGTGACAGTAGTTTTCAACCTTATTTTTTATTCTAACTTGTTTAGTAAATTTGTGTTAGCATTAAAGTAAATTTTCTGGAATGCCTTTATTTATTGATATAGATATAGTGGAATGTTTCCTGTGCATTCAGTAGCCCCTATTTTTATTTGCTATCTATTGTTTTTCTACCTTTATTTAGCTGATGCAACTAGCTAGTATTAATGACTATACTTTTTCAATACATCAGAGATGGATTTGGACTGTAATTAGAAGCTAATTTACTGTCATACTCTTTCTTTTCAGTGTTAAATATGCTGGTGTCTTCACATTCATGCTAGGTATTTCATTGATTGCAAGAGACTTTTGGAAATTGTTGGGAAACAGAAGTTTATCAGATGGTGTTGCTGCTAAACATTTTCTTGCTCGTTCATTGGTTGCCATTGTTTTTCCCATGATCCTCTATGTGGGGGTGTTTAGGAGCCATCTGTACATCCTGTCTCGGGCAGGTCCACATGACAGTGTGATGACTAGTGCTTTTCAGGCTTCACTTGAGGTAAGTGACATTGTTTCTACGTAAATTAATACTGTAAGTGATATTATATTTTGCTAGTGCTAATTGGTTAGGGATATAAGATGATGGGGTAGATGCTTGCCCATCTCGGAAGTATGGTCTCGGGAGTTAATCAGAGGTGCAGCCCTTAATACTTTATCCTGCTACTTTTCCTCGAATCTGAATCCCAAATCGAACCCAACTAAGATTTGGATCGAATCCTGAATCTACCTTTCCACAGTATTTCCTAAATAAACAATATCATTGTGATGAAAGGCAATATTTCCTTTTCAAATATATAGCATGCAAGGTAAAAGTGAATGCATGATTTTGGAGTTATTTCTTAAAAATCAATAATTAAGAAAACATTTACAAAGTAATATACACCTTAGAATGCCATCCAGAAAGAAAATTTAGATGGAGGCCCTAAAACATAAGCCAGAATAACACCAGTCTCATTCACTCGTATTCATGATCTTTAGATTAGAACACACATCTATCAACCACTTTCATAGGCATCACTATGCAGTAAGTGTTTGTTATATCTGCATTTAATAAACAACATAACACTACAAAAACTCTAAATTGAATCTGACCATATTATTAATATTTATTGCTGAAAAAAGAAAACAAATTAACTCATTCAGGATACACTAATGTGTTGCTGCAAAAATTATGCATTTTTCATTTTGTTCCAATCAACACATAGAAGAAAAGAAATTTCACTAGGTATATGATCACTCAGTAGTTGAAGAGGAAATTAGCAAGTAATAGAATGTGTCGTAGTAAATGCATATTTACTGAAAGCAAACTTTCACATATCAGAACATACATAAAAACCCTTAAGAAAATTAATAATTTACGAAGAATTATTTAACGCTGGTTAGCATAGTCAACCATGGAACACCAAAATCTTGTATCACATATTCAGTCACAAACTGCCACACTCACAAATAATATTTAATGGCAATATATTAACATGATTCATAAAATGATAATAAGCACAGGTAAATGTAGACATTACACATTCAGAAAGTTTTACACGATGACATCTAAATTTTTATTTAGAAATATTAGCATTCCCACTCGTTCTGGATCTAATCTGCTACGCTTGTGATCACATATCAGACCAGCACTGCTAAATAGTCTTTCAGATGCAGCTGTTTCAGCAATAGTGCAAAGAAATTGCCTGCTTAACACTTTTAACTTAGGGTAGGCCGTTATATTCCTCAATTATGCCAAAGGATCAATTTGAAGAGAGAGAAGTCCCTCTCTCAAGTATGCATTTAACTCTTCCTCTTCTTTCAAGCATGTTGATATAGGTGAATGTTTTATGATTTTAGAGTAATGAGCCCACATACAATGCTTACTAGCACTATCATTGGGCTCTCTCTCATCCATCATCTGCTGAAAAAATAGCTTGATGAAAATTTTCAAGGAAAATAATAATTTATTTCTAATGAACAATGCCCGACTACTGACTTTAAAAACTATGCATTTTTGAGGATATGCAAGATTAAAATTAATTTTTAGAATTCAAGTTTGATAAAGAAATAAATTTAAAGAGGTATGATATTATTCCTTCCAACAATGAAGTATTTAGTTTTTAGAACACCCACCATATCATTTTCTTTAGTTGTTAATGACTTCATTCCCTGCAAAAGTTTGCATTTGGCTTGGTTGAAATTATCAGTAGATTTGAAGCAGCTTCCCTTCAATCGAGGATCAAGAAGAGTAGAAGTAGAGTATATACCTCTTTGGTTTCCAGATCGCTGTATCTTACTTTCAGAGAAGACAGGGGTTTGTTTTTTAACCCCGATGCTTGCATGTAGTTTCCATCCTAATACCTTCAACTGTGGTTTTTACAATAGGAATGATTTCCAAGGCTGTGACATGTTCTCAACTCACAGTGTTTGTGGCCTCATGGAATATTTTCATCAGCTGTGCTACTTCATTCATTAAATCCCACTGGGACTTTTTAAACTCAGATGGAAATTTAGTTTCAGCTGCATTCCTTTGCTCCAGTAATCGATTGAACATGAAATAAGTGGAATTACACTTTGTAGTTTCATCTTGTATGACTCGGTGAACTTTTATGCTCAATTTTTCCTGGAATTTTTAAAGTACATTGACACTTCAAATGAGTTGCATGACAAGAGTGCTTGAAATGGCCTACAATCCGGTGAGCAGAACTTGCGAGATTATTTACTGCCTTTTGATTTAAAAGCCCGTCTTTCATTGTCAGCTGGAAGGTATGAGCCAAACATGGCATGTCCTGATAAGGGGAGTTATTGACAGCTGCAACTATGTTTTTTTCATTGTTGTGAACTACAAAAGGCACTTTTTCAGCAATGCCCCATTCTTCTAGGGTTTTGATGAAAAAGTTCCTTGCGTTATCCACATTATGTGAAACTTCTGGGAAAGGAACAACATCAAGGCAAAGATGTTTAAGTTTATACAATTCACTCACAAAATGAGCAGTTATGCTCAAATAACTGTTGTTAGCAGTGGAAGTCCATAAGTCAGTAGTGATTGACACGCTATTGGCAAAGTTCAAAAGAGCCTTAACCTCATGCCTTGCTTCCTCATATAACATAGGAATCGGTGAAGTGGATAGATGCTTTCTAGAAGGAATAGTATACCGAGGCTCAAGATAAGTAACTAGAGCACAAAATCCTTTGTTCTCCACAATACTGAATGGCTGATTGTTCAAACATATCAACTGTGCAATAAGTTTGGTAATAATTTCACCCCTGTGGTTCCCAGGTTTAAATTTTTGGTAGCGGTAGAAAGTCTCTTTTAATGTTTGCTGTTTAGCATCACATTTTAATTTCTTAGCAACTGTTTGTTGTCTACAAAATGTAGTTTTGCTCTTTGGGGAATCTGAAAGGTTAATGTAACCGTTCAATGAGGAATCAATTGAAGAACTTGCACAAGGGTCATCAACATCCTCTGCATTCAGTTCTTTACTGATGTCGATTAGCGAGCTTTCAACATTGTTCTTCACTTGCCTCTGCGTTTCAATTAGACCAACATGTTGTTTTAAATGTTTCCTCATGGCTGTAGTCGTCATACTCTTGCCTCCTCTTGAAATACGCAATCCACTATGCACACATTTTTCATATGCTTTGTTGTCTTCGCTGACAGTAAAATGTTTCCAAACCTCCAACATAACAATGTTGTTTCACAAAAATATCCTCTGACGTTTTATCACAGACGTAACCACAACTCGTCCCAAGTTCTCGATTCTCTGCTGCGATGCGATGCTACCAGATACACAATCACCAACTTGAGGCAAGGCACAGCTACCAATGTGGTGATTTAAATTACTGTCTTTCAGACGTATATTCCAAATAATTCGACTAGATTTAAAATAATAATTTTTTCTCTAAGATATTATACGTTATTTACGTTTGACCTTCTTTAGCAGTTAAAAAAAATTCCTATATTATTTGAAAATATTGTATGTTGGTAACCCATATTAACACTAATGACTGCATTATGCCTGCGATCTTACAGCCAATGGAGAACTATCCCCACCAACGAGTTCATGAGCGAAATTCCTCATGCATTTATCTACGTTAAAATCACATTTTTATGGTGAAAATTGCATCTTACGCTTTGATGCAGTAAAAATTGACATGTTTAAGAGAGACAGTGAAAACGATGAATTGAGTGGTTATGGCAGTGAAGTTTACAGTAATATTCTCAAGAATTCTTAAGAATATTACTGTAACCTTCACTCTTAATTAAGAAAGCTTTAGAAAATGTTTGGTAAAATAAAATTGCTCTTTTGAATTCAAACTGGATTCGATCAAATCCAGCCAAAAATATTGAATCCATGAATCTAGTCTGATTCGGTGGATTCGGGGGGTAGGTGGATTCGAGGACCCCTCTCTAGAAATTATAAAATTTCATCACCAATGTCAGTATCATCAGCAAGTTATGCAAACAGGACGACAATCATGGAAAATGTGACTGCGTAATCTCTCGAGGAATTGCACTGTAAAGAATAAGCAAATCAATGATAACTGTTGGTGCATCTGAGCAAATTTCATTTCTCTTTCATAGTTATAACTTGCCCCTTGAGTCGTCCTTCATGGGGTGTTGAGTTTCTCAAGTTACACACTTGGGGGAGCAATTGTTGCAAATTGACTCATTATGGCTTGATGGCAGAATGACCGCTCGTTATACTCGATCAAACTCCACGTGAAACTTTTTTCTCCGTGAACGAATTAAGGCAAGAAAATTACTTGCAACAGTGAAACTCTCGCTACAAGCCATACTCGCTATTGCAGACTTCTGTTGTACATGACAACTATTTGAGTGCTTTCTCATTTATATGCTAAAAATTTTCAAAGGCTTCAATAGTTGCAAAGTTTAAAATTTGACCAGTTATGTATGTGCAGTAGAAGCCCATTATAGTGAGTACTGCATATAGTGAGAATCTCGCAATAATGAGTGATTGGCAGTGTACCTTCGAAAGGCCCATGATTAACATGTAAAAGAAAATGGATATAGCAAGGCCAAGAAGCTCCTGCACGGCATACGCTCAGTGTTACAAGCAATATTTCTTGAGGGCGATGCACTGCAAAGTGACATAGGAATTACTTTCCTATGAGTACGACTAGTTTTTCATTCTCAACATCTCTTACAATGTTGCGAAGAAGGAACAATTGATTACCAATTTAACATTTTCAGTTTATATAATGTGAAAATGTAGATTTACTGTTCATGGAAACAGTATATTTCGTCATTTATTTTGGTCTCTCTGGACTTTAATGGGATCTTTTGTGGGCTTAAATGAGTTAGTTAAAAATCACCAAAGGAATGCTACATAAATATTTGTACTTAAATCAATAATAAATTTCCATTTGATGTTGAACACAAAGGTCAGTCTATATGCCGTGACAGGGTGTGCTGTGTGCCATAAAACTAAAATTTCCTCATCTCATTCTTCTTCTTCTTGGAAAGGGTGGCCTGGCATCAATCACCAAAGGTCAGCCCCTGGAAGTGGCTCACGGTTCTCAAGTGACTCTGCGCCATACTCATGGTCGAACATGCTGGCTGCATTCCCACGCTCATGTGTACCCACTGAGGTATCCAGATGATCGAGGTTCTTCCCATCAGCAGCAGGTGAGTCTTGTAAATTTAGGTGTAGAAATATGGAAGATTGGGTACCTTGAAAAAGTGAAAAACTAGGAAAATTATGGGAATTGGCCACGAAAACCTGGAATTGAAAAATTGTTGACATCTTTTTGACATGCAGGTGAAAATTATAATAATAAAAGCAAATTGCTGTTTCTTGTCAGCCCATCCACCCAGACATATGTGCATCAATCCCCACTTTATCTTGGAAACAGTTCATCCAAGAGAGATTGCCGTCAACTGAATCGTGTTTGTAGCAGCAAGTCCCAGGGAAACTGTTATCAGTTCTGTAAAGGTACAGGTTCCATTCCTGGCAGTAATTATGTTTTTACATTCGTTTAAAGTAAGTTTTTCAGTTTATGAGTGTGCAAGACTTTTCTTTCACTCAGTAAAATACAGTGGAACCTGCCTTAATATGCCACCTCCCTAAGCAGAGCCACTTTTTGCTGGAATTGAAGGCATTCCTCATATTGACCAATGTAAATGTCCCATCTCTTCAGTGGCCACCTCCTTCTATGGCCAGCGATTACACTATTTCCGTCCAGTGGCCAATCCTTATGTGGCCATTGCAAGCATTTCTTTTGCAGGCATGACTCCATTTCCAATCCTGTTTTATGCAATCTGCGTACCCCCAATTCATTTATTTTAGGCAGGATTTAGGACACACACTCAACCATGTATAAACCAAAACACATAACGATCAAGAAGACATGTACCTAACATAAAGTAATTGTCGGATGTTGTCCAATATCGGAATGGAAGAGGAATGTTTGAATGTAACCTTGTTGGTAGCACAATGCTAGAATTATCTGTCCATTGAAATCGATGCTTGGCGAGTTCACCTTGTGGAATGAATTCATGATGAATAGAATGAACTTGGTTATATTCCACAGAATTTTTTTATTAGCCGACCGGTTTCGACCTTCTCAGCTCATCGTCAGGGGTTTACCCATCAGGGGTTTACCCCTCAGGGGTTTACCCATCAGGGGTTTACCCCTCAGGGGTAACCCATCAGGGGTTCACCCCTGACGATGAGCTGAGAAGGTCGAAACCGGTCGGCTAATAAAAATTTTTGTGGAATTTTACCAATTTTATCCTATTCATCAGGGTCAATTGCTTCCAAGAAATTTTAGCTTTAAAGTGTAGACTGTGCCATACAATCTGTTGTAGCGTTTATGTGTTTTGATCTTGTGAGAGTGGTAGCTAAAATGGCTGGAGGTAAATGCAGTGTTGTTCTGAATCGAGAGGAGAGAAGGAGCATTGTTTTGGAGAGAAACAAGGTAATAACTGCGAGGAAAATTTCAGACATTTTAAAATGGGGTATGGGTATTTTTAATGGGGCAAAAAAACAGATTTGGAGGACAATTAAAGTTAGAAAAGAAAGAGTCAGAGGCTTGGGAAGTGAATGATGTTGTTGATAGGTGTCCTCATGCTTAAATATCACCAGAGAGTGGACCAGCTGGTGGAAGATTTAAGGTAGGAAACTTTGTGGCAAGCAATGGGTGGCTGGAATATTTAAGGAAATACTGCAATTTATCTTTCCTTACATATATATGATTGATTGTAACGATTGCCGTCAATATTAGAAGGTTTCTATACTAGTGATATTTTGAACATTGATGAAGGTGGACTATTCCATCAATTAATTTCAAAAAGTCTGTAGCTGTCATAAATTAAGCATGCAAAGGGAAAAATCTGGCAAAGGAGATACTTAAACTGTGATAGAAATCCATTAATCTCATTTCCCACCAAAATAAGGAGTATGGTGGTATGCGGGTTGCATAATATTGGATTGGAGATGGTTCCCTTCATTCAGCGGTCATCTCCGTTAGCAATCACCTTACTTGTGGCTGCATGGTGTCCACTCATTCCGGTCTGAGATAAAAGGGCTTTTTTTGCACATTGGACTGGGGTTTTTGAAAAGTTGTTTCCTAAACTGATTCATAGACATCTGCTTCAAATGACAAGAAATTCAATCAGCTTCTGGCTTCTAATGGTTTTCTGATTAACTAAAACACCAAACTGTGAGGTAGGTCAAACGAAATGTGAGCACAGCCCGTCATTCTTTAACTATGAATTTATATGCAGTATAAATAATGCTTTAAATATGAATTTATCTGGGCAGAGCCCGCAGTTCGTCCCCAATTTAAATCTGGAGACTGCGAGCATAGCCTGCACTAAGTCTGGAATGTATTAAGAGAGGTTTTACTTTACCTAAATGTTAATTGATTTCTTTCACTTTGTGTTATCTAATGAAAAAAGCTTTTAACTTGCTTATTCTTACTATGTATTGTTTTACATTTTTCAGTTGAGCTTTTGCTAAAATGTATAATTTATGTTCGACTTTACTTTTTTTGTTTTCTGATCATTGCCAAGGCCGTAACCATTGTTTCCTCTGAATGAGTACATCGGATACGTTCAAACAGTTCATCCAAGAGAGATGCTGCAAACTGCATTGTAGCTACATAGCACAAGATCAGCTTAGTCTCTTCCTGGAAAATACCTACTTGATACCAAGTGCATTTATACTTTTCATCTCTCAAATTGAATTTCAAAGGGCATTTTCAGCTGGTATTCAATAATTTGTTGGCATCTCTGTATTGGAAAAATTTCATCATGCAAAGTATTCATTCAAAAAGGGAGTGTCATTTGATTGACCAAACAGGAGTCAAACCTGCTGTAAATCTGGGCATAGTGAAAAATTACAGGTTTTCTCAATTAACCGTGGTTTTGTTTGCGATATATCTATTAACTATACACCTTCGGTGTTGCATTAATCATTGCAAGTTCTGGGTGTTTCTTTGTGTGTATGCAGCTTTCGGGCATAGAAATTCAATTGATCATTCATGATTCACTAATTTCATTTCACTTTTTTTAGAATTGGAATTGCATATGTCAGTTTCTCTATTGAACTGCTTTGAATTCATTGATTAAAATTTATTTTTGACTCCTTCGAATAAATTCTCTGAGTAATTATGCTATATTAAGTTTAACTTTAGATATATGATTTTATGTAGGATATTTCAGTTCTGCCGCGTGAACAGCGGTGAAATTCACATTAATTGCCATGCAAAAAAATTCACCTGGACCGGGGATCCCGGTCCCGGTGAATTCCCGGTCCAGGTGAATTTTTTCGCATGGCAATTACTGTGAAATGATTTTATGTTCATTAATTTCTGGCATAATTTATTTTATTCATTTATGCAGTTATGTAAACTGCCCTAATTAACAGTTGATGTTAACTCCACAAACAATCATTCAGAGTTTTGTATTTCTACATTTACTGTTGATTAAGTCAAGTTCCTCCTGCAGTGCCACTATAAGATGGTAGTAGTTCATTCTGGTTGACAGATGGCATTTAGATGCAGAGAAGCTATGACTAGGTCACTAGATACTAATATCTCTTATGATACTGAACATTTGTGACTCCAAAATTGGCCACTGGTGCTTATATATGTATTTACATGTACTACATTAAATATTTTTTCCTAAACTACTGCAGAATCATCGAAAATTCCATGGAACTTATAGTTCCCAAGATATTGATAGGCACTCAAAGGATTGATTTTTTCACCATTTCTGTATTTCTATTTTAGGTCACATGCTATTCTTTCAAAGATGTAAATAATTGGTGGATAGTTAAAAGACCTGAGAAGTCAGATTTGGTAGTATCTTCAGCAGCTGCATCATCTCATGAATCTGTAAAAGTTGATGCCATACATCATGGAGATATAATTCAGTTGATACATGGCATTACTGGAAGGGCACTAAATACCCATGATGTTGCTGCTCCTATGTCCCCACAGAACCAGGTACTTATCTTTTATACATTTTTATCCTTTCACCTTATCCAAACCTTTGCATGTCCTTTTGCATCATCAAAATCTGTGAACGTGTGTTTAGTGAATCCATTGAGTTGAAACAATGTTGATTGAAATAAAGTGGAATTCTGTTGTGATAGGTGGTGAAAAATCACAAATCTCAAAGCTTTAAAATCACAACAATGAGCCATTTCTATATTGTATGCAATCCTGGGATGAATTATCTCACTTTGGAGAAAGAATGTTTTGTGCTCAAGCTCTTGCTAGGGGTATTGGTTATGAGACATGTGGCTATACTCGGTGGCTATACTCAAACCTCCGTAACAACTCAATTTGTCCCACTCACTATAAAGGGTAAAATATATTCTTCTAGCAGTACTACAACCACAATAGGGGTTCTCCAAGGGTCTGTATTAGGCCCAGTCATATTTCTCATATGCATAAATAATTTAGCATTATCCTTAAACAACATTCCTGGACGTAAAATCATACTATATGCTCTTGATACCATGATAATAATGTTTTACTTTCTGTTCCAAAAACTAGCATTATCAAAGGCTCCACAAGAACAAATGAAAACAATTTAAAGTGGTGTCTAGGTAATGAATTGAATGTAAATATTCAGAAGACGCATATAAATCAATTTGGTTGTAGTAGTATTTTATTTGAAAGCATTTTATTAAAATTGATGAAAAGTTCATTGAGAATGTTACTAATACAACATTTCTAGGAACTTACCTGAATACCAACTTGTCATGGGAGATATTTATTGAGATTTTAGCAAATAAGCTAAGCTCTATAAGCTAAGCTCTATAAGCTATCTATTACACCATATAAGAAACTCAGTAGACATAAATACCCTGCTAACAGTATATTATGGTGCATTCTATTCACTCGTGTTGTGTGACATAATTTTTTGGGGTTCATCATCTCATGCTATTAAGATCTTCATATTGCAAAAATGTGCAATTCAAATTATGACACGAGTGTCTTATTCGAATGTTCCTTCAAGCCCATATTTAATAAACTACTCATCTCCCATTTCCATGTGTATATTTATTGTCAATCTTACTTTTCGTGTGAAAAAATCTCAATTTGTTTGTTGTAAATTCTGATCTTCATAGATACAAAACAAGACATATGAAAAGTCTTCATTATTATTCTGTAAAGACTATAGTGATGGGGCGAATCCAAAATTTGATCGAATCCTGAATCCTAATCCCAAATCCTAATCCTCCTCAATTTTATTAAATTAAAACCTTCCTTTTATCCATAAATTGTTAATAATCCTTCCTTACTCGTGAATTCTCTAACTAAATCCAATTGAAGCTGAATCTTATTTTTTAAAGTAAATAATAAAGGAATAATGGTCATATAATCCCCACTTGCTGTAATTAAGAACATGTTCGAGTGCAACTATAAAGAATGGGTGATTTCAAAAGTAAATCAAAGTTTAATTTTTCTTAAATAAAATTGAAAATTCAACAAAAACAGATAGCAAGTTTTTGTTTAGAAAATGCAAGATTTTCACTCTGTCAGGATCTAATCGATTTCATTTTTTATCTACCAAATTTCCAGCAGTACTGAAGGCTCTTTCTGAAAATACTGTTGCTGGAAGAATTCAGAGGAACTTTTTTGTTAGAATTTTCGAATTGGGGAAATTCAAAGAATTAATGTGGGCAAGAATTATTAGTTTACAATATACTGAGTAAACATTTCCTACCATGGTGTTTGTGATTTAAATGCTAAAAACGAGCAATCCGGAGTTACGGGGATGTTCAATTAGGCTGGTGACATGCTTGTGTTTCTGTTGATGTGACGGATTCAACCGTGTGATGACCCATGACTCATTGCCAAGCATGCAAGAGTTAATGCCAAACTACGGGTGTTTGGAATGCCTACTATAGTTTAAGACATTATATAGTTTGATAGGTGATATTTGATCTCATCGTGATAGTGAAAAAATCTGATGTGATCGGGCATCGTCTTTTTTCGGCGTAGTTTGACCTTCCCGCAAAAGTCATGCGTAGTTAATTTTCTATTCCAATGATGATGCCTGTTGTCCATCAACTCTGGCGTGCTTGACTCTGGGCCGTAGCATGGTTGAATCTGTCGCAGCAACAGAAATGCAAGCATGTCATCGGCCTAACTGAGCATCCACATAACTCCGGTTCCGTGTAACTTGGATTTGCATAAGTTGAGGACTTGCTGTAGTTCTCTATCACTGATACATAGAATCCACTCAACTGGTATTCAAATCTTTAATCCATTGATTTGATTGAATCTTTGGGTTCGTTCGAATCTTTAAACCTTGGATTTGATCGAATGTCGAGTCTATGGATTTGATAGGATTCGACCGAATCTTCAAATTCCTGCCCCAACCCTACTAATAGAGCTAAGCCAGGCCCATTAGTATTGAGTCTCAGAATATGTAACGAACTTCCTCAAAATTTAAAAGCTATTGAATTGTATGAGTTATTTAAAAAAGGTGACTTTTTTCTGCATGGAAAGTATTATATTCAGTCAATGAATATCTATTTGACACCGCAGTTTACATATTCTTTGTTACTGAATTATTATGTAAATATAGAACATGTTACTAAAATATTTAATTACTTTACTTATTTGTATCCTTTTTTTGACAAGTGATTTTACATTATTAATATTTTTTTGTGTGGACCTACTATGCTGATATTGCATAAACCATGTCATTTTGCTGTATCTATATCTTCTATGTAAAATCCTTAGGCAAATAAATTATATTATTATTATTGACAAGTGATTTGGTGAAATCTATCCTACACATTCCCATTGCATTTTCTGTTGTAGCCTGAGAATTACAATTTATTTTTCTCTTTGTATTTTAAAAATTTGTGTTCAATAATTTCTTAGTGTATGAAATGCATGGCATTACATCATTTTATTACTCTTTTAAATTGTGGAATTATATGTATGTTTGTTTGAATGACAAATGATATTTTTAAGCTGAACACTCTCTTGTTATAGCTGTGAAGCTATGTATTAATTGCAAACAATGATTGACATGACTTTCTTATAGCTAGGATTTCAGAAATTTTGCTTATTTACTTAGGTGTGACAAAAACACTATAATGCTTAACGATATGTATGCAAAAATAGGAAATAAATTTACAGGTATGCCTTGTTTTATGATTCCCCACAATGGGAAAAAATATGAGCATAAAACAAGCATTTTTCATTGACCAGATGTGGCTGATACAAGCATATACCATTGATGTTTTTGATAAGGATTTTTATTACTTTGTGTTGGAATGCTCACCCTTTTTAAAATAATATAAAATAATATTTCAAATGATTATTTGAGGAGAAAGTACGATTATTTTAGCTCGAAAGAAAAATTTATTCCTAAACCATGGATTTTATTTTTAGAAATAATTGTTTTTGTGGGAGTATTCTAATTAAAATTTTGTATACCTTTTCAGGAGGTGTCCTGTTACATTGATTACAATGTGTCAATGCCTGCTCAGAATTTGTGGAGAGTAGAAGTTGTTAATCGTGATCAAGTTGGACCAGTTTGGCACACTATTGAATCAATGGTAAGTAAAAAATGTATGATTAATTTAGTTGTATACAGTGTAATCCCGGTATAACGAGTGCTCATAATCCCTCGAAAATCACTCGCTAAATGGAGCACTCGTTATATCCGAAGGTGTTGAAAAAACCCACCTAATTCTCATACTCGTTCGTATTTACAGTTTTTCTTTTGTTTCCGTGTTATTTGATGAAGGCAAACAGCAATAAAGTCATTTCAGGCACAATCTGGTAGAATATCAACATTTCATGAAAGAAACAGCATTTTCCATTATATAAAGCATTAACTCCCCTAGTTTCGGTGTTTTTCTTCTATTTCATTTTCATTTTTCCGTCGCCGAAGAAAGCTGTAAAGACAGCGTAACTAGTCGGAATTAAAATATTAGGTATACTGTGGAAGTTTTTGGATAATTTTGCGAATATATCATGATGATAATATCAGCTTTGTCGAGTTTTCGAATGTTAACCGGTACATCCCATCAGTTGATTTTGAGTTTTTAAAATTGACGATATATCGTTGTCCGATAAATATCATCTTCTCGTGCCCCAATAAAATATCACGATATATTATCACGATAAAAGAACGTGATATTGCACTCGTTCAAATATCGCGTAATCGCGCCCGATGAATTATCGTGATATTGTGCCGGTTAATCGTGTTGGAAAGAAACAGCTGTTGGGTTGGCCTTCGCTTAAGCTGGAGCAAGTACTTCACCTATCTGTCCACGCAAGTACGTCAACTATCAGACCACTGAAATTGAAATAGAGAGTGTGAGAGAACTGCTGAGAATTTGAATTAGCAGTTAGCAGAATAGTACGTTTTCAAACGTACTTGCTCCAGCTTAAGCAAAGGCCAACTCAATGGCTGTCTCTTTCCGACACAATTAACCGGCGCAATATCACGATAATTCATCGGGCGCGATTATGCTACATTTGAATGAGCACAATATCACGATCTTTTATCGCGATAGTTATCGTGATAATATATCGTGATATTTTATCGGGGCGCGATATCGTGATATTTTAACGGGACGCGATACCGTGATATTTTATCGTGAAATTTATCGTGGTCATGATATTTATCGTGGTCATGATATTTATCGTGATGTTAATGCGATATCTATCGTACCCCGATATCTTATCGTCCCCCGATATCTTATCGTGCCCCGATAAAATAGCGGGGCATGATGAGACGATATTTATCGTCACGATATGAGTTATCGTTATCGCCACCTTACGATATGATAAATTATCGTATCCCGATATTGAATTATCAATATCACCCATGCCTAGACCTAACTCCCTTTCCTACTCTCATCTTGCTCGTCGTCCGCCCACTCCCCTCCCACTGATGACTGGGCCTAACAAAAGAAGAATGTAAAATGGGAGCGCGCAGAGCGTACTGAAGAATGTAAATCGCTAATGTTTGGACATAATTGGCTTTAGGTGTTGTACATATGGCACACATCTTGTATTTTTAGTTGAATTAGCAGATAATACAAAAAACAATTGTTTATTTTTGCTAGGTGATGCATCGCCCTCGAGAGATATCTGTTGTAATACCAAGCGTATACTGTGGAAGGAACTTTTTGGCCTCGCTATATCCGCTTTATTTTACATGTAAAACATAGGCCTTTTGGCAGTACAAAGACAATCACTCGCTATAACGTGATTCTCGCTATAAGCTGTTCTCACTATACCGGGCTTCTACTAGAATTTAGAGCTGAACTAATTTCTCTTGAAGTTGAATACCAGCCTTATTTCTAAGATCGAGAATGAGAGCTTAAATTAATCGCAGATAAAGTGTTTGCAGAGACTCCAAACATCTTCCAACTACAATTCAAAAAATGCAAGAACTCATGTGGGATCTGAGTGTACAAGTCAAGTGTACAAAATCGATGGTTTCAGGCATGACTTCGTGGAATTTTGAATTCATAATGAACAGAAAATATACATGGTATTCCACATAAATTTATTCTTAAATAATCACCTGCGTTTTGACGTGGACCTGATGATGACGTTCCATGTCTTAAACCCGGGTCCTTATTTAAGAATAAATTAAATTTATAAATTTATTTACCAAGTATATTTTCTGTTCATTGTCAAGTGTACAATGTCACTAAATTTTCAAAGTTCTTTGCACTTGGATGTGTTGTTTTGTGAGAAAAGTGAATTTTTTCAAGGAACTCTAGCATAGTAGTGAGCATCCATAATGACTTGATACTGATAATCAAGTAAATCAGACTGGAATTTTTCCTGGTGCCCTGTTGGACAGACATAAGGGAAGCAAGAGCTCCCCCTCATAATATAGCCATAGTATCATAATATGTATGTTATGAAATGAGCCAAGCATTAATTGAAACTAAACCCTGCTGGTCAAGTGCCAGGAATGCTAACCATTAGACCAAGAAATTCAACTTTGGGAACAGATCTCAGCATATTTCAGGATTGCAAACACACCCTGTTTTTGTCTAGGTGTCATGAATGTACATTTATTTGTATAGTTGCTTATAATATAATAAATTATGAGGCTTCATTTGCCCGCATCTAAACACGCAACTGCAAACATGAAACAAAAAAGACTAAATTGGACATTTGAAAAGGGTTTCATGTTCCCTTACTATGAAACCTCTGTTTTGATACTTCCTCACTTATGGAACTTTTTTTTGGTTGTCCGCTGAAAGTTTCATAAGTGAGGTTCTACTGTATTTAGTTAATGCTTTGCAACATGATAATTTAATTTTAGGCCACAGTAACTTTTTAAGTTCACAAAATTTCACTCTATAAGTCATGCATTGGACTATTTAACCTACTAACATAATATCCATTGTTATAAATGTTTCCCACGAAACAGAGATCCTTCTGGCATAGTTTTCCTTGTTCCCTGAGAGAACCTTCTTACAGTTTGAATGCACTATTCATCATAATATTCTTTCCTTTTGTAATTGAAGAAATGCATGTTTTGTTTTGTAAACTATGAAGAAATAGAATACAAGTTCAGGTCGTAAGTGACTTGGCAACATTACTCTGGTTTTATATTTCATCTGATAAAAAATATCCAAGAAAACCGAGGATGAATTCCAAAATATTTATTCAAAGAGTGATCTTTATCCCTAAGCATAATACTGGAGAGGATATGAAAATAAAATCAAGATGTATTTACACTTTCACAGGAATTTTTATTTCCACATAATATTCACACACTTTCTAGGAGGGTAGTTGGTGGAAATAGGAGAAAACTACCTCCTCTACCAAATACCCACAGTCAGGTAGATCCACGAACCTGTTCTCCCTGGGTGATGGTTTAGTGCACAAGCTAGGGCCAAATACCTTACTGTCTTTTGCTTGTGTATCCTTCCCTGGTGATCATAAGGGAAGGGTTCTACGGATTTGTGGATGTTTATTAATTCTGATCATGTAATTTTGCTTGTAAATAGGTGCAGTTCATACATGTAAACACTTCCCATGCGTTACGCTTCAGTGGTAAACAGCTTCCAGAGTGGGGCTTCAATCAGCATGAAGTCGTTTCTGATCGGAATGTGCAGCATGATGATACTATATGGAATGTAGAAGAGCATCGATACACTCAGAGTAAGATTTTTATAAATGTAATTTCCTTTTTTTTTCTTCAATGTCTGGATTGCTGAATGCTTTTTGATTAGGAGTGATCTGAACTATACCCTTCACTCTGTGGAAGCAAAAGAAATATTTTCAGTCTGCTAGCAAAATATGCTTGTTTAGAAATTCTGAACCCATTATTTTATGCATCATACTAATATGAAGTGGTGTCTGTCTGCCTGTCCGTCGATTCTATGTTTGTTACGCATCTCCTCAAAAACTACTGAACCGATTTAGCTGAAATTGTGTAGAATTCTAGTGTATACCCTAGAAGGTGCTATAGGGTATATAAAAAAAGGCTCAGGGCCCTGGTTCGATTCCTGACGCCTATTATGTATTTACAATTGTTTAAATTGACGTTTTCAATTTATGGTAGAGCAAGAGGTTTTTCCTTCAGTAAAATAATTAAATGTTAATCGATTTCTTTCATTCTTGATGTATTTTTGGGAAAATGTTTATACTTTCTTATTCTCTTAACCGATTTACACTATGTCAGTGAGGTGTCTGGGGAATGTGTAATTTACATTGAAATTTACTGTTTTTTCAGTTCTTTTCCAAGCATTGCTAAGGCCTTTGCCATTGTCGTCTCCGAAATGATTACGTCATTAATGCTTTAACAGTTAGTCATAGCCTTAAAAAGAATCGTGTTTTTTTGCATGGATTTATGAAGGTATTGTAGGCTATTCATGAGGCAAGGTCAGCCATATTTATCTACAGTAGAACCTCTTTTTTACGAACCTCTAATTTACGAAATGACACTAATTTACGAACCATTCCGCCGGTCCCGATCTTTGTATATAGGAAAACCATGTAAAATGACCTCTATTTTACGAAACCTCGATTTTATTGATTTACGAAGTGAGAGGCCGGTCCCTAGGAGTGATTGACCTCTGTTTTACGAAGTTTTTGAAATGATTTTGTAGCACTGAACTGCTTTTTGAAGTGCTTAAACTGTAGCAAAAATCCCAGAGACTGATCATCTAAATCGCAATTCAATCCTAATCATATGATCCAAGGAAAAAATGTTCAAAGACGCATGGCACGACGCCTACTTCTCGAAAACAATGCCCCAGTCCATAAAATAATCGGATTAGTGCTTGGTAATTTCTATTCCTTTTTATCATTTTGTGTATTGCGTGAGCTAACTTGTCGTCACAAAGGATCCATGTTTTCTCTGGAATTAATTAAAATTAGCTTTAAGGTAGCCGCCGCAATCCCAATTCAGAACTTTGTTCAGCCTTTCACTAGAAAATAGCATTCCCGTAGGAAGTTCTTTGCTGCAGCTGTTGTGGAGCTTAGTTTCATTAAAAAATGCTAATTTTGGAATAATAAATTACTTATATTCACATCTTGATGCAATTTGATTATTTAATTTTTCATTAGAAGTGTTTTACGTCATTAGGTAAGAATTTGCGATCACGACTTTGAGATCGCGAGTAAATAGTTCTCGTAGCCGGGAGTAAATAGTTCTCGCAAATCACCGCTAGATGTCAGTACCGTAGAACGCATCTTAAAAAAAGAGGGAATTTCAAATTACCCGAGTGAATTTCTAAGATTGACTTTCATCAGCTGCGCAATATTATTAAATGTATTTCAAACGATACGCATTCTTCAAAAAAAAAAGCATTTTCTGGTCTTTTTATTGAAATATACTGGGCCAGTTGGAACTTTGTTTTGAAATTTCCTAGTTAAAATACATACCTGGCTTTCCCATGTTAAAATGGCTTCTTTAAACACAAATCGACTAGCACTAAATACACCCCTTTCGTTAATTAATGCATAACTGCATATGCTTAAAATACTCCGTGGGATGAGTTAATTTTCTCATTCCCCTTATTTTGAGATATACCAACTGAACAGCTACAAGAACCTAATTCCGTTGCAGCAGCCATGTTGATACCATTATAAATTTGTGGAAAAATATTCACGTTTTTTTTTTAATTCATGGCTGTTTCATTCTCTTTTACTAAAGTGAGTCTTCTAGCCTTAGGAATAATGCCTATGCTATACAGCGAATCAGTACAATTGAGGTGTAATTTGATGGTACAATTTGATGTAGATACACTGCACACAGAGAATTTCACGTAATATCTGTTGTTTTTCCCAGAATGAGCTGATGACTATTATTTTTGATAGTAATTAGTTTGATTTCAACCCTAACATAACCATTTGACAAGTTAAGTACAGCATAGTGTTTAATTGCATTGAAAGTATACTCGCATTCTTGTCAGCAGAGTTTTAGTAGATGTACATTTGTCGCAGATCTAGCCTCTTATGTGCATGATGTGCCTCCATGCACATTGCTCCATGCTGTGCAAGGTGTTGCCAGAGCATGGGAGTGTCACCACAAAAACTATTTCCTACTGTTGGAGATCAGCTGGTTTTGGTGACACATCATTTCCGGAGAGAGGAGTTAGTGGAAGATCCAATTTACAAACCCTCTGATTTACAAAGCTCAAATTTTTGGGTCCCTTCAACTTCGTAAAATAGAGGTTCTACTGTACACAAAGATACGTGCTGACTCCTAGTGCTACTCATGGATATAAAAGGTTTGCATTCGGTTAAAATTAGGAGTATTTAAATGAATGCTTCAGGGGTGTTCAAATTGTGAATGTTATTTTTATTTCTTTGAGGGATTGTGCATTTGAACCGACCTGGGACATGAAGAGAAAAGATGGAAGGCTTTTGAAATCGTTGTCGATGGAGATATTTTGAGATTTGAGATAGTTTAACAAAAACCAGGGAATAGAATTCAAATCCCAATGGAGCATAATGTGTCATTCCGTATTGGTGGGATGTTCATTGATGCCATTGCAATGATGCTAAAAAAGTTCATCCAAAAGAGATGCTGTAAACAGCATTGTTCTTTTCATGAAGATATTGAAAGGTATTGAAGGAGGTATTGCAGCTAATTCTCGAATCTAGATTGGCCATTTAGTTCGGAACAATCATGCGGGCATACTTTTCGCACTACTTCCATTTCAAGTAAGTTTGCATTCGGTAAAACTAAAAGTATTTGAATGTAAGTTTCTACGGGGTTCAAAAGGTGAATATTTTATGGATTTATACTGTATTCTGAAATGGACTGCTTTCAAAATTGTTGTCTTTTGAGACACAAGAAGGTGATAAGTAACTTTAATGAAGTCTAATGAAAAATACGAGTAGCAAGAAGAAAAAAATTGTAATATACAGTAAAACCCCTTATTTACACTTTTCTAAGGATCAATAGAAAAAAGTGTAAATTGCGGGAAAATGTAAATAGCGGGAAAAGGACTTATCAGTTTTGCATGCACACTTTCAATATTAAGTAAATATATAAATAAGAAACAGTGATAAACTGAATTAGAGTAATATTATTAATTTTTTCTTAAAGTATAGAGCTGTCCTGATTTATTTTGGCACGATATATTTCTACCCATATTTCAACCAACCCAACCAACCATTGGAGGGTGTCAAATCCATAATTCCCAAATTTATACATTATGCAATGCCTTTTCTCTTATGATGAAGGTATTCGCGGCGTATTAGATGATCGAGAACTTAAAAACACCTTTTTAAGTTGTAAATCGTTGATAACAAGATTTCTTGACATTTTCTCTTTTTCAGGAGGTGTCTGCACTAGCTAGCATGTTTCTGATCACATCGTGATTTTTCATAATTGTATCCATTGTAGAGACCAGTAATCTTAGTTGTTTCACTATCTCAGTGCAAGTTGCATCGTGAGAATCCACAATTTTTATTTACGCCAAAATTGAAAATATTCTAGTTGCTACGAAGGCTTCCGTGGTGACTAGAAGATGACACGAGGGTTTCTGGTTTTTTTATGTGGTTCATCCTACTGGACAACAGATTCACTGGCATTCCAGATGGCATCTTTAGGTCCGAAGTATAGGAAATATATAGTACGAAGTAATGGAAAATGTATAGCACGAAGATATAGGAAATTTGGTGGGACACAATCTTCGGACCTGAAGATGTCGTCTAGAATGCTGAAATAATTGTCGTCCAGAGGGATCAACCAATGTGGAAGAAACCCGAAAACCCTCGAGACATCTGAAAATATTGTAATTCGCATCAATTTCCCATTTCCAAGTAAAATAAAATTTACCTTTTGGAGTAATTAAGGATAACATAAACAACACATGAAAATATTGAGCTACTTCACTGGTCGGCCAGCGCAAGCAGTTATCCAACAGCAAAACAATTCTGAACAAAATAATTTTATTTATTTAATGCTGTTTTCACGCGATAAAACTAGTTTCAATAAGTTTAGTTTTGTAGTAACGTGTTGTAAAACTGTTGAATTAATGCAGCGAGATGGTCGGACGAATTATCCTCTATATGATCTCGTTCTTTCTCGGCGAATGATATTTAAAAAACATTCTCGGGTTTCTAGCCGAGTAAGATGTTTTGTTGCTAACGTTTCGATGGAATACTCCTCCATCGTCCTCAGAGCAATAAAGCTTGCAGGGCATTCCGCCCGCGCTTATATAGCCGTCTCATCCGGGGGGCATTGTTGTCTCCTTTTTTCCGTTATTTTTCGAATTAACGGTTTCCATTCTTTGCTGATGATGTACCCAGCATCACGATTTAACGTGTTGTCTTCCAGCCTGATTTCTACGGCCTCTTTAAGGAGACGATCCCAATACCCATTTGTTTTGGACACCAAGCGAGCCTCATCGAAGGAGATGATGTGATCTTCTGATAAGCTATGTTCAGCTAAGGCAGATTTTTCGGGGTGAAACAACCTAATACATCTCCTGTGCTCTTTTATCCAGGTCTCTATTGTGCGCCCTGTCTCTCCGATGTATATTTTTCCACACTGACAAGGTATACGGTAAACTCCAGGTGTTTTGAGTCCCAATTCGTCCTTGCCACGCAGTTTTTTCGGTGGTTTATGAATGGTTTCGATGTTCCATTTCGCTAGGATCCTAGAGATTTTTCCGGCAACGGTTGAAACATATGGCAGACAAGCTCTAGCAGTGGGTGTTTTCTCTTTGGGAGACATTTCAGGACTGAGGAGACTATCAACACGGCTTTTCTTGTGACTTGCTCTTCTTAGGCCCAGCGAAATCTCTCTTTCCGTATACCCATTTTGGCGGAATGTTTCCCGTAGGTGTTTTATTTCCATTGGCAGGCCTTCCTTGTCTGCTACAGTGTCTGCACGATGCAGGAGCGTAGAGATAACAGCTCTTTTTTGGGACGGATGGTGGTGACTTTTGCCATTTAGGTACAAGTCCGTGTGTGTAGGTTTTCGATACACTCGGTGACCCAAAGTACCGTCCTCCTTCCGTTGGATTAGAATATCAAGAAATGGCAAGCTATTATTCTTCTCCACCTCCATCGTGAACTGAATGCTCGGATGTTGTTCATTCATGTGTTTAAGGAAGTTCTCTAGTTCCTTGGGCCCATGTGACCAAACAATAAATGTGTCGTCTACGTAGCGGAAGTAGTGCTTCGGCTTGAGCATGGTTGAAGCCAGGGCTCTTTCTTCGAAGTCTTCCATATAGAAATTCGCAATGGCAGGAGAGAGTTGTGATCCCATTGGAACGCCATCAACTTGCTCGTAATATTTTCCATTGTAGAGGAAATACGTAGAGGTCAGCACATGATGAAATAGACTGACTGTCTTTTGGTCAAAACGGGCTTCCAGGAGCTGAAGCGTTTCTTTCAATGGAACTCGAGTGAATAAGGACACGACATCGAAACTAACCATGATGTCCGTTTGAGCCAGGTGGAAATCTTGAAGGGTCTTCACAAACTGTGCCGAGTTCTTCAGTGATGCTCACATGTTCCCACGTAGGGAGCTAATACCCCGGTGAGATGTTTGGCTAGGTTGTAAGTGGGAGAGTCAATGGCACTCACAATGGGCCTCAAAGGTATCTCTTTCTTGTGTATTTTTGGCAGGCCGTATAGCCTTGGTGGTACCGGAGCTTGTGGCACAAGATTCCTTCTGGTTTCTTCCGGGATATTTGCTTTCTTAATCAGCTCAATAGTCTTTCTGACTTTGCAGTCAGTGGGGTCACGGTTTAAAGGACGATATGCCGCGTCTTGAAGGATCTGTTGAAGTTTTTCCTTGTAATCATCGATCTTCATCACCACTGTTGCGTTTCCCTTGTCAGCTGGAAGGATGGCGAAGTCAGCATTTCTCCGTAGTTTAGCCAAGGCAAATCTCTCTTCTTTTGTCAAATTCGGTTTTGGGAGAGCAGCTTTTTTCAGAACCATCGTGATCTCCCCTCGTATCTCCTCTGCGGTGTCAGACGGTAGTTTTCGAACGGCTTGTTCAATTCCTCCCATGAAATCTGTATATGGAATACATCTCGGGGCAGGAGCAAAGTTTAGCCCTTTCGAGAGGACCGATAATGTGGGTTCATCAAGGACTTCATCCGTTAGATTGATCACAATGCGAGTTTTGTCCAGCTTGGGAGCAGACTCCTTTTTTGGTGAAAGCCGAAGAAATTTATTTTTCAGCCTATGAGTATCTTGGCGAAATTGGATGTCAGCTTGGTACATCATCAGCAAAGAATGGAAACCGTTAATTCGAAAAATAACGGAAAAAAGGAGACAACAATGCCCCCCGGATGAGACGGCTATATAAGCGCGGGCGGAATGCCCTGCAAGCTTTATTGCTCTGAGGACGATGGAGGAGTATTCCATCGAAACGTTAGCAACAAAACATCTTACTCGGCTAGAAACCCGAGAATGTTTTTTGAATTATCCTCTGTTTTCGTACGCCAGTTCAGTTCATGTATTTTTAACATTTCATATTACAAATTGTGTCCTATACGCATTCATTTCATAGTAGGAATCTTTTCCCAGCTAAAGGATAGCAAGTGTCTTGCGAATGTGAGATGATCACGAGTGATATTTCGTCTTTCTGTCACTAGTGGCGCTGTGTACTGCGGTATAAAAGTTTGGTTTTTAATCCGTGGTAAATAGCAAATTTTGTTTTCGTTTTGATATATTCGAATACCACTCAATATTGTCGGAAGCTACTGATTTTATTGTCATTGTTAACAATGAGCCCTCACTGGTTTCTTCCCACTCTTCTACCCTAATTGATCTTTTGATTACGAATGTTCATCATAATCTTGCCTCTCGAAATTGATATCATATTTTCTGGTTTCTCTGACCACTGTGGTTTAAGTGTTAAGTTAACCTGCTTAAACATGTTGCCTCGACCAAACCCACTTGGGTTACAAAATGTTCTTTTGTTGAAAGGTCTATATCAGAATTCCCCAAGAAACGTGGTCTGATATACCACATACTGATGATGTTGATGTATTTTTCAACTAATTTTTAAATATCTTTTTATTGTACTCTGAGGCTACTTTCCCAAAAAAAACTGGTTTGTAAAAGTTGAAGGAAAAACCAACAAAAAATATTTTCAAAAGAGTTGCTTGATATGAGTAGGTATCTATGACATTTACACTTTCAGAGTAAATATGTGGATGCCAGTCTCCAAACACACTATTTTCATGCACTTAAAACATTTAAAGAGATGGTTGTTATGCAATGTAAATTAGCCTATGATAACGAATTTGACTTTCACGTAACCCTGTAAAAACTGCTTGCGGGATAATAAAGAATAACAAAAATGGCACAAATATGAGACATGAACCATGCAACCTTTCAGAATTGCCCAATTTCCGATGGGAAAGGTCATCGCAGAAAATTTCAATCATCAGTTTTGTTCTATACCCAAAGTAAAGAGTTATTGCAACTTATTTTCTCCTAGTAATTTACACCCTAAATCTTTTATCCAGTCCCCTACTGATGCTGCTGAAGTTATCAGGGTGACAAATTCATTTAGCAGTACATAGTCTGGTTTAGATGAAATACCTATGCCGCTCATAAAAGTGGTTGCCAAAAGCATTGCTCCAATCTCAAGTGGGATCATTAATAAATCATTTTCTAGTGGAAGTTTCCCTAGGAACCTTAAGGTAGTATGTGTCCTTCCCACCTTTAAAAAAGGGTCTCCTACTCAATCTGAAAAATTTTGTCCTGTATCAATTTAGTCTGTTTTTCGTCTTACAAATTACCTTCAGACTTTTCAACTCTTGAATGAGGCCCAGCATGGCTTCCAGAAATATCGATCAACTACAACAGCTATTTTCCTACTGGTAAACTATATCTATGCAGCTTTAAATAAAAATGAGTTCCGTCTTGGTATAATTTACGATCGCTCCAAGGCTTTTGACAGCATAGACCATAAATTACTCAAGAAGCAACTCCTTTGCATGGAAATAAATGGAGTGGCACATGATTGGTTATCTTCCTTCTTAACAAATCGTCAACAAACTGTTAAATACAGAACTTGCACTTCTGAAGGAGCTACCCATGCTCTGTCCTCCCCCCTAACTATAAATTGTGGTGTGCCTCAAGGATCAATACTTGGCTCAATACTCTTCCTTGTACATATTTTTAAATGATTTGCCAAATTCTATAACACCAGGTTATAGAATACTCTTATTATAATATACCAGGTTATTCCACTCAATACTCTTCTTTATGCTGATGATACATCAGTAACGTTAGCTGAAAATAATTTCTCCAGCCTATTAAATACAGCAAATGCCTCTGTAAGGCAAATGGACCTTTGGAGTCAACAAAATAACCTGAGGATTAATGTGAATAAAACTATTTACCTCCACTTCCATACTAAAAAGTCTACTCCTTCCTTTAGGCCTCTCATAAAAATGGAGAGAGTTTCTATTGCTCGAAGTGACTCTGTCAAATTCCTAGGGCTCAATCTAAGTGAAGACCTTGATTGGAGCACACCTATTCATAAAATTCAACCAAAGATGGCGACTGGAATATTTATGCTGCAAAACTGGCACATATACTTTCCATTGATGTTTTAAAAATGCTATATTATGCAAAAGTCTATTCATTTTTGTCATATGGTGTGATTTTTTGGGGGAATGACAGCAAATCTCATAAAGCCTTTCCTTCCCGAAAACAGGAAATTAAGGCCATGTGCCAAGTCCCCAGTTGGACTCATGGAGAGCCTCTATTTATGAAGCTGTCCATTCTAACTCTCCCTTCGCTGTATATTTGACTGTGTGCAATGTTTGTAAAGATGTACCCCCACCTCTTCCTTATCAATTCAACGGCTCATATACATAACACACGAATAAAGCAAGGTGTCCATATGAATAGCTATACAGTCAAGTTGGACTTGAAAGAGCCCCACCATTCTACATCCATTTTGTGTAACAGACTCCCTAGCTCCATTAAATGCTCTTAAGTTTCCTGCAGCCTTTAAGAGTGGAGTTACAAAGTTGCTTCTAAAAAAAATCATATTACAGTGTTCAGGATTTTTTCAGGATTTAGAGGCGTGTATAGTGTCTTATATTGTGTTTTGGCGAGCTTCATGTCTGTGTGGACCAATTCAAAGACAATAAATAAATTGTTATTATTATTGTTTAGGGTTTGGTTTTATGTTTTGGTACAATATTGTTTGTAGAAAGGAATAGGTTCAATAGTTTAAGATGCATTTGATTCTTATTATTTTGGATTTTCAGGTGAAGATAAGAAAGATAGGGAAAAGGAATTAGTGAATGCAGAAATGATTCCTCTCCGTCCCACTCGACTTTCTTTCTGGGAGAAGTTTTCTGAACTCCAATGGAAAATGTTATTTACTACTGGGGGTGGAGCTGGTGGTACAGATACTGTCCAGAATCATATGTATAGCAGCAGTCCAGTCGATTGGCCTTTAATGTCCACAGGAATCGCATACTGGGTCAGCCCAGATAGTAATGTGAGTATTGGTTCATGAAATATGAAATATGCCGCTCAGAATGAATTCAGGTGACTTACTTGTCAGGTGTGTCCATTGAGAGGAATGGGTTTCAATGAAAATATATAAATTTTAGCGTTAATTTTCTTTTCAATGTGTCCTAAATCTTCTTCAGCATATTTACTTCAGGTTAATCTTTAAAAAAAATCATGATTCTTTATTTTTTTATGATAAATGAATAACTTTGTAACTATGATTTTTGGGAACTGTACTTTTCAATTCATACAAAGCAGCTGTGTTTACAGGATGACTGTCACAGAAGAAGTATGGGTGCAGAGGATATACCATTTCATTTGTAATCGATTGATTTCCTCTTACTACTGCTGCTCATGATATTTTTTTTAAGGAATGTGGGTAACTGTGAAGGTCACATCCTGAATTGTGTTGTAAAACCATTGCTAAGTTCTCTTAAAATTTCTATTCATCTGCTTTGAGCATTCTCATGAAATAGTTGAAATTCCTTGAAAAGGTGGTGACAAGGTTGCAAAACCTAAAGTTGCTTTTGAGTACTAAGCAAACTCATCAGTGGATGTCTGACCAAATGGCAGCTTATTCTTCACCACTAAGAAAAATGGTGAAGTGCTACCGAAAGATGGCAGCGGAGTTAATATTATCAACATTCATGGTAATAGCCCATATAATGTATAAGGAATGTACTGGAAATAAAATAAGCATAACTGAATTCCGTAAGGAAGTGGTTTGATGCTTGACTTCGGCAAATGAGGAAAACGAAGAAGAAGAGGAAGAGACGGCACATGAAAAGAGGAAGAACCTGCCATGAGGTTAAGAAAAGAAGGAAGAGCAAATGGATGTATGGAAACACTGCAAGGGGTGCTATGGGAAGAGAGTGAGGGAAGGGAAAGAAGAAAAGTGAAAAAAGTAACAATGTATTGTTCAGGATGCCCCTAAGAGGCCTAACATGTATTAACACCTAACATTTAAAAAAATTCTTTTTTACTTTTAAAAAGATTGTCTAAACTTTTATTTATAAAATTCTGCATTATTGCATATGTAAATTGTTTATTAATGACATTTTTTCCATCATAAATTATAGTTAAGCATACGTGTATTATTTCACAATGAATAAAATCATTTCAAAAAGTAAAAACCTTTAAAAACACATATTGAAAAAATATATAAAAATGTAAAAGTTAATAGGTGCACTGGACTACCTATATCGTGTCGGTCAAGCCTTATGCGCAGCATTACCGTAATTGTGACCGACGGGCTGCGACGATCGGTGAAAAAAATGACTCTGGTTTCGGTCATAGTGACCAAAGCAGCACGAATACAAAGGGCATGTTTGATAAGCGAATACAAATGGCCATTATGACCGAAATGGCAGGAAATGTGTTAAGGTGTGCAACTAAAAGAGAGGATTGAATCAACTATCATTCCCGTTTCAAAAAAAAAATAAAAAATTTAAGAACTGGAATTTGTATTTTTATTGTTGAACTAAGAATTAGTCTTGTTGCTTTAAGTAATTTCTCTTACCATAAATTACAGAATATAATAACGTAGAGAACTGGTGTTGATAATTTTGGATATGATTTTAGTGACATTTTGGTGGTACATATACTGATTATTAGATACTCTTTATCAAGAAGATGAAATGATAATAAATCAAGTCAATTTGGTTATCAATTTAAGCCTGATAACTCTTAAAGAGTTGAGAAAATTCATGGAAATGCAAGGTGTAATATCTGTGCTGATACTTAATAACCCTGTTGGACTTCATCATTCTATGGCATAATTATTCCTTGTGAAAGTGCAAATATGGTGCTTTATCATTCTTTTTCAATTGTTGTCTTTGATCCTAAAGCTTGTTTTTGGCAATTCATTTCAGGCTCAAGTTCATCTCCTTGGAAATATAGTGATTTGGTATTCAGGAACTGTGAGTGTCGTTGCATATTGCATCCTCCTAGTGTTTTACCTTCTTCGACAGAGGAGGAAATGCTACGACATTTCGGAGGGTAAGTCACTAATAAGGGAAGAACAAAACTGATGTGTTACCAAACAGGCTTATTTTTGTTTTGTGAATGAGAGAACGGGTCATATTGAAAAGAAATCTTTTACAAAAGGGAAATATGTAACAGCCTGATTACCATAAGGTGTAGGCAATCTGGTTGCCAAATGAGTAATGCGTGAACCACTCAATCATGTTTAAGAATCAGAGCATTCAAATTTTAATATGCAATAGCATGAGTTTTAATGTCATTTCTTGAAGTTTTGCCTCATTTTTCTTTAAGTGTCTCTTATCTTTGTTTTGTCAGCCTCTTACTAGAGAGAAATCTAACCTACTTGTTTACACCAAATTTAGCCACTTTACCTTGGATATCAGTTTGAAAATGGCTGTTGACACAATTATGGGTAAAATATTCTCACTTACCTTGTATTATTCATTGATGCTTAATGTTTCACGTATTTTGACATGGATGTAATGATGTTTCCCTGCTTGTTACTCTTGTTCTAATATTCAGCATTATAAACTGAATGCTGAGTGTAAATAATGAATCAGTTCACAATAATCGAACAATTATTTTAAGCAATGATGATCTTTATGAATCTATGAAAACCTGCTATCAATGTATGATCCATATGGAACTAAAGTGGAGTAGGGTAATTGAGAGACTCAGTTCCACAACCTTGTGTGGAGGTGATTGCCCAATTCCTTGGGCTATCATGAACCGGCTCAGTTTACTATCTGGTTGCCTAATTAGTAGGGGCTACATAAAAAAAAACTTTAAAAAAGTTTTTCTAAAAAATTTAGAATTTAGTAAGGTGTGCAATGAAAACTGAATTTAATTTTGTACCAAACTCTACTTACTGTGTGAGAATAAGCCAGATCAGCAAGGCTTTAGCTGTGCACTGCCCTTCAGTGATCTTTATGTAATTGACAATTACATAGATTACAATCTCTAACTTTTCCTTTTGGAAGTATCTGATTTTAGGTTCTGTATCTGCTTGGTAAGTCAAATTTTGTTCAAGGCCTACTTGGAAGACTGTTTGGTTGGTTGAGTTGTAGCCCACCATCTACCCTCAACTTCTCTCTTTCATGAAGTAGGACCACAGCTTTCAAGGACTCATTTATTCCTCTTGTTCACCATCAAGGTTACTTTGTGATTTAATTATAAGAAGGTACATATTTATATTTTGATATCAGTGTGTATAACATACAAAAAGTGTCATTATGAGCTAATTGTAAGCAGTTTAGAAATCCTATACTGATATACAGTTTAGAATTCTTACTGATTGTAGGGTTTTCCATACTTTCTTATCCCATCCCATCTAGGAATCTAAGTTTTCATCATTTTTGACTAACGTAATGTTTGAATGAATGTTTATTAATTGTCCCAGGGCTGTGCCCCATAAGGACAAAAGACAATGTACATAGTTATACGAGCAACAAAAATATAATAAATCAGACAATCCATACAATATACAAGCTGTGACAAATTAAATATAAATTAAAACAATTGGCATGTAAAAAGGACAAATGCGACATCGTTAGGACATCGTATAACAAATTACATTTACATACATATCTTGAATTTCAGAATAAGAATATGAAATTTAGTGATCAAAGAGTAACATTTCGTAATATTTCATCTTAAAGCTAGCAACGGAAGAACAGTTTTTTATGCTTTTGGGCAAGGTGTTCCAGAGATGACACGCAGTAACTATAAATGAATTTTGGAACTTCGTTGAGCGATGACCAGGAAAATATAGAAACTCAGGATCACATCTGGTACACATCTCTCTAGTGGAAGTTTTGGCAGCAAACATGTCGAAAAGATATTTAGGAGATTTTTCTTTGAACAGGGAGTACAACAAGCACCCGAGGAAGTATTTCCTTCGGGTCTTAACATTGAGCCATCGAAGTTCATTGTAATAGGGGGTCAAGTGGATATCTCTGCAAAGATTAAAAATAAACCTGATGCATGAATTTAGAGCCCAGTGTAGTGTGGTGTTATCTTCTTCGAGCTTTGAGCTGGTGTAAGATTGTGTTGATTTTGCGAGAAATATTGTTAACATGATTGTTCCAAGACAGACTTGAGCTCATGGTGATACCAAGATTTCGAACAGAGTTTGAATAGGGAATAAGGGTGCCGTTGACACAGATTTGAGATACATTTTCATGGGGCAAGCGATTTGTCATCTTAGGACTACCAATAATTATTGCTTTGGTCTTACTTGAGTTTAGAACAAAGTTGTTTTGCTGGGACCATGCAGAAATAACTTTAATATCATCGTTCATTTTTTTGATTGAGTCGTCAATTTCATTGGGGAAACAATGACGATATATTTGCAGGTCGTCTGCGTAAAGCATGTACTTCGTGTGCTCTAAGTCGTGTGGAAGGTCATGAATGAAAATGGAAAAGAGCAGGGGACCAAGTACGGAACCTTGCGGCACTCCACAGGGGACTGTAGTCCAGCTGGAAATGTTACCGTAAGTGTCCTTTACGGCCTGTTGACGGTCAGACAGATAAGAATGAAACCAGTTGAGGACCGAAGAGGAGAAATTCAACTGAATGAAGTGAAATTCAATCAATGCTGAAACGTCTTTGTGTTATTATGCGTGTATTGATTGCATATTGTACTATTTATTATGTGAAAAAATGAATGATGAAATGCAATTTATATTAGTTTCCACTACAAACTTTTTATACCTTAGCTCAGAAGTTTGGGTCCTGGGTAAAATACTTGTGAAGCAAAGCATTTAGGACCTGCAGGAGTGTGCATTTGAAGCCCTATTTGAATTGTTATTGATTTTCCTCTGAAAATTTGTTGCGCCTTATCATTGGTATATGTAATTTGCTTTTTATGATACTTAAATTGAGTTGTTGATTATTTCAGGGGAATGGAAGAAATTTCTGATGACTGGAGAGGTTCTTCTTGGTGGTTACCTCATACACTATCTGCCATACTTCTTCACAGAAAAAACCCTCTTTCTGCACAATTACTTCCCAGCCCTCATCTTTAAAATACTTCTTACTGCAGCTCTAGTGGAACATCTTCATTATATAATTTCGTAAGTAAAAGTAATGATGATTCATTCATATGGTAGTGTGTGTTGGGTCTCCCATCCTATGGGCAGTTTTCCCTGCCTCTCTTGTATTTTACCCCTCTTTGTGCTACTCTCATGAATCCCTCCTTTCTTTTTGCCAAATAACATTTTCACTTCACCTCTCATCCTCCTCATGTGAACTGTACATGACAGCATATAAAATGCACCCACAATCCAGTAGGGTCTATATATATATGAGGAAACAAGTTTTTAAGCATAGTTTTCTGTGGTTCTTGTACTAATTAAGCTTATTCAGTATCTCTCTTGCACCCTCTTTGATATTGTGGAAGCAAGAGAAAGAATATATACAGTGATATATGCAATGCCAGTCTTGATTATAAGGTGCAATAAAAGCAATCGCAGCTGAAAAATCTTTCATGCTGGCATTGAACATTACCACATTTGCTGGCTGATAGGTGCAATAGTGTGCAATAAGCACCATCTTTTGTAAACTCAATTTGAGGAGAAAATTTTTTTTTATTCTTTTTGTTTTTCCCTGGGAAAAGTTTTCATTTAAAAAATCAAAAAAGGTGGCAATTTTGTCCCTCAGTACAGCAAGACAACATGAATATGTAAGGAGTTTTCTTAGGTCTCCAAGTAATACCAATAACATATTGGAATCATTAGGAATATACTAAAGTAGTGCTCCCGATTATTCGACGCCCGATTATGCGACCATCAGATTATGGGTCTATCGGTCCCTTAACAAGTCCTCCACTCCTGTCTCTACTCTCCCTTTCCTACTCTCCCCTCTCGCTTCTTTCGCTCACACAGGCAGTGGCTGGCCGTGTTTAACTCTACAATCTTGCTAACTTTTGCCCACAAATGGTTTTCCTGCAGCAGTGAATCTAAATACGCACATGACAGCTTTGTATTATGGTGAGTCTTCTGGATCACTGCTCAATAATTGCACGCCCCGGGCAGGTGAGGTTAAATTACTTCTGCGGCCGTTTCATATTCGATAAGTTTTAGTCAGAAATGTTATTGATTTGAAATATCTAATTCTTTGCTAAGTAGCAGAGCTTGAAACCATATTGAATAAACCTTCGTCCCAAAATTTTCATCTCGTCCCGTAAGTTTTTACATCCCAAAATTTTTGCATCGCTTTTTCTCATCCCGTGCCCGAAAATCTTTCTTCCTCCAGTTTTACTCGTTCCTTTACGTCTTGCACAATTTTTCATTTTGGAATCATTGTCTTGTTTTCAGTATTTAAATTTAAAAGGACTTTGTACTGCATTTTCTCGTTATAATTTTCTTCCTCCTGAAATCTTTTTTCTCTAGTTCCACCACGTATTTCATCACTTTATTGTCATCTCCTCCCATCCTGCACAGTTACTTCATTCCAGGATTTTTGTCCAGTTGCATCCATTTTTTCATTCTGAAAATCTTGTTCCAACATTTCTCTCCATCCCGTTCCATCCCAGGAAAATCTCTGTCTCTGGGACCATTTTTTTTCATCCCAAATTGCTCCAAGCCTTGCTAAATGGGAAGTGTGTCGTATTAGACAATGTGAGAAGTTAACCTATGATGCCATGCGTAAACAAATGATCGCACTTGCTGTTGTCTCTGTGGCATCATGTGTGTGAATTGGGCTGGTGTGCAACCTTGACTTGTTTACTTTGAGAGTGGGCTGAGTTAGCACTAAGTGTTAGGGAACTCGGAACTCCCAAGATGCGACCTCTTATCACTGCTGAAGAGATGTATGTTTAGGTCAGCTATAGCTTGTGGTGGAAGCATTGGACACAGACCACTCACACAAACGGTAGTTGTGCACCTTGATATGAGCTTCTGAAGTAAAAAATATAACGCAAATTTTTCCTATCGGCATAGCCTCATTATCGCAATGAGCGTAATATGTTACGACCTTGACTTACACTTGCTGGTCGGCTAATATCGTAAGTAGGTATATTAAATTAATCTTAATCTGAGATTAAGAGTCACCAATGTTCAACAAATTGATGGAGTCAATCGTTTCGGCAGTAACTTTGTTGTATTTGCTAATCATATTGAAATAAAAAGCTTAACTTTGTAAAACCACATAAGGAAATATATGTAAAACCACATAAGGAAAAAAGGACTCATGAGGAAAAAAGAGGTGTGTATAAACTGAAGTGTGAGTGTTTCTGCAGTTTATGTTGGTCAGATACAAGTTCAAAGAACGGATGAAAGAACATGAGATGTGCATCAAAAATAGGAATATGACTTCATTATTTGCAAAATACATTCTCGAGCACAATCATAAAAGTGACTTTAAACCACAGATCCTCCATGTGGAAAACAAAGGATTGGATTGTTTGGAGCTGGTAGAGATTTTAAAAAGTGACCGTTGCAATAAGTGTATTGTAAATGACTTCCTGTATGCCTCCCACTCACCCTTCTTCTTCTCCGCAGCTAAGTAACCCATGGAGGTTGCCCCCTGGGCTGAGGCAGCGTTGGACGCCTACGAGGGGCATCAGTTTGCCATTCCTTTTGACCCTCCCCTCTCCCTCCTCCTCCTCCTGCCCATTCTAACGTTCAACCTAGCTCTACCCATCCCTTCCATCTCCGCTATTCCGACTATATATACTCGTAAAATGTCCAGTGTTTGGCACCTGAAGATGACTGTGTAGTCAAAACCCAGGTTGTGCAAATAAATTTATGTGGTTTTACAAAGTTAAGCTTCTTATTTAAAAAATTGATGGAGCATATGCAATATCAGCAGACATTATTATAATATAAATAGTTGATGAAATATTTTGGAGAAATAAATGCAATGAACTATCGGCTGATAAGTGAAATTGTTCAAAAACAATGAGTACTTCAATGGGGTAGGCCCAAAAGATGTGGAGAAAGCATGTCACTGAAACCAACGTCAAAGCTACTGGGAAAATGATCGTGAGTGGATTATCCCTCGCTTCGGATTATGCAATTGGGCTTCTCCCTCTATTTACACAGATAATCGGCACTGTACTGTATTTTGTTTGTGGTTACATTGAAAGTCCTCATTCCCTCACTCTTCTATTCACTCTTCCATTTAATGTTCAAGAGAGTTTAAAATATTCCCTTTTTCCTGCTCATGCTCGACCCCTACCCTGCTCTACCCTCTCCAAGCCCCTCCTTTATTGGAAGCCACCTGGGAAGTTAGGGCCTGGGGAAGCGATGAGTGAAATGTGATACTTTATTTCGTGGTGGTAACTGATAAGGGACTTCCAACGGGGAAGGATGATGATGCAGCAGTTCATCATCGCAGCGAAGTCTTGGAGGAAATGGGCTGAGAGCAGGCTTGTAAATTTAAAGATATGCTAACCTGACCTTGAATGTCCTTGAAACTACCTTCCTTCTCAGGAATTTGGCACCATAATTCATCTTCCTTAGGCAGATATCTGGTCATCTCATCATCCACGATATTGGTTTCAACATCAGATTTCAAGGTACTGGAATAAGAAAAAGTCTTCCTCATTGTCGGAATCTTCAAATGGAAACTGGAAATCTTCCAATGGAAATTCTTGCACAAATTGTCATCAGATCTAACTTTTACAGAAGCTCCCACAAAATCTTTAATAGTTTTGCACAATTCCCCCTCTTTATAAAATTTAGCTCCATCAGATTTATACACAAGTTTTTTATGTCTCTTGATGTAGTCCACACACTTGACTCTCTCAGAACTATGAATTTCTGACATTATTAATGAAATAAAAAAACTCAATGAAATATGCATGATAGGGTTCTTGGAAATATGACTGACTACACTGCATCAATCAAAAGCCTGAAGTGGACTGAATATGAAGAGTTTGGATATAAGGTTAGGGTGAAAGAAGGCATGTCACTGTCAAGCTAACTTACATCAGAAGTTTAGATAGATTGTATGTGATGTGCAAATGGCACATTGTATGATTATCACATTTAAATACAATGTGACGAAATTAGTAATTCAAGATCCCAAAAAAAAAGCCTTGAAGGGGAAAAGACACTTTGGGATACAATTATATCAACACTAGCACAAGCTACTAAGTAAGTTACTGATGGCTAAATCACTTTAGCATTCACTCCTGTAAGTCCAAGAAGCTAGACTGCATGATTCACGCACACAAATTCAATGGTGGATTGATACATTGAAGACCCATTGAGTTGCATTTATGACAATAGTAAAGGGCAGATCTACCTCTACAGTGGGACATTCTGCAGGGAAACATACAATTGACTGATATTTGATGAATATTTATAATAGTTAAGGATAACAGGGTGTCCACTGACCGGGAAAACCTGGAAAATCGGGAATTATTCGTGAATTTTCAATGCAGGGAATTGTTCGTGGATTATTCGTGATTTTTTGGTCCGAGTCGGGAATTTTAAAAATTCTTAATTCAAGACAAAAAATCCTTATTTTATAAACAGGATAAATAACGATGACTTTAAGTTATGGATTTTCCGTTGGTATGAATGAATAAATAAAACGACGGAAAAGTAGTTAGGCTCAATATATCGTCAGCGCTCTGTGGATCGGAGACGTTCGACTGTCGAACGGATGCCTTCAGCGTCACGTCAAGTGCCCTTTGTTCTCATTCATTGCACATCGGAATAAGCCCATGATACGCAAACATATGTAGTGATGGCCGGATCGGATCCAAAGATCCACGGATCTTTCATTTTACTCGGTTCCGGATTCGGATCCAAAGACACGGTATAAAATCGGGTCCGGATCGTAGATTTTAAATTTTCGCGGCTTAGCGATCGAAGTGCCCCGTGAATGGAATGTAGGTGAGGTAGATATTGACAAGAAGAGGATGTGTAACTCAGGTCACGAAATTAGATGAAAATGTTCCCGTGCAACTAGAAGTAAAATAAAGAAATATGACATTTCCCCATTACCCCGGTATCGCGGGAAAAATTACGTAGGATGTCACGCGGGTAGCCTACATTCGCCGAGATCAGGCGGACAACGAGAGCTAGTTTACTGTGCGAAGTTCGATCCGTATCGCAGTTTAATTTTTCTTTCAGTCATTGCATCGAAAACGTTATCATCTTCAATTTCAAACCATTACATCTGAATACTCACTTTATAATACGTTTGTTGTTTAAATTAGATTTACAAATGTACCATTAATAAATTAAGGATGGTCGGGTTTGATCCTCGGGTCTTTCATTTCATTCGCTACTGAAATCATATCTGAAGAGAGTAAAAATTCAGATCCGGATCGGAAATTTTAAATTTCTCGGCTTAGTGATCGATGCGCCCCGCGAATCGAATGTGCGTACATATGGTAGATACTGACAAGGAGAGGTTGTGCAACTTGGCCACGAAATGAGAAGATTTGTTCCGTGCCACAAAAACAAAATAAAAAAATACTCGTAGTGACTTTTTTCTCCATAGGCCCGGATGCACGAGAAAAAAATAAAGCCGAATGTCACGCGGGTCGCCTACATTCGCCAGATTCCCGTGAACCTATGATAGAGTAGTTGTTAAAAATGAGGACTAGTGTACTGCAGGTCGCGAGTTCGATCCTTAACACTGCCTAGGAATACAGCATAGCCTGTATTCCTAGGGTAGCAAGTAGGCACTTAAAAAAAGTAGATTATCAGAAATTTCATGTGAATTTATAATTAAAAAAATAATAAAATTTGGCGTTAGTGAAAGGATTGGAAAATTTTTTTAAAACAGAATTAAATCGTGTAATCATTATGTTAACTTTATAATGTATTTTTGAGTGACGCATTTGTAAATGTAGGTAGTTTAAACGATAGAAGTACAAAAAAGTCAGTATCCACTCAAAAAGGTTGGAAATGAAGGATGATTTTTTTTATTCAATGGCTGAAAGAAAAATTTTAAACAGCGATAAGAATCGAACTTCATTACCTGCAGTCCACTACCCCACTCTGCTATTGTCGGCTTTCCTGATTTAGGAGAATACATTCTCTCCACATGTCATTCTACTTTTTTCTTGCAAACCCAGGCCAATGGAGAGAAAATCCGACACAACCTCTTCTTAGGAGTAGAAAATTCTCAAATTTCATTTCAAAGGTTATAATAAGACATTGCAAAATTGCTAGTTTAGGAGCTTTAAATATTCTATAATAATTTTTTCGTCTTAAAAATGGAATCCCCGGATATTCCATAAATGGAATCTCTTGGCCGAATTAATTTTTTTTTTTGTTTCTAAGAAAGAATTTGAAAGCATTCAAGGATTTGATTAATAATTGGAAAATAATTCCTTTGTTAATGAAAATGAACTTATAATGTTTCTTTTAACTGCACATTTGATGTGATCGGATAGTTTTCTGTAAGTACAATGTAAGTTGGCTTTCTGGTAGGCTTTGCAATATATTTTTTACAAACTTTTCTATAATTTTTTGAGAAAGCTAATTGCTGATGTTTGTTAGATATATTCAGGATGCGCTTACTTTAATTAGGATTTTTATTACAATAATTTTGGTTAGAGAAAAATGGTGTAGAATACTAAAAACTGTTATGATTTCACTTTTTTCTATATAGTCTACCGGTACAAAAATGTTACATACTGATTCTGAGTGACAGAAAATTAAGGCTTTGAGACTTGTAATAGAAAAGCATGGCAAAATATATTAACGTTGAAAATTATAATTCCAAGAACAGTGGTTGAATGCTGAAGACTTTAGCCAGTGGGTTTTTTAAGTTCCTCTTGTAGAAGAATTTGTAATTTCTCATGGAAATGCTAATTTAGAAAGAGGATGTTCAATCAAAAAGTAGTTTATCTTTCCCACCCAACAAAGTCTCTCTTACTACCAATAAAACTACATATTTAATTACTTTAATTTATCAATTATTTCTTATTTAATTACTTTATCTATATTATGCTATGGGTTGAACTACAAAAAATCCATATTCTACATAGAACTTGAAAAACATCACTTTTGACTCGTACAAGAACCGCGATATGTTAGCCTGGAAATTTTTATAAATTTAGCCTTGAATACCTTGAATTATGCTTGAATTTTATATTTCAACTTTAGTGGACACCCTGGATAAATATAGCAATATTAGGAACATCAAATGTTAAAAAAATCAAATTTTAAAAAAATCAGATTTTCTCAAAAATTCACAGCGACGATTTAAGGCAAATATCCAGTTTTCTGGTTTAAATATCCTCTTAAGGGCGACCAGTAGATTATTTTAACAAACTTTCAGAATTTTTAAGGATGGGGTTTTAGAGATATCGCTGCTTCAAAATGCAACTTTTTTGCATTGTGCATACTTTAGATGGTCAATTTCAGGAACTGTATGCATTAAAAGCGAGAGATAAAATTATTAGGGAGAGTAACCAAACAGGGCTACAGAATGGTGCAATGTTTTGGCTGATTAAATCCCTCTTTAGTTGTAAAAAAAATTCCAAACTTCAATAAAAATGTAAATTTTCCATCTAACAACAAATTATTTGATAAGTGTTTAAACTTTATTTGACTGTATTTCAGGTGTTTGGAGCAAGGTGCACTTCAACAGCTTCAAAACAAAGAAAAGTAGAAGGTTATTGTCCAAATAGTTTCAGAGTAATAGAGCTTTGAAAAATTGCATCCTTTCACAATTAGCGGTGTTTTTTTTGCAGATTTTCTAAGGGCCAGTTTCACCAACGACGGTAAAATTTCCCATTATCGCAGTTTACATTATCTCCGTTAATATTATTATCTCGATAATCTCTTGCTTGCGTTCCACCACTGTTATTATTATCTCGGTTTTCTTAAACCGAGATTTCTCTGAGAATGTTTAGGTTGGTAAATTTCTCATACTCCTGACGTCAGCAAACAAATAAAAGCGCTTAACCGATTTGTAATTCAGCTGATTTAACTTCGTGCTTATTGTAACTAAAGGCATTTCCAATGTACCCATGAAGGACAAAATATTAACTAAACGTCCACGAAACATCTTTATTATCTTCTACGTATATCTAGAAAACATCTATAATCACTTTCAAAAATCGTCTAAGTATATGTTTATAAGATATTTCAAACCCCGCTTTTCCTAATTCTACTAAACATCTCCCCTAAGATATCACTTATTGTCTTCACTGTTACGTTTAGGAGATAGAGAAATAAAATACTGGAATGAACTTAAATTACATTTCCTTTATTTATAGCGTCTCGAAAACGAACAGTAACTGCTATTATAGGTACCTTTCGATCACTTAAAACTTAGCATTTCCTTCGTCGTTGTCATTGGTGTCAAGGTGAATTATCATGCGAATGAATTCATTCGCTAATGAATTTAAGTGATGACCTGAAATTGCTTCTGCTTACGGCGAATGATCTTTTTAATTAATTCCTTGAATCCCTGTTACGTGCAGAAAGTATGTGTAGGCGTATCGATAGCATATATCGATTCACGGGAGATTTCCGACAAACGCAGCGGTATCGATGGTTTGTTTACGTTTGTGTCTTATGCCTTGTTTAGAAGTGATGCGTGATAGGTGAAATAAAGAATGGTGTATATTTAGTAATTATAATATTCATTATACAAAGCTTTCTAGATACTGAGGTTTGAGGCCATCGGAAGTGAAGTAGAGCTATTAATAATGAATCGGTATGGTTTAATTTTCGCATCTACTGCTAGTGTCCATACAACGGTGGCAGCCACAATTCTTCCGGAGAAAGCTACGAGAGAGGAGAAATAGAGGTCGAGGTACGTTAGGCGTGATTCAAAATAAACTTTTTATAGGAATGTAAGGCCTATCGTCATTTATTAAGAAAGACGCTGGTGCAATTTCGTACTGCATTAAATCTCACCAGACGTGATTATGAAAGATCGGACACGACGACCAGAGAAGCAATTTCGGTGACGAGATACTTGATCAACCTTAGGTATACAAGTTTATAATTATATTGTTATTTTACAATTCGATTCCGGCTGGCTGTCACGCTAAGATTTTATAGCGACGGGCAAATCGTTTGCATGACCGTACGCGGCTATAACGTTCCCTGATTACTCAGTAAGAATTCATGAGGGTTATAAAATGTTTAATTATGGTTGAAGTGTGTAGCAGTGTCTATTGTGAGAAGTGTACTATTTACATTTAAATAAGATAGAGTTTTAGAGGTTAGATACGTGCTATTTGCTTTTATTTATCCTTTATATAACACCAACGTTTCCACGGACGACTTGTCCATCGTCTTCAGGGTGAGTTGAAGTTGGTTGGTGGTGGGTGGTTATATAAATATTTAACCCGGTGGAAATCCCGAGAAGACCTCACCTGAATTGTTGCTAAGTGCTTTTCGTAGCGTTTATTAACTCGGGATAAATCAAATCTCAAGTTTTAGGTTCAAATAAATTGCGCGTTCCTTAATCAACCTAGTAATTGCCTTAAATAACGATAATTGAACTCAAATGTCTCGACTAATATCTGAAAGTAGCTGACAAAATCGCCTGCGCGCCATGTTGCTTTTACAGTATTATCTCGGTTAATATCCTTTCACCTCGCGAAAACGGCCGGTAAAAATATTAACCGAGATAATGCACCAAAACCGAGTTAATGGTACTGGTGAAACAGAGAAGTCACATTAACTCGGTTAATCCCAAAATTAACCGAGTTAAAAAGATTATCTTCGTTGGTGATACTGGCCCTAAATGCTGTAAATCGGTTAAAAAAAATTTTTCCCAAAACTTTTTGTGAGATGATAATTCTGTCATGTAGGACTAACTAATGTAATTTTTTCAAAAAATTTGAAGAGGGTCACCTGACAAATATTGGTGGTACCTTCCTGAACCTGATTGGTCTACTTCACTATGCTTCGATCCATGGGACATTTTACAATCACTTCCAAAAGAAGTGCTTTCATTAGCCTTCTCAATCTTCTGTCGAGTTTTCAATATTGTTGATAAAGTACTCAAAGATATATTGTGCTTTCTTGCCACACATGTCTTGGACATTTTATCGTCGATGTTCTTGAATATATCCAACTTTGAATTCAAGCTTAAAATTTTTCTTCTTTTTTCGTTCTCCATCACAACTGATATGAAGACAAGCATAATCTTAATTAACACCTGCACGAGGTTATGCAGTCTTGTTTGACGCAATGGCTGACAACCAGACTGAAAGCAGCGCCACAGGGATAATAAGGCAGAAATTGAAGGTGACGTACAGTCGAGGCAGTGCGAGTCCGATGGCAGGGCAAAATAGAAAATTAGAGGGGTGGAAAACCCTGGCACCTGCGCGTTTCACAGCCAATGGTTATCTCCTTATTTTATCCAACATCCCCACCTCGGTTCTTGGAACGTTGTCATATGGCTATGAATCACCAGAATTACGTCCTTCTCTTCCTTTCGCCTTCCCGTTGTCTTTCTTTGCAGGACCTTTTTGTCAATCTCTAGCCATGGGCGTTGTTGCCCTTTCCAACCTAGCAACCTTGAACCCTACCTCTCACTCAACCCTTCTGTCACCGTGACTCAATTGTAATCACTGAGCGGTGAAGGCTTTCGTGGTGTGCGTGGTGTGGGAGCCCAAGTAAGGGGCAGGCGGGCGTATTTATGGATGAAAATTATCAGATGTACACCTTCATTTGAGTTTAGCTTGCAGATAATATAGAACGTATGTTAAAAACAACTGGGTGGCACTACAGAAATAATTGGGTTACCTGTTGTGCAAAAAAAACTTTGTTAAAAGCAGACCACCAATAATTGAAGGTTTGTTAAAAGTGGGATTTTTAGCTTGGTAAAATGGCAATTATTGACAGGGAAGAGCCTTCACTTCGTTATAACCAGAATTTCGTTATAAACGGGTTTGATATATGTGGGCTTGACTGCATGTGTTATTGAAAGTAATGTAATGCAGTCAGAATTGGTTACCCGTTAACCCATTAGTTTTTGAGCCATATTTATGGAAAAAGTATATTTTATGTTGTCAAATAGGTTATGCTTTTTTTACTAGTTTATGGCTCTTCACCACTTCTCTTATACTTACTTATTACCCTAAAGTTGTGGAAAATTTGAGGTGACCAAATAATTTTTTTGTAGACAGTATACAGGGTTGGGCACGAATCACCTAGTATTGATTCGAGTCACGAATCATGAATATCGAAGGAAATTAGATTCGAAGCACGAATCACGATTCACTGCTGTAAATTTGATTCAAATCTCGAATCATGAATCATGTGATTTTTCCTTTAAATATGATTCGTGCGGTTCACGAATCACGAATCATAGAATTATTGCAGAATGATAATACCACTAAGTAATGGTCACATTCTGAACATTGCTCCCATAATTGAGAACCTATACCAATCTTTTCGCCGGTTAATTAACACTTGTGTAGATACATTGTGGATAAACTGAATATCATAAATTACCAGTTCTGTGTACAAGCCTTCAAGCCACCATAAAGGTGTGTGGCAGGGGGTGAATTCTCACCAAACATGCACTACATATCATGCATGAAAAAGTAGTAATAGTTTACTAGTCTAGACCTCACTATTAAAAAAATAAATATAGTAAAGTAAACATGCAAAAACATGCTGTTAGTTGGGTTACCTTCAAGTCCTTATACCAACATGCAGCTACCTATGATATACATTGATTCACTCGTATTGGACATATTTACCGCTATTCATATCCCTAATTGTACGAGGAAAATAGGACATTTAGAATCTGTCATTTCGGCAATCAATTTCTCTAACTTTGTGATTATGGTCCAGTCTACCATAGTAAGTTGGGGTTCGCAAAATATTTTTAACATCATCACTGAAAATATTATCTTGGAATTTATTAAGGGGAAGAACTCTACATTTCAACCTGCGATCTCACAATGATTCCCACTTTAATTCATTTAATAGACTGGTTACGCTAAAGTAGTTATCATACCATCCCTTTACAAATCTTGCTGATGTTCGCTGCACACGTTCAAGTTCATTTTTTAGACCGATTTCGTCATCATCATCATCATCATTGGTCAACAATCCTAGGATTGGTTTGAAGCAGCTTTCCATTCGATTCTTCTATCGGCCAACCTTTTCATTGTGACGTAATTCTTCTCTTTTACATCCTTCACAACCTGTTCCATGTATCTCATACAAGGCTTGCCTTTTACAATCTTCCCGTTCACTTTTCCCTTGACGATAGTCTTCATCAGGCCATCAAGTCTCACGATATGGCCGATTAAGTTGTCCCTTCTTCTTTTTTGAGTTTTCAGCAGACCTCTCTTTTCTCCTACTCTTCTTAGGACTTCCTCGTTACTTACTCGGTCAATCCATTTAATCTTCAGCATTCTTCTGTAGCACCACATTTCGAATGCATCCACCCTTTTCTTCCCCGCTGCTCTCATCGTCCATGCCTCACTGTCGTAAAGAAACATGCTCCAGATGTATGTTCTGATGAACTGTTTCCTTACTTTTACGCTTGTATTTCCAGCTGTAAGGAAATTCTTCTTTTAATCGAATGCCCTCTTTGCCTGGGCTATTCTACTAACTATTTCTTGCTTGCTTCGTCCATCGTAGGTTACTCGGCTCCCTAGGTAACAGAACTCTTTCACCTCTTCAAGTTTTTGTTTTCCTAGTTTGACATTGGTTTTCGCCTCTCCTTTCTTGCTGCACGCCAATATCTCAGTCTTCTTCTTATTTATCTTCAGCTGATATTTGGCCATTGTCCTTTCCATGGTTACTAGAATCTTGTTCAGATCCCCCTCTGTCTCTGCTATTCATCAGCGAATCGCAGCATGATTATTTTTTCTCCATGGATAGTCACTCCAGAAGACTTCTCTTTGATTTCATTGATGGCTCTCTCGATGTAAACATTAAAAATGACGGGAGACAGTGCATATCCTTGTCTCACTCCTTTCCTTATTCCTCCCTCTTCACAGCTGGGTCCCGATTTAATCACAGGCACTTGGTTTTTATACAGACTATGGATAATTCTTTGGTCATTGTAGGACACTCCATTTCCCTTCAGAATTCCAAGCATTAAATCCCAATCCACGTTGTCAAAAGCCTTCTCTAAATCCACAAATGCAATGAACATCGGCTTTTTCTTCTCCATTCTCTTCTCTATGAGTAGTCTAAGGGCCAATATTGCTTCCCTTGTACCCTAACTTTTTACCCTAGCTTTTGCAGTCCTTTACGTGGTTTCTATATCTCTGCTTCACTAAAATGTAATCTATTTGACATCTTCTTCTGTCTCCTGGCATTTTCCATGTGTATCTTCTTCGGTTGTGATTTTTAAACAATGTGTTGGCTACCACTAACTTATGCTGTGTGCAGAACTCCATCAGTCTTTCTCCTCTTTCGTTTCGGATTCCCAATCCGTAGTTTCCAGTTATTCTTCCATCTTGACCTTCGCCGACGATAGCATTCCAGTCTCCTAAAATAATTAGGTATTCTTCTCCTCTTACCTGTTTTATAACTTCCGTGATATCTTCGTAGACGTCTTCCACTTCTTCATCTTCATAGTCCGTCGTATGCATGTAAACCTGCACCACTCCGGTATCTACAGGTTTGGTTTCGATCTTCACTATTATTATCTTTCTTTGTACTGCAGGAAGCCCTTCACACGCATTCCTCCTTCACTCATGTGAAGAAGAGGTGCTGCCCTCTTCTCTGGGTGATGAGAAGTGTAATTACCCCTATGAAAAAATTGTATAAAACCCCGTACAAAAGTTATACAGAATGTTGTATAAATTTTATACAGGGTTTTATACAAAATTGAAACGTATAAAGTTTATACAGTTTTATAAAATGTATACAGAGGTAAACATTTTATACAATGAATACAATTGTATACCTTTTATACACCATTATACATTGTATAAAATTGTACATATTAACTGTATATATTCATACAGTTCATACAATCTATAAATTTTATATATTTATCTTTGCCCAGAAGTAATTCAGAAGTAAAATCTTTGCTCCTTCGTCCGCTTAGTATGTGAACTGACGTCCGCTTAGTATGTGAACTGACGCTCTCAATACTTTTTACTTTCACAACTGAATTAATCGCCAGTTCCTTAATTGGGACACAGCCCTCAATGAATTTCGAAGAGACACAATCGACCTCTTATTCGCTAAACTTAACGAGTACAAAATACTCCATGGTACGTAGTGTACCTACTAATCCTACTCGGTGATACCAAATATAGTATATTCAGGATACTCCGATAAATACTCCACTCACAAGCGCAACTTCACACCAACTACCAAAACCGCATGGAACAGAATGAAATGAAAACATGGCGGCTGCGCGAAGCTATCATGGAAGTCTAGCGAGAGTATAAAAATTGAGAATGAACACAAATGGCTAACATATTGGATGAGTTGATAATGCAAAAAATTTATAATAATATTAATTCATATTTGACGAGCTGCAATGTTCGTCTTCATCTCCTACGGATTTGGTGTAGCACCTTACGAAGTGTTGACTAGCGTACACAGTTGATGTTTCCTCACGGTTGTTTATGAGCTAATAAATCACATTTGAGCTGGTATGTAAGCTTCATAAAGGCTGAGTTCATTAAATAGCTCTTATACAAGGTTTGGACTCAGCCTTCAGAAAGATTGTATTAAATTGTATACCTACTTATAGGCTTAATGAAAATTGCATAAATTTGTATACAGATTGTATTAGACTGTATACCGCCTGTATTAAATTTTATGCAGCCACGGCTGAATACAATTGGAAATTTATACATGCCTGTATACAATTTATAAAAATTGTATAAGAATGTATGAAAATTTTATACAGGTTTATACATTTTTTCCATAGGGGTATTAGCGGCTTCTCGTCACCAAGTCATGGCATCTTCACAGGTTCGGTATTATTTAGAGACCTACCTTACCCAGAGATAGACCAATACCCCCTTGGAATGCCGTCGCTTTTTGTCCACCACTGCTTATTCGACGAGTAAACTCGCTTATCTTGCAGCTAACCTCTATATCTAGAGGTCGACCCACCATCCGCAACCCAGTGGATGCACTCGGTGGCTTATCCCATACACTGGCAGCATATTCCAAATGAGGCCTAACAAGGGAAAAGTAGCTGATTTCTCGTACATGATTGTCACATTTATCCACTACTCTTTGGATGAATCCCTGTTTATGATTAGCTTGACCCATTATTTCACGTATGTGTTTACCCCAGGAAAGATCATGTGACAGTCTTATTCCAAGATATTTAATGGATTCCACGTTTGCTAATTCATTATTACTTAATTTGAAGTGCTAGAAGGAGAACAATTCTTTTTCCAAAAATTCATTACCACACACTTTTTTTAAATGTAATTCTAACTGCCATGATCACACCATTTTTCAATTTTTTGTAGGTCATCATCAAGGAGTCTACATGTAATAAATGTAATATTCGTGGTCATCATTTAAATGTAGGACATTTCATTGCTATTTTTTCAAAACAATTTAGTCACATTTGAACAAATCTGTAATATAGTGTAAAATATATTATTGAAGTTTGCATTAACCATATTGTTCCACTTCTGACGTATACTTACACAGTAACTGTCGGTGAAAGACTGATGTACGTTTCTAGCAGTGACATCAGTGATATTAAATCATGATTCGTCAGTGAATCGTGAGCTGCATCACAAAAGTTCGGATCACGAATCAACTCAACTAAAAAAAAAGAGTCGACTCACGGATCACGAATCATTTAAAAAAAATGATCCGAAGCACGAATCACAAATCACAGTTTGTGATTCGCGAATCATGATTCGTGATTCATGAAGACGAATCATGCCCATCCCTGACAGTATATAATAACTTCCTAATGCCATCATGTATCATGCCATACTGTTTCACTGGAAAATATGTCAGTAGGTTCTATATTTAGATGAAATGTAATTATTTTTTAATTTTCTTAATTGTAACCAAGAAAGTAATTACCTTTTTTCTTTTACAGGAAAGCAGTTAGATGGAGGATATTTGGGTTAATGATATTTTGGTTGGCCATTATATCATGGATCACTTTTGTTATGGTTGTTTTTCGTAAATTTTCTGTATTTTGTTATGGAAACACTCCTTTAACTGCTACGGACATTTTACACCTACGATGGAAAGACTCGTGGGACTTCATTGTTCACAGACAGTAGTGACAATGCCTCAAAATATAATGCAGAGAATTAAAACTTTTAAGATGTTTACTCTTCTGGTTCAAATTATGGATAACATTTCTTCAAGTCTTATGAAAAGATACAAATTTTTATGATTATGAAGTATTACAAAGTCATAAAACTTACATTGCCTATGAATTCTTTATTGATCCAAGCCTTCTTTGAAGGAAAATATTTATAAATCCCTTTTTAGGCCAGGACATTGTTAATTTTTAATGATAGTATATATCTTGTGACATTTTAGATGTTTTTATTGGATGATTAGATAAGTGTAAAAAACGAGACGTGGGCATCGGCTGATATAGCATTTGTGATTTGGCTCCAGTGTTTAGGGTCAACATTTTTATCTTGTCATTTGTGGGCTTTTCAATGATTTTGCATTCTACTCTTTAGTGCACTTTGATGTGTGGTTCAAGATCAGTTCTTGGATTCAAACTGTGGATTACATACATGAAGGTGTTTACACGGAGAAGGTTCAAATTGATGCAACTCTCTCTGATTTTCTCAGTATTCTCAGAGTTATAAGTGATGGTTACTGGATTATCATCTGCTTCTCTGGCTGTTCTGCAGACATCATTCTAAACTAACATAAATGGATAAAGATCCTGATAATTATTGTGATTTGTGAATGTGGTGATTAATTTATATTTCCATCTTTTTTTAGACTTAGTTGTTAACATGAAACTTTTATGCATTGTTATCCAGTTTAAACTCTTTATTCGTCACTTTATTACAAGCCTCACTTAATTTGTAAATTCCTAATTGTACAAACAAACAAATATATTTGCATGTGTAGTGTGATTCCTCAATCACTTTACTATTTAGCTCTTGTTTGTAGGAAAACAGTAATATCTAGTAAGAGTTTTGAGCAATTTTTGATGCATTTCTACAAGTTGATCATAAAATAGGAATTATATGCCATTTAATTTTATATGATTTTTAATTTCATTTATTGGTGAAGTTTATACATACTACATATATCATGTACAGATGTTTTTTCTCTTTGAAATTCTATTTTTATTAAAAAAATTGAAACTAAGTAATAAATGAGCAATGTAAAGGCATTGGTTTTGTTGTACTTATTCTAAATTAGGGTGTTATTTTTACTTTTAAGTTGCATATTATAGAAAGCCAGGAAATGTTTTGTGACTGTTGCGGGATGTTCAATTTGATATTTTCTGTTGGAACGTTTTTAGAAGAAAAGAGCAAAACAGACCTAGAAATTGCATAAGGCATGGATACCAGGGGGTTATGTAAATGTTTTGCTTCCGCTACGGAAACCTCGGATTTTACGTATTAGATTCTCCTGAAATCATTATTGGCTACTGATAGTTGATTCTTCTTATTTATAATGATTCTCAAAATAGATTGGTCGAATTCAGTTTTTCTCGAATCCAAATCTCGGAATCCGAATCTTAAATTCACCCTCGAGTCTCAAATCTCATTTTGAATCTGAATTTTATTTTTACTATTACTTAATCCTAAATTTTATCTAAAATCTTTATTTTAACTCAATTTCCTTGACTCCAAGTAGGTATAATTTCAAAGCCAAATCTTTTATTTTCTGTTGTCTTATATTTTATTTTGAATTCTATTATTAATTCTGCACATACAATTGAATTAAACACTCCTACTACTAGTATAAAACATTTTATTGCTTTAACTTTTTAATTAAAAAAACTGTAGTTTATCACATAGCAGATGAAGCTGATTTCTCATTTTATCAAAAATAATGCCAGGCGTGCTAAACAGTCCCTCTGAGTCCAGTGTTGCCTGTAGAGCTGAAAGGTACTTCCTCGCCAGTTTCGGTTGCAGAGTTTTGGTTGTCATTGAGAGCCTCTATAACGAGAACGCTCAGAAGCTTAAGAACCAATCGCTATATCAACTCTTGTTACTACCGAAGATATTTAAATAATCATTCCACAGCTAGTTCCAAAAAATTTAACTCTAGTTTAACCAATATTGTCAGTTTTTTGGGTGAATGGCAAAAAGATGTTATCAAGATAGCTTTCAAAAATGATATTTTTGCTCCATTTCAAATAGAAAACACTTGTAATTTTCCAATCGAGTGGTTCCACAAAGTGAAGCCTCAAACTTTGAACTGTGTCCACACTCAATACATTTCAACGACTCAACCGACCATGGTTTCAGACCATAATGCCATTATCAAGGTACACATGTTCTCAAAACTCCACCATATGTGTCCTTGAAATTAGGTCAGATAGGGGGAGGGGGGATGTGAAACACAGAAAAGCCGTTGGTGGTGATGGTCAGGGTCAGATAGCATGGTCATGGGGTTTTCGGACTGAAGGGAGAACAAGGTTTAAAAGCGGCGATCTATCATTAAAAAAAATGTCGTTATATAACTTAGCCGGGCTATAAGCAATTTCATATTCTAATTGCTCAAAGAAATCCAACTTCCCTTTATCAAAATGATGTAAAACAGCTGTGTCAAAATTACTAAAATTATTAAAATCACACAGATGTTTAGCAAAACAGGATTTATCGTCACTATGGATAAAACTTGACCTATGCTCCTTCACTCTGTCATTACTTTATCAGATGAAAAATTTAGTCTGGAATTGAATGCTATGAAGTATTTGGCGAGTCGGAATGGTTTTGATAAATGTACTTTGTGTCCCTCGTCTATATTTGGTTGTTGCAACAATTTCTCTAAATCATTTAAAGAAAGGTTAAGGTTAAGCTGGTTTAGTTAACATCCTCTCAGTTAACATCTCACCTGGATTTTGAGTTTTTCCTTATGACTTTGTGGTCAATGGTGGTAACATTAAAGGTAGTAGTTTCAGGCTTAATATGGTGGAATATCATAGCGAAAGAAAAAACTGGCATTTTCCATAAGAATAAGGATTTTTTTAATATGACCAGTTTCGGTGTACAACACCATCTTCAGGTGAAAATTAAATCTCAAACATCTGTATATATACAATTTGCAGTGAGGGGAGGGAAAGGTTGAAATGGGGGGGGTAGGAGGAGGGGAGTATGGAGGGGTTGGAGGGAACAGGGATTGGGAATTGAGAAGAGGGTGAAAGGTGGTGGGTGTTGATGGGTGAAACCAAGCATGATGGCGACCTGGGGATGGCCCAGGTCGTTAAGGGTCTCCGGAAAGTCCGAGCGGAGAGCCCCAGTGAAGTTCACTGTGGAAGGGGTGAAGCGGTCCGGGCGTTGGCATCCCCCGGAGCGTCGGTTCCTTCGGGTTAAGGAGGATTAGCTCCTTGGGGTTCCTGGTGTGTTCTTCCAGATAGTATGAGGGCATGGGGGGGGGGAGGGAAGGTGGGGAGAAGGGGGCGGCTGGGGTCCGGTACTTAGGGTTGCGGCAGCCCTTCTGAAGAGTGTACGACTCGTGGGAAGGTGATGGAGAGGAGGGGGACGAAAGAAATTGAACGTCATTGAGAAGATTCTGCTTCATGTTCCTACTTTGAATAATTTCCACTTGCCCCATGGCGTCCAATTTCTTTCCTTTTTCCAAAGTGTGGAGCACGTTGAATTTAAAGTCACTAGAGTGTTTCGCGTCCATGAGGTGTTGTTGCCAGAGACGTAGCACTTTTTGTGTTCACTGATACGGGTGGAGAAATTCCTTCCGGTTTGGCCGATGTAGTTGGCTCCACAATCACACTAGATTTCATAAACCCTGCACTTTTTGGAATCTTCTATTGGATCTTTATTAATACAGAGGGCTTTTTGTAAGGGAAGAGTATGAGCAGAAGGGCTCTAAGAAAGGCAATGCGGAAGCAAGGACAACCTGCTCATTGATAGGTGTGTGAGCCAGGATGCTTGTCAATACAAGTGTAACCTGTCAATGGGCTGGGTGGACTATAAGAAGGCATTTGATACCACCTCTCATGAGCTGATTATAGCCATGCTGAGGTAAATGAAAGTCCACCCAGAGGTTGTGTCCTGCATCGAATGCCTGTTACCATTGTGGAAGACGCGCTTCGCCATACCATCTGGCAAGAAGACCGTCTACACGGATTTGGTAACATACCACCGTGGCATTTTTCAAGGCGATAGCCTTAGTCCCCTCATGTTCTGTTTATCTCTCCTCCCATTGTCTGTTCAGTTGAGACGAGGTATAGGAATTATGTGCGGTGTCCTATCAAAAAGGGAGCATAAGGTCACAGCCATCTTTTCCATATGGATGACCTGAAGCTTTATGCTTCAAGCACGAGAGACCTGCGCCTGGCGTTGGACACCGTACGCAGATACAGTGAGGATATAGGGATGGAATTCGGATTGGACAAGTGCGCGACCATCCATCTGGCGAAAGAAAAGATTTCGGAAGACCAGGAAGACGTGCAGCTCGTTGACGGAAACGCTATTCGTCATCCTGATGATGACGAAGCATATGCACATCTCGACGTCCCCCAGCGCCGGATGCAGGAGGTGAGAGCAGTGGTTCAGAACATGGTTCTTGCGACCAACACCTTCGCGGTTCTGGAACTGCTCTTCAGTTGCATCAAATGGAATATCAACGAGTTTCAAAACCTCGACAGGGTACAAGGAAAATGATGACCATCTATCGTAGTCTTCATCTGAAGTCTTCTGTCGCCATATCGTATGTCCCGAGAAAACTAGGTGGTAGAGGGCTGATAACCCTGGAGTGCGTTCATGAAAGAGTAGTCCCCAATACGGCATTCCGTGTGTTCCATGGCACGTCCCTTATGCTGCTCGTAAAGAAACACGAGAGTGTTGGCAAAAGGGTGTTCCTATACTAGACAGTGAAAAGGGCAGCAGACGACCTTACTTCCAGCGGAGAAGCGTGCGACGAATCAATCTTGTCCCTGAAGGTGGATCTGTTAAAGCTCGAAATAAAGAATGCGGAGCAAAAGACCCTGCTCTGCAAGCATACCGAGAAGCCCATGCATGAAAGTTTCTATCGAAACTTGGAAATGCATGGACTATCGAAGGAGCTCACGTTTGCCTTCCTGCACTCTGCAGGTCTGAAGTCCCAAACTGAGGGATTCGTGCTCGCAAGCCAGGATGGTGTCATCAACACCCTCATGTACCGTAGCCTCATCTTTGGGGATAAAGTGACGGACACGAGATGCAGAGCATGCCGAAGGCAGCCGGAGACTTTAGGTCATCTACTCTCGGGCTGCAGAGAAGGGATTTATATCATTAAGTGTGTGAGGAACGGCAACTGCTGCGATGTAATATTGGAGTTTGCTTGTAGGTTAGATGTGGATGGCAGTTTTGAATTTTTAGTTTGAAAGGGAAATGTTGAAATTGAGGAAAGAAATTTTAGTGGCAAAGGTAACAAAGGAAGAAGTGTTGAGTGAAGAAGTGAAAGTGTTAAGGGAATCGATATCATGTGGCCAGAGAAGCAAAATATTATCTATGTACATATATTGACCATAGAAAAGGCTGAAGAGTATAGTGAAAAAGAAAAATTTTTTTTGAGGTGGCTGAGATATAGATTGGCATAAGAGGGACTGAACCTACTTCCCATGGTGCAGTCTTTGGTTTGAAGATAGTGTGTATTATCAAAGGAGAACACATTGTGGGTGAGGATGAAGTAGGATAAGTCGAGTAGCATCTGCAGTACCTACTTTCCATCACTCTCTCTCTCTCCCACTATGCTCCCCTCCCTCCACCCCCCCCATTGTTTTCTCATGACGGTATCTGAAGCAGTCTCTAGGAGTGTTTCTAGCATTGTGTAGGAGAATCCCTTATCAAAGGGAGATTGATGGTGTCCCTTGTGGCTTTTATTGTTTGTGACAACCTTCCATGATTCTATGTACATATGCGCATGGTAATGTATACCATCCTCTTTTAAAACCAAGAGCATCTGATATCTTCTATGATCTGCTTCAATACTTCAATCCAATTCATTGTTCTTTTCTTTTATCATTCCTTCCGATGCTGTTTTAATGAGTCCCTCATTCCAAATTATGTGGGCAATCAATTTATGTCATCTTCTTTTGATTTTGAAAATGATCTGTTATTTTTCTCCTGTTGTGTTGTAGCTAGTTCATACATAGACTGGAAATGCCCTTTACTAGCTATCTCAATCAATTCACCTGGGACTTCATTGATTGTTAGTGCTTTCCAATCTCTAATTTCTCTCTTTCTTTCTAACCACTGTTCTGTCAGTTTGAAATCACATTCAAGATGGAGCTACCTCTTTTTTTAATGCATTTCCAATCTCTGCCACATCCTCTGTCGCTCTAAAGTGTTTCAGCAAACCTTTTCCCCTCTTTTGCCTTCTCATGCAAAATATCTGCTCAATACATTCTACAGTACACATATGTGTACTGAATGAAGGGATATCCCTTCATACACCTCTTACCAAAGAAAGACCACATGCATGTAATACATATTATGTATAAGAATCTTCCCATCAGCTACTGCCTTTTACCCTTCCCCTATTACTCCCTCAAATATTCGACTGTTCGGATTGATCCTCTATCACTCTTTCAAATGTTCCTAGTGCATATACTTCTTTCTTGTCCTTTTCTCACCAGAAATAAAAAACCGTTTTCCATATTTTAGTTGTTAAGACCTCCTTTATTTTTTCTACAGTCCCATGGGATGGGATATTTTTCTACCTTCACCTTTTTACCCACATAATAACAACGGCTGTCTTCATAAGTCTCACAAAAAGAAGTCTTCAGACCAATAGAAATTCTACTTGTATAATGGAAAATGTAGTGCCATTAGTAGGAAGAATAGATTGCAGTATAGAGTGAATTCACTTAAGCCTCTTATAAGGTCCACGTTGATACAGTCATTTGGGCCCTCAAAGTACTGAATGCAGCCCAGTGGGTCCACCACCACTAATACTTTTCCGGCTGTATTGGATTGTGCCCCTCATTGCATCACGGCCGTGGAAAAGTGGTTTTTAGGCAGTATCCCTAAGAGCTGTTCAGGAAATTTGATAATAGTAAAGAATTTTTTACTGTTATCAAATGTCCTCAACAGCTTCCAGCAACAGGTTCCTCTCTCTGAGTAGAATTTTATGTAACCAAAACCTGAAAATTTATAAAACCTGATTGCCATTTCAACCAGTAAAATTTATTTACGAGGTGATTTTAACCAAATATACGCCTACAATACGTGATAAATAGCAAAAAAAACCTCTCGATAAAGGTTAATAGTCGAAGGAAGTATTCCGGGCAGTATGGAAGGACTATGTATTGGATTTAAAGATATCAACGATATTTACGTCATTTCAAAACGCCGGCACTCGACGCCAGTGAGAAAACAAATAAAGCGTGGTTAGCGCAATTAATTTATTTGACGACACATCCGTTCAACGTTGTCATCTGCTGGCGATGTGAGGGCTAGTTTAATTTGGAAAGTAATTATACTGAGTTGTAGCATGTTTGTTTCTTGGGTTTGGTCAGGAAATTTCTTTAATCAATTGTATTCAACTCCTAGTTGTAATTAGTGTGAGGAAGCTGTTATATAAAAGGATGTGTAAAAGTAGATACTGAATGTTTACATCTCTCTGAAGTTGAAGAAAAGAATGACATAATGGGTGTTTCTAATAGTCGTCTCGATGATCTATCGAAAAATGAATATATCCAGAAATTCATTGGAAAGGAATACATATCACCTAATGAACCTTTTTGGAATAGATTTCTTTCATTTTCATTCATGCCACCAATCACAAGGTAAGTCCTGTTCTTGTGAATCGGTTAACACTTGTTTATTTAACTCAAGTTATAGTTATCAACAAACTGTGTTATTTTAGTTCGGAGCATCGGATCCTAGACGAGAGTATTCAACCAATTTGTCAGCAACTCTTCACCAACAATGCTCATACCGGAAATTTTGGTTCTCTTCTACATGTCTTCCTCATCCGTGCGACTGAACTCCAAGCCTCGGCACAGACGGAGAAGTAATATTGTATTGTTTTTAATCACATCTAGTTTTGATATGTTTATGTGTTCTCGAATTTTAATGACGTTTGTCGTTGCATTTACTTTTTTATAGTAATATGTTCTGCTGGCAATCTTACAATGCGTTGTTTCTTCTGAGGTGCTTTATTAAATATCTCGTGGAAAACCATAAAGAGGAAGATCTTGTGAGACATTTGGAAGTGCGACCACCAAGAAATGAAGGTTTGTCAATTTTATTTACTCAACTGTTTGTGTGACAAATTAGAGAAAACTCATTGTGATGATAGAATAGTAATCAATGAAGTTAATATCAATCCTGGGTGAACAAGTATTTTCGCATCTCCTGCCCTCTCTGATCCTCTAAAAAAATATTCCTGTCCTAGCGGTGGGGTCTCTCCCCAACTGGACAGGCTGGCCCAGGCTCTGTATATAGTGCCGCTTAGTGAGGTAAACCATAACGTAACATGAGGCGTATGGTATACTGTCAGGTGCACGTTGAGTATTGTTAAATATTGTGGCTATTCCAGCATTTCTCTCTGCGTTCAACGTAAATTGATTGGTTGTATTTTTTGATTGGGAATAGTGAATTACCGTACTAAAAATTATACTTTTGTATAACTGAAGCTTCATCTAACATAATATGGCCTCTTAGAAAAATCCTTCCTTCTCCAAGAAAGATGTTCCCTCATACTATTCAATAATGTCATAATTATGATGAATGAACTGCTATTATTGTAAGATCAATCAGTAAAACATGCATATATTCCTGTCGCTTCTTGATGTGTAGATCTACAGTCTTTCATGGCTATTTTACAATGCGTGGTCATCCAGTATTCTATGGAATTAGCTCTCTCACCATCCTCATTTGTACACCATTTCTAGCTCCTTTCCAAATCCATCCTTCCCAAATGGAATCCCTTTTTTCATCTTCTCAGTAATCACACATTCCACACCTGCTTGGGCCTCAGTACTGGAACTATCAGTAAGTTTACCAATAGATCTCATATCAACCTGATTGGCTCAGTCCAGTATGGTACATGTAATGGGCTGGCCAGATCAATATGAGAAGTGAGCCAAGTCAGCCCACTTTCTCCAAGTCAGAGATTTTGGATCAATCTGAAGGGGCCAGACTGTGGTGCTCTCCACTCTGATTTTGCTTGTCAGTGTTGGTAAACCTGGCAACCTCAATCAGCTCATTTCCAGATCACTGTGAGTTCAGATAGATCTGAGATTGATTGCTAAACGTACTGTATGCTACAAATGGCCTTGCAATGGCAGTGTCTGATATATGTATTTTATAAGATCCTTCTTAATGAATAATTATTGTTCAAGCTCTTCATTTCTACAAATTATACAGGTGCTACCTTGAATCAATCCAATAATTATTATTAGTATTATTAACCAGAAACATCTACATATATTATTAGTATTAATTACCTTAAACATCTACGTATACTCCATTATCACTGTCCTCATCCAGGTTTCTCAGGTGCATGCGACCACTGATCTCTCTTGTGGATTTAACATTTTATGTATCAGCTATTAAATATGTCCTTAGCAGCTATGAAATATCTGTGCCTGCCTGAATGTTCTTTGGGATATTTGTCTGAAGACACCCAGCCAGCACAAATTATGGACTACCCTCCCTAACATAGTTATAGAATAGATGTATAGGATAATGGTAAAAGTGGCATATTTTACCTGTTATAATAATTATCAGATGCTGTGTCTGTAAAAAAAAGGTAGGCATAGTGTAAGGTGTGAGTATTCTGGTCCCTAGTTAGCCTAATTTCTGGGTAGCCTATCCCAGTCCTCTATTACACCGCCACCTACCTACAGTTGAAGGAACCTGCCTGAGGGACATCTTATTGATATACCTTATCAACCATGCATGTATCAATTCAAGGTGTCAAAATAACCATAGATTATGTACATCCAAATTAACAAATTATTCAATTTACAAGTAGCAGAAAACCTTGTTTTTACCTGCTACATATTAAAAATACTACCCAAGTTCCAGCAGTGCAACATCATCATCTGTTTATTACCAGTTTTGTACACTTTATCATGAAAACATTAAGTGCTACATCAACCTTTCAACTGCGATAGGTACATTTTTCACCTGTCACTCTGTGCGAAAGAAAATGGGCTGAGGCGTGTCCCTCTCTTCAGAAGGGAGGGGCTGGATAGAGTGGATCATTCTATTCCCCTTTGCTATGTTTCAACTTCTCGTAACCATTTGTTAGACAGACAGAATGAGAATTTCAATTATCGCAGTTATAGGGTTTGATAACCGCATTCTTTTGTTTTGTGAAATAGTGCATTAGTGTTTTTTGTATAATGGTGTGCTTGATGTGAGGGAGAGAGTCTTGAGACCGCATGTGTGCTTGGAGTGAGTTGGGGTTGTGAATAAAGATTTAAGAGTTTAAGTAGAATTTTTTCAATTAGAGTCCACAAGAAATCCCATTATTACCAATCTATGATTGTTGATTATGAAACTTGTTGATTGTCCATTCGTGTAAGAGGCTGGCTTCACTGATTGTGTTGGTATGTATTAAGAGTCTGGATGACTCGATGGGAGATCAAGTTTTTGTGATTGTCTATTGAGGTGGTAATTAATTTTTTTTTTTAATCTGCTATTATTATTTGTTGTATTAATGCAAGTTGTTCATTTAGCCACACAGAGTAATGATGAGGACTTCACTTCACGAATAGAACTCCTGCTGGATGCCCTACCAGAAATAATAATCAACGTTCCTATAAGGTATTCAGTAAGTCATTGATACATAATGATAGTTCATGCATTAATTAAGTCTTTACCTATTTTCTGATCATTTATAATTTTTTTGTGCTGATTGCATTTAAATTGAAGATTTTGCTCAAAGCATTTTCCAAACACTTTAATAATTTATGCTTGTTTTCAATATAGGGACTTCACTTATCAACTTCACCTGGAAGCTGTCAACTGTCTTTTGGTTTTACTCTCAGTTCAGATGTTTTCGCAGTCACAAGCGTCATCCCTCACTGTATATAGGTAATTTAAAAGTTTCAATTTTCCTTAGTTAATTGTTTGTGTGTAACATAATATTCAGTGGGGGGAATGGCCTTCAAATATCTTGATTCCTGGCCAGGACTTTTTATCTGTTGAGATTTACTGTCACCATTCAGATTATTAGTAAAGTAAGTCATCATCTTTCAACTTAAGAGTTTTCAAAGATGCAAACATACATGGTCTTGTTCAAAATTCAAATTTGTGCTGCAATTCCTAATAAGGTGGCAGAGTATAAGGAGTTACTTGGCCGTTTCGACTGGCAGTGTGGTGTTTGAGAACTCACAGATGGGTTAATTTACATATAAATCAATGCAGAGAGCTGTATGCTGTTGGATAACTTCAATTTTACATGCCTGGGTGAACATTTTTTGCCATGCAAACAATTTAATATGTTAACAAGCTTCCGTAAGGCAGCTCATTCATGTGTCAAGGACTAACTGCAATAATCCTGTTCTAGACGTAAAGATTGTGTTGCAATATAACCGTAACATGGATTTTGATAAATTGTGTTTTCTGTTTGTTGTGACCACATCCATTAAGATATCCCAGTATTTTAAATTGCTATCAATTACTTTTTTTTAAATTTACTCATTAGTCAAAGTTCTGAATCAAATACAATTGAAATAATGCTTTGCCATTTGTATAATAATATTTTAGTACTCACTTGGTGTCAATATCATATGTATTGTTTCTTTGAGATGGAAAAATTTTTCTTGCTTAACCATAGATAGGTTCCATAATTGTCCTCCAAAGCCCAGGCAACTTTCTGTGAGGGAATTATATCAGATAATGGGGTCGTTTACCATATTTTTTTAATTGCTGAATATGATAGAGTTTGTAAAATATAAAGACCCGTATTTTTCCGTTTTTTGATCCGTCAATTATTTCTAGAGTTATAGGCGTTGAAAAACTGATGTTTTTAACCCTTCCGGAAAAGTGGGTGTGGTGCAACCTCTGACGTATATCGTCTTCACCTTATCGCAAAGGGGGGGACACAGCTGACTCTGCCAATCGGAGCAGTTATGACAGCATCTGCACGAGCAGACCTTCCAAGAATCCCCCTCCTCTCCCTCCCCTTCCCATAAGAGCAGTCAAGCTTGGGAGGAAAATGACGTCAATGTTATCGAAGCAGCTCTTTCGGTGGGCGTCACCTTTTGCTTATTTTAATTTTTGATTTATGAGTGAATGGTTGTGGTTAGAAGATAAATTTTTTCACTTAATTTCTTTTTTCGTTTCCATCTAACAATTTCGTGTACAAAATTGCGATTTCGGTTCCGAGTAAACACCCCCATTGGTGCTCACCATCATGAATTATATTTTAAAGACATTTGTAACATTCCTATATTTTTCTTGGAAATTTTGGTTCCCATCCCAAAGTATTGTTAATGAAATGGAAGGGGGGTGGGGAGGGGGAGTGTGATTCAATCAATTGAAAAAATTACGTGGGTGTATACGAAGTATTTGAGATTGAAACGAATATTGTTTTTCATAAAATTAATGGGAAAAAACCCACAAAAACTGAAAATATAGAGCTAATACATGCCCAAAAAACATAACTTACCTTGTAAAAAACAAACTGTTGTAACGGCGCTTCTCGGTGTGGGCAACTCTGGCTGCGGCAACTGCACACGCTCCGAGGGCTATCGAATGACTGACAACGAAAAAGGAAGAGCTACGAGGTGGTGTAACCCGTAGACGGCCTTGAGAACAGATTACGAGCTTGGACGATGATCGTCGTCCGCAGTCAGTGGATGGCACCCGGCGGACGACAATCGTCGTCCGTCAGCGTTGAACGTGTTAAATAATTATTGGTATGGTGACAGGTTGGGGCTATATATTTTGTTATACATATTTACATGAGGTAGTCAACCAGCAAAAGGCATTATTTGGGTATTCTTGCTTGGGCAAACTTATTATTGATTTAGATGTAATGTTAATTATTTCCATAATAATACGCACAAGTAGGTAGTGGTACATTTTGTTTAATTATCTATGTGCATTGATTAATAACTCTTAATTCAATCTTTGTGGTGAATGTCTGTGCCTAAAATTCAGACATAGATAAATTAAATACTATTTCTTAGATATAAGTAATGTTATATTGTGTGTCAACTGTACAAGCACATTTATTAAATACAGGACACTTATGATGGGAAAATGTTCAGAAAAGTCCAGTTTGCTCTCCAAAGCATTGCTGGAGCACTTCACAGCCCAAGAGAAACTTCCCTTGAGTTTGCAGCGGAATGGTGCTGGAGGAAGTTTTATGCTTGGCTTGGCATGTAAGAATATTTGAATCACTTTAAAAAAAATGTAGTTTAAGTAAAGATTTGAATCGTTTAATGTAATCCCTTAAACGTTTTTCTTTTGAAGTAACTTTTTTATCATTTCCAAAATATCTGGTAGTTACATATAAGACCTTAATGTGACTGTAAATTTTCATAATTATGAGAAAATTGTGCCCTTGATGACACATTTGCTATGGCACAAAATTGCATGGTAGGAATTATAAAAAAAAGGGTTATTAATGTGTTCATGGATTCAGATATTGAGTATGATATTAACTTCATGTTGCAAAGGTGTCAATATACATATTGGCTTTGAAATGTATTGTTTAATGTCATGTGACATGGAATATTTTATGGGGAGGAGGCATGTGAGAAATGGTATTATCTTGGGAGAAAATGAAGTAACGTGAAGTACTCACTTTGTTTTACCCTTAAGCCTGTTTGACACTGTCCATTCTGTTGGCCAATCCTTTGTATAAATTGGATTGTATTCCACTACTTGTCACATCCCACCAATTTCCCAATCAATCCCACAATCTCATTTACAATTTGTAACAGAATATTGAATTGTAGCACATGTTCTATTTTCTGCTGGCCAATCTCCAATCAGAGATCAGCTTTACCATATACTAGTGACCAAAACGACAACACCTATGAATGCTGCTTGTTTGGCAATAATTTCTAGGTAGTTTTGAGCTTCAAATTTCTGTTACAGGCATATCTAATGCATATAATAATAAATAATACTTTTATTACCATCTTGTATTTCAATAAATATTCGATAAACCAGCTCTAGCTATGTTCTTTTTAAATATGATATGGCATACTCATGTGGGATATATGAGCATTGTTTTGACCAATATTAGTATATCTATGCCAAACGTATTGTCCAATTTTCACCCGATATTGAGCCACATTATTGGTCCAATAAATTGAACCATATCAAATGGGCTTTAGTTACAATGTAGACTGAAATACCCCCTCACATCCCTTATCCCCTCTTCTGCCAAAATAGCACTTCCCATTTAAAACTAGCGGATAGCTCTCACAAAGAAGAGATTTTCTCCAAGCTTCCCTATACCAGCTTAACTATCCTACGATTTTGGGGTTTTCAGATATGCCCAGAAGGCCCTGCCCAACTGATTGTCCTTGGAAGCTCCCATCCTTGTCCGTTCTTCCTTTCATACCAAAGTCCAAGCAAGGGAAAGGGTGCACATGGTATTCTTTGGAAACCTAAATTGTTTTATGGCTTGCTGTTCAGTTAAATCGTGTGTCTATATTCTGTCCTTTTCCTTCAATAATCCCAACTCCAGTTTCAACCCCCACACCTATATATTTTGGGCCAGTGTGGAAACGGAAGTGACCCGGGCAGTTGGGAAGTGGATGATGCTGTGGCATCCATTTGGGTGTGTCACTGGCAGCTCAAGCTTCCCCTCCTATTCCACAAGCCAGTAAAGTGGCAATTGGCCTTTGAAGTAAATCACAGTGCACAATATTATGTGATACCAATTATCACCTGAAGTGGCATAATATTGCATAATAACACGCAGGCTCCTGTTTCCAAATCACATCACAATATTGAGTATACATCGCATCTTCTCAGTGATATTCCCTATATTGTACATCCTTGTAAAAGGTTTGGAAAAAAGGGGTAGTGATCTTCTGAATGATTATTCAATTAGTGGACTACAGTAAACCCTCTAGAAGTCATGCTTACTAATTCATGGATTTTTTCTAAGAACCTGACTATTAATGAATTGTTCTTGGAAATGGCAAATATCCCTTTTTCATGGAAAAATTTAATTTTTTAAAAGTTTAATGCTAAATTACCTATTAAGAAAACACCCTTGAATGAATTACAGTATATATATAGTGGTAACCTTGGTGCTGATCTTTAAGTCACCGAGTGCATCCAGGGAATGTAGAGAAAATAATACTGTAGATCCTGGTTAATAGGGCCACCGGTTATTTGGGGCAGCCGCTTATTCGGGACAAATCATCAAGAACAGAACCCAATTGAAGAAAGTCCCTGAGTTTTCTCCGGTTAATTGGGACAGGAAGCCGCTTAATCAGGCCATGCATCGGCTGTATTTGCCTCATACTCCCTTGAAGAAATACAAAGTTTTAAGCTCTTGTAAATCATTTGGTACATTTTCCCTATTCATTTGAACAAATACCCATGAGGGAATCTATTCCCACCTTCACTGTCTCATTTACCGTCACTAAACGAAGTCAGTCATGAAGGCGCTTTCAATTAATGCTTCACTGTTTGTACACTTGCCTTCGTCCTCGGGTAGTCCAACTCGATTTGGTTTAATGGTCACGGAGCTGCATAAAGTGTAGGTACACAACTTGGCTTCATTAGCGGAGTATTCCATTAAGGTGAAGGTTAGGCTGTAGGCGATGCCGCGTAAGGATTTATCGCTGGCTGAAAAAATTACAATACTGGACCGAATTAAGGACCATCCACCTCAAACCAGTCATCGCCGTTTGGCAGAGATAACAGGAGTGCCGAAATCAACGATAGCCCGATTAATACAGCAGCAGGATAAACTTAGAGAAGATTGGAGCAATAAAGGGAAACAAGGAGATCCCCAAAAACGCCAACGCCAAGGCAAGGATCCTGAAGTCGAGGACGCTCTTAATCAATGGTTTACCATTGTTAGTGGACGAGGAGTTAGCGTCAGTGGACCTATGTTAAAAAAGAAGTCGGAGGAGTTAGCTTTGAAGCTTGGCCATACTGATTTCAAGTCAACAGATGGTTGGCTATGTAGATGGAAGAGTAGAAACAAAATAAAGTTCAAAAATGCTCATGGAGAAAAACATAGTGCTGATTTTGCAAGTGAGGAGGAATGGAGATGTAAGCGGCTACCCACCCTACTTCAGGAATTCAGTGTAGATGACGCGTACAACGCCGATGAAACCGGCCTGTATTACCGAGCCACACCTAATGGCTCTCTTTGCTACAGTTATATGGAACTAAGTGGGTCTAAAAAAGCGATGGATTACTGTTTTGTGCTGCTCAAACATGTCGGGAAGTGATAAAAGGAAACTTTTTGTGATTGGAAAAAGTGCTAACCCTCGCTGTTTTAAGGGGTTACGAATGAACAGCTTACCGGTGGAATATTATGCCAATAAAAATGCGTGGATGACTGCAGACCTCTTCAGCCATTGGTTAACACTTTGAACGCGGCACCATTTTTTGAGTTACCTATCCGGTGACTGAAATTTTATTTACTAATTTTCCGATAGATTTCAATGCTAAAAGTCGTTATTTAGTGTTTAAAAATTTGTTATTTAAAAATTGTAATTAATATAGTTTTTTTTAAAATGACAGGAATCACCATCACGAGTCACCGGCATGATCCTGTAGTGCGTGTTGCATAGATATCTCCCGTTCATTTCTGGCGTAGTTTTTGCGTTAGGTCTCTGTATTTTTTATTATATTAATATAGTTTTTTTTTTAAATGTCAGGAATCACCGTCACGAGTCACCGGCATGATCCTGTAGTGCATGTTGCATAGATATCTCCCGTTCATTTCTGGCGTAGTTTTTGCGTTAGGTCTCTGTATTTTTTAATACTCCCATATTATTTCATGAGGGTTATATGTACATTCAAATGATGAATTAGAGCAAAGCTGAATGTGGAAATTGATAAAAGGAACATGACTGTGGTCGTGGGTTTTCCTTACACTTTCATAAAACGGCTAACATTTGTGTCTATGAGAGAACTAATTCCTACATGATTCCCTCTTTTAACACCTTCGTTAATAGTTAGTTATATACCTGCTTTAAAATGTCTAAACCGAAATACACCGCCATGTCTTCATATTACCTATCCTTGTAGAATATAGTAATAGGTTTAGTTTGCGTATTCATCAAAAGAAGGATGAATTCTACGAGAAATAACAAAAGTCACACGCATTTTCATAATAATTTTTACATAAGAGGCTGAGACTCTTTTAGTTTTGAACTGATTGACTCTAAAACTAGAAAAAGCACTTGCAATCCAAAAGTTTAACTAATATTAAATATATATTTTTCCAAAAGTTTCCGCTACCTACGTTTTCAATATAAGAAGATGAATGATCTATTCAAAGAGTCAACATGTATTTTCGATGCATATTATGTAGGAAATCATTTTAAAAATAATTATCACTCTTTTCTAAATCAATCTTTTATTTATTTAAACACAACTTTTATCTTATAACACAATTAATTTATATACATCTTATATCGTTATGATATTCCTCAAAACATAGAATGAGACACAATGGAGGGCAGCCATCACACTCCGGGCAGTAAAAACTCGATTCCTTTGTCCCTTTCCATAGCACTCCCGGCATCTTTTTTCGAGTGTTCTTTTCCTATTTTTTTTCTCATTTGAACTAAGCATGAGTGGGAAATGTTTCAATAAGGCCTTGATCCTTGGAGTAGGCGAAGGATAAGGTCGAGGAGTAGGTGTGGGAGAAGAGGGTTGGAGTAGAGATTTTATTGTGGTGAGTCGGAGAGAGTAGAGAGATACCCTACTAAAGGGAAGGGTGTCATTTCTTTTGTGTCATGTCTACTAGTATGGTGGGATTTTAAGTAAAGAAAATTATTGTTTACAAGGAAGAGGTGGAAAATGTGGATGCCCCACTTCTGATACCATTTAAGTGTCTTCCTCTCTATTGGGTAGTAAGATGTCATTTGATTCAAATTTTCAATGTCACCCAATGACTTATATTCAGCAACAGCCTCCGGTTTGGAAGTGAAGCCACCTCCTCGCCGGTGAGGGAAATCGACCATTTGACTCCCATATTGAGAGGTGATCATCAGAACATCCCTTCTGTCTCTCCACTTAAGTACACAAACGCCATCAGAAGTGAATGCATCCACAACCTCAACCCTTTTTACTTTTGCAGATAGGATGGAAGAGGGTTTCCCATTCCGGTTAGATCGGGGAGTGCCGTAGGTTTATCTTGTTCGGGATTTTTGGGCTAGTGGAGGCATCGCAATATATCCATTAACCTGCCACGACTCATGTAGCATCGAAAACATTGAAAATTGATCAAGGAATCTGTACTCCAATAATCCGACATCCTACTCAGAGGAATGGTTCCCATGTGGTATAATAATCCAAGAAATGTAAGAAATTCCTCAGGGCCCAGACTCTTCCTTTCAGAATCCCAGCTTTTGGAGCTAAACTGTATATTACGGAACACATTTGTTTTGAAAATGTAATGTCTAAAAAAAATAGAATTCACCCCTAGCGTTATTATATCAGGAAATCTATAAATGTTACCTTAGATGGAACCTAAAAATGTATAAATTTAGAGATAAAAAAATGTGTCGCGGAAGACGATAAGACGTCATGCAATCTATTCCTTTCCTAAGGCATATGTTTATTTGTGATTATGAAATGGTTAAATATACAAGTGACTAAAGATAGCAATGAAACAATAAAATGTCCCGAAAACGTTAAGAAAAATTATTTAAAAAAATAGTGTTTATACCCCTGGTGAGTAGGCAAAATGCAATTACAAGCGATCAAAAAACAATAACAAACATGTAAAAAATCTTTATTTCGTTAGAGTATTATCCCTGATCTAAAAATTGTTTTAATATGGAAAAATGGATGGAAAAACACGAAAGGCATTAATAACTATATAAGAAAAAAGAAAGATTAAGTAGCAGTGCTCACCAGCAAAACAATGTGTAGTCTTCGAAATAAAAGCTCCCGGAACCAAAACTGAGCGCACTCCCTCAAAGTAAGGTTCATACTGATGACTGCAGCACGACGGCAGTGCCCTAATGCGTGACTGAGAGCAGCAAGAACCGATAGAAAGATGCATATACCAGTGACGGGAACTCCCGGCATGAGTCACCGGATAGATCCTAGGATACGGGAATTCCCGTCATGCCGCATTGAACGGGTTAAGCAGTTGGGATGAGGAACTAGTGCGGAAATCGAGGAAAGTGATTCTTTTTCTGGATAATTGTACGGCACACCCTAATTGCTCCAATGTCTTAAAAAACATTCAGTTGGAATTTTTACCAGCCAACACAACATCTCTTGTCCAACCATTGGACATGGGGATCATCAAAAATCTGAAAACAATATACCGCGCAAAATTGGTTGATGACATTTTGGCATCAATAGAAGATAATCTTCTGACATCGTCTTCAACTGCAAAGGAAGTGAGCTCAAAAGTGAACGTCCTGCAAGCAGTCACGTTTTTGGCAGATAGCTGGCATGAAGTCACCAGTAAAACGATTAGAAATTGTTTTATTCATTGTGGTTTTAAGCACTCAAGTGCAGAAATATCGGAAGAACTGGAAAGTGAAAATGAATCCGTTTCCGAACTGCGTCAAGTTAAGAACTTTGAGGCGTTTGAAAGGATCGACTCCAATATGGACTGTTATGACAACAGGGATAGCAGCGATGATGATATAGTGGAAACTATACTAGCTAAACAACAAGGTTTGGTTGAAGACGAGGAGAGTGATGGAGAAGAAGACATATCTAAATGTAGCCGAGTGATTTCTGCAGATGCCAGGAAGTTTATTGATGGGTTGCGACACTACTTTATTCAAGAGGGCCACGAAGGAAGTCCGATGTCATCATCAGATGTCTGTGCCGACTTTGTGAGCGCGACGAGGGTGAAGAGAATGAAGCAGAACACCCTGGACAAATTCCTTCGGCGAGGAGCTACACATTAAATAAATAGTAAGTACCCCTGATTTCTATGCAAATGAGCTTTAGATCACCAATTATTCTTATCTAGCATTTTATCGTAAATTCTATGTCTGATCACTAATCCTTCTTTTGCAGGATTTCGTGAAAGGAATTTATCCAAAGTAGATCGATGCCAAGAGATTTTTTGATGACACAAGATTTCCAAAAATGTTAATACCTAATGTATGTTTTCTAGTCAATTTATTGTTTGAGTACTATATAATTAAAAATTTTGCATTTTAATTGTCATTTAGCTTTCTGACTTTCATTTTAACGCTAGTTTAAACATATTTACGGGATATTTCGGATAAATGGGGCAGCCGCTTAATTGGGACAAAGTACACCGGTCCCGATGTGTCCCAATTAACCGGAATCTACTGTATCTCCAAAACCAGTTTTGGTTGACTAGGCAACCATCCACCGGGAGCAACCAGGGATATAAATAACGATCGTAAATAGTAAACTCTTTCACACTGTAGATAAACTTAACGAAGCACATAACAATAGGTACAAATCTCCAAGTCCTGGGAATTTTCCTCTCACGTCAGTCATGATAACTCAATGCCTAGGAGAAGTCACCTCTCACCAGCACCCTGATGTCAGCACCTTCCCCCCCCCCCCCCCCCCCCCCCCCCCGCCTTTCCCAATACACACCACCCCCACTAGCACATGATGTCATCACACCAACTGACAAATGAGAATCGCCTTCCATCCTCACTCTCCGCCTGGCTCTTGACAGGTCTCAACCTGCCGGCCTGGTTGCTCCAAGTGGATGGTTGCCTAGTCAACCGAAAAACAGGTTTCGGAGATATTATTTTCCCTGCCTTGATTGACATTTGGATATTCCTGTGTCTTTGGACATTTTCATTTAAGCCAAATTAGAAGCTCACCTTGATTCATCCAATGCTGTAGAGGTTAGCCGCTGGACCTGACGATGACACCTTAGTCGATGAAATGTGTTGTGTATTACATGGTATTGAATATAATGGGACAATACAGCCTCGGCTGTATTCCCTGTAACGTAATGTAATCCCTGAAACGTTGTTCCACCATGTTACGCTGGATATGGTCGATTTAATCGTATGTTCATCTAAACCTATCTTCACTGGTGTAAGACTAGCATATTTGTTTAGTATACAAAAGTATCTTTCTTTTGCTGCTGTGTACTCTGGATAGAGTCATTATTTAAATGCACTAATTGATGAAAGTCATAACTCCACTGGGATAAATGAAATTTTAATGGGGAAAAATATTGTCTTTGGAAAATAATATAATTCTTGTCATATTATAAGGAAATTTAATTAAATATAACTGATTTGACCAACAATTGCAACACCATACAGTTTCTACTCTTCCGATCATACAGGTTCTGTATCTAACATAGAGGAAGTGTCATTTTAATGATGTCATAACAGAAAAAAATTGTTTGACTCCATTTATGAAAGTATGTGGGATATATGACATGTGTTCTCTTTCTTCTGCAAGGGCAATGGTTGAACTATGCAGTAGGAATTGAAAAAAATTAATTTTTTTCCCGTGAATGCATTGGTCAAACAATGAATGCATGAGTATGTTTGGTTGCCATAGCTAGTTGCCAAGTTTAGCATTAGACTGAGACTAAATGGTGGAAGTCCTCAGTATTTGCATGCATGTAATAACGTTTTGGACATTTCATGCCAGGGAGAGAGTAATTTGCGGCAGAAATGAATTTGGTTCTTGAAATTTCTCACAGTGCAGCTTCTCCATGGGAAACATTCTGAAGTGAGAAATCCTTGAAAGTCATTAATTGTTGTTATCATTTTTAAATTTCTAATTTCTGTATTTTTATTTGTAATATTCAAATTAACTACACTGTTTATCTCTGTTAATATTTATGTACTCTTGTTCGTTGCAGCTGAGATATGGAACATCCTTACTTGGGGAATGGGGCAACATGCTGATGCCGGAAGAATTAGCGACTCTGGCCCCAGTCCAAACGCTTGGTCCAAAGAAATCCCTCCTCTGGCTTCTCAATCTCTTCTTCTCCTGCTCTGTTTGGTGAATCACTGCACAGTTAATACTTCTGCAGCACCAAATGGACTTCATAATCCTTATAGGACTGCGCTCTTCTCCTTGGTGGATTCAGCATCATCACAAGGTGAGTGGATGGTAATTTGTTTCTGGATTGCCAATGGTTGCACTAACATGACATATTTAAGAAAAAATAGGATGAAAACATTTTAATAAATCACACTCGTAGACTTGTGATACAGTAGAAACTCGAAAATACGAACTTCGAAATTACGAAATTTTGATTTTACGAAGCAAAATCTTCGGTCCCGACCAAAAGGGTATCTAAGTGTATGTAACAGTACGCGATATTACGAAATAACGAAGTTTTAAAATTACGAACCTCGGATCTTGGTCCCGACGTGAAAAAGTTACTCGTTTATACGAATAGTGATGGATCACAGTAACGTTTTCCGGCGCTCCTTGTCAGAGTTAAACATCTAATTAATCATCAACGCAGAATACATTATCCACAGAATGTATTACCTGAACGATAACTCATTTTCAATGCTACAATAGTAAATGTGTCGTTTCGCTGGGGCATCCCGCGGCCGCGTTCGGCGTTCGCGTCCAGCCGCCGGAAGTCACTGCCGTACTCGTCCAATCTATATCAAATGGGTTCGGTTTTACTGATACGTCTCGGCCGTCGTGTCCGACGGCTGATGCCCGACGTCTGCGTCTCGACTGCTCTCGAAACAGTCCCCCAATTTTCGGGGATTTTTCTGTTCTCCTCTCTCCGCATTTTATATTACGCGTCCTTTCCAGCTCTTTTTTGTAAAACTACTTGCAACATTGGTCGTCCTTTTCTTCGTCTTCCAACAAAACTAAATCGTCACCATCCATTTAAAGCGTAAAATCAACTCACTCTCAGGAAACACAAACCGATAATAAATTTGTAATTAAACTAAATACGCATTCTCCCACATCGCCCAGCCTCGGAAACAGGATGTAGACGCCTGAATGAAACCACCCGGCCGCGTTGTCTAGCCGCGACGTCCAGACGCGACAGTTGGACATGGCCGCTGGACGCCCCAGTGAAACCAGACTTTAAGGACGACTTTGAATCGTAGGTATCGTAGCTCATAAAATATGGAACCAATCGGACAAAAAATGCGTTTTGCTTTGTTACCACGAGTCCACAGAGTTGCCAACGAGTAAAAAAATGTAAAGTAGTCCTGTACGGATTATACTCGCCGTAATTGCTACAACCAGCATTTTCCTCTCATGATCCCTGGCATTTTTTGTTACCAGTTTTCTCAAACATAAATCCATGATGATTATTCCTGGTACAGAAATCGTTTGCCGCGCGTTTGCAATAACTATGACATGTATCGGAGATGGTGCTATGTTGTTCGAGCGGTAGATTCAGTCCTGAATATAACACAAGGAAGCTTTTTTTCTCACTATTTCAGGCTGATTACACTCAACCTTGCTCGACGGCATAATTATTCCGGCTGGCAATAGTTATCATCGAAGGACTCATGTACTCAAGAACTGAACTATATTTTTAATAAACATTCATTCGTATTTCTTCTTGACTTATTATTCACTGATTCCCTTTTCTGATATTGCCGGAATGGATCGGAAATTAAGGGAATGAAAATGCCCGCACATTCCCATATTCTTTTTCCCCACTAGGCAGTCCCCACCAGGAAAATTCACCCAGCTCTCCTTCTCCTTTGCTCCAAAACCTCGGCATACTCTCCCCCATCACCTTTCTCTCTCACTTGCGGCTAACCTATCCCTCCCACACTGGCTATATTTCCCCTTCAAGTGACCCTCCGTGTCCCCCCTTCCCGCTCTATGAGTGGGCAAGAGCCATCCCCCTCACAACCAAGCCCCCCCCCCCCCCCCAAGCCCGCCCTCCGGGACATCAGGCCCCTTAGAGTGCCCCTCCGTCCCACCCCCTCAACGCTAGGCTAGCATGAGATGCCCCACGCTGACTTTGCAGGCCCCCCATACCAGCTCTTGGGCCCTTTAAGAAGTTCCCTCCCCAATCTCAAGGAATCTGTGCACGCCGATGGGTCTAACTCAGCGTAAATTTTGTTTTGCGGGCATATCTTGATTCATGGTAAAAGCTCCACTCGCCAGAGTCATGTCTTCCCTCTCCGCCGACGCAGCAAATTGAGGTAAGGGAGGAGGAAGATAAGATGCGACTATTCGGCGTAAAGATGATGATTCATTCGATGTTTATTCTTCGCGCGCAGCCCTTGGCCTTGAATCCCAGGTGGATCACCCTTACAACAGACGTAAGATACTACGAGACCATGGGCCTCGCAGCTGTTTTTGTGAGCGGGCGAAAGGAGTAACCCCCACCCACAGCGAGGGGGAAAGGAGGGAAAGAAGGCAGCTTCCAGCTTGATGCGTGGCCTAAACTGGAGCTGCAATGCTTGGACGCAAGTCTCCTTGCTTGATCGTAGGCAAAGGAAACACGATTAGCAAAAATATCCCACATTTCAATTCAATAGCGAATGTTAAAAAGAATTCTGAGATATAATGAATGAAGAGCAGGCAGGCAGACCTACTCTGAATAGAACCACAACTGAAGCTTTCGTGTAGTAGAGTGAAAAACGAAAATTATTGATTTGTAATGTTAGCATCGTTAGTAGCCGATGAAGTGTAAAAGGAACTATCAACCTTCACCGTTGAAGTGCGTGGCTTGTACACCCTACTTCTGAAAGGAGGTACACAGCTCTTCTATAAGCTCTTCTTTCAGCTCTATCATCTTGGAAATAACCACGCACAAATAAGCTGAATCCAAGGGAGAAAAACGATAGTTATTTCGGGAAATTAATGGGCATAGCATTATTTATACAAAATACATAACGTGTATCCATCGCATAGCATCCGCGAGAGAATCTTATTTTCACTGTCTTAGCTTAACGTAGGTAGGTACATATATTATGCCTGACGCGGAGAAAGGACCATCTTCTAACGAAATTTTATTCCTCTAATTCCAATATCCGGTGTGCCAATGATCGCGCAAGTCACACACTTCCTTATTGTATGCATCCTTCAGTATTACTGATGATTAAACATCGCTTACGCTTCAGTTAAAGAGTTTTCCAGTTAGGAAATAATATAGAACAATGCGCTATGAAGGTTCATAGGCTTATTCCAAACTGCACAAAAAATTTTTGCAAAGATGCTTCATTGCCTAATCATTCATTGGAAAAAAGAACGGCAAGTTAGTTGTCGCGATGTAAATTTCCGCGGGTCTTAGATGGAAGTTTAATTCTTCCGAGTTTCGGGATTTCCGCCGTGAAAAGATGGAACGATGAGGTGGAAATCCCGAAAATCATCGTCGCCTCATCGTTCCATCTTTTTACGGCGGAAATCCCGAAAATCGGAAGAATCGATCTCCGACAAATTAGTTGCGTTTAACTGTTTGCACCTCGTGGGCATGAACACACATTTAAGTATACTTTTATGAATTATAACTTCGTAAATCATGCAAGTACGTCGTGAGAGTTCATCTTCATTTAAGGAAACAAAAAAGAGCTTCATCGCGATGTTTTTGAAAGATACTCGTTGATACGAAATTTGATATTACGAAGTGCCGATTTTTCCGGTCCCGTCGACTTCGTAATTTCGAGTTTCTACTGTAATGGCTCATATAATAGGAATCCCTGACTGAAGTCAAACATGTTAGTGACTGGATTAGTGTGACACGTGTTGCTGTGGTGAAATTCTAACCACTGTTATTTTAGTCCTTTACACATTATGAGTGATCTTCAGCCTGAGTCCCATGGTCCAATTTTCATCCAGTTTTTTGCTCAAACATATTTCATCCAAATTTTTGGATGGAACAGAAATGTCCCACGGTGCAGTATTTTGGTCCAAAACAGATGAACTGATGAAATACGATAAAATAGTAAACAAAAAGAATGGCTGCCCCTACCGAATGCGAATAAGATGAGACAATTGTAACTTTAGTTATGGAAGCTGTTCACAAATTAAATTAAGTTTTGCAGCGTTTCTCGAAAGAAGAACAGCAGTTCACGAGAAACGCTTGTCCAAAGGACAAGTATTTTTTCCAAGACGGGTGAGCAAGATGAGGTTAGAAATAGAAAAAACCACAAAAGTATGACAATCTAACTAATCAAATACTGTATTTAAACAACAAAAGACAAGGTACAAACCAACAAAATTGAAATACTCTTCACAATTTCGGGAAAAGCTAATAACTTGCACCAAAAAGTCCATGGCGCAAAAAGGAGAATCGACAATCACCAACTCTCCTCTCACCTAGCCTCGAAATCGTCTCTATGCCGTCTCGACTCCAACAGAGGGCGTGAGAGGGGAGGTAATCTCTGGGGTAAGGAGGGGGTATATTCTGGAAGGTCAAAGTGCAATGGGGTTTAACGTGGAATTCCATTGGTGCAAATTGAGGGGAGGAAAAGGTGGCATGATGTGAAGGGGGCGAGGTGGAAGCTTAGGATTGGGTCATCCGGGACTCTTTTTTCACTACGGCGGGGGAACACTAAATAACGGCTCGTACGATGGCCTAACTTCTGGTCTTCTTGCGCGCTTTGGGGGCTATATAAGTGAATACCACACTGGTCAGGGGACGGCGTGGCTGGACGGCGTGGCTTGACGGCACGCTTTGTCGGAACGCTGCAGTCCGGAATCGTTGCATTTTGGAATCGTAGGCATTGTTGGCGTCGTTGACTCCGCCTGTCGTTAGCTACGCCTGTCGAGCAAGTCCTGCGGCTAAGTCCGGAGGATAATTAGTCCGCCGAGGGGTTATGTCCAACGAGGGGGGGACAGGGGGGGGGGTACCAAAAAATGCCACAGTTTATGTAAACTAATCATCCATTATGTAACACATACAAATTCATCTTTTTTCACAATTGCAACACTCCAGTCCAAAGGGCACCAATGAAATCACATTCCAAAAGTGCAGTGCGGTGCTCACTTTTATATAAGTCTGTGAATCGTTGGTTTCATACATTTGAATGGATTTAGAGCAAGTTCTATCCGTTTGGCCCAAATTTTCTGTACAAAATTTTGTACCAAAATCCATTTGGATACATTGCAGCATGTCTCATAATCTGAACTGTTGTTGTATCTAATTTGTACAGTTGAGCACCCTTAATCCGGGAATCTGTAATCCGGGGACACCCATATTCCGGCAAGTTTGCCATGACCACCTACCCGGTACTTTACTTTAATACCGAAACATTGCTTCATAACCTGCCAAGATATTATCCCATTCCATTCTTAATGTTTATTTTCCCACTCCGAGAATCAAAATAATTTAAACATTAATTTCTGGTACTTTGTGTACACTGTAATTGTTCTGCAACTTGAGCTAAACATACAAAATTGAAGGCTCCGAGGTGGACTACGACTACAGTAGAACCTCTTTTTTATGAACCTCTAATTTACGAAATGACACCAATTTACGAACCATTCCGCCGGTCCCGATCTTTGTATATAGGAAAACCATGTAAAATGACCTCTATTTTACGAAACCTCGATTTTACTGATTTACAAAGTGAGAGGCCGGTTCCTAGGAGTGATTGACCTCGGTTTTACGAAGTTTTTGAAATGATTTTGTAGCACTGAACTTAGTACAATGGAATAACGATCGCTGTATACCGCGACAGGAGCAGATGAAGCCAGATTGAGCCAGCCATGTTGAGAGGGCCCTCGGTTCAAGTATTTCATATGGAAAAATGTGGAATAATCGAATGTGAGCATAGTGCTTTTTGAAGTGCTTAAACTGTAGCAAAAATCCCAGAGACTGATCATCCAAATCGTAATTCAATCCTAATTATATGATCCAAGGAAAAAATGTTCAAAGACGCATGGCACGACGACTACTTTTCGAAAACAATGCCCCAGTTCATAAAATAATCAGATTAGTGCTTGGTAATTTCTTTTCCTTTTCTATCATTTTGTGTATTGCGAATACCTAACTCGTCTTCACAAAGGATCCATATTTTCTCTGGAATTATTTCAAATTAGCTTTAAGGCAGTTGCCGCAACCCCAAATCAGAACTTTGTTCAGCCTTTCACTTGAAAATAGCATTCCCGTGTGCAGTTCTTTGCTGCAGCTGTCGTGGAGCTTAGTTTCATTAAAAATACTAATTTTGCAATAATAAATTACTTATATTCAAATCTTGATGCAATTTGATTATTTAATTTTTCATTAGAATCGTTTTACGTCGTTAGGTAAGAATTTGCGATCGCCACTTTGAGAACGCGATCGCTTTCTGTAGCCACGAGTAAATAGTTCTCGTAAATTACCGCTAGATGTCAGCACTGTAGAACGCATCTTAAAAAAGAGGGAATTTCAAATTAACTGAGTTAATTTCTAAGATTGACTTTCATCAGCGGCGAAATATTATTAAATGTATTTCAAACGATACACTTTCTTCAAAAAAGGCATTTTCTGGTCTTTTCACTGAAATATACTAGGTCAGTTGGAACTTTGTTTTGAAATTTTCTAGTTAAAATGCATCCCTGGCTTTCCCATGTTAAAATGGCTTCTTTAAACACAAATCAACTAGCACTAAATATACCCCTTTCGTTAATTAATGCATAACTTCATACGCTTAAAATACTCTGTGGGATGAGTTAATTCTCTTATGAGTTATTCCCCTTATTTTGAGATCTACCAACTGAACAGCTACAAGAACTTAATTCAGTTGCAGCAGCCAAGTTCATACCATTATAAATTTGTAGAAAAATATTCACCTGTTATTTTTTTAAAATTCATGGATGTTTCATTCTCTTTTACTAAAGTGAGTCTCCTAGGAATAACACCTATAGGAATAGCCTTAGGAATAATTCCTATGCTATACAGCAAATCAATACAATTGAGGTGTAATTTTTAAATCTTTTCAATTCGATGTAGATACACTGCACACAGAATTTCACGTAATACTGCACGTGCATTTTTCATTGACCACTAGACGTAATTTGATAAAATTATTTGTTTTCTGCTTTTGTCTCTACGTAATCATGTCTAATCTATACAATTGTGGCAACAGCTGAGGAATGCGGCATCAGTATTTAACGTTAATGATTGCAGAAAAAGTGAAATTTATGAAAAAGCTTGATGCCGTTGCATCGGTGAAGCACTTGTCTGCATGGGATGCGTTTTCAGACAAAATATTAATGCAGATAAATTAATAATAATTATATTAAAAATTTTAATGCTTCTCGATGTGTTTAATCCTTCAAAATGTTAATGCTTCTTAATGTGTTATATTGTCGAAGATCCCAAGCAGTGGGAGAAAGAGAAAATCCTCAGAAAATCCTCAAAATTTTACTGCCAATGTGACAAGAAGAAATGAATGACAGAGAATACTATGAAAGATGATTTAAGTGCTGATTTAGATCGCGTGGTTTAGATTGCATCGAAGTTAAGGGCTTAGTTATTATTTCTGGCCAACTGCTAATGGAGCAGGCTAAACTATTTCAGAAGCAAATGTAATCCAGAAGACGATGTGGGAATTTTTGCGTGCATGGAATAGTAATTCAAACTCAGTTCTAAAACATCTGTGGTTTAAATTGTGGTCTGCTTTAAGGTTTGATGTAGATGAAATATGTGGAGATTTCAAAGGCTTTCATGTTTTTGAGGATATACATATGATGATGGAGTTGGTTGACAGTGCAAACAGCATCATTAACCCTCACTTACTCAGTGATTCAACCCAAAGCGAGTTGGTTTAGATAGGTTAGAGTAGAGCTTACCCCATACTAAGCCAATGGCGTGTGAAATTCACACATGCAGGGTAGGGGGGCCAGTTCCTTCCCTGAGCCATCTGCGATTTCCTTCGAAATTTATGACACTCAGAAAATCGAATCGCAAGGATTTTAGATGGGGGGTGTCCGGAAAGGCTCTTGCCCGGGATCATTAACCCTGAATTGAAGGAAATGGAATTGGTACATTTAGAGAAATGGATAGGTAGCGACCGCGATTCTCTCATCACACACGTTACTCAGATGATGAAATCATTGAAATGGTAATTAATAACATTAAATTCGAGTGGGGATGAAGATGATGAGCTTTGATGATTGTTGAATGAGAGATGAGATTGTTGAAGGGGAACTACTAAACATGGTGGTCTTTAAAGGATCATCCAGTCCGGTTGCCTGCAACGTAGTGATGGGAGACCGTGCAGGTGACACAACCCATTGACATTGTGCTGAATCAGCTGATAACAAATCAAGCGTGGTCGGAAATAAGTTGTGCGAAGCGCAGCATAAGAAATATGTATTAAATTTTATATATCCATTTGCAATGCTAATATTATGCTTAAGAGTGCATAAATATGATGAACATGATGCTAAGCTTATGTTATTTTCACCCACTGTGCAACTTCGATACTTTTTAGGTAATAACTTTGTGAATCAAGAAACCATTTCTTTCTGATTATTCTCTGTGACTCTCTTAAAAATCTTGTTCAGTAAAAGGCAAACGAATATATTTTGTTATAAATAATTGAATCATTTCAATAAAAACATCCCGGACGTCAAAAATAAACCATTAGCCATGCATGACCCATAGTCCGGCAAAATCCCTAATCCAGCATCACTTCGGTCCTGACCGTAGGGGATTAAAGATGCTGTACTGTATTTGTGAAAATTTGATGAAAATTGGGACACGGACATCCTGTGTAATGCCTGTATTTTTTATGCATCCCATTAAAAGTATAGAATGTGTGCTGCACTTGATTGTGACCAAATTGATGCTATCATGTATAGGACAATACTGTAGAGCCTATAAAGTCAATATTCAGAGTAGTCTATTAATATCAATATTCAGAACATATTTCTTAGCATTCTCTCTCCCATAATATATCATAAGGCGTGAGACGCCACCAATTTTTCCACCATACTTTCACCCAGATTTTGAAATCCCACTCCCCTGGTTTCCCTCAAGTCCTAGGCGTCATCAGGAAACCCTAGGGACTCACAAAGCACATCTGACCAAAGTTTTTTCTGGATACTGTTCAGTTTCACCTCTCACTTCATCCCAGAATTGTTTTATAATTTCAATGGCCTTTAAAGTATATTTTTTCAAGCGTACACTCTCTGGAAAGGGACTAATAAGCCTCCAACATGGAGATAATTTTGATGTAATAACTGCGGGTGTAGTACTGTTTAAATGCAGCAATGACACACTGATCCAAGAGCTGCAAATGAGAATTAGTATTAGGTGGCACCACCTGTATTTCACTCTCAGCAAAGGAATTTGGGTGGCGTGGTGCATTCAGCAGGAGCACTTCAAATGTCTTATTCTTTTCCTTCAAGTTCTTTTTCGCGTTGCGAATGAAGGAATGATCGAACCAATTCCCAAATAGTGTTGCTGAAACCCAGGCACTCCTGTTGCTTATCCAAAATACAGCCTATGACTTGGTCTTGCCCTTCACTGCCCTCAGGTATTCACCTCAATCCACCGACATCAGTTTACTTTTAGTCTCCTTCCGGGATGGTGCAAAAGAGAAGAGCAACTTCTTTCCTTAACTACTTTAAAGCCAGGTGCCGACCACTTGTCTTTGGCAATCCGTGTTCCCTGGGACATTTTTTGTCCAAAATAGGCTAGTTTCATCAACATTAAATACTTGATCAGGTCGATAATTGCATCTTCCAATAAGGTGTATGAACAAAGCTGGGAATTTGGAGGCTGCTTTTTGATCATCAGATTCCCTAGCAATCTGTGCATAATGGAGCTGAAATTGAGTTTTTAATTTATCAAACCACACTCGACTGGTTTTAAAAGAAAATCCTTCCAGTTCTTCATCTCCATTTTGTGATTTCCAGTGGCTATAAATTTGAAGTGCTTTACCTCTAATGATAGGTTCATCCAAATGAGTATGCTTTTGCGCTTGAACTTCTACCCAAATTTTCAAATGTATTCCTCTGTCTTCAAAAGTGTGTTTCGCCTGCTGGCATAGGAGATACTAGCAGATGCACCCGAAACTAACATTTGAATTATTTTTTCTTTAGTCATCTTTATATTTCTTGTAGTCGTTTCGCTGATATCGTAATGTCGATGGGGCTGAACTTTTTCGAAGTTTATTCAATAATGTAAGTTTAACTTACAAAAGTAATGCATTCTTCTTTTTCATCCCAAATTCATCAGCAGGACTTTCTCCGGGTCTTTTTGGCCCCACTTCATTAATCAACATGAAGGAAAGTACACACTTCATAATAAGCGAGAAGAATACTGAACTGATTATTATATTGGTGTAAACTATTAGACAGATGAAAATGGTGAAGATTTACGCCGAAATACTGGTGCAGTAATAATAATAATAGTATTGACTGTTTGTTTTTCCGGGATTCATTCCGCGATGTTTAAAAATTGCAATTTTTAAACATCGCGGAATGAATCCCGGAAAAACAAACAGTCAACACTACATCCGCAGAAGCCTACAAGCTAATAATAATAATAATAGTTTATTTGTGCAAAGATTTAATTTTCTCATGGTATAAGACATGTCAAGACAGGGCCGTATTTACCAATTGGTGTACCCGATGGTCGTCGGGGGCCTTGCTAAAGAAAAATTGTAAATATGGTTGTAAAAGATTATAACACTGGGGGCCTCATTCTAGATTCTGCCGGGGGCCTCATTCTAGATTCTGCCGGGGGCCTCATTCTACATTCTGCCGGGGGCCTCATTCTAGATTCTGCCGGGGGCCTCAGAGGTCATAACGTCACTGTGTCAAGATGATGTATGTACAATTAAAATGCAGAAACAATGAAAACCAAACACAAAGCAAAAGTTTAAGAATGTCATGTTGGTACAAGGCTCACAATGCAGATAATCACCCAGTTTGATTAGTCATATAAATATTCATTTACCGAGTAAAAAAATTCTCATGAAGGAAATTTTGAACATCATTGTAATTATTATATTAATGATATTTAATTATGCCCACATTGGCTGCTTTAATTTTGTAATGATACTCTTTGATGATGTTTACTCCACCCCACACATTATACTAATGAGGAAATATTTAGGCAAAATTTTATCTTTGATTTTAATCTTTGATTTAATCTTTATGTTTGATTTTATCTTTGAAACCTTTTATTTTATCTTTATCCAAATTTCTTTCAATTTATTAGTAGATACAGCAATTCTTTCATTGTTAAAGATTAGTTTGGCATTTGTAAATATTTTATGATAATGATTTTTCAGAGATTTATATTCTACTTTCAATTCCTGATCATTGCTTAGTTTGCAAAAGAAAGTAAGATTTTTAAGTTCCTGTGACATCTGCCAGATTTTATCTGTAACCCATGGCTTTCCAGTGGACCTCTTTGCCATTTTTACATGCCTTAGTGGAAATTCACAGTAAAAATTATATTCCAACTTGTTATAAAATAAGTCAAAACTATCATAAAAATTTTTTGCATCATAAACCTCTTGCCAACTTTCTTCAGCAAGACAGCCAATAAAGGAGGCAACATTTTCTGCATTGAAAAACACACATCACGATAACTGGGGGATTTTCAAAATTAAATTCACAGTGGATGGGAATTGGTCAGAGATGTCAGTGTCAAGAAGGGCTGCTTTCACGGAGGTGACATTAACATTAGTGATTAGATTATCAATCAATGACGAAGAGCTATGAGTTTACCCTTGTGGGAACATCTAAGATTAAAGGGTTTAATGAAAAAGTTTTGTAACAAATATATGAAGTCCCTTTTTTCAGTATTGTCACATAGTAAATTGCAATTAAAATCACCGGTTTCTATGATTTTAGAATCCCGATTGTAATCTTCTACATAGTTGAGAAGGCTATCAAATTTATCCAAAAATACCTGGAAGTCACCTGAGGGTGAATGATGCATGCAAATGAGATGTTATTGGAAAAACTAACTGCAAGAGAAAAAAGAACTAAGCTCTGCAATCATATAATTGTAAGTATCTACCGAAATGTTTGGGTGATTGGGCGAAATGTTTGGGTGGGAGAGAGTTTCGAACCAGGGACGTCGCTTGGAAACTGATAAAATACCAGCGGTAACAAATAATTTTGAAGAATTAATGTATTGCACATTTTCAGGAGCATGTTAGAATCACCCGAACATTTCGGTAGATACTTACAATTATATGATTGCGGAGATTAAGTTCTTTTTTCTCTTGCTATTAGTTTTTCCAAAGCACAGCGCTGGAAAATCACGGCACCAGGCAAATTAGAACAAATGTTGTACGCGCGTCGTGACTGCGTGGCAAAAGATACGGAAATTAAAAGTCACGATCACACTTCATGCTCTTCCGTTAATTTCGTACACAAAAGACGACAGGGCGTGCGGACGTATTTCCGCCACATACTAATTACGTGATTTAGGTTAATAACGTATTTCACTATTTTACGTACTAATTATGTAATTTTAGCAAATTACGTAATTAATACGTGAAATAGTTAAAATGCATCCCGGGTAAACAGAATAAAAATATGTAAAATCAGGGACAGTCGTAAAACGAAACTGCGATGAAAAAAAATTGGAGATTGGAAGTGAGTCCTTTACCCCTAACCCAAACTGTACTGATTGAACATGAATAATTATTAGCTTTATATTGGCAATAAAATATTTCAAACTCGTTTTTTGACGAAGTTACTGGATATGTAACCCTTTATGGGGGGTGATTTGTAAATAACTAATCAAGGACTACCTGCCTGGCAAATTTCGTCAAAATCCTAGACCCGAAACTCCGACACTCCCCTTGTTAGTGCCAGTTTGGACCAGTGTAAATTAGAATCCGTGTTGCGGTAAGCCGTGTTTGGGGAAGTTTCACTGCATATGAATGTGGACTAATTTCACTTGTTATTGACTTTTTTCTTTCTGTCAAAGTATCTAGCATATTATTTTAGCTTGGAGAGTTTTAAGTGTTGCTAGAAGCTTAGGAAATCAGGAAAAGTTGTGGAAAATGCAGAGGTAGCTTGGAAAATCATCTTTACTTCTGAAAATTTGGCAAAGGTATATTGCAGTTATTGTTGGATAATTTGAATGATTGCATAATTGTTGCACATAAATGTAATTTTATATATACCCAGAAAATTATTGGTTCCCCATTTAGCTCTTCTGCTGTTTGACAAATGCTGTAAGTTTAAAGTGAATATCTAAACAAGCTTATAGGATGTAAACACCTTAATATTGGACATCCTTTCCCCATCCTTACTCCTTTCCCCTTTGTGAGTGTGACGGGTCACTGGCGAAGGAGATTCCTCGTAAACCCTGATTGTGTTCATGAATGTGATTCACGAGGGTGACTGTACTTTGTGGGTGTACAAACCCGAGTGCATAATTTAGGAAAAGTCCCTGAACCCTGCATGTATGTGTACATGTGAATGAGAATCACAAGGGTGACTGTATCATATGCAAACCCACGTGAATGATTGCTTGAAAGTTATCATCAATTTTATTTATTCACTTTAGTTATTTACTATCCCCCACTTTTATTATTTTTCTGGCGTGTATGATGGATCACTGGCATTGGAGAAATTCTCGTAAACCCTGCTTGTGTGTGTGATTGAACTCAGGAAGGTGACTATATTTTGTATACAAACCTGAGTGAGTGAGTGATTGTGTGAGTCACTGTTCGTTTTATTTTTACCTTGATTCCCTTAATTTTGAGTGTGACGGTTGTTTGTGACATGTGAGAGAGTGTGCGAATGTGTCATTTACTGCCACTTAAGTTTCTCCGTATGCTTGATTTTTTATGTGTGATTGAGAGCTCCCTTACGTTGTATATACTCCTTCTTTCTCCCTCTCCCCCCCTTTTTATTCCTTTGCCCCCTAAGGTTACGACTTTGTGGATATTAATCTTCATTTGTTACCTTAATATTCATGTGAAAAAAAATAAAAGCAGAGGAAATGTCTCTAAGGTTAGTTAGAAAAGTTGGAAAAAAACTAGCTAGGAAAGTTAGAAATAAATGTAATCTCCAACGAGTTAAATACTAATTCTGAGGTTTCAGGTGTGATTGACTGGAAATGTAACATAATAGAAACTTGAAAAATGAGCAATTTCCACAGAGGAAAACGTTTATGGCAACCAAGTTTAGCTTTTTACTTTTCAGGCAACATATATACTAAGATCTCAGCCAACATAAGCTACAACTCAGGCAACAATAAACAATCTCTTGACTCAGGGAGACATAGACTAAGTGTCATATTGCCTCTTTAAACATCACTTTCAATAGCAAGTGTCTTAAACTAGGAGTGACCCCTAATTGCGTATTCATCAAATACAAGAGCTCATCACCTTTGGCTTTAAAAGCCATCGCAGCAGCCCAGATTGTGTGGGTGCAGAGTGAATTAAAGTCATGGTATAGGAAACAAGATGCTTTACGGCATTACATCTTCCTTCAGCATTTGGAATTGACCCTCAAGCTGCATCATGCTAAATTCGCAGTCCTTGATGAACATGTAAGGAGCCGAATGAGAGAGATTGACGAACTGAAGCTGGATACCATCAATATGAAATTGGCAGCCTTATCCAGGAAGGAAACCAGAGAAGAGCACCAGACAATGCTGATGGCTACGATCCAAGGTGAAGTGGAATTTTTACCCAGAGTAATTAACCTATCATCACTCGAAATCAGCCCCCCCGAAAATGTTATTAGTTAACAAAGGACTTAAATGATGCTCCCTACCTCGACCTTCAACTTCAAGAACCTCGCAGCCGATTGTGAAATAACCCTGGGAAGCAAACCATTAGGCACTAATTAATTAGTGGCCAATGCTATCAGAGACGACGTCTGCAGGAAAGAGTCATCCAGCTTCATTGGCGGAAGAGAAGACGCTGCGGGATCTAATAAAGGACGTAAAGGAGGAGCAGCTAATAATTTTCAAAGCCGACAAAGGACAATGCATGGTGATTTTGGATGAAGCAGATTATAAAAGTAAGTGCCGAGTTTTTATTTCAACCAACAACATCGAAATTCTCTGCTAAGATCCGACGAAGCAATTCCAAAGAAGGGTAAAAACTGAAATCGCCTCATGCACGACCCTACTCAGTGCTAGAGAAAAATTTTTCTTAACCACCATGAATCCATTACCTCCAAGACTATATGGCTTGCCCAAGATACACAAATAAGATGCTCCAATCCGACCAATGATATCAATGCGCCAGGACATAAATTGGTCTTCTAAGTCAATTCCATATTCAGACAACTGACTGACTTCTCCAGCAAGTATGCGATCAAGAATTCCATAAGCTTAACGGATAAACTCCAAAGTGTGATCCTGCCACTCAATGCAAAGCTAGTGTCCTTCAACGTTCAGAACCTATTCATCTCCATCTCCACTCCAGAGGCTCTTAAGCTGGCTAAAGAAATCTTGGATCACGCAAATGTAAACCCTAAACTAGCAGAGGAATTGCATAGACTAATGAAGATATGTGTGGATCAAAATCATTTCTTGTTCGATGGAGTATACTATAGACAGGAGGAAGGGCTAGCTATGGGATCGCCCCTTTCTCCAATTCTGGCCAAGATATTCATGAACAAACTAGACGAGCAAACCTTCGACCCCGTGAGTAACCAAGCACATAATATTTTGTACCGGTTTCGATACATGGACGATGTCCTCTGCTGTTGGACGGGGAGCTACAGGCAGCTAAACAAATTTCTATCATTCCTAAACTCAATGCATGAATCCATCACCTTCACAATGGAACTTGAAACTGATAAAATGATTAATTTCTCGGACCTTTCCATCAACACTAGTTCTTCAAAGCACAAATTCGCCATCTTAAGAAAACCCACCTTCACTGATCAAGTGATACCCTCGGACTCCTGCCATCCCATGTCCCACAAATGAGCCAGTTTTAACTAAATGATACACAGACTAATAAACATACCTATGTTGGAAATCAAATTTAAAAAGGAACTTCAGACAATTAAGAATTAAGACAAGATTAAACAACGGATACAGTGCCGACATGATTGACTCCCTCCACCCCAAGAAATGGAAGAAGCTTGCGATAGAACTGAGTACTTCCCTCCTACCAGTAGACAGCAACAATGGAAGAAAGTGGTGTAAACTTCCTTATTTTCATGAGTGGTTAAAAGTGATCTTCTGGGACCTTATGGGATCTTATGTCTCAAGTTGTAGGTGGAAGGGTGTGTCCCACCTGGGGAAGAGTCCTAATCCGTGATCCTATCCCAAGCTCCGAGGCTCAACGCCAGCCCTTCTCTTTGCCCTGTGTGGTGGGGGGTTACCACGGCGAAAAGTGACCATACCCAGTATAATTTCAACTTTTAACAGCTATGCCATGTTGAAATAAATACCATTTTTCATCGTACTCCTGATAATCATGCGCGTACGTGCATCTTTTAGTCGTCGTTCTGCGAGAAAAAATAGATTTTGGTTAAAATGCGGTGGGCGACTGCCAGATGGCAACCGCGCAGTGAAATTGAAGTGGAAGAAATACAAAAACGAAGTTTGAATGCGTCTGGGGTATTTTCTGACGCTTCCCTCATAATGTGTACGTACGTCTACTTAGTTTAATTTTGTTATTGGTGTTTTTGACGTCTATGAATGACTCTCTCATCGACAGTGTTACATATCATTCATCGACGTCAATAACACCAAAAACAAAACTACACTCAGAAGACATCCGTACACCTAATGAGAAGAGCGTTAGAAAATACCTGAAACTTATTCAAACTTCGCGGAACCTCCTCCATTTCACTGCGAGGTTGCCATTTTTCCTGCAGTCGCCTACGGTATTTTTACCAAAATCTATAAAACTGTTATTTTTCATCGTAGAATGATGATTAAAAGATGTACGTACTTGCACGATTATCAGGAGTACGACGAAAACTATTATTTAGTGCAATATGGCTTAGCTGTTAAAATTTAAATTATGCTAGGTAAGGTCTGTTTTAGCCGTGGTAGGCCCCCGCCATGCGGGTCGAGAAGAAAGGCCTGCGTTGGGCCTCGAAGCTCGGGAAAGGGTCACGGATTAGGACCCTTCCCGAGGTGGGTCACACCCTTCTGGCGACTACCTGAGACATGGTCCCAAATCATCACTTTTAACCTCATATGTTATCTTGCAAAATATTGAACCTTATTCCCAAAGACAAGTACAGAGTCGCCTTCTACACTCCCACATACCTCGCCAAACTCCTTTGCAAGAACAAGGACACAATTGAAGAAATGAAATAGAGTGGGGTCTACGAGTTGTTTTGCGAGTGTGGAGCCAGTTACGTAGGCCAAACAGGTCGCGACTTTGCCACAAGGATGAAAGAACACAGGAAGTGCGCAGAAACTGGAAACAGCATATCAATGGTGGCAAAACATTTGATTGAATCGGGTCATGAGTGTAGTTTTGAACCAAAAATACTACACACAGCCAGCAAAGGGAAAAATCTCGATGTCCTGGAACAATTAGAAATCAACCTAGGGACGATAAAAAAGAGGCCTCTCCTAAACAAAGTACTATATAATAGCACTCCTATCCATCGACTATTCCTAGCCACCCGTCCCCCTCCCCTCTCCACTTCCACCCCGCCTCCCTCTTCTTCCCTCCCTCCGTGTTTCCCTCTCTTTCCGACAGAGACAGCGGGATTTCCCGATCCCCTTTGATACACCACTGGACATTCAGGATGAGGATATTCTGGCCGAGCGACTACCCGGAGAGACAATGAACAGAAGGGGAAGACCAGCCAGGATTTTCCCGAGGAGCCACTCTGCCCTTCTTCCAGCATTTCCTTCCCGACGTCCACCCCAGGAGACTAGAGATTAGCGCCTGCATGCCTGCGAACATTTTAAGAGAGGAAGAAGAAAACGATGTCCCTCTTTGAGCCTCCTCTCATATGTATAATTCCTTTCCCCACCCCTGGCTCCCTCACCGTATTTTCCAAACCCTCAGGCACTGAAGACCATCCACAAGGTCTCGCCTTTTTCCTTATCCTTCATTCATCAACCCGTCTCACCACCCCTCCTCCTCCTGCCTCCCTATATAAGGCCATACACACCGATATATGTTGCCTGAAGATGCTGTATAAAGCAAAACCTGGTCACAATAAACATTTTTCTCTGTGGAAATTGCTCATTTTTCAAGTTTCTATGAGTTAAATACAGTTGATAGTTAAGGAAATTCCATATCCTTCTAATTAGTGATTAACATTAAATAACACTGATTATTTTTCTCCTAAAGTGTAACTAAAAGAATCATATTCATGTCATGGTATGGAAAATATGGTAATTATAAATGCTCAGTGGCAATATTTATTTTAAATGTTTCAAAATATTGTTTCCATTTCAGGAGAGTGTGTCATTGAGAGGACTGAGGAAAACTACGCAAAAATATTGAGCTCAAAGAAAAGCAATAGTCAAACTGCTGTTGATTTTGGATCACTTTATAACACTCTTTGTTCTACCTTAAGTGATGACCAGACCACCTTATTGCTCTATCTTCTAATTCACCGAAATCCTCACTTTCGAACTTATTTAATGGCTAGATCAGACATCGAAGGATTGGTATGACTGAACTTATAGCAGTTTTGGAACATTGTGAACCTATTTCTCTGATTTATTGATTGTAAAAACATTTTAATTTACATTCACAGGTTGTTCCTATCTTAAAAACATTATACAATGCTCCAGATAGTAATTCCCATCACATCTACATGTCTTTAATTATTCTTCTGATTCTTAGTGAAGATGATTTGTTCAACAAAACAGTTCATGAAACAGTAAGTCTCATAATTTTTCCTGCATTATTTTTCTAGCATATAACAAGTTATTTTGGAAAATGTGGGGACTCCACTTGGAGTCCCCATACTTTCAAGAATTCTGATGAGTTATTGAAAAAGAAATTCATGAATGGATTTTCTACACTTTTGAAGTTGCTGCCTTGAATAAGAGCAACATCTGGGAAAATGTAGAATGGATTAAATCAAAGTCACTCTAAAAGAACAAACTTGGGCCAATCATTCCTTAAGTGCATGCTTCAATTCTATGCTTATTTAAATTTTAAAGAATTTGACTATGAGTAGAATTAGCCTCCAGCTATGGATAAAATTGTGCATAGTACTTTTCAATCCTTTTTTGTATTGCTGGTGATGATTTTCTCCTTGAGCTTTAAAGAACTTACTTTGAACAAGTTTAGGGATAATGACAGTACATCCATGTAGCACAGTGCCCACAAACACAGCTGCTGTGTGAGATTATATCTATGGCATTTCGCTTCAACATCTAGTTTCTTATAACCTCTAGAAATCCACAAGGAAGAAGGATACTTGGTAGTTAAACTGACTAAAGAACCAGGCTGTAAATCACGATTTATGTCCATGTCAGGGTGTATGATTTTTGTCATTGAAAATCTTGCTGTTTTACATTCCTTTTTTGTGCTACAGTAAAACCTCCCATCTGCGAACCCCCTTACAATGAGCACCTCCCATTAACAAGCAAATGGAGTTGGTCCCGCCAAACTGCTATTATTAAAAAGCATGCATTTTTACTCTCTTACAACGAACTTCCACTCAATGAAAACCTCCCGGTCCCGTGAGTACATGGTGACTGCTTTAGGACGAAATTTTTCTTGTCAAATGCAGTTTTTTTTAATACGTCACTTGGAATTATGGTATTAACTCTAGCAACCCATGTTCCTTGTTTTCCTAAATGTCCATCAAAAATCCAGTGTTCGTATATCGTGGAATTTTATGTATTGACATATGATCGTTTTCTGCAAATTTTCGTGACAAGAAAATAAGTCTTGAACCAGTAGGCATGTCACTATTATTGTTTCCAATCATTTTTTCATGAAAAATTGTTGCTTTACAAGGTTTGTTGCAAATAGCACAGTCATAAAGGCTGGATTATCATTGCTATGGGAAGTTGAACGTATTGAAAGCATTTGCTGTACATGGAACTTCAGCGATCGAAAAAAATGTAATGGACCATATTTTAATGTAGACGTATGGGACATGGATATACTGCATAGAAGCCGGACATGGATATGTTGAGCGAAATATTCTGCTTCAACTGACAACTTACAAGTTCATTCAGGTGACTTTAAAAGCACACCTAAATTGGCTCTGTACACGTAATAGTGTTGCAGGGAAAAATTATATGTTTGGTGTCTCTGCATGCGTGATGTGATCCAGAAGAAAGATGGTGGAACTTGGCCTCCTTGAATTTCTGGGGTTGAGGTATCAATTGATCCTGAAATTGAGGAAAATTGGAGGTTGCCAAAATTGATAGGGCGATACGAACCGAAAGACATTTTTTATGCCGATGAAGTAGGATTCTTCTACTAGTGTATTTCTTCTACTAGGAAGTGAGGGGGGGTGAGGAGGAAGGTAGGAGTAAGGAGAGATTTACTCAGCTATTTTGTGCCAACAGCGATATGTCAGTGAAATTACCTTCGCCTGTAATTGTAAAATGCAACAAATCTTGTTGTTTAAGAAACGTAGAACAGCTGTCATGTCCCTGCAAGCATAACAGAAATTCTTGTATGACTGCTGAGATATTTTGGGAATGGGCCATCGGGGTTGACACGCAAATGGGAGGTAAAAACAGAAAAATTCTGTTATTTGTTGATCGCTGCTCGGCCCACAAATTGGAGAGTATAAATTTAAGAAATGCTATGGTGGTTTTCTTCCCACCTAACTGCAAAAGTTGACTACAGCCACTGGACCAGGGAGTCATATCCCACCTCAAGAGGGCGTACCGACAACAATTGGTCCAGTATTTACTTGGAAGGATGGAGGGTAGCAGCAATCCAACTCTTCTCAGATTCAGGAACATTCTCCAGGCCATGCAGTGTATGTGTCAATCGTTGGGATACCGTTTCACCTGCTACAATATGACATTGCTTTGTTAGGGCAGAGTGTAATGAAACTGGATCTAATTGTGAAGTGAATGCAAGCCAAGGGGATGGAGATTGCGAGGAACTGATGGGCAAGCTGAGCATTTGAGATGTTTATTCGATGACTCAGTAAACGAGGATGAAGGTGAAGTGACGTGCTCTGCTGAAAGTGAGGTGAGTGAAAAAGAGGACGGAGACTGAAGAGGACAGTGAAGATCTAGAGAGAGAGTTTGTGAAACACAAGTCCTGAAAAGTCATTCCAGCACTGGACATGATTGAGAAAATCTTGCTCTCTGCTGAGGAATGTTACCGGGCTATTCAAGCATTCTGGTATGCTATTTGAGCATTCTGGTAAGTGGAGAATGCTGTCGTTCATGAGAGAAGGAATAGTTTAAAGCAGGTGACCATTGACTCTTTCTTCAAATAATTTTTGTGTATAGTAAAGTATATTCTAATATCAAAATATTATTCAAGTACATAATTAGTTTGAATTTTTTTACTGTCTCCTGAGTCTAGTGCACGGGATGCTATGGCTTAAATCGCCAATTTAAGTTATAAGTGGTAGCTCAAAGTTCCATGGTCGCATTATGATAACATAAGGAACGCTAAAAATTCATATCTTTGTGAAACACAAGTCCTGAAATGTCATTCCAGCACAATGCCGCGTTTCTTGTAATGCAACATTTGTTGAAAAAATAACTTCTTCACTATGGTGACTAATATTATGGTGATGGAAAGAAGAACATAAATGGTAAGGAAAATCTTAATCATCGCTAGGATTGAATAGTTTTGGAGTTATGTACTGTATTTTTTATAAAACATTCAGTTGATTTTCAATGGCGAACAATAACATCGCGAAACCTCAGTTTCTATTTCCCCAATCAAAATACAATTTCGCCCCACAGTCTTTGAATTTCTTCTGCTATTGTCACCATTACAAATAATATTTATTGTGAATAGTTACCCTAAAAATAATGAAATAGTAGCGTCACAATGTAGTAATCCATATAGTTTGGATACATTTCGTTAGGCAGCTGTGTTTAACTCAATTGATGTCATAGAAAGAATGGAATTTACTTTTAAAAGAACTCAGCAAGTAAAACGAACAACATTCTATTTGTACTTCACCTCCTGAAAAAGCCATGGAGCCACTGCAGTTCGCTACGCACCCTCACGTAGAAACGTCATGTAAAAAAGTCCCTGGCCTCACAGGAGGTTCTTTTTTTTAGTCTTGTCAGGGAGAATGATTGTTTCCACCATGGAAATATTGCCATTATGCATATCAGCAATTAACTCCATTAAGGGGTTATGTTGTTTATTTCCATTCCTTGTAAAAGGAATGTGTGGATATGGTTACAGCAGTGTCAGAATTCACCAGTTACCTTCCTAAATGCTGCCTTTGTAGGGTGCAAGCTGTCTTGAAGTGTGTCCGAATTTGTTGGGCATCAGGTAATGCCCATCAAGCTTAGTCATCCATTGTTATCATCTGCATAGTGGTTGACCAGTGAATCCTTTTACGAAGCCATGTTGGAATCTGTTGTAAATTACTTTCTCTTCTTCCTCATTGTTTTAGAGTGCATTCATTCAGTGTAAATTCATATTAATTAACATGGAAATTATAAAGGCCGTGTCCGAAATTGCCAATTAGCCGCCTAAATGCTCCCTTCTTAGGTAGGGTGCCATCTTGTAGGGTGTCGGAATTCATTGGCATCAGTTTAGTCACCAAATTTAGTCATCTAATGTTGACGTCAGCAAAGTGAGCATGAAGTGTATCCCTTTGCAATGCCATCTTTAAAAACCGTCCCATAATTCTTAGTGTCTTTGGAGGGTAGAAGACTGGTTGCTGTGGTAACAAAATGTAAACAGTTACTTGCGCGGTGTTTATTGCTCATAATGGAGCCGGCGAAATACTATGTGTGAGTTTGATATTATTTCATTTTTTTCCTTCAGAATGATTGAAATTCAAAGGTTAAAATCACTAAGTTAAATTAAATGAGCAATCCTACTGAATAGCGAAAAGTAATTCATATCTATATCTTAATAAGATATTCAACTTGGAGTGGTAAATGTTCAAAGGACAGAAATATTTTTATAAATCGGAGAGATAGGTTACTTTTCGGTTTTTTTCAGTTTCAGTTTGAGGTGATTGAAATTAAGAAATACCGTGAAAATTTCCATCGGGATGTTGGCATCAAACTTAGTTCACCGTGGAAGCAGCTATTCCAAAAAATACAGACCCCAGGAAAGTTTCTGAGGATAATAAACATAGCGTAGCCGGACATTATGAGGGACTAAAAAAAAATTGGAGGGATGGGCGGAACACACCTGGCACTCAGACTTCTTTGGCCATTGTGCCAAACCACATTTGACCTCCCTGCAACTTGCATTCAGGGGACAAGAGGACCGCGGTAGAGGTATGGAGTAGGGTCACCCATCCAACCTCTGTCCGAGCCCAACTTTGCTTAGCTTCGGTGATCTTACAGAAACCGGTGTTTCAACATGGCTAGGCCCTTATGAGGTACTAAATGTCATGTAGACAAGGCTGAATGGAGGGGACATCAGAGGCTCCCCCCACCACTGGCTAGAGGAGGGGAAAGTTCGCTGACCTGACCATATAAATGCTTCTCCGTTTTCCAAGCAAATCCTGAACCTTGCAATGGCCACAAAAGCTCGACCACTGACCCGTAAGTGTATGAGCAGCTGCACCCGAAAACTGTTAAGGACAGTTAGTTATTATTCGCTGCATGAATTGTAAGTTTAATGTAAGTGTAATGGCCATATGACAGAAATAACCTATGAAACTGTATGCTAATCACTGTTGACCAATGTTGGTGAAAAAAATCACTGCTACAACCCATATTTGCTGTAATACATTTCTACTGCGTGAAGTCCAATGCAAATTTGAGTGGGTATTACTATATACATTCTTGAATTGAGTTGAATCAATTCTCATTGTAACATAACCATCCCATTATCTTATGCATGTAAGCATTGGTGCTTAAAAAAAGTTATAAATGCAATGGAATGTAATATGGTTAATTTATAAAATATTGTTGTGCAGTGTGTTGAATAGCTTTTAATGTGTGTTGAATAACTTTTATAGTGCATTGTTTGAAAGATCTGTATTTCATTGTTTTAAAATGTCTTTTACATTAATTCTATAATTATTTCAGAAACTTAAAGGAGTTGCATGGTATACAGAGAGATCCATTTCTGAAATATCGCTTGGTGGACTCTTAGTTCTGGTTGTTATCCGGACCATTCAGTACAACATGTTGAAAATGAGGGTGAGTGATACATTTATAAGAAATAATGTTCATCAAATTTCATGTATGCACAAAGTTCACAGGGGCAATATTATTACGTGGGTCATTTCCATGTCAATTCGACAATGTAACCGATTTTGACCAGACTTGCCAAAACGTCATCATTTGATAGGAAAAAAAACCCCAAAGCCGTTTTGCAAAACATGGATCCGTTTACGAGAAATCGCAATGTTGCAAAATTCAAATTTTGCAAAAGAGACTACACATTTTACGGTATATCTCTTAGACTATTAGAGCAATATATGTGCAAAAGGGCACATTTTAAAGGCCTTGAATAGCACAAATAAAATTAAAGATTGTATTATAAAATATAAAAAAATTTTAAAGTTCATAACAATTTTAAATTTTCAAATCGATTTTTGATGGTGTACATATATCCTCGATTTCGCTCATTTTTTTAATATGGTGTAGATACAACCCTCCTCTAAAGATTAAAAAAGTTTGCTAGAGGCAGTATTTCATTTAAGAAAGAAATATATTTTTGTTTGTAGGTTGCCAGTGGCCATGGCATCAGGCTCACAGTCGACCTTATGGTACTCTGGTGTCTTCAGACCCCAGCACACTGTCTCTTTCATCTACTTGTCACCAATTTCAACCATATGCATACTTTGAATCCCCTTTTCCCATGTCATTCACCAGTTGCTTAAATTAAATAAATCCAACCAGACCATGTAAACAGGTGGGTTAATTGGGCTGTTGTCATTAAGGATATCATTGAGCGTCAGGTTTCTTTTGATCGTCTAGCATTAACAAATTCCACTGCAGGACTAGATTGCAAGAAACGCACGATAATTGGGGAGGGTCTAGTTGTGTGACGAGAGTTAGAGGAACGGTTGGGACCTCCACGATAACCGTAATCAATTTCACTAGCATCTGTTTTGATTCCCAAGGCTACCTCAACTTTACATACCAAAGCCATTACGATCTCACCATCGGAGTACAGAATCCCATGTATCTCTATGACATTCCGCAGTTGTTCTTGCTCAACACGATTTAGACTGCTTCTGTTTCACTTAATTGCCTCTTAAGGCTAATATTTTCACTCAAGAGATGATCAAGGGGTCGTTGATTTTTGTGAGGGAAGCATTAATCACCTCAAATGACTGCGCATATCCCCCAACCAATTCTTCCCAAGAGATATGGATTTGTGGATTTCTTTTTGTTCTTTATGGATTTCACTTGCACCTTTTGAGAGTTCACTTAGTGTTTCACTTAGGAGAATGAGAGATAATGAAAATTTCAGGAGGAAGAAACATTTATTGGGAAAAAAGGACCTCAATACCCCTTTAATTATTTTTTCCTATACTGAAAAAAAGAAAAAGGTAACCCTTTAGGTCATTTTTAGACAAACAGCGGTAATATTAACAATACTTATCTGAAGTAAAGATGAATTTTTGTTCAGTTTCTACTGTCATACATGGAAAAAGCTGACATTTTTTTCATTAGATCTTTAATAATTCAAGAGTCATACTCAGTGAGTAATTATATGCATATTTTTATATCCCAAAATAATTCTTGTTTAAAGTATGAGTCAGAAAAAAATTATGTTTGCTTTCAATTACCATCATATTAAAACTTATTGCTCTGATTGTGGAAATTAAATGTTGTATTTCTAACTAATATGCACCGAATAGAAGGAATACGCTCAATAATTTTAATAAAAGAACATAATTGAGTAAGATTATCAGTAGGTTGGGTGCTTCTAAAATGGAATATATCTCTACTGTGTATCTTTGAGTTTAAAAGCATCTTTTTAGTGGTAGCACTTTTCTTGACTGATTAATTTATTTCACAATAAATTAATCAGTCAAGAAAAGTGCTACCACTAAAAAGATGCTTTTAAACTCAATGATAATGAGATACTCTAAAATACGTTGGCTACAACAATGGTCTTGCAGTATTTATTGTAAAATTTAAAATATGTATCAGTCTGGGTAAAAAATATTATGCATACCAAAATTATGACCAGAATAGAATACTTCCAGAATGAGAAAAATGTGCTAGACATGATGAAACGAAGGGCAAGCCAAATAACTTTTCGGGTCAAGTCAGGACAAAAATTCCAGCATAAGACAAGAGAAAAAACTTTTCAGGACAAGATGAGATGAAAATTTTGGGACATATGTATAAATTTTCAGGATGTCATGAAACAAAAATTCCAGGATTTCGGGAGGTAAACATTTTTGGGACAAAACGAGACTGAAATTTCAGGACAAGATGGGATGAAAGTTTCATGGCAAAGTTCTGTTCACTTCTGTTCCAAGCCCTGATTTCTACTGATTCATTTTTATGATAGCACTCTGACCATAAACTAGTCATTGCAGGTCATTTGGTGTAGGTGTAGATTTGATAAGTGTGCCTCAACAACTAAGCTAAGTAGCACCATGCTCATTCTAATTCCATCGTTTATCATTGCTATTATATGCTCCAGGATATAGTATTTCACTTGATTATTGATTAATTTGCCATAATGGATGAAGATTTGGTCAGGGTGACTTTTTGCCAATGATTTGCATGATGTTATAGTCACTATTTGTTGCTATCATTTCCCATTGTATCTAATGGTGAGAGGAATTTGCATTTCCATTTTGTATAACTAAATTGATAGTAAGTAATTGGATTTTGAATTTGTAATTTTAGCGAGATTATTATTAAAAGTGATGTTTTGGTTTATTGCTATTTTGATTTGTTGCATAATAGTCCTAAAGTGAAGCTTTTATTAATAATGAAAGTTCTTTCTTCTTTAGATAGTAGTCCTATTTAGATGATATTTTCCCTGCGGCTTAGCAAAATAATATTCTGTATTGTGAAATGTGGGGAAACTGGCCCATCTATTGGTTTTACATTCCTCTCCCCACTTTCTTTTATGTTGAAGATTTTCTTATCATATTGCAGGATAAGTATCTCCACACAAACTGCTTGGCAGCTTTGGCAAATATGTCTGGCCAGTTCCGCTCACTTCATCCTTATGTTAGTCAAAGGCTTGTCTCCTTATTTGAAACTTTGGCTAAAAAGCATATTAGGTTGGCTTCAATGATTAAACACCAAATGAAATCTAAAGGGATTGAGGGAAATGGCAGTGTTGCTTTGCAAATGCCTGAGGCTGAAGAGGAAGAAAGTGGAAAGGATGAAATCGTCTCCAGTGACATGGTGAACATTTATTATTAATAACTCAGCTATATCCTTGGCCTGGAGTTTTTCTTGAATTTCTCTTATTATTCTCAAAGATGATACATTTTATACCTTTAAATGTATTATGTCTGTTTTAAGTAGGGTCTTCATCTTTCAGGTGCAGGATTTAAATGTTTTGGAAGAAGTTCTTCGAATGGTTTTGGAAATCCTCAACTGCAGCCTCACTACTCAACTTCCTCATAATCCAAATCTTGTGTATGCATTGCTCTATAAGCGAGAGATATTTGAGCCTTTTCGAAACCAACCAGCATTCCAAGATGTGATTCAGAATATTGAAACTGTTAGTATTTGTTGAAGTTTTGTTGGGTGTGCTTTGATGTAAATTAGCAGTATCAATAATTTTTTTTATCCGAATCATTTTTTTTTCAGGTAATATTTTATTTTTCAAATAAGCTGGAGCAGTTGAGCACCGATTTAAGTGTTGATGAAGTTTTGCAAACAATACAGAAAGGTGCAACATTGTGGCCAAAGGAGAGATTAAAGGTATGCTTTTGGGAATATTGAACTCTGTTAAATGTCACATTCTTTAATAATGTTAATTACAGCATAAACTCATGTACCACGTGCACTTCGCTTTTATCAGCGTAGAAATTGAAAACAAAAAAATTGGGGACTTCCTTCAATCTCGTAGTGTGAGGTTTTGGGGACCTGAGAACTTTCATCCAGTCCCAAAGGCTTTTGTTGCATAGTATGCGACCAGTATCAGTGCAAGGTGACACATACAATGAATACAGCCATTGTTCCTCTTTCAAGCTGCATTTAACTTTTACTAGTTGCATTTAGGTATGAATGATACTGAGGAAGTTCTTGTCAAATGCCATAACGTAACTTGCAATTTTCAATGTAAGTCACATAAAAATAATCGAAACTTTTCGCTGACGAAATACCTTTAGGCATAAAACTGCATCAAATTCTATCCCCTATGTAATCGGACAGCCGCTGTTCTAAGATGGGATAACTGGCAGATTTTCCCCTTAAGGCTCATCTGTTCCTATTAGCATATAGTACTGCAAACATGTTCTTTCTCCGATTCCATATGCACGATTCCAGCACATTGCATTTTCATCCTGCAGCGTGATTTCCTATTTCTTCAAGAGTCTTTAATCCCTTTTAGTTTTTCATTTTCCATATAAGACCACAACTTTTTGCACTTATTCATTTTAGAAATGACACAGTGATACGTTTGGCCTTTTGAAGGAAACTTGAAAATTAAATAATGTAGCCTCCGGAAGACAGGCACGTATGAAGCAAACACAATGTTCATACTGGTGAAAGGGTGTTTTAAATGGCATTGGGTCAGGTGGAATATAGTGATGGCCTTGAACGGCAAGCAAATGAACAGTACACTCCCCCTACTGAGCTTCTAGGGGTCCAGCTACCCTTTTAGGACTTCTGGGAAAAGGGCAGAGAGATAAGTGTCAGATGCCCACCCTCTTCTTCAACTACGATTTCTGGGGAAAAAGGTGTGCATGGTACACATTTTTTATATTACATTTGTTGATGTGTCTATAAATCAAGGATAAACACTAAATTCTATCAGCTGCATCAGACCAATTGCTCAGTTCATCTACATATATAGGTATCTTGAGCAGCGTTATGAAAAAACTGGATTTAATAGTAAGGATTAAAAAAATAATGGCATCCACCAATAAACCATATTTGAAACCAAGAAAATTAGTGAATAGAGTAATATGATTCATAGAATAGAAAGTATTGCTTACATTGGGGATGGTTGAAGCTATTAAGCCTGGTTTGAGAATGTTTGGTTAACCTCCCCAGCATGTACAAATCATATGCTTCATCTGGTCGAATCCATATCTCATGCATGTGTGATGAACTTCTTGTATCTTGTCTTTTCACAGTGTGTTCTTATTGTACACCATCTGAATTATGGGTTTTTGGGGGATGTACTTTGCTGTAATGTAGCAGTTTATATTACATTACTGGTTCACTGTAGTTCTCCTGCCCTCTCTGCAAACCAGGGGAGCATAAGGAAGGCCCCATATGAAAAGCATCAACGATGGCAATGCACAATGTAAAACCAACTTAGCAAGAGTGTAATGCTTTTTCTGGCATTTATTGCAGCAGTATGTGCCATTTGGTAGTTAGAAATAATCGTAAGTGCGCAAATCAGACAGCATACACAGCGCAACGCTGTACCAACTCAAAGCTTGGCTACAGTGCCAGCTGCCACGGCATCAAGGTCAACTGACTATGGGTGAGGACATAGGATAAGGAGGTTTGAAGACATTGTAGGTTGTGCCGCTAGCCTACAATTCTCCTTGGGGATAATTTGTATAAATACCTATTGCGCTTACATTATAAGAAGAGGTGAACTTTTGCCTAAAATTTCCTTTTGATTTAGCCACTGCCACCACGTAGCAATGTCACTGATTTTCATTCTTCACTAATTGAGTGGTATGTGATACTGCTTTGTTTTTTTATACAATCCAAGCTCTCATTTCCTCTAGGGAAGCTCCTACCTGCAGCTCCAGAAATTTGGCATTCAGTGAGCAGTTGCTTGGTGCTCTCTGGATTCTGAGTGTCTGGAGCTGCATAAGGCAATTTGCATAGTGGTGGTGAGGTAGCAGCAACATCTAAATGCTGCCACTGACTCAATGTGTGTGAATACAATATTTTGGTTTTGTAGAGAAGGCTCGGCTGTCATGTTTGACTGCTGATGCCTGACAACCTCAGCCTGACCATTCCTGAAGCAGTCAATATCAGTCAAGTCAGACGTCACTTTTGCAGTTGTCAGTGGTTCTTGTTTGAGCATTGACTCGTCATTTTTCCATTGAGGAGGTAAAGTCAACAAAAAGTTTTCAGAGAGAGCAAGTTCTCATTCCATTCGCATCGTGTACAAATGTTATTGGTTCACATGCTGCTAATATGGCAGTGGAACATGTATGCCTGAATGAAATAATAAGCTGCATCGTCCAACCAAAATGATTGAGCATGGTCACTGAACCTTACTTGATACGACAGCAAAAATGGTGGAGAACAAAGGCAGCACCACAGGGATAGCCAAAGGTGAAGAAGTGCAGGTTAGTTGTAGCTTATGACTGAGCTGAGGACATTTAGGCACTAAAAATTTCAAAATAGGCACTTAAAATATTTTTTCACTCTCCACTCGTCCACTGGAAGGGAATGGTGTGGGAAGAGTGGACATAAGTTTCATCTGTAAATACTATGGGTCATCCTTCTTCTCTGAATTTCATGATTTTCCACAGATATGCCATCCTCTTCAAGCGAATATCATAATTTTCACTTAAAATTGCCTTGTTATTAGATTTTTTTTCCAACTGTGGGGAAAACATGAACATTAAAAAGTTAGGCCAAGTAAACATGCATTTGAAAAATCATTTCTGATAATTTTACTTACTTGAAGCCAATACTTTTCATGAGTGCACAGAGAGAACTCAATTGTTCATTGAAACCGGTCTGTTCTGTAACTTGTAACTGATAACAAAGCCTGGAGTGTGGGATGCCTTTTTTCCACAGTATGCAAATTATGCACCGTTCTTCTTATCACTTGAACATCAAAATCGTCCACAGTAGTCTTTGGCCTCTTTTGAGGCTTCTTCTTTTCCGAAGAGACAAACTCTGCCTTGGAACCACTGGCAATTGCTGCTCCCTCGTTAGCAATCCATATCAAGCTGCATTTAGAAACGCCGCTTACGGTGGCCACACATTCATAAACGCTTTTCCGAGGGATTTGCAACCCTTCTTCTGCTTCTCTCTTCATAAAAATCAGCAAACTATGAATAATTTCTCGCACCTGACTGTGGAGAATCTTCCCACCCCCTGCAATGGATTTCGCGTTTTCCATCACAAAAAATAAAATACCCTCGAAACAAGCCAACAATGACCTTACAATAAACGATGACCCTATGCTATAAACAATAAATCTGTCTTAACTATCTATGCTATATATATAAACAAGTCTTGGGAGAAGCCACAATCGTGGAAAATAAACAATATTCACAGGTGTGAAAATCAAACATAGAAACACAGAAAAAGAACACTCACACGTATACTCGAATATTTCGGTGGTCACAGCCACCTTTCTCAACAAGAAGAGGAATACTAGTGAGGAGACGGACGGTTGGAAGGGAGAGGGAAAAGGATGGCTTGAGGGAGAGGGTGCTAGTGAGAGTAGGGGAGAGGGTGGGGGAGGGTTAATGCATCAAATTGATTCCAGGATATTTACATGCTTCTAAAAGATAAATGCATGTTAGCTCAATTGTGTGTAATTTAACGGGTGGATCTGTAGGAGGGAGAGAGGAAAGAATTGAAACCTTGAAACAAGAGTTAAACGAAGAATCATGTTCAGAGACATGTTTGGGGACAGGGAGAGAGAAGTGCGGAGAGGAGGGGTTGCAGGAAGCACGGTGATTATTCATGCGAATGTTGAGGGGTGTGGTGCATTGGCCAATATAGAAAGCGGGGCAGAGACTGCATTGCAGGTGGTAAATAACATTACTAGAAATACAGGAGGAAGATGGAAAGTGAGGGAGAGAATTAAGAAGATGAGAGAGAGATGTGGGTGGTGTAGTGAAAATAGGGCAAGTCTTGCATTTCGCACGATTACATGGAGTGGGGGGGGCTTTAATGGTGTGGGAGTCTTTGAGGAGAGGATTAGTACTTTTGAAAATACTACCTAGGTTGGCTGGGCATCTGTAGGTTACAGAAGGGCAGACAGGGAATATTTTGGAGGTGGTGGTGTTGTTGGAAAGATGGGGAAGAGTTCCTTAAGTATAAGTTTGAGGGAATGTGAGCCAGGGAAGTAGGTAGTGCAGATGGAGGGGATGTTGTGGCGATTCGGAAGAGGAGGTTTAGGTTGATACGGAGTTTTATGGATTTTTTTGTTTAGAAGGGATTCTGGGTAGCGACGGCAGAGAAGAGACTTATGAAGGGTCGAAAGGAATTCTTGTAGGGAGTCCGGGTTATTACAAATGCGGTGGCTGCGGATGGCGAGAGAGAAGGGAATAGAACGTTTAGTGTGGGAGGGATGGCAGCTGCTATAGTGTAGATATTGAAGTTTATTAGTTGGTTTGATGTGGACTGCGGTTTTGAATTTATTGTCTGATAGGGAAATGTTGACATCGAGGAAAGAAATGTTAGTGGTAGAGGTGGTTGAAGTGAAAGAAAGAGACGAAGAGTCATCAAGTAAAGAAATGAAGGTGTTGAGGGAATCAATGTCGTGTGGCCAGAGGAGGAAAATGTCATCAATGTATCTCACCCATAGTAGGGGTTTAAGTGGGTAGTGGGGAAGAAAGTTCTGTTCACGGAAGCCTAGATAAAGATTGGCGTACGAGGGGCGTATGAGGGTAGGGACTGGACATAAGGTTGGAGGTAGTAGTCTACAAAGGAAGAAATGCATTCCGTGGGCAAGTTGCACGAGGAAACAATTGGGCGGCCAGGATTATTCTCCTTATGAATTTTAGGAAGGAGGTAAAAGTGAGGGGTGCGAGGATGTGGGGGAGAGAGAAGAGAGATTTCTTCGTTATTCAGTCCTTCTGCAGGGCCTCTGTCTTTGAGGAAGGAGGTGATGTCAATGCAGAAGTTCGGGTTTGGGTCTTCTGAGAGCATGGTGTAAGAGGAGGAGTCAGACAGTTGTCTTGAGGCTTCCTTTAGGTAGTCTGATTTATTGAGGACTACAACAGTGGACCCCTTGTCTGCTGTGGTGATGACAATGTTAGGGTTATTGCGGAGGGATTTGATGGCAGAAAATTCTGCTGGGGAAAGGTTCTTATTGGGTTGGATAGATTGTAAGAAGGAGTCGCTGGGGAAACTTTGGAGAGGAGAAGGGTGATGAAAATTTCAACGGGGTGATTGGCGGGATAGTTAGTCGGCTCACGGGAGGAAGAGGGTCGAAATTTTAAAAGAGTCGTGAACGGTGGAGGGACGTTGCTGCTGTGTTGCCGGTTGGGAATCCCAGAAGACCTTCCACCTTAGGTGGCGGCAGAAATTCAATTATATTACCTATTGTAACTAAAAGAACTAAATACTGAAGATGGAGATGAAGCAAAAGCAGTTTGGTTGGCAGCAAAAGCACGAGGTCTGACAAGGGGAGTGTCCGATGAACGGGTCGCAGATCTTGATGAAAATTCGTATGCATATAGAACTCCGAATGCTGTTCACGAATCACCCCACATATGGGCGTATATATCCAATAGTTTAAGCAAAAAAGGCGTTTAAACATTTATAGGTAGTACAAAAACCCTCTTTATCAGCATCCGTGTATCAAGGGTGTTGTAGTCCAGTGGTCAGCCTACGGGACTGCAGTTCTGAGGGATCAGTTCGATCCCCGTCGTCGAACAAATTTTTTATACTTTTTTTCTTTGTTTTTCCTTCGTGGATTTTGATCTTAAAATCTAATTTTTACTTTTATATTCAAAGTTTTTTTTTTAAATGAGTGGAAATATTTTTTTTCGCGAATACCATATGGCTTATTTTTTTTCTTTCGCGCGAAGTCTACGTAATTTCTTTGTTTCCACATTCTTTCACCATGCAGACTTGATTTGTTCTTTCATTTGCAAGACCTCCTGTTGATATCATAATTATACAATAGTCTAAATAATTGTTACATCATTATTTATAAGACCCACGATCACAGATCCCCGTTTTCTTGTTTTGTCGTGATTGAAAAAAGAGGGAAAATGTGATCAGCTTATCTACTAATTTCTGTAATCGAATCACCATGTCTCGATCTAAAGAGATACAAATAAATACATTGTAATAAAGCTCGTCGAGAAAGGCTCGTGTTATAAATGGCGAGAGTGACCACTTGCAGAAAATTTTCATGAGCCTCTTTGAATTTAAATTAATTTCTGGTAGCGCAGGAAGGAACCCCTTTCCCAGCGCATCGGTTCGACCATCTAACGGTTGTTTTCCGAAGGCATTATTGGCCCTCTCTTCGACCCTTCCTCCAAAAACTCTCGCCAGGGTTAGAAAGAGAGTGCATTTCGTTGCATGTTTAGTTTACCGTCAACATTTGAACCGCAAGGAGCTGTGATTCTCAAGCAGTTGTACGTCTGCGACTTTTTTTGTCGGAGTCGTGAGTCTTCAGTTGCCGACAGGATATTTGGCTTCATAAAATCCTTAATTCAGATATGCAATTTCAGTTTTAATTCGCAATACATACATATTATACATATTTAACTTTCGCAATACATATTTAAATTATTTTATGATAAATTAAATTAATGAAGAAATTTAATTGGTGTGCATCTGTATAACAAAGTATAATGTAAAATACAGCGTCCTCCTACTTATGGATTCGATACCTGGAACATCTTCCGAAAGAATTAGTTCTACCAATAATGAAGATGGTCAGGAAAATCTCACCTTACTTTCTGAAGCCTTTCGTCATTATGCATTTCTCCTGCGTGAAGGTGGATATATTTTAGACTCTGCTAATGGAGAGCCCTCCCCGTGCTCCGGTAGCAGTACGAGAGGAAATGTTTTCCATAATTTTGGAAATGATGGATGAGATGGATTTTGAAACGGTTGACGAACTAGTGGGTGAAGATGACCCCGATGGTATGGAAGAATATTTGGAATTATCGTCTGCTTTGACGGAGGACGACAATGGGTGAGAGGAGAAGACGTCGTCTTCGAGTGACGTTAACGTCGGACCTTCACCAAAGAAAAGACGCAGGGGCCCCTTGGAAACAAAAATTAAAGCGGTTACTGTGGCTAAACTCAATCCTCGGTGGTCAGTGAAGTCACTTCGCTCCCGTGTGACACGACGGTTAAAACGACTTGAGGAACTAAAATCCTCGGAAAAAAATATCCGTATGGAAATTTTCTGCAAGTGGTCACTCTCGCCATTTATAACACGAGCCTTTCTCGACGAGCTTTATTACAATGTATTTATTTGTATCTCTTTAGATCGAGACATGGTGATTCGATTACAGAAATTAGTAGATAAGCTGATCACATTTTCCCTCTTTTTTCAATCACGACAAAACAAGAAAACGGGGATCTGTGATCGTGGGTCTTATAAATAATGATGTAACAATTATTTAGACTATTGTATAATTATGATATCAACAGGAGGTCTTGCAAATGAAAGAACAAATCAAGTCTGCATGGTGAAAGAATGTGGAAACAAAGAAATTACGTAGACTTCGCGCGAAAGAAAAAAAATAAGCCCTATGGTATTCGCGAAAAAAAATATTTCCACCCATTTACAAAAAAAACTTTGAATATAAAAGTAAAAATTAGATTTTAAGATCAAAATCCACGAAGGAAAAACAAAGAAAAAAAGCATAAAAAATTTTTTCGACGACGGGGATCGAACGCGGTCCCTACGCACCGCAGTCCCGTAGGCTGACCACTGGACTACAACACCCTTGATACACGGATGCTGATAAAGAGGGTTTTTGTACTACCTATAAATGTTTAAACGCCTTTTTTGCTTAAACTATTGGATATATACGCCCATATGTGGGGTGATTCGTGAATAGCATTCGGAGTTCTATATGCATACGAATTTTCATCAAGATCTGCGACCCGTTTATTGGACACTCCCCTTGTGAGACAAAGCCCGGGAGAGAATAAGGACTTTCACCCGCACCCCCTCCAAGCTCGAGTCCGTCACAATGGACTTGCCCAGGTGGAATTTGAGCTTCTGCGCAAGTGCCTCCAACTTTCAATTGGACTCTACTGTGCTTTTAAGTATTCCCTTAGTTATGCTGTGTATCCTGCTGGTGCTGTGTCTGCTATCATCATTAAACATCTTTGATTACCTTTCTGTTGGCATTATGAAAATTCTAAGTTGATGAACTCTACTTATTGGTCATCTGTATAAAGTGCAAATACAATTTGTGAATATCATCTCATACTTTTGTCACTCCCGTAATTATTTCACTAAATTGCAGTTTTGCTACTTATTATCAAGAAATGAAGTGAACTTTCCTGTCTAAAATATGTCATGGTTTTTTCCAAAAGAAATCTATGAAGCCTAATATTACAACAGAAATGATTTAAATGATGGGAGGGAGGAGACAGTGGAGGAGTGTGAATACAGTTTGTGGGAGGACGGAAAAGCATCTTATGAACCGGCAAGAATCATTAATGCAAAGGAAATGAGATTGAACATGTTGAGTGCAGGAGCCATTGGGAGAAGTTTTTACACATGGCCAGAATTTGAAATTTTATTTACTCTCGACTTACCTACATGATAAGTCAACTAACCCTGGGAGTTGCACGGGAAGTGTTAAGGAAGAATGAGGGTTCTGAGAAACACAAAGGAGAGGGGAAAGTAGATGCAGAAAGGTGAGAGAAATATGAAGAAACAAAAAAGAAAATTTTCTTTCTCACTAAGCCAGGATATTCATGTGACGTTTTTTCTTTACTTTTTAGTATCTGTAAAGATTTCATTGTCAAGATCGTATCACTTAACAAAGTTTTATGGTCTAAGAATGGCATTGATGAGCTTTCCATTCTAGGTATTAACTTCAATGTTGTCAACTTAAATATATGAAATTCGCTGTAGTCTTGTAAGATTTTCTATGTCATCTTGTGAATGTAATTTCTTTTAATTTATCCACCACTGTAAGCAGCTTCTTTTATTTCATGCTGAAAGACCGCTTAGGTTGCAGTCTTTGACTACCATGAGAATTGTGAATGTCATTTATGAAATCAGAGGGAAAAATCCATTCCAATATATGTATCTCTTACTTTCTTATCAACGAAACCTTAATATATCAGTGCAACATGTAATGGGTGCAGCATCAATGCATTTTAAATGGGGAATACATGTACTGTAATTTAAGTACTGTATTTTCCAGAGTGCAAGGTAGAAGCTCATGGAAAATCACTTGGCATTTGTTAGGAAAATTTTAAATTTCAGTGTTATCATCCTGAAAATTGTTGGCCATTAGCATGTGATGATGCGGTGAAAGAGAACTGAGCTCAGAATACCTCGCCTTTGAAATTCCTTTCCAATTTCCTTTTTTATCATATTTATTTTTGCCTTGTGGTAGCATCTTGATTCCAAGTTTTTCTGTTAGCAATATTTATAGAAATAGAAGGGGTTTTTACTTTTCCAAAAAATGTGAAACAAGTTGTATTGTATTTGCTAGAAATTATGGTAAATGATTGTAATTATTGAAAAGTTTCATTGGTGTACAATTTTCACTTAAAGTTTTTCATTTTTTCACAGAAATTTCCAGATCTCAAATTCAAATATGTGGAGGAGGACCAACCTGAAGACTTTTTTATCCCTTATGTGTGGTCTCTTGTCTGTCAGTCATCGGGGCTACATTGGGATCCCTTGAAAGTAAAATTATTTTCACTTGAAAATGGAAATGTGTCAGTGTGAATGGGTTTAACTTAAGATGCAGATTCGGTGAAAAACTTATTGCCTCCTTTGGTAAGAATTATAATTTGCGGAGCACCAGGATAGAAACATTGTCTATGAACATTGAATGAGGGTGTGGAATATATGCCAAGAATGTGATATTTAATTGTTAGAATTGTGACTGATTGAATGTGCTAAGGAGCTAAGAAGAATTTCCGGAGTCACCCAACATTGTCAGTAACTGATACTGTTTTAGTATCATTATTTATGTTCATTCCTGCATAATGTTGTGGTGAAACAATTATTTATGAGATTTAATAATTTTTTACTCTTTTCCATGATGCAGCTAATGAGAGACAGCAAGAATATAATTTTAATAGCTACTAATTGTCTGATTCTTTGGAAAATAATTGTCATGGTGACTTTGTATTAGAAGTGAACCAATAAGATTTTTTCACATCTGTCATCTCTGTAATATCTAAAAGTGTACATAATGTTCATTTTGTGTTAAATTATTCCATATCATTGAGCTATGTAACAATAGTACATCTGGGTTGTACAGAAAGTTCATATGATCGAAAGAACTCACTTTAGGTATTACCATTTCAATTTGTGCAAGTTAAGTTGGTATGTCCATTCAGTTGATTGTTACTCAGTAAACAATACAAATGTCTGCAGTGATGCTTAAAAGTAACGCAAGTGTGTGCAGTTTTTAGAAATAACTTTGTTGCAGACAACTTTTTGTCACTTGGAAAAGAGCTCTACCAAAAAATTTATCATGCTTAAGGTAGATATATACCTATGTCTTGCCCAATGTATGTCCAATGAATAAATTATGCTGTTGTTTTGTCAGAAATTCAAATTCAGTTTCCTCAATTTGAGGATTTTTGTTTTGGGATTTGAGGATTGTTGTTTTTTGCTGTGTGCGAAGTTCATGCCGTTGGTTCTCTCTGCCTGTCTTAGTTTGTTCAAATTAAGAGGTTTTTGATGCATTGTTAACTAATAATGAAAGTTTTAATGGCAGTTTACTTATACAAGAGAGGTGCTGACCATTTGCTCTATTAGACCTTACTCCTGGTTCCCAACTACCCGCTTGGGTTTCTGTGACTCCCCCTGGCATTTTGAACCCTCATCACTCTCACATTTTCAAGACTCTGCCTGGATTAGCAACTGTTATCATTTCTATGTCTGCCTGATAATCATAACTAGGCACCTATGATTTGTTACACACTCAATGAGTCACCATCAAGGTTGCTATGGCACCTATAGAGACAACAGTATGAAAACTGGCGTAGAAAGAATTTGGAACCAGGACAGTTGCAATGGGAATGAAGGGTAAGGACTGGCTAAAAATGTCTTTTTTAGCATGGTCAGTGAAAGAAATGATCCAAAATGCAATTAGTTTGTTGTAATGGGTAGGTGATGATATGAATGACGTCAGCTGCTACATTATTTTATCTTCACCTTTTTCAATAAGCAAATTGCTTGTTCATTTTTTAAATTTCCATTAACTCCTTGTTTATAACACCCTTTGGGGTACTGTAATTTTCTGGCGATTCATAGTATACTTTTGTTTCTGTGAAAATTCATCACAATAAAAAAGAAGGGTGTTTTTATTATGCATGAACACAAAGTTACAACATTCTTTTCTCCGGCCATAGATGACATTTGAAATTGTAAACTCAAGCGTGTGGACCTAGCCATGTTGGAACACTGGTTCCTGTCAGATCACCAAAGTTAAGCAACACGCTGGGCTGGAATGGAGGTTGGACCCTCCTTCAGACCTCTATCTTTTCCCATATCTGTTAGTGGCAGGCAGGTTAAACGTGGGATGGCATAATGGATCCAAAGGGGTTTAAGTGCCAGGAGGGCTCCAGAAGGCCCCTGCCCTGCACCCCTCCACTTAACATTTTTTTAATAAACTCAACACACATAATGAGCTTGTGCATGAATATTATTAGTACGCATGTGCACCAACACATCAAGCGCGCACATGCGTGTATGCCTATTTTTCCTGTATGATAACTCACCATCCAGTGGCGACCGAGCACACTATGATTTTGATAATTGCTTATTAGAAACCTCACGTAAATGCAATGTCTTGGAAAATCAGAGTAATCTATCTCTCTGTAGTAGATCTGACAAGAATGAACAAAAAGTAAGGCGAATTGAATACAGATATCACTTTGTAGCAAAAGCATAGCAATTCTGTCACCCACTGAGTAAAAAAAATATATCCATAATGTTCTTTTGGGCACTGAACAATGTGGTGGATGACTATATGTGGCAAATGGACTGGAATGCCATTCTCTAAAAGTCGAATGCATATGGTGATTAGAAAACTCTCACGTTGCAGATGTAATGATGTCCACTCATATTAAAATCTTAAAATTTCTATATGCTTACTTTCAGAATTTTACTTTCCTTAATGGCCCTGTGCTGTTTGGTTTTATCACATTATGTATTTTTATTCATGTGCTGCCCTGTACTTGTGTTTGAAATTGTTTTGCGTGTGAATGTGATCTATGTGATGCGCATCAGCTAGGGTCTTTGCTTTCCTGTGAGTTTTTTTAAAAGATATTGCACACTGCTGAATAATTATCTGATTGTTTTTGGTGATACAAGGAAGGGTGTGAGAAACTTAGATGGATATATGCATGTTGCGTTTGTGGAACTGGAAAAAGCAAATATCCAAATTTCTAGGGAAGGATTGGTATTCAATTAATGTTATCTTGATAGAAAGATTTCTAATGATGTATTTTTAATTTATTTATTTCATGTGAACAATAATTATATATAACTGTAAGATATATCATGTTTGCAGCTACTTTTTTAAAGTAATCAAAAAATATATGATATCACGTGAGACATTCTGTACTAGATCTCATTTTTTTCCAGTCATGAAACCAAAACATAAAACATTTCAGTACGTAGCATTGTAAACTCACATTAACTCATGACTCTTTTCCTTGAAGAAAGAACTCCAGCATTAGGTGAAGTTTGCTCTGTAAATGTGTTACCTTGGTTAAGGCACCTATTATTGTAGTCCAAGAAATTGTCCCTCTGAAAATTAATGCCTTCTAAACATCTCAGGCTATGTGCAGCAATTTTCCCATTTCAAAAAGTGAATTTTGTTTTTTTTTTTTTCACCATCAAATTTACTTTCTATACTAGTAGTTTTCTTATGCTTGCTGAGTTAGCTGAAGCTACTAATATTTTCTCATCGCATTTCAACTGAAAGAGCAAAAATTTCCTAAATAAGAGCTCTTTTAATAGCAGCTTCCAGCATGAGCAATGAAAATAATCTAAGATCTCTTTGACATGAGAAAGGTGATAAAAATATTTAGGCTGCTATTCGGAACGTGGAAGGGTCACTGTTTCAAGGTCGTGCTAGTCCATAGCTCGTCATAGCCCAGATCACTTATTATGAAATGAGGTGGGTAATAAATTGCTCAGGGTCTGACCTGCTACTTTAAATCCTGCTCTTACTGGTATTGATGAACAGAAATTCTGGCAGCAAATGGCATGCAAATTTACCTTTATCTGGGACAGCAGACCTTAGGCCATATAAATGTGTACAAGGTCTAGTTATTTAGATAGATTGTATGCTCTGTGAAGATCCTCCCAAGGAGGCCCTGAGGCACTTAGACCTATTGGTCCATTGTGCCAAGAACCCTTCTGGTGAATCATCCATTAGAGGCCAATTGCCTTGCTGAAAGACATCCCCTATGGGGATTTCCCTAGGCTCCATGAATGGTGTTCCCCAAGAATCTACTCCAAGTCCCCATCACAGCAGGACACTCGCATAATATGTGGGATGTGGTTTCATCCACTGGTAATGGACCCTTACTAAGTAAAAGGAGCCTTTATGTGAGCCTAAGTTCTCCTATGTGTAATTTGGCCTGTCATTGACTCTTTATGGATCACCAGATCTCGGAATGCAGGGCTAAGTTCTATAGTCTGATTTGTGTCATCCATATTGAGGTAGCAGTTGGCTTCAATTAGGATGTGGCTGGATCCACCCTAATTGTCAGCTCGCCAGTTGTCTCAGTTCTGGATGTACCTGCGTGGTCCAGCACCCAGCAAAGTTCCACCTTGCCCCATCTACCTATCTCATTGAGTGCCTCGGGACAATCCTGCAGCAGCTGTGATTTGCACCATGGTGATGTCGGGGCTTGTATAGAGCTGCCCTGCTCTCAATGCATATTGAACGTTGGTCTGTTAAACATTCCAACCTCTTTCATAGCATATGTGCTGATCAGAAGTTTTTATACCTCTGCATGGGACACATTAGCATATTTTTCCAGACAGATTAAGAGATTCCTGGGTGTGATACACCCAGGAATACACCCAGTGTCCTCTCTCCCGCTCTTCCAATTTTCATTTGTCATACCAATGGCCAACACATTTATGACAAGATGCTGTCCTTGCCTGAACCTCGGCCTCATAAAGTGGGATGAAATTCAGTAGAGTTTCTGGCACCAAAGTTGGGGTTGTTCTCATTGTCTCTGAAACTAGTTTTCTGATGAGCCCTTTTCCACCAAACTATAGAGTTGTGCATAAAACTAGATTTAACACCTGCTGTATATATCCAATTAATGGCTTGGCCGAAGTCCCCATGTTTTTCCAAGGGCCTTACCACACATCCAACAAGAGGGATTGGCTTTTCTTGCTTTTGCCTTAAGATGCTCTGACCTGTTGCATTCAGACCCCAAGAAAATCCCGAGGTTATCTTCAGCTGTAGTAATAGTGAGGGCTGCAGAAACTTGCCCTGGAAAAATTCAAAGCCCTCCATTTGCCTGCAATTGTTAAAGAATAAAAGCTTGGTATTTTATGGATTCACTGTCAGCCCTGTTTTGGCACACCAATCACCCCTGTTTCAGCATGTGTGAACACAGTATCCAGGTACTTTTCAGGGAGTAGATCTCGATCTGATTCTGATCTCGATTGAGAATAGCTCCATCATCTGTGTACCCTTGAGTGTATATACTAGTCTTGTAAAAAGACTGTCAACTACCATGATCAAGAAGAATGGAGGTATAAGACTGCCTTGAGGGTTGAGCCTCGTGTCACAGCCTTCTTTCATTGAACTACTCCTCAGGACAACCTTGACAGTTCTTTGCTCTGCTTCATGTACTTAATTCACCGTACAGCAATGTGAGCATGTACTTATGTCATTTCTTCTTGCTGCAATGAAGACTTTATCGAAAGATGTGTTTTAAATGCCCCATTGACATATAGAAATGCCCCCAATTCATGTATTATACGTTCCAGCACACCCTCAATCCTGCTAGCAAGATTGTGGAGTGATTCTCCACGGTCTTCCCCTTTTTGTACGCAGGCTATAGTGCAGGGGATGGTCTTTTAATAGCCCATCTCATATGTATGTACATGCCAACTATTAGTTTTTGCATCTTCAATAGAGAAGACATGAGGCTGATCCCTCAAAAAGAATCAGCTCTCAAGTAGTCTATCTTTCCTGGTTTGGGTTTGAAGACACCTTATAGTGATCCTCCAGGATTTTGGAACGTATCCATAAGTCAAGCAGGAAAGAAATATTCTTACAATTGGGAGAAGAAGTAAGTCCTGTCCAGCCTGAAGAAACACAGGATATACCAAGAGATAGAAGTATCCCGAGGGAAGCAGCACAGACCCCATTCTGGGGTAATAGATGTCCCTTCTGGGGTACCTACGTATTACCCCAAATGAAATTCAGAACGAAGCTATACTTCACTGCATTGTGTATACTAAACTTTTTCTAATGCTTAACCTTTAGTGGTTTTTCAGTGAAATTATTAAAATAATTATCCCGTGATTTCTTTTCATATATTCGCGATAATGCTGATTAACATTAATCTATTTGATTTCCATAGGATCGGAGTGCTGTTGGACGGTGAAGTGACAGTGGTGACAGTACTTGAATTCTCTTATACGATACCTTATGAAGTGAATAGATCCTAGTTCTCATCTGTAATGTGGATAGTTCTTGGCTTGCATATACGTATTGACGCCGCTGGGTGATTTCGGGACTACTTTCTCCTTTTATATATGCACCGCGCGAACGAGAACGCTCAAGAACACGGTTACAATCACGAGTGTAGAAGTGGGAGCAGGGTAGAGCACTACTCATGATCACATATAAGTAAAGCACGTATGTACCCTAGTGCACTGCAAGCTAATGGAATGAGGATCTTTAATCTGTGCGCTTCAATATTAATTTGCCTCCACTGTTGTTACGGTAATACATTTACAGTTTACATGTTTTTCAAATTTGAGTTCGAATTTTAGTGGAAATTCATGCTCCTTTAAAGGTAGTGAGCCCTGTGTTCATAAGGATTACGGAAACGGTGGAACGGTATGTGTCTGCAATTCGGAACATTGCGACACCGTCGATGTTATACCCCCTACGGAATCCGGGAAATATTTTCTCTACACATCAAGCAAGGATGGGGACAGGCTGAAGAGAAGCGAAGGCGAATTCAAGAAGAGTACCATCTACGAAAACTGTAAGTTCTCTCAAATCTATTGTTGTAGCAAGGGAGCCTGAATCTGTAGCCTTAGGCACTATAAGTTGTATGTCCGAGCCTATGCAAATTACTCTGATGAATTCTGTTTTCTAGCTTGTAAAGTTAAATGTGATATTTAATGGAAGAGGTGGCCGAATATTACCCATGCCCAATTATAATGATTTTGTTGTCCAAGGCCACAGTCCCTTATTACCGTCATGAACACGCATATTCGTGACCTTACAGTATTTAGGGCATTAAACAATAAACAGAAGGGACCGTGGCCTCCGTTGCCAGCTGTGGAATTTGCGTGTCGTTTGTTTCTTTGTTTGCACCTGTTGCTCCTGCAGTTTGTGAGACTCTTGGCCCTCATGCACTAGTGTTAAATAGGTGGAATTTCAGTGGCTATCAATATGAAGAGTGATATTCAGCATCTTAGAGGATTGAATACGGAGCCGATTGATATGGAGGATCAATGAAATCAATGGGTGGAATACATCGTAACCGTCTTAAGTTCTAGCCATGATATCCTATCGAGATGACGAGAAAGAGTTCTTTTAGTGGCGATGAACACATTCAGTGTAGTATCTGAAAACGTGGAGATAGAATAGGATATAATTTATTTTACTGAGGTAGTATATTTTTTTGAACTATATATGCCGCGGATTCAAAATTCATGTGAGTGATCCTGGTGAAAATAAAGTGTGCGCACACTCTCGTGCCTCTCTGCACACTGCTCTTATATTTTTTGCGGAATCCCACATTTGGCACACTTTGTGCCGCACTCTTTCACATTTCCTGCACATTTTTTTCAGACTTTATTGCACACTTTATTTTCACCAGGAGACAGACTTGCCGATGAATGGATGAGTAGGGAGTTTTTATTGTTTGGGAGTTTTGTAAGAGTGGTGATTGGTAAATATGCTAAATAATCTGTAAACAATACATTTAATTTTGCATCTTTGCCTTAATTTCTGGTCTCTGGTGAAAATGAGCCATTCATATGAACCATTACAGAAGTGTGACTTGAAGTGTATTTATTTATTGTGTTTAATGTTCGCCCAACATATACATAATTATAGGGTGAACAATCCAAAAGTATAAGTACAAAAATTAGAAATAAACTGGTCACAGCCACAAAATATAGTAATGTGATAAAAATGTACATGCACCTACTCCTTGGCCACTCATGATTTTTTTTTTGGCGTCCTGACGGTTCTGTTGGTCCATATACCCCTGGGATCCCGATAGGCATTTGCCTGTCATCAGGTTTCCCAGGGGCTGAACCAACAGAGCTTCACAAACATCCATGCCCTAGGTGGAGAAATACCCACCCAGGCGGGACTCGAACCCACGACCCTAGGATTAGCAGGCGAGGACTTTACCTCGCCACCACCTGGGCCAGCGAGGTAAAGTCCTCGCCTGCCTATTCCCTTCTGCTCTGCATGTTAGAGTTCCCCTAATTACTACTACCTACCTCTGCCTCTTTAAAATGAAATAAGGGATTTCATTGCAAGAGATTTGATTTTAAGAGCAAAAAAACAAATCCAGATTTCCAATGTAAAATGCATGTATGCACAGTAAGTTTACATAGTAAAAGAGAATTATGGAAGGAAAATCATACAAAAGATGGAAGAGTAGCAATTAAACCACCATATGCAGTCCAAGAGCATAAAACGTTTAGATGTAATTAAAATCACATCTAAACTTAATACATATCACTTTTGACAGCAGAGCCTACTCCAACTCCATGCCTACTAACGCATCTCTTTCAATCCTGGAAAATGAGAATTGCAATACTTATAATATCCTCTGAATGAGTACCTTATGCAATATAATTTTTTCTTGCATTGTTGTCAGTAGTATTGTCATATTACATGATTACTTACAATTTAACTGATTTAATTACTGGACTGAATCACTTTCCTGGTAGCAAAGCTTTTAGTGTGCACTGAATCATCATGTGATTAGCCAATTGTAACCAGTAAAATCTGTTTCTTTTGTTTTATCTGTCATTAAGGTCCTCGGGTTATTGTTGTTGTCGATGTGAGTTAATTGCTTTGTAGCATTTCACCGTTTGAACTTGTTTTTTTTGTTATTTGTATGTTTATTTATACTTCAGTCTAAAAGTTTCAGAGTCAGTAAGTTTATTTATGGTGATATTGGAGTTATCTATCTAAGGTGGTCAATTAATAATAGTGGTGTTTGCGTGGTTATCATTTTCATCATACATGTATTATATCATCCGTGAGTGTGCTACAACGGCTTGTGAGAATGGAAATTTTGTGACTTTCTGGACCATAATATGGAGAAGAGTATGGAATGCTCTATCGGTGTACATGTTGGTGTGGTATGCCACAAACTATTTTATAGTAGATCGTCCTCCTCCATTCTCATCCTCCTCCATCATCCTCATTCCATCCTCCATTCCATCCTCAAGAGTCCCTCCAAGATATAGAGAGAAATTGTTTATTTTAATGCCGTGAACTGTTGTAAGTACCTTTCACAGAGATTTTACGAGTAGACTGTACAATAGGGCGGATCGGAAAAATCGATTTTTCGCGGAGAAACTTGGCCCTCTGGAAAAAGTTGTCAAAGTGACTCAAAATGAGGCCAGAAAAATTTGGGACCTCTAGGTCAACCCTAGACCCTCGCGCCGTGGCCATTTATGGGGATGGGGGCTGAAAATGGAAAAAGTCATGTTTTAAAATCGGTTCCCCATGGAATTTGTCGAGTTGCGGCCCTTTAGGGCAAAAATTTCGTCCATTTGTACGTATCTGCAGCCGTTAAGCCACAAATCGTCTATTTTGAGTGCGCGGCCGCGCGTAATATGCACCGCCCACGCAGCGTCGCGGCGCCACGCTCCGAAGGCCGCTCGAGCGTCTCCTGCCGGTTCGCGCCTCCTGCCCGGCGTCACGAACGCAGCAAAACTCATCACGGATGCGTCTTCCGTCGTTGATCTCATTAATATTAGATAATTAAACAATTTCCAGGTAATAACAATTACGGAGGAACTGTATGAAAGTAATATAACCCTACATACTAAACCTTTTTTCCTGTCCCGTCCACATAAACGAATTGACAGTACTAACTTTTAAAGAAGTGATAAAATTTTTTTTATGTTCGCGACTATTGATACGAAAGCGCAGGAAGGGAGCCTACGGTTTATCAAGTAGTCTGGTGGTGTAAAAAGTGTCCGAACTTTGGAGACGCACCTCTATTCCAATCATTCCGAAACATGGTGTGATTAAAATGATTATACGGTACCATACGACGTACTACGGCTTAAGAAAAAATGCAAGCAAGCCTACGAAAGGTGCCAAATCGATAACAAATTAATATATTTTTAAATGAATCCCAGAAACTATGTGATATTTGTGCGTGTCAGTGCTAAAGAATTAACGAGTGTAAATTTAGAAAGAGGATAAAGTTCTCCCAAATAAAGCGGCATTTTTGAGGGAGCAAAGGACAAAACGAAAGATGGTATCCGGTGAATTGGATGCCTCAGTAATTCGACGATGAAAGAAAAACCTCAGAAGAGGATCATCGGAGAGCGTCGACTCAAAATCTTTCATTCTTGAAGAGGTAAAAAGTGAGCATCAAGAATTTTTTTCCGCCACATCTCGAGAAAACTCAACCGACGAGGAACCAACCGACTTGGACCTCAACGTTCCTAATACGATTAGGAATGAAAATCAACCTTGACCTCCTTCGGGGCAAAGGCGTCTTCAATTGTCAACTGTGGCGGAGGCATGTGCTAGTTTTGGTGACTTGTCCCTCGGAGCAGCAGCAATGATCGTCAGCGCAACTGTATCCGACGCAAAGCTCAAAACTCCGGAAGACACGTGAAAGGTAGTGGACCGGCATTACTTACGAAGACAGAAAAAGAAGATGCTAGATTCAGTAAAAGCAAAGACAGATAAATAAAAAAATACAATTGAAGGTCTATATTTTGACGGCAGAGAGGATGAAACAAACTGCAGAAAATAGGCAAGAGGACTTACCCATCTAAGGTTAGGGAGGGACATGTCGCGTTAGTTGGAGCCTGGCTCCCAATTTTTCGGTTTTGTCTCCCCCACAGGAGGATTTGCAAGAAACATCATATCTGCATTTTCTTGATTTTTTGCGAAAGAAAATATTGAACTTTCAAATTTAAAAGTGATTGGATGCGATGGCACCAAAGTGAATACATGTCAGGAAGGAAGCGTCATCCGTTATCTGGAAGCAAAACTCTGACGTCCCTTACAGTGGTCTATTTGCCAATTTCACTTGATTGACTTAACACTGCGGCAGTTGGTAGAAACATTATACGGGCAAGTTAAGGGTCCAAATTTGTTTGCAAGACCTATTGTCTCCACCCTTCAAGACTGCCACACTCTTGATATCATACGATTCGAGCCAGTTCCAACAAAATTGTCCCACGACGAAGACTTGAGATTGCTGAGCAGTGACCAGCAGTATCTTCGGGGAATTTATAATGCTGTGGCCAAAGGATTTCGCTCGGAAAATTTGGTCCGATGAACTCCAAAAAATGTGGCTCATTCTCGTTAGCTCACTACGGCCAGCCGACAACTGAGGCTATAAGTGTCCACTAAAATTCATGCGCTAATTTATAAAATCTAGTGTCATTCAAAAAGTATACGCACCTGTCTGATTTTCAGTGAAAAAAAACCATTGTATACACGCTGGTGCTGTAAATTTATGGAAATTGTTAAATTGATCAAGATATCTACCAGTAGATTTAAAAGTCATTGATCCTGTTATTCAGAGAAACAGTTTTTTCGGGCACTCAGAAAATTCACTCCTCCCGATGATTGCTGACAATGGAGAGGAAGTGTAAGAGATTCGTGGAAAATAATCTTAAGAGGCATGAAGAAATACGCGTGCGACGAAAATCCAAGAACTTTTGAGTTAACAGATTTTAAATTTGATGTAGAAGACTACAAGCTGCTGATAAAATGGGACGAGAACACCGACTCCTGCTCTATCGCATCTCACGACTGAAGAAAGTCGATAATTATTTGAGTAATGCTCAACTGTGGAACGCAATTGTCCTTGTCACACGCAAGCTTTTGAAATATTTGTAAAAGAGGTAACCCAAGCTTCATTGGCATCCGCAACAACGACAGACAATAAGAAATACAGAAAATACTAGAAAGTAGAACCAAAATGCCAACCTTCAAAACCTAGTCTCAGTTCATGCTGTGATAGAGTAAGTTTTACATTTATCTGCTCGACTTCAAAAATAAAAAAAATCGATAATGACCTTTAGTGTTCAATGAAAATAAAGTTTAAAGACGAATACTTGCACACAGATAAACCGACTGGTACTAAAAATGATCACTTTCTTATGTTTTCGATAGCATCCCTGTAAACACAAAATGCTGCTGACGCACGGCAGCAGCGCAACGTCGAAGCGCTGCAACAGCTATGGACGCGCCGCTGCAGCATGCCTGACACCGTCAAATTTCCTATATTTTCATGTCAGCAGCGCTACAGATGCGCTGCAGCCGTGTTATTGAAGCGCTTCCACATCGCTGCAGCAACGCATTTGCCGCACTGCAGAAGCGTATCAATTTGCGTCCACAGTGCTGCCTGCCAGGGCCCCCGCAGCACGTTATCAGGTTAATAGCCTTAGGGTTAATAATAATAGGGACCTTCATAATAATGAATAAAAATGCCTAATAAAATTCCATGTAACTTAATTGCTATCGACCTAGGTTTGTTCCGATGCACGTCATTATCAGGGTGATATTTTGTCGAAACCTAGGCCGGAAGCAATATATTCGTGAAATTATGACCAATGAAAATTTAATTATGACCATTACACTACTCCTCTAAGTGATGCCTTCCTGTGGAGTAACTAAAAAGAATGCTCAACAGAAAACCTAATCATTATCGAACTGCGGCAGTCTTTCATGCTCTCATCTCCCTACCACGAGTATGCATATCACGGCATGTATTGAAGGTTTACCGTATATAATGCAGCAAATAATTGTTTTGAAAATCAGACCTGAGTCCTCCAACCGAAAAATATCGCATTGACCAGGCAGCCTGAATAATTACCGTAAGTAAGTGGTGACTGAAGTCATCCTCCTATGCAAGACGCAGTTACAAGTTTAAATACATTAATAAGTGCCTTATTTACAAACTGTAGGACAACATCTCGCTACTTCTAATGCACCCCGGCACCACAAACACGAAACTTGGTCAGCGTTGCCCCGTTGGCCAAACCTATAGGTTTGGCCAAAAGCTACACACTTGCCCAAGATGCAAGAAGTCCTTTATCGGAATAATTCAACGTTAATTTTGCAAATACACTATTGGCCATCCAACAAAACTACAACTTAGCTCATTCAATGCCTCTCGTCTCGCCGTCTTGAGAGTTTTATTTAAAATTCGATCCTTGTGCATCTAAGCACAGAAACTGCATAATCATTCCAATACACTCACTATAATGAATCAAAAAGGCATCACAACCAATTTCTTCCTCAATTTAAAAATATATAGTGGCTAAGGCATCCTCTTTGTAAACTTCATGATAATGACTTGCATATAGTATTGTACTACACCCAGGTACTTAAAATAAATGAAATATGAAAATTCAAACACGAGAATAGATTTTGATTCATTATATATGATATCTACAGCTAAAGGGAGTAATGATGCATGATAAAAAACAAAAATTTCCTGCCAATGTGGTCATAAACATGCTTTTCGGTGAATATTGTGAATAACACGAAAGTAAAAATCCTCCCAGTATTTAACTATTATCTACAGGTTGATGAGATCAGTCAGTCACTATAAATGTCACGAAAATGTCCTGGTTAACTTAACGACTCACATCTCCATATCGTACTTTATCGTGTTTTTTCAGCAGGGAAATTAAATAACTTAATGAACCTATAGTAAGATGCTTAGCCACAGCTTTAAAATGCAAGCAGTCCTTTATCGTAATAATTCAACGTTAATATTTGCAAATACACTATTGAACATCCAACAAAATTACAACAGGGATCTCAATTGAGAACACAGGGTTGCAATAAATGACTTTATTGCTCAATAATAATGATGAACACATTTTCGTTAATGAGCATGGAAATACAAAAATATACATATAATATCTCGAATAGTCTTGGATTCAAATAATAAGTTTAGCTACATTGTCTACTGAGATAAACATTAAATAAATACCAGCGATACGTTTTGGTAACATTTACTCGCAGGCTTCAGGGTAGCTGGCTAAATAAGAATTCACCACGCTGCGAAAACAAGTTAACATCTTCCACTTACTTCACTTTTCAAATCACCTGAGCACATTCAAAACAAGCAATACTGGCCGATTCTGCTATCGTCAACTCGCTGCTTACTCGCATACTTGCAGGCTTCAGGGTAGCAGGCTAGCTAAGAATTCACCAGGCTGCGAAAACAAGTTAACGTGTTCCACTTACTCCACTTTTCGAATCTTCTGAGCACATACAACCAGAGATACTATTTACACACTCCATGAACACAACTCACAAGCAATAATGGCCGATTCTGTAATTCTTCAACCCTTAATGATTTTTTGTCACCACGTAGCGCCACTAGTATGACGCGCCTTATTCAAAAGACTACCTGCAGCGCTGTGGCAGCGCGTATGCAACTTGTGAGTGCAGCGCCTCAAACACTAGCTGCGAATGCGCATAGAGTGCGTTTCTCAATAACTCGCTCTATGAGAGTGCTACTCAGATGCTGCTGTCGCGCTTCAGTTGACATGTGTTTCACTTGCTGCGCTGACATCTCTGTGTAGCGCTGCAGCAGCTATTTGTGTTTACTGGGATATAATCTGATAAAGGAAATGCGTTCCTCTATTCTATGAGTAGGTGTGTGGGCGGGGGAGTTCATAGTGCAGGTACCTTAACGTGGTGAGCTCTGGTAACTACTTTAATTATTTTTGCATTCTTTCTCCATGCTGAAAATTAAAAGTAAAAGAAGGCTAAAAATCGAGGAGTGTTTCTTAACTCCCTGAATGATGACGGTGTGTTATATTTCTTTCATACAGTTCTTCCGTAATTGTTATTACCTGGAAATTGTTTAATTATCTAATATTAATGAGATCAACGACGGAAGACGCATCCGTGATGAGTTTTGCTGCGTTCGCGGCGTCCGGGCAGGAGGCGCGAGCCGACAGGAGATGCTCGAGCGGCCTTCGGAGCGTAGCGCCGCGACGCTGCGTGGGCGGTGCATATTACGCGCGGCCGCGCACTCAAAATAGACGATTTGTGGCTTAACGGCTGCAGATACGTACAAATGGACGAAATTTTTGCCCTAAAGGGCCGCAACTCGACAAATTCCATGGGGAACCGATTTTAAAACATGACTTTTTCCATTTTCAGCCCCCATCCCCATAAATGGCCACGGCGCGAGGGTCTAGGGTTGACCTAGAGGTCCCAAATTTTTCTGGCCTCATTTTGAGTCACTTTGACAACTTTTTCCAGAGGGCCAAGTTTCTCCGCGAAAAATCGATTTTTCCGATCCGCCCTACTGTACAATCGTCTACTGTCGTAGACAATATTTTCTCAGAAGTTAAGACTGGAGAGCATATTCGCTGTGTTTCAGCCCCATCGAAGCATATTTTCAAGTCACGTGTGTGGGACGGTCCGTCCAGTCTGGAAACATTGCCCTACCAATCCTATTCTTCATCAATCTCATAACCATCACCTTATTCGTGGCCAGTTACATAAGAAAATCTTTTGTTTTATATTTGTAAGTCAAATATTCTTGATACTCTTCAATATCTTTTGGCTGAATTGCCATGACGAGTATGGCGTTACTGTGATTGGCAAGCTCGGGTAATGACTGCTCTTCTTGATCAACCGTAACCTGTTAGAGGTTTACCCCGTATATCCGTATATATGATTATCTGATTTTTAAACCCTATCCCACATCGTAAAATGAAGGTTAAAAATAGTATTGTTGGAATGCATGTGTCTTTAAGCCCATTGCCAGTGGAAATTGAGCACTGTTTTTCATCAGCCATATCCCCTTAACCCCTAAAAAACACAGAAAAATTCTTTCAGCACGTAAAAGAACAACATTAGTACTTTTTAAAGCAATGTTTTTATAATTTTAAACCAGTCTGCTGTAGCTTGTAGAAAAACAGCATAAAAAGATGTTTTTCAGGCGGTCACGCAATGCATGCCTGCCTACAATCCAGGGGCGAAATTTTTTTCTGTGGAAACGGGGAACAGCTTATGGCTCAGGAAGGTTGACAGTATCTATGCACCAATTTTCGTTGAAATCTGAGATGGTGAAGCTCGGACCATTTGTTGATTTAAAATGGAATGACTCAGGAGTGATGAAAACCTTATTTGAATTGAAGAAAGTGGAATTGCAGGAGTAGCTAAAGGGATCATGGGATAGCGATGCAGGGTGCAGAATGCGAATTACTGGGAAAGGCATGATCTTGATATTAGAATATTAGATTGATTGATATTAGAAAAAGAAGGGATGGAGATACAAACCTACAAGTTTCCAAGTTCAGACAGAAACCATAGATAGGATTGGTATAGAGGTAATACTAAGGAAAATGGAAGACGAAAGGAGGGAGAGGGAGAAAAGAGATGAAGTTCAGTGTGGTCAACTAGGTTGAAATGAGAAGGTGTTAAGTCGGTATAATGCAGCATCAGCATCCACAAGGAACTCAGGTGGGAAGATACCACCACACCATGAAGACATTCCTCCAGATATTCTGCAGCATGGCCCACTTGACGTGGGTAAAATGGTTGAAGGTGGTAGTAGAGGTTTGCATGAAGGAGTCATGAGACAGGGATAACACCAACAGAGGCACAACCAGGATATAAACCAGTGAGAACGCGGGATCACTGGCTCGGAGACAGGAAGAAAAGGCAAATGCAGAGGAAATAATCGAGAAGATAAGACAAAACATTGCGATTAAAGGGAAATGCAGAGCAGGGAAAAATACGTCCAACCCGAAAGCATTTAAAGTAGGGGATAAAGTACTGGTACATACCATTCCAGTGTCAGATCAGAGGAAGGGAATATATCAGGGTTTTCTTTCACTATTTGAGGGACCATATACCATTAAGGAGGTGAAGGGGCCCATGACCTGTACCATTGAATATCCATCCACAAATGAAGTACGGGGAACATTTCATGTGAGCCACTTTAAAAAATACAATAAATAGGACCGCACACACATTCAACACATGAAACCACCACATGCTAATTGCCCCACGAGCAAACAGTGTTGAGGTACAGTCGATGGAATGATTACATAGTAGCAAAGACATTGAGTGCACAGTGGCATAGGCGTATGAGAGGGGGGTTTTGGGGGTTGTAACCCCCCATTGGTAAAAAAATGTATAGTTTTAAAAATTGCCGGACCCCCCTGTTTACATGGGGGGTATTCCATACCCCCATTACTCTTCGGTGGTGACTCCCCCACCCTTCAGATGCTTCTAGATACACCTATGCACAGTGGTAGAGGTATAACTGAATTTTAGGGACATATAGCCCAATAATTTCAAGGTTGAATGGAATAACCATGTTTGTGTTACTGATTTATTTCTATGTCATTGTGTGGCAGCTTTTGCTTTGTTTAAAAAAAGTTCAAGTGATTTTTTCTTAGTGATTAATGCTCATATTTTAAACTTCTTAATATATTCACACAGGAAACACATATAAGTGTTTATGTGAGTGAAACGGGCCCGTTTATTTCATTATATCTTGGTGTAATTTTAGACTAAACTTGTGAAAAAATTGAGTTTTGGAAGTTACATTTACAGCGACATGCACTTCTTCTTGCGAAAGTCCATTTAAAAGTACTTTGTTATCGAGAAAACTTCATAAACTTTCTAAAGACACCTTTTAAATGTGTGCATCACGTAAAACCAGTCTGCTGTAGCTTGTAGAAAAACAGCATAAAAAGATGTTTTTTCAGGCGGTCACGCTATGCATGCCTGCCTATAATCCAGGGGCGATTTTTTTTTCTGCTGAAACGGGGAACGGCTTACCCGCTACTTAATATTGAGGATGGAATCTAGCATGATTGGAACCGTCCTGGGAGGTTTCACACAATCATCGACCTTGTGCTTGCTATGAAGCAATTATTCCATATTATTCCATGCTAATAAAAAAAAAAGAAGTTTGCACAGCATCTGTAATGTGACTTGATTGTTCAATGGTCACTGGGTCCTACTGGGAGCTACTAGAAATCCAGTACCGCTTCAAGTATGAAATCCAGTAGCTCAGCGAGTATACTAGTAATCATGCTTGCTAGCCAGCATACTGGTTCTATTCACACGATGCTGGAATTCTAGCATACTCGCTAGTATACTCGACCTTGTGCTGGATCAAGTACCGTGTGAAATGGGCTTTAGTTTTATGATCTCCAAATGGGTGGAAACAATGATGAGATATTTAGGAATAGGAGAGGCTACTTCTCAATAAATGTACATACATTGTGTAATGCATCCCTCGTTATAATGGACCTAGTTGCCTCAGCCTGGATCAACTCTTGACCAAACCATTTTGGATGATTCTGTTTTGAAAGGCCTGTGTTGTCTGGAAAGGCAAAGTCATAATTTGGAATGTGGGTTGGTGAATGCCAGTTTATGATTTTATGTCCATAAGTTTGAGAAAAGCTAATGTAAACAAATTATTTCAGGTGTTCACATCAAAGTTGATAGAGATTCTACATATCAAACTATCTTTGGTTTTGGTGGTGCTTTTACGGATTCTGCTGGGATAAATATCATGTCATTGAGTACCAGTGCACAGGAAATGCTATTAAGGTGAATATAAATGGGATTTAGTTTTCAGGAGTTGATGGATTGCATAACTTGGTGAAAATAAGTGTAATATCAATTTTTTGTGTTTTTCATCAATCGAGATTTGGAATTCTATTCTTTTCCTATAATTGAACACATAAAATTTGACCACTGCTTGAAAGTTGGCATATTTGCTTCCCTGCCCCCATCAGCCTCCCTGAACCAGCTTAATTCCCTAGAACAAGTGCCTATATGTATCTTCCAACCCTTTCACTCACCAGGCCTTAATTGCCAACACCACTAGCCCTCCCCCTTTTTCCCCAATCACCCCTTCTCCCACATCCACTCGTTGGTACAGTTTCTGTGGTTGGCAGAAGAGTGAGGCTCTCGGGTTGGTGAGGGAAGGAATCCGACTGGAGGAGGAGGCGTGTTGAGAGTGGGCGTGGCACACCCAATGGGCTGAAGTAACTCAGGCAGTTGGGAAGACCGCGTGAGGTGTGTGTGTGTGTGAGCTCATGTGTCTTCACTTGGTTGGTGGTAGCGGATGTGGGGAGTAGAGATGGGCAACTTGGTAAATTACCACGGTAATTTTCGTAAATTACCGTGGTATTTTTCATTAATTACCAACACCCCTGAAAATAACCGTAATAAACGGTAATTTTCAGAAAATTTCTTCCTCACGAAGAAACCATTGGAATTGGTAATATTATATGGCCCAGTCCATATCGATTCAGGCAGGGGCCTTACCTTCATAGTCTCAGATGTTATTGAATTTAACATATGTCAAACTTCAGGACAAAGTAAGTAATACATATATTTTAGTTTTGTCCAAAAAAATTTTTGGCCCGAGATACAGTCCACCGAACATGGGCCCTATTAGCGAGCATTTGAAAAATAGCGAGCGCTATTTTTCAAATGCGATTTTTGACAAAATACTAAAATGCTCATATCTCAGGAACGGTTCAAGATATTTTGCTCCTTTTTGTTTTACTTGAAAGATAATAATTTTGTGATTAAAATGATATCCTTGATTTGAAAATGTGTGTCCACATTCTCTTGCTGCAATTTTTTTATTTTATTTTTTTTTATTTAAAAAAATTGTTTTTCTTAAAAACGCCATTCCTAAAAATTTTTATTTTTTTACTGTTTATTGGCACCATAGAGTACTACAATCCCTGAAAAGGAGAACTTCCACTTTTCAGTTTAACAGGTTTTATAAATTAATGTAATTTTTTACCTTCCATGGTGAATTTCTTGATTGCAAGTTTTTATAATTTTGTTATTTTAATACACCAATCTCAAAAAATTTGTACTGTTTGTGATTAACTAAAAACAACAAATGAAACAAAGTTAGGAACTAGTTAAATGTTGATAATTTTTTTAGATTTTCTTTATTAATAACCTTCAAAATCATTAATGATCTTCTGGAATAATGTGGAAGATTCTAGATGATTCCAAAACGTAACTGAACCTTCTAGAACAATTTGGAAGCTTCCAGATAATTTCAGATCATAATAGAACACGCTTCAACAATCTACAACCTTGCAAATAATTCCAGAATGTAACAAAATACTCTAGAACAATGTGGAAGCTTCCAGATAACTTCTGGAAACCTCTGAGGACAATGTGGAACCTTCCACATAATTAAAGAATGTAACAGAACTTTCTAGAACAATCTGAAACTAACCAGAAAATTCTAAATGTTTGACCTAGCATATAAAAGGGAGGACACATGAACTGACAGTTCAGTTGTCAACAGGCAAACAAAGAGAGTAGTTAAAAAAATTTTTTGTTAACAGTACCTGTGAAGGTTTTTGAGAATTCGGCTGACTGACTGGGTTGTGGTGTTTGTGGAAAAGTCTATTTGAAATGTCTTCTGACTGGGGCCATAGGAGAGTGAAGTGTGCTGACTATTTTCATATCCATAAAAGAGTGATACATAAGACCAGCAAAAAGACTTCAGGTTGGAAATAAGAGTGCTCATTTTAAGACTCTGTTTCAAAGTGAAAATGTTTCCAGTAATGACTTTTTGTGTTCTAAATGCTTTAACACAATATCAAACATGACAATAAGTGAACAAGAAGCCCCCAATGTTGTGTGTGATGCAGATTTTGTAACTGCAGAGGAAGAACTACATATCCTGAATCAGTCGGCTACAGAGGTTGGTGTTAGTCCTGTTAAGAAACCATGGTCAGTGAAGTCAATTCATGAGATGTATGCATCAAGAAAACACAGAGACATTTCTGGAGCAGTGGGTGAGCATACCAGAACAAAACTGACCAAACTCTTCAAAGTAGAAAATCCAACTTCAGAAGAAAATGAACCAAAAGGAGCTTGTGCAACCTGCCAAGATTTTTTATCAAACATCAGTTCAGCTGTTGAATCATGTGCATCCTACAATGATAAGGTTCTAGTTCTAACAATTATTCCAGTATCCTTTACAAAGAACCAAATTTTGCACCACATTCCATCTGCATCAAAATACATGGTGGACAAGACAAGAAATTTGAGGTCAGCGAAAGGAGTGTTTGGAAAACCAGATCCATATTATGGTCATCCTGTGAATGACGCAAATGTTCAAATTGCAGAGTCATTTTATCTGGAAGATAAGTGGGACTGTTCTCGCCAGAGTGCCAACAAAAAAGACATTATGACTATTACAGTTGCAGGAGAAAAAGTGGTGAAAGTGAAAAGATATATGACCCGCAGCATTAAAGAAACTTTTGCCATATATAAGAAGGAACATTCAACATTGCATATTGGAAGATCAAAATTTTATGCATTACGACCTAAGTGGGTTGTTCCACATCCACCTAGAGATGTCTGTTTATGTTTGTACTGTGCAAATTTTGAACTGTGTGGTAGCTTTGAAGAACTTACTTGAACGAAAGAAAAACTGGCAATTTTCCACAAGAATAAAGATATTTAATTTGACCGGTTTCGGTGTACAACACCATCTTCAGGTGAAGATGGTGTTGGTTCACCTGAAGATGGTGTTGTACACCGAAACCGGTCAAATTAAATATCTTTATTCTTGTGGAAAATTGCCAGTTTTTCTTTCGCTATGATATTCCACCAAATTAAGCCTGAAACAACTACCTTAACTTACTTGAAGATATGACATATGACACCTTGGTTGGACATGTGAAGTCATTAGTGGTCTGTGACATAGAACGAGAGATATGTTTGTTTCAGGACTGTGGTGACTGCCCTGGAAAGGGGGGACTCGACTTACAGACACTTGGTCTGGATAGTGTAGCAGATAACTCTTCTGAAGTTACATATGCAACATGGGAAGAAAATAAACTCATTAAGAAAAATGTTGCCATTGATACCTTCTTAGACGAACTTGGGAGGTGGACAGTGAAAGCAGTAACACACCAACATCTGAAGAAAAGAAAAAATTGCAACAAGAACACATTGCAGAAGTGAAGGGATGGGTAGAGGCTGCATGTTTAGTGCTTCACTCTGATTTTGCTGAGAACTGGTCTGTGGTTCTACCACAAGAAGTTCAAGGATATCACTGGAGTAATTACCAAGTTTCAATTTTTACAGGAGTGACATATTTTCAGAACAAGACCACAAGTGTTGCAGTTATAAGTGATGACAGAGGACATGACTCAGCACATGCATTATTGGCAATACACAAAATTATTCAACCACTGCAATCACAGGTAGAAAAGATCATAATTCTGATGGTGCCCCTAGTCACTTCAAAAACCGTTACCAACTATTTTAACTCGCAAAGTCTCTTGTTCCAATGGAGTGGGTATACAGTGCTACTGGACATGGTAAGGGGCCCTGTGATGGTGTAGGAGGCCTGCTGAAGCACCATGCAACAAAACATAATCTTTCCAGCCCAAGTACAGCTGCAATTCAGAATGCCAAGGAATTTACAAGAGTGGTGCAGTCACACACGTCAATAAACCTGATTCTGTTGCCCAAAGAGGAAGTTGAAGAATTCCGCCTGCAGAAAATAAAAGAATGGTCAAACCAAACTACCCCTGTGAAAGGAATTCAGAAGACACATGTCTGGACTCAAATTGATGGGCGAACTTAAATTGCACGAACTTTAAAGAGCAAGAAAGAAGAAATTTCATTTGTCCAACCAAGATCTCATAAATGCCAAGAGAATATTCAAATTCACGAACTACAAAAAGGAATGTTTGTGGCCTGTGTGTATGACTGTGACTGGTGGATTGCAGAGATTATAGAGATTATAGATATTAGTTGTGAGTTAAGTGAAATCATTGCTAACTTTATGCTGCCACATGGACCAGCTGCTGGATATAGATTCCCAGATGAAAGACAGCAACACCACCACCAGTGCTCACTTCCAATTCGCGATGTTTTGAAGATTTTGGGTGCCCCAGTTCCTATTGGTTCAACAGGAAGACATCACTCAATATCAAAGGAAGATACTGATGCGATTGAACAAATTTTTAGTTCATTAAATTGTTAAATTCAGTTCTAAGCAGAGTGCACAGAAGTATGCTTCGGAACCTGTACATTTTTTAACCTGCACATATATTTTGAAAGCTATTGATGTTTGAAACTTGTGTCTGTTACCCATATTTAAGAAGAAAAAAATGTCAAGTAAGACTAGAGATTTTGATTTTATGTGAACAATATCTGAGAATGTGGTAATGGAAACTGGCTTAATGTTTGGAAATTTTTTGAATTGTTTATAAAACTTGTTAAACTGAAAAGTGGAAGTTCTCCTTTTCAGGGATTGTAGTACTCTATGGTGCCGATAAACAGTAAAAAAATAAAAATTTTTAGGAATGGCGTTTTTAAGAAAAACAATTTTTTTAAATAAAAAAAAATAAAATAAAAAAATTGCAGCAAGAGAATGTGGACACACATTTTCAAATCAAGGATATCATTTTAATCACAAAATTATTATCTTTCAAGTAAAACAAAAAGGAGCAAAATATCTTGAACCGTTCCTGAGATATGAGCATTTTAGTATTTTGTCAAAAATCGCATTTGAAAAATAGCACTCGCGGGCCCATGTTCGGTGGACTGTATCTCGGGCCAAAATTTTTTTTGGACAAAACTAAAATATACGTATTACTTACTTCGTCCTGAAGTTTGACATTTGTTAAATTCAATAACATCTGAGACTATGAAGGTAAGATTTTTTCTTTAGCTGCCTGAATCGATATGGACTGGGCCATAAATTAAGAAGGTAAAGCGATTTTTTTTACATTGTGTCCATGATTATTTCCAAAATTAATTCAGAGTAAAATAACAAATGCGCATTGCGCAGAGGTATGTCTTTGGAACCTTTGGAACGAAAATTTCTCATAGTGTGACAAAAGAGAAGCAAATTGCGTGTTGCTGCCAACTTTGTTTTAATTTTTTAATGAGTTATTATTGATAAACGTTGTGATATGTTTGATATAAACGTCAGAATATATATCTAAATGCTATTTGATTTCGTTTGGAGTCCTCTGATAAGGATTTGCAGCTCAAAACTTAAAATGACCGGGAAATTACGGTAATTTTTGAAAATTACCATAATTTACCACGGTAATTTACCTCAATTGAAAATTACGGTAATTTACCCATCTCTAGTGGGGAGGGCTTCGATAATGGAGAGGGAAAAGTATCAGTCAAAGAACATGAGGTGCAGAGCAAGGGATAGTGGGGGAAAGTGTGTTTGGATTGATGAAAGGGGGTGCTTTGCAGAATGACTGTGGTTGTTCATGCGGATAGAGTGGGGTAATTCTTTCTCCTGTGTAAAAGGAATGGCAGAAATAGTATTTTTTTATAAACATTCACTGTACTACATCTTCACCACATAGTTTGTGTTTTCGTCAATTTATGTGTTACCTACCCTTCCATTTTCCTTGTCCTATCTCCAGTGAGTTTGCATTTGACTTTGAGTGTGTGTTCATGTTTAAATGCATGTTTTAGAGGATTAGTGGGTTTTAGAATGTCTTGGAGGTTTGTGGGTTGTCTGTAGTCTATTGAAAGGCATTGTGGAATGAGTAGGTGAGATCATGATTGTTTAAGATGGGGTAGAGTTCTGTTTTGAAGGGGAATCGATATTAATCGGTGGATTCAGGAAAAATATGTGGTGGTGCTAAGAGCAACGGGGTTGGGTTAACACTGCTTGGGTCACGGGGTGTATCTGGAGGAAAGATTCTGTTTTCTAGTAACTTTTCTGGGTACCTGCATCTATGAAGGGTGGAATGCAAGTTGGAAAGGTAGGATTAAAGAGTAGAGGTGTTGTTGAAAATCCAGTAACCTCTTATTGACAGTGATTACGTGTGGTATAAGAATTTAATTTTTAATTTTTCATCCACAGATCATACTTCTCTCCAGATGGCATTGAATATGGTTTTGGACGCGTGCCAATTGGGGGATCTGATTTCTCTACTCATACTTACACTTATGATGATGTGGAAGGAGACTCAATGTTATCACACTTTAATCTCACTGTAGAAGATTTCAACTATAAAGTAAGTTTCTAGGTTATTTATGTATGATTAGGTTTCTTATTAAACAAGAAGAGACATTCAGATAAAATAGAGAAAATGAAATGTTATCTAGATTCTTGTAATTAAATTTAGGTCATTGGATGAGAATTAATGCTGATATTTAAATATGTTCCAGCATTTTGACATTGAGTGACGTGATCTTAATACCATTGCCAAAGAACTTAATACCATTGTTAATTTTATGGTTTTATCAGATGTGTAATAATTCAATATTAATTTACGCCAAAATGAAATATGTATTTGGTTCCCTATGATGCCCAATATGAAGATAATGAAGCTGAAATTCTTAAGTGACAGATTCTTGTGGTAAAATTCTCAGTGTGATTAAACATTTCAGGGATGGTTTTCAAAGAAGAGCTTTTAGTAATGGATTGAGAAAGCTGAACTATTGAGAAATCTTGGTGTTACAGTTAATTACTTAATCCTAAGTAACCATTTCATAATTGACTAGGCTATCACATTGTGATCTTTGTGATGTAATTATTTCAGTGCGCATGAGTTCTACCAGGTTAATGGAAAGAAAGTTCTATCACTGTATCTGAACCAAGGCAGGGAAACCTAACAGGATGCAAAATTTAAAGCATAGGAGTGTTTTTTATCTGCCTCAAATGGTGGTAAACCTTTTTCACATAGCATCCCTGAAAACACAAAATGCTACTGACGCACGGCAGCAGCGCAACGTCGAAGCGCTGCAATAGCTATGGACGCGCCGCTGCAGCATGCCTGACACAGTCAAATTTCCTATATTTTCATGTCAGCAGCGCTACAGATGAGCTGCAGCCGCGTTATTGAAGCGCTTCCACAGCGCTGCAGCAACGCATTTGCCGCACTGCAGAAGCGTATCAAATTGCGTCCACAGGGCTGCCTGCCAGGGCCCCCGCAGCACGTTATCAGGTTAATAACCTTAGGGTTAATAATAATAGGGACCTTCATAATAATGAATAAAAATGCCTAATAAAATTCCATGTAACTTAATTGTTATCGACCTAGGTTTGTTCCGACGCATGTCATTATCAGGGTGATATTTTGTCGAAACCTAGGCCGGAAGCAATATATTCGTGAAATTATGACCAATGAAAAATTAATTATGACCATTACACTACTCCTCTAAATGATGCCTTCCTGTGGAGTAACTAAAAAGAACGCTCAACAGAAAACCTAATCAATATCTAACTGCGGCAGTCTTTCATGCTCTCATCTGCCTACCACGAGTATGCATATCACGGCATGTATTGAAGGCTTACCGTATATAATGCAGCAAATAATTGTTTTGACAATCAGACCTGAGTCCTCCCACCGAAAAATATCGCATTGACCAGGCAGCCTGAATAATTACCGAAGTAATTGGTGACTGAAGTCATCCTCCTATGGCAGTTACAAGTTTAAATACATTAATAAGTGCCTTATTTACAAACTGTAGGCAAACATCTCGCTACATCTAATGCACTCCGGCCCCACAAACACGAAACTTGGTCAGTGTTGCCCTGTTGGCCAAACCTAACTACCCACTCCAGAGAAATTTCTCTGTAAGCTAACTTCAATGTAAAAAAGTCCAAAAGAAAATGACAGCAAAGCTATACTCACTTGCCCAAGACGCAAGAAGTCCTTTGTCAGAATAATTCAGCGTTAATATTTGCAAATACACTATTGGCCATCCAACAAAACTACAACTTAGCTCATTCAATGCCTCTCGTCTCGCCGTCTCGAGATTTTTATTTAAAATTCGATCCTTGTGCATCTAAGCACAGGAACTGCATAATCATTCCAATACACTCACTATAATGAATCAAAAAGGCATCACAACCAATTTCTTCCTCAATTTAAAAATATATAGTGGCTAAGGCATCCTCTTTGTAAACTTCATGATAATGACTTGCATATAGTATTGTACTACACCTAGGTACTTAAAATAAATGAAATATGAAAATTCAAACACGAGCATAGATTTCGATTCATTATATGATATCTACAGCTAAAGGGAGTAATGATGCATGATACAAAACAAAAATTTCCTGCCAATGTGGTCCTAAACATGCTTCTCGGTGAATATTGTGAATAACATGAAAGTAAAAATCCTCCCAGTATTTAACTAATATTTACAGGTTGATGAGATCAGTCAGTCACTATAAATGTCACGTAAATGTCCCGGTTAACTTAACGACTCACATCTCCATATCGTACTTTATCGTGTTTTTTTCAGCAGGGCAATTAAATAACTTAACGAACCTATAGTAAGATGCTTAGCCACAGCTTTAAAATGCAAGCAGTCCTTTGTCGGAATCATTCAACGTTAATATTTGCAAATACACTATTGAACATCCAACCAAACTACAACAGGGATCTCAATTGAGAACACAGGGTTGCAATAAATAACTTTATTGCTCAATAATAATGATGAACACATTTTCATTAATGAGCATGGAAATACAAAAATATACATATAATATCTCGAATAGCCTTGGATTCAAATAATAAGTTTAGCTACAGTCTACTCAGATAAACATTAAATAAATACCAGCAATACGTTTTGGTAACATTTACTCGCAGTCTTCAGGGTAGCAGGCTAGCTAAGAATTCACCAGGCTGCGAAAAAAAGTTAACTTCTTCCACTTACTTCACTTTTCAAATCACCTGAGCACATTCAAAACAAGCAATACTGGCCGATTCTGCGATCGTCAACTCGCTGCTTACTAGCATACTTGCAGGCTTCAGGGTAGCAGGCTAGCTAAGAATTCACCAGGCTACGAAAACAAGTTAACTTCTTCCACTTACTTCACTTTTCAAATCACCTGAGCACATACAACCAGAGATACTATTTACACTCTCCATGAACACAACTCACAAGCAATAATGGCCGATTTGCAGTTCTTCAAACCTTAAGGATTTTTGTCACCACGTAGCGCCACTAGTATGACGCGCCTTATTCAAAAGACTGCCCGCAACGCTGTGGCAGCGCGTCCGCAACTTGCGGCTGCAGCGCCTCAAACACTAGCTGCGAATGCGCATTGAATGCGTTTCTCAATAACTCGCTCTATGAGAGCGCTACTGAGATGCTGCTGTCGCGCTTCAGTTGACATGAGTTTCACTTGCTGCGCTGACATCCCTGACATCCCATCCTACAGCAGCTATTTGTGTTTACTGGGATGTGATGGATGAGTTTAGAAGTCCATCACCTTAAGCAGTAAATGGTTCCCTCGAAAACTGCAGACACTTCAGAATGGAGCAAAAATAGTTGCTCCGTGTTCCCTCACAAAGATTTATCTTCAGTTTAAAACTGCATGTATGTAATATGAGTGAATGTTTTCCTAGTCAGCATAAAGTAATGTGCAGGGAGTCGTGAGGAAGTATTTAATAACACTAATGCTGCTCCTGATGAGTTATAGGCTTCTGGACATCAAAAATTGATAGAACTTTGAAAAAAATGTGAGCTAAGTTTAGACTGAAAACAAAGGAGCATCTCACCCTAGTAGCACAATTAATGCTCACAATATGCTGAGCACATTTTCGTAAAATATGTTCAATATGTTGAAAATGTTTCTAGCATATGCTGAGCATTAACAAATGTCCGGCTAATCATATGCTATAAATGTGCTGAAAACATTTTCGAAAATATACTGAGCATGTTGTCAACACAGGCATGGCATATTTGAGAAAACATGCTGAGCATATTTCAATTGTTTTTTGTTGCATATTTAATCTATCACCGTTCAGGGTCATTTTATCGGAGGAAGAAAAGTCCGAAAAGCAAATTAAATGGAAGAAATTTGAACTTCAATGCCGGTATTTCAGTCAAAAATGTACCATTTACTATGGTCAGTTTTTAACTGAAATATCAGTTTGATTTTCTTCCATTTAACTAGCCTTCCGGACCTTTCTTCATCCGAATAAAATATCTTCAGCACAAGATGACAGAATTATGTGACTTTCGATCGTTGCTCCGATCGTATTTCATCTTGAAGTTAAATGCAAAACACAACCAATACAACTATTCGTAAAGTTATACTTCTCCTTTCAATGGGTGACAAGTAAAGGAGTGAAGTTCCCATAATTGCAATTGCACTGGATTCATACACACATGTATTCACTCTTAATTTTCACGACTTTCGCGAAATGATTTTAAAAGGAAGCAGCTGTAGATTTAAATATTTATTATTATTCCTTCTAAATTCAATTATTTCATTCACTTGACGATCTGTACCACATAAAACATACGTTTCAACATACCACGCGTCATCTCAAAGAAAACCAGTATGACAGCACACGACACGAGAATAGATAGAATTGAGATAGCTTTTGCACAACACCAACAACACAACTTTTGTTTTATTTGTTCTGCATGTTTAATAACAAGGGTATTTTTAATCCACTCTCGTCTCAGTAATGTAACATATATTCATTTTCCCAGGGGAAGTTCTTTCAAATTGTTTCAACGCTCGTCACTGCACTAAGGTTAATCAACAACCGACGTTTTCACTTTCACATATGCACTATAGTTGAATAATGACCTCGTTAGCTCATTCCCAAATACCGAGTACGGTAATAATATAACATACATAATTGAAAGTAGAAAAAGAATTGTCGTTAGGTACTACTCGAGGCAGGAATCCAATGAAAACCATTGGAAGGGTTATTAAAAACAATGAGAAATTTATGTCTTTTCTTCATCAAAATCAATTACGTAAATTTACTCGCCGTACCTGTATTGTCTGAATGCTCGAACATGATCGTCGATGATAGGATGATCATCCCATTATCGAATTAAGCTGCTGTGAACACCAAGAACAGTTTAAAATGCAATTTAGCGAGGAGCTTAGTCTGGCCTGGCTAACTCTCATATTCGTTTCTCAACATAATTCGCCGCCACTCTGCTTTGCGATGTTGATATTCCCAAACGCCGCGAAATATGAGATGAACGTTGAGCTAAATGGACATCATCGGCACAATTACGAATGTACAACATGGATATTTACTATCATTAACATTAATTTAGGTCTAATCAGTAGAAAATGGTAAAAAACAATGGACATACAGACGAAATTGAGCGGGACGATGATAGATATTGGTATGATCAGTTATCATAGCATGACTGAGCACGATAGTGGACTCTGGTAAACTCAACTCAAAACTCAAAGTTGTAGACTTAAGAGTTATGGAAACGTATAAATAAACATGTCTATCAATAAACAATGAACTATTTCCATCAAAATATTTTAGGCATATTTTATGAACATATGCTAGAAATATGTTGAGCACATAACATCAAAATATTTTGAGCATGTTTTTCTAACATGTGCTAGAAATATGCGGACTGCATGTTATAAAATGAGTGGCTTCTAAAATGACATGAAAATATTTTCAGCATATGCTCACAACATGGTTTCGAAAATATTTCCTTGAGCATAATGGAAATGCCGTGAGCATGTGCTCAGCATCTTTTGTGCTACTAGGGCAAGAAGATGATTCTGTAGTGTGTGGTTATTATATTTCTCTGGAAAGGACAAAGTAAAAGCATTCAGACAAGCTTAGATTGATAATGGTGGGGAGAACGCTGGTATTCTCCAATATACAGACTATATAACTACTGTCATCCATTGGAAGTCTGAGGTAGGTTAATCTCTACTACGTTTTGCATTTAAAAATACATATACCTATGTATGTAGCATTTTTTTCATTTAGTAATATGATCAAAATAAGAAATGGGATTTAAAGTGCAAAATAATTTGCTCTTGTCTCGTTACATCTTTTGCTTTCTTTTATCCTTGAATCCTGACTAATTTAAAGAGGATTGAAGGTTGTTTATGTACTTCTGCCCTGAAAATTATGACATTCATATGTTTTACTCTGTAAATGTGGCTATCCACCCTGGCGAAAGTAAAGTGTGCAATAAAGTCTTAAAAAAATGTCCAGGAAAGAGTGACAAAAGTGTAATTAGGAACGCGTAAAGTGTGAAAGAGTGAGAGAGAAGTGTGTCAAAAGTGGGATTTGGCGAATAATGTAACGAGTGTGCACACATTTTTTGCACACTTTCCTCATACTTAATTTTCACCAGGGCATTATATTATATTAGCTTGACTGCTTTTACCAGTATCCACTAGCCCCTGACCTCTCATGAGTGCTGATTAGTTTTTCATTTCTGATTTTTCAGATACCGATCATTAAAAGAGCAAAACTCATGAGCCATAGAGAGATTAAATTGATTGGCAGTGCGTGGACTGCTCCTCCATGGATGAAAACAAATAATGACTATTCAGGATTTGGTTTCTTGAAGCATGAGTATTTTCAACTATGGGCAGACTACATGATTCGGTAAGGAAAGCATTAATACAGAATAATTTATGAAGAGCAATCTCAGCCCTTGTGCCTCTTTTCCATCCCTACCCTCACCAACCACATTGCTCCAATCCCAATGCATTACCATTGACTGTTTCTTACCAGAACATCACACATTACTTCATCTAGCTGTTCATGTGTGTTTTCTTCCCTGTGGCCACTCTTTGGCGTGTTAACATGAATCATCAGGGCATTGGTTGGATCTGCTTTGGATTCCACTATCAGTATTCTATGACTCGGCTAGTCACTGATTCACTAGCCAACGCTTTGTTCGTCACAATAGTTACTTCTCTGTGTCTGTTGTCTCCTCCACCATATACATATCACTCTGTGTCCTCAGATATCTCTGCTGTCCTTCCGTCTCACCTCGCATAGGTCTATTGCATGTAGACCCCTAATCATTTCCTATTTGTTGTTTTCTTACTCTCCTGCTATCATTCCACATCCTGGTTTTTATCGATCTCTGTCCTCTCCATGTTTTTTTCTGAGGCTCTTGTCTCTCTCTGTGGCCTTACAAGGATACATTTTTAAATATCACCATCCAAAGGAAAAGAGATATTTTGTAAGCTCATATGAACATGACAGAAAGCATGACTGCAGAATGACTACTATATTTTCCCTCCTTTGAAATGAGAAAACTTGTTTTCCCAGGAAGCATGCTGAAGAAAAACTTCTTGGGTTTTCTACAGGGTCAGAGTGTCCATACTATCCGATGTTTTTACTATGGAGGACCTCCATGAAGAAATTTGTGATGGTAAAGGGTAATGGGGACCCCCAGTTGGATCATGCCCATGTAAGGAAAATTTTTTTAATGTGAAGAAAACCACTTAATTCTCTCTCAAATCACTTCTCTCTCTTACTTCTCGAATACTGTGGCCTAGGTATTTTTTTCCGGTATGTCAGTGACACCATTTGGCTCTGGCCCCTGCCAGAGAGGTACTGGATCAATCAACTGGAAGAAAGATGGCAGCCTCGGCCATAGTGTACATGCTCACCCTCACAAGCCTCTATCTGAATGATGGAAGCCATGATCACCCCTCCCAATTTTGGGTAGTACTGACATTGTTATTCCACTGAGCAAAGGAAATCACTGATGGAGCTTCCCAGGCATACCTTTGAATTGGCGCACCTTTGGATGACTATCCACCAGAATATAAACTCTTAACACCAAATTTCACGTGCCCTCAAGAGGACTTAATGCCTGGAAGGGCCCTAGGCTAACGAGGAGCAAAATAAGCAGAACTGCGAGAGCTCGCTTCTCATGCTTCTCATCCATTTCCAGGAGAATATCCCAAAGGCAACAAGGCATCGAGACCATTCATGTCCGACCAGCTAAACTAAGATATCACCTGGTGGGAGCTAAGACCTTGGTGGTCTTCAAAGTAATGGCATCTGCAGAATACAGGGATGCTTACTTGGGGAAATGGGGTGCACAGTGGAGATGAGCCTCAAGGAGCGCAAGTGGCATCTTCTTCAACTGTGGCAACCCGAATAATCAGCCATTGCTGAGTGCAGCATCCACCTGGACCAGGCCATCCACTTCAAAGAAACAGGGATTTTGACCCTCTCGAGGAAGTATTGTGATAACCCCCTGAAAGAAGCTACAGTAGAACCTCTTTTTTACGAACCTCTAATTTACGAAATAACACCAATTTACGAACCATTCCGCCGGTCCCGATCTTTGTATATAGAAAAACCATGTAAAATGACCTCTATTTTACAAAACCTCGATTTTATTGATTTACGAAGTGAAAGGCCGGTCCCTAGGAGAGATTTACCTCTGTTTTACGAAGTTTTTGAAATGATTTTGTAGCACTGAAATCAGTACAATGGAATAACGATCGCTGTATACCGTGCCAGGAGCAGCTGAAGCCAGATAGGTCATGTTGAGAGGTCCAAGTATTTCGAATGGGAAAATGTGGAAAAATCAAATGTGAGCATAGTGCTTTTTGAAGTGCTTAAACTGTAGCAAAAATCCCAGAGACTGATCATCCAAATCGCAATTCAATACTAATTATATGATCCAAGGAAAAAATGTTCAAAGACGCATGGCACGACGCCTACTTCTCGAAAACAATGCCCCAGTTCATAAAATAATCGGATTAGTTCTAGGTAATTTCTATTCCTTTTCTATCATTTTGTGTATTGCGAATACCTAACTCGTCGTCACAAAAGATCCATATTTTCTCTGGAATTATTTAAAATTAGCTTTAAGGTAGCCGCCGCAACCCCAATTCAGAACTATGTTCAGCCTTTGACTTGAAACTAGGATTCCCATAGGAAGTTGATTGCTGCAGCAGTCGTGGAGCTTAGTTTCATTAAAAAAAATACTAATTTTGCAATAATAAATTACTTATATTCAAATCTTGATGCAATTTGATTATTTAATTTTTCATTAGAAGTGTTTTACGTCGTTGGTAAGAATTTGCGATCGCGACTTATAGCTTTCTGTAGCCGTGAGTAAATAGTTCTCGTAAATCACTGCTAGATGTCAGCACTGTAGTACGCATCTTAAAAAAGAGGGAATTTCAAATTACCTGAGTGAATTTCTAAGATTGACTTTCATCAGCGGCGAAATATTATTAAATGTATTTGAAATGATACGCTTTCTTCAAAAAAGGCATTTTATGGTCTTTTCATTGAAATATACTGGGTCAGTTGGAACTTAGTTTTGAAATTTCCTAGTTAAAATGCATCCCTGGCTTTCCCATGTTAAAATGGCTTCTTTAAACACAAATCGACTAGCACTTAATGTACCCCTTTCGTTAATTAATGCATAACTGCATATGCTTAAAATACTCTGCGGGATGAGTTGATCCTCTTAAGAATTATTTCCCTTATTTTGAGATCTACCAACTGAACTTAATTCCATTGCAGCAGCCAAGTTCATACCATTATAAATTTGTAGAAAAATATTCACCTGTTTTTTTTAATTCATGGCTGTTTCATTCTCTTTTACTAAAGTGAGTCTCCTAGCCTTAGGAATAATGCCTATACTATACAGGGAATCAATACAATTGAGGTGTAAGTTTTAAATCCTTTCAATTTGATGTAGATACACTGCACACAGAGAATTTCATGTAATATCTGTTGTTTTTTCTCAGAATGAGCAGATGACTATTATTTGTTATAGTAATTAGTTTGATTTCAAACGTAACATAACTATTTGACAAGTTAAGTGCAGCATAGTGTTTAATTGCATTGAAAGTATACTTGCATTCTTGTCAGCAGAGTTTTAGTAGGCGTACATTTGTCGCAGATCAAGCCTCTTATGTGCATGATGTGCCTCCATGGACATTGGTCCATGCTGTGCAAAGTGTTGCCAGCGCATGGGAGTGTCACCGCAAAAACTATTTCCTACTGTTGGAGATCAGCTGGTTTTGGTGACACATCATTTCCGGAGACAGAGTAGTTAGTGGAAGATAACCTCCAATTTACAAACCCTCTGATTTACAAAGCTCAAATTTTTGGGTCCCTTCAACTTCGTAAAATAGAGGTTCTACTGTATTGAGATATGATAATGAAATAAAAATTTGAAGCATGATTCAGGGTTTATGACTCCTGGAAATTTGTGTAGAAGAGGATAAAACAACGGCAGCGGACATTAGTTGCCAGATAGATCCCCTGGGAGCGTGCCCACTCTGCTGACCAATCATGTGGCACCTCTGGGAATACCTATGTAAAAGGGATTCAAAACATTCAAAATGAAAATGAAACTTGAGGGAGTATGGAAAAAGAGGGAGTGTGCACAATGTGACCCTTTGGAAAACCTGAGACGTTTTTCTTATTTCCCTTTGCTTGGAGTGGGATTTATGTGCTCTCCTAATTTTTTTTACTACTCTTATTAGTATGATTGTGTAGGGACCTGTATTTCTGACCGATGTACCGAGTAAAAGGTAAATAATTGGACATACGGGTGTATGCCACGTTGTATATCAGATTTTGCCCCGACGTTTCGTGACCGACTGCTGGTCACTTTTTCAAGGGAATGATGGTAGTGTTTGGCGCTGCTGGCTTTTTATTCATTTCAAGTGGGAGAGACGGGCGGAGGGGGTGAGGAGTAAGGACTGGAGGGGGAAGATGAGGAAATGCTGTGGATGACTGGGTTCCATGTATTGCTGATTCTCAATCCGGTGTCTCTGTTAAAATTGTTCTTGTTTTTCTTTATTTTAATGGCTTCACGGATGAGTCTTGGTTTAAAATGTTTTACCTTGGCGATGACTTTAGATTTTTCAAAATCGATCGCGTGTCCCGTGGATTCGTGCTCCGCTACGGCCGACTTCGTCGAGTACCCCAGTCGAATGGCCCATTTATGTTCTTCTAATCGAGTTTTGACTGTGCGTCCAGTTTCCCCGATGAATTTCTTATCGCAAGTTTGGCAGGGTATGTCGTAGACTCCTTCGATTTGGAGTGGTGTCCTGTCCTTCACATTTCCCAAGAGGTGACGTACTTGGATATGGGGTTTAAAAATGGCCTTTATGTCAAACTTCCGAAGGATATTGCCGATCTTATCTGTGGTTCCTTTAACGTAGGGGAGGAAGGCTTTCTTTCGGCTAATGATGTCTGTATCTTCTCGGATGTCCTCCTGTTGTCCTTGTTGGTAATATTTTTAAAATTGCGGGATATAGCTCCGTTGTCATAACCGTTAAGACGTAAGATGGACTTCAGCTTCTTTGTTTCCGAAGGTAGATTCTTTGGGTCACTCAGTCGGGTTGATCGTTCAATAAGTGCGTTAAGTTGGGCCGGGTGATGATGAGAATTAGCATGGAGATACCGATTTGTTGACGTCGTTTTTCTACATACGGCATGTCCTAGGCTTCCGTTGTCATTTCTCTCCACCAAGACGTCGAGGAAAGGCAGTTTTCCTGCTGATTCTATTTCCATGGTGAATTTGATATGGCTATTTAGGTTATTTAAATATACGAAAAATTCTTCTAACTTCTGTCGACCATGCGTCCAAATGATAAAAGTGTCATCTATGTACCGAAGCCGAATTTTGGGTTTATGCTCTGCATTTTTAATTGCCAATGTTTCCAGATGTTCCATGTAAATATTCGCCACTGCTGGAGAAATGGGCGATCCCATCGCTGCCCCTTAAACTTGTTCGTAAAAATTGTTCCTCCATCGGAAGAATGTGCTGTGCAGGCAAATTGATGTCAGAGAAGCAATGCTCTTGTTAAACTTTTCTTCTATTAGTTTGACTGCCTCCTCTCCAGGTATATTCGTGAAAAGTGACGTGACGTCGAAATGGTCGTGGATGTCCGCCTGGTTTACCCGTATGTCTTTTATGATTTGTAGGAAATGCTGTGAGTTCTTTACGTAAGATTGGGCCTCCTCTACTTTTGGTTGCAGTATTTTTGCTAAGTATTTGGCCAGCTTGTACGTTGGGGTGTCTATGGTGCTGACGATTGGTCTTAGTGGTACGTCCTGTTTGTGTATTTTGGGCAGACCATAAATGCAAGGCATTTCAGGGTCTTGTGGTGTTAGCTTCTTTCTATCTTCTGGTTCATCTATGTGTATCTTGATGGCTTCTGTGGTTATCCTTTTGTAGCGGGAAGTTGGGTCGGGTTCCAATTTCCTGTACGGGCCATCCCTATTGACCTCTTCCATCTTCTTAATGTAGTCCTCTTTGTTTAATATTACCGTCGCATTCCCTTTGTCTGCTGGTAGGATGATTAGGTCCTCGTTCTTTTTAAGTTCTTTAAGAGCCTCTCCCTCTTGGTGACGTTGTATCTCTGCTGTTGGGAAGTGGCTTTCCTCAGGATACGGCATGTGTCCTGTCGCACAATCTCTGCCTCGTCTGGTGGTAGGTGGCCAATGGCGCTCTCAACTCCACAAATGATGTCTTCCACGGGAATTCTCGTCGGAGTCAAGGCAAAATTGAGTCCATTCTTCAAGATGGACTCAGAATCGGTGTCTAGCGGGAACTTAGACAGATTGAGAATGAAATTTGTGTCATCTGGAGGCTTGTCGGGTGTCCGTGTTGTTTTGAGTGCGTTGAATTTCTTTAGGTGTTAATTCTTTCTAATGTCTGTGACGGCTTCCATGTGTCTCGCAGTCATTCGGCTTACCATCATTCCCTTAAAAAAGTGACCAGCAGTCGGTCACGAAATGTCGGGGCAAAATCCGATATACGACGCGGCATACCTACACCCATATGTCCAATTATTTATCATCATGAGCCGTGAAAGCTTCAATGCAGAAATACGAGTAAAAGGTGCTAAACAGCCTTCCTGGGTAAGTCATATTTATGAGTCGCATAGCTTCCAAGGGAACAGTATGCTGGATTTTAGCACATTCCGTTGATGGCTAGTGTTCATTTCTGCTTATTATGCCTCCCAAGGAAATAAATACGATGCCATTTGTTGATTCACACTCATTAATTAATTTATGACCAAACAGCACGTTTTGTATATAGACTCAACTTTTGCATATTGACTAAACTTTGAGGCTTCTATCTCAAAAATGAAAGAAGCAATATCATAGAGAGCATATCAGTGTGTAGATAATTTAGTTCTATGTGCGATGGAGGTAATAGATTTTTTAAATAATTACTTGAAAGTATGTTTTTTGAAGTGAGGATGAAAAATGACCAATAATTTAGTCGGGGAAGGTAGTGCCAATTTGGCAGTTTGTCATAACAATATGAATGCACAAACGGAAAGGAATTTTAATAGATTAAAAGTAGGCCTTTGAAGTTTCAAAAATTTACTTTATTCGTTTACATTATTCTATTAAATTTACAAAACAGAGTTTTCTTCGTATGTGACTTGAAGGCACGTTACAAACATCTGTTAGGTGTCAAATGAGATTGATACTTAACAATATTATGTTTGGTATCTTTTTTCATACTGTCTTGGACGTGAAATTTCTTGTATTTGTTATCAAATATAAATGCACATTACTTCATAGATAAAATCTTCTCAAAATTAACTTTGTGCAATTCCATCACAAAAAATTTTTTTATTCCCAGCATTAACATTTATTTGTACACCACAAGGAAATAAGGGTCTCGCAAACCAGGATTTAATGATTGATTATTATTATCAGGTCACCTTTTCCTGTGGTGTATATATAAAGGTTTTACTGCTGGTGATTAAAATTTTTGTTTTCCCTTTACTTCAGATTTTTGGATGAATATAAAGAAAATGGTCTTACATTCTGGGGAGTAACGACTGGCAATGAACCAGTCAATGGCATCGTACCGGTCAATCGTTTCAACTCCATGGGGTGGACTCCGAGGGAGCAGAGAGAATGGATATCAAAAAACTTGGGCCCATTGTTGGCAGCATCTCAGCATAACACAACCAAATTAATCATGCTTGATGATCAAAGGTTCATGCTTCCCTGGTGGGTCAATCTGGTAAGTGCAATGTTAAAGTCCCTCTTAAAATGTTTATGTTTAAAAAACTACCTAGTTGTTATGGGTGCATATTCATCTTATTGACTGCAAGAGAGATTGCTGACATTGCCATCAGTTAAGCTATGCTCGTGTATGAATCAAAGCATCGGAATTAAAATGAGCCTGATGACTTACATGTACGCAAGCTATGAATAAAGCCAGTTAATCATGATGTCAAATGTAATGCTGATCATTTATGTGCTCTCCTAATTGAATATGCATATGTAAATTTGGGGATGATTAGCAAGGAATGAGGATGTTTTAAAGTGCGTGAATGTTACATATTCATTTTTATAGTTCAGTGCAGAAGATTTCTCAGCGATTTGCTGATTCTTACTTCAGTGCTGTGTAAAGAGGACTTTGAGTTCCATACTTCAGCTCTCTAATGTGCCATTAAACCAGGGACTCCTTGGCATACGTCATCAGATAGCACTGATGCTGGGGTTTTTTCCAACCTTCCTTCGTTCTGTAACAATTTTTAAACCTCACCCAAAATACTCTTGTATATGAAATGACCTTAGTTGTTGGAAGTAAGACAAAAGGGAGGGGAAATATTAGGGCTACATTGAAATGTGGAAAGGTTGCACCTGTCTCACGTGGATGCAGACGATCTGCGCTCTGCAAGCGGGGCGTGGTGAGCGGACAACACGTGTACATGTGAAATGGGCCTTAGAGGTTTAGGTTGAGTCCAGGTGGGCATTTACAATATAGCATATGAATGTGTGCGAGCTCAAGAGTACGAAGATTGATTTCAGGTGAGGTAGGCGGAAAGGAGGCAATTATTGTAATGCAGAAGCAACTGTCAAACTTACTATTATGGGTGGAAGCGTGAATGGACACCAGGAGATTCAAATTGCGATTATTGGTGGTGCAATGGTGATTATTAATGCGAATGGTGAGGGGATTAGTAGAAAGACCAACATAAAAAGTGGAACAATGAGTACATGTGAGTTTATAAATTATGTTATTAGAGGTGCTAGTGGTATGGGAGCAAATAGGGTAGGTGAAAGGTATGTTGGGGCTGGAGAATTGGGAATCATTAGTGAGGAGTGGAAAAGATTTACAACCAGGGCGATTACAAGGGTAAGTGGCAGGGGGTAAGGGCAAAGGAGAAGGGGATTCAAGTGTGCGTGTCCGATTGAAAAGCATCTTTAGGGTGGGTGGTCTACGGCATGTTATGGGGGGGGGGGTTGGAAAATAGGCTTTCAGTAATTTTGATATTACCAAGAATGGGGTAGAGTTCAATGAGAAATGACTTTAATCGGTGGATGATGAGGAAACAGATAGTAGTGAGGTTAAAGGTGCTTGAATTGTCTTTTGGGTGGGGTGTGAAGTCAGCAGTGGCTGGTAAAATCCTTTTGTCAAGGAGGTGTGATGGATAATGGAGGTGGAGAAGGACGTAGCTGGGACAGGAAATGAGAACGTGTGTCAAAATAGAAGGTTAGTTTATTGGGATGTGGACATGAAGTTGAAGGTGAAGAACTAGTCTGATAAGGAAATGCCTTGCTGACAAACTATTGCTGGGCCTTTTCATCTCAAATCAGGCAGATAGTGCAAAATCATGTCAGGTGACCATCACCGATTTCTCTAAAAGTTATATATGTGAAAGCAGTATCCTTATGATGAATTATTATCACATTATCTCAGCTCAGAACCGAACCAATATAAAGCTATGATCCTTTGAACATTGCTGAGTCAGGCCTCAAAGTAAAAAATGAAAAATCACATAAATGCTAATAACTAAGGAACCATGGCCCATAAAGCAGTGGTTTTTGTTTCATTTTGAAGAAAATGCATTTATACACATTCTGGCATAACTTGCAAGTAATTTGATGTAATAATAAACAAATAGGGCTTATTTAAACAATAAAAATTAGTAATTATTTAACAATTTATTACTAAAAAAGGCCACCTTTCATTTGCTTTAAATTTCCTCAGTGGCTAGTTTAAATGTTCTGCTATCAACTAAAAAAATATGCTCCAAAAAATATTGCAACATGTGGTCATCAAAGCTAGTGATGAACTCTGCTTGAACTATTACAAGAAGTAGGAAGGCCTTTCAAGATTCACCATAAATGTATTCATTGGGTGTGTTTTCGAAAAAACCTGGTGGATTGCATTACATTGAATGACATTAGTGTCTCGTTTATGGATCCACATGTTCCATCAAATGGTTTCAGATGGCCCAAATTAGAAGACTATGGTGCAGTGAATATTTTTTGGTGTTTATCAGACATCTCCCCCACTGTTTAAGTGTCTTCTCATTTTTCTTTAGCACTTTTGTCTTATGTCTCTTCTCATAGTCTGCACAAAAAATCCTCTTTGTAATATATGTCCCTTTATACATTTTGGAGAGCAATGGTATATGGTAATGTATAAAGAGAGGAAAGAGAGAGTCTAATATAGAACTGCTTGAGAGGAACTCTTCTCAATGACTTAAGAATTGAATTAGAAGACTTACGTGAAGTGCCATTGAAAAATGTTCTGCACAAATTGCCTCATCCACCGTTTCCAGTTAGTAGCAGTGGTCGTTTGCACACATTTGATGCCATGGATGTACACAAGATTGAACTTGCATTCAGTCAGTGGATGTAACCAATGAGAATGTAAGCCAGTATTGCTGTATGTGTAATTTGAAGGTGAACCCAACAACAGGCAAAAGCCTTAGGGTTCACCTAAAGCTCCAAAACTCTTATTGTATTATTTTTTGTATTATTTATAACTTGCTGGAGCAATAAAATATCATCGTTATCAAATATTATCATCATTCAGGTATGTACTATTTATCCGTTATGCATGCTAAGTAGAATGAATCTTCATTTTCCCCCCTCATAGGTATGCAACCATGGTGTATGAAAGGAGTGCATAAACAGATTGGGTCGAAAACATGCCTAACTTTGACATGCCTTAAAACAAAAAATATAAAAATACTACCTTTTTTTATTTTTTTAGTTGATAGCAGAACATTTAAACTAGCCACTGAGGAAATTTAAAGCAAATGAAAGGTGGCCTTTTTTAGTAATAAATTGTTAAATAATTACTAATTTTTATTGTTTAAATAAGCCCTATTTGTTTATTATTACATCAAATTACTTGCAAGTTATGCCAGAATGTGTATAAATGCATTTTCTTCAAAATGAAACAAAAACCACTGCTTTATGGGCCATGGTTCCTTAGTTATTAGCATTTATGTGATTTTTCATTTTTTACTTTGAGGCCTGACTCAGCAATGTTCAAAGGATCATAGCTTTATATTGGTTCGGTTCTGAGCTGAGATAATGTGATAATAATTCATCATAAGGATACTGCTTTCACATATATAACTTTTAGAGAAATCGGTGATGGTCACCTGACACCCCTCTGCCTGATTTGAGATGAAATGACTCTGCTCTTTCCACTTGGAATTCATTATGGTTGTTGTTTTTCATGCTGACGGTATTGCAGATGAATTTGCAATTTCCAAAAGTGCAAAAATAAAAGTTTTCATTGCTTGAAGATTCGAGGATGCAGCATTACAAGAAACATTAGAGGAAGATAATCGTCTTGAAGATTTATGGAATGAATTGAATTGACAGCTTACTAACTTTTTGTTCAATGCCATGCCTTTAAATTAGCGTTGTCAGCATGATGTGAGTGACTGAAAGTTCTATTACAAATCTTGAATGCCAGCTTGCCATACATGGGCAAAGGTGTCAGTAGCCAAGGACATGTCCTACATCTTATTGGTACAGGATAAGTTGTATGCAGATGTTTCTATCATGCTGTGAGATGTATGTAGTTGTTAAAAGTGAAATCAAGCATTGATTCATACCTTTATTTTCACCAAAAGTGTCCTTGAATATTGGTTATTTATGCAAGGTTCATTTAATAATATGTCAGGTAGGTACACTTAGAGCAGGTTAGGTTCAGATATATTGCATCTCTGTACCAATTGGACATTCACTGATTCAAGTAGGTACCCGTTGTTTTAATGAAGGACTAGGGCATAACAATCACCACTTTCGTGTAATTGACTTCTACTAATAACCCCAGAATGTCACTTGACTTATTGCACCTGATGTTCATGCTACTGGACATGACTGTAATAGCCTATTGATTTGCAAAGCATTATCGTCCTGCATCCAGCAACCTTCCATTCGAAGGCATTTTTTGGCAATAATTGTGGTTTACCTAGAGATGGGTAAATTACTGTAATTTTCAATTGAGGTAAATTACCATGGTTAATTACGGTAATTTTCAAAAATTACCGTAATTTTCTGGTAATTTTTAAGTTTTGAGCTGCAAATCCCCCTGGTAAAAATTTAGCAGGAAATTGCCCACATTTAGCAGGAATAGCAGGATTAGCAGGATTAGCAGGAATAGCAGTATTAGCAGGAATAGCAGGATTTAGCAGGAAATTGCCCACATTTAGCAGGATTTAGCAGGAATAGCAGGTTTTAGCAGGAATAGCAGGATTTAGAAGGAAATTGCCCACATTTAGCAGGAATAGCAGGAAATTGCCCACATTTAGCAGGAATGGCAGGATTTAGCAGGAATAGCAGGATTTAGCAGGAAATTGCCCACATTTAGCGGGAATAGCAGGATTTAGCAGGAAGTTGCCCACATTTAGCAAGATTCAGCAGGAATAGTAGGATTCAGCAGGACAGTTCTATATACAAATATGAAAATAAATAACATTATTCACAGAAATAACTCAAGATTCTTAAGAATCTTGCCAGCGCGACACTCCGAGTTGCTTTCACCAACTATTTTTTTAATGCTGATGAACTTTAATAATCACAATCAGGCCAGTTCACCCTGCAATTTTGTTGTCTGTCCACTAATCCTCTTATATAGTTCTCCTTATTTCTTTCATCGTCATCATGAAAGACCCAAACTGAGAAGCCAACACACACAGCCTCCTCCTCATTTACGAATTCAAATAAACAACATTCAGAATCACTAATTTTAATCAGCTAAGTCAAGGACTGCATTTTCTACATTAAACGAGATGAATGAGATGATAGAATATTTAGCAATTCACACTACTTTATAGATGATATGTAGCATTGCAGAAGTGTACACACAATAAATATATTATTATATGCATAGCAACAATTGTTTTCTAGTTGATTTATCAACAGAAAACAATTGTTGCTATGCTATTTTGAAATCCATTGAAGAGTAATTATCCTAGATGCATATTTTCTAGGCATGAACATTACACAACATTAATGTAGGACTTAAATGAAATTTAAATTAAATGCTTACATTTTTACTTGAATGCAATTTACATGAGTCCTGCTAGAATTCCTGCTAGATCCTGCAGATATTCCTTCTAATTCTACTAGGCTCAGCTAAATTCCTGCTAAATTTCCTGCTAATCCGATAAAATTTTGCCTAATCCTGCGAAAATTCCTGCTAATCTGCTTAAATTCCTGCTAAAGTTCCTGCTAATCCTGCTAAAATTCCTGCTAATCCTGCTAAAGTTCCTGCTAATCCTGCTAAAGTTCCTGCTAATCCTGCTAAAGTTCCTGCTAATCTTGCTAATCCTGCTAAAATTCCTGCTAATCCTGCTAAAGTTCCTGCTAATCCTGCTAAAATTCCTGCTAATCCTGCTAAAATTTCCTGCTAAATTTTTACCAGGGCCTTATCAGAGAACTCAAAACGAAATCAAAAAGCATTGAGATATAAATGCCGACGTTTATATCAAACACATCATGACGTTTATCAATAATAACTCATTAAAAAATTAAAACAAAGTTGGCAGCAACACGCAATTTGCCTCTCTTTTGTCATACTATGAGAAATTTTCGTTCCAAAGACATACCTCTGCGCAATGTGCATTTGTTATTTTACTCTAAATTAATTGGAATTAATCATGGACACAATGTAAAAAAAATCGTTTTAGCTTCTTAATTTATAATATTACCAATTCCAATGGTTTCTTCATTTCTGAAAATTACCGTTTATTATGGTAATTTTCAGGGGTGTTGGTAATTTACGAAAAATACCACTGTAATTTACGAAAATTACCGTGGTAATTTACCAACATCTCTAGGTTTACCCAACTGCAAATCGTTTAATATCAGTGTTAAGTGTACTGAGTTCATGGCTGTAATAATCCAATGGGGTTAATGTCTTCAAAAAATTTAATGACAAAAACTTAATTTAAATAGCCTTCATTTCAATAACTAAGTAAACTGCCAACTGTAAGTAAATAAAATGATAACTTGGTAAGATTCCACAAATTTATTTTTCACCGACCTAGGTTTCGATTGTTTGACAATCATTATCAAGGATCCTAGATTAGACCTTGATAATGATTGTCAAACAATTGAAACCTAGGTTGGTGAAAATTAAATTTGTGGAATCTTACCAAGTAATCATTTTATTTACTATCATGCGGTTCCTGAAAGTGAAGCCTGAGGATTTCCTCTTTATTTGCCCGCTGATAGTTGACAGCATATGGACTGGCATTATCTGAATTGTTGTGAGAAATGAGTCTCCTTGTAAAAAACTGATATGCATGGCATTCAAAATAGTTTCTGATGTGAACTGTTATGTACTGTGCTCAGTGTATTAGGCAACAGAGCAATGCAGTTTTCTAGAATTCTATATTAATAATATTAATTGAGACTAATGTAAATCCAGTGATCCAAGCTATTTGTTTGAATCCAACAAGTAATTTGTTGTAAGCTAAATCCACAGCGATTTTAATGTACTTGTTTCATCAAGTGTAGTAACCATACTGAAAGCAATTATTTAATATTTCCTAGGTCATGCAAAATGCAGATGCTCGTCATTACATCGATGGCATTGGTGTCCACTGGTACTGGGATTCCATAATTCCTCCTAGAGTCCTTGATGAGACTCATAATAGTCATCCAGATAAGTTCATCTTGGCCACAGAAGCCTGTATTGGTGAGATTCATTGTGAATAAAGCTCGATTTATTAATACATAATGGGAGATCACATTTGGTGACTTATTGTTGCACTTCTTTTCCTGGTTGAATTTAGTCATTTTATTTCAATATTTTCTGGAGTACTTCATTAGTTTCATTGGCACACACTTTTCATTGCTTCTGCTTGCATTATATATGATAGAATACTTATTAGTAAGAGATGAGAGTTGCTTCCCTTCATTGTGAACAGTTCACTTCACAGTTATCCAAGGGAGTGGGGTCACATTTTTTGTGGAGCCTAAGGGTGTGATCTGATTCCCATTGTAGGAGGCATTCTTTCCTATGGCGGATTTGATGAATTAAGGATGCTTAATTACTTTTGTATTCAATGATTTCATATTTCAACTTTCTTTGTTAAAGCTGTGTAGCAGACTTATATTGCCTTTGGGCATAGCAGGAGTGTAGATAAATTCAGGTTAATACATGTACTCCTAAAATTCTGACATGAGCAGATATTCTCTGGGCAGGTCATCTTATATCTTGTATGATTTCATCAAGAAAAGGGGGAAAATTTCTTCCAGAAAGCAATTGATTTCAAATTTTGTGTGTGATGAAAATTCAGTGTCTTTCCTGTAACATCCCTGTGGTAAATCCCTGTGTTGCTAAGATGTGATTCATGAGACACAGAAAACCTTTGTCATCTCTGCTCATTGATACTGATCATTTTCATGCTCATTTTATTTCAAGGTGACAAACCGTGGGACTTTAAAAAAGTGCTGTTGGGTTCATGGAGTCGTGGAGAACAGTATATGAAGGACATTCTTGAGGTAAAAATAATAATAGTGGTGAAGTGCAGTTTTTCTTGTAGCAAGAAACACCCCTTGCAATTTTTCAGGAATTAATTTTTAGTGAAACACTCTTCACACTAAACTGCCATTTGTAGTGGTGAGATGGCTGCATAGCATATGCTGTCATTTGGGTTGCGTTATGTTGGTTTCAGGCCCCCTCTATACCATAGGTGGGAACGTTACTTAAAAAAGTTAACTGATTAAAGTTAATCTCTGTACAAAGTAACTAGTTAACGTTAAAAGTTACTTTTGTGAAAAGTAACTGATTAAAGTTAAAGCACGGTCCCTTAATATATAGGGACATAAAAATTAAAAAATAGTAACTTTTATGTTAAAAGCTACTTTTTCAGTTACTTTGGCAAATTGGATATTGTGGTAATAGAGGCCTTGAAGGTTTTTTGTTTTGACAATCGAAGCAAACGCAGAAAACTGTCATTGTGGTTTCTTCCATCCGTATCCATTTGTTTTAAAATATTTGAATTGGGGATTTTCGTTGTAATTCCATTTAGTGTCCAGAGTGTTGTTTGTCAGGATTCCTAGTTATTGCTGAAGGGATTCGTTGATTTTTCTTAGATGGAGCTTCAATTCCAGGATTTTTAAGTTGTCGTGAATGTAAGACTTTCTGACGAATCATGGTGCATCTGTAATTTGCCATAAAAGATTGTTCTGAGCGGTATAAAGTGCTTTCAGGTTAGTTTTTTATATGGATCCCCACATTGCGATGTGAACTATCCGTTCACAATTGTAAAATTGCAGTGGAAATGGCTTAGTTATATAGAGTTGCAGTAGATGCTGAGGATGTGCCTGTGCACCATTTCTCGTGATTCCCTGGGGGTTGATGTATTGACGAAGCAATGTTGCCGAGTAAGGTATACGTAGACTGGTGCATTGTAACAGATACGTTAGTTTGAATGAACCCCTCCCCCTCGTTATCCGTAATAGGTAACCCTTCTTTCTCGATGGAATACAACACTGTCAAGATGGAAATACCATGAAAACCTTACCAAGTTGTGACTTGGGTATTCTTCTGAGAATGTGACATTATTCCAAGACTCGACCGCGGAATATTACCTTAGCGAATAAAGCCACTGAAATCTATTGAAAATCACCATTCGAAACTACCGTAAAAATATGTTGAAATTTCACATTTAACTACTCCAGTTGGCGAAGACAATGTTTGAAGCAATACTGAGGCATCGTAGCACCTTACATGGTGACCATGTCTTGTGCTACTTCCTTAGCCTGGATAGTCTGATTTTGTAGTGTTGTTTGTCAGTTTCTAATAAAACTCATGCCTTTCAAGTGAAATACTTGTAGAGGTTCAAGCAGTAATAGGAAAAAGAGAAAATCCATTGATTTAACGCGAAAAAAGCCATTGTATCAGTACCAAGTGGGTCAAATGGTGACTTCTTTATCAAGGGTATATAGCCTATCAAAGTCGATGATGACCATCATTATAAAATACAGTGGTTGGATAATGGATGCTGTTACTAGTACTACACCATTAAATGTAATAATGATTACTCAAAAACAAGGACTGATCCCTAAAATGGAGAAGCTGCATGTTATTTGGATAGAGGATGTTATAAAAAAAATGGTTTCCTATGTTAATGATTAAGTCTGTTAATGATCCAGGCAAAAGTATGTTGTCTCTTTGAGGTTTCTGCATAAAAATTAGGTTGTGGATAATTACTTGGAATGGGACATTTGAATCCTTGAATCCATTGTATAATGCCTCTTTCATCAAATCTCGAATCCATTGAGTTTCACCTCAAATCCGAATCCTTAAAAATCAGTCTCTTACATCCTCAGCAGACGAAAATGTTTGTGCTCCTTTCATTTCAACTTTACTGCCACCACCCATGATCATAATCAAAACCATGGATAGAAGTGATTCTGCAAGAGCACTGTTTGCCTGATAGTAAGTACTCTGTGTCATGCAGGCTGAAAGAGCACCGGAGAGCAATCATCCACGGGAGTGGAAAGGAATCCACCATTGCAGAACACGCAACCTACGGAGGGCCAGGCGGAGAGCAAAATCTTTTAACAGAAAAGACAAGGGTTATAGTAAAAGAATGTCGCTACTACCCAACATTGATACGGGAGGCAGTCGAAATGGAGAAACGTCCATGGAACTTCAACTGTGATGGCGACATTAAAATCATCTCGCATGAAAGGGAGACTTTTGTCCACCACCCGAGGGAAAATCCTCTTAAAACACCCGGGGCCCAGGCTTTGCCTTCTGACGTGAGTGGGGAAATTGCCAACAAGAAACAATACCAAATGATGCTAAGAATGGAAAGGGAGGGGGCATGAGTACCCAATAAATAGTGGAGACTTCCTTTTCGTTATTTTAACCCTGATGACGTGGCCCGTAATGGACATGAAGGCATGGATAACAAAGCTTCACACGCTGCAGCTTCCAAAAATGATTACTGGAAACACATGCAACACATTGTGTGTGCACAAGCTTGTGCTCATGACGTCTGTTACTTGCATTGTAATGAAAAATTTTTCCCACCAGATTTTCCGCTTAATGGATCAGTGGTACATTTTCAACATTCAGGGCATACCTGTGAGTAGCTTGTGGATTTAACCAAAGTTTGTTCACTTTCCATTGCTTATTTGTTTTTCATCCAGCTTCTATTACTCAGAGTTCAGTTCACTTTGAGAGTCAACTTCACGGCCTGGAAAGCATCTTTGTGTAATGCAATTCTTTCAGCCCTGCTTCACTCCCTTGCCTATTACCCTCCTCCTCTCCCCACATGTTCTATATAATTGTGCTCAGTAATTTATGGATGTACATATTAGATATGTACATTAGTTTCCATTAAGACTCCTGTACTTTAAGTTGGTTTTTAGTTTCTGCAACATTTTAGGTGACTTCCAGACCTCCCTGTTGTCTGCCTGATCCTAATCCACTAAGAAATAAACATTAAAATTTATCATTTATTTGTGTAATTTTGATTTCCTTTCATAGGGATAGTGTTCAATATTGCTCTTCAAAATGTTCTATTTACACTTCCTAATTCCACTAGTGTGATTACAAAATTAGGGTTTATTGAAATGTTGACTAGCTGAATTGATTCTTGTTCCCAAAATGGTGAACAATAGAGGGGAACATTTTGGACTTGATCGAGAATATATGTGGTTTGTGCAGTGGATTTAAATGATAAAAAATGTGATTTTCCTGAAAAAATACTTGTTTACCTAACTTTCAGGAGCCAGAGGTGATCGGGTGGGTGAATGTTTCTCTTAGGAGGAGATTCCACTGGGTTCCGGAAGTGTTATGGCACCAATTAGGCCTTTGCCCATCTGGGGAGGATGGTTAAGGGGAGGGGAAATATCAAGTTTTTGGTCTTCTTTGTGGCAGGTGGCATGCCGTTAGCTGGGAACAGGGTAACGGCAATGAAAACCCTCTTTTTGTAAAACAAATGATTGTTATTTTCTATAGCAATGACCATGCATACCAAATATCACTTAGACCTTTTGTCAGCATTTTTGTCATATTTTTTCTATGCTCAGCTACAGCTGCTAACAAATAATGCCTTTGCTTTTGGCTATCCTTAAGGGATGAATTTTAATTCATTGCCTGGAAAACTGGATAATCATCCACAAAGTACCGATGAACACAATCTTCATTTACCACTTCATATTTGACTTGATACAGGACTTACAGCATTGGGTGGTGGGATGGATAGACTGGAACCTGGCCCTGAGTGAAAGTGGAGGGCCCAACTGGGCAAGAAACTATGTGGACTCATCGATAATCGTCAATGCCACTGCTGATGAATTCTACAAGCAGCCAATGTTTTATGCCATTGGTCATTTTTCTAAATTCATACCAGAAGGATCTGTACGCATTGGCCTGAACATTAATGAAGGAGAGAATTATCCCAATGGTGTTGCATTTCAAAGACCCAATGGTGGAATTACAATCGTCATGCAAAATCAGTAAGTTTTTACAAAAGTTTAAACTGAGTTCTTAAATTGAAGAAGATTTATTTTTGTTGCTTTGCTTTGATGTCACATGAATGGTGTTTTGTCAATACATTTACTGTAAAATGTATTTGCCTCCAATGATATAGCCTTGTGGGATTCTTGAGTGCTCTTCCCATCCGATGCAAGTGGAATTAATTATCCCTCCAACTGGGTATCCTGTGATTTCCATGGGTTAAGCAACTGTCCATTCTATGAGGATCGCACTATTTCCACGGGCTCGTGGTTTTCCTTACATCCACCCTGTGTATCCCGCGTTCCTTCTTGATTCCCGTCTGATCCTTCTATCCTGTGTGTTGCTACATTTTCACCAACAGATAGCACCTAGATTCACCTTTCGAAGGATGACTTCACATGTGTCCTTCCCTCTTTTCTTCAGACTTCCTTATTTCAAAGGAAAAAAAAAACATTTTTTTGACTAGAGATTGAAAAAAAATTACCCAGCTGGAGGTTTAATCAGATTTTTTGTTATGAAAAATCTCAATGGGGATTTTTAGAAAACATAAATTCAATCCAAGCAGAAATCAATCCTGTAGTCTCATTGACCCTGAATCATGCATCTTAACATATCCCTACAATGGCTGAGAAATGAAATGCACTCAATTCCATGTGTATTTTTCTTTTTAGTGAATCATGATTCATTTAGCAGAGTGAGATTGATATTTTTAGCAGAGATGTGTGAATTATGGAAAGGAAAGAGTATAGAGCAGGAGAGAAATAATAATTATCAGTATTACCTGACTGCATTAAAATTGGTTTTCTCTTTTGGAAGAGAGATCTCCTCATACTCGCGGGTACTGACGTGCTTTACTGACCCTTACCAAATTGTGCATCAATTACATGCAAAATGTTTGCCTTGCCATAGTAATGCAATAGTTCATTTCATCAGATCCGAGGTTAATATTTCCATTTTTAATCTTTTCTGTAAATTTTCATTTTACTTGAAATTGTAACACTATAGCTTGTGGTTAATTAATAACTGCAGACATACCTTGAAGGTGTATTAACACTTTCTGTTCTCATATTAACACTAATAAAAGTTAAAGTATTCAACAGCTCATAATATGGTAGTAGATTTATGTTATTATATGTTTGAAATTGTAAAATCAGAATTAAAATTTTTAATTCAATCGAGAGATAGCATTTTAGGTCAACAGGCTACAAATAAATTACCTGAATAAAATTTAACATATCAATTGCAATTCTAGTGTTCTAGGTATTCGAATGTTCGAGTCATGATTTAATATTTTATATATTCCACCCATCTCTAGTTACAACCCATCCTTAAATGGGTACACATGTCATCTATGTTTTTGGTGGAATTAGCGATCACAGTAGAATATTAGCCAACCTGAAAAACCGCTGCTGATGCCACATCCAAACCAGAACAGGAATTATATTTATTTGGGAAGAGCAATTTCACCAATTTTGTGGTGGAACTTGAACTTTACCCTACATTCACTATCAAGTACCATTAAAAAATGCACCGAAGACATTTAGAAATCATTCCTATATTTTCTATGCGCTATAAATTCTTTTTGTTACCTTAGATAAACTTTTACTAACTTTTATTTGGAAAAAAAGGGTTTTTGTGACTTAAAATCCAATGACAAAGAAATGCATGCGTTATTCTATTAGCTGTTGTTGTATTAAATTTAAATTTGAACTGAATGAAGCCTTTGAGTTCTTTACAGTTTGAAGAAAACAATATTTATTTATTTTAAAATTTATGAAAGTTTTAAACTTTGTAAAACCCTATGAAACTGGTGACATAACTGAAACGTGAGTGGGACAGTTTGTTGCTGAAAGGTTGTCAACATGAAGATCCTAGAGAAGTAGAGAAATAATAATAACCAGTATTACCTTACGGCATTAAAATTGGTTTCTCTTTTGGAAGTGAGAGCTTCTCAAACTCAGAGGTCTTGACATATACTCTACTGACCATAGACCCTTCCAGAATTGTGCGTCAATTATGAGCAAAATGTTAACCTCGCCGTAGTAATACCTTTGGCATTTCTGTCAGATCTTAGGTTGATGTTGCTGAGTTTAATCTTTTTTAAGTAATTTTCAATTACTTGAATTTTGACGTTAGTAATATGTGGTTAATTAAAAAACTATAATTTATTTTTAAAAATTAATATGGTTTTAACTTTGTACTTCAACAGGTAACCAATTAGTTAGCAGAAAAACATTTAATATATTAATTGCAAATCTAGTAATTGAGGTATTTGAATACTCAAGTTATGATTAATGTTCTCATTCAAAATTCGAATTTGAGGAATATGGTATTTATCGCATCTCTAACTTTAAGCTATTAAAATTTTGAGGAATGTATGTGTTTAAAATCCTTAATGAAAAAGTGATGATTGGATGAGCATCCTTATCATGAATATTATTGATTACACCTCTATTTAAAGACTGTTTCTGAATATCCATAGTTCTGCTTCATGATTGTCTCATATGGTTGTGCTTACATTTTCATCATTTATGGGAGATGCATGGTCTTGTATGTAACCATGATTATCAAGATTGCAGCCTGTGAACTACTATTCTAAATCAACACATCTTAATGTTTTACAGGCTGGATTCCAGTACTTCTGTTACCATTACAGATGTTCGCTATGGTGACATAAATATTGAATTGCAGCCCAGATCATTTTATACGCTGATATATGCATAAAGACAATAGGCTTAGTGAAGATCTTATGTATGTTATGGTGAACAGATTTACTACGGTTGAACTTAATGCTTCAACCCCCAATAACTATGAGTCTTGAAATACATCTTATCGCTCTCAGAGGTATAGTATGCTACTAGTCATGGAGTTAATCTGTATCATTTTCAGGGGATGTAAGATATTTAAAAACTTCAATTTTTAGAAGATACAACAATAACATTTGAGAGTCATGGTGCTCTGGACATGAGTGTTAAGTTGAAGTTATTGCAGAGTCTAATTGAAAGCTATTGGCGTATGCGAGACTTACTCAAATGTCTTTTAAGAGCCATCAATATTGTTCATTTGAAATTATCAATATTTGCAGCATTTGCACCAAATCATCATGCATGAATGAGTTATTATCAGTACATTATTTTTTTAATTTACGATTGAATTTCAATAAAGTGAATGTGTATGATTTTGAAGTAGTTTTTTTAGTTTGATGACTCCTCTTGATTTGATGAACTGTTTTAAGTTGTATTTCTTCGTTGAAGCTTTTGCAGCTCATCATGAGGCTAAAGAATTTTCAGGTTTTGCTGTGTCTTATCTGGTAACAGCAGGACATTTTGTGACCAATCCTGGTAACGTCTTCAAGAGAATGAATAGCCACTGTGGATGGTGCTCTGTGTGTGTTCCCTTGAAGAAGTGACTGTAATGTTTGGAATGTTGGCGCCTCATGTCTAGTAAAGAAATGAGTAACATTATGTAAAGCTGGCAACAATGAAATGTGCCGAGGGAGGCACGAGCAGATAAGTCAGTTCTACTTGATCACTGCTGTGAGTTCCTGTAGTACGTAATGTAACTCTTGCCTGAAATAAATTTATTCTGAAACATTAAAGTGACCAGCATGGGTTATGAAACATCGGGCTGTTACAAGATGTGGCAAAACCCAAAAATTCTTTTGCCTATTCTTTCTTTGTTTCTTGCATGTTCTTATTATTGTTTGTTGAAACCGTTCTTCCTCCAAAAGTAAACACCTTGGAAGGAGAATCAATCCTAGTTCTGAAATGACTATTACCTGCTTTTTGCTGCTCTATGTATATTTATGTATAGGATAGGATTGGTAGGTGGTTTGGAAGAGTATATCGGAGCAGGTGAATCGTATAATAATCACTGTTATGATGCCAAATTTGGATAATGAATTTAAAGGTTTGTCAGAAAATTAAAGTTTTCAATTGAATGTCAAATCAATGCCTTTGGTGGTGCAAAGTCTATTGACTGCTAATATGATTTTGAATCATACAATTAATGGCTGTGGTGAATTATATGGTAATGAGAGTTTGGAGAAACTTTGTGAAATTTTAGATACTGATTCTCTCCCTCAGACTAAGGTATATTATGTGTTAATGCATATTACCACAAATAATTCATTAAAAGATTTAAAGGTTGAAACTTATGGAAATTTTTCACCAAACATTGTGCCGGTGTTTTTAAAAATCTTGACATTAATTAGGGATGTTACAAGTAAGGGAAAACAGGGAAATGTCAGGGAATTTGAAACCTGTCTGGGAAATTGTTGAGCTGTCAGGGAAAAATTGCATAAGGGTGGAGGTCGATGCATTAGTCAGTGGCCGATACACGCCAGTTGTTGCAGCAGTCGATGCTCCATCTTCTCTAGTCTGCTGTTTAGCTGCGCTGAGGCGAACCACAGTGTACGCACCTTGTATAAACACTTCGAGGCAACCTGCCTACGGCTCTCCCCTCCCCACACTCTGCTGCACACCTAATGTGAACTTGAAGTTTTTGAAGGAACTTCAGATTCATTTAAAGGAAACATTTGATGTTGGGGAATTTAAAGGGGAATAACCCAAATGTTGTACTTATGGGGTCTTGTGGGCTCCATACCTTACATCACTCATTTAAGTTGGGTGATTTATTGACGGAGTGGAATATAGTGTTGTACTTGAGGTCAACATGCAATGTATTTAAGAAGAAGCAATTATTCCTTATGGACAGGCTCAGTCGAATTCCCAGAAAAATTTTGTGCTGTCAGATGGCTCACTAATACCCATGTTGCTGAAGTAGCCATAAAGATTCTTCCTAACTTGGTCAAATTTGTTGAGTTTTTGGTGAAGGCGGGTAGCAATGAGACCAAGATATATTCCATGGGCTACAAGGTTATAGAGAAAGTTGTGAAAGACTCTACATTGGGACCAAGATGTCTTGCCTTTGTTGCAAGTGTTGCTCGTCTCATTGAACCTTTTTTAACCAAGTATCAAAGAATTGACCCATTAGTGCCATTCCTGTATACAGACCTCACTAACCTGATATATGATCTATGCAAAATGTTTGTTAAAATGTAGATTCTAGACAAAAGAAGCAGTGTTTTATATGTGGATATTCACGACCAAGGTAATATAGTCCCTGTCAAGCATTTCAAATTGCCTTTTTCAGTAAGTGGTGCTCTGAGTAAAGTGAAGGCCAATGATGTTGACATTTTGAATTTCAAAAAGGATTGTGTGAAATTTTTGCAAGCAATCTGCGATAAGTTGCTTAAAAAGTCTCCTTTGCAGTCTAAACTTGGCAGAGGTATCACTTTCCGTGATCCTAGCATTGTAATGAACTCTAAGTCACTAGCCGTTAGTTGCCTAGAAAAGGCATTAAGTGTTTTAATGGAAAGGAAATGGTATACTGGACCACAATGTGATTATTTACTTGTGGAGTTCAAAGACTTAATATAGAAGTCAACAGTAGAGAATAGCTTGAGGGAGCATTGGATCATTTCTGGAGGGATTTAATGTGGGTGGACCAGTGTTCTGAGCTGTTTTCTGGTTTTTTGAAACAGGTTTTGATTCCAAGTCACTGTAATGGCTTTGTTGAGAGGGTTTTTCAATAAACAAAGGGATGGTTGTAGAAAACAGCTAAAATTCCTCATTAGTTAGTCAAAGAAGAGTATGATGCAATCCTGAGTATTGAAGGACTGGAAAATATTCAGATGGAGAAGAAAATTATCAGTTATATCCGGCATGCTTGCTGAGAATATGAACAGGCTCACAAAGAGAGGTCCAAAGCTGAGAAGGAAAAGAGAAAACTGGATGACAAAAATGTAGCTGAAGAGATAAAAGAGCTAAGGGCTAAAAATGCCAAAATTATGATGGATAAACAAGTTGAGGTTTATGCTATTGAGGAGTGCTTGAAAGAGCTAGTCAGCAAATCTTAAGTTTTCTTATTTTTGTTATTTTAAAGGTATTTTTCTTTATCCTGTGTTTATGCATGACTATGGCTGTTTGTTAATGAAATTGCAGAAATTGCTATGTGATCTTGTATGTATAATTGTTTATTTTTACAAATGCTGATGCTTTGTGTTCACTTACATTATTTTCAGTGTTCATATGCTGAGAAAAGATATACTTTTGTTCATTGGACTTTTGCTTAGTAAATTCTTCAATCAATTTGATGGTTTAAAGTAACAGTGCATTTTTTCAACTTTCAATTGCCCTTAAAATTTTCACTTCTATGAAATTTATGCTGAAAATATCAGAAAAAATGGCAATTTTTGTCAGGGAAATGTCAGGGAATTCCTTTTCCAGAATCTTATAACAACCATATTAATCCTCTTTCTGCCAATGATCAGCCCACTTGAGCTGTGCAAAAACTGCCTTAGGCTGATGTATCTGTCAAACTTGTTTGCTATTGGGTAAATGCTTGCTGAATGGTGGGCTTCAGATAATTAAAATCGTGTAGCTTATATAAATCATATATAATACTTTTGTATTTAATAATGTAATTTTTATTAACCCAAAATACATTATCATCATTCAGATAAATATGAGTTCCATTAATAACAATTAGGTTATTAAAATAATGTAAAATCAAGTCTTACAATGTCATGAAAATAGGCTTTGTAGTCTACATGCAGGATACTAATACCAAGTGAAGGCTTAGGGATACTACTACATCTAATAGCAGAATTTCCACAGAAAAAAATCCACCCTGAGAGGGACATGAACCCGGAACACCCTGATTTCCAGCCAGGTACTCAGCCAATTGAGCTCCTTAGGCTTCTTTCTCCCCTGTGGATTTCTAGATGACTTAAAGGAAAAAATTTACCAGCCTGCCATGCATATAATATCACAGGCGAGCCAAATTGTGCACACCACCATCCATGAGGTTGAGGCCAACTTCAAACCCTAAGGTGCTAATGGCTTAGGTTATGTTGCACTATCTAACCTAAGACTGATGCATGCCCTTGGCAGGATTTGAACATTTGACCTTTGGATAAACAGGCCAGTGCACTACTGACCTGACTACCACTGTGTGATGTCCGGATATGCCAGGTACTCTCTTTGTTTATTACATGGTCTGTCTTAATAGCTGAGGGTACTGGAATGTACTATTTTCGTAGGAGCTGATCCAGCCATTTGCAATCAGAGAAGTCGGTGCAGAAAAATATTAAAAAGTAAAGTTCCGTAACTGTACAAAGATTTAGCCAAAATATTTACATTAATTATGAAGCCTTTTCTCCATGCATTTTATCTGGAGATATTCGAATGAAATGCACTTGAAAGGTAGGTAACATATCCCTGAGAGCACAAATTTTACAGTATACCTAATGTAAACCCAATTTTCATGTCTACATCTGGCATACAACAGAGGTAGACTTAATAATAGGGTAACATTAGGTACACTGCAAACTTTGTTCTCCCAGGGATGTTTATTGACAATGTAGTATCATGTAGCTGCACATAGAGTATCATTTGTGACAACAGGGGTATTTCTTCTGTGTGACCTTAGGCGTTTACATCTTTTTAGCTCATCAAGTTGAGCTTTTATCTTGATATAATCCATCACATCTGGTGCCTGTAAAGGTGCAAAGGCATATTTGAAAATACATGTCTATCAAAATACTGTCAAAAATATTTAATGGTTGTGTTTGTGAGTGTAATAAAATGTGTGCTCCTAAAATGATGTGCATATTTCACAAACAGTTATTGGTCAAAGGATAATTGACCACAATGAAAATAAGAATCACGCCACAAAGGAGTAAATCCCAAGTAACCTAATCATAAATTTTAATTTAAGGTACACTAGCTCAATGGCTGAAGAATAAATGACAGGAGGTCCAGAAGGAACACGAATCTTTAGGAGAATTTATATTCTTGAAATCATCAAAAAGTTGAGGAACAGTAAAAGAAGATTATAATTTATACCCATTTAGCCCTTAATTTGAGAACTCTATGTGACCCAGAGAAGACTTTGTACATGAGGAATCTGTATTGTCTAGACAAAGTTAAAGTGCAGAACCAGTTGATGTTGATACCTTTTTTTTTCAATTAATTATTTATATTCCAAAATTTTCCCTTCTTTATTCGAGATCACTGTATCTCTGATCCTCTCTCACAACAATCCCTCCTTCTCTCTCTTTTATCAACAACTTCCAAACAACCTTTTGCATATCAACAAACATTCAGTGATTAACATAACTGCTAATTTATTATAAACATCAGGAAAATTATAATTTATGCCTAAAAGAAACAAAACAACCATCAAAATAAGAAAGGACAAATAAGAATAACGAATCCTTGAAATTAAACAAAATCAATCCTTATGTTTGGCAATCAAAACTTTTTTTATTTAGGGTATGGCACAAACATTTTCTTGTCCCCTCCCTCTAGATGAGCACCGGATGTGACAAGTCATGAACTTACTTGCCAGGTGAGCATCTCTGTTGGCATGGAGCACCAGGTTCAGTATCAGATTCTCAGTGGCAACTACATATTTAATACTCAAAGCATCAGCTTGGTGAAAATCACAGCTGCTGCAGGAGTGTCGTGAGACACTCGATGATATAGGTAGATGCGGCAAGGTAGAACTTTTCTGGGTACCTGGTCATGCAGGCATATCCGGAAATGAGATGGCTGATGAGTTGGCAAGGGCTGGATCTAGTTACAATCCGATTGGACCAGAGCCAATCATACCTATTGCCACTTCAATAGGGTTAGCGGAAACTAGCATGGGGCTTAGCCTGGCATTCTGAGATATGGTGAACCATACCAAGTCTTAGACAGGCCAAATTACATATAGGCCTGGGCTTGCCAAAAGACTTGTGTCACTAAACAGGGGTCAATTACGAACAGAAGTGGGACTCCTCACTGGGCACTACCAGGTGATGAGGCACCTGCACCTCCTGGGAATCGTAGATTCAGCCAGATGCAGGTGGTGCGAAGAAGAGGACGAAACCACTTCCCACATGCTATGCCAGTGCCCCGTTGTGATGAGGACTCGGAAAACGTACCTGGGCACACCATTTCTGGTACCCAGGAGGTAAGGGAGATCCCCTGAGATAGGGGATATAGGGAGAGATAGGGGATCTTCTGGCAGCAAGGCAATTGGCCTTCATGGGTGATTTCTCCAGAAGGGTGGTTGGCACAATGGACCAATAGGTCAAAGTGCCTCAGGGCCTCCTGGGGAGGATTTCCACCGAGTATACAATCTATTATGTAGACCATGTATACATTTATATGGCCTAAGGTCTAAGTGAATTAGGGCCTCCTTTTTGAGGAACTCCACCACAATCATATCTATCTAAAGCATTAGCATGCAGTGGACCCTTACAATACTTGATGTTAAAATTGTAATTCTGCAGTATAAGAGCCCACTCCATCAATCTAGGATTTGATAGTGCTGCAGTCTGTAGCCATGCTAATGTATTGTGATCCATCTGTATAAGAAACCTCTCTTACCATCCAAGTAACAGTATAGTTTCTTGATTCCTGATACCTATGCTAAACATTCCTTCTCTGTGGTCCCATATTTCTCACCTGTGTCATTTAACTTCTTGCTAAGAAATAGCACAGCTCCTCTCCACCTGCTCCCATCTGAGAAATACCCACGCCCTTCTCAGATGCATCTGTCTGTACCAGGAATTCCTAGTCAAAGTCAGGAGCCATTAATACTGGTTTAGCAATTGAAGCCTCTATCAGTTTCTCAAATGCTGTATTTGCTTGATCACTCCACTCTATTTTACACTTCTGCTTTCTTCCCTTGTGACATTTGTAATAGGAGTGGCTTAATCTGTGAACATTCGAATACTATAGGTACTTACTACAATAATTACATAGTCCAATAAGTGCTCCTAACTTCTGTTTTGGTAGTCTGAGTGGCATCATCCTTTATGGCCATGATCTTCACTTCAGTGGGTTTTAATTTACCTTGACTGACATCATTTCCTAGGTTTTCTTTGTTCTAGGTTAATTTACTTTGTTTGTTTCAAAGTAAATCCTGCAGCTTGAATTTTCAGAAAAATCGAACTTAAGTGATGCAAATGGATCCCAAGGGTATTTGAAAAGATGACAATATCGTCCAAATATGGTAATGCGAATTTCTAGTACCCTCTCAAGAGTTTGGACATCAACAAGCTGAAACAATAGAGTGCATTCTCAAGTCCAAATGGTATCCTTAGAGTATGAAAGATTACAAAATTAGTGAAAATCATCATATCACTTGGTATTTTTGGTCATTTTAATTTGTCAGTATCCTATGGATAAGTCCATCATAGAAATATATTTCGCTGTAGCTACTGTCTCTATCCTTTGATCAATACACTTGTCCCCTTTGCCAAGGGGACATGCGGTACAGCCTTTGTCTCACTGGCTCATTGTCCTCTAACATGTGGAATACTACATCAGTCACCCCTGGCTTGGATCACCCTGGGTGGAGAAAATGTCGGAAAACTCTTGCACCAAGGACTGAAGTTTTCCCTTTTCATCTTCCTTAAGGTGTTCTGCTACCTGAATGTGTTCACTAAGGGATTCTCCATTCTTTTGAGTCTATGTTGGGTGTTTCCATTTCAGTCTCCTCTGTTTCTGCCATCATTTTCTCATTGAGATAATTAACCTGTTCATCTTGTTGGTAAAATCTTTTCAACAGGTTAATATGGAACACCTGCATCTGAATTTCTTTCTCTGGGTGTTTCACAATATAATTGGTCTCTGACATGAGAGCTTCTTTTTAACTACTCCAGGCCCATTCCAGTACATTGCTAATTTATTTGCCTTAAGTGGCATCGGTATCAATACTTGGTATCCTGGTTGAAAACTTTGCTGTACAGCTCCTTTTGTCATACCAATTCTTCCTTTTCGCTCCCACTATCTCTTGTTGATCTGAAGCATCTTCACACTCTTGTGGATACTATTTATAATTCATAATCACGGCATCACATTATACAGCTCAATTTTACCCTTCCAGGAGTGGGTAATCCTACTCCTGAATCTGCTATCCTTTCAGGGATTCCGTAACTGGCTCTATTTTCAACTTCCTCCCTTCAGGTTGCAACTCTTCCCTCTCCGCCTCTCTCTGAAAGCAATTTTCTTCCAGTTCTGCTTCCCTGTTTCTCTTCCATCTCTGCCTCTCTTTCCTGGTGAGTGTCCTAAATATTTTGAACAAAGATCTTGTCATACTCAGGGTTTTCCACAATCTTTTTTTTTAACTGTATTATCTTATCTGCAGCACTCATCATAGCCCTTAATTCTTCGCAAACGTATCTCAGTTCTTCCTTCTTAGCTTTCCCTAAGGGTACCATTTTGATCCTACTTTTGCTTACACCTCAAATGCTCATAGCACTATTGCCACCGAAAATACTGATACGAAATCTGTTACTCACCTCTCTCTTAGGCAGTAATTTTGTCCACTGTGTCAGTATCCTATAGATGATGTGCAATGAGCTGGCTGAACCAAATACAATCTCACCGCAGTGATTCTTGTATCTGTTACCAAGGCCACATAAGTGTAGTTGGATCCTTGATCCCACCAATTCTGGATCCCAACGCTGCCAACAAAATTTCATACTCCTGTAATGTTGTGTGTGACCTTTTTCCCAATTAATTATTTATATTCCAAAAGTTTCCCTTCTTTATTTGAGACCACTCTGCATCTCCGATCCTCTCCCTCTAGCCTCTCTCACAACAATCCCTCCTCTCTCTTTTATCAACAACCCCGGGGTTGTTTTTGCAAAAAAAGACCTCAAACAAAAACAAACATTCAATGATTAACATACTACAATTTCTTTTAAAACATCTGGAAAATTATAATTTCTCTCAAAAGAAATGAAACAACCATTAACATAATAAAGGACAACTAAAAATAAGGAAGCCTTGAATATTAAACAAAATCAATGCAGTCACATTTTTTTATTAAGGATATGACACGACGTTGCACCAGGCTGGTTATCTTTGAGATTTTTCTTTACAGATTATTCAAAGGTTGAGTGACAATTCAGAAGGAGTTGTATGTGGTTTTTATCAGGGCTTATGAAGAATCCAATCTAATGATCTGTAGGTCAACCCAAAGTTCCATCCCAAAAATAATGACATTTATGAGTATACAAGTTTAGAGGAATTATGTCAATTATATTTGCAGAAGGAAAGGTGTTCTCAAGGCTATCTATCTTGAATATCCTAGGTAACTGATGTACCAAAATTAAAACTCTGATTCATTTGAATTGTGTAGATACCTACCATGTATTTGTTACCCAGATAATATTTTACCATTTCATACACATATTATCATAAAATGGAAAAAACAGTCCTATAAATAATTAAAATCATCATGAAATGGTTAAAAAAATCATAAAGTAAACAAACCGTCATTTTTGCATTACTCTAATTTCTTTTTTGAATGTATGCTGATTGACATTTACATTATTATGTGAAAAAATGTTAATAAATAAATTATTACATATAGGGACATGTAGATATAACATACTCATATCATTGCCCTGTTGAAGAAGTTTTACTTTGACGAAAGTCAACAGCAATTGAATTCTACTCACAAAAACTATCAGTTGTTACCTAAATGAAGTCAATGATATGTACTTACATTATATCCTGATATCAGTTTTTGTAAGGAGTTAACTTTTTGGAGTGCAGCACTTATTTGACTGTTGATTATATCAGTATCATTCTCCATTTGGATTCGAAAAGCCTCATTGTCAGATATTTGTTTTTGTAATGTCTTTACTTTCTGTGTTTTTTTCCAAAGAATTTTCTTCTTTTTAGCCATTGCTGGACCACATTTTCCTGTTCAATGACAGAGGGAATACATGTACATAAACCCTAAATCATTCATTAAAATATTCACTCATACCAAGGAGGCTTAAGTTACATTTTTGAAATTGCTATTTTAGCATTAGTTTTTTTATTTTAGAAATTGTTATTAATCTTTAAGAATTAACCAGTACAAAAATGTTATGCTTATATGATTATAGGTATTATTGTAAAGTCCCTGAAAGCCATGTCAGTGCAGTATCCAGGTAAAATCCTAGCAATTTGACTGAGTCATTTCCTGCACCCAGGTTTTAGGGTGCAGTATAGATTCTGGGTCTTAAGAGGAATCATAAAAAAGATTATTTCCTGAAAACCAGTCATTAGCTTGCATCAAAATTACTGGAGACATATCCACAGCCTAAGTTCGGTACAAGTATGCAAGAATGTTGTATCATCAGCATTAAGAACAGTATCAGTGGTTACATTAACTGGAAAGTCATTCATAATTAACTGGAAAAAATAAAGAGAGTAGGGAAAATAGGGAGACATCTCAAAGTTTACTCCTTAAGGTTGCTCTATTTCTTGAGTAGTAACTATATTTCTGGAAGTATCCCTTTCATGGCTAAATTCACATAGCAGAGCCTTTCAGATTCCCATTGTAAGTTATTGTCAACAGTGAATCTATAATGTTACTCCATTGGGTCTGCCAGAGAATGCAGACGAAATGCGAGGTCAGGATATAAGGAATTATACATGATTCTCCCAAATTCCATAATCTAGGTTTTTACTTAAGTATTCACATGCAGTATGTGTAACCGTCCATGCAACTCCCTGACCAACCACCCACTGCTGATGTTCATCCCTCACTTCTCCCCCTACCAGCTTGCAGTTCATGTGGTGCATCACCGGGTGCAGTGGGTGTGGGGAACAAGAAGTGTTGGGTTTCTCTTTGGAGATTGTGAGGAAGCTTCCAAGTGTGTGTGTGTGTGTGCTAGTAAGCCAAAGTAGACTTACAGAAAGTATGAAACTGTTGGAAAATAATTGGTAATCCTTAGCATACGAGGTCTGTTAGAAAAGTATCCGACCTTATGTTTTTTTCCGAAAACCTGATGGATTTGAATCAAGCGGGCTTACATGAGCCGACATTGAACCTTCGTGCGCATGTGTGAATTTTTTCCCTCCTTTCGATAGCGTCTGTTGCTGGCAAGCAGCATTTGAGTGAGGTAGTGTGTAGTGCTCGTGTCGGTTTTTTATTGCAAGGAAAATGAAGGAACGACTGGAGCAGCGCTACTGCATCAAATTCTGCCAGAAACTGGGGGACAGCCAGGTGGAAACTATTCAGAAGATTCAGATGGCTTTCGGTGATGATGCTATGGGCATCACACAGATTAAGGTGTGATCACAGTCGTGACAGTGGAAGCATTCCACGTCACCAAGACCAAAGAAGGCCTGCCAAGTGTGAAGCAATGTCAAAGTGATGCTGTTTTCTTTGACTCCCACGGTGTGGTACACCATGAGTACGCACCACAGGGTATTACAATCACCAAAGAGTGCTACAGAGATGTCCTCCACCACCTATGTGATGCTGTGCGCACAAGAGACAGGAGTTGTGGTCAACAGGAAATTGGTGCCTCCATCACAACAATGCACCAGCACATTCCTCGAACTTGATTCAGACTTTTTTGGTGAAAAACCAGACTCCTGTGGTTAAACAGGCTCCTAAGTCTCCTGATATGGCCCCCTGCAACTTCTGCTTGTTCCCCAAACTAAAGAGGCTATTGAAAGGAACATGATTTCAGACAAGAGAGGACATTATGGCTGCAACAACAGCCGAGCTAAACTCCATTCTGAAAGAGTGTTTCTCCGAATGCTTCCAATAATGGCGGCACCGCTTGGAAAAGTGTGTGGAGTCCCAAGGAGACTACTTTGAGGGTGATTAGGTTTCCAATGCTCCAGGTATGCCAGTTTTTTTCCCGGCCAAAGGTCGGATATTTTTCTAATAGACCTCGTACATATAAAGAGCCTAGAACAAAGGAATAATTTATCAGCTACCTAAAGTACCCTCACAGTAAACAGATCAGTTGTGTGGTTTGCAACAATAGTTCAGTGGCACTATCCCATAATGCACCTGGTTTTTTTCCATTGCATGACTTGTGATGTTTTACATCTAACCATACATCGTACAATTTAGAAATCATGAATAGAAATTTACATTGAGGTACATATTATTTTCAACTTAGATACTTACTTATTAGGGATGAGCCAGTAACTGCCTAATTATTTTTATTACATTTGGGTACTCTTGAGAATGGCCAGTACAGTAACTATTTAATTTTTAAATGAGATACTTTCAGTCGTAACTTTGTGGAAATTCATGATAATAGAGTTATTACAAACTTTTACAAACCACAATAATAATATTATTATTTTGGTGTGTAAAAGTTTGTAATAAATGTATTATTTAATTTTTGTTTGTGCTTAAAATATTTTCTGTGGCCTACAGTTGACATGATGCTGTATTAGTACATTCATAGGCATGTTTGTAAAGGAAGAGCAGCGTATGTGGATAAATGCAGTTTTTGAGGTAACTGGATTATCTTAGCAGAAAATCAGTTATGTTCCATTATATGCCTTTATGGGAAATATTTATGAGAATGAAACTTTGATGTTGGAAATTTTTGTTGACAATAGTGTCAAATTAATAGGTACCTGAGATTTGCTTCAAATCAAGAAGATAATGGTTTTTCTTTTGCAGGGTTTTCCTCAGTTGAGCATTATCCATTTCCAGTAGTTCAAAATCTATGGGGCACAGTGTTTCTCCCAGCTCTTCTTTGTAATGCAGCTGCTCTTTTGCACTCTTGAATTGTCCTTTCAGGGTCGATGTCTTCAAACGGCAGCGGTCTAAATTTCCCTCTGTCATGTGAATGTGCTCTTTGACAAATCTGAATAGCGATGGAAATAAACATAAACTGTTGAGTACATGCCATCTGCAAATAATAAGTGTTGGCTTCATATTGGTATTTCATTATTTGTGGGAGGGTGAGTTTCCGAGGGGAGTAGCTTTTGTGATGGATAGAAAATAGGGCAGATGTGTAGTTAGTGTTGACCAGGTAAGCAATGCAGGTAACTACATGGAGGGATCAAGAAAGATGCTACAAATGAAGTTGAATAATGCTGATTTGTAGCCACATTGAAGAATAAGTTGATGACCTGTGGTAGATAGATAGATAGATTGTAATAGAGGTGGAGTTCCTCACAACGGAGGCCCTGAGGAACTTAGACCCATTGGTCCATTGTGCTAACCACCCTTTGAAGAAGTCACCCATAAAGGCCGATCGCCCTGCTAAAGGCCAACAAGTCCCCGATGGGGATTTCCCTTACCTCCCTGGGTTCCAAAAATGGGGAACCCAGGTACCTGTTTCGAGTCCTCATCACCGCAGGGCACTCGCATAACATGTGGGATGTGGTTTCATCCTCTTCTTCACACCACCTACATCTAGGGGAATCTACGATTCCCAGGAGGTGCAGGTGCCTCATCACCTGGTAGTGCCCCGTGAGGAGTCCCACTACCATTCGTAATTGACCCCTGTTTAGTGACAGGAGTCTTTTGGCAAGCCCAGGCCTAGGCTCTTCAATGTGTAGTTTGGCCTGTCTAAGGCCTGGTGCAGCTCGCCAGATCTCAGAATGTCGGGTTAGCCCCCACATTCTAATTTCTGCCATCCCTACCGACGAGGCAATAGGTATGATTGGCTCTGGACCAATCGGATCTCGGCTGGAACCGGCCCTTGCCAGCTCATCAGCCATCTCATTTCCAGATATGCCTGCATGACCAGGCACCCAGAAAAGTTCCACCTTGCCGCATCTGCCTATATCATTGAGTGCCTCACGACACTCCTGCAGCAGCTGTGATTTGCACCATGGTGATGTCAGTGCCTTTAAAGCTGCCTGACTATCCGTGCATATGTGTATCGGTCTGTTAAACATCCCGATTTCCTTAATAGCATACGCGCAGGTCAGAAGTGCATAGACCTCTGCCTGGAACACCGTAGCATATTTTCCCAAAGGGATTGAGAGCTTCCTTGGTGTGCTACAATTGTAGACCCCTGCTCCTGCTCTTCCTTCTTTCCTAGAGCCGTCCGTATACCATACCTCGGCCCCAGAATGAAGTTCTTTCCCCTTTCCTCTAGCCCACTGTTCCCTATCCGGGAAGTGGGTTTTGAAGTAGGGGGGTGTTTGGTTGAACCTGGCTATCATTCCATCACTGCCCATCCCGAGAATGGGACTCGACTTCATGAGCTCTGTCCAAACTTGTCTGTGACCATAGGAACTTCCTTTGTCATACCACTGTCCCATACATTTGAGACGATAAGCCGCTGTCTTTGCCTGCACCTCAGCTTCCACATGGAGTGGAGCGATGTTCAGCAGCGTTTCCAGCACCAGAGTTGGGGTTGTTCTCATTGCCCCTGAAATGCCCATACAGGCCAATCTTTGAAGGTGGTTCAGTTTGTTCCCAGCAGTTTTGAGCCGGACTCTCTTCCACCAAACTATAGAGCAGTACAAGAAACTAGGTTTAATGACTGCCGTATAAATCCATCTAATGGCTTTTGGCTGAAGTCCCCATGTTTTACCAAGGCTCCTCCTGCACATCCATAAGGAGGCACAAGCTTTCTTTGCCTTGGTCTCCAAATGCTCTCCCCAGTTAAGCTTGGAGTCCAGAATAACCCCAAGATACTTGACCGATGGTGAGGGATATAAAACCTTTCCCTGCAAAGAGGGAGGTCTAAAGCCCTCCATTTTCCTTCTATTGGTAAACAATACAAGCTTAGTTTTCTCCAGATTTACAGTCAGCCCTGTTTCTGCACACCACCCCATTGCCTTATCCAGGGCTTTCTGCATGAGTCCAGAGACAGTATCAAGGTACTTTCCAGTGATGATTATAGCCACATCATCTGCGTACCCTTGAGTGTATGCGCCAGTCCTATTCAATTCTAAAATAAGACTGTCGACTACCATATTCCAGAGGAGTGGAGATAACACTCCTCCCTGAGGGCAGCCTCGAGTCACAGCTACCTTCATTGAACTGTCTCTCAATACTACTTTTACAGTTCTTTGTTCCAACATGTATCTAATCCAGCTCACAATGTGAGCATGGATACCATGTCTTCCTGCAGCAATGCATATTTGATCGAAGGACGTGTTATTAAATGCTCCCTCGACATCAAGAAATGCCCCCAGTCCGTACATTCCGTGTTCCAGCACTCCCTCAATCCTGCTAACAAGATTGTGGAGTGCTGTCTCCACAGATTTTCCCTTCTGGTAGGCATGTTGATACAGGTGCAGGGGGTGATCCCTTAATGGCCCATCCCTTATGTATCTATCCACTATCTTTTCTAGTGTCTTCAGCAGAAAAGACATCAGACTGATTCCTCGAAAAGAGTCTGCTCTTGTGTAGTCAGTCTTACCTGGTTTAGGTATGAAAACCACCTTGGTGACCCTCCAGGCTTTCGGAACATATCCATAAGCCAGGCAGGAGCGAAATATTCTTACCATTGGAAGGAGGAGCAGATCCTGCCCTTCCTGAAGGAGTGCAGGAAATACCCCATCCTCCCCAGCAGCCTTAAAGGGGCTAAAACTCATGATTGCCCATTTTGTAACTGTGTACGTCACGATGCTGGAGGAAAGTCTCCATTCCGTCCGAGCCGGATGGATGGGATTCCTCCCATGATGCATCTCCCTCAACTCCCTGGAGCCTGGAAAGTGGGTCTCCAGCATTAGCTTTAGTGCTTCCTTGTCGGAAGACGTGAAGTCTCCCGAGGGAAGCAGCAGAGAACCCACTCCCGCTTCTGAGTCTTTCGATAGGATCTTATGAAGTCTTGCTATCTGTGGAACAGTCTCTACGCTCTCACAGAAGCTCCTCCATGAGTCCCTTTTACAGCGCTTGATTGCTGCTTTGTACCTCCGTTGGGCAACCTTAAAGTTTTCCCAATCCCGAGGCATTCTTGTCCTCTTTGCTTTATTAAAGAGTTTCCTAGTCTCTCTGCAGAGACCGTCTAATTCTGCTCCCCACCAGGGTAATTTACACCCTTCTTTCCTGGTCCTTAGGGGGCAGCTGTCTTCGTAGGATGTGATGATGCTTCTCTGTAGATAATCAACAGCAGCATCTACCTCATCCACATTTCTAAACTTGCACTGAGGTGCCCCCTCTAGGGCAGCTCCCAGCCTTTCTCGATATAGTCCCCAATGGGTAGTCCTCGGGTTTCTATATGTTATTTCCCTGTAATTGGATTCTAAAAGAGTGAAGAGTATGTGTCTGTGGTCAGACAAAGTTATCTCCCCTGACACTCTCCACCCATCAATCCTGTGCAGCAGAGAACTGGTGCACAGTGTAATATCTATCACCTCCTGCCTAATGCTATTTGCAAAGGTAGGTTGTGATCCTTTATTGAGTATTTGTAACTCCGTAGACATAAGATACTCCAACAGTGCCTCTCCCCTTCCGTTGGTGCTCCCACTCCCCCACACAATGTGGTGCGAGTTAGCATCACAACCGATCAGAAGATCCCACTTGTTGGTCTTACAGTGACTCACCAGCCTCTCCATCTCATTTGATGGTGGAGGAGCCGGTGCATCGTATGGCAGGTAGGAGGAGCAGATGACCACCCTCTTCCTGTTCTCACCTTCCCCCAGGGTCAGCAGAACTGCTGTCTGATCCCTAGTGGTAAATTCTGATAGATGCAAAGCACTTATCCCATTCACATAGATACAAGATCTAGGCCTATCAACAGTGGTACAGTAATATATTTTTCCGCCTGTCATGCTCAGGCCCCTGACTCTTCCCTGGAAAGCCCAGGGTTCCTGAATCAGAGCTATTTTGACCATACCTTCAGAGAGTATCCTTTGCAGAACCCCTGAGGCAGCCTTACTGTGTTGTAGGTTGGCCTGAAGCACGGCTATGCCAGCCATGGTTCGGCCCCGCCCACATCTTCTTCCTCCCTTGTCTCCTTCTCTTCGAGGGGGTATGGAGCCTTCCCTTAGGCCACTACCCACAGGGGCTCCCGAGTCAGACTCTACCCCCATGGGGGAGACCAGGCTTGGTGCCTCCTTGAAGGTGGGCCCAGAGAGGTTGAAAAGGATGTCGTCCTCCTCTCCCCACGAAGGGTATGAGGGGCAACTGGGATGTGTGGGTCTCCCAGAAGGAACCCCCACAGGCAAGGTTAAGGTAGTAGAGGGTGCGTCCCGACTAGGATCCCCATCGGGGCTCTCCACCGGTATCGCATCCCCCAAGGAAGAAGCGTCCCGACTGGGATCCCCATCGGGGCTCTCCACCGGTATCGCATCCAACAAGAAAGAAGACAGACTACAAGAGTCCATGTGAAGAGTGCGCCTGTCAGCGCCCTCCATAGTTTTGTTTGAGGGTTCCATGTTTGGTCCCACGAGTAGCTAGGGAAATATGGTGTCCGCCCATGCAGAGCCCCGCATGCATGGGTAAGGCTAAATAAAACCGGAGGTCGCCCAGTATCCGGAGTCTCTCTGTTAGTGACTTCTTACCCTCCGCCCCGCAGATGCGGTCACCCTTAGCACAGAGACGCACTATGGTGATGGGAGCTGTTTATTGACCGCCAGGTCTAGATCCGTCATGTTCAGCGATACCAGGGGCACCTCGAGGAGGATGTGGCTCTTCACCACGCATGACGGTCTTGGTGGTCCATAGGCATGTTCTGCCCTTGTCCCTCCCTGGAGTCACTGACCCCTTACCCCCTATGACCTGTGGTAGCTAGCACCTTGAGGAATGGGGTCGTTTACCATATTTTTTTTATTGTCGAATCTGATAGAGTTTGAAAAATAAAAGGACCCATATTTTTCCGGATTCTGATCTGACAATTATTTCCCAAGTTATAAGCGGCAAAAAACTGATGTTTTCAACCCTTTCGGAAAAGTGCAACCTCTGACATATATCGACTTCGTCGAATCACAACTGAGCCCGCGAAGCTACTTCGTCTTATCGCAATTGGGGGGGGACAGCTGACTCGGCCAATGGGAGCGATTTTGACAGCATCTGTGCGAGAAGACCTTCCGAGAACCCCCCTCCACTCCCTTCCCCCTCCCCTGAAAGCAGTCAAGGGCGGGAGGAAAATGACATCAATGTTATCACAGCAGCATTTTCGGTGGGCGTCACCTTTTGCTTATTTTAATTTTTGATTGATGAGTGAATGGTTGTGGTTAGAAGAGTAATTTTTTCACTAAAATTCTTTTTTCGTTTCCATCTAATGATTTCGTGTACAAAATTGCGATTTCGGTTCCGAGTAAACGCCCCCATTGTTGGGGGAGAAAATATTTAATATTTATGAGAGGCCGATTGTGGTAATCAAGTTCAGGTAATCAGGTTCAGGTAATCAGGTAATGTGGTAATAAAGAAATGGTGTGGCATTCCTAAGGTTGCCGTTTCAAATTTTTCTAGAGCATGGATGTTATGTCTGCTACAGGATCGAATTTTTGCTGGATGATGTGATATAACGTGAGCAGTTGGATCACTTTGTCCTAATTTCAGGTCTTCTAGCTCCAAGGGATTTGACTGCAGTGATTGGTGAAGGCAGAGATGTGAATGTGAGTGACTAATGAATGTGGGGGGGAAAAGTTATGGTGGTGATTTGGATTGGTTACAACAAGCATATAATTTAAATGCTAAAAAAGATTCACAGTAAGGTAAAACATATTAGATGACCCTGGAAGATATCATTGGTAGTTAACAATGGTTAGGCATAGATTAAAAGACAGTATAAATTACTTCATATAGCTTCCAGGATGGCTATGTAGACTGACCACAATTTATTAGTATTGAAGTGCATTGTTGGAAAGAATAAAGCAAGGAAGAGAGGTATAAATTAAAAGCCTCAATATTGCTAAGTAAAGGAGTTATTAGAGTCAACGGATGCATTCTGTATGAATGCATATAAGGAAAAGGATGGTGTAGATCAGTGACCTGCAACATTTTTTTTGCTTGTGTATGCCTTGGTAGTGTATCTCCCTGATGTGTACCCCATGTCCATGAGTCACACTTGTAACATATATAGCTGCTGTTCATTCACTGTTGAATCCTTAATACACTCACTGATAATATGATTGTTTACATGTTGATGATGTAATGCCGGCTGTTTCCCATAGTTGCATGTATTCAAGAGAATGATGTAGATTACTGTTCCTTCTGCCATAAAGTACTTAAGTGGTTGAATAATAAACCTGGGTGAAACACTAATTAGGCAAACTTTGGAAACAGAAATGCTATGATTTGGAAATGTTAAGGAGATGGAAATAGTTGCAATTAGTGCAAAAGTTAAACTGCAATCCAGTAGTAAGGGAGGGAAAAAATTTTTGGAATCTCCTATCTATTTGGACTCCTATCTATTGAGGGGAAGGCAAGAAAATTATTGCTGGATCCAAATGACAATCAGGATAGGGGAGAACAGTTGGACATAGAAAATGTTAAAGCTAGGCATCAAAGTGGGAGGGGATTGGCTTGCATAGGTGGAAAAATTTATCAATGATACCTACATACCTACAGAATTTTGCATCAAGGTGGACATAGCAATTTTAATTATAGTGGTGATATAAAAATTATTTATCCTAGCAGGGATTTACCTGCTAGAGAGAAAGGGAAACTGTCAAGAAATAGGTAGCCAGGAGCTTGATATGGAGTGTGGTGTTAATGGATTCCAGACTGAAAGTATGAGGGGAGAAAATGAGAATAAATTTGAGAGAGATGGTCCTTAGGAACACAATAAAGTGGATGAACGGAAAGGAAAAATGGTGAAGTGCTGAGCATGGCTGGCTTAGAGAAAAAGTTGCTGGAATTTGGAAGATAGGTCACAGTTACAGAACTAGTAATTAGATACAGTTGTATTTTATTATTTGTGGATGACCAAAAACTGAAGGCTGCATTGGCAGCACTTTTAAGGTGGAATGCTGTAGAAACAAGGAGGAGGGAGGAAAAGATGAGCATTCCCATAGGGATGAGGAGAAATGGGAAATTAGCTAACATGCAGATAAAATAGTTTAGGAAAGGAGTTACTGAGACAATGCCAAGTAGATTGAGGATGTTCAATGCAAACTTACCCTAGCTAGAATAGAATAAAAACTATATGCAATAATAATAATGCAAGCAAAGCTTTGATACTAGTACTGGAAAGACATTAGATCCTGTAATGACTTGACGCTACACTGGTTGCTGTGCAAGTCATTACATTGGCGATGAGGGCGGGATGCCAAATTTTATGGAAAAGTTTGTGTTGGGGATGGATAGTTAGGATTCTTATGAAGATTGTCTGGACAAATACTTTGTAGTTTTGGACTTAGGTGATGGAGAAGGGTATGAAACAAAAAAAAGGCGATATTATTATCGTCCATCAGGAATGAGACCTACGAAGTGGTTCGAAACCTGTGTGAGCCCAAGAAGTCCACGTAGTGCTCGCTCTCTGAGATTAAGAGCAAACTGAGGGACCATTTCAATCCTCAGAAGTCGGCAATTGCGGAAAGGAACAATTTCCACAAAAGAATCCAGGGGAAGGAGGAGAACATTCCTGAGTTTGTGGCTGGCTTACTCAGCACGTCGCGTCACTACAAGTATGGCGGATTCTTGGATGACACCTTAAGAGACCAGTTTGTCTTTGGTCTTAGATCCATTTTTAATAACGGTAACACAGAAAATAATCTCTGAGATTGCAAATCACGATGATACTTACTTGTTAATGACATGTGTGCACCGATGCACAAACATATAGAAAATTCCAGGGTTACACAGGGTTTACAGGTTGGTACTCCTGCTTTAGAGGAAAGTAACTTAGTAAAAATTATATAATCAATGTCGTGCTTTACCCCATCAGGTAAAGAGCTAGCGATTTGCTGGCAGTTTTACTTTAGCCCTCAGGTTGGTCAATCCCTAGCCCGACATAATATTTTATTTTTACCCAAAACCATGGTAATCTGATTACAATGGACTCTTTTTCCCCTTTATCATTGAAGTAATATTACAGACTAGTATGATTTTTGAAAAGAAATGATTAATAGCAGTTCCTGAAATATTATTAACTAAGACCCTTTCATTAAATTTGTAATGAATTAAAATAAAATAAGGACATTTGGGATGGTCAACAAAAAATAGTCGTTGAATGGGTCAACAAAAATAACTGACCCATTCAAATTTGCATCCCAGATATTTCATTTTTATTGTTGTTTGGTACAACCTAATTCCGTATTTACCATATGGCGTACCCGGTGGACGTCAGGGGCCTCCCAAGAGTCACGAGTAGGCATGTTGTAATGTAAATATAGTTTTAAGTAACCTGGCGTTTACTTGCAGAGTATGAATAGTGATAGATATTTGCACTCATGTATTGTCTTTATAAGCAGTGAAAAGTCTATGTCAAGCTGCCAGGTTGCAAGAGTATAACATTGGGGGCCTCATTCTAGATTCTGCTGGGGGCTTCAAATGTCATAAATACATCCCCGCCTAATTCATATACCTTATGAATTTCTCTGCTGGAACACGTTTAGTAATCGGATCCAACCAATCACTTGAGAATCCTCTTTCCAGTTTCTCCAATGCTTCTTTTGCCATGTGAAGCATTATTGTTGCTTCTTCTATTGCAGCTTTAATATCAGCCTGAGAGGTCTTCCATTTTTTATCACTTTCTTCCATGGATGTTGTTAGAATTTCTATTTCCCTTATAACAATATCCATTTTCTGCTGAACACTTAATCTGTGAAATTAGAAGAAATTTGGGTCATTGTTGGAATATTGAGATTGAAATTTTAAAAAAAGCATAAAATTTATTTTTCAGCTTCCATATCTTGATCTACACCCATGATGACAAAAAATGTTTTCGCATACATCATGGTTTCAAGCATGACACTGCATAAATTCATTATTGAATGAAAAGGACAAGGTAAGTGTATTTTTATGGACATTTATTCAGGTACCACTAGTTTTCAATGCATCAATGTCATTCTGAGGCGTATAAAGTAATGGGTTAAGGGCTGCTGGTAAAGGTACATTTTAATCTACTCTACATCTTATGTATATCTTTCATTTTACTTGCTTTTCCTTTGATAAAACTATATAGTTGCATATGCAACCTTGTATAGCTTACGGCGAGTAAAATTATTATTATTATCACTCAAACAAGGGAGAGGGTAATAGGGGAGGAGGGATGAGTTGCTGTGTGGTGGGGCTGGGGAAGGTAAAATAGGAAGGCAATGGAGCAGTGGGGGAGACGCACTGTCAGGAAGAGGGATAAGTATTCTTGACCCACATAGCAATGTGGAGTGTTTTTCAAATACCATCTCATTGAGTAAAAACACTGATGCATCAAAACTAATAGTGCCTACCAGATTATATTTTCATGGAAATACATTTGGTTCTTTTTATTCAAAACTGTGTATAATAATGTTGTCATTTCCTAATGAAAATAATTTGTCTTTGATTGTCTCAATTGCAAGTAAAAAATGTTGGAAAGTCCTAAGGATCATTTTAGGGTCTTTTAGATAGTGGTCCGCCTTCAGGGCTGAAGACACAATTATCATCTAACTTAAAAACTTGTTGGGTAAAAAAATACAGTGGCTTTTTTGGTATCCCCCTTTTTTCTGATTTCCCTTGCTGGACAGTTTTTTACCGGTGGACTATTTACCCTCTGGGCTTAACTGAAGGACTTGCCTAAAGTGTGCACCACCTGTGAGCGAATGACATGCATGCCAACGATGCCAAAAATGCCTACCATCCCTAATGGACAAGAAATGATAGTTAAACTTCAATTGCATGTTTTATGTGAAAAGCAATTCAAGGATTTGATTTACAACAGCAACTCACAATGGAATAAGTTAATGTAAACCCATCCCGCACTGAATTAATTTTAGGTTTTTGATTAGTTAAAAGAATGTATTGTTAATGAGTATGTGATAAGGAAAGTGAACTTTATATAAGAAGTAGTAGCATATAATGCATCTGCAATTCATGATCCAGGAAAATATTATGTGGGAAGTAAATTTTTTTCTACAATAAATTTGCTTGTTTTCCTAGAAATATTATTGTTGCTGTTTTTCTGTATACATTAAAAATCTAGGATTAGAAAAGAAATGAAATTCAAAATTCAGTATGTGAAACTAAGGATCTGAAACCGAGACAAAGATTCGAAACCAAGGCAAGGATCCAGATCTGGATCCGAAGAAAAACCTGCATCCATCCATCACTGATAAAAACCTTTTGCCTCTCAGTCAGCCTGGAAGGAATTGGTTCCGAACCTAACAGGAAGGATGTGAAGATTCTGGCAAGGTATTTGTGTGTGGAAGGGAACTTATTCCACCAGAAGTTATTCACTGCGTCCATTCCTGTAGCAGTAAAGTTCTTCTTGCCAGAGAAGGCCTTCTTCACATCACGTTCCATGACTGAGATGGGACGATCCATATCCGCTAGGTGGCGGTCACAAAACTCTGTAAAGTGGGCTATGGCTTGAGTGCTTTCATTGAGGGCTTCATGGTCCTGTGGATGTCCTTTCAGAAATGTTCCACCTCCAGGACAGATGGTGGTGTTTGGACAACAAGTGGAGGGGGTCGGAAGAGATGGGATGGCATAAAGAAGTTGGGAGTTCTCCTTCCTGGCGTTGGTCCTCTTGACCAACTTCTTTGTTGTCGTTGTAAGTGCCTGCACTGTATCCACTTTGCTCAGTGTGTGATGTTCTCTCCGGACTGCACAAGCAATGCGCTTGACCTTCAGCGTAAAGGCCCACTGAAATCTCGACACCTGTTGTCTGGCCAGTGTGATTTTGGCATTAAGCTGTTTAAGCCTATTTGCTGCTTTTGTCTCCCAAGTGGCAAACACTTGGGGAAACAGTTTGGCAGCAGTATATACCATGCAGTCAATTTCCCAGAGGCTGGACATTAAGATTATATCTACGATGCCATTCAACTGGGACAGCTGTTGGTCCTGCAGAGAAATTTTTGATGGATATTTCTCTGCCTGGTAGTCATCTCATCATAGTTTATTGTGCTTTCCAACCATTTGAGTAGATTAGAGTTGGCCTTCGGCTCATCTCCCTTCACCAAAAGATCGGTGAGAGCCATGGCTGTAGGAGGTTCATGAGCCTTTGTAGGAGATATAGCCTTGGCCGGTGGTGTACTACTCTGACCTTGAGTTTGGGGTGTCATTTTCTTGCGCAGGCAATTGGTGTAGTCGTGCAGGTTCTGCTGTGACGGATGGTTATATTCAGGATGCATTTCACACCACAAAGAGTGCATCCTCACCATGTATCCTCTGCAACTTGGCTCACTGGCAGCATGCCAAGCTAGAAGGTCTCCCCTAAGGGACTCCGTCCACTCCATGTGAGCTCCCGTTTTGAACTTGTCGGTTACCCACTCCCAACTTTACTAGGGCCCTCAGCTGAGAAGAGCTGGTTCTTGCCTGACAGGTCAGAGCTCCAGATTCGCCTGAGTGTCTGCCTGTATTTGGCTGTAAGCCTTTGCTCCACTGCTCTCATCTCCTGAATCCAGTGCTTATTATTATTATTAAAATCAATAGGAATACTCGTGGTACTGTGGAAGGTAGAATAATGATGGAGAGAAGAGAAGGGAGAAAATGGGTATGCATTTATATGGCATGAAGTGGTGAGAGTAGGATGCATGATAAACTGAAGAGGGAGAAATCATTGAGACTCAAATGTGGCAGATGAGGATGGAATCCTACCCTCACCAAGATGGAAATCTAATCTTGGAGCAGCAAGAAGCCACATGTGACAGTATTGTTGCAGATGACTGGTGACAACGCAGCAGGGTCTTTCAGTCAGTATTCAGCAAGTGCCTTTTAGTGTGCATGAGGTTGTGAAGTTGGTAATTAAGTGGGTTTATTTTCATTATTTTTGTTTTGATGTCTTGATAATGCAGAGAAGCACTAATGAAAATCCTTAAAAATGTCCAAAATGAAGCACCTGCATTTGTGTGACCGAAATACATAGTAAGGCCTGATATATCCTGGGAGTGAATTTTGCCATTCTGATTCCAAGTTTTTTCACCTATGTCAAGAATATTAACGTTATTATCATCCTAATTTATATATAACTGAGGGGACTTGTGTTTGATGCAAGTTGCATAAACTCTCCGAAAAGTAAGAGAGAAAAGCATCCGTAAGCAGTTGTGGAGGACAGGCACTTGCACAGGAGATGTGTTTTTGAAGGAAAATCTCAAGACCCTAAAATGAGTGAGAGGGTGGCCCGTGAGTGGGCCTCTCCTGTGAGGATCCAGTGTTACCAAATTTGCAGCATTGGTTGGCTTTTTATGCCGCAAAATCATTTCTATATTTTTCCCTCGGTGATTTGAAGGAGGTGAAAGTACTCACCTGGCATTTGGAGCACTTCATTTCCATCCATTTTCCATCATCATGAGTCAACAATCCTAGGATTGGTCTGACGCAGCTCTCCACTCGATTCTTCTATCGGACAACCTCGTCATAATAATGTAGTTCCTCTCTTTCACGTCCTTTATGACCTGTTCTATAAACTCATACGAGGCCTGCCTTTTCCATTCTTCCCGTTCACTTTTACTTCGACAATTGTCTTCATCAGGCTATCGTGTCTAAAGATATGGCCGATTAGTTGGCCCGACTTATTTTTATAGTTTTCAGCAGACTTCTCTTTTCTCCCACTCTTCTTAAGACTTCTTCATTTGTCACTAGTCCGATCCATTTTATCTTCATCATTCTACGGTAGCACCATATTTCGAATGCTTGAACCCTTTTCTTCTCCGCTGCTGTCATTGTCCATGCCTCACTGCCTTAAAGAAACATGCTCCAGATATATGTCCTGATGAATTGCTACCTTACTTCTACGCTTGTATTTCCAGCTGTAAGTAGATTATTCTTTTGATAGAATGCCCTCTTTGCCTGGGCTATTCTACTGACTATTTCTTTCTTGCTTCATCCATTGTTGGTTACTCTGCTTCCCAGTAAACAGAACTTTCCACCTCTTCCAGTTTCTGTTTTCCTAGCATGAAATTGGTTTTGGCGTCCTCTCTCTTGCTGCACACCAATACCTTAGTTTTCCTCTTATTGATCTTCAGCTGATGTCTGGCCATTGTCCTTTCCATGGTTGTTAGCATCTTATTCAGAACCTTAGCATTTTCTATATCAAATGATTTGGCAGCCTTTAGCCTAATAGTTTCTGATGGAAGAAATTCATAAGTAAGTTTTTATTTAATGAAAATAAAATTATAGTTACACAGCAAGAATCTACTGATATCTTTATTGGAATTATATAAATTTTGATTTGTTAAAGCAGACCAAATGACGAATGCAAAGTTAGTGGGTGATTTGAAAAAAAAAAGTCTATGTACAATGTGTGAAGCCAATGATCCCATAGTTTGTTACATTTTTGCTTGGTGTGGCATTTTTTCGGTACCCCCCCCCCCCCCTCCCCTCGTTGGACATTACCCCTTGGCGGACTAATTACCCTCCGGACTTAGCCGCAGGACTTGCTCGACAGGCGTAGCTAACGACAGGCGGAGCCAACGACGCCAACAATGCCTACGATTCCAAAATGCAACGATTCCGGACTGCAGCGTTCCGACAAAGCGTGCCGTCCAGCCATGCCGTCCAGCCACGCCGTCCCCTGACCAGTGTGGTATTCACTTATATAGCCCCCAAAGCGCGCATGAAGACCAGAAGTTAGGCCATCGTACGAGCCGTTATTTAGTGTTCCCCCGCCGTAGTAAAAAAAAAGGGTCCCGATTGACCCAATCCTAAGCTTCCACCTCGCCCCCTTCACATCATGCCACCTTTTCCTCCCCTCAATTTGCACCAATGGAATTCCACGTTAAACCCCATTGCACTTTGACCTTCCAGAATATACCCCCTCCTTACCACAGAGAATACCTCCCCTCTCACGCCCTCTGTTCCAGTCGAGACGGCAAAGAGACGATATCGAGGCGAGGTGAGAGGAGAGTTGGTGATTGTCGATTCTCCTTTTAGCGCCATGGACTTTTTGGTGCAAGTTATTAGCTTTTACCGAAATGGTGAAGAGTATTTCAATTTTGTTGGTTTGTACCTTGTCTTTTGTTGTTTAAATACAGTGTTTGATTAGTTAGATTGTCATACATTTGTGGTTTTTTCTATTTCTGACCTCATCTTGCTCACCCGTCTTGGAAAGAATATTTGTCCTTTGGACAAGCGTTTCTCGTGAACTGCTGTTCTTCTTTCGAGAAACGCTGCATTGGCTAGCCATTTTCCCTTACTCACGAATGGCAATTATACTTTGACAGCTTTGTTTATGAGTAATTATAATCATAAAACAATAAATCCAGAACTCTTTGAGGACAAAATATTGCATACATGATCAACTGTTTTATGGCTGTTGACCATTGGGAAATTGCTAATACTAGACTTACCATTTCTGTCTACTGGCAGAATTTAGTTTTAGCAAAATATTGTGGTATTTATACTCACTTGGGCATGCGCTCCGTATAATTACGAGTGGTGTTAGAGCTGGTGTGCCATTGTTTTGATATACTTGTCCGAACAGAAGTAACGGAATCAATACTATTTCGTCGTCCTACTATACTTGTGTTTGACTGAGTTGCTGTAGAGGTTTGATGAGGCACTGGAAATCATAGAATAACACATTATGGTCTTCTCCAGAATTTGTATCAATAGAGAGACCAATCTAATGATTCATGAACTACTACTAATTTCACTTGAAGCCTCTGCTCATTAGAGCTGAGTGGCTATAGCCACTTTATTAGTAGTGTACTACCAATTACCATATCAGTTTTCAATCTCTATGATACACTGAATAAATGATGCATTTCAGTATGTGGAAGGAAATAGTATGGAGAAGTACAGTTTTTGGCCTTGAAAAATAATAAAAGCTGAAATAAGGATCAAGTGGCCAACTGTTATGGGAAGGAATTCAGGCATGAGATGAGTGAGTGCACACTGCTCTCCAATGAATGAAGGGAGAATTGATGCTGGCAAATTTTTATGGCTACCATGAGTCTGCATCAGTCTCTTTTTCTTAATTTGCTTCCATTTTGATGCATAATTTTTCCTTTTTAGGTACCTACACATCATATGTAGTTATATTGATACATTTCATATGCATATATAGTAATCATGATGGGATTTTTTTGTAATATTACTTTTTATTTAAAAATTAATCAATTTGTCCATATTTTCATGATAAACACCACAAGATTCACTCTCACACTCTCTCTTTCACTCTCAACACTATCACAAACCATGACCAGCCTAATCATGCTGTATCGAGCCATGTGACACCTAACTCATGGGAGATGAAATGAATCTGAGGAGTTTAAGTATATGATGGCAATGTCTCACCACTGTTGATATCTTCCACTTCGTCATGCCTCTGAGACAACAGGGATGGAAAGACCCTTCTGTACTGTAGAAGAGGGACTTAGCAGGAGGAAGGGGATAGTGGTTTGGGTCTGGCTAGTAGAGCTTGGGATGGCAGTAGAAAGATGGGGCAATATAGGAAGGGCTAGTGGGATGGATGCAGCAAAAAAATGAGCAGCAAGATAATGAGTGGCACGCATGGTCAGCACAAAAATGAACCATATATCTCTTATGCTTAACTCTTTTATTATAGCTGTGTGATTTTTTACTTGTCAGTATGCATAGATGAAAAGGTGATACAGCATGTCCTTTCCTTCAGGTGCTGAAGGCAGAATACGTGCAAGACCTTGTAATTTCATGGTGATCATTTATTTTCACTTGCCTAAAGTGATATGGCCTCTAGTGATGAGGATCTTAGATGCATTGTAATGAAATATATGGAACAGCCAAATCGTTAGTTGAGGAAGATAATGGAAATCCATGAAGGGAGAAATGCACACTTTGTGTTCAAAATGCATTTAGCATGTATTGGTGACATTCGAATTTATTCATCCTATATTGAGTATTGAAGTTGTATTTGGAATACATATTGGATACCTTTGAGGTAATATGTATTAGGCCTTGTGCTTCAAATACACATTGAGTACATATTGGATACACTCAATGTAATATTTATTAAACTGTGTGTTTTATATTACATATTGAATATGCCTGATGTAAAATGTATTAACCTATCTTTGAAATATACATTGAATATGTACTGGATACACTTGATGTAATATGTATAAAGCTGTGTGTTCCAAATACATATTGAATACATGACCAAGGAGATGTCTGATCATTGAAGCTTCCGCTCCATGTCAGCTATTTTTTTTCAGTCATGACTACTTTCTTATGAGTTACCTAAATCAAAATTTTTGCAACATCAGATCAATTTTTAAAAATGTATCAACTCGCAGATTTGTTTTCACATTTAGCTGCGCACCCTTAAGAATAGTTGCACCCCAAAACTGATCAATGACTATGTAATGAATTAACTGGTAAATAACTGATGAATAGTTAATCACTTTTTTAAAACCAGTAACTGGTGAAAATTGACCAGTAACTGATGATTTCACCAGTTGCTGGAGTATGTTTTTCAGTCATTTGCAGAAACCGACCAATAACCGATGGACTTTACCAGTCACTGAAGAGTGTTCACCAGTTACTGGAAATAAGTGATGAATAACTGATACATTTCCCCAATTACTGGTGACAACGACCAGCAACTGATGGAGTTCACCAGTTGCTGGAGTATGTTTTTCATTCATTTTCAAAAAACTGACCAATAACTAATGGAACACACCAGTCATTGAAGAGTTTTCACCAGTTACTGGTAAAATTTGACCAGTAACTGATGAATTTCAACAGTACTTTTCCTTAAGGGGAGTTTCAGTCACTCCCTTCTGATTTATTGCACGAATTGGTTCTCAGCGTTACAGGGGAAACTCTTATTTGAAAGGTGTTGAAATATTATCAGTGATGTATATTCATAATGGCCATGCTTATTTTTATCCCCAAAATGGTTATTAGGGAAATCTTTTCATGGTGCAGAATACTCCAGTGTCGCAAGCTTTAACCCTCTCCTTATCAAAGTTTAAATGCCTCAATTCGCTCTCCCTCCAAAGTCGGCTGAAACAGGCCACTGGTTTCTAAACCTCTCCCTTCTAAATCGGCCAAAACCAGCCATCTTGCTCTGCTATACTCGGGGCAATCTTTTGAGCTTTATATGATTGTTTCAGCTTGAAAGTGTTTATCGTCACTAATGCATGCATCGCTCTTATCCTTAGTTCTTCTGAGATGAAACAGAACCTCATAATAACTGTCACAATACCCACAAGATCCGGAAGACCTAATGAGTCTGTGGGATAGCATATTATCACCAGCAAAGAAATGATAGCAGATTCTGGAGTCATTTCAGAGGAGGGCTTGTTCACTAAGAGGTGATGAGCCATGGTTTCTTGAATGAATGAATGGGACACTTTGTGATGGAGAAGAGAAGATGAAAACACCAGGCCTGCTATGGCTTGTTTAGGCGGCCCAGGCATCCTCTCTCTCTCCTGCAAGATAGCCGAAAATGGATGACCAGCATTGGCTTCTGAAGAGCCTTCTTTCGGTCCTTCCATGCTCCCACCTCCTCTAGGGAGCATGTGTTTTTCTAAGAAAACACCCATTCCTACATCACGCTCAAAGATACATGATGTGCAAAAAAAGAAAAAAAATCTTTTAGCCCACCGGACCATTTCTCATGCCCCTTTGGAGTGAAGTGATGGCTCCTTAGGTCATAAAACCTCCAGTTCCCTTGACCTGTGAGGTCTGTGCAAGGGAGAGAGACTCAAATGGTATACTGAAAAGAAACAGACCCAAGTTGACTCTAGAAATGCATGATTTTTTAATCTCTTAAAGCTGTGTGGCCCTGAGGATTTGTCATCGCTAAAAATGCATTTTCCTTATCTGGTGTTCTTGGAAAATGCAAAATAGTTTCAGAGCAAGAAATTCCTTCCAAATGCCTCTCAGTTCTGGCCATGGCTTCCTTGAGTGTAGATGATATAGCAAGAGAAGTGGACAGAGATGATTCCCTTAGTGATACTGTGTCCAAGCTCTTCAGACGTAGCAGAGTAATTGAATGAATCGAGAACAAATGTGCCAGTTCTGGTGATAGTGATATAGAAGAGGATGATACTCCCAGTGTCAGTGATGCGACAGGTGATAATGCACTCCGCCCTAAATGGGAATATTCATTGCATTGCCAAGTTCCATGTGCTTTTGCTGGAGGAAGGGGGCCATAGCATGACTTACCCATGGGATTGAATGAATTATAATTATTTGAAATGTGTTCACACCAGATGCCCTTCATTTGTTTTAAATGCCACAACAGGTCATGGAGGGGCGCTGTTGTCACAGGGGAGTTGAGACGGCAGTCAGTCGCCAAATCAGACACTCTCTCGGAGTCAACTGGACCCAGACTTTTACCCAGCAGTCATTCAGCAGTCTCTCCTCCGACAGCCGAGCAGTCAGTCAGCTGTCAAGCCACAGGTAAGACATTCTCAAGCCCCGTTGAGAGATTATTATAAATTCCTTAAAGTCAAACAAAATGTATGTTAGGAGGTGAAGATTTCTTTCACAGAATAGTAGGAAATGTTAATAAATATGCAGATATTGCCAGCGAGGTGCAGGAAAAATAGATAGGCATTGGGTTAACGTTACTGATGAGGAAATTAGGGCATATTTGAGTGTCTTGGTATATATGGGGGTTTTTGATCTGCCAGAAAGTGAACACTAGTGGAGAAGTCAGGAAATAGGCTGTCCCCTGATGCAAAAATCCATGACTTACAATAGGTTTACAGGCGTAACAAAATATTTTCATGTCAGTGATATCACAAAAGAGAAGAAGGAAAGTGATGTTGTTTTTTATATCCTTCAAAAGGTGAGACCAATACTAGACGCTTTGGATAAGTTCAATACAAAATACCAGCCAGGTTGTGAGTTAGCTGTAGATGAAGCAATGGCGGCATTTAAACGATGCCACTATATAAAACAGTAGGTATGTCAAATCAAAGTCAACAAAATGTATTTTAAAATCTGGGTATTGGCGAGTCTGAGTGGTCATGTTTTAGAAGGAAATTTATTTTTGGGCAAAAAAGAGACTAGAAATAACAAAATGCTGCTAGGAAGCCAAGTTGTGGTGAATTTACTTGAAAAGCACCTTGGTAAATACCACCATGTATATTTTGACAGTTTTTCAAGTGTTCCTTTAATGAAAGAATTGTATAAAAATAAAACTTATTCTTGCGCTACCACTCGACCATCATGTGAAGAATGACCAGTTGAATTAAAAAAATCCTAAAACTTAAACGAGGTGAAAGTAAAATTTTACAAAGTGCAGAAGTGACAGCCACTGTCTGGCATGACAGACGAGACATTTGTGTTCTATCAACAAACTGCGATCCAAACGTGAGTGTGATGTTCCCAGGAAAACTGGGCTGGGCAATAAACAGATTCTTATTCCATGCCCAGAACCCATAGTAAGGTATAACAAATTTATGGGTGGAGTTGATAGAACCGATCAAAACTGGTCTTGCTATGATTTTGGAAGGAAGATGAAGAAGCGGTAGAAATATATTTTCGTGTTTTTAGTATGTGCCAAATCCATGTACCGAATCCATTTAGCCATGTGTCCAAATCATGAAAATATCGTCTATGTAGCGGAGCCAGGCTTAAGGGGAGAAGAGGACAGAAGTTTTTCCTCCATTCTACCAAGAAAACAAGTCGTCCTCCCAATCTCCAAAACAGCCTTTGGATTTGTGAGACACAACTATCATCATCAGTTTGTGCCGCCGATCTCCAACCAATTGGCTCACATCCTTGCAACAAAACCCGGTGTCTCATGTGCCCCTTTAACTCCCATTCCTATTCCTTTATCAGCCCAGTGACAAACGTCACATACGAAATACATTCTCGAGGAGTCTACTCCTCGGGTAATATAATATATGAGATTTCCTGTAATTACTTCCAGGCTTTCTGTATAGGACTGATGACCACTGCATTTAATATGCGAATCAATAACCATAGGAGCAGTGTCACCTGAAATTTAAGGTTGCCAGTAGCCGAGCACACCAATTCCCATAAGCTTCCCTTCAATGACTGCTTCAGAGTAAAGGTAATCAGAGCCTTCCCACCCGAAACATCTACATTAGAGCTCTGTCACTGGAAGCTCGCCTATATTTCAATATTAAAATCAACCACTTCACCCGGCATTAACATTCGCTAGCTTCCTCCACATAAAAACATAGACACGAAAAAAAAGGACACTCACATGTTTTGCAGAACTGTTTCGGAGGTGACCATCCACCTTCATCAGCTAGAGAGAAGTGAGGTTCAAGGACTGAGGATAGGGAAGATAACTGGGGGGGGGGAGGGGGAGAAGAGGAGAGAGATGAAAGGAGTGGGGTGGATTCAGTGTGAGAGGTTGAGACCCGGGGATTCAAATGCCCTCATTACCTCATTACCCAGATGAATGCTAATTCACGTGTTCTGATGTCGATATCAGAAGCAGAATCAGGAAGTGTTTCTAGTACAGTGATGGACACTTATCAAATGGAAATGTTATCAAAAACATGTATCAAACGAAAGGGTATTTAGATTCGGCATACGACGAGGTATTTGATTTGGAGCTAATGTGTAAGAAAGATGTGTAGGGAAGAACCATGAACCACATCTTATTGCCTGTAGTAGGCAATAGGATGTGGTTCATGGAGTGTAAAGAGACAAAATCATAAAGATAAAATTTACTGGAGAAACGGTGGCTGTTAATTCTAAGGGATAAGGGGGTTGTGCATTTTCCAATGTAAAAAGCAGAGCAGTGGTTGCATAAAAGCATATATACCACATTTTTTGACAAGCAATTGGCTGGGAAGCGGAGTCAACGGGAGGTGATTGGGTGCCTGTGATTGTGGTGCTGGAGGTAATTGTTAATTAGTGGACAAGTTTTACAGCGCAGATGGTTGCAGGGCGAAAGGCGGTGGGCAGTGTTATGGATGGGGCGTACCAAAGGGTTGGTTGATTTGAGGATATCTCTTAGATTGGCAGGTCGTTTGTAGAATTCTGAGGGGCATTGTGGCAAGAGGGAGGATGTCTTATCATGATCTTTAAGGATAGGAAAAAGGTTTTTAAGATTGCCTTTAATTTGCAGGCCTTTGGAAAGAAAGTGGTACAGAGGTTAAGGGCAGCTGGTGTAGATATTTGTGTGGGGGGTGTGCTAGGAGGAAGGTAGAAGGATTTTCTTTTTCAGGAGTTGGTTGGGATATCCACGGTTAAGTAGGGAAGAATTAAGGTTTCAAGGTATGTGCATAAGGTGGGGTCATTTTTGCAAATTCAGTGCCCTCTAATGGGAGAGAGTTAGGGATGGAACTTTTGATGTGGATAGGGTGGCAACTTTCAAAGTGTAGATATTGCTGGTGGTTGGAAAGTTTTTATGGATTGAAGTGGCGAACTTCCCATTTTGTAGGCAAATGTTAACATCAAGGAAGGTGATAGAGGTATTAGAGCAATTAGAAGTGAAGTTAAGGGAAAAGGAGGAGTTGAGTTCCGTCAGGAATTTGTCTAAAGGTTCTTGGCCGTGAGTCCACAGGAGGAAGATATCGTCAATGAACTCACTCACTCAGTGATTCAACCCGAAGGTTGGTTTTGATAGGTGAGGGTAGAGCTCACCCCTGGCTAAGCCACACATTCAGGGTAGGGGGGCAAGTTCCTTTCCGTGGGCTACCTCGCACTCCGAGGATTTTTCGTTCGGGGGCATCCAAAGGCTTCATCCGGATTTGAACCCGGGACCCTTCAATCAGTAGCCAAGCGCTCTACCCACTAGGCCACCACACTCCCTCATCGTCAATGAAACGAAGCCATAAAAGTGGTTTGGAGGCTTGTCTGGAGAGAAAGGTGTCTTCTAGGTTGCCCATGAAAAGGTTAGCGTTAGCCGGAGCCATTCTAGTTCCCATAGCAGTCCCTTTCATTTGGGGGTAAAACTTGCTGTCAAAAAAAGAAAGCATTTTTTGTGAGGACGAATTTGTACAGGTCAAGAAGGAATTCACTGGATGGAATGTGAGGAGTAGGGCCAGTAGAGAGAAAGTGGTGAAGGGAAGATAATCCTTCAGAGTGGGGTTTGGAGGTATAAAGGGAGGTGACGTCAATTGTGGCCATTAGAATGTCCGCATTTGGTGAAAAAATAATGGAGTGAAGGTGATGGAGGAAGTCAAAGGTATCTCGGATAAAAGAGGGTAAAGAAAAAACTAAGGGTTGTAGATGGTGGTTGATGTATGCGGATATTCTTTTAGTGGGGAAGTTGAGTGAAGATGCAATGGGATGGCCAGAGTTGTTTGCCTTGTGGATTTTTGGAATGAGGTAGAACTGAGGCAATCTAGGGTTAGGGGGAGAGAGTACTTATGGAAATATCTTTGGAGGAGAGGCCTTCATCGGGCCTGAACCTGCGGAGGAACGAAGAAATTTCCTTCTTATATTGAGGGTTGATGTCATAGGTGAGGGGGAGTAAGTGGAGGTGTCTTCAAGTTGTCACAGGCCCTCGATTATGTAATCCTTGGTGTTTAAAATAACTATCGTAGAGCCTTTGTCCCCTCACTGTACTTGAAACACTCCCTGATTCTGCTTCTGATATCGATGTCAGAACACGTGAATTATCATTCATCTGGGTATTGAGCTCAATAGGCATTTGGGCATTTGCCCTAGGGCATTTGAATTCCCAGGCCTCAACCTCTCACACTGAATCCACCTCACTTCTTTAATCTCTCTCCTCTTCTCCTCCCTCACCCCCCAGTTATCTTCCCTATCCTCGGTCCTCGAACCTCACTTCTCTTTAGCTGATGAAGGTGGATGGTCACTGCCGGAACAGTTCTGTCAACATATGTGAGTGTCCTTTTTTTTCGTGTATATGTTTTTATTTATTTTATAGCACTGGATGGCACTGAGGGAAAAGGACAGGGGAGGGGGTTGGCGTGTGGGAGGGCAGGGGAGGGGATTGGAAAAGGATGAAGAGGGGAATGGACGATTAATGCCTTACATTGAGGTCCGGGGGATTATATGCTTGCAAAAGCCAAGTGTAGATGCTGTTATATACATAAGTATTGAATACACATTGTGCTGTGTGGGTAATACAATTAAGAGAGTTAGCTGAACAAGGAAGCTGTACTTATTCAAAAAAGGGTCCTTGCTGTAGTTAGAAAGTATAGGTATAAATGATGATCTGCTCACATTTTTTATTTGAAATGTAACTACCTTTATAGTGATACCAACTTACTTGTGTGGTGAGATGATGCTTGGTTCACATATGCTATTATTGATGGGTCAACACGAGAAGAAAATCGTTCAAACAATTCATTTTCAATTCTCATTAGCTTTGTTGAAATTTGTAGACGCTCACTCAAGGTTTGTAGAGCTTCATCACTCATGTCTGTAAAAACACTTTCATTTTAAGTTTAATTTTCTTGGAAAATTATTATTTATTAATTTAGTTTAATGTGCACAAATGGGAACTTTTACATCATCATTAAATACCTTCTATGCGATCATCGGAAAATGTATCCGAAAAAAATAACGAAGATGCTCTTGATTCAACACTTTCAATCATACTAGCCTTAGCACTTTCTAAAATTTCTCTTGATTGTAACTTCTCCATTTTTAGACAATAAAAGGGTATGCTGTATGTATTCTACGATATATTAGTGTAAGTTTCGAGCAGTATTATGATAAAAGTGAACCGAATGTCATTCATCGATATGAATGATTATGGTATCCTCCAGCATTCTGTATCCTCGGTATAGGCGTGCGTGACCGTTCGTTGCGTCAACAATATGTGATACCATAGTTACCGGTGGTAACTACGCAGGCACAGGCGGAAATTTCCGCGCAAACCAAAGTAGGGCTTAGTTATGAGTTTAACAATAAATTATTTAATTTATTAGTTAAATTCGTTTGTCGTTTCGTAAAATTTCAGCAAAGTAGCGGCTTCAGTGGCATTATTAGGGCTTAGTTATGAGTTGAACAATAAATTATTTAATTTATTAGTTTAATTCGTTTGTCGTTTCGTAAAATTTCAGCAAAGTAGCGGCTTCAGTGGCATTATGAAAGAGTAGTAACTCAAAAATGATAGTAAATTTTTGACAACGTAAATGCTTCCTATACCGATTAGAGTGATAGATTTTTACCCTCGACTCAACGTTGCTTTTGGAAGATTTCAATACCAAAATTGTTTAAAAAAAATATTAGCTCATGAATGAATCAGATGTTTGGGCAGTGGTATGGAGTGAAAAAAATTAAATTTTTCTTCCTAAAACTGTCACACAGATTAAGGGTAAGTAATAGGTAGGATAAAAAGAGCAAAAAAAGTTTTTTTTTATCATGGTTGGCGCCAGCCTTGAGTCAGCAATGCATGGTGGGAAAATGTACCTGCTGAATTTCGACTTTCTAATGTTTCGTTGGAGTGGTGGGAGAGGTTTCGTGACGTGGAGGTCTGTTGGAGTTTTTGACGCGTACGTAACGGGTTGGCAAGCTGTGCGTATTGTCTCGTTTGGGTCACAACATTAGAGGTACTTGTTTTTGGTACGCAGAAATTTAAGGGCGTTGTGGAATTTGGTTGTACCATTCCCAGATGGTATTTTCCCTTACTTCATTAGTTTAATTATCGTTTCAGGGCGTGAAGAAAAGAATGGATCAAGTCACTACTTTCGTTGAGCCTGGTAGGCAATTTGCTAAGGATTCCATTAGGCTTGTCAAGAGATGTACGAAGCCTGATAGAAAAGGTAAGGAAATAAAACATTTATTATGTTATTTTATCATATTCAATGCATGCTTGTGCCTGCCACAACTGCCTGATTTGTGACACTTTGGTGTATTTAGAATTCCAGAAAATTGCTGTGGCCACTGCTATCGGTTTCTGTATCATGGGATTTATCGGTTTCTTCGTCAAGCTCATCCACATTCCTATCAATAATATCATTGTGTAAGTATGGTGATGTTACGTAGTTGTAAAATTATCTCAGCTAATGTGTATTTTGTATTGATTTGTGTTTCTTTCTTTTTCAGCGGATCATGAACAGGAATCTCTGGTTTTATCATAATTTGTTATAAATTATAATTTTCATGGCTCTATTCTAGTAAAAAATTCTAAATATTAACAACATTTTTATTTAAACATTTCTGATGAGACTTTATTTTGTAAACGTATGTTGTGTTTGATGTCTGCATTCAAGGAAGGAGATAAAAATTGACCAAAATTTGCCCTTCATAATTCAAAAGCATTTGTTATTTCATTGTGATAAATTTGATTATTTAATCGTTTCGAAATTGCAAAGTTGCCAGTGTATAGTTCATATTAACTCATGGTAGAAATACCATTATTATTTGCATTCTTGCTACCACTACTGGGAATATCGTAATTTATGAAGTAACATTATTATATTGTGGAAACCATTCTCTTCCGTATGATAGCAATGTATGAATGGACAACTGGATTGAATTTGATTGTATTAGGATTATACATTTTTTATTCTGCCACAGCAGCGTGGGAAGTGGGGGACAGGAGAGGTCGAAGGACCCCCCAGAATTAGCTTTGTGCCCTTTCAGGCGAAGCGGGCCGTTTTGCATGTTCCTATCTCCTTTTAGCAAATTTCTAGCCTCATAACCCCTCCTATCTACAACTAATGCGGGCCCAGGTTCAAGGTCCCCCCCCCCCCCCTCCCTCCAGTGAAATAGTTCTGACACCCCTGTTCTGACACTATTTCGCGTTAAAGATTTCTATGTAGTAATTGTCCTTTGTTCATCTTGGTGGAATATACCTGTTGTCCTTCATCTAATTGTGAATTGGTTAAATGTTTAAAAATGCATGGAGTTATGTGTTTGTGGGTGGTTGTCTTTATTTGGGGTTAAATCTAGGGATATTGCACAAACAAATAGGAGCACATGTTTTAGTTTCTCAGCAATACCACGAAATTCCCCTTGGTGAAGGATTCATTGAGTATCACCTTTGCAACTTAAGAATGGAAGTATTACTGAATGAAGACAAGGAATTCTTCTTTATCCTTGCAAGTAGAAGTGTGTAAAGATGTATTAGTCTGCATCTCCTTTGTAACTCCTTAAATCTCACCCATCCTTTAATCACTTATAAGTTATCATCAGTCTGCATAGGTTATCAAAAATCTGAATTCCACCTAATGTGTATTTATTTAACTTTTTCATGACAATTCTATGTTCAATAGCTTATGCACATGGCTATTGTAGGAAATTGGCTATAATATTTTCTTCTCATGAATTTTTCACCTTAACAATACATAGTGACTATTCTTTTCTTACTTCTGAAACTAGTATATCTAGAAATCTAGTTCTATCAGCCAATAAGTATAGCGACTGGCCAACTATGGTCGTTAACATGGTAACAGGAACTATTCAAGGATGGAATCCCATTGTGGGCTTGGATTTTGTGTTTGTCTGTAGGATTTAGTTATGGTGAGATGGGTGCAACATCCACTATGCAGTGGGAGTGTCTAAGAAATGAATTGTACTGCCGTGCAATTGAGGTGCTTCCTTTTGCCTGCTAATTTTTACTTGCTGCTGCCCAATAGGATGTTCTCCTGGGGTCAGTTGCATTTTTGCAGCCCCTCAATGAGGATAGGAGCAGTTACTGTGAGAACAACTTTCTGTATGCCCTTTGACCAATCACCCATTAAGGGAGCTGACTTCAGTGTACCCTCCAGTGAAGCTCTAGGGGTCATGGTAATACACATTCTGTGTCAAGACCATCGTAGTCAATGGTGAGGAGATGTGAAAGCAAAGTGAAAATTCCTGATCATCCAGAATGGAGATACGGACTGCTGCGTAGACTTTTTATACTACTATAGGGTATGATGCCAAGGGAAAAGAGCTGAGCTGAACTGTATTTGAGACTTCCATGTTCTGCTTTTAATGCAAGTCTACTGGAATCAGGCGACTTGAGGGTACGTACTTGGAGAGGAGATTCGTTTTAGGGGACAAATTGCTTGGCTCAGAGGACCATTGAGAACATTGCTGATGTAGTCACTATACATTTTCTCTTTGTCAGCTTGCAAAGGCTCGTTATATGTCTATTATCTGAGTGAAGTTATTTTGTAACATACAAGAATTTTTTAGCTTAGTCAGGTTTTTTTAAATTCTTGTGCACTTAAATTTAATGTGGAATAATTTCATTTTCAAGGCCTTATGTAATTTTTAAAATAAACTATTTTTTTACTGCACCAGTGCTTTTTGTTTGGTTGGTTTCAAAACCCAGCTAGGTTGGTAGCACTCAGTAAGTAGCTATAATTTCATGTTATTAATAGAAGCCAAGTATTACTTTTTGGTGTAGTTAGACATGCCTCGCATTTTTATTAACATTTTTATTTGTTCGCTTGAAGGTTTCCACGGCGTGGCAGTGAATGGCTCTGCATTTTTATTTGTTTTAAAGGCCACTTGATTTTTAAAAAAGCCATTCTCATGAACTGACTTTATCATGCACATTTGATTGAAGTTAATTTGTAAACAGCAGTTTTTTTCTTGTGTGTCTAATTTAGAGAGTAGCCTTCCCTTATTGCCTTATTTGCTGCTGATGTTGTGTAATTGGGAAAGTACCATGGAAGTTGGACTCGGAGAGTTTTCATTATCATTATATCTCATATTGGTATCATGAACATAAAATATAGTCTTATTTGGCAAGGCATTCATAAAGAAAACAGACACTGCTTTCAAAATATATTAAAGATTCCAAGATATATCTGCAAGTTGCTCAGTAAACCACTTCAGTGCATGCTGCTTAGAACTGAAATAAGCAATTCAATGACAAGGGGTAGTTTGGTTGGTCCGTTCTTCTATTTTCTGCTGCTGGAATTAAACTTCCCTCTTTGGTTAACAGGATGAGAGCTGTTGATGTACATGACTGCACAACTCTTTGAAAATCCTCGATATTCTGATTTCAGCTGTACTTTGGCTGGGAAGGTAATGTTTTTGTAGTGTGGTTCTTCAGCAGGCCTTCTGAGCCATTGCAAGGCCCCTTCCCATGCCCTGTGTCCATTGCCTCACGTCACTTAGTCAATTCAAGTGTTGGTAATGATTTTTGAAGTGACCAGGGGCATCCTCAGAAATAATGATCATATTTTCTGCCCATGATTGCAGCTGTTGTTGAATTTTAAGTATCTCCAACTATGCATGTGCTGAGTCTTATCTTCTATCATCACTTATAACTGCAACACCTGTGGTCTAAATGTACCTATATTCCATCTCTATTTCCATTTTATGTTTTGGTACCTTTTTATGTCTTCCACTCATTGTTTTCTCTTCCCTGTCTTGCACATTTTCTCCCCTTCATATTTGCAGTGTATGCACTTCAGTGTATGCACCCATTATTCATCAATGTGTGTCATTTTCCTTTTGTAATGCATAGGCTGAGAAACTGTACTCCGACCCTGAATGCATAGCTTTTTACCCTCATTCCATATTCTCTCTTCACAGAATCAATTGCCTCCTCTTCTTGAATCTTTATTAGTTTATTCATTATTCTGCTCCAAATCATTTCAATACCTATACTGGCTTATCTAATTCTTAGCATATCATTACTTATTTTCAAATTATTCACTGGATTTATCCATTAGTATTACATCCAACCATAGATCAATGTGCAATATCTAAAATACAGAATAGCAAAAGAAAAACATAAATTACTATATATTTGAGGAATGCATCATCATCAGAATTTCAATCCTAGGATTAGTTTACTGCACCCCTCCATTCTGCATTCTAATTATGTTAATTCCCTCATGCACTGATAGTTTTTCGATCTTTCACATCCTTTATTTGCCCTATATACTTGTCCCTACGTCTTTCTTGCAGGACCATGCCTTCAATGCTTTCTTCTCTTATATTTCTGATTAATCCATTGTGTCTCAAGGTATGTTCAATCCATCTGGTTCTTCTTTGCCGTAGGGTTTTCCATGTTGTCCTTTCTTCATCTGCTCTTCTGTACACCTCTTCGTTCTTCACTTTATCTGTCCATTTAATCTTCAACATTCTCCTCCAACACCATGTTTCGAAGGTTTCAATTCTTAGCTGGTCTACTTTCCTGATGATTAATGTCTCTGATCCATAGAGTGCCACTCTCCATACGAATGTTTTGATGAAGTGTATCCTTGTTTGCAGCCATAGGTTCTCTGCGCATAGTAGTGGACTCGTCTTCATGAACGCCTCTTTAGCTTGTGCTATTCTTCCCTTGATTCTAATTGAGTTTCTGTCACCCTAAGTTATAGTCAGTGGCATGCACAGGAGTTCTTTCTGGGGGAGGGGGTTCATTAACTTTCATGTGCATTATTATCAAATGAAATTTAGATTATTATTCACCAGAACAATAATTAAATTAATATTCCCTTTCTGTGAAAACAATTAAACTCTATTTTTCAGCCCAACAAGCAAAATTCTAAATACTAGTGCAAATTATTCAAAAAATAATAAATTAAGATATGTTTTTGGGGAGTTTAAACCCTAAACCCTAAAACCCCCCAGTATGTACACTGCTGGTTGTAGTGCTGACGAGGTAGGTGAAGTTCTCCACTGGTTATAATTTGCTTCCAGTATTTTGAACCTCTTGTTCCATACTACATTGTCAAAGGCCCTTACCAAATCCACGAATGTCACATACAATGGTTTGTTTACGTGAATCATTTTCTTGACAATAATACTTAAGCTGAATATAGCCTCCCTAGCTATTCTATTTTTCCTGAATCCAAATCACTTTTCCCAAAGGTTCCCTTCAATCTTTCCTTCCATTCTTCAGCTAATTATCTTAGTATTTTCGATGTGTGACACCACGCTCAATTTTCTGTGCTCTTCGCTTTTCTCAGTCCTTTGTTTCTTTGGTATTGCGATCATTTCACACTTATGGAAGTCCTCTGGTAGTCTCCCTCTGCCATAGCTATCTTTAATTATTCCAAAGAGGCCATCCTTTGCTTTGACCCAAAGTGCCTTGATGATTTCTCTATTTATTTTGTCCCCTCCAGGTGCCTTGTTGTTCCTTAGGTCTTTCATGGCTCTGTCTAATTTGCTTCTCAGTATCTCAGGACACCTTTCATCTTCATCTACCTTGATTTATTCATCAGTTAAGCTATCTTAAAGTTGTTTGGGTGCTTGATAGAGCTCTTCGATGTATTGCTTCCATCTCCTCCCTATGTCTTCCTGTTCTATTAGTATCTTTCTACTGGAGTCTCTCATGTTATGGGATCTTGTTTTCCTTTCTCCTAATGTCACTTCACCAGTTTGTAAGCCATTTTGGTGTTTCCTTTCATTATATTGTCATGTATTTCTTTGAGGCTGTTTTCTATCTATTATTTCTTGGCTTTCTTTCTCTCTTGTATTACTTGGTTTCACAACTGTCTATATTGGGCATGCTCCGTTTCATTTCTTGGATTCTGGTATTTTCTTCTTTCCTCTATGACGTATCTTGAGTCATTATCCGTGGCCATTTGGTTTCCACCACCTCGAGGGATGCATAACTGTAGGCAATTTTAATTTTAATAAATGAAATTTTAAAAACAAATTTATCTCTCATGTTGGGCAAGGGTCTAGCCATGTTGACATACTGGTTCCAGTGAGATCACCAAAGCAACATTGGGCAGAGACAGAGGTTGGATGGGTGACCGCCTTCCATACCTCTGCCGTGGTGTTTGTGTGGGTAGGCACAACGGATCTAAAGAGGTCTAAGTGCCAGGGGGGCTCCAGAAGGCCCCCGCCCACCACTCCAATTTATTTATTTATATCTCTCATGTTAGAAACAATTCGTCCACAACATTATTGTAAATTTAATTTTATTACAGAAAAGGAACTATTAAAAAAGTATTTTGGTGCATGCTATGTTATCATCCCATTGTAGGGCATACATGGGTAGTTGGTATGCTTAATTCTTTGAAAGGTGAGGTAAACTGAACAACATATAACTACTTGTGGTAACTACAGGCATCACATGGTAATGTATTAAGTGCAATAAATCACTACACTGAATCAAATTATGTAATAATTAAGTGAGCTCAGAAAGTCAAACTAGCCTGTTTTCTTTGTGAGGAGAGTGAAGACACATTTTACAAATCCACTGTAAAAATTTGTCTAAAGGTTTTTCCTCTTTTACTTGAGAGACGTAATAGTAGGTATGTTGACCATACTACTGAAACTTATTCAAGGGTAGGACGGGCAGTGAGAAAAAAAGATTTTAATGTAGTTACATAATGTCATTGAAACCTCTGGACAATCTAAAAGAAAATCCCATGTCCAATAGGCTCTCAATTCTACAGACTGAATGCCATTTCGGAATTCATGATGAGTATCAAATAGAATTCCTAGAGACTGAATGATAACACTGTATGGGTGACTAATTTCTATGGAATTGAGGTAAAAGAGCAGTTATTCATATCTGAAAACATAAGATCATCTTCACACCATTTATATTGAATATTTGGGCAGATTAAATTGTTATGGCAACATCAAAGTCCTTTAAAATATTAAAGTTTTTCAAATTATCTGCAGAGAGTACATGGTTTACTGATTTTGAGTGATGACTAATGTCATTTATGAATATATTAAATGACTGTGCGTATAGGCATAAGTGAGAGCCTTGTGATACACTTGAAGGTGCATAAAATAGATTTGAATTAACGCCATTGAGTTAAACCACCAACCTTCAATGAAGAAGATAGCTCAAGAACCACTCCAAAAGGGCACCATGAACTCCATAGGATTTTAGCTTTGTAACACTTAAGAATGGTTGACTTCATTAAAAGCTTCCTGAGAGTCTTTCTATACTGAATCCACTTGAAATGAATTGTCAAGGGTTTTTGAAAATGAGATGTTAATAAGTCAAAAATTAGTAATTGTGGATCATCCAGTGTAAAAACATGCTGTTATATCAATGATAAGTATCTTTATAAGGGACTTGTTTTTTTACAACTAGACTCTTGAAAATTAACAGATGAGGGAGTTTCATGACAATGGGATGAGAGTTAGAAATATTATCACTTATATTGCCACTTTTGTGGATGGGAATATGTATATAGGTAACCTAATTTGAATGACTTGGGTATAGAGGTGCAACCTGACCGTACAACAGAATGAAGGAGGTTCATCAACAGGGCCTGGCCCTTAGCTGGCATCAAGAGTTGCCTAGTAAAGTTGTTAGTTGAAAAGTTAAATATGTGAAGAGCTTGAATCTATGGCATCCATATAATTGGGATCTATTGTTTCAATAAATATTTTCATGAACTCACGAAAAATATAATGGAAAAGGTTTAAAGTACCCAAATAATTACATAATACCAAATGTCATTGCATTGTCATTTATCAAAGTTATTCAAACATTTGTGGTTTTTGATCACCCTGTTGTAAATGTCCTAAGACTAATGCCAATTAAGGTAGGGAAAATAATATCTCCTAAACAGGTTTTTTGGAAAAATTGGTTTCGGAGATATTATTTTCCCTGCCTTAATTGGCATTTGGATATTCCGGTCCTTGGACATTTTCATTAAAGTTAATTAGAAGCTCATCTTAATTCATCTTACCCTGATATAATTTCAGTTTGTGTATATATGTATTACTAAGAGGTCAAGTGATTTACCAAAGTTCAGTGAGATTGTTAACCCTCCAAGGCCGGAATTATTTTTTGTAAATATTTTATATTTCTTAGATTTTTTGCTATCTGAGCATCTGAAAATAATAATTTCAATCTGAAAATAATACTTGAAATTTTATGTCCAACATGTCATTAATTACTGAGATATGGGGTGATGCCAAATTGCATCGCTCAGCCTATTTAAGGTCAAAATTTTCTAGGCACTCTTCCTTTGGAATATCATCAAATTTTTTCCTTCCTGCTCTTTTCTTTGAACATAAAATTATAATTTCACGCATATTTATTGGTAGTTAATAAAAATAGGTAGTCAAATTTTATTGAAAATATTATTTCGACTGTGTGAAATCTTACAAAGCAAGGAATACAAAGCCCAACATTGCATTTACTGCATTCAGTTCTTACTTGAGAACTGAAGAATTCTGCTGTACATCAGCACCTGCTGCTGTTCATTGTAGGTCTTACAAAATGGTCAAGTCTATCAAAGCTTTTTTATAACTCTGCTAGAATCTCTCCAACCCCATACAGAATTTGGCTGCCCTGCAACTTTCGGTGGGGAATGAGAAATGTCAGAACTCTTTCATGGCAGAAATCTAACTGTGTGAAATCACTTTCTGATTTTTTATGCAATATACCCAATTCGTGGACAAACACATGTATTAGCCTCGTAAAAATGGCCCCCACCACTTTTTCCTTTATGCTTATCCTGTGCATGGCTACATTTTCTTCCATGTGATTGGTCCCGCCTATTTATTTGTTGTATGCAGAAAATAAGGCTGGCCGAGGTAATAAAATTTTATTTTGGTCTTTTGAGGAGTATCTGAAAGCATTTTCTGCAGGATTGCCACCTTGACATGAGGGCTTCATGGTTACTACAGAATTATTGACCTAACTTGTGATGATTACATTTTCCTTTTTGCTAAACCAATGTTCAAATGTGCCACACTTATTTTTCTTCATGTTTTCATTTGATGAAATTGGACAATATTTTGGGATTCTGTTTCGCCTTAATGTACCTGTTGCACTATAGCTCTCCCCGTACACAATACAACATTTATTCCTGTAACAAGACTATGAAGATAAAAACAAAATGGCAGTGGTTTCAGTTCCTCAGGAAAATCTTCGATCGTGGATACCAGCGGTGCAGATTCCTTGCCAAAATTTACTTCGCATTAGAAATTTTCATTTGGATTTTTACCCTGGTAAACCTCAATTTACCAAAGAGCCATCTGGGGTATTTAGGCACCATACCTTGTAACCAAATCTTATTTACCCGCAAGAATTGCTAACATCTCTGATGGCTGTGAAATTCAATCATACTTTCGTCAAATGAAAGGCAATGCTCACCTCTGAATTGCTATAAAAACTTTGTTTTCCGAATATTCATAAATGGATGCAATTTCCAAAATTTGTCATTTACGTTCATTTCAGTATTGTCTGCGCAATGAAAAAATTTCATACTTGGCACTAAGTGGTCCCTGTGCATTGCGTTCACCACTAACTCGTTTATCACATCAGCAGATGTTTCCCAATAATGCTTTTTCCCTTTACAATATTTCATTGACTCAGTAATAAAATGACCATGAAAGTGTTCATTTCACTCCCGTAGTTCACCTTCTTCGGCATTCTCTAAGAGGTCAAGAATATCTTTTAGTGTGAAATCCCTAATGAAATGTTAGTGGTGAGAATTAAATAGGCAAGTTCAAAATATATGTAATATTTAAGTGTTACTAAATATTTACATTACACCACTTATTTTATTTTAATTGAGAGTTGTCAAAATAGTTTCATTGGAAGTAACTGGAATTACAAATGAACACACTTGAAGTCGTTTTGGCTTGGTGATGCCCTATGGCATCAGAGACATTTACGAAAGAATAATTGGGATAATTGGAAGTGAAATTTAAAAAAAAAGAGTAAATATGGAAAGAATAATGTCCACAGAACATTATATCCACAAAAATATTCATGGAGTATTAGTTGATGGTATTTTATAATGAATTTACTTTGTCTGCTTACTCATTTCCTCCACTGTGAAGCTTGAGGTAACTTCACTCATCGATTGCTATGAAACTACTGGAAGATAACTTGCCAAAATTGCACTTGACGATATACGAAACCATTCAAATAAATAAAAAGTGGCAGCAGTGTCATCAAGCTCTCATGCTCAGTAATAAAAAATGGAATAATAACAGGTGTTGGATGATGCCGTATGGCACCCGTAGTCTTTCGAGGGTTAAGGTGGAGGGATTCATATGTAATGGTGTCAAACCAGGCAAAGTGGCCTGGTTTGATGCCAAAGGGTGGCCACTTTGCCTCCCAAGCACCAACTCTTTTTCCTGGGATGGCAGGAAAGGATTGGGCTGCTGGTTTCGGCAAGCATCACCAAAACTTAACTTTGAGGTCACCTGAGCCATCCTCAGCTGAAAGAGCTTCTGCATTTAACAGACTTAATGTCAAAAAGGTTTTTGATATCCACACTTCAGAAAGATATTGTCATAATTACCCTGCCCATTGAATCAAACTGAAATTGTTACTGTACAGAGTTATAACTCCAAAGTTATAGCTCTTTAGGACAGGCGACAAGATGGCTCACTTTATTCAGCTTAGAGAGGGGTGCTTTTGACTGAGGCATATTATACATGTCAGCAGGGGGTGGCTATACGTCCCTCCCTTCCTAATTGTTAGAGGTTAAATAATATCTTGAGATATCGGCTTTAAACTAAGATGTTTTAATAACGAGTCACAGACACATCCAAATTCCAGTTTACAAATTGAACGACTGACAGAGAGTTGACAACAACAATATAGATAAATAGTTACTGACATAAATAGCAACATATGTTGCCAACCCATATTTATGTATTAGATTACAACTCTAACACCCTCACTTAATCTAATAGGTATATATATATAAATCATTAAGATTCTGCAACCAGTGCTTTCTTCCTGTCATATGGACCGTAGCTCCGGAGTAGATGAACCAGTCAGCTTCACTCGCGATGTGTTTGGCTCCCAAGGCTGCCACAGAGAGAAGAGTTCTCTCCTTTTTCATTGCCGTACTCGGTACAGCTGATGGTCCTTGTGCAGTCCTGGACCCATGCGATGAACCGCTACTGTGTGTCTCGTAGTTCCATCTGCTCCTGCATTTGGCTCTAATGTCACCAAATTTCCCACGTTTCTAGCCACTTGCACTGCTTTACCAGGTTGTCGCCCGGAAACCCCTTTACTTTTTGCCCACAACGCGGACTCGTCATTTTGGCCCCACCGACTGTCCTGAATTAATTTGGATGTGTCATCTGCGGCGTAGCCTTCAACGCAACCTTCATGCACTAAATACATCTTCATTTGGAATGTCCAAATATTGTAATTGTCCCGTCCATCCAATTTTTCCATGGATGCCAAACCAGTTCCAACTGACGCCTCAGCCATTTTTCGCTTTAACGATACAATACGTAAAAAAATGCACTCGCGTAATGTTGCAGTACTATTGAAGCACAACTGGTCCTTTTCGGTCGCCTGGGCCCATAACCTGTTAGAGGTTAAATAATATCTTGAGATATCGGCTTTAAACTAAGATGTTTTAATAACGAGTCACAGACACATCCAAATTCCAGTTTACAAATTGAACGACTGACAGAGAGTTGACAACAACAATATAGATAAATAGTTACTGACATAAATAGCAACATATGTTGCCAACCCATATTTATGTATTAGATTACAACTCTAACACTAATATTCCCACGTCGGAGAATGAACCCAGAGTTGATGGCCAGGGTCTACCTGGGACAGGATTTGTATACCACCGGTATGGGTGTATGCAAATGGAACTATTTGTTGAGTGGTTTCTTCATTTTTTAAAACATTCTAAGCCAACGAAGGAGTATCCTGTCTTGCTAGTTTTAGACGGTCACTCTAACCACACAAATTTTGAATTTATTGACCTGGCTAGGGAAAATTACATGAGTTATTTGTCCACTGCACTGTAGTCACAGAATGCAGCCTCAGAGGTAATGATCATGGGGCCATGAAATACTTTCTATGTCAAAGCATTTGAAAAGTGGTTGAGGAGCAATCCAGGAAGGGTTGTCACTCAATTTCAAGTTGGTGTGTAGTCTTTTTGGAGAAGCCTACTTGAAAGCTTCAACACCTGCAAATGCTATAAATGGGTTCATAAAATGCAGCATTGGACCACTAGACGCAGACATCTTCCAAGAAGTAGATTTTGTTGCTGCTGAGGTAATGGAAATTCCCATCCCTACTGATGATATCCAATCATCAGCTACACTTGAACATCCAGCTAATCTTGTGCAGCCAATTGTCAACACTCCCCCCATTGACCAGCAACTGGCAACCTCTTTTTCAGTGAGCCCAAAAGACATTGCTCCTGTGCCTCAAGTAACAAGAGGAGTAGAACGCTAAAGTAACGGCCGACAGAAAGGCTCTGCAGAAATATTGACAGCGAGCCCATATAAAAATGGACTAGATGAAGCACAAGAAAGAAAAGAATCTGGAAAACAAAAAGCATCAGAAAAGAAGAAGGGAAGCAGTGATACCAAGATAAAAAGTAATCGCATGAAAACTAACCTAGAAAGAGGTTTTGATGATGATCAACAAGACACAGAGTGCCTCTACTGCAATGAAAGTTTTTCAGCTTCAAGATCAAAAGAACAATGGATCCAGTGCCAAATTACTACAATAGACAGAGCGATTCTATAAAATCAATGAAACCAAGAATGATATCAGTGACTCTATAAAGTAATTAGGTGCTACACTTACCCAAGATTTATTGTGGGCAAGACACATATGGAAGACATGAAAGAAAGCCAATAGAAAACTAGGATTAATTAAATGGGTACTAGGTGAATGTGACGGGAATACAAAAGAGTGACGTTTCTTTTCACTTGTTAGGCCCCATGTAGAACATGCAGTGAGTGTATGAGATCCAAATGAACTAGGATTGATAAGATACAGCGGCGTCGGAAGTGGGGGGGCAGAGGGGGCATTAGGCCGCCCCTCAGAATTTGCCCCGGGCCCTTGAGAAATGAGTCTTCATTGATAAAAATTAAATTTCACATGTTTCCAGCTTGCCTTTTCCCTTCTGACGCATATTCTACCACCTTCATATTCACTTTTAGTGGAAATCTAGTCTCTACCCCCTCCTATCCGCAAAAAATGCGGGCCTTTTTCATTGGAACTGGTCCCTTTTCTTAAAATCCGGGCCCTTTTCAAGGTTGGCCCCTCCCTGCAAAAATAGTTCCGACGCCCCTGATCAGATAACTAGACAATGTGTGTTATAGAGCAGCTAGTTTTGTTAAAAGGTGTTGTGATAAGATTAGGAGAGTTTTGCAATTACTGGAAGAATTTGGTTTGAAATCTCTATCAGAGCAAGTATGTTAAAATACCAATTACTTTTCCTCCAGAAATTTAAAAGGTTTACATTCTCCAAATATGTCATAAGTATATTAAAAACAGCATAGGTAGAAAGCCAAGTTTGATGATAAAAATAAAATTAAAGAGAAATTTTAGAGGTAAAACAGGTTCAAAAATTCATTTTTTCCACGCACACTTAGAGACAGTAGGTAATAGATTACAGTGAAAGTAAATACATGTGGAAATGAGAATATATATTTTAGAGTTATATTATAGTTTGACGTTGGAATTATAATGTAGAGATTTATTTAATAACTCTTAAAAGTTTTAACACACACTAACTTGCATGCTCAAGGAAATATAAGTTCATGATTTAATTTATTTATAGAAATGACTAACCACTTTATGAAATACTAGGGCCAGGGCTTAGCCACACGGGAACCTGTGTTGGCACACCGGTTCCCGTGAGATCACCGAAGTGAGGCAGCATTGGTCCGGGACGGAGGTTGGATGGGTGACCCACCTCCATACCTCTACTGCAGTGCTCTTGTCCACTGCCTGCGAGTGGCGGGCAGGTTAAATTTGAGTTGGCACAAATAGGTTATTATTACTTACCTATTTTTATGAAATACTATTGAATGAATATATAAATATTTTGTGTATTAACTAACAATTTAGTGTCATTTAGAGCCAACATAACACATGCCTTGTGACTTCACACTTATCGTAATCCTAAAGGTGGTAGGTAGTATTGCAACACTTGGTTTCATGTAAGTAGTGTTTAAATGAGGTTACATTCTTTTTGCATAGGTATCTTCATGGCAATAAGTGTTCTTTCTGATCAATAATGCATGCCCTGGGATGTTTAACTCCCTTGTATGCCACACACCCTTGTGGAGGCTTGCAGGGTATTCACCTGCATCTACATAATGCCTTGCAAGTCCCCATAAAGGTGTGTGGCAGGGAGTGAATTAACACCAATGTTAACATGCATTACTTGTCATGCTTAAGAAGGATTAGTAACCCATATTATAGTCTAAGCTAAACAATTTAAAAAAAGTTTAAAGTAGCAAAGCAAGCATGCACTAACAGTTATTTGGCTCGGCTTAAAGTTCTTATATCAACATGCAACTACCTCTGCTATTCATTGATACACTTTTTAACACCATCAGTGATAATATTGTCTTGGAATTTAGTTGAGAGATTAAGTCTAAATTGTAACCTGTGGTCTGATAACGATTCCCATTTAAGTTCATCTATAGACTCGTTACACTAATATAGTTATCACACCGCCCTTTTATAAATGTTGCCGATTTTCGCTGCACACACTCCAGTTCGTTATTTACGCCTATTTCGTAAGGATTCCATATACAAGCAGCGTATTCCAAATGAGGTCTAACAAGGGAAAAGTAGCTAATTTCTCGTATACAATCGTCACATTGGCCCAGTACTCTTTTCATGAATCCCAGCCACGATAAGCTTGACCCAGTATTTCACGTACGCCTGCAGGACGAAACGAAAGGTAGCCTCGAAGACGAAAATCGGCTAAGCGATGCGGTGCTCAGTTACTTGTCAGTAGGGTCTCTTCGCGTTGAATTGCAGCTATGTTGCCAATTCCATTCCGCCCAGAGAAAGAGGCAAAGAGCGGCTGTATTTGCACAGACAATGTCTGGCAACGATGTGCGCCATTTCACTCTAGACTCGTGCCCGAAATTTATGACGCGTGGCTCGAGGTGCAGAGTTCTTCTCGAGAGTTCAGGTAAACGTACTTTCGCCGTGATGTCCTGTTAGGGGAAATATGCGAGGTGAGGGTATCAGTGTATTCGGAGACATCGCCAGGATCCTGCAGACGAAAGAAGAGTGCTGTATCCAACTTACCGCTGCGTCAAGGTAACAAGAACAACTCTTTTAATGGTGTATCATTCATTTGAATAGGTACGTACTTGAATTATATGATATTCCAATTCTGGTCTAACACATGCGCGTTTGAAAAGTATCTCGGTGATTTCATTGGAAAAGTTTGAGAGGTAGCGCAAATGTTGAGGCTATCCAAATTTCAGGGAAAGGGAAGTAGCTTGTTGCATGTTTGGTACCGTTATGTGTGTTGCACCAATTGGGCAACGTTATATTGATGATCGAGAAAAAGTCGCAATTTTAAAAGTGACATTAAAGACTTCTACAACGAACTCATTGCACCGTTCCTATTACTGTCCGTGGTTATTGGCTCTGTATTACTGAGGAAATTTTGTTCTGTGACAAATTTGTTGCTGATGATTCATTTGCCATAGTATGTAAGAATCGACTAATTTCTCCGGAATTTCAAATGGTAATTATCATCATTCTTATATCATCAGCTCTTTTTTAATAACGCCTTCAACAATCTTGCAATCAAGACTGAAAACAGCATATGCCATAATTCGTTGTAGATCACATTTTACCTAATTAAGCAAACAGTGCGTTTCCATTTTCATGATAGGGAAAACATTTTCTTTCTTGATGCATTTGGTCTCCATTGAATTATCTCCCAGATTATGAAAGTTGATTGAGGTTCCTCTAAAGCGTTAATCCATTATCATCACCGACCGTTGTATTCAGGCCGTTTCTTTACTCATCTAAAAAAAGTTAAAGTTCTCAGTTTGCACTTGCACAACATCCACCAACCGCGATTTTCCTCAACTTCCCTGGTCATGTGGCCACTCCGAATCATAAAATTCATAATGTACTTCTTGCCCTCAAGGAGTTTATCAGATGCATGTTAAGGGGCTGACCGGTTTATTATCTCCAATGGTGCACGCATCGTTACTTCCTGTATGCCATAGTTTCCCTACCTGGAGTACGCATATCTACCACATGTGGTACGCCCTTGATGATTTTGTGGTAAGCGAAGAACGTTTTTTTTACTGGCAGAAGTAGGAGTAAGCACATTCGTTCGTCTGAAAATGTTACCCCCAGTTATGGGTGAACGCCCGGAATAGCATTATCGAAGAGAAAACAAACATATTGTAAGGGACTACAAAACGCATTCAGCTTCCAATAAACAGCAACTACATTATTTGTAAGAATGGCTCATGGTTAAAGGGTACATATTAGTGCAACGGAATGCCGAAGGTTACGAAATAGAAAAAAACAGTTGGGTCTGCTGCCACAGTCCCAATATTATCTTCTACCTGCTTTCAGTAACTCTTCCTTCGAGTAATGGACTGACAGTGAACACAGTTCGAAATGCTAGGGTGACTAGAGGGCAGTCTCAGGAACACTTTTTAGCATAATAGTGATTCAATGACGCGCTTAGGACGATTAAAATTAATGAAAAAGTTGGATTCGATATTGATTGTATCGTTGGTAAAACGGATTTTGGGGTTGGGGAAAACGGAATTTTTGAACTTGTGGCAATAATTTATTTAAACATTGTTCGTTCGTAGGTTTCCGCGGCGTTGATTAGATGTTCTCTGCATTTTTCTCAGGATGCGTCCGCGTCGTTTGACTGTGAGACAACAGTTTCGCCAACCTTCCTGTTGGCGTCTTCAGGTCGAAGTGAAGACGCCAACAGGAAGGTTGGCGAAACTGTTGTCTCACAGTCAAACGACGCGGACGCATCCCGAGAGAAAAATGCAGAGAATATTTAAACATTATCGGAAAATTTCCCAGTTACAGAGAAAAAAATAAAAACTTACTATCGATACATTTTCCGTACAATTAAAAAAAAAATGGAAAGCGGATATTTTTCGTTCACCACTATGTTACTTTACGTAAGAACTAGATACATATTTTTATCCAAGACACGTTGAAAGAATGCAATGCTATTTTTTACCCTCGACCCCTCTTTATTTCGCCATGGAATCCTGTTTTGCCGTTCAAGCGAATTTGAAACTGATCTCTTGATAGGTGGATGGATCTATCTTCTACTGCTGCAATCGCTTTCCGTATTTCGCTGCTTTAAGGGAAATTCTCCGGGAGAAAAGGTAAAGAAACCGTTTTCATGTCCAGCTCTTTGGCTGCTCGTCTTAACGGCTTCCCAAAAAAAGTTCCGCCCTCCCTGAACTGGATTTGAGCAAGAATATTATTTCACTTAACTTGCCTGGGATTATCACATTGTCTTTCTTATTTTGCTTATCGAATATTGCCAGCTATCGAGGTATCTACGTGTTGGGGTCGTAAAATATTGAGTAGGAAGATCATCATTCGTTCATTCATCCACAGCGGCCATGTAATATGCAATATTTAGGCCGCATGATGGATTCTTTGAGGTCTACAACGTTATGATAATGGGTTTCCAACTTTCTTTTCGTGCTCCAACGTTGTACATTTCTGATAATTTGAAAATACATCGCTCAAGAAAATTGTAACTCCACCTAAATTACTGTATGCATTGTTTTCTTACTGCAACTAATCAGCTCAAACATTTTCAAGATATACATTTTTCAATGATTTTAATTTTTTAATTAATTAATTAATCATTATGGAATATCTCCCTGGATCATCTTCTACAGTAAAAAATTCTCCGGTAACTAAGTCGTCACCGAAACAGAATCAACTATCCAGAATCGACGGAGTTTCTTTTGGAGGTGATTTTTTTCATCAGGTGATGATAATGACCACACAGTCGAAGCATAGTCTTCTTCGTAAGTAATTGCAATTCTCTCCAAAGGTAACAAAATCCCGCTAGATCCCAAAGCTATATTATAATATTGTGGACTAGTGTAAGAAAATGTTGACGATGTATTTTTCTCACATTTTATTGAGTAAAACCCTTCCGGTTTCGACACTCTTGTGTCAATGACAAGAATACTGAGATACAATGACACGAGAGTGTCGAAACCGGTAGTGTTTTACTCATTGTCAGTAAAAAATGTGAAAAATACATCGTCTAGTTTTTCTCACACCATGTCACTTTTTCACAAAGTATTGCCTGATTCTATTCAATTCTTGTGGACTAATCATAAATTTGGCGAGTTAAGGGCAAATGTGACCACGAAAACAAACAACGGAGAAGATTCTTCCAATACCAAAGCTAGAAATAGTTCTACAATATTACCCTGAATTTGTGATCTATAAGGAATGTATCTATAAAGCAGAAATTTAGCGAATTTTATCTTATTGCGGAGAAAAAACTAAGGAAGTGTGAATCGGCCAAATAAGTAAAATGACCTACTCAAATACAGCTCAATACTGAATATGTTACTCTAGAACACTTCCGCTCGGAGTATTTTATTCCAAAGGGTGTGCGGGAGATTTGGCTCAAAAGTGAAAATAAAAGTTGAAGAGACTGTTTTTAAAATTTTTGTGACTCGCTCATGGTATTAAGCAATACATATGAGCTGTACTTTGACCAAGAACTTATCCTAAGCGTTAGCAACAATAATTTCCTTTTGTTCATTAAGTCTTGGGCTGGGAAAAGCAACATTTCTCTTTTGAAAGAAGGTTTCATGGATGATTTCAGCCAACCAACATACACATTGCCACCAGGATGCACTTAAGTAATATCACCAAATACAACCGAAATCACTCCGATTTTTCAGCCGTAGGGTATTTACTTTTATAAGTCAGTGAAAATAATACTTTCTACTATCCAAAATTCTTATCTACTTCATTAACAGCGTTTGGCTCCAGTGTTCAGCCAATATACACGTGTTTAAAAAACATTCTCGGGTTTCTAGCCGAGTAAGATGTTTTAAATATCATTCGCCGAGAAAGAACTAGATCATATAATATACACGTGGTTTCCCTTAGTACTGTATAGTGAGAGACAACTTTTGTAATGTAAAGCAAGTGGTATGTCCTGACGGCTTAATGAAAACCAAATGTAGCATTGGAACAAAGGGCTCCGCCAAGCTGAAGTAAAGCTGTCGCCATGATTGGTGTATTGAACATAAGATTGTATTTACGTTTATTAAAGGAAAATCCAGGAGGTGCTCTGTTAACTGTCTCAGATTATGCTACATGCTTCGCTAAATCATTCCATGGGTTCGAAGCATTAATTAGCGGCAGCTCTCAACATAATTACTAAAGAATATAAACTTCTTCACTTTTTCAAACGAAAGAAAGAAAGCGAAGAGGCGAACACCGGGTGAATCCCTGGACCTTGCCAGAGGGCGAGGAAGGAGCGACGTTCGGCGGAAAGGCTCGGCGTTCGGAGGAAAGTTGGGCGAGAACTAGATAGTTAAATAGAGCGTTTAAAATGCATGCAAGGAATAATATGCCTCCGTTCTGGACGCCAGCGCGATGAAAGTTCGGGGCAGGCAAGCTTCCGGTATTCCGTCACTTACTCGGGCGACGAGTCTACCCCATAGAGCTTACGTAAGCTCTATGGTCTACCCTACCATGTTTGAACTTCCCTCGTCGTGGCCGTGACCAAAGAATATTGTACCGTCAGAAAGGAATACGATTTTCTCTCAGAGCGAAAGTTGCGGCGCTCCATTTGTTGGGAAACTTTTTTCTCTCATAGAACCTGCAATAAGACCTACCATGAAATCTGCACACATTCCATTCAACCCCTCAAATCCATACATTTACAATTTCTTATGACACTTAGGTTGCAACGTAATTATATGCTATTACAAATACGTTACATTAGCACAGTAAAATGTAGATGTGTTAAATATAGTTGACTTCACGTAGTTTTCTTAGATCCAATTGAGTATGATAACAAATATCAATAACACTTGAAAATTCATTGCCAATTCTATGTAGTCTTTATATAGTGGAATTTTTTCCATAATTTGTTCTGTGGTAACTGCAATGAAATTTAGGATATTCTCTCACCATATATGCTGGAACATTTAAACTTACCATGTTAACAATGTCCTCACAATTTATATGACTATTAATAATCTTGTGCAAAAAAAAGATCGGCAATTTTGCGCCTGAATTTTAGGGAATCTATATTCAACACATGCTCTATCTCAATATAATTAATATCTAAATAGTTGATGCTACACTTATATGCTATGTAGACCCGTCCACAATAAAATGTTACCACTTCGGAGGCCGATTTTTTCTGAGCCCCGAGTTGAATGAGATTTGATAATAGTGCAGCTCTGTCCTTTTAAATGCCCCGACCACTAAAGACCCGCAAGGGTTAAGAGAGCCCCTTGCTTTGGTTTGGGGGGGAGACCCTTCCTCAATGACCTGGATAGGAATTTTTGCATTGGAGGGGGAGGGAGCGTAAAGGGTGCCCTGTGCATTTAGTCGGCTCCAAGGAGTGAGGCCTCCCGAAAAAAGCCTTCTTTTCGGTGGGTCTAGTACAACTCGGCGCGGCCACCTCGGCGCGGCCACTTAGGCGCGGCCGCCTCGGCGCAAGCCACCTCGACGCAGGCCCAACTCGGCGCAGGCCCATCTCGGCGCGGGCCACCTCGGCGCAGGCCACGTCGGCGCGAGCCATCACGGCGAGGCCAATGTATTTAATACTGGATGTTTCAAAGTGTGGGCATATATATGGACCACATTTAAAATGAAGTGTAGGAGGTAGTTTGTTACTTGGGTTTATGTCTTAAATGGAAATGGACGCAGTAGGAGGGGAATTTCTTTGACGAAAGAGGTGTTTACTAATATGAGAGAGCTTTTGACGAGTAATTTGAGCATAGATGTATATACTTTTACATCTACGTGGTACCTTGCAAGCTCCCGCGAGGATGTGTGGCAGGGGGTGAGGAACACCAAACATTCACTATTGACTGACTATGCAACTGGAGCTACCATGTAATGCTAACTATGCAACGAAGAACTACCACTACAGGCTACTCTAACAATTTTTCACCTACCTTTAAATATGCTATGCCGCCTATTATATTTTCTAATGGTAAGAGGGAAATATGACATTTTAAATCTATCGGTATAACAAGCCATCTCTCTAATCTTATTTATATGGTCAAATCTAGCAGTAGGAGTTCTTAATATATACCTAACTACTTCAGTAAAGTTTTCCGTTTTAAATTTCCTTCTGTACATAAATGATATCAATAACGAGGTCAAAAGTAAGATTCTATTTGCCGATGATGCAGTGGTCTACAGAGAAATTATTAGTCCAGCGATAAAGAATCTTTACATGATGACATATTAGCAATTGAAAAATGGCGTGATACATGGCAGTTGGAAATAAATTTAAAAAAATGTGTGGTAATGAATTTTTGGAAAAAGTCTACTTCTCCCCCTAATACTTATTGCATAATGAATAGTAAATTTACACACATGGAGTCTGCTAAATATCTTGAAATATTACTAACATATGATCTTCCTTGGAGTAAACACATAAGAGAAATTATGGGTCAAGATAAACCTATTTCAAGCTGGCCTAAATTTTGCCTACCTTCCAAAATTTCAGGGGCAAAAAATAAATGATCATGTAAGCTTTAAAACTATTGCAAACAATTTTGCTATTAAACTCAATACGTTAACTTCCATATGTCTTTTTAAACTAAAAAGATCCATATTAACTTCTGCAACTGCATATTCTGATGAGGGGATATTAAATACGAATAAACATTCCATTGAAAAGTAACAATTTTTCTCAATGTTAAACAATTGTTAACTATAAAACGCTACCGTAACTTTTTTTCATACTACAGAGGATTAAACATCAATGCCATTTCTACATAAATAACATAGTGAGTAGTTTGTGCCCTTATTATTTCAAAAGTTATTTCATGCCGAAAAACAGCCTACAAACCTTTTTGAGGTTTTATCGGTAATATTAAATGGTGTTATCATATAGAATTGAGCAAATTAACTAGTAAAAGAGCTCATATTTTTAATAATTAGACTTCCAACTACCGTACTTTCAAATGCAAGCAGTCGCACATACATAGACAAAAGTTCAACTCATCAAATAAAATTTTCAAAATTTGCAAATTTTGATTGGCAACGATAAAAAAAACCGTGCCGAAGATTTTTTTTCAACTTGCTGTAAACATTTAACAGACAATCGTCTATGAAACTGCATGTGGCTCATAGTTTGTGCCCCTCCAGGAGAAATATTACAATCAAATGAATTTACCATTACATGCCGCAGCATCGGAGCGTCGCACTTTGCATAACTACCCTAAATAGAAGGGGCCTAGAAGTTACGTAAATGTAATCTTTAAAACTATAATCGTTAAACTGGGATTCATCTGGGTAATATAAATTATATCTGGGTAATGTAAATATAGACTGGGATTTAGAATACGCTGCCATAATACGGGGTTCTTTATCTAGACGTAACCCTCTAATTTTATTTTCATGGCGTAACCTGCTATGTTACGCTGGTGTTGATAAAATAACTGCGGCTTCTTCTGATAGCCCGTTAACCTTATATTTTTGCTGTGATTTATTTTGTATTTCAACTTACGATTTTATAATGATTCACAGCTTCTATTACTTTTAAATTTGTAATACTTTAGATACATTGATAAAAAGTGTAATAATTAAATGAACATTACCTTTTTGTCAAGACAATACAGCTATATTTTTCAGTTCAATAAGCAAAATTCTAAACGCTTGGTGTAAAATATAAAAAATGTAGTAAATTAGGGGAAACAGTAACTGAATATTAGTATTGGCACGTCCTTATGAATAGTTTCATATAATTAAACTCACTCTTCTATATGTCCCATAAAAATAGTCGCAATATAATTTATAATTTTTAGCATTAAGGTATGTTGCCTGGCAAGGCATGCTCATTTTCAACAATAGCTTTTGAAAAGTTGTCTGTTGAAGAAGCAGATACTCGGTGCCTATAGTATTTTTACATGAGCTTCTGTCCCGGTACTTAACATCTCTGTTCTCCGCGCCGAGGTGGGCCTGCGCCGAAATGGCCTGCGCCGAGGTGGCCCGCGCCGAGATGGGCTTGCGCCGAGGTGGCTTGCGCCGAGACGGCCGCGCCGAGGTGGCCGCGCCGAAGTGGCCGCGCCGAAGTGTCCCATTCCCCTTTTCGGTTGCTGCTCGGAGTGACTCCCTTGAAGATGGGTCGCGTAGGTTTCCGTTACTCTTGAGAGAGTGGCAACCCAAATCTAAACGCAGTTCGAAGCAAAATTGTCATTAACACCATCGATATTTCCTGGTTTACGACATTTCCAAAACGTTCCAAATTACTCTGTTATGCCTTTATTTCGTCGTAGGAAATAATTTGATCTTACAATATTAAAGACAAAGATGATTATTGTTATCAAAATTAATGTATCTGTTAACGATCGATGATATTTTTGAACTATCGGTGAATTTTATTTGATTGCGCGATGAGCTCGAAAAATGCGCTTGTTTAGTAAATGGCAAAAATATTTATGCTACAGCTGATACATGTAGATTTCAATAAGAATAGAGAAGACGTACTGAATGTCGTTACGGAATATAAGTGTTAGGTTTCAAGCTCAAGTAGGTAATATGTGGGGTAAAATTATTGCGGAAATATTTAGAATATCTTTCAAATTACACACAATCCTCGCACTCGCGTACTCGTCTGGTTATTTCTTAGAATGAATACTCATCGGAAATTCATACCGTATAGTATATGCTATTTTAAATATAAAAAAACTCACTTAATAAATAAAAGTATTAAGGAGATAATCAGGAATACGTTGAACGTATAAAAAAATACTCGTAGATGCATTGGTCAAAACCATAGGTGTGTTTTCATATTCGAAGACCCCGGTTCGAGTCCCGGCAGCCCTTACTCGAGAACTGCGTGGCGCAAAGCGCAGGGAAAAATAATCATCCTGTACTCAAAGTGTTCTAGTACTTCATCGTTCGTCCTCCTTTCGACCCACTTGAATTTCTCCATCCTTCTCCACACCCACATCTCAAAAGCCTTGAGTATATTTTCATCTTCTTTCCATAAAGCCTATTTTAAATCGCCATATAGTGCCACGCTCCATATCAAACTTTTCACTAGTATTTTCTTTACTTCCGTACTTAACGCCCCTGTAAATAGTTCACGTCAACGAGTAAGACCTTTTCTTGCCAATGCGTTGTTCCTTCTGGCATAAATGCTGCTATACACCTTTTTCTCCAATGTGGGCGTTTACTCGGAACCGAAATCGCAATTTTGTACACGAAATCGTTAGATGGAAACGAAAAACGAACTTTAGTGAAAAAATTAATCTTTTAACTACAACCATTCACTCATAAATCAAAAATTAAAATAAGCAAAAGGTGACGCCCACCGAAAATGCCGCTGTGATAACATTGATGCCATTTTCCTCCCGTCCTTGACTGCTTTCGGGGGAAGGGGAAGGGAGTGGAGGGGGGTTCTCGGAAGGTCTGCTCGCACAGATGCTGTCGAAATCGCTCCCATTGGCCGAGTAAGCTGTGTCCCCACCTTTGCGATAAGGCGAAGTAGCTTCACGGGCTCAGTTGTGATTGGACGAAGTCGATATACGTCAGTGGTTGCACCACACCCACTTTTCCGAAAGGGTTAAAAACATAGTTTTTCGCCGCTTATAACTCGGGAAATAATTGTCGGATCAGAAAACGGAAAAATACGGGTCCTTTTATTTTACAAACTCTATCAGATTCGGCAATAAAAAAAATATGGTAAACGACCCCATTCACTATTAGATAGCGGAGGGTAGAAATGTGAAGAAATGGAGAGCCTGCTTCAAGTCAAACCTTGCTTCAAATAGCACGCAGAACAGCAAATTTGGAGGTCCGTGGTTCAAGTCCCGCATAGGTCAAGTTTTTTTCTGTTGTGAACAAGCTTGCTTCTATTTTCACCACCTGCTTACTGTTCGGGGTTGTAGGTGTCACAAAACGTGTCGGGAATGTTTCTGTGGGTGAAAAAATATGCCGACCGACTTCCGAACGTCTCGGAATTATTTCCGAGAGTAGGGTATCGGCAAAGTGCTCAACAGCCACTATTCTCCCTTCTCTGATTATGCAACTCTCTTTTGGAGAGAGGAATTTAAGGAGGCTGGGAAATCCTAGAGACTTCTCCTTTGCAAGAAGCTGGGCCTACGTAGGCCACAACAGTTGATTATCAGAAATAAATGGCTTTTGAATAAAGTTTCAGAAGTTCTTACACAAGCGTTACAAAAACACAGAAGATCATATTAGCAGCTGATCTAATTTCATTTAGACGCAATACAACAAAAACAACGGAATATTATTCCTATAACTTCGTGTTTACACCTTCCTCACTTGGTGAGGTGAAATTCGGACAAATCTGAGAGAAATGGTGACTTAGTGATCAATAAATGTAGGCCTTTTGAAGTAAAAAGTTACAGGATATAAAATACCAACCGGGACATTGAACCATTTTAAGGCCTTAAAATATCTGTGGAAACGCTACAATTCATCACGTTAATCATTATCCTCGGAAAATCGTCCACTTGTCATAGAACTCCAAAGTGACATGGACATAAATTTACCTATTCTTCGGTTTACAAAGTCTTGTAAAGGTAATACTATTAGTTTTCTCTACATTTAATGGCAAACCATTATTATTACACCAAATATTTAGCCTTTGTATATTATCTTGGATACAGCGTACATCATTCGTATTAAAAATAGTTTTGTATATCCTTACATGATCCACAAATAATAAATATTGCACATCATTAAAAATATTAGTTATGTATTATATAAATAATATAAAAAATAGAGGCCCTAAATGCGACCCTTGTGGGACTCCAGATAATGACAACTACTCATCTGAGAACACATTTTTTATCTGGACAATTAATTTCCTATATTTAAGGTAACTTGATACCCAGTCCAAAACTGTATTTCCAATGCCATACGCCTTTAATTTGGCTATTAATAAATTAATATCCACAGAATCAAACGCTTTCCTAAAATCTACGTAAATAGCATCACCTTGTATTTTCCTTCAAGAGCATTGCATATATAGTTTTGAAATATCATTAAATTAGTCTGGGTAGACCCTATTATACTCACCTTGGGGTAGACCTGCTTTAACAAAGCCATTTTGGTTTGGTGAAATGATGTTTTTCAAATAAGGGTTTATCAAACCAAATATAATGCTTTAAAAAATATTTGGTATGTGTGACTGGATTGTTATTCCTCTGTAATTACTAATAATGGACTTTCCACCAGACTTGTGAATAGGTGTAACATAGCTGAGTTTCCACTTTTCCGGAAAAGACACAGTTGATAGTGGCCGATTATATAGGATCATTAATGGTTCTACAAACGTACGAGCACACTTTTTTAATAGTATAGATGGTATGCCATCTGGACCAACAGATTTGATTTCATCAAGTGCTTTTAATTTATTATAAATATGACTTGCTGTAACTTGAGGCAATGGCATACATATGTCACTATTGAAATTCAGGTTTTGGGGTATTGTTAGAGGTGAATCATCATTACATATATTTCTGAAAAATTCTGCAAATAAATTAGCAATACGAGGATAATTATCTCCTGAAGTGCTTCCTAAAGTCATGGTATTTGGAAGCGAATGTTTTCCTCTATGTAAATTAGTAAAATTCCAGAAATACTTCAGATTGTAAGGAATTGAACTTTGAACTCTATCTATGTAGTTTGCATAGAATATTTGTGTCTTTACTTTACAAAGAGATCTAAGTTTCTTCAACTCTATATAATCTTCTTATTTATTATAGATCTTAAATAACTTATGAACCCTTTTCTTTTCTCGCGCCATATCTGGGCATTAATGATGTATGGGGACCGGAGTAAAGATTTTGCATGATGGATATTATTTTCCATCCCCAATTAGGTGAAATGCGACAGCGCACTGGTATTGAGATCCGATCAGATAAGTCTCGTAGCGCAAAATAGTAACTGAGTATCGAATAGCAAGATAGCCATCTGGGTAAACGCTTTCTTTTCAGAGGATACGTATTTGGAATTACTAAAGGTGGGAGAGGTAATCACGAGATACTTATCATCCATAAAAGATGTTTAGGACGTAATGTTAATGTTTTTGCCAGACTCTTTACTGCAGGGAAGAAGTTTGGAGATGTTAGTATGGACAGAGAAATGAGTATGGTGGAAAATCACCATGAAAATGATGTGGAAAGCCGGCAACGTACGAAGATAAGAAAGAGAGCTCCAAGAAGTCGCTCCCCCTCATAAAATGTCCCATGTAGTATTGTGACTCCGGTTTATTTGGCTGCAAAAAAAACGATAGAATTAGATGCAGGGTGGTGAATATCCTAACGCCTGACTGAGAACTATTTTCACCCAAAACTTCCGTTCTAAATAATTTTTTAAATATAAAATGATCAAGTCAAATTTAAATTGTATGACTTGTGTGGGATTTGAACAAGTTGTACTTGCGTGTGTGTGTAGTATATTGTAGTTTGGATGGAGTAGTTGATGACTTGACAAAGTGGAATTACCTCGAACCGTTGGTCAGCGGCCGATAAATGTGTCGAGGAAAGTCTTAGAGGCGATGCCCTCTTGCTCCAGAAAATTTCCCTGTTTTGGGAGGTTGAGATGAAAGAAAGAAACTAAATTTATCTCATTGATTTCTTTTGGCAAATGAACCGCCCGGCCTGAAGCATTTTCGAATAGCTACGCCCTGACTGATATCCGCTCTACTTCGTCCGAAATGCTCCTACTGCACTATTTTATTTGACCTCGATCAGTTGAGTGAATTTGGAGTGAGCGCATGTGGAGCGCATCGTCGCGGTATCAAAAAGAAGGCGTTCGGGCCGCAGCATCGACTGAGAGACGGGTGCCCTTCCACGGATTCCACCGACTCAAATGAATGCGATCGCCAATACTCGTATCTATTGAGCTCGTTCGTCGCACGCCATTGCTTTTTATGGCATGTTGTGAAACTGGCTATCAGATGTTTTTGAGTCTAAAGTTTTTCTTCTGGTGGGAATCTGTTGTGATTGAAAACGGAGGCGATAACGTTCGTGATGGATGCAATGCTGCGGTGTTCATAGGAGCGGAACCTTGTTCGCATTCGAGTTCAGCTATTGCCATTTTTAATTCTAGTTTTTACTGTCATATTGAATTGTAATCCAGCAGAGGCAATAAGAGGCAATTATCAAGCACTAATATCCCAGACAGCACATTGGTGACTGTATACATCTGCTGTATGTATACCAAGTGTATATAGTTTCCTTGAGAATCTGTATACATGTTTTAGATGCTAAGTATACATAAAAAATATACAGAAGCGTATGAGTAAACAGTATCCAAAAGGTATACATAAGGCTTTAGTATACAAGTGCATACTGTATACAGGAAAATCAACGTGCTTTACGTACGTTATCACTGTAGAATCAATCCAGTATCTACGACACTGATTATTAATAATTATTTAAGTTAATCAATAGGTATATTTATATTTTACGGTAAAAATTAGGTCAACATATACATCTAGGTGGACAGGTTCTGCCTGAATGTCACCCTTTATGCACGACAATGTACGGCATTATCTAACATTTAACATTGATTTACCTCCTTTAGCACTTCATGCCATATGACTCCAATTGGAGTAAAATATTAATATTTTACTCTCTCCCTGTTGAAAATGCCATGTTGATCCGTGCAGTTCCCCGTTGAATTCCCTGCGGGGATGTACAGGGAATGCAATTCCCTGTAGGGAAACGAAATTCCTTGCAGTGAAATTCTATTCATGGCAGGAAAAGGTATATTTAATTCCCTTGAGTGTACGTATAGGAACTCAGGAAAGACAAGCTGATATCCAATTTTTTAATGCTAATCAGTAAACGTTATTTGATTAAGCATTGAAACTGATTTCCACTATTTTAATATAACATAAAATTCTAGGATCAAAAAGTTCATGTCCTTAAACAATTGCATTTTAATTTTCGATGATGTAATTCAAAGTACGTAATTTCAAGCATACTGAAGTTTAGAGAACTTATTTTTTAAAATTAGAGCACTACCTATCATCAGCAGTAAAGCACAACCTTGGTGTACACGAACAACTTTAACCCGAATTTCATTTAATAGTTCGCGGCTTTGGAAGGTATCGTGGTATCGACATTATCGATATCATGGCAGTGCTAATCGATTTCTACATTCAAAATGGCAGTTGTGATTTGTGTTGTTTGTATGTTCATGGTTGTGAATGATATGATCATGTAAAGTCAGCTCGGAGACAAGCTACTGGAATGAAATTGATCTCGAAGCATAGAGTTTTTATGAAGCTCGTCACCATAGAAGCTTACTTTAAAATTGTAATTGAAGATTAAGGTACGGTGAGTAAAGTTTTGTCTTTACAAAGCGAGACTGCTGAAGAAAATTTGCGAATTTGTCATTGTTTCTGTTTTGGTATGCCTTCAACATGGTCTTGATTGAATTCTTAACATAAGAAGTGACAGTATTTACTTATTTTTACAGGCACATTATATCATTAACGAATTGGGACATTAAGAATGAGCTAATGAAGATTCGTTCACCATTCAACTTTGCGATTAATGTGGAAATGTTTAGTGTCTTTGTGTCTTCCTCAGTGCAGTGATGACTTTCGATGAGATTTCAAAGAACTTCTCTTCGAAAAATCCACTTTTAATTTTGAGTGGACTCCGAGGACGCAATTGCTGATGACGGGGAAAGTATACGATATTGCTGTTGCTTGCCTAGGGAATGCATTTTGTGTGTTGGTTGTAAGATGTGGAAGTGATTAAAGTGTGTCTAAGTTTGTTAAAATGATTCCAAGAAAAACGTTGAATCGGCCCAAAAGTAATCGTGAAACACTAAATTCAAAACCTGTTCCTAAGCCAAAATTTGTTCACTCGCGTTGAGGCAAGGCCGGAACCGATGAGAACTCGTAGCGCGGAGAAATAGGAAATGTTTTAAATATATTGACTCATTTAACGTGGTTAGTCGACCTGATTTTAATTCCACTGATATATAGTATTTCATCGTTTACCTGTTAGACACCTACCACCTTCATCCAAATTAGAATAAAACACACTAAATATGATTATAATTTAGGCATTTAAGGAACACAAGTTTTGCTACGTTTTGTAACCTTTTGCCGTTTTATTGCATCACCTTTATTTTCTCAATAGTTACTATTCAAAAGATTGTTGACTATGGTTGCAATATTTTTTTATCAGAATCGTTAGGGACACTTACATACAAACCGCTCCGACACATAAGCAAGCGGCACACAATTTATCCTCCCCACCTGAAATACGTAAGAATTACTTTTTACTCACCTTTTATTATTTTAAAAGTACGCAATAGACTAAATATTTTTAGTTTTTTGACAAGCGAAAGGAAAATTTTCTTTGGAAGACCATAGAAATTGTTTTAGTTTTACCTAAGTTTTGCAGTGTATTTTTCCATTTCAAGATTGTTCTGCTAAAAATGTTACACAATATTATGATAAAATTTTTATCAGTGTCACCGAAAAGCAGAATAAGCGTGAAACACGAAAATTGTCGTGACTAAAAGTCATATGTTGTAAGGAAATTTCATTTAGTTCTAAGCGTGTAGCACTGCATGATAATAACATCAATAAGGTTTTTTTCGTTAAAAATGTTCTGGGCAGCCATTAAATCACGAAATAAAGTGGATACCATTGGTTAAAAAAAATTTTGTTGTCAAGCTTATCTTAAGGTGAAGAATACTGGGAAAACACTAATGCGATCATTAAGAAAATAAATAAAGGCATGCTAAATCTCAACAACTTTGAGGAAAATGAAAGGAATTTAACTTGCAACCTAGTACGCCAAAGTAAATAATTAAATAGGCATGTTTCTTACGTGTCTAATTTTAAATTCAATAGTATCAGTAGAGATGCAGTACAGCATCTTTGAAAAAAGAAGAAAAAAGTCAACGTTGTATTGCCCCAAAGATTCGAATTTATTTCCGACGCGTTTCAACGCCTCGGCGTCATCCTCAGGATAAACTGCCCAAGTTACCCCAACAGGCCTTTATATATATACCTACTCAAGGATGGGGAGGAATGGGAGGGGTTTCAAAGAGGAGGTATGTTGTTGAGTGAAGGGTGTGGGGGGAGGGTTTGGGGGTTAGTTGAAGACAAGAATTATAGAGTGAGGCCATCGTCGGATGAGGGAGGCGTGAGAAAATGGGGGGAGGGTGAAATGCGATCAGTCAGTTGTTAAATAACTAAGGATGGGTGAAGGACATTCGAAATCAATATAATTCAATAATTCGGTCTTCTTCTTCTTTCGTTGGATGACGCCGGCATCATGAGATGACGCCGAAGAGTTGAAACGCGTCGAAAATAAAATCAAAACTTTGAACAGTACAGTTGACTTTATTCTTCTTTTTACTGTCTAATTTTGTTTTACCGCCGTGCACTTCACGTTCTTAGGTTTCCAAAACCACAAAGAAACATATAAAATATTAATTTTGCACATGAAATGCAAATGAACGCTACTACGTACGATTAAAACGGTACGTTTCACGCTCACAACCATGAGAATACAAACATCAACAATACAAGTCCTTCAAGCAAGCCGGGAAACAATTGAGCAACACCTTTCGTTCATATTTCTTTCCTGACGTCACATAAGATTTTTTGTCCCGTGTTGCAGGCCTGTATATCGAGACGGCCTTGGTTGAGCAGCCTTCTTCAAAACACTTCGTTCTGCCTCCTATTGTAATCGTCATGCATTTTCGACGTCACTATGGAGCCAGCCAATAGAAATACGTTTCGCGGAGTGGGCGTAGTTACGGCTCCGCGCCGAATTTTCAGGCTGTATATCCCTCCCGTAATAATGAATGAGAAGCTCTGAAATTTAGAGGGTGAGTGAGTTTAATGCATTCCGTTTGTTGTTTCGACGCCGATTTGTGTTTCGGGTGATCCCTCCCGAAACGAGACCGAGTCTCGTCTCCTGAACTTCGGTTTCATCTCGTCTCGTGACGTTTACAGAATATGACAGTTTTAGGAACGCCCATTGTGTGTCCAGGGATGAAAAGTGTTTGGCTGGCTCCGTTCTCTTGTCCTTCTTTTCTCCTTGTCGCTCGAGCTGTGGGAGGATTTCGATTGACGGATACTTCCCAGTTAGCTTCGGCTGCGTCACGTAGCTTATGGCTTCCATCTCGCTTTTGTTCAACGAAATAATATTTCATTGAATAGGGGACGGGTTAGGACGATTGTGGGCGGGTTGTCAATTGTTAGCGGAATGCTGGAGTTGATCATGGTCAATGAGACACTCTCAAGTTCAAATTATGTTTGTAACGCTTCCATTTAGAAAATCCCTCCGCATATATATGGTGTGAATTTTTCATATGTTAAATTAATTGTAGAATATTATTATAGTAAAATGTACTCTAGACACCCAGTAGCATAATTTCCACAGATAAAAAAGTCATCATCACCGGAACACAAACCACCGCTTTCCGGCCAGGTAGGCACTATGGCAATTGAGCTGTCAAGGCTTCCTTATCCCCTGTGGATTTCTAGAGGTCTTAAAGATGTTACCGGCCTGCCATGCATACAATGTCATAGGAAAGCCGAGGTTGTTCGCACAGCGCCACCGTTCGCGAGGTTAAGGCCGATTTCAAACGCTAAGGTGCTTGCTTGAACTGATTCGAGGATCACAAACTAGCCACGAATACCTTAATGGTGTCCCCCACTGAACTGACCAATGGGGCAATTTCCACAGAGATAAAATCCACCTTAACCAGAAGCGGCTATCCTTGAATATACACGATTCATTCGGACCCCAAATGGTCACTCATGACTTGGAAACTATAAGTTGAAAGGACTACAATTCCTCGTACTACAGTTCCACATTCCTCCGTCCCACAAAAAGGACTACACTTTCACATTCCTTGTGCAATTAGGGGTACGAATAACGGTAAATATATCCAATACAAGTGTAGCAATGGATAACATTAGTAGCTGCATGTTGGTATAAGGACTTGAAGCTAACCCAACTAACAGCATGTTTTTGCATGTTTGCTTTGCTATTTTTATCTTTTTTTAAATACTGAAGTTTAGAACAGTATATAAACACTAATAATTTTTTATGCATGATATGTAGTGCATTTTTGGTGAGAATTTCCCCCCTGCCACACACCTTTATGGTGGCTTGCAGGGTATTATGTAGATGTAGATGATGTAGATGTATCCCGTTTGCTTAGTGACTAAACATAAAACAAGTGTCTTTATTGTGGCATCATATTACTTTTATTTCGGGAATGTCCGTCGCGGTTCATTCGTTATTTTTCAGCCTCCTTATCGATGATTGGACATCGCATACTCATCGGCCGACCCAACCACTTGAAGTATTCATCGCTCCGCTGCCAAGCCTTTCTCGGGTCATGCACCACGACAAGGTCGATGTTCTCGTGGAGGGAAAAAGAACCTGTACAATGTTTTGAGGAAGCGTCGGGAGTTTTCCTTACGTCACGTGTATCCCATTTTTTTTCAAGTCGCCCGTAGAGCCAAAGGAAATTTCTTGGTGAGTGTGAAAATGGACTAAAAGGTGAGGCATTAGTCAAGGAATAGCGAGTCTGTCGTCTTCGATATAGAGCAGAGGGTGTGATTTTTTCCGTGGCGAAAGAAAGTAGAATGATAGAGAATACTCGAGGAGGAAAGGCCGTTGAAACTCGACCTTTCGATTTGTTTTCGCTCTCTCACTCTCCCTACTTTCCCTGTCAATCTGGAAATAGATGGAAGGGTTTGAGGCGTGGCAGGATAATATTGAAGGACGCCTCAGACGATTTCGACTCTTTCCCCCGTCCCGAGAGTGGAAACCCTGGCGTGCCGTGCCCTCGCCATCGAACGCTGACACCCTTATTTTTCACCCTCTCCCCCAAATCTCCTGGAATCCCTTATTCCCGCACTCAAATCCTTTCCCGACTCCCCTCCTCCATCACACAACCCCAAACGCACATAACTAGGTGCGGAATATAAGCGATCCATCACTGATCCAATTCGGGGCCGGTGTTTTTTTTCCCCGAGAGCCGATTCGTATGAGAGGTCGAATTTATAGCGTGGAAACCGTTTTCCGTCGTCTTCCCCCCCCCTCCGGAAACTGGACCCCCCCCCCACCTCCTCCTCCTTCCTCTTTCCCTTCCCTGCTTCGCACACTTACTTCGACTCTTCATTTCCTCGCCTTCGAAATACTTCATCCACGTTTTCATCAAGCTGCAGAGAAAGAAAGCGGATTTCATTTGTTCGTTCGTCCAGCCAATCCAGTGTCGTTGCTCTGGAGAGTTGTAGCACGAAAAGATCGAATATATGGACCCGTTAAAGATTGGTCAGGGGTGACTTCACTTTTTTTCGAGACAGACCAAGGTCACATGTGTTTCTCGGCATTTATTGAATACAGACGAAGGAAAAAAAGGTTATTCTTGACCGGGAAGCGAACCAGTGACCACCGGACTGTTTGGCCATCGCGCACAGACCTCTTCTGTACTCAAGAATCCTGATAGCAAAGGCAATGCTGAGAAAACTTTTCTACTTTTGCTGTGACAGCTTCGTCATTGGAAATCCGCTACTGCGTGATATTTTATCCATCGATTCTCAAACCATGAGTCTCTTCATACACTTCTTTTACTGCTTTCTTGATGTAAGCATGAAAAAAATGAAGGACAGCTAACTCCTCTCCGTGTCCTTGCCTCTTCACTGCTGGGATTTTAATCGTTGCTTCCTAATTTGTTTGCATAGTCTTTGAATGGGGTCGTGGTGGCCTAGTGGGTAGAGCACTGAGCTACTGACCGGAGGGTCCTGGGTTTAAATCCCTGGCAAGAGCCTCTCCGGACACCTCCCATCTAAAATCGATTCGATTTCTGAGAGTCAGAACTTCGTAGGAAATCGCAGGTGGCCCAGGGAAAGGAACTGGCCCCCCTACGCTGAATGTGTGAATTTCACACGCCATTGGCTTAGTACGGGGTGAGCTCTCCTCTCACCTATCAAAACCAACCTTCGGGTTGAATCACTGAGTGAGAGTCCTTGAATAATTCTTTTGTCACTGTTCGACGCTAATGATCTCAATACACCACCAGCCGTTTTCTTGTTTCCTTACTTTTCCTTTACCTCGAATTAGTCTCCATCATGGGAGAACTCTGTTTTTCAATTTTTATATGGGCAATTCTTGACAGTATCTTTCATTCTCAAATTGCGTCAGATGATTTGAAAGATATTTTCCTCTCTTGAATTCGTATCCTTGACTACAGAGATATTTATTGCCTTTAGTGCATTCATAGACACTTTCCCAGTTGAATGCATATCACATTATACTTCGTCAAGTTATGGCAAATCCTCCTGTCTGACGGTTTTAATAGTTGTGCACGCAGTATTACCGATTTCACGGGCTATGGTTATGTGTAAGCCCCCAATATGCCGCGTCGAATTCCAATTTTATGTGGATTGTAAAAGTACATTGCACTATCGTATTTTTCATGCGGTGTGAAGCTTAAATTGATACGCTCATGTGTCGTAGTTTGGCTGAATATTTGCTCTAGAAATAATTAGGCGTCTTCAGTTGTTTCTATTTTGAGTCAATGGAATACTACGCACAGCTCAAGAACCAAATAGCCTTGGGGTGAGCGTCGTGGTTGTATGGTTTATAAGGTCTGAAATCCGTCACTTCGATGCTTTTCCTTCTATAGCTAGTTGTATATTTCCTAGTATTTCAACAGCAGTTGCTCAGTAGAGGGCATTATTATATTTTTATCGTATTAATATAGTTTGATACTCTAAAAAACCCGTCCTCCATGAATTTATGCACTGTAGATCAAATCCTGTGATCATGAAACTCCAATATATAGTAAGCTTATGAGTCACCTCTAATATAAAGCAAGCTTAAGTCTGTAGCTTAATTTTGTTTGTGATATTTTAATGCGCCCGTGTGGGTTGGAATGGTTTTGCTGCGATTAACTGCGGTCGGCGAATATAATAAAAATACTATAGTTAATTAGATTAGAGAAATGTGGTCCCCGGTATTCAATGGGATTTAATTGAGTGATGATATAGTATCTGTTATGGTATTTGACCAACGCACACTGAAAAACGTAAAGTACGGCGTATAATTCTGGCATAGCTAATACTTAATGTTGAAAAGAAACCATAACTAATAATGAATTAAATCGCAGTTGGTTCAAATTAGTACTCGGTGCTTGTTGAGAATTACCCTGTCTGATTACCTTATTAGAAGACGTGTCCTGAGATACCCACAATTTTATGCGATTTCGAATGAAATTGGTGGCTGGTACAATCCATATCTAAGGCAGGGATGCCGTAAATGCGGAAAAACGAAGGGAAAATACTCTCGATTGCTTCTTTGCTCACTTTTTGTACTCCAAATATGAGACGGGGAAAAATATGAGAACTGAATTTATAACTCGGAAGTATTCACCGAGAATAAAATGTTTCTTCTTACTCTGCCAAGTATGTTGTTAGGTTTACGAGTTTAATCGGGAATTCAATGGAAAATTCGAAATTCACGCGCCAAAATATATTACCGAACTTTGAGTTGAATTGAAGAAGATGGCGACCTCTTCATTGAGAAATTTTATTAAGAGAAGAGCCACTATGCTTTGAATATGAATCGCCTGCAATTACCCATCGCTGTATGCAAAAAAAATATAAATCCTCTCATCTGTCTTCATTCTAATTCACATCGTGGTGGAATGTAAATAAAAAAAAGGGAAAAAATGACGGAGGAACTTACTGACTTCATTTTAAAGGGTTTTTGGAGGAGGAGGAATTGAAAATTAGTTTTTTGGAGTGGAGTAAAATGTTTGGAGAGGAGGTCGATGGACCTGAAGTCGATGGCTCCCCTCGCCGAAGGAGTGAAACGAGATAGTTTTGGAGGAGCGGGCCTCTCAGTCGCGGTGGAAAAATGCTCAGGGGGCGAGTAATTAGTTCGGCTGCTCCTCATGTTCCCTCTCGAGGGTGCTTCGCAGGGGTAATCATCCACCCCGCGGGAACTATGTGGCTGGAGAAATTTGTATCTCGTCATCAAATATTCTCCAAAGTAACGAAATGATTTTCGAAACCCTTCAATTTCGATCATCCCAAAGGGCAAACGGCTAAGTGAGTGTGTTAAGCCCGAGTAATTATGTGGGACTCGGTGTCATAGTCCTCAAGAATCTAAGTTGTTGTTTCTCTCGTATCAAATGTTCGCCTTTTCATCGACGTGCCTACTCTATGGATACTTACTAAAATGGTTGTCCAACACGCTCACAATGAACACATTGGTTCATGTATAGTTACTAATTTAATATGATTCACTAATTTTACCAAAAGAATAAAGAATGATGTTTATTGATTGTGTGAGATGTGACGATTAGAGTGTGAGCCGTGTGAGATGAAGGAATGGAAAGGAAAATTCAGGTTACCATTTAGCTTACAGATCAAATCACCGTAAAATCCAGTCGTAATTATAATCACTGGAAATTTGGCGTTGTACAAGGTTTTCTCGCTTAATATTTGCTGTCGGTTTTCTTTTAAAGATCTCTCATTTCCCCATATCCACATACAGAGTCTTTCTTCCATCCACCTGTCGTGAGTCTTTCTCGCAGGCACTTTCTTTCGCAATCAGTCTTCCCTGGCTTCCTATACATTTTCTCTATAAATTTGTAGTGAGCCACTTTAGGTTCTGAATTGGTGTCACGCTACGAAGTTCAAAGGATGTTCCTTTTTAAGTCGTTTACTAAGAAATTTCATGAATCCAAATTTGATTTCTAATCTACGAATCGTGAAAACACTTCCTAACTGATGTTAGAAATCGAGTACTTATACGCGTACTGATTTAGTGAGTGCAGTTCAAATGTTGGACTAATACCAGATCTCTATTACCGGGTTTTGTTTTTTCTCATCTAATTCATTTAGGTGAAATCAATACGAGGAAACTTTGCTATTCCACATAAGCAGTTTTATGTTTCACAACTTTTACTTCGACGTAGAACGCAATATTCAGTTTTCAAAAAAATGTTGGTCCAAAAAAATGCATTCCATACATAATGTTTATCGTAAAATGTAATTGTCTACTTGCAATAGCTCTCATATTAGCTAATATTGACGAATTAATCTTTCCTCACTAGATTTTTTGATGGCGTTGAAGTAAAGAATTATCTTAGTTACTGTGGCTTATTTAACAAATGATCGTGTTTAAGCTCATATGCGGAAAGATGTAAATGACTTCGGCTCGTAGATAATTTCACGAAGCCTATTCAGTTCGCCACAGTAGGTGCTCGTTGATTAATTCACACCGTTATACACGAAGTTCGGCTACTTTTCAGTCTCTTCTTTATTAAATACGCTTGAATTGACGAAATGGAAATTCAGTGTGTGGGTAGCACCCCTCAATTTATTCGTATTCCGCAGCTCAGTTGGATTTACCGAGGAAAGCAAACCGTTGCCATTCGAATATTCGCTCGCCTTCCTGACGTCTCCGACGGTGAAAACCATACGAGGAGACCCTCGTGTAGATTTATTCGTTCGCTTGCATAACGGTACATTTACTCGAAGGGAACTTCATTGATTGCTTTCGCGATTTTTTCGTCCCCGAAGCTTTTTGTTTTGGACGGGGGAAATGAGGGAGGCAGTACAGAACGCGAAAAAAATAAGCAAATGCCCGTCGAGGGCTCCAGCGAAATGGCTCAGTCGGTGCTGTGGTTCCAAGGTATAAACGCTCTCATTTCCTACGTTCGAACGCTAACGTTCCACAGTGACGACCGAGAAGGGATGTACGGGGAAAGGAGTGAACGCCGTCTCGTCTGCTGGGAAAGACGGGACACCGTCGCGATTTCTGATTGGACCGCCGCCGCCGGATTTAGCACTCCAGAAAGAGCGTTAGGCGTCGTTGAGATATGTTGTTTAATGAGATTTACTCTTGCAGTCGTCTTCGCAAAAATGATGAACATTAATTATATTGTCGCTTTATTGAATCTTCATTTTACCTTCAAAAAACTATATTATTTTCAAAGGCAAAGCATACTAAACACCACATTACGTCAGCAAGCATGATAAAAGCAAAAATACCCAGATGGTTCAATATCCATATTTTGTATTCATCTGGCATGGAATGTTGGTTAGAAATAAAACTAAGGACACGTGAGGAATAATGTAGGCATCTGAAACGTTTTTTTTAAAAATAATACCACAAACTAAGCCTGAAGCAAGGCAAATGAGTTAGTTTCCAGAGACAAACCATAGATATTGGCCACCAAATAAATATTTTCGAAGGAACTAGCCATTTGTTTTTTTTTACAAACATATGATGATAATACTATGATCACTTTGTTCCAATTGAAAAAATTCTTGAAAATGATTTTTAGGAGGAAAAATAAATGCATTAAAAAGAAATAACCGGAGCAAAATGATCTTTACTTTCGAAGCCCAAATGGATCTAACCCCACTTGCCTATTACAACTGTTCATATTATGCGGAGTATATAGAAATTGAAAAGCTTCGATCGCGTGTTAACGTTCGCCGTTGTCACTGATGCAGCGTCCTGTAGGTATCGGATTAAATGGTGTCTGCGAACAATTGAGCGACGTCAAGGCTATGCAATGGCGCCCAATCAGGAGAGAGCATCAACGGGCGGGAGGGATGGATTTCAGGCGGGCAAAGGAATCGGCGATTAGGAGCGGCATAGGGTCACACGGGCGCCGGCTAGGCGTCCCCCTCCACTGTGGGACGCGGAATAGCTTCTGTGCCGACGGGGAGAACGGCGAACACGTCGTTTTATGCGTATTTTTTTATCGGGCGAGGGAATATTCTGAACGAATTCGGGAAGTGTTTTCCGTGAGTTCCGAGGCAAAGGTGGAGGGGAATGAATGCCAGAGGGGAGGGGGGGGGGAAGGGGGTTATGCCCCGCGGAGGACCTTGGCGGAAATTATAGGAATAAATCTGGCCCGCTTCCACTTGTTTCATGACCCCAAATACAAAGTCGATTTTTTTGTTCATCTCCGATCCCGTGTTACTCCCCGCGGTTCCCTCCACTGGATCCTCTCAATAATTCTGCGTTATTTTTGTTATTAGTTTTGTTTTTGGGAGCGTGCGGGAAATGAGGGCGCGGCATCCATTTCGGATTTAGCTGGCCATGCGGGCGGCGTCGTCGGAGCGAATTAGCTCCGGCCGGCGCGGCGGCGTCCGCGGGCTGCACTCTGATGGCGCGAATGTAGCCGTCCACAAATTTATCAGACGTGATACTTTTTTATCTGTCGGACAGCGATTGAAAAGGAATGCTCATTCGAAGCGAGGCTTATGGACCGTGAATGGCCAGAACGAAATTCACAGTTTCCGTCATATTCCAAACGCTATTTTAAAGTCCCCGACATTTTATCCAAGGTTAGTCCCCTTAATTTGCCAAAACCATTGGTATATTTGGTGAATTTCTGTTCATTGCGAATCACAGAGTGGTTAGCATCCACAGCATAAGCTCAAAATTTCAGTTTCTTTAAGGGATACCCAATGGTTTTGTTTTGTCTCACTACTATGCATTTTGTTTTCTTTTACAATATTAGAAAGAAAATACTGGAACTATATTACAACTTGTGGATGAGTTTTTGATTCGAAATTTGGACGGCTGGCTTTGTTAACGCAGTGATCACGGACAAATCTATTTCCCTCGAAATCGGCTCCGTCACACGAGTAGAGAAACATTTATGTGGACAGGGGCGTAGGAACTATTTTCGCTGGGAGGAGCCAACCTTGAAAAGGGCCCGGTTGTTAACAAAACATATGAAAAGGGCCCGCATTTTTTTGCGGATAGGAGGGGGAAGAGACTAGAATTCCGCTAAAAGTGCATATGAAGGTGGTAGAATATGCGTCAGAAGGGAAAAGGCAAGCTGGAAACATGTGAAATTTAATTTTTATTAATGAAGACTCATTTCTCAAGGCCCCCCCTGCCCCCCACTTCCGACGCCACTATATGTGGAAACCTTTGTGGCTAATACATGTGATGGACACTTTCATGGATGATTGGCCATTTATTCCTTTTTTTAGCGTAAAATAGTTAATAGTTAAATATTTCCCAGAGTGTAGTATTTAAAGAGGTAAGTTAGTTAAGCAAGATTGATAAATTACGTCCGAATTTTCATGACATGGTACATTTCTTTGATTTGATGTCACTCTCCGTCGTGCTGCTTGTCTCGTATATTCTGTTATTTTCACGGCCCTTCTCCACAATCCCAATGTTTAGAAAAAAAACACGCTGCACTTTGCTTATTACAATATCACTTTACGGTTAATTGGTAGATACGACCGGGCTTCAATGCACTCGCACGTGTTATTGTCACCCCAGGCTGAAAACGCGTTGTAGGAAGCAATTGCTGAGGAGTGAAATTGCCGAATAGTGCTGGAAACAAATATTGAAATAGCCCTTTTCGAAAATACCGGCATTTGTGACCAGGTTGAAATTTCAGTGCCGAGAACAGTCATTTGTTGGGGGAACGGGAGGGAGGTGTTAATTTATTTGCGGGAGTAGCTACTGTGGCGCCACACATCCCAGGGCGCATCTTACGATGTGACGCCTCGGAAGTCCACATTTTCATGGGAGTTTAATGCAAGATTCTGAGAGGTCTCCGATACCTTTCGTTCTTTCTCTGGTGTTTTCATCGAAGGCACATCCTTGTTTTCTTGCCTCCCTTGTTTACGACGCTTGCCGCACCATTCCCAACCCTGTGTCAAAGCCAAGGGGTGCGTGGTCTGAACTACCTCGCCAGGCGTTGGCTGGATAAATGAGTTCCAAAGGGCGAAGGGGAAATGGCTGGGAGGAGGCAGGGAGGGGTGCCGTGAGGGTTTTCAGGGGTCCCTTCTCACGCAGTCGCCTCCTGCTAGGGTAGGAAATAAAAAATCGCCCGATAGAGTGGGAGATGAGGGCTCATGGATGGCTGCAACTTCCATTTTATTTCGCGTATTTTTACTCCGCTCGACCTCAGGGGTGGGATGATGCCGATAAGGGTGCTGGGGGGGGCGAAGAGGGGACGTTTGTCTACAGGGGGTAAGGGGGAGAGGTAGGGAGGGGTGTTTTTGGGGACGAGGTCGGGATTTTGATATGCGCGAGCAGTAGTGTCAATATTCTTGGGAATGTAAAGTCGGCGACAACGTTTCGGAGCTGCTTGGGATTCATACGGGGAGGCAGAGCTTCATTTTTCCCTTTTTCGGGGGGAGGGGGGGGTGTGTTTGCTGCGTGGGGCGTCCACTTTCGCCATCGAGGCATCCATAACGCCTTCCGCACGCACGTGTTGACAAGGTGCGCTGAAATATGCCCTCTTTCATCTTCTTCTTTCCTCTCGGCCAAGAAAGAAACGAAGGGGTGGGCCTTAATCAAAGTTTTGATTAAGCCATTAGATTAATTCACATTAGAAGACCAGGATTGGTGAAAAATAGAGAGAAAAATAGGAACCGGAACTCTGATGAAAGGGGCGGAGCGCAAGAGTCTCGGAGAGAGTGAGCGACGTCAACCCGTGGACATCTCCATGGTCACCCCTCGCTATATCAACAAGTTCAAACTCTTTGAGTTAAAATGAGGGTTGGGTACACCAGAAATGATGGGTTTGTAAATCGCCTCGTCATTCCCACTGTTCGAAACTGTCCAAGGCAAATTAGCGGAACTCTTTCTTTTCTTTTTGTGGGAACTCGTGGCTATATTCACAACTTGGCGCTGAAAGGACGTTCTTTTACGTTAAAGCCAACTAAACGATGGTTAAAGATTGTAGCCAGAATTGTGATAACCTAAGAAGAAGAAGAAGTCTTTTTCGCTCTATTTATGCTTCGCAGTTCTTGGATTTATCTAATATGTGTAGCAAGTTATCTATATCTACATCTACTAAATACCCTGCAAGCCACCTCGAAGGTGTGTGGCAGGGGGTGAATTCTTACCAAACATGCACTACATATCATACTTTTAAAAGGATCAATATTAATATATTAGTCAAAACTGAAATATTTAAAAGGATAAAAATACCAAACTAAGCATGCAAAAACATTCTGTTTGCTGGGTTACCTTCAAGTCCTTATACCAACATGCAACTACCTATGCTATGGATTGAATCACTCGTATTGGACATTTTATATGCATAGTTGGGAAAATTACAAAAAAATTAACTGCTTAAAGTTAAAGTTAATCTCTGTAATAAGTAACTAGTTAAAGTTACTTATTTGAAAAAGTAAAGTTAAAGTTAAACAAAGTAACTTTTACGTTAAAAGTTACTTTCTCAGTTACTTTGGAAAGTTGGATGCTTTGTTAATCGAGACATCGATGGTTTTTTGTTTTGACAAAGTGAACACTGAAAACTGTCATTGTGGTTTATTCCATCCGTATCCATTTGTTTAATTATATTGAAATTGGGGATTTTCGTTGCAATCCCATTTAGTGTGCATTGTGTTGTTGGTCAGGTTTCCTAGTGTCTACTAAAAGGATTCGGCGATTTTTCTGAGGTGGAGCTCCGAATCCGGGATTTTCCAGATGTCGTGAATGTAAGACTTTCTGACCAACCATGGTGCGTCTGGAAGTTGCCGCAAAAGACTGTTTTGAGCTTTAAGGTTAGTTTTTGATATCGGTCCCCACATTGCGATGTGAAGTATCCCTTCACAATCGTAAAATTTCTCGCGATTCCCTGGGGGTTGATGTATTGACGAAGCAATGTCGCCGAGTAAGGCATACGTAGACTGGCGCATTGTAACAGATACGTTAGTTTGAAATAACCCCTCCCCCTCGTTATCAGTGATTGGTTTTTAGTAACCCTTCTTTCTCGGCTTCAACCACGTTGTATTGACGACATGATGTCACCGAGTAAGGCATACGAACTCTCCAGGACGTAGTTTTCGCGTGATTTCGTGTTTTCTCGTCTCAGGGTGCGTTCCTAAACTTTGGTGGTCACTCCCCTCAGCCCCGCTTTTGATTGGATGTATTAGTCTGGGCCTATTCATTGCATTCTTGCACAACTACATTTGCATTCTTAGATACCGTTTTATTTTCCCAATCGTCTGTTGGGCAACCTTTGCGCCCAAATTCGGACAGGTCACCATTTGCCAAAAATTAACGAAAAAAATTAACTGAAGTTATTTTGTACCAGTTAATGCATAATGTTAACGATCAAAAGTTAAACTCTTCTAAAATGTAAAGGTTAAATTAAATAGTTAACCAGATTTTAACGATTAATTTTAATCGTAAATTTTTTAAATCGTTAATCCCAGCTATGTCCACGGTTGATATAATAAAAACCAACGAATCAGTGACTTTATGGATGCCACTGATCAATTTGCGTTATCCAAATGTTGTCCGAAGGAATTAAATCGAAGTTGGCGGTTGATGGAGCTTATAATTCTCCTAGTCGCCTAAATGCACTTGACCCTTACGAAGAGAAGGTATTTTCAATTCAGCGCTGAAGAACAGCCTTTGAAATACTCGTCAATTTAAGCATCGGGAGGTGTATTCGCGGAATAGTAAAGGAACTTCGCAACATCCCCGACGAAGGGCCATCGAGATGGGTGGGTGAAAATCATCGCCGAGGGACCTTTTCGCGGTGCTTCAGTATGGGCTCCGGAAAAATGAAGGAAGCATCGGGGTTTAGGGAGAGGGAGGATAACTGGCTCCCGGGTGTTAATTTCACTTCATTTGCTTCCCCTCACCCCTTCGGGAAGGGAACTCGCCAATCAGGGTACCCTCCCTCCCCGCCTTACCCATGCCTGCGCTGTGGAGTGTGTAATTGTTTTGATAATCTTCACGATCCAATTTCGCACTTCATCGGACGTATAAAGACCCTTCCCGGCAAAGACAGAAGAAAAATTAGCGTGAAAAAGGGGAGAGGGCAGGTTGAGTGGGGGCGGAGAGGATTTATTTTCGGACGACTTTATAAGAAATAAAAGTAAAAAGAAAAAAAGAACGACTTGGAGCGGCCTCGAAGCACCTGAGCGCGCTTCCGATGAACGCGCGAGTCTCCCTTCCGTAATCTCCGATCATGGACGTCAAAACCTATGCCTCGGATTCCGCGTCGGTGTGGCGCGTGTGTTTTTTATGCGGGGAATCTGTGACGTGGGAGGGATGAAGCTCGTGTTAACAGGGTTTGATAAATGTCATCGGGAGAAGAGGAAAGGGATTAGGCGTGATAGATGACGTCGGAGCAGTGGGCCGAAAGCGGCGGCCCAGCGCGCCTTTTTTATCTGAGTCCATTCTTGTCGTCCATACTTCATGGATTGCTCAAAGTATGCATTTTGCTTGGTATTCCGAAGTAGATGGCTTGAAAAGAGCGTCGTGTGAAATCAAATATGCAATCGTGCATTCATAAATTTTATATCCAAGTTTGACGTCGTGCGTTGTTAATACGTAATTTGCACAGTATATTAAGCTACGTTTTCATGTGGCCGTTTTTGCATTGCGTTGACGCTGCGTTGTGCGTCAGGAATATACGCTGTTTTCATGTCACCGGCAGCGCCAGCAGCAACGCACCAAAACATATGACGGTGGTACACCGTGGTATCCGTAGCGAAAGAATCACGTGACGAGCATATGACAGGCAAAATGCGTTGCTCCTCGCTCTGACGCAGCTGCGTCAACGCAGGCTGCGTTGGCGTGCTCGCTTCTGATTGGTGGCGCAGTGTGCGTCAACGCAAAAACGGCCACATGATAACGCAACATTAGGTAGCATATGGTGTTCACTGTTTCAGGCATCACGTAGTGGAAGTGAGACATATTAGATGAGTAAAAAAAACTAGCACTTTTCCACAATTATATTTATAATTATAGAAGTACACAACACGTGTTTCGGCTTACTAAGCCATCATCAGGTGTACCACTCACCCACTTTCTAAGCCTCATCAGGCGAGTGGTACACGAGATGATGGCTTAGTAAGCCGAAACACGTGTTGTGTAATTCTATAACTATAAATATAATTGTGGAAAAGTGCTAGTTTTTTACTCACCTAGCATGTGATGATTAGTGTTTGCATAATCGTGAAAATATGCACAAAAAACTAATATTGGATATATCCTCCTAATGAATCAAAACTCAGGCTCTGCATAGGTGTGTGTGAATATGAACATCTTCTGAGAATATATAATATCCGCAGGAGGTCGTGGAGGTAGGCATTGCATTAATAAAGGTACTAAAGATATGAATAAAAAATACCGAGAATGGGATAGGCATAGGGAACACACAAGTGGGTACAACGCAGAGGGTATACGCCAGATTGCAATATGATAAAGTTCTAGACTGAGTGAGCTGGGACTCGAACCTCGGAGCTACTGCTTTCTGGGCTGCCACCAGAACTTCACACATGGGTGCTGTGGGTCAGGAAAGACTGGAAGGTTGGATGAAGACGGCGGATCCCATTGCGCTGGAAGCTTAAGGGTGTAACGAACCTTTCGGAAGTTAAAGAGGACCACTTCTGCCGAGAGTAACCCTGAGGGAAAAGGGGTTTGGTTCTTAAGGTCTTCGGATCTTCGGGAACGTATGAAAGGATGGTTATGAGAGGGGAGTGGAAATACAGCTGGAAGAGAGGGTTTAAGGAAGGAGGTGAAGGACGTACGTTCGTATGCACTCGGAGGAATGGGGTCGTTTACCATATTTTTTTATCGCCGAATCTGATAGAGTTTGTAAAATAAAAAGACCCGTATTTTTCCGTTTTTTGATCCGACAATTATTTCCCGAGTTATAACAGGCGAAAAACTGATGTTTTTAACCCTTTCGGAAAAGTGGGCGTGGTGCAACCTCTGACGTACATGGACTTCGTCCAATCACAACTGAGCCCGCGAAGCTACTTCGTCTTATCGCAATGGGGTGACACAGCTGATTCTGCCAATAGGAGCAGTTGCGACAGTATCTGTACGAGCAGACCTTCCGAGAATCCCCCTCCACTCCCTTCCCCTCCCCTAAAAGCAGTCAAGGACGGGAGGAAAATGACGTCAATGTTATCACAGCAGCTTTTTCGGTGGGCATCACCTTTTGCTTATTTAAATTTTTGATTTATGAGTGAATGGTTGTGGTTAGATGATTAATTTTTTCACTAAAAGTCTTTTTTCGTTTCCATCTAACGAATTCGTGTACAAAATTGCGATTTCGGTTCCGAGTAAACGCCCCGATTCGATTAGAAGACTGCACTTTTGACTGATTGAAAATCATTGCATTGTAATGTAACGCTGAAACCTTTTTCAATCGATGGAATATATTCAATTACTATTGTTCAATTAATCTATACTAAGGCTTTTTGAAGCTATCACTACGAAAATCATCATCAGTCAACAATCCGTAGATTGGTTTGGCCCTGTTCGCCACTCTATCCTCCTATAACCTTTTCATATTTACGAACTTATTCTCTCTCACATCCCTTGTAACTAATTCCAGAGATCTAATCTGTGGCTTGCCTTTTTCGTTCTCTCCGTACACTTGACGGTTGCCTTCATTAGGCTATCGTGTCTCAAGGAACTACCGATCAAGTTGTCCCGTCTACTCGTTAAGATTTTTAATACGACTTGTATTTTCCCTCCCTTCTTAGGACTTCTTCTCACTTGACACTCGGACGCTCCATTTTATCTTCACCATTCTTCGATAGAACACCACATTTAGAATGCCTCCACCCTTGACTACTGCTGTCATCGTCCATGCCTCCCTTTCACAAAGAAGAGTGCTTCAGATGTATGCTCTGATGAATTGTTTTCTTACGAGGGAAGTTTGATAAGTCAGTGACCTTTTTGAATTTACAGCGCAGTAAATTTAAATGCAACGCTGCTCCCGTCAACTGCCATCTTTAAGTAGACTACTATAAAATTTTGAGAAGCTGCGCCATTTAGTTTGTGTTTGACTGCCATTGAAAGCAGATAACCTCGTGAATTTTAACAAAAGGAGAAAAAAGTGAATTTAGTGTGCTGATTAAGCATTAATTTTTGCGTAAAAAGACCATCACCGAAACCAATGAAAGGTTTGATAAATCCTATGGGGACTCTGCACCATCAAATTCAATGGTTAAGAAGAGGTTTACTGAGTTCCTTTGTGGTCGTACCAGCACAAGTAACACCGAACGTTCAGGTCGCCCAAAAGAGGTCGTCACGCCAGAAATCGTCGATAAAATCCATGGAATGATATTGGACGATCGGGGAATGGAAGTGCGTAAGGCGGCTGAGGATGTACATGCGTCTCAATTGAGCGGGTAAATCACATTTAACATGAATATTTGGACATGAAGAAGCTTTCCGCGCGATGGGTGCCGCGATTGCTCACACTCGACCATAAGCGCAACCGTATGACCACTTCAAAGGAGTGTTTGGCAATGTTCAGCCGCAATCAGAACGAGTTTTTGCGCCGTTTCGTTACCGTAGACGAAACATGGATCCATCACACCACACCAGAGACCAAGAAACAATCAAAGCAGTGGGTTTCTTCGGGTGAACGTGCACCAAAGAAAGCCAAATTGGTCGGCCAACAAGGTCATGGCCACAATTTTTTGGGAAGCACGCGATAACATTCTCATTGATTATCTTGAAAAGGGTAAAATGATCACCGGCGAACATTATTCAGAGCCTTTGGACAGATTCGATATTGATTTGAAGCAGAAACGACCAAAAGTGCTGTTCCATCAAGGCAATGGACAATGGTGCACACGTGTGTAGTCAACATGGCAAAAATCCGTAAATTGGGCATCGAACTGCTACCCCATCCAGCATATCCTCCAGATTTAGCCCCCTGCGACTATTTCCTGTTTCCAAACCTGAACAAATGGCTGGGTGGTAAGAGATTTGGGTATAATGAAGAGGTCATCACTGAAACAAACGTCTAGTTTGAGGGCCTTGAGAAAACCTATTATTTGGAAGGAATAAAAAAATTGAAAAAACGCTGGACCTATGCATAGAGCTAAAAGTAGATAAAGTTGAGAAATAAAGCGTTTATTTGCCGAAAAAAATATTTTTTATTCACAAAGTCACTGACTTATCAAACTACCCTCGTACTTCAAATCATCATCAAGGGTCAACAATCCTAGGATTGGTTTGACGCAGCTTTACACTCCATTCATCTATCGGCCAACATCTTCGTATTGACGTAGCTCCTCTCTTTCACGTCCTTTATGACCTGTTCTATGTAACTCAAACGAGGCCTGCCTATTCCATTCTTCCCGTTCACTTTTACCTCGACGATTGTCTTCATCAGGCTAACGTGACTTAAGATATGGCCGATTAAGTTGTCCCGTATTCTTTTTATAGTTTTCAGCAGATTTCTCTTTTCTCCCACTCTTCTTAGGACTTCTTCATGTTTCTCAATGTCAGTAAGGCATGGCAGATAACAGCAGCAGAGAAGTTAAGGACCGAAGGATTCGAAATTTGGTACTATAGAAGAATTTTATAGATAAAATGCATAAATCGAGTAACTAACGAAGATTTTATAAGAACTACAAGAGAAAAGGGAAGTCTGCTGGAAACAGAGGAGACGGGGAAACTTAATCGGCCATATCTTAAGACATGATGGTTGACAAATTGATGATATGAGGTTGATGAAGACAAACGTCGAGGGAAAGTGAATGGGAAGAATGGACAAGGAAGGTTTCGTACGTAATGCATGGAGCAAGTATTAAAGGATATGAAGTAGAGGAATTACTCAAGTTTCAACAATTGAGCTGATAATAAGCGGAGAGCCGAGTCAAACCAATAACATTCGATTTGTTGACCCATGATGATGATGAAGCATAAACCTAAGGATAGCTGACCAAAAGTTTTTTAAAAGCCCTTTTAGCTCTAATTTGATGTGTACTTTTCCACCTATAATCCTGATAAAATGAGTTTTGTCAGAGTAAACTGGAGTATTTTTCAGCCACATATTCTCCAAATGTCTCCAGCATCAGTCAAGAATCCTGAGATTGGTTTGCCTCAGCTCTCCACTCCATTCTCCTGTCAGCTAATCTCTTCATACCTACGTATTTTTTCTCCTTCAAATCCTTCATCATTTGTTCTATGCATCGCATTCGAGGCCTGCCTTTTCCATTCTTCCTGTTCACTTTTCCCTCGACGATTGTCTTCATCAGGCCATCGCGTCTTAAGATGTTGCCGGTTAAGTTTTCCCGTCTTCTTCATAGTGTTTTCATAGGACTTCTCTTTTCTCCCACTCTTCTTAAGACTTCTTCGTTTGCCACTCGGTCAATCCATTTAATCTTCATCATTCTTCTGTAGCACCACATTTCGAATGCTTCCACCCTTTTCTTCTCCGCTGCTGTCATCGTCCATGCCTCACTGCCGTAAAGAAACATCCTCCATATGTATTACTTCAAATACTAACTTTTAAAAAGTTGTTCGGCTAGTTCTCTTAAATTCACGCTTCCTAAGTGTCTCCACCGTTTAAATTGTTATTCGCTCATTCCGTGGGAATGAGCCTTCCTTTTCTACCATGAATCAGTGCAGGGAAGAATGACGAGTGAAAGCGTTCAGTTGGGAAGACAAGAAGTTGCGTGGACATTATAAGGCGTTGGATGTAATGGGAGCAAGCTACACTTGTAGGATATTGCATTTTAAGACATTGATTAGTGGGTAACCCCAGAATTAACAACATTTGTCGAAATAACGACGTTGAAAAAAAGCTTTTTGTAGTCTTTCACCAAGAATGGTAAATAAAATCCTACCACGGTTTCAGCGTAGAGTTTTATTAAAACATCCTGGTGGAAAAGTACAATAAGTTTTATTTATTTCAATCCACTTTCACGAAGTAATGCCCGAAGGAGTAGAAAAGACTAGCGTCGTTTACTACCATCTGCTGTTGCTGAATGCGCCTTAAAGTGTCTGGTGTAGTTAGGCATTAATTATCGCATGTAATGGTGATGGTCTTCCATGATTTTGGAGGTCACAAGTAGACGGAGGTTGGAAATTCTTCAGCACAACTTAAGCAGTGAGTGCGACGGTGACAAGCATTCCCTGGAATGGATCTTTCGCTTTTCTTCGATTCAAATGTACAAAATGAAATAAATGGTGCGCATGTAGCCGTCTTTGCAAAAAAACACCTGCCCAATTAATAAATTAATTCTAAGTTGGAGTGGCTCGGAGCGTTACTGAAGAGGGAAACATGTTTTCCGGGCAGGAAGGAGAGGAGGGACGTTTTAGATCGAACGAAGGGAGAATGAGAGCATTCTGGTGTGAAGAATGGCGCGAGGATGTGGAATCTGGTTCATCATTGTGAGCATTTAGGAATTTTTTCATCCACTTCTTGGCTAGAGTACTGGCCTCCCATCCCGAGGGCCCGGGTTCGATTCCCGGCAGTGGTGGATTTTTCAGTGGAAAACCGGTCCCCATTTTAGTGCCTAGTGGAGGGCATTTCAAGTTCAGTATTCCATCCGTCGGATGGGACGTTAAGCCGTGGTCCCCTTGGCGCCTTTCGTTAAGATTAGGCTAATGCCGACGCCGGGTTTCTCTCCACCCTTCCTCCGTTCCCTGGAAACTCCTACCATTACCAAATTATCCACCTATCCTATATGGCGCAAATGACCTCAGCTGTCGGTCGCCTCCCCTGAATAACCAACCAATCAGCCACTTCTTAGTGGGCGTATTGATGTGGTTAGTATACCTATCTAAGGGATTCGATCAAGAAGTTAATATGCAATGGGCAGGAAAGAAATCAAATAATGTGTCCTTGACGCACTTGGTAGCGGCTATTTTTAGTTTCATGTCGTGGATTTTCGTTCATTCCTCAAACAATGGAATCTCACAATTTTGTGAAATTTCTAAGAATGTGTGGGTAATTCCTAGCTTATTGTATTCAGCTGCAATAAATCATCCTTTCAAAGAACCATGATACCTTTTTCTAATCTTAGAATGATAAAGGTGTTGATCACTGACTATTGAATCTTATCATATCTCTCCACAAATAATATACACTCATTAAATTTAACGAAAGTTCAATCTTGCAACCTCTACTTTAACAATATTGTGAAACAAACGTACACATAAAATACATCACGGTCCATTTCAATGTTTAAACTTCCATATTTCCGAAGATCCTTTGACATCGCATCGGTGTGATTTAGTACCTGTGTTAAGGGGTAGGAAAAATTTAAGATATTCCACAGAATAAAACAGAAAAGGTCTCTGGTAAGAATTTAGGGTGAAATAGTTGCTTCATACCTAAAAAATTCTAAAACATCTTTCTGAATAAATTTTATCAGTAAGCCTATGCAATATTGTGAGTTTTTCGTAAATGAATATTTTTCTGTTGAAATTTTATTGCTATTAGTGAAATATTTGCCAAAATAAAGTGTTTGCGGTACATGCTTTGTACGGGGCCACGGCTGAAGAAACAGACCTTCCAGTCCACTATTCATTTCCAGATACGTTCCAGCAGTAAAATCTGAATTACAATGACAGCAGGAAAGGTGATGGAATGGAAGCGTTGTATCGGTGCCTCTAGCTTAATGCTAAGCTAACTCCTCATGCATACTCACAGCGGGAACCTAGCACACGATCTTTATTTTGGTACGTCGGCGCTTTTCCGACCTTAGCAGGTGCTGCCAACCTACCCCATTCGCGAAAGAAGGTCCGGGGGTTGCAACGGGGTGGGATTTAATCGTCTGATGTTATAGTGAACACAAGGTACTCGACCCGCCCCAAAGTATACACAATGTGTTTAAAGACCGATTGATCCCAGCGGCGTCGGAAGTGGGGGGCCGGGAGGGCATTCGCCCCCCCCCCCCCCAGAATATGCCCCGGGCCCTTGAGAAATGAGTCTTGATTAATAAAAATTAAATTTCACTTGTTTCCAGCTTGCCTTTTCCCTTCTGACGCATATTCTACCACCTTCATATTCACTTTTTGCGGAATTCTAGTCTCTACCCCCTCCTATTCGCAAAAAAAATCCGGGCCCTTTTCATAGGAGCCGGGCCCAACCAATACAGCCGACCACCCAACAAATAATTTCAAAAATACAAATTTTTTCAATAATACATATCGATAGGTCTTTTCATTGGAGATTTCATTGTAAGGAGGACAAGACTAGTGAATGCTTCTGAATCGTTCGAAACAATCTCACTCAAGTGAAAACAATGAGTGAGATTTAAAACGCTTTCCCCTGGTCGGATTTTACCTATTTATATTCTCGCATTTGTTTGCAAATCAGTGGGATACCCCTCTGAAGTTGATATAACGGCATTTCCCTTTCCCGGCATGTATTCCATTTTATAACACCGCTTATTATTTATCAAGTATTAAATTTATACGTTTTTCTGCATCCCCTATTTAACTTTAAGTATTTATTCTTGACATACCTTTCCAATATAAATTTGTGAACAATCAACGTTTTTTAAACTTGCTGTCGTGTTTCTTATTACGATGGATTGTCCGATTCATTTATTTCATGGTATTTTGTTTTTCTGAAGGCAAGCTATGGAAATGACACGTCAAATTACTCTTAAGGTCTCAAACCCAGAGCGGTGTCCTTTATCTATCGTATTACGAGGTCGTGCTGGTAGGTGAGCCGTGTCTTAAAAATCAGCGAATTCGCACATTTCCTACACATGGATTAGAAATCACTAGATATTTTACGCAGGCATGTTTTTCTTTTGGAATAGGTCAAGTTAGATAGCCAATAGTTTTTACGCAAGAAAGTTTTCGATGAGAAAACATTTTGGTTACGCGTCTTTTAGTCACTTGATGAACGTGCTGAAAAGTGATTTTTATGTGCATCGTAGGTGATTATTCAAATAAATTATCCAGTTTTAATGTGCAATTCAATAATTTAAATAGAATGCCATTCTTGGTAATACAGTTTTTATTGGGGTTACGCCAGTGACGTGCTGAATGCATACCTGATGTGCGAGATCGCTTACCCGGGGCTAATTGACGCCGCACGCCACTGGATGGTGGAGTGGACACTGGTTAAAAATAGTCATGGGTTTTGGGTAGAACAACGGGTAGGTTTATATTCCACCGTCTAAACTAAGGATGAATTCATGCCCGGGGAGTTTGAAACCGTCGGGATTATCTCGAACACTAGAACCAAGGAGTCACGTGGTGTAAACACGAATTTGGTTTGTCTGAATCACTCGTTGCAATCTCACTCAAGTGAAAACAATGAGTGAGAATTCAAACGCATCCCCCTGGTCGGATTCGAACTCGCGACCATTGGTCCGCCAGGGCACCGACATGGCCACCACGAACAGCTGTGGATGTTGAGCTCCTGATCTGAGCTTCCGGGTTAATTTCAGGTGGGAGCCTCTTTGGGATCGTTAAAATTAAGCCATGTGATTTCCTGGAAAACCACATTTATCTACAAATACCCCTAACGATTTGTGAGTATTACTCGCCGTGAAATTGGGTTTAGTATACTTAAAGGATAGCCAGCCACACCGATTTACAGGCTCAGTGACGTGGTTTGGTTGGTGTATTGCATGTAGGAGGCATTGTATACAAGGCAACTGTAGTAGAATGGGGTCGTTTACCATGTTTTTTAAGTGTCGAATATGATAGCGTTTGTAAAATAAAAAGTCCCGTATTTTTCCGTTTTTTGATCCGTCAATTATTTCTCGAGTAATAACAGGCGAAAAAGTGATGTTTTTAACCCTTTCGGAAAAGTGGGCGTGGTGCAACCTCTGACGTATTTGAACTTCGTCCAATCACAACTGAGCCCGCGAAGCTACTTCGCCTCATCGCAATGCGGGGGACACAGCTGAATCTGCCAATCGGTGCAGTTGCGACAGGATCTGTGCGTACAGACCTTCCGAGAATCCCCCTCCACTCCCTTCCCATAAGAGCAGTCAAGGACGGGAGGAAAATGACGTCAATGTTATCATAGCAGCTTTTTCGGTGGGCGTCACCTTTTGCTTATTTAAATTTTTGATTTATGAGTGAATGGCTATGGTTAGAAGACTAATTGGCGATAACGTAAGTATTTATCTCATTGTCATTTGTTTAATGCAATAAACGATTGTATTTCGATTTTTTATTTACGTATTATGGATGGTAACGAGCAAATCGTCCATTAATTATATAATGCCTGTTTAGTGCCCAAGAATTTCTACTACGCCTATGTAATCGCTGGTTTTTTTAAGAAGAACGCCGCCATAAGGAAGTCAACCAAAGGAAATTGTTGGAATGTGATTTTTTAAGTATTTTTTCAGTCATCGTTTCGTTCGAAAACGGCTAAAAACCTCGAAACAATATATTCACTTCGTTTTAAAAAATAAATAAATGTGTATCTCCGTAGCAATATGGAACCTATACCGTGCAGTGACGTCAGAAGGCGTTTCAGGTCACGAGACTTTCGTCAATTTCCGGGAACATTTTAATATCATTTAATAATCTTTGTGGTGGGCGCAGAAAAATTTGGCTCATATATTTAAATTGGTGAAAAAATTTTGCATCAAGTACATCATTTATCTTCGAGAAACAAATTTTATGCATATTCCCCATTGTAGCAGGCTCCCTGATGGAAATATTTTTTTTTGCGAGAGGCATTCGATTCGCAGAGTTCCAGAGTCGACTGGAAATGCGAGTCCTCCGATTTCCTTGGAGTTCCTTCTGTCGTCCGCCCTCATGAGGAAATGCCCTCCCTACCGCAAGCATTTGCCTTGAGGACGCCCCCTCCTTGAGGCCAAGAAGCCCCATCGCCCTCCTTCCAATCGACGCAGCGTTTTCCGGTCCGAACTTGGGACAACTGCTTCACCCCTGCCCACTCGTTTGTGTCCCATTGACGGATGGAAGGTGATCTTTTGGTAATCGGGACGGGTTGCCTGCCCCTTGTCAGGGTTGGGTGAGAGGGCCCCTTGAGGGTGGGCCCCTTGCTCCAGGGGGTGCGGAGAGGAGGGATGGTGGGGTGGACCCCACACCCTCCTTAGGGCTCGGAGGGATGGAGGGAGAGTCGAAGTGGCTTGCTACATTCCCAAATTGAGTTCGCGCAGCTTCTTTATTCGGAGAGAATAAACATTGATTGAGGACTCGTTTCTTCCCCTTTGCTTGGAGGTTGTGGTCGGGGTTAAGAAGGGAAGCGGCGGTGGACGGGGATGAGGGGGCAAAACGGAGAAATAATAATAAAAAAAGGAAGACGAAGAAGCGGAAGTCGGTGGGGATCGGGTGGATGGATAAGTGAGGGGGTTTCCACCCCCCCTGGGGGTGGGAATGTTGGCTGGCCTTCAAGCGTGCTCCTCCGTCTTTTGCCCAAAATTGCAATTGGGTGACGATGACCCATAACGTGACCTATCGAGCATTTTCTCCTCCGTCATTGGGAGGTTTCCTGAAAGGCGAAACTTGGCCGTGGTTCCCAAGTCGCGGCCTAAAGACATAAAAGGGAGGGGTCTTGGAATTTTCCGAGCTGAATGCGTCCAACGGAGCGAAAAAGGAAACGACGAATTGAATGGAAGGAATAAATGGCGCCTCGTACGGAATGTAATACGTCGCCATTGAATTCGGTCTGTTACTCTGCAGAGATCGCCGGGACGTGACTTCGGCCCGGTCGCAGGAGGAAACGTAAGAAAGCGACCTTGCTGACTGGCTGCTTGAGGTGATTATTTTTATTGCGAGGCAGTAACCATTAGTCCAACTGCGCGTCACCATACGAACAAACTTGGAGATGCTGAATTTTTATTATTTCCGAAAGCTTTCAATGAAATGAAATGGGTACCTACTTTTAAATATCAACTTATTGCCGCTTTGAATCTGGGAATGACAGAATGATAGGATCATTTAAGAATTTTGGATAATTCGAAAAAGTAGTAAACAGACTTTTATGATAAGGGGTCTATGAAAATTATTTTAAAGCGCCGGTTCAAAACTTCAAATCAAAGCAATATGCTATTCTTCAGGTTTATGGTGAATATATTTCACAACGTAGGCTGAATTGTAGACTTAATCTTCTGGGAAAATTTCAGGAGGGACATTTCATTAATGACGTAAATCATATATTGCTGGCTCCGACATATTATCGTAGGCTCGATAATTCTAATAAAATGAAGGATATAGATTGCTGGACGGATAGGTTTAAAATGTGATTTTTTCCACGTATGATTCGAGATCAGAACGTTAGGCATCGCGTAAATCGGTAATAATTATAGAGGTAATATTCAGAGTAGGTCGATAGTATTTTTTTATTTCCTGCATGTTCAAATCAAGGTGTGACTCGCATTCATTGCTTTTTTTTGCATGCATGAGTATCTATGAAATTGTGTCGGGTTTCAAGTCATGCATGGTATTGGTGGGTGTGTCCTGCATGATTGGGATTAGGTAGTTTTTCTTCTTTTTCCCCTAATTACTTTTAAAGGTGTGCAGTTTGTTTTGTGTTGTTCATTTTTGTTTGTTGTGTCATTTTTCCTGGTGTGGATGTACCCCCTGCCACACCACTCGAGGTGACTTGCAGGATATGTCGTAGATATAGATATTTAACACTCTTCTCACTGTTTTTGCCGTACTTGGGGTTCAAGTTGGTGTGTTGATCAGAGTATTGGGTTCCTAGACCGAGGGTCAGGGTTAGAATCCCGGGCACGGCAGATTTTTTTCAGTGTATTGTCGATCTGTTACGTGGATACCGTTTCGGGTTCAGTACTTATGTTAGATCATCCTATCGGACGTTAAACCCCTGTCGTTGAGAGCAGGCTAATGCCGTGTTTCTTTTCATTACTCTGCTGTGTACTCTAGTGTGAATCCGCACCAATAGGTGGCTAAGACCGGGAGGAAAAGTTAAAGAGTGGAATGAAAGGGGAAGGAGGAAGGGTGGGGAGGAACCCGACGTCTTAGCGAAACGAAAAGGCGCCAAGTGGGCCACGGCTTCACGTCCCATCCGACGGACGGAGTACTTGGTTCGAATGCTTACCACAAACACTCAAATAGCGATTCAATATCCCCTACAAGAGCTATGTTATTTCATGAATAAATACTGATCCAGAAAAGCACCTATATGGAAAATCATCTATAGGGTGATAACGCACGCACAATAATTGTATGAGTACGGTATTAATTAGCGTGTTGTAGTTGCATTCTATTTTGTACAAGTTCTTTTAACTCATTTTGACTTCGAAACATGGCTGAAGTGTTGTTGCCACGTTTAATTTACAAAGTGAAAATAGATGCTCAATCCCAATTAATATGTATTCTAAAATAGGTTAAATATTTTCTTGCTTAGTTGTAAACTATTCCCTTGCAAATACAACTCTTTGTTTTGAATTTTATTAATATTCGTATTTTTGAAAATCAGGTGAAAATATGGAAAACCAGGATCAGGTGGACATTGAGAGCTAGTGTACCAAAGGCAGTTCGATCCCTATCTCATTTTTATATTTTCTTTCAGTTATTGCATCGAAATTGTTGTCATTAAATTAAAAACCCTTACGTAGGAGTACTCACTTTCATATACTTTTATTGTTTAAAATAGATTTACGAATTTATCACTCAAAAATTAGTGATGGTCGGCGATGATTTACAAAGTGAGAGTAAGGAATGGAAAATAATTACAATGGCAAAGGATAAATCAGGCCGCAAATAATCCTTTTGAACAGTTAAAGGTTAATCATATAAAACATCAACCTCAAATGTGTAGTGGCTCATGAAATTGACAACTATCACCTCATCCGCGACCGTTCGACCCGAGTCCTGTGCCGACTAATTGTAGGATGCCAAGACCGAAGCCAACACTGCCTGCCCCTGCTCCGGTGTGGTTGATACTTCCAAAGGGCGTCTGTTACGGTCCTTCTTCTTGAGGTGTTCGATGTTGAAGCAATTTTACTCTCTAAATTCCTCATACAAGTGCTGAACTCCGTGTTTCAAAGCAAATATCCTTAAAGTAAAGGAGATTCACTTCTCATTTAAGATATAAATCTCGATGATGTCAGCTATCATATCGCAAGTCAGGTTCTCCACGGTGGATCTAACCAGTGCGACTAACACAAGACAGGCAGGAATGGATGTGCATGGCATCCAAAATATGCAACTAAGTTGTTGTGGATGAAAATATCAAATACCCATTCAGTGAAAAAATAGGGATGCGATTGAAGGGGACTCCGTAAATGTCACTGGACAAAATGAAATGATAACATACTGATACAGTGTTGGGAGAGGTTTCATAGCTTACCGCCGCATGGTCCTTGGAGGTAAGGAGTCGGCGAGCAGGATCAGGATTTCACTGTCCAATTCTTCACCCTTTCGAAGCTACAATTCGACGCGTCTATTGCCCTGATTTTCGAGGCTACACCTGGTGACCTTTGACCTCTGCCCAAGCGTTCAAGGTCAGAAAATTCCTGTAGGGACTTCACCATCGTATTGGGCACTCTTTGAAACACATGACTCGACACTGTTGTAACCCCGATTCGACATTTGTAACCCCTGGGACCTTTGACCCCTGAGTAACCCTTGAAGGTCAAGGGATGACAAGAGGTATCTTAAGACCCTACCATCGACTATAAAACCTTTTTAAACCTATGATTCGATTATTTTGTAGCCCCGATTCACTTTTTGTCACTTCTTTGACCACTGAGTAACCCTTGAAAGTCAAGGGATGATAAGAGGGATCTGAGGACCTTACCATCGACCATGGCACCTTTTTAAACTTATGGTTTGATACGTTTGTAGCCCCGATTCACTTTGTGTCACCCCTATGACCTTTGACCCCTGAGTAACACCTGAAGGTCAATCGACGACAAGAGGGATCTGAAGACCTTACCATGGACCTTGGCACCTTTCTTAACCTATGATTCGACAGGTGTGTAGCGGCAATTCACTTTTCTTTAACCACTGTGACCTGGACTGTGGCCTTTCAGGGATCACGGATGCATTTTCGAACTCGAAAGTTCTTCCATCGTGTTCTTCGGGCCCAAAATCCTAATAATATAAATTTTCGCAAAATATTTTTTTTTTGCATTTTGAATAATTTAACATTGAAAGCCCACAAGGAAAAATTAGGATTTTTAGTTGGGCCCTATTTCTGGGGTCAAAAGGTCATATTTATGAAATTTTGCGTAGCCTCAACAATAGTTACAAATTTTTGCGTACCAGTTTTCAATTTTTTCCATGTGGCATGATAGAATGTGTCTAAAATTACAGGTAAAAAATGACACACGATCAATGGGACACTCTGTACTTATAAGACTAGAATTTTTGGAGAAGTGGAAAAAGGCTTTGAAATTAAAATATGCTTTTGGCCAGTATCAGCATGTGCAGAAAAATGAAGTCGCGGTATATTCTGTGTTAACATATAAAACAATTTGTTGTTGGGATATTCTATCCTAATATTCACCAAAATAAAAACATTTAATAATAAATTAATTGTGTAGTGCTATCCTCGGCTTTTATATCCTGATTAGCAGTATTTATCTTAATCAATATAATTTATTTATGAATTAATATCTTAATTAATATATTAATCTTGATAATTTTCAAAGGAATCGATGGATTGGAATCGATGGAATCGGTAAAATTTCGGAATTGACTTAGAAGAAATTCGAATTTTATTTTCAAGGAATTACCGTCCTAATTTTTCACAGGGGATTTTGAAAAATGTTAGCATTAAAGAGCGGTGCATGGTCATATATTGGCCATCGAGAATGAATTTAGCTTAATCCTTGTTTGTTGCTCCGGTGAAGATCCTTTCAACCATTTGGAGGCACGGCTTCGTCTCCATCGCCTCATCATGCGATATGTTTTAGACCCCAACCATTGGAATCAGTTTCTACCTCCAAAGTGATGCACTGTGTAGCTACTGAGCTGAATCAGTCGACGAAATAAAGCAGAATTCGACATCTTTCACATTCCCGAGGCTCGAGCCATCGCAGCTCGCATTCGATCCTCGGTGGGAGGGGGTGGCATCACGAATATCCGTTGTGGAAAGGGGGTGACCCTTAATAATTAGGGCGGGGGAGAGGGGGCGGACCCTTATTCGCCGCCGCAGTGGCATCGCCGGTTGGATTACATGGCAGCGGGGGTCGCTACCGGGAAGTGTGGCGCTGCTTTGGATCGGAAAGAGCGGCGGGCCCTAATACACCCTCAACCCCCACACAGGCCCCAAACGGAGCGGGGGCTCACTCCAGGGCCTGCTAACGAGGGGCCTGCAGTTGAGGCCCACGGGGAGGGGAGTGAGACTACTCCTCTCTTTCCCTTTTTTCTCCGGGTTGCTTTCGGGAGCCTGGTAGGGTTTCCTAATGGTGAGGTATGGGTGTTTCGCTTTAGAGGGCGGACGAAAACTTTTCCTCGAATTAGGGAGCCCCGGCTAATCAGGCTCTTCTCCCCACACCACTCCCCCCCCCCCTCTGGAATTTCGATAACCCCCACGTCCTCGCTTTACATCCCTCTGTTCGCCATCCCTCTTCAACCCCCTTTCGATCCCCTTCTCGTCCGCCGGACACCCTCCAGCTTCTCCTCTCTCTTTTCAATTTCTTTGCTGATTTTTGCATCCTTTATTCGAAGTTCATCCGTCTCCTCTCTTTGTGGTCGCCAAGTGAAATAGTTTTGTGTTAAAATGGTGGATTACGAAAGTCGATACGTACTCTCTTTGAGTGGCGCCTATCGGAGGCGCCAATCAGGCATACATTTGATTGGTTGCAGGCATTTCTTCTAAGGTTGAGATATTTGTTTAAACAAATATTTAGCTTCAGAGTTCTCACAGAGAGGTGTTAATGCACTACTCTCATCTGAAAATATTGCTCTTTTTATGAGTTGAAAACAAAATATGTAGCAGTTGAACGTTACACTCAATACTCATCCACTAAGCATTGGTCCAAGCACTTCAGAGCAGATCCTCAATGATTAGCGGTCGATACCTTTGGTGGTGCTCCCTTGTCCTCCCACCTGAACCATGTTATGCTTTGAACTTACGGCAGGAAACTACATGTGCTGCAGAAAAAGATGCTCTCCACTTTGACTGCCAGGATTCCGTGCGTCTTTGGCCATAGTTGACTTAGCTTCTTGGTTAAATATTGAATCTATCTAGCAAAAACGATGTTAGCGCTCTCGGCAAAGTTCTTTTGGGTGTATGTTATTAATTAAACATGATGTAAGGTGTACTAATTATATGATATAATTTTTTCGCCTCAACGTTTGAGCCTGGTGAAATGTGAATTTATCAGGGAGGAAGTTCGTGTGAAAATTCTCTCCTTCGCTTCATTATTGTGACATCCAGACGTCGATGCGTGTGCATCGTATGAGGTTTATTCGCTGTCGATCTGGCCTCGAGGCTCTTAGATATTCCCTTATCACGTTTCATTTCTTTCGGAAGAGTCACATGTGAATGATCAGATCGCTCAAGCTCTAAAGAGCCATTTAGGAGCATGAGCAGCCTATCCCCACAAGTGAACTGGGTCACCGGCTCCCGTACAATAACCTGTTCAATTAAGTCACAAACGTGTCAATGGTCGCCCCCTGGACTTCGTGTTTTACGGAAAGATTCTTGTGTATTTTCTCCTCGAGGCTAGTGAGGAAGTGAGGCATTCAGGTAGTGGGTATCTTTGTAGCCGTAGGTCTGGGATATTTGGTGTCTGAGACGGGAGTATCTTCCTGGCCGACTCTTGAAATAAAAATGTGCTTCTATAAACACTTGAGTATCCGTAATGTATCAAACCAACCCCTTCGGAAAGTATCAGCTGCCGCCGAAGCCAATTCTCGACGGAGCGATTGTTTACCACTCGACTGTCAGTCTGCTTCGCCTTGTGCCGACCCGTAGGGACACGACACTTGTTCTGTTACACCATAGAAGGGTTAGTTCCAACGCAGAGGACATCAGTCTTTTCTTTTGCTTAAATACCAAGCATTTGAGAAGATGTGTTGGAATAAAACGTTTGTTGCCTTGAAGTGTCTCTTGCAGACGCATACAGAAGCCAAAAACTACACTTTTTAATTGCTTATTTTAACAGAAATTTAGCTTTTTTATTTAATTTAGCTTTTAAATTTTTTTATTGTTCCTATTGTACGGGGAAAATTAAATTGTGAACCTCTCCGACTAACACCTATCTGTCTACTTGTAAATAATGATCTCAAGATAATAAGATGGATTTTTTAATTCAAATCTACAGATATGGAATCCGCCTTACACATACGCAGGTTTGATGGTGATATTAAAAATATTTTGTGACGCCCAACTTACTATGGTAGACTGGACCATGATCACAAAATTAGAGGAATTGATTGCCGAACTGACAGATTCAAAATATCCTTTATTCCTCATAAAATTCGAGATATGAATAACGGTAAATATATCCAATACGAGTGTAGCCATGGATAACATTGGTAGCTGCATGTTGGTATAAGGACTTGAAGCTAACCCTACTAACAGCATGTTTTTTCATAATTGCTTTGCAATTTTTATCTTTTTTTTAAATAGTGAAGGTTAGAACAGTATATAAATACTAATCCTTTTTATGCATGATATGTAGTGCATGGTTGGTGAGAATTCACCCCCTGCCACACACCTTTATGGTGGCTTGCAGTGTTATATGTAGATGTTTATGTGTAGCCTGCGCAGTCGTATTACTTCTAGGAACAATGCGGACGCGTTACTAAATTTATAATAACGTATTATATGTATATGAAAATGTGTAATTATTGTTCTGGCTAGCCAGCTCCGTGATCAGAGGTTGTTCATCTCGACCCCATACACTGGTGTCATTTCCTGTGGTTGGGGCCTAATAAGTGGGAAGTAACACCGTTCTTCCGTCTTCTCATTAAATTTCCCTAGCATTCTTTTCATAGATCCAAGTTTTCCACTGTATTGTCCGTATATTTCGCGGATGTGGTTTCCACCTCCTTTCCCTTGGTCGCTTTTGACATGAAGACATCGGACACATCGTCGGCTTAACACACCTGAGCCGCCGCAGGATCCCGTATTTCCGTTCACATTCATTCCTTCGGCTGCCAGCTGCCTGTTGCTCTCTATAACCGATTCACTTAGCTACGATTACATATGGACGGCCACGGTGGTAATGCTAGCACGCATTGGGAGCTGTTGGCAGTGTTACTAGCCTTGATCACGGCCAATGGACTTCTGGAGAAACCAGACTCCTGATGGATGCCTCTTGTGTCCGACGCCACGCTCCAAAGGCCATTTTCTACATCTACACGATATACCCTGCAAGCCACCGCGAGGGTGTGTGGCAGGGGGTGAAGATCACCAAGCATGTACTACCGACATGCAAACAAGCAACTATAGGGTCTCATGCAACTAGATTGTCAGTTTGTATAGTATTTAAGGGATTAATGCATGCATCATGCACTACAGACTACTCTAAAATATTTCCCCTACCTATCCCTTTGCTATCTGCTGCCTATCCTCTTCTCTTATAGTACGGGGGAAAATGCCATTTTGAATCTGTCGGTACAACAATCTATCTCTCTAATCTTATTGATCTGGTCGAATCTAGCATAATACGCTGGTGTTTTTAATATGTGCCTAACATCTTCAGTGAAGCTATCTGGTTGAAATTTCTCTAATAGATTTAATCTGTACTTTAACCTACGCTCTGATGATGATTCTCACCCTAATTCTTTTATTAATTCTGAAACGCTACTCAACCTATCGCGCACCTTTTAACGAACCTAGCTGCTCTACGCTTCGCACTGTCTAGTTCTCGGATCAAAACCTAATTCATACGGATCCCATACACTTGCTGCATACTCAAGGTGGGGCCTAACTAGTGAAAAGTAACATCGCTCTTTTGTCTTCTCATCACATTTCCCAAGTACTATTTTTATAAATCCTAGCATTCTCTTCGCTCGGCCGCATATTTCCCGGATGTGTCTTCCCCACGATGAATATTTAGTGATTGTTACACCTAAATATCTTATACTTTCGACGTTTTCGGTCTTCGTGTTACTAATTTTATTGGATCGCTCTATCGAATTATTCCTCTTCCAAAAATTGTTAGCTACACACTTTTTAATGTGAAATTTATTTATTTTAATTATGTTAATTTTATGAATGCCGGCTACTTTAAATGCTAACGGTTTATGGTGCAATGCTATACGGCATCGCATTACGATTTTCCGACAACTGAAATTCGCCTTTGAAATTTATCGAACACCTTCTATGGCCTTCGGTTATATATTCAATTAGCCTCACAGTATCGTTAAATACATCTGTGTGTTCTACATACGCGGGCATGATAAACAACTTCAATTCCAAAATCGTGAACTGCTATTGAATAACTTGTAGTTGTCCAATTAACTCCAGGACGAATTACTTATGTGCCTACTATGGAATAGCATTGTTACATCTTCTCATCTCAAGGATGGAGGCTGAACTTGAATAAGTGTGTCAATACAGAACTCATTTAGAGACCATTATGCAAAAGAAATCCCTGGCACCGCCTGCACGAGAAAGCAGGTTGGTGTAGTGGTTAAAGTACTGACCGAGAGGGCCCGGGTTCGTATCCCGACAGTTGAAGACATGTCTCATTGGAAAATTATATATTGATTATTTGAAACTGATGACTCATGGTTACTGCATCGTACTAAAAATAATCATCTCAAGAAGCCAGTCAGCAAGGTCGCTATCTTACGTTTCTATTACACATTCTATTTCCTGCGACCGGGCCGAAGTCACGTCCCGGCAATCTCTGCAGAGTAACAGAGAGAATTCAATGGTAACGGAGACTTTTAACCTACTACGCCTATACATGACAGATTTTACGGGGACTTAACTTATGATCAGCCCACATCAATGATGTTTTGCTATAATGCCTCCACGATTTACCCGATTTTCAGCGAGCTAAGTCAGAACGCATATAGTCAAGTCACTCCCATTGAAACGTGAACCAGGGTTAACTATAAGGTGAGGCATCAGCACGGTAGTTGTTAACATAGTGCGACATGTAAAGGTATAATTTGATATCAAGTGTTTTTCGAGGAAAATATCCAGAGGCGATTGCCGACACTTAAAATAAAGACAAAAGCGATGCGACGACCGTGCACATTACGTAGTTCTCTGGCTTGTTATGTTCAGTGCTGCTCCGCTGCACGCTCCCACAGGCGGGCGCGTAGTGAACTCGCAGCTTGCGCTGACCGCTGCTCACCTGTTTTCTCTTCGCATCTTGCTCTCCCGTCGCCCATCCCTCTCGGCCTCCCAGCAGCGCCGTCCCCGTCTAATTAGACGGCGGAAGTTTCCCCCGAAGTTCCAATGGGAAGAACTTGGGAAGGGAAAAAGGAGAAGGTTGTTGTTTAATTTTATCCTTTTTTCTCCCTCTCTCTCTCTCGGATGGGGGGAGTGTGTCAGGGGAAAGGGCTAGGGAGCGGAGGAGGAATCTCTGCTGCTTTCCAAGGGGGGTGGTGAGTGGCATGGGTTGGTTCTTAAGGGTGGCAAAGGAGTTGTGGAGGAGATGAGTTCCGAAGTGGATACGTTTTTCATTCAATGTTTTTTTCACATCAAAAAAATAAATCTGATACTCGAGGGCATGTTATTACATACTTGAGGTTTCGCGACCTTGGAAGCGGAAGTGCTTTCTCCACTGAATGAAATCTCGCTGTCTTTTCCCCTCATTTCCTCTCTTCCATTCCTCTCTCCCAACTCCCTTTCCCCTTATTCTCCTTGATTATCTTATCTCTATTTCCCTAGCCCTCTTGAATATCGCTCTCCTTCAGGAAAGTTTGTTGCGTGAAGAAAGGCGTAAAACCCGCAGGTTGAAATTCCCGAGGTTCATAAATTATTATTTCCAAGTGCCATTCCTCTCTCAGTCCCTTTTCTGTTTTCCCCAGCCGGACCAAAGACATACATCGCATCAGTTTTATAGGCCTCTGTTATTTTTCTGATTACTGCACCTCGTGGACGAATGAAGTCCATCAAAATGGTTACGCTTGACGTTTCGTTCCCTTAGGGGGCAGAACCATCTTTGATTCCAAAGCTATATGACGGATAATCTCGATGTACTATTATTCCTCCAATCCTGCCAATAAAGTTTCTCCTCATAGAAATCCCAAACCGTAATGATTTATTCACTACTTTTTGTCATTCCAAACGAACTTCTTAGTTTATTAATATTTCCCATGATTTACGAGGAAAAGAAAAGTTTATTCGCATAATATATTCCCTGCAAATTATAACTACCGAAATTGTGAGCACGCATAGAGCGTACCTTTTACGAGGACCCTGAACTCCCTCCGCTTGGGATTTCATCGTCATACTCGCACTGCTGTCACGTGGTCGACGCCGACAAAATGGAAATTTCAACTGTAAACATGCTCTCTATGCCGTTTGCAAGGTTTGCGAAAGCGCGCTTTGGAATTCTAAATAATGTCAATAATATATTTCCTAGAAATGACTGCTATAGTGTGTTTAAAATATGCATTTGTACGTAATATTTTAAAATGAAATTAACTTTTTTCTGACGATATGAAAATATTAAAAAAACCCCTTATTCTTCGGTACATTTGATTAAAAGCGTTGAAATAGAATTATTAAAGACTAGCGAAGAGATGCTCTCCGCTGACGGTAAGGTGTTAGAATAGATATCATTAAGACAAAAATGTGTGGGTATTAGGCACGGGTAACCTAATGGATAGAAAGACTTTCTCGTTCTGCTGTCCTATAACTCTCAGCACTTATTCTAATGTACTGTGTGGTTCGGTAATGTGCTCAGCACTTATTCTGATCGTACGGACTTTCCTATGTCCTAACACAGCAGTATTGTTTTCTGTTGTGGCGCTGTAGAAATGACGGGCGCACTTCATAAAAGATTTTAATCACGTGATTTACAATCCTTAAATGGCATGTAGCGTATCTGCTAAGGATTCACCCCGTCCTCTCGCGGTAGATCGAGTGGCGGAAATTGATGTAACATAGCGACAGATGTGCAATTGCTGGGGTTGTAGATTGAGCAGTGGCGTAATGGGGTGACCGCGAACGCGTATGATCGATAAATCAGTTTGATCAGGGCTTTATTAAAGGATATTCACGATTTTCACCATTCTGCAACCCTTCAATCTCTTGAGGATCCATTCGTTTCGGGATTTCTTCCCCGTGTGTCCATTCTGGGGTGACAACAGTTTCGCCAACGTTTCAGTTCGCGTCTTCAGGTCTGAAGTGTTTCATAGCAGATTTTTACCGTCTTATATACCCTTTATTTCTGCGCTCTGGAGTTCAAGCGGGCGCATTTTCATTGGTTGGTCGATCGCCTCCCGTATGAGCGTTTTTCAGTCTTGATCAGCTTCGCTCCGTCAAATTGATGTTGTGTGCCGTGCCTTCCCAGAAGTGATTCGCGATGGCTGAGAGGCGCGGTCGTCTGTTGTTTGTCGCTCCTCCTGTGTTCTTGAATACGGGTCTTTAAGGCTCTCGAGGTTTGCCCAATGTAGGCCTTCCCACAATCGCATCTGACCTCATATATGCCGCACTGTTCTTCCATCGGCGTAAGGTCTTTACCTCTACACAAAATGTCCCTTGTCTTAGTGACGCAGGTGTATCTGGTGAGGACGTTATGCTTGGCAAGATCCCTGGATATTTTTTCCGCGGTTCCGCCAACGTATGGTATCACGGCGAATGTGGCTTCACTCTTTTCCCTCGTGGTCTCGTCGGTCCTGCTCAATGTCAGAACTCGTTTATCTTCTTCTCTCTGAGCAACTCGGTGGAAGCCATTGTCTTGAAAAACCTTAAATAGGTGCTGTTTCTCGTTTCCAATTGACGAATCGTCTCAGATGAAAAAAGCTCGGTTGAAAAGAGTACGGATAACAGCCGTCTTTTGTCGAGGGTGGTGGTGCGTGCCTTTAATTTCTTCACTAATCATTATGTGTGTTGAAATTAACTGCCATGTGAAGTCTCTAATGTTGACTTTTGCTGGAAAACAGTTTAGAATCTGACAGAGCAATTACTTTTCCGGACCCAACAGCTACTCTTGCGACGCTCTCCTCCTACAAAATCCTATGTCCCTTCTTAGAGAGCTGTCAATCTTAAGTACTACAATGCGCTGAGGAATCGGTCTCTAATTACTCTGCTAAGGCTCGCTGCATTGTTGCGGTGGCAAATACAGTGCTGACTTATGTCATGGGAGGCTTTAGTGTCCCTTCAGTCTTTGCTGTCCTCACGATACTCACCAGACCAAAAAACAGAATGAATTTGGAACGTAGGTTTTCGCAGCGGAATCCATCGTCGTCAGAGGCTTTCGGGTGCAGCTGCGTATAACGCTGAATGGTAGACATGCGTTAGATTTTTGATGGATTTGGCTGAATTCAAGCACCCACACAAAAGAGGATATGAAGAATAGGAGGAGAATGAAGTCGCTAAACGAGCAGATTGGAGAGCAAGTGGAGCCGGACTAAAAGTCAAATATGATGAGTCGTAATATCAACTGTCAAAAAAATGATGAATTTTTGAGTGAATTGCATTTGTTTTCATATTAAGTGCCTTTGAAAGCATAAAATAGTTCAATATTTCTTAAAATATGACAGTTCAGTACTAGTTAGCTGAGATTACATTCCGATCTTACTGCTTGCTGGTCGTAGCCACATATTACTGACCGTGAAATAATTGATAGGGCGGCAATATTAACTCAAACATTGGCTATACGTAGTGTAAGAATGATTACCGGGCCCATAAAGAGTGAATTTAAAGCTGAAAAACTCAAGGACGCTTAGGTTGGAAAGCTACGACACATTTCAAGCTGCTGAAATTTTAACCTGTGTTAACCTGTTTCTCTGCAAATCCGTTTCTCAATCAAATCTTACCATAAGCATTTTCGGAAACTGATACAATGTACTCATTGGAAATTCATTGTAAATAGAAGCTTCGTGCTTCTTTATTCTTCACATACCATGAAGGAGATTGTTTCACAGCCCGTAAAAGTAAGACCAACTCCTTTAAAAAGGAAATCGTGAAGAACACTTCAGCGTTCCACAGGGTATAATATGCTTTGACGCGACATAATTCGCTACACTGTTGTTGCATCTTCAGTGTCTTCAGACTATTTCTCGCTTTTCCGTTAGCAGTCGGAGGTTGGGAGGCCGTATATAACCAACTGTTGGCTGGCATTGATTCGTTAGTGATAATTAATTTACTAAAATATTGGTACGGGTATTTTGCGCCCTTAAAGCAGTTCCCAAATCACCATTTTGTAGATAAAAATAAGCGTGACCGTTTTGAATATACATAAACTGATATTCTTTCAACTCCAGGAGAGATGAATAAAAGTTTCCTCAACAACGTGCCAATTGTCGGACGAACCACGGTGTCCTAGGAACCGGGGAGATGTCTGAGAGCGTTTGGTTCGCTCCAAAGACAGTGTTCGGGGAGCGTTCCGCGAGCGGTCAAAGAGCGTTTCAACCCGGGAGTGTCGAGGGAGCGTCCAGTAAGCGAGGTGTCGACTGTCGCGGAGTGTTCGGGGAGCTGCCGTGCAACGTCCACTTTCTGCTCAACGCTCCCAGCACACTCCCGCAACACTTCCAGAACACTCCGCCGAACGCTCTTGTTTCGACTGGGTCTCGGGTATATCCGGGTAAATCTTTGCTCTCACCGTTAGACAAATCCTGATTTTATGAATTTTTAATGAGACTTGGATAGTACCAGGTTTTATTCAAATTTAATTCACAATTCTTCGTGGTCGCGAGATTTGATTGCATTGGGCGTCTTCATTATTTCGGATTCGATTCTGCTCCGTAATGCATGAAATATTTGCACTGAGGAGATGTGAAATAGCAAATTTCTAATGTTCTATCTGATAAAATAATGGTGGAGTATGCTCAGAGGCTTAATGGGGTGTTTTATAAAATTTTCACCAACATTTCTGTGACTGTATTTCGACTCTTCTGATTTCCCCCCCTTTTACCCTTTTGGTAATGAATAGAGCGGTTTTCCGGTGCACCAGGGAATCTGTTTTAAACCAGGGCACATGAGCATCGGTTCTGAACCGGTGCACCAGGGAATTAACTAAAATATCACATGGACATGTGGAATTAAAATTAAAAAAAGAACAAAAACCACATATGCTTATATGGAATCAATATTAAAATTAACACATTTTAAGCAACATCGACTGAAATAGAAGTTAAAATAATTACAAAACAACACCATACAAAGTTAAGAAGCGGAGGAGTTACCTCACCGGTGATGATTATGAAGCATTGAAACCAGGGTCGTGCGTTTGTTTTATTTGGTGTTATTTTTATTATTTTATCTGTGGTATTAAAATTGGAAAAATCCAACAAAGTTACTAAATAGTCTGTTTTATTAAAGCAAAAAACAATACTTTCTTCCTGGGAGATAAATAAATATAAATTACCAATAGCAATAGCGACAGCTGTTAAATTTAAAGAAATTGTATAATTAGGTTATTCTCACTGAAAAGTGACTTACAATTTTTTAAAATATGCTCTTAAAAAAAGAGTGTCCTATGTTTTGTGGTTCATTCTTGACCTATATTTATTGTAAAGCATACCCGCTTGTGAAGAAGCCCTTTCTGACTCAACACTAGTGGGAGGAATAACTAGTAAGTGCTCGTAAATAATTTGCAGATTTTCTCCTCTCCGTCCACTTTCACAGAAATTCTCTAGCTCTTGGACTATTGTTACTTGAAGGTCATTTGAACTTCAGCTAGGAGGATACTGTTTGGGAGGAATCAAACATTGAATACTGACCCAATCAAGTTCCTTCTATAGCTCATCCGAACATAGTGAACCACTCTCTGAACAATTCAGCAGCTGGCTCTCCCTCACTATGAAAGTCATCAATATATCGGTGTGTTGATGCTAAAGAAGCCCGTTCTTCTTCCGTTCTCGCTGATTGAAATGTTTTAGTGGAATTATAATTATGAAAGCTAAGGAAGTTTTCTTTGACAATTTTTTATAGGTTCGCTAGTGTTGGTACAGAAAATAATTTCCCCACATCTTGACCACATGCCCCGTGAATCGCAGTGAAGGTACCGCCAAACCCATGATAAATCAATTCGTCTCTTCATTATTTGATTCTGCTATGCATGTTTCATATTATTCCTCAACTCCGTATTCACATCATTTAGTTTCCGCATCAAGAATCCCAACGCAGCCACACACTTAAAAAGATTTGCATACCTTTGGCAAAGCACCTCCACAGTAATTTTCACTGGCTGCAATGTTGTGAAAATAGAAGAAGCAAGTTCATAACCCACACTCATTGAATAGTATTTCGGAAATAAGTTCAATTAAAGCCTTCATCACTCAAGTACTTGGAATTAGAAAACGTTTGACCGTGTCAATCAAAGTGTTTCATCGAGTTTTAACGTCAATAAACAAATTTTTCAATCACATATTTTAAAAGTAATCTGTCAATTTTTAGAGTGATTTTAGAAAGAGAAGAACAGTTTTCCTCATTTTTTAAATCAAATTCTTAATGTTTTGTTCTGATTGTTTACACGCACCTCCATCTTCAAATGAATCATCCCCGCCTGTTTCATCACTCGACGGAGAGTCTTCATCGCTGAATCGCTACTTCAAATTAATTCTTTATTACATTTACTCTACCCTTAGATTTGTACAAAAGGTGAATACCATGAGTAAAATTAAGTTGATGATTAGCCACTATTAGCCATTGGACCATTAGCCACTTGCACCGTCGCTGGTGATTGCGAAAATGTCTTTTTGTAAAGAAATTTCACACACACCCAATTTCTTCTTTATAAGTTGAATACACCCTTCTGTGGGCACATTTCCATTAATTCTGATAAGGCCCAAGTTCCAGACCTTTGATTCTATTTCAGAGAAGTGAACGTTAATATTAATATATCCTATTTTGCGTGGTGAAATTCATTCATCGAAAGTTAGAAAAGATTTTCTAGAATTTAGTCCATTGTTTTTAATACTGGCAATCACTATGTCTCTAACACGCGCACCGTAAGCTTATTTCCATTTTCCTTATGTATTACCAACAACGGCAAATTAGTCATTTCAATAAAATGTATTTCTCAAGGAACTCAGACGTCTAACATGTTGCATTTCATGTCCAAGAAAACTTCCTTGCTAGCGCCACCTTTTGGCGAAAAGGTGTACGTCAATCCCGGAATTCGGAATGAAGTATACTTCGTACATACTAAATCCCGGGATTTCAGGATTGACATTTCATCCGGGATCTATTGGATTGGAATCCTTACTATTAACTGACAGTCATTCAGTCATATAGCAACTATTTTTCCCAAAATATCCAATATCGCAGTGGTGTATTTTCGGGAAATCATTTAATACAGATCCATTCAAATATGAATAATTTATATTGTTCACTATCAAGGCAAAGAGGAACCATCTACGTGAATTTTTTTCTAAATTGACTGTAGCTAAATGAGAATTTTGAAGAAACTTTTTTTCATTTCACCGTAGTTTACAGTAAACAAACTTTTTGCAGACGATGGCGTAGTGTACAGTGGTTCATCAAGAGCAGAGGATAAGGAAACGCTGAGCAAGGATACTTTTTAAGAGTGGTGTGAAAAATGGCAGTTAGAACTTAACCTTAAAAAGTGTGTAACTATTAACCTTTGGAAGAGGAATAATTCGATAGGGCGATCATATGGCATTAGTAACACGACAATGAGAAGCGTTGAAACCTTAAGGTGTGTAGGTGTAACAATAACTAAAGATTTATCGTGGGGAAGAAGCATCCGGGGAATATGCGGCCGAGCCAAGAGAAAATTAGGATTTATTTAAAGAGTACTAGGGAAATTTGAAGAGAAGAAAAAAGGGCGATGCTACTTTTCTCTAGTTAGGTCCCACCTTGAATATGTGGCCAGTGTAAGGGATCCGAATGAATTAGGTTTGACCAGAGAACTAGACAGTGTGCAGCGTAGAGCAGCTAGGTTCGTTAAAAGGTGTTACGATAGGTTCAGTAGTGTATCAGAATTAGTACAAGAATTAGGGTGGGAATCATTATCTGAGCGTAGGTTGAAGTACAGATTGAATCTATTAGAGAAATTTAAATCGAATAGCTAGACTGAAGATGTTAGGCTTATATATGAGAAACAGCAGCGTATTATTCGGGAAGATAAATAAGATTAGGGAGATAGATTGTCGTACCTATATTATTAAAATGTCATTTTTTCCCCGTAAAATTAGAGAACACGATACACAGCATAGGAAAGTGATAAGTAGGCGAAATATCGCAGTCTGTCGAGCATGATGCATGTATTTCCAACCAATCTCTTTATTACTATGTAGATATTAACCTTCTATCTGCAGGTGACCCAGTGATGTAGCGGGGGATTGGGTTAGTGTGCTGGCTAGAGTACTGGCCTCCAATCCAGAGGGCCCGGGTTCAATTCCCGGCAGTGGTGGATATTTCAGTGCAAAACCGGTCCCCACTTGCCTAGCGGAGGGTATTACAAGTTCAGTACTCCGTCCGTCGGATGGGACGTTAAGCCGTGGTCCCCTTGGCGTCTTTCGTTAAGAGTAGGCTAATGCCGACGCCGGGTTTCTCTCCACCCTTCGTTCTCTCCGTTCCCTGGAAACTCCTACCATTACCCAATTACCCCCCTGTCCCAAAATGGCGCAAATGACCTCAGCTGACGGTCGCCTTCCCTGAATAACCTACCAACCAATTATCTAGCATGTTTCCATATGGTAGCCTAGTTACATGTGCATGTCTGATGATCTTCACTCCCTGCCACACACCCTCGCGGTGGCTTGCAGAGTATCGCGTGGATGTAGATGTGTTTGCCTATTTGCGACAGGACTGTTGATTCATCACCACTACCCAGCGGTACACTACGTATCAAATTTCCTTCTCGCTGAAAAAGCTCCCCCATGCCTCATTTGCCACAAGTCAATCACAATTATAATCAGTACAATGGTCGCCAGTTTAATTCCACAATTTTGGTGAGAGCCTTCACCACATAACCTCTTCCTTTCATTTATCCATACTAATATATAAAAATGTTATGGTGTCTGTCTGTCTGTCGTCTGTCTGTTGCTCAATCACGCCAAAACTACTAGACGGATTGAGCTGAAATTTGGTATGTAGATAAGAAATATGTCTGGGCAGAATATAGGCTATGTTAAAATACCCTCAGGGTCCCCAAAAGCCCCTGAATGGGCCCTTAGATGGATCCTGGTGGTCCCTGGCATTGAGTTTGGTGCAGTGGTCTCATTTTTTACTTATTTAAAGTACTTTCATTCAAGACAGAGGGCTGGAATTTTTTAATAGGGTGACTGAAAAAATGAAGTTTCTAATTCTTTCAATCAATTTTCTATTACGCTTAATATTTGTCTTAAAATCATATTTTTAGCTGAAAAATCTCACAGTTTTCTCTGAAATCAACAATAGCATATTTCCTTGACAACCAGAGATCGGTGTGAATGTCCTTAGATTTTCAAAGGACATTCAAACCTCTAGCATTTAAATATCACGTTTTTCTGCAGGCCCATGATAAAATGTAGAAATAAATTCTATATAAGAGCGGCCCAGAGTCCCAAGGGTCTCATATTTGATGTTTCTTAAGGTTTGAAAAAGAAGTTAAAAAAGAGAAACGAATAAGGGTCACCGCCTCGTGGCGTTTCTCGGGTAACGTTAAGAACCATAAAAAAAGTTTTCTTCCCAGTACGAGAGACGGGGCACATAGAATATGTATAGAGGTACTTTGTGCCCTCGCTGCATGACCGTTTGGTTGGTGCACCTAAACGTGATTTGAGTCGGTAGATTAGGGTAATATGAAAATAGCTAAACATTGATCTCACGATAAGTAGAGAATTATGTAGTTCCATCTATCATGAGCTGTTCGTCAATGTGGATTTGCTAACCCGTTCTTTAATTAAAGGGGGTTAAGATCTAGATTAAGATCCGGCAATTCACCGTCTTTGTAAGCCAATGGGTTAAGATACTCAACCCACATATCCACGTTAAATAGAACAACTCAATTAATTCATTGAATGCTAATGTATGTATATACGCAAGGGTAGCGATGAAGCTGTAAATTCACTCAAGATACGGCTAAGAGAACCGAAAATACGAGATGGCCATCTATCTTACGTGATGATGAGTTTGCGTGGACCATTTTTGGATTTTCCGTGCATGAAAGATGACCAACAGTCACTCATCTCTCCGTGCACCTGGAAAACTGTCAGCGTGTCTACTACAACAACCACTATGTACAACATAGGTCTCCAACTCCTCAAATGACCGCGCTAACAGTATTCTTCAGACAATGGTTTTCTTACAAAATAAGTTCAATGTTTTTCACACCCGTTGAATTTCAACGGGTAGTTTCCGCTAGTTTGTAATAAATCCACTCATCCCAGTATAGAGGTAGCACTCCACGACCTTAATCCATGGTGATTATTTTCTGTCTTTCTTCACGCTGTTATGTCAAATTTCTATGAACGATCAATTAGTCTTAGAAAAAACAGTAAGGGCAATTCCATAGATTTCCATTCCATATTAAACACAAAAACTACTACAATAGTGGTAGTGACACTATCGAACACAATTTCTGCAGCCAAAATGAGGAAAAACTTTAACTATCAATCGTTACTCCTTCGACTACTTGCATGACACAGTTTACTCTGAAAAAGAGAAGCATCAACTTTCTCTGAGACGCCCATCTGGAAGGCCCTTCCGACGCAAAAATCACTCGGCCTCCATGTATTTATAAATTGCGGTGGTAAATTAAAGAAATACAGAATCAAAATATATTCTCCGTTTTGAAATCCTTCATCTACATCTACACTATACCCTGCAAGCCACCGCGAAGGAGTTGGCAGGGGGTGTAGATCACCGAGTACATACATCCTTTACTCAGTACATTGTTTAGGAATATATAATAATAATAATAACTTTATTGAGAACCTGGGATCTATGTCCCCTAGGTTCTAGTGGAATACATATAACATTTGCAATTACAATGTGAACATTTATTAGTTTGTACAAAGCTTTGGCCAGGAGTAGAACAAATAAATAAAAAAAAAGTTTCTTTAACAAAAAGCCTCAGAGTGTGTACTGTACCACAATATTGATTTTTAAAACATATTATCATGCACCACTACCCTTTGAAATTTCAAAGATTTCGTGCGAAATCCGTGGAGGTGTAAACGTAACTAAGCTTACAAAAAAGAACTTTACCAGCAGGTTTAAAACACAAACAAAAGAACTTCATTATTATTACCTAAAGGATAATATTTGAAACTAAGTACCATTTTAAATCCTTTGTATGGCAGAGACATAATCAATCACAAAATTTCTAACACACCGGTTTTCAAGATAATACCCTTTTAAATTTTGATGACTTAGTACAAAATCCGGCTGGGATTACTTTCCCAACCATATATGTAACAAATCAAAGAAATTATGTTAGGAACAAAAAGATGTCGGGATTACATCCCCAATCACACTAGCAAGAAAAACAGCAAGATAATTTGGAAGTATTTTAACAAGTTTTAGCTAAATACTTATGCACTTTGAGTAAAAATATAAGATTACCGATAGCAATAAAGAGAAAGGGAAAAAAGCTTGAGATATTTTCCTAACTAGAGTCACATCTTTTGTAAATGAGCTTAGTTAACTTTCAAATCCTTAGCAAAGCTGGAAATACAAAGTGCCTTAACTATGGTTGAAAAGATGTGTAAAAAGTTTTGCTCGGAAAGAATTTATGGATGGCATTTGACGAATATTTTGGGGGAGAGAGTTCCAGAAATTTACTGCTTCTACTGAGAACGAATTATGCAAAATTGTAGTTCGATGGAATGGGATGTAAAGAGTATCATCAGGAGTGCGCAAAGATCTTTGTCGGACGGTTGACGTGAATGAGAGGAGCTGTAGTAAATATTCCGGTTTTTTATATTTGAGAATTTTGTATACGAAGCATCCAAGGAAGTACTTCCTACGGTTTTGAACAGTGAAGAACTTAGCTTGTTTGCGTGCATGTGATATGTGGTCGTATTTTGGGATGCTGTAAATGAAGCGCACACAAGCGTTTAATGTCCTTTGTAGTTTCAAATTTAGGTCCTCTCGAATGTTAAAATACGTCACACAGCAATAGTCAAATATTGGTAATATAAGTGAACTTACAAGTTTCAGGCGAATTTGGGTGGGTAATTCCTTGTTTCGCTTTATCTGGTGAAGTACCTTAAAAACTTTACGAGATACCAAAGAAACTTGTTCAGTCCACGTTAAGGTTTGGTTTATGATAACACCCCAGTTCAGCACTGAAGAGGAATATTCGATCTCCGAGCCAAGTACGTTAATTTTTGGGATGCTGTCAGGGATAATTTTGATGCTTCTTGAACTTCCGAGAATAATGGTCTTTGTTTTAGTTTGGTTGATTATAAGTTTATTTTTTGAGACCCACGAACATATATTTTCAATATCCTCATTGACTAACTGGACGGCTTGAGTCAGCTCATTTGGTTTGAAAGAGTAGTATATTTGAAGATCATCCGCATAGAAATGGTAGTTACAGTGTCCAATGCAAGTCGGAAGATCACGAATGAAAATGGTGAACAAAAGAGGGGAGAGTACAGACCCTTGAGGGAGTCCAGATTTAACAGTTTTCCAATCGGAAGAATCTCCGTGCCCGGTTTTTACAGCTTGTTTGCGGTCAGATAGATATGATTGAAACCAATGTAATGCGCTGGTTGAGAATCTAAGGTGTTTCATCTTGAGCAATAAAAGCTCGTGGTCAACCATATCGAAGGCTTTTTTAAAGTCAAAAAGTACCAATATAGTCAATTTTTTTGCGTCGATATTGATTTTGATATCCTCAACGATTTTTGTTAGGGCTGACTGCGTGCTATGCATAGCCCGAAAACCGGATTGGAGAGGGTCAAGAAAATTTTGGGTATGTAAGTGATCAGACACTTGTGAGAAAACTATCCTCTCGAGAGGTTTTGTTAGGGCGCATAGTAATGATATTGGTCTGAAATCCTCGGGTATGACCGGGTTAGATACCTTGGGGATTGGACGGACGTAGGCTTTTTTCCATTGAGAAGGGAAGGACGAATGAAGCAAGGAATATTCATATAGTTGAATTATTGTAGGAAGGATTACCGGCAAGCAAAGATGAATGAATTGTACGGGTAAGTCATCCGGGACGGTGGATTTCGACTTAACACGTCTTATTTCCTTAACACTTTCGAGTCTATGCCCGTACGTGATACGGGCCCACTCACTTTTCCATGCCGACTATGCCCGTATCTGCTACGTTCATCATTTTTTTCTGTCGTGTACAATGTTTTCGCATGGGATTATCTTTCATTCTCGACTAATATGTTTCTTTGTATCATATAGTAACTTCAGAGTTTCCGAATCTCACTATGACAACTATGTCTGTCTTTTCTCAGCAGTCGTTTTATATTACTCCCTCCCGTGTATTACCGGATCCCTTACGTGCTGCGGGACGTCTCTTTTTCACTCGTTCATTACTCGTGTTGCTTTCTTCCGTTGCTTTGTGCGTCACATATTATTATTCTCTATGGACCGACTATCGATGTAATATGTTTCTTTTTGTCGTATACCAACTTCAGTATTTCGATCCTTCCTACTACATTTTGTCCAATTTTTAGTACAGACACTATGTATGCAACTCACTCGACCTGCCACCAACCATACGATCGGAGATTTTCTAACTGTTATTTCTTTACGTAGAGATTGTTTCTCTAATTTATTCTATTCCTATCGCAAAATGTTTTATCTAATTCTTGGGTAATATGGCGGGAACTCAGATTGACGAATCGGAAAATAAGGATATTTTAGCTGAAGATTCAGGAAGTGATTTTGATGAATCCAATGACGACATGGAATAGGAAGGTTTGTGAATATTCATTATATTTTATTATCCTGCTAGAATAAAAATAGAAATGGAATCCAAATGCCTTGATTGTTCATAAATGCATGTACTTTTTCTTCAGACGATGCAAATATTGTTCCAGCCGAGGATGCTGTTTTTGGAGGCAGCAGGGATTCAGGTGAGAGAAAATTACACTTACAAACGGAAATATATTTTCTGAGTTTTACCTTTCAGTACCTGAACTTGTGCACAGTTAGACTTGATGTTTTTATTGAATGAAGATCCATATTACCTTTTTAGATACTACGCAACATGTACCGCCAATCGAAATCAACTCTTACTGGTCAGAGAGTGGCGTGCAACTATTTCTACCAACGTGTGAAAAAAGCAGTGAAGTTTTGGCTGAAATTGACAACACCAAAAATAAATGGGACTTCTTATTACTCTTCACCACGGACACCATCAAGGCAATGCAAACGAAGCAAACCGGTACTCACTATCTTCCACTGACCTTCTAAGATGAAAACAGAAATGTAATTGTTGGCTGAAACCAGAAAGAGACCAGAGCTGATCTAGCATCAGTAAATGAGTTACTATACTTTTCATAGAAAATAAACCAAATGGTGGAAAAAGATATTTTTTCATGGATTTATGATTACGGTCGTAAATTCATTCATAATTTGCAAAATGAGTCCACTGAAACCACCTAAATCCACCACGCTGGACACGTGCATTGCCAAGTTAGCGAAGAAGTTTGCCGAGAAATGAGAGATGGGAATTGAATCTTCATCCTCTTCATTCACTTCCCCAGGGAATCACTTATCAGGGCGACATTTTCCTAAAAAATGTCTCAGAAGTGAACAAAACCAACCCCGCCAGTGTGCAAATTCTGCTCAGAGAGATGGAAAGATATGACCGGCAAGGAGACACTGAAAGAAACACGTTGGTTTTGCGAAAAGTGCGATGTAGGACTGTGTGTGCCGGATTGTCTTCCACAGTATCACACAAAAGGCAATTATCTAAAACAATCAATACCTGAATTATAATGGATACAGTTACATAAAGGAGGTGTATTTTGGTGACTTGTTGATACGGAACGGAATTTGTATTCATTTCAACGCTTATCGAAGAAAATTATCACTTTGTGCAGTGCGGGTTGCATTGTCATAGTTGTAAAATATGTATATATGAAAAATTTGATGTTTTGGTAAATTGTAAACCATTATAAATAATGGAAAATTGTGATGAAAATAAATTTATAATCCAATTCTCATTATTGTTATTGAAAGTAACCGTTTTCTCGGCGAAATTGCGCTAAAATACACGTAACTAGTAGGTAGGAATTTTTTCTGAGACGCAAAACAATCAAATGTTTAAAAATAAATTTTTAAAAAACTATAAAATACAATGACTTGAAAACTGTTTCCTTTGAAAGAAAAAAGTAGAAACTATAATACACATTTAAAAAACAACATTGAAGGTAAATAGTTCATAACAAATGACTTAAGAAAACCATTGAAAAATGGCAGTCCACGAGAGTTCAGCACTTCACATTCGGTCAGACCGGAAAGTGTTAAAGACAACATCCGTGAGAGGTATTTTTAAGTAAAAATTTCCAGAATGGAAAGGCACCTCCAAATTGAGTGGCGGAGGGGGCAGTACGGTAGATGTAATAGGGATAGGGCGAGATGCGAAAAAGTCATTCAATTTCTCGATAGAGGGATATTTGTGCGTTAGATTTTTGGGAAGGACAATTTGTAGTCGACGCAGTTCGGCCCACAATGACGAGGAATCTTTAACCTTTGACAGGGTTTCAATAAAATACGCTTTTTTTGCCTTCCGGATACCAGTTTGTGCTTCGTTACGTAACATTTTGAAGGCCTTGTACGCTTCGGTATTTCCCGTTCTTACAAATATTTTGCGCATTCGATCTCTTTTCCGCATTATAGCCCTAAGCTCGGGCGTAATCCATGGGGCGGGACGGTGTCTGGGAGAGAAGGTCTTCAAGGGTGCAAGGTCATTTAAGAAGTCGAGTAGCATCGATGAGAAGGCACTGACTTTCTCGTCCATTGTTATCTTTTTGAGGGCTTCACTCCAGTTCGCCGAGTCCATTTGACTTAACAAATTTTCTTGGTTAATTTTATTTATGGCACGGTACGCGAATTGAGATTGCGTGAATGATTGCATTTCGAAGTTATAAAGGACTGATATGAGGTCATGATGGGAAAGATTACCAGGTATATATCCTACATTTTCACATTTACCATTCACAACTACCTTACTTTGGCCACATTACAAGTATTTTAAATTGAGTATTACTATTGTCCTTCAAAGGCATGGTTTTAATTAAAAAAGAATTAGAAACATCAGGCATATGAGAGGGAAAAGGTTTTATATGAATCACTGATTAGGTACATAATATTAAGTTATTTACAATGGCTGCGGATTGAAAAATATAATCAAAATCAACGAAATAGGTATTGCTGGAGCATTAAAATCCCCATCCAAAGAAGTCGTCGATAATCTTCTGGATAGCTTCGTAGTCGACGCCGTGGGCCTTGAGGCGGGCCAGCAAGTCCTGGTACTCGGGCATGGCTTTGACTTGGGCGACCAGCTCTGCGAACTCGGGGGCCCTGAGCTTGGCGACGAGGGCCAGGAAGTCGGGGTCCTTCATGAGCGTGTTGTTGAAGAAATCCTCCATTTCAGCGACGGGGAGGACGGCGAGTATTTCCTCGATCATGCTGTTGATGGACCTGGAGTGGCGGCGGCTGAGGAGAGGGGGGTTGACGTGTGGAAGGCCGAAGATGTCGTGGATCATGTTGATGTAGGAGTAGACGTCGACGCCGGCGCTGTAGACGTACTGCAGCAGCTGTAGGGAGATAAAGATGGCATTGCAATTGTGATGCGATTTCGACGGATGTAATGAAGACATTTAGATTGCCCTTAGTACAGTGGTGTTCGTGATTCCTTTTCTAATTTTTTTCTATTAGTTTATTGAAGATGTAGAAGATTACTTTTAATTGTTTTTTTTAAAGGTATATGGTTCTGTATTGAATATGTTAATTATTATTGGAAAGTAGTGCTGTAAAAATTAAATTGTGGAATATTATCTTGATTTTCACTTAGGTGAAATTAGTTTCTATAAAGTAAGTCCATATCTTCTATATCTTCGGAAAAAAGTCTAGAATGCAATTTGAAATAATCCAAGATTAATCCTTTTATATTTAGGGGCGAATGTTTAATATTTTCTCACCGCTAAACTTAGTTTATGTATGTGTATATGCATTATAATCCACAAAGACATTCAAATTGTGGGAGCTATCGTCTTGGAATTTCAAAACCACATACAAAAATGCACTGGCACAAACATAAATCTTTTTTCCTAGGGCCCTAATGTGGGTGATTTTTCTATCATCTCTTTTTATCCGTAAAAAAGCATAATATACTGAGGATATATTTTTTTTAGTTTATTTTTATGTTGCTTACTCACAAGGTAGTAGGTTGTTTGGCTTCGTAGGTATGGCATCAACTTTTCTATCTTGAATCTTTTTGTCATGTATATCTTAAATTTTATGACTACTTCATCAATGAAGCAATTTTTAACTTGGAAAAATATGTATATATTTCGAAATAGAGCTAATGGACCTGGCACTTACACTTCAAATGAAATGTATACAAATAAGTGAATGGCTCTTTTGTGGTGTGCTACGCTCTTTGGTTTTACTTCATGAGAGGTCGATTTACGTATTAAAACACAATTTTTCCGCTATTATTCATTGACTGTAACCTCGTAGGCCTTATTGCGCTGTAAGTTAATAATTATTTTAGCTTATTCTGTTTTCCATTAATTGAGAATGCGAAATATATTATTTTCTTTAATAATATAGATAATTTTTAAGTTTTGTTAGTTATTTTAGGCGTTTCTTTCCGGACAATCTCTCAAAATCAATTATTTTAGCGAAAATTCAGAACGGACTGATAGGATTATTAAATGCGGCATTCCTAAGATAGTCAGATGAATTATAGAATTATTTAATAACTATATCAAAATAAATTGGGGAACTCACTCATACGCAGACTGTTGGAACGAATGTGTTTAAAATGGGTTAAATGTGTACAATCATTAACTCAGTCGAATGGAATGAATAAATACTTCATAATATGACCTCAATTGAGGCCACTGGAATGAATGATGAATATGGATTATTCTTCCTTTTGATTCGAATAACCTCCGAGTGTTAGCGAAAGGATAAAAGAGCCAGAATTGTCATATCTGCGACTACCTCTAAGCACATAGGAAGAGTTAGGTGATCCATTCGTTCGGCAGTGCTTGAAATTAGCTAAAGGGGAAATGGAATATGGGGAGGATAGAAAGGAGGCCTCTTAGCGAGTGGGGGATGTTTTCAGCAGGCTTCCTCGCGAAGGGGGTGTGGGAGGAGGAGAGAGACTCACGTCTTGGAAGGCGGGGTTGCTGTCAACGGTCGCGACGATCTGGGCGAATTCGGGCGACTTCATGTAGGCGAAGGCCTCCTGCACCTCGGGGTCGTTCTGCAGGTGGTTGGCGACGATGCCGAGGATCTTGTCGAGGGGGATGAGGGCCATGAACTCCTTGAAGAGGTCGTCGAGATGGGAGGAGACGCGGGCGGTCCTGGATCCCCATCCGAAGAAGTCGTCGATAATCTTCTGGATAGCTTCGTAGTCGACGCCGTGGGCCTTGAGGCGGGCCAGCAAGTCCTGGTACTCGGGCATGGCCTTGACTTGGGCGACCAGCTCTGCGAACTCGGGGGCCCTGAGCTTGGCGACGAGGGCCAGGAAGTCGGGGTCCTTCATGAGCGTGTTGTTGAAGAAATCCTCCATTTCAGCGACGGGGAGGACGGCGAGTATTTCCTCGATCATGCTGTTGATGGACCTGGAGTGGCGGCGGCTGAGGAGAGGGGGGTTGACGTGTGGAAGGCCGAAGATGTCGTGGATCATGTTGATGTAGGAGTAGACGTCGACGCCGGCGCTGTAGACGTACTGCAGCAGCTGCAGGGAGATAAAGATGCCATTGCAATTGTGATGCGATTTCGACGGATGTAACCGAATTGTTTGTATTGCCCTTAGTACGGTGGTTTGCGTGATTACACTTTTGAAGTTTTTCCATTCGTTTATTTATGAGGAAGAAGTTTATTTTTAACTGTGTTTTCGAAGGTAATTTGGTCTGTATCGAAAAGTTGCATTAGTATTCGCACAAATCAGGTCCCAAATATGGGTATGGAGTATATTCTATTGGAGGCATGCTGAGTCAAGAAAATGGTTTAATTCAAATTCGAAGCCCCACATAGATTTTTAACCTTTGTACCTTAGCACAGGTTTGGCATTGACTCTTAGCGGGAAATTTGTAGACTTCATAATAAAATTAGTATTTTGTCATCATCTTCCTCCTCTAATATGTGTCTTTAAAGTCTGCAAATAGTCTATAAGAACAGTAACAGTTAATATTTTTAACAGATATAATATCAGAGCAAGCATGTAATAAAATTATGTTATTTGGCTTAGCTTTAATTCCATATACGAACATGAAACTAACTATGCTGTCAACACATATTCTAGTTTGGATATGTATTCCCGTATTCATTACCCTAATTGTACGAAGAAAGAAGGAAACTTAAAATCTGTAAGTTTGGCTATCAATTTCTCTATTTCTATGACATTATGATCCAGTCTACGAAAGTAAAGTGGAGTTCGCAAAATATTTTTAACACGACCAAGGAAAATATTAGCTTGGAATTCACTTAAGAAATTAAGTGTAATTTTCCCTTGCGAGGTGACGATGATTCCTATTTTCATTCTTTTAATAGACTGCTTACGCTAATATAGTTACCGTACCTTTAAAAATCTTTCCGATCTTCTCCCTTCACGTTAAAGTTCGTTATTTAGCCCTATTTCTTATGGATCCCATATACTGGCAGCGTATTCCAGTTGAGTTCCAACAAGGGATAAGTATCTGATTTCTCGTACACGATGGTCATATTTTCCCAGTAATTTATGATGAATCTCAAGCTACGAATGGTGTGACGCATTATTTTACGTATGTGTTTTTCCCAAGGAAAGATCATGTGTAAGTCTAATTCCGAGAAATTTATGGATTCCACATTTCTAAATTCATTTTTAATAATTTTCTAAGTCCAAGGACGCAATATATTCTTTTTCCAAAGGTTCATAATTACATATTTTTAAAAGCTAAAATCTAACTGGCATGTATTACACATTTTTTAATTGCTTGTACGTCATCAGTTAAATTGGTTTATCGGTTGGGAATAGAATTTCCAAATACACGTCAACGCTATGGGTAAAGACGCGATGCTTACATTTTACCAACTTATTGATATCAAGTATGTACAGAAGGAACAGGAGTTGACCTATCACCGTACCTTATGGGGAAACCCGAAGTGACTTCAATTGCCGGGGAGGGTACAGCATCCAAACCAACCCTTTGCACCCGTTCATGTAGAATTTATTTAATCATGGAATAATATTAGTTTATCACATAAGATATTAATTTCACAATTAGTTTTTTATGAGACCCCTCGTCAAAGGCTTTGTTGAAATAGAGAAATATGGCATCCATTGATTATTATTTTCGCCTGAAGCTAAAATATCGTGGGAAAAGTGTGGATGCTAAGTTGCACAAGATCTGCCATTTCTGAAAAGATGCTGATCATTGGGCAATACATCCGGGAGTAATAGATTTGTCGTAAATAAGAAGGGAATTTATTATTTTGATCATCATGTCAACAAGCTTGTCAAGAAACAAATTGTGTGTACAGTTTAAGGAAAGTTATACGAAATGTATTACTTGTGATGGTTACGAGTGCTATTGGATTGTTTTTTGCGGGTGGCAAACGTTAAAAAAGTCATCCTCTCGATTCGAATAACCTCCGAGTTTTTGCGAAGGATAAAAGTGGCAGAATTGTCATATCTGCGACTACCTCTAAGCACATAGGAAGAGTTAGGTGATCTATTCGTTCGGCAGTGCTTGGAGATATGTTTGAGGGGAAATGGAATATGGGGAGGATAGAAAGGATGTCTCGTAGCGAGTGGGGGATGTTTTCAGCAGGCTTCCTCGCGAAGGGGGTGTGGGAGGAGGAGAGAGACTCACGTCTTGGAAGGCGGGGTTGCTGTCAACGGTCGCGACGATCTGGGCGAATTCGGGCGACTTCATGTAGGCGAAGGCCTCCTGCACCTCGGGGTCGTTCTGCAGGTGGTTGGCGACGATGCCGAGGACCTTGTCGAGGGGGATGAGGGCCATGAACTCCTTGAAGAGGTCGTCGAGATGGGAGGAGACGCGGGCGGTCCTGGATCCCCATCCGAAGAAGTCGTCGATAATCTTCTGGATAGCTTCGTAGTCGACGCCGTGGGCCTTGAGGCGGGCCAGCAAGTCCTGGTACTCGGGCATGGCCTTGACTTGGGCGACCAGCTCTGCGAACTCGGGGGCCCTGAGCTTGGCGACGAGGGCCAGGAAGTCGGGGTCCTTCATGAGCGTGTTGTTGAAGAAATCCTCCATTTCAGCGACGGGGAGGACGGCGAGTATTTCCTCGATCATGCTGTTGATGGACCTGGAGTGGCGGCGGCTGAGGAGAGGGGGGTTGACGTGTGGAAGGCCGAAGATGTCGTGGATCATGTTGATGTAGGAGTAGACGTCGACGCCGGCGCTGTAGACGTACTGCAGCAGCTGCAGGGAGATAAAGATGCCATTGCAATTGTGATGCGATTTCGACGGATGTAAATGAAGAAATTTAGATTGCCCTTAGTACAGTGGTGTTCGTGATTCCTTTTCTAATTTTTTTCTATTAGTTTATTGAAGATGTAGAAGATTACTTTTAATTGTTTTTTTTAAAGGTATATGGTTCTGTATTGAATATGTTAATTATTATTGGAAAGTAGTGCTGTAAAAATTAAATTGTGGAATATTATCTTGATTTTCACTTAGGTGAAATTAGTTTCTATAAAGTAAGTCCATATCTTCTATATCTTCGGAAAAAAGTCTAGAATGCAATTTGAAATAATCCAAGATTAATCCTTTTATATTTAGGGGCGAATGTTTAATATTTTCTCACCGCTAAACTTAGTTTATGTATGTGTATATGCTTTATGATTCACAAAGACATTCAAATTGTGGGAGCTATCGTCTTGGAATTTCAAAACCACATACAAAAATGCACTGGCATAAACATAAATCTTTTTTCCTAGGGCCCTAATGTGGGTGATTTTTCTATCATCTCTTTTTATCCGTAAAAAAGCATAATATACTGAGGATATATTTTTTTTAGTTTATTTTTATGTTGCTTACTCACAAGGTAGTAGGTTGTTTGGCTTCGTAGGTATGGCATCAACTTTTCTATCTTGAATCTTTTTGTCATGTATATCTTAAATTTTATGACTACTTCATCAATGAAGCAATTTTTAACTTGGAAAAATATGTATATATTTCGAAAGAGAGCTAATGGACCTGGCACTTACACTTCAAATGAAATGTATACAAATAAGTGAATGGCTCTTTTGTGGTGTGCTACGCTCTTTGGTTTTACTTCATGAGAGGTCGATTTACGTATTAAAACATAATTTTTTCCGTTTTATTCATTGACTATAACCTCGTGGGCCTTATTGCGCTGTAAGTTAATAATTATTTTAGCTTATTCTGTTTTCCATTAATTGAGAATGCGAAATATATTATTTTCTTTAATAATATAGATAATTTTTAAGTTTTGTTAGTTATTTTAGGCGTTTCTTTCCGGACAATCTCTCAAAATCAATTATTTTAGCGAAAATGTTATGCTAAGATATCGTAAATTCTCCAAAATGAGGAATTTGCTTTGAAATTTATTGGTCTTTCTTCGGGTTTTTTCGATGCCTTGCAAAGATCTACAAATGAAAGCATGGAGAAAGTGGTATTTTTTTTCTAGAAATGACCATGAATGCCAATATGTTATTGTAAGGGCAATGAAGTTGTGTAAGCACAGAATGGCAGCTAATTCAAATAGCAAGGTCAGTCGTTATTTTCAGAACGGACTGATAGGATTATTAAATGCGGCATTCCTAAGATAGTCAGATGAATTATAGAATTATTTAATAACTATATCAAAATAAATTGGGGAACTCACTCATACGCAGACTGTTGGAACGAATGTGTTTAAAATGGGTTAAATGTGTACAATCATTAACTCAGTCGAATGGAATGAATAAATACTTCATAATATGACCTCAATTGAGGCCACTGGAATGAATGATGAATATGGATTATTCTTCCTTTTGATTCGAATAACCTCCGAGTGTTAGCGAAAGGATAAAAGAGCCAGAATTGTCATATCTGCGACTACCTCTAAGCACATAGGAAGAGTTAGGTGATCCATCGTTCGGCAGTGCTTGAAATTAGCTAAAGGGGAAATGGAATATGGGGAGGATAGAAAGGAGGCCTCTTAGCGAGTGGGGGATGTTTTCAGCAGGCTTCCTCGCGAAGTGGGTGTGGGAGGAGGAGAGAGACTCACGTCTTGGAAGGCGGGGTTGCTGTCAACGGTCGCGACGATCTGGGCGAATTCGGGCGACTTCATGTAGGCGAAGGCCTCCTGCACCTCGGGGTCGTTCTGCAGGTGGTTGGCGACGATGCCGAGGATCTTGTCGAGGGGGATGAGGGCCATGAACTCCTTGAAGAGGTCGTCGAGATGGGAGGAGACGCGGGCGGTCCTGGATCCCCATCCGAAGAAGTCGTCGATAATCTTCTGGATAGCTTCGTAGTCGACGCCGTGGGCCTTGAGGCGGGCCAGCAAGTCCTGGTACTCGGGCATGGCTTTGACTTGGGCGACCAGCTCTGCGAACTCGGGGGCCCTGAGCTTGGCGACGAGGGCCAGGAAGTCGGGGTCCTTCATGAGCGTGTTGTTGAAGAAATCCTCCATTTCAGCGACGGGGAGGACGGCGAGTATTTCCTCGATCATGCTGTTGATGGACCTGGAGTGGCGGCGGCTGAGGAGAGGGGGGTTGACGTGTGGAAGGCCGAAGATGTCGTGGATCATGTTGATGTAGGAGTAGACGTCGACGCCGGCGCTGTAGACGTACTGCAGCAGCTGTAGGGAGATAAAGATGCCATTGCGATTGTGATGCGATTTCGACGGATGTAACCGAATTGTTTGTATTGCCCTTAGTACAGTGGTTTGCGTGATTACACTTTTGAAGTTTTTCCATTCGTTTATTTATGAGGAAGAAGTTTATTTTTAATTGTGTTTTCAAAGGTAATTTGGTCTGTATCGAAAAGTTGCATTAGTATTCGCACAAATCAGGTCCCAAATATGGGTATGGAATACTGTGAGTATATTCTGGTGGAGGATGGTTGGTTCAAGACAATGGTTTAACTCAATATCGAAGTCCCACATAGATTTTTAAAATTTGTACCTGAGCACAGGTTTGGCATCGCCTCTTAGCGGGAAATGTGTAGACTTCAAAATAAAATTGGTATATTGTCATCACCTTCCTCCTCTGATATGTGAATTTCAACAGCAAATTGTCCATGAGAACATTGGACACGGATTTTACACTAGAGTGTCAGCAAAGTTATCCAAAGTTATTGATTTTTATATAAAATATTTAGAAAGACATATATAATAATAAATTGATGGTTTTATGTTGGAACACAATGTCTCACATTTATCTACGTCATATCTTGCAAGGTTCCATAAAGGTGTGTGGCAGGGATTGAATTCAAACAACATGCACTATATATTATTCTAAAAAAATTGGCAATAAAATTCTCGTCTAAACTTTAATATTTTTAACAGATATAAAATCAGAGCAAGCATGTAATATAATTATGTTATTTGGGTTAGCTTTAATTCCATATACGAACATGAAACTAACTATGCTGTCAACACATATTCTAGTTTGGATATGTATTCCCGTATTCATTACCCTAATTGTACGAGGAAAGAAGGACACTTAAAATCTGTAAGTTTGGCTATCAATTTCTCTATTTCTATGACATTATGATCCAGTCTACGAAAGTAAGGTGGAGTTCGCAAAATATTTTTAACACGACCAAGGAAAATATTAGCTTGGAATTCACTTAAGAAATTAAGTGTAATTTACCCTTGCGATGTGACGATGATTCCTATTTTCTTTCTTTCAATAGACTGCTTACGCTAATATAGTTACCGTACCTTTACAAATCTTTCCAATCTTCTCCCTTCACGTTAAAGTTCGTCATTTAGCCCTATTTCTTATGGATCCCATATACTGGCAGCGTATTCCAAATGAGTTCCTACGAATAGTGTGACTCATTATTTTACGTATGTGTTTACCCAAGGAAAGATCATGTGTCAGTCAAATTCCGAGATATTTATGGACTCCACATTTATAAATTCATTATTACTAATTTTCTAAATGCTAAGACGTAAACAATTCCTTATCTAAAAGTTCATTATCACATATTTGTAAAACTGAAATCTAACTTCCATGTATTACACATTTTCTAATTTCTTGTACGTCATCAGTTAAATTGGTTTATCGGTTGGGAATAGAATTTCCAAATACACGTCTACGCTATGGGTAAAGACGCGATGCTTACATTTTACCAACTTATTGATATCAAGTATGTACAGAAGGAACAGGAGTTGACCTATCACCGTACCTTATGGGAAACCGGAAGAGACTTCAATTGCCGGGGATGGTACAGCATCCAAACCAACCCTTTGCACCCGTTCATGTAGAATTTATTTAATCATGAAATAATATTAGTTTAACACATAAGATTTTAATTTCACAATTAGTTTTTTATGAGACCCCTCGTCAAAGGCTTTGTTGAAATAGAGAAATATGGCATCCATTGTTTGTTATTTACGCCTGAAGCTAAAATATCGTGGGAAAAGAGTGGATGCTAAGTTACCCATGATCTGCCATTTCTGAAAAGATGCTGATCATTGGGCAATAAATCCTGGAGTAATAGATTTGTCGCAAATAAGAAGGGAGTTTATTATTTTGATCATCATGTCAACAAGCTTGTCAAGAAACATATTGTGTGTTCAGTTTAAGGAAAGTTATACGAAATGTATTACTTGTGATGGTTACGAGTGCAATTGGATTGTTTTTTTACGGGTGGCAAGCATTGACAAATTCTTCCTCTCGATTCGAATAACCTCCGCGTTTTTGCGAAGGATAAAAGTGGCAGAATTGTCATATCTGCGACTACCTCTAAGCACATAGGAAGAGTTAGGTGATCCATTCGTTCGGCAGTGCTTGAAATTAGCTAAAGGGGAAATGGAATATGGGGAGGATAGAAAGGAGGCCTCTTAGCGAGTGGGGGATGTTTTCAGCAGGCTTCCTCGCGAAGGGGGTGTGGGAGGAGGAGAGAGACTCACGTCTTGGAAGGCGGGGTTGCTGTCAACGGTCGCGACGATCTGGGCGAATTCGGGCGACTTCATGTAGGCGAAGGCCTCCTGCACCTCGGGGTCGTTCTGCAGGTGGTTGGCGACGATGCCGAGGACCTTGTCGAGGGGGATGAGGGCCATGAACTCCTTGAAGAGGTCGTCGAGATGGGAGGAGACGCGGGCGGTCCTGGATCCCCATCCGAAGAAGTCGTCGATAATCTTCTGGATAGCTTCGTAGTCGACGCCGTGGGCCTTGAGGCGGGCCAGCAAGTCCTGGTACTCGGGCATGGCCTTGACTTGGGCGACCAGCTCTGCGAACTCGGGGGCCCTGAGCTTGGCGACGAGGGCCAGGAAGTCGGGGTCCTTCATGAGCGTGTTGTTGAAGAAATCCTCCATTTCAGCGACGGGGAGGACGGCGAGTATTTCCTCGATCATGCTGTTGATGGACCTGGAGTGGCGGCGGCTGAGGAGAGGGGGGTTGACGTGTGGAAGGCCGAAGATGTCGTGGATCATGTTGATGTAGGAGTAGACGTCGACGCCGGCGCTGTAGACGTACTGCAGCAGCTGCAGGGAGATAAAGATGCCATTGCAATAGTGATGCGATTTTGACGGATGTAAATGAAGAAATTTAATTGCCCTTAGTACAGTTGTGTGCGTATTTTTTTCGCTAATTTTTTTCCATTCGTTTATTTATGAGGAAGAAGTTTACTTTTAATTGTGTTTTTAAAGGTAATTTGGTCTGTATCGAAAAGTTTCATTAGTAATCGCGACAAATCGGGTCCCAATTATGGTTGTTAAATACTGTGAGTATATTCCGGTGGAGGCAGCTTCATTCTAGAAATTGGTTTAATTCAAATTTAGAAGTCTCATATAGAATTTTAACCAGAGTATATCTGATCAGGTTTGTCATCGACTCCAAGCTGGTATGTGCAAACTGTTTATTAAATTGATATTTGTTCATCACCTTTCTCGTTTAATATATATATTTTTAACTCTGCAAGTCGTCTATAGGAACAATATACACGGACCTTTGACTATAGTGGCAGTAAATTTATCTAAAGTTAATTATTTTAACTAAAATATTTTGAAAGACATATATAATTATAAAATGATGGTGTTATGTTGAACACAATGTCCCACATTTATAAATATAATACCCTGCAAGGTACCATAACATTGAGTGGCAGCAGGTGAATTCACAATAACATGCCCTTTATAATATTCTTTAAAAATTGGCAATGATATTCTGGTCTTAACGTTAATATTCTTAGCAGATATAACAGGAGAGCTAGGGTGCAATATAAATATGTTATTTAGGTTAGCCAAAATTCCATATACCAACACGTATCTAACTATGATAGCAATTGATACTCTATTATTGGATGTGTTTTCCGTTATTCATATCCCTAATTGTTCGAGGAAAGAAGGACCCTTTGAATCTGTCATTTCGGCAATCAATTTCTCTAATTCTATGATATTATGATCCAGTCTACTAAAATAAGGTGGAGTTCGCAAAATATTTTCAGCATCATCATTAAAAGTATTAGCTTGGAATTTATTTAAGAAATTTAGTATAATTTCAACTTGCGATATGACGATGATACCTATTATCATTCTTTTAATAGACTGTTTACGCTAATATAGTTATCGTACCTTCCGTTTACAAATCTTTCTGACCTTCGCTCTTCAAGTTCGTTATTTAGGCCTATTTACTATGAATCCCATATGCTGGCATCGTATTCCAAATGAGGTCTGACAAGGCAAAAGTAGTTGATTTCTCGTACATATTGGTCATATTTTCCCAGTAATCTTTTGATGAATCCCAAGTAACGAATAGTGTGACCCATTATTAAACGAATGTGTTTACTAAAGGAAAAATCATGTGTCAGTCTAATTCCGAGATATTTATGGACTCCACATTTATGAATTCATTATTACTAATTTTCTAAGTGCTAGGACGTAAACAATTCCTTATCTAAAAGTTCATTATCACATAAGTTTTAAAACTGAAATCTAATTTCCATGTATTACACATTTGCTAATTGCTTGTTCGTAATAATTTAAAACTCTTTTAGCGTTTAGGAATAGAATTTCCAAATACACTGCTGCGTCATCGGAAAATTGACGAAGTTTATTTTTTACCAACTTATTGATATAGGGTATGCACAGAAGGAACATGAGTTGACCTACACAATTCCGTATGGGTTCCCCGAAGTGACTTCAATTGTCGGGGAGTGTACACCATCAAAAACAACTCTTTGCACCCGATCATGTAGAATTCATATACTAATGATATAATATTAGTTAAAGCTATAAGATTTTAATTCCACAATTAGTTTTTAATGAAACCCTTCGTCAAAAACTTTCTAGAAATGGAGAAATATGGCATCCATTGATTATTATTTCGCATGAAGCTAAAACATCGTAGGAAAAGACTGCATGCTAAGTTGCGCATGATCTTCTCTTCCAGAAGCCATGCTGAACATAGGGAAATAAATCCTAGCTCTATAGATATGGCGTAGATAACTAAGGATATAATTACTTTTTGATCGTCATGTCAACAAGCTTGTCAAGAAACAAGTTATGTGTTCAGTTTAAGGAAAGTCATACGAAATGTATTACTTGTGATGGTTACGAGTGCAATTGGATTGCTTTTTACGGGTGGCAAACGTTAAAAAAATAATCCTCAGGATTCGAATAACCGAGTTTTTGCGAAGGATAAAAGTGGCAGAATTGTCATATCTGCGACTACCTCTAAGCGCATAGGAAGAGTTAGGTGATCCATTCGTTCGGCAGTGCTTGAAATTAGCTAAAGGGGAAATGGAATATGGGGAGGATAGAAAGGAGGCCTCTTAGCGAGTGGGGCATATTTTCAGCAGGCTTCCTCGCGAAGGGGGTGTGGGAGGAGGAGAGAGACTCACGTCTTGGAAGGCGGGGTTGCTGTCAACGGTCGCGACGATCTGGGCGAATTCGGGCGACTTCATGTAGGCGAAGGCCTCCTGCACCTCGGGGTCGTTCTGCAGGTGGTTGGCGACGATGCCGAGGATCTTGTCGAGGGGGATGAGGGCCATGAACTCCTTGAAGAGGTCGTCGAGATGGGAGGAGACGCGGGCGGTCCTGGATCCCCATCCGAAGAAGTCGTCGATAATCTTCTGGATAGCTTCGTAGTCGACGCCGTGGGCCTTGAGGCGGGCCAGCAAGTCCTGGTACTCGGGCATGGCCTTGACTTGGGCGACCAGCTCTGCGAACTCGGGGGCCCTGAGCTTGGCGACGAGGGCCAGGAAGTCGGGGTCCTTCATGAGCGTGTTGTTGAAGAAATCCTCCATTTCAGCGACGGGGAGGACGGCGAGTATTTCCTCGATCATGCTGTTGATGGACCTGGAGTGGCGGCGGCTGAGGAGAGGGGGGTTGACGTGTGGAAGGCCGAAGATGTCGTGGATCATGTTGATGTAGGAGTAGACGTCGACCCCGGCGCTGTAGACGTACTGCAGCAGCTGCAAGGAGATAAAGATGCCATTGCAATTGTGATGCGATTTCGAAGGATGTAACCGAATTGTTTAAATTGCCGTTAGTGCAGTGGTGTGCGTGATTATTTTTCTGAAGTTTTTCCATTCGTTTATTTAAGTGGAAGAATATTTCTTTTAATTCTTTCTTTAAAGGTATATATGTTAGTGTCGAAAATGTTCATTAATATTTGCAAACAGCTACGTAAAAATTAAGATTAATGAATATGGTGTTGATTTTGAAATATTGGAAATTTGTTTCTATAAAGTAAGTTCATACCCTAAATCTTGTGAAAGAAATCCCTAAAATTGAATTTTTAATAATCCAAGAATTATGCTTATATTCTCAGGTTTGAATGTTTAATATTCTTTCACTGCTATATTTAATTTTATATATGCATATATGTAAGAGTATTAATATGATTCACTAAGACATTCGAAGGGCGGGAACTATTACCTTGAAAATTCAATACCACATACAAAACAGTTACATTTTCCTAGGGCCCTAATGTGGGACATTTTTCTATCAACTCTTTTTTTCCGTAAAAAAGTATAGTATACTGAGGAGAAGTTTGTTTTTTGTTTATTTTTATGTTCCTTACTCACATGGTAGTGGGTAATTTAGCTTCGTAGGTAATGAGCTATGGCTTCATGACTTATGTATTGAATTCGATTGTGTTTTCATCTTTAGGAATGTTTACAATTAGAGTTTTTGTCAGGTATATCTTATATTTTGGACTACTTCATCAATGAAACCATTTGTTACTCTGAAAATGATGTATATATTTCGAATGAGAACTAATTGACGTGGCACTTACACTCTAAGTCAAATCTATGCCAATCAGTGAATTTCACTTTTGTGGTGTGATACGCTCTTTGGGTGTACTTCATGAGAGGTCGGTTTACGTAACAAAATAAACATTTTCCGTTGTTATCCGTTGACTGTAACCTCTTAGGCCTTTTCGCAATTTTATGAATAATTATTTCACAATATTATATTTTCCATCGTTGGAGAATGCGAAAAATATTCTATTCTTCAATAAGATACGTAATTTTTTCAATAATAATTTTTTAATGAATTGTCTTTCATTGTAAGTGATTTTTCCGTATAAACTTTCAAAATGTATTATTTTAGCAAAAATGTTATCCAATGAAATCCAAATTTCACCAACATGTGCAATTGGCGTTGTAATTTATTGGTCTTTCTTTTCGGTTCTTTGATGCGTTGACAAATCTACGAATGGAAATATCAAGGAAGTAGTCATTTTTTCCCAGGAAAAGCCGTGAACTGCAATATGTTTATTGCAAGGGCATGGAAAGTATATAAGCACTGAATGGAAGCTGATTCAAATAGCAAGGTCAGTCGTTATATTCCGAACAGACTGATAGGTTTTTTTATGCGACATTTCTAAGATTATTCAGATGAGTTATAGAATTTAGTTTACAACTGTATCAAATACAATTGCAGAAAAAATACATGCGCAGACTAATGGAACGCATGTGTTTAAAATAGGATAAATGTACATAATCATTAAGTCACTCGATTTAAATGATTGAATACTGCACAATATTACCTCATCTGAAGCCACTGGAATGAATGATGAATATGGAATCATCGTAAGTAACGTTTTCATTCAGATGAAATCCCGAAACGAAGCCATTGAAAATACAATGTTATGTATCAAGGAGGTATGAAATAAATAGAAGACACCCATTTCACAGTAGCATGTTAGCAAGTTAACCGTTAGCTATTCCTTTGTAATGGAAAACATTTTGAAAGATATATATAGGTATATTTAGACGCATGCGTATGTAAGAAAGGAAATAATTACTTATTGGCCATTATGTCGACAAGTTTGTGATGTAAACAGGTTGGATTTCAGTTTAAGGAAAGACATTGGAGACGTATTACTTGTAATGGTTACGAGAACAATTGTAGTGTTTTTTTTACGGGTGGCAATCATTGACATATTCATCCTCTCGAATCGACTATCCTCAGAGTTTTTGCGAAGGATAAAAGTGCCAGAATTGTCATATCTGCGACTACCTCTAAGCGCATAGGAAGAGTTAGGTGATCCATTCGTTCGGCAGTGCTTGAAATTAGCTAAAGGGGAAATGGAGTATGGAGAGGATAGAAAGGAGGTCTCTTAGCGAGTGGGGGATGTTTTCAGCAGGCTTCCTCGCGAAGTGGGTGTGGGAGGAGAGAGACTCACGTCTTGGAAGGCGGGGTTGCTGTCAACGGTCGCGACGATCTGGGCGAATTCGGGTGACTTCATGTAGGCGAAGGCCTCCTGCACCTCGGGGTCGTTCTGCAGGTGGTTGGCGACGATGCCGAGGATCTTGTCGAGGGGGATGAGGGCCATGAACTCCTTGAAGAGGTCGTCGAGATGGGAGGAGACGCGGGCGGTCCTGGATCCCCATCCGAAGAAGTCGTCGATAATCTTCTGGATAGCTTCGTAGTCGACGCCGTGGGCCTTGAGGCGGGCCAGCAAGTCCTGGTACTCGGGCATGGCCTTGACTTGGGCGACCAGCTCTGCGAACTCGGGGGCCCTGAGCTTGGCGACGAGGGCCAGGAAGTCGGGGTCCTTCATGAGCGTGTTGTTGAAGAAATCCTCCATTTCAGCGACGGGGAGGACGGCGAGTATTTCCTCGATCATGCTGTTGATGGACCTGGAGTGGCGGCGGCTGAGGAGAGGGGGGTTGACGTGTGGAAGGCCGAAGATGTCGTGGATCATGTTGATGTAGGAGTAGACGTCGACCCCGGCGCTGTAGACGTACTGCAGCAGCTGCAAGGAGATAAAGATGCCATTGCAATTGTGATGCGATTTCGAAGGATGTAACCGAATTGTTTAAATTGCCGTTAGTGCAGTGGTGTGCGTGATTATTTTTCTGAAGTTTTTCCATTCGTTTATTTAAGTGGAAGAATATTTCTTTTAATTCTTTCTTTAAAGGTATATATGTTAGTGTCGAAAATGTTCATTAATATTTGCAAACAGCTACGTAAAAATTAAGATTAATGAATATGGTGTTGATTTTGAAATATTGGAAATTTGTTTCTATAAAGTAAGTTCATACCCTAAATCTTGTGAAAGAAATCCCTAAAATTGAATTTTTAATAATCCAAGAATTATGCTTATATTCTCAGGTTTGAATGTTTAATATTCTTTCACTGCTATATTTAATTTTATATATGCATATATGTAAGAGTATTAATATGATTCACTAAGACATTCGAAGGGCGGGAACTATTACCTTGAAAATTCAATACCACATACAAAACAGTTACATTTTCCTAGGGCCCTAATGTGGGACATTTTTCTATCAACTCTTTTTTTCCGTAAAAAAGTATAGTATACTGAGGAGAAGTTTGTTTTTTGTTTATTTTTATGTTCCTTACTCACATGGTAGTGGGTAATTTAGCTTCGTAGGTAATGAGCTATGGCTTCATGACTTATGTATTGAATTCGATTGTGTTTTCATCTTTAGGAATGTTTACAATTAGAGTTTTTGTCAGGTATATCTTATATTTTGGACTACTTCATCAATGAAACCATTTGTTACTCTGAAAATGATGTATATATTTCGAATGAGAACTAATTGACGTGGCACTTACACTCTAAGTCAAATCTATGCCAATCAGTGAATTTCACTTTTGTGGTGTGATACGCTCTTTGGGTGTACTTCATGAGAGGTCGGTTTACGTAACAAAATAAACATTTTCCGTTGTTATCCGTTGACTGTAACCTCTTAGGCCTTTTCGCAATTTTATGAATAATTATTTCACAATATTATATTTTCCATCGTTGGAGAATGCGAAAAATATTCTATTCTTCAATAAGATACGTAATTTTTTCAATAATAATTTTTTAATGAATTGTCTTTCATTGTAAGTGATTTTTCCGTATAAACTTTCAAAATGTATTATTTTAGCAAAAATGTTATCCAATGAAATCCAAATTTCACCAACATGTGCAATTGGCGTTGTAATTTATTGGTCTTTCTTTTCGGTTCTTTGATGCGTTGACAAATCTACGAATGGAAATATCAAGGAAGTAGTCATTATTTTCCCAGGAAAAGCCGTGAACTGCAATATGTTTATTGCAAGGGCATGGAAAGTATATAAGCACTGAATGGAAGCTGATTCAAATAGCAAGGTCAGTCGTTATATTCCGAACAGACTGATAGGTTTTTTTATGCGACATTTCTAAGATTATTCAGATGAGTTATAGAATTTAGTTTACAACTGTATCAAATACAATTGCAGAAAAAATACATGCGCAGACTAATGGAACGCATGTGTTTAAAATAGGATAAATGTACATAATCATTAAGTCACTCGATTTAAATGATTGAATACTGCACAATATTACCTCATCTGAAGCCACTGGAATGAATGATGAATATGGAATCATCGTAAGTAACGTTTTCATTCAGATGAAATCCCGAAACGAAGCCATTGAAAATACAATGTTATGTATCAAGGAGGTATGAAATAAATAGAAGACACCCATTTCACAGTAGCATGTTAGCAAGTTAACCGTTAGCTATTCCTTTGTAATGGAAAACATTTTGAAAGATATATATAGGTATATTTAGACGCATGCGTATGTAAGAAAGGAAATAATTACTTATTGGCCATTATGTCGACAAGTTTGTGATGTAAACAGGTTGGATTTCAGTTTAAGGAAAGACATTGGAGACGTATTACTTGTAATGGTTACGAGAACAATTGTAGTGTTTTTTTTACGGGTGGCAATCATTGACATATTCATCCTCTCGAATCGACTATCCTCAGAGTTTTTGCGAAGGATAAAAGTGCCAGAATTGTCATATCTGCGACTACCTCTAAGCGCATAGGAAGAGTTAGGTGATCCATTCGTTCGGCAGTGCTTGAAATTAGCTAAAGGGGAAATGGAGTATGGAGAGGATAGAAAGGAGGTCTCTTAGCGAGTGGGGGATGTTTTCAGCAGGCTTCCTCGCGAAGTGGGTGTGGGAGGAGAGAGACTCACGTCTTGGAAGGCGGGGTTGCTGTCAACGGTCGCGACGATCTGGGCGAATTCGGGTGACTTCATGTAGGCGAAGGCCTCCTGCACCTCGGGGTCGTTCTGCAGGTGGTTGGCGACGATGCCGAGGATCTTGTCGAGGGGGATGAGGGCCATGAACTCCTTGAAGAGGTCGTCGAGATGGGAGGAGACGCGGGCGGTCCTGGATCCCCATCCGAAGAAGTCGTCGATAATCTTCTGGATAGCTTCGTAGTCGACGCCGTGGGCCTTGAGGCGGGCCAGCAAGTCCTGGTACTCGGGCATGGCCTTGACTTGGGCGACCAGCTCTGCGAACTCGGGGGCCCTGAGCTTGGCGACGAGGGCCAGGAAGTCGGGGTCCTTCATGAGCGTGTTGTTGAAGAAATCCTCCATTTCAGCGACGGGGAGGACGGCGAGTATTTCCTCGATCATGCTGTTGATGGACCTGGAGTGGCGGTGGCTGAGGAGAGGGGGGTTGACGTGTGGAAGGCCGAAGATGTCGTGGATCATGTTGATGTAGGAGTAGACGTCGACGCCGGCGCTGTAGACGTACTGCAGCAGCTGTAGGGAGATAAAGATGCCATTGCAATTGTGATGCGATTTCGACGGATGTAACCGAAGAAATTTATATTGCCGTTGGTAGAGTGCTGTGCGTGATTCCTTTTATAATTCTTTTCTATTAGTTTATTGAAGACGAAGAAGATTACTTTTAATTGTTTTTAAAGGTATATGGTTCTGTATTGAATATGTTAATTATTATTCACAAATAGTGCTGTAAAAATTAAATTGTGGAATATTATCTCGATTTTCACTTCGGTGAAATTAGTTTCTATTAAGTAAATCCACACCTTTTTAATCTTCGGAAAAAAGTCTATAATTCAATTTGAAATAATCAAAGAATAATCCTTTTATTCTAGGTGCGAATGTTCAATATTTTCTCACTGCTAATCTTAATTTTATGTATGCTTATATGCATTATGATCCAGAAAGACATTCAAATTGTGGGAGCTTTCATCTTGGAATTTCAAAACGACATACAAAAATGCACTGGCACAAACATAAATATATTTTCCTAGGGCCCTAATGTGGGTCATTTTTCTATCATCTCTTTTGTTCCGTAAAAAAGCATAGTATATTGAGGAGAAATTTTTTTTAAGGTTATATTTATGTTGCTTACTCACATGGTAGTAGGTTTTTGGCTTCGTAGGTATGGCATCAACTTTTCTACCTGGATCTTTTTGTCATGTATATCTTAAATTTAATGACTGCTTCATCAATGAAGCAATTTTTAACTTGGAAAAATATGTATATATTTCGAAAGAGAGCTAATGGACCTGGCACTTACACTTCAAATGAAATGTATACAAATAAGTGAATGGCTCTTTTGTGGTGTGCTACGCTCTTTGGTTTTACTTCATGAGAGGTCGATTTACGTATTAAAACACAATTTTTTCCGCTATTATTCATTGACTGTAACCTCGTAGGCCTTATTGCGCTGTAAGTTAATAATTATTTTAGCTTATTCTGTTTTCCATTAATTGAGAATGCGAAATATATTATTTTCTTTAATAATATAGATAATTTTTAAGTAATGTTTGTCATTTTAGGGTTTTTTTTTCCGGACAATCTCTCAAAATCTATTATTTTAGCGAAAATGTTATGCTAAGATATCGTAAATTATCCAAAATGTGGAATTGGCTTTGAAATTTCTTGGTCTTTCTTTCGGTTTTTTCGTTGCTTTGCAAAATCTACGAATGGAAGCATAGGGAAAGTGGTAATTTTTTTTTCTAGAAATGACCATGAATGCCAATATGTTATTGTAAGGGCAATGAAGTTGTGTAAGCACAGAATGGCAGCTGATTCAAATAGCTAGGTCAGTCGTTACATTCAGAACGGACTGATAGGTTTATTTCATGCGGCATTCCTAAGATTATTCAGATGAATTATTGAATTTAGTTTAATACTCTATCAAAATAAATTGGGGAGCACACTCATACGCAGACTGTTGGAACGAATGTGTTTAAAATGGATAAAATGTATACAATCATTAAGTCAGTCAAATGGAATGACTAAATATGACCTCAATTGAGGCCACTGGAATGAATGATGAATATGGGTTATTAATCCTCTAGATTAAATCCCCTCCGAGTGTTTGCGTAGGTTAAAAGTGGCAGAATTGTCATATCTGCGACTACCTCTAAGCACATAGGAAGAGTTAGGTGATCCATTCGTTCGGCAGTGCTTGAAATTAGCTAAAGGGGAAATGGAATATGGGGAGGATAGAAAGGAGGCCTCTTAGCGAGTGGGTGGGATGCAAGCTTGTCAAGAAACAAGTTATGTGTTCAGTTTAAGGAAAGTCATACGAAATGTATTACTTGTGATGGTTACGATTGCAATTGGATTGCTTTTTACGGGTGGCAAACGTTAAAAAAATAATCCTCAGGATTCGAATAACCTCCGAGTTTTTGCGAAGGATAAAAGTGGCAGAATTGTCATATCTGCGACTACCTCTAAGCACATAGGAAGAGTTAGGTGATCTATTCGTTCGGCAGTGCTTGGAGATATGTTTGAGGGGAAATGGAATATGGGGAGGATAGAAAGGATGTCTCGTAGCGAGTGGGGGATGTTTTCAGCAGGCTTCCTCGCGAAGGGGGTGTGGGAGGAGGAGAGAGACTCACGTCTTGGAAGGCGGGGTTGCTGTCAACGGTCGCGACGATCTGGGCGAATTCGGGCGACTTCATGTAGGCGAAGGCCTCCTGCACCTCGGGGTCGTTCTGCAGGTGGTTGGCGACGATGCCGAGGACCTTGTCGAGGGGGATGAGGGCCATGAACTCCTTGAAGAGGTCGTCGAGATGGGAGGAGACGCGGGCGGTCCTGGATCCCCATCCGAAGAAGTCGTCGATAATCTTCTGGATAGCTTCGTAGTCGACGCCGTGGGCCTTGAGGCGGGCCAGCAAGTCCTGGTACTCGGGCATGGCCTTGACTTGGGCGACCAGCTCTGCGAACTCGGGGGCCCTGAGCTTGGCGACGAGGGCCAGGAAGTCGGGGTCCTTCATGAGCGTGTTGTTGAAGAAATCCTCCATTTCAGCGACGGGGAGGACGGCGAGTATTTCCTCGATCATGCTGTTGATGGACCTGGAGTGGCGGCGGCTGAGGAGAGGGGGGTTGACGTGTGGAAGGCCGAAGATGTCGTGGATCATGTTGATGTAGGAGTAGACGTCGACGCCGGCGCTGTAGACGTACTGCAGCAGCTGCAGGGAGATAAAGATGCCATTGCAATTGTGATGCGATTTCGACGGATGTAACCGAAGAAATTTATATTGCCGTTGGTAGAGTGCTGTGCGTGATTCCTTTTATAATTCTTTTCTATTAGTTTATTGAAGACGAAGAAGATTACTTTTAATTGTTTTTAAAGGTATATGGTTCTGTATTGAATATGTTAATTATTATTCACAAATAGTGCTGTAAAAATTAAATTGTGGAATATTATCTCGATTTTCACTTCGGTGAAATTAGTTTCTATTAAGAAAATCCACACCTTTTTAATCTTCGGAAAAAAGTCTATAATTCAATTTGAAATAATCAAAGAATAATCCTTTTATTCTAGGTGCGAATGTTCAATATTTTCTCACTGCTAATCTTAATTTTATGTATGCTTTTATGCATTATGATCCAGAAAGACATTCAAATTGTGGGAGCTTTCATCTTGGAATTTCAAAACGACATACAAAAATGCACTGGCACAAACATAAATATATTTTCCTAGGGCCCTAATGTGGGTCATTTTTCTATCATCTCTTTTGTTCCGTAAAAAAGCATAGTATATTGAGGAGAAATTTTTTTTAAGGTTATATTTATGTTGCTTACTCACATGGTAGTAGGTTTTTGGCTTCGTAGGTATGGCATCAACTTTTCTACCTGGATCTTTTTGTCATGTATATCTTAAATTTAATGACTGCTTCATCAATGAAGCAATTTTTAACTTGGAAAAATATGTATATATTTCGAAAGAGAGCTAATGGACCTGGCACTTACACTTCAAATGAAATGTATACAAATAAGTGAATGGCTCTTTTGTGGTGTGCTACGCTCTTTGGTTTTACTTCATGAGAGGTCGATTTACGTATTAAAACACAATTTTTTCCGCTATTATTCATTGACTGTAACCTCGTAGGCCTTATTGCGCTGTAAGTTAATAATTATTTTAGCTTATTCTGTTTTCCATTAATTGAGAATGCGAAATATATTATTTTCTTTAATAATATAGATAATTTTTAAGTAATGTTTGTCATTTTAGGGTTTTTTTTTCCGGACAATCTCTCAAAATCTATTATTTTAGCGAAAATGTTATGCTAAGATATCGTAAATTATCCAAAATGTGGAATTGGCTTTGAAATTTCTTGGTCTTTCTTTCGGTTTTTTCGTTGCTTTGCAAAATCTACGAATGGAAGCATAGGGAAAGTGGTAATTTTTTTTTCTAGAAATGACCATGAATGCCAATATGTTATTGTAAGGGCAATGAAGTTGTGTAAGCACAGAATGGCAGCTGATTCAAATAGCTAGGTCAGTCGTTACATTCAGAACGGACTGATAGGTTTATTTCATGCGGCATTCCTAAGATTATTCAGATGAATTATTGAATTTAGTTTAATACTCTATCAAAATAAATTGGGGAGCACACTCATACGCAGACTGTTGGAACGAATGTGTTTAAAATGGATAAAATGTATACAATCATTAAGTCAGTCAAATGGAATGACTAAATATGACCTCAATTGAGGCCACTGGAATGAATGATGAATATGGGTTATTAATCCTCTAGATTAAATCCCCTCCGAGTGTTTGCGTAGGTTAAAAGTGGCAGAATTGTCATATCTGCGACTACCTCTAAGCACATAGGAAGAGTTAGGTGATCCATTCGTTCGGCAGTGCTTGAAATTAGCTAAAGGGGAAATGGAATATGGGGAGGATAGAAAGGAGGCCTCTTAGCGAGTGGGTGGGATGCAAGCTTGTCAAGAAACAAGTTATGTGTTCAGTTTAAGGAAAGTCATACGAAATGTATTACTTGTGATGGTTACGATTGCAATTGGATTGCTTTTTACGGGTGGCAAACGTTAAAAAAATAATCCTCAGGATTCGAATAACCTCCGAGTTTTTGCGAAGGATAAAAGTGGCAGAATTGTCATATCTGCGACTACCTCTAAGCACATAGGAAGAGTTAGGTGATCTATTCGTTCGGCAGTGCTTGGAGATATGTTTGAGGGGAAATGGAATATGGGGAGGATAGAAAGGATGTCTCGTAGCGAGTGGGGGATGTTTTCAGCAGGCTTCCTCGCGAAGGGGGTGTGGGAGGAGGAGAGAGACTCACGTCTTGGAAGGCGGGGTTGCTGTCAACGGTCGCGACGATCTGGGCGAATTCGGGCGACTTCATGTAGGCGAAGGCCTCCTGCACCTCGGGGTCGTTCTGCAGGTGGTTGGCGACGATGCCGAGGACCTTGTCGAGGGGGATGAGGGCCATGAACTCCTTGAAGAGGTCGTCGAGATGGGAGGAGACGCGGGCGGTCCTGGATCCCCATCCGAAGAAGTCGTCGATAATCTTCTGGATAGCTTCGTAGTCGACGCCGTGGGCCTTGAGGCGGGCCAGCAAGTCCTGGTACTCGGGCATGGCCTTGACTTGGGCGACCAGCTCTGCGAACTCGGGGGCCCTGAGCTTGGCGACGAGGGCCAGGAAGTCGGGGTCCTTCATGAGCGTGTTGTTGAAGAAATCCTCCATTTCAGCGACGGGGAGGACGGCGAGTATTTCCTCGATCATGCTGTTGATGGACCTGGAGTGGCGGCGGCTGAGGAGAGGGGGGTTGACGTGTGGAAGGCCGAAGATGTCGTGGATCATGTTGATGTAGGAGTAGACGTCGACGCCGGCGCTGTAGACGTACTGCAGCAGCTGTAGGGAGATAAAGATGCCATTGCAATTGTGATGCTATTTCGAAGGATGTAACCGAATTGTTTGTATTGCCCTTAGTGCAGTGGTGAGCGTGATTACACTTCTGAAGTTTTTCCATTCGTTTATTTTCAGAGGAAGAATATTATTTTTAATTCTTTCTTTAATGGTATATGTCTGTATCGATAATATTCATTAATATTTCCAAACAGCTAGGTAAAAATTAAGATTGTAGAATATGGTGTTTATTTTGAAGTATTGGAAACTTGTTTATACAAAGTAAGATAATACCATATATCTTGTGAAAGAAATCTCTAAAATTAATTTGAATAATCCATGAACTATGCTTATATTCTCAGGTTTGAATGTTTAATATTTTCTCACCGCTATACTTTATTTTGTTTGTGCATATATGTAAGAGTATATATATGATTCACAAAGACATTCGACGGGCGGGAAATACCACCTTGTAAATTGAATACCACATACAAAACATAGTTACATTTTACAGGGGCTATAATGTGGATCTTTTTTCTATCAACCCTTTTTTTACCGTAGGAAAAGCATAGGATTCTGAGGAGAAGTTAATTTTTGGTTAATTTTTATGTTGCCTACTCACATGGTATTAGGTTGTTTAGCTTCGTACATAATGAGCTATGGCTTCAAGTATTATATGTAGAATTCGATTGTGTTTTCATCTTTAGGAATGTCTACAATTATACTTTTCGTCAGGTATATCTTAAATTTTAAGGCTACTTCATCAATGAAGCCATTTTTAGCTTGGATAGAGTATCACATGTGACCCGGGGAAAGGAACTCGCCCTCTTACCCTGAATGTGTCTATTTCACGCGCCATTGGATTAATACGCGGTGGGCTCCTCTCTCACCTATGAAAACCGACCTTAGGGTTGAATCACCGAGTGAGTGAAATTGGTCTGTATCGAAAAGTTCCATTGGTATTAGCAAACACACAATCAGGTCCCTATCATGCTTGTGGAATACTGTGAGTATATTCCGGTGGTGGCATGTTGTTTCTAGAAAATCGTTGATTTCAAGTTTAGATATCCCATATGGAATTTCAGCCATTTTTATAATCTCAGCACTGGTTTGGCATCGACTCTTAGCGGGAAATGTGTAAACTACTTTTTAAAATGTGTACATTGTCATCCCTTTTCTCTTGTAGTATATCAAATGAAAGTCTGCAATTAGTTTTTAAGAACAGAAGACACCCATTTCACAGTAGCGTGTTAGTAAATTTACCGTTTGTCATTCTTTTTTAATGGAAAACATTTCGAAGGGCCTTTCTAAATATAATATCTATTAATTATTATTCAATAATAATCACAGGGCAGGCAGATTTGGCGGCAGAAGTACAAAAGACACAAAATAAAAATTCTTGTTTAAATTTTGGGAGGAATGCAGCCTCCTTAATCAGAAGATTAGAACGCAAAGAGGCCGTTGGGGCTGGTCGGGTGTAAGGCTTAGGGGAGAATGGAGGGGGAGGGGAGAAAGGAATGGAGGAGGGGAAATGTTAGGGCTACATTGAAATGCGGAAATGTTATAGGCAAGGTCCCTGTTATAGGATTGCGTTGCGTCCGGGTGGGCGTTTACAATGTAGCAAATGTATATGTGCCAGCTCAAGAGTACGAAGATTGATTCAGGTGATGTAAGCTCAATGGAGGCAATTATATTTATGCGGAAGCATCTGTCAACCTACTATAGTGGGTGGAAGCATGAATGGGCACCGAAAGATTCATATTGAGGTTATTGGTGGTGCAGCGGTGTTAATTAATGCGAATAGCGAGGGGATCAGTGGGAATACCTACGTAAAAAGTTTAGCAATGTGTACAGGTGAGTTTATAAATTATGTTTTCAGCAGGCTTCCTCCTGAAGGGGGTGTGGGAGGAGGAGAGAGACTCACGTCTTGGAAGGCGGGGTTGCTGTCAACGGTCGCGACGATCTGGGCGAATTCGGGCGACTTCATGTAGGCGAAGGCCTCCTGCACCTCGGGGTCGTTCTGCAGGTGGTTGGCGACGATGCCGAGGATCTTGTCGAGGGGGATGAGGGCCATGAACTCCTTGAAGAGGTCGTCGAGATGGGAGGAGACGCGGGCGGTCCTGGATCCCCATCCGAAGAAGTCGTCGATGGCTTTCTTGATCTCTTCGACAGGTATTCCATGGCTCTTCAAGCGATCCAGCATGTCCTTGTATTCTGGTAGATTGTGCAATGTGTTGACTATGGTCTGGAATTCGGGCGACTTTAATCTGTTGACGAGGTTTATGAAGTCAGGGTTGTTTTCCAACTTATCGTGGTAAAACTGCTTTATCTCATCCAAAGGCAAGACGGAGAGAATCTCGTTCACCATGCTCATGATACTTCTGGTGTGATATTTGAACCTGATCGTGGGTGGACTTATTGTTGGCAAGCCAAACATATTGTTGAAGTCATTGACGTATGTGTAGATGTCCAATCCAGAGTCATACAGGTACTTAACAAACTGAAATTAGGAAAATAATTCATTGGTCAATTCAATTCTGTGTCAGTCTGATTACCAAACTAGCACTACGAATATACAATAAGGTAAGACTATTCATTTACTTTTATAATTATTATCAGAGGACATATATTCCTTATTATTGCTTTTGCATTCATGATTTTAATCTAAAATTGGGCATTAAATTTAATTTCTCTAGTTTTATATTTGCAGTGATACGTGCTATTTTGTATATTTCATTATTGAGTTGCTGGGTTTTATTCCTTATAGTTTAAGGGCTTTTTATTCGGTATTATAGCCTTGTTGCATCAATACTTTTAGCTCAATTTGGGATGGTTGGGTGTAAGTTAACGAAATTACTTACATCTGCAAATTCGGGTAAGGATTGTACAGTTGTTATAATTGTCTTGAAGTCGTCTGATTTCATGTATGCTATTGCTTCTTGAACTTCTGGATCATTCTGCACGTGGTCTAGAATTATTTCGAGAATCTTTTGCGAAGGAATAAGGTCCATTAGTTGATCGAAGAGGTCGCCTAGATCCCTTGTCGAGTGGAGGTGCATCCTTCCCCAACCGAAGAAGTCGTCGATCGTCTTCCTGATCTCGTCAATTGGCACTCCGTCTTCCCTCAGTTTGTCCAGCATATCGTTGTATTCTGGCATGCTGTGCAGTTTGTCAACTATCGCCTTGAATTCCGGAGACCTCATCCTGTTTAGGAGGTTAAGGAAATCAGGATCGTTTTCGACTTTCTCATGATAGAAGTTCTCGATGTCTTGGATGGGCAGGACAGACAGGATTTCGAAGAGCATGCTCATAATGGTTTTTGGAGCGGCAAATTTCTGGCGTGTGGGAGGATTCACATGAGGGAGACCCAAAAGGTCGTTGATGAAGTTGAGGTAATTGTAGATGTCCAATCCGGAGTCATATAGGTACTTGACGAACTGCGTAAGATAAGAGACTATGTTTTAAATTTCATAGATGAAGTGAAACCAGAGATGTTTAAAAAATCAATCAAATTGCTCATTTTACCGTATTTACCATTAAAATAAACACTATGTGTTCTTATTGTATCCATATTAATACAAAAATTAAAATTAAGTCCTCTCTGACATAGCCTCTATGTTAGATCCATATTATCTGTAAGACATTCAGTTCATTCATACCTATATTTTTTATTATTTCCTACTGTTGTTTACTTTTGCAATTGCTTTTAAATTTAATTGTATGACCACTGGCTTCATTACACGTAACAGTAATTGGATACCAAACGAAGTTCCCAAATTAGTTTAATTGAAGTTATAGAATGTGAAAAGAGACTACTTTTTATGCTGATTCAGTATAATTGTTTTATGATGCACTATGAAACTTTTTCATAGAATATTTTGTGACTATGTACTCTTTTAGGGCCAGATTTAGGGCTACTATAAGTTGGGAGATAATGTTTAGTTAAAAAACCTATAACCAGTGTACCTAATTTTAACATCCAAATTTTATATATTTACGATAAATATTGTAAGATTTTGGTAAAACTGTGATAGAAATGTAGCGTCTCATAAATTTCAGTGCCTTACATGCGGACTAAGTTATGCAAATTATATGTAATTCTTAAATAAGCTCAAGCCAGTCATTTTAAAGAGTCTTAAAGTTCCAGAGTTACTTTACTGTTTGGATTGAAAATAGAGGTTGATCCAATTTAAACGCAGGTTGAAATGTTCGCCTAAATCCCACATAATGTTTTCATTCCACACAAGGAACTCTTTTATAATTCAACGACTAAATAGATTTTCATTTTGCTTTGAATTCACATTCCAGCGATAGCTACCTCTGCTCAAATGATATAAATGAACATTGTGAATGGGAAGACTTCATTTATCTTCTTGATATAGGTATTTAAAATCTACCTACATAATTGCAGGTAGGTATCTAGTCTATTAAATGAATGAAAATGGGAATCATTGTCAGATCGCAGGTTGAAATTTAGACTTAAACTCTTAAATAAATTCCAAGATAATATTTTCAGTGATGACGGTTAAAAATATTATTAAATATTTTGCGAACCCCAACTTACTATGTTAGACTGGAGTATGATTACAAAATTAGAGAAATTGATTTCCGAACTGACAGATTCAAAATGTCCTTTTTTCCTAGTAACATTAGGGATATGAATAGCGGTGAATATGTCCAATACGAGTGAACCAATGTATAGCATAAATAGTTGCATGTTGGTACAAGGACTTGAAGATAACCCAAATAACAGCATGTTTTTGCATATTTGCTTTGCTATTTTTATCTTTTTAAGTAGTGAAGTTAAGACTAATATATTAATACTAATCCTATATTATGCATGATATGTAGAGCGTGTTTGGTGAGAATTCACCCCCTGCCACACACCTTTGTGGTGGCTTGCAGGGTATTATGCAGATGTAGATGTATCATACTAGATTTTTAGTAGTGAATCATATGTACTTACATCGTTAAATTCCGGCATTGCTTGTACCGTTGTGACAATTTTTTTGAAATCGTCCGACTTCAGATACTTCACTGCATTCTGAACCTGTGGGTCATTTTTCATATGCTCTTCGAAGATCTCGACGATTTTATCCTGGGGGATAAGTGTCATGAGCTCCTGGAAGAGGTCCCCAAGGTTCCGGGTGCCATAGGGGTGAACCACTGGCTGCTGCCCGCCTGAATACAATTGATTTAGTCATGTTATTCAGTGGCCTGGTGGAATGTCACTAACAGAAAAAAAGAATTACTGTTGTAGTTACCATGTGGCAGGACAGCCCCGAAGGAGAGTCCTAGGACAGCGCAGAGTATAATCGCTAGCTTCATCTGAAAACCAATTTGAATACTTCATTAAACATGCAGTTTGTAATTAGAATTTTCTAGAACCACTCGATCAGTGAACTTATCAGCGGAGCCGCAATAAGTGTGAACGCTCGACTACCGAAATGATGAGTGCGAAATATGCAACACTTAATTTTATATTCAAGTCAACCCAAAGAAGGCCAGAGGATTTAGCTAAGTTTCATTGAATTCTGAACAACCATTTTGAAAAGGAATGCTAAGAACTAAATGGAGAAATTTAAAGGATATTTATGTAGCTCTCTAGCACGTAGCGATGTAGAGAAAGCCAAAATTGATATTTGTTAAATAGATGATGATGATGATGAGTATTCACAAATGAATTAAGAACAACCGATATGTACGCACCACTCTATCTCTGGGTGCTACCCTGCCTGCGATGTGGCTTACAGCGCTTTATATACCTGAGACGTTCTACGCGTATCGTCCGACTCGTATTCCAAAGATATGACAGTGTTTCGCAAGCACCTGTATTTTTTTCAGTCACGTTGTGTTATAATGCGAAGCGGAGAGATAAAATATCTCCAAAGACCTTGTTTTATTTTTTAATCAATCGCTCTCTGATCAGACACCATGTACCCGATAAGGTTGCTTCTTTCTCGTAGATTATCGCTGAGATACAGGGTTGGTAGGTGCTTATTCGGGAAAGGTGTCTTAAATTGCATTTCCTTAGTCTTGGATCGTTGTAGATTCAGTGTCACGAGTAGGCAAATAATTAAAAATTGGTTTATTGATTAAAGTGCCGAAGAAACATGTCGTGATATTAAATGACCAAAGTGAAATATTTTATCAAATGTCTCTAAAAAGTATCAATATATGCTTTGTACTTAAAATGTTCGCCGAGATCCGCGTAAGGAAAATTAACTGAGCTCAGTAAAACTGCATCCGCTTGGCAGGATTCGATTGATGAGCATACAAGAACCATTGCCCTTATTAATGAAACCTTAGTAATGTATGCGTGAAACTTGATAAATTACCCGATGAAAACGGCATACTCCGTGAACGAACTGATACTCTGGAGGCTCCATGAAATCGTGCTGAACTGGAACCGCTTAGAAGTGTCGTTGATATTCATAGTGTTCATTTAAAATCGGGGGTAAGTGTGAACTCTTTGGTGTGTTAAGTTGCTATTGGCCTGGGAGTTGTTACATCGAGGGAGAAGTCTGACGTGGGCTTCTCCGTGGCCGAATAAAAGTGCGGTCTCAACAGCAAAAAATCTCTTGCAAGAAGAGTACCTACGCTTCACGCGATCCAACCTCGCGCAAGAGATTTTCGAAGCTCGCCGTGTGCGAAGGAACTTCTCGACGAGTGGGAAAGGTGAGAGTGACTACAAAAAAAACTGTCCCGTTCATTTAAAACGAGCTGTTAAGTGCCGTCATCCGTAAACTCGATGCGAGGGATCTTAAAAGAGAAGGCAAGCTCAAATATCTATGGATTTGAGGGGAAAGGGTATTTGGCAGAGTTAAAGGTGGTGCAGAGCGTCCTGTGCACAGAGGATGATCTCCTGGTGCCACAATAACTAATACCAAAGAGTGCGATCAATGTGAGACGCATAGAAAAGGTTCTGTATAAGAGTGGAGTTGAGCGTGATTCTCGTAGAGGGTCCTTGAGTTCGAAATTAAACATATTTCATGTTAATGGTTGTTGTTTTTCTTATGTTGGTGTGTTTTATAGCGTATGATATTGAAGGTTGAGAAGAATTACATCAACATGAAAAGGTTGGCGGATAGAAGAATCGAATGGAGGGCTGCGCAAACAAATCCTAGGGTTGTTGACCGATGTTGATGATCATCGGAAGTTGGTAGAGCTGTGGAACTGTGCGTGGCAGTCTGTCTTTTTTATTATTTTTTTCAAGGATCAAGGCTAAAATTACTGAATTATGACATAAATATTTGTTATTATCCTGACATTTTATCCCGTAGCAGTTTAAAGGGAACTAGTGTTTATGTGGAAATGCTGGAATTGGTTCATTCCATGACCAAGCATCTTCCCATGAGTATGGAAAGGCAAGGTATCTTTCGAAGAGAAACGGCCAAAGATGCATTCCTTAGTGAACTAATGGACTATTAGTTTAGGGGAAAGTATTATTTGATAATCATTGATTGTCTGTCTCTTTCGTTAGAGATCATACCGTTACCAAGGGAAACCTCTGCTGCTGCCATAAGTGCTATGCAGAAAGTGTTTACTAAACTGGGTTACCCTTCAAACATTTTAGCTGACAAAAACCTATTTCCATCTTTTGAATGAAATCAGTATTATGATAGGCACGATATTACTCTGACTACTTATAATAATATTTGCCCTGAATATTAACGTAGAAATGGAATGGTGGCAAAGACTGTAGATAATATAAGCAAGCAGATTCTTCGTAAAAGCTCAGAGGAGGAAATAGACTTCAGGGAATCTCCGCTGGAGTGTAATATTAGCCGTCTAGCAGGATTAAGCATATATTCTAGCCAAATTATAAATAGTAGGAGGCTAAGAACTGTCCTTCGAGTCATTAGCGAGTTATTGCAACCTAAGATCGAGAAAAAGGTGAGGAAATTACTACTCCTTAGGGAAGCAGTTAGCAAGGCAAAGTATGATAAACATGCCAGAGGTAAAAAATTTAAATATAATTTTTAACATATTTTAAATTATAAGGCAGGTAAATCAGGAACATCTCGCGACAAATATTGGCAAAAGGACAAATTTAAATGCAAGGCTAAGGAGCCCAGATCTTATTGGGTCCTTAAGGATGGCATTAAAAATCCTGTAAGACGTAACATCATACACATTCACAGGTCATTGTCAAGTTCCCAGCAAAGTTACCTAGAAAGCATACATCCCGATCTGTTTTATGGTATCATTTTTTTAATGGGTGTTCTCAAGTCTGTTTCCGCACTAATACGCGCTTCAGACCGGGAGGAAAGGTATAAGGATAGGAATGGAAGGGTTGGGTCCGTTTTATTGTATAGATGAGAATGATTCCTGTGTTGATGTAAATGAAAATGTTCACTTGAGCGATGATCCCCAGGAGGGACAAGTTACTAATATTCCAGTGGTTGTTAAAAATGCTACCAGAACCGGACGGGTAACCAAGCCCCCATTGAGGCTTCACCTCTAGTGCCCCGTTTCCACTACTAACGTATGGTACCTGCGTACCAACCAGCGATGCGTTTCCACAACATTCGTAAAACTCAGTGCTACCCTCCCTTGGCAGCTGACTGAACAAGTTGCTGGTTTTACAAATACATTCAGAACTCCAGCACATTCTTCATTTTTCCGCCATTAAAAAAAATAAAAGTCACTCATTCTCATTCCTTCATCAATATAGCCAACATAAATCCATTTTGTTCAATTTTGTAGAATACCGCCCCGCCGCCAGCGCCTGACCAGTGGTAGCAGGCATGGTAGCAAATAGAAAAACCACTTTGCAAGATTCCACAATATTTTATTGTAACACCGGCCTAGGTTTCGATTGGCTTACCAATCATCTTCAAGGTAAGCAGGGAGAGTCTGCGTCCTCATGACAGCGACCTGCAAAGGTGTTCACGTGATCCATGGGTTGGGGCAACAATAGGAAATGGTGGGGGGAGAGGGGAGGATAGTAACTAGTTGTGACTTGGCCGGAGGAGGGGGGAGGGTTAAGAAGATTGGTCAAGATGAGGAGGAGAGGAAGGGTAAGGTCAGGAAGGGAGAGTTAGAAGGGAACATATATTCGTTTAACAGATGCACGTTGTTTTTGGTGGCAGACGTTATCTCCAACTGTTCGAGGAAGTTCATCTTGAGGCCTTTGCAGCACTGGGTGTGGACACTTTGCGGATGAAGTCACTGGTGTGGTCTTCTTCGATGAGGTGTTTGGCAAATTGGGAACTATAATCCCCTTTTCATGAACAGTTTTTGTGTTCTTTCAAACGGGTGTGAATAGCTCATCCGGTTTGACCATTGTAAGAGGCATCACAGTTATTACATTGAAGCGTGCATACACCATTTCTGTCCGAGACATCATATTTGCGCTTGGAATTGAAAATTAGCTTATCTAAGGAAAAGGGGTTATAAAAGGATATTCTGAATTTGTCTTTCGGGATGTGATTAGTTATACAATGAGAAACCTTTTCAAGAAATGGGATTTTGCACCAACGTTTTGTGGAATCTCACAAAGTGGTTTTTCTATTTGCTGCTGTCATGCGGTTCCACCAAGTCCAACCTGAGGACCTCCTTTTCAAAATGGCTGGTTTAGAACTAAGTATTACGACGGTACTTACGTGCGTTCCCACGGCGTTTTCCGGTCACGCGCGTGTGGACGCGAGTAGATACGCTAGCAGTGGAAACCGTGCATAAGGGGAAGTGCTGCATTTCTTATGTTTGTGAATTTTATAAGGCATGATATTGTTTGTTGGTAGACGTGTGGAACTGTGTGGCAGTCGGTTCGCAATATGGCGGATGCCTCAGTTATTCATTGTATGTGCATGGGCTCCGTAATAAAATTTTAAAATAAAAGTATAGAACTTATTGGTATAATGCTCAATCGTTACCTGCCCACATCGATGTATTTCGCAACTACTTTTGCATTGTGATTATCATGTCGTTGTAGTATCATGATAAAAACCTTCCATTCCAACCAAATACTTGCATCGGGACAATTTTGCAGTGATTGGCATCGACCGTCAAGTCAGTCAGTCAGTCAGACCGTCAACATTTTTTGTTAATCCATTCCATTTATGACAAATTGGCCATTTTAACATTCTACTTACATCAGTTATTAGACTTGCTTGCTCCTCTAAGAAAGATTACACAAATGAGAAATCTTATTCCAATGGTCACAACGGAATTTAAGAACATGATATGAAAGGGATGTAGGTCACAAAAAATTCAAACGACGTGAAACTCCTGAAAATTTTCAGGACTATATAAAAGGACGAGAAATGAGACAATAAACTTGTTGAAATAGGCGAAATATGGGTAATATATTAAATTATTTTCAGAAAAATGGGACTCCAAAACAAATTTGGAAGGAGAAACGTCTGCTAGGACTTGCCAAATCTCGTATAAATAATGAAAAACTCAACTTCTCTGTCGACGAATTTAAGATTACTTCTCCAATTCTCCCAATGTCAAGATGTCCAGATTTTCTGTAGCTTTTCTTCTCCGCTGCTGTCATCGCCCATGCCTCACTGCCGTGGAGAAACATGCTTCAGATCCAAGCGTAAAATTCAATAGTCCAATCCTATCAAGTTTTCCAATTTTTCTGTAATCCAGACATCCGATGTTGAGTCGCCTCCGATTTTCCTACTCACCATGTGGATTACCATATGACTTCATTTATTTAGTTTCTATGATTTTAAATGTCATTTTCACGATCACTAAGTTGTGGTCACTGTCGGCATCTCTCCCAGGGAATCTTAATTTGCAGAACTTCACCTGGTTCCTGAATCCTTGCTTTGCTAAAATGTTGTCTATTGTGTATATTCGTCTATATTGGTATTATTCTCTATTTTGGTATTTTCAATGTACCTCTTCTACAGCTGTAGTCTTATGCAATGCGTTTGCAACCAATAACTTGTGTAGTGTGTGGAATTCTAAAAGCCATTCTCATCTCACATTCCGGTTTCCCTATCCATTTTCTCATGTCATTATTCCATTTGGAACTTCGTTGACGACACCGTTGCAATCTCCTAAAATAATATAGTTTTTCTCCTTTCACCCGTTTTTTTTGCTTCCGTGGTATAATAAAAAATTGCCTTGGCGAATACAATTGAAAATTATACAGGGATACATACATATCACCATTGTATGAACTCCATTTTACTTTTTCATATGCTATTCACTTGCTTAGCCATCAAAACATTTTTATTCGATACTAACGGAAAAAAATACTTCATTTGAACATTTTTACATTATATTTTAGTAATAATCAGGTAATTCTGGTGGTGGTAATTAATCGATTTGGGGTGTAGTTTATTTTATGATGCCAATTTATTAATATCCTTCCGGATTTGAGGGATATTAATTCATTTATGTACGCGTTTTATGCGAAAAAAATCCTGTTCTTGTTTGACTGTGAGCTTAACGATGGGCAAAAAAATACCACTAAAAACGTTGGGCAGGATCACTTTAAATGGCCACGTATGTTTGAAACTTCTATAGATTTTCAACCTCATATCAACTTGATAACTCTGACTCAAATAAAAATAGAAATGAGAGATAGTTCATATCTAAAATTGTGAAGTGGAAGCTCTCACCATGTTTATTTCAGTTTCAAGGAGGGAAATACCTAATCCAATGTGTCAATATTCTTCTTGGATGGGAAATACGTCATCTAGGGAACTATTGTCATTCGGAAATAATTATCGGAGTATATTGATTGGGAATAAGTGCTGTAATAAAACGTTAAGGAAGTGTAGTGATAGATAAAAACATACGTTTTCAATTACCTCATGTAAGTACATATGTTTTAGTGCTGAGAATGGAATCAGCAATGGTGCCGCGGTAATTGAGGGGTTTTGAGCTGCTTGATTACTCGTCTACATTGGAAAATCACAAATATTGGGTGTTTCCACAGCGTTAGAAGGTTTAGATTAGGGTTGTCGTTTTTGAAGCTGTATGCCAGGGTGTAGTTCTATGGATTCTCTCATTCTCAAAGCTCTTAAAGGCATATTATAGAATTAGCAGGAACGCAATTAATATACTGAAAATGAGGTGACAAATACAAAAGAACATTCCACCAAAAGAAGAATTTACTTACGGCTGGAAATGCAAGCTTGGAAGTAGGGAGACATTTATCAGAACTTTACGTCTGGTATATGTTTCTTTACGTCAGTACGGCCCAGAAGATTACATCAGTGAAGAAGTGAAAGCTGGAAGCATTCAAAATGTGTAGCTACAGAAGAATGATGAAAATCGACCGAGTGACCAAAAAGTAGTCCTAAGAAGAGGAGAATGAAAGAGATGTCTGCATCTTAGTCGGCCATATCTATAGAGACATGATGGCCGCGTGAAGACAAACATAGCGGGAAAAACGAATGGGGAGGAGGGAAAAGAAAGGCCTCGGATGAGGTGTATGGTGAGAGTATGTAGTGAAGGATGTGAAATAAAGGCACTGCCTAAATATAAGGAGTTAAGCTGATGGGAGCATTGAGTGGAGGATTGCGTCAAACCAATCCTACGTTTACTAATCCATGTGAATGATGAAGTTCTCTGCATGAAGCGCGCTTTGGGTACACGGGGGATGCTTCCGGTTTGTGTGCATGGAAACGCAGAAGCAAGTAAATGGATCACGTAGTTCGAAATTGGTTTTTTCGTTGACTCTGCATCCTCCAGCCTTTCTCACATTTGTCTGGAATTGCTTAAAGTATTTTTGTGTTGGTGGTCGCAGTGGTTCTGATTTCGGTGAAGCAGGCTGGGTGGGCAAGATGGGCTGCTAACTGTGTTGCCATGGGAAACGGTTTTGGGTGAGATTTCGGAAGGGATGATCTGGAATAAAGCGTTATTTCACACCCTTAAGTGTTTATTAATGATCTAGATTAGAACATCAGAAAGAGCCGTCGTTCCTTTGCGCAATGAAACCAGTGATGATTCAAATCACTATTTGTTTAGCCAAAATCTTCTTGTTCTTCTCAGTAAGTGCCGTGTACCCCACCAGTATAAAACTTTACAATTATAATTGGATTGTTACGTAATTACAATTGATTTGGTTATCAATTGGGATCAATAAACCTATATCCTTCAGAGAAAGTAAAGATGCATAAGTGAGCTCCGTGAATGAGAATGAAAATCGCGAAGAAATATTATTGAAATATATAGTTTTTTGTTTAGTTGTATCGCTAATGATGTGAAATGCGTAGTAGAAAGTTGTAAAAATACCACTTTTGAAAAAACATGTTCCATTCTGAAGATAAAACTATGCCGCCATAAACTGCACACAGTTTCAGGCGTAACTTGGTGGAACTGCATATTTACGTAAAAATAAAGGCCGTAAAAACAAAGGCATTTCACTGAACTTTGAAAACCCTACTTTGACATTGGGATTCATATCCTTAAATCCTCGATATTTTTTTTCAGATTTCCGAGAACTAGACAGTTTATGTTTTTGTAGCTTTGATCCTGATTCCATCGCTGCAACAAAATCTTTTTTTTTCTGGTAAACAACGGCTTACTTCATCGCTATTATATAATGCAATAACGTTTTTGTTTGTACTGTCACAGAGAGTCTTCCCAGGCCAAAGATTTGGAGTTGATAAAACACCCTGCTCTTCCACAAGAAGTTTAGACTGGCGTGTCATGTAATATGTTGCACCTAATTCTTCCTGAATTTTACGAGCGGTCCAGGTTTTAGGCAATGCTGTTAGTATTTGGACTTTTACACTGGTTGACTCTGTTTTTCGAAATTTTTCTTTCGACTGAGAAATCATGACGGATTCTTCAGGCACTGGCACAGGATTCTCACATTTTGGGACACCATAATAGTCTTTTAAAACTTCACAAATTTTCTGAAATTTCTTCTTTCTGTACCGTCCAACGCCTAATCTTTTTTTTCTCACAGAAGATTCGCCTAAAGAAAGCATTGTATCATTAAGACTTTTCAAGCTTGTGTCTCTTTCAGTCCATATCCCACTCTGCCCTTCCACATTTGCTTCATGATCACTTGATAACTCCGATTGTTCTGCACCTGTTTCAGGTATACATGATGGACCTGGGATTCCCGAGAGCGATTTTCTGCTCGAAGTACATATTCTCTGTTCTGTTGCAATATTTGGACGTTTTTGAACCATCCTAGACTGTACTTTTCGCAGATTCTTCCTACGCACAAGGAGGAGTCAAGTCAAAAATGTTTATTTTCCCCAATAACAATACAATAAATATATAATAACAATAACAAACAATAATGAATAAACAATATGGGGAGCCCTGCTCTAGGATATAATTATCCTCTTCAGGGTTTAGTATGATATTTAATGGTTTACAGCATTTAATAGTTTTCATAGGTATCTTGCATCTTGTATTTTGTATTTTGGTTTATGGGAGTTCCCTGTGGTCCGCCATTTGCTCGAGGTGCAGGGAAACCCGTAAAAATCTGCACGGACCGGCGCGCCGTAATAAATATGATAATAAAATATGAATTTTTGACGATTAACAGATAATAGATAATTGAACAATTAACATAGTAAAATATAAATAAATAGATATTTGTGTGTATATAGATGGATATAAACTTTTGATAGATAAATAGTTCTTTGATATATATAATTGTCACTGGTATTTTTGGTTCACACTGATTGGCGTCGCTGGGGAGTCTTCTGGGAGTTATGCTTGTAAGGGGCCAGCTGCCTTCATCTCCTTCTTCTTCCTCTTTGGTGGCCAGGCGGGGATCGCAGGATCAGGTAGCAGATGTTTGAGCAGTGGAATGAAGCGAAAGTCTGGTGGATGGATGGCGTAGTCTTCGTAGTAGTTCCGGAACGTGTGGGCCACTACTAGTCGCGGAGGTAGTTTCCTCTTTGTTCTTTTCCGGATTACCCCGATCATCTGCCTGCCCTCTGCCAATGTGGTGTTGGTCGTTGAGATCCAGTTGAAGGTGGTCATCCTTGTCCGCGCCAACCTGTGGAGGATAGGTTCAATGTCAGTGCCATCGTATAAGAGTCGCCTCGGGAATTTGCATGGGAGCAAATAGACGGATAGTATCATGCTCCTTTCGAGGCTGGCCCAGATTTGGACAAGGGATGATGCTGGTGGGATGGCTGCAGCAGCATACTCCATTGCTGGCCTAACAAAGGCTTTATAGATGTGTAGGGCGCAGGATGGCGATGCTCCATGTCCTGCTGTGCTTACTGCCCTAACAAGGTTCATCCTATTTAGGAATCTTCTTGTTTCTTGGATGTGCTTACTGAATGACAGGTGCTTGTCTTGACTGCCAGGTAGGTAATTTCCTTTGTCGCGGCGCTATCGTCTCGTCGTAGAGGGTGATGTATCCGAGGGAGAGTTTCCATGTGCCGCTGAGTGTCTAAACCCGTGGTGGGAAAAATCGAGGAGGTGAGAAGGAAAAACAAGCGGCAAAACGCCAGCCAATCAGGAGGCATTATTTAGGCATCTTCTTCTTGTATCTTGGATGTGTACGCTGACATCTACATCTACACGATACACTGCAAGCCACCGCGAGGGTGTGTGGTAGGGGGTGAAGATCACCAAGCATGCACTACCGACATGCAAACAAGCAACTATAGGGTCTCATGCAAATAGATTATTAGTATCTATAGTATTTGAGGGGTTAATACATGCATCATGCACTACAGAATACTCTAAAATATTTCCCCTACCTATCCCTTTCCTATGACGCCTATTCTGTTCTCTTATAGTACGGGGGAAAAATGCCATTTTGAATCTATCTGTACGACAATCTATCTCTCTAATCTTATTTATCTGGTCGAATCTAGCATAATACGCTGGTTTTTTTAATATGTGCCTAACATCTTCAGTAAAGCTATCCGATTGAAATTTCTCTAATAGATTTACTCTGTACCTTAACCTATGCTCTGATAGTGATTCCCACCCTAATTATTCTAGTAATTCTAAAACGCTACTCAACCTATCGTAACACCTTTTAACGAACCTAGCTGCTCTACGCTGCACACTTTCTAATTCTCTGATCAAATCTAATTCATTCGGACCCCATACACTGGCTGCATACTCAAGGTCGGGCCTAACTAGTGGAAAGTAACATCGCTCTTTTGTCTTCTCATCACATTTCCCAAGTACTCTTTTTAAAAATCCTAGCTTTCTCTTCACTCGGCCGCATTTTTCCCGGATGTCTTCCGCACGAAAAATCTTTAGTGATTGTTACACCTAAATATCTTATGGTTTCAACGTTGTCAATCTTCGTGTTACTAATTTTATAGCTACGCTATTTATAGGTACGTTACTATTTCATAGGTATTTCCAAAAATTGATAGCTACACACTTTTTAAAGTTGAGTCCTAACTGCCATTTGTTGCACCACTCTTGAATTGAATCTAAATCCTTGCTAAGCGATTTCCTGTCTTCTTCTTTTGATATACATTTATACACTACCGCATCGTCTGCAAAGAGTCTAAGCTTACTACTGACTACGGTACCCAAATCGTTAATGTATAGAAGAAATAGGAGCGGACCTACTACGCTACCCTGGGGAACTCCCGATGTGAATTTGATTGTGTCCGACATGATACCATCTATGACAACCCTCTGCTCTCACCCACCTAAGAATTCTTTTACACAACATACGTCATTATTTATACCAAAACTCTCTAAATTCAAGATTAATTTATCATGAGGAACTTTATCGAATGCCTTTCATCGAATCTAACTTTATCGAATGACCCGTGAGGACATGTATATAAGGCGGACAATTTTAGGATGGCACTCGTCTCGCCCTGAAAATGACACTCGAGTCGAGGATCGAAACGTCGGCCGAAATGGACGCCCTTACCCGGTGGACAACACGAGAAAACTTCTTGAAGCACATACGCCGGAAAGGCACCAATTCCTGCTTTATGAAATCTTCTTGAAATTTATTCTGAATAATGTGCATAATATCACGTCAAATCAACTCAATAAGTTCATTCACACTCAACATTAACTCATATTTTATGTAAATCAAATCATGTTCGAAGATAAAAGACACCGGATATTGACCAAAATTATACACTGCATGAATATCATCATCATTTAATAACTCAATAAAAGTACCACTATTTGCTAAATTGTGGTAAGTTTAAATGGTACCAACGAAATATTATACAGAAATATTTCAAATCATTCATAACATCACTATTGTAAAATTATTTGAGCACATCACAATTGAAATCTCCACACAGAAAGACATTAGTGTGGATTGGTAAAAAGGTCAACAGAGTTGTCTCAAAGCCTTCACTTAGATAACCAGATTTTGGTGGGCGACAGACCACTCCAAATAGCATTTTTCCATATGCACTCACCATTTCAGCAAACAAGTATTCAGGTTTGAATGGCACGCTTTAGGAGGCATCTAGGATTCGATGTGTAAGGGAGTTAATGACATAAACACAAAAACCACCACCTACTCGACCAGTCCGGTCACTACGCATCAGTGCATACCTATAATCCATCCAATTTAACTGCGATTGTGGGCATTGTGTCACTCTACCAAGTCTCAGAGACGGCGATTAAGTGTCATTGCTTGTTCCGGAAATGCCCTCTAAAGACGTCATTATGGCAGAACAACGACTGAGCATTATTGTTAGACTTCCAGCCATTCACTTAACTTGCAGGATATTTCAAGCCTGCCGCGTGAACGGCGGTGAAATTCACAATAATTGAAATGCGTAAAAGCCCTCTCCCGGTGGACAGCCCGAGAAAACTTCTTGAAGCAGATACACCGGGAAAGCACCATTTCCTGCTTTATGAAACATTATTGAAATTTAATGTGAATAATATCACGTAAATACAACTCGATAAGAACATATACACTCAACATTAACTGCTATTTTATGTGAATCAAATCATGTTCGAAGATAAAAGAGACCGGATGTTGACCGCAATCTTCCAATTAAATTAAAATTGCCGTGCGAATTAGGGATCCTGGGTAGAGTAGTGGTCTGCGCAGTGGCCCGGAAAGCCAAAGGTACGTGGTTCGATTCCCTGGCCAGGTGATTTTTTTGTATGGCAGTTATTGTGAAATTCACTTCACTTGTTCAGAGCTCATTTAGAGAATATTGAGATATCCTAAGGACAAGCAATATTGTTCTTCCTCACCTTTGTGGAAGTAAATTCGGTCTCCTCTGATTTTCATAGGCCATGGATTAATTTATTAGAGACTTCATTTAGTTTCCTAATGTTTTTTCATACATTCTTCTTCATCATCATCAAGGGTCAACAATCCTAGGATTGGTTTGACGGTGCCCTCCACTCGATTCTTCTATCGGCCAACCTCTTCATATTGACGTAGTTCTTTTCACTTTTTTTCACTCTTTCACGTCCTTTACGACCTGCTGCATGTAACTCATACGAGGCCTGCCTCTTCCATTTTTTCCGTTCACTTTTCCCTCGACGATTGTCGATTTCATCAGGCCATCGTGTCTTAAGATATGGCCGATTAGGTTGTCCCGTTTTCTTTTTATAGTTTTCAGCAGACTTCTCTTTTCTCCCACACATTCTTCTTCATAAGGCAGAAATTTGCCCTTGAGTTAAATTCGCATAAACAATTTTAATACCTGATTCTAAGATGCTTAGTGTAGTCGGATTATAAAAAAAAATTAAAAATGTCTTTGGGTAAATGTCTAGCCATTACTTGGCTAATTCTATTGGCTTATTCTTATACCTGATACCAGATTGTCTTTTGTGTGCGAACTTTTTTTTAGAAGTTGCTATGAAGGTACTACTATTGCCATCGCGTTGCATAATCTAACCTTGGACCAAAGCGGCATCCATTATCGAGGCTGGAAGCGAACAACGTTCTGTGCTCTGCCAGGCTGTTGTGTAACCTACGTGGCTGTAACAAGGAAGCAACTGCCATCGCGAGATCAGTGCCAACGAAGATTATCTCACTCAGCGGAAATGCAGTGTCGAGGGTTTTACAAAAAAGTCGACAATCGCCCGGCCGTGGAAGCATGTCGTTATCAAATGCTGACCAATTATGCGATTGCATTGTGCACCATACACTCTGGGAATTACCGACCCAGGTTTATCGTTGGACTGGCAGCTGCGCTCATATCGAAACCTTCTCAGTGCGCCGAATGATAACCACGGATTAGGGAGATGACAAGTGTGATAATGACTTACCGGGCGTATGCACCAGCGAAATAGGTCACGTTCGTATTGCATTTCGCAGCGCGAGAACGCATGCTGTTATCAGTGAATCAATCGAACAGTTTATCGGAACGCACTTTCAATGCGTCAAGATCTTTGTCTACGTGCTCCCATCCACAATTGAAATGAAATGCTTTTTTTTTACTTTGGCAGTTTTGGGAAAGAATTAACGCAATTGACGAAGACATTTCATTTCATTTGCAGTTGCCAGGACGAAATGCAAGTTATGAAAAGTACGTTAACGTACTTGGGGGACTGAAAATCATTTTACTATTACGATTTATTCGGTAGACGTAATTGAAGTATTTCCGCCATGTATTCCAACCATAAGAGACCTATGTAACAGGACAATAGCTTCTTAAGGTTTTTCTTGCTATTATTTTGCATCCCACCGGTTTGGGTAGATGTTGACGGTGTTTCACCTGGAGATGGATTCCTGAAGATGTGACTGTGCAGCGAAACATGAAGAGTGAGTTAATCCTATGTAGAGTGGAATCACAAACTCTTCGTTTTTTCCTCCTCTACATAAACAATTTTTTCATTACACAAATCTTCGCTTAGCGTCTCAGTGGACATTCGTGTAACATGCACCACAAGTAAATAAATTGCTTCACCTCCTCTATTCTATACCACGCATTGTTGAGTTTTCCATTTTGATCTTTTTCTTGCAAAATCGTCCTCGTTTTGTTGTCATCTCCCACAATCTCCCGCGGAAATCAACTTTCTTCGAACTGGGGTCCAAAACCTTTTGTCGCTTGCGTTCCTCTTTCTATTCTCAAGGAAGCCAAGTCTCACCGAGTACAAAGTGAGGTCTATTTTCACTCGTTCGCGCAAGTAAAGGCGAGGACGCACGAATCAACTATCCTCACAGGAGTTAAACTTGGGGAGAGCATATTCAGGCGGAACTCTCCTGGACGTCGATGAAACAAGCAAAAACATCCTGATTACAATTTTTTGTAATTTCGCCATAACTATTGTGAAAAACAGTGTGGAATAATATGAACTTCCTGCGATGATTTAATCAGTATTTTTAAAGTCGTTCATTTTAAGCATATGGAAAAAATTATACTTAATCCATAGATAAAAATATTTTATCCCAACGAACGTTTTAAGTTGCATGTTACTATATTATTAATATGAAAAAATATTCATTTAACTAGTCTCATTTTTTTGAGATATGTGGTGACAGCCGTAACAGCTCTAGTCATAACAAGGCCCAAAGTGATGACTTGTATCCTAAATGAGTGTATAAGGGGAAGATTAAGCACAATAACTCATAGCCCATTTGTTTTTAAATGTCAAAAATGTTTTTTAGAAACACGGAAATCTTCAGACACCTGTGAAAGCCGGCTGAGCCTTTTGAGGTTAATGCAAGGAAATTCTTGACTAGATATATGATATAAAATAATAGTATTATACATATTAATGAGTCATAAATGAAATGTATTCTTCCTATTTCCCATTGAATTAAGATAGTGAATGCACTCATTGCTTTGCTTCTAAAAACTGTAAAAATTCATCGTCTTATAAAGAAAAATAAAACAAGGATATTTCCACTTAAAATTTGTTGGATATGACTAGTTATAACGAATACGGGTCATTTTCAGGCACAGAATTAGTTCAGGGTCGACATGCTCGCAAGTGAGAGAGGGGGCGTGGGGGAAGGGGAGGGATGGCGTAGTTTTTGGGTGAAACGAAAAGGTGGGCGGGGGGAGATGGGTGGGGGGGGGGGGGTAGTGGGGGAGTTAGTGAGAGGTACCTTGCATTTTGTGATTAAAGAATGCCACTTTGCACACGTGTTCCTGGGACCACATAGGACCATTTAAGATGTGTAGCCACTGCCGGCAACAGTGCAGGGGCCGTGTATTGCGGGTTGCATATCTCGTCGGCGAAGTACTGTTTTTTGGTCATACACGACTATGTTGCGTGATTTGCACGCAGAAATGATGGTTTCCGCGTATATCTGACGCGTATATGACGAATATGAATGGACAAATTAAGCTAATGATTAGACAATTTCCACGTGACAGTCGAAAATCAGTTCTTAAGTATGCGAGTCCGCTGGATGCATATTCTGCAGGTAGATGCCTAACTCTCGTGCTACTTACTGTATCTTCTGGTGCCGATTCCCGCGGCAAACCTAAAAAAAGAAAAAATGTTTACGTGCCAAATCAAATATTGAGTGCTGTACCCTCACAGAAAAAAACCTAACCTGCTTCTCCAGACAGTCTGTGCCACATAAGAGTGATAGCTGTTCCATGGAAAGCAGTTTGCGCTGTGGCCAATGACGTATTGTGGTCGACATTATCGACAGCCGCAGTTGTGAATAGGCCTTTCTTGATTTTTGGGGGACAGACCACACCATCCCGACGGTAAGTCGCGCACACCTCATTAGCTCTTTCAGTAATGATAGACTGCATTCGGTGATAGGAAATGCCCGTACCTAGCCGATACGTGCTGTCGATAAGTCCCTTCTTGCGAGTTTCTGCATAAAGTTTCGTCGCTAGGTAAACAGGGGTAGCAGTCTCTTGGCTTCTGTTGTGTTGCTTTGCCTCGTCCCCCTTGGTATTGTTGACTGAATGGTAGAATATGAACTCTGCTATACGCTTTGCCTCATCGTGATCACTGTGGGCAGAATTTGATGCCGAGGAAGGGCCGTTGATAATCTTTCTCAGCAAAGCTATGAGAGACGCAGGTACACCGCCGTTGCAGCTACCGTCCTCAGTATTCCCGCCAAACATGTCAGATCTCACTATCTTCGCAGCTTCACCCAAAGGGGCACCGTCCGAATCAAAATCTCGGGCAGCCATAGAACGCACTGCAGAGTCGACATTTTCCCTGAAAGTTATGAGACTTTCCAATCCTTTCCGGTCGCAAGATTGTAGGTAAGGACATTCCTCCAATAATTTTTCCTTAAGTCACGTTGAATGTACGTCGTTGTTATACCCGAGCTCTTTCATAGCACCTGCCTGTAGCTTCGCAAGATCTGTAATGCTGAAGACGGGAATGGGACACTTCGGCGCGGCCACTTCGGCGCGGCCACCTCGGCGCGACCGTCTCGGCGCAAGCCCATCTAGGCTCGGGCCACCTCGGCGCGGGCCATCTCGGCGCAGGCCCACCTTGGCGCGGAGAACAGAGACGTTAAGTACCGGGACAGATGCTCATGTAAAAATACTAATGGCACCGAGTATCTGCTTCTTCAACAGACAACTTTGCAAAAGCTATTGTTGAAAATGGTCATGCCTTGCCAGGCAACATACCTTAATGCTAAAAATTATAAATTATATTGACGACTATTTTTATGGGACATATAGATAGAAGAGTGAGTTTAATTATATGAAACTATTTATAAGGACGTGTCGATACCAATGTATCATTTCACTACTAATATTCAGTTACTGTGTCCCGTAATTTACTACATTTTTTATACTTTACATTAGCGTTTAGAATTTTGCTTGTTGGACTGAAAAATATAGTTGTATTGTCTTCACAAAAAGATAATGTTCATTTAATTATTACACTGTTTATCATTGTATCTAAAGTATTACAAATATTAAAAGTAATAGAAGCTGTGAATTATTATAAAATCGTAAATTGAAATACAAAATAAATCACATGCAAAAATATAAGGTTAACGGGCTATCAGAAGAAGCTGCAGTTATTTTATCAACACCAGCGTAACATAGCAGGTTACGCCATGAAGATAAAATTAGAGGGATACGTCTAGATAAAGAACCCCGTATTCTGACAGCGTATTCTAAATAAGGTCTAACAAGGGAAAAGTCGCTAATTTCTCGTACATGTTCGTAATGTTTGCCCAGTACTCTTTTGCTGAATCCCAGTCTATATTTACATCTACCCAGATATAATTTATATTACCCAGATGAATCCCAGTTTAACGATTAGCTTGACCCATAATTTCTCTTGTGTGTTTACCCCAAGGAAGATCATGTGTTAGTAATATTCCAAGATATTTAGCATGCATGTTTAGACTCCATGTTTGTAAATTTATTATTCATTATGCAATAATTTTTGGGGGAGAGGTAGTCTTTTTCCAAAAATTAATTACCACACATTTTTTAAAATTTATTTGCAACTGCCATGTATCACGCCATTTCTCAATTGCTAATATGTCATCATGCAAGGATTCTTTATCGCTTGACTAATAATTTCTCTGTAGACCACTGAATCATCGGCAAATAGAATCTTACTTTTTACCTCCTTATTGATATCATTTATGTACAGAAGGAAATTTAAAACGGAAAACTTTACTGAAGTAGTTAGGTATATGTTAAGAACTCCTGCGTATTATGCTAGATTTGACCAGACAAATAAGATTAGAGAGATGGCTTGTTATACCGATAGATTAAAAATGTCATATTTCCCTCTTACCATTAGAAAATATAATAGGCGGCATAGCATATTTAAAGGTAGGTGACAAATTGTTAGAGTAGCCTGCAGTGGTAGCTCTTCGTTGCATGGTTAGCATTACATGGTAGCTCCAGTTGCATAGTCAGTCAATAGTGAATATTTGGTGTTCCTAACCCCCTGCCACACACCCTCGCGGAGGCTTGCAGGGTACCACGTAGATGTAAAAGTATATACATCTATGCTTAAATTTCTCGTCAAAAGCTCTCTCATATTAGTAAACACCTCTTTTGTCAAAGAAATTCCCCTCCTACTGCGTCTAAGATATAACCCCAAGTATACAAACTACCTCCTACACTTCATTTTAAATGTGGTCCATATATTTGTCCACACTTAGAAACATCCAGTATTAAATACTTTGGCCTCGCCGTGATGACCCGCGCCGAGGTGGCTTGCTCCGAGGCGGCCCCGCCGAAGTGGCCGCGCCAAGTTGTACTAAACCCGCTGAAGACTGCATATTCTCCGCCCGTTTCGCGAGTTTCGTTGATGTAAGCCACGAGACCCGCGAAAGCGATGCTGCAAATTTGGCGCCGTGAGTTGTTAGCACTTGAGTCATTCTTTTCACTGGCTCTTCTCCTGTTTTTGTACTCAGTGAGACATTTATTGTGGTATTGTGCCTCTTATGATATTAAGTCACAGCGTTCAGAAATTTTTGCTAAAACCTTCGAATCTTTGAGTGTAAAGGCACAGTCAGTAATAGTTTGACAGCAAGATGTCATCCTCACGTTACTCAGGTTATTTAATCTGGAGCCCGGAAAATCACAAAAGAGGCAAGTTCCTTGTTTGTACTCGGTAGAGTGGCACCTTCGAATTTTGACTGGTGACCACGCTGGTGACGCATGCGAAGGACCTGCCTCTTGTTTCCTCTTGTTAGCTCTCTCCTGAGCTCTCTGAAGCTTTGTGCTGTTGCACTCTAAGTAACATGATTTGTACCACGATGCCTTGTTTTCAATCATAGTTTTCTTTAAACCTGCGTCGCTGTTCAGGGAAGGTATGTCCAGATGGTCCAGATCAAAAGGAAGTTCTCCGATCTCGTAGAAATCAAGTAGATTTTTCGCTAGTGAATCATAACCTTCATCTATTGTGGACCGTGTATTATTTGTAGGATTAATCAGCCTTTCATTTGTGTTGATTCGACACAGCATGCAGCGTTCCCACTCGATGCCTGACATGATACAACTATGCAAATAACACCCAACCCCCTTCAAACTTAAAGTATCCTCCACCTTATACTAAAGGAAAAAAGAAAGCATGATTCGTAACTGTCACCATCAACAACTAATACCATCCAAACGCCACACTGAAAACCTCTGTGAATAGGAAGAATAACGATCGTTATTACTTACATGTACGAAGTAGAGCTTCACAACACATACACAACACTATAGCGGAATATCCATACAAACCCCTAACTTATAAACGCACACTACCGAACACGCTGAACTTACAGCTTATTGTCCGTCAACACCACTTTTCTCACTCAAAACACGACTGGACGTATGTGACTTGCGACGGCGCTACAACAGCGCAAGCGTCCGGCAAGCCCAGCGTACGACATGGGCGCCAGTTCCTCTGAGTATTGTTACTGTGTCTTAAGCATATAAAATGTATACTTTGAGCGACAGAGCACTTAATTTGTGCACTCATATTCGTCATATACGCGTCAGATATACGCGGAAACCATCATTTCTGCGTGCAAATCACGCAACATAGTCGTGTATGACCAAAAAACTGTACTTCGCCGGCGAGATATGCAACCCGCAATACACGGCCCCTGCACTGTTTCCGGCAGTGGCTACACATCTTAAATGGTCCTATGTGGTCCCAGGATCACGTGTGCAAAGTGGCATTCTTTAATCACAAAATGCAAGGTACCCCCTGAAATAGGACATTAACGCCCCCACTAGGGGGGAAAGGCTCACTGTTGGGGGTCAGGATTTTTTATCCATCAAGGAAAGGGAGGCCTCTAGCAGTGGGGGGTGATTTTCGAACACATTTCCCTTCACTATGCGTTCATTTATGGAGTTTCTTCTTCTCCAACTCCAGCATATCCATATTGCACCTATTTCATCTACCTCCTTATCTAAGCAATAAATACCCAACAAGCCACCGCGAAGGTGTGTAGCAGGGGGTTAGAACAGCAAACATGCACTATTGACATGCAACTAGGCTACTACATGAAACATTTTAGGTAATAGGGTCACATGCAGCTAGATGGTTTGTTATCTACATGGTAATAATATATTGGTGTGACAATCTATCTCTCTAATCTTATTTGCCTGGTACAATCTAGCATAATACGCCGGCGTTTTGATATATCTTTAACGTCTCAGTCAATCTATCCGTTCAAAATTTCTGGAGGAGATTTAATCCATACTTTAACCTTATATCTGATAATGATTCCAAACCTAATTATTCTATTAATTATGATACACTACTAAACGTATCGTAAAACCTTTTTATAAACCTAGCTGCCCTACGCTGCACACTGTCTATTTCTATGATTAAACCTAATTCATTCGGATCCCATACATTGGCTGCATATTCAAGGTGGGGCACATCTAGTGAAAAGTAACATCACTCTTTTGTCTTTTCCTCATATTTCCCCAGTACTCTTTAAATAAATCCTAGCTTTCTCTTGACTCGGTCGCATACTTCCCGGATGTGTCTTCCCCGCGATAAATCTTGAGTGATTGTTACATCTAAATATATAATGGTTTCTACGCTTTTCATTGTCGTGTCACTAATGCCATAGGATCACTCTATCAAATTCCCTGTATTCTTCATTTGATTTACCCCTGTACTCTACAGCATCGTTGCAAAAGTCCAAGCTCACTATGATCTATGGTTCCCAAATCGCTTATGGATAAAAGAAATTGAAACGGACCTATTACGCTACCCTGGGGAACTCCCGATGTGACTTTGATTGTATCCGACATGATACAATCTGTAACAGCCCTCTGCAGTCACTCACTTAAGAATTCTTTAATCCAACATACAACGACTTTATGTATGCCAAAACTCTCTAACTTCAAGATTTAAATATTTTGAGGAACTTTATCGAATGCCTTTTTAAAATCATCAATATCAGTACCGTTTTCACCACAGACAAAAAAATCGTGTACGAATAAAGCCAATTGTGTCTCGCAAGGTCTACCTTTCCGGAACCCATGATGGTTGTTTATGAGTAAACGCTGACTATCCAAATTCCCCATGATCGAACTGACTACCATGTGCTTAAATACCTTGCAAGGGATTGACGTGAGTTAAATGCAGTTACTAGGTTCTTCCCTATCACCGCTTTTAAAACTAGGTGCAATGCTAGCTGCTTTTCAATCATTGGGTACTGTGCGGTTCTTTAATGTTTTTGTGAAGTGTAGGAATTTGATCGGGACTTGTGATTTAATTGTACTGATGCTAATATACTGGTGCTCTATTCTGCGACCTGAAATTATTATTTAGGGAAATTGTTTACTGAAAGTGTATTTCCCAAGGTCTTACAAAATTGAATACTACTTTTTCTATGATTGATCATCTAAATAAAAAAATTCAACTAGTATTTCTACCGTCCAGGAATAGTTTTGTTAGAAATCGATTATCGGAATGGATTTTTGTATGATGTGGCTGCAGAGAGTGCGAATTCACCACAGTTAATACAGTATGCATCCTCGACTTACTGATAGATATTTAATGCGAAGAATACACTCTAAAAACAAAATCGCTAAACCTCAAAACGTGTTGCGCCAAACTTAGGAGAGGCTAAGAGGGAGAGGAGAGGGAAAGAGACTGCTCTACTCTCAACATCATCATCATGGGTCAACAGTCCTAGGATTGGTTTGACGCAGCCCTCCACTCGATTCTTCTATCGGCCAACCTCTTTATACTAACGTAGTTACTCTTTTTCACATCCTTTACGACATGTTCTACTTAACACATATGAGGCCTACCTTTTCCATTCTTCCCATTCACTTTTCCTTCGAAGATTGTCCTCATCAGGCCATTGTGTCTTAAGATATGGCCGATTAAGTTGTCCCGTCTTCTTTTTATAGATTTGAGCAGACTTCTCTTTTCTCACACTCTTCTTAGGATTTCTTCATTTGTCACTCGGTCGATCCATTTTATCGTCATTATTCTTCGATAGCACCATATTTCGAATGCTTCCACCCTTTTCTTCTCCGCTGCTGTCATCGTCCATGCCTCACTGTCGTAAAGAAACATGCTCCGGATATACGTTCTGATGAATTGCTTCCTTACTTCTAAGTTTGTATTTCCAGCTGTAAGTAGATTCTTCTTTTGATAGAATGCCCTCAATGCCTGGGCAATTCTACTGACCATTTCATTCTCGCTTCGTCCATCGTTGGTTACTCTGCTTCCGAGGTAACAGAACTCTTTCACCTCTTCCAGTTTCTGTAATCCTAGTATAACGTTGGTCTCTCTTGTTGCACACCAATATCTTAGTCCTCTTCTTATTGATCTTCAGCTGATGTCTGGCCATAATCCTGTCCAAGGTTGTTAGTTTCTTATTCAGTTCCTTATCTGCCTCTGCTATGAGAGCTATGTCATCAGCGAATCGTAGCATGCTGATTGTTTCTCCGTGGATGTTCATTCCAGAACACTTCTCCTTGATTCCATCGATGGCCCTCTCGATGTAAGCATTACGATTAAGTGCACAGCTCTCTCTCACTCCTTTTCTTATTCTTGCCTCTGCAGATTTAATCACAGCTACTTGGTTTTTATACAAACTGTGGCTAATTCTTCAGTCATTGTAAGACACTCCATTCCCTTCAGAATTTTAAGCATTGAATTCCAATTCACGTTGTCAAAAGCCTTCTCTAAATCCACAAATGCAATGAATGCTGGCTTGTTCTTCTCCATTCTCTTCTCTAAAAGCAGCCCAAGGCCAAATATTGCTGCTATTGTACCCTTACTTTCCTTGAATCCGAATTTATCTTCATCCAGGAATTCCTCAGCTTTTCATTCTATTCTTTTGTAGATTATTCTTGTCAATATCTTCGATGCATGTGTCGTCTAAAAGTTAGAGTTCTAAAAGTTTCACATTTCTCCACTGTCTTCTTTTTGGGAATAGAAATTATGATGTTTTTCTGGAATTCCATGGGCATTTATCCTGTTGAGTACATGTTTCAGATGGTGTTGTAGCGATGGGTTCTTGTTTTCTCTCCTGCATTTGTTGTAGTTCTGCGGGGATATCATCAATTCCAGAAGCCTTATTCATCCGAAGGTCCCTACTGCTGCGTCGAATTCCGATTTCAATATTGATACTCCCAAATCATCCTTTTCGAATTCGCTTTCATCTTCAATCACTTTCGTGCTGAGATTGTTTCCGTTGCATAACTCTTCCAGATATTCTTTCCATCTCTTCACTTTTTCCTCGTTTTCAATCAAAATTCCTCCATTCTTGTCCCTTATGGCATTGCCTCTTGCGCTCCGTTCCTTGAAGTGGTTCCTCACTATCCTATAGGCAGTTTCCACCTTTCCAAGTGCAAGGTTGCTTTGTACATCTTCGCAAAGATTTTTCATCCACATTTCACCAGCTTTCCTGGCTTAGCGACTTAATTCGTTGCGTATTCTTTTGTAGCAAAGCTGCCCTTCTTCAGTTTTCGCATTCTTGTACTTTATTCTTTCTTCAATCAGCACTAAGACTTCTTCCGTGACCCATGGCTTCTTCTTAACAACGTTTCTTCTTCCAAGAACTTCTTTTGCGGCTTCCTGTAGTCCACATTAGATGTTTTCCTAACGCTCTTCTACTGGTTTCTCTGTCAGGTTCTCTCCTATGTTGTTTTCTACTGCTTTCCATGCATTATAGAAAAGTTCATGTCGAGTCTTCTTCAGTTTTTCTAATTGCCATATTTTATTTCTTCCATTTCTTGAACTTTAGATTGCATTTCATCATCACTAAATAATGCTCACTGTCGATGTCTGCCACAGGGTTGCTTTTGCAGTCCTTCACCTGATTCCTGCACTTCCGCTTTACTAAAGTGTAGTCTATTTGAAATCTTCCTCTGTCTCCTGGCATCTTCCACGTGTATATTCTTCGGTTGTGATTTTTAAACCATGTGTTAGTAACCATTAACTTGCGTTGTGTGCAGAACTCCAGCTGTCTTTCTCCTCTTTCGTTTCGGGTTCCCAATCCATATTTTCCAGTTATTCTGCCATCTTGACCTTCGCCGACGACAGCGTTCTAGTCTCCTAAAATAATTAGGTTTTCTTCTCCTCTTACCTATTTTATAACTTCCGTGATATCTTCGTAGACGTCTTCCACTACTTCATCTTCGTAGTCTGTCGTAGGCATGTAAGCATGCTCCACAGTGGTATTTGTAATTTTAGTTTCAATTTTAAACATTATAATCCCCTCTCTGTACTGCAGGAAGCTCTTCACACGCAGTCCTGCAATCTTCCTGTGCATTATGTCTACTATTCATTTCATTCAGTTACAGGGTTACCATTCATTGATCCGTTGTGAATAATTTTATAACTTCCACTCCAAAAGTCTCCTTCTTCGTGCCACTTCATTTCGCTGATTCCTAATACGTAGAGGTCCATTCTTCGCATTTCCACCTTCAGGTTCTCTAGTCTTCCGCAGGTCCGAAGCAATCTCACGTTCCATCTTCCTACCCTAAAATATTTATCACATTTGACTGATGTACTCTCTCGGGTAGTCCCCGCCCGGAGATCCGAATGGGGGACTATTTTACCTCCGGAATATTTTACTCGAGAGGGTTCCATCACGTCTTGATAAGAAAGAAAAGAGTGGAGTAGCTGCGACTCCTCGGGATATTAATGTGGTGGTTTCCCCTTGTCTTCCACATCGCAGTACTACAGCCGTTAAAGTAAATGTTACCGCGCCTGTAGTGAAATGAGTGTCGCTGTACCAACCACTGTGGTCTCCACCTTCACTCGTGTGAAGAAGAGCTGCTGCCCTCTCCTCCGGGTGATGAGAAGCGTAATTATAGGCGGCCTCCCGTCGCCAAGTCACGGAATCTTCACAGGTTCTGTATTATTTAGAGGCCTACCTTACCCAGGGATAGACCAATACCCCCTCGGAATACCGCCGCTTTTTGTCCACGACTGCTTATTCGACGAGTGAACTCGCTTATCTAGCAGGTAACCATTATGTCTAGAGGTCGACCCACCATCCGCAACCCGGTGATCGCACTCGGTGGCTTTAAGCTCAGCCGCGAGGCTCTACTCTATCTGAATCTATTAGTATAGACTTTACGAATCTGAAATGATCTTAGGTTTCTTCAAGGATGTCTACACCATCCAACTTCTTGAAGTAAAGAATATATTTAATTTCTTTTGCACTTAATAAGGAGTACGGTCACTAAGCGTAGACAATTCTATTCAGCTAAAGTGCTCGGATATTATCAAGCCGTAGTACTTGGGCTTTATTTATTAGAGCGGACATGGTTGTATCCCAGCGCTTAACCTAACACACTTATTCATGCCGTGGGTGGAATTCGAATCCACGACCTTTGATTTATCATCAAACCAGCACATTACCGATCTGTCCGTTAAGGGTTTGCGATATCCGGTGGCTCGATTGAAATATGATTTGACCTCATCAGGCTTGAAACGGTAATAAAAATAAAAATGGAATGCCCTTGTAAAGTCCCCTTTTTTAAAAATTTTTCTTTTCTTACCAATTATTCTCCTTCGAAAGTATACGAAAAGAATCGGAGCTTAATGCGACTCTGCGTAATTTCTTACAAGTACACACGCAGACGCTATAGTGAATAGAATTATTGGTTTAGTAACGTTGAATAGTGAAAGTTAGCCACTAACTATTTCTGAATCTTCAACGTCAGAATACCTACCACTTCAATGAACTCTTCCAAAAAATTGGCCAATTTTATTTTGTCGTATGTCGTTTCTTAGATGGACTACGTAATCATTGGAGCGTAAGAGATGCCTGACGATGGAGAATCTTATGGCGTTATGGCGTTCATTCAAATGTGGAAATAAAGTCTACACATATGTGGACTCATCAAAGAGACTCCCAATTAAACATTAGAACAAATAGAAGGAGGCTGTTACTTAAACATTTTATTCATTAATTACAAATATTCTTTGGTTGTTAGACGCATTTTTCAACGAGTGAGTGCAAAATATATGTGTGAAATTATTCTTTTATTTTTCCTTTAGAAATATTGAAAACGTTTTCTCCAATTATGAACTTATTATGCTTCTTATTCAGTACGTTTCAATCATCCTAAAATTGGTTTGATGCAGTTCTGCACTCCATCATCCTGACCTCAGCATATTTACAGTGCCATTTCCTTACCTTCACGCACTCCACAACCTGTTCCATATATCTCATTCGAGGCCTTCATTTTTCATTCTTCCCATTTACTTGTCCCTTAAGGTTTGTCTTCGTCTGGCCGTCATGTCTCAAGGTATGGCAGATTAAGTTGTCCCGTCTGCTTATCAAACAGCAAACTTCATTTTTATTCCACTCTTGTTGGGACTTATTCGCTAGTCACTCGATCGATCCATTATCTTCATCATTTTTCTGTATCACCACATTTCTAATACTTCCAGCCTTGACTTCTGTGCCGCTGTTATCGCTCCTGCCCCAGATGCATGTTGTGACAAATTTCTCCTTACTTCCAAGCTTATATTTCCAGCCGTGAGTATATTCTTCTTTTTGTAGAATGTCCTCTTCACCTGGGCTTCGAGGCTCACCATGTCTATTGACTATTTTTTCCTTAATTCGTCCGTCACTGGTCACTCTGCTTCCTAGAATACAATACTCTTCACCTGCTCAGGCGTCCGTTTTCCTAATGGCATCGTATGTGTGGGGCCCTTCTCTTCACACCATTACAAATAACTGACAGCATGTTTAAAAGTATGTTATGTCATCGGTATATATTTGATCCGAAACACAAACAGTGAGTTCAGCAAGAAGATGAGGTATTTGGGTACCACTGGATTTCCTCAGATTTAAAATTAAAATACTTTCTGATGCGATGAGAGTTGATGAAATCAGATTTCCGTGCCGGGAATAATGGCGAGGGACTTTTATGCAATAGAAAATAATATTTTCTATGTTAAAACCTTGCTTTTGGTCAAATCAGTTGGGGAATCCGTTATGGAGAACTTGTTTTTTGAAGTTTGAGAAGAAGTTTTATTTATCTATTTCTACATCTACGACATACCCTGCAAGCCACCTCGAAGGTGTGTGGCAGAGGCAGGTATCCACACCAGGAACAATGACACAGCAAATAAAAATGAACAACATAAAACAAACACCACACCTTTAAAAGTAATTAGGGGGAAAAAGAAAAAAAATACCAAATACCAATCATGCAGGACACACCCACGAATACGATGCATGACTTGAAATCCGACACCAATTTCATAGATAATCATGTATGCAAAAAACGCAATTGATGCGAGTAACACATTGATTTGAACATGCAGGAAGTAAGAAATACTATCGACCTACTCTGAATTATTCTATAACTATAATTATTACCTATTTACGCGATGTCTAACGTTCTGATCTCGAATCGTACGTGGAAAAAATGACATTTTAAACCTGTCCGTCCTGCAATCTATCTCCTTAATTTTATTAGAATTGTTGAGCCTTCCATAATAAGTCGGAGCCAGCAATGTATGATTAACGTCATTAATGAAATGTCCCTCCTTAAATTTTCCCAGAAGATTAAGTATATAATTCAGCCTACGTTGTGACAGCGATTCCCATCCCAATTCGGCTAACATACCAGACCATATTTAAACCACCGTATTCTTCCTTTGGAAAATAATTGCTATCACTGGACACATACTGGGCATTTCTAAAGAAAAATCCTTTTTTTAAAGGAGGTTTGATTCTACTGTGTCTTGTGAGACTCGAGACCGATGCTAGATTTAATAACACGAGATGAGACCAGATGAAGGAAAACGAGACAAGACCAATACTGACGACAAATTATCTCGCGGCAGTACTAAATACATTATTTGCGTATTTTAACGAGGTATTCTGCTTTACTGTACAAGGTAGAACAATATTATTGTACTATTTTTTTCTCATCGCATTAGCCTTAAGTTCTTATCGTCGGTTTACTAGACCAGATATTTTCCAAATACATCCCCCGTACGACATGTTGTCAGTGATGGTGATGCCAAGGTATTTAAGTGTTCCTATGTTCGATATTTCATTTTGTTGCAAAATTAATTTGGTGGCATATGTGTTTCATCGCCACTTAAATATTTCAAATTAACTCTAATTTCCATGCCAAACACCTGTTATCAATTGTTTCTAAGTCCTTTGCCAGCATATCATTGTAACTATGAATTTGCCCTTACTTTATTGCGTCATCAGTCACAAGGAGATCTTTACGTTAACTTCGGTATTTTAGTGATTTACGTAGAGAAGGAACATAAGTGACCCTATCACTCATATCTGCGAGACACCCACTGTGACTTTCGGTTAATTGTTGCTGGTATAATACCACATTTGAACACGATCTTTTGACAAGTCTCTATTATAAACTATAAATGTTAACAACAATTGTTATTTGTTCTGTTAATTGGATGTTTGCAGAGAAATTTACCATTGAGCCCCACTTAAGTTTCCAGGCGGATTAACTTTTATTTGAGCTAAAAATCTGTGACAAATAATATGAAAAAACTTTTTAAGTATTCCTTCCTTCAAGATTTTAAGCGAATACCGCAATGGGCAGAATTGGCCACAAACGGGGTATTAAAAATAGGGTTCTGAAAGGAAGTGGAAAGGTTTTTACCCCCTTGCCCTAATCCGTAGGTACCATAAAATATTTCTTTTTAGAGAGAGCTACGTTTACGGAAAACGTCTCGATGCACGAAAAGCCAAGGCTCTCGACTAGAGTTGAAAATGAAATTTTTTGCATGGATAATAAATATTTGGACACTAAAATCGGAGTTAGCACGAATTTGTCTATAGGGATAAAAAGAGTGAGATAGCAAAAACGAAGACATTTTTCTGCTAGAACAAATGATGCAAAAATTCCATAATTGTAATTTCTTTCATTTCATTTAATCAATGAATCATACTTGAAGATTCTTAAAAAGTTTTTTCATATTAATTGTCACAGATTTTTAGCTCAAATAAAAGTTAATCCGCTTAGACACCTAAGTGGGGCTCAATGATAAATTTCTCTGCAAACATCCAATTAACAGAACAAATAACAATTGTTGTTAACATTTATAGTTTATAATATATTTTCATCTCATATAGCCACGACCTTGAGCAATTAGGGAATTTTTAGGCTTGCATCGCGTGTCTGCTGCATGTATTGCAAATGGGGGAGCCGACGGGCCGAGCGAGAGAAAATTGTAAATGTTTAAATATTTATAAAAAACGCGTTTATGAATTGCCACTAAATTTTATTTTTGGAATAGTTAGCTGGATATGTTTAGATTATAGAAAAAAAGTTTCGGCCAATTCTGAGATGGAGTATTTGAGAAAAGTTTATTAACAATTTTTTAAACATTAGTAATTAACAACAATAGGGTTTAGAAGAAAATAATTTTTATTGATATATTTGCATTTAATAAAGATTTAGCTTTTAAAATAGCTATTAATCATTGCTGTATGACAATTAAAAGCGGAGATATAAGTGATAATATGATTTAAGGCTCGGATTTTTGCTAAAAATGCGAAAAAATTAAAACATGCATTATTCGCTCAAAATTTTTTTTTCAGAAAACTGTTTGAGAGTATTTAGTTTGAGCTGATTTTGTTCCCATACACCAATGTTTATCAAAATCTGAGACCCTAAGGGACAAACGTTTGTTGAATTGAGGTGGAATGACCCAATTAAAATAAGTAATAGGTGACGCCCACCAAAGAAGCTGCTTTGAGACTTACTACGTCATACACCTCCCGCCCTTGACTGCTTTTAGGGAAAGGGAAGAGAATGGGAGGGGGTGTCGGAAGATCTGCTCGCACGGATCGTCTCGCAACAGCTTCCATTGGCAGAGTCAGCTGTGTGTCCCCCATTGCGATAAGGGGAAGTAGCTTCGCATCTCAGTTGCGATTGGACGAAGTGGATGACGTAAGAGGTCACATGCACGCCCACTTTTCCGAAAGGGTAAAAAACTTCAGTTTTTCGCTGCTTATAACTCGAGAACTAATTGACGGATCGAAAAACGGAAAAACAAGGGTCTTTTAATTTTACAAACTCTATCAGATCCGGCAATAAAAAATATGGTAAACGACCGCATTACGCTATTGCTGCTAACTTCGCGAATGAATGTGAAGCACCTTATACAGCGATTTTTTTTAAATCCAGAAACAATGCTTGAACTTGAACGTTATATTTACCCGAAAGTAAAATATCATGAACATGAAGACCGGGTTGTCTTCCACAAGAACTACTATTATCTGAACTCATGTTTGTATTTTATAAACAAATATTGGTTGCCGAGATGTCCCATAATTATGCGATTAACATATGCTCATTCACATGCAGTATGTACTTAAAGAGTACGGTGTGAGTAAATGAGCCCATAAATATATTGCTGCTCTCTATCGTTTTTTTTTAATTAGGTGAACGCTTGCTACTCCAGTCATTGAGTACTATATATTCTTTTTGGGATTTTTTAAATAATACATTAAGATCCGGAGACTTTTGGGTCCAAGTATCCGAGTACATGTATATTGTGCATAGGATGAGAAGTAAAAACTTTAGCGTTCCACAGGGTAAAGAGATTTATTCCGACATGTTTCACTTCACTGAAGCATCACCAGGTGAAACATGTCGGAATAAATCTCTTTACCCTGTGGAACGCTAAAGTTTTTACTTCTCATCCTATATTATGGAATTCCACAAAGTCTCGGCCTCTACCATCCACTGTATATTGTGCATGTTTGGTGATCATCATCCTCTGCCACACACCCTCGCGGTGGCTTGCAGTGTATCGCGTAGATGTAGATTTCCCTGCCTATTAAGCTTAGACTTTTTGCAGACGATGCGGTAATGTATAGGGGTATAGGGGTAAAGAAGAAGACTGGAAATCGCTTAGCAAGGATTTAGCCGCAATTCAAGAGTGGTGCGACAAATGGCAGTTAGAACATAGCCTTAAAAAGTGTGCAGCTATCAATTTTTGGAGGAGAAATAATTCGATAGAGCGATCCTATAAAATTAATTACACGAAGATAGAAAGCGTTGAAACCATAAGATATTTAGGTGTAACAATCACTAAAGATTTATCGTGGGGAAAACACATCCGGGAGACATGCGGCCGAGCGAAGAGAAAGCTAGGATTTATAAAAAGAGTACTTGGAAAATGTAGTGAGAAGACAAAAGAGCGATGCTATTTTTCACTAGTTAGGCCCCACCTTGAGTATGCAGCTAGCGTATGGGATCCGAATGAATTAGATTTGATCAGAGAACTAGACAGTGTGCAGCGTAGAGCAGCTAGGTTCGTTAAAAGGTGTTACGATAGGTTAAGTAGCGTTTCAGAATTAATAAATGAATTAGGGTGGGAATCATTATCAGAACATAGGTTTAAGTACAGATTAAACCTATTAGAGAAATTTCAATCGGATAGCTTTACTGAAGATGTTAGGCACATATTATAAACACCAGCGTGTAATGCTAGATTCGATCAGATTAATAAGATTAGAAGGATAGATTGTGGTACTGATGGATTCAAAATGGCATTTTTCTACTATTTGGTACTATAAGAGAACAGAATAGGCAGCATAGCAAAGGGATAGGTAGGGAAAATATTTTAGAGTAGTTTGTAGTGCATGATGCATGTATTAACCCCAAAAATAATTTAGATACTAACAATCTAGTTGCATGAGACCCTATAGTTGCTTGTTTGCATGTCGGTAGTGCATGCTTGGTGATCTTTACCCCCTGCCACACACCCTCGCGGTGGCTTGCAGGGTATCGTGTAGACGTAGATGCCTATCTTTTTCACCAACCATTGGCGGATCGAGTTCTCACGGGTGAGAACCAGTTCCTTTCCCTATCCCATCGCTTATCATGGTTGGTAATATATCAGTTTAATAAAGTATTTGGACGACACTAGTTTTCATCTACCCTGTGTCAGCTATGCGTGTGAGGTTTCATATATAATTTTTTCCTCGATCTGGTGTGAAAGTTAACATTTTTCAAAAGCATCTAACTTGCGCACTAGTAATCGAAAATGCCTATGATTACCAGCGAAGACCATGGCGTGGACAGGTTTGTCTCATTTGAAGAAGTCACGTCATAATGACACTTTGTCTCCTGAATACATTCTTCGACCACCAAACTTGCTTTTTGTTTTCCACTTCCAAATCCTATTGCCCTTATTATTCGGAGGGGAACGAACAGCTAAGGCCGTTTAAACTATGGACGATGAGTAGGTATTTGATTAGCACGGTAGGAAAAATGCAGGTGGAAGAGTATTTGAAATAAAAATAAAAATAAACGTTACAAATGTATTTGGAATAGAGAATAAAAAATATTTTTCTCTTTTTTTTTGAAATACAAAATGCTATTGAAACAATTTTTAAAACACAAAATACATTCGAAAGAAAATAAAGGGATATTTTTAGAACTAAAAATTTGATTATGAATTTAAGTCAAAGAAAGACATTTATAAAAATTACATGAGAAAACTAGAAGGGAATATTAACTAGTTTTCTTGCACATTTCTACTAAAACTAATGCCGTGTCGTTATCTCTGAATGAATATTTCCCCTCGAGGTTAACACTAGCCTATGATCATCTTCACCAATAAAGAGACTATTTTCATTTGATGCTTTTTGTCATTCTCCTGTGAGGGGTCATAGGATAGTGTTAAATCTGAGGAACATTTTCTTAATATTAGGATAGTTTTGTAAACCTGACTTAGATTTGTGTCTGTCATTAAAATAGCTGATTACCATAGTTGGGAAAGTTACCAAAATATTAACTGAGTAAAGTCAAAATTAATCTCTGTAAAAAGTAACTAGTTAACGTTAAAAGTTACTTTTCTGAAAAAGTAACTGATTAAAGTTAAAGTTAAAAAAGAAACTTTCATGTTAAAAGTTACTTTTTCAGTTACTTTGGCAAATTTGATGCTGTGGTAATAGAGGCCTTGATGGTTTTCCGTAAAAAAAGAGTGGTTTCAGGCGTAATGTGATGGAATAACAGAATTAAATAATATTGGCAATTTTCCACAAAGAAATCTTTATAACGACTGGTTTCGATGTGATACATCATCATCAGTTGACCAAATCTCACCAAAGTCCAGTATATATACAAACAGAGGGGAGGAACCAGGGAAAAACAAGGAGTGAGCGAAGAGGAGGGGAAGGGGGCTTAAACCAAGGTTGACAACGGAAAAGAGAGTAGGGTGAACTGGTGCTAGGGGTGGGTGTTGGGAAAAGCCACTCATAAAACTGGGAAACCCTGGCCGTTGAAGAGTACTAAGGCGCCTCATACACCTTAAGGTTCGAGAGAGGCCATATGAGGAGAAGGACGCCGTCCTGCGGCAGTCAGTCCGTCCTTTAGTTTATAGAAGGAACCACAAAATGAAAAATAATTTTGGTCGACACAGATTTTAAGTAGTGAACTTAATTCCTTGATGAGATGGTCATTAACATCGGCGTTGAGTAATATATTATCGGCGTAGGCTAACGCTTCATGCGTCGGAATGGAAGTAAAAAATGTGTGCGGCCTTTTTACTATGGGATAGCCCCTTTCCCCACTCCTCGCATAAATTTTCATGTACGAATTTGAAAGCGAGATCTTCAGTGCTAACAAATTCTCTAAAAATTCTATATTGGTTCAGATATGTTGATGATGTGCTGTGTTGCTGGACAGGTGGTGAAAGAGAGTTGGACCACTTCTTACAGTTCCTTAACTCCATCCACAACTCTATGTATTTCACCATGGAACCGAGCGTGAATGGCAAAATTAGCTTCGTGGACATCACCATTGAGATAAGTGACCACAAACACATTTTCTCAATATTTCGGAAACCCACTTACACGGATCAAGTGATACCCTTTGTTTCCTGCCATCCCATCGCCCATAAATTGGCCAGTTTCAACAGCATGATCCACCGACTAATCAATGTTCCCCTGTCGACTTCCAACTTTGAAAGTGAACTGAAGAGCATAAAATACATAGCCCTGAAGAACGGTTACAGTTCGAACATCATCGACAAATTACTCCGTAATAAAAGGGAAAAACAGGCAGTGAATTTAAACACCTCCCTCCTTCTAGGTCCCAGCGCTCCAGACAGAAAATCGTGCAAAATCCCTTTCCACCATACGTTATCGTACAAGATAGCGAACACAACAAGATAAGTTGCGTGTTTCTTTCCATGCTCCCTTGACTCTATCCAAAGCCCTATTCCCCAACAAAGACCCCATGGACGACGTCAAAAAGTGCGGCGTGTATGAAATTAAATGCGCCTGTGGAGCCATCTACATCGGCCAGACAGGGAGAAATTTTTCCACACGCATTTATGAACACAAAAAGTGCTACATTTCAGGCAACACAAATTCCATTTTCGCCAGACACCCAATAGGATCTAACCACACTTTTAATTATGATTTTAAAGTGCTCCACACGTTAGAGAAAGGCAAGAAATTAGACGCCATGGAGCGAGATGAAATTATTCAACGAAGAGATTAGAATCTCAATCTCCTCATCGATGTGCAATTTTACTCATCCCACTCCTCTCAATCACTTTCCCACTCTTGAGTGTTTTCAGACAAGTGCTCCCTCCTCACCTCCGCTCACTGGTTTCTCCCCCTGCCCACGCGTGTTTCCATTGTTTTATCTTAACCAATTCCCCCCCCCCTCCCCCCCACCCCGCCTAGGTGGACACACTCCCCGGGCTTCTCAGCCCCTTCCACGGACCTGGCATTCGGAGCATCGCCGCGAGATAGCCACCTTAGCGGCCAGTGTTTGCACCGCCGCCATCTCCCTACCTTTGGGCTCGAAGACCAGGGGCGGCCTAATGTTTGATAACCCCCCCACCACCTTGCCACTGTGCCTTCGTCGGGCAAGGCCGAAAGACGGCGGCCGAGAGATACTCATCCCGCAGGACGGCGTCCTTCTCCTTATATGGCCTCTCCTGAACCTTAATGTGTTTGAGGCGCCTTAGTAGGTACTCTGCAACGGCCAGGGTTTCCCAGTTTTATGAGTGGTTTTTCCCGACACCCACCCCTTGCACCAGTTCACCCTCCTCTCCTCCACCCCCCTTTTCCGTTGTCAACCTTCGTTTAAGCCCCCTTCCCCTCCTCTTCCTTCACTCCTTGTTTTTTCCCCGCTTCCTCCTCCTCTCAGTTTGCATATGTCCTGGACTTTGGTGAGATATGGTCACCTGATGATAATGTATCACGTCGTAGTACAGATTTCTTTGTGGAAAATTGCCAATATTATTTAATTAATAAAACTGGTTTTCCGTTTTGACAAACGAAGCTAACACTGAAACCTGTCATCGTGTTTTTTCCATCCATATCCTTTTTTTTAATATTCGAAGTGGGGATTTTCCTTGTAAATACATTTAGTGTCCAGAGTATTGTTGGCCAGGTTTCCTAGTGTCTGCTGAAAGGATTCGACGATTTTTCTGAGCGTGGCTCCGGAATTTTTAAGTTATCGTGAAAGCAAGAGTTTCTGACGAACTGTGGTGCGCCTGTAATTTGCCGTAAAAGGTTGTTCTGAGCGGCAGAAAGTGCTTTAAGGTTAGTTTTTGATATCAATCCTCACATTCCGATGTGAAGTATCCGTTCACAAATGCAAAATTGAAGTGGAGACGGCTTAGTTATATAGAGTTACAGTAGATTCTGGGGGTGTGCCTGCGCACCTTTTCTCGTGATTCACTGGGGGCTAATGCATTGACGACGCAATGTCGCCGAGTAAGGCATACGTAGACTGGCGCATTGTAACAGATTTAGTTTGAATTACCCCTTCCCCTCGTTATCCATTATAGACTTTTAGGCGGCCCTTATTTCTCGGCTTCAACTATGTAATATTGACGACATGATGTCACCGAGTATACGAGCACTCCAGAAAATTGTCTTCACGTGGTCTGGTCTTTTCTCGTCTGATTTTAAATTCTGTTCCTAAACTTCTCTCGGTCACTCTCCTCAGCCCCATTTTTGTTTGGAAGTATTCGTCCGGGCCCATTCATTGCATTCTTGCACAACTACCCTTGCATTCTTAGATACCGTTTTATTTTCCCATCTGTCTGTTAGCCATCCTTTGCGCCCAAATTCAGACAGGTCGACATTTGCCAAAAATTAACGAAAAAAATAGCTGAAGTTAGTTTTGAATCAGTTAATGCATATTTTTAACGATTAAAAGCTAAAAGTTAAATCTTCTATAAAGTAACAATTAAATTAAATAGCTAAACACATTTTTAAGGATTAAAATTTATCGTTAATCCCTGATCACCCCAAACCAATTTGGGTTATGGCCATTTTTCACTCATAATCGAAAGCGCAAGGCCATCATTCTCTCCACCACACGCTGTGACGTATCATCACACACACACTGGCAATGTATGACTCTACGGAATAAATATAGAGATTTGTGATGCATTTGTGTCCAGAAAATGGTTTGGAAGCCACTGAAATTTCATGAAAGCAAAAACCGAAATCACCTCGTTCTTATATTAGATAAATAGAAAAATTTAAATCTATCTAAAATCCTTCACTCATGCTGTTGCTATTCCAATTGTATAGGTCTGGTTACACGATACAATTTTTTGTACATTCCCCCGATATGAATGTCTCTACATGAGAATGAATGCGAAATAGTATCGTGAAACGAGGCCAATTTGCACGACTGTATGAACGACTGTCCATAAAATAGAACCTGTTCTAATTTCGTTCAGTCATATAGTTTTTGATGTTTCAGGGGCACCTTTTGGTAGGTAAGGGAAACGACGTTTCTAGCTGACTGTTTATCTTTTTGCCTTCAGTATTCGGTGTTTTGACGTGCGACTGCTGTCGCTTCATTGTATATATTAATTACTGTAATTAGCCAGATCTATGTGTGATTTAATTTTACTATAACCCCTGCTACGTTTGGATTTCGCTCTGCTGTTCGACCCCTGCGCCTTCTGGATAACTCTACGGAATTAATATATATTAGATTTATCTGTGGTCGCTAACCCTCACGTTTTGATCATTATTCACCTCTTGCACAACCCGCATGGAACATTTTTCACCAACTCATTACTTCTTTGTCGTTGTCACTGACGTCGGAATTGATTTACATTTGGCATCAACAACAGCAAGCAGCATTATAGAGTGACTCCTTATGTAGTGAGAATAATGGGATCCGAGCTGAGCGATGGATTCAACACTATGTGCTTCCTGTTCTTTGCTCGTTATTTTTGTTGTTGCTTGTTATATGTCGCAAAGTTCCGCTTTGTGTCATACGTAAAGGCAATGCTCTCCCACTCCGAACGTGATCGTGGTACCTGAAGAATTTTTGCAACAACAGTGCAACAACAACAAAAGAGTATTAAACGAAATATATCAATCCTATAAAAGCTAATCTATAAATGAATATACAATATCCGGTATTTTCTTTTCAATACGAATTAGGCACTTTCGCATTCGAGGGGAATGATTCCATCAATCAAGCAACCACCGTTATACAGCTTTATTGCTGCTTAAATATCTTCCAGCGTGAATGTGTGCGATTTTATCGATATTAAAAATATATAAAACAACAAAGCATGGAAACTTTTAAAAATGGGAAGTGAGAGCTGGTGTGTGACATTGTGTAACGTTACGTTCGAGCGTAAAGAGCCGGTTTCCGTGGTGCTGAGTGAATTTCCTCGAAAACAATTGAAGGCGCGATTGTGTATCTTTGTGTTAGAAGGTTTTTCGGCTCACGATCGAAGGTAAGACGTCCACTGCTAAGTACTTAACGTTACGGCCATTTTCAATTGTTAGGTTTGTTTTTGTTTGCGTTTTAATGCATAATAAAAAAATTATCGCTGTGGAGATCTTAGTTTGAACTACAAAGGCCTGTGATGAAAAAAATACTAGGGAATTGATAGCTGTACTTTGTAGATTTTTTGGTGCTGATTAAAAAAAAAAAAAAATGAAAAATTTCTATCACGTCACATTTTCTTGAAAAATTCAATTTTAGTTTGATTTTTATGAACCTTTACCATACATTTTTTTTCGAACTCGAGGCATTGTGAAAATTTGCCCGATGACTTTTGATGCATATGCGGCGTATATAGTGTAATTAAAAATTGCATGAGGAGCATTACAGACTATGTAAGACAACTTTATCTGCGTATTTTGGCATGAAAACCGGAGACCAGGACAAATCGTGGGCACCTCATAAAGTTTGTGTACAGTGTCTCATTGATCTACGCTTATGGCTCAAAGGAAAGAAGACTGCTTTACGATTTGGAATTCCTATGACATGGAGGGAACTGAAAAACCACTCTGATGATTGCTGCTTTTGTTCCTGACATTACCGTGGGTATAACCGCAAAAATCAAAAGCTAATCTCTTATCTTGATAACATGTCATCGGCCTCATGACATGTTATCATGACAGGTTCCTCATGGACCTGGAGTGCCAGTGCCTTTGCCTTCAACTGAATTGCCAGTCATCTCTTCAGAGTCTTCAGACTCGGAACATCCAGAAGTTCAAGGCTCCGATACGGAATATAAGCCCTCTGGAGACGATTCACCTCAGCCCTTCTCTTAGGTTGAACTTAATGATCTGTGTAGAGATCTGGGCCTTTCGAAAGAGGTATATAAATTGTTGGGCTCCAGATTGAAAGAAAAAAAGAATCGAGAAAAGTAATTTTTTAAAAGTACTTTGAGGAAGAGGAGAACCTGGTCTATTGTTCTGATGCTCCCGGATTGTTGAGCAAATTTAATATCACCTACGATGAAGATGAATGGAGGCTGGTTACAGATTCATCTAAAAGGGGCCTCAAAGCTGTCCTTCTTCATCACGGCAGCCATTATGCATCTCTATCTACCAGTTTAACACTCGGTGCATTTAAAAGAACGCTATGAAAACCTAGCTCTCGTACTCGACAAAATAAAATATGCTGACCATGGTTGGACTATATGCGGTGATTTGAAAGTTATCTCCTTGCTTCTAGGTCAACAAGGCTGATAAACAAAGTTCCCATGCTTCATTTGTGAGTGGGACAGCCGTATTAAGACACAACATTGGGTCAAAAAAGAATGGCCGAAAAGACAAAATCTTGAACCAGGCACCAAGAATGTGATTCGGAACAGATTAATCGATCCAAAAACCGTATTGTTACCCCCTCTGCATACAAAATTAGGTGTCATGAAGCAGTTTGTCAAGGCTCTTCCAGAAGATAAAATATCAGTGCAAAAAGTTTCAAGGTTTATTCGAAGCCAAGTTGAAAAAGGGAATATTTGTTGGACCAGATATCCGCAAGCTTATGAAGGATAAAGAATTTGATACTAGCATGACAACAAAGAAAAAAGAAGCTTGGATTGCCTTCAAAGATGTTGTCAGTAAATTTCTGGGTAATTACAAGAATCCTGACTATAATGAAGGAATTGTTATGAATATGCTGTACAAATTTCAACTATTGGGTTGCTCCATGAGTGTGAAAATACGTTTTCTTCACTTACATGTAGACTTTTTACACGAAAATTTAGGATCAGTCAGCGAAGAACAGGGAAAAAGGTCCAACCAAGACATCAAAGTAATGGAGCGCAATTATCAAGGAAATGGGGCAAGAGCATGCTCGCCGACTACTGTTGGATGTATATATACGAGATAGGCCTGAGATTGAACAGAAAAAAGAACGTCATCAAGAAGTTTCAAAGGAAAAAGAATACGTACTTAAATAGAAACTTTTTTGTTATGTTTTTTTGATCAGTTTAAAATTTGTTTCAAACATTCATGTTCACATACATAATGATCATCTTCGTCAATCGTCTATTTTATATAAATTACCTCAATAAAAACAGTCTGTTGGTGAATAAAATCAACTGATTCAGGCGAGATGTAGTGGAAGTTTGACATATTGGAATAAAATATAGGTGCACTTTTCCACAACTAATTTATTGCTGCGTACGACGCGTTTCGGCAAGTCTTGTACCAGATGATGGGTCTGTGAGCCGAAACGCGTCGTACGCAGCAATAAATTAGCTGTGGAAAAGTGCACCTATATTTTATTCCAATAGTCTGTTGGTGATTTTATTCTAGAAACCGTACCGTAATATGATGTAAAAAGTTTAAACTCATGGGAACTTTTTGTTTTCCTCTCGACCAAAGGTGCGATATGGCAACAGCGGTTTTCATCCATTTAAACTGATAAAAAATAATCAATTGTTGATAAAATTTTTTTCTCTACCACGAATCGATTATTTGACATAGATTTAAATGGATAAAAAACCACTGTTGCCAGATAGTACATGCAAAATTGTTCGAGAGAATTCCTATTAAAATAGGAATTTAGCAAAAATATTGATATCGATTTTAGAAAAAATCCTGACGTGATGGAAAAAAGTAGGACATTTTCAAAATCAGCTCAACAAATAACATAAAACTCAGCGAAAAATTCTCTTGTATTTTTCAAAAACTTCAATTTCGCAGGCCTGTGCAATTAGGGATTATTAACTTAATTTTAAGTATTTAAATGCATAAAAATCTTTACATGATGTGATAGAGCAATTAAATTAGAATAATTATAGCTATTTTGAGAGTGTCAATGTTTTCCATGCTATAGCGATGAATAGGGATGATATCAATGTGCCTTGGTATTTTACGTATGAGTATCGGATATTCTCCCAGTTAAAAGTTTGCCTTTCGCTGTTGTTGGCATGTGGGTTCCCCATCTCATAATATAGTATATAGGTATCCTGTTGTCGACACCGTGTCAGAGTTATCTTTGAATATTTCGTTGAAATTGGTGAAAACTTCGGGATTTTGTTTTTTCTGAATCAATTTAATGATTATAGTCGATCATATAGAGTAGAGCCTTTGTTTTTAGATAGTAATTATAAAAATATCGTTCTTGTGAATATGTAAGGGATATAAAATAATTGAAGTCTCATTATAAATTGCCTCTTAGCATAGGTATTGGCCTAGAATGTCGTGGGAGTTTATTTTTGGAAATGTCTTCATACACGTCATGTGGCTTAAACGAATAGCAATTCATAACGAGCTATCCGACTATTGCATATAACTTCAACTTTTAATTTCAGAATTGGCATTAATAGATTTCTCTTGAGCAAGAAATAACAATGTCACTTTCCGAATAAAGAGGAAATCCTCAGGCTTCACTTGGTGGAACCGCATAGTTATTAAAATAATCACTTGGTAAGATTCCACAAATTTTATTTTTCCCCGACCTAGGTTTCGATTGGTTTGACAATCATTATTTGATAATGATTGTCCTTGATAATGATTGTCAAACCAATCGAAACCTAGGTCGGGGAAAAATAAAATTTGTGGAATCTTACCAAGTGATTATTTTAATAATGTCACTTTCGGTGAGAATATTGCATAATGAATGTTTAGCGTGTTTTGTGACTGCAAATTGTGGCAATTCAGTGGTAAACATTGTTTTTAATGATCTGAGATGGATTACATGTGTCTGAGGTATCTTTACAAGTGTCAGAGAATTTTTTTTCCAGAAATTATTTCGTTGTTTCAACTATTGCCTTAAATTAAGATTTGGAATCTATGCGAATTGAATATAGTAGGTGGATTGCTTCTGTCTTGTGTGGTTGCTTAGGCCCCAGTGAAAGGATAAACAATGTAGTGCTTTATTATTCTTCATTCTGTGGATTTTCCCACCCCAAGTTTCATCTTTTTATTCCATTGCATTGTGGTGTCCAATGTGATTAGGTCTACGTTAACGGTATGTAATCCCTAATTAACAATACGCATTAGGATTTGTCCTCGTCCTCGTGTAGCTATCAATTTTTGGAGGAGGAATAATTCGATAGAGCGTACCTATAAAATTAGTAACACGAATATCGAAAACGCTGAAACAATAAGATATTTAGGTGTAGCAATCACTAAAGATTTATCGTGGGGAAGCCACATCCGGGAAATATGCGGCCGAGTGAAGAGAAAGCTAGGATTTATAAAAAGAGTAATTGGGAAATGTGATGAGAAGACAAAAGAGCGATGCTACTTTTCACTAGTTAGGCTCCACCTTGAGTATGCAGCCAGTGTATGGGATCCTAATGAATTAGGTTTGATCAGAGAATTAGACAGTGTGTATCATAGAGCAGCTAGGTTCGCTTAAAGGTGTTACGATAGGTTGAGTAGTGTTTCAGAATTAATACAAGAATTAGGGTGGGAATCATTATCAGAGCGTAGGTTAAGGTACAGATTAAATCTATTAGAGAAATTGCAGTCGGATAGCTTTACTGAAGATGTTAGGCACATATTAAAAAAACCAGCGTATTATACTAGATTCGACCAGATAAATAAGATTAGAGAGATAGATTGTCGTACCGATAGATTCAAAATGGTATTTTTCCCCCGTACTATAAGAGAACAGAATAGGCAGCAGAGCAAAGGGATAGGTAGGGGAAATATATTTGAGTAGCCTGTAGTGCATGATGTCTGTATATCCCTTAAACACTATAGATACCATGGGATCCCATGATCCCTTAAACACTATAGATACTAACAATCTAGTTGCATGAGACCCTATAGTTCTTGTTTGCATGTTAGTAGTGCATGCTTGGTGATCTTCACCCCCTGCCACACACCCTCGCGGTGGCTTGCAGGGTATCGTGTAGATGTAGATGTAGATGTCATGGATTATTGTGTTGTTTGAGAGTCTTTTATATTGTGAGTGTGGTTGTTTACGTCCAAGTGAAAGAGCGATGATTTTTATCTACTTATGCAACGTATGCTGTTTCATTATGCTTTATTCAGTAAATTTTGCCACCTCAAAAGATAATCTTTCTATTCAATCGCCTTGATGTCATTAGCAAGGAATGTTACTGTATTTGTGTGTTGCTTTGTGAGCCTGGGGATAAAGTGGAAATGATTTAAAGCTGCCTTATATATCTCACGGTAGGTTATCATATTTGCTACAAGAAATACCGCGAAAGCCCTTCACAGGCGGTAAACGTACTCGTAAAAGTTAGTTACATAGGCATTTATCCTCGATGTGATGGGGAAGGTCGTGTTTAAATAGTAATGAAGGGTGATTAGTGCGTTTATGCTGGGGACTAGCTCGAGGATAGTGGTTAAGTGTGTATCAGTAAATAACCTAATCAATTTATGTCTGAAGCTATAGGTATATATCCATGTCAATTCAAACAGGCGATTACCCTTAGGCTGACCGATTTTGACCAAACTTGGCAAAACGTCATCATATGATAGGAAAATGAAAACCCCAAAGCCGTTTTGCAAGACATGCTGCCGTTTACGATAAATTGAAACGTTGCAAAATTCGAATTTTGCAAAAATGCCTATACATTTTACACTATATCTGCGAGGATATTAAAGATACAGATATACAAAAGGACTTATACTAAACGTTTTGATTAGCAAAAATGTAGTAAGTTATTATATTATAAAATGTACACAATTTTATAAAGTTTATAAGAAATTTAAATCTTCAAATCGATTTTTGACGATATATCTATGTCCTCGATTTTGCTCATTTATTTATTTATATGTTGTAGATATAATCCTCCTCCACTAATTATAAAGGTTTGGTAGAGGTAATATTTCGTTTAAGAAAGAAAAATAGTTTTGAGTGAGCCCTCCAGTGGTCCGGCGTCAGGCTCACCGTCGACCGTCTCACGGTACTCTGGCGTCTTACGATCTAAGCACACTGTCTCTTTCATCTTCTTCTCACCAATTACAACCGTACACATGTGAAACTGTACAAATGGACCCATTTGAGTGCGAAAGGAATGAACTACGAGTTAGTTACCGACGAGCAAACGAACGAGTAAAGAAGAGGCTCTCGAGAAGATTCCGGGAGGCCCATGCCGTGGAGGGTATCCTCTCCAACCGTACGGCTATCCGAGGAGCCAAAGAACACTTGCAGTTGAAAAGCCTTTCTCAGGCATCCGAAGGAACAAATTTCCACTTTCGTGGTAGTTACATATGAAGAGAGCATCGAGTAGCAGGGGAAATGATCGACAACAGCGTCATTAAGATAACCACCATACCCACATAATGTTAACTAACATACTTTCTAAGCAATTACGGTTGGGAATAATTAGAATTGATTTTGCAGAATGGTCATGAGATCATATTTTGGAATGAACAGTTTACGATAATATCCTTGTCTGAGACAACGCTTTAACGGGTTACGCAAAAGATCATCAGTTTACCTCAATTCTATGAAAATAACTTAGTCGCCAGTGGTCGCGGCGTCAGGCTCACGGTCCAACGTACGGTACTATGGCGTCTTACGATATCAGCACTCTTTCATCTTCTTCTCTCCAATTATAGCAGACGCATGTTAATCTTTACAAACCCTTTTACAAATCCATGGGTGACAACGGGGAAGAAGCAGATTATTCCACTCGAAATGGGTAGACTTCACGCGACCTTCGTTTCACTGTTAAGGTTAGTCTAAGTCAGCTTTAGAGTAATTTAAGCAAGTGTGATCTAAATTATTCTTCGGAATTGGTTGGGAATGAAAGAATAAAATCGACTAAAATATTAATGTATTGATATTGCAATAATTTAATCAGAATATCACAGGATTCTTCCGCGACATTTTATACAATATAGACGGAAGAAGTCCAAGTTTTTTTTGTTAAAGTGGTGTCTAGTCCATGAGTCCATAAGGAGCAGAGTGGCATTCCTAATATCTGGGGCGGCTATGGCGGTGTAGCAGCACCATCCGGTTCCATCCGAAGAAGTCGTCGATGGCCTTGACGATGTCGTCGACGGGGATGCCGTGGTCCCTGAGTCGGTTGATGAGGTCGCTGTACTCTGGCATCGCCTTGACGGCATCCACGATCTTCTTGAACTCTGGGGAGCGGAGCCTGGCGAGGAGGGCTTGGAAGTCGGGGTCGTTCTCCACCTTGTCGTGGTAGAAGGCCTTGATGTCGTCGATGGGGATGACGGCGAGCATCTCCATGAGCATGCTCATGATGCTCCTGGTGCTGCCGGGGCGCCTCACGTGGTGCGCGAGGACGGGGTTGATGTGTGGCAGGCCCAGGAGGTCGTCGACGAGGTTGACGTAGTGGTAGCTGTCGATGCCCGAGTCGTGCAGGTAGTTGAGGAACTGCGGATGTACACGGATAAATATCTTATTTATCGTAATGTAAAATGAGCATATAAGTACTTATAATATTTCATAAAAAGCCCAACTACCCTAGCATTCCTCGACGAAGAAGGCTGATTACAGCTTATGTTATTTGGATCGCGAAATACCAATGCTCTTTTTCAGTAAGAATCTTATCTCCACAAAAACGGATAACGAGTTCTGTTAAAAACTGAAATACTGGCCAAAATAACTCGGAAGTGAGATTCGTAGAACATTCAGGTTGTGGCGGATTTGGTCTCTAAATCAACCGTTAAATACGGTTCCATCAACGCATGCTGAAAGTGGAAAATGTGGTGGATCAGTTCCGGTGAAAGCTCTCCACTTATACTTCATGGTCGTAAATTTAATGAAATATTAACGTGATATTTTCCTTTTACTAGACTGAGACATTTCGGTGTTCAAATGTTACGGTTTGGGGTAGGCGTAGATTCACTTCAGTACTTGCCCACGCCAACATAGGCATAATGATTTTTTTCAACTTGACAGTCTGTGACGGGGTGTTAGCCCGGTGAGTATAGCTGAAGCCTGTAAACGACACATCCATTACTTGGACCCAGGTCTCGGTAACCTCTTTAAACGTCCAGTTCATCCGGTACGTGATTAATTTGGCTTTAGTTCATGCTGAGCTATACTCTCAACTCCACCAGAGTGACGATGAAGTTAAAAGTATACCGAAGTTTTACGGTTGTCTTTCTTGATTGTCAATTTAAATATAATAATTTAAAGACATGAATAGAAATGATATAATTGAATGGTAAACCACCTAGTATAACTAATGAAATAAGGCCATTATCTCTATTTCAATTTTTAGTAATGGCGACGCCGACCTTTTTTTATGATTCGGTCTCTCTAAGCTTTTGTTCCTGAACTATGTCGCTCTTAAATTTTCTTATGGAAGAAAATTGTTATGTACATAAACAAATATTGTGCTCTAAGCCCTCTCGTGATTTTTTCAAAATACCTCTAGTCCCGTTTTAACCGGTATTAAACGACAGGTAAGTTATATGTAAAAAAATGAATTATTTTGAAGTTGTTATAAAATGTTATAAAAGTGAATTATGTTGACGTTGAAATATATATGTCCTTTTCTCCCATCTCAGCAGAAAGATTCATTTTTGAGCCATGCTAGAACAATAATGTATTATTTTTTTGTGTAGGCAGACTCATAATTCGAGATTCTATAGCAATTAAAGGCATTCAAGTCTTCGCAGAGATTTCCTTTATGGATATATTTACTTAACGTTGGAAATCGAGCGACTTATTTATTACAGGCAGCAAAGAAAAATAAGGAACAAATGTCAGTTTACATACACACTTACTATTTTCCATCATGATGTACATGATGTAATAAAAGAACTGACATTTGTAATTTAAGTAAAATATATAACAATTTATTACATCGAAATTAAAAAATTATAAGATCTTAAAATTATAAGACCTTAACAACAAATTTGTAAACAATTTCAATTATTGAACTTAAGGTATGTAAAATTTATTCCATGTAATCTTTTGACGTTAAAATTTGTAAAAAATTATATTGTAAAGCATTTTTGGCACTCTAAATATCTTTTAGATCATGTTTAGTATTTTTATGTTATTGGTGGTACATCCCATTTATAGCCTCGAAGAAGGAAAAATGAAATTTCCGAAACATCGGCCAGAAGTTGAATAGTTTTCATTTTATAAAAGACCTAAACTCACGAAAAACCATCCATATATTAATAATAAAGAGGTCTGGATTTCAACTTACCTATAATCTTAGGGTTCGTTACTGAGTAAAATCACTAGTAATTCAGAACTACTTCAGATAAAGAGTAGGTAATTTCTTGTAGTTACCCATTATGTGAAGGGAAGGACTACAATTATTCAGTTACATATAAACGCCTCCAGAATTTCAAGTAACATGGAACTATCAACGTGGACCATTACGAAATTTAAATACCCCTTCGTGAATGTTTTTAAAAATTACTGCTTAATGAGAAATCTAGGGAAAATCTGGAAGGCAAGAAACAATCAGTGCCTATAAATTCATTTACTTCTTCTACGCATCCAAATCAACCTACCATAAACTTCTAATCATCCGTGTGGTAAATACCAACAGGATTTTGAAGAATGAACTGCGTTGGATGAGTTTAGGTCAACATGCATGAAATGCAGTCTGCCCCTGACTCGTACGCTTCCCGAAAAACACTTACGTCCTTGAACTCCGGCATGTTCTCGACGGTGGTGACCAGCTTCTTAAAGTCGTCCGACTTCAAGTAGGCGACGGCCTCCTGGACTTCGGGGTCGTTCTCCAGGTGGTTGATGAAGATGTCGACGATCTTGTCGACGGGGATCATGCTCCAGAGCTCGTTGAGGAGGTCGTTGAGGTTCCTGGTGCTGGGGCGGTGCAGCATCCGGCTCCATCCGAAGAAGTCGTCGATGGCCTTGACGATGTCGTCGACGGGGATGCCGTGGTCCCTGAGTCGGTTGATGAGGTCGCTGTACTCTGGCATCGCCTTGACGGCATCCACGATCTTCTTGAACTCTGGGGAGCGGAGCCTGGCGAGGAGGGCTTGGAAGTCGGGGTCGTTCTCCACCTTGTCGTGGTAGAAGGCCTTGATGTCGTCGATGGGGATGACGGCGAGCATCTCCATGAGCATGCTCATGATGCTCCTGGTGCTGCCGGGGTGCCTCACGTGGTGCGCGAGGACGGGGTTGATGTGTGGCAGGCCCAGGAGGTCGTTGGCGAGGTTGACGTAGTGGTAGCTGTCGATGCCCGAGTCGCTCAGGTAGTTGAGGAACTGCGGATCAGACGTAATGTCAGCAAAAGGAGAAATGTGTGAAGGGGGGGATCAGCTTTATTTCAGCAGAGAATGACCTACGCCTTTAATTAACAAACACACATTGCGTGGGAATACTGGTGATTATCAACTCACAATGGATATCTGTTTAATTTTCGGTGTCGATTTGCTCGCGATTTTACTTTTCATTGATCAGGTCAAACCTGGGACATGCATCTAGTGCATGTGGATCGAATGATGTAAGTTTGAACAGAGAAGTAGACAGCGAAGTGCAACTAGGCTTGATAAACGGTGTTACGTAGGTTTAGCAGTTTATCGAAATTAACAGAATAATTTCGTACGTTGCATGTCACATTCAATTCGTATCAAAAAGTACAGTTTAGATCTCCTGCACAACTTTTCAGCTGATAAGTATACTGAAGATGCTGGATACACGTTAAGAATCCCTGCGTACCCATTATTCTAGATTTGACCAGATAAATAAAAACACAGAGATAGATCGTCGTACCGATAGATTTTTGAAATGTGATTTTCCCGCGGACCTATAGAACGAATTATAGACAGTTTGTTAATGGCATAGGTATTTGAACTATTGTTAATATAGTCTCTAGATATAGCTTTTAGTAGCATGGTTAGCATTGCACGTTAGTTCTAAGGTCATGGTTAGCTTTTCATTATATCTCTTAGTTGCATTACCGCATGGCTTGGTAGCTCGTAGTTGCATGTAAATGGTCCAAGTTTCGTGATCTTCACCTCCTGCGATACACCCAAGAGCCGCGTGGTAATGCGTAAATGTAGACGCTCATGATGGAATATTTATACTGGAAACATTCATGTGAGAGGGTTTAGAATATACAGAGGCTGTGCATTTTGGATGTATTTATTCAGAGACACAAATGGACGCGAGAAATTTGAAGTGTTTGGACGCCTGTACTGTACTTCGTTGGGAATAACAATAAGCAGTTGTAAATCTTTGTCCACAATTATTTGGATCTAATGATTAACTCGATAGCGCTATTTAGAGAATGTGTCATTACCAAGCGTATTTTTCAATATAAGTCACTACGTAATACGAAAGATCTTAGTCATACACAGTGTCTTCTTCATGAAGTAAAATCTCTGAAAACTAAATTCTTCTAATATGGTCAACCTACAATGCCTCGATTGCTGGAGCCTGTAGAGTATTTTTGTTCGTACGATGCCTGCATTCAAGGGCAGTTGTATTACAAGAGATTTTTATGCAATATTATATGGAGAAACCAACTTATGAGTAATATATATCGGGGACAGTATGAAAAACGAGTGTTAATAAAATTTTTATATGCGCAAATGCCGTAGGCGCACTTGAATCACGAAAAATTAAATGTGATCCTGATTTTATTCTTAAATGTTATTTATTTTCGATCTTAATTAGAAAATCATAGACATCAACTTAAAAAAACAATTGATACTTTTGATAATAGAATGAAAAAAATATGCCATTAAAAATATAAATTTCAGATCGTACGTAAAATTACAAATTAAATCTTCTGCAGAAATTTTAAACGGATAGCTTTACTGAAGATGTTAGATGTATATTAAAACCGCGGCGCATTATGCTAGATTCGATGAGATAAATAACAGTCGAGAACTAGATTGTCGTACTGATAGATTCAAAATGTCATTTTTCACCCGTACGATAAGAGAGCACAATAGGCAGCATAGTAAAGGGATAAGGAAATTATACAAATGAATGCCATTGTAACCAATAATCCCTTCATTACTATGTGGATACCGAAATATCTAGCAGTGTATGACCCTATTATCTAACATGTTTCCATTTAGTTACGAAGTTGCATGTCAATGGTGCATGCTTGGTGATATTCACCCCCTTCCACACAAAATCTCGGCGGCTTGTAGGGTATTGCGTAGACGTAGGTAAGGTGTTTCAAGAGCGAGAATATATTTTTGCAACTTGCCTTTTTTTCTGTAGAAATACATCTGTTCAGATTCATAAGGATGGGAGGTGAATTAGTTATGATGGAATTGGTTGAGAGAGTGAATATTGTAGAGAAGAATTTGAAATATCTTTAGCTAATCGAAGGTTTCAAGGCGTCCACAGATCCTTGCCCAAACGACGCAAAATTAATTACATATCTCTCTATTCAAAATATTAGAGTTACCAAGATGTTTTTAAAACTCTTTTGACTCCACCAAAACAAAACGCTGGACCAGAAGGATGGTAGAGAGATACTTTGGCTACTCAACAACCCGGTTTCTCAGTCTCCCAAAATAATCTATGAGAAATATGGTGAACACTCGTAAGATATGCGTATGTTTAGAACATACTCCGTTTTCCTGATGGGTTAAGAGGTTTCTCACAATGCACAATGACATTTATGTAAGACGAATGTGTAAGAATTTGTGCTTAAGACTTTTATGGCCCATAAAGCTCGTATAAAGTACACTGGAGGATATCAGATTATAACTCATCGAATACAAAACACATCCTCCATCTGCCGTCTCCAATATGTTTGTCTTAGTTTAAATGATTTTTAAATCGGAAATAAATGTATGGGAAATATGGATGTTTAAATATGTATGGTATCATTACTGACAGGGGTCGCGGTGGCCTATTGGGTAGTGCACTGAGCTACTTATCGGGGGGCTCTGGGTTCAAATCCCGGAAAAGTGACTTTCTGGACGCCACCTTGTCAGGACTTTGTATCAAATCGTAGGTGGCCCAGGGAAAGGAACTGGCCCCCCTACCTTGAACGTGCGAATTTCACACGCCAATGGGTTATTCCTCACCGATAAAAATCCAACCTTGGTGTTTAAGACAAATAACATAACTGACACATCAAATTCCAAAATATTCAACCGAGCTCCGTTTATCCATCTTCTAGATTTGAGAAAATAAAGAGCGAAGTAATTCACGTACAACTCCTTCAAGATTTTTTCTTGCATTCAAAAATGTTCCCCTGAGATATGCTTGGTATAAGACTATAGTGAATGGAAATGCTTAACTAATGCCAAAAAATATCCTTTTTAGGAATTAAACAATCGACAAGAAATCGTTATTAATTTAGCAAACCTTCCTATTCAGATCCAATTCGTATTCTTGCGATATTCCTGATCTCGAATATCATTCATCCACATATTTGAGGTACGACTCTGGATGCTGATGACGACGACATATTTGGATCTTTTAGTGGCGATGGAAGGCAACTCGTGACCTGGAGGTTAGCCCGAGACGGCAACTCTCACGACTGGAGAGCACCGTCATAAATTTCATTCGCATATCGAGACGTAATTACATTCATGACTATCTATTAATGAATGCAGGCAATATATCGCTGCAAAACACTTACGTCCTTGAACTCCGGCATGTTCTCGACGGTGGTGACCAACTTCTTAAAGTCGTCCGACTTCAAGTAGGCGACGGCCTCCTGGACTTCGGGGTCGTTCTCGAGGTGGTTGATGAATATGTCGACGATCTTGTCGACGGGGATCATGCTCCAGAGCTCGTTGAGGAGGTCGTTGAGGTTCCTGGTGCTGGGGCGGTGCAGCATCCGGTTCCATCCGAAGAAGTCGTCGATGGCCTTGACGATGTCGTCGACGGGGATGCCGTGGTCCCTGAGTCGGTTGATGAGGTCGCTGTACTCTGGCATCGCCTTGACGGCATCCACGATCTTCTTGAACTCTGGGGAGCGGAGCCTGGCGAGGAGGGCTTGGAAGTCGGGGTCGTTCTCCACCTTGTCGTGGTAGAAGGCCTTGATGTCGTCGATGGGGATGACGGCGAGCATCTCCATGAGCATGCTCATGATGCTCCTGGTGCTGCCGGGGCGCCTCACGTGGTGCGCGAGGACGGGGTTGATGTGTGGCAGGCCCAGGAGGTCGTTGGCGAGGTTGACGTAGTGGTAGCTGTCGATGCCCGAGTCGTGCAGGTAGTTGAGGAACTGCGGATGTACACGGATAACTATCTTATTTATCGTAATGTAAAAGGAGCATATTCTTATTATCATACTAATATATATAAATGAAATGGTGTGTCTGTCTGTCTGCCAGCTTTATGTTACGCATCTCCTCAAAAACAACCGAACCGACTGAGCTGAGATTTTCTAGGATTCTAGCGTATACACTAGAAGGTGCCATATGATATGTAAAAAAAGGCTCAGGGCCCGGGTTCGATTCCTGGCGTTAATTTTGTATTTACATTGATTTAAATTGCCTTTTTCAAATATATGGTAGCGCAAGAGGTTTTTCTTAAGCTCAGTAAATTATCTAAATATTAGTCGATTTCTTTCATTATTACTGTATTTAAGGAGACAATGTTTTAGCTTTCTTTTTAAGTAAACCTATTTACTCTTCGTTCTCCAGATTTCTGGGCATCGTGTAATTTATGTGTGATTAACAGTTTTTTTCGGTTCTTTTCCGACCGTTGCTAAGCCTATTGCCATATTAGTCTCTGAAATGAAAACATCATTGATGCTTAAACAGTTCGTCATAGCGGGATGCCGCAAACGACATTGTGCTTTTCGCGAGGATATAGGAAGGTACTGAAGGCATTGTAGGCTATTCGTGAAGCAAGGTCAGCCATATTTTTGCGCAGAAAAAGATACGTGCTGACTGTTAGGGCTACTCATAGATTTAGAAGGTTTGCATTTGGTCCAAATTAGGAGTATTGAAATGAATGCTTCAGCGGTGCTCAAATTATGAATTTTTTTATTTCTATACGGGTCTGTGAATATGAACCAACCTGGGACGTGAAGAGAAGACATGGAACGCTTTCGAAATTGTCATCGAGCGAAATAGCTTGAGATTTGAGATGGTTTAACATAAACCAGGGAATGAAATTCAAATCCCAATATAACGTAGTATAATTACGTATCTGTTGGTTGTTTATTAATACCATTGAAATTATGCTAAAAAGTTCATCCAAAAGAGGAAAATATACAAATGACAGTTTCTTTGGGGTTCAAAAAGCGATTATTTTATATTTTTATTCCGAAGTGGACCGCTTTCAAAATTGTTGTATTTTGAGATATAAGTACGTGATAAGAAACTTAAATGAAATCTGACCAAAATAGGAGTAGCAAGATGAATAAAATTGTCATTTAGTGATGAATCAAATATCCTGTATAAGATGTGAACATACCGAGCGACAAATACCTGATTTCATCATCATCATCTGTTAACAATCCTATGATTGTTTTGACGAAGCTCTCCACCCTATTCTTCTATCGGCAAGCCTATTCATATTGACGTAACTCTTCTCTTTTTTAACATCCTTCACAACTTGCTCCATATATCTCATACGAGGCCTGTCTTTTCCATTCTTTTAAAGCTGTACTAGGTTACGAGAAAAGAATTTAATTCAATTCGAATAAAAGGCATTGATACGTATATGTAGGAAGTTCATTGACGTCACTGTCATGAAGTTGGAGAATTGAGACAAACATAACTCATATGAAAGGCCAGAGAAACACTTTTTTGACGAAGATTTGAGTTCTAGTATTCCCAAAAACCCAAATCTGGCCTCATTGCCAACAATAGAGAGACATTTGTATGCACCTCCCCTACTAACCTCCTTAATTTCATCTGGCCTGAAAGTTACTAAATAATATTCTTATTTTTGTAAAGACCCAGGCATGAGTCCAGGCAGTAATTATATGTTTACATGGTTTAAATTATATTCATGGTTCCGATACCAACTTGGAGCTAACTCCATAGCAAAAGTTTCTCCCCTTATTTCTTCCCTTCCGCACATATTTCGGCCATTCATTTAAAATGATAAAATGTCTGAACACAATTTGTATTTATTATTAAATTTCTCCCTCCCGTAGAATTTCAACGGACACCTTCAGCTAGTATTTCTTAAAAAGCCCAACTACCCTAGCATTCCTCGACACTTATATTTTACTTTCTCTTTGGTAAATATGTGTTGTATGCTTATTATCCTATATCCTTGTAGACTGAATGCTCATTCAGACTTCCATTGCACATGAAATGAGAACTGAACTTTGAAATTACGTCCATGTTTAAAATGAGGAACTTTATTTGACATTTGTTGAGGAGTATCTAAACCTTCTCTACTAATCTTGTTAAAAATCCTATTTTTTATAAATCTCTCTGTATACTTCGTTGGTTGCGTTTATATGTAGAAAGGTAGAAGGGAAGGAAAATACATTTCATAGGATTCTTCCTGTTTTATTTTCAGCATTTCGGAATCTCATGCCAATAAGAGACGCGAGGCTAAAACCCTCCTCTTTGAAGTTTTTAATGGGGGCGTTTACTCGGAACCGAAATCGCAATTTTGTACACGAAATCGTTAGATGGAAACGAAAAACGAATTTTAGTGAAAAAATTAATCTTCTAACCACAACCATTCACTCATAAATCAAAAATTAAAATAAACCAAAGGAGACGACCACCGAAGAAGCTGCTTTGATATCATTGACGTCATTTTCCTCCCGTCCTTGACTGATTTTAGGGGAAGGAAAGGGTGTGGAGGGGGTTCTCGGAAGGTCTGCTCTCACAGATCCTGCCGCAATCGCTCCTACTGGTAGAGTCTACTGTGTCCCCCCTCTTCGCGATAAGGCGAAGTAGCTCCGCGGGCTCATTAGTGATTGGACGAAGTCGATATACGTCAGAGGTTGCACCACGCCCACTTTTCCGAAAGGGTTAAAAACATCAGTTTTTCGTCGCTCATAACTCGAGAAATAATTGACGGATCAAAAAATGGGAAAAATACTTTTTTTTTATTTTACAAACTCTATCAGAATCGGCAATAAAAAATATGGTAAACGACCCCATTGGCCCCCCGTCAGCATTGCATTCCCGATATGCATGCAGATTTGGGAAGCACTGAATGACTTTTGCGGTGAGACGAATCTCTTCAATGAATAGCGTTGCCTGAATAGGAGAGCTTGGTTAACTTTTAATAAGTGGGTGGAAACTCGTTCGGCTTTTGAGAACGTAAAATGTAAACGCTTCCAAACCGTCGGAAAAGTCCTTATGCACCCACAAAGTAGGTATTTGCTATTGCGAAGGCGTGATTTTTCACACTGGAGACTCTTAACGGACTCATCTACATCTACATCTACATCTACACGATACCCTGCAAGCCACCGCGAGGGTGTGTGGCAGGGGGTGAAGGTCACCAAGCATTCACTACTAGCATGCAAGCAAGCAACTAAAGGGTCTCATGCAACTAGATTGTTAGTATCTATAGTATTTGAGGGGTTAATACATGCATCATGCACTACAGAATACTCTAAAATATTTCCCCTACCTATCCCTTTCCTATGCTGCCTATTCTGTTCTCTTATAGTACGGGGGAAAAATGCCATTTTGAATCTATCTGTACGACAATCTATCTCTCTAATCTTATTTATCTGGTCGAATCTAGCATAATACGCTGGTGTTTTCAATATGTGCCTAACATCTTCAGTAAAGCTATCCGATTGAAATTTCTGCAATAGATTAAATCTGAACTTTAATCTACGCTCTGATAATGATTCCCACCCTAATTCTTGTATTAATTCTGATACACTACTCAACCTATCGTAACACCTTTTGACGAACCTAACTGCTCTACGCTGCACACTGTCTAGTTCTCTCATCAAACCTAATTCATTAGGATCCCATACACTGGCTGCATACTCAAGGTGGGGCCTAACTAGTGAAAGGTAGCATCGCTCTTTTGTCTTCTCATCACATTTCCCAAGTACTCTTTTTATAAATCCTAGTTTTCTCTTCGCTCGGCCGCATATTTCCCTTATGTGTCTTCCCCACGATAAATCTTTAGTGATTGTTACACCTAAGTATCTTACGGTTTCAACGTTTTCGATCTTCGTGTTATTAATTCTATAGGATCGCTCTATCGAATTATTCCTCCTCCAAAAATTGATAGCTACACACTTTTTAAGGTTGAGTTCTAACTGCCATTTGTCGCACCACTCTTCAATTGCATCTAAATCCTTGCTAAGTGATTTCATGTCCTCTTCGTTTGATATACCCCTGTACACCACCGCATCGTCTGCAAAAAGTCTAAGGTTACTACTAACTACGGTACCCAAATCGTTTATGTATAAAAGAAATAGAAGCGGACCTACTACGCTACCCTGGGGAACTCCCGATGTGACTTCGATTGTGTCCGACATGATACCATCTATGACAACCCTCTGCTCTCGCCCACTTAAGAATTCTTTTACCCAACATACAACGTCTTTATTTATACCAAAACTCTCTAACTTCAAGATTAATTTGTCATGAGGAACTTTATCGAAAGCCTTTTTAAAATCTAAAAATATCGCATCAACTTCAGTACTGCTTTCGCCGTGGACTAAAATATCGTGTACGAATAAAGCTAATTGTGTCTCGCAAGATCTACCTTTCCGGAACCCATGCTGGCTGTTTATGAGTAATCCCTGACTATCCAAATGCCCCATGATCGAACTGACTACTATGTGCTCAAATATCTTACAAGAGATTGACGTGAGTGAAATGGGTCTGTAGTTACTAGGTTCTTCCCTATCACCGCTTTTAAATATAGGTGTAATGTTAGCTACTTTCCAATCCTTGGGTACTGTGTGGTTCTTTAGTGTTTTATTGAATATTATTTCTAGATAGGGGGCTATTTCAGAAGCTAATGTTTTATAAACTCTGGAAGGAATTTGATCGGGACCTGGTGCTTTGTTTTTACTTATGCTTTTTAACTGCTGCTCTATTCCGCGACATGAAATTTTTATTTCGGGCATTTGCTCACTGAAAGTGTTCGGCGGTGGTTCCACTGCGTTTTGTGACGATGAGTTGAATACACTTTGGAAGAAGGTGTTTAAAGTGTTGGCTTTTTCTACACTGCTGGTGACTCTGATTCCTTTATCATTTTTAAGTGTGTGCACTGTGGACTTATTTCCCTGAAGCTCTCTCACATATGACCAAAACGCTTTAGGATTGCTATCTAAATATTCTCCTAACATCTTGCTCTTGAAATGTGATAACGCTTGCCGACATGATTTCCTTGCTAATGCTCTCGATTTTTTATAGTTTTGAACTAGCTCATTTTTTTCCTCTACCGATAGACCCCGTCTGGCATTTTTCATCTTAGCGTGGCATACCCTTTGTCGCTTTAGTGATTTCCTAACCTCCGCGTTATACCACCTTGGCTCTGTATTATCACTAATATATTTACTTGGTATGTATTTATGAACTGCGTTACGGGTGACCTCAAGAAATTCTCTCCACGAATCCTCTGTATTTAATCCTTTGCTTTGTTCGCTGAATACATTAAACGCTTCCCTTAATTCCTCTTTCATACCGTCGTAATTTGCCTTGCCAAATAAGTACACCCTCCTCCTTGGTTTATAATGTCTTTCAACGCCTACAATAAATTTCGCATGCACTATTTTATGGTCACTAATTCCTGTGTCTGTAACTGTATTTAGAACTCTCTCGGGTATATTTGTTGCTAATAAGTCTAGAATGTTGTTACCCCTGGTCGGCTCTGTTACTAGCTGTTGTAGAGAATGTGTCGTAAAGGTGTTCAACAGTGATTCGCAATGTTCCTTATCCTTACCTCCTGCAATGAAACTACACGTTGAAACAATGACTCGAACCATCGAAAAGTAATTCTTCTCCAAGGTGACTCGAGAAACTGGAATTATCTTCTCGTAGGAGAATTTCCAGGGCATCCCTATTTCGATGAATTTTAATTGTCCACTTGCTTTAATCCCTAGCGGTGAAAATCCTTTTCACCGCTATAAATCTAGCTAAATTATCTTCCAATAAAATTTTTGATTTACTAGTGAATACAAAATTCTCGACCTTGGTTTCTAAGCATCATAGGATACGATGAAGAATTAAGTATGCAATCCAAAATGGCCTACACTTCGGGAAAATTAAACAGTCCTTAGTGAAAAATTACGTTTTTAAATTTATAAATCCATAATGAAGCGAAACTTGTTCGCTTGTCTCATGTCATTTCTTGTGTTGCTTCTGAAGTGGAATGGGTACTATAGTGTGCCTTTGATTATTCGATTCTTAAAATATTTCATCTTCCAGACAGGAAAACAGCACACTCGAGGAATGGAAGCAGAAAGGCCAACTTACGTCCTTGAACTCCGGCATGTTCTCGACGGTGGTGACCAAATGCTTAAAGTCGTCCGACTTCAAGTAGGCGACGGCCTCTTGGACTTCGGGATCGTTCTCCAGGTGGTTGATGAAGATGTCGACGATCTTGTCGACGGGGATCATGCTCCAGAGCTCATCAAACAGGTCAGAGAGGCTTCGAGTGCCATGCTGAATGACCAAAGGATGCTGATTGCCTACAAAGAGAATTTTATGTATGTTTTATTTTATGTTTTATGATGAATGCCGGGATTGAAATTTTTCATAACTCGTGCTTAGACTGTGCTCACCTTGCGGCAATACAGCTCCTTGTGATAGCCCTAGAACGGCGCAGAGTAGAATAGCGACCTTCATCTAAAAGTAGAGTGCGCAGTTGCTGGCATTAGTTCAATTATAAATATGGATCACGTAATTATGTGAGTGTGATAAGGAGCATGATGCGTTTTGCTATCATTGCGGGATCAGGATGAATTAAAAATTAAAACTTGGTTCAAAATAAGTTGGATTTGAACATTTAGGTCAGGAAATCCAATTTTATTCCACTGTACTTGTAAATTACTAAGTTTAAGATGTACTTACGAAAGAGTAATTGTTTATATTATCAAGGCACAAAGGAGTACAAAATTAGAGAGGAAATATTTGCAATTTAGAATGAAAATATGTAGTTGTTCATGAAAAACCATACGGTAGAGTGAAAATACGTAACCTGAATGATGGAAACAGCTTAACAGCTTGGATAAATTAAATTGGAAAGATCAAATGTATGTATATAAAATATAAACGATGACTCTGCCCTGGATCTAACAATTGTCTTACTACAATGTTGCACTATAATCTATGGGATTTTAACTTTAATGTGGCCAGTACTTGGATGCATGTTTACTGCACTATTAATTTCGTGCAAACGAAGATTTATGTCACTTTGAAAGATGCGGTAAGAACTATGAATACTCACCCTTCTTCCTATTTGTGCGACTATGACTGGTGTTCGCAGCGTGTATTTATATAAATGCAGTTGTGCAAGATTCCAGGCAGATAAATATTCTTAGAACATTACGCCATTTTCCCACTCACTTGGTATCTTTTCTCTAATGTACCTTTGATTTACCCATTTCTTTTATTCATTGCTGATAGAGGCCTCGAGTAGTAATATTTCACCTTTCCTCTACTTTAATCTTGGCAAGCACTTATCAAGTCAATTGTCGGGAATTTCAAAGAGAAATGTTATTTTCCTAGAGAGGAAATATGGGGTTAGATATTCGATTAGCTCACAATCTCTTAATTGTGTTGCAGTCCCTTTACCTACAATCCCTTAGTTGTGTTTGATTCATAAATATATATAACTGTTATTTTTTAGATTTACACACAGTATTGTAATCTATGCATAGATTTAGCAACTATTCAGTTTTGTTGATAAATTTGAGTATTGATTTTTCCATTTATTGAGTGTTAAGTGTTCCTTTAGTTTCTTATTTAGCTATATTTTATTGCAACGAATGAATTCTTGAACCTTAAATTTATTACGTTTCTTGAGTAAAAAAATTGCGCATCTATGTAGGATTTAGGATTGTTTTGTAGCTCAAATTTGCGGGATTACTTCTGAATGCTGAAATATGATTGTTTTTTGTACACTGGAATACAAAACAACTAGCTGCAGAAGTGAACAAGGAAAAGGTAGTATTCCAGCAATGTCATTAAGGGTCTCTCGTTGCAGGTGGCTGATTTATAACCAAGCGTTGATTGTATTGAGCCATCGAAGGTGGTCGAACAACGAAACAACTCCGCCTTTTGTATTGGAGAATTTACTGAAATATTGGTTTACTCCGTTACCTCCAAGTGAATTTTGCTTCTTATTGTCAAGTTCAGATCAAAACTTGCCTTTTTTATCTTGCTGAGGTTTGCAGAAAATGCTGCTCTCCTAAACTTGTTCACTTTCTAATTGCCTAATAATAAGTCTAAAACTGTTCAACCTCTGTGATTCCAGACATTATTTACGATACTGTGCATTGAATAAGGCATTTAAAAATCGAGACCAAACCTGTAGACACCTTAGTGGTGAAGGTTTACATGCCTATGACGGACTACGAAGATGAAGAAGCGGAAGACGTCTACGAAGATATCACTGAAGTGGTAAAACAAGTTGGAGGAGAAGAAAACCCTATTATTTTAGGAGACTGGAGCGCTATCGTCGGCTAAGGTCAAGACGGAAGAATAGAAAAACGGGAATGAACGACTTGGAAACCAAAATGAAAGAGGAGAACGACTGCTAGAGTTCTGCGCACCACATGAGTTAGAGTTCACCAATACATTGTTTAAAAATCACAACCGAAGAAGATACACGTGGAAAATGCCAGGAGAGAGAAGAAGATTTCAAATAGGCTACGTTTTAGTGAAGTAGAGATATAGGAACCAAGCAAAGGACTGCAAAATGACCAAAATTTAGTGATGTTTAAAGCCACCTGAAATTCAAGAGTTGAAGGAAACAAAAGAGAATGTATGGGTGTAGAAAAACTGAAGGAGGCTCAGCATCAGCAAGCATTTCAAAAAGCAGTGGGAAACATTATACATCTACATTTACATAATACCCTGCAAGCAACCATAAAGGTGAGTGGCAGGGGGGGCATTATAGGACCTGACTAAGAAATCAGTAGAAGAGCGTTGGGAAAGCATTAAATGCGGACTGCAGGAATCCGCAAATGAAGATCTTGGAAGAAGGAGAAAAGATGCCAAGAAGAAGCCATGGATCACAGAAGAAGTATTAGACCTGATTGAAGTGTGAAGAAAGTACAAGAATGCGAAAACTGAAGAAGGGCAGCTCTGCTACAAAGGAATAAGGAGCGAAATAAGTCGCAAAGCCAGGAAGGGTAGAGAAATGTGGATGAAAAACCTATGGGAAGATATATAAAACATTATATAATAAAATATATGGGAATATATATATATTAAAATATATGGAAAAGGTGGCTGCCTATAGGATAGTGAGGACCCACTTCAGGGAACGGAGCGCAAGATGAAATGTCATAAGGGACAAAAATGGAGAACGTTTGATTGAAAATGAAGACAAAGTGAAGAGATGGAAAGAATATCTGGAAGAGTTATACAACGGGAACAATTTCAGCACAAAAGTTATCAAAGAGGAAAGGGAAGTCGAAAAGGATGATATGGGAGCATCAATATTAAGATCGGAATTCGACGCAGCAGTAAGGGACCTTCGGATGAATAAGGCTTCTGGAATTGATGATACTTCTGCAGAACAAAAAAATGCAGGAGAGAAGACATTAACCCCTCTGTACAAAATCATCTGCGATATGTACTCAAAAGGAGAAATACCCAGGGACTTCCAGAAAAATATCATAATTCCTATTCCCAAAAGGAAGAGAGCGGAGAAATGGAAAATTTTAGGAATATAAGTCTGGCAACACATGCATCGAAGATGTTGACATCGTCAGCTACATAAGAAAAGAACGAAGAGCATAAGAATTCCTGGATGAAGATCAATTTGGATTCAGGAAAAGTAAGGGTACAAGAGAAGGGAAAAGATTGGCCCTTAGGCTGCTCATAGAGAAGAGAACGGAGAAGAACAAGCCAGCGTTCATTGCATTTGTGGATTTAGAGAAGGCTTTTGACAACGTGGATTGGAATTCAATGCTAAAAAATTTGAAGGCAATTGGAGTGTCTTATAATGATCGAAGAATTATTGACAGTTTATACAGAAACCAAGTAGCTGCGATTAAATCCGAACCCAGCTGTGAAGAAGCTTTAACAGCGTTGGAAAAATATTAAATGTGAACCATATAAAGCCGCAAAAGAAGATCTTAGAAGAAGAAAAGTTGTCAAGAAAAAGCTATTAATCACGGAAGACTAAGGCCTGATGGAAGGAATGAGGTACAAGGATGCAAAAACTGAAGAAGGGCAGCTTTGCTACAAAAGAATAAGGAACGAAATAAGTCGTAAGGCCAGGAAACCCTGAGATATGTGGAGGAAGAATCTGTGCGAAGATGTACAAAGCAATTTGAAAGATGGAAGCTGCCTATAGGATAGTGAGGAACCATTTCGCTGAAATCCTATATGGGATAAGAATGGAGAGCTTTTGATTGAAAATAAAGACAAAGTGGAGAGATGGAAAGAACATCTGGAAGAGTTGTTCTACCGTAGGAGAGAAGAGGCCAAGACTTATGGTAAACTAGGGAAAAATACTTGAAGAGGTGAAAGAGTTCTGTTACCTAGGAAGTCGAGTAACCAACGATGGATGAATCAAGAAGGAAATTGCTATTTAATAATCAGTACAGTATCCCAGGCGAAGAGGGCATTCTTCCAAAATAACGGAGTTACTTACAGATGGAAATACAAGCGTAGCAATGTAGAAGAAGAAAGAGTCGATACATCGAGGGGAGATAAAAGGGAAAGGACGTATTTACTTCGTTTCCAGAGAGGTATTATTGAGTAAATAGATTGACAATCGTTAAGGAGAAGGAAATGAAAATGACGTAAGGAAGCATTCACTCGCATCCTATCACTCAGAAGGGTCTCAGTTTTGCTTGCGAGTGAAAAAATGACGGAAAACACTGCTCTGAAGAGAAGGAGTCTAGGGGGAGGGATAGCGTTTGCCAGGCGAGACATGTGTGACGATTTTTCATGGCCCTCACAACGTTTACCTTACCCTGCTGTACTCACTTTGTGGGTGAGGAAGTACTATGATGTGCCAATTTTTAACGTTGCTGGCACCAACCTCTGCTTCTCTGTAAGCTCTCTCTACATGTGTGCGTATTTTACCAATGGATGACCAATGTATGTGCAAATGGGATTGAATTCGCCACGAAAAAAACATTTCTCTTAACCAGGATTTGAATCCCAATTTTCCATTTCTCAGGTCAGCAGAGTTAGCCAGTCACACGACCTAGTCGTCTTAGTTCAAGTTGAATTTCCGGGGGGATTACATCTGCTTGGCGTATGTCTTTTTACGCCCTGTGAACCATGTCATTTGCATATTTTACAGTGATACTGACATTATATATTCAAGTTTATTGAAACCGCGTGCGAAAGAAAAGCCTTTTCAATGGTTTTACTTTTAAGAAGCATTACCGGCATCAAAGGAGAAAGAAGTGATGTCCGGAATACGCCTCGTCGCCAACCAAACAAAACGTATTATTTTACTTCGTGGCTGGTTTAGATGACCCACGGACCTTACTCCTGTTTGTAGTAACGCGCAACTTTGTGAGATTTATCCATTTGGACTCGGAGTTCATCAAGCACATATTACTTTGATTCTGGACGTAGTGTGCCTTTGATAAGAGTGTTTTTTTTTCACCTGTCGGCCGCGATACCTCTTCTGCCAAAGATCAAGATTTGGAGCCCAGTTCTCAGCTTACTGTAATGAAGTGACTTTTGGACTGGTTTTTCCAACTCTCAAGTATTTTACGGGGACCTACTGACTTCTAAAAGCGCGATGAGTCTTTACTTTTCAGTTAAGTGAACATTCGAATGCTTGAAATTGTCCGAAGACTGGGAAATCCAAATGCCAAATTAATGATGGAAAAGGATGACTCCGAAACCAGTTTTTCGATTGTCTAGGCAATCATCAACGGGGAGAGCAAGGTAAAACAGGTCAGCACCTGTCGAAAGCCAAGCGAGGAGTGCTGCAGGATGTGCGAGTCAAGTGTGGCAGATAAAAGGAACTAAAATCAATGGGCGGTCAACCAAAAGGATGGTTCGAGGTGAAATGAGTGCTGCGTTCATTTTATAAGTCCAAATGTGAATAATAATAATAATGTTTATTACTCCATATTAATTACAAAAAAAGACATGTACAAAATGTAAGGAGCTTTAGGTAACCTAGGAGGCGGACCTGTGTTTAGGTTACCAACAGTATATATAATAATCTTCCATGCATTGGTTTATAAATAGTGGATAAAAAGGACATGTACCAACATTAACAAAAATAATATCTTTGACTAAATATATTATAATAATTACCAAATTTAGATTAACAAAGTATTTCTTCAATTTTAGGATAAGTAAACCGACAATTTTTTTACATTTTTTTAGAAAAATATGAAGGAATACCGCCCTTTTTTACTCGGATGGTAATAAATTGTAGACTTTTGGCCCTATGTATATGAAACTTTGACTGAACAGTGACAATTTGGGCCTCGGTAAGGGTGTCAACACCCTACGAAAATACTACTTGCCCGGCCTATTTGACACCGGTACTTTTGTTCCACTCCTCACATAAAAGAATCTTAGTACTTTATACACATACAAGTGTCTGAGAGGGAGCAATTTAAAAACTTTTATGAGTGGAAAGGCGACTCATAGTAATTCAGTTTTAGCATCACCCGAATAAGCCTCTTAAGTAGGGTTATAGCTGGTTTAATAGAGATCAGATAAGCTCCACCCCATGCAATTATACTATATGTCAATTTAGAGTTTACTAATGCATTGTAATATAACCTCAGATTATCTAATGAACATCTGTTTCGAAGCAGATAAAATTAAGGTAGGGCATACCGCAATACTTGAGTTACAGAGTCTATGTGTTGTGTCCACTTCAAACCTTGACCTAGGGTTATTCCTAGATAAGTTATACTTTTTACACGTTCAATTACCATGGGATCACAGCATATATCAGAATTACAATAAAGTTCACGCCTTCAGCATAGCAGCAGTCCATACCCCTTTTCCAGATCCCCTGTCGTTTTCTGCTAAGTTCCGGTGACAATTAAGTGCCACGGCAAATATTAAGTGAGGAGATGTTCACAGAGGCCTCACCCACGAAATATATTTTGGGCTCACTTAACGACCGCTTCTCTCTCTCTGCACTGGGATACCACGTCCGTTAAGGAAAGTACAGCCTTTCTCTTCACCTAAAAAAGCAAAACTAAACAGTTTCTTTGCTATCTTGACTAAATGAGACCTTCTGATTTCTAACAAAAGTGACTTTTACAAGGATTCTGAAATATCCTCTCTCGACTACTCTAACGCTGAAACTTAAGTATGGTACGTAATTATCGCCACTGTTTTAAAGAAAAATGAAATGACTCGCTCTTGTTAGGTGAATTCTCTTGGAGAGAATTATTTCCGTCATGTTTCCTGTATTTAGACGTAAAAGTCGGAGGGCTATTTCCCTGAATGGCAATTGTAATGTTTTTTATTTTCCTTCACCTAACAATTCTGTTTGTCTCCCGATCCTTCAGTAGTAGCTAGGAACGTAATGAAAAGACATTCACCCACAACGCAAGCCAACTTTTTTTCAAAACGAAAAAATTTCGAACAAACAAGCAATTTGTGTCCCTACGAAATAATAATTTATCATACAATTTTATGTTTCAATCGAAAAAAAGGTTTTGAAAGGTAAAACTCACTCAGAACAGCACTAAAAATATGACAAGTATCTTTTAATAATTTACTAGAGCTTTGCAACTTCGACTGCATGAAGACTGAGCAAAGCTTTCTCCTAGGAGTCTCATCTACATCTACATCTATACGATACCCTGCAAGCCACCGCGAGGGTGTGTGGCAGGGGGTGAAGATCACCAGGCATGCACTACTAACATGCAAACTAGCAACTATATTGTCTCATGCAACTTGATTGTTAGTGTCTACATTATTTAAGGGGTAAGACATGCATCATGCACTACAGAATACTCCACTACAAAATATTTCCCCTACCTATCCCTTTCCTATGCTGCCTATTCTTTTCTCTTATAGTACGGGGGAAAAATGCCATTTTGAATCTATCTGTACAACAATCTATCTCTCTAATCTTATTTATCTGGTTGAATCTAGCATAATAGGCTGGTGTTTTTAATATGTGCCTAACATCTTCAGTAAAGCTATCCGATTGAAATTTCTCTAATAGATTTAATCTGAACTTTAACCTACGCTCTGACAATGATTCCCACCCTAATTCTTGTATTAATTCTGATACACTACTCAACCTATCGTAACACCTTTTGACGAACCTAGCTGCTCAACGCTGCACACTGTCCAGTTCTCTGATCAAACCTAATTCATTAGGATCCCATACACTGGCTGCATACTCAAGGTGGGGCCTAACTAGTGAAAAGTAACATCGCTCTTTTGTCTTCTCATCACATTTCCCTAGTACTCTTTTTATAAATCCTAGCTTTCTCTTCGCTCGGCCGCGGAGTCTTAACTTTAAGGATTTCTTTCTGGATTATGACCTTGAAATGGGTGACTGCTTTTGCGACACAAAATATATTACCACTCCTATGCAGTTTGAATGTTCCCGGTTTCAACTGGCTCTCTCAATTTTGTCTAGTCGTCAGAGGAATGGTGATTTCAGTTAGTTCCCGCGTACGCCGCATTCCAACGCCAAAAACCTTTGCGTAAATATTTTCCGCTCCTGTGCATAGAATAGTGTTATTCATTTTCGCTTTATCTGTACGTTTTACAGGAACCGACGAGAGAATCTAACTTTTCAATTTTTTATTTAATTTTTAGTTTATACGAAGGCTTTTTTTGCTTTGGTGAAAGAGATACATTTTAAGGCTAATTTTCGCAGTGCCGCTCTATCTTGACACACTTATTTCTTTCCCGTCGCCTCACTCAAGATCCTTACGATAACCAAAGCCAAAAACAATACTTGGTAGAGGCCCGCTGCATGGTAAAACACTAAGTACAAGTACAAAGAGGCCCGCTGTGGGGGTATCTGTCATTGCACGACGCGCGGTTTCCACACGTTTTACCTGTGGACAAAGTTCTTCGATTTTTGACAATGGAGGGACATTGCCTTGAACACCACTCTCAGTTGTCCGCATCAATGTCTTACCACAGGCGCTTTTTCCTCAACTACAGGAGAGAGGAGTTGAAACAGGTGAATAGCTAGATTTTACGCAAGTCTTTGGATGTGCGAAGAAATATTATCGTCAACGCGGAAGTTTGATAAAGTACTGCGTTGAGTGAAGGCTTATTGCTCGTGAATTCGCCAATGTTAGCTTGTGTTCGATTGGACGCCTGTTCTGTTGCCAAGGGAAAATCAAGAGAATGCGTCTAAGCAATTGATTTATGAGAATTTAGGTGGGCGAAGGAGAATTGGGCGCGCATTCAGTTTTACAAATAAAATTACATTGTATGGTTTTCAAAAGCATAATCAACATCTGGAGTCGAAAATAATTTTTTTGGTGTGAAAGCGCTTCAACAGATCACAGTTTGCGATCTGTTGAAACGCTTTCTCACCTAAAAACAAGTCTTCCCTATTTTTGCTATTTAATTAAAAATATACTCTTGTAATTCAAAGTTCGGAATTTGGGGAAAATTAAGTTTTCTTCTTTGATTAATTTTTGGCAACCTTTTGGACTTTTATTTGAGTAAAATATAACTTGGACAATCTTACTAATTTCTTAAATATTTATAATTATGACAACAGAAAATCGACTAACTTGATTATTTTATGCATCTGAGAGCAATTACGATAGATGGCTCTAAAAATATTATGTATTTCCTCAGCTTCTTTCTAAAGAAAACGTGGTCATTACTGCCTGTCTGTCAAGTGTCTGGGTAATTTTGAGGAGAAAAGGTAGCGAAGTTGCTAAATGTTATGCTGTTTTCCTCGAAGAGTTTTTCTTATCTATTTTTCTCGTTTATAAGATAGTTATTGAATCAAGATCAATTCATTTTTATCTCTATCTTGTATCAGAAAATCTCGCTATCTGGCGCCAGAGTATTGCGTCTCAGAGTCAGAAAAATATAGAGCCTATCGTGCTTCATTTACAAAAAGTTTAAAGGTCGGAAATGAATGTTTCATAATAGTGACATTGGTATTACTGGTATCAGCATTAAGTGAGAAAAGCCACTGATTGGGTTGCTGAGCTTAGAAGAGGAGCAGGCCTATGGACAAGTTATTAAAAATCATATGTGATTCAGGAAGCGTTATAGAGAGTTTATTAGGTAGAATACGGGTGGTGAGTAAATGGTCAGAGAGAGAGAGAGATGGTGCTATTCATGATCGCTGTCGAGGATAACGAACAAGATGCGTGGGAGGTATGTGAAAAAAGAGTTGCAGGCAGTATTGTCAGATATATTACAAAATCAGAGCGGGAGAAACGGGATGGAAATAAATCATAGAGATGTAAGCGCACTCAAAGTGCGAGACCGTAACCTATAGCAGGATACACATCTCGGCATCCCGAAGATATTCATGTGAAAATGAATAGGGAATAACGATGATTAGAGGAGTATGGTAATGGCATTAGAATTGCATACAGGTATGAACCAATGTTAGGATAGCTTGAAATCGTTGGTAAGTGAGATGACGGTATTGTCGAGTACGAAGAAATTATATGACGAAGCGTAAGTCGTTAAAAGGGAGTTTAAACAGTCTAGAGAAACGTCGAAAACAGATGTTTTGACTTTCAAGAATGAGAGTAGTTCAGATCAATAGAGTAGTGGCTCTCTGCCGGTTATGATAGGTTTCAGTTGACCATATCTACTCTTATTTTAACTCTGAACGTTTCTTTTCCTACGCTCTTTCTCTGTAGAGTTTAATGATGTCCTATCTCCCATTTTTCTATCCAAAAATGCCTACCTTTAACTTAGTTTTTCTCTTTTCTCGCCCACTTAATTCCTGTAATTGCCTTCAACAAATCATTCCCTTAAATAACTTTACTCATTCTCCTACGCTACCTCCTCTTTGTTCCTCCAGCAAATTTCTTACCTCTCTGAAAATAGGCCCAGAACCTCCTTATTTACCTTTCCTTCCATCAATGGAAGCATCTCCATTAGAACTAATTATTCTAATCAGTGCTCTAACGATTAAGCTAATTAGGGAGCAGTAGGATGGATGTAACTGTAAAGAAAGCGTTAAAACTTTAAATAAATAGTATTTCTCACGAGCGTAGTTCGATAAATCAGTGAATTTTTGAATAAAATATATTTTTTGGGCAAATAAGCGTTTTATTTCTCAACACAGTCTCCTTTTAGCTCTATACATTTAGTCCAGCGTTTTTCCATTATTTTATTCCTTCCAAATAATAGGTTTTCTCAAGGCCCTCAAACTAGGCGTTTGTTTCAGTGATGACCTCTTCATTAGACCCAAATCTTTTACTGCCCAGCCATTTGTTCAGGTTTGGAAACAGGAAATAGTCGAGGGGGCTAAATCTGGAGTATATACTGGATGGGGTAGCAGTTCGTAGCCCAATTTATGGATTTTTGCCACGTTGACTACACACGTGTCCACCCGTGCATTGTCTTGATGGAACAGCACTGTTTTCTTTGCCAAATGCGGTCGTTTCTGCTTCAAATCAAAATCGAATCTGTCCAAAAGCTCTAAATAATGTTCGCCGGTGATCGTTTTACCCTTTTCAAGATAATAAACGTGAATGGTACCGCTTGCATCCCAAAAAATTGTGGCCATGACCTTGTTGGCCGACAAATTTGGCCTTCTTTGGTGCACGTTCACCCGAAGAAACCCACTGCTTTGATTGTTTCTTGGTCTCTGGTGTGGTGTGATGGATCCATGTTTCGTCTATGGTAACGAAACGGCGCAAAAACTCGTTCTGATTGCGGCTGAACATTGCCAAACACTCCTTTGAAGTGGTCATACGGTTGCGCTTATGGTCGAGTGTGAGCAATCGCGGCACCCATCGCGCGGAAAGCTTCTTCATGCCCAAATATTCATGTAAAATGTGATTTACCCGCTCAGTTGAGATGCATACAGCCTCAGCTACCTTACGTACTTTCATTCTCCGATCGTCCAATATCATTCCATGGATTTTATCGACAATTTCTGACGACCTCTTTTAGGCGACCTGAACGTTCGGCGTCACTTGTGCTGGTACGACCACAACGGAACCCAGTAAACAAGTTCTTAACCATTGAATTTGATGGTACTTTGTCCCCATGGTATTTATCAAGCCTTTCTTTGGTTTCGGTGATGTTTTTTGACGCAAAAAGTGATGCTTAATCAGCACAATAAATTCACTTTTTTCCAATTTCGTTAAAATTCACGAGGTTGTATGCTTTCAATGGCAGTCAAACACAAGCTAAATGGCGCAGCTTGTTCAAAATTTTTCAGTAGTCTACTAACAGATGGCAGTTGACGTGAGCAGCGTTGCATTTATAGTTACTGCGCGGAAAATTCAAAAAGGTCACTGTTTTATCTAACCGCCCTCGTAGCAAAAAGGGTTGGGAAGGATAGGAAGGTAGGTCAGTGCTTGGTCGACGGAGATTGAAGACATCAGTGACCATTCTGCTAGATTCTTTGGGGTAAGGAACGCTTCGTCTGATGAAGAAAACCAATGTTCGTTTAGGATAATATTTAAGATAATAATCTTTAACTGTTTGTATTTCAAACGGCTATTTTATCACCTTTTTCTTCCTCGCTGATCTGTCTACCACCACACTTTGAAAACACGGTTGCTCCTTATCACCTTTTCCATCCAGTCTCTTTTTCCTTCTATGTAGTTTCTTCAATCAGCTTCCTCTCCTTGTCTCCTGCCTTCTTGCTCAAATCTCTCGTGCTGCTTGAAACAGAAAATTTGTGTGTTGAATGTAAGGCCAATGAAATATTTTCAATGGCCTTAAGGCCAATTATGCAATGGTCGCATACAAATTATAAAATAGATTAAATGTTTCGGTGAACCGGTTCGGTTGTCATTCAAATCAGGAACTAATGCATTTATTATTATTCGGAGATCATACAATCGCCAATACATCATGTTATTAGTGTTGGTATTTAGATGAAGTTCAATGATAAGAAAACTAGAGTGATGGAAGAGGAGAGGTAGTGATTTCAAACTATTACCAAGAGGAATTCATTCAAAACGTTCCATATCCGGTACTATAAAAAATAATATTCCTCTATTATCGACAAAATATGGTGTTATAAGGTACTTTTTCGCTGTTTGCTTCATTCTGACCACCTTAAATTTTTTGCCGAATCAATCGGCTTTTTACTTTAAGAACGATTGCCCCAGAAGCATGCTGTATAAACACTGTAATCCTTCGATCTAGTAATTAAATAATTTATAATCTATGTATAATATGTAATCTATAAAACCTAACTTACCGTTGGATCATCCTAATATCTGAGTGGGAAATATACATACCTTATTAATTAGGAGAATATTTGTGTTCCAGCAAATTGATAAACAATTGGACATTCATAATATTTTGTACTGAACACTGAAAAAGTCGTTAGCGTATTTTAAAAAAGCACGGAGTGTGTACCTTGCTTGTGTAATTGGTTTGGCAACATGCAATACATTCGTCAATATTTTCACCTTTCTTTTGTTTTGAAGCACTATTAAGAAGAAACTATTGAGAAGGTGGTAGTACGCCCTTTCCTTGGCATCATTGTGAGTGGAGGTAGACTGAGGTAAACACATACTTTCACTACATAGAACTCAGGACTGGGAAAGAAAGTATCTTCGGTCCAGTTGCTCGAAGGAAAATGAGTGAGTCGAATTTCTCATTCCTTCATGTAGATTGAATTATAGAAACGTAGGCATGAGAAGTGGACCGAAGTATTGGGAATTTAAATAGGTCATAAGTTATTTTAATACCCTAGCCAAGAAGGAAAATCATCATACGGCCGGTCCAGAGACCGGTAGTGAACCAACATAGAACCCTATAAGCCCCTACGACCCTATAACCCCCCACCCAAAACCACTCCCCACTCCATAATGCACCCAGATGACCACGTCACGAATCGTGGATGTGGGCGAATCTGCACACAGCATTCCTTCCCGTCGTGAACGCAGTCATACTAATATTGAATAAAATTCAGGAAAATTAAAACAATAGGTTTCCGTACATTAAGGCTTCTAATTTCAAAGAATCATTCCACCGAGCGGAGTGGGACAGGCTCTGCAAAAGCACCTCAGGGGAAGCAGAGGATTCAATATGATAGACGTTACTCGATAAGTATGCGAGGAAATTTGTAAAGCGATTGTATTCATGTGCTGTATATTAAGAGTGTCATTCTGATTGGTAGAATGACACTAGCACTACATAGACTATTCTAATAAATTATCTTACTCATGTTTCGATAACTATTATTTCTTCCCTGTACGCGGAAAAATTGGGTTTTAAACTCTCTGCCTCACAATTATTATCGTAATTTTGTGTGCTATTACAATAGGTTGGTGTATTTCAATTATGAATGAGTACGACGATTCAATTATGATGACCCACCATTAACCACGAAATATATAAGCCGGGAAAATGAGAAGCATTCAACGGATCAGCGCCTATCAGAAGTAGAGAATAGAAACCAGTCCAATTATGTAATCATTTTGATCTCTTGTCATCGTGGTACATTAAAAGGACGAAACTGCTCGCTGAATGAGTCACAAATTATTTGTAAGAAAGAGTAAGTTCACAGTGAAAATCATGAGCAAAAACTACTTCTAACTCTAAACTTACTATTTGACTAGTTATTTAGGGGACCACAGCCTGTGGGAGGCTGAATACGAAACATTGTACACCGTACCATAATGTGCGCACATCCATGGAAAAGATTTTCCCTCAAATGTTTTCGAAAGAGTTTCAAATCCGCATCGTGCACAGACAGATCTGAACTTTCCATACTTACATACAATGGAGCTGCAATGATGATAAGTTTTATTGTTTAGGTTCAGTTGTGTTGGATTTAGAACTGTTGATAATGTCAGATCATACATGAACATTATATGATATTTTCAACTTTTCTTTTTGAACAGTATACATGTGGTAATACAAATGTGTGTACAAATACAAATACAATAATGTGACAAGAAAACATATAGCTGTTTTTATTGAAAAGATTCATAATGAAGAAATTAATGAACTCTGTCACAGTGTAATTTATTATGTATGGGATTATGACTCGTACATTTCTACTTGATCTTCTCTAAGAGCTGATAGGTTGGTATTTTATTACCAGAGGAATGACTTAATAAAAACCAGTAGAAATAGGTAACTGAAGATCTACTCTTGCCAATAATTAGAAAAATACTGGAATAATAAATCACAGGAAACCCTCAATGTACCCGGATTTCTTTGCATTATGATAATAGCTTTTTTTGTACTATTTACCATAATTACTGTTTAAAAAATGATAAGAATCCGATGGATTCTCTTCAGTCATGACGAAAATCTGAAAAATTGTTACCTCATCTTAATGACTCTCGATATTCAGTTTTTTATGAAATATTCATTTCTACTTGATCCTCTCTAAGAGCTGATAGGTTGGTATTTTATTATCAGAGAATTCATAATGAAGAATGTCTTCTTCGTCACATAGAGCACCATATGAGTAAGCACAGTAAAAGTAAATTTTATGATCGAAGGCTTTCTCGGCCTTTGGCCACTGTAGGAAAACAGTCATCCTTGGGATCTCCGTCCCCAGTATCCGGCCGTGTCCTCCTGCCCCTTTATCGCTGATAGAGTCTACATCATTGAGAGAATAGCTCTTAATCACCGTGGCTTGCGCTTTGCCTGTTGTCCACGTGTGCAGTTTAAACTACCATCCAAAGAAGCTTTGCAGCAGCATTTCAATGCCCCTCACGTCAACTCCCAGCTTGATGAGGCCGTCGTGGATGGTGTTGAAAGACGGGTGGTGGTACACCACGTTCACCACAACCTTGAAGTCATCGCTCCTCAAGAGGCCGAGCAGTTCCTGGTACTCAGCATCCGGCTCGCACGTGTCTATGTACCACTGGAGCATCCTCTGCAGGGGCAGGAGCCGCTTGATGTCGTCGAACAAGTCGGTGAGGCCGGATCGCAGAGTGGGAGGAGGCGGTGGGAAATTCGGGATGCCCAGAATGTCAAGCAGAGAGTTCAGGTAGGCGTACACGTCGATCCCGTGGGAGTGCACGAAGTTCAGGACCTGGGAGGAAGAATGTGAGGCATAATTTCATCTTCCAGCAATAAAGGCCTGCAAGAAGATTATATTGGAATCGGACGTTGGCCCTGGTCGAGTGACTGAATGCCTTAATACCCAAGATATTAGTTAAGTATATCTGAAATGTATTGTTTTTCTCAATTTTATATTCAGTTACGATATGTATCACAGTCATGGGGTCGTAAAAACAGTGTTTAGCGATTCCAGTGAAAGCATGAAGTTGGTCATTGATGAATTATAATAAAAGTTTCAGTGATATCAGATAGGAAAGTGTGGTATTTATTTGTAAATGAAATGAGTACTGACCATTAATATCCTAAAAGGTGGCTGAAAAACTCTCCTTTTTATTGTCTTCTATAAATAATGGCAGAGAAAAGTAATTATTGAGAAAACTATCGGTGAGCATGGAATTAATGAGAATTCAATGAAAGGCAGTTCCGATTCGAGAAACAGCTGAAAGGATAACGCGTTCATTCTGGGATCGCCGGATCGTTTTTATCAAGAAGAGAAAATAAGTTGACATTAAAAATTTTACTCGGGTTCATGAATCCCAACACGGGTGGGGAAGAGGTATTTGAAGATTTCTTGTATTTCCATCGAACTAATCAACTCCCAATAGCCGTCGTGGGGAGTCTTTCCACATCTTACTACCGTGCAAGTTATTGCTGCAATCCCCTTATTCCACTGCCTTAATCGAATAATAATTGCACAAATTGTGCATTCAGCTATGGTTTTATAATCTTCGATGGAAAATCAATTTCGAAAGGCTTAGATCCATGGATAAAAATCCAGCTCCACTGCATCAAACTGTTTTGTAACGGAAAACATAATTAGTAGTATTTGATTGACAAGTATTTAATTCGGTCAACTTAAATATTTATATTTTATTTTGTTTGCAAAGAGGGTGGAAATAATTATTTCTTAAGTGACCTCGGGTATTTTTCTCTATCGGATGATGTGTGGAAAGGATTTATCTTATACTTGGCGAATTGTCAGAACGTGCTTCAATAAAATTTCTTATTGTGGTCTTGGAATTGACGTACCTATCGGCAGTTGAAATTGTAATGCAGTAGCGTTTTAATTCAATCGAAACATTTTGGTTTTGAACATGTGCACTGAAAACATAATGGCAACTACAATCGATAGCTTTTGCCATCTCTTTTATATTTTAATAACTGTAATTTAAACTATAATAATTCCAATTTCAAAATGAATAGGCGCCTTAATAAAAAGATTATCGACATGGTTACTGTGAGCATTTCAAAATACATTGGCGTGTGCTGAAGCTCAAATGAAGCAACAAAAGAAGAAGATCAATTACAGAAAAAAAATGAATTCTTGAAAGAGAAAAATTATAGTATGCTGTATTTGATACAGCATATTTTAAATTTTCAAGAGTAACCAAATAAATTTGAAGTTACTCTTCGCATAATTATATGCTTACATGAACATATTATACTATTTCCACCATTAAGAGCAATTTTGAACATGTACTTACGTCTATGAGTTGCTTCGTGCCTTCCAGATTAACGACAAGGTCACTGAATTCTTCCGATTTCAAGTAGTTGAGAACGTCTTGCACATCTTTGTTGTTATCGACATACTTCTCGATGACGACTTTTATGTCCTCCGTGGGCAGCATGGCTAGGAATTCTTGGAAGCGGATCTTAAGGCTGCTGTCTTTGACATGTTGATAGCGACTGCTATTTCCGTCGAGAAAGTCTTTGACCATCTGTTCTATTGCCTCCACGTCTATGCCAAAAGATTTCATCATCGTCGTCAGCTCCTTGTATTCGCTGCTCGCCATTATATCAGACACCAATTGCTTGAATTCCGGAGATCTTATCCTGGTCACCAGCGACTGGAAATCCTGGTTCGGATAGCAAACGGTGTTGTACCAGTTCCATATATCTTCAAGGGGAAGCAGTTTCAGCATGTCGTTGATCATGCGCATGACTCCTGACTCCTCTGTCCTCTCCTCCCGCTTGAGATCTCCGGGTTCGAAGGGAGGCAGGTTTAGCAATTCGTGCAATTTGTTGACGTATCTATAGATGTCAATGCCTGAGGAGTACAAATATACCAAGACCTGTTGGGATAAACAAAAGATGCAAGTACATAAGGAAATTATCCCGTTTTTTCATAATGTAGTACACGTTCTTGCGTCGTATACTGTCAGCCACATGTTATAATTAGTGTGAAAAAAATAAGAGATTATAAATTAAGAGATTTATTATGCATGTACAGTTGAATAATTTTTAAGAAGAATAAATTAACACACCTATAATAGTAACTTTATACAAACTAATTCTTCACTCCTTATGTGTTAGGTCAGGCACATATGCAATTAGTAGTACTCACTCCTATTTGAATTCTATCTTCAGGCAGAGCAAGAATGAACGGGACATGCGATGTTCTCAGTGTGTAGGATTATTATTATTGCAGTATTGCAGTATTATATTGCAGTATCCAAAAAGTGGTTGGGGAAAGTTGATCTGGTAGAAAAAGGTTTTAATTTGCCCTCAATTCTAAGGGCTGCGTCCAATCCTAAGATAAATAAACACATTCTCGCACCACAGGAAGGGCTTGAATCCACAATTTGAGTGTTGGCAAGGGTGTATCTAACCGACGCTCGAAATTTACCACTGCCGTAAGGTTCCCAATGTCATATTTTTCGGCAAAAATTTTTGTGGGAGACTATTTTGAACGCTCTTAACACGCTTCCAGTTTTAAAGGACCACTGTCCAATAAACTGATCAGAAATTAGAAAGTTTGAACTGATATACGTGCTTCGGCCCTGTCTCCAAACATGCAATACCTGTTATCAATGAATCGGCGATGTTGATGGCGGAAAGGGAGGACGTTTATAAGTCCTTTTCAAGCTTTTCTAAGAAAAGGAATACTTGGGCTCGAATTGTGGCTTGTACATTGTTGCCATTTTCTCTTTTGGCTTTTTTTTTGGCTTTGGCTTGTTTTTGGCTTTGTTTGGCTTTACGCTGAATATTATGGGAAATTTAAAAATTCCTGCACAGTTGGAAAATCTCAAGAGAGAGAATGAGTCTGTGAGCAGTATACGAGTTATTTTATACTTATATGTATAGTATACGTATAAAGTATGTATTATACTTATATACGCATGGTAGTATATAAAATTTATAATTGTGCCATTTGAAGGACATTTGTATGATGCATTAGACGGAAGTGCTTTCAGCCAAGTTCGTTCTTCCGGCGTTAAGAAATATTTTTTACTCGTCTCTGAAAGAGTTCCCCATGTTAGATTTTGCAACGCTGGGTAAATAGAGAGGAAATGAATCATTACCGCTCTGTACTCAGGTGAGGAGTCCACCATGCTCACTAGAGAAGCAAATGAATCCGAATACAGGAAAAGCACTGCCTTTTGAACGTCTGGGTCCTTCTCCAGATAGTCCATGAAAATTCTCGTCTCCTCGTCGATCGGTATGAAGGCTAGGAATTGCTGAAGCAAGTCGTTGAGATTCGGCGGTTGCTCCGTAGCAGCAATCTTCCCTCGCTGTATTCCTGCACAGAAATCATGAAACAAGTCAGCATTCAAAAGCCCTTAAAATATTGAGAAAAATGCTATGAATAATGTGTAGTATATAGTTGGCCAACGAATTTATGGCCACCTGATGGCTATCTTCAACTGTCAAACAGGTAAACATTCGAAATTACAGTATAAAAGGTATATTTTACCTGCGGATATAGCACCGTTGGTTCCCAGAAGAACCAAAAAAGCGATTGCGAAATTCATCTGAAATTAAAGAGATTGAATGATGAATAGATAGATATAGCTTATATTCAGCTTCATAAACAGCTGTACGCTAGTGTGATCGGCCTCGACACTACACTGGGGCGATCGTACTAGCTGAATGATGGAAACTCAAATTCTGAGCAAGATCGAAAGTTTAAAAACATTATACTCTTGTACGATTAATAAGAGCGAGGTTTTAGATATGGGATGATTCTCCTTTTTCAGCTCTGAATGCTCTGAATCTTACCTTGCGGAAGGCTTCTTCGACTTAGAACATAAAAACTTATTTCCGATATATATATGTTTTATCAGATTTTTGTGGAAGGCGGGGAGATAAATTTATCTATAAGTCTGTATTTGCTTGGGTTTCTGCCACGTGATATTATTTTCACTGTTATTTGTGCATTTCAATCGAATCCAAAAGTTTAACAGGTATCTTTAATAATTGTTTTTCACCCAAAAGAAACATCGCATAGGAATACACATATCATTGTATTCCACTCGTCATTACTAGAAGGCTATTTAAATGTCGTTGGGTAGTTTTGAAGCATACAGTTAGTACCACACCTCGAACGAATGTCCCTGTACACCATTATACCCACGCGTAAGATAGACTTTTTATTTTGAAGGTTATCACATCTAACATATCTCTCATTTCTATCTGATCATAATTAATTTAATATAAAAATATCAAGGGTTCAATTCAATGTGTGTATTCAATGAATGTGAGCTCGTTAAAATTGCGAATAATTAGTTTTTAATGTACATATAGTACGTGGTATCGAGTTAAGTAGAGTAGCTGTGTGTAATGTCTGTGGGAATATGGGAGATTAGAACATGTAAGGAATTATATTGTTAGATTTTTATTAAAGGTTTAATGGAAAAAATGATTTTTTACGTGTACAACAATTATGCCTCGTGGCCTAGCTTAAAGCCACCGAGTGCGTCCACTGGATTGCGGATAGTGAGTCGACCTCTAGATATAATGGTTACCTGCTAGATAAGCGAGTTCACTCGTCGAATAAACAGTCGTTGGCAAAAAGCAACGGCACTTCGAGGGGTTATTTGGAATATCCCTGGGTAAGGTAGGCCACTAAATAATACAGAACCCGTGAAGATGCCGTGACTTGGCGACGAAGGCCACCAACAATTACGCTTCTCACCACCAGGAGGAGAGGGCAGCAGCTCTCCTTCATATAAGTGAAGATGGAGACCACAGAGGTCGGTACAGCGACACTCATTTCACTACAGGCGTGGTAACATTTACTTTAACGGCTGTAGTACTGCGATGTGGAAGGCAAAGGGAAACTACCACATTATTATCCCGAGGAGTCGCAGCTACTCTACTCTTTTCTTTCAATCAAGATGTGATGGAACATTCTCGAGTAAAATATTCCGGAGGTAAAATAGTCCCCCATTCGGATCTCCGGACGGGGACTACCCGAGAGAGTACATCAGTCAAATGTGATAGTCATTTTAGGGTAGGAACGTGGAACGTGAGATCGCATCGGACCTGCGGAAGACTGGAACTCATGAAGGTGGAAATGCGAAGAATGGACCTCGACTTACCTGTAATCAGCGCAATGAAGTTGCCCGAAGGTGGAGACTTTTGTAGTGGATGCTACAGAACTTTACAATTAGGATCATTTCATGGTAATGTTGGAGTAAGGATAAAGCTCAGAAAGTGCTCCGGAAAGCGTGTGATGAGCTTCATGCAGTACAATGAAAGGATAATAATGGTAAAGATCGAGACCAAACCTGTAGATACCGTAGTGGTGAAGGTTTACATGCCTATGACGGACTACGAAGATGAAGAAGTGGAAGACGTCTACGAAGATATCACGGAAGTAATAAAACAAGTAAGAGGAAAAGAAAACCCTATTATTGTTGGAGACTGGAACACTATCGTCGGCGAAGCTCAAGATGGAAGAATAACTGGAAAATACGGATTGGGAAGCCGAAATGAAAGAGGAGAAAGACTGCTGGAGTTCTGCACACAGCATGAGTTAGAGTTCACCAACGCATTGTTTAAAAATCACAACCGAAGAAGATAGAGGTGGAAAATGCCAGAAGACAGAAGAAGATTTCAAATAGACCGCATTTTAGTGAAGTAGGGATATAGGAATCAAGTGAAGGACTGCCAATTAACCATGATTTAGTGATGTTTAACCCAACCTAAAATTCAAGAAGTTGAAGGAAACAAAGAAGAGTATATGGCAAGTAGAAATACTGAAGGAGGCTCAGCATCAACAGGCATTTCAAAAAGCAGTGGGAAACATCATAGGAGGGGACCTGACTGAGAAATCTGTGGAAGAGCGATGGGAAAACATTAAATGCGGACTGCAGGAATCCGCGAATGAAGCTCTTGCAAGAAGAATAAAAGATGCCAAGAAGAAGTATTAGACCTGATTGAAGAAAGAAGAAAGTACAAGAATGAACGAAAGAAGGGCAACTTTGTTGGAAGAGAATAAGGAACGAAAAAAGTCATAAAACCAGGAAAGCTAGAGAAATGTGGACGAAGAACCTACTCGAAGAAGTATAAAACAACCTTGCACTGGGAAATGTGGAAGCGGCTTATAGAATAGTGAGGAACCACTTCAGGGAACGGAGCGCAAGGTTCAATGTCATAAGGGACAAAAATGTAGAACGTTTGATTGAAAATGAAGACACGACAGTGAAGAGATGGAAAGAATATCTGGAAGACATATACAACGGAAACAATGTCAGCACAAAAGTTATCGAAGCGAAAAGGGAAGTCGAGAAGGATGATATGGGAACATCAGTATTAAGATCGGAATTAGACGCAGCAGTAAGGGACCTTCGGATGAGTAAGGCTTGTGGTGTTGATAATGTTCCTGCAGAGTTAATTAAAAATTCAGGAGAGAAGACATTAACTCACCTTTACAAAACCATCTGCGTCATATACTCAACAAGAGAAATATCCATAGAATTTCAGAAAAACATCATAATTCCTATTCCCAAAAGGAAGAGAGCGAAGAAATGGAAGATTTTAGAACTATAAGCCTGATAGCACATGCATCGAAGATGTTGACAACGTCATCTACAGAAGAAAAGAACGAAAAGCCTAGGTGTTCCTGGATGAAGATCAATTTGGATTCAGGAAAAGTAAGGTTACAAGGGAAGCAATATTGGCCCTTATGCTGCTCATAGAGAAGAGAATGGAGAAGAACAAGCCTATGTTCATTGCATATGTGGACCTAGAGAAGGATTTTGACAACGTGGATTGGAATTCAATGCTTGGACTTCTGAAAGGAATTAGGATGTGTCAACTAATAAGAAACCTTAGTCACTTCCACAGGATTTTTATTAAACATACGACCGGTTTCGGCCTCAGGACCTGAGGATGGCGTAACTGCCGAAACCGGTCGTATGTTTAATAAAAATCCTGTGGAAGTGACTAAGGTTTCTCATTGGTTGACATCATGACAACCTTCCACCACGTCAATGCTTCGAACTTCGATTTTATTGAATTGGGGTGCCCTAAAATGACCGAGAATTATTCACATTATGTATAAAAACCAAGTAGCTGCGATTAAATGTGGACCCAGTTGTGAGGAAGCTAGAATAAGGAAAGGAGTGTGACAAGACTGTGCACTGTATCCGTAATTTTTAATGTGTACATTGAGAGAGCCATCAATGAATTCAATGAGATGTCTTAAATAAGAGGTAATAAAAATGAGATAAATAATATTAAGACTAAGATATTGGTGTACAGCAAGAGAGAAGAGGCCAAATTCAACTCCGAAAACAATAACTGGAAGAGGTGAAAGAGTTCTGTTACCTCGGAAGCCGAGTAACCAACGATGGACGAAGCAAGAAAGAAATAGTTAGTAGAATAGCCTAGGCAAAGAGGGCATTCTATCTACAAAAGAATCTAATTAAGCTGGTAATACAAGTGTAGAAGTAAGGAAATAATTCATAAGAACGTACATCTGGAGCATGTTTCTTTAGGGCAGTGACACATGGACGATGACAACGGCGGAGAAGAAAAGGGTGGAAGCATTCGAAATGTGGTGCTACAGAAGAATGATGAAGAGTAAATGACCGAGTGACAAACGAAGAAGTATTAAGAAGAGTGGGAGAAAAGAGAAGTCTGCTCACAACCCTAAAAAGAAGAAGGGACAACTTAATCGGCCATATCTTGAGACATGATGGCCTGATGCAGAAAATCGTCGAGGGAAATGTGAACGGGAAGATTGGAAAAGGCAGGCCTCGTATGAGATACATGGAACAGGTTGCGAAGAATGTAAAAGAGAAGATTCACGTAAATATGAAGAGGTTGGCCGATAGAAGAATCAAGTGGAAAGCTGCGTCAAACCAATCCTAGGATAGTTGACCAATGATGATGAACAATTATGCCGACTATAAAACGTTTCTCCAAATGTATTATTCTTTCAATATATATTCCACAAACACGTAACGCACGATCCTGTCAGCATGGGAAGAGCCTCAGAAACGGAAATTAACACCTTTTCTCTAGCGTAATATGCGTGGGATACCATCACGTGGCTTAGGTCGTGAATAGTTTAGTGTATGATATTATACTCTATTACGTTGAACTCATTATTTATTTTCCTGAGTTGAATTTTATTTGGAGACCTCGAGTAGCGCCAAAAGTGTTGCTAACTATTTAAATCAAGTTATTACGGCTTCTCTTCCAGTCACCAATTCCATATATTAATTAGGTTTCCTCAGCGTCATATGCTGATGATTTTTGTGATATGTCCTAATGATTTTTGTGAGTTACTCTTCAGACTGAAATCTAGGTTGATTTTTGTGGACGCAATTCTCATCTAAACCGGAAATGACCGGACAGATTATTACATTCAGTCCTCTCTACGTTTACAAGAAATATTTGGCGTGTTAAGACGAAGTGTAACCCTCAAACATCTTCTTTTGTTAGTCATGATAGTGGATTAAAAAATATGATTTTAAGTCTTCGACAGTCTAAATGTTCATGTACGGAGTGACCTGCAAGACAACTCGAGGGTGTGCTGAAGGAGATGAATATTCAGCGAACATGCTTGGTTGGTTGGTCAGGTTATTCAGGGGAGGCGACCGACAGCTGAGGTCATTTGCGCCATTTTAGGATCGGTGGGTGATGGTAGGAGTTTTCAGGGAGTGGAGGAAGGGTGGAGAGAAACCCGGCGTCGGCATTAGCCTACTCTTAACGAAGGGCGACAAGGGGACCACGGCTTAACGTCCCATCCGACACCCGGAGTACTGAACTTGAAATACACTCCGCTAGGCAAGTGGGGACCGGTTTTACACTGACAAATCCGCCACTGCCGGGAATCGAACCCGAGCCCTCTGGATGGGAGGCTAGTACTCTAGCCACCACACCAAACCGATCCCCCAAACATGCTTAACATCGAACATAAACAACAACAGTGAACATCTACGCAATTCCCTGCGATCCACCACACGGGTGTGTGGCAGGGGGTGAACATCACTAAACAAGCAACTAACTATGTCCTTGCACAAAGTACGGAAACTAAGTGGTTTTCATACTACTTAATTAGAGATTCGTGCAGAATCGTTCTAGCACTGGCAATTCATGATTAATTAATGCTGTTTACATATCATTGAATTATTCACAAACTTTCCTATTTATCGTAGATGAATTTGCATGCAGGAAACAAGTAGTTTTGAGATTTTAAATTTATACACCTAACAAAGTTTGAAAAAGTGCAGCCGCAAGAGTGAATCGTATGATCCTTTTCGACCGTAGACACTATCGAAACACCGTTTTACTCGAGGATTGCTGGCGAAGATGCATCATCAGTTTGCGGAATCATGTGCGACAGATTTACATCTACATCTACATAATACCCTGCAAGTCACCATAAAGGTGTGTGGCAGGGGGTGGATTCTCACCAAACATGCACTACATATCATGCATAAAAAGTACTAGCATTTATCTAGGTAAGGTTCAAAACTACACTATTTAAAAAAGATAAAAATAGCAAAGCATACATGCAAAAACATGCTGTTAGTTGGGTTAGCTTTAAGTCCTTATACCAACATGCAGCTACCAATGTTATCCATTGCTACACTCGTACTGGACATATTTACCGTTATTCATATCCCTAATAGTACGAGGAAAAAAGGACATTTAGAATCTGTCAGTTCGGCAATCAATTTCTCTAATTTTGTGATTATGGTCCAGTCTATCATAGTAAGTTGGGGTCCATAAAATATTTTTAACATCATCACTGAAAATATGGTCTTGGAATTTGTTTCAGAGATTAAGTCTAAACTTCAACTTGCGATCAGACAATGTTTCCCAATTTAATTCATTTAATAGACTGGTTACACTAATAAGATAATCATACCTTCCCTTTACAAATCTTGCCGATCTTCGCTGCACACGTTCAAGTTCGTTATTTAGACCGACTTCGTAGGGATCCCAGACACTGGCAGCTATTTCCAAACGAGGTCTTACAAGGGAAAAGTAGCTGATTTCTCGTACATGATCGTCACATTTACCCAATACTCTTTTGACGAAACCCAGCTTACGATTCGCTTGACCCATTATTTCACGAATGTGAAATTCACACGATTTCACCCCAGGAAAGATCATTTGTCAGTCTTATTCCAAGATATTTAATGGATTCCACGTTTGTTAATTCATTATTACTTATTTTGTAAGTGGCAGGAGGAGAGCTATTCTTTTTCTAAAAATTCATTACAAGACAATTTTTAAAGTTTAATTCTAACTGCCATGTATCACACCAAGTTTCAATTGCTTGCAGGTCAATATTTAAATATTCTTTATCATTTGGGCACAGAATTTCCCTGTACACTACTGCGTCATCGGCAAATAGACGAAGCTTACTTTTTACCACCTTATGGATATCATTTATGAACTAAAGGAAAAGGAGTGGACCTATCACACTACCTTGAGGGACACCCGAAGTGAGTTTGTTTGCCGGTGAGGTAACACCGTCCAAAACAACCCTTTGAACCCGATCATTTCTTGAAGTCGAGAAATATAGCATCCACTGGAATATTATTTTCGCCAGAAACTAAAATATCGTGGGAAAAGAGAACAAGTTGAGTTTCACATTATCTGCTTTTTTGGAAGCCATGCTGAACATTGGACAATAAATTCTGGCTATCAAGGTGCCCCATGACTGAACTGACAATTATATGTTCCAGGACAATGCATGAAATGGATGTGAGGGATATAGGTCTGTAGTTAGATGGCTGCTCCCTATCACCACTTTTAAAAATGGGTGTTACATCGGCTGCTTTCCAGTCCATCGGTACGACGTGTTCGATCAGGGATTTATTAAATACTACTTCAAGGTAGGGGGAAATTTCGGAGTCTAACTCTCTATACACGCGGGAGGGAATTGATGATCAGGGCCAGGAGATTTGTTGGGGCTTATAACTTTAAGTAAATTTTCAATACCGTTACAGGAAATATCAATTGGTTGCTTCAGCCGCTGAAAGAGATCAGGTAACACGACAGTTGAATCCCCGGAAGGTGGGTTAAAAACGGTTTGGAAGAAGGAATTTTGCAAGTTAACTTTTTCAAGAGTGTTTGTGGCCGTTTCACCCCTATCTTTTTTAAGTGAATGGACGGCAAACTTATGGCCTTGCACTTCCCTTACGTACGGCTGGAAGACTTTTGACCCAAGTGTTTTTCTTTTGAATTCTGCAAATGCATTACTAAGGACTGTCTTTGCAGTGGATTTTGAAATTTTATAATTTTCAATTATTACATTACGTTCATCAGTGGGCATATATTTACTAATTGTTTTCATTTTAGCATGACATTCGCTGCCGTCTCAGGGATTTTCTCACTTCGGCATTGTGCCACCTAGGTTCAGTGCTTTCTTTTTTGAATTTACTAGGGATATATCTATTGATCCCAGAGCGCATAATATTAATGAACGACTTCCATGAATCGTTGGTACATACGTTTATGGAAGACTTTTTGAAATCCCATAAAAAAATCTCTTAAAAAAGTTTGAAGTTAGCAAAGTCTGCTCTTTTAAAAATGTAAAGCTTTCTTTTTTGTTTAAAACTTTTATCTAAAGATAGTGAGAATTTTGCAGTTATAACTCTGTGGTCACTGCTTCCATCAACCGTGTCAATCATTGTCACATGTTGTGGGATGTTGGTTGCCATTAAATCAAGAAAACCGTACATGAACATTTACACGCTGAACTTACGATGGAAACTTTTAGTGGCAGTGTCCATGGGAAATGCACCGTATAGGACTCCCGCGATATCTTCCATTTCACAGATCTTCCATGCGTAACGTTGTTTTAATAGGAGCACTTACTGTTGGCTGAACGTTCTCGTCGATTAAGTACCTGATATACGGACGTCAATCGCAGAAATGGCTGTAGTTCTATAAAACTTATTTTGGGCCGAATGAGTGGAAAAATGATTAGTCATCATTGCCCCGATCATTGTACACAATGCTCACCCACAAACAAAATCATTCCTCTCAGTTCCCAAACACTTATTCGAAGCACCATTAGCAGTTTAGTTAAGAATTCGTTATCGCTACGCGCGCGAATCTTGAGAGCGAAAAATAACGTGAATTTTAGTAGGTTGAAATGGAACGGGAGCTGTTTTTGTTGAAGTCGTTCATACATTTTTGCGATTTTTCCATAAGTCACTTTACAAGACGGAATCCCGCTGCACATCTATTTTCGGCACAGCCGGGGTAATGACAATCCTAGTGTAAAGCGAAAATAAGGGCTCACCCACTTTCTATGAGTCTAATGTTTTCATTTTCATGCTCCCTGTTTCTGTTCATATTTTTGTCTGCGACGGTTTCCAACACTATGACGCGAGTTTTCAACTAGATGCATCTTAGATTTGGCATATGCCTTAAAGCCTTTAAATTATTTAAATTTACGTTGAACAGTAACAGCGATATTTTATTTCCTAGGCATCCTAGCTTCGGACGTGCGATATCTTAGAGATGGCGAATACGTGAAGACTCAATGGCACCAAATTCCAGTTCCACCTCCATGGTTTCTTCTTCCCCTTTGAAAACCTTTTGACACCTCACTTATTGGCATTGCAGCCATCTTTTTCCAAGGACCTGGTTTGAGCGTCCATTTGAGTAAAATATTGATTATGCGATTAAATGGACGATGTCGGATAAATTTCAATTCAGTCACTACCGTGGTGTCACAAGGAGTGAAAACTCTTACCTGGCGTACTTTGAATGAAAAATATGCAAGACTATGAATCAACAGTCGTAGAATTTGGTGAATATTATTTCAACAACGAAGAGAAATCAACTTGCTGGAAAAGAATTAAATATACTATGAACATTTTGAGGCAGGTACTTCATTTTTTAGTTATAAAATTATTTTTGCTTCGATGGAAATTAACGAATGAAAACTTTAACTAAGTAAGAAAGATATTAAATTTTAATTCAAATAAATTTTTAATAAAAGTAAATTTAACTTGTAAGTTTTTTGAATTTATTTTGAACCATTAAGTATTTTTTTCATGGAAATGCCTAATTCTGATGCAGCGTCTTACTTTATAGCATCAGTCGGAAAAGGATAGTGGAGATTTTTATTGACGAATTTCAAAAGCAATGGGTTATTATGGACGTGCATAGAGATTATAAGTCGAAAGATCCATCCTGCGTACTAGACTGTCTTAACTAGGGACACGAACCAATAGGTTCACTATTTCACCTTGTTCCAGGGTTATGAAACCAGCATCTTGGATGCGCCTGAAAATTCTCTAGAATAAAAGTTAAAAACTAGACGTAGATAGATATTTTGTAGTTGCTGAGGAAGTTTATTTTGAATGCATTAAGTTGTTTCAATGATTAGGAGTAGTGGTTACAATTGCCTTCGAGGAATATGCCGGCAAGGGAATATTTATCACTAGCTGGTTATTCATCACCATTAATAGTCCTACATAGCAGAATTGGCAACTACTGCCGTCATTTTCCATCCTACCCGAATTATCCTAAGACCATCATCCTATCCTAAGACCATCCAGTGTCCACATCAGGACTTATTCTAAAGCTATTGGGTGCTTTTAAGATTTATGCTCAACGAAAACACTTCTTTCTACTCGACATTTGGCAACTCCTGCACCTTATGCTTTTCAACTCTCTGCCTGCCGCGCAAGAATTTCCACTCCATCAACTTTCCGGAATGCTTCCCCTTAAATCTTCATATCCAACAAGCTATGGAAAGGGTGTGTGGCAGGGGAGGAACTCAGTCCATGTTACCTATTCCTGGCTTCACTTTTCTGGCTTTGTTACACTCATTGTCACCCCTTGTATAGGTTTCCAATGCCATCCTCAGCCAAATTTAGTATTTCTCCAATGTCATGTTATTTCTCCTATGCTTAGAATCTCTACGCATTCGTCTCTAAACGTCCGTATCCTTAAATAATTACGGATAATTGATATTATGAATTCATGATTTTTCTTCCAGCACGTTTCAGTACTGAGAAACACCAACAGCCCATACTTTCCTATTTATCAATAAACATTTTAGCAGGAAAATTATAACACCAATAGTTATTAAACTTCTATTAAATCTATACTTTTGATTTATGAGGAAAAGTTTAGTGATTAATCAGTAAATCAATTCTTTAAATACCATAATAGTTTCTTTAAAAACTACTCATGTGAATACTTCATATTACCTCTTTAAAAAATATGAGAGCGTTCAAAGATCAGTTTACATGTTGCAGGTTAATCACTCAGTATTTCAAATATCATGTACTGGATTTGGATAAAAGAAATAGTGTGAGATTTATACTGTTGTATGACTTTATTCAATGATATTCTGTACAAATTATTGTCTTAAGTCATGAAGCATATATGAACTTTTGCGGTGTGTTGGGGTTTACCATCCGAAGAAATTGTGGAGGAAGTTCTGGACCGCCACGACATCCACGTCCAGTTTTTCGAGTCCGCTAACCATCTCGGGGTAAGCTGGATCCTCTTTGACTGTATTCACGACAACCTTGAAAGAATCGCTTCGGAGTTGAGCTAGAAGATCTTGGAACTCTGGGTCGGGCTCGCAGGTCGCAAAGTACCAGGCCTCAATTTTGTCGACGGGCAGAAGTTTTATGATTTCGTCAATCATGTTGGTGAGGCCTGACCTGAGCATTGGGTTCCTGAATCTCGGAAACCTCGATGGGTGAATTTCCGGAATTCCAAGAATATCGAGTACGGTGTTGATGGTGCTGTAAGCATCGATGTTTTTGCTGGACAGATAGTTCAGGAACTAGAATAAAAATTAAGACAGTAGGAATTAGGCGTTAAAATGTTTACATAACCACCTAAACTAAATTTTCCTTATGAAGGCACCATCCAGATACATTAATCAAATCGATTGAATGTCAATGTACAATCAAGTATGCATAAATTCCATCATCGCCTCCTTGGTAAACGTGATTCTCCTGGGATTGCCACGGATAAGACTGGCCACTTATTTTCACTTTCCTGGACGTTTGAATCTACAAGTTATTGAATGAAAAAATACGTCTTCATGGGCTTTGTGTTTCCTTGCTGATAATTATAATTCCGAGGCTGGTGCAAAGATTTTTATGAAAATAGGGTTGAGCATTAACGTTACAAGGTTGTGTGGTCCTATATTTTGTGATATGCCCTACTACACTGTATATTTATTGCGTAATGTATTTTAAGTAGAGTGTACGTAATGTTCAATGGAATAATGTACGTAATATCTCACAATAACCGACCAAAGGTAGTTTTCGTTGTTTAGTTCCTCTCTCCAACTACATTCCACTTTTCTCTAACGTTGAGCATTTTCGCTGCCTGTGAAAATCCTTGTGGATATCTCTCCAACTGAAAATACTTGCACTAATCAGATTTACTTTATACATTTATGATTTCTGATGATTTTCCTCGTTGCCTGACGCTTATCGCATATCAGAGGAATGAGACAACTCTCAGCCTTTTAAGCCAAATTTCTCAATTAATGGAAACTATAAGAAACTGTGGCCGGGGTAACTTGGTGGAACTTTTCCTTAATGGAGAAGAGAAAAACCTACAATTTTGTGGAATTGCATTGTTAGTGTTTCTCTTCTCCGTAGTGGAAACTAACCCATACTTATACAATAACTCAAATTCAGCTAATTAAATAGCTTCAAAACCTATCTAAAATTAAAACTAACGGCAACATTAATAGTACGGTAAATTATTTCTTTCACAATTTCAAGTTGAATAGCAAAGTATGCAGTATTCTCATAATAACCACGATATGATCAAACTTATTTATAATCATATTTTTTGGAGGGAAAGAGGCAGTTACGAATTTATTCTGCTCATTTTGCCAGAAGTCTTTCAGCCCTGGACGCCCAATCTTTCCCATGCCGAAATTAAGAAAGAGGCGCAAAGCATTTTCAATATACGCTGCTAATAAAAATGGTGTACCTTACCCAAATAGCGATCTTTATGTGGATTCGGTAACTCCATCTAACCCCAAAGACTTTCTTCTATTCAACCGATATTTTCTATTTGCTATTTAAAATCAACTAGGCGAAGAAAGAACTTCTAATTAAGATCATAACTTCTTTACAATACTCTTAAAATCGCAGCATTTTAGGCAAAATTCAACCTTTTCACTATCCTTAAATTCATAAAAACTCTAGATATTCTTTTTATTCTTAATTAAAATTTTGGATTTTGAACTACGCACTGCCATCAGTGTTTTCGTATGGTACTATGATGTTCGTCCATTAGTACACTTTTTTAATATTTGCCGGGACTAGCATCATAACTGGGCAACTTGCAATTATTAAATGGCAATAAATAACAAATTCAAACTTCCTCTAGTTTGCTATATACCCCGTACTATTATAATTGGTATTCCAGCATACAGACCCTAAAAAATGCTGCTAACATCGTAACAGACTGAATTGACTCCTAATTCAATTCAAGGTTTTTGCAAAGAACAATAGCTTAGTGGTGTGAATCAGCTATCTAACGAGTACCTGGTTAGTATAAGATGTATTTTAAAGCATGCGAAGTGTAATTTACTGTCTCATTCATTGCTGGAAGATGGAAACATTGCATTTTAGCAATATCCTCACAATATCTTTGCGTCATCACGATGCAAAAATATGTGAGGCTCGAACATATGGTAGACTTGTCTTTCTTAGGAGTTTGCGCCGGATGAATTCGAGCTTCTCTTCACAATGCCCTAAAGGCTATTTTTGAGACAAGTTATGATATTATTTACATTTTTCCATAGCAGTTATATTGCAGCAAAAATATGTGAGGCTCGAACATATGGTAGACTTGTCTTTCTTAGGAGTTTGCGCCGGATGAATTCGAGCTTCTCTTCACAATGCCCTAAAGGCTATTTTTGAGACAAGTTATGATATTATTTACATTTTTCCATAGCAGTTATATTGCAGGCATTATAAGAAAATCAGTGAACATTATAATGACGTCATTTGCAATAATATGCATGGATTACGTTATGAATAATATTTATAGCCCGAAAAAGTTTTAAAATGATTGATAAATCATTGTAGTACCAAGTGCTTCATGATAATCTTGTCTTTATATCTGCGTGGTACAGAAAGATCTGGGACCATTCAACCGTTTAAAGTACTGCCACAATGTGTACTTACATCTTTGAGTTCAGGGACACCCTCCAACTTGATGACTAAATTCTTGAAGGAATCGCCCTGCAGGTACGCGAACACGGCCTGCACGTCAGGATCCTCCTGCAGGTACGTCAAGAGGATGTTCAAGAGGTCGTTTGTTGGGATAAACTCAATGAATTGCTGGAGCAGGGACTGGAGCGTGCGGGGCATGATCCTTGGTGGATAGAGGTTATTGAAGTAGTCTTGAATGGCCTTCTCGATGGCCTCGACGTCAATCCCCTGAGATTTCAGGACTTCAAGGAGCTCCTTGTATTCGGGGAGGTTGGTCACGTCGGTGACGAGCTTCTGGAATTCTGGGCTCAGTATCTTCTGCACGAGCGCCTGGAAGGAAGAATCCGGGAGGCAGACATTCTGGAACCAATCGTTCATTTTGTCGAGGGGCAGGGTGTTAATGATTTCGATGATCATCTTGACGAGGCCAGACTCCCGCGTGAGGGCGCGACCGTGCAGCTTCCTCGGGGGCTCGATGGGCGGCAGGTTGAGCATCTTACGGATGATGTTCTGGTAGGCATAGATATCAAGGCCGGCATCGGACAAGTACTTCAAGAACTGAGGGAGAAAGGTTCATTGCCATTGACTAAATTAATTAACGTGGCCGTGTTCACTAAACTATGATATGAATTTGTAATGTGGTCCACAGTTTTCAGTTGAAGTTTTCTGTGAAGGTAAGATCGGTTCTAAGCGGAGCTAGAATGTCCCCATTTAGCTTTTGATACTGGTCAAAAGTTGCAGAACAAATTTATTTTTGAAATTTTAAATGCGTTGAGGTTCATGCAACTGCAACGAAGTAAAAATCATTCAATAATGTTTCCATTTCCTCCCGTTTACTGACTAAGAGATTTTACAATTTTTCACGGGTTTGCTCAGGAGACTAGAATTTCTCTGAGTGTCGGTAGAAATAATGAGTACCATCTTATATTTTTTTTTATAAGGAATCAGTTGGAGGCGGCTATATTATATTATAGAGCATCATTTTCTCATGGCAATAAGTAGACACCAGCTGTGTACAGCTTCATAAGAAGTAATTTCATTTTATTCCTGCCCTTCGCCCGGCAAGTTATTTTTTTACTGTGGTACATGCGACAAATTTCGCTCGGCGAATAGATCAAAGCGCCTCCCATTAGCCGAAAATTCATTGAACCGCGTTCATCGTGCTGATATATTTTTGAGGTAGGTCGTTGTTGGACATTTAAGTTAAAATTTTACTTTCCAAAAATAATAAAATCGTCAATCACAGTATAGCTCACTGAATGGGGAAATTATAATTACATCTACATCTACATAATACCCTGCAAGCCACCATAAAGGTGTGTGGTAGGGGGTGAACTCTCCAAACATCCACTGCATATCATGCATAAGAAAAAGGATGAGTACTTTTATAGGTACTGTTAAAAACTACGCTATTGAAAAAAAGATAAAAATAGCAAAATATACATGCAAAAACATGCCTTTAGTTGGCATAGCCATAGCCATAAGTCCTTATACCAACATGCAGCTACCAATGTTATCCATTGCTACACTCATACTGGATATATTTACCGTTATTCATATCCCTAATAGTACGAGGAAAAAAGGACATTTTGAATCTGTCAGTTCGGCAATCTATTTCTCTTATTTTATGATTATGGTCCAGTCTACCATAGTAAGTTGGGGTCCGCAAAATATTTTTAACATCATCACTGAAAATATGGTCTTGGAATTTGTTTAAGAGATTAAGTCTGAATTGCAACCTGCGATCTGACAATGATTCCCAATTTATTTCATTAATAGACTGGTTACGCTAGTAAGGTTATCATACCGTTCCTTTACAATTCTTGCCGATCTTCGCTGCACACGTTCAAGTTCGTTATTTAGACCGACTTCGTAGGGATCCCAGACACTGGCAGCTATTTCCAAACGAGGTCTTACAAGGGAAAAGTAGCTGATTTCTCGTACATGATCGTCACATTTACCCAATACTCTTTTGACGAAACCCAGCTTACGATTCGCTTGACCCATTATTTCACGAATGTGAAATTCACACGATTTCACCCCAGGAAAGATCATTTGTCAGTCTTATTCCAAGATATTTAATGGATTCCACGTTTGTTAATTCATTATTACTTATTTTGTAAGTGGCAGGAGGAGAGCTATTCTTTTTCTAAAAATTCATTACAAGACAATTTTTAAAGTTTAATTCTAACTGCCATGTATCACACCAAGTTTCAATTGCTTGCAGGTCAATATTTAAATATTCTTTATCATTTGGGCATAGAATTTCCCTGTACACTACTGTGTCATCGGCAAATAGACGAAGCTTACTTTTTACCACCTTATGGATATCATTTATGTACAAAAGAAATAGGAGTGGACCTATCACACTACCTTGTGGGACACCCGAAGTGACTTTAATTGCCGGTGAGGAAGCACCGTCTAAAAGAACCCTTTGAACCCGATCATGCAGAAAATCATTAATCCATGATATAATGTTACTGTCTAACCCATAAGATTTTAATTTCAAATTGCTGCGCAAACTGCTGCTCAAAATTAATGCGTAATATAGTCCTCGTTTGGGATACTTACGCTCTGGTACTCCGGCATGGCAACGACCTTATCGGTGAGGCTCTTGAACTCGTCTGAGAGCAGAAAGTCGTAAGCCTGCTTGACATCGGGGTCGTTAGCCATGTACTTTATCACGATCGCCTCGCACTCGTCGAACGGAATGAAAGAGGCGAACTGCTTCAGCAGGTCGTCGAGGTTTCTGGGAGCCATCCTTGTGTTGGAGAAGAAGTCGGCGATTGCCTTCTCGATGGCGTCCACGTCGATTCCTTGGTCTTTAAGGATGCTGATTAGGTCTTGGTACTCCTGGGTGTGCTTCACGCGGATCACCATGTCCTGGAACTCCCTTGAGTGGAGCTTCACAAGCAGTGCTTGGTAGTCGGGGTCTGGCAGGCAGGTTTCGTAGAACCAGTCCTTGATGTCTGCCATGGGGAGCGCGCCGATGACTTCCAGCACCATCTTAACCAAGCCCGATTGCGAAGGGTCTGCCCCCAGCCGGTGAGACCTTGGGGGGGCAATGGGGGGAAGCCCAAACATCTCGCGGAGGATGTTCTGGTAGGTGTAAATGTCAAGGCCGGCATCGTACAGGTATTTCAAAAACTGGAGGGAAAAAAGGATAGTTTTGTATTTTTACATCTACATCTGCATGATGCCCTACAAGCCACCTTTAAAGTGGTGTGTGGCAGGAGGTGTATTCAAAACCAGACGTGCATTAAATATCATGCATAAATGGATTATTAATTATATTCCAGTCTAAACTTCACAATTAAAAAATATAAAAATAGCAAACCAAGCATGCATAAACATGCTGTTAGATGGGTTAGCTTTAAGTTGCTATGCCATCATGCGACTACATATACTATCCGTTGATACACTTATATACATATAAATATATATACAATCATACATGAATACACGCTTAAAGGCGAATACAAATATACCATGGATATAATAAGGAATATGGATAGGTAACACATAAAAGGACGAACACAAAATTTTTTATGTGTAATCTATCCATATTTATTATTCTATCCCCGGTATACATAAAATATACTCCTCTCGACATATTGATCCTCTCCCCCGAAATCCAAAGGCACCGCATTTTTCTCTACTACCCAAAATACATAAACCAAATAACCCAGAACGCCCCATCGTATTCCAGCTTCAATTCCCCTACAGAAGGAATTTCTACCTTCATAGACCACTGCTTACAACTCCTAGTCTTTCACTTGCCATCCTTCATCACATACAACTATCAATTTCTCGATCGCCTGCATTCCACTCCTGTTCCCCCCCCTCTACAAACTTAATAATGTCAACTGTTGACGTCACATCCATTTACACCTCAATACCGCACGAAGAAGGATTGGCTGCTCTCACACACTTCTCGCCGTCTTTCTCATCTTTCTCGCCGTCCTATCCCACATGTCCCTTCCACAGACTTTCTCCTAAGACTAACCACCTATGTACCCACCAAGAATGCATTCTCCTTCGAAAAACAAATGTTTTTACAAAATACCGGAACCAGTTTGGGAACGCGAATGTCTACTGCCTACGCTAATCTATTCATGGGCTATTTAGAAGAAATCTTCCTCACCAACCAAGCACTCCAACCCCTTCTTTTGTGTCAATTCATCGATGATATATTTTTCCTTTGGACCCAAGGTAAAGAATCCCTTGAACCATTCCTATTTACTCTCACCTCTTCCTTCTTCGTCAAATTCACCTCCCATTTCTCAGATACCACCATCAACTTCCTAGACGTAGTAATTCAACTCATTGACTCGAAATTCTCCACCGCCGAACACACCAATCCTTCCAGTCATCAGCAATACCTCCACTTCAACAGCTGCCACCCACTCCAAATAAAACGCTCCATTCTTAACTCCTTATCAATCCGAGGACATCACAGTTGCAACAACACCGAATCACTAAACAGATACCTTAGCTGACTCCACACCACCCTTCCAAAACGAGAATACCCGGAAAAGATTATCAACAGCAAAATACTCCCATCTTTCTCTAAATATGTACACGCCCTGTCCGAAAATCTCTGCCCCTGACTCATTTAACATCATCACCTTTTTTCTTCCCGGGTGCCCATAAACTAAAATCTATCCTCAAAACACTTTATCCGCTGCTAAAAGAAAACGATGCCACCTCCTCTCTCCTCCCTACCTGCCCCTCTGTATCCTACAAACGACCTGCAAACCTACAGAGCATCCTAAAATATACCGACCCTCTATAACGTCCCCAAAAGGCCACCCAATTACCTTCGTCATGCAGCCGACCCCGCTGCAAAACCTGCACCCTGATCAATAACTTTAACCAATCCCATAACAATCTGGACCCGCTTACCACCCGCCGACTTAAATATGAATCCAACGGCTCTTCTAAAAACGCAGTCTACATGTTTACTTGTAATCACTGCCCGTCCTATGTAGGGACACTGCACTACTCCGCTCTCAATCAGAATTAATAATCACCGCCCTTCCACCGGATACGGATGAAACGTTCCTGTCTCCATCCACTCAGCAACCCACAGCCTTTCTTTTGACTACTGCTTTTCACTCACCATCCTCAACCCCCCTCGAAAACTGCATCTTCCCTAGAAGTTCCCTAGTTCTTAAAACCAATGAAATTGCGCACATCTGGACCTTAAAAGCATTCAGATCCCCAGGAATTAACATTTCTCACTAGCCCTCCACCATTTTCCTTTACCCCTCTCAACTGATGAAGTTTAAATGCCAACCTAAGGTCTGATAAGGATTCCCATTCTTCCATTCTGCCATGAATCCCAGTCTACGAGTGGCTTGACCCATTATTTCTTCGAAAATCGCTAGCAAGTGCCTCTCCTTGAACAACAAATATATGAAATGGTTTCACGGGTCGTTTTTCAGGAAGTGATTCATGATGAAAATAAAAATTTTGTATTTCTACATAAATTATTTATTCACAACCAAGGTTTCGACGCATAGCGTCATCTTCAGAGGAGTCTAATCTAGGTTGCGAATAAATTATTTATGTGGATTTAAAAAGTGTTTAAATTGCAATGGACGTGTTTGGCCGTGCAAATCATACTTATAAGTCTAATTACAAAGGAGAGTTAAATTATACTCTTTTTAATTAATAAAATTTACATTTAAGTTTTTTAACAAAATAGGACTTGGCAGGGAAAGTGTATATTGTACAAATTTCAGATTCTTAGTAGCATAATTATTAAATAGGCCTAGGTAATTTTTAGGGGGCGCCGAATTATAAATTCACCAGTTTACTAAGCTTAAAATACTATTATACACTTCTACTGTATTATTTGGTTCATAATATACTATGGCCCAAACTTGTTGACATTGTAGAATTTATTATTGATAATTAAGTTATGACATTGATTCATGTACATATTTGGGACTTTAGAATGGAAACATTCACTGGCCTAGGGGCGCCAGAACACAGAGAACAGGGGGGGGAACATTACCCTCCTCACCGCCCTCCCCTTGCTACGATACCGCACACGGAAATACACATCCCGTTACACGTGAATGTACTTCCGCAACCAGCCTCTCTATATCTTTGCGATGCGGGCCTCTAGGAGGTCGCTCTCCGCCTTGCTCTTGACACTAGCTACAGAGGATCGGCCAGCCATGCTACTCTACTGACTCTATAAGTTTTACGTATGCTCTCGGCGTTTGAGTAAATAAAATAGGGGAGGGTATAAAAGTATCGTACACGAAAGCCTAAGCGATGTAGAGGACCACGCCGATTACGCCGCCACCGACGATAACGTATTCGGCGCCCACGTTTATACAGTACACCCCTACTGACTTAGGCAATGGACTCGTCTTTCCGCAAAAATTACTCAGCGAAGTCCTGTGCTGTCTGTCTTTCTACTGTTATAGTTTAAACGTAGAAGCCTAGTAGAGTTTATGGAGCGTGTAAAATCGAAGTGTAGTGCAGTAGTTTGGTAGTTGCCCTATTTGTTGGTTGTTGCCAAACAACTGATTTTAAACGTGGAATCCATTAAATATCTTGGAATAAGACTGACATATGATCTTTCCTGGGGTAAACGCATACGTGAAATAATGGGTCAAGCTAATCGTAAACTGGAATTCGTCAAAAGAGTACTAGGTAAATGTGACGATCATGTACGAGAAATCAGCTACTTTTCCCTTGTTAGACCTCATTTGGAATATGCTGACAGTGTATGGGATCCCTACGAAATCGGTCTAAGTAACGAACTTGAACGTGTGCAGCGAAGATCGGCAAGATTTGTAAAGGGACGATACGATAACTATATTAGCGTAACCAGTCTATTAAATGAATTGAATTGGGAAACATTGTCTGATCGCAGGTTGAAATTTAGACTTAATCTCTTAAACAAATTCCAAGACCATATTTTCAGTGATGATGTAAAAAATATTTTGCGGACCCCAACTTACTATGGTAGACTGGACCATAATCACAAAATTAGAGAAATTGATTGCCGAACTGACAGATTCAAAATGTCATTTTTTCCCCGGAACTATTAGGGATATGAATAACGGTAAATATATCCAGTACGAGTGTAGCAATGGATAACATTGGTAGCTGCATGTTGGTATAAGGACTTAAAGCTAACCTTACTAACAGCATGTTTTTGCATGTATGCTTTGCTATTTTTATCTTTTTTTGAATAGTGTAGTTTTGAACAGTACCTATATAAATGCTATTTCTTTTTATACATGATATGTAGTGCATGTTTGGTGGGAATTCACCCCCTGCCACACACCTTAATGGTGGCTTGCAGGGTATTATGTAGATGTAGATGTAGAAAAGATATAAAAATACTTATAAACTACAGTGCATGATATAACTGCACTACTAGCTTGTGTTAAACACATCATTTATACGTTTTTTTTATCAATGGGGGGAGGGGAGTTACAACCTCCAAAACGCCCCCCTGAATACGCTCATGGTTTGGATGTACTGGAGGATGAGGCATCGCAGCTGGTTTGTGAAGCCAGCGACCACATTGGTAGGCAAGGGATTGCTTGTTGTTTCTGCACGCGATGGAACTTATATAAGTAGTGGCGAGTAACAATATGAGTGAGCGTGCGAGTGTGTTATTAACTTCCATTTAAATTTCTTTGCATGCTTGATTTTGTACGAGTGATTGAAAGTTCACTTACTTTGCATACACTCCTTTCTTACCCCTCTCCCCCTTTCTACCTATTCATCTGCCCCTTAAGATTACGGCTTTGAGGATATTTTTCTTAATTTGTTATTTCATATTGCCGTGGAGACGTTCTTTTCATTGTTAAAGAAAGAGGATGAATAAGGGAAATAATTTTTTAAATTCGTCAAATAAACAGAGGATAGCGTACAGTTGCGCCAATAAGCAGCACATGTACTTCAAGATGACGCCTTAGCGTCGAAACGCGTTGTACCAACAAATAAAAATCTGGGAAAATTTACATAGGTTGCATCTTCTTATTCAAGATGAATTTTCACCAAGTGAAAGCCGAATCTATCGATTTCAGCACATGTGCCGTTTAATTAGGTTAAATTTGAACCTGGGCCTCGATCATGGATCTTCATACGGTGTGCGCTAGCGTTATCGTTATTTTGTATTTCACTTATGTCAGAGAGAACGTGATCTCAGTTCTTCATTTTTCGCACAGCACTTCAAATCGCTTATTACAATCAGTGGAGCGAATTTTATAGACTGTTATTGTTGACGGTTACCCTGCTCTACTCTAAGGATAAGTGTTAACGATGAAGATTGCGATAACGCGAAAGATAGATCCGTGATTCCACACTAGGTCTAAGTTTAACTTCCTTGGTGATAAAATGCATGAGTACCCCTTTAAATAGCCTTAGGAAGTTAACTGAAATTTTAAATTTGGGTACAAATTAATTTTTACTCATGTTTTAATGCACATGCAGTAACCATAAGAGGCCGCATAAATAGCAATGTTTTCTACGGAGTAGGCGTGTGGCCTAATCGTTCCCAAGCACCCCCATTCTGGCTTCCTTATTACCCGTAGGCTTGCATGACATTGCCTCCTCAATCAGTACCTACATTAGTCATAGACTCATTCAAATGGTCATCTGACATAAGGAAAGCTATTTTTCCACTGTAGTAGACATTCCTTATGTTCGTTTTGAAATAAAAGTGACCTGCCGCTCGACTCAGCGTCCTGGGAAGTGGTGAACATTTTTTTATCTGATGAACTTTTTCGATGAAAAGGACTTCAAATGCTCCTATCCGTTATGTTTTTAGTAGTCAGTGAACATGAAGAATAAATTGTTGGATGAATTAGTTAGTGCAGCAAAAATAGCTGAATTGGCGAAATTGACTGAGAATAATCGTATCGTTATCATACGTTGCATCAAATGATATTCCTGGAGCTTATAAATGTAAATATAAGTTTTCAATAAGATTGTCATTTTGCTCTGATGGATATTTTAATTTGCATTTTATTCTGCGATGTTTAAGCATCGGCATATTTTGATTTCTCGAATAAAAGTGTATCGTTGGTGAGAGAAAATTTTCAGGTGTCGAGAAATGACCTTTTTGTTTGAATATTATATATGTAGCGTTTATTAAGTGCATAATCTGCAAGCCCAAATTTTCATCCGGTCATAACCTGAACTAGGAGACAGATGAGATATTGTATGCTAATATACGCAGGTTGGCTTTAAGTCCATGAAAGGCATTATATGAACCATTTTTAGGGAACTTTGTCCACTTTACATTTGATGGAATGTAGTCCGTAACTGTTACCGCTTTTACAATCGTCTACATATTTACCTCCTTTACACACCAATGCCGAGTTAATTCCGTAGGAAGCGGAATCGTTACAGTTTTATCATAAAATACCGATGCTTAATGTGTTAATTATTGGTTATGATTGCATAGATATTCGATAATAATCACCCCGAGCTTACTACTGTCTACTATTAAAGCTCAAATTGCTTCATGTACCAAATCGCTTGCTAATACTGAGGGTAATAGGATTTTAATAAAATTTCGTATCTATTTTTGTTAACGCTATGCTGTAGTTGTCAACCTTATCTACAGCTTCTCCTTACACTTAAACCATATATTTTTCCATTAAATATAGTATGGAAAATCGAAGTGTGTTAAATAATTGAAAACTTCTTTGTGGTCTTATTTGATTGCAAAAGTGTTTGGACCCTAAACATTTCACGAATACTTTCTGTGTAAAGGTACTTACTTCCTGGTACTCGGGCATAGCTATCACCTTGTCGGTGAGAATTTTGAATTCCTCTGAGCGGAGGAATGCGTACGCCTGCTGAACGTCATCGTCCGTTGCCAAGTACCGGTCCACGATCTCCTTGCATTTATCGAACGGGATGTAGTTGATTAAATCCTGAAGGAGGTGATCCAAATTTTTCGTATGAACTGGAAGGGGCTGTATCTCTTGCCTGTGTCCTGCCAACAGAAGTTATCGATATGATGTGATGTGAATCGGAATATTCAAGCCTTGATCATTAATGTAAATTCCCAAATTTAATGATGCAAAAATATATGGATAAAACCTACATATAATGCATGTTTGTAACGACGGGTCTATACATGAAGCTAATATGAATAAAAAGGAAATCCTCAGGCTTTACTTGGTGGAATCACATGATAGGAGCAAGGAGAAAAACCACTTCGTAAGAATCAACAAAAAGTATTGACATGGAGGACCTTGAAGATTATTGGTGTACAATCGAAACCTAGTTCGGTGTCACAATAAATTTTGTGGAATCTTGAAAAGTGGTTTTTCTATTTGCTACTATGATAATGTGAAAGCGTAAAAAATATTAGCACTAAAGTTGATATTTATATAAAATTTACCTAATAGTTTTTTTACGGCATTTATAATTCTTCTCATGGTGTACATAAAAACATTCAGCTGATGACTTAGGAAACATTAGCGTTAGAGACAACAGTAAATGCAAGTCGAAAGTCCAAGAAATTGTTATCCATATTAGCCTGTTTACATCCACCTGATTACATGATTGCCACAAGTTAGTGCACCAGTAAAATTCTTATATGATAAGTTTATTATTTTGATGAGCAAGTTTATTTACAATCAATGCGCGTAGTACCTCATAATTCAAAACTAGGTACCGATTAATATATGCATATATTTTAATATATTATTCAATGACAACAGGCATATTTAGGGCGAACTTACGCATCGGTGGGAAACGTGAAGGGCATAAAAGAATTTAGTCACTAATAACACAGTCAGTGCTTTATGGCCCTGTGCTCTTTACTTACCATGGAAAAGGGTTGAAGCGCTGGACAGGCCGAGAACGGCTACGAAAAGGAGGAGGACCTTCATCTGAAAGTGAGATTGATGGCAGTGAGCGAGTTTTTCACAATTTCCACTCTATAATCTAAAATGGGGAATCCCTGAGAAAAAATATAGCGTAGAGAATCTTCACCGAGAAAAAGAGGAAAGTGCGTGAATAACGATTCGATAATTAGATGAAGAGAGCTAGGAAATGAATTTTAGCCTAACTTATGAAACTTAATCCGGGTAATTCCCAAATTAGTAAACACGTTTTGCTTTTCAGAGTGTGCAATGACAGATTCGGGAAATATTACTACGGTCCTAGAGAAATGCACGGCAGCGACAAATCTTGCAACAACCAGTTCAATGGAGCATAAAATAATTGATGATAACCCCTATCAGCCGTAATGCAAACCTTTTTAACTATGGATACGGCCAGAGCTAAGGAACGGAAGATTTTTCCTTTGAGACCTCGGCAGAGGGATTAGTATCATTCTTCCTCTGTTATCATCAAGATAACCAAAACAAAGTGCTTCCTAAGCTCTCCTCTATCTGACGCTGAAGCTGTGCAGTGCCAATGAAGCGTTATGGTTGGATATGGGATCCGTCTTACCTTGCTCAGCTTCGGGACTTCGACTCAGACTCCTCGCACCACCTGCCCTCTTTTATAGTGCTGGCAGACGTGCTGGTGGTTTCGGGACTTCTCACGCGTGATGAGTGGAAAAAATCTTCCGATATCTGATGTCTTTGGCAGTCTGATATCATCACGAAGTCATTTTAAAATCCTCCAGATGCAGACGATGCGAATTGTTTTGAACGCAGGTGTTAAAGAAAAGAAACGCCTAGCGTTATCTTATCACCAGATTGGGGGAGTTGAAGGACGAAAATGAAATGGTAATCATCGTTAACTTTGATCTTGTTGCCTCCCTCCCGAAATCAAGGGGGGGCATGATGATGACGATGGGGGGCAAACGGGACCACCGAACGGCACCGTAGTGTGAGCTGGGGGGCAGTTATTCATAATTTATAAAGCCTCCGGCGTGAGTTTATTCCCCACACTCTACTGCAGAGTGCTCTAATCCACAGTAGAAAAAGTTAAATCCTGGAGACAGACTGATAAAATGATGATAGCAAATGAAATGATCGATATTTTTGGGCAGGCAACCATATTTATTGTATTCCAGCATCCATGCGTGGTTACTCTTCAATTTCGCTCTTTGCTATTTCACTCTCTCACCTAGTATAAATCACGGCTTTGGTTATGATACATCAATTATATTTCATGGTCATAGTACGGTGTGACTTGATTTTCATCAGCTTTTCATCAGTTTTGTTACCATGAGGAATTTCAAAATTCAGGTTGTACACATGAATACGCTAATACTTCCCTTTTTCTTTTTTTAGAATTAATAATAATAATGTTTATTATGTTCAAGGATTTACATCCCCAATGAACAGTAATAAATAATAAATGTTACAATAGAGCTCACAGTGTGATATTATAGCAAAAAAATTGAGGGTTCAATAGAATATTACAAAAAAACATTGAATACTACGTGGCATTTTGTTTGAAGGGTTACAATTTTGTATTTGGGTCAGCGGGAATACGGGGAATTAGGCCAATAATTCATTGAAATATGCAATTACATATGGGATTAAAAGCATCCATTTCACTTAATCTAAATTATCGAAATGTACCTTAAATCTAAACCTATCATAATGATGTTGTTCGTTCTGATGGGAGATAACTACCATCGATGCATTTTTTTTGCCCCCCTTCTGTTTCTTAAGGCCGTTTTACACGGTGAATGATCATGCGAATGAAATCATGCGCATGAAGTTTATGCGCCGTGTAATACGAAAATCGATGAAATTCATTCGCATGATTCCTTGAATGATCACCGTCCGTCTTGGTTTTGTGAGCGGGTAGAAGGGGATTCAAATTAAACCAGTCCAGGACGAAATGAATTTATAATTGGCTTTCGGAGCTTTTGGTACTTTTAAAATTAATTGGTGTTCCCATGGAGTATATATAATCTTATGTAATTCTTATAGGTAATTTCTATAGGCATTAACCTGGTGAAGTTCTTCAATTAAACACGTTTTGGGCGAAGGTTGAGTTGAAAATAATGTATTTTGCAGGTATTTTAAGATTTTGATAATTCTTGTGACAAGTACGTATAGAGTAATAAAGTATTAGGACAGAACATGAAAATTATAACTGAAAACAATAAATTGAAATATCTCCATCGGCACTTTTCCGTTGTCTCACATGCTATTCATGAGGATGTCACCTGTTGTTTGTTATCACAGCTACCACGAACTGGGATAAATTTGAGCAAAAAGCACGTATCTAACCTTTAAATAGTAAACTATCTATTCCGATAGATACTCCTACACACTTCATGCATAATTAAACTTATTTTACCCTCATGAATAATTGCCGAGTAATCAGGGAACGTTATAACTGTATACGGTCATGGATACGATTCGCCCGTCGCTAAAAAATCTTAGCGTGACAGCCATCCAGAAACGAATTGCAAAATGTCAATATAATTATAAACATGTATATCAAAGGTTGAATAAGGATCTCTTGTCACAGGAATTGCTTCTTCTCTCGTCCTCGATCTTTCATAATCATGTCAGGTGAGATTTAATATGGTATAAAATTGCTCCACCATCTTTCTTAATATATTACGATACAGTCCTATAATAACAGTTCATTATGAACCAGCATACCTTAACCTTTATTTCTCTTCTCTCCTTCTAGCTTTCTCCGGAAAAATTATGGCCGCCACCATTCTAATGGGCACTTGTAGCAGTAGATGCGAAAATTACACCAAACCGCATCATTTAGAGCTCTACTTTACTTCAGATCAACTTAAACGTGAGTTTCTAGAACGCTTCGTTTAGTGAATATTATAATTACTAAATATACGCCATACTTTATGTAATGTATCACGTATATCCGACGACGCAGACGACGTAAACAAACCATTCCGACCAATTTCGAACATCGATACAGCTGCGTTGGTCGGATATCTCCCGTGAATCGATATGTACTATCTGTAGACCTACCACTTCGCATCCTTTCTGCACATAAAACTCAAGGGATTAATTGGAATGGTCATTCACCGTGTAAAAAACCATAAGCGGAAGCAATTTTAGGTCATCACTTAAATTCATTCATTTTTCGAGGGGGGGGGGGTTAATTTCGGGGATTTTCAGAACTGCCTTGGATGGCTAAAAACATTCGTGCCCATGGAGACAAGGCCTAAAACAGTAAGTTTGTCCACGGAAACTGAATTGCGACATAAAAGCGTCCAAGTGGCAGATTATGAAATGGAAGAGGGTGCTGGTGTTGATCTAGCTCAGGTCGCTTGCGATAAGAAGGAAAGATAAACATACCATATTGGCGAGTATATCACAAATGTGTGTTTCGCCACTCTCAGGGGATAATGACGGGACAGTGCTTGCAGAGAGAAATGGGAAAACCAATAAAAAGCGTGGGAAGGATAGCAATGTTTTGCACCATGCCAAAATCAGTTCTCCATTTTTCATGCTATAGTTTCATTGTTGAGTGATTCATACTTCTCGAATACTTTCCAAAGGTTTCCAGTCTAAAGCACTGGATGATATTTCCGAATGAGACATGTTTTGCTCGCGCATTAAAGTCCTTGACGTTAAGGTCATCTCTTCGTGCTTCGTGAGATTGAATCACGGCGGTGATGTCAAAACTTTCAATTTAGTTGCTTCGTATTTCAATACACACACGCATCGACATTAATTCATCTCTCTCCGCAAGGTACCCTGCAAGCCACCTCGAGGGTGTGTGGCAGTGGATGACGAATCGTAGCCAAGCATAACTGATGCGCAAGCACTAATGGACATTGTATTACTTACTAAAAATACCGATGATCATCCGTCATGAATCAGGCACGTGCAACTGCAGTATCATTTGTCAGCAATCCTGGTATTGGTTTGACGCAGCTCTCTACTGTCTTCTCCTATCAGCTGTCAGTCTCTTCGTACTTAATCTATTTCTTCTCTTTCACATCCTTCATCACTTGTTATATAGATCTCATATGAGGCCTTCCTTTGCCATTCTTCCCTTCCACTTGTCCCTCGACGGTTGTCTTCGTCAGGCCATCATGTCACATGATGTGGCCAATGAAGTTGACCCGTATTTTTCTTAGGGTAATCTTTTCTCCCACACTTCTTCGTTGGTCACTCGGTCGATCTTCATCATTCTTCGATAGCACCGCATTTCAAATGCTTCAACCCTTTTCTTTTCCTCTGCTGTCATCGTCCATGCTTCGCTGCCATAAAGAAAAATGCTCCAGATATACGTTCTGACGAACTGTTTCCTAACTTCTACGCTTATATTTCCAGCTGTAATTAAATACTTCTTTTGACAGAATGCCCTCTTTGCCTAGGCTATTCTGCTGACTATTTCTTTCTTGCTTCGTCAATTGTCGTTACTCGGCTTCTAATGTAACAGAACTCTTTCACCTCTTCAAGGTTTTGTTTTAGTTTACCGTTGGTTTTGACCTCTTCTCTATTGCTGCACACCAGCATCTTCTTCTTATTTATCTACAGGTTATATCTGGCCACCGACCTTTCCATGGTTATTGGGAACCTATTCAGATTCCTTTCTGTCTCTAATTTGAGTGCTATGTCATCGGCGAATCGCAGCATTCTAATTTAATTGTAAAACTACAATTAAATGAGAATGCTGGGTTAAACTGGTATTAAATACAAGAAATGTAAATTTCACGAATTAGTTATGAATTTGTTTTAATATCTCCTGTATATTTTTCGTTAAACATGCAATGGTGAAGTCTATCCGCTTTAGCGGATTTCAGATCTTTATTCAGGTGTGGTGAAAGCTACTGTTTGGGGCCAATTAAGAGATTAATTTTCCATAAAAATAAAGATTTTTAAATTGCAAAGATGAGACCTGATAATTGCGGAATATAGCCCTCTTATTTAATCAGTAATGATGTACCAATAACACCATAGCTCGTCTGTAACATCCTTCTTCAATACTCCACCTATACTACTCCAACCTATACGGGCAAATATATAGTCTAATTTGAATTTTTTTTTCACAGGAGGAGATAACGTAAATTGCAGTACTGGGAAATTTTACCGTCGTTGGTGAAACTAAGAACACAAGTTGTGGCCCCCAGAGGAAAAAAAATCTTTTTTTATTGAACGCAATGGGAGTATCCACTGTTCTAATCGAGGGACCTAAGCAACTTCACAAAGGTGGAATCTAGACACAACATCTAGTACGTTGAACCTCGGTAAAATTGCCTTGCGATTTAGGGATCCTAGGTAGCGTAGTGGTCTGCGCAGTGGCCCGGAAAGCCAAAGGTCCTTGGTTCGATTCCCGGTTCAGGTGAATCTTATCGCATGGCAATTAATGTGAATTTCACAGGCGTTCACTCGGCAGGTTTGGAATATCCTACGTTCGCAGGAGGAAACGAATTTAAAAATTTTCCGGCAGTTAGTCTATCCAATCATATTTCTAAAATCAAATCAACTGTAATACGATGGGGATCTTCGAAGTACCTCTATTTACATCGGAAAATTAACGTGCTTAAAATGTACTGTAGGACTCAGTCTAAATTGTAACACAGGGTATTTTATATTTTCCTTTCAATTTATGCTGCCTACTTTGTCGGAATTAATGTTCAAGTCAGCAGAGAGTTTCGCGTAAATCAAATAACAATGAATTAATACCTCTAGTTTCATTTTTAAAAAATGCCCATACTTTTTACCGTTTCTAGAAGTATCCTTTATCCTCTATCTATACTTCTAGAAGTATCTAGAAGTTTCTAGAGGTATCCAAGCCTCCAATAATTGCTATTTTGAATGTCCGTGGCCCCTCAAGAAGGGCCTAGGGCGTTTGAAGCATTTTTACGTCACTAAATGCCATGCTGTAGTATTTATGAATGAACATTAGGCTATGAAAAAGTTAAATGCTGGCAGAAATCCAACGGTAATACGTTTTTAAGCCAAGAAAAGTGGCAGCTCAACGCCACTCAAAGTCGTGTCATTGTCTTGCTTGGGGAGAACGCAGACAGATTGTGTTATTTGTGCCGGTAAGGACATGTGTGTGATTAGGCGTGAGCAGGGTTGCATTATGACCAGAGTGAGGGTGGACAGAAACCTGGCTTCAGAAATAGCCTTCTTTCAACGATAGGCTCCAAGGAGTCCGTAGTTTAACGTCTTAGTCACCGGACGGAATACTGAGCTTTGAGTAATCCCCACACAGCACCAAGTCAGAATGAGCTTTATCTCTTTGAAATAATTCACGTTGTTACATCTGGACAGCGTACGCATTGTTACTACGTCACGGCACAGCTAATTTCATGGTCCTGAGCATCATTAAGTGAACTTTTTTTGGCGAGAATTCCGTTTCATTAGATATATTTTTCAGTGTCATCACATCAGTCATCAATCTTTGAATTTATTTGACGCATATCTCCAATCAATTCTTCTATCGCCTTAACTCTTCATACTTACATAATGCCTTTTCTTTTGTATCCAATTGTAATCTATCCGCCAAAAATGCAGAGGTCGAGGAGGTGGGGGCTAGTAGGGGTGGGGGGGGGGGGATTGGAGGGGGGGAGGGGGGCAGGGACTGTTTTGGCGAGGCATTGGTGGGACCTAATGAGTGGAGGGCGATTGGGTGTGAGGCAGGGGGAGGATTGAAAGAGAGGTTGTTGTCGATGGCCCATTTAAATTCCTCGGGAGAGCAATATCCTTTTGCTCCAAAGTCTGGCGTTCGTCTGTTGTGCATGTAACACCTAGTGGTGTAAACCGTCCACCTGCTGTCGATGGACCTACCTTTGCATTTGGGCACAAAAAATGCTGAGTTCTTTGGATTTGACTTTGAAGAGTCTCCCCCTTTGACCTGTGTGGGTGGCACTTCACAAAACGATTTAAGAGTACGCCTGAGAGTCCGAGAATGTTCCGCTTCTCCATGGAGGACTCTAAAATAGTACAAAGATTATTCACATTATTTTAGACGGCTTGTTGGCCTTTAGAACCATATTTTGTAATGTTAAAAGGCGAAATGTAAATTGAACACACTGTTTTTTATTTGATTGTGGTTTTCAATTTTGCAGGTGCATATTCATGGATCGTGCTGGCAGCTAATGCACAAGGTCTCTGTGGATAGAGTTCGACTCTCTCATAAACATACAGGTAGAGTTGATTCATTCATTTACTATACAATGAAACACTCTTGATTTTTAGTTTAAACGGACCAAGTTATTGATAAATATTTGCCTTTGAAAGTTCATGATGCGGAAAAATTGATTGGCAAAGTTTTATTCTAAGTCGAAACTTATCATTTTGTCCTGGCCTGAGTTTCAAAGAGGATTGTTTACCCTCTGCGATTCCTTTATTTTTTTATCATCGTTTTCATTTCCCCATCCGGTAAATATCTCAAAAAATCTCCAGAATAAGCCAAGAACGTCTCCTTTGGAACGTGAAATTGTTCGAGACGCATCTTCGGACACTTCGTGAAAGCTTACGTGACGAGAATTTCCGTGGAACGATTCCAGTGCCGCATATGTGTGTCCGTCGGGCAAGCAGCCAGAAACCAACCGCTACTCCAATGCCTTTTGGGCGTCTCTCTCTCTCATCTCTGCTGCAATCCTCTCTCTTGCCGAAAGGTACCTACTCCGTGGCCAGCAGAAAATGAAGCACTGGGACTCAGGTGAATGGGCGATGCCGACGATGAAGACGTGACCGTTCTGTATTCGGTAATCTGCTTAATACACCTGCCTCGACCTCTGCATCGTTTCCTTCCCCGCCCTCTAAGAAATCTGTCTTAGAAGTCTCTCCCATTCTCTTTTCGTACGCAGCACCTCTCGTTCCCTTTATGTTGCCCAGAGATTCAGCAGCGACGTCGAGAAAGAGTTCATGCTGCGAAATGAATATCCAAGCGATTCGTTCCGTTTTCGTCTCTCAACTTCATCCTCTTGGCTCACTTTGGCAAACTGAATCATCGTCTGGATGAATTTGTGATGTGAATTACACAATACCTAATTGGTTTTTGCTCCATAAGGAAATATTCTGCTAGATTATTTAATGTATACATTTTTATTTCACATTCTTTCGGAAAGATGCTGTTTTATATAAATATTCAGTTTCCTTTCGCGGAAGATATTGCTTGGATGCTGTCTTTAACTTTGGATATGCCTATTTCTATTTTAAACCTATAGTATTATTTAATATCTGATTCAACAATTAACAATTCATCAGAACGTACATCTGGAGCGTGTTTCTTTACGGCGCGGCAGTGAGGCATGAACAATGACAGCAGCGGAAAAGAAAAGGGTGGGAAAATTCGAAATGTGATGCTAAAGAAGGGTGATGAAGATAAAATGGATCAACCGAGGAAGTAACGGGAGGTTCTAAGAAGAGTGGGAGAAAAGAGAAGTCTTCTGCATACCCTAAGAAGAAGACAGGACAACTTGATCGGCCACGTCATGAGACATGATGGCCTGATGAAGACAATATTCGAGAGACAAGTGGAAGGGAAGAATGGAAAAGGCAGGCCTCGTGAAGGATATATGGAACAAGTGATGAAGGATGTGAAAGGGAAGTATTACGTAAATATGAAGAGATTAGCCGATAGAAGAACTCAGTAGCGAGCTGCGTCAAACCAATCTGAGGATTGATGACCAATGGTGATGGGCAAATTTTGTTATCCCTCGCAGTTTTTGCTAAAAATAAGGAGAGTAGGAATTTAAGAAAACCTATCAATAGCCGAATGGTGAAAGCATTAATAAGCAAGGCCAAAATTAAGAGGATATTGAAGAATTAATGATCCAAATGCTCTAGGTATCAGTCTGAGATCGAGTAGGGTCACTGTGCATATTTGACGACACTCGCTGATACACCTCACTCAATTTCCCTTTCGAGAATCTGATTTCCTTGCGGGTTTGTCTTTAGAGCCTATCAGTGCCCCTCGCTAACTCATACACCGTAGTCCGCTCTCAGTAGAGTGATTTCCTTGGCAGTTTTGTTTCCAATGGGGTCTTTTACCATATTGTTTTCTTGCCGAATATGATAGAGTTAGTAAAATAAAAAGACACGTATTTTTCCGTTTATTGATCCGTCAATTATTTCTCGAGTTATAAGCGGCGAAAAATGATGTTTTTAACCCTTTCGCAAAAGTGGGCGTGGTGCCACCTCTGACGTATATCGACTTCGTCCAATCACAACTGAGCCCGCGAAGCTACTTCGCCTCATCGCAAAGGGGGGGACACAGCTGACTCTGCCAATCGGAGCAGTTACGACAGCAACTGTACCAGCAGACCTTCCGAGAACCCCCCACCACTCCCTTCCCTTCCCCTAGAAGCAGTCAAGGACGGGAGGAAAATGACGTCGAAGTTATCAAAGCAGATTTTTCGGTGGGCGTCACCTTTTGCTTATTTTAATTTTTGAATTATGTGTGAACGGTTGTGGTTAGAAGATTTATTTTTTCACTAAAATTCTTTTTTCGTTTCCATCTAACGATTTCGTGTACAAAATTGCGATTTCGGTTCCGTGTAAACTAGCCCCCATTGCTACTAGTTAAGCGAGTAATATTGTGCGACGCATTCCTGTTTATATTCACGCCCATCTCTAGAGCGGACTCTCTCCAAACTAATCCACCCGAGTGATGAGAAGTGTGCTCATCAAAAGGGCGAAAGCAGTTCGAACGAACGCGTGTGGCCTCCGAACTGAAGCTGCTTCGCGCGCGCTTGCTTCTCTAATAAGACTCTGGCGGCGCCGGGTTTCCTCTCTTCCGGCGGTGGTGAGGCGCGAGCCTGTCGAGTAAGTGGTGCTGCTGTCTATGGTCCCGTGGTGCACACCGCGTCCCCCCTCGGTCGCAGTGCGCAAGGAGCCCGAAGTTTGGTGGAGGGGTGGTGCGAACGTGGGTGGTGCTGGGGGGCGGGGGGGGGGGAGGACTCCATCTGCTAATCCCCTTCCCCCCTCTTCCCCTAATCAGTATTCCAGGTTGGTCTTACCCGGGAAAAGGGGATTCGGTAACTCTATTATCCTCCGGGCCGGCTCTCCCCCTCTCTCCTCTATCTCCAGCCTCCTCCTCTTCCACGGGTACATGCTCCCCCTTCTCCCCCCCCCCAAACGGGTCCACCTTCGCCGTATTATCTCTTGTCCTCCAGCTGCGAGCGCTAAGATACAACCCCGCCCTTCAACGAGCTCCCTCTTCACTCCTGCCACGCAGTGTGCGATTGCAATGACCAAGAACTGGTTGTGCCGACGACACCTCTTCATTTCTTTTCGCCAATAGGGTAGTTTCCTATTATTTTTTTATTGTCTTGGTCGAGAGTTTATAACCTCTGGAATACGTGTTTTAAGCCGTTCGATTTTTAAATGACGTTAAGTATTTTTCCTCCTTAATTAAAAAGTGAGAAAAATCAATGGCGCGAAAACGCGACGGCAAACTATTGCATGCCGGTTAATCCTACGTGTGACGTCAAACTATTTCCTCTACCTGCCACCAGGTGGTTCTGCGGACGCTTCAAAGTAGACGCTGCACTCCGTTAAAGCTTATTAACTAGTATCGGATGCATATTTATTCCGGTAATTTATTATGATTAACTTCTATTTATTTAATATTCTTTATGCAGTTATTAAATTTAAAATCAGTTAGTATTACTTCTACAAGCATACCCCGTAGTTCACCCATCGCTGCGCGACCTTCACGCCATGCTTCGCCGTAGCAGAAAACACCACGGATAGAATGCCCAGGAGCCTATAAAACGACTATTAATACAATGTTTAACAGAGAAGACTTTTCGAGCGTTGATAGTTTTCACAGGCTATTAGTAATACATATTCACTAGAGCTGAGGGGCCCTGAAATACAACGTTAAGTTCAGGAGACGAATTTTCCTATGCCTCGCAACGTAAACTACCTACCTGTTACGTCAGCAAGAAGGCAGCGTACCCCGCCATTTCAGAGCCTTTTCAAATGGCCTTAAAATTAACATTTAATTCCCTAGTAAACTGGAATTTCTCAATACAAACTTTTTGCGTATATTAAATACATTTATGGCAGAGCACAAATAGCAATTAATGAAGTCTGTTTTCTTTGATGATGGAAACTACCCTATTCACGTTTATAGGGGGTTTGAGTGGGCGAATTGTCGGACAAATTGACTTTCAAAGTATCCTGCATCAATTCTGTCTCAATGGACGCGGTGGTATCGCTAAAGACCCCGACAAATCGCACTGCATCGATGGAAAATTGCTTTTGATGATTTAAAAACTTGGTTCTCTGAGGAAGGAGAGCTGTTAGGACTCGTGAATTATTTCAACGCGTGCGATTGGACACATTCTCATAGTTGCTCAGCCATTCTCCTCATTTACAACGGAATCTTATCCGATTCGTCTTCTGAGTCGTTTTTCGTCAGGTTTGATCCGTTCACTCTTATTAGCAATGATGTGCCGCTGCTCGGCATCTCACCTTTGTAAACGCTACGTTGAAAAAATGACGAATAATGGGGGGGTTTAATCGGAACCGAAATCTCAATTTTGCGCATGAAATCGTTAGATGGAAACGAAAAACGAATTTTAGTGAAAATAATTATCTTCTAACCACAGCCATTCACTCATAAATCAAAAATTTAACTAAGCAAAAGATGACGCCCACCGAAAATTCTGCTGTGATAACATTGACGTCATTTTCCTCCCGTCCTTGACTACTTTTAGGGGAAGGGAATGGAGTGGAGGGGGGTTCTCGGAAGGTCTGCTGGCATAGATGCTGTCGCAATGGCTCCTATTGGCCGAGTCACCTGTGTCCACCCCCATTGCGATAAGGCAAAGTAGTTTCGCGGGCTCAGTTGTGGTTGGACGAAGTCGATATACGTCAGAGGTGGCACCACGCCCACTTTTCCGAAAGGGTTAAAAACATCAGTTTTTCGCCGCTTATAACTCGAGAAATAATTGACGAATGAAAACACGGAAAAATACGGGTCTTTTTATTTTACAAACTCTATCAGATTCGGCAAGAAAAAAATATGGTAAACGACCCCATTGTCAAATGTTAAATGGGTCTCAGGATGACGCTTAGCTCCCGCCGCAATGCGACCTTCATGTTTCGAAGTTCATCCTAGTTCAGTTTTCATGGATTTCTAGCCAGGCGGGCATGGAAAAAGAAACAGGTTTAGAGATGTCCTCGCCACTCTGCGGATTTTACGTGATCTAGCGATTAAGTATGTGGATACTAAGCAAAAGGCCCTCTAACCTCAACTGTTCTGCAAATAATTTTCTCTTTTCATTGTTTATTTTACGTGATTCCAATGCATATTAGGTCAACTGGTGTTGTGTGATTAGCAGGAGAAATAAATACCGCAAGCGGAACTGTAGATTGAGAAAGAGTATCAAACGTAGAACCCGTGGCTGTCAATGATAACCACGTGAGAACTATTCAAAGACATCGCCATATTTGTTAGAGGTGACGATATTTATTGGGCCAATCCTGTTACTCTCACCTCGAAGGATCGTTCCAAAACTTGGTAAAATTACGTTGCGATGGAAGAAAGAAAAACTGGAACACTTTTCATGGTTTCGGCTTTAAATGATCAGGAAATGGCTTCTTAAAGTTACCTGCGACCGCTATAATATCTCCAGCCCCACAAGAAAGGCCGAGATAAGAATATGAGGAATGCTTTGCTCGGGAAGAAACGTAGAGAAGTGAAAGCGACCATTCCTGAAAAGAGTTGTTAATAAGACAAGTGGTACTATCATGCGGATGTGAAGTGAATAGGAAAAGAAAAATGCGAATGAGGGATGGATAAGATCGTAAAAAACTCCATAAATCTTTGATCCATGGAGAATTGCACGAAAGAAATATTAAGTTTCGTTGACGTTCCCCACGGATAATTTGAACAACTACCTAGTACAATCCATTTGAGCATTGTTCTAGGAATTAAACGAAGACTGTGACCTCAGATACCTGGAAGGAAAACGTACATGATATTTCGGTACGTGATGGAATACGTATTTACATACATACCTTTGATGATTAAGTTAATCACTAGAGTAATGATTCAGTCATTGCTCGTTGTACGTATTGACCGTAAAAAATATTATTTGATGGAAAATAACAGCCATTCCAGATAGATAGTATAATCCCAAACTCCATCTCGTTACGCTTAATTTTTCATGATTAGTCTGTAAACCAAGATATAGTTGGAGTTGCAAAGTTGCAAAAGGTATTGCTTCCAACTGAAGATTTCTCCTAGAGTTAAGTCTCCTGCGACGGAGATCTGGTGAGGAACGTTGATCAAGCAGGTAAAATACAACAACGCTCAAGAAGATAGTCACTAGGTTTTCCTAGGGTAAGAATTGGCAGGCCCAGAGAGAGAACCTTGATTCACCACGCAGTGTTATCATGTCTCCGGGAATTAATGAATGAAATTCTTTTACTCCTGTATGAGAATTTCATCCGCTAATTCTTTCGAAAAATACATCTCCGGAACAAGTAAATCAGCTACTTCATAATAAAGAAATTTCATAGTTGTCAAGTAATTTTGGAAATGTGCAATAGCGTATCTCAAAAAAACTGAATCCGATAAAAAAAACAGATTTCACTTTCGAATGTAGCACCATGGACGTTAGGACACCTATCACACTAATTGTGATAAAAATGTTGTGACCATTGTTATTGTCGTCTGGAACTTGCCTGACTTTCATGAGACCAGCAGAGCCAGATTTACGTTGGCTTCTTAACTGCATGAAAAAAGGAAATAAGCGAACGCAAAGTGGTTTTGCAAGGAATAATGAGCCTTTGGCAGTACAACGAAGGGAGCAGTGGCTCGCAATGTTTCTTAGAATCGCTTAATTGAAGCACGAACCAAAAATCGCCTCCACATTCAAATGAACCGCGTGAGTGGGGGTGACGAGGGTGGAGAAGGGAGGGCGGACGCAAAGGGAGGCGAGCGCTTGTTTGTCGAAGAAGAGGGGAGCGATATGAAGTTTGGCGAAGTTCTTATCTCTCCTTTTTCACGACAAGTGATCCCACTCCTCTGCGCCCCGCGCCTCTTATGCCGCGGCCCTGGCTTCCCGGCTTCCTTCCCTGTCCTTCGCCCCTCCTCCCTTAGGGGCCCCACCTGCTCTGCTCCTCCCACGAGGGCTAAGCGGACGAGGGGAGAATATATTCCGTGAAGTATTCCCGAGCCGATATGAGGGAGGAGTGCGTGCCTTCCTTAGACTTGCTCCTACCTTGCGGCGGCCTCTCCTTAGGTCCCCGTCTTTAAGCTGCGACCCTTTGCGGATTCCCTTCTCCCTCGATTTTTCTTCTCTGGGGTTCCAACTGAAAATGACGCGCCGTGTATCTCAAACTATTTTTACTGCTCAAGGAAATGGATTCGAAGTGAGTTTGGAGCACATGGTTGGCTTCGACAAAGAGCAGAGAAAACTGATCTGTTATTAAAGTCTGAGGGGAACTGAAAATGATTTGACGGTGGGAAAAGGGTGAACTTCAGTTTACATCTTGCGAGTATTTCGTCTGTGTTATTTGGGATCCTGATGGGAGAACATTGAGCTGTTCACTCTGTTCTATCCATGCCGACCAATGCGAGTGAACCCTATTTGATTTTTCGGGTTCGGGTCGGGTTTTTGTCGGGGTTCTAGAGTGAAACGTTCCCTGGGAACATGGCGGACAGGAGGATCACAGAAGCCCGGGAGAGCAAGTAGACGCATTGACTCCTGGTCAGGTTTCCGAAAAATCCATCAGGATGCTTGAGCTTTGATGCTAACTTAGAATGGTGGGGGGATTCAGTCTGCGACACTTGCAGAAACAGGGTACTTACTGTGCAATGATATAGACGGCGTACACGATTGAATTACCTTTATGTTTATTACAATTACCGCGGAGTTTAGAGATTTTGTAGGGAATCAAAAATAGCTGAAGGATCCGTCAGGAGCAACAGCATGTCAAAGGTTGCCATCACTCGGCTGGAAATTAGGCATTACTCCCTCACTTACTCATATTTCTTTTTATAGCAGAGGAAGTGCAGTGTCGATGATTTGTTTGCGACTCTTCCGTTACACTGTGTGGAATATTTTGACGGAGTCTGATGTGTGGACACCAGGTTGTGCGTGAGAAGTTCGATGGCCATTAAGTCCTAGGTGATAGCTCAGGTAGAGGAAATCAGTGACATTATAGCTATTAAAGTTACAAATATTATTTTAAGGTCTAAGGTAATTAATATCTAAGTAATGTTCGATAAGTTATTTATTTATTACTTTTAGTAAATGAAAATAAATGTACGTGTTGTAATATGATCTTAGCTGCCGAAGCACCATAAATGCAATTCTAGTAGCTAGTAACGAAGTGAGGTAATTATAGATTATCTAAGATTATATAGATCGAGAAACTTCATAATTTGCTATTAAATGCTTAAAAACGATTTGTTCCATGAAAGAGTCAAACGCAAATAAAACTAGCTCTAGTAGAAATACGATACAGATTACAGAGGCATGGTGTCTTGATGTTTCCAGCTGACTGCCCTCACCGCATGTTGTGTTCTCTTTCTTTTCAGCAGAGGTAATCATCTTATGTTGAGCGAAAATTATTTAAAATCTAAATAAAATCACCATAGCATAGTTAGAGAAGGTGGTTGACACGTCTGAACGCGTGGTTCATACAAGCGACAGTTGAAATGTACCTTTTAGAAAAGTATGAATCATTTTATTTAATTTATTACGCCCATGGAAATTCATGTAATTCCGTCAATCACTCGTCTAAAATGGCGTTGCACTCTGCAAGCCAGTGCAAGTGCAAGAGGACGACACCAAAGCGTAAATACACTACCGTCGTGCATTCAACCTTATTGATGGCAAAAATATTACCGGTTTAGCTGTCAAGTTAAATATTTCATTTGGGTAATAAAGCTGCTATTCAATGCATATAATTTCAAAATATCATCCCACTGGATGCTCAACCTTCGGTCTCATAGTCCTGTTGTAATTCTTTTGGCAATTAGGACGAACTGCTAAATTTATACATTCAACTATTTGCAAACCTAGTTGCTCTTCGCTACGCTCATCAAATTCGGTAATCAAGCGCAATTCATCTGGAAACTATACACAAGCAGCACATTCATGGCGGGTTCTAACCACTGTATGATGAAATGTACGGTTTCGTCTTTTTTTGATTTTCCCCAAGTAGGTAGGTACATAAATGGAAGTATGGAAATGGATGTAATTTAAATACCGTCAAACTCGGATATAATCCGAGTTTGACCAAATATCCGATTATTATAACCTGAGTATCGAGAACCGAGTATCTGATCCAAGGGACCAAATGCTTTTACTCGTAATATCCGTTACGAGTAGCAACATGTACTTTCACTCACTGTCTTTCCCTCTCTCTCACGCAAACACATGCGCGCTCACACACATACTGCTATTCTAATGCAGAGGTGATGAAATAACAAAGATTAATATATGATGATTGAAATTACAAAATGAACAATTTATTCAGTAAACTATCCACATACTACATGCTAAATTTACAAGAAAAAGTCCTTGGTGCGACAGTACACAGCCACTGCTCGTTCATTTGGACTAAAGATTTGCTCGTTATAACCGTAAGGCTCTCTAATGCAGTCTCGTTTTAACCGTTATATTATATTGCTCATAAAATGCATTATTTCCAAACAACCCTTCTCTCTCTTTCCTCGCAATAGCCGAGATCTCGTTTTCACCGTGATCGTCATATATGAGTTTGACTGTAGTTGTAATTATTTTGTTTCGTCTTTTTGTAGACCAGCAGTGCTTTTTTTTGCAGGATGTTTCCCAAATTAGAATGATGAGAAAATGTGTTCCAGTTTTTAATTTTGGCCTCTCCTTCTGAATTAATACCGCCAAAAAGTAGAAAATATGCGTTCGACTATTTATTCGGTGGACGCCAATAGATGACCTCGCTGAGAATCACTCGGGTGACAAACATTCCGGACGTCGCGTCGTAAGGGAGGCTGGAGTGAAGGCGGAGAGGGCTGCAATCCTGATTTCTACATCTACATAATACCCTGAAAGCCACCATAAATGTGTGTGGCAGGGGGTGAACACTCACCAAACATGCACTACATATCATGCATAAAAAAGGATTAGTACTTGTATAGGTACTGTTCAAAACTACGCTATTTAAAAAAAGATAAAAATAGCAAAGCATACATGCAAAAACATGCCGTTAGTTGGGTTAGCTTTAAGTCCTTATACCAACATGCTGCTACCATTGTTATCCATTGATAAACTCGTACTGGATATCATTACCGTTATTAATATCCCTAATAGTACGAGGAAAAAAGGACATTTTGCATCTGTCAGTTCGGCAATCTATTTCTCTAATTCTGTGATTATGGTCCAGTCTACCATAGCAAGTTGGTGTCCGCAAAATATTTTAAACATCATCACCGAAAATATAGTCTTGGAATTTGTTTAAGAGATTAAGTCTAAATTTCAACCTGCGATCTGACAATGATTCCCAATTTAATTCATTTAATAGACTGGTTACGCTAATCAGGTTATCATACCGCCCCTTTACAAATCTTGCCGATCTTCGCTGCACACGTTCAAGTTCGTTATTTAGACCGATTTCGTAGGGATCCCATACACTGGCAGCATATTCCAAGTGAGGTCTAACAAGGGAAAAGTAGCTGATTTCTCGTACATGGTCGTCACATTTACCCAGTACTCTTTTGACGAATCCTAGTTTACGATGCGCTTGACCCTTTCATTTCTTTCCTTTCTCGTTTCTTCCTTCTCGATTTCATTCCTTTCTCGTGAACAAAGAGCTCTACTTTTGTTTGCAGTCAAAGTGATCATGAATTGATTGGGCGGAGAAACTATGGAATTCCAAGAGTGCAAATATATTTCTTACAAACTTATCCTACAAGGTAATGAATGACCTTAATTGGCCAGAAGTAAAACAAATGGTGTAATCACCAACAATAGGCTTTTCTAGAGATATATGTGTGCGCGACAACTCCACATTAAGCATGCTTCGCTGTCATTCTGTGTAAATTACCCAGCAACATCTTAGCCCTTAACCGTTCCAATTTTATTATCCTTTTGCGCACGTATTCCGGAAGTTGGTGCTCACTGCTCAAGTTCAGATTTTTCCGTCTTTTTAAGGAAAACAAGAACTGAAAATGCAGCAACACACTGAAAGTTTTAAATCAAAACAGTGTAGTAGTTTCTCCATCTCTGTTACTCTATTCCCCTCCAATGCCTGGTCTAAAAATGTATGTGGCAGCAGGTATGTTCGTTTCATTCCTTCACCCAACCATGACCTTCCAGTGGCAGTTAGCAAATTATTCTTGGAGAGGATTTCAGTGTGATCTCATTGAGCGTGTTCGAGTATCATATGCTTAAAGCATAGTCTCCTCTCAATAGCTGACGAATGCTCATCTCTTGTATTGGGAAGGGAAGCTGTCCTTGCTCGGTGAGCGTATTGGTGGAAGGGCAGGCCTCTCACTGCGAGCGTTAGTCTGATATCAACCAGTCTATTAAATGAATTAAAATGGGAATCATTGTCACATCGCAGGTTGAAATTTAGACTTAATCTCTCAAATAAATTCCAAGGCAATATTTTCAGTGATAATGTTAAAAATATTTTGCTAACCCCAACTTACTATGGCATACTGGACCATAATCACAAAATTAGAGAAATTGATTGCCGAACTGATAGATTCAAAATGTCCTTTTTCCCTCGTACTATTATGGATATGAATAACGGTAAATATGTCCAATCGGAGAGTAGCAATGGATAGCATTGGTAGCTGAATGTTGGTATGAGTACTTAATGCTAACCCTACTAACAGAATGTTTTTGCATGTTTGCTTTGCAATTTCTATCTTTCTTAAATAGTGAATTTCTGACTAGAATATCCTTTTTCATGCATGATATGTAGTGCATGTTTGGTGAGAAATCACCCCCTGCCATACACCTTTGTGGTGGCTTTCAGGGTATTATGTAGATGTAGATATTTCGGGGGGAGAGAATCGCGAGGGGGGGGAGAATGGTGGAGAACAGGTGAGGGGGTGGGAGAGATGGGGATGTTGCGGGAAAGACGTTCTGAGATGGCGCGGCGAGAGGGAGACGTCAAGTGGGTGGAAGCGGACCTCCGCCGCCGTGATAAGAAACTTCTCTTATGCCTTTTCCGAAGTGTAATCAAAGAGTGGCGCCTCCTCCCATCCCCCGGCCCAGCCTTGCCTTCCGTCCTCCGCTGTGATGGAAAAATCCCGAGGATAGAGCGAAGGAGAGATCTCTCTTTCTGAACTCACCGAGGAGGAAGCTCTTTTATGCGTTGCCTGCCTTCCCCCTGATTTATTATGATGTTTTCATTCAGCTATGATGAGAAATTATATAAATCGTTCCGTCGAGTGATAAAAAAAATCAGTCGTGGGACTTGGATTACCGGGTCTTATTGTACCCGTGGGACACAGGGACGATTGCATCTTCTTGTTTGCTGAGGTTACGGTGCTTTTTTGCCAGAGGCAATGTTCCACTGTCGATGGAGTTATAGTGACGACTGTGACAGCCTCAATTCATTTTCCTTCGACTGAGCCTAATGCAGAGCCATATTCCAGTTCACACGGATGTTTCGTTCGACGCTCTACCGTGAGGAATTGTGACTTTGATTTCTTGAAAAAATGCAATCTGCATCTAAATATAGTTAGTGCCCTACAATCCACCTTGAGGGTGTGTTGCAAGGAGCGATTACTCACTGACCGTGGCCCGATATTTACAATGCGGCTGTATTAGAGATAAATATTAATACAATTCGGGACAGCCACAACAAATTTCTCTTTCACCCCTGCCTGATATTGCATTGCAATGACCGAAATAATTGCCCTTGATATAGGTTCAGTAGGCGCAGTATAGGTCCACAGATCTCATCAAGGCGGTTTTTTAATTTGACGCAGTGAAAAATAACAAGCCAGGACAGAGATTTGCTCACTTACAATCAAATAAATTCTTTCCTTCTCTCGTGTAATTAGAATGGGAATGGAGCCGTTGACTAAGTAACAGGCGTCATCATAAATGTTGGTTTTAATTGGTGATATAGAATAGTTTATTTCACCCAATAGATGTACACAATTTTAACACATCAAAATGGGGGTGAAACTAGGTACCTACCCCAGAAGAAATAATTTCTTGTTTTGGGGCTACCATTCCTTGAATAAATTGGCTGTAGTTCAGCAGCTGTCATTCACAAAAATAATCAATAAATAAATTCTGGCTTTTATATAGCATAAATGTATTCCATTATAAAAATTTTGAATTTGAGTTTAGATATTTATCTAAATTAAAATTTATCTATTTATAGATTTATTTATCATTTACCTAGGAGTTTACTGCGTTATGTTGACCTCGGATCCAAATCGGGCATATATTCGAAACTTTCGCGATATACTCTAATGCATTTGACATTAGGTTATTTCTCGACGTATAAGCGGATTTCCGAAAACGGGAGGCCCTGGGGAATTCTCGAAACATGAGAAACAATGGTTATGCCGGACGAGGGATGGAGTGCCACAAGGGCAAGACTGAGACCAATGGATCTCCTGCGTCACCCCCCCCCCCATCACTTTCGAGGGGCTCGACTGCATATCCGAGTTCCGATCATTATGAATCAAGCGTTCCTCGCTTGATTCATAATGATCGGAACAGAACGCTTCCTGCGCCCTCTGCAATGACCGCGAAAGGTCATCCATTTGTTACTCCGTATGATTATAGAGCGACAGTAAGAAACAAAAATGTATATGCAGATCTCGTGAATCGACATCCATGATTAATCTCAAGAATTCGGCAAAGAGACGTTGGAAAGTATTTTTATACCCTTTCCATTCGTAGCTACGCACAATAAAGTAATTTTGCGTGAATTTCTCGATGAATATCCACGTAGATGCAGTTGTTTGGGAAGATATACGAGAAACAAGCCCAGCATTCTTAGAGATCCGCGCGAAGAAGCGGGTTGACCACCGCAACAGCGAACAACCCCTTCCCCCCCCATCCTCCCCAGCAACTACCAACTTCCAGAAATCCCAAGTGTCCGATAACGGCGGAATTTCTAAATTCTCGGCAAAAAAATTACTTCAACTGTTCCCTCTTTATTATTGCCGCGCTGAGCTCCTTCCCGGCCGTCGGGGAGGGGCAGGGGAGGGAGGGGGTTGTTTCGGGAGGGGACATCCCACCTCACCCCCCCTCCCCCACCGCTGCTCCCCCCACCCTACTTCCCTCCATTGATATTTCGTTCGCATACCTGGAGCCTCCCAGTCTTCAGAAATTCATATTCCGCCGCGCTTATTTTTTCAAATTAAGGCATTTCCTCGGGAGGAATGAGAAGAGTTTGCGGTCGAGGGAGGAGGAGGGCGGACGTCCGCGGGGGTTGTGCGTGGGATGCGTGGGGGTGAAGGAGTTTGCGGATGAGGGAAAAATTCGCTTCTCGCTTCAAAAATGTTTCCTCGTCATCTTGCCTACCCCTCCCTCCACCCCCCCCCCTTCCCCGCCCCTGATGCTTCATCTCCCCCCCCCTCCTCCGCCACGCATCTCCAGCGATGCTACACACTTTCCCTCTCCTCCCTTCATTTTCGCATTCATCTGCTAGACTGACAACGCCCGGTTTTCCTTGGGCTGAAATATGCACATTGCTGCGGTGCTTAATTTCAAGGACGAGTGTCACAGGGTACAGCACTGGAAATTTAGCCGCAGGCAAAGAGACGGAAACCACGGTGACTGAATACCTCACAACCTCATTAGGGAAAAGTGAGGAGAGGGTGAAGGAACATTGCTATTTTGCAATTGTTAGACCACACTTAGAATATGCTGCGAGTATATGGGACCCTATGAAGCAGGATTAATTTACGAATTAGATCGAGTACAACGAAGAGCAGCAAGGTATGTAAAAGGGTGTTACGATAGGGAAAGCAGTGTGTCTGGTATGTTAGCCAAATTGGGATGGGAATCGCTTTTTGCTGAATTATAGATTTAATCTGTTGGGAAAATTTAAGGAGGGACATTTCATTAATGACGTTAATCATATATTGCCGGCTCCGACTTATTATGGTAGGCTCAATAATTCTAATAAAATGAAGGAGATAGATTGCAGGACGGACAGGTTTAAAATGTCATTTTTTCCACGTACGATTCGAGATCAGAACGCTAGGCATCGCGCAAATCGGTAATAGTTATAAAGGTAATATTCAGAGTAGGTAGATAGTATTTTTTTATTCCCTGCATGTTCAAATCAAGGTGTGACTTGCATGCATAGCTTTTTTTTTTTGCATACATGAGTATCTATGAAATTGGTGTCGGGTTTCAAGTCATGCATGGTATTCGTGGGTGTGTCCTGCATGATTTGAATTTGGTAGTTTTTTCCCTTATTACTTTTAAAGGAGTGGTGTTTGCTTTGTGTTGTTCATTTTTGTTTGTTGTGTCATTGTTCCTGGTGAGGATACACCCCCTTCCACACACCCTCGAGGTGGCTTGCGAGGTATGTCGTAGGTATGTAGATAGATAACCTGGCGCATTTGCATGCAAAACAGAGAAAAACTAAGGGTAAATCCATGCCTTTAAGTCAATAATAACTTAGTCGAGTCCTAAGAATCCAGATACTTATTTATTTGTTCTCAAGGGAACGGGAAAAAATCTCTACTTCAATAAATAAACTCATGCGAGTAAGCAAAGGGAATTAATAACAACAAATTCAACAATATGTTCTTCCAAAATAATATGATTCAGCCATGTACATTTCATTGCGGCGGTAAGAACTGTCTATGCTAGATACATTAATTAACGTGGCAACCCCTGGCAGTGGATCAAAAAATTTTTATCAGTTGACGTTTTGGGGGCAACCGCAGCCATTTTTATCCATCAAAGAGCAAGAATTGAAGGAATATTACAGGAACTAGGTCACGTCTTTTCAATGTCAGTGATAACGATGAAAAAAAATTTAAAATGGGGCAGATAGATACTGTTTACTTTCAACAAAGGATAAATAGTAAAAAAAAGAACAACAAATCTTAATGTAAAGGCCACAAGCGGTCTTTCCAAGAGCTTTGATATTATAGACACTGATCAGGCAGTATCTCTTCTAATCCTCACTCCTCCAGCATTCCAACGTTTACAGCGATCTTCAGAATTTTTTCATGCCCCAAATTACTTGTTGCATCACATGCTGCTCCTAATTTTCGACGAAAACTTTTCCCCCATTCCCCAAACTCTCAATTGCAACCGTTGTGTCCATTCTCCGATGCACATCTCAACATCGACCATCGACGGTAATTTCGTACCGAAAATTAAAGAACCTTGGTCATTGATCTTCATATCGCATTCCTGTCGATATTTTATGGGGCTTACCAGAGAAAAAAAACGTATTCGCCATGCTTCAGCTTCACCTTTGTACTATTAGCAACTGTATTCCATTGGTAGAGCAGGGCGACAATAAGGTGACTGAGAGAAAGACGTTTCTAGAGGAGTTCGTGTATTTGTTAACGATAGCAGAGACGCTATGATTTTACTCGAGGTCTCAAAGCAATACGGCACCACGCTACCTACATATGAAACCCTTCACGAAATTTTTCTTCATCCATTTGCTTGTGGTTCCCGTCAGTTTTCTTGTGCGAGTGAACACCTGCTAAGCCACGGAAAAGTTTTCCCTTATGTCATTGCTTCATCTCTCGCCTTCGACCAAAATGCTATCTGATTAGCAAAAATATTTCACCTGTTATTACCTATGCTTTCCTTATTTCAATTCTGGCTTCGCCTACCTTTTCCTAGAAGAATGAAAATACGATGGAAGAACTTAATCAATTGAGGCCTGGATCTTATGGCATGAAAATTGCACATGATGACTATATTTGTACCCGAAAAGGCATATCAGCTAAAATACTCCATGGCAGCAAAATAAATTGCACCAGGGATACGAAGATTCAAAGAACACCATCACAGTGATCAGCCCGAAAGTCAGCTTGTTAGATATTTGCAAGTTATAAGCTCCAATTACCATTTTAGTTTGGTCTTCGTGTGTGTAGTTATTTCTGACCACTCGTGGGTGCTACAGAGTAGCACGCAACCCTGACATGCACAGAGCTTGAGTTTAACTGAACGTTTCCTAAGATACGGACTTGAAACTGTAACATCTGGTAAACAGCCAGGCGTTCTACTAATTTGGCCATCACGCCGAGCAATATAAGTAATCAGTCATTGATAGCTATAATCATTACAAAGTTAGAGAATTTCAGAATGAAATGGAATAAACCACAGATTTATTATGTCGCTGAAAATTTAAAATTTAAGAATGAAATGCGGGCAATAACTGAAGAGAATAACTGAAGCAATCAAGTATTGCCATAGGATCAAGATCTTATGTTAGATGGCGCGTTATAACCTTAGCCGTTGAAGTACCTGGAACCCATGTTCTACCACTGCAATAACAGGAGCATAAAAGGAAGCCTAAAAGTTTCATCTTAATCGAATGCAAAAATGGAAATAAGATGTATAAGAAATTAGGGGTGAGAACCTAAGCAATTCCCAGAGCATCATAGATTACTTATGATCAGTGAACATGAAAATAAAATAAAGTTACTGGTTGAATGAGAATTTAGGCCAAAATGTCCTTTCTTTGCGAATGCGACAGGTAAGTTGAACGCAACTTTACTCACTATTAGTTTATTTTTGTATTTAAGAGTGACGATAACAAATCTTGATCAGATATGAGGCTAATCGCGAATATGGTTTTTACTTCCGGAACTGGGAATTGCCAGCATATTCCTTGCTACTGTGAGCTGATAGAGTAATTCTAATTGGTCGAATGTCGCAGGAGCCTCTATATTGTGCTCATCACGCGTTTTCTGCAATTCGAGGTATGCTATCGCGGAAGAATGGTAAACATTAAGTTTCAACATATTTGACTATAACCTGGATGAGTGGTTGGGAATAAATATGTTTTTAATACAATAAAAACTATGTCGTGGCTTGAAAAATTAAAGTATCACCATCAGCATAATTAAAATATCCTGATATTGGATTGGCGCAGCTCTCCACACACTCAATTCTCCGGTTAGCTCATCTCTTCATATTTACGTATTTCCTCTCTTTCACATCCTTCGCATCACTTGCTCTATAGATCTCAAACGAGGCTTGCTTTGCCGTGGGCGATTAAGTTCTCACGTCTTCTTCTTAGGGTTTTCGGAAGAATTCTCTTCGCTCCCACTCTTCTGAGGACTTCCTCGTTACTTACTCGGTCGATCCATTTAATATTCATCATTCTTCTGTAGTATTAATCATTCCGAACATTCCCGCCCTTGACTTCTCTGCTGCTGTCAACGACCATGCTTCAATGCCATAAAGAAACATGCTCCAGATGGATGTAGTACCTTATGAGGAATTGTTTCCTTACTTCTTCGCTTGTGCTTCTCTAAGTAGATTCTTTTATTGATAGAATGCCCTCTTTGCCCGGGCTATTCCACTGACTATTTATTTCTTGCTTCATCCATATTTGGTTATTAGGCTTCCCAGGTTGCATAAGGTGAATTCCATGGTAACTGATGCAACGTTGGGAAGAAAAACATTTCCTTTTAACTTCATTAAAATTGAGTAAAATAACGTATAAATTATTTTTTTAAATCACCTCATACAGATAAACCGGCATACAAATTAATGCATTGAATTAAAATCTTGGGTTTTCGCTGCTGTTGCTAAAAAAAAAGAAAAACGTTGCAGTAACTGATGCAACAAAAAATGGACATACTTATTGGGAATGTCTATGCCGACTGAAAAGTCTGTGAGTTATGAACCTTCCACTTAGAAAACTGTATGCCAATAGTAAATATAATATATGATAAAAAAGATTTATATTTCATTATTCATTTTTGTTGTTTAAATTACTTAAAATACACAAAAGTAAGCGTAACTGACGCAACACAAAAAAGTAACTGACGCAACATTTGTGAGTATTTATTCGGAATGCAAAAATCTCAATTTCTGTAAAGGCCAAAGCAAAATCAGAATAAAAGGGGCTAACAAAACTAGTCTCAATTGATCTATCACCTGCTTTCCTGGCATAGTGCACTTTATGGGAGCCGGGAATTCGTCGTGGTTGGTTTTCAATCCACCTTGCCTGTAGTGCTGTTCGATCACTTTCCATATCAGCTGCTGTCAGATACAGTACTACAATTTTTGGACAAGCTTCCTTAGCTACAGAGGAAACATCTGCTGCATTTGTCACAACTGCAGATCCTTGAACTACTATTCCCAATACTGCACTCTTTACGGTACCGCCAATTCCATCCATCAGCCCTTTACCGTGAGAAGCAGCAAGGAAGCTCCAATCAATATTCTTCAGCTCCCTGTGCAGCCTTTCTGGTGAAAGAATAATTTACAAAGAATACCTGTTCTTAAATTGGCTACCTACTCAGTCGTAAAATGTGTGCAACGTTTTGAATAGATCACGCTGCTGAATGTACTGTGACCATAGCAAATGAATGTCAAAGCAAGTTGAATGAGAAGATAGCAAACTTGTCATGTCTTCACTCATCACTTACAACTGCAAAATTAATCTGCTGATCATTTGAAGTCAAGACAGCTGTGAAGATAGTTTGAGTCTGAACTCCAATGTGCAGACATTACTTCATTTTGATGTTTCAGAGCAAAGTTTTCTGCAAGTCCTCTTGCAGTATTCCCACACCTTCTGGACAAGAGCTTTTAGCATTCTGATTTGCTTCAACTGAAAAGTAACTTTGTGCAATAGAGAGGGGAGATTCAATTTGCTCTTTCTCAAACTGTCTGCTGGAAAACCACTGACAATATGACACATGTGGATCAATATCTACAGATGTGCACTCTCTCTGGGAAAAAATTGCTGAAATGTATTTCCCGGTATCTCTGCATTCAGGGCATTCGCCAAAGTAACAATTTATAGACCATAGACAGACTGACTGCTGAGCAAATGAATTTATGTCTTTTAGTAAATTGATACCTGGGACTGCCTTTCTTATTCCTTCCAGAAGCATCTGACCATTCTCATGTTAAATGCAGCGGCAAAAATTTTGGTCATTTTCAGTTACAGCCAAGATATGCTTTGGCCGTAGTTCTGCAAACTTAGATTTCCCTAATCTTTTGCTGTTGGTACTCTACCTTAAATTGCAGATAAGCTTCCATAACTGTCATTACGAGCATATTTTTTGTACTCTTTCTTTGTCACCGGTAGTATTTCTAATGACAACAAAATATTTTTTTCATGGTAACTGCCTTGACATCAATTCACTTTCATAAAACTTCTCCACAAGCTGAATAGTAACAGGACGTAATTCAGTTGATGTGAGAGAAACAGACAGAGCTGCTGAAACTACATTAAATGTGGATGCAATCTTTTCAATGACAGCTTGCTTTTTCCGAGGGCTATTAGGAAGTGCTCGTTTTACCCATTGCACAGCCATCCCAAATTATTTAGATGATTTGAAAGCTTCAGGTGGGGATAATGAGGTTTCTAATGATGCAGCCTTTCGTCTCATACGTGCCTTTTTCATACGCTTTTTACTACCTTCCTTTTCAACTTTCTTTCTTGCATTGGTCCATTTTTTTCTGTACAACTTTTGCTGCTCTGCATTCCAATTTTTCACCTCTGCCTTCTTCTCTTCCGTCTTGCCATCTCGATATTCTCTCATCTTTTCTGCAGGAGTCTTAGGTGGCATCTTGGTTTCTGTATGCTAATCCCACACATTATAGTGTGTTCATTTATCATGTTAATTAAGTAACTACTACTACTGGTACTAAAAGCTTATGAAATAGTGTATTTAAAATATGGAAAAATTACAAAAATAAGCAGGATATAAATTATAAATCCATAGGTATCAGGTATTTTAGCGAACCGCTATCTAAAATCAATAGTGCCTAAAATCAATAGTGCCTGCCCTCTGGCAATAGTACAAATAAAACTTAAATTTGTAGGTCAAAAACTTGATATGTAAGTACTATTACAAATATTCGTGAATATTATTACCTTAAAGATTTTACAGGCTTATTCATTGTGAAAGCACTATGTAATTTTATAAAAAATGCATACATTAATTTAGACCTGACTGAATTATACCAAATTACAATCTGATAAAATTAGGTAATATTGGATGCTTGCTAATACACCATGGTAACTGACGCAACTTCCCTTATGTTGCATCAGTTACTATAAAGCAGTTGCGTCAGTTACCCTTAGTACTACTAAATAAATTAGTAGATAAATATTCTTTTTGCACTGATTAATGTAGATTTGTAAATATTAGAATATTTACAAATTTAATATTGAAATATCCACTTAATTTCTTTAAAAAATTTAAAAAAATCCCAAAAATGGTAACTGACGCAACACTCCGCACAGCAGTATTCAGAGTTTCATTTCGATTGTATACATAACTTTATAATCCTATAGCTAGTATAACATTAATAAATATACCTTCAATAATTTATAGACTGAAAATCATGCAGTATTTTCTTGTAGAACAATGTAAATATTGAAAACAAAATTAGGTCACAGAAGTTATTTAACTAGTGGTGGCAATCCTGCTTCTTTTAATGCAGTTATCTCTCGCCAGGGAGCAGGAATGTCCCAAAAATTGTGTTTATAAAGAACTTCAATATCAAAACGAATATAAACAAGATAATTATATGCTAAAAATTAATGTTATTTTTTTCCTGATTTTGTCCACTTTTACATGGAATTCACCATAACACACTTACTTCCTAAAGTTTTCGTTTTCCATGCTTTACCTCGGTCTTGCCCTCTTCACCTATACTGCATACTAATATCTTTGTTTTCTTCTTATTGATATTCAGCTGATATCTTGCCATTGTCCTTCCGATGGTTAAAATAATTTTCTTCACATCCTTCCCTGTATATGCTATGACTGATTTGTCTTTGGCGAATCGCAGCCTGATAATTTCTTCCCCGTGGATCTTCACCCCAGAAGACTTCTCTTTGATTTCGTTGATGGCTCTCTCAATGTAAGCATTGAAAATGACGGGACAGAGTGCACAACCTTCCCTCACTACTTTCCTTATTTTTGCTTCTTCACCGCTGGGTCCTATTTACTAATAGCTGCTCGGTTTTTATGCAAACTGTGGATAATTCTTCGGTCATTTAAGGACACTCCAATTCCTTTCAGAATTCCAACCATTGAATTCCAATGTACGTTTTCAAAAGTCTTCTCTAAATCTCTAAAGGCAATGAACATCGGTTTCTTCTTCTCTATTTCCTTCTCTACGAGCAGCCTAAGGTCCAATATTGCTACTATTGTACCCTTACTTATCCTGAATCCAAATACTGATATTGATACAGGAACTCCTCTGCTTTTCATTCTATTCTCCTGTAGAGGATTCTTGCTAATCTCTTCGATACATGTTTTGAAATCATATGATAACAGTTATTTTGCATAGAAAAACAAAGCAATATAAATTTATTGACTCAAATGAAAGTGAAATCGGTACTTTTTCGCAGAAACAATTAAGATTTCATTCATTTTCTGAGTTTAAAATTGACCTTGGCTTCTTCTTTCCTTCTGCGTACCAATATCTTAGTTATCTTTGATCTTCCATTGATCTTTGCGTCATAAGTGTAAGAGGCAGATAGATGATCATAAGAGGCCGATTTTTTCTTACTAATGGAAGATTTTGACGCACGTAATTCACCTAAAAGGAAGCAATTAGTTGAAATATATAACGCATACATTTGCTGCGCATCAAATTATTTTTTAAAAGATCCAGTTTTTAAAAACTAAGAAAAGTGAAAGTTATAGCCCAAAAATAGACGAGGACTGTGAAGTAGAGCAAGTCTAACTGGTTTTTTGGTTGGTGCTTAGATGTCGGGATTGCTTCACTTGTGGGGATTATTGCATGAACTGTGAACATGTTGATTAATGACATTCCAGCGTACTGTATTACCCAAAAGTGTCACGTTACAAGAATAACGTTTTCTGCAATGGTCCCAGGAAGTTTTGTTATTCTCCTGATAAAAATTTATTTAACGCTGCTTGTAGTTGCTAGTTGACAGCTGAACTGACAGGAGAGCTACGTCAAATCAGCCTTAGGACGATGCCGACTTGTAGTGATGTTAACGCAGCGTGTTAGGATTGTCGCCTTGAACGATGTATATTCTGAAGGAATGTATGGAAGTGTATATCTGTCATGTTTTGTGGTATTTCTTCCTCGTTAAATAAATAGGAGGTGATAACGGCCTCTTTTTTTCCTTTGCTTTTCTGGTTGAAGAGTCTCCGGTAATCATTAGCTCCTTGGTCATCATGACGGAATACGCACTGACTGATCCCCCGGGATAGTGTTTTATTGTAGTTACTGCTGTGGAGCTTATTCTGCCACCTTCCCTTTCCTCTTCTTTTTTACTTTCCGCTATGCTTTATAGCACCTGTCAATCTCCAAGGAAATATTTAGTCAGGCATAAACAACATACCAGCGCTCCATCCATGCTTAATAATGCAAATGAGTATGCCTTTGCTAATCCGTGGTGGTTTGCAGGATCAATTTTCCATTGACTGGATTCTTCTGTTCAACACCTCTTTCTCCACAACCTCCTCTCCAGTAGCAGCAAACTGTCATTAGATGTTGCTTCATACTAAACCTCCTTTTCTTTTTCCACCATAATCTTTGTTTTATTTCATTTTTCCATTTTACAAAACGACCCTCCTCAAACCGTGGCCTGAAGATTATTTAGGATTGAGCTTATGTAACGAGATTGTCGTTGATTTTAGTAAGCCTGTAATTAACGTCTCCTCGCAAGAAATTGGAAATTTATCTCAAAATCGGAAGTGGACAATTATCATCCTTGCTGCAGCTCTCCTCCTGAGAATTAGTACAAAATTCATCAACTTAAATTTTTTCTAGCTTTACATGGACTCAGGCATTTTAAATAAGGGATAATTTTTGGAATTCCTAACTTCATTTTTGGTATTATTTGCAATCGCAGGTTTTCATTTTCAGGCAAAACGTACAAGAAAACAAAGCACTTGAATTTCAACACGTGTTCATGCTAAAATAAACACCTGGCCATCAAACGATAGAAGATGAGAAGCCTGGCGCGGTCCTTCACTTTTGAAATGCCGAAGCGGTTATTTTCTTAGTATCTGTATCTTTTTTTGGATCCTTAGATAAAATCATTGATACGGCTTAACATTTGCAGATTACGTAATTCCGAGGATCCCCACTCTTGTTTCTCGAGAGGGAACGCTGTTGTCGTGCTTATCGAACGAAGACACGCAATCGATCGCACCTGCGACTTTGGAAACGCCGCGTGGTCGAAGCAGATCTCGCTGGCGCCCTTTCGCCCTGATCCACGACACACCCAGGATCCCCCTCGGCGCCGGCCGAGAATCACAGTCGCCGCTCCGGGACTCTCCCGCGGGGATTTCTGTCGCGAGCGCGGTCTTCCCCGCGTTGCCGCTCCTTTTATCCGGAGGTGGGGCGAGGGAGGGTAACGGGGGAGCGTGTCGTGTTCCCTGTGACCCTTTCCTCTGGCGCGACCAGAGGGGGGGTATTTTGTAATCTAACTTTAGTGAGAATACGTCATAAAATGTCACCTTTTCGTAGTTAAACTCCGCCACCCAGGCGGCGTGACCATCTTCGGATCTCAAGCGGTGAACTGCCGGTCATGTGCTGCTGGTCTTTTAGACGATTCATTCGCTCTCTGATCCGTATCTTTCGACTCTTGATCCGGTTCATTATCTCCGTCTGCCATTAGTTCCAATCTCATCTTCATAAAGAACGTGAAATGGAGCCACCATCGTTTCCACTTGAAGCTTGAGTTGGAAAAAAAGCAAGAGCGAGAAAGATACAAACGATTTTAAATTTTATTTTTGGAATTTGCACAACGTGAAGAACTTCAGCACACCGAGATCGGCAACAGATAGCGCTACCGACAGAAGCTTCGACAGTTCACGAACCGTTCGTGAGCAGATCATTAAGAGAGCGAAACGGGTCTCCCGCCTTCCCGCAAAGAGTCATTAAAAAGGTGAGATACAAAATAACCCGCCAGAGGGGAGAGCGTTGGGCGAAAATTTCGGCGATAGTCGTCTGAGACGCGACTCCACTATATCAGGAATCAGGTCTTCACGTCTTCATCTACAAGGTGCAAGCCACCTCGTGGGTGTGTGCCAGGAGAGGAATTATTGCCATGCACGCAACTAGTTGCACGCCACCGAATAATATGCTCCCATGTAGAAACGAAAGTTGGTTTTAAGATGGCATGTACCAGGCAAGTGTAATGAAATGATTAGAAACCTTTGAAAACACAGTGATGAGGGAAGGTGAGGCTGGAGTACTACTGTCCACGCCAAAATCTTGTAGACTCGAGTTTAAACCTAAATAACTCCGAAACCGTTCATCGGATTTTCACGTTATTTACACAGTCATTTAGATAATTTAGTTGTCAACTGACTACATTGATAGAGTGATGTTTAAAAACGTATTTTGGACCAGTTTCTTACGTTAGAGAAAAAAAGGGCCCATTTTTTTTAGCGCATGTGCCACTTCGACGTCTAATAACATCCAAGAAAAGCGTTTGACTAGAACAAAATTTTATTATACGGTGAATTGTAACTTTATTATTTCGTCTGAAAAGTTTCAAGGTTTTATCTGTAGTACCTACTTATTGGTATGCTATTCCATTTATAACTGCACTTTTTCTCAGCAACTATGCATCATGGCGCCACGAGACTAAAACTGTCATCTTCCTCTTTAAATTTCCATAGCGAATGAGATATTATCATTTAGCTGAAGTTAGCATCTTATTTTATATCGAATTTTATGTTTCCTGAAAAAACGCCGCGCAGATGAAGTGCAGCGTTGCCGGCAGAATGTCCTGCTCTGCTCGCGCGTGTTATCAGGAAGCATAAAATTCGATATAAAATAAGATGCTGACTTCAGCTAAATGATAATATCTCATTCGCTCTAGAGCGAATACCAGCTGGATCAGTTAATAGATACCAGCTGGTATCGATTAACCGATTACCAGTAATCGAGTATCGAGTAATTTTTCAAATAAAATCATTAACTTTTCATTCCTTTCGTATGATCAGTGGCGATGCGAACTGCGTACGTCATCAGTGAATCTGGTGGAACAGAATGGGGACTGAAATGATCGCATAATGAAACGGCAGTTGTGGATGAATTATTATTGAACTTTTGTGATGGATACGATACTTTAATGCTAAGTGATAATTTTTGTAAGTGTTTAGCATTTTAATGTTGAAGGGATGAAAGATGTTTTACACGACTCGTCATGATCTTGTGGCATTCTCAAGAATACTTAAGTATATCTACTGACTACCCTGCAAGCCATTTTGAGAGTATGTGGTAGTGTTTGCATAAAACAGACACTAAAATTTACTTATGCTTCGTACTTAAGGAGAGATTTATATGAGTATTAGCCCGGACACAGATTAACAGTTCTACTTTTCATTCATATTGTGGAATTCTGTGTCTTAATTTTATTTTGGGCTGTCATGTGGGAGATTGTCTTCCGTTGTTTTTGGATTTAATTATATTACTCGTGAAGTGGGAACCATATGTTATTGGTTTTCACGCAGAAAATTAGTTTATCATATTTGAATTATCAATTTATCACAGTTTACGGGAATATTATCTCGTTTGTGTAGTTAGTTGCAGCTAATGGTGGAGTAATTGCAGGAATAGCTGCGTGAGACTTTGGAGACCTACGGTCACTTGTGGTCAGAATTGTGGGTCAGTCGCTCTGACGGTGATTCTCATTTGGCATCGTAAACACAATTCATTAGGCAAACAATACGTCCTGTTCAGCACTAGTTTCCGTTGCTGAAGACACCAGAGATAGTAGGTACCAAATGGAATAGCTAGGTCAGCCTTCTGAGGTCTATTAAGCCATCCTGACCTCTCAGTCACACAGGGGGTGATTTATCTGATTGTGAGTCTACACTTCAAAACTACTCGAAACGAGACTCGAACTGGTGACCAAATTGACTTGGTGAAAGGGTAAAATAAAATTTTCGTGATAATCGGCAATTAATGATATTTTAATCTTTTCGACTTATATTTTTCACGATTCGCACTGGTTTTACAGCTTTTCTGGAAATAGACTATTTATTGTATAAAGAGCTAGAGCAGCTTTAGGTTCTTAACTGAAAATGAGTAGTTGCTTTTGTCAATTGTCTCTCAGACGATCTAATTAACTAGTGATGATGTCTCCATGGTGAAGTAATGGGCGTTAGGTCTTAATACATTCCGGTAAGATAATTTAAAAGCCTTCGAACCTAGTGTTTTCCGGGAAATACGCGGCAGAGCCAGGAGAAAACTAGGATATATTAAAGGAGTACTTGGGAAATGTGATGAGAAAAATAAAGAGCGATGCTACTTTTAACTAGTCAGTCCCCACCTTTAGTATGCAGCCAGTGTATGGGATCCGAATGAATTAGGTTTCATCAGAAAACTAGACAGTGTGCAGCGTAGAGCAGCTAGGTTCGTTAAAAGGTGTTACGATAGGTTAAGTAGCGTTCCAGAATTAATACAAGAATTAGGGTGGGAATCATTATCAGAGCGTAGGTTAAGGTACAGATTAAATCTATTACCTACAGAAATTTAAATTGGACAGCTGTACTGAAGATGTTAGGCATATATTAAAAACAGCAGCGTATTATTCGACCAGATAAATAAGAATAGAGAGATAGATTGTCGTACCGATGGATTAAAAATGCCATTTTCCCCCGTATTACGGGAGAACCCAATGGGTAGCATAGCAAAGGGATAGGTGGGCGAAATGTTGTAGAGTGGTCTATGGCACATGGTGCGCGCATTAACAACCAATCCTTTTATTACTATGTAGATACTAACCATGTGACCCATATTATTAGCTCCTTTCCATGTAGTACCCTAGTTGCACGTTAATAGGGGCAAGGGCCTAGCCACGTTGATACACCGGTTCCCGTCAGATCACCGAAGTTAAGCAACGTTGGGCCCGGACGGAGGTTGGATGGGTGTCCCCCTTCCATACCTCTACCGTGGTGTTCTTGTCCCCTGTCTGCAAGTGGCGGCAGGTTAAATGTGGGTTGGCACAATGGATCTAAAGAGGTCTAAGTGCCAGGGGGGCTCCAGAAGGCCTCCGCCCACCCCTCCAATTTACATTTTACATTTGCACGTTAATAGTGTATCTTTTGGTGATTTTCACCCCCTTCCACACACCCTCGCGGTGGCTTGCAGTGGCGTAGATGTAGTGCCCCTTGAAGTATAACGTAATATTGAAGCGGGGAGTAGATACTTTGGCGAGAAACGACAATTTTTTCGACATCTGTTTGTTCTTGTACTCTTTACTCCGTCTAACGGATAATAAATGCTTGCTTGCTCGGCGCTTGCGAGGACATATAACACAAACCCTTGTCCATTCTGATTTATAGCCTTTATTTCTTCCTTCCCAGTTTATTAACTCCTCTGATGAGAAAATATGAACCGTTCGCCGCAGAAAATTCGTCGTGTACTTCGAGGTGCTCTCGCAGTATTGACGAGGTCACGTATTTCCTGAGGCATGCCACTTTATTGAATGGCGAAAGTCGTGACCGCTTGAAATTAGTGACCTTTGCCGTGCACACTCGACCCGAGTCAGTGAGAACTACAAGGGAGAAGCACAGGTCGGGAGAGGAGGCGTTCCATATGTCTGAGGCCCTTCCTGTATTGATTCGGAAGGCATTTCGTCTTGGCATGTGTTGTAATTACTCACTCCGGTAAGAGAATGGTTAGGCGCTTGTTTCATGTCTTTACCCTCGAGTGGGAAGAAGCTGCGCTAGTAATCCCGGAAGAAATCGGAGGTTAAGCGACCGAAGACGTAAATATGTTGTCTCTCGCTCACAAATGCATTCAATTCACACTGAAAAGAGTCCTTAGAAGGATACTCGGCGAGGACTTAAGGAGAATTTTGCCCATTTCATTCGCTCCGCCATTACTGTACATGTATTGTCATGAGAAAATTTAAGAAAATAATCTTCAGTTAACAGTCACTGTTCATATTTTTTTTGTAGATTGTTTCCAACACCCCCTTCGCTCGCGGTGCCATCAATTTACTACTGTTTACTAGTGGTTTCCTTTTGACAGTATGGTGGCACTTTTCTCCATTTGCACTACCCTCCTACCTACCCCCCCATGCATTCTTATGAGATTCAACTCATGACAATGCCTTTGATCGTCAAGGTGATGGTTTTTAAAAACAACAAAATGTACCAAATATCGCAATATTTTATTAAAGTTTTAATGATTTGGAATTGAAACCTATATTCCATGATTAGAACTAAATTATTTATATTATTATCTTTCTCGTGGTTCATTTCCGGTGTTTGTTGGTTAATAAATAATGATTTTTATCTCCGTAAAGGAAATGGCGTGCTAATATTTCTGTGATTTCCTCAGTAGCGCTGTTACAAGGGGAATAATAGAAAAATATGGGTTTTTCTCCCTTTTTCGTTTCATATCGAGAGGCGTATGATGGAGAGTGACTGAGATGATCATTCAAATAGGAGATGACCACCTGCAGTAATACAATAGTCCCAAGGTGAAAGTTGAGATGACGACGATAAATATGCGAGGAACGTCTAAAACACAGTACAATGAACTATTGGCTTGAATGATGATTGTAGATAATAATGCAAAAAATGGTTCCATTTTAAAAAGAATTGTCGGATGTCGAACCTAAGTCCGCAAATGCAATATATATTCTGTCTCCCCTCATTTTCCATTCTACCTTTTCTAATCGAAGTTAGTAAACTATCGGCTTATATTAATTGGCCCTTTATCCAACTCTATCCCTTCATAATTTTCTCCAGCGATTAGCTCGCCCAGCAGTTATGTACTTCGCCACTCTTCTCCCTTGCTACCTGTCAATGTTATAAATCCATCTGCAGACCCGAATTACACAAAACTACAAACATTTCACTTCCTCTTCCCCGTGGACCACACTTTCACACCACATACTGTCGTGCTCCAGGGTAACTACCTCTCGTAATCATCTTCACCAAGAGTCGTTGTCGTGAATTCTCATCTAGTAGCTGTGTATTTTGTTTGCAAACGTGTGAAAGAATACCCTTGCCCACCTCTGTCTAAAATGATTCAACGGATTTGTCCAACCGTTCCAATTTTTTTCATTCTATTCATCTGTGATAGCGTTTTCTTAAAAAAATATCATCATGTTAGTTTTCTTATCATTAATTGTTATTATATTTTTCTCTCAGTGATTTATAACGCGCCTTGTAGTACCAATTTTATTCTCTTGGAGGACTGGCTAACTACCATTAGGCCATGAACCAAACACGTATCCATTCTCCTCCTAACTTTTTCTCTGTAGTAAACAACTCCAACACCATATGCACCATTTTCTCGGTCAATCTCTTTCTGGCGACAATAAAATACCCCTCCACCCTATTTGTTGCTAAATTCTCCTTGTGCTATTTTTACCAATGCCCCGTAACCTATGAATCAGGTTTTAATGAGTCATATAACCTAATGCAAAAATAACTTCCATAGTATATACATTCATTTTTCCCGTCCTTGTCAGTATAGAGCCTTCTAAATAAAAAAAAATACACCTATATATTAATAGTAATCTTTGCTCTTTCATGATAACAACCAACTAACACAACCAACCAATTAACACTTCATAAGCTGACCAAATCTTCCTAAAGCCGAACTGATCTTCACCAACGTGGTCTTTGACTAATAATCTTTCTATTTTTAATTCGGAATGTCGGCGAGCATTAGTTACATCAAACTTCTTGTCCCATATTCTTCGTAATCTTATACTCTTTCTTTATCGGGATAAGAATCAAAAAATATAAGCCAGTTTTTTCCGTTAGATACTACATATGAGTCCAATTTTACCATATTTATAAAATCTATGAGAACTTGATGAGATATATCTATTCCTACGGCCTATTTTTCCTGCCTCTTTTTAAAACGCTATCTAATATATCTGGTCCATATTATCTTAATTCTCGTCATAATTCTCCTCATTTGGAATACACTGCCAGTATATGGGATCCATACAAAATAGGCCTAAATAATGAACTTGAACGTGTGCAGCGAAGATAGGCAAGATTTGTAAAGGGACGGTACGATAATTATATTAGCGTAACCAGTCTATTAAATGAATTAAAAAGGGAATAATTGTCAGATCGCAGGTTAAAATTTAGACTTAATCTCTTAAATAAATTCCAAGATAATATTTTCAGTGATGACGTAAAATATTTTGCGAACCCCAACTTACTATGGTAGACTGGACCATGATCACAAAATTAGAGAAATTGATTGCCGAAATGACAGATTCAAAATGTCCTTTTTTCCTCGTACAATTAGGGATATGAATAGCGGTAAATATGCCCAATACGAGTGAATAATTGTATAGCATAGCTATTTGCATGTTGGTATAAGGACTCTAAGGTAAGCCAACTGATAGAATTGTATGGCATGCTTGCTTTGCTATTTTTATCTTTTCTAAAAATATAAGTTTACACTAGTATATTATTACCTACTAATCCCTTTTATGCATGATATGTAGTGCATGTTTTTGAGCATTCACCCTCTGCCACACACCTTTATGGTGGATTGCTAGGTATTATGTGCATGTAGATCAATTCTCTTGCGCATATAGGTTTACTGGTCAAATGAATATGTTCAATATCTACGGTAACCTGCTTTTGCTTTGATTCCGAATATCATTTCCCCGGCTTGTCCCTGATATATATTCAATCATTCACACAGTCTGGTAGTATTTTTTCTTGCGTTAGTAATAGCTTTCTTCCTTTTCATCAACTCTTCTGTCTCGCCGCAGTACCCTTTCCACCACACCTGGCTGGCATTGCAATTTATGCAATCGCTGAGTTTGGTTGCCGATGTTACCGTCCTTTCACGAGAGAGGGCTGTTAGGTGCTGCATCGTCTCAAGTGCAGGTCCGAAGTCGGGATCTCCGTTCCCCTCGACGTCTCAGATCAGAAAAAATACTGTCCTAAATTACGTGGGAACTCTTTGTGGAAATATTTTCGGTGACAAGAATGTACAAAATACTAAATAAATGACTATAGGGCGTTACATATGTTGAGATTATGCTCTTTATGGAGAACGCTACTGCATAACCGCCCCCTGACGAGATAGCTTCCTGGCAACGTCCTCGCAACCACCACTGACTACACGCCAAATTAATTTGGTCAGCATCACGACGGAAAGAAGTCCATTAGTGCGTTTATGGGAAAAGAATTACCTGAACCTTCATTTAGAATTAAGTTACAAATTTTTCTCAAAATTGTGGAATTTTTTCGAAAAAAGCCATCTCGGAGAAATATAACGCTCACAGATATAAGAAGAGTTCCGCATTTAGTTCCGCATTCACCATTTGGAATATGTCAGAAGTAACTAGTGAAGTGTAGTGTGGAATGAAGTAAATCATAATTACGGACATATTTTCTGGTACACAATCGACGAATACATATTGTAGAAACCTCACAGCTGCTCAACGACTGAGATAATTATCAACCTAATATTCTCCATATCAGAGACTGTAACATAGTTTTTACTAGAGTAAACATAGAGAAGTATCATTCAAGATACAATGGTAGGAAATACCGATCATTGAATTTTTAACTTATTCCGGATAATCGCGAGTCCGAAGCTAGCAGAACTTTAGGTTTTTCACGGAGGATATAATTTTACTCGATACAGAGAAAATGTGGCTTCAGAAACGTGTTCAACTTCCAAAACGTAGGTTGCTTAAATTTTGCAGAACTAAGTGCGTTAATTTGTTTAAAAATACAAACATAAGATATGTCTAGCAGCAAGTTCAATTGCAATTACTTATTTGAGCAATACATCATAATGGAGAGAAAACGAATTGCCTTTGCCGTATTGCCGTATGAGGGAATTTAATTAGAAAATAAATAATTGCTTCTCAAGGCTTCCAACTCCTCCTGGTAACCCGATTCGCTTGGTTATGGTTAGGTCGGGTCTTCTTACGAAGCGGACTTCGATGGAGATGTTGATGAAGATGTCAGGAGAAAATTAACTTTTTCAAATCATTCTGCAAATTGTCTGCCTGCCACACTTTTTCTTCCACTTTCTTAATGGGGGCGTTCACTCGGAACCGAAATCGCAATTTTGTACACGAAATCGTTAGATGGAAACGAAAAAAGAATTTTAGCGAAAAAATTAATCTTCTAACTACAACCATTCACTCATAAATCAAAAATTAAAATAAGCAAAAGGTGACGCCCACCGAAAATGCTGCTGTGATAACATTGACGTCATTTTCCTCCCGTCCTTGACTGCTTGCAGGGGAGAGGAAGGGAGTGGAGGGGGATTCTCGGAAGGCCTGCTCGCACAGATGCTGTCGCAATCATTCCCATTGGCCGAGTCAGCTGTGTCCCCCCCATTGCGATAAGGCGAAGTAGCTTCGCGGGCTCAGTTCTGATTCGACGAAGTCAATATACGTCAGAGGTTGCACCACGCCCTCTTTTCCGAAAGGGTTAAAAACATCAGTTTTTCGCCGCTTATAACTCAGGAAATAATTGTCGGATCACAAAACGGAAAAATACGGGTCTTTTTATTTTACAAACTCTATCAGATTCGGCAATAAAAAAATATGGTAAACGACCCCATTTGCTGAATAGAGTTTTTCCAATTTTCTAGAGGGAAGGTGTTGAAACTTTCCAATATAAGTCATTTAACGACGTTCTTCTTAAATGTTGAACTATTCATCCATATGCAATAGTTCGCTTCGGCCAAAACTGTTTCAATCGTAGTAAACTCTCAATGGAACGCTGGAATTCGAAGTACTATGCATCCATACGCCTTAGCAAGTTCATTAATACTCAGTTTTTCGAACTTATCCCAAACTTGATTGAAACATATCATGAATATTTTTGAGCGGTTTTCAACAGTGATTACATTTTTAATAAACTTAATCGTTTCGGCAGTAACTTTGCGGCATTTGCTAATTATGTTGAAAAAAAGCTCAACTTTGTAAAACCACTTAAATGTATTTGCACGACCTAAGTTTCGACTGCGCAGTCATCTTCAGCTGACTTGCAATATGCTTATATTTTTATTCGTCTGCCACTCCTTGATTACGTTTTTTCTCCAAATAATTGCAGACAAGGGTTCTAACTTTCTCGAATGGTAGCTCACGTAAATATGGGTCATGTTCGATAGGGGTCACTTTTCAGACCAGCTCACGCAATATTCCCCCTCGACTTTGTCGTGATGCGTGAATTACGGTGACACATCCTCTTCAGTGCCCAAGACAGCTAGAAAAACACTATGAAAAGCTTACGAGGAGCCATTTTAATCAAATATTCTCTGTTCATTTCTATATTTTTAAGCTCTAGGTGACGCCGACGGATTATGTCTCTTTCGATAATTACACTATGACTAACCCTTCGTTCGTACTCGAAACCGACGCAGGTCAATGAATAATTCATTTGAAATTGTTGGAGGTCGTCCTATAAGGTATTCACGGAACGGAAGTGTAGTTCTCAAAGTTGGCGGAACATGTCTCATCTTGTGCAATGGGGTCGTTTACCATATTGTTTTATTGCCGAATATGATAGAGTTTGTAAAATAAAAAGACCCGTAATTTTCCGTTTTGTGATCCGTCAGTTATTTATCCAGTTATAAGCGGCGACTAAAATGATGTTTTTAACCCTTTCGGAAAAGTGGGTGTGGTGTAACATCCGACGTATATCCACTTCGTCCAATCACAACTGAGCCCGAGAAGCTACTTCGCCTTATCGCAAAGGGGGGCTGACACGCAGCTGACTCTGCCAATCGAAGCGATTGCGGCAGGATCTGTACGAGTAGACCTTCCGAGAATCCCCCTCCACTCCCTTCCCTTCCTCTAAAAGCAGTCAAGGACGGGAGGAAAATGATGTCAATGTTATCACAGCAGCTTTTTCGGTGGGCGTCACCTTTTGCATATTTTAATTTTCGATTTATGAGTGAATGGTTGTGGTTAGAAGATTAATTTTTTCACTAAAATTCTTTTTTCGTTTCCATCTAACAATTTCGTGCAAAAAATTGCAATTTCGGTTCCGAGTAAACGCCCCCATTTCCCTCTAACGTCCGATGTCACAAGATGTCACAAATCTTAGATCTCGAATTCTTGTTGGGCTGACTAATTTTTTTTGGTTCGATGGGGTTAACAATGTATCACGAGACACTTCCTTTCTCACCCTACAAACAGTAAATCAGCCTTTCACGGTTTCTCAACTTCTTCCCTTTCCTCCTCCTCTCCTCTTCAGGTGTGATCGCACCACGATTGCAACTCTCGGACTAGGAAGAAACTCCACAACACATTTTTACTCTTCTTAAAAGCTCCACTGGTTCAGTCAGGAATATGATGAAAAACTTAACTCCGCCTATCGCTCACCTTTGATATCCCATTTAGGCCAGAACTGTTCATGAACCCACCGTTGTTGAAAGAGGGCTTATGAGGATGAAGTTAATGGTAGAATACTGAAAAATAGTCAATATCATCGTATTAGCGTGCAGGTGAATTTCCATTGCATTGCAAATTTGTACTATGTATAATATGTATAATAAGATTCGAGTGCATTAGACGAAAAATCATTCACAATTCATGGATATTCCAAGTGAATCGTCCCAAATGGCGTTAAAAGAAAATGAGAATTCACTATTATTACTGATTAATATTTCTAGTAAGAAATTATGTACGAAGGACTCTAACCGCAGTTAACGTAGAGAAAACAATTGTTTTATATATTAAAATTTCTTAAGTAAATGCTAGAAAAATTTTAATAATCAACGAAAATGCCAGCCAGGATTTGGCATTAAAAGTTTGGATCATATTGGTCTTATCTCTAAAAATGTTGTTTCTAGAAACCTTCAAGGATGCCTTTCACTTGACAAAGTGACGGATTAACGCGTTAGTCTTGGCTTTAGTAGACGCCACGCAATCACATCTCCTTCTAGAAGAATTCGTTACGGATAGCTTTAAGTGTATTGCAGAGCTTAAAGAAGGAAGGGGGAAAGAATCCGCAGGCTTTGTTTTTGGAAAAGCTTGCGCGGCGAATTCAATAATGCTTCTGTTGTGTGTGAGAGGTGGACATTTTTAGATATTGAAGGCTTTAAAAACTCTCAAAAAAAAGAATGAGGGGATGATTATTCTTTTGGAAGTTTGTAATAACACCAGATATCAACTTTTGACATATCTTTCACTTTTTAGTCTTTGCGAAAAGATCTTCGAGGGACGGCTCAAACATTGTTGGAGCTTTGTTGTTTTGAGGAATTTTTCGCTAGTGTTGGAATTCATTTGACTGTAACTTAAGGAGTACGAAATCTTCAACAGTTGTTTCTAACTTTAATAAGGGCAAATGTTTTTCCGAATATGAATGATATCGTTAACTAACTCTTACTTTTGGGGAAAATGAGCAAATGCCATGGAAGAGAGAAAAAGCTCTTGGTGGAACTTCTTGTTCTGATAATATTATTCCCCTTGCCAAAACATATAGATGGCGGAGTTTAGCACATATTTCATAATATTACGATGGTTCGTTGTTATTGTTAAAATAATTATTAATATTATCTGGCGATAAGAAATAATATTAGCTCCCAAGGCTGATGGTGGCACACTGTGAATTCGTATGGTATCTTCATAAAAGTTATTCTTTGTTTCGAATCGCCGAAGTTTCGATGACCAAATTAAGACGCGGAAAATGAAAGTGAGTGGCTGCGACAACATTAGTACGGTGAAATACATTCAAAGTATGACTGAAGCTGCAATATTAGCCCTTTTTAAGAACTAATCAAATTGCATATGTTATCTGTAATAACTAAAGATCAAGTGGTCATTGTATTTTCTGTATCATTGCTTCTTTGAGACGAATATATTTTATATTCCTCCTTCAAAGATTTTTAGAAATGTTCATCATTCTGAGTCACTTTTGCTTCTTGGACATAAAATCCAGAGGGAAGAGACCCATTGATGCTATCATGAGTAATCAAACTTGCGAATCATTGTTCCTTCCTTAAATACCACAGTCCATGTTCTCAAAATATTGGAATCCGCGAGACGGCGATTCCCACCCTGTTCCGAATTCTATCAAACTCTTTGCATAAAATGTTCAGCAGACAACTTCCTTTGCCCGCACGGTTTCTCTATTTAAGACATAATAATAAAGATTTTTGACCATGTGTGATGGTCTAAAAGAGTATTTCTTAATTAAAGTTAAATTAAATTTTTAGCACCGATGTGGTCATCATCTTTGAGGTAAATGTAGATTGTCCTTCAAATTATCGATACTCAATAACACTGCTACTTGGTGGGAGATCCGAGATCTCTTCCTCTAATGCAATGTAATAATGAAAGTGCTAAAACTGATGGGCATTGGCTATCATTAATTTCATTGTTTTTTTTGTTCGTGTTGTTGGGGACAGTGGAGCATCCAATCTAAATTATATTGAGTATCTATAGTCTATATTTGTTATCTTGATCAGTGTTTGACCATCTACTTCTGGCTGTTGATTGAAACTATCTAGTTTTTGACATTGATATGATATTTTCCATTAATAAAACTTAATTCGCGTTTTTTTATTTCGCAAGTTAAGTACGGGTAGTATTTACAAATACCAGTGAATCAGAGTAAACTTAAACTACAGGTGTTTTCTTATCTTAAGTGGGTACTTTTTTACCTTGAGTAACATTCCAATTTAATTTGTTTGGGGCATTTACATGAGTATTGATCATTAATTATTAATTATTATTTTCGTTTCAAATATTTAATTGAAATATTTAGAGGCTTGCCGACGAATAATCCAGGATATAGTGGAAAGAGCTCTTAATGAATTTTCATCGCTATTACCCAAGCTTCAGTCACAATAATCTGCGCTTCCGTTTTGTTTTCTCAATTTTACTGCCATGGAAGATGGAAGGGGTTTGATGTTTCATCCAAAAATTAATAAACCTAATCCTTCGTCGTCATGTTGGTGAGTATGCCTCCGACAATATTATTTCTACCTAAAAGTTTTCAATTTTCATATTCAAGGGCAAGAACAACCCACCTTCTCCATTGTTTCATTTCATGCACGAAGGTTGCCTTCATTGAAAGTGCTAGGAACTTGTTATGCAATGATGGATGGCATCAACGGTTTTAACATTCCTTCATGTAATTCATTTACTTATTGCTAAATCACTTTTTAATTTACATTTCCTCTCAAACTCACCACTACTAGCCTCAAAATCTAGCATGAGTTCGACACCGAGAACGACGCACGAAGGCAAATTATTTTTAACTCTTTTCAATTGTTGATACCAAAGGAAATATTGTTCACCTAGTTGTACGATGAAATCAAAAGTCAAGAAAAGTATCAATTTCTTATGTCCGGCAACCATTTTGGGTAGGATCAATAGCACATCTTTGGCACAGTATAGATACATCACTCAAATTGCTTTCAAAAATTCCAAAATTGATTATAAAGTCCCACCGACCCACCAACAATTAAAAATTGGGCGGACAATTTGTTGTGTTACTCCTGTGACTTATAGCATCCAGCAACTAAAAATTGGATGCATATTTTTGTCCAAGTTTTACATAATTTTATGTGTCGAGGCAAACCTGTCATTTTTTTACATTAAGAAGAAGGATATTTATTGTTAAAATTGTCTCTCACGCAGGATTATCAAAACTTTGTAGTCGGTTGAGATAAAACAGCAATCATCTTGTACTACAACTATTCTCTATCGGCGAAATTAATTTTTAGTTCTCGAAATTACACTAAGACAGGAAATGATCCCTTGAATAAAATTTCGACCATTTCCTCACGGCTTAGAAGTTGCTCTTCATCGGTTTATTTTTATCTTTTTGGAAAAATACATTAATATCCACTGGAGAATTAATCAATTAATTTATTATACGGGGTACTTCATGATCAATTATCTCTCTTGAGCCAGTAAGGAGATGAGGCGGGAAAATGGATTTTAAGGCTTTAAATGTCAAGAGTCTCGGGTTGGTGCGGTGGCTAGAATATGGCTGTCCTTATGTCCCGTGGGCCGCGGTGAGCCTCGGGTCATCCTGGTCGCGGGTTCAAATCCCGGCACTGCAGAGATTTTTCATTTCCCTGCCGTCCCCTGAGTGCTGTGTTGAGAGCACTTCGTACTCAGCACTCCATTCGTTGGATTGGATGTTCAACCGTGGAATACCCTTTCTTTCGTTAAATCAGGGTAATACCGACGCCAGGTTTCTCTACAATCTTCTTCTGTTCCCTGAAAAAACCCCACCTCACTCCAATCTCTCGCCTGTCCTAAATGACCTTAGCTGTTGGTCGTCTCCCTACAGTAACTAGCATTGCAACTTTATTTCAAATAGGATGAAGAAAATAGAGATATCCACGTCCCGTTAGCTGCCTAAAAATTAACCACTTAAAAATTTAAATTCTCTAACCCTTAATATATGTACCGGAGGTAACTCTCTCGAATTTTCTGAACGCTTTTATTGTTTTTTTTAGTTAGATCAAATCTTAAATGTGAGCTATAACCTTCATTTCTATACGCATAAAAATCATTACAGGTCTACAATTATTCATTAAATATCAGTCATTCATGCATGGAATTGTTTGACTGAGACATTCAAATGGTCAAGTATCATATGATACTCACTTTAATTGTTTATTCATTTCCCTGGATAAATATAACCAAATTATTATCTTTTGCGCAGCCTTATAGTAGAGGAACCTCGAATGGCGGTGGCTGAGACAGCATGGCTTTGATGGGACATATTGCTGAGGGAATAAATGAGGTCAAGGAGGGAGGAAGTTGTAAAAAAAAAGAAGTCGACGTCTACTATATCAAATATAGTGAATAAGGGAGTTTACTCGACTAATTTTAGTAAATTTATGATATTATTTTACCCCCGAAGTTAATTTATACTATATCCAGACTGTCATTTCATGGGTTTCTCCTTATTCTTCGAGATTATTGGCGTTTCGAGATTTTTGCTCATCTCTTTCTTTGCTTATTTCGTAATGTTACGAGATTGACTTATTATTGAAAACAATACTTTCAGTAACTTGTAGGGAACTATTTTTGAAAGAAGTACACTAAGAAAAATTGTAATCCGAGAGTTTAATCTTTTCAATCCCATACTTTCGATTCATTTAATTTCACCAAGTGAAGATTTTGAGCCAAACTGTTGGAAGAGAATCTCGGAAAGTCATCGATTAGAAGTTTGAAAGAATCGTGGCTCCCAGCTCACTTCCTCCATTTCGCCATTCCAGGGCGCCCTCATATCATCTCTATGCCGTCGGCGACTTTAAGGTTATTGCACCAGTTATCAAACATATACATCCCGGTGGAAATTTGATGCCCTTTTGGATCGATCACTGATACTGCAGACGTTTCGCTGATCTCCCTCGTTATGAAATTGATTGTGGTGCCCTCGATAGCTCACCCTGTACTTAAAGGGAGCGAGGTATCTAACGGGCGAAGCAGGAGCAGAAGCAGGATTGGTCCGCGCCCTTAAATGAGATTTCGTGCGCGGCAGCGCTTGATCTCCTCGTCTAATTGCCGGCATATTATTAAACGGATTCGCATTGAACAAAAGACGAGCAATAAGTGCTAGGGCGATTCCCTTGATGCGATCTAGGGTTCTGTGGAGTGGGAGGGGGGGGAGGGTTCTGGGAGGGGAAAGGGTGGAGGGCGGCCAGCTGACTCCCTCTTGCCTCTAACAGAGTAATTTCACCCGGGGCCTCTAATTCAGGACCGCAAGTGGTGGATCACCCGCCCACGCCTCTCCCGGGAACCTTCGGAAGCACCCTGGCTCCGAGGTCGGCCCCTCCCCCCGGTTCCCAGGGGGGCGGACGCGCAGCTGGTGCTCACACCCCCCCGCCCCCCCATCCAAGCTGGTGCCTCCCTCCCCCTCCTTCAACTCCCTCCGCGAACTCCTCCTAATCACTCTCGCGGTCGTAAATTAATCTCCAAACTAATTTTGTCTCCTCGGGAAAAGTGTATTATTAAAAAAAAACTTTTTATTATTTAATCCTGGTTCACACAGTTTTGGGGAGGGATCGGTGAAGGGATGAACGGGGGTGGGAAGAGCAAGGAGCGGGCCGAAATAGGGGTTAAAAAGAGCGGGGAGAGAACGGGTGGGGGAGGTAAAACGTTTTGAGTGAGATCTAATGGCTTCCGTCGAAGATTAATTTCTCGGAGGAATATGCCGCATGCGTGATGACATAATTGATGTCTCTTCCGCCCCCTTCCCTCGTCCGCCCCCCCCTCCCTCCATTCCCAGGAGACTTTTCACTCCGCCACACATCAACACCCAATCCCCATCGTCACGGCGTCCTTATATCCTTCTCGACGTGTCTTCTATTCCTTTCGGCTTTCCCTGTCATCAAATTTCGGTCGTTCAATCATTCCTCGATGGTTCATCGGCTTCACGACCTTTCCTTTTTTCCCAACTTATCGCTTTTCCTCTCCAATCGCTCAACTGTCTCTTCCTCTTTCTCTCGACGTTAGTTTTTTAATTTTTCCTTGAATTTTTCTTCTCTTTTGTTTTGCGTACCGTTTTTAACTTTTCTACTTCTCCAGAGTAAGATACCTGGAATGGCAACCTTCCTGGAACCTTGAATTGGAGTGATAATGTTATAAATTACATTTTTTAAATCGTGACCTGACTTATCATTCCAAATGCTATCATTGTATAAATGAAACATTTACATTAATTGAATAAGCATATTTTTGCCCGCGTAATCATTTGTGAACATTATTTAGTATTACAACTTTAAATACTGACGAACATCCATAGTCATCATGGTTTTACCATCTAGTCATGTTTGCCTCAGTATCCGCATCATTTGGGGTATCATAGCAGGAAAAAATATGTACATTTCGTGCTTCTAGTTCTCACTTGTATACCCTAAGGATCAAAGTTTGAGTTTTTTCTCTTAATCCTAGGTACTTTTGTCCTGTTTTTCCTCACATTCCCTCACTTGTGCTCAATGAACACTAGTGTGCTTTCCGCGGTCAATAATAAGAATTAGAGAGAACATCGAGATGAATTAGGAGTTTTCCTCTCCCTATAGACCCTGAACATAGGTATAATGAGTCTATTATGAAGTCATAGAGGGGTCATCACTGATGCACGTAAATAACAAACTTTCAGTGTTCTATTTTCTCTAAAAGTTAAAGGAACTGAGGTTTTCCAGCCACTTGAGTTATGTGAAGTAATCAGGTTGTTGTGATGGCTAGAATACTTGCATCTTATTCCAAGGGAAGGTGCTTAATCCCGATATGGGAAGAGATTTTTCTCGGAGGAATTCCTACCCGTAGCTGAGTTCCTTCTAGAGAGTATTCCATTGCCCCGCCCGTTGGATTGGACGCTAAGCCGTGGATGCTTCTCCGTTAAAGAGCAGTCGATTTCGGGTTTCTCTTTGCCTTTCCTCCATTCCTATCAAATCCCACCTAAGCGATCCCAACAAAAACAATTTAGTTGGCGAAAATGATCCAGATCTGACCCCCGAATGACTTCTTCGAGAGAGTTAGAAAAGTTGGTTTCCGAATGTCCTTCTTTCCTTGCACAATAAGGGATATGTATTGTTTTAGTTATATAGGTAGTTGCATGTTGGTATAAGGACTTTAAGCCAAATCAACTAACAGCATGATTGTGCATGTTTCCTTTCAGTATTTTTTAAAAATTGTGTTGCTTTTACTAGTATATAGTAACTAATCCTTTTAAGCACGTCTGATAAAGCACGTCTGAGTGGTGGCACTGGTCACCTTCACCGCGATTGGAAGGAATTTTGGTGATAGATGAGATGACCCGTGCCGCATACTTCCGTGGAATCAGGTCGAGGCAGGCATGGGCTGTTTATCGGCCTCTCGGATGTGCTGGACACTGCTTTCTCGGCGACACCTTGCCTCTCGCCCCGTCTGGTCACCGGAGGCGGTTTCCCTAGGGCCGAGAGTGGTCAATAGAGCTCAGGACCTGTCACCCATGGACTAGGGTGAGGGCAGGAAAATGGATGGAGAAAACGAGGAAGTGCCGGAGATGGTCGGTGAGAAGGAGGAGAGGGTTGATTGAAGAAATAAAGAGTGAATGGAACGGAGAAAGAACAGTTTGAACAAAGCGTATAGAGTGCCTTCTATAATTTTCTTGTCGTTGAATCCAGCTATAAATTATGCTAAAATTTCTAACCCTATCAATATGATATGATAAAATATTTGTTTCTAAATTACTTTGCATCGTTGAATGTATGGTAAAAACGAATTATGTATAAACTTATCAATTGCTCATGGGTTAATACAACAAAATCTTTCACATACATACTGTCTGTGTAACTGTTAGTTTACATTAGACATTACATTTTCATTCCTGTAAACTTCCCTCGCCTCTATAATGACTTGCTCAACCCTATTGGGTAACTAGTATTTTTGACAGTAAATTGCATATTCCTGAACCTTTTATTCGACAGTTTTTCGAAACGTATGGTATATCTTACATACAGATCACTGTGTGAATGAACTCAACCGTAATTCAAGCAACAGACTATCGTTTAAAAAATGTATTCATCATTCATGAAAGGTTAAACTGTGAAATTCCACAATAGGTTTTAATATATTACGACCATGGTTTCGACGGTCACCGTCATGTACGCAATGCACATCTGCGGCCACTTACACAAGTTGAGGCTGCCCAGGGGGAGGTTAGCCCGGCCCGTAAGGGTGTGGAGGGGGAAAGGGGTTGGGAAGGGGTGAGTTGGCTGTGGGTTGAGTGTGAGCCATTGGTCGGAATGAGGAAAAGGGTGGAATGTGGGAGCTTGATGGAAGTAGAGCCTTCAGAGATAACTGGGGGTGCGTGGTGGGTGCAGGGGAAAACAGAGATGAGGGTGTGGGGAACGGAGAGAGGTCGAGGGGGGGAGCGGGAGGCATGCTAAGGGTCTTGGATAATTTCACAATGACATCTTTCCAAATCTCGACTTTCTCGTGAGCGTCAAGCCTTTTCTTTCAAAGTGAAAATTTTCCGGGGTCAAATCAGTTTCATGACCTATGTGCAAAAGATAGCTAGCGAAGTTTGAGTTCGAATTTTATGATTAAAACATGCTTAAGGTTCTACATCTACATCTACACGATACTTTGCAAGCCACTGCGAGGGTGTGTGGCAGGGGGTGAAGAACACCAAGCATGCACTACTAACATGCAAACAAGCAACTATAGGGTCTCAAAGGGTTCTAATACGTACTGCAATTTTATCTCAGGGGCATATCATGAAATATACAAACATAAACAGGATATAATAAACGTATTTATCAAAATTGAAAAAATATAGATGAAAGTAATATTTAAAAAAAAGAAATACATTTGAAATATACTTATAAACTGAACTGTAACGAGGAAATTGAGAGAGTTTGCACGAAATATTTTAAATTCTCTTATAATCATTGCAGAGAAAGGAAGAATCACAATTAACGTGAATAAGCAAAATTTACGTCTCACTTCTGAAATTAAAAGCTATATACATTCTGTATAAGATTGAAACAGATAGGTATCATTGTATTTTCATAAAATAACCACATTAAATGCGTAAATTTATTACGCTACAATAATTCCAATTCATTGTAGTAATAATATCACTTAGTATACCTTAAACCACTCCAAAAGATATGGTTTGATCATGTAAGTAGCTAAATGATCAAATTATCTGCCTTCTTCTCTCCTTCACATAGTGGGAAATCAAACAGAGAATTTTTGCATTTGTGTATGTTAATATGTGCATATACTTTGTGGAAGTTAATTTTAACTGTCTCAATTGGGAAATTCTGATCATCTTACTAAAATATTTCAAACCTTTAGTAATGGAGAGAATAATATATTCAAAACACCAAAATATATTGTTACGCAAGGATATTTAAAAAAACTCAAAATATTTAGATGCTCATTTTATCTTACATGTCTCTCTGGTTAACTTTTTTTCACTACTATCGGCAATTACTCCGAGACTTTTTGCAACCCGCATCATTACGTGAGTATAACATTTAATCTATACACAAGAATTCCATTTCTAAGTTCGTTTTTAACGATTTTAATTTGACTGGATACACGTTCTTCTTCTGGATTATAGCGAGGAACGCTATTAGAGAATAGGCAAAATTGCTGAATTTTTTGAAAGAATTATCACCTGAACTATCTCCGTAACGTGGATTTCCACTATACAGAGCCTTAGTCTCACGTAGCTTCATTCCAGCTCACTCGAGATAACAACGCATCATCTTTTATGAGTGATTTCCCGAACTGAAGGAAATGCCTTTTCACTGGATGCAAACATTTTGATAACTTAATGCATAATATATTAAAATGAATAATATTGTCCGGAAGTCTACGTTGGAGATTTTTAATGGGCCCAAGCTCAAATGATATACTCTTCTGTCGTATACTGTTCTTCTTCATCTGAGACAGTAGCATGTGATTTTTCACGGTACTGTTCATAACCCATAAAACTCCATTCGGATTCATGAAATTCTCAATAAAAGCAGTTTTGCATATTTTGGTCCCTGGAATTAGTAAACTTGAATGAAAGGAAACAAAGAGATGAAATAAATCAATAAGTAATATTGTGGAAGCTTGTATCCGGGATTAAAATTTCTTATTTACCATTAGCACTTCATTAAAAATATGTTTTAAAAACAAAGGCATAGAAGGAAAGAATCAAGTGAGGACCCCGCAGTTGAGAATCAGAATGAAGAAAGGAGTGAGACAGGGTCGTGCACTGTCTCTCATGCAATTCAATATTTATATCGATAAAGCCATCGATAAATTCAAAGACAAGTCTTCGGTGGGGAATATGCATGGGGAGAAAAACAGCATCCTGCGATTCGCCGACGATAGTCGTGGCAGAATCAGTAGGGGTTTCAAGCAGATACCAGAAAACATGGGAAGTACAATGGTTAGATACCATGTGATTATCTATAAAAAGAGAACTGAGGTAAAATAGAGACCAAGGATAACAAAAGGGTATGAACGTGAAGAGCATTGCTCTTTGGAAAGCCGAGTAACCAGCGACGGACGATGCAAGAAAGCACTCGTAAATAATTGAATTGACCAGGCAGAAAGGGTATTTCAGTAAAGGAAGAATCTACTTACAGCTGGTATAAGTGTAGAGTTTAGGAAACAATTCATTAGAAGATGCATAGAATCTGCACCCAGTCAAATGAGTATCAAGCATGAAAATTTTTTGGAAATTTCTCGTAGCATGTTTTTTGGTAACTGCATTTATCAAAGGATAGTTTCAACTTGGTGATGAAAAGACTCGATGGCGATGAAATAATATACTGCACACGATCAAGAGTATTGTCATCTTCATCATTGGTCATCAATATTCAGATCGGTTTGACGCAGCTATCCACTGAGTTCTTATATCGTTTAATCTCTTCATAGTTCCGTATTTCTTATCTTTCACATCCTTCATCACTTGTTCCACATATCTCAATTTATCAAGAGTATGTGTTATTGAAAGGAGAATAACGGGTTTCTCCAAGAATATTCAAATTAATGGAATACTATACATTACCGAATTACTGAGGGTTATTGAAGGAAGCTTTTACTTGCTAGCAATTATTTTCTGAGATGATATAGTTTTGTAATATTAGTTCATCCTCAACTCCTTACCGTTCTTTTTGGTAGGCCAAGGATCCTTGTTGCTCTGATATATCTGACGACGATAGACGTGTATAAATATAAACCATTGTACGGGATTGATGGTTTCAAAAAGTAACCTCATACATATTTTTTATGTAAAATGTCTTCCTAAAGTCTTGATTTTTCTGGTTCTAGCAGTAGAAGGAAATGTAGGTATAGCTAACGGAATCTTCGAGCCTTAATATTTGCTGTTTTTCATAATTTTATTAATTTATTTAATAGTAATTTTAGCTTGTTATCCTTTCAGTTTATAAGTCCTTCAAATACCTGTAGTATTTGAAAGACAACATTAGCTTTATTCGTACCCGATATTTTATTTACGGAGAAAACAGTTCTTAGGCTAATGCCATATTCTTATACTAAAAATTCTTGCCTAAAATCCCTTTCTAAGACGTTATATATTGGATTATGAAATTGGATATTTGGATCAGAGACTCGTTTTAGATGGTATCATGTCAGACACAATCTCAGTTATATCGGGAGTTCACCAGGGTAGCGTAATAGGTCCGCGTTTACTTATTTTATGCATCAACATTTTGGGTAACGTAGTTAGTAGGAAACTGCTTAGCAAGGATTTAGACGCAATTAAAGAGTGGTGCTATAAATGGCAGTTTAACCGAAACCTTAAAAATAGTGTAGCTATTAATTTCTGGAATATGAATATTTCATTAGAGCGATACTATACTATTAGTAAAATAGCATTTAGAAATATTGAGTCCATAAGGCACTTAGATGTTACAAATACTATTATATCCTTTCCTTTATCTATTATTCCGTTTTTAATCGTATTGATTTAATCGTTATTGCTACAAAATTTCGATGCTCACTTTCAGTATGCAATAGAGTTTAATGAAAATTTATATATTTTACCTTTGCGGGTTACAATGACTTATCATTCTCTTGATTTGATTAGAAGAGAGAGTACAGGTGAGAACACTGCTCCTTAAAGCACATTCTTAAAATTAGTGTCAAGAATAACTTTTAATAACGCCCAAATTTTATTGTTAGGTCTTGTCCACAGTGACTTGAGTGATTAGTGATAAGTGTGGAGTCATAGCGTTTCGTGTCGGTGTTTTAGGAGCAGCATTCACTGAAATTGAAACTGGAATTATATTTGGCTCCTCCTTCTACCGATGAAAATGTAAATGATTGCAATTTCATTACCCTTATCTCATATGTGGTGGCTGCATGGGGTAGTTACGGATGACCAACGGACATGTAGGCGTGGTCGTCGAGGGCAGAGCTCACCAAGCACCAAATCCATCCGCCAAACCCAACCGCTGCTGCTAGGCTTCACATTCGCCACTCGCTCCTCACAGCCCCACAGTGGCGTCTTAGCAAGATCTACCTTGGATAAAATCGCTCAACTGGGATGTAGTTGGCCTTTGAAACCATTCCTATATTTCAACCCGGGACCTTCGGTCAGCACCCCATTCGGCTGTCATTCTGTCGTAATTACAGGATCATCTACATCTACACGATACCCTGCAAGCCACCGTGAGGGTGTATGGCAGGGGGTGAAGATCACCAAGCATGCACTACTAACATGCGAACAAACAACTATAGGGTCTCACGCAACTAGATTGTTAGTATCTATAGTATTTAAGGGAATAATACTTAAATCATGCACTACAGACTACTCTAAAATATTTACCCTACTTATCCCTTTGCTATGCTGCCTGTTCTGTTCTCTTATAGTACGGGGGAAAAAATGCCATTTTGATCAATGGTGCACAGATAATCAGTGCTTATTCGTCATGTTAATCAATAATAGGAGATTTTACGAATGAAAATAAAAATATTTTGAACATTTTTTGCCCAGTTTCTCGCTTTGCCGATGAAATCTAACAGCTTGTTAATGGAAATGAGAATTTCGCACCTGTCTTCAGTTGAGACTCGTAATTTTCATTTCCTGTTCGTCTTGCTTCAGCTCCTGAGGGAGGTGTGCTCGAAGGATTCGATTTACTTCCTTTCTGATGGAGGCGAGGCACGGGAAAGACTTCCGGGGTGGAAAAATTGAGCGAGGGAGGAGTGGAGGATTGTAATGAATCGCTCCACCCCCCCCCCCCCCCCCCCCCCTCGAGAGTCCGCCACCCGTCGAACAAAAGCCGTTCGATTCGGGCGCCCTCGGTCGGATCACCCCGAAGCTGTCCGCGCCTCCCTCCCTCGCTCGCCGTCCGTCTTGCTGACATCCAGTTCAATCCACACCACCTCGGAATTCCCATCTTCGCTCCCCCCTCCCGCACCCTCTCCGCCACTAACCCGTCACCCGCGCCCCACCCCTCTAGTCAGCCTGCGTGGTGTCGGTGGTCAGTCGAGAGGGAATGAATCACACGGGCGTCCTATGCCCCCCTCGGGATGCATCCAGGGTCGACCCCTCGGAGCCGTTGCATCCGCGGCGAATGCTGGGAGTGAGGCAGGCCTCTTGGCGGTTAGCGCTCGCCCTGGGGAGACGGGGTCACGAGAGGGGACGCTCGGCGCGCCGCCTGGCGTCTGTGGGCAACTTCCGGGTGTGATGGCAGGGGGGGACACACAGATTGCTTGGACGGGATCGGAACCCCATTGACCGTCCTGATGAGCGGCGAGGGAGGAGCTCAATCCCCTACCTCTCTTTCTCTGCCCTTTGGCAACCACCCCCGAGGTCTTAACCGTGATCCCTTGGTGGGAGGCTGAGGGCTGTTGATGCCAGTCCACGGATACCCATTTCTATGTGAGGTCAGCCATATAACATATCCTGGCATTCTGGGGGGCGACTGAGCGAAATATATGGCCATTTGTCTCGTCTTGGACTCGAGCCGATGAAGGAAGTTGGGGGGAGACAAATTGCCCTTTCTTCCCCTAATGAGCTCACCCAAGGGTTTTTGCGTGACGAAACGACTGAGGGTTTGCTTGAAGTTGACGCAATTTGCTCAGCGTTCTGTTCGTAATTCTCACAACGGATTGCCTGGCACGTGTTTGAGGTGTCTGACGCTATGCCGTAGATGGCGGTCACAGTGCCATGGCAACTATACATTCAGGATTTTCTTACGTTCTGCCTAAGTGCCAATCTTATTAAAATAGAACTCTTCGATTCTTCTCAACCATTAAATTTTTTTGAGGTTACTTGTCAGAAATCAACGAGCCTTTGGTATGTTTTGTTTTTGTATTTAGCTGTACCCGGCCTAGCGTTGCTGTGACTCAGCCTGGTTACATTAAAAAGAAAGAAAAAAGGAAGTACACATTTCTAATATGTTTGATTTCACAATGCTTGTGTGTGTAAAATATTTTCTTTTGTTCCATTGACGGTGCAGATATAGAGATTGTAAGTTTACTTGAAAATATAATTGTCCATGACAACATATAATTGTCCGTGTGAGAAATAATCCGTGTCTAGATCTAAACCGCGAAATTCTAGCGATTGGCCCCGAGCATTGTTGATGGTGATTGCAATCGCCAATCGAATTGGGAATTGCACTCTCTGAAATTAAAATGGCATATCTTTTGGAATCATAGGAATGCGAGGAATTAGGACATCTTCACCTTTGAAAGGTCCTGTCGAGATTGTTGCTTCTACAACGTTACTCATTATTTTTTTTACTGCTAGCCGCGTGTCGTTGCAAAGATTTAGATTGTTGATATTTCGCAACATGATGATTGGTACGCCGATTTTCAATTGCAGTACGTGCGGTGCCATCCCTGGAAGATCGAGTGAATTCTAAAATTCTCTTACATGATTAACCGCTTCATCTGCTTCCACAACAGTGTCGACGGACTTGAATGTAACTACCTCGCTTTGAACGTCAGACTGAACAATACTGTTAATTTCGCAGATGTCTTTGTTCTTGGCGGCAAGATTAACTCCTTCACTCAGCCAATGGTGATTCTTATAAATGGTTTTTAAATTAGGAAATACTCTTTCAACCAATTCTTCTTTTGACGTCACTAAGTTGCAGAGGTTATGAGGCAGTGAAGTTCGTCCTGAGGTCAGATCAACCGGCACCTTTCCGTTCCCAATTTCCCGCAATTGATGTGAAAAATATCTCAGCTGTTCGATCGTTTTGCAGCAGAACACGCATATTTATAGTTTATTTCAATGTCTTTACGTGTCGCAAAAAAGTAGAGTATATCAGGCAAGCATTTATTTTACCCGCTGGTGTCGATCGAGGAATTACAGGGAATGTTTGCCTGAAATCTCCTGTGCAATAATGCGTTCCCAAATGTCTGATGTTTCCACTTAAATCTTGCAATGTACGATCAGGAGCCACGAGCGATTTTTTGTGTGCCATTGTGCATTCATCTCAAGCAATAAGTTTGCATTTCTGCGATACTTTTCCTATGCCGGATGCTTTGGAAATGTTGCACGTGGCAGTTTCAATGAATTGCATGTTCAATGGCAATTTCAATGCGGAATGAGCTATTCCTCCACCTCATCTACATCTACACGATACCCTGCAAGTCACCGCGAGGGTGTGTGGCAGGGATTGAAGATCACCAAGCGTACTCTACCGGCATGCAAACAAGCAACTATAGGGTCTCATGCAACTAGATTGTTAGTATCTATAGCATTTAAGGGATTAATACATGCACCATATACTACAAAATACTCTAAAATATTTCCCTTACCTATCCCTGTGCTATAATGCTGCCTATTCTGTTCTATTATAGTACGGGGGAAAAATGCCATTTTGAATCTATCACTACGACAATACGAATCTATCTCTCTAATATTATTTATCTGGTCAAATCTAGCATAATACGCTATTTTTTTAATATGTGCCCAACATCTTCAGTAAAGCTATCGGATTGGAATTACTCTAATAGATTAAATCTGTACCTTAACCTACGCTCTGACAATGATTCCCACCCTAATTCTTGTATTAATTCTGAAACACTACTCAACCTATCGTAACACCTTTTAACGAACCTAGCTGCTCTACGCTGCACACTGTCTAGTTCTCTGATCAACCTAATTCATTCGGATCCCATACACTGGCTGCATACTCAAGGTGGGGCATAAATAGAGAAAGGTAACAACGCTCTTTCGTCTTCTTATCACATTTCCCAAGCACTCTTTTTATAAATCCTAGCTTTCTCTTCGCTCGGCCGCATATTTCCCGGGTGTGTCTTCCCCACGATAAATCTTTAGTGATTGTTACTCCTAAATACTTTATCGTAACAACGCTTTCGATCTTCGTGTTACTAATTTTATAGGATCGCTTTATCGAATTATTCCTCCTCCAAAAATTGAATGCTACACACTTTTTAAGGTTGAGTTCTAACTGCCATTTGTCGCACCACTCTTGAATTGCATCTAAATCCTTGCTAAGCGATTTCTCGTCTTCTTCTTTTGATACACCCCTGTACACTACCGCATCGTCTGCAAAAAGTCTACGATTACTACTAACTACGGCACCCAAATCGTTTATGTATAAAAGAAATAGAAGCGGACCTACTACGCTACCCTGGGGAACTCCCGACGTGACTTTGATTTCGTCCAACATGATACCATCTATGACAACCCTACCCGGTAGCAATGTCGCAGCTATTCCGGACGACGCAAGATGTATGTGATTCTGGGATCGAATACTGTTTGTACGAATACTGTTACTGTTTGAATCAAGTTCCAGGACACGCTTCAGTCATGGTGCCGATGAGGACATGTCCGCGCAAACTATAATCATCAGCTGGGTTCTACCGGAATGCAATGCGGTTGCAATCGCGTTATTGCCGAGAATGGAGTCGAATTTGACGCTGATCTAATGTTTCTCGTTGACGTTTCTCAGCCGTTCTCAGCCTGTCGCGTTCACTCTGTTGATAACGAAGCAGATCTAAAGCTGCAGAATGCGATCGCCGGGCTCGCTACCTTGCATCATGAAGTCTGGCTACACGTCCCTCGGATGCCGACTCCATTCTCCGCTATTTCGCTCGTTTGCTGCTGCTGCTGCCCATTCATCCTCGGTTAGATTTGCAACTAACTACTCCTCACACTGTTTTCGCTCCGCGAGTGCGATGACCTAAGTTTTTGATTCTTCTGCGAGGTACTTTGGTGAAATGATGTAGATCTAATGAACTGAAAAATAAGGAAGAAAGTAAAAACAAAAACAGATAAAATTGAAAAACATAAAAAAGGAAAAAAAACTAGAATAAAAAACAAAGTGAAAACAAAAAAAAAATACTAACGAAATATTTCAATTCAAACGAAGATTAATCAACACAGCTCAATTCCATCGTATAGGAAAATGAAATATTTCAATTGGCCGGAAACAATCACAACAAATCACTGAAAAATAAGAAAAAATCACAGAAAGGAAAAAACGATATTTTATAAAAAATATTTAAATTTATTAGTAATAATTTTAATTTTTAATCGAAAAAATTATAAACGAAATAATTTGATTGAAAAAAAGAGAAATGAAAAAAATCGACACTGCTCAATTCTTAGCTGTCTATCCAAGTCATGGGGTATCAGAGCCATCCATCTCGACTCAACTTTCAAATAGGGTCCAGGATTTCACTAAAAATCTGCACTACCACTTTTCTTTGAACTCATTGGACGGATAGTGACTATTATATGACCAAATATGTGATCGATTTCCTTTCAGTCATATTGTTAGTTAACTTGAAAAACAGAGGGATTTACCTGTGTTAAACCAGTGAGACAAAAGCCATCACTCATGTAAAGAAAGAAAATTTGAGTTGAGTCAAAGGAAATGAGCCTACTCACACTATCGTGATTTGGCTTTTCCTTCTGTCATTGCTGATAATAGATAATGCACTCTTTTTCTGTCCTGTGTGGGGAAACTCTGGGGTCGTTCGCAGTCTGCTCCAAACTTTTTGGTCGAAAAACGTGTTAGGTGGTAATTGAATTCCAGCAATAAAGTCTGAATCCGTTAAACGGTTACGTATGCATAATGATGTACATATATGCGGCAGCAACATATAACGAGTCACAAGTGAGATGGAAAAGCAGAGGACTTGCTGGAATAAAACTCTCTCTCTCACGTTTCCACGTGTCCATTCATATTGTTGCACGTCAACCTAACGCAGTCAAAGTTTTCTTTACAGAGTAATTCTTCCATCAGCCACGTTCGGTGGACAGAAATTAATGGAGGTTTGCTGGCTTATTTAATTTACTGACAGATAAAATAGTAGCTAACATTGGGAGACCAATTTGGAGGATAAATACTGGGAAAAAAACCTATTTCTAATCATCTCGTACAATACTGATTTCGACTTCATGAGAAGTAAACGGTCTACGGTTTACGGTCCAACCTGTTACATGTTTAGCAAAAGCCAAACCTAACATTGTACAAACGGTGTTTTATCTACATGGGTCCAAAATTTTTATTTGTTTGCCTCAAACAATCTATAAAGCATGTAAAATCTTTTCTGAAGCAGGTTAAACTTTGGCTGTTGACTGCAAGCAATTTGGTACAGAAATCGCTGTAACAAGCTTTTGGGAGACCTTGTGTTTAGTATGAATAAAACTCTAGTAATAATACCTATTTGTTATACCTCTAGTTTGTGCCAATTTTTTGCCACATCAAATTAAATCGACCAAATCGTATTAAAACGTTCTTAAGCTGGTTAACCTCTGGTTGCTGAATATTTTTATTTACTAACTTTGATACTGTCACATCTGCAGTGATCATTTTGTTGTGTGTATTGCATTCTGACCTTGAGGTGCCCCCAAAAAACAGGCAAATGCCTAAGGGGTAACCTAAAGCTCCTGTCAACTACTTTTTTTGCAAGTGATTATGTAATTCTGGATCATGTTTAAAGGGGCAATGAAATAATAATTATTAAAAAGATGACTAGCATGATCATGGAAGAAGGCGGGATGACGCACGTTCATGTTGCTCGGATGATAACTATTATGATAACTTTGATGATTTTCTAGCTAATCAGATGCCACTCTGCCCTTAATGGTCAGCGGACGATTCCGCATTAAATGCTTCCCGTGTCATACAACATCCGTGACGGGATTTGGACTCTCTCAGAAGCGACAGCGATAGAGTGACGTCGTGAAAGACGACTGGTTCACCCTCTCCTCATCCCCATGACCGGAATTTTTCAACGTTGAACGCGACGAGAGCGTTGAAGAAATCTGACACGTATGCTTTCGGATCTCACGTTCATTTTTTTTTCAAACGACGACACGTAACTCGGAATGGGATTTCTCTCTCCTCTCGACGGTTTGACCCTCGTCATTAGAGCGCCACCTCGACACGCCGGGGTTATTTGTATCACATTAAGTTCCCTGCGTGATATCCTCGCTCCCGAAACTCTCCCCCGGTCCCTCCCCCCTAACCCTGCCAACCCCTCCTCCTACGCCGCGCACCCTCTCCGTCGCGACCGCAAAACTTGGCCGGTTACCATGTGACGGGTATCAACTTGGGGTGGGCCTTGGGGGGGTTGTGAAGGAAGAAGCCCTGTGGGAAGGAGGGCCCTCTCTTGTTATCCGCCTTTCCTTCTGCGGGGCGATCAATCATCGGCCTCTCAATGAGAGGGCGGTGATTACGGCGGGTTCGGGGGGTGCTTCCCACCCCCAGGTGATGGGGTGAGCGGCGAGGGAGCGTTTCGGAGATTTTACATGGGGTGGTCGGGATCCCATGGGTCCTTTCGAGCCTCCATCCAGCGCCTTATTCCCGTCCCTCGTGATCGAGTGCGCTCCCTCGCCCTCTTTTGTTCGGGAGGCATCGCCCAGGAGATTGCCGGGAGGGAAGGTCCAACCCCCACCTTGTCGTCGCCCCCTCCCAACGCTCTCCGAATCGTCGGAATTGCTCGCCATTAGCGGCCTCGGGTCTAACGACCGTTGGCGCCCCTTGGCGCCGCGACGGATCCCTCCTTCTCCGGCAGCCACCCTTCAGCACTTGCCAATCACGCCGCTCACCTTCCGTTTCATTCGCCAGCGGCAATCACTGGGTTCACGTCACGGAAGTGAGAGAAGATAGACGTAAAAGGGAGAGGAATACATTTCACGGAACAAGTATTTTTTAATCAGTGATTCTCTCTCTGATCACTCGAGTGATCAGAGAGAGAATCAGAGTGATTGGCATGTCAGATTCTTGCGAGGGATGGATATCAACCCTCACATTTGACGCCGTCCGATGATCAAAGTCTCCAAACCAATATGTTTTTCACGAAGAGCGAACATTAATTCAGGTTAAAATACTTAAGAAAAATAGCTTAACACATCACCTACAAGGGCTGATCTGCTGTATAAACTGAATTTATACGACAAATGCTGCAAAATTGGAATATATGTGATTTAATACGTGCGCAATACTATGCCGATATGGACATTTTTCGAAATTTTAAAATTTATTATGCAGAAATGAACTAATAGCAAAGCAGTTCATTTCGCGAAATCTTGGGATGATTTAATTCATTTTATTTATTAGTTATTTAATATCAATTTTAGTCGTACGTAGCCTTTTAATATTTGGCCTAAGATTCGACGGTACAATCTCACTATCGTTCATAGTAAGTGTATTATTTTTACAGTAGTGGAATCCAAAGTTAAGTCACCGTATTACATAATAGTTCTTATGAAATATTGTGTTAAAGCTAGTAGATAAATAGATTGGGAGAACTTAGCAAGTGATGCACATTTCTCTAGCTTTCCTGGCTTTGCGACTAATTTCGTTCCTTATTCTTTTGTAGCTAAATTGGTCTTCTACAGTTTTCGTATTCTTGTCTTTCTTCTTTCTTCAATCAGGTCTGACTTCTTTTGTGGTTCATGACTTCTTCTTAACAACTTGGCTAAAGATGATCGAGAGTCAGTAATTTTTCTTTCACGCAGTTCTTATTGTGGAAACGGCATGATATTTAATTCTTATTCCTTGAGTGCAGACCAAATATTTTCCTCAAATCCTTTAGCTGGGTAAAAATTGCTGGGCACGATGCATCTTGAGATTATTCTCTAAAGCTAATTATTGAAGCCATACAGTTCAGTAATTTTTTATTTCTTCTAAAAAAAATATTTTAGTACGTTTATCTAAACTAATCATAAGTATGTAATCTTAAAAGTATCAGCTATCTTCTAGACCACAAAACATCATAAAATATCAATCACTTTATTTTTCGCAACTAGAAACGTAACTTCAATTACGATATGTTAGCACTTGTGTCTTAAGCTTTTATTAACTTTTATTCTGAACTCTTTCTTTAGAAAAGCTGCAGCGATGTATGTTCACATGTGAAATTAAAGATTAACAATGTAAACTGTAACTATTTAAAAATATTGAATAGTAATTGAATACAACTAGTGTATTTGACAAGGAGGAAGAAACTAGTATCCTCAAATGTCTTCCAATTATTTATCTGAGAACTAAAAAAAACAGTGTCTTTGTGCCTTTATTATACCAGTTGTCGGTTGAAAGTGTGAAAAATCTCTTTTTTTCTTCCAGAATTGTTGAGTATCCCGTCTCCCAGCTATCGTCAACGTGAGACCGCGGGGTCGGAAAGGGAAGAACTTAAGATGGCGGTGCAGAACAGCGCTGGGCGAAGGCTGAAGGCGTGAGGATCCCTCTTGCTTTCGCTGTGCAAGAAATCCGTGTAGTGGTTGGGGCGGCGTCAGCGAGATGGATGGGACGACGAAGTGAAGTAGTTTGGCTCGCCACCACCGAAATGGGAAGCCCGGGGTTTAATTGTTGCCACCCAATTACCAGGATGAGTCCCTGCCATTAGCTCCCTCCCCCCCCCATCCCTTCCCCCGTCCCTTCTCGCCCGAGACGCGGGGGGAGTCAAGTGGGGGGCATCCTTCAAGCCGTCGCCCTTCCCCAGCCTTGTTCTTCTGCCACGAGTTCCCGCGCCCCCTCTCCGCCCGAAACAAGCCCAATTTCACGGCGTGTGTGTAGCAAGGCTCTCCCCCCGCCGTCAACCTCCCCTGCCTACCCCAAGCCTGAACGCCGTGTGCCTTGGTGTACTTCCTCCTTCCTTCGGACAGTCCTGGACGCGCTGACGGAAGAGGGAGCTCGAATTTTCATTCCTGGGCGGTTGTCGTTCGTTGTCCAGCGGAGGAGGATCTACCAGAGGAACGTAGGCCTGCACTGTCAAGCCGTCGTTCCAGGAACTCAGATCATCTCGGGGTCCACAGGGTGAGATAAGGTAGGAGTCCACATTTTTTTCCAACAGAGCACAGCTCATGAAGTCACGCAGTTTCATATTTACGATACTTGTTGCCATAACTGCAAAGATTTCCACATTTTCCTTTACTCTCCGAAAGATCATATGCTCAGAAAAGTACTACAGAATTACCCATAATGACATTCTGTACAACCTTCATAACTTCTTTTCACGGAATTGAAAACTAAGGAATGGATAATATTTACCATTTAAAAGTGAGGCAAGTAATGAACTTTGTTACACATCATACATGGTTTAGTGTGTAGATTTATATTTAGTACGCGGAAATACCGCGTAGATAATTTTACTAAACTATCAACCGCCTTGCTAGTTTCAGAATAACATGTGTGGGTGGTACTTGAAGCTTTTTGTGATCAATCTTAAAATATATCTCAATCTCAGACTCAACCTCTTCCTGAACTTCTGAACTCTTATCAAAAGATGCTTCCCGGGAGCAAGGCCTACGTCGTGAGAAAGGGTTCTTTCCATTGACTCACCATAATCATATCTTTCATAAATTTTTAACGGCAGTTCTTTGAGTCACATGAACTTAATACATTGGCAATAAAGCGACCAAAGATGAAGTGACACAGAGCTCGACCCGGTGAAGTCTAGTAATTTGCAACTACTGGATGGAGGTGGACAGATTGAGAAAAACGATATCAGAACTAAAATAAAACAATCATTACGTTGTAAATGACACCATAGTACTATGATCGTGGGGCGACATGACACCCGAACTGGCGATCTCTTGTGGAACGATAACACAGTATGTGAAGAATTCTGTCAATTTATCTAAAGAAAGGTTGAAAAGAATCAATAAAGATTAAATTTTTATCTTGAAAACATCCGAGAAAAATGTTTCGAAACCCTACCATTGTCATAGTTGGGTAACAAAGTATAAATATTGTAGAGAAGAAGTGAGTTTTGAGTCTTCCGACTAAAAATACCCGAGAAAAGGTATGACTGGCTGAATACATTGATAATATTCATGACATTCATAGCTCGCGAGCTAGCCGCGAAAAATTTAGCGGAGTTACTCGCTGGATTGCACGATAGCAAGATATCTCACAGAAAAAAATCATTCGCCTTGACCGGGACTCAAACCCGGACCCCACAGAGAAAGAGGACATCTTGGTGGCTCAACTGGTAGAGCACCTGGCTGGGTTCGAGTTCCAGCTCACTATCGATTACATTCATGCTAGTAAATCATCGAAGAAAGTTCTTGTTTTGACAAATATATTATTAGGAACTATGAAATAATGTAAGCCTTTGTAACGATGTGTGGAAGACATACGAGATCTTATCGCATATCTCTTGTCATGATTGAGCAGTCTGAATCAATTAACAGATTTTTAAATCAGAATGACGAACAAATTTGTGAAGATTTTCTCGTAAACTAGTTTCTTAATTTTTTTCATTCTAGACCGAACCCAAAATATCAATGGTTCGTTTTGTGGTACGCAGTTTTACTCTGTAATTTTGCTATCACTGTAAATCTTACTTAGGGTTCAGAACATCCTTTTCTTAATCATTAAATTATAGCAACATCGATTCCGTTCATGATTGTAATAGAAATTATTCTCTCGTTGAAATCTGATATCTTTATGCATTTGATACTTCTATGTATTCAGTGTCGTTCTAACTGCTTTATGAGAGCAAATATCTGAGGAAACATATCCCTGAGTACTTCGGGATCATTTCAAGATACTCTTCGGCGTTCCCACCCCACCAGACCACATCCCTTTCTTCGTCTGTTGGGTATAGGTTGCGAGGGGGTGTGAGATGTTTCGCCCCCGAGACACAAGAGAAGGTACTTCTGCTGGAGGAGAGCGGGGACGAGAAACTTTGGACCCAAGTGCCATCCCTCGCGCACACTCAATCCGGCCCACATAGCGTTCTGGGGATTAGGGCGCTGTAAATTAATGGCCGCCCTCCAATCACGGCGAAAAGTCGCAAAACCCTCTTTCCCCCCAACCCTCCCGAAATCATTCCCTTCTCTGCAACCCTGCCCTTTCCGAAATCCTCCCCGTCTCTCCCCGTGTGGGCGTGTCCCTTGTTATAAGGGTCTCCTCCAGCCCTCTTGCAGGGGCAGTGCAATGGCAAAGTATTAACGCGGCTTAATAAGGCCGAAAAAGGGACAAAGGAGGAATGAGTGAAAGGAGAGCTGGAAGTGGGGATGCGGGGACTGTTGGTCCGGGTGGACGGATAAGTCGTTGCAAGAGGGAGTCCAGGAACAAGGAAGTTTCATTCGCTCCGACTGCCCCAATGCCCCTTAGCGCTGCTCTTTCCACCGCTAATTATTAACTTAATCATTGCTAATTCATCCGGTCCATTCCAGAGAGTTTTCTCTAGTCCGCCGTAAGGGTGGAATTATATTTTTAATCAAAGGCGTACGGTTTGAGTAAGAAGGAAAGAGGTAGGCACGTTTGTTAGGATGGATTTAAAACTTTTCATAGAAAGTTTGGCTGGCGTAAGATATAACGTCCAAACAGCCATATAGATCGTCCCATCAAAATTATTTTATTTAACGGTCATCGTAATCATCTGTCTGCAATCCTGAAATTGGTTTGACTTAGCTCTCCGTTCACTTCTCCTATCGGCTAATCAATCTATTCATATTTTTTTCTTTATTCTCTTTGACATCCTTTATCACTCGTTCTATAACATCTCAAACGAGGCCTTCCTTTGTCATTCTTCCCGTCCAGTTGTCCTTCGACGATTGTCTTCATGTCTCATGATGTGGCCAATTAAGTTGTCCCGTATTCTTCTTAGGGTATTCAGAAGATTAATCTTTTCTCCCTCTCTCCTTAGGACTTCCTCGTTACGTACTCGGTCGGTCCATTGAATCTTCAGCATTCTTCTGCAACACCACTTTTGTATACTTGTAACCTTTTCTTCTCCGATGCTGTCATCGTCCGTCTCACTGCCACGAAGAAACATGCTCCAGATGTAAGTGCTGATGAATTGTTTCCTTACTTCTAGTTTTTTATTTCCAGCTGTAAGTAGATTCTTCTTTTGGTACAATGACCTCTCCTTCAGGGCTATTTTACTGACTATTTATTTCTTGCTTCGTCCATTGCTGGTTACTCGGCTTCTATTGAAACAGAACTCTTTCACCTCTTCAAGGCTTTGATTACCTAGCTTAGCGTTGGTTTTGGCCTCTTCTCTCTTGCTGCACACCAACGTCCCAGGCCCCCAAATTTTAGATTTACCCATTTTTGCCAGGCCCATAAAAACCTTGGTTTGAACGTATAATTGGTTGTCTGAGCTGTCTTTTGAACTGCATCGTAAACTTGGTAATAAATGAATTGATGAGCAAAGAAACATAGTATGAACACCGACTTTGGAAGTTTCTAGCGCCCAAAAAGAGCATCGTGCAAAGAAATGCTGCCTGCATATAACTTCATCGTACACTCACGTTCCCTTTTCCTTTTGGTTTCCAAATGTAATGGTCTATTTGTAGTTGCGAAACGTCCATTCGTATCTATGGAAATATTTTATCAGGTAAATAACTGAATTAATATTCGCTGCAAAGTGATATCAGTATTTAATTAACTATAGTTTTTGTCCCTCGTATCGCGAGAGATATGTTATTATGTAATTTCGAGATGCTACTTTTCTGAGGTTCTAAATAAGCAATTATCAGAACCTTTGTGTGTTTAGTTGCTACTGGGCTTTGAGCTATCACACTAGGAGAACATATGTGGTGGCCTATTTGTTGCCGATGAGTCTGAGTGAGCGGTTCGCATTTGCTGGCAGATAAAGTGCCCGATTTCTTGCTATTGAGGGGATTCAAACATTGTGGAAGATAAAGTATTGTTAGAGCTCACCTAGAGGGTCCGTCGAGGGTCATTTATTAAGGTAACGACAAATCTTAGCAAAGGCGTTTATTCTAGAGATGCACACGCGCAATACTTTCTTCTCTTGATAATCTTGAGAAAATCTTGATACAAGAGGAACAGCGGAGGTGTTAATGAGAAGCATTTGTAACTTCAATTTTCTTTGTTTCCTTTACTTGTGGTCATCATCATTAGTCATGAATCCTCAGATTGGTTTGACGCAGCTCTCCACTGAGTTCTTCTATCGGCTAATCTCTTCATATTTACGTATTTCTTCTCTTTCACATCCTCCAATCACTTGTTCTATGTATCTCACACGAGGCCTTCATTTGCCATTCTTTCCATCCACCACATTTTATTTCGGGTAAATCTAGCCCAGAAATACTTGCAGATTGAAGGGATCAGTTTTTAAAAGCATGTGTTAAAGTTGCGAAGCTGGAATATCTTATTGGTAGAAAGTTGGGGAGAACTGGTTAACAATTATTTAGAATATGCGAGTACTACTTGTACTAAAATGGACATAGATATTGAAAGCCAAACTCCAAAATCTTCTTCTTATTTATCTCCAGGTGATATCTGGCCATCGTCTTTTTCATGGTTATAAGAAGCCTTTTCAGAACCCTCTCTGTATATGATTTGAATGCTATGCCATTGGTTAATCGCAGCATGCTCATTTTCTCTCCGTGGATATTCACTCCAGAAGGCGTCTCTATGATTTCATTGGTGGCTCTCACGATGTAAACATTAACAATCACGGGAGACAGTGCACAACTTTGTCTCATTCCTCTTATTCTTGCTCCTTCATAGCTGGATTCAGATTTAATCACAGCTACTTGGTTTTTATACAAACTGTGGATAATTCTTCGATCATTGTAGGACACTCCAGTTCCTTTCAGAATACCAAGCATTAAATTGCAATCCACGTTGTCTTCTATAAACCTCTGAATGCGGTGAACTTCGTTTTGTTCTTCTTTATTCTCTTCTCTATGAGCAGCCTTAGGTCCAGTACTGCTTCTCTTGAACCCTTAAATTTCCTGAATCCGAATTGACCTTCATCTAGGGACTTCTCTGCTTTTCATTTCGTTCTTCTGTAGACGATTCTTGTCAAAATCTTTGATGCAGGTGTCGTCAGGCTTATAGTTCTAAAATTGTTACAGTTCTATGCTGTCTTTTTTTTTGGGTTTAAGAATTGTGATGTTTTTATCGAAGTCCCTGGATATTTCTGCTGTTGAGTACATGTCGCGGATGCTTTGGTAAAGCTGGGTTAATGTCTTCTCTCCTACATTTTTAATTAGTTCTGCAGGAAAATCATCAATTCTGGAATCCTTATTCATCCAATTCTCCCTTACTGCTTCGTATATTCCGATATTAATGTTGATGCACGTTACTTTAGCTTTCCTTGCTTTGAAAATTACTTCGTTCCTTATTTTGTTGTAGCCAAGTACCCTTCTTCAGCTTTCGCATTTTTGTTCATTCTTCCATCACGTATAAGACTCAACTATTATTCTTTTCAAGCAAATCTTTTGCGGCTTCCTGCAGTCCCCATTCATTATATTATTATTAATTAATTGCGATGAATTGATTGGCACCCTTTTACGCCAGAGCGAAAAACATTTGCATCGAAAACTGGTTATTTTGTTCTAAAAGTTATGATATACCGCTATTAGAGGTGTTTGTACACTCGGAAATTGAATATTCTTTATATTTTTGAAGTTTTACTGAAGTCCAATAGATAAATAGTTTATGCGTCTGGCAAAAAGCAGTTAAGACGCCAGTCGGCCATACTTTTGTATCGGTGTTGGCGTTAATTCCTCGGATGCGCCGCGTGGGTGTGTGGGTGGGTGAGCTGGGAGGAGAGCGGTCTTCGTCCGCCGCCAGCTCCGTTCCGTCTACGGGGGCGAGATCACTTCGGGGGCGCAGGTCGCGCGGTGGGGGGAAGGAGAAATTGATGACTCTGTTTTCCCCAAAGGTCCAGATGGCATATTTCATCATTCTCTCGGAGGAGCGAAGACGCCGCCGGATCGGTCGCCCCTCCACCCTCCGCCGACACCGCAGACACACCCCATCATGGCCTCGCACCCCCGCCATCATCAACCCCACCGTGGAACGGAGAGGGGCCTTTTCTTCTCCGGATGGAAGGGGCAGGGAGGTGGGGAGGGACTGGAAATATGGCGAAAAGGATCGCCTTTGTGGAGGGAGGCGTGTTGTATAATAAAGATTCTTCCCTCGCCCGCCCCTTCGCCTGTTTTGCATACCAATGAGTCGCCCCGACTCCACCACTTCACCCCCATCCGCCCCTCACGTCCCCACCCCTCGGCCCAGGACACCTTCGACAGCGTGATAAATCCTTTAAAAGGAACTGCCCTCCCACCGTATCCCCATTCTAGTGCGGGCTTCATTTCCGGGACGAAAAAAATTGTAAAATCCCCCTCCCTCCCTCCACAAACTCACCTACTCACAAACCACCCCCCCTTCCTTCCTCTCCCTCCCCTACTTCCTAACTACAGCAGTCCGCCGTTCAACCCTTTTCCACGCACTCTTGTGTTTTTGCTCCGAGGAGTTTGATGCCGGAAAAATAATATGCCCCCCGCCTTCCCCCCCCCCCCTCTCGACTGAAACACTCGCGTGTGGCAATTGGGAGGGCGACAGGGATGTTTGCGTGTGCACGAGGGGAGGGCGGCTAGCTGCCTTCACCTTTTTTTGCTCCAGAAAAGGAAATGACGCGAAAAAAATGCCGAATGTTGATTGGGTGGCTCCCATCTCCTCCGCACCTGAAGGGAGAGGTCTTCCTCCTTCCGCCTCAGATGCGTTGATTTATGTGGCAGGCGTATTATTTTGAGCGCACCTTGATTTATGGTGATATTTTTATTTGGATGTGATGGAAAATATTCGGTTATCATGGGGATTACTTCCTTCATTCTCACATCGCCGACATTTATTTTCTAAATGAAATTGCCGAATCTAGAGATTTTGCTGATTATTTTCGGCGAACGAAAGACTTTGCGGAAATTAAGTCTGGCTTGTCTTTGCTACTCCTGGTAATTTCCTTTCCAACCTCAAATAGGTTAAAATGTTGTTTTCCAAATATATTTAAGGACTTCAGTAGATTATCGTCTGGATTCTTATCCACGCTCAGGTCTCCGCTCCTGCGAGTGGCATTCCTTGGTTTCCGTCGTTATTGACTTGTGACATTAGTTTCGCTAGCACATTCGCAAGCGTCTTCGAGGAGAAGCGACTCGTATCATAATTATATAGAGTCGCTTGTCTATTTACTGTGATGCGATTGGTCTAGATGGTTATTTTAATGGTTGATGATGGTTATCTGAATTAAACCAGACGCAATGATAATCTGAGAGGATTATAATGAAATATGTAGAAGTTTAATTACCAATTAGGGAGATATTATAATATTTATAATATTTTGAAATGGAATATGTTCAAGCCTGATGTAGTGGAAGAAACACGTATTCAGAAAAGCAAAATAAATAAGTATAACACCGATAAAAAATCTTTACAAAAGTTTGATTACTGTTTCATTGCATATTACCATAATTTTTCACCAACAAATGTTCCAATCGTTTTGTACGTATTTTATTAAACTACATCTTTGTTCAATTTTCATAATCAATTTTCAGCTCCATTATCAATTGATGGTTGTTATTATGTAACTCAATAAGCTAATCAGTTTTTTGAAACCCTTTTCCAGGATGTATAATCAGTTTGGAAGGTTCTCTGAATATCGATAGTATCTATTAATCTATAATTAAATTAATTACGCTACCGAATGAATTATACTTTTTGCTGAAGCAGATAACAGGACTTTGGGAATTACACATTGAACTTCAGTTAAATACCTTGTGTTTTTGCGAATTCCTTCTTCTTATACTTGATCTCCTTATACTTAAGAAATACGTATCCTTTTAAAGATAAAGGGAAAGTGTACGCTGGGATTGGGTAATAATTATTTTTTAATATTGATTTTAGGCGTTTTCGCTTATAGATAAATGTCCTAACCAAATGATTTATTTCTCTGTTCTGCCATAAATATGGCATCAATAGTTTCAGCTTCGTTTCATGATAGACATGCTCTGAATATGGAATATTATAAAGGAGCTATGAGCGCAGAGGACATTACTACAACTCAAGTTATTGATGAAATTATAGGGAGACCTATGTTTATACAAACTTTTATCCATTTATTACGTATTCACCATCTACTAAGTGAGAAATGGCGTAAGATTGGTGCCGTAAAGCAAGGGCACTCCAAGAGAAGATACCAGAACTAGTAAAAACCTAGTAGCGAAAAAAGGAAACTACTTAGTTAATTCCACGGTTTATTTTGGAAGACTCAACCGGTTTCAACCTTTGCAGGTCATCATCAGGAGTAAAGAACAGAGGGGGAAGGACGTGAATTTATACCCGAAGATTTTGGAAGGAGGGGGGGGGGGGAGTTTTAACAAAAACAATGAGAAGGTGGTGGGGTAGGGAAGGGAGAACAAACCAGAAGGAACCAACAAGGGCAAACTGCATTAGACTATGGAGATGGAGGTGGGGGAACCGGAACGGAAAACAAGGGAGAAGAGGTCGACGGAATTAGGTCATTAAGCAGGCGGTTACCATGTACATTCAGATGAGATACAATTTCAAAATTTTCTAAGAAGTCCAGTTTCTTACCACTGTCACATACATGTAAAAGCTTAGGAGAAAAATCGGAAGAATGATCTTCGTCAATCAGATGGTTGGCGAACATGGACTTTTTATCTCCTTTAACAAACGATTTGAAATGTTCTGATTTTCTTACACTTAGTTTCCTTCCAGTTTGGCCAACATACATGGAGTTGCAACCAGGAGTGTCACAGTTTAACAAATACACACCACTCTTGTCGCCAATGTCAATCTTGTCCTTACAATTGAACAACAATTTGCCAAGAGTCATAGAATTATAAACACAGATTTTGTATTTGTTCTTAGGAAGGAATTTAAATAATTTATAAGTAAGACCAGGTGTTTATAATTCTATGACTCTTGGCAAATTGTTGTTCAATTGTAAGGACAAGATTGACATTGGCGACAAGAGTGGTGTGTATTTGTTAAACTGTGACACTCCTGGTTGCAACTCCATGTATGTTGGCCAAACTGGAAGGAAACTAAGTGTAAGAAAATCAGAACATTTCAAATCGTTTGTTAAAGGAGATAAAAAGTCCATGTTCGCCAACCATCTGATTGACGAAGATCATTCTTCCGATTTTTCTCCTAAGCTTTTACATGTATGTGACAGTGGTAAGAAACTGGACTTCTTAGAAAATTTTGAAATTGTATCTCATCTGAATGTACATGGTAACCGCCTGCTTAATGACCTAATTCCGTCGACCTCTTCTCCCTTGTTTTCCGTTCCGGTTCCCCCACCTCCATCTCCATAGTCTAATGCAGTTTGCCCTTGTTGGTTCCTTCTGGTTTGTTCTCCCTTCCCTACCCCACCACCTTCTCATTGTTTTTGTTAAAACTCCCCCCCCCCCTCCTTCCAAAATCTTCGGGTATAAATTCACGTCCTTCCCCCTCTGTTCTTTACTCCTGATGATGACCTGCAAAGGTTGAAACCGGTTGAGTCTTCCAAAATAAACCGTGGAATTAACTAAGTAGTTTCCTTTTTTCGCTATGTCTAAATTCCACAAAGTCAACTTGCCAACCATCGATTATATAAAAACCTAGTATCTATATATCATCTGCTAACGTTAAAAACATGATCAGAATTGTCCCAGCTCCTCTGCACCTAGAATGGAAATATGATTATAGATCTGAAGTGCCTACATTAATCAAAATATTTAATTTCGCTAGCTTTTAAAATTGCTTTAAGATAAATTGGCAACCTTATGCAAGCTCAATGCTTTTTTTTGTGGCTTACATTTCAATGCATTCGTTCTGATCACAAAAGGTAGCCACAGAAAATCTGGCGCGTATTCGAGATATTCTCCACATGCTTTCAGTCGCTTTAAACGCTACTCCTCAGAATCGATCCAAACAAGAAATCCGCAAAAAGGTCCCTCAGTTTTGTATTAGTTTTGCAATTTAAATAAGGCGTTCGAGGGAAGGTTCCCACCCTAAACTTGGGAGGCCACCTCATTCCTCTGATATCCTCAACTCCGTCTTCAGTAAGCTCTGGCGTAAGCACGCTCGCACGAGAAATTAACTTTGCGAAAATAAGTTTCCTTTGTGGCGGAGACTATCATTCATTCTAAATTGCCTTCCTGAATCAGTTCGAACGCGACAATCCCTCGATTTCCTTTTCAAATGCCGCGAGATGTATTCGGGAAACTTTTCCTTTGCTATAATCAACTTTCAAAGAGAGGACTATTCCACTCCACATCTTCAAACAATTCAGACCGATCCTTTCTGAGCGTCCTTCTAACCCGGCCGCCGCCCCACCCTCCCGGCGCCCCCCAACTCCAGTGTCGCGCTATCTAAAGGGGCATTCGCAGTGTGCCGTCTTAAGGTGAGAAGACTGGGAGGAAATGAGGGGAAGTTATTTCTCGATAAGCAACTGGGCGGTGCACGAACGGAGCCCCGATATTGCTTCGCAATTCTTGGCTTCATCCAATAAGTGGAGACAAAATTCTTTCGCGAATCAATAAGTTTTTTTTATGGCCGTTTCATATTCAGTTCTCAAGGTCAGTTAACTTAATCAGCCATGTGCATTGCAAATAAAGGCCAAATATAATAAATTAAAAACAAACTAAATCTAATAGTAGTAGATTGTAGAGGCCAAGAATTTGTGGAATTCCATGCTATATAAATGAAAAGACAAACTTTAGCTATCCACACATGTTCCTGAAGATGCTACAGTGTGGCGAAACATGTCGGAGTAAATATTTCTAACCTGTGGATAGCTAAAGTTTGTCTTTTCATTTATACCAAATCTAATAAGTGAGAACAAATTTATCGTGGATCATGTGCCCGGGAATGTTGATAGACAAACGCAAATAGTAATATGACATGGTTGCAATTTTAGAAGCACAGTCCTCGCTAACTTTGATTGTCCATAGATTCGTGAAGAAGTACCTACTACAAAGATGAGCGCATTCTATGGATGCACTTCGCTGCTACTGAAATGGTGACATTGTTACGGAAGTGACTCGTGACATTGCTGTGCGATTCACCGGTGGTGGTAAATGTGGGATGGTGGGTGGGGGTGTTGAAGATACGAGGGCCACAGAACGGACGACACGTGCAGCTTATTCTGTTTTATTGACCGTTTCGCTAGAATGTATAGATTCCCGAGTAAAGTAATAGGCCATAGTTTCATGCGTTGATAAACAGATTAAGGAAATAGTATTTCCGAGGATGATAGTCTTGTTTTAGTGACAGTAATGCCGTCGTAGTGACTGAAATAATTTGGGCACTTAACACAATTCGGAACAGTACCCTAGCACAAACCTCAAAAAAGGGTTGTCTGCTCCAATTACGAGAAATAAACCATTCTTATCTTTCGAAAATTGTCATAAAATTACCCAAAAATCGTCAACTCATAGCTCGTTATGATGCTTAGGTGTTATCTATGAATTACTTGACGCTGATTTTTCATTTTTTCCATCCCCTCTTTCCCTCTATGACTATTACTTCCCTGTTATGTTCCATTACATTCTCTAACTACCTTTCTATGTATTGCATAAGTAATGCACTCTCATTTTTGTGAATGATGAAAGAGATACTGTTTGGAAAAATCCATTTTTCTTGCTTATATTGAAGTATTCTTATTGACCACTTTATTCATGTAGAAATAGAAATGTGCTTACATGGAGTTGTTTGGTCGTTTTTGATAAACACCAAATTGTGCCAACGAATATCCTCTTTATTTTGGCTTATTCAGGGCTTTGGTGACAAATTAAAAAAATCTTTTTTAGTTTAAAAAAATTGCTGTTGTTTAAAACATTTGTCACCAGAGCCCTGAAGAAGCCAAAATAAAGAGGCAAAACGTTGACACAAATTGGTGTTTATCAAAAACGACCAAACAACTCCATGTAAACAGATTTCTATTTTTCTTTCTATTATTAATTCACATGCTATTATGAGTATCATTATTATTTATTGAAAAATGATTGATTTACCTACGTATCTTTCTCCTAATGTTATGGAAGACTCCCTTTCCTTTCTATTGTGCATCGTAGCAGTTGGCCTTACCGTTAGGTAATTATTGGATGAACTTTTGATTTAATTTTATTTAACATAATAATTTGGATACCTGGCTAATCAGTTGTAATAATTTTTAAAAAGTAGTGACCTCTAGTTCTCTAGTCTAGAGCTCTACCTCTAGTAGTTCCCTAGTCCTCATTTTCAATCATTGTGATTTTAAGGGCATTAACGATACTTTCATATAGCTGGAGAAAGACCGGAAAGCAATCGGGTTCATCTCTTCATTTCATTTCTCAGCCACGTGCTTCGGCCTCAGTCCATCAGTCGTGTGCTTTGGTAAAGACCACAATTGCAAGGATATATCTCTCACTAATATTTACTTGAGCAAGAGCTAGATTGCCCCCTTACTTTTGACATCCAGAGCTACCGTTGGAAAACTTATATCCGGATGGCATATGAAGGTAGCCCGTGTAAATTTAACACGCTAGCATTGGAAGGAAAGTTCCTATCCATTTACTGCTTTGCGATTTTTAGGAAGAATGTGATCTTTGGGAAATCCAAGGAAAGCCTCAGTTATGTTGGTGGTGTTGGGGATTTTCTTCGTACCTGATGCTGTCGATGGGCGGGGTGACCGATAGCTAAGGATGTGATTGGCGCCATAATGGGCAGGGGGTGAGTGGGTAAGGGGCGGCATTTTTGAAGGGAGGGTGAACGGAGGAAGGGTGAAGAGCGCCTTTGCGAAATTCACCAGGGGTCCAGGCAGGGGGTGCGAAATCCACTGTGCAGCGTCTCCTCTGACGGAAGGAGTGGTTGAGAAGAACATGAAACTCAAGAGGGAGTTAAGAGTTATATCAGAAAATCAATGCCACTGCGGGGATTGGCACTCAAGCCATTGGACACCATTACTCTCGATGCCGAATCAATTATATCCCCTGGTATTTTAAACCAGGACTCTACGCTTCTCTTCAGCTGATACTTAATTTGTCATACAATTTATGGAGAATGAAAATTCATATAATTTCCTTAGTCACCTGCCTTCACCTTTTTCATCTCCTTCGCCATGTCGTTTTCCATCGACAGCTTCGGCGATTGAACTAGAACCGAACCTTCTCCTATTCTCTTAAGTTTCCAATCGCGGAATTCATACTCGCATTCAAAATAACATTTCCCAATTCCCTTTTTCAGTCTCTCAATATCCCTTTCCCGTGTCACTCCGTCTGAGGAGTGAAATCTTTCCCCCATTTTCCTCTCCCATGCTCCGCTCGCGCGTGACCCGCCCTTCCTCGCACCCCCACTCCGCTCCCTGCCGCTCCTTCCCCCCGAGGCGGGTGCGGCGTCTCCCGCGTAAACGCCGCCGCTTTGATCCCAGGGCGAGATTGTAGAGCGCGGGTGTGGAGGCCCCGGGGCGGGAGTAGGCAGACGCCCCCGCACACTCCCGTGTCTGCAACTCATCCAGGACGTAGTGAGGGGGCGAGAGGGGATTGTATCATCCTCCCGAACCCTTTTCCACTCCCCCTAGGTGGTTTGGGAAAGGGAATTGTTAAGGTGAGGGACGAAGGGGATGGGGAGCGCTTGTTAGGGGGTGAATCTCTGAGCGGGAGAGCGAAAGAGGCGTGGGAGACAAACCTTTGCTCTCGTGTGCTTGGGGCGGAAAGACTCCACCAAAGCAAGATGTGTGGCTTAGACTTCAATTAATCCTTAAACCTCTTTGTTCATTCACGAATGTTTCACGAAATACCCTTAATTATGTATATTAGACAAATGTAAAGAATATTCTTCTTCAGGAATCCTTTAGTTCCTTGATAAATTGGTTTCCTTCTGTATTTCCTTCCTTAATCATATTCCTCCAATTCTATCTTGGATTTCTCCCCCTCTAAGTCTCTCAAACCCTCGGCCACCTTGTACTTTCACACCTTTCTTGGTCTTCCTTTCCTTCCCTTTTCTATTAATTCAATCATTCAAACCCTCATTTCCACATGCTTCTCGTCCCTTTTATCCACGTATCCAAATCACTTTTACCTTCGTCGTGTCCCTGGTTTCGAATAGTATGAACTCGTCACGACACTCATCCATTCCTTTATCCTCGTATCCGCAAATTCCACCTCTTCTTCTCATGCTCTCTTGTATTTTAGTAAAAGTAGGCCCAGATTTCCCTTCATATTTAAGTGCATAGAATATCAACGAAAAAATTAAAATGTGAGTTTTTTAAAAGTTGGTTATCGTTGACAATAATTGACGCCAATTGATTGACTGACTTGTTAAGCAAGCGATGAGGGCATCGAGTAGTAATAGTCGTAGGATCAAGCGTTCCAACTACTGAAATTATTTCACGCCGCAAACCAAATCCGGAGACAAATACGACTTCCTTAGAGTGAGGATGGGATCGGACCCCCAACCTCTGCGTTGCCAGGTGGAGGCCGGCTGCTGGTGCGTACCGACCTGTCCACTGCAGCGGGCTCCAGAAACCGAGTGAAAATCAATAGGTTCCCATGAGTTATTCTACTTTAGGATAAGTATTCAGCATCCTAAATGTTTTTGAGGCAATTTTATAACCTGCAGTAATTGAGTAATGGCGTAAGTTGCCTCTCTAAACGTCCTCCTAGGCCCTACTGCCAGACATCGCTTGTTTGGAAAGATATGCTACGCGCGAAACGAAATCAAGATACAAATACGACTGTTCGGGAAGGTGGCACTTGTCCTCATTCTGTGCCAGAGGATATTTACAGAGCAATGAAAACTGTATCGTCTGGAATATATTTATTTCATTGAAATAATGCTTTCATATACGCGTAACATATATTTCTAATTGTCCTTCGCGATTTTCTAATTGTCCTCTTTGTGGAAGCATTAATTGCTCCAGAAATTTTGATTTCCCCTGTGGAATGAATGTTTCGGCAACTCACTTAACTTGACTCAGGTTATGCCAAATGTAAAACTCTGAATGAAAAATCCAAAGAAAATGCAGAGAATAGGAAGCTGGGTCGAATTTTTTTGATTTTCTAGTTTCATGGAGTTCCCACGGATCTTACCTTAGAAAAACCCACGGCCTTCCTTCAAGGAGGCCGTCGGATATTAAGTGTGTGTGCGTGGGATGATGAAGTGGCTTTTCCAATGAAGATCAGTATAGTTGCGCAGTATCCCAGGTGCTTTAAGAACGCTCTCGCAGTTGTCGTAAAGTGGAAGCAGTTGGAAACTGGAGGAAGAAATAAGGCTCTTAGAGTGTTCCGTGGATGGAGTGGGGGGGGGGGAGGGGGTAAAAGGAAGGGTGAAGGGGAGGGGGGGGGGTGAAAGGAGGAGGGGAGGGAAATCGTCCCACGGTAAGAGAGGGAGCGCTCCCAACTCCCAATGCCCTGAAGGAGTTTCCGAAGTGAGAAACCAATTCTTCGACGCTGATTTCGAATCACGTTATTGACGTGGGCTGAACTAGATAAGAAGTTTTGAGGCAGTTTTGTAGTGCACCCTGCAGAAAGTAGGGGAAGAGAGGAAGAGTTCTCTGTCACTACTAATTCTTAGTGCAAGTTTCATTGAGCACGTACCATTTGCATCAGCGTTTCATTCTTCTTAAAAGTCTCCACAAGAACTTTAAGCCCAATGATCACAACTTTCGACATTGTTGATAATATTTTATGGATTAATGTGATTAATATCGATTCAGAGAAAACTGGAAATGGAAAAAAGATAATGAGAAAAATGTAGATGCAAATTATAAGTATTTGTTGTATGAGTGCTTCATCTCGTTCTTAGTGAGCCAATTTATTATCTGCCGGAAGGAGAAGGCTGTGAATCACTAGTGCATGTTTGGTGAGAAATCACCCCCTGCCACACACCTTTGTGGATGCGTGCAGGGTATCATATAGATCATCATGTAAATTTTGACAAGTTAGTTATCTTTCTATTTTTAAATACTTATCCATCTAAACGCTACTGTCTGGTGACATTTATGAATACTCCACTATTTCATTCACTTCAGTATCACAGAATTGTTTTATAAGTAGGTAAGGAAGTTATCATAAACGCTATCCAGAAAATGGATTGTTTATGCTCAAATAGTATTGATGGTAATGCGTGCAGTAGATACCTCATAAGTAATAGCTTCATTACAGTGAGGATAAAATTACGTTCAGAAACGGATTATGATTTTTCATTGGAAATGAACGAAATCAGCCATATGCCGTGAATCAACGCAGGTGATAGTAAACCTATGTGTTATAAATAACGTGGCAACTGAGGTACAGGTATTGAGATAATTAATATCACCTTATTTCTGTCATCTATCATACCAATAACCCCGAGTTCAATTTACCTCACTTTTCTACGTTGATAATATTCTGTATGGGATTCATGCTTCCCAAAAATGATAGTTTAATTACTAATTTTAAGAGCTTCAATAATTTTACCTTGACCTTATCCGCATCCATTTTTTTTTGAGTTAATGCTTCGACAGCAAAAATTCTTCTTGCCAGTCCTCTCTTGGAATTACAGCCCCATCTCCGTGCGAAAGAGAATGAGGAATGTGAAGAATCACTTCGCTGGGATGATCTGCTGATATTTTCTGAGCGTCGCATACAACTCAAAACTCTTCCGTGCGTCAGTGTTCAGACAATATAGCGTTAACGCTGGGGAATTCCCCTTCATATATTTTCGGCCACATTGGAGCTATATGTAGCCATCAGAGTAATTACTTAAATTTTCTCGATCATTATTTACGTTTCTCAAATCTGTCGCTCTCGATGTTCGACGTTATTGAAGATAACTTACCAGATATCCTCACGGTTGATAAATAATTATTAGATTGCGCTAATGTTTCTCACACTGTTAGCTGACCACAGTTTTCAACCCGGACCTGCTGCGTTGGTGAGATGGGAGCTCGACAAGCACCAGGCCCAATGGCGATTAAAATCAACTCCTCAGTGCAGGAAGGCATTTTACTATCCCGGTTCTACCTGTGGTTTCTCAGAAAGATCTGGTACCCAGATAATCACCTGGCTTAAATATAGCTTGACCTGTTCAAGTGGACTTTTTTGTTCACAGAATCGTACCCCGGGACATCCGGTCAGTCATCCAATCTTTTGCACAATAGAATTCCACGCCGTGGGTGAACATGATGAAGAACTCCAAGCGAATGACGACGACGATTAAACAGATCGCCTGAGTGAAGAAGTCCCTTGAGGAGTGGGAGAAAAGAGAAGTAACACTTTTGAATTGAGACGGGACAACTAAATCCGCCGTAACTTGAGATGCGGTGATCTCAGAAAGGCAATCGTCGAGGGAACGGTTGATGTGCGGAATGGAGAAGAAAGTCCTCTCGAATGAGATACATGGAACAAATAATGACGGGTATGATAGAGAATATAAGATATAAATTTGAATATGTTAGTGGACAGGGGAATTGAATGAAAAGGTACGCCAAGCCAATCCAAGGATTGTTTTCACACGATAATGATGATTATAGATTGATTAGTCTGGAATTTCTGGTAATATATTAATTCATTTTTCCCAAAGCATTCATAAGTCAGTAGTGTCATTTTGTCATCATTTTGTAAAGATTAACAGTAGTTAACCAATTCGTCTACTATGTTGTCTATTCTATTATTTTTAGGGTTCATAGGATTAGTCTGTTTCTCTTATCTCGTTTTTGATAAAATGTATCGTAATGTACGTTCGTAGTATATTTTTACCACCACCTGGAAAAATATCATAAAATGGCTGGTTAAATGATATTAGATTGTATACGATATTTCATTTTATTTGCTACAATAAGCAATTCAGGATATATTTTCTTTTTTAAAGTTTTCTAACCCCACATTTCCTCTTTTTTATTTTTATTTGCCAAGCAACACACCAATCATCAATAAAGGTAGTTGTTTCAGGTTTGATTTGGTGGAATATCATAGCGAAAGAAAAATACTGGCAATTTTCCACAAGAATATTCTTGTGGAAAATTGCCAGTATTTTTCTTTCACACCAATCATCAAAGGCTTCTATATCCATTTAGAGCTATTGTCGATCATCGTAATTCAAAATTTTTCTTTAGACTGTTGCATCATTGGTAAAGTGTAACTAACTGTTTACCACATTATTCAAGTCATTTACGCAAAGAAATAATAATGTGGGCACAATACGCTTCCATGAGGAACACCCGACGTAAGTTTTACTCTTTTGGAAGTTATACGATCTAATACCTCCCTTTGAATCCGTTCCTTTGCACAGTCTCCTTTTCAATCTGTGATGTTATTTTCTCGCTCAGGGGTTGGCTAACTCGCAAGCCACGTACAGCTCTGCGGGTACGTACATACTTGTGGCCCTGAGGTAAAATGAGAATGAGAATATAGCTATCATAGTTGAATTCATAAAAACGTAAATTAGTGAAGCTAAGTTTAAATTAATGATGCCAAATTGGAATCATGTATTTTAAACGACTAGATACAAGTTGGACGAAGAGGAATTTTCTCAGGAATGAAAAAATAATGGCTCACGTTGATACAAACTAATGAGAGCTATTTACATCTATCTTCTCGAGTGACTTCGTATGTGGCACCTTATGAAACGCTTCATATAATCATCGGCTGGTCTCTATCTGCAAGTTTGATCTAACGCAGTATTATATCATATCATCCTATCACCTCACCTCTTGATACAAACACCATGCTTCTTTTTTCATCTTATTAGGTATTAAGCAAGTGACTGATATTGAAGGAAGTAGCGCCAGCAAGGATAAATATGAAATTGGGCAGAGTTAGGAATACGTGAGGAGCTGAAGAATGCGCGGAGAGAAATCCGGCCTCGGTAGGTTGAAGATTCAAATTTTAATGTCGACTCTAAAGAAAAGTGTCAAGAAATTCATGGTTTAAATTTAGATCCAATGAAATTAATGCTACATTCGAAGTACTCCTCAAATATTTCTCAGTTAGGGACCCACAATGTCATGAACAATGTTTGCAGAAGTCTCTTGGATGGTATGGAATACCTACTAATCTTATCCGATCGCCGGTTTTCTCCATTTATTGCCTTCTTCATGTCTTATCCGACGCCTTAATTTGCTCTACTTCACCTTTTTCCTTAAAAATTTACTTAAAATCTTTTCTCCAGAAGTGTACCACGGTGTAATCCCTTTCTCTCCCTAGTATTCACATGATTTCTATTTTTCCCTTCGCTTCCTAGAAAATAACGGATACTTGGTTTACGATTTGGTTACATTTTGCGCATTCTCCGCACTTCCAATGAGTGCAGTTTTTGCTCCGGTTGCATAAAAAAGAAGGCTCCAGACATACGTCCCGGTCAAATACTTTCCCAATAGCAGGTTTGTACTTTCAGAATACATACATCCCGTCCATACTCAACTCATGCGATCGTCGAAAATTAAATCTTTCATCGCCGGTGATCAATGCCATTGTCATTGCGTTGCAGAAAAACAAAGAACCCATTCCGATGCTGACATCCGCAGCCCTATAGGATGGAGGTTCGAACTCCTCCACCGCCCTGTCCTTTGCTCCGTCGAGGAATTTCATTTTCCCACCCCCCGCATCCGGTCCCTCTCCCACGTCCTCTCATCTTGGCCCCCCTTTATCCAACTCTCCAACCGCGCCTTCCCTTTTATGCTCAAAAGGATTGTCGTAAAAAAACACCCCAATCCCTAACTTTATCATTCTTTTTTATCTTTATTTTAATCTTTATTTGTACTTCCCATGGTTCTTTGTCTGCTGGGTGGAGAGAAAGGTGCTGGATAACGGAAAGGAAAGAGCTACCTGCACCTTTCCGTGCAATGGAAAATTAATATAGGAAATTAACCTAGATTTATGAAAAAATTGCTATCGGAGTCCAGTACTCCGACTGTATAATGGACGTTAAACCGTGGACTACCTGGTGCCTTTTGCCAGAGCAGGCTTACCGATGTCGTCGGGTTTCTTTCCGCCCTTCTTCCGTTCCCTACACCTACTCACTCAATTATCCAGCCAACCAAATTGGCGCAAATGACTATAGATGTCGGTAATTTCCTACGGATAACTACTTACTACGCTGCTGACTTTTTAAGCGTGGCTACGCGTGTGAACATGAATGCCTCTTATTGCTCCACACTTGAGGTATTTAGCCCTTCTTCCCGGTGATGCTTCTTATTCGCATTCGGATCGGCTTCGTTGCTCGTCCTGACGTGGTCTTTGAGAGCCCACTGGGGGGTGGGGTTGGGAGAGGAGTTGGAGGGATGATGGGGGAGTAAGGGGCGGTAAAATTTGGCGGGAGAGTGGGGTGGGGTAGAAGAGAATAGAGTCGGAGGGAGCGCGAAGGAAGGGTTTGCGAGTGAGGGAAAGACTTCTTCCAAGATCACTCCGAGATTCAACCTCCCCCCCCCCCCCCTTCCGAGCCGTCTTCCCCTTCCACAGACTCCCTCCCCTCCCCTCCCTCCCCAAGCTTGCTGCCTGAGATCCTGATTAGAACGACAGAGTTCGCTGGGGTCGCGCTCGGAAGGGGTTGAATGGGTCTCCACGGAGGGGGGTTGGGTGCGGCGGCGGAACTGCGGCGTAGTGGGGGCGGGAGGGCGGATGCCTCGGGGGTGGTTTTTGGTGGGTCCAGGAGAATGGGGGGTGGGGCAATTATCACTTGTGGGAGTTGGAGAGGTCTGGTTTTTCTCTGCCCTCTCTCGGAGGGGAGGGAACGGGGCGATTGGTTATAAAGGAGAAAAGTTTTTTTCTTCCTCCGTTTTATACCTCCCCGACCGCCCAAATGGAATTTTGATTTATTAGAAGGAGACAATGAAGGAGTCGTTGGGGGTGAGGGCAATTTGGGATAAATGGATTCTTTCATCAGTGTAATGCCACATCAAAGAGTTGGCTGATGTTGAAAGTCTCACATCGATTTTTTTCTCGAGGCTTCAGCCGAGAGAGCGTTTCGCGTCATCTTCAGTCTCCGAATTCCTTCGCCATATTTCGTTGGTAGGCCACCAGAAGAGAGGGTCGGGAAGCAGACGTGGTTTCTTTGTTCCTTTTCATCGGGTTCATCGAGGTAAAATGCGAGTGGTTGAATTTATATCTTTTCCGATTCAATGATCAGATGTAGTATTTTCTTCAAAGGGACCACTAGTTGTTTTCTCACAATCCACTACTACTCATTACTCTTTGTCGCCATTCCTCTTTTGTTGGTGAGTGTCTAAAAATTGGCGACCTCTATTGGTAATTAACGGGTGCGTACGGAACTGAACATGTTCGTTTGCTTCAGTTCGTAGGGTCTCTGAAAATTTCGGTTACTACAGGTCATTTTTTTTTTTACCTTTTTCAACATCAGCATTTCTCATGGAAATTTTTATCAATAATATTGCACCAGTATCGTTAATAACGTTTAATTTTGCGATAAATGTTGAAAACACCCCCTGTAAAATGCTAATACTGCAAAACGAGGCTAACTTTAGGATCGATATATAATTGCCTCACTTTATGGATTAATCTGGTTCGTTTTTTTGCAGTTGGACATAAGGGGTTGATAAGCAGTTGGGCTTGTTTTACTAAGGGAAGTTTTGCGTCTTAAATTAAAATTAGTGTCGAGGTACCTTAACGCTTTATAATGTAACAAACAAAAACATTGGAAAGTCAATGACTCATTTATTTGGTGCACAATGTTAAAAATTCATGCAATGAGAAGGAGGTTATTATCATTAGACGTTAAAAAAGTCAATAAAAATCCAATTGTAGTACCAATTTTTTTCTATGAGTAAAAAATCGTGGTTAAAATGTGGTATTTATGGTAAAAGGAATCACCAGACAGGGGTCTAAATCCTCCAAACGTAAATATGCATAAACATGCAAATAAACGCACCAATAATTGATATTTAGTAGCTTGCGGGGAAAGTTAATATCTCGCCGGCAAAAGAGACAAAAGATTCTCTAAATAGTAAATTATTTCGTTTGAAATATTTTCAGAAGGCCTCGTGAGGGAAATAAGTAATATGGCTATTGAAATATGTTATATAAGTTTAATCATCGAATTAAATTTCTCTCCAACTAACAGCTTCAAAATTCATGCATGCTCTCCATCAGACCTTCAAGAAAATCACCTCTCATGTTCCTGCTGATAGGTCAAACAACGAACGAGACTTACGGAGAATTCAAAATTAACTGTAGGGACTTCAATCATGAACCACCGTCTCTCCTCTCGAGATGCCGATAGGAGGCAAATAACTTCTGGGTTGTAATCACAAGACCAAGCATCTGACATCAAGCATCAATGGGTTAGTTCACAATTTACCGCTTGGGGCCTATGTTACAGTAAGACACACGAAGAAAAGGGTACACAGTCCACATGTCCTTTCCCCCTGCCTCAAAAAAAATAGCACGGCCATTGGAGTTGTGTTTTTGACTCCTTATAGCCCACACAACAATGTAGCTTATTTGCTACTTTTAATTGTTTAATCTACTTGGCAGGGATATAATTGAGTTTTTAGGTGCTCCAAAGGGCTAACAGTATATCGCGCTGTTCAACCAATAGCCTTAATCCTAGGATTAACATATCATCCATGCCCTGGGTGGGCAGCGATCTTTGGGTAGCCAGTCGGCCGGCGCCATGCTGACCTGGCTAACACGGCCAGCTTTGATCAAATGCTGCGATTTAATAGAGATAACTATTTACTAGGAAATGTAGTGTGTAGTGGAAATGTATCTAAAAAGTTGCAAAATCAACGTGCGGCTTCATCTTTACCTCTCCTTAGGCTTCGCCTTTTGCGTCCCTCGATTTTTTATCCTCCTCTCATAATGAACAATATCATAATATTTGGTGCGTTTACAAAATAAGTTCCATAACGACAAAAACATGAAAAAAAATTTTAACCCATCGTAATGCCTCATTTTCACATTATAATCACACCTTGCACTAATTTTACGTTTCTCTACCGCTATATATGCATATTTTAGAGGGAGAGAGAGAGAGAGAGAGAGAGAGAGAGAGAGAGGGACTATGACCTGTATTCTCTTTTCATTTAAGGATGACGCCGGCAAAGCACAATTAGTATGTTTTTTCAACTTATTTCACGTCGTCACCTTCGTTACACTGTTTGCGAAAATATTCTACTTTAACGATAGTAAAATTCAGTGCAACTCAGTTCTTGTGATGGCTACTATCTCAACAATCAGTAAAATTTTTTTATTTTACAATCCAGATGACAACCGTTGCTATTTAACCAATTGACCGGTACATATTAATTTAAATATCTAATTTTAACACTTCCCCTGGCGGGAAATGGTTCTATACAAAATAAAAACACTATATAAACCAAACATCATTTCTGATATATCAAAAGTTATAACCTAACTTTCAAAAGTTTAACATAATCCCAATATTCCTACCATATCTCTTGTTTTTGGCCCTGATAGAGATTTTGTAAATATGTCTCCTAAGTTTTTCTCCGTTCTTACATATTTTAGGCTTATTGTGCCATCACCAACTTATTCCCTGATGGCATAATACCTAACGTCTATGTGCTTCATTCTCTCAGATACAATTTTGTTATTAGCTATGCACATTGCAGCTTGATAATCAATAAGGATCTCAATAGGCAATTTCACAAATTTTTCCTGTCCTAATTCTGACAGAAATTGTCTCAACCTAACTACCTCCATGATGGTTTCATATAATGCTATATATTCGGCCTCTATTGTGGAACTTGCCACCGCTCGCTGCTTTTTACTCTGCCACACTATTGGCCCTCCTGCGAGTAATATAACGAATCCACTTATACTACTTCTGTCCTCCAGATCGTTTGCCCAGTCAGCGTCAGAATACACTTTAATGGGTTCTTGTTTTCTGAAATATTTTAAATGTGAATTTGATGTTCCGACTAGATATCGTAGTACATGCTTTACCTGGGTGCAATCAATTTTCAAAGGGGAACTAAAATTCTGACTTAGTTTTCCAACTGTCAATGGTCTGGTCTATCTATTATGGTCTATTTACTATCGTTAAATTAGAATATTTTCGCAACGTATACTACCGGTTACGATGAAAATAATTTTGGTGTGAAAGAAGATTAAATCACTTGGTGCAAGTTATGAGCTGCAAGGAGTTCGTTAGAAATCGCCCCAGGGCATCTAAAGCCCTTAAGGAGTTTTATTGCAAAATATCTGCATATGGACGGATATTGCCATACTGCAACTTTTTTGGAATTTGGGATAAATTTTCTTTAAAGAAAACAAAAAATAGATGACAAATATTCACAATAGAGCGGAAATATTAGGTACTAGGCTGTCTCAAATCTGCTTCAGTCTATTTCCGATGGATCAGATGAGTTGGCCCGATGGATCAGATGAGTTGGATCGAAACTGCAGCACTAGTTGCAGTCGTGGTGAAAATTGCGAAACGGACTTAATTTTTGAACGTGCGGTAAACATGCTTTTTTCTCAGCTAATACAATTCCTATATCGATGAATAGGGTATCAGTGGATACGATTTTGCAATGAAAATTCAGTTGCATGAATTCAAATTATTGGTTTATAATTTAGGTTAGAGAAAATATATTTTAGACGCAAGCTTAACGAAACTTGGAGAGGTAAATAAACAATGAAGAAGAAAGGATTATTTCCGATTGGAGACATGCAAATGGCTTTATTCATACACAATCTAATAACTAATAAGGGGTTTCATAAATATTAAAGACGTTCACGTCAATAAAATATAATTTATATTTTCCACATGCGCTTTCCCGACTATTAAATTTAAGAAACCCAGGAAAAGAATGTATAATTTTTCTGTGAATTGGCAAATGTGCGAAAGTCTTGCAGGGGTTAACTGGTTCATATACGTATTAAATGTTGTTGACAGTGGTGCTCTACAAAGTCGCAGAAAACAGAGTTTATATTTTCCTCTCTCGTAAGCCCGAATTGCCCCGGGGTTTAGGGGAGCAGTCATCATTTTTTCAAGTGCTCGATTAACTCTGAAAAAGGAACGCAGTCCCTTGCATCGCACCCTGAGGACATTTCAAGAATCGCGTAAAAGCGGAGCATACGCTCCGTAAACCGTTTAATGAGATCTTCCGCAAGCCGAGAGATCTGCGATTCCTCCCACACCAACAAACCTACAGGAGCCTTCCGCCTCGCACCCCCTGCCATCTCACCCCCTGGAAAGACCCGCCCGCGGTGGAGGATATCTTTAAATAGTTACCTCTCGGCCGACCCCTTCCTCTCCTAGCAACCGCCCGACTCGGAGCTCATCCGAAACACTTTTCCCCTCGATGTGCCCCCGGAGTGTCTGTCCTTTGGCTCGCAAGCGGGGCGACAGCGGGGGTGAGGGGGGCGCTCAGATAAAGGTGTCGGAGGCGGGGGTGGTGTATTTGGGGGGCGGGATGAATGCCTTCAGAGGGGGCGAGAGGGGTAACCCTTGCTTGCTCCTGAGACACGCTTGGAATGAGATTGCTATGAATATAAATGGGGCGAGAAATAAACCCCTCGACTGGCGAAGCGAGGGACGACACTTTCGCAGGGGGACAGGGATGGGTGCCGAGGATCGTAAGCCTCTTCGGTCTTTGCGGATGGTTTTATGCGACAAAGCATGAGCGCTTCAGCTTTGAATTCATGCACGATAAAGAGGGGGATGAAGGTCAAATGTGCTGAAATCCATGTATATTAGCCATCGGTATTCAAAAACTGATTCGGTCTAGAACGGCCACTAACGGCCAACAATGCGTAGGCTAATAACCTCACCGACAGACAGATGTCAGAAAGAGTTTCAGGCAATCTGCTATTCATTGCAAGGGAGTGAATGACTAAATAAACATAAGCTTCGAAGATATTTATTTTTTTTTAATAATTAGGTGCCCACGGGCGCTCCCGATGTGCCTAGTATGATTACAATCTACGCCATTCATATGCGGAGTTTATCTGTAATAGATAACTTCATTATGCGTATAAAAACATCCAGTCAGCTTAAAATTATATGGAAATAAATATTCCCTCGTCAGAGTGGCCGAACGTGTTGTGATTCGTTTCCTAAAACAACATAAACTTCAAAATGCTGTGAAATATATATTGTTTGTTTAATAATTGCAAAGGACCTCTCTTCAAAACTCATTTTCTAAACTAATGATTACGGGGGAAAATCCCGCATAAATATGATTGTTGAATATAGAAATAATACATAACTTGGATCCTTCCACATTATCTTTAAATATGACCTGAGTTTCGGCAAGGAATGACATTATCAGGTGTTGATGTCGATCGAAATCCGGGTCACGTCTTATTTTTATAATGAAGCAGCTAATGTTTTTTTGGTTCTTATTTCAAGTTCCATACAAAAATAAAACCACCTGCACCAAATACTTATTTCTTTCTTTGATGGAGAACTACTGCATTTCTTGACCCGGTGGAAAACTCGAGAATTTTTCCTTCCGTAAGCACGCCTGTATCATTCGAATCATTAATTTAAAACAGTAATGAAGAAACGAGGTGGAAGTTTTTAGTACCAACAAGTTGCATATGGTTTAACGGTATTTTGAATTTGCATGTGGTTTAGTCCTCAACCTTCCCTTTTGTATGCCTCAGCGCCAACATAACGAATTCTAAGGGAGTCACCTTGGAGGTCACCTTCCTCAGACGTTTCGATTGAGCCATCGCTGTCCGTGCGCCAACGAATAGCATTCCGAGAGCACCACTCATTGGTGCACACCTCGGGCGATGCGCCGGTGCTGGATGTGGGGACGGCGATCGCGGAAGCGTCGCGGCAGAACCAGAAGGGGGGTGCGTTTGCTGAGGGGGTGAAAGGGCGTCGAGGGAGGCGAGCTAAGTCCACATCGGCCATCTGCTGCTGCTACTCATTACTCCAGCCTCCCTTTTCGGATATCTCTCCGGCCTCTTCCGTCCAAGCAGTCTTGAGCGCCGCTGCTGGTGCGCTATCGCCAGAGCGATCTGCACGCACGCTCCATCTCGAAGCTCCCCCCCCCCCTGCCTCCCCCCGAAGTCCCCCCCCTTCCAACCCCCACGAAGAAGCATGTCCCCTTCGCACCCCCTCTTCTCAAAGAGGAGCTGCTGTGCTTTCTCTCTCACGGAGGCAACTCACGCGCCCGACCCTTCACCGACACGGCACACCGCTGCTGCCGTATTCATGAACTTTTTGCCCCCTCTCATCTCATCGCTCGCTATGTTCCACGTTGAGAAGCCATGGCTGTCCTTATTAAGTACGTGTTGTATGAACGGTCTCATGTACCTCATTATGCCAATACCTACTGTGCAGCGAGATTTGTTTTCGGGCACGTCACACGTAACTTGCGCTTCGATTGTTGATCATCTCTACCAGTCATCAATCCTCAGAATATTTTGATACAACCCCCTGCTCAATTCTCCTCTTGGCCAACTCTTCCGCCTTCTGTCGGCGTAGTTAATGCGCATACTGTACGACACTACTGGTAACCTCGTCCTATTGTATCAATCCAGGAAATGGCGCTTTAGAGAGTTTCATTTCGATTAGGAGTCGTTGTTGTCGTCTATTTCTAAACAAATTCAGCAGTGTAACATTTTCGTTATTTTTACCGAAGGTGGAGAACTAGCTTGGAAAGTGCGAGGAAGCAACCTTGTCGGCGACATTGCAGGGAAGAGATGTGTCGGGCCGAAGCTCACTTCAGGCTACCACTCCAACTCGAGAAGAAATCATCATTTTCTTGTTCCCACAGAGGAAAGATGACGCCCAGAGGAAAAAGAAATGCATTATAACCCCTTGCCTGTTTTTGATGTGATAGTACGCGTCGCCGCAGACAATCCACCGTCAATTTTTATAGCTTTTGTGGCGTAATGAAAAGCTGAGGGGTTCGTGAATGAGGACTATTCTTGGTTCGGAAAAAATAAGGGTACAAGAGAAGCGATTTTGGCCCCCAGGCTACTTATAGAGAAGAGAACAGAGAAGATTCTACCGACGTTTGTTGCTTATGTAGATTTGGAGAAGGCATTTGACATTGTGGATTGGAACTTGATGCTGAGAATTCCGAAAAAATTGTATTATCATATAATGACAGAAGATTCATCCACAGCTTGTATAAAAACCAGGTGGCTGTGGTCAAATCAGGACCCAGCAGTAGAGAAGAAAGCATAAAGAAAGTGAGACAAGGCTGTGCACTGCCTCCCATATTATTCAATGTCTAGATAGAGAAAGGAAAGGAGAAAAACCCTGAAGTTAAAAACAACATGTTTTGGGTAAAGGAATGATTTTCTTTTTTAATTTCCGCCAGTTCGTTGCGTAAAATATTTCTGGACGTTTCGGGAAAAAGACTTTCATGGACAAAGAAGGGAATATCGTTGGCGAGATAATAATGAATGCAATTTTCTTTTAAATCAATGCTCGCTTCATATTTATACATTATAACTATTTTATCATTTTTCTATATCATTTCTCATTGTATGACATGAAGTTAAATTATTTAAATTAATTTTCTTGAGTGATAAGACTATGGTACTTAGCGATACTTATGTGCAAATCCATTACTGCAAAATGATCTCTGTACTGGTTTTCTAGCAATAGTAACGCTTAGACAGCATCAAACCTTTAGAGTGATTCTTTGAGTGAATTGCTTAAAAAAGAGCTGTACCAAGAATGCTTCCTGGATGTTCCTTAACAACTTAAGTAAGCATTATTAATTTAAAGGTTGTGAGCCAGCCGCGAAGCGAACTGTAATGGAATCATTCTTCTGTAAAACTACCTTTTGAGGGCTTCCAGCTGGTAATTATCCGTTGATGTTTCAGTGTCTCAGTGAAGATTGTCCATGCTTAAAATAAACTGCTTTATATCCTTTGTCTTTGGAATAATTTCACAGAAATAAAGGTCCAAAAGCCAATTAACTGAATAAAATCAACCAAGTGAATGTATACAGGGAAAGTTAGAAAGTAAATATGAGTTAGCGGAGTGCTAAGCGCATAATTTGCATTTTGATGTTCATTGGTCTGTGTTGTATTGACGTAGCATGTTCATAGGTGTACAGATTGCAATTCATGAAGTTGACATAAGCGTAATTTATGCCAAAAACACACTTAAAAACTTAATTGGTAATTCCAAGGATGTCTCCATTGGACTTGCCATTAATATACAAAAATAACTCTCGTACATTAGACAAACAAAACGCAAGCCATTGGCATGCCGATTCAGAGCAGTCCTACCATATTAGAGTAATTTCATAAATATTTGATAGCATCAATTAGAAGATGATATGGATCGACCGAGTGTCAAACGAAGAAATCTTAAGAAGGGTGGGAGAAAAAAAGATGTCTACTGAAAACCCTAAAAATAAGACGGGACAACTTAATCGGCCACATCTTAAGACACGATGGCCTGATGAAGACAATGGTCGAGGGAAAAGTGAACGAAAAGATTGGAAAAGACAGGCCTCGTATGAGATATATAGAACAGATTATGAAGGATGTAAAAGAGAGTAGTTACGTTGATATGATGAGGTCGGCCGATAGAAGAATCGAGTTGAGGGCTGCGTCATCAAACCAATCCTAGGATTGTTGACTGATGATGATGAGCAACAATTAATGTATAAGAAGTCGTTATGATTTAATGTATTTATGGTTGATATTCTTACCCCGAACCGAAAGATCCTTGAAATGATTGAAGAATATAACTTTACTTACAGAGGATTTATATCCATGTATTTGATTATATGCGTTTTAGAGTAAATGATGAGAATTTCAACGACGACCACTGTCGTTTCATGTGAAATTTGAATTCGAAACGACGACGGTGTGCCCTTAACCCTTAAGCGGGCGCGCCTCTTAACGTAGCACTAGCGAGCGCGTGGCGCACTGAGTGCGCCATTAACTTCATATTCCAATTCTTGATTTTAACTTGTGCTGCCGGTCTTCATAAGCATTTTCTATTATTTATTTTTGAATTACCAAATTCATTACCCACTAAATGAATATTAAATTTTACTGAGAAAAATCCTTTCTGCAAGCATTTCTTAACGATATGCATTCTCGATGACAAAAATAAAATATCGTGCATCACATCGCATTAATTCCATTGCTGCACAAATTACAACGTATTGATATCTTAGAATTTAATTTACGCACATAAACTTAACCAATAGCACACCTTATGGTACTATTTACATTTTTATCTCGACCACAGGTTACAAATCTTCCACGTTTTTTGATTGACTGCTCAATTACCTCGTAACTTTTGGCGGTTGGTATATTATTATTGGCATTATCGGCGGTTGCTACATCCCTCGGTACACTGTTTATTTTAGAACGCTCAACTAAGTGATCTTTCAAAGACAGACGCTTTAAAGAACTCGGCTTTCAGTTCTTGGAATTCCATCATTTGCAAAGTAGAGCACTTGCGCATTTATTCCGGCAACATTCAAGAGAGCATAAAATAGAGCCAACGGCCATCTCCTTGTTATGCGGGAAAAAGAATATGTTCCGCACATTTGCTCTACTGTATCGACTCCATCTTTAGTACTGAAATAATCCATGATAGCATATGGTTTCCCTGTGCTATGATCTATTTGTCCTGTATCGTTCATTGTTGACAAGAGAATGACTGATTTGTTTTTTTTTCTGGCCGGTAAGACACCAAAGATACATTTTTCTGAAATCCATATACATATAGAGGTTCCAGTCGGACGGTCTTTTCTCGGAAAAAATTCAACAATCACGGAGACGTCATTCACGCAATGAAAAGCGTAAAATCATATCTTTGATATACCGTGCAGGCGCAGGAAGGATTTTCACAATGTTTTAGTCTTGCTTTTTGACTTTTTCTGCTGCGGTGTTCTATGCCATGTACAACATTGTCCATTGCGATAAAGATGTCATTTCTGCTATTGACACTCCATTCATCTTCATCCTCGTAGTCAAGCACCTGCTCAAAATCCGAATCATGTTCCCAATGAACAATGTCTTCATCCTCAGATGTAGATTCACTAATCTGATCGATGGAACTATCCTCACTCTCAACCTCGTGCAAGACTTTTAGAATGTCAACGTCTCTGGTGAATTTTGGCCTGGGAAAAGTAAAATTCCTTCTTACATCAATCTGCAGGAGGCTAAATCAAAATATAATGCTTGATGTGCCCCTAATATATAAAAAATATTTTCAATAAGCCTTCGTAACCATAAGCATAAGCCATCACTTACATCTCGCTGGTTTAGGAAGCTGCAGATCGGGCTTAGTATCTTTGACATTATTTCTTATTCTCAGCTCACTGACCATTTCAGTCTTAAAGAATGGAGCTAGTTGATCTTCAAATATTGGAAAAAAGTAATTACTTCCGATTTAGGCGGAAATTTACTTGTATGTCCTATTCGAGATGGAAAGAGATATTTTTTTGAAATTTGATTTCTAACTTACCTGAGAGAGGATTCGAAGAGAAAGTATTTCGGTGCCTTGTACAAAGAGGTTCTTTCTTTTCGGTCCATTGTCGCCAATATAACAAACCGTAAGCTACAATAAGTATTTGCCATTTAGATTTATTTGTATCAAAGATTGACAGAAAACCTCAAACGTGTTAGCAGAAACCCAATACGCTTGAGTCTCCCGCGCAAAAAATCGAAATAAACACATTTTATATTATTTTTTAGAGAGTTAAAATAATAGAAAGCAGTTGAAGCATATTGTAAAAGGAAAAGGAGAATATGAAACATAAGGAGGAAAAATGGTGCTTCAAAAATGTAATTCTCAGCCCTCCTACACCGAAAAAAATCGTCACACTAGCGGGCGCGCGGCGCACTTTGTGCGCCAAGGGTGGACTTACCCCAGTATAATTCTTGCCACAAGAAAATAAACGGCTGAAAAATTATAAAATCAGCACTAAACGATGAACTATGAATGAATGCAGGAATACGTAGCCATTTATTAATTTTAATACCAAAGCTCTTCAATTGTCACAAGAATTACATTCACTGGCGCACTCAGTGCGCCAGCGCGCCCGCTTAGGGGTTAAAGAGAGATTACTTCCAGCCCGGTCATATATTTTACAGCTGTCAAACGTGGATCTAAATATTAAATCCAGTTGCCAACTCCTACAAAATCCTTAATAACCGAAGGCTGCCTCTCCCATTCAGGGATTCTTTTTTGCGCACTTTCCGGTTTTATTTTTCATCCCTTTGGCTCCACTTCCGAGATCTCGTGATTGATCGATATTCCCGCAAGGCGCTCGCGATCAGTCGAAATTGGCCTCTTCGGAATATCCCCCTCTTGTCTCGCTTACTTCACCCCCAGGGGGGGTCCTCTCCCCCCCCCCCCTACAACGCACCCGCGACAAACTCCCGCGCGCGCGCCGCACCCGTCACTTACATCCCCTCCCCTCTTCTGCACCCCCTGCGTTAATGTGTTCCAGGCTAATACAAATGCCCGCTCCGAAGGAAAGAGGAATGACCTCCCCTCTCGCTCTCCCTTTCACTTCTCCCTGATTGCCCATCCCAGATTGATGGCCACCAATTTCGCGCCTTTTTCGCAATCCGCAGGTAAATGGGAAATCCCCCCTTTCCCCCTCCCCCCCCCCATTGTCACCCCCCCCCCCCCTCACCCACTGTGATCGGAAGTCGCCTACTCTCGATGAATTTTCGAAGCTGGCAACGTTCAGAGGCAATTATTTGACTTCCAATTCTGCCGCAGGCTCGCGTTCCAAATCGAATGCTTTATTTCTCCAATTACAGTCGGTAATTAAACAGAGTGAAGACTTAAATAACCCACTGACCGTAATATTAGTGGATTTATTCGAAGCAAAGTGGCGTAAGTGTTATCACACAATCACATCTGCGTATAACAACGCTAAGCATGCAAATATTATCGTTTAGCAGGCATTTTTTGTGTTCACTCATGCATGCAAACTTTCATTTTTTTCTCCATATCAATCATTTTTCCCCGCCATTACGCTGGTTGGAAGGATTTTATTCCTGCAAAAATGACGGATTCAGTGATACATAAGACATGTGATTGTTTTTGACTTATCAATATTGAAACATATGATGCTGCTGCTCTGTTGCTATTAATGAATATAAACGAATTATTAGAATGAGCTTCATACTAGCAATGAAACGTCTAGTATATTTTTTGAACCAAATTGCAATTGATTTCCGTACCAACAGTAGAAAACAGGCTCCATTAGTAGTGCCAATACTTTGCATGACCATTTTTTTCATGAGACCACTGACCAGACAATTGAATAGTCGAGGGCATGCATACTTCAAATCAATCATATAAATCATTTGTCGACAGTATTAATGATGATGTAATTTACAGTTTTTGAAAAAATATATGCCCATGAAGTGCTGAAAGGATAATACAAGTTGGGAGTTTCGAAGCAGTAGTATTTCTCTGGTGTTTAGGATCTCCCACGGTTAAGGCTATATCGAATCATCTGAGCTGTTTCTTAGAGACACAGTGTCCATGTAATGAGTGAGATTTGAACCTAAAACCTTGGCGTTGCCAAGCCGGTGCGTTATTCAATGACCAGCGTGATAAGAGGCGTTTACTCGGAAACCAAATCTCCATTTTGTACTCGATATTGTTAGATAGGAACGAACAATGAATTTTAGCGAAAATATGGTAATATAACCAGAGCCATTCATTCATAAATCAAAAATTAAAGTAAGCAATTGGGAACACTCAACGAACGCGCTGCGTTAAGGATTACTACGTCACCCACCTCCCTCTCTTCCTTGACTGTTAGAGGGAAAGGGAGGAGTGTTCTGCCTGAAGAGATCCTGTCGCAACCACTTCCATTGGCAGAGTCACCTGTGTGTTCCCCATTGTGATATAAGGCGTAGGAGCGTCGCGGTCTCAATTGTGATTGGACGAATTGGATGACGTACGATTCCTTTGCACACCCACTTTTCCAAAAGGGTTAAAAACGACAGTTTTTCGCCGCTTATAACTCGAGAACTAATTGAACGATCGAATAACGGAAAAATACGGGTATTTAAAAAATTTACAAACTCTTATCAGATACGGCAAAAAAATAAGGTAAACCACCCAATTATTGTGACGCTTTCGTGTTAAAGGGCTCGGAAAGATTTTCGCGGACTTCTCAACAGTACCCTTAGGAGTATAGTCTCCACAGAAATCATTTTCCCGAAGTTGAAGTGTGAAAAGAGTTTCCCCTGGGAATCTCAACCGAGAAAACTAAGAGACTCCTTTTAACTCACACTAGGTTCCTCATTCTTGCCAAAATTTAAATAAAAATTGTCCCAATTGAAATACCTTCGTATGTTTAGCTCTCATTCATTTTAATGAGAATTTGGAGGCCGATTCGTTGTGGAATTCCATTTAAAGTTAGGATTGAATTATTTGCACTGACTCAAAGTTACAAAATTTATCCATTCAACATGCTTAAATACACTGAATCATAATTTGGACTAAATACAGAGCTAACCACAAGTGAATATGTAGCCACACGGGGACTGAAAGGGTCCTGGCCATGGTTTGAAAACTCTAGCGTTACGTAATCACCACATTTATGATGCTAATAACAGCCATAGAGTAGCGTCAATAGGGTAGAGTAGCGTATGAATAGAGTAGCGTAATAATATTATGAGGAAATGTTTAGACGTGTAGGCATAGAAAAAAAATACTTTATGGTTCCAATATTTGCCAATCAACACGCTTTCACTTCATTGCATCAAGCGCTAATTTTGGGCGACGAGAAATTTCAGTAGTGTTCTTCTTTATTTGTCGAAAAGGATATTTTAGCCTTATGCAACTTCTTCTCAGACGGATGACATTATATTATATTAGTATTAATTAATGAAAAAGACTTGAAATAACACAATGACTTAAGTTGGGAAAAAAATGGTTTTAGTCATTTTCAAATGTCCGTGTATTGGTTTCTGGAAATTAAATTTAAAGATTAAAGCTTGCAATCAATTTCTCTTCCTACCCTAATCACAAGCTGACTTCATTTCAAAACGTACAGTATATTTTGAAATGGGAGATGCTTGAGCAAACGGTATATTTATGGCACAGGAATCATATTCGGTAATCAATAAATTAAAAATATTTTTAATTACCAATTCAGTCAATTACTGGGGATTTTTCTAGCTCCTTAGCAGTTCTTGTGCCGTCAGGTTCAAATCCTACGTCAGGTAACAGTGTTGTTTAAGCGCTAGATATTTCTCAGAAAAACCAATGACTAGCTGAAAAACACTTGTGTTACAGCCAGTAACAAGTGTACAACACACACAAGTGTACCACACTTGTGTTCACACTTGTAATATTTCAACTCGGACCTTCTGAGATGTTCAGTAGGACGAAAATTAAAATTGGAGTTCAAGGATTGGGATATAGTCGCGAAATCCTTGCCGGAGTTACTCTGTGATATGTATCGTAAGTGCATTTTCCACAGAGAGGCAAAGTCTCCACAGAGAAAATTTCATTCGCCGTGAACGGGACTCGAACCCTGAAAACCCTGATTTCCGGTCAGCTGTCTCAAAATCCACGCGGAATAAGGACACAATGGTTCCTTGGCTGGTTCAAGCACCCGTCTTAAAATCAGGTGGTTCCGGGTTCAAATCCGGGTCAAGGGGAACGATTTTTTCCTTGCAAAAATTCTGCTAAAGAGTAAGTATTTCATCCATGAATAACTTGACATTAAGTGCTGAGTTGTGCTCTACGTTAATTTTGCACAGCTATAAAAATATAAACAAGTTATCTGAATGCATCTTAAATATTGGTGGCTTAATAGATCTAATGTTATCTTGGCCGAAGTACATTACTATTTGAGGGAGATGTCAAGAAATAAGAATGCTGCATTTTTTCAAATACCGTCGTTTACTGCCATCCAGGATTTTTGGAGCCCTTTCAATCATCGTATTTCAGAAACAGCGTTCTCCCTTGTTTCTGGTGCTCTCCACGCGAGAGAGGGAGGCTATTAACTCTCCCGGCATTTCCTTTCCACACGGCCGTGAACCTGTCGAGGCCTCGCCATGCCCTGAGGGGCGTCGCTCAGATATGTGAGAGGGAGGACGGGAGGGGGTTGTGGGGGGGGGGGGGGGAGGGCGAGAGATTGGAAATGGAAAGGGGGAATGACGCATGGGGGCAGTGGTGGCCAAAGGAAGTGTACGTGGGAGATATCCTTGATTCAATTTCAGCGATAGCATCGCCTCACAGGATGCGGGGTGCCCGAAATACAGGGTTTCGGCCGTTTAAATCACGTTACCCTCGCTTCAGGGGGAGGATGGATAGGTACTTCAACCACTACCTCCCACTGGCGAAAATCCTTCCTTTGCTCTCTTTAGGGAACGCGAGCATCTACATCTATATCTACACGATACCCTGCAAGCCACCGTGAGGGTGTGTGGCAGGGGGTGAAGATCACCAAGCATGCACTACTAACATGAAAACAAGCAACTATTCTAGATTCTAGCAAGCACCGATTCTAGATTCTAGGGTCTCATGCAACTAGATTGTTAGTATCTATAGTATTTAAGGGATTAATACATGCATCATGCACTACACACTAATCTAAAATATTTCCCTTACCTATCTCTTTGCTATGCTGCCTATTCTGTTCTCTTGTAGTACGGGGGAAAATGCCATTTTGAATCTATCGGTACGAAAACCTATCTATCTAATCTTATTTATCTGGTCGAATCTAGCATAATACGCGGGTGTTTTTAATACGTGCCTAACATCTTCAGTAATGCTATCCGATTGAAATTTCTCTAATACATTTAATCTGTACCTTAACCTACGCTCTGATAATGATTACCACCCTAATTCTTGTATAAATTCTGAAACACTACTCAACCTATCGTAACACCTTTTAACGAACCTAGCTGCTCTACGCTGCACACTGTCTAGTTTTCTGATCAAACCTAATTCATTCGGATCGCGTACACTGGCTGCATACTCAAGATTGGGCCTAACTAGTGAAAAGTAACATCGCTCTTTTGTCTTCTCATCACATTTCCCAAGTACTCTTTTTATAAATCCTAGCTTTCTCTTCGCTCGGCCGCATATTTCCCGGATGTGTCTTCCCCACAATAAATCTTTAGTGATTGTTACACCTAAATATCTTTTGGTTTCAACGTTTTCGATCTTCGTGTTACCAATTTTATAGGATCGCTCTATCGAATTATTCCTCCTCCAAAAATTGACTTCCTACTACCGGTATCACAGAGGTTGAATACGTTTTTTGCTAAGTTCGTTCGAGATATTATGGGCAACGAACAATATTTAGTTATATTATTTCATTTTAAGAAATAATATGGAGGGCAGCAGTAAATCAATCCTAGGAATGAAATACTGATAATGGTATAAAATAATCGGAGAGAAATAATATTTGAATCCAGAGAATCCAACGTTTGATTTAATTCAAAGTTTGAGAATAAAATCAACCAGTGTCTATTTCTATTCTCAAACGTTTGCGTATGATATGGATCTACTACGGCGCCCATTTGCTCTGAAACTGGTCATTTCGTGCGTTTTGTCGGTTTCAAAGGCATCATTGATCTATGGTCAAGTCCTTTATCCTTATGAACGTTTGATTTCATTTTCTAAGTGAACACTAAACGAGGAGAACAGATTGTGCCAATGAACACCAACCGAAAGCCATTCTGCGGCACGGCATTTGTCTTGAAGACTCCCGTCTGAGAGTCAAACGTGCCCCAGACTTCTAAATGTTCTTGTCTACACAGCGTATGGTGACTTGCTTCTCAGTTACCTTTTGGCATGAACTAATCGATGCGGCGAGGCTGCCGCATCGAACCCAGCACGGTGTGAAAGCACTTCATAAGACCGGCGGAGACACAACCAGTCGACAATCAGTCTGAATGTAACCTGTGTGTGTGCACTATCGTAAGAAACCACATCATTGCAGTTGCTCGTGTTACTTCCGACTCACCCAACAGGGACCTTAAATTGTTGATCCCGACGTGATACCGGATTGCTATTGGAGCCGAATAACCCGCAGCAGAAAGTATGCTGCACCGAGTCGCCGTTCGTGTCCCAACTTTTTAGGCTGAGAGACCAGCTCTGTGGTTCGCACAGTTTGGATTCCGACTGCGTGGAATCACGGAAGACGACATGAAGTTCTGGTGAGTGGTCTCATAGCTAGAGAATAGATATATGCCTTAGAAGTGGAGGACATCATTACCGAGCTGCTCACTTAAGGAAAGTAATGAAACGTTTATTGTCGTAGAGCTTTCAGACTTTTTAGGAAATAACATGAAGCTTACATAACATTTCAAAAAACAAAAATGCATAAAAATAGTACTTATAATACATGTTATCCTCTACAAAAATGATCATCATAATTTTACGTATTACTCAATATTCACATCATTACATTGGATATCTTATTGATATGGAATTCACAAGAATACATTTGATGATATAAGCACAGGAAGAGTTAACAAATGTTGAAAAATAATACATGATTCACAATACGATGAATTCAAGATATAGGTATTATGTTTATGTATGATAATTTTAATTTAACTAACTGCATTTCTAAGGTTTACAGTTTTTCATGAATATATGTTCAAATAATTTTCTTGTAAAACAATGTACAGATTGGCATGTTTTAACATCAACTGGAAGTGAATTCCAGTTTCTTGATACTGTAGTTATGAAGGATTTATGATACATTTCTGTTTTGTGCTGGGGGATCTGTAGGTCAAAATGATAGGATCTTGTTGAACGGCTAAGGATGTGCTTTTCAAAAGCGAAGGAGTTGAAGATGTACGGAGAACAGCTTGATTTGAAAATTTTGAATGCGGAAAGAATAGATAAACAAAGCCGTCTTTCTCTTACTTTGAGCCGTTTAAATTTTCTGTATGGATCCGTAACATCATCCCATCGTTTTAAATCACATACAAATCTTACAGAGGCATTCATCACTATCTGAAGCTTATTATTCTTTTCTTCGTTAATATTATTTAATACACCGCAACAGTAATCAAAATATGGGAATATAATCGCATTTACGATTAATTTTCGTACGTTTGTGGGCAACTGGTTTTTGGATTTGTATGGGTGATGAAGAGTTTCGTAGCTTTTACTCCTAATATTCAGGCAGTGGGCATTCCAACTTAAGTTCCTGTCCATTATTACTCCTAGATTTTTTATTTGTTCTTCATAGGGGAGTGCTTTATATTTTATTGTGATTTTATGGATACTTTGGAAATTTATCTTACAATTAGAGGAAAGATTCTTACTGCCGAGATGATGGCCTTTGTTTTATTTTCATTCAGTTTCAGACCGTTGTTCTCATCCCATGTGTTGATATTCACAATATCAGAATTTAGACTATCAATAGTGTGTGTTAGGTTTTCTGGTGTTGAATGTTGGTAAATTTGGAAATCGTCGGCATAAAGGAAGTATTGTGAGTTAAGAATGTCGGTAGGCCATTAATGAACATAGAGAATGATAATTGACTGAGAACAGAACCTTGAACCATTCCTGTGTCCACGTTTAGCCAGTTAGATGCATCTCCGTTCCTTCCCATTACTTCCTGCATTCGCCCGGTAAGATATGATCAGAACCATTTTAATACACTGTCAGAAAAATTATGCCCTTTTAACTTCTGTATTAGTAGTGTATGGTTCATTGTGTCGAATGCTTGTGAAAAATAAAACAGAACAAGCACAGTAAGTTGCCTATTATCCATTGCTTTTATGATGTCTTCAGTTAGGCGAAGTAGAATAGTTTGGGTACTATGTCCCTTCCTAAAACCAGATTGTCTTGGGTCGAGCAGGTCTCGTTCGGTAATGTATGAGTTAATTTGGTCAAAAACTATTCTCTCAAATATTTTCGCAGTGGCACATAGTAATCCTATTGGCCTATAATCGCTCGGGTTGGAAGGATGGGCGCATTTAGGTATTGGCCGCAATAAGGTTCTTTTCCAAATAGCTGGGCATATACCTAGTTGTAATGCGGAGTCAAAGATATTTAAAAGAGCAGGTAGTATCATTGGTAATGACTTCTTAATAAAATCTATAGGGATTTCATCGTAGCCTCTTGCGTTTGAGGTAATATTTTTACATGCTTTAGTGACTTCTATGAGTTTCACGTGTGAAAATCGATTGTCAAGATTGTCTCATTACTGATGAATGTTCGGGGGAGAAAAGTCATCCTTCTACTAGAGAAGTAATTATTTAGGATATATGGGTGAATGTTTAACTTCTCATCCTTGGGCTTCGTAACTTTTCCAATATTTCTAAAGTTTTTCCATGTGTTTTTTGAACCCTGGTTTTTTTTAGAATAGCGTGCGATAATATTTATTTCTTGTTTCCCGTATCTTTTTATTCCTGAACTTTCTCAAAGCCTTGTACGAAAAAAAAGCATCTGGGTCACAATATCTTCTATACAATCCACGGGCATGATTCCTCCTCTTAATTGTTGTCTATATTTCGGGTGATATCCATGGAGTTGGTGGGTGGGTCACGCGAATGGAACGAATTGGAGCGTTTAGGTCAGAGGTGTCCAAAATGTTGGAGTTAAATATTTATATTTTATCAATCGGTGAGTGTGCCTTGGGTATTGCATCCTAGTCTCTATTATTTGGGTCTGAGTGGAATTTGGTGTGGTCAATGCATCTAAAGTCCCTGATGGTTATGTGTTTTACTAACGGATATGGAGATTTGTATTCACATAAATCATATTTTAATAATATGACATAAATATTAATAATTAATAAAAAACAAAAAATATTCATAAGGGTCATTTGATTGTGGCAAGACTTATTAGGTTCATCATATATTTCAATTTTTACCACCTTCTTAGGATTATCAACATAAAATAAGTCTAAAACAGAGTGGGCATTGTGTGTATGGCATGTTGGTCCGGTTTCTATAATGGAGAGATTAAATTCATTCAGCATTTCCAACAGCTTGTCTTTTTCTGATGAGGATTTAAGCAGGTTAATGTTAAAATCTCCCATCACAACAATATTTTCATGCATAGAAATATGATACCCGAGAAAGCTTTCAAAGTCTTGTAAATTTTGAGAATTGTAAGGTCTATATATAATAGCGATTAACATTTTCGTAGGCGGTTGGCGTAACTCTAAGCATAATTATTTTCTCGGTTCGAATATGCGCTAGGGGACGACCCAATAAGTGTCGCTTGGAAGGAGGCATTGACGTAAAAGCCCACCCCACCTTCTCTCTTTTCTTGACGGTCATTTCTGAACAGACGATAGTTGGGCAGTGCTACAAAATCGCTGGAAATAGATGATTTCATCCAGGCCTCGGTAACACCAAATACATGCACATCACTACGTTCATAGTTTAATTTAAATTCTTCGAAATGGACAGTTAATGATTGCGCATTAACAAGCGAGATTTTTATATTGCTATAAGGAGCCGGATCGTTTGGTTTGGTCATTTGTTGGGCAGGTACTTACTCATAGAAAAAGATCTGGATCTTTCTGTGAGTAGATGGCTGAGACGGGACTGCCTTCCGAATGCCTAGCGAGAATAGTGTCATTTCTCACCCAGATAAACTTCACTTTGCCTTTCTTTGTTAGATCTCTGGCAAATGCAAAAAGCTTCCTGTAATATTGGGGTTAAGGCTTCATCAATATAAATGGTTTGAGAGAAGGAGGACGATGTCTCTGCCTGCCATCCAATATCACTGGCGTTAAAATACATTTTTGGCGCGCCGCATTGTTAGGAGCTGGGTCCTTATTCTCTTTCTAAAACTCTAGTGGTATCCAAGGGATAACATAGGTTTTTTGGGACTCGCGTTAACTTTTTGTAAACATTCTAATGAGGAAATCAATGAAACGCAACCTCGGTTTCGTTGCTGGGGAGATAACCGAGGTTGCGTTTCAAACGAGAATACGGGCCCTGGTTCCTTCTGCCGTGCCTTGCAAAGCGTATAATTATGGGAGGTGGTGTGTGTGTAATTTTGTTGCGCTGCTTTGACTAGACTGTGGCCGGAAGGCATGGTCAGTATCGTCCAAGGTCACGTCCACTTTGAGGGAGGTGCAAATGTTCAACGTAACACTTCCGATGGATTCGTTTTGAACAAGGGGGACACCTGTTCTCTGCATTTTTTCGGGATACGTTTGCGTCGTTTGACAGTTGTGACAACAGTTTCGCCAACTTTCCTGTTGGCGTTTTCAGGTCGAAGTGGTTGAGAAGTCGTTTTCGTCGTCCTTATATAGGCCTGGTCGTATAAGTGCTGCCCTCTGATTGGCCGGAATTTTTTAAGATGACCCTTTCCCAAGCAGAATTCAAAGGGTATCCGCCCTCTCTGTTTACGTTCATCGGTGTCATTATTATTTCTATCGCCTCTCTAATTACCTCCGGAAAGTATCGTTGTCCCTCCCTTGTTATTATTTTGGCGTCTTCAAATTGGATAACGTGTCCTGGCTCGCTTCACGCATTGCACTTGAAAACGAAGACAAACTAGAAAAGATGGTTCTGTCGGCAGACAAAGTGTATGATGTAACCCCTAAGCGCGAGCCTAAATGACGGGTCCCGCATCTTGACGCTTGAGAGAAAAATTGACGACCTGGCGAAGCAGGTGGCAGCCCTGACAAGATGCACCCGGAATGCAGAGAGAGAGAGCGCGTTCGCGACAACGTGGCCCGGACGAGAGGACCAATGGGGGCGTTTACTCGGAACCAAATCGCAATTTTGCACACGAAATTGTTAGATGGAAACAAAAAATGAATTTTAGTGAAAAAAATAGTCTTCTAACCACAACCATTCACTCATAAATCAAAAATTAAAATAAGCATAAGGTGACGCCCAACGAAAAAGCTGCTTTGATAACATTGACGTCATTTTCCTCCCGTCCTGCTTTTAGGGGAGGGGAAGGGAGAGGAGGGGGGTTCTCGGAAGGTCTGATCGCACATATCCTGTCGCAACAGTTTCAATTGGCAGAGTCAGCTGTGTCCCCCCCATTGCGATGTGACGAAGTAGCTTCGCGGGCTCAGTTGTGATTGGACGAAGTCGAATACGCCAGAGGTTGCGCCACGCCCACTTTTCCGAAAGGGTTAAAAACATCATTTTTTCGCCGCTTATAACTCGAAAAATAATTGACGGATCAAAAAACGGTAAGATACTGGTCCTTTCATTTTACAAATTCTATCAGACTCGGGAATAAAAAAATATGGTAAACGACCCCATTGCTATTCGGTCCGAAGGCAAGGAAGTGCTCACCTTCTTGTTCGCATTCTCAGCAAAACGATCAGGGACCTCGCTGATAGCGTTCCTTGAGCCCAGAGTCCCGTTCATAGCCGCCTTTTCATGACAGACGCAAGGACGAAGGAACAATTCTTGATAGGGACAGATCTGTAAGAGAACAGAAGAGTACTATAAGAGAACAGAATAGGCAGCATAGGAAAGGGATAGGTAGGAGAAATATTTTAGAGTATTCTGTAGTGCATGATGCATGTATTAACCCCTCAAATATTATAGATTCTAACAATCAAGTTGCATGAGACCCTATAGTTGCTTGCTTGCATGTTAGTAGTGCATGCTTGGTGACCTTCACCCCCTGCCACACACCCTAGCGGTGGCTTGCAGGGTTACGTGTACATGTAGATATATGTAGATCTGACAGGACAGGACAAATCTCTGTGTCTATATACGAAAACGCATTTAAGGGTCCCCGTTTTAAGACTTTAATCGAGTTAAGTGACCAGATAAATAAGATTAGAGAGATAGATTGTCGTACTGAAAGATTCAAAATGGCATTTTTCCCGAGTACTGCAAGAGAAAAGAATAGGCAGCATAGCAAAGCAATAGGTAGGTGAAATATTTTAGAGTAGTCTGTAGTTCATGATGCATGTATTAACCCCTTAAATACTATAGATATTAACAATCTAGTTGCATGAGACATTATAGTTGCTTTTTTGCATGTTAGTGGTGCATGCTTGGTGATATTCACCCCCTGCCACACACCCTCGCGGTGACTTGCAGGGTATCGTGTAGATGTAGATGTAGAAGTGCTGCCAATGGTTCACCGATTGTAAACGTCGGTTCCGTGACGCCAAACTTAGATTTTGGCCTGAGGCGCCTTTTTGCGTGTAATTTTGTCATTGCATACGTCGACAGGCCCATTTTCGGAGTGGACTTATAAGTTTTAATGGTCTAATTGGCGGCATCGAAAATATGCGATTTTTGAATGGCACCACCTCTCTTTCTACTCCGGTCGCTCCAGAGGATATCGCCAAGGCGGCGATAACCACCTCGTTTGGCCTGCACGAGTTCCCGCTCATGGGATTTGGCTAGAGGAATGCGACACAAACATTTCAATGTTTAAAGGCGCGTTTACACGTATCAGTTGACCGCTATGACAGTCAACTGCTAACAACTATTAAGCCCCACTTGCATGTGTAAATAGCAACTGCGATGTGAGTCCAGGTCGATACTGGACACATGTCGAACACTATCGATCCCAGTTCGAGCTAATGGGAAAGTCCGTCTCCTTTCCAGCGGAAATGTATCCAACACAATCGCAATAATCGCCAATGGAAAGCAATACACGACGTCTAATACCGGGAATTTGGATATAATAACAAGGATATCCCTCCCCGAAGGAAAGATTCTGCTCTTTAAAGAATTGGAACAAAAGATAATGGTCGACGGAATTTATTGCTTGAAGAATTTCATGAAAATTTAAGCATCAATCGCTATTGAAATAAAACTCTTTTTATTTGTTGTGACAACGCCTAAATAGCGGCTTTAAGCTGCATAGAAGTTGGTGCAGACGCGTCATAGCAGTAGCAATATAGATACATCGCGCATCTCGCGGCTTTCATAGCAGTCAACTGCTACGTGTAAACGCTGCTTTATGGACGAAACAGTCCGTGGTTTAAACTTTTGTTACGTTGACATCGATGATATTTCGATTGCATCCAATTCGGAAAAACAAAATGAAGGGCACCTGAGAGAATTATTCGCGCGGCTGATGAAGCCAGGCGTCCTAATTAAACCCGAAAAATGTATCTTTGGAAAATATTCAATCAATTTTTTAGGCTGCACCATTTCCAAGGAAGGTATCAAACCAATGGAAGGCAGAGTGGAAGCGTTGTCATCTATTCCATTGCCTGGCACTGTGGAACAACTTCGACGATTCCCGGGAATGATACATTTTTATCGGCGATTGATTCCGGACGTAGCAGCTATCCAAGCACCAATGACCGAGCTATTAGAAGGGCCGAATTTAAAAGGGCAAACGCCAATCGAGTGGAGCACGGAAGCACAACAGGCATTCGAAGGATGGAGGACCAGTTCGACCCGGGCAGCGTTTCTGGCTCACCCCGACCCCACAGCTACTTTGGCAATTGTGGCGGATGCGTCCGATTGTACCATCGGCTTCGCCATGCAACAACGGAACGCCAACGAATGGCTGCCACTTGCTTTCACCTCTAAGGAAATGAGCCCTGCGCAGACAGAGTATAGCGCTTATGAAAGAAGGACTTCTTTATGAAAGGTTATGAAAGAAGGACTTCTCCTTGGAATAAGACTGACGCATGATATTTCCTGGGGTAAACAAATACGTGAAATAATGGGTCAAGCTAATCGTAAACTGGGATTCATCAAAAGAATATTGGGTAAATGTGACGAACATGTACGAGAAATCAGCTACTTTTCCCTTGTTAGACCTCATTTGGAATATGCTGCCAGTGCATGGTATCCCTACTAATCGGTCTAAATAACGAACTTGAACGTGTGCAGCGAAGATCGGCAAGATTTTAAAGGGACGGTATGATAACTAACCAGTCTATTAAATGAATTAAAATGGGAATCACTGTCAGATCACAGGCTGAAATTTAGATTTAATACCTCACATAAATTCCAAGATAATATTTTCAGTGATGACGTTAAAAATATTATGCGAACCGCAACCTAGTATAGTAGGGTGGACAATAGTCACAAAATTAGAAAATTGATTGCCGAACTGACAGATTTAAAATGTCCTTCTTTCCTCGTACAATTTGGAATATGAATAGCGGTAAATATGTCCAATACGAGTGAATCAATGTATAGCATGTTGGTATAAGGACTTGAAGGTAACCCATCTAACAGCCCGTTTTTGCATGCGTAGTTTGCTATTTTATCTTTTAATATATTGCAGTCTAGACTAATATATTAATACTAATCCTTTTAAATACTTGATATGTAGTGCATGTTTGGTGACAATTCACCTCCTCACACACACCTTTATATAGGCTTGCAGGGTATTATGTAGATTTAGATAGATAGAGAATTATTGCTCTCCGTCTACAAAACATTTTCCGACACATGATCGAGGGGCGTCAATTCGTTATTTTCACCGATCATAATCCTCTCGTCTTCATCCACCACTAAAACGCCGATAAAGTCTCTCCTCGAAAATTTCGTCATTTAGATTTATCAACCAGTTCACAACTTACATACGTCAACATGACAGGAAAGGACAACGTTGTGGCTGACACGTTTTCCAGAATCGACAAGTTGTCTCCAGCAATAAATTATCAGGCGTTCTCCCGATTTCATTCGGAGGACCAGGAGCTGCAACGGCTACTCTCGTCATAGAATTTGCTGTAGTTAATGCGAGTTCAGATTGAAAATTGCGCTGAGAGCATTTTCTGCGACATTTCCACGCAGACTGCTCGATTGTACCCCACAGAAGAATTACGTCGCATGGCATTCAACACTGTTCAAGGCCTCTCGCATCCAGATATCAAGGCAACAACGAAGCTGGTTACGCAACGATTTGTGTGGCCAGGAATCAAGAGGGACTGCGGAGCATGGGCACGGAGTTGAATCCCGTGCCTAAGATGGAAAAATCACGGGGCTCATGAATTCACCTCTAGTCGAGTTTAAGTTACCTTCATCATGCTCTGAGCATATTCACGTAGATCTAATCGCCCCCCTGCCAGTCTCCCATGGTGTCCACTACTGTTTGAATTAAATTGATCGTTCCAGATAGCCTGAAGCTTTTTCGATTGAAGACATAAAAGCGGACACCGTGGGCATGGTATTTTTCGTGGTTGGATTTCCAGATTCGGCATTCCCTGGAGAGTCACAACGGAATGCCTTTTGAAACCAGTCTAACGGTAACTCAGCCCTTCAGGACAGCGGCGTATCATCCCGCAGCTAACAAACTCATCGAGTGACTGCTGTTCAGCTGTTCTCTTTGGAATTTGCGCGGTGTGGAATGATGAAATCGGCGTAACTGCGGCGAGACCTTGCGTTTACCAGGCAAAATCTGTCATCGCAGCCACATACCACCGAAACTTCCTTGTTTGTCTACACACCCCGACATTTAATGTAGAAGCTGTGGGTAGCAAAAGTGCTACGGAATGGACAAACTTTTATTTGGCCATTTGAGATTTGGCCACTTCATTGAACGATTTCGTAAGAAATAACGCTGCCAAAGGCATACAAGAGTTACTGTACATACGATGGACCCTTTAAAGTCGTTAAGAGATAGCCCTAAGTATTACATCGTCCGGATTAAGGAGAAGGATAGCTCGATCAGCATTGAACGACTGAGGCCTGCATATGTTTTTGCCGACGAAGTTGATCCCAAGACTATACCTCCAGCGGACGAAGGTAGCAAGTGAAGCGGAGACGTTTGTTTACAAACACGGACAGATATAACAACTCGTTACGGGAGAAGAGTCCCCTTCCTCAACCACCACCAAGCCCCGTTTTATCCTGTGTACATTGTATATTTCACTCATGTTCCCTTCTCTCGTTCAAAACATAGGCTTTTTCACTGCCAAGGTATGATGTATCGAGTCAGAATGACAAGTGAGACGGCCAACACGGTGGGGCTGCCGCATCGAAACCAACGCGGAGCGGAAGCACTATATAACACCGGCAGAGACACAAATAGAGAGCGAGTGGACAATCGTTACTCCCGAGTGTAACCTGTGTGTACTATCGCAGTAAACCATATCATTGGAGTTGCTCGTGTTGCTTCCGACTCAACCCATCAGCGACCCAAATCTCTCTTAATGACGAAATCATTCCTAGGACATTAGTTATTAAATGTGTAGAAATTCTTATTGATCAGTCATTGACCTTTAGTGTCAGATTTCGCTTATGGTGAATAGAGGTCTTTGTATATTAGGTTTTATACCAAGACTTAACAAAGATTTTAAAGATCTTCATATGTTACAAAGACTGTACTTTTACATAGTTCTCCCCATTTTAGAGTACAATACGCTCGATTGGACTCCTTATATATCCCATATTAATGCCATTGAGAGAGAGAGAAAAATAATTTCTTAAGAATTGTCAACCTTTATGCTGAATTTTCCACAATTTATGTACCATATAATGAGACAAACGAAACGTACAGCCACATTATGTTCGTTTCCAGCTATCAGAATTAGTTTTATTATTTTTTTAATAACTGTTTAAATTATTCACCCCTGCTAGAGTTAATTCTTTGTGCCACAACCTTATAGGAATACTAAATCATTCCACGTAAAAATTTGCTCTAAAGGGTTCTCATTTTATTCTTCAACCACAAGAATGCTTCCCCAATGTAATCATGTCAGTACTAATATTATTCTTCAACCTCATGGATGTTTCCCATATGTAATAATTTCAGTTCAAATGTTGATTCTCATGGCAATTCCCTACCTAGCTTTAAGAAGAAAAGTCTAAAATGTTTGGTGAAATCATGGCGTCTTTATTATATGTGGATGGAGAGCATATTTCTTACGTGCATATATTATAATTATTTTGCAACATAAATTATATCAATTTTTATACTATTTTCTGTGACAGTTTTCACTCTACGCACGTAGAATTTACTGTATCATAACTAACTCTGTACTTGTTTTATGGAAATCGGGAATTTTCACGTAGTAATTATTACAATTATATCTTGTTCTATGCGCCATGCTTGATAACGTATATGTAGGGACGGAAACGTACTTTTTCACCACATCGGTAGAAAGTTGTTTTATGCTAACTCATTTTTCCTAAAATTTCCTCGAGGAATGTTTACTTTATTGCTAATTTTTAGATCGTTTTCATCAAAAGTTGGAAATGAATCCCATGGAAAGCGATTGAGGAAAACTTTAAGCGAATAGATTTCCGGTACTTACGAGGAGAGATAATTTGTAATATTAATCCCAAACTCTTCCTTATTTATTTCGGGTATCTTGAGTTTGACAAAATAGAAGGGTAAAACATCCCACGGAGAAAAATCCAATAAACCTAACCAGAATACGAACTCGGATCAGCCAAATCCGCGCCAGGTGCCAGTTGAGTTACCAAGGTGTCCTTCCTCCACTGTGAATTTCTAAATGCTTTAAAGTAACACGACCTTAGATCGCAGTCAAGGTGAATGATTGTTATCTATGCGGATATTCTGCTTTTGTGCATGTCAGCGTATTGGTGGCAAGTTCGCTAGTTGCCTGGGCTTCTGTTGGTGAATGAATGGGAGACGGAATTATTTTTGCGGCTGTACTGTACCGTTGAAAAGGATGGGGACAAATCTTTGAGGGAATGTGCGCCAGGGAAGTAAGCGTTGCAGATGGAAAGTATATTGTGGAGGTCAGGAAGAGGATCTGTAGGGAGTTATGAAGATTTTTCTTTTTAGAAGATATTCTGGGCCACCCCGGCGGAGAAGAGAGTTATGTAGGGTCGAAAGTATTTCTTGAAGGGAGTCAGGGTTATTATAGAAGCGATAGCCACGAATGGTGTAGGCCATGTCCCATCTTAACCTCCCCACCCACAGCTCTCTTTCATCTTCTCAACTCTCTCCTCTACTTTGCGTCTTCCACTTGTGTCTCGCCCAAACATCATTTACCGCATGCAATTTCTGCCCCCTCTTTTTATAATGGCCAATGCCCCACACCCCTTATTATCCATATGAATAATCACCGTGCGTCCTGTAACCCGTCTTCTCTGCACTCCTCTCTCCACGTCCCTAAGCATGCCTCAATACATTATCAATTCTTTCCTCTCTCCTTCTCACAGATTCATCCTTTGAATTTCAAACGATAGAACTCGCTTCTATATGGCTCCTCAACGCTTCTACATCTATCTACATCTACATAATACCCTGCAAGCCACCATAAAGGTGTGTGGCAGGGAGTGGAACCTCACCAAACATGCACTACATATCATGCATAAAATTTGTAATTAAAAATTAAAATAGCAAAGCATACATGCAAAAACATGCTGTTAGTTGGGTTAGCGTAAAGTCCTTATACCAAGATGCAGCTGGCAATGTTATCCATTGCTACACTCGTACTGGATATATTTACCGTTATTCATATCCCTAATAGTACGAGGAAAAAACGACATTTTGAATCTGTCAGTTCGGCAAACAATTTCTCTAATTTTGTGATTATGGTCCAGTCTACCATAGTAAGTTGGGGTCCGCAAAATATTTTTAACATCATCACTGAAAATATGGTCTTGGAATTTGTTTAAGAGATTAAGTCCTAATTTCAACCTACGATCTGACAATGATTCCCATGTTAATTCATTTAATAGACTGGTTACGTTAATATAGTTATCGTACCGTCCCTATACAAATCTTGCCGATCTTCGCTGCACACGTTCAAGTTCGTTACTTAGACCGATTTCGTAGGGATCCCATACACTGGCAGCATATTCCAAATGAGGTCTTGCATGGGAAAAGTAGCTGATTTCTCGTACATGATCGTCACATTTACCCAATACTCTTTTGACGAATCCCAGTTTACGATTCGCTTGAACGCATGTGTTTACCCCAGGAAAGATCATGTGTCAGTCTTATACCAAGATATTCAATGGATTCCACGTTTGTTAATTCATTGTTACTTATTTTGTAAGTGCTAGGAGGAGAGCTATTCTTTTTCTTCTACATTTCCCGGCCTTGCTATGACGCACTAGCTCTCCCCTAACCTCTCTTCTACTCCGCAGCTCTCTCCCTCCTCAGTATCCCCCTCCTTGTTGCAAAAGGTGCCTGTGCCACCGAAATATTCAAACCAGATGCGTGTGAGTGCACTTTTTATGTGTTTTATATTTCTTATGCACACCTTTGACTGTGATACGGTACGTTTGTCGGTATAGATGTGAATCAAAATAGGAGTTCAAGAAAGAAGATGCGATTATTATGAACGTATGACGTCGTATATCGGTGTTGAAAACCATTGAGTTGACGGAGTGGACTTGCGTAGTACTAGCTGGAAATTTAGTAAGGCATAATCAATTTTCATCTTGCGTAAAGATGGCGTTTTTGTGAATTTCGGACAGAGCGATGCTGTAACCATTTTGTTTCCTGCGATTCGGGATCAAAACGTCCTGGCACTCCGCAAGAAGAGGAATTGGGTCGTTGACGGCGATGAAAGACCGCACCAGCATCGTTCCATTTCACCTTTGGCCTTTGGCGAGGGGGGGGGGGGAAGGTGACCTCCATCTCCCCTTTCATTCCTCGCTTTCACTCAGAGGGGGCGGAGATGGGGACGAAAAAGCATTCGGGATGGAATGCCGACGCAATAATAAAGAATTCTCGACGAGTCACTTGGAATCACTCCGCTCCGTCGTCTCTCCCCTCCCCCCCCCCCCCCCCTCTATATTTGACCAACGTAGCGTGGACACAGCTAGCGCAGTCTGCGTCACCGGAGGAACGCACGTCTTCTCTGTTGGGCCTTCGTTTATTCTCCCCACCTCCTCCTCTCCTGCCCTCCTTTCAGCGGCACACGTTCCATTCTCTCCCCTGCACGCCACGGAAGAGGAGGGAGTGCTGTGAGGGGCTCGCAGCGTACTCGCCAGACACGAGCGGCCCCTTTTGTGTCACCCCCGTGGAAGAAATCTCCATTAGGCGGCGGCGCATCAACCCCCCACCGACGCCTTGCACGTGTCTGCGGCCCAAAGGGGAGGTGCAATGCAGGGGGCAGCGACGCGAAACGGGGGAGACGTTCGGGAATGCCGTCTCGCGACGCGATTCTCGGATAGTTGTCGAATTAAATATAACGTGATAGCCAACTGTCGTTTTGAATGGCACGGCAGTGTCACGTCTCCAACTTCTCAGCTATTGCCTCGCTTAAAAATTATCAGCTGCCGTAAAACGTGCGACTCGCATGCATTGATTTTTTTGCATGCATGAGTATCTATGAAATTGGTGTCGGGTTTCAAGTCATGCATGGTATTTGTGGGTGTGTCCTGCATGATTGGGATTTGTTGGTTTATTTTTATTTTTTCCCTAATTACTTTTAAAGGTGTGGTGTTTGTTTTGTGTTATTCATTTTTGTTTGTTACGTCATTGTTCCCGGTGTGGATGCACCCCCTGCCACACACCCTCATCTATATCTACATCTACATAATACCCTGCATGCCAACAAAAACGTGTGTGGCAGGGGGTGAATTCTCACCAAACATGCACTAAATATCATGCATAAAAAAGGAATAGCATTAATATACTAGTCAGAACTTCTCTATTTAAAAAAGATAGAAATTTCAAAGCAAACATGCAAAAACATTCTGTTAGTAGGGTTAGCTTTAAGTACTCATACCAACATGCAGCTACCAATGCTATTCATTGCTACTCTCCGATAGGACATATTTACCGTTATTCGTATCTCTAATTGTGCGAGGGAAAAAGGACATTTTGAATCGGTCAGTTCGGCAATCAATTTCTCTAATTTTTGATTATGGTCCAGTCTACCATAGTAAGTTGGGGTTCGAAAAATATTTTTAACACCATCATTGAAATAATATCTTGGAATTTATGTAAGGTATTAGGTCTAAATTTCAACCTGCGATCTGACAATGATTCCCATTTCAATTCATTCAATAGACTGGCTACGCTAATAAGGTTATCATACCGTCCCTTTACAAATCTTGCCGATCTTCGCTGCACACATTCAAGTTCATTATTTAGACCCATCTTGTAGGGATCCCATACACTGGCAGCATATTCCAAATGAGGTCTAACAAGGGAAAAGTAGCTGATTTCTCGTACCCTCGAGGTGGCTTGTAGGGTATTCGTAGATATAGATATAGATAAAACATTTGGACTGCCCCCTCTCCTTCGTGATCAATCCATCTCGTTCGATACGTTCGAAGGAACGGATATTCTCACGGAGGGCGAGGAAGACCCTTCAAGAGGGGAGGCAGTGGCAATGCCAAAGTTTCCTGAACTCAAAACCCCCTCCCTATCAAAATTACGGTTCTCTTACAGTTCCTTATCTTCGGAGGACGTGTTTCAGTGGAGGACGGGTGGTTTCTCAGCCACGCTTGGGTTAAAGATTTCTATAAAAGTGAATCTTCCCTGAAGCATATATTCTTGTAGGAATGGGACGTTTACCATATTTTTTTATTGCCGAATATGATAGAGTTAGTAAAATAAAAAGACCAGTAATTTTCCGTTTTTTGATCCGTCAATTATTTCGCGAGTTATAAGCGGCAAAAAACTGATGTTTCTAACCCTTTCGTAAAAGTGGGTGTGGTGCAACCTCTGACGTATACCGACTTCGTCCAATCACAACTGAGCCCGCGAAGCTACTTCGCCTTATCGCAAAGGGGGGGACACAGCTGGCTCTCCCAATGGGAGCGATTTCGACAGGATCTGTGCGATCAGTCCTTCCTAGAATCCCCCTCCACTCCCTCCCCTTCCCATAAGAGCAGTCAAGGACGTGAGGAAAATGACGTCAATGCTATCACAGCAGCTTTTTCGGTGGGCGTCACCTTTTGCTTATTTTAATTTTTGATTTATGAGTGAATGGTTGTGGTCAGAAGATTAATTTTTTCACTAAAATTCTTTTTTCGTTTCCATCTTACAATTTCGTGCAAAAAATTACGATTTCGGTTCCCAGTAAACGCCCCCATTCTGCTGATGAAAGCAAGATGGAAATATGTTTTTCGTTCATTGGAAAATATGTTTAAAGCAATGCCGCCGCAGCGTATGAACGGTTGAAAGGACCCAACGGGCAAGTGGAATTGATCAGAGCGCAGTTTCTGGACGGGCCGGCGGCACCCAGTTTATCAGCGGAATGCTCTTAATAATGGTTCCCACTACCACAAAGCCAAATCCTACCTTAATCCATAAATCTTGACATTCTGTGTGAATCATATTGCTTTTAGGCTAAGTTTACTCTCTGTTTTACCTTCTTAGCTTTGGTAGTAGTAGCGGTTGGGTTATTAGGGGAGCATTGACAACGAGGTCATTACCTCCACTCACTCTTTCTCTTTCCATTCCATCATATAACGACATTGAAAAGCACGCTAAAAGTGTGTAATGGGGAACATGCACTATTTTTTATAACTCTTTGAAACTGAACTTTATTAGCTAAAATGTGCTTGGCGAAAATTTTGCTGAAGAATTAAATTGCGTTACAAAGATATTACTCTTTGAAAATTGTACTTATTCGGCAGCTTAAAAACACGGCGTCATCGCATGACGTCACGGCACGGTATCACTATGGGCGTTGTTTATCTGTTCATGCGTGGAGGTAAGTTGTTAAATGAATACTTGGCGATAACGTAAGTATTTATCGTATTTGTTTAATGCAATAAACGAGTGTATTTCGATTTTTTATTTACGTAGTATGTATGGTAACTAGCATATCGTCCACTAATTGCCTGTGTAGTGCCCATGAATTTCTACTACGTCTATGTAATCGCTGGTTTTTTTTAAGAAGAACGCCGCCATAAGGGAGTCAACCAAAGGAAATTGTCGGAATGTGCTTTTTTAAAGTATTTTTTCAGTCATCGTATGGTTCGAGAAACGGCTAAAAACCTCAAAACAATATTCACTTCGTTTTCTTTTAAATATAACTATCTATCACCGTAGGAATATGGAACCTATACCGTGCAGTGACGTCAGAAGGCGTTTCAGGTCACGTGACTTTCATCGATTTCCGGGAACATTTTAATATCATTTAATAATCTTTGTGGTGGGCGCAGAAAAATTTGGCTCATATATTTAAATTGGTGAGAAAATTTGGCATCAAGTGTATCATTAATCTTTGAGAAATAAATTTCATGCATATTCCCCATTGTGAAATAAGATGCGGTATTAGTTTAATATTCGAAATTGAAGCAAATTTCTTAATAAAGGAAATACGCAATTTAACGATCAGTGTAACCTAGCCATTTCAGTCAGCATTTGGAGTAAAAAATTATTTTTTGAACATTTTACGTTGATTATTGTCCTTTGAACTTATATGCCAAAAATTATGGCTATTGTAACGTAGTAATTGTTTTTGTCACTGTCCATTAAAATGGATAAAATTACTCAATGGGTATAGTCTGTTCACGCACATCACTTGCATTGACTTACATGTTGTTGGGAATGTTGGGAAAATACACTTCAAGGTAAATTTTTATTGATAAGAACACTAAATACGTTAAATTACATCATTTATTTTGTGTGATACATTCTAAAACAATTATTTTTTGTGAGACATAGATGGAGATCACATTTTTTGCAATAAACTTGAGTCTTGCCGGTACATTTTTCTAGTTTGCACCTTGATGCATCTTTCATACCATCAATTTCGGGAAATTGGTTCATTCCATCATAGCGAACATCTGAGGATGGCCTTCTTAAATCTTTTCTTTGTATCTTAGGACTTGGCGTCTCACTGGTGTTTGCTGGTCTGCCCCTCTTTCTTTCAGATTTTTGCTATTTTATTAAAGACTCATCCACTTCCTCGCGGAAGTGTAGCAAGTCGAGGCATATTTTATCAGGTATTCCCATGCTTTTTGAGTCTTGTCGATATTCAAGCCAACTATTCACCAGAAAAAAGTCAAGTGCGTGGGTAAACATGCGTAGAGTCCATTTTCGTGACCTTATAAAGTTTCTATACAAGGTGATTAAAAATGTAGCTTGTATACACCTCCCATGCAAGAGTTGTATTTACTTATAACTTCTGGTCTCTTGACATGCTCATATAAATTTATAAAGTGGCCTTATCCATTTTCTATGCAAGATGATTAAAAAATCTAGCATGTATACACCTCCCATGCAAGAGTTGTATTTATTTATAACTTCTGGCCTAGTGACATTCACATGCTCTCCTTTTTTCCGATCCCACCGTTTGGCTTCATCAATATTTCCCTTTCCGATGAAATTGGAGGCCTTTAAAACTGTTCTATTGTCCATCCATTTTGTTAGTATTGCATCACCGTCCCTGATAAACACTTTCTCGCTGTATACCCTGCTCTTTTTCTTCATTTCAGCACCTGACATTAGTGGGGGATTCGAAAACTTGTTTATTCTAGTGGTTCCTGTGGCCAGAATGTTTTTCCTTTTGCATATTTGAAGGAGGTGATAAGAATTAAAAAAGTTATCGCAATACAACTCATGGTTTGGGCTTGAAATTCTGTCAATGAAATGTAGTACAATGGAAGCACCATGTCCAATCTGTTGCTGTACTTATTTATCTCAGTTGTGGCTCCCTGGTAAATTAAAAAAATCATAAGACAATCCACTCTTCCCACACAAATGAAATACTTTAACCCCCCGAGGAGAAGGTTTCCCTTTATATATTGTTACACCTTCAACGAACCTTTGAAAGAAATAATCTGTTCGTCAACACATAGCTCCTTCTCCAGCGTTAGTTGCAAACAACGAGATCTAATGGCGTCGTAAATTGGTTTCAATTTGTGAAATAGATCATCATTTATATCGACTTCCAAGTTATTTACGACATTCAAGTTGTTCCGTAGTTTGTAAAAGCGATTGATTTCCATTGACTCTTTGAATAACTGAATTCCAATCGCGCTATCCCAATGCATCCTTAATCTTAGATAACCAAGGTTTCCCGTAATAATGTGAAGCCTGAGAAAAATTTCAATTTCCTGTCTATTAGTTGGGAGGAATCTTGTTGCATTGGATTGAAACGTGTATATATCGCATGGTTCATTTCCACCATTCTCACAATAATCTCCTTTGGGATATATCTGTTGAAGTACTCACGAGGAGATAGTGGGTTTACAAGTTGTCCTCCTTCAGCAGCTTCCCCAATCTGATGTGAGGGTGTGTTGATCACATGATTTTTACGCCAGCCAATATTCTTTTTCGCAGTCAAGTGGCACAGGTCCGACAGATTTTGGCGTAATACACAACCATGAGCATACTCTGTATCACCCTCTTCTAAATCAGCGTTGCTTTCTATTTCAGCATCGTCTAAAAAAACATCGTATTTTTAAAAAGAAAGCATGAAAATGCTACGTGGGCGTATAACATATTACAAATCAGAGAAATAAGTGGTGAAATGATAATGACACATATAATTTGACGGTCAACATTTAAATGGCCTCATATATGCTGTATGAGATTACAGGATACGTAAACAGTGACAGCCACACCGTAAACTCTGCCCCACTATCCTTGTCTCAAAAGTAAAATGTAATTGAGTGCACCTGCCTTCCTCAGTAATTCGATTTTATCATTCTCATGGTGCATCGACTACTTTCCGGAAACTCCGCATCAGAAATATGTCCATAATTTATAATATCCAATATATCCGATTCCTTGAATGTTCTAGACGTCAATGAACCTAAAAATACAAAACATAATGGTGAATGCCTAAAGCACATGTAAGCCATTGAGAAATTATGTCCATTTAAATGGACATCATTTTTCAGGGTCTTAAAAATTACGAAAATGATTTAATAAAGTGTAGCTTACGCATGTTAAGTAAACAGATATGCATTATCTTACATATTTATTTTGAAAATTGGATTAAACAATTAAAAAAAGCATAAAAATATTTGATTATTTTGACACACCTGCAGACCTTTCTCTACGTGCAGCCATCATCCACTGATGCCTTCACATCTCTTAGCTTAAGGCTATAAAGTAAGCTGTTGCGACTTAATATTACTCACAAAGGTTGTGAAGAAAAATACAATGCATTACACTGCCATTGGTACAGTGTAGATACTCAGTGGGAGACCCCTAACAGGCATTAAATAATTATAACGATACCATTTAGATAATTATAATGAACACCATGACTGAAAGGGATAGGATGATTGGAGTTTCTGTCAATTTTAGGTCTTCGGCTTTGAACACAGTATAAACCGCACTCCATTGCAGATGTTTAACGTTGAGAGGGAAAATTCATAGAATTATTTACCTCTCGAAAAATTAACCCTTACGAAATCCTAAGTTATACCTATTGATTGGCTTTCATTTCGGATCTTATAATCTTTGTTATTGTAATGTTAAAAGCCTAAAATATATTCTTATTCTCTGTCCTGTAGCCTCAACTTGTGGAACCAATATCATCCAAGTAAAAGTTGAGTGAAGAGATCTTGCTTGAATGTCTTATTCCTATATCTCACGCTATATATTATGTTTATGCATTTGTTAAGTGTCCATAAACTACTATTATCTTACTTCTATTTTGTTGTCAGTACACGTATTAGACAATCACTTCTGTAAACCACTCCACATTTAATTTTTTTCATTTTCTGGATAATAAGAAAAATGTCATATTTTTGAGAATTTTGTAAACTGTACATAGAGAGAGTTTCTTAAGTAAGTTCTTAGTTCAACATTAAGGCATGTACATAATATAGAAGTAATAATTATCCTCGACATTAACTGCGAAATGCCTTTCTTTCTCTTCACATATTTATTAGGGGCTCTGGATTGGGTGCGCTCATCAACTGGTGACTCCTGTCCATTTCTTGGTGAATTTTACGGATTATAAAATTTGTTTGCAGTAAACTCGGCAGTGCTGTTAAAGCTCATGCTTTTGCCTCGCAAAGTACGCTGCATGTAAAATTATGGCATCTTTATGAGGTTAATTAAACTGCATCATGCCAACCCTCAGGTCTTAGAATGGGGTCTAGTAACATATTTTTTTAATTGCCGAGTTTAATAGAAGTTGAGGAATAAAAAGACTTATATTTTACCATTCTTTGATATGTTATGTAGTTATCTATTGGTGAAAACCTGATGTTTTCAACCTTTTCGCTTGAGTGGGATGCGTGTGAGAAATTTGTGCGTCATCTCCTCGTCCAATCGCAATTGAGACTGCTCCTTCGCCCAATCACATTGTGGGACACACAGCTGATTCTGTCGACGGAAGTGGTGGTTAGACGCCACGCTTGGTATTTCTAAAGGGATTCAATATTCGCCTACATCGCGTAATTTGTGAAATACCTAGTACATGAACCTCAGTACACTTATATTAACGCCAAAATGTACACGAAGATCTCGAAGTGAATTTCGTTATTCAGCTATTTTGGGTTATTTACAGGTTGTGCAGGAGTGTTGTACTACGCAAATCTCCCCTCCCAACCTCCACTTCCCCTCTCCAGTTATCTCACCAAAATAGTCAAGAGGGGGGGGAGTTGGATGACGTAGAAGTCTTCAGTGCAACTCGTTCGGCGGGCATCGACTTTAAAGAGTTTCAAATTTTTATCAGTGTATGGCTCTCGTGAGAGAATATTAAATTTTAACCGAAGTTCATTTTTGGTTTCCATCAAAACGATTACGCGTATTAAATGGTGATTTTGGTTCCGAGAAAACGCCCCCATTTCCATTGTGAAGGAAGATTCCTCGGAAACTCAAATAAAATAGGCAAATTTATTTATTCATCTGTGAACACTAATATAAATTAAAAATTTACTAGAAAATGCCAAGAGCCAAAATTGTTGAACGAAAATAATACTCAAGAAATATATGTTTCAATCAATATTTTGATAGTTAGATAGTAGTATAACATACCTGAAACTAGAAATTAAAAATGATAAATTTAACGTTCTTATGATGCTAAGTCAATATGAAGTCAAAACATTTAGTGGTCATTAAAAGGCTTTTGAAATGTACCTCCAAAGATCCTCAGTATACGTTCCATGAATTCGGCATGGCGACTTTGATCATTTGAAGAGATATCAATGCTTTGGTGTCACTTAAATTCATAGACATTTGTTGGGTCTTTATGGTCTTTAGATAGGTCTTTCTGATCCCCTGACGGAGAAGGGTAATAGTCAAAACTAGTTAGGTAGCATCTCTCGTTAATGTATGACACGACTTTGAAATTTGAACGTTAAATGAGTTGAAATATGACCCCGGCATCCGAATCCACGTGTTCAGTCCTCATTACGATATTATTTGTGGGAGTAGAGCTCATTAACGTCCCGAGGCTAATGATATCACACATGAAGGGAAGGGGCCAGATGCTATCCTTGAGCAGCATGTTATTTCCTAGAAAGGCCTTAAAATGTCATTCATTTGTTCTTAGCTGGACTGTTGGGCACCCATGTAGGCACCCAGATTCGAACTCGGGACCTCCAGTCCGGGACTCCCAGTGACACACTGTCGTAATGAAAAGAATTTCTTTAGCGCCGTGTGAGTCCGCAACTTGCACTACACACCAGTGAAAATGTTGCGTCCTGCAGGGGATACATTCCATTGACTGGTAAGGTGGAGCAGCATCACTGGTTAGGAAGATTTGGCCAACTAGCCCAGATTAGCAAGGCCGCTATAATACTTGTATTAGTGCTACAAGTTTAATAGAGGAACTAGGATGGGAACCACTAACAGAACGCAGGTTAAAATTTTGGCGATACCTTTTAAGTAAATTCGAAGCTGACTTGTTGACAGAAGACGTTAAATATATATTAATAACCCCGGAGTATTATGCTAAGTTTAATCATATGAACAAGATTAGAGAGATAGATTGTCGTATAGATAGATTTAAAATGTCATTTTTCCCGCGTACCATAAGACACATTATGCAGCACAGCAAAGGGATAGGTAGGTGAAAAATTTTTGGAGTAGTCTGTTAGTGCATGAAGCAAATTTTTATATTACTAATTTCAGCATGCTAAGGAAATCCAAATAAATATATTTAATGGAAATCTTGCTAGCCAGTAATGCCTTCGTTATAATGTAGACACTATCCATCTAGTTGCTAGTGACTCTTCTACTTATCTTGTTCCCATGCAGCAGTATCTTTACAGCTCTCAGTTGCAAGTCAATTCAGTTGCAAGTCAATAGTGCATGCTTGTTATCTTCACTCCCTGTCACACACCCTCACGGTGGCTCGCAGGGTATCACGTAGATGTGCATGTAGATCACTCTTGTATCTAATCATTATAGTTTTCTTTCTATCTAATTGGGAATAGGGGAGCATACACTCGATTGGTGCCCTTAAAATCATGCATGATACTTGAAATCGATGTTTTCATTTCGCGAAGTGAGTTGCAAGAGGGGCGATAGCAGATAATGCGCTTCTGGATAGATTTGATCTTTGAATATGGATGTTGGACAACGCGTAGGGAAGGCCCGTGAACTCTGGGAACAACTTTCCTCCTTGAATATTGCGCTTTCATTGCCAGTTGTAAAACTTCACCTGGACCGGGAATCGAACCACGGACCTTTGGCTTTCCGGGTCACTGCGCGGACCACTATGCTACCCAGGATCGGTAATTCACATGGCAATTTTTTCAAGGTACTAGAATATCTAAATCTAGTCAAACTGTAGTATCTTGAACCTCGGTAAAATTGCCATGTGAGTTACCCACCCTGGATAGCGTAGTCGTCTGTGCCGTGGATCAGAAAGACAAAGGTACGTGGTTCAATTCCCGGTTAATTTTTCTTGTGGCATTTAATGTGAATTTAACCGCCATTCACGCGGCAGGTTTGAAATCTACTAAAACAGAATGATTAGGTCATTTTCGTATTTGAGTGAAAATTACTGATTAGGCAGAAATAAGATCTTTTTCAGGCTCTAGAGGAAATTTAACTTTAGTGATAACATTCGCTAGTACTTCTTAATCAATCGATTGTATTCAGAAAGCCATGTTATGGTAGTATTTTTTTGTCTGAAATCGGTATATATTCTTTGATGGATTATATCACTATCATTTATCCTGATATAAAAAGGACTTAAGCAATGGCTTAGCACTCCGAGTTGATAATCCTCACCACTCCTTAGTGGAAAATACTTTTGAGACCAGATGAGGGTAAAGATTGTACTACATCCTAGGAGAATAAAAAACGCTCAGGATACATTTCATAATTTCATTAATGCAATTGTATTTTTGCGTGTAAATTGTTTCCCTGAAATCATATAAGTTATAATTTTGTGCGATGAAATAGGAGAGTAGAATAGCCCAGGCAAAGGGGGCATTCTTTCAAAAGAAGAATCTACTTTCAGCAGGAAATACAAGCATAGAAGTAAGGAAACAGTTCATCAGAACATTCATCTGCAGCATTTTTCCTTACGGCAGTGAATCATGGACGATGACAGCAGCGGAGAAGAAAAGGGTAGAAGCATTTGAAATGAGGTGCTACAGAAGAATGCTGAAGATTAAATGGATTGACCCAATAAGCAACGAGGAAGTGCTAAGAAGAGTAGGAGAAAAGAGAAGTCTGCTGACAACTGTAAAAAGAAGAAGGGAAAACTTAATCGGCCATATCTTGAGACACCATGGCCTGATGAAGACTATCGTCGAGGGAAAAGTGAACGGGAAGATTGGAAAAGGCAGGCCTCGTATGAGATACATGGAACAGGTTGTGAAGAATGTAAAAGAGAAGAATTACGTCACAATGAAAAGGTTGGCCGATAGAAGAATCGAGTGGAAAGCTGCGTCAAACCAATCCTAGGATTGTTGACCAATGATGATGATGATGATGAAATAGGAAAAAGCAAACAATTGTATTCATCAAGACTTGTGCACCGGAACACATCGCAATTTCATTGGTATTATCTAGATGATAAACATTTCACCGATGCACGATGGAACAGCGCTTTCATCCCCTTTTTAAAGCGGCCTCGTTGTTGTACTTCTCGAAAGGTTGGGGTCCCTTTCCCTCGCGAACTCGTCTCCCATTGAATTCGAACTCCCTTGCGGTCCACACTCCCGAATGCCGTTCATCCCCTTCAAGCTCCAATGAAAACCCACAACAGCATCCCCCGGCCCCACATGTCAACCACCGCCCCTGCGCGACCGCCGACTCGGCAAACCCCCGACTGCCAACACGACCCCCTCTCCCCGCTTTAGCCCTTAAATAACCCCTTTCCCTCAGCCCTCTCTCCCGCCCTTCCCTCACGGAGCCCCTATCTACCTGTTTGGGGGTTCTTCCCCCCCACACGTGACTCCTCTCCCCTCGTTAAGGAGGGTTTTGTACTCGGCCCACGGCAAGGCCACTCGTTTACTCTGAGGAACGTGCGTGGTGCCAGTTGATTGGACGGAAACGCAAAGGGGTTGAGCCGGGAGTCGAGGGAGGAGGGGGTGTTTGGCGATTGAGCCGGGGGAGGGTTGGGGGCGCGTCGGTCGGGACGGGCACGCTCTTGGAGGGGATGGGGTTCTTGAAAGGGAAGGCGTCGGTGGAGGGGTCCTGGGAAATATCGGGGGATGGAAATGCCATAGCTCTGCGCAAAATTTAATGTTGAGTTGATATTTTCAATTTGCTCGAGAACTTGTGCAGTTATGTGCATTTAACATACTTGTGTGTGCACATCTAAAGAGTGTACGACACACAGCGGCAGGGCCTTTGGGGGCCCTTGATCAGAACGTCGAGTGGGGGCCTTTCAATTAATATGTAACTAGATTTAAATATTTACAACTTACAGAATTTCTAATTTATTCGTTTGGCATAGAATTAATCATATATACTATTACCATCACGTGTATATGCAATCATAAAAGGCATGTAATATGTATATCAATGAGGTTTGAATGATATAAAAAGGCCATGTTTGCCATATGTGAGACGCTAAAATGTTGGGTACTTGGGTACGATTAGGCCCTCCTTACTCTGTACAAAACATTACGTTAAGTGGCTTCTTATGGAGACTGCATGTGTATTAACACACAAATATGAAATCGTACCCGAATTTCATTGCACCGGTGACATTTAATCTTTAAGATTAAGGGTAGTGTCAATGGATTTGATTCTCTTGCAAGTTAATTCTATTCAAATTATATTCTAATTCAAAAGCTGGATCAAATTTAGTCTATTTAAATTGCACATTTGGTTCTTGCTTGTGTGGTCTAGCTTGTGTGGCCTGGCTTGCGTTTTTGCACTGAACTCTGTCTCCATTTAATAGGTTTCCAGCCATTCCAATGGTAATGGTGGCAGAGAGAAATCAATGAAAATAGAGGGAAAACTGTTTTAAAGGATTCCATAAATTATTAAACTTTTCAAGCCGCTACCACTGGGAATTACTCGTGGGCATGTTTTTTGAACATGATAATCTATTTGCTTAATTTTAAATGAGCTACGTTGGCAGAAAATATCGCGCGTGTATATTTAAAGAATGAATTATAAATTGCTCCTCAAAAATAAACTCCCCAATATTATTATTTGTTTCCGTCAGGCATAAAAAACATTTTTGTGTTTATTCCCAACCGCAATTCGAAAGTATGTTGGTGATACTTTCCCCTTTATTGGACCGTGTTGGGACAAAAATGGGCTACACTGTAAAAAGTTGATCTGATTTTCAGTGCGATCTGAATATAAGCGCTGTTTGATTTTAAGGTAGTGGTCTGAATTTAACACTCATGATGCGTGAATATCAGACACACCTCCGTCTTATTTTAAGACCATAACCATTGCATGTAGAAAATAAGATGGTTGTGATCTGAAATTCAAATCACCCGCGCTGAAAATAAGCAGGCCTTGGTTGGCTCCGCAATTGGAGCTAACCAGCCAATAGCAGAGACTGATGGGCGGAGCGTAACCAGCTTCGTACTCTTCACTGATATTACTTTTTAAAAGTTATCGACTAGAATGCTATTTTAATGTTTATACCTTTGTGTGTTTAGTTTAAATAATGCGAATAGTTGAAATTGCATAACTTAATGTTGAATATTAATCTAGTCGATCGTGTACAGGTGAGAAATTTGAATTTTCATTGTGTATTTGTCATCCAGAGTCGCCTAATTTATGATCAGTCTAATAAATACCGTGCCGAGCAAAGAAATAATTACATTACCACCCACTCCGATATACTTCTTGTTAACGGAAAGAAATCACGTTGTTTAGATGTTCGCTATTAGAAGTTCACTTAAGCAATCAATACTTATTCATTAACTGGGAAGGAAAAAAGGTAAGCGAAGTAGGTAGTTCTTAAACAGTGTTAACTTTAACAGCTCTTAAGTAACTTAACATGTGGAAAGAACTCTTCAGCTGCTTAAGCGTGAGTGTAATATTTATTTAATTTTCAATCGTAACTAAACCTTGATTGCTCCTGGGAAAGTTGAGACAACAAACCAACATTCAACATAGCAAGAAAAGTGAAATTGTATGACCAGATGTTAAAAAGTCACGCTATGGGTAATCCGTGATAGTTATTCTGTGCCATAGTACTATATGTAAAAACGATGAACCAATACTTCACCTAAATGCATAGGAACCTATACTCTGAATATTGTCATTTGAATAGTTTATTAGCTTTTCTACAAAAAAAATACTATTCAAATATTTTGTCAGTACCTCAGTGCATGTAGGAAATGTAACAAGCAAATAGGCCCTGGAAGTAATGCTGTGGGTAATTGATTAAGCAGAAATGTTTATCCTCCTGGAATGTTCACTGAAGGAAATGCAGTACTTAGCATAATAATTTAAAGTTGAACTTTAAGACTTTAGGTTGAATAAAATTTGAAACCTTAAATGCCTCCTATGCAAACAGTGGACAGTTATATACTTACTAAAATATGAAATATATGAAGGAAACAATGCATAAGTCTTCCTGTGAAGCCTATAGTGTACATATGTGCACTTACTGAATGCAAATCTAATTCAGAAGAGCTAAAAACATGATACACTAATGATAGGTATGTGTCAAGCCATTCTATTTTTACATTAATGGTATTTTCTTAACATTTGATGAATTAAATTTCTTAAGAGGAGGATAACTAAAAGGCTTAAGGAGAACAAAGGTTAAAAAAGTAGATTGATGATCCTGGGAGAAGGAATTGATACAATAGCATATGTGATATGTTGGAATATATATAGCACATATGTGATACGCTGGAATACAAGAAACCAAAATTCAATTCCATTTATGAGAGCTTTTTCCAACTTAATAGAATAACACTGCTACTGCCTTCTGTATAAGTGGTCCATGACAATTTAACTGATATGATAATAATAAATGGCCTAGATCACATGTCAACCATGTATTTCAAGCTATTACATCACATCAGTAATGGTGTTTTCAACATTATGTAAACTAATTTGCTCGGTGGAAGGAGCGCTAGGAGGTCATCAGTCAATTCAAGCAAAATGATTTCATTAGTTGGCTTGTTGAAAATATTCTGGTAGAATGCAAGTCGAGGTTTGTTTTTAAATCCAGGTGTTAATGGATTGACAAATTTGAAAACATTGTCAGCATGAATATAAAAAAGTGACATGCCTGTATAGGATAAGACAAATTTGTGAAGCAGAGTCAAACTGAAATTCCATGTAGAGTAACAAAGCTACAAATGTAATGTTGTTACATTAACAACACACGAATATGTGCTTAATGTGAAAACAAGTCTGCAGCTAGCCATTATTCACATTTGAAGCTTCATTATAATGTTGCCAAGAATATTATTGCCATGCTACAATATGAAATATATAACGTTACTGCTTCAAGTAAAATTTGTCATCTACTTCTTAGTATTGCCAGTGGAATTCAAAGTTATGTAGTGGCATTTATACACCTTTGTATATGTGTTGCCAGAAACCTGAAATTCTGACAGCAAAATCACTTAGCAAAAGAAAAAAATATATTTGTCATAGAGCTGGAGATAATTTCTGAAATAGGCACCAGCTATAAAAATAGTTTTCATCCTTAATTTCTGTGATAGTTATCTGTATGCAAATTTTTACACTCTATCTAACTATAGTTATAGTATCCCTGGTGAAAATAAACCGTGACAGACAGTGTGACAGACAGTGTGACAGAAGCGTGAACACAGTGTGCTTAGAATGTGACAAGAGTGTGATTACAGTGTGCATACACCGTGACAAAAGCGTAAATTGGGACTCAAAAGCGTGCACAAAGCGTGATAGACACTGTGACGGTACAGTGTGTTCACAGTGTGAAGACACCGTGCATACAGTGTGAGGACACCGTGCACACAGTGTGAGGACACCGTGCACACGTTGTGAGGACACTGTGACTAATACCCATGTACAGTGTGCTGCACATTGTGGTCACACTGTCCATCACGCTTTGAAGGGAGCACAGTGTGCGCACACTGTGACTAATAGCCTTGTACAGTGTGCAGCACATTGTGGTCACACTATCCATCACGCTTTGAAGGGAGCACACTGTGTGCACAGTGTACATACACTGTGACTAATATACTTGCACAGTGTGATACACATTGTTGTCACACTGTCTGTCACGGTTTATTTTCACCAGGGATGTTTATTGAAAATTAAGCATTATTTGATTTGAAACATTTCCTTTAGGGATTGTTGGAGGATTATCTCTAATGTTGAATAAAGAAATTGCAATCTATGTGAGAGGGCATATGTGTACTATATATATTAAGTTCCATATAAATACCAATCAATACAGTTGGGTAATGTGAGGGATAAAAGCAAAATGAGACTGGAAATAAGTAAATCCTATTCATGGCACTCTCGTTTTGGGATATGTTGTGCAAAAAGGTGCTGCATTAAAGAAATGCTGCCAAACTACAATAAAGTATATATTTTCACTAGGTGCCATTGATCACTTGTGAAATATTTCACACTGGATGAGTGAGGGAAAATTACAGATTGTTAGCTGATGTCTACAAATTTAAATTGAAAATCATGCGTTTGGACACTACACAAGCCATGAGCCAAGCCAGTTCACAAAAGCAAATGAAAACATTTGCATGTCATAGTACAAGCTTCTTTTATGTGTAGCTGTGAACTTTAAGGGTGGAGAGTTGTTGTTCATTGTTCCTCAATTTACCTATGTATTATAAGAATCCACCGGTTGGTTCTACACACATAATTTCATAGGAAAAACGACAATAACTGAAACACACAAAATTCAAGCACTATCAACGGTAGGATTGCCTAATAAATGTATCACTTCCACACAATACTATCAAGTGCATACCAGTAAACAATAACTTTAATATTTACCCAACAAACACTGGTCAAAGCAACACCAATAAAAACTATTTCCTTAATCTATCTATTAATAATCATGGTGAGATTTTATTCTACCCATCACATTATATTGTGTCCCTAAATGTTTACAAGGCGTTTGAAAAACTTTTATTATCATGAACAACACGATGTAAACAAACATTATGTAAGCAAACTTTGTACATTCACTAACTTCAGTATTACATGCACAAAGAAGACAATAACATAATAAGAAATAATCCCCAGTACGCACTAATAGCCCCTTATGCTATATATCTTATGATTTAAGTCAACACCAAACTTTTCCTCTCCATTACCCTCCCTCCAAAAGAAGCACAAAAGGGGACATAAATATTCCGTAATTTACGCACTCCTCATAACACGCCACAGGCCTCACTAATTTTGTAATTCACCAAAACATTTTCACACCACACTCTATTTTACAAAACACTCCTAACCTGAAATGAGTCGTAAAACATTACTTATTTGGATGATTGAGGTTGCGAGATACAACCTTCCAATAGCAGAGAAATGTGCTCACTGACGGGCGGAGCGTAACGGCGTAACCCGGGAGCGGGAACTCAACAAGGATTACGAAGTGTAGAGATGTCGATTTCAAAGTTGTCAAATTACATTGTAAGTACCTAGAGGGAATAATTTTCGTGCTATGAATTAATGGTGTGAGAATGTAGCGTTGATACTTCGTTTGTTTGCAGAGGGGAGCCAGTTCTATCTGAGTGACGCATCCTGAGTCTAAACTTCCTTATTTTGTTTACGTGGCAGCGTTGTAAGAACTAATAAATAGTCGCCCTCATCAAGTGACAGTTCCTGCCTTGGTTTGTAGATACTGGCACACATCTGTAGTATTGAAGTCTTTGTATGGATTACTTTGTTTCCAATAAAAGTACAAATTTTCATATTATCTTTGAAATTATTGTCAATGTGTTCCCATTTCCGTCCTGAAATCTATTTCAATGGAAATTCTAGGACTTACGTTTACTCTATTGAAGAATTGTCAGTGAAACAGTATCATCGAATAAAAATATGAAACGTTAGGGTTTTGGTTTGTGTTCGTGTGAAGTGTTTAAATATCTAGTATTTATAATTAGACATCGCATAAAAGTAGGCTTTGATTTCAATAGCAACCCGCATTTTTACGTGGTACTTATTTTCAGATAGGCCCATGCTGAATTTAAGACAGCCCTGGTCTCAAATTCAGCATGGGCCTATCTAGTAATATGTCCCACCTGGTCTGATTTTTAGTCCTGCACCTGCCTTAAAATAAGACATCCCCTCAAAGTAGGCTTGAATTTCAGTAGTAACACGCATTACGACCAGACCAGGGTTGTCTTAAATTCAGCATAGGCCTATCTTAAAATAAGTCCCACCTGGTCTGATTTTCAGTCGTTCACTTGCCTTATTTTTAGACAAGATATTACTGCTGAAATTCAACATACCCTGTCTTAAAATTGTTGCATCTGAAAATCAGATCGCTTTTGCACCTTAAAATCAGATCTACTTTTTACAGTGTATCGGACCATTTTACATCTCAACCGAAACATCCTGGTCAAATTCCATGTCAGTGCCATGTACTAAGACCACTGACAAAAGCAAAAGTACGAGAGAGGATAATGGTGAGGGTTTGTTCAAGAGGAGGAAAAGTGATGGAGAAGAAAATGAGAGGTAGTGGAAAATTTTCGCGACAATTGCTGCGGAGAAATTTGATCATTTGGGAACGGAGGAAAATAATTACAATTTTGTAATGTTTATGAGGAAATAATAATATTTTTTTAGGAACTGCATGAGAAGAAAAACTGTGAATTACTCGAGAATGAGAAGGAATGTTAAATGAAAGGAGTTTCCATGGTTTTAATAATATTGGTATACACATGGAGATGCTTGCTCTCCACATCATCATGCTATCTCTCTTAATTGGGTGTTTCGAATAAACACTTGGGCCAGTCAGAGGTCAGCTATTTTCTTGAGGATCTGGACTTAAAATCAGTAAGTCAAGTGCCGAAATGTTGGTACTGGATTCCGGATTCCTCTTTTTTGGATGGAATTTTATCTCAGTAATATACTGCTGATAAGAGAATGTAATCACTGATCATGCGGAAAATGCGCCAACATAATTCCTGTTACCGCAAAGTGGTGCACCTTTCAAAGCAATTCAATCAGATTTTCACTTCCGAATCTTCTGCATGAGAAAATTATACTCAGCCGTGATTGAAATCCGCATTCTCACCTTATCTTTTCTTGTGTTTCCTTTTGAAGGTGCGTAAAATTCTTTTTTGTTTTCCTATAACTGCATACATTTATGCTGCACCGAAGAAATAGTGAGGATGATGTGTCGCTCCAACAGAAATAACTATCTCTCGAAAATGCTATCACTCAGCCGCTCAAGCTCTTAGTAACCAAAGATTAACCGATAAAATGGCTACAATGGTAGTAAAAGCCCTATCTATATTGACTAGAAGTCGCAGAGATAAACTAGGAAACCTCCTCATATGACCCTGAAGCAATAAAATTCATTATTTTAATATGAGTATGATTGTTTACTTTACCATTCTGGTGGTATGGTTTACAATGGGCGTGAGTAGATACCTATGATCAGCAGGGATACCCTGCAAAACCTAGCAAAAATCCATTCATATTTTCTCCTACTTCGAATTTTGCCCATAAATTGAAATTGTTAACTATGTTAAGTACTGTCCGTGCACAAAGCCTAGCCACTGAATTGGTTATTCTAAGGCTGGGGATACAAAGAGCTTGAGCAGTAATAGAAAAATATGGCATTCGGTCACGGATTATCACAGAATTTTCAGTCCATGATGAAATGGTTGCAATTTTTAGTGTATCACAAAACTCCAACAGCTCAAGGCTCCAAAATCTACAAACACCAGATTTAGAGACATGATGGAGTTCCCCAAATTATGGTCTACATTAACTATTATCTTGAAATCAATTTCAAAATCATTCATATCTCTATTAAGGAGCTGGTTATTGAATCGTTACATTACTAGGAGGGAATATGTTTCTATTACATGTTTATCACAGCTGCTCCTATGTTGGACATCTTGGTTGTAGTACTTAAAAGTATGTAATAGTATAATGAATTCCCCAGATTGAAATTACTTGTAAATATGTCGATCTAAGTATTCTTCAATAAGGTTATTGAAATTTTTTATCTGTTAAACAATGTTAATGATAATATTATCTAATAAAGGTTGACTGAAATACATGATACCTACATCTTTCACATGATGAACAATCACTGAGAAACTATCGCATAATATCCTGCACAAGAAATATTGAAAGGTCAAAGTACGACCTTACAGATAATTTCACAAAGCGAATTGTTTTATGAGTCATAACAAGATGGCATGTATGCACTATCCGAGCATGTATGCACTATGTCCGAGCCGCCAATAAGGAAAGCACAACACAAAAAGCCTCCACAGTGGCATGTCATGAAAACACAATAATCATATAATACACATTAAGATTGAAGTAAACTATATTAGCTACTAATCTTCATCATATAACATCTTATTTTAATTTCCGCTAGAAGATATAAAAAGATGTATTTAAAAAAAATATTGGCCTACATTTACCTGAACTAACATTCAAGTTCAGTAGCCCATGAAAACAAGATTCCTACTTAACAAGTACACTTTCAATTGAAGATAATATATAGTTGGCACGTTATAATTGCAATATTTCCCTACACATTACCGGTAACTATATTATCTCGTGATTGTAGGTATCCATCCCGAAAGGAATAGGCATGACAAAATGGAATTCACCACAACTAAACTAGATTACTGACAGAAAGTTCATTCACGCTAGCTATTTAACTTAAAATATTTTCGTACCGATTAACTACATTAATACGATTTATTTGAAGAACAGGTACAAACATAATCAATCTAAACAGTCCCATCACTACAAGGTGGGTCACGAACTATTGGACAACGAATAAAAGGCAGTAAAAATAAAAATAAACTAACATATATTCAACGCATTACATACCGCTTATGTCACTCAACATGGCTATTTATTTTAGAATTACTGAAAATAATACCGTATATGTGAACACAACATGGAATATGGTATCACCGTGTACGCAACATGTAAACATAACGCAGTGAATCTTGTTTTCCTGACGGGAGAAAGAAGTGTCTTCAATTTTATTTTCCAAATATAAAACGAAATATGTATTCAACAAAAACATATCACACAGAGCATTATAATGGTTAAAATCCGTAATATAATGAACAGAAAGAACATCGACACACTATCATGGCTGCCTACGCCGTAGATTCACCACCACACAACGTTCGTTATTCCTTTCATGTATCGACGCGGGAAATTTAACTTGATTCATAAATGAGTGAATATTTTTAATTGTACCTGAAGACCTCTCGTTGAAAAATATCGGCGACTATTACTAATTGATCTATTAAAGTTATCATAGCGTTTCTTGCTCGATTTCGGATGCCATTTTTAATGTTTTCTAAAATTCATTCCACTACCGTCTTAGAGAATGTAAACCACAATTTGAAACCATCTCCGTCTGCATGCAAACATATCATATTCTAAGGGGTCTGTTGTTTTTCCTTAAGTGAGATTAATCAATAATTATTTCCACATATTTGCCTGAAGACACTTCGCAATCAGCCATATCAGTTGATTATCGATTTGATCGTCCAAAATCAGCGGTCAACTTGACAGGACATTTGAACCCCGATCAATGCTGATTGTTGCTGGTGAAACGGAATCAGAAAAATCGCCGATTAAATCAAGACTTGATCGCCGATCAAACGTTGATCGTTGTTGGTGAAACCGGCCCTAAGAGAAGAGAATAGGCAGCATAGCAAAGGGATAGGTAGGGGAAATATTTTAGAGTATTCTGTAGTGCGTGATATATGTAGGTATTAATCCCATAAATACTATGGGTACTAACAGTCTAGTTGCATGAGACCCTAAAGTTGCTTGTTTTCATGTCAATAGTGCATGCTTGGTGATCTTCACCCCCTACCACACACCCTCGCGGTGGCTTGCAGGGTATCGCGTGGATGTGAATGTGTCATTTTTAGTTGCAGAAGGCAAAATGGAAAAACTTACGGCCTTTGCAAAAACTTATTTACCGTTAGCATGTGGTGACTTGACGTGAATATGATCTCAATTTTCCTAGGACCTATAAAGGAAAAATACATCCTTACACTATTATGAGCTTAATAACATCCATTTCGATACGGGCCGACGTATCCGCCTTAGCCACTCTGACTCTTAGCCGCCAGACTCTGCTATCTCAGAGACCTGATATTGGGGACTAATCTTCATTTTAAAATTAATCGTAAGTGATGCGTCGTTTTCCTTGAAGTTCACCTTTATTGACCTTTTAATGACCATGGCCGTAAAATTATTCCAAAATAAATATGTATCAAAATTGTTCAGACCCAACTTTCTACATTCAATAATCCTCTGGTGAGAATTTATAGCCATGTAGTTATGGTTCTTTTTCCCAGAGGAAAACTGATAACGAAAGTTGGTTGAGTTTGAGGATGGGGCTCGATGAGTGAATGAGGGAGACACGTGGTTTCGAGGGTCAGGGGTTGGGAGTGGAGAGTTAGAAGGGGTGGGGGTGCTTACTGGCGGAGCGGGCGTCGCCAAAAGGATTATGGGCGCTTTGGGAGCATTGACGACGCCAGATAAATGCGCTTATGCGGAAATGTACTTCAATATGCCATTCATTCGCTGGCACAGCCGTAAGCTCTCTTTTGCATCGAGTGGTCGGTTCTGTCGCTCCTTTGCAGCGAGCCCCATGGAACAGCCGATTTGACAGAATGAAGGGAAATATGTGCTCCGAAATGTCATTCTGCTAGGATTCGAATGATTGACTCATTCAGCACATTCAGCTTCATCCAGTCTTGGAAATATGGTTTATGCTTCTCAAAAATAGCTCGTATCTTCTTACCTAGAATCCCTCTAAGATTAACCAATTAGCCAGTATATTTTTGTTTGAAGAATTCATTCATCTGATTCTCTCCATTTCAATTGATGCTGTTGACAATTTTAAAGAACTCACTCCTTTACAGTATAAGAGGTTAATCCTTGCATGCTTTAAACATTGAAACATTAGTATTTTGTTACCATGGAGAGATCTGAACATATCCTTTTAGAACAAGATAATAACAATTCAATATTTAACTTTATTAGGGTCAACGAAAAATATTGGACGTTTTGAAAACCTTAATATGATACTTACAAAAATGTTCATGTTGTTAATATATATTTAATTTACGCTTCATTTTGGGCATAGCTCTGCATAGATCAGAAACATGAACCTTGAAAAATGGAGAAGAGGTGTCTTGAAAGCTTTTAAATGTGGTCATGGAGTAAAGTGGAGAGATTGAGGTGGACGGGATGGAATATGAGGAATGCTCTGGAGAGAGGAAAGGCCATTAATGAGAGTGTAGACATAGAGGAGAAAATAAGAGAGGGCATATCATGAGGCATGAACAAGGTTTGATGAACAAGGTTTGATGGACAAGATGATGGAGGGTAAGATGAATGGGGGACGAGGAATGGGGAGAGAATACAATTTGATGTTCTTACAATATTGAAAGGTAGAAGAAGTTCTTACAAGACGGAGCGTGAGCATGAGAGTAATGTTTCGAGAAGAATTTTCTCCTGAGATTTGTCCCAGAACATATTCACGCAAGAGAGAGAGAGAGAAGGAATTGATGCGTAGGGAATTATGCGTCCACGCAAACTATGGGGTGTTATCGCAATGGGGTCGTGTACCATATTTTTTATTGCCGAATATGATAGAGTGTGTAAAATAAAAATACCCGTATTTTTCCGTTTTTTGATCCGTCAATTATTTCTCGAGTTATAAGCGGCGAAAAACTGATGTCTTTAACCCTTTCGGAAAAGTGGGCGCGTTGCCACCTCTCGCGTATATCGACTTCGTCCAATCACAGCTGAGCCCGCGAAGCTACTTCATCTTATCGCAAAGGGGAACACAGCTGACTCTGCCAATAGGACAGTTGTGACAGCATCTGTGCGAGAAGACCTTCCGAGAACCCCCCTCCACTCCCTTCTCTTCCCCTAAAGGCAGTCAAGGACGGGAGGAAAATGACGTCAATGTTATCACAGCAGCTTTTTCGGTGGGCGTCACCTTTTGCTTATTTTAATTTTTGATTTATGAGTGAATGGTTGTGGTTAGAAGATTAATTATTTCACTAAAATTCTTTTTTCGTTTCCATCTAACGATTTCGTGCAAAAAATTGCGATTTCAGTTCCGAGTAAACGCCCCTATTCAATTCATATTTTCTAACTCTGTATTCAATTTTTCTTCCAAGAGTTTTCTTCACTTACTTACCCTCTTTCCGTGTAAACTGCCATTTTATCGCTCTCGTGATGCTGAGCTCTGCATTGCGTCTAAAATTCCTTATTTCTGGTCTTGTGTCACTGGAGTCTTTTCTCTGATCAGTAGAACTCCTTGTTAGTACTTGTAAGGAAATACCTAATATTTAATTTTCCAAACACTCACACAAATTTTTGGATGAAGGCTGTTTCTTTTTCTATTAATAATTAAGTTTTATTGACTTTATTATTATTAATAATAAAGTATTAAAGGTTGTCTACTTTTAGAGCTCTCATAATGCCAAAGTGGAATCGCGCTTTACCATCGATGAAGCTTAGCCACTTTAATTGATAATGTTTTGTTTCCTCTTATAGTATATCTTAAACAGATTTGAAATAACGCTTATCTCATGTACTAGCGGTGTAAAAGGTTAGTCGTCCTAAATGTCTTAGTCAATTATATATTAAAGTCGCTTGATAGTCAATTATTTATTTCGATTATAATTAATTAAAATGCCTTTCTGTTTCATTTACAATGCACAGCTTACATCCGTTAACAATATCTAATATGAACGAATATATAAATATATTTTTTTCGTGCATTCCAATACCGAATATTTTTATTAAATTATACATCATACTAATATATAAAAATGGTTTGGTGCCTGTCTGACCGCCGCAGAGCGGTCCAGGTTCCCGAAAATCATGGCATCGTCCAATAAATGGTCTGATTGCATTCAAATTGGTTTCTCATAGGTATATTCGACCACTGATTACGAATCTGAAGTCAAGATGTTACAATTACGAATAGGTTCACGAATATGAGTGCAAATTTAAAATAAATACTGCAAACATGTCCTTATTTAATTCAGATAATATATACTATAAAGGTTTTCCAGCACGCTAATCACGAATATAAAGGCAATCATCTTATCCCTTCTGTGTAATTTCACTTATTTCACCATGTAATTTCATATATTTAATTTCACAGTACTGCGAAATGAAATAAATATAACAAATATTGGGAATCATTCACTGGGGACATTGGAACTTTTTTCAAAAGGGAGCATCAATCGCTTCAAATTTCAGTTAAACACTAAGTAAAAAATGGCCCTGGATATATAAACTGTAAATTTGAAACTTCATTTCACACTGCAAAAAAATTTCTCAAAATAACACACTAGTGCAACGAATTAGTCCCAATAATAGTGTACATACAATTTAAAGTGGCAAAGCAGAAGTAAAACATAATTACATGTATGGGAGTAATAATTCACTTTTTACTTACACCACGAATTTATTTTAACCCAACCGGTTTTGACGTTACCACGTCATCATCAGGGGTACACACTCCCCCTGTACCTTTGATGGTGATGTGCTAACGTGGAAACAGGTTAAAATAAATTCGTGGAATGAGTACTAGTGGAGTGAATAATTTCTCATATCATGCCGTCATTCCACAAAGTAGAGCCTGCAGCAGTTGAAGTTTTATAATTATATGTATGTTGTAAATTCTGCCATCATTAAAGTAATTCTAATTTTTTAAGAAAAATGCTACATTTGAAGTTACTTTTCAATAGATTTTAATACAATTTTACAATATATGTAGCATTTACCAGCCAAATATTTTTTCTTGTCAGCCATCTTGTTTATTTTGATATTGTATTCAAAACTACAACACAGATGGCCGTTGCGCTGCAACGAGTTGATACGCGCTGGAGCGCTCGGTTCTATTAAGATTTTCGCTAATATTTTTCGCTTCGGTGCACTTTGGTGTATATTTTAATATGCACAGTGTAGAGAAAACCTTGCTCTTCAATCTGAACCGAAAACTGTCAAATCTTATGAAAAACTGTAAAATGTAAGGTGCATACTATTTACGCGGAAAATCGAGCTCTATACGGACCCTACATTATCGCAACAATAAGACGTAACAATGAAGAATTATTGCAATGCATTTTTTTAAAGTAGGTACTTTTTATCTAATTTCCTCCATTTTGAAATACGAAAATCGGTCGCGTAGATATAATTTTATGCGCTCTTGAATTTAACGCCACTCAAAGTGCACTGGACTGATTAACTCGTAACCTCAGTTGCGCTAACTTTGAAACTTTTGCGACAGGTGCACTTCTACATACCTGCCACAAACGTTTTCGAACGTGGGGGTCAATTATTTACTGCCCACACCTGTCTAGATCATTTAGAAAGTAACTTGATTTTTCTGTCCATGCCGTGATTTTCAGGGTACCTGGTTCACTATGCGCCGGTTCTATGTTCGTTACGCATCTCCCAAAAACAACTTAACCGATTGAGCTGAAATTTTGTAGGATTCTAGCGTATACACTAGAAGATGCCATAGGCAATATAAAAAAAGGCTCAGGGCCCGAGTTCAACTCCTGGCTCCAATAACGTATTTACATTGGTTTAAATGGACTTTTTCAATTTATGGTCGTGAAAGAGTTTTTTCTTTCGCTCAGAAAAATAACTAAATATTAATAGATTTATTTTATTCTTTCCGTATTTAATGGAAAAATCTTCAAACTTTCTTATTATTTTAATCAATTTACGCTTTGTCGTTGAGGTTTATGGGAAATATGTTATTTATGTTGAAATTTACTGTTTTTTTCGGTTCTATTCCGAGCGTTGCTAAGGCCTTTGCCATTGACGTCTCCGAAATGAAAGTATTATGATGATTAAACAGTTCGTCAGAGAGGGATGCCGTAAACATCATTCTGCTTTCTGCTAGGATATAGGAAGGTACTGAAGGCATTGTAGGCTATTCGTGAAGCAAGGTCATCCATATTATTCCGCACAAAGATACGTGCTGACTACTAGCGCTACTTACGGATTTAGTAGTTTTGTATTCACTTATAATTAGGTGTATTTAAATGAATGCTTCAGCGGTGTTCGAATTGTGAATGATTTTTTTTTCTTTACGGGTTTGTGCATTTGAACCGACCTGGGACATGAAGAGAAGAGATGGAAGGCTTTCAAAATCGTCGTAGATGGAGATGGTTTGAGATTTGAGATAGTTTAACAAAAACCAGGAAAAAATTCAAATCCCAATGGGGCAAAATGTCTCATCACATATTCGTGTGATGTTCGTTAGTTCCATTGCAATGATGCTGAAAATGTTCGTCCAAAAGCGATGCCTTACACAGCATTGTTCTTTTCGTGACGATATTGAAAGGCACTAAAAAAGGTATCGCAGCTATTTATTGAATCCAGATCGGCCATTTAGTTCGGAACAATCATACGGGCATACTTTTCACGCTACTTCCCTGTCAAATAGGTTTGCATTCGATAAAACTAAAAGTATTTGATTGAAAGTTTCTGCTGGGCTCAAAAGGTAAATATTTTATGGATTTATACAGTATTTTGAAGTGCACCGCTTTCAAGATTTGTTTCATTTTGAGACAAACGAACGTGATAAGAAACGTAAATGAAATGTTATGAAGTCTTATGAGTCTTATCAAAAATAAGAGTAGCAAGATGAAAAAAAAATTGTGATGTAATTATGCGTCAAATAAGATGTAAATATATGCAACCGAGCGACAAGTACCTGCTAAAAGTGGGATATTTCTGTACTAGGTAATGGGAATAGAATTTTCCCTTACTGCAATAACATGCATTAATACGTAACTGTAGGGAGTTCATTGGCGCCACTGTTATGAAGTTGGAGAATTAAGATAAGCATTACATACATAACAGGCTAGAGAAAAATTTTTTTGTCGAAGAGGCAGGTGCTATTATTCCCAAAAAAACCGAATATGGCCTCATTGTCAACAATAGACATTCGACACCCCCCCTAACCTCCTTTGTTTCTTCTAAACCTCTAAGTTTTTTAAATAAAAGGAAATGGTAGGAATATGATTTATAATATTATAATCCACCAGCAGGATTATATTATTTTAAATTTTAAGCAAAGAATCCTCCCATGAAAAACATTTTTCTTACATACAGTTTAAAATCATCTTTTTTCAAGTGAAATGGAAATTTTTTCCGGCAAACTTCAAAACTTCAGAATATTGTCTCATTATTACTGTTACAATATATTAAAGGATGTGATAGCATTTTTTCGAAAGTTGGGCATTGGTTGGAAGATTTTACACGGGTAAAAGGTCATAATAAGGCCACCGAGGGAAGTTCCCTTAGTTCCGAGGGAATCAAATTCCACGTAGTTAGACCGATTGCCTAGGGGAGGAGGAGAAAGCGATGTCTTCGATGGAGGTAAAGGACGGACAAGAGGAGGTAATGCCGGAGTGGTACGTGCCATGGAACGGGACGTGCTGGAGGGCGAAAAGGATTTAGCCGTTGGAGCTCATTCAGGGATGACTCCACCGGACAGGGTTCGATGGGGCATTCGCGAATTTCTCTCCATCAGTTCTTTGCAAGAGATGAAGATGTCGATCATCATCATCAAGGGTCAACAATCCTTGGATTGGTTTGACGCAGCCCTCCACTCGATTCTTCTATCGGCCAACCTCTTCATATTGACGTAGCTCCTCTCTTTCACGTCCTTTAGGACCTGTTCTATGTAACTCATACGAGGCCTGCATTTTCCATTCTTCCCGTTCACTTTTCCTTCGACGATTGTCTTCATCAGGCCATCGTGTCTTAAGATGTGGCCGTTTAAGTTTAAGTCCCGTCTTCTTCATATAGTTTTCAGCAGACTTCCCTTTTTTTCTTTTTTTTCCCACTTTTTTCCCACTCCTCATAGGACTCCTTTATTTGTCGATCCATTTTATCTTCATCATTCTTCGATAGCACCATATTTCGAATGCTTCCACCCTTTTCTTCTCTACTGCTGTCATCGTCCATGCCACACTGTCGTAAAGAAACATGCTCCAGACATACGTTTTGATGCATTTCTTCCTTAATTCCAAGCTTGTATTTTCAGCTGTAAGTAGATTCTTCTTCTGATAGAATGCCCTCTTTACCTGGGCTATTCTACTCACTATTTCTTTCTTGCTTCGTCCATCGTTGGTTACTCGGCTTCCTAGATAACAGAACTCTTTAACCTCTTCAAGCTTTTGTTTTCCTAGTTTGACATAGGTTTTCGCCTCTTCTTTCTTGCTGCACACCAATATCTTAGTCTTCTTCCTATCGATCTTTAGATGATAACTGGTCATTGTCCTTTCCATGGTTGTTTAGCATCTTATTCAGCTCCTTCTCTGTCTATGCTGTGAGAGCTATGTCCTCAGCGAATCGTAGTATACTGATTGTTTCTCCGTGGATGTTCACTCCAGAAGACTTCTCTTTGATTTCATTGATGATTCTCTTGATGTAAACATTAAAAATTACGGGAGACAGTGTACAGCCTTGCCTCACTCCTTTCCTCATTCTTGCTTCTTCACAGCTGGGTCCAGATTTTATCACCTCTACTTGGTTTTTATACAAACTGTGGATAATTCTTCGGTCAATGTATGACACTCCAATTCATTTCAGAATTCCAAGCATTGAATCCCTATTCACGTTGTCAAAAGGGTCATTCCGTACCATTTCACCAGATTTTTAAAGAAATTGTTGCAGCACCATTTTAGAAAAAATTCAGATTTAACACACTTACTACTACATGTCTGTAAGGCACAAAACCAATTTTCGTTGATTTTATTTCCATGACCCCAAGGACTTACAGAGCTGCGAAGGTCACAGCGCACTGTAAAAATGACACTTTCATCGAGCAAAACTTTGTACTCATCGTTCTCATAGATGTTACATAGTTAGGTTATTAAAAACTATGTCAAATGAAAGCTCAATTTATGATCATCAAAATGGTTTTGAACCATTCTACTACAACCTGTAGTTTCCGAGTAACTCTAAATACCGATACTCGCTGAAAGTGTCATTTTTACAGTGCGCTGTGACCTTCGTAGCCCTGTAAGTCCTTGAGGTCATGGAAATAAAATCAACGAAAATTGGTTTTGTGCCTTACAGACATGTAGTAGTAAGTGTGTTAAACCTGATTTTTTCCTGAAACGGTGCTGCAACAAGTGTTCGTTGAATTGGCATGGAATGACCCAAAAGCCTTCGATGTCGATGTCGACGAAAAAAATATGTCGATGTAAACACTATATCCGTCATGTCTGCTTGGATTTCGCGCTAGCTCATTGGGTGTTCCGGACGGCCATGAAAGAACCTTCCCCTCCTCCTTCAGCTCTTCTTCGTCATCAAAATGAGGTAATCACGCCTGACTCGCAGCCATTTTAGGACCCTCACCTCATTCCCTTCTCACTCCATTTCTATGATCCATCGTTCGCTTTCGGTACAGCGTAGACTAATTGGATCGCATTGCCCTTGCACGGACTCATGTTGAATTAAGGCGTCGTGGTCTCGTTAAAAGTTTCCCTCCGCTCGAAGCTTTTGATATCTCCGCGTCCATTTTTCTTGTGTCAGCTTGGTCACACGTGCCCGAAAGGAAAACTCCGGGAAAAGTCAACTTTCATCGATGAGGCCGAAGAGAAACTAATATGGCTCGCTCCAAAAAGAAAGGTGGGCAAATTATGAATGACTTGGAACGTTCTATAGACTTCCGTTCAGCCATCTTGGTAAATGTGTCGTTCTGCCGAAAAATGAGGGGGAAACGGAACCATGCCAACTACAACGCTTGCTTTTACATCTTAGGAGCCTGTCTAAAGGAATTATTTTTGGTTTGGGAAAAATGAGAAACTTATTATTCAGTTTATTTCAAGAATACGGAGACAGTATTTCTTAAATTTCTAATCACATCAGATAATGTTCTGTGGTTATTTGTTTTGAATTTAATTGTTTAATATTACATTTCAATTGAAGTTAAACAGATTGTGATATTATAATTACTATAGGAAATTCTACGCTATTTAGGGGAAAATAATATAGGGTATATTATTTTCACTAATATTTTTAGTAAGTGCCTTGGGCGGTACCAAATATAATTGTGAGTGTGGAAAAATCCTCAAAAGACATTTGTAATAGAGTTGCTTTCAACTGGAGTCCTAAGAAGATTTATTGATAAGACAGTGCGTAAAAGGCTCAACATTTCCTTGAAATCATGCGATGCTTTTGGATAGACAGTATAGAAAGACAGTTCATTCATTCTCTATCCGTAAACCTTAGTTTATGAAGTATTCATTTAATGCTTCCTCGTTCACTCTCTTTTCTTCACTATATATCGTGTTTCCCTGTGAGTTTGTAAAGCATTACCTATTGAAAAATGTAAAAAAAACATATTGATGCATTGAATTGATTACGCTTAGCCATACCAAGTGGAAGCGACGGAAAAAGGGAAAAACTTTACATGATTCATTCATGTCGCGTATGACAAAGTCGCATATGAGAATTTTATTTCACAGATTTCACAGACAAATGAAGACCTGAGTGCAAGAACAAGATAATAACCAAAAGTGAAGTTTCGAGAAAACTCCGGTTTGCTGGAGCATTATTATTAATTATCTGGTTCTTGCACCTAGAGAGCAGAACGTAAAATTCCAATAATGTCTGCTGAACTTATTTAGAACTTACCATCGAAAATGACTATGTCTACTGGTAAAGGGCTTCATGTCTTTGTGGAAATCTCATTTTCGCAAAAGTGGTCATTATCTGGTTCTTGCACTAAGGTCTTCAAATATTCCGTTGTCGTCAGAATATACTAATACTTTTCGTAACTTCGAAGTATTTGACAAATAGACTATGTTGGTGACGTCTAGAAAGGTGGTTTACATTGCGAGGTGAAGGGAATTTTCATCGGCTGAACCGACAGTTGTATTTTAGACTCCCTAAGTACAGGTCTCGTTAAAAGTTTTAATATGACAACTCCAAGTCTAATCGAAATTCCTAAGGTTCGGAATATCTACTCAATTGATCATGCTATTAATGGTCGTATTCCAACATAATATGTATTTTCAAGCCCGTCCCTGTACTAGTAGGCGCTTCATACCGGGATGAAAGTACAAGGATGGATATGGGAGGGTAAGGAGAGAGGATGAAGAGAAACCTGGCGTCGACTTAAGTCTGACCATGATAAAGGGAGCCAAGGGGACAATGGCTTATCCGGGATTCGAACCCGAACCCTCAAGGTGAGAGGCCAGTACTTTCACCACCGCACCAACTCCACACACCCTCGATTCTAGCCTCCTACGCTCCTGCTAGTAGAGTCTTCTGTCACCGCGAAGCCGTGCTGTTCTTCGTGGCGTGTGTTCATGCTGTGTGAATAAAAATGGATAACTTTTGCTAAATGAATAAAAATGAACGGTCATAAATAGAATAAATAAAAAAAATAACTGAATACCTTCTCTGATAGTTGTTAACATGCTTTTACGTAGTGCGTCGTCTGAAGCTTCGCAGCGCTACCTGGAGGCAAGAAGAGGAAAGAGCATTAGTGACGCCCGTGCCTACATTCTATGGGCATGCAGTTGTTTAACGTAGAGTTTTCCCTGTCGTTGAAAGTTTTCACTTTTTAATTAATTAGGAAAAATAGTTTAAAACCCGACTCTGACATGCGTGTTCGTTTTTGGGTTAAGTCAGGTTAGAAGGTAGGATGAAACTTAAGCAGTTTGAGCACCCTAAAACCTAATTCTTCTGCTTCTACACTATTTCTTGGTGCACAAAACAATATCGAGCATTTTGACCGAAAATGTGAATAATACTTATTTGATTACTTGCGATGTCCTTGTGTATGACCTACGGAAAAAATAAGGACTTCAGATGGAAGGATGGAGTAATACCGAACTTTATTCATTGTCCTCATGTTATCTCTGTCCCAACTAACGATATACATTCATTATAGGGCAGATTTGATTTTAGCATGCATTCCATTCTACACAGCTCAACTCCAAGCCTACAAAATGATTACATTAGAAAAATGATCTAGTTTGATTTTCGATAATGAGATACAAAGTGGCATAAGATACTTAATTTTTGTCGATGAAGAGATACATTTGAGTTGATTTTGAGAAAATAAGACAAAACCAAACCGCAGGATGTGTATATACATTATACTTATCATGGTTTAGCTCGTTGCTGGACGCGGCGATTATTTGAAGTAAAAATCCCATGTTTTGAGGGGAGGCTTCTCTTCGCCCAGGGCATTGAAATTTTGCGTGCGACTTAATTAGTTTATGGCTTGTCCCTCCCGGAGGACACCCCCCGCCCATCACCACCCCCACCCGTCTCCGGCGTGAATTGGCTTTCCACGCCTCCCCAACCAGCCCCCCCACCTTCATCCCGATTTTCCACCCTCCCCCCAGACCACACCCCCTCTACCCAGCCCTGCAATTCACCCTCCCGCCGCAGTCTCATCTTCCTCCCAAAGCTCCCCTTCATCCCCTCCCCCATTCCCCCCCTTACACCCCCTGCCAACCTCCTTTTCGGCGCGCCTGCCGTAGACGTCCAGCCTTGTCATAACCCTGGCCACGCGCGTCGCTTGGTTACCACTCCCCCCTCACACCCTAAACCCTGAGGGGTGGCTGAAGACGGGGGTTGTTGGTTAGCTTCATCACGTTACCTAGCAACGTGTCATTTTCATCTCCGAGATTTATTCGCCCTCTCTTCCCTTCCTCTCTCTCTTCGTTAAGCCTTCGTCTTCCTCCGAGACTTGACTCTCCGCTTCCGGCTCGCGAGCCTCAAAACTTCTTCCCTCCCGTGTCGACACACTCACCTTTCACAGTTCTTTAAATCACCCGAAATTCTCTAGGAAGTCATGTTTTCTCTACGGGTCTCGCTTACTCAGCGTTAGCAATACGACGCCGAACTTTCGATCGCCTTGGTATTGAAAAGGAGCGGGCAGTTCTGAATGGCTATGGAAGTCTCTAACATACGCGTGATTTGGGACAAATAAAAAGCCACTTGGTAGTCGTTTCCGTGTGGTACTAAAATTATTTGATTGTTTTGGAAGAATAATGTCGTAAATGCCAATCACTTAACTTTCTTTCCTTCACCTAAGACTAACCATCGGCGAAATAAGTAGGAAATTCCTGCTTCCTAATCCTTCCTAGAACAATTATACACGCACTAACCAAATGAGAGCTAAGTTAGGTACCATACGTCATTAGAAACAAACATATAATTTAATCATATGCTTTTGCAGTATTGGGTCAGGCAACCAGAAACCAACTTTATTTGCGCTTTTATAGTTTGCGAATACGTGGGAATATTTAGAAATTTTAGGAAGATCGGAGTGAAACCCGGTGTCGGTATTAATGGAAGGTCGCAAAGAGTGCACGATTTATTGTACCATCCGACGGATGGGGTGCGAAACACCGGCGTGCATCACGCAGCTAGGATTGGCGTTATACCAGACAGTCTGCATTTCAGACCTGGATCCTCGCAATAGTATCTCCTAGCTACCTGCCAAATCCCATTATTGCATATTACTTATTGCTGGAGGATTGACTAACTTACATATAATGCCGTGGGACAAGTCGTTCATTATTTAAGGGAATAAATTTAGAATGACTTATAAGGTCCTAAATTTATCAGAATGCACATCGCCTGTCAACGTTTAATACCTTTTGAAATAGATAATTTTAACACGCAGATAGTTTATGAACCAAGTAACTGTGTGCCTGCACATTAACCCCTGATTCAGCCTTGGCCATTCATGTTAAGTTTACCATAGGTTAGCTTTACGTTAGACATTGGGAAATAATCTAAGCGGTTGTATCACCTAAAGAATTACTTCTGCTATCAATACTCATGAGTTTACCTATAGCTAGAATTGCAAGCTGTTACTGTTGGTAAATTAAAAATGACAAAAAGAGTGGAAACGGGTTGAATATTAAAATTTATTGCTGTTAGTATTAGTGACTTCGTCGTATTTAGTTCCTAATGTGATGTTTCTCTTGTCTATTTTAGTTTTTACGATAGTCTAGCGGGTACAATTCTTTGAAAGTAATAGATAGTTGACAATTTCAATTCCACCGTGTCGCTAAACTCTTAAAAAGACATCCGTATCCATGTCTGATATTTAGAGATATAGAGAATGGCGCTTGCGACAACTGAAATACACCTTCCTTGAGTTTCTCTTTTTTCACTACTTCTGTGGCTCAGCATGGCATTGTGGATCACTATTAAACGTGGTTTCATGTGAATTTCCTCCATTGAACGGAGGAGGGGGGATGACTTATAAGCCTTTAACAAAAGTGTACAAATGGCAGATCGTCCAGGTTGGTAGGAGCTAGGTACCGCCAAGTTCAATAAGCCAAGCCGCTTTTGCGAAATTCAAACAATTCCAGTGTGGGAGGTTATATTGACCGGTTCATTTCGCTGTTCTCCCTGGGAAGAAGAAGAGAGAAAAACTCAAAGTGCCTCTGGTAAGGATACTTAGCGTAGTTGACAGGGGTAAACTGCTCAGCGTTGGTTTACCTGCACATGTCCAGCGATTTTAGAGTAGTCTGTAGTGCATGATGCAGGTATTAACCCCTTAAATACTATAAATTCTAACAATCTAGTTTCATGAGACACTATAGTTGCTTGTTTGCATGTTAGTAGTGCATGCTTGGTGATCTTCACCCCCTGCCACACACCCTCGCGGTGACTTGCAGGGTATCGTGTAGATGTCTCTCCGGGGTGGACGCTCCCGCTCGAGGGCTAACCACACGCAGCGACCATTGCGAATGTTTCACTGCGTTCGTAAGCCGAAACGTTGAATTTTTCACTAGACCTTCGCTCTCTCTCCTGCAGAGAAGTATCACGATGTTCCGCTATTGATAGTGCCCGCAGTGAACTTATGCGTATTCTAAGCCACGGCGTACGAGGAGCGCCGTCCTGAATGATACCGTGTTACATGGGATACTATTATATATATATTGTTATTCGTTATATTTTGAACTCCTCTCTAAAGGCATATCTGTATGTTGGAACGGGTCCCCCCGCTCCGTGATTTCTTCCCCCCCCCCTCGGCTAGCCGCACCCGCCGAAGCGTGGGCCACGAGAAGATGGCTAGAAGCACGGCACCCGACTGCGCTCGGCGAAGGCACGCACATTCGCGCCCGCACCACCGTCTGCCCCCCTCTGAACCCCTCCTTGTCGCGGCACCTCTCCCCAGCACATCGCCCCCTCGCTCTTCGCGCCTCCCTCTCCATGGTCCCTTGGGGGGGGGGGGGACATAGTGGGGGTTGGGGGGGGTGAAAGGATGATGAGGGTAGGGGGATGCTCCGCCGCTGGGGTTGGGGACACTCTTGGTGCTCATTCGACTCGTGCACAACATCCCCTCGAGGGGAGACTAGATATTCGCTCCGCATGCCTAAGGGGAAGAAAGGGGAAAAATATAAGGGCTTAAGACTGGATCCCTCCTCCTCTTTATTTCGAACCCACCTCGCGCTCCTCTCTGAGCCAAAGCGTCTCGCCTTTCACCATGGTGCTGTAGGTACGGCATCCCCCTCATCGGGCCACGGTTGCCGGGGCCGAGGTTCAACGGAAGGAACGGACACGGACTACCTGGTAGATTTGTACGAATGGGGATGACGCGGCTAGAATAAAACGATGCAAAAACTATTCTTGTGTAAACGTCGCCGTTACACTCAGGTTCGCGGAGGCATTGCATAAATAGGGTAGAGTATGTATTGAGAAATCCCAGTTTACTAGAGAATTTAATGTTAATTTTAAGGCCATTTGAAAAGGCTCTGAAATGGCGGGGTGCGCTGCCTTCTTGCTGACGTAACAGGTAAGTAGTTTACGTTGCGAGGCATAGGAAAATTCGTCTCCTGAACTTACCATTGTATTTCAGGGCCCCTCAGCTCTAGTGAATATGTATTAGTAATAGCCTGTAAAAACTATCGAAGTTTGAAAAGTCTTCTCTGTTAAAAATTGTATCAATAGTCGTTTTATAGGCTCAATGGCATCCTGCTCGTGGGTCTTCTGCTACTGGAAGCATGGCGAGAAGGTCGTGCGGCGATGAGTGAACTACACGCTATGCTTGTAAAAGGACTACTAACTCTTTTTAAATGGATCAACTGCATAAATAATATTAAATGAATAAATAAAAGTTAATTATAATAAATTACCGGAATAAATACACCTCCGATACTAGTTAATAAGCTTTAACGGAGTGCAGTGTCTACTTGGAAGCGTCCGTAGCACCACCTGGTGGAAGGTGGAGGAAATAGTTTGACGTCACATGTAGGATTAACCGGCATGCAATAGTTTGCCGTCGTGTTTTCACGCCATTTATTTTTTTCACTTTTTATTTAACGAGGAAAAATACTTAACGTCATTTAAAAACCGAATGGCTTAAAACACGTACTCCAGAGGTTATAAACTTTTGATCAAGACAGTAAAAAAATAATAGGAAACTATCCTATTACCAGTAAAACTGTGGTAAACATTGCACATTCAACTTTCCCCCCTACACACCCCGAAATGATTTAGTCTTTTCTTTAGCTGTTGAAATGGGGGAAGCGTATGAACAAAATAACAAAGAAAGTTAATTAAAGAATGTATTAACTATTTACGATACCTTTTATTAATTATATATTTGAATATTGAAACCAACGTACCTACATATCTCCTTCACTATATGATCCTTTATTCTGCGTTATTTATTTATGACGTCTCCATGGGGACATTCTTTTCTGAAAACTGTATGAGATATTCCTTGTAACACCTGTTATAAACAAACGATGCATATTTAACATAAAATTATAATGCAATGTAACAAGTCGCTCAAATGGCCCATCCACTGAAACCTTGTACATATCTCCATAGGCTTTGTTTTAGTTGAGAAAAAGGGACGTTGAAAACAGAAATAAGATATAGTATAGGGAAGAAGAATATTGTTATCCCTTTTAGTGCCGGGAGAATTATGGTTAAGAGTGATGGATGATGAAAAATGTTTGAACATTCCGGAAGGATCCAAGGTGTAAGAAAAGTGGTAGGAAAGGGAACCCGGGAAACTTGAAGTAGAAGACGGAGCAATATAATCGGCCATTTCTTGAAACATGACGTTCTCATAAAGACAGCCGTTGAGGGAAGAGTGGATGAAAAAAATGGACAGGGAAGGCCTCAAGTGAGATGAATGGAACAAATGGTGAACGAAGGGGAGATATTGAGATTTCCAAACGTCAAAAATTCAAAAAAATATGGAAATGTTATATATTCATCACCAGAAAAGAGATTAGTGATATGGTTAACGTGTTTAGTTTTATGTACTGATTCCGTTTATAAAGTACACTATCAAAGAAGTTGTTCAAAATGTTTTTCATCTATATATATAAAAATGAATGTATGTGTGTGTGTGTGTGTGTGTGTGTGTGTGTGTATGTCCTTTATGCATTACTAGACAATTCATCGGATCGCCATGAAACTTTGGGAAGTTGTTGAGTACATTCCCGAAAAGAGGACTACGAAATCGATATTTCAATATCGATACTTTATCGATATAATATCGCTAAAGTATCGATAAATTGATACATTATTGATACAAAATTGAGGTTAAATTATTTAGTTTTTTAAAAGGAATGTATCGTTTCAATATCGATACTGTATCGAATGTATATAATGTGTTTGTCCTTTATACATTACTACACCATTCATCGGATCGCCATGAAACTTTGGAAAGTTATTGAGCACGCTCCGCGAAGGTTTCTACAAAATCGATAATTCAATGTCGATACTATATCGATATAATATCGATAAAATATGGATACATCGATACATTGTTGATACAAAATTGAGGTGAAATTATTTAGGTGTTTTTTTATCAAAGTTTTATAAAGTATCATTGCAATATCGATACTGTATCGATACAATATTGATAACTTCATGCATTACCACAACATTCATCCAATTTCCATGAAGATTTGGTTAGTTGTTTTGTTCACTCCATGAAGGTTTTTACAATATCGAGAATACAATATCGACACTGAGGACGGGATGTGCATCCCATTGAACTTGCAATTCATTGAAACACTCACGTGCAACATATTCAAATCATCCGGCAAGGGACAAATATTTCAGAAATGCCAACTTATTGCTTGGGATGAATGCACAATGGTGCACAAAGCATCGCTCGAGGCTCTGGATCGATCATTGCAAGATTTCCGCTGAATCCTGAGACCATTTGAGAACGCATTAATATTGCTTGCACGACATTTCAGGCAAACATTACCTGTAATTCCTCGATTGACACTAGCGGATGAAATAAATGCTTGCCTGAAATATTCTACTTTGTGACGACATGTAAAGACGTTAAACTTATATACAAATATGCGTGTCCAGCAGCAAAACAATCGATCAGCTGAGATATATTGTATACCCATAAGAATTGTGAAATTAAACATACTATAAACGGGCGCTTTCCATTTAACCAGATTGAGCCACAGCAACGCGTGGCCGGGTCAGCTTGTTATTTATGAACTTAACACCGCATACAGAATGAGCAACTACTCAACAATGAGCAACTTTGAATTCTACCGTTTTATTCTCGTTGAATTTCAAAGTGTATTTAAAAAATAGGATTGAATGCTAATGACTCTAGGGAGATTTAGGAGCTAAAAAAGCTAAAAATATATCTCACTCTGACCTCAAGTTTAAAACAAGCCCTGAAACCATTCCCAATTCGGAATTCAACTCTGTCACTTTTGAGTTGGTTACTGTTGCTACGTGGCGGAATGATTTAACAGGATGTATGATAGTAAATTCATTATGATGAATCCCATCTCTAACACAGGGTCATAGTTTGAAGTAGAATTAAATGAGGATTACGGTTAATTACTCCTGCGTTGGGAACAGTAATTCTGCGTTGAAAACAGTCATTTGCGTTCACGATCTCAAGGAAAATAGAGAAAATGAAGAGGTCAAGATTGTGAATGACTCAATTACACAAAATAACATTATAATTAATTTTATATTTCATTGAATTTTACTGATGGGGCTTTTAAAAATTTCACTGGAAAGTAATAAATATAATACTTTGTTATTTGGAATACTATATAAGGTAATTTACTACTTCCTGTCCAAGTTCCCTTGCATTGATACCTTCTGACTTCGGCTAAGTTGAATGTATAACTTGCTCCTATTTTATATAAAGTGACAGCGTGATGCATATACGTGATTTTAGTGAATTGCAGCGAACACTCATCGATAAGTTCCATCCGGTTGGTCGTATTTTTTGTAGCACTACTTTCATCAATACCTCTTGATTTTACTGTGTTTCGAGATATATTCTTGCCATTTACTTCCATAGGGCTGACTATACATTTTGATCAAAGTACTGTAGGGTTATATTCAAGACTTGAAGGATATGCGCACAATAGCAAATGATTTTGAAACAGACTCCTTTGTAGGAAGACGGATTCTCGTTGGTTCTGAGTCCCTCGCAATTTTCAGGCAAATATCTTCAGCTTGAAACAAAACTCTGAAATACCGCGTGGTGGAAGTGATTGAGGGAACTTCACCTCCGATAAGTAAAGCTGTCTCACCCCTGCACCCTCTGCCCATCACCGCTCCCCGGAGAGGGCAGTCCCCCACCGCCGTCAACCCTCCCTCTCCACCCCCCACAGAAGAGATCCTCCCTCCCTCCCTTCATGTGATGCCGCCCTGCGTCTCTTTGCCCACTCTCCTCTCCCAGTACCAACCCCCTCTAGTAACTCTTCCGCCGACAGTGGCCCCCAGTGCATTGCGTAATTGTTGGGGCCTCGCCGATGGATGGGGAGTGTCTTGGGGCCCTTCGTGAGCGGGAGGGTGGGGCGAGGGTGGAAGTGGCCCGTGAAGGGCCTAGTGCGGGAAATGGTTCTATTCATGTTTGCCAAATTAGCCTTTTCTTGGACAACAAACTTGCACGTCTACATCTGCATCTACATAATACCCTGCACGCCACCTCAAAGGTGTGTGGCAGGGGGTGAATTCTCACCAAACATGCACTACATATCATGCATTTAAAAGGATTAATTTTAATATATTAGTATAAACTGCTATATTTAAAAAGAGAAAAATAGCAAACTACGCATGCAAAAACGTGCTGTTAGTTGGGTTACCTTCAAGTCTTTACACCAGCGTGCAACTACCTATGCTATGGATTCAATCACTCGTATTGGACATATTTACCGCTATTCATATCCCTAATTGTACGAGGGAAAAAGAACATATGCGCGTGAAAAATGACGAATGCTGAATCTTTCACTTGAATCTGATCCAGCTGGGTGAATTTTATTGTTTCTTTTGTTTGTGCTAAAATGTAGACTTACTAAAATGTCTATTGTCAATATTATTGCATTCCTTCCAGTTAGCAAATATTTTTGTTTTATAACGAGCTGATGTAGTTCTATAACTAGTGATGTAATTATTTCTATTTTGGGGGACGCGGAATCGTCTCAACGCCTAATCTTGAGATAATTCTGCTACTTATACTCCTTTGCATATAAATTTTCTATATAGCTTGAATTTCCAGGAGGAAGAAAATCCACCTCGACCGGAATACGAACCCGGATCCCCTGATTTCTGGCCAAATACTCTACCTGGTCTGAAATTCAAGCTACTGTGCATTTTCAGCGGGTGATTTCGTTAAGGTATTTGCGGCTAGGTCGCAATTCTTGAATTACATTTTCTCTACTTCGACTTAGGAATATTTTGTTCTAACGTTTTTGCTAAAAACAGCACCCAGAAGTCTGATATACCCTTCAGGCTGTGTCAGATAAGACAGATGTTCAAATTATGGCTATATGTGTAGTTTTCGTCCGTAGAGCAAGCATTTACACATCTATAATTGTGATTAAATGTCATTAAACCAGCATCTCGAGATATTAGAAACGAATAGGAAAAGGTGTACGACAATGATGAAGAAACTGAAGAGAAGGCATCAAGAGAGAGAGAGAGAGTACATAGCAGAAACTCATGACGTTCAGTGTATACAACAGCACATCAGCTAGGAAAGAGATTAAGTAAAAATGGGAACCGTTTTTGAAATTTGGAAATACAAACGAGGTATTACCATTAACATATATAAACGATGATTTGATTATATACTTAAAATTGGGCAAATACTTGGATAGTGTATGAGATGTTTTCTTGTAAGCAAAATCATACGGGAGAATCAAGAAAACAATCGTAAATATAACTCGGCTAAGAGGATATTGCAGTAAGGCTACTGATCACTGGAATAGCAATTTTGGAGGTAAGGAAACTCTGAATTGGAGCTAGAAAATGCATTACGCTATTTTAAAGGCAATAGCTCTGGCAGAGAGGCTGGAGGCTTTTGACGTGTGATGTTAAAGAAGAGTGGAGCGAATGAGGTACCATAATGGTTATGAAATAAGGGCAAGAACACCATATTTGAAAAACATGAAAGAAGGTCTTATAAAGCCAATCGTCGAGGGAAAGAAGATGAGAAGAACTGCAAAGAAATGCCTCAAATGAGGTGTACTGGCGGGCTAATTAAGGATGTTTCATAGCATAAACTGCACAGTTTTAGGCGTAGCTTGGTGGAACTGCATGTTTACGTAAAAGTAAAATAAAATACTATGTATATTCCACACTATTTTTAATTAACCTAGTGTGGATATCAAATTGTTTAATAAATAACCAAGTAATTTAATCAAATAGTGTGGAATATACTTAGCATTTTATTTTACTTTTACGTAATTCATAGCATAGTGAATAATAAATCAGATGGGAAAATGGAGTGGAGTGCGTTGTGTAAGGCAATCTTTGCATTTCGATTGAAAGGGACCAATATGATGCTGACAGCGTGTATTTACGTACAAGCGCAACTGTTAATATCAAGGCTCTGCTTCTATTCCTCACGAGAAGTCTATGACCTACTCAATCCGGGTCCGTTTCATTGAAAGCGAAAAAAAAGAGCAGTACCAAAGAGTGGCTTGACAGTGCGGCATTTCAGAAGAACTTTGTGCAAAGCCCCAGGGCGCGAAGAGCTTTGTGCACGAAGGGGGCGGCAATCCCTTCGGCAACATACGTACTCCTGGTGACTAGCACGGGGAAATATCCCAGAATAGGGACGCACCACGCCGACGACATTATTTTAAAGAGAGGAGGCTTAAATCGCCATTTCCCTCCTCCCAGAGCCCTTCCACAAAACGCCTCTCAACCTGCCGCCGAACTCCGCCCCGAGGCTCAGCCGTATTTATCGTCCAATTTCTTTCACAGCGGGGTTTGAAGTGGGCGCGCGAGCCGGCGGATGAGGGGTGGATAAGGCGGCGAGGGAGGCCCGAGGGGGATGAAGGGGGGATGATGAGCGGGAGAGGCCCGGATTGCCGGCACCTGAGGATTCGCGAGAGGTGTGTTTCCCGTTCTGCCGTGCCGCCGCCACCGTCGCCACTCCGCAATTCGCCCCCGGCGAGAATATTTTGGGAGCGAAAAGGAAAGGAAGTTGCTTTTCTAATTCCTCTACGTTGCAATTATCTTTTCACATTGAGAGTGAAGGGAACTGTTTCCCAATGAATGCGATAAAATCGTACTGAGTACCCCTCATGCAAAGGTAACGGATTCTGTCTTTCAGAGATTCGTGGAAGACATCCGATACTATCGCTCAACGCGAGCGTACTCCATAAACTCACACTGTTCCTTCCGCCATTGAGTTTGGTAAGTGCTTTCCGGGTGAATTTTTAGGAGCCCCTACTTAGTAGACCAGGCTGCGGTCGATACTTAAGAAAGTTTGGGAGACCATATTGCGGACATAATTTTATCCTGAAGTGTTATTTCTCTCTCATGTTCGTTATTATTCCAAATAACCTTTTCATGGAGGTATAGATTAGCTTTTTTAAATGTACATTTCAACTTAAATGGGATCCTGATGTCATCCGTCATATTTTTTGTGAATATAGTCTAGGAATAGTAAATTTTCCACAGAGAAAAAATCATTTGCCTTGACCGGGACTCGAACTCGGACCCCCTGATTTCCGGCCAGGTGCTCTACCAGTTGAGCTACCAAGGCATCCTCTTTCTCTGTGGAAATTATAGAGCCTTAAAGGAACAGGATAGAAACGGACTGCTAGACATATCAATGTCACAAAGCAGCCGAAGTTGTGCGCAAGGCGCCACCGTCCACGAGGTTAAGGCCGACGTTTAAACACTGAGGTGCTTACTTTTAACGAAATTCAAAGGTCCACGAACTAGCCGTGAAAACTTTAACGGTAACTCAACTGGTAGAGCACCTGGCCGGAAATCAGGGGGTCCGGGTTCGAGTCCCGGTCAAGGCAAATGATTTTTTCTCTGTGGAAAATTTGCTATTGTGCAATATCAGCGGGTAACGCCGTTAAAGTTTTCACGGCAAGTTCGTGGACCTTTGAATTTCATAGTCTAGGAAGTCAATTAATTGTAGCCTGCGGCAGTAGTCAGTTTGGAAACTGGCCGGCCCGACAGCTCAAATTTCGATGATGCATAGTCTGGACGTACTTACAGCAAAACATTTTGCTGCTGTTGGACGAAATGAATTTTGTGCAAAAGTCAACAAAAATGTTCATCATCATCTTCATAGGACAATAATCCTAAGATTAGCAAAGATGGCGAACCTGCTGTAAAAACCTCAACGGGGTCACCCGATGAAAGTGCACAATAACAGAGATTCCACAGAGAAAAAAGTGACCATTGACAGTACCGGTCAATGCGAATGTTTTCTTCGCTGTGGTATTCCCGCTAATCCTAAGATTGGTTTGACACAACTCTATACTCGATTCTCCTATCAGCCGACTTCTTCTTGTTTATATAATTCTAATATTTTACGTCCTCCACTAACAGCTCTGTATATCACATACGGGGCCTTGCTTTCCAATTTTTCCCGTTCATTTTTTCCTCGACGATGACCTTTGGAAGGGCAGCATGTCTCAATATATGGCTGGTTAAATTGTCCCTTCTTCTTTTTTAATTTTTCTACGGACTTCTCTTTTTCTTACCATTCTTAGGAGTTCTTCTTTTACCACTCCATCTATCCCTTTCATCATTATGATTATCCTATAACTCCACGTTTCGAATGCTTCACGTGTTGTTCCTCTGTTGCCATTATAGTCCACGCCTCACTGCCTTGGATAAGTTTACTTCAAACTTATGTGCTATTCAAGTGTTCCCTTGTTTTTACGCTTGTATTTTCAGGTGTAGGTCGTTTCTTCTTTTGGTAGAATGCCCCTTTCGCTTGAGCTATTATATTCGGTCTTTAGAGAGCTAGAAATTATTAAAAGAGTGCTAGAGAAATGTGACGAGAAGACAAAAGAGCGCCGTTGCTATTTAATTTATAGGCTCTTACAAGAATATGAAGCCAGTGTATTGATCCGAATGAATTAGGTTTGATCACAGAACTAGACAGTGTGCAGAGTAGAGAGGCTAGGTTTGTTAAAAGGTATTACGGCAGGTTTAGTAGTGTGTCAAAATTAATAGATGAATAAGGTTGGCAGCCACTATCAGTTCGTAGGTTAAAATACCGATTAAAACTTCTGCAGAAATTTAAACCGGATAGGTTCACTGAGGATTGTAGATATATGTATGAAGAACTCCCGTGATATATATTAGATTTCACCAGATAAATATACTTAGCGAAATAGATTGCTGCACCAATAGATATAAAATGTAATTTTTCCTATGGGCTATAAGAGAACATAATAGACAGCATAGAAGAGGAATAGATAGGTGAAATATTGTAAGAGTAGTTTGTAGTGCATGAAGCATATTTTTAAAATTACCAACCCACGTATGGAATGGGAAATACAGAGAAATATATTTAGAGAAATGCCTAAATAAACAGTAATCACTTCAAAACTATTTGAACACTAATCATGTAGTGTCACGTGACTCTTATGCCTAACATTTTTCCATGAAGTAGTGGCATTTCATCTATTAGTTCCACGTAAGTATAAGTTCAATGATCTCCACCCTCTGTGACACACTCTCACGGTAGCTCGCAGGGTTTAACGTAGTTTGAATACCTATCGTATATGCAATGTAACAACAATCCAGATACTATCATTTGTTTTTAAAGTTCCCATTTAATATTAGGAGTATTACGAATTGGAAGGCTTAAACGATGAATTTAAATAAGACGTGTACTCTATCTTGGACTCTTGAATGTTTAAATATTGCTTTTCATAGTTCCTTTGCAGCTTAAAATTCTCAAATACGGAATCATAAATTAAGCGCTTGAATCTCTTCCCTCTGTACGAATTTTGTCACGTAGATAGGGGTAGGTAATCAACCTCTCGCTCATCATCTTAACCAGCCAATCCGTAGTTTGGCCATTGAGTTACGAGGCATTAACTTGGATTTTCCATTCGCTACAGATAGATTCACTCAACACTTGCTTCAGCCTCGGTTAATTCTTAGGTCCCATTGGAAGGAAGTACTCTTTCGGGTAGTAGGGGACCAAGGAGTGATGGCGGAAAGGATCTCTGAATGTTAAATGCCGGAGAATTGGAAAAGAATCGAATTCGGCATAGAATCAAGGGTGAGGTGGAATTTTACGGCCCCTACCGCACCCCACCCGCCAGGGCCCACCCCCTGGAAACCCCCGCGGCGCCTCAGGGTCCCTTGCGGTTTGCGATTGCATATCAAAAGGATCTCCATGGCAGCGGGGAGTGGAGAGGGGTATGGGGAGCTGGAGGCGGGAGGGGAGGGTTGGGGGGCGGAGAAGAGGAGAATTATAACTGAGCAAAGGTATTGCTGCCCAGTATGTCCTGCAAAAACTGTTGAAATCCATTGTAATGAAAAAACGGACACAATCTATCGACATGATTTGAACCGTAAATATAGTTTTGACAAATATTGTATCAATATATCAGCTAGAAATCATTGAAGACACAAGGACCGTCCATGGGTCAATTCCATTGCGAAAACATGTCGGCTAGAAAATGATATAGGTATGTAATTTAAAGTCATGTGTATAAGTTCTTAAAGTAATATGGATTAAAATCAACAATTGTTGAATACCTAATGAATCATTCGAAATTTACGATTAGTTTGATAATCAATTAGTTAATAGTAATCATAAATCAAGCAGGCATTATTATTTTCTTGCGAAATACGGTTATCTTCCATTTTAAACAAAATCGATAAAATTAGCGTAATTAATGGCAGTTTGATGCTCTTTATTAGTACACATATTGAAGCATTAGCATACTTAATTCATGAATCTCTTCATCTTTTGGAAATAATCATACAATAGATCCTTAAAAAATATCTCATAAGTTATGAGAGATACTTCGTAGCCAGTGCTAACGTAAGTTACTTCAAATACTGCGGAGTAGGTCATATAATATTTCTGCTATCTTCATGGAATAACAGATAGAACGAATAAAGTTGGTGGAAGCTTCTCTTTCGTTTCGTTTTGTCCCTCGGTGTTGATGGCACAGCCAACAGTAACGACTTTCAGATGTTTATTCAGGACATCAAGTTACCTCAAGAAATATGGATTAAGCCTTTTTCTTGAAGTGACATTATGTACAAGTGAGCATTTGAATAGATTGATTTCTCGTTATGTTTACTTCTCTCCAATTAAACTAAAAATACGTACTTGACAACACTGGAATCAGATGTTTTTGTTTGCAAACAATGTTTATTTTAATTCACTTTTTAATTGTTGATGAAATTAACTCCTATAACCAAATCCAAAATTTCTGCACATTGGAACTCATGATGACGCTACACTGTCCATTTCAATTTCCGCAAAATATTTCTTCGCTCCATGCAGACATTAATGCTCTGTTGCATTTATTTCATCCCAAAAATGTCCAGAAATACGTTATTATTCATGGATGAGTTGTCTTCTAGCTGAATATTTTCCTCTGCAGTCCTGTAAAGCGGATTCGTATGCGTGTGGAGTTGGTTATGTAAGACCACGTTTCCCCTGCATTATATAGTATCCGTTGTTCTCATCGCCTTTGACCAGTTATTATTATAAATATTTGCTATCATCCATCAGATACTTTGGACCTTATGAAACTTCTTATCTTCTTTTCTCCTTAATTCTAAAAAAATGATTCTTTTGACTGAAATTGTGCAACTGCCCTCATATCGATGTTCTCTGCAAGCTGGTATTAAAACTCTACAGTTTTTCTACAACACTACAAACTTTCAGTACTTTACGTGGCTATCGCATACGTTGTTCATAGTTATTTTATCGCACCTAATATATGTAATAACTTCTCAAAAAGAACTTTAGTTTTTAAATTAATTCATTGTTTTGAAGGAAAACTTAAATGGCTATGGTATAAATTCCGTTGTGGGATATTTAGATAATAGGGATTTTTTAACATATATGTTCTTCAGATGATTGCCGTGATTACCGCATACTTCATTGGTGCAATCGATACCCAAACTCTTGGCTGAGATTGATCTGTACACGTCAAACGGCCAGCATTGAACTCGCCATGTGCTATGATTTCCCTCTGAAATTTCAGACATGGCATGAGAAGAATTTATTCATGCGAAATAATTTTTCCCTGAATATGAGATGCACGCTTGTCCCAGCAAAACTGTCAACTGCTCACAGTTCGATACATTGGTTATCGTTTTATTCTCTGCTACCTCCTTTTCCCTCCCCTCTTGTCGCAATGTCAGTAGCGACGGGGAGCCACAGGAAGAGGATAAAGCGGCTCTCGCAGCAGGAAAGGAGACCTTCCACGCCTTCTCTTTCTTTCTCGCTCTTCTCCTCGACTCTCCCCCAATCACTTCCTCCCCCCTTTAATCTCCCTCCTTATCTCGACAACTCCTTAGCCACTCCCTGCATCATGGTTGCCTCATTCCGGAACGGTCCACGTCTCCTTCCATTCTACCCACAGACGGACTCTTGGGCATTCGATCTCCATTGTCCTCCGGCCCCTTCTCACTTTCCCGTCGTCCGAGCGGTAATTCGACCTGCGTGCGATCCGCTATCGCCTTCACGCAGACGGCGGCTTTCCCATCATTCCGCGCGCAGTCCGGCGTCATACCTTTGGCGTCTCTGTTCTCAAGGCGACTTCCCTTCTTACAGGTCGCCCCCTGCTCTCCGAATCTGCTTTCTCACTCAAAGGGGAGGGGGGGCGCTCATCCCATTTCACCCCCTCGCTCTCAGCACGCACAGGGGACTCAAATCCGTCCCTTGCCTGTCACCGCCCGCCCCTATCGCATCACTAATTCTCTTTTCCTTTCCCGCCATTGATTCCACGCACATGGAGCCCACGCTATCATTTATTTATGCTCGTCCATTTCATCCCCTCGTACCATTCGAACCACTCCTCCCTCCCCACTTTCCTTCCCTCTGAGCGTCACCTTGGGTGCGCCTGGTGGCTTGCCACTCCACATACCGGGGTTCGAGTTCCGACAGAGGCTAGCTTTCATTTGTGGCAACCATCCGTAAATATGATTTGGGCACGTGAAATTCAAACTGCCTTGGGGTTGGAACTTTTGAATCTGGGAAACGTATTCGCCTTTCCGAGAAGTTGACAAATTGCTTCTCGTTCGGTTTGCTGTGCTCAGAAAATATACGAAAAATCTCTCGGATGTGAATAGTAATTTGTATATGGATATATAAACGGACAATATGTTCCTTCAGCTCAGAAGGTCCTGTCTCGATTTAATGCTTGTGACACTCTAAGTACAGTAGCACCTGATTGCGCCAGGCTACACGATAGGACTTGAGTATTAAAGGGCTTCTATAGAGCGTTCCACATTTAGTTGACAGTACGGGCCTAATGGAGAACGCTGTTGCCAAACCTACGCAAGGCGAGACCGCCTCCTGGTAACGTAGGCAACCATTACTAACAACGTGCCAAATTAAATTTGTTTAGCATCAGTATATGAACGATAGACGTCAATGAGTGGGTTGATGAGATATAATTAAAATGCAGCCGAATTAAGGATCAAGTTAACCATATATTTCTATATAATTATGAGAATATCCCCGAAAAGAGCCATCACATAGAAATATTACGCTAACAAATATTTGGGATTGACTGGATTCAGCATTTCTAATCCTTATAAATTTCGGGGGTATATAAATATCAGAAGTCTCATGTAAAGTGAAGTGTGCAATCAAGTACATAATAGTAACACAGTTTTTCTGGAACAATCGAAAAATATTACAAAGACAGCCGAGCTACACGAAATAATTAACCAACCTGATGTTCGCCATTAAATCAGCAAAAGCAACATATTTTTCCGTTAAGTAAACTTAGAGAATTATCAATCTTGATAAAATGGTAGGAAATAGTCCTCATTGATTTTCTAAATGGACAATGGAAAATCGTGAGACGAACGTCAGCAGTACTTACTTTCTGTTTCAGGAGAGGATATAATTTGACTCGATATACAGAAACTTTGGCTTCAAGAATTGGCTTGCTTTCACCACATTGGTTGCTTAATGGTTTTCAGAAATTAGTTTAAAAGAAAATAATAGAATGAGTAAAGCAGCAGGATCAATTTTAATTCTTTGTTTGGGAAAAACCGTTTCGTCAACCTCATAATGAAGAGAAAACGGGTTGCCTTTCCCAGGAACTAAATTTTAAAATAACTAAGTAGCTTCATACCAATTGTATCTCAAGAAATTAAAAGGCTTTAACTAGATGTACTTGGGTGTGGTTATGGTGGGTCATCTGATGAAGCGGATGTCGAAGGAGAAGATGAGGAAGATGTCAGGCGAGCAATTAACTCGTCGATATCATCCTGCTACTTGCCTGCCTGCCACATTTCCTCTTCCACATTCTTTACTTGACGAATGTAGTTTTTTCCAATTTTCTTGAGAGACAGTGCTGAAGCTTTCCGATATGAGACGTTCGAAGTCTTTCTTATTAAAAGTTGAATTATTCATCCGAACGTATTGCTATGCTTGGGCCCAAACCATTTCAGTTGGATTCAGTTCACAATGGTGCGGTGGGAGTCGAAGAACTATGCGTCCAAACGCCTTAGTAAGTTCATCAACCCTCAGATTCTCGAACTACTATCGCACTTGACTGACTAAATATATCACGTCTCTTTTTAAGCAGTCTTCGTCAATCCTTACATATTTACTCATCAGCCACTCTTTAATTTCAATTTTCCTCCAGCTTGTTGTCGGCAAGGGTTCTAACTTTCTTGAATGATAGGATGCCTGATCCAAAACAATTACGGATCATCTGCGTATGTTGGACAGGAGACAATTTTCGAACCAGCTCTCGTAATTCTCCCCGTCAACGTCGTCATGCTCTTCCGCTGTGTTTTTCTTACAAAGAAAGAAGCGCAACGCACCTTCAACAAAACCATTTTCCATGACCGCGTGAATTATAGCAAAACGTCCTCCTCGGAAGGTGAGTGCTCTCAGTCCAGTGCTCAAGCCAGCAAGAAATGCCTGACGAGGAGTTTTAATCTCAATATCACGCCAAGCCTTTTTCACGGTTTCACATTGATCCACGTCTCGTCAGTGTATACAATTGTCCTTTATTCAGTTCGATATTTTCTAGGTTCTCTTAAATAACGGCTACGCGAACGAATTATGTCGTCTCTTTCGATAAACTAAACTATATACTATCACTAGGCGGAGTCTATATAAACTATAGACTGCCTACTTCTTCGTTCGTACACGAAAACTATGTCACTCAAAAGACGGTAAAGCGTAGTTCTTTTGAAGTTAGGAAGGTTGTCGTCTATATTCGCGGAATTTAGAATACCTAGTTTTCAAAGTTGGCATAATATTTCTTATGAACATTTGAGGCACTTTCCGTTTAGCTCCCGATCTTACAAAACCATCGTACATCAAAGATTTCGCATTTTTGTATGGATTACTAATCATCTTCTTTTTGGATAGTTACTATTGCACCAAGAGACGCTTCCTTTATGACCCTATAAACAGTAGATTTCGAGCACCCAGTAGCTTTCGAAGTTTCGTTGCAGGCTTCAGCAACACTCAATGTTTTATGTAAATATGATAAACACCAGCTGCCTCTCACTGCTTCTCCCCTTTTCTCCTCCTCTTCTCTTCAGACATAATCGCAGCACGCTTGCAACACTCGGTTAGGGAATAAAATCCACAGCGCTGTTTAACTCTTTAAACACACCACTTGCAAAAGCACTTGCTCACTCAGAGGATTCTTATGACAAATTAAACGCCGCCCGTCACGCTCTCACTTGATGCTTTAGGTTGAAGGGTCGCAACCTTCCTGCAGATGTTAAAAAAAACTTAAAAAAATACCCTCGGCACCCTCTTTCTGGAAATTTGTTGGAAGGTCACGCCCTGGGAATTTCTATGCCTCAGTGAAACGGAAACACCCATTTCTTCTTACTTTCGAGAGAGTGGCCCATGCTGAGGGTCATCTCTTCCATATTAGCCGTTGAGACACATTTCCGAGTGCTTACTAAATTTCCAGTTTTGTTGGCAGAGTTCTCAAAATTAATTTATTACCTTTCTATGTACCAAACAATATCCACAAAAGCGTCTTTAAGCTCACATCGAACAGTGTCTTCTTCATGCGCAGCCCTATGCGAAGAATCGACGTTGGCGGGAAAGTGATATGCGGCAGATTTATGGCGCGGGATAATCTCGTAATATTAAAAATTCATAACTCCCTTGGTAATCACGAAAGAGTCCTCATTTTTTCACTAAAAATAACTTTAGAGTTTCATCAACATTTCATACGCTGCACATACCTATCTCTTTACATACGAAAGTTAGCAGGAGACTACTATTTGCCTTACATTTTCAAAAACTTCCGGCACAAAAGTTAGTTTAAAAACAATTACATAGCTATAGAGGATTAAAATCCGTTTATATATTGACTGTTGGAAAGACAAACGTCTAGGAAATCGACCCTCCAATTTTGGAGCTGTTCTGAAGAAAGGTTGGTTTTAAACAGAGTTAAGAGTGAAAATCGGAAAAGTTACCTTATAAGCTGAAATAGATGAAAATATTTTTTATAACTTTTCTTTAAAAAAAATATTGACAAAGAAATGCCACCGTTCGATCCGGTACCTGAATTTCCTGCAGGAAACATTTTTTTTACGCCGCTTAGCGGCATGTTAACTTTTCTGCTGCATTTGGCAAACTTGCTCCATGCTCCTTATGGAGATTTACATGGGAAATGAAACGCCATAAGATCCCATACTATCAACTAAATGTGGAACGCCCTATAGATCAAATCATAAGTAATTAACCACTGGACGTCAATTAAATTGTATAGTTATTACCCATTTAGGGTATCATTAATCATCATTAAGAATTTTATTCTATCTAGTATTTAAGAAAGCTAATTTAATATTATTTGTATTGTAAGATATCTGGTGCAATATCACCTTTGGTGTCCACGCAACCTAAGCACACATCATTCCTACCGACATTTTCTCTGTTGTTCTCAGACCCAAACCTAAATGCCTCTCCCGGCAAATCACCCTCTTTTTTCTGAATGACACAGAAGTCAACAGTCAAATATCTCAGGCCAGGGAATTATTGTGTAGAAAAAGTGAGCATTTAAATCCTTAAAACATGGAAATCGCAATGTCCTTAAAAAGCTAAAAGCATCAAAGAAATGAATCAAACATTAGTGGTATCGATGAAAAATTGTCATGAACGTTTCACTAAATATCTGCGTGTCACATTTTATGATTGGGAAGAGCGCATATTGTGTTTGTCAGCACAAATGATGTCCTACAATTTTGATCCATGATTTTCCCCTGCCTTGACACTGCTGATTTCGTGTTTTCGCTTCCAAAATCTATTTAACCATTGTCATTGGTCGAGAGCTGTCTACGATTGGCATGATGCGACTCAGCACATAAGTTTTCTATCGGTCAATCTTTTCATGCTTGAGTGATTGCTTTCTTTTACGAACTTCACAAGTTGCTGAATGCATCTCGCTCCTCTTCTTACACCATTAATTTTTATTATTTGCAATTCCTCCAATATTTCCGAGACGACCTTCTTAAAAACAATCATTTCAACTTCAACAGTAAAAAATATATCAAATTAGGTTGCCTGTCCTAATTCAAAATTGTTAACTAGGCTTATTTTATCCATTTTAGAACCACTTTGCTAGTTAATCCGTTACTACGTAACGCATCGCAGTTGCCTTGTCATTTCATCTTTCGAAAGGATTAATGCGATACCCAGCTTGATTATCTGGTTTGCGAAGGACCGACTCCCAGGGGAGTAAGCCAGCCTCAAGAAGTTCTCGTGCATTCTGCAGTGCCGGGGAGATCGAATCTAGGACGGCGCATTGCCGCCAGGGGCGTTTAATCTTGAGATTCTTTCTGGGCCACAACCGTCTCCTGTGTTTTCTCTCCCCTTCTCCTCGCAGTCAATACGAATTCATATCCTTGAACTTTCCCAGTTATTATCACAACGTAAGGCTGCAGCCCTCCACTCCATTATTCTATCGGTCAACCTCTTCATAAGTTCTTAATTATTCTCTTCAATTAACCAGTAACAAGTGTTACTGTGATACTCATCACCATCATTAGTCATCAATCCTGAGAATGGTTTGACACAGCTCTCCGTTGAATTCTTCTATCAGATATTATTTTCATATTTACGTATCTTTAACTATGGTATCAATAAACATAAATTAACCATTACCTGTTTCTTTAACTTTATGCCTCCAAGAAACGTTACAATAGTTGCAGAATGCAGAATGCAAGTTGCATGTAAAAGTAGGCGTGATGAAAATATTAGTAGCCATAAAGCATTAAGTAATTTTCTTTCTTATGCTGTATTTTTCACCTTTCACCGAGCTCGGACCTAACTGGCTTCACATCAATCCAGTGGAACACAGACTTTGGGAATCGATTCCTTGTGGTATTATATTAAGTATTGCAATTAATGAATAAACATTGAAAAATGACAATGATTAATGTAAATAAAATAAAAATTTGTGAGTATTTCGAAAATGAAATACATAATTTACCATAAATAGACAAAGAGTAACATTTGAATTCCAAGAGTAAAATTTGTGGGCACAAAGATATCAAAAATATGGTACAGTTGATTTATTTACTGTTTGTAATTTTGTAATTTAACTGTTAGTAGACTAAACTGTTAGTTAGAGCACTGTTAAACTGTTAGTTAGAGCAATATGTATCCTTAAGCAAAGCATATTGTATGTATTATTATTTGATGGTAGCCTTAAACTGGTTCTCCTTCAAGGCCACCTAAAATTACTCCACTTCTTGTTATTGACATGTTATTTGTGTATGGAGTAATAAACTTACAATTATTATTATTTTTATCCGAGTTATAAGTCCATGAATGCGTACCTACATAATATTCGAGTCTCTTTCATCGAGTGATATTTGCACGCGCAATTTAGATTTTTCACATGTTGAAGTGTGTTGATTTTCTCTCCCAGATAAGAAGCTTCACCTTTTTCCACCTCTAGTTTCTTCAGGTCTTTTGCTAACCAGAGAATTTTTCCTGCCAATCAAATGACTGATAATTTATGTTTTTCTGGTAATTTTTTTCTATTTATACCTTTCACTCTCCTTGCTCATCCACTTGCGTTGCGTTAGATCAGTCTTATTGCTAAGGTTTTATCAGGACGTCTGCATACTTTCTCCCAAAAGATTAATAATTTTCGTGGATCTCTCCATTTTTCGTGGATCTCTCCATTTGACTATCAAGTCAAGGTTGACTATCAACGCGGCGCAAACCCTAAAAATGGAGAGATCCACGAATCCAGAACGCCACGGAAAACTACGATCCAACATTAATAATTTTCGTCCAAATGACAGAATGGTTTTACGTTGCTACGTCACGAATCTTGGAAAAAGTCGTACTCTTGAATGAGCTAATCAAGCATGAAGATACCAATCTTATTATCGTTCTAAAAACATTTATCGAAGGCTTGACACTTATTTACTTGCTTGAAATATAATGTGGGTGATGTGGCATTGATGACATGGCGTAAATACACGCTATCTTGGTTTCTGGAAGTATGAATTACTAGGGTGGATCTTTGGTGAACAAAAATATTCACTTCCATGTCGCAAGTTGATGTCAGCGATGGGGGAAAAACCTTTCCTATTTTTTTTAACAGTTCAAGCATAGTTACGTTCTTTTTTACAAGTTAGTCTACTTGAGAGAAGTCCGTAAAAATGTTGAGTGATTACCTTGAGGCCAATTGCACACCGCAACCCGTTTAGTTGCTTCACTACTCGATGTGACTGTTGTTTTTCAGCCATATACCTTACCGAGGTAACGCCAAAGTCACATCGCACAAGACCCAAATGTGATACCATACTTCTTGGGTTTGTTAAGCATGCAGACTTGGAAATGACGCCGTCCTCGGATGGACTAGCTTCGGAGGAAGTCGATCGTGGATGGTCCCAAATGGTGACGCAGCATTAGCGATTCCCTGGAAATGCTTTGAGAGCCAAACAGAAGGGACCGATTCATAGTTTGGACCTTCAATACTTGGTAGCGGGTCGGTACCGTGGAATCGAATGAAATATATACATCTACACGATACCCTGCAAGCCACCGCGAGGGTGTGTGGCAGGGGGTGAAGAATATAATACCAATGATGAACATGCTGGTTTTATGTACGGGTATACACCGTTTTTTTGTTCCATAAAACTTTTACGCCTTCACTTGATTGACCCAGTCTTCCTAAAAATGAGGAAAAACTCCAATGAAAGCTTCCACTTCAACAATGTCAATCTAGGTTCACGCCTTTTCATGATCATGGCAGTTTGGTGTGCTCTCTTTCACATTGGCACTTGTAGCTATCAAATTTATAATGCCTCATGAAATAAGTGACTTAGTAGTTTCCGAATGTATTTTAGCGTCTTTGCTATTACCTCACTAACTAAATGCTCGGGTATAGTTCTCGCCAGTTGTGGACCGACGTACCTTCAATTCCTCTATTTTTTCCTTTCATCACGGTTCACTGCCACATTATTAAAGCACTTTCATACGCAGAAATCACATCCACATTGAAGTCGTCCTATAAATCATTCAATTCAGATTCGACAATATAGTCATTATCGAAGTCTGCCTCTTAACCACTTCCATTACTATTATAAAGATTATATGATTTTTCAATCATCTGAACAATAAATTTTTAGAAATTTATTTTTCGCTACTGAATAGTCTACCTTACACTTTAGAATAATTAATCAAAAACTTATTCGGGAGGAAAAATACAATATAACCAGCGGATACACCGCAATAAAACTGAAAATCGAGGAAAATTGAGGCAAGACTTGTTTTATTCTTTTGCGTGGGAGGACTCAGTCTCCTTCAGAGAAAGTAGACAAAAATCTCAGACACTCTTGACCCGCTGTGCCTAGTTTTTGATCAATGTAAGAATGGTGGTTGGATCATATTTATTCATCCACTCACGTTTGCCTCGCATTCAGATCGCTAGGCTCAAATTTGTCTCAAACCGATGTGCCAATCCATTCAATAGAACTCGCTATTTTTTGAAGATGCAAAGAAAAATGTACTTATTTTGTAAACACTAGGAGAATTTTGACATCAAATTCATGCGTTGTGTCATTGAATGACTCGCAACGTAACGGATGAAGTATAAATGAAATTTTTACGTGGTATTCATCAAAACGGTAGATGCACAAATATATACGTAAAATGTATATGTTGGTGTACGTGTACCTATACGTAAAATGCAAATTTAACACACTCAAATTTAAGACACAAACATACAATTTAAGAAATTTGAGTGTCTGTATAATTCTGTCTGCCTGTAAGACAGACATTCAATTTAAAAACACAAACCCTTCTGGCAGACATTCGCTACTTGAAACGTTGCAAGCAACATAACACCTTCCCCAAGTTCATTCACGTAAAAGCCCCAAAAAACAATCCTAACGCCGTTAAAACTACGCAGTGCGCAAAAATATTTTGGCTCAACTTGGAAATCAAACCAAAATACGCTAAATTAAACCACACCCAAAGACTCACTCACGACCTGCACCTAAAAATCATCAAAAACCTAGACTCCTTTAGCATCAACAACTTCATCGAAAGATTACACAACATGGAATCCAAGAATCAATATAGATTGAACAAAAAATTGAAAGTTCTGGACCGTAAATTTAAATCCCTTTGCAAGATCACTAGATTGCCTTCCAATGAGTGCAAAAACATCTTAAATATCTCATCCCAGCATTTCTCTAACGAAGAGAAAAACATACTTAATAAGGATCTCAAACACTGTCTTCCTTACCAAGCCCCGCCAATACACGACCTTGTGGTAGATATTGGGTCAAGACAACATTTTATTTGATGTTCCATCACATTCTATATCACAATGCTCTCTATTATGAACAAGGAGGCCGTATTCCATTCCTTTAGCCATTCTAGCTAGCATTTTTCATAGCAGATCAAGTTCTCTATAATTTTGATACATTATCGACAAAGTTATTTATTTCATTACAAATTTATGCTTGCAATGCCGTCTTTTGTTTAATCTTGTCATGATTATCAGTCATCAGTTGATTTACAAGATATAAGAAATCTCTTGAATCATCTTGAACCGTTTTGGAGACTAGTAAGATAGTAATTAGTAGATATTAAATAGTGTAAATTTAGTAGTTGTGATTTCTAATCTTAACAGAAGAATTGCCACAGAAATACATAAGTTTAAGTAATGGAAATGTACCATACTATTTAAAGCCCAAAGAAGTCAAGCAGTTGATAAATACTGAAGTACTAATTGATTATAAAAAAGAAAAAACTTAGTTCTTTTTTATAATGAATAACTTCCACAACGTAAACTCGCCAACCATTTTATTTATTACTTATTGATATTAAATGTTGATTGATAAGTAGTAACGATTGTAGTAAATACAAAGTGTGGTCATATGCTAGTGTCAACAATTCAAAAGTTAAATTTTGATTATTTCTGAAATATGGGATGCAAACAAAAATTTAAACTCTTCCTTCTACGAATAATTCAAATCAAACGAGTTGAATTATGTAATCTTAGATGTATTCCTGCCCCTACACTGCATCAACAGAACCAGCGGAAGCCGCAGATCAAAGAGATTAGATACGGAACCGAAATGTGTAAGATTTCCTTTTTTCGTCGCACCAAACGCTACAATAATTAACAATACGACTCCCTTAACATTTGTTTAGCCTCTGACCCTTTCATATATAAACCTTGTCCTCACGACTTACCATCTCTAACCACTCCCCTTTGCGGCGGCTCACTAGGTAGCATGCTAGACGCACTTGCTATCAGTGATTCACTTAATCGCGACATATTTTCCGGCCTAGGTGGATATTTAGTTAAGAAATGTTACTACAGGGACTGCAGCATTGTAAAGTATTGCAGGTTTGTAAGAAAAAATTAAACTTTGAACATTACTTAGAGGTTCATCAATAGGCGCCCTGAATTGTTATCCGTACATTGTTGCAGGTAAGATCACTGAGGGCAAGGTGGGAGGATATGATCGCTAAGGCGTGAAGTTCTGTGGGTGTGATGAAATCTTACTCTATAAAAGAGCGCTCCCTATTCCTCAATTTCTATTTTCTGAACGCCTATGGTATTTATTTTGTAAAAAGTGAATGATTTTTTCTCTTATTTGTTGTGAATGTTGGTTTGCATTATAAATCAACGATATACGCGTTTCGTATTTTTGCAGATGTTATTAAAACACTATGTCCCAGTTTTGATCAGAAAACCTTATTGCGTGTAGTAGATCAGCGAGCATTCGCAGAAACGCGTACCGAAAAGTGATGTTCCCTGAACGTCTCATGACTCCAGGGGAAGCCCATTGGGGGATAAATTTTCTACGATGTGTATCATGAAGGAAAAGGTAACCAGAATGGCCAGATATGTTGCTAACTTTTTATCCTCATTGTACTGCGGGGTTGGAGTCATGTTTTGGGCGATAAAACCTATAACTTCAGTCGTAATCGACGGATCGTGACATATGAACGGTAAAACTGAAGAGAGCAACAAGTTATTACCAAACTCTAACAGGACTGCTCCATATGTGGTATTCAACTCTGTACCTACACTGATAGGCACTTTAGGCCTGGAAGAAAGGTATAACGCGAGAGTAAGGAGGGTTGGTGGACGACTTAATCCAACGCGACTGCTGTCCATCCTACAAAAGAGGCTAAATGAGCAATTGTCAACCAAGTACCCTTCGTCTTGATTTCACCAACTACCCGCAGGAATTCCACCTGTATGTATCTACGAACCAAATTTAACGGCACAGCCGGGACTTTGTCAACCTTTGTTTTTTTCTTTACTAAGGTTTCATTTATAAATTGGAGCCCGAAAGGGAATAAAATCCTGTGTTATAAAAAAAATGGAGGTGAAAGAAAATTTTACCAGCGGCAGAGCCATCTTCCTGTGGACGTCTTAACTCGGGATTTCCTGTTATCTCTCCACCGAAAAAGCCACTCAAAGACAGACAAGAGGAGATCCAAGTAAAGCGAACCTGAGAGCCGAGAGGGTCGAGGGTAAAATATGCAGGCCGAGGAACAGGATCGGAAAGTGAAGGTCGGGTACGCGGAATAAACCAATAAACTTGGAAAGGGTCGGGAGACAAACGCAGGAGAGATAAGGGGTCAGGTTGAAGGGGGATTAGGGCAGGGGCCGATAACAAGGACTCCTCCACGCACCTCTTCTCTGATTAGAACTTCGGGTGGGCACGAACTCCAATGCCTTGCAGCATTGTACTCATTTACAAGCGAAAATGAATGGGGTAAAACCTTTTAGTGTCATTCTCTCTAGCTCTGAGGCTAGCATGGCAAAAGGAAGAATGTAAAAAAGCAAGAGGCATCTAACAAGGGAATAGAAAGCAATTGAATTTGTGCTAATTGGGTCTTGCATTTTACTGAGGTAGAAGAGAATGATTGACATGAATATAAAAATACTAAGGTTTTCCACCTACAGATTAGATTAGAATGTGTGGTGGTAGCAGTAGAAGGGTACATTTCTAATGTAGAAAGAGGTATCTGAGATGAATCGGAGTAATTAATGTTTGCGTTTTCATTTTTGTAGATCAGGCAAGCAGCATGTGCCACCTTAATCTGCAAGAGCGAATACAGGATTGGACAAAACTTCTGACCTGTTGGACTGGGGGGAAGGAAGATGTGGACAATTTACTTGGCCTTCCCAAGGTGAGCCGTTTTATATTTGCCAATAATGATTACACTACAAAGTACCATTTCCTTTGAATTTATTGTTATATTTTTCCCGTTATACTTGCAATAAAAATCTTGTGTTTTCAATGCAATAGGAATTGCATATTGAGAAGCATCTTGACACACCAAGTTGCGATGGAACCTTATTAAAATATAGAAAAATTCATTTCATTGCTGAGTTTTTTCATTGCCTTGTATGACGGAGCTCCAGATACGGTGCAACAAATAGGGCTTATTTCTGTTTTTAATGTGATCCATGATTAGCAATGTTGAGTTGGCTACGTGTGCAAACAAAGTCTTTCATTTTTATGGTAGCAGCGATATTTTCATCTGCCGTAACAAGTCACCAGATTCAGACACCAGGGTAGCGAAGCAATGACGTGAAAAGGTGCCACTCCATAAATGTTGAATTTTCACACTTTCGTCTTCTTCAAACAGGCGTAAATATAATTACAGCATAAAATATTTTGGGTCGCTGTTTCTTACGTGTATCAAGTTGCAGGAAGGAATGGACATTTTTCTTGGAAATAGTGGACCCTACAAATTAATAGATTATCAAGAACATTGTAACAGGGCGGATTGCTAATATCAATTTTCATTTAGGTATTTAATATTCATAGAAATTAAACGTTGCATGAGCAACAGAAATTATTACATTATTATTTCACTAACTATTATTTATTAAATGTAATCGTGAGAGTTAAAAATGGTAATCAATTGGTTACCAAGACCTATGCTTTGTGCTCAATCATATGTTTTAGCCCAGAATGAGTTCTCGAGTGTACATGTCTTAAAGTAGGTATAACAAATTCTACTTGTTTATTGGTATTCATAACAATGAAAAGTTTTTAATCGAAATGAAACACTGAATACCTTTCCTATAGTGATCGTGGTGACCGGGTGCTAGGAGTTTAGCTCGACATAGGATATCAGCAGGATTTGAGCAAACCGGAAAACCAGAATATCTGCCGACTCAACTAGAAGTGTACGTCAGGCGTCTGGATCGTGGGTGTCTTACCCATCGTATCCTTTTCGCTGTTAACTTTTAGTTAGATGCAGCTATGATAGCCAGTAGCTCAATAACCTTTACCGCTCTAAATACGATGAAAAGGGGTTTCAGCTGAAATAAAATACTTTAAAAGTAATAGCCGGAGCTCACTCGATGCGTATTTGAGAATAGTAAGAAAGGACAGTGAATCTCAGTGGATATACTTTAGTTACTTTCAATGTCCTACAAGAGATTTTCGTCAACCTTTACAGAGTTACTTAGTAAGTTACCTCAGACGTGCGTGGCAAATGAAGAAACATTGAAAATCAATGTGGAACATGCAGATAAGAGTTATGCTAATTCACATGCTAAAAATTTTTATCGGTCCGAAATTAATTCAGTGCACGTATCTAAGAGACTGTAAGCTACAGAGGGATATGATTAGAAGAATGAGTTGTGATGTCATGGGTGGAATCACTCATTCGTCCAGGAAGACGCATTGCGCGCAATATATTCCAAAACTCATTTCAGCTCCATGGACCACTTTGAAGTGAAAGTAAAAAAAAATTAAATCATTGAAATGCGCTTTGAGCAAAAATAAGTGATATTTTCTAATCGAAATGAAGACTTAATGGAATGAAGACTAAAAAGTGCAGAACAGAGCTGGCAGTCTTTTCAATTAATTTAGAAAAGACGAACTTGTTGCATATGCATAATTTTCGTGAAAATTTCGATCATATTAGGAGAGAATTGTAAATATATATAGGAAAATTCCTAAATAGGAAAAATGTTGAAAATATAATTTATAGCAATAATACACACTATTTTACATGGCCGAAAATTATTCAGGTAATTGAAAAAATTAAATGATTCACTTCAAAACTGAAAACAGCACTTAGACAGTCAAAAGTATGATAAATTAACAATAATTAAGAGAAAAAAATAGAAAGTGTCGCATCTTTTCTAAACAAAAAACTGAGAACAAGAGAGGAAGATTTGCTTAGCGGGCAATAGTTTTAAAATGAAGAATTGGAGAATAATTAAGGAAGAAGAATTGTTGAACGAAAATGGTCGGTGAAAGTAATTCAAACAAAGAAGTTGTCAAAAAAAAAGGCATTAAAATGACTCATCTCGGCTGAGAATTTTTTTTGAACTCATCATCCGATCGCTGCCGAATTTTAAGCACCATTTTTGACGAGTTTAGTGGCAAGGATGTCCCTCATCAATTATTTAAATGATGACCTAGGAAAACGGATTACGAATTTCGTGTTTCATTCCTTATAAAAATATTGAAAGCGAAAGGCGGTATCCATGTATTCTTCAAGAATGCATATCGATTTTTGAGAGACCCATTGCTCTTCTGGAGGACACCGCTCCAGCCTCAGCCGAGCTGTCAGTAATAGGCCAACCGTATCCTAACAGCACTGCGGGTCACATTTGTGCACTCTGCCTGATATTGACTGTAATAATACTAAAGATATTATTATAATAATAATGTTTATTACTCCATATTAATTACAAACAAAGACATACAAAAAGTAAGGAACTATAGGTAACCTAGAAGGCGGACCTGTGTTTAGGTGACCATCATTATATAATAATCTTCCATGCATTGGTTTATGAATAGTGGAAAAAAGGACATGTACCAACATTTACAAAAATAAAATTTCTTCAATTTTAGGAAAGTAAACAGTCATTATTTCACATTTTTAGGAAAAATATGTAGATTTACCGCCCTTTTGTACTCAGATGGTAATAAGTTGTAGACTTTTGACCTAATGTATATGAAACAGTGACAATTTGGGCCTCGGTAAGGGTGTCAACACCCTACAAATATACCACTGGCCCGGCCTATTTGACACCGGTACTTTTGTTCCACTCCTCACAAAAAAGAGTCTAAGTACTTTATACACATACAAGTGTCTGAGAGGGAGCAAATAAAAATTTTTGAAGAGCGGAAAGGACGACTCATAGTAATTCTGTTTTAGCATCACCCAAATAAACCTCTTTTGTAGGGTTATAGCTGGTTTAATAGAGATCAGATAAGCTCCACCCCATGCAATTATACTATATGTCAATTTAGAGTTTATGTCAATTTAGACTTGTTAAATACTATGTAAATTAAGAGCTGAGCATAGCCATTTAACTTCCATATTAAGGAAATAATTAGAGAACCTCGGTGACAAAACGAATTTTAATCCATATAACGTACAGTCCTAGTACCACCAAATGAACTGCTTAGTTGATGGGCTTCGTACCCGATAGGTACGTATTTTTACATGGATATTTATATTTCCAAGCAAAAATGTTTAACGCCATCCATTTTTCCTGAGCGTCACAGGCTCCTTTGGAATCCAAAGAACATTAGACTACACGACGTCTCCAAGATTTGACAGGTGAATCACATAGTGAAGGTTACATAAATATATCATTATGTATATCAGTTTAATTTATTATTATCAATAGTAAGTAGGTACACATAGTATTTTTTGTAATCTTAGAAAATTGTATTAGCGAATGAGATGTTCTTACTAATAGGAGATACGGAACTGCAGCCCACAATAAAGGTGTAAAGAAGTGGTTAGAATTAAATGTATAGTTTCTAAAGCCTTATGTTGGATGGTTGTGAAACATGAAATATGGGGAAGGAGATTGAGAAGGGAATGTATACACGTTTGAGGAGCTCTCATTCTGAGAGAATGAAGTAAGATTGGTGAAGAGGAGGACGATTGAGATGGCGATGCTGAGGAGTAGAGAAATTTCTCGAAGGAAATCAAGAAGGGGTGGAATAGAAAAATGGAGAAACCAATTGTGAGCGGTGATTGACGGCCGTTGTGGAGGATTTCTCGCCTTGTTCCTGTCTCAAGACTCCTTCGAGATGTGGGGAGAGTATGGGTCATCGTTTGCTCTCATTGTGATGCTGTGTTGCGATAAAGTTTTTGAGTTCGAATTTTTCGTTTCAGTGATGTAATTTTGAATGACAGCATTGCTGTTTATGATGAATAAAAATAAGGTATATTGTCATGCAGTGAAAATTTCTGTTTTCGATACCCCAAAACCCTGTTGTATATCCCGGAATTTCAACCCGAATGCTTTCATTGTGATGCTGTGAGAATTTATTTTTTCATTCGTGGAGATTTGGAAGCAGCTTTTTCGGTACCACTCAGGGACTTTGTTCCGCGCCATATGAAGTAGTTTCCCCTTATTGATGAACTTCGTTGCTCGATAGAATGTAGACAGATCATGAATCATGTATGCATTGGCATTCCATCATTGATGCATTCTCTATTGTGCCTTTAATAGTAATCCCGAATGCAGCCGTACTCAAATCGAAAGTATGAGGCATTTCTTTCTTTTGGGTGGAGAACCGAGGTAGGCATTTTCTCTTTGTTACTAACCAACCATAGTGTTGAACTCGAAGGTCAGTCCAGTTGCCGTGGCTAGAGCGTGTTATATCAGCGAAGGGGGATATTAATTTTCACTGTGCTGACGGGGATCTCGTAGAAATATACGCTTTCAAGAAAATTCCGAATTTATATGTCTGCGTGAAGTGAGATTTCTTCCAAATCCGACCTTTCATCAGCCTCACACCACTCCGTCTATCACGCAACCATTTATTAATACTTCTGGAAATGAATCGCGGTCAAATCTTTGCCTCCCCCACCACCAAGGGCTGGAGCAGATCTTTTCGGTAGAAGGTTTCTACCCCTACTCGATCGTGCTTCTAACTTGAAACCGCGCATTCGGGACCCTTGTACCCAAACCGGGACCGTCGTTATGGCCTACCAAAGGGATATAGCGTCCTTGGGATGTTTTGCTTCTTTCGGCTTGAGCCTTGAATGCATGGGTGTCTCTAATCCTGAATCGCCTACAGTTATATGCTCCTGTCACCAACTCTTTCTAGCTCGCTGCCGTCTGCCCACAGCACGCTTGATCTACCTATTGACAGGTGTTGGCTCTTTCTCCTGGGCACCTAGATGTGGCGAATCCGAAGCGGAAGTGAAGTGTTGACCCCATTCCCTTACCTGGCATCCGAAACCCAGCTGGGAACCGCGAATCACGCCCTCCAGGCATCATTATTCTTACCTTAACCATGTTACAGGCATTGTTAGCAGCTTTGCAGAGCATTGCAGGTCGAATTGCAGGCACCGGTGGACAGGCAAGTGAATCTCAGAACTTACCGGTATAATCTGTAGCTAAACTATAGGTGTTTTTGTGTGTTTTTTTCTCTTTATCTTTAGTCGTATTTTTCGACGATTGCGAGAAAATCCACCAAACATATGGGGGTTTTCGGGAAGTAAGCCATCGCCAGAGGAGCGCTAATACTTAAAGACAGACGCCGCAAACAGCTGTGCCCTCTCTCTTCTCCCTCTCGGAACCAATTTTTGCCGAGGTGCCTGAAAACTGGCAATATTAATCTAAAATAGTTTCAAAATTCAAGAGGAGTATTAGGTGTCAAAAGTATTTGGTGTTGCAGAAGTGATACAAAAAAATGAGAATCTTGTACCCAAGTATTTGTTTTGTTCAGATGCATACTCCAGCAGTAAACTTTTTGTCTGCTAATAATGACCTTTTTCTATACAATAGGGTAGTTTCCTTCATCATAGAACACAGACTTCATTAATTGCGATTTGTGCCCTGCCATAAATGTATTTAATTTACGCAAAAAGTTTGTATTGAGAAGTCCCAGTTTACTAGAGAATTTAATGTTAATTTTAAGATCGTTTGAAATAGCTCTGAAATGGCGGGGTGCGCTGCCTTCTTGCTGACGTAACAGGTAGGTAGTTTACGTTGCGAGGTATAGGAAAATTCGTCTCCTGAACTAACCATTGTACTTCAGGGCTCCTCAGCTCTAGTGAATATGTATTAGCAATAGCCTGTGAAAACTATCAACGCTCGAAAAGTCTTCTCGATTAAACATTGTATTAATAGTCGTTTTATAGGCTCAAGGTCATCCTGCTCGTGGGTCTTCTGCTACGGCGAAGCATGGCGTGAAGGTCGTGCGGCGATGGGCGAACTTCACGGTATGCTTGTAAATGTAATACTAACTGATTTTAGCTTTAATAGCTGCATAAATAATATTAAATAAATAAATAGAAGTTAATTATGATAAATTACCGGAATAAATACACCTCCGATAACAGTTAATAAGCTTTAATGGAGTGCAGTGTCAACTTGGAAGCGTCCGCAGTACCACCTGGTGGCAGGTGGAGGAAATAGTTTGACGGCACTCGTAGGATTAACCGGCATGCAATAGTTTACCGTCGCTTTTTCGCACCATTGATTTTTTTCACTTTTTAATTAATGAGGAAAAATATAAAACGTCATTTAAAAATCGAATGGCTTAAAACACGTACTCCAGAGGTTATAAACTTTCGATTAAGGCAATAAAAATAATAGGAAACTACCCTATTATAATAAATTCTTAATAATCAGAACTTTAGTATTTTTTATTAAAGCACTTGTTATTTTTCACCTTGGATACAGTAAGAGAAGAGTTCTCGGTAACACCGATGAAAAGCACATTTTTCTCATATCTCTAGGGGACGATTGCTACGGAAATTGTTTGTTTGGCTGGGAGATGAATAATGCGATTATCGTGACTGACGTTAGGCTTAAGTTGGGCTCAAGTGTTAAGATTGTCCAGATGTAGACACGTGAAGCCTTGAATCCGACTTGTATCCATTAAGGACAATCAGTTTTATTGATAACCACTTATCGGCATGCTTTATAAAGATATACCTATCTAAAGAGATTATTGGTATTATTTTTTTAAGCTCGGCTGATATCTCTAACTCGCGACTCGAAAACAGATTGAGAAATCTCTCTCGGAACGCGACTGTGAAACCAGGCTGGTCAGAGAAGCTAAGATTGAAAGTGGGGTGAGGTAACCAAGTGCAAGACACCTGCATTCAATGACACAGTAACCGACAAAATCCTAGGCGAGATAAATCACATTTGATTGCAGGAGGTAACGTACAAAGCCCAAAGAAGAAAGATATGCGGAAATGATGAACTTGCATCCAACCCACATTGTTCTCGCGGCTATTTAACTGATTCCACAGATATCTGCGAGTTATAAGTCACTGTTATGCAAGTGGACAGTCCAGAAACTTATCGGACGTTCTTCAAAATTTCATCAAAGACGGAAAAACATGTCTTTCTCAACAAAAAAAAATCCCTTTGGTCAAAACCGAGTATCATGAAAAGATGTGGTTGATATTGTATTGGAAAATTGAAGAAAATAGCGTTTTTTGACAAAATAGTACTTCAGCAAACATTTGACTGTGTAAACAAGAGATTACAATGAATATTCATACTAAGAGTTCTTAATATTATTTATTCAAGACCGAATCCCTCATAGCAGTTCAAATCCTCATTAACTTCTCTGTGGTGTGGTATGATTTGCTTTAAATACACTAAAACCCGTTTTCCTGCGACTCGTATATTATGAAATGAATATTTATCCACGCAAAATGTATCGATAATATCGTTTTTGGAGACTAAAGAATTAATTTAGAACGTTTTATAGTTCATTTTAGGCTTACTGAAGGATCTTAGATATAAAAAGTATGTTTAAGCTTATATAGCATGGATGTATTCTTGACTTCATTGCTTCTGTTTGATGTTATTCCAAGCTCAAACGTTCGTAATATGCTCAACCCTCAATTGAGGCAATTAAAAAATAACGTAAGCACTACTTTATTCTTTCTTTCAGGATTATGAATTGGCTGATAATTAGAATGAGACATTTAATTGTGTTGCGATAAAACTTTTGAGTTCGAATTTTGCGTTTCAGTGATGTAATTTTGAATGAATGCATTGCTATTTATGATGCATGAAAAAAGGTATACTTATTGTCATGCGGTGAAAATTTCTGTTTTCGATAGCCCAAAACCCTGTTGTATTTCCCGGAATTTCAACCCGAATTCATATTAAATGCGAAGACTTCCAACCTTCGTGAAATAACACAAAGAGAGCGCTGTCGTGGTCCGCAACCACAGTGAGCATCTCTTTCGATTCAGCGAGACTTCCGCTCTTCTCATCCAGAACAGAAGCGGTCCGACCTTTTTCTCTCTTCTTACGAGAGCCTTTCTCTCATTTGCATTGGAGTTTCAATCAGTGTGCTTCAAATGTCTTTATCTGTGGTGATTCTCACTTATTTCTTCCCGCATTTCGAGTGGGACGACTGACGCTTCATGGAATTTCCCCACTGAGCTGCGCTTGATTTCGATTTTCGGTACTTTGCTCAGGTGTTCACACCGTATATGCTTCGAAAATTCCTAACATATGGGTTAATTTATGGAGGTTTGGTCGTCTTTTTTAATAAATTCAACTTCCTTTTTTTTGCCAATGTTTCGCCTTTTTATTAAGGCTTCTTCGGGGCTCAAGGATCAACTTTGTTACTGCGACAGTAAGAAACAGTAAGATAGTCGCAGTAAGAAAGTTGATCCTTGAGCCCTGAAGAAGCCTTAATAAAAAGGCGAAACGTTGGCAAAAAAGGAAGTTGAATTTATTAAAAAAGACGACCAAACCTCCATAAATTAACCCATATATTATTAAAGTGGTCAATAATGATCTAAAAAAATTCCTAACAGAATAAACATTTTATGCTTGTATGTGATTCGTAATATGCTTTAAGCGGTGGAAGGCAACTATTCCGTGAATGAAAGGTTTGAATTAAACCATTTACCCACGTAGGTAAAACATATTATGAATTGAATTGTGTGAATAGTTGAATGGTTGAATTCTAAATAGAGTTCAATGCAAGAATACAAAAAAAGGAATAGTTTTGACTCCCTCGTTAAAAAAATATTAGATTTATACTAAATTAGTTGTTTAGCTAACTGTTGTCGCAATAGATTGTAGTAAATTGAATGAGAAGCAGTAACTTTGTAATTCCACATGTATTTATTGCAAAAGACCTAGGTTTCGACGCAGCACGTCATCATCAGGTACAAATATCACAGAACAGTCAGAATATACTTCTGTGATTCTTACTTCTATACTTCTGTGATATTTATACCTGATGATGACGTGCTACGTCGAAACCTAGGTCGTTTGCAAAAAAATACATGTGGAATAACAAAGTTACTGCTTCTCATTCAATATGCTAAACAAATTCCATGAAGTCACGCCTGAAACAACGGAAGATTGTAGCAACTTCAAGAATTATGGTTTCTCTTGAATCTGTCACGATTTTCAAAAGAAAAATAGTTTGTAGTAAATTTTCTCAAGGAAAGTGTAATTTATGCAAATTTTCCTGGTGTTAATGTTTAATATCTTAAATTGACTTAAGATTTTCAAGCGTCGAAAAGACCACCGAGGAGAATTTGATGGTAAAAGTGTCGAGGGGCGCTTTTCTTACTCCTGCTTTCTCACCGCAAATTTCCCTCTTCAATTATTCCACTCACGTTGGGATTATTGCGTTGGCCTCATCAGGTGGCTGGTAAGTGAAATATGCTCTCCGTCCTCCTTCTCGCCTCGCAATCCTACACAATCTCCTGAGCAACCCATTAACACTCCCTTTCCGCTTCGCTCTCACCTTCTTTCCCCTGCAGTCCACCCTCCCGTCATCTAATTGCGGTCTTAATACTTCATTAAAGCTGGGCACTCCGCCTGGGAAGCCGCCTCGACTCCTCCCTCTCGACCGCGGTCTCTCCTTGCGTCCCAGTCACACGGTTGACCTCTGGGAAAAAAAGACCAAGGCCCTTTCCTTCTGACCCTCCCGCTTATGCCTTCCCAAGAGCATTCCTTCCCGCTCCTCCTCCCTCTTCCACAGTCTTCCTTTTCTCTCTCCTCTCTCTTTCTCTCTTTCTTCGCTCATTTCACATTAGCGCATCATCTACATCTACATAATACCCTGCAAGCCACCACAAAGGTGTGTGACGGGGTGATTTCTCACCAAACATGCACTACATATCATGCATAAAAAAGAAATAGTATAATATACTAGTCAGAACTTCACTATTTGAAAAAGATAGAAATGGCAAAATAAACATGCAAAAACATTCTGTTAGTAGGGTTAGCTTTAAGTACTCATACCAGCATGCAGAATTTTTATTTTTTCCCTAATTACTTTTAAAGGTGTGGTGTTTTTTTTGTGTTATTCATTTTTGTTTGTTGCGTCATTGTTCCCAGTGTGGATGCACCCCCTGCCATACACCCTCATCTACATTTACATAATACCCTGCAAGCCACCATAAAGGTGTGTTGCAGGGGGTGATTTCTCACCAAACATGCGCTAAATATCATTCATAAAAAAGGAATAGTAGTCAGAACTTCACTATTTAAAAAAGATAGAAATTGCAAAGCAAACATGCAAAAACATTCTGTTAATAGGGTTAGCTTTAAGTACTCATACCAGCATGCAGCTACCAATGCTATCCATTGCTACTCTTCGATTGGACATATTTACCGTTATTCGTATCTCTAATTGTACGAGGGAAAAAGAACATTTTGAATCTGTCAGTTCGGCAATCAATTTCTCTAATTTTATGATTATGGTCCAGTCTGACATAGTAAGTTGGGGTTCACACTGACAATGATTCCCATTTTAATTCATTTAATAGACTGGTTACGCTAATATAATTATCGTATCGCCCCTTTACAAATCTTGCCGATCTTCGCTGCACACTTTCAAATTCATTATTTAGACCGATTTCGTAGGTATCCCACACATCATATTTATGGATGAGCTGCACGCTGAAATTCCTGGAGTCTAATTAATCTATTTCTACGTCTACTTATCGTCTACTTCTCAATTATTTCTTTTAGAGAGAAGGCAGCAATCAGTACCTGACATTAGGCAATATATTTTTTTATAATATACTATAATTGTACAGCACAATGCGCAAGAATGAATATCTATCTATATATCCAACCCAAATTCACCATCACCTAATGTTTCTCATTTTATCAGTTCCATAACTCTTTCCAGAAAATTTTCTCTACTCTTCATCGGCCAATCAAAGAGATACCCGGCCAATCAAATAAGATACCGGTTATTATTTTTGTTGTGTTTTTAAATCTCATTTCCTTCCCACCAAAAGTACGGCTAGTGTTTTAGCCACAGCATAAATAAAGTATGCTATGTAATTATTTTACATTTTTCCCGAAAATAGCAATATTTATAGAATATTCATTCTATATTTATAATATATCTCCTCATTGAAGAATTTCTGTGTATATTTTGTTGACAGTTTAGCAACGAAGTGACCACATATGCCCAGTTTTAATATGGCAAATAACGAATTCTTAATATTATTTAATGACTTAACTTAGACCTGGCCAAATTTACCCGTACAAAAACCATGAATCTAAATCTCTTTCACAATCTGTAGTTTTTCATGTCTGTAGCCGCTCTTATAGGCACTTCAGACCACGGCCCTACGTCCCGTCCGACGGACGGATTAAACCTTCACATACTAAGACATGGAACGCATAGATAAATCACTTGTTGAATTATTACGAGTGCTGCTCTTCTTTTTTGTGAAACCATCGTAATTATCACGTTCATTGTGGAAATATTGAGTTTTTGGCTGGCGAACAGTTTTCACAAAAAGTTAAGTGCGAGTTGGGGCCTTTAGCTCTGGGGGAAGATAGCGCTAAACCTGCCTCCCACTCAGGATACTGATGCCATCTAGCGTACTTTTTGTTTACCAACTTAGCATCTTGTGCTTTTCTCATTTTGTAACAGAGTATTTCAAAGATTTTCCCGTATAAAACTCAGCCAATTCACCTGAGCTGCAAAGCTAAAAGTCCTGACATATATCCTCGCATAAGTCCTGACACAAGCAGCTTTAAGGGAGAGGACTCCAATATGACACTGACTTAGGTGCTCAGGTTGCTGTCTCTTCTGTGCATTCATTACCTTCCTAAATTAAAGTATACTGAAAGTGAGCTCGATAAGTGGCACTTTAGCTCGTAATTTTCTTGAATTAACTGTTTAGGGCGAAGAAGGTTTTTTATCTCCGTGGAACCAATGAAGGCTATGCAGTTCCAAGGTATGTATTTACAATGCTCAGTTACACAACTGCAACGAGGGTAAATACGAATCACATTATAATCAGCTCAAGAGTATTACTTGACAATAACGCCTTGAAACAAAAGATGCCGTTGCATGAACGTTGATGAGCAAAAGCCGTTGGAACAAAAGACAACTTCTCAAGCTACTTGAGAATGTCGCCTTGGCGTTGAAACGTGTATTATCCAGCAAATAAAGTCTGTGAAAACTTACATAGGTTGCATCTTCTCATTCAACATGAGTTTTCACCAAGTTAAAGCCGAATCTATCGATTTCACATCACTATTTTTTATCAATTTTATCAAAAAGGTTTTGGCTAAATAAAGATAACTTTATGTGCAGAATTGCGGTCTCACTTGTAGAGAAATATGAAAAGTTTTATTTCGCGATTATGTTAAAAAAGTGAAGTATCCGGAATTTCAAGGAGAAATTTAATAAAGAACAAGTTATAGTTGGGAAATTTCTCCATTTTTGAGAGATATGTTCATTCGTTTATGTTTTATTAAGTACTCTGCGTTATCGACCATATTTATCGCGCAAATATTTTGTTCATCAAAGGTAATTCAATATCGAAACACTTCTCCTTGCCATTCTGTCGGAATATACTTCATTCCATCTTCAGGGCTCCAAAGGGAATGTTGCAAAAAGAATGAGAACCATGCATGATTTATAAATTAACGAAACTTTGGTTTTTTACCTCAGAATTGAATGTTTTCAATACAGAATTACAGAATTTCAATTACAGAATGAATAGATTTTAGTTCGAGGAGCAATTGAAGACCTGAGTGCAAGAACAAGATAATAACCAAAAGTGAAGTTTCGAGAAAACTCTGGCTTGCTGGATCATTATTATTAATTATCTGGTTCTTGCACTCAGAGAGCAGAACGTAAAATTCCAACAATGCCCGCTGAACTTATTTAGAACTTACCATCGAAAATGACTATGTCTACTGGTAAAGGGCTTCATGTCTTTGTGGAAATCTCATTTTCGCAAAAAGTGGTCATTATCTGGTTCTTGCACTAAGGTCTTCAATTGCAAAAGTTATTCCAAGTGCATATAGTGGAGCGAAGAGTGAAGAATGTGATAAATTAGTCCAGAGGAGGGCATTATTGGTCACAGTGACCCAAGATTATTGCCGCAGTGAATGTAACTCTTTATTGCGTGCATGGATATGCGAGATGAATACGCCCCATGGAGACATAGCCACGAGTTATAATGGGAACGTATTATCCCCAAGGACTATGAGGAATAAGAGGCGCTCCGGTCTCGTTTGCCCTCTGAAGTAAAGACACGTTTCTAACGACTTGTCTTGGATTCCGACTCTCCCGGATCCCGTCTTAATCTCACGTGGGCTTCGCTGGGGCGGCCCCTCGCTCTCGCCCCGCCCCCAAACCTCCCTGTTGCCCTGCGAACCGGCCCTCTCCAACACGCTGGATAGGCGCCGTAAAACAGGGTTGGAGAGAGAAAGAGCGGGAGTTAGCCTTCGCCTCCTCTCCCTCCGCCCCTGCCCCGTCACAGCTCTCTCTCGTGGTAAAACTTTGGTCCAGGCCAAGATGGTGGATGGAGAACTTGAAGAGGCCGTGGGGGGAGGGAGAGGGTCGGTCCTCCCTCCATGAGATAGAACCCTCCGATGTGCTACACCGTCTTGGGAGAGTTCCCCGTAAATCCTCGCCACCTCCGTGTTTCAGCGCTCCTCCGAAGAGTAGTGAGGGAAGGAGAGTTCCCAAGGCCGGGCCTAGTGGATTGTGGAGTGGCAGGCGGGCGGGGAATATTTGAGGGGGGGAGGGGGCATTTCAAACTATTCGAGATCAATTCGACCCAATTTCAAAGTTATTATAGTTTTCCGGATTCGCAGGCCGCAAACCTCGGGACTTTCTGGTTCGGTCCCCCTCTTACCCCCACACCCTCCACCAATCCCTCCCCCTTCCCCAATACTCTCGCATTCATGTCTCCACCCTTCTGCCGCCGCAGCAGAAGGACCCTCCTTCGCCCTCCTCACCCGCAGCCATGGTGTCACCATTCCCAAGAAGCACTCCCCCTCTTCCTCCCCCCCCTCCGAACACCCCCCCCCCATGTGACCTTCCGTCGTAAGCAGTGGAATCGAACTTCGATATTCATCCCTCCCCACTGCCATTTCGACCAAAAACGTCCCCGATAACTTGATTCCCCAGTTTTGAGAACATCCGAGGAGAATTTAAGGGCCTCCCTCTTCACCTCCCCTCCTTCAATGTCCTTCCTCGCTCATCTCCATCCGTCCTCTCAAACATCCCAGTCTCTTCCTTCAGCACTGCAGGTCACATTCTGTAAAACCAATAATTACTCTTCTTGAGGAACTGACCAGTCATAAAATAGAAATACGAACAAGACTTCGTTCGAATACGAACTCGTGCAAGAAATTGCGTTTTAGGAAATATGTGATGTGAGAGTAATGGTTCTGAAAGTGAGATAGAGGGAGGGAGAGATTATTTATGATCACATTCTTTCCATGCAAGAAAAAATACCTATTTTTAGGGAAATTTTTGCCTAGTAAATTTATTTTTATTTCTAAAACCTCAGTTTTTCTGCAAGAACGTATTTATAGCATTTACATTCATATATATGAAAAACTATGCAAAAATGTTAACCAGAAATGTGTTTCACTATTTCACTTTCGTGCAAACGATTTTCCCAACTCAATTTCCGATCGATTGACTAAATACACTTCAAATATCAACATTTTTCAAGGAAATAAAGTTTCTCGCATCGTCCTGAATCGGGTTGTAAAATAACCAGGAGTCCATTCCTTTTGAAAATAAAATGTAGTCTTTTAATTATGCTTCAACTTTGAATAATTGGGAAATTCCCCCATCGAGGATTTAATTGGTGGACCGGCAAGATTTCCATGCGTGATTGGGCTTTGCATGAATTTCGTGGATTCACATTCATGCCTCATTTTTCCTCAGCCGAATTAAACATGAAAGTTCGCGAATATTTTTTGGCATTTTTTGCTCTGCTTGGTTTAATAGTTATAATAATATTCTTAGAATTTTGACTAAATTATCTGTTTGAATGCTACATATTAGCGGACCATTACAATGTTAATTGGTACTCTTTTGTCGCATGAAACTTGTTCGCTGCACTCTAAAATGGGCGTCCAATAAGATATCAACTGAGGTCGCTTCGAATGTGTTGGAGTGACTAATATTTTTTCTTTAGAAATGGAGAAAGAAAGGGTGCTCACTATTTTACCGGACTATTTACTGATCTCTTAGGCCCTGCGCACAGTTGGCCACTCGCGCCAGCCACTAGTGGCCGCGACAAGCTGCGGCCGACGCTTTGGGTACATTCTAGGGCGGCTGTGGCCGGTTCTCGCTACTTGTGGCGGACACTAGTCGCCGACTTCAGGCGCACACTTGGCCACTGTCGCCGCTAGCCACTCTGCGTTCCTCAGTCTGTTCCAGTACTCCGTGGAGCGTTCGTGTGTATTGCTCGACATGGAGACTTTCGATGTGGATGTCTTTATATCCGAAATTGAAGCACGTCCTGCCATTTGGGACCTGAAATCGGACTGGTACAGTGATCGCGTGAAGAAAACCGAGGCCTGGAATTAATTGTGCCTCAAATTCATTCCTAATTTTGCCGAAAAAAGCATTCAGGAAAAAAATAGAGGTAATATCAGTCAGTGTAAAAAGTGGCGGCGACAGGTGGATGGGTTGAGCGTCTAGTGGCAGCCACTAGTAGCCGCGTCTAGGAGCTGATGGTGACCACTTGTGTCCGCCACTGGTCGCGACCACAAGTGGCCAAGTGTGCGCACGGGGTCCCTTGCTCGGCTTGCGATCGGTGGTATTGTGAATGTCTCCGTGGTCTCGAGAGCGCCGCGTCGAATCCCGACGTCAGTGGAACACCACTCCTTCTGCGCGAGAGAGAGAGAGCAAATCCAGATCCTTCCGCGGATTGAACGGTTCTAGTGTTCCCCCCGGGGGCATCGCAACTTATCGCACTGACTTAGCCTCCCCGTCACTTTCCCAGCCTCCCTCCTGCAACCCGAAGAGCATTTGCGACGCTTTGTGGGATGGAGGGCGAGGGAGTGGGGGTGGAGTCGGGGGTGAGGGGGGGACACACACACACCCCCTCTTCGCTGTGTGAGAATAGAATTACGGCAACGTCCCCATATTGGATTGCGAATGCAAAACGGCGAGGACCCCGTCCCCGTGTATCGATTTCGAATAAAGATGGAGCAAATCTAATTGCGGCGAGGCTCATCCAAGGGCGGGGGGGAGGAGTGTGTGTCGCTCCCCCTCCCTCCTTCGTCAACCTCTCTCTGTCGTCCCAAACGGAGCGCCCCTCACCCTTCAGGGATCGCACTTACCTCTAGTTACTTGTCACATCTCAGAATCGCCAGCGTTCGATTGTTCAGTCGGAATTTTTGTCTTAGAATCAGAGGATTGTAGAAGCTCCAGCTGCTGAAGTCATATCGCGCCATATTTACTGGCGTAATCCTAAGCCTAATTAAAGACATCAAAGGCACAAAAGATAGAAAAATATAAACACAAAGTATTTGGCGCACATGAGATTCAGTCCAGCCTTATTTTTAAAAAAATTAAGTGATACGGACTAGCGACTTAAAAATCTTAACGAAGTCACCCGATGCTGGGCAATGTATCAAAATTTCCACAGAAAAAAATCATTCACCTTGACCGGGGCAGAAAAAAAATCCACAGAGAAGGATGCCTTGGTAGCTTAACTGGTCAGGTGCCTTGCAGGAAATCAAGAGGTTCCGGTAAAGGTGAAGGATATTTTCTATTTGAAAACTCGGCTACAGCAATCTTCAGGTTGGCGAGTCGGCACGTTACCAATCTGACTACCGTGGTGTTAGACAATTTGTTTTGTTCTTTGAGACTCATGAGATCGCAGATTTGAGCAGCGCCCGGGGAAGAATGTTGTATGAGTCCCAGGATCGAGATCTTAAGTTAGTTAAGGTTCGACACCACCTAATCTCGTGGATCACCAAATCTAAAACACTACCTCCGGTACTAGTATTAGAGGAGAACCTTCCGTGAGTGATTTTAGGTATTACCAAATACCCGTAATTGTGAGATTAATACCCTCAATTTGTCATCAACGATTCAGGCTCTACCAAATTGTCCTCGGTGAGCTCGAACAGTATTTTTGATTCTCATTCTCATTATTTCCTGCGGGAAGACAACTGAAATTTCAAGAGAAACTTATGACAAATTTACTTAATTAAGGATGCACCACCGAATTATGAAGTAGATGTAATTTTTGTGAAAGTTTCAGTACACTTCATTTTTTGGACCTTCTATTAGTCGAGCAATGAAATAGCGAGACCATTCCTTCATAAGAAAAAAGACGTTGAAAATCAGCAATTTTATGTGTGGTTATATGGCAGAGCATGGTTGTAGCAGTAAAATTTGCAGATTAATAATGTAGAGATAAATGTCGTTTTGATGAAAAACTAATATAAGAATGTTATATATATATATAATATTTTATGTAGAATTTAGCATTGTAAAAAAGTGCTCGCCTTACCACACTTGATTAATTGATATTAATAGATGCTTGCTCGAAAAAAGCAGAAAATTCTTTAGTTCATCTATCTATCTACATAATACCCTGCAAGCCACCACGAGGGTGTGTGGCAGGGGGTGATTTCTCACCAAACATGCACTACATATCATGCATTAAAAAGGATTAGTATTAATATAGTAGTCAGAACAACACTATTAAAAAAAATACAAATTGCTAAGCAAACATGCAAAAACATTCTGTTAGTAGGGTTAGCTTTAAGTACTCATACCAACATGCAGCTACCAATGCTATTCATTGCTACTCTCTGATAGGACATATTTACCGTTAATCGTATCTCATATTGTTCGAGGGAAAAACGACATAGTTACATGGAAGTGCGCTACAGTATTTTGTTATCATTGGCAACGGTACTTGTGACGGAACGTGCTTACAAGCCTATTTACTAACTTAATTTAGGAATGTACCTTACCAAGGTCCATCTTATATTTTTTATGTAAATTAAATATTTTATTGGTTATTGACATGGTGTAACTAATACCAATGCTTCCAAATGGTAGCAGCGTCATTGTTGCCAAACAAATTTAAAAAATATGAATATTAATAAAATTCAAAACAAAGTGTTGTATTTGCAAGGGAATAGTTTAAAACTAAGTGAGAAAATATTTAACCTATTTTAGAATACGTATTGGCGGAATTGAACATGTATTCTCCTTTTGTAAAATAAACGTGGCAACAACAGGTTAGTCATGTTCCGAAGTGAATATGAGTTAAAAGAGATTGGAAAAATAGAATACACCTACAATGTGCTATATAATAGCATTCTCTTACAATTATTGTGCATGCGTTATCGCCGTATAGATGATTTTCCATATAGGAATTTTTCTGGATCGGCATTTATTCATTAAATAACATAGCTATTTTTCGGGATTTTGAATCGCGGAGTCACGCTGGTACCTCCTTAACGTGTTTAGCAATCAATTAACGCACCAGCGTTGTGAAAATTATAAATATTTTTACAAAGCAGAAAATAAATCATCATCATCAATATCATTGGTCAACAATCCTATGATTGGTTTGACGCAGCTTTCCACTCGATTCTTCTGTCGGCCAACCTTATCATTGTGACGTAATTCTTCTCTTTTACACCCATCACAACCTGTTCCATGTATCTCATAAGAGGAATGAATCATCCAGGAAGGAAATTTCCCCAGTCGCTCCAGGACTCCAGGTGCGTTCTGAATCCGTCGTCGCAGAATAGTGGGGCGGGCAAGGCAAGGCCGTGAATCCCGTCTCTCCTCCCCTGGAATCCCCCGTGTCTTTCCATGAGGACAGCCTGTCGCTGCCTGAATCCCTATGTCCCCTCCGTCCATTTTAAGGAGGTTGATCCGAAAAGTGAAAGTCATGTCATTTTTTAATATTTTAAAGCACTTATAGAACTAAAGTTCCTCTGTCTAATTATGTAAAGATAATTACACCAACCCATACTCCTTTTTGCACGAATTGCATTTGAAATTACATACGATTAACGGCGAGAATGGCCATCACTTGGGAAAATAACGTTTAAAAATACCATAGTGACATGTCATTTTTGCAAAAAACTGATATTTTATGCCTAATTTCACAAGAAATAAAATGATACGAAAAAAAGGCATCAACCCACCGTATTTTTCGCTAAATCCACCAATTTCTGCGCTTATAGCAGACGAAATGCGTTAGTTGTCTTCAAGTGGCGCTGCGGTCGCTCTAGCCAAAATGTATGGCGTATGAATAATATCATTACTAATGAGATATTAAAGCATATTTCAGAAAAATATTATAACATAATGTTTGATAGTAATATTCTGGAGATATAAATTAGTGAATTCATTGAGTACATGAATTTATTTCTTTAAAATAAATGCTGAATTGACTCCATAGTCGAGCTGATTAAAAGTATCATAAAAAAGAAATCCTTGGACTTTACATCGTATTTATTGTGATACTTACGACTTTCAATAGCTTAGGTAATTTTCTTTATGAAGTAAGGATCACTTATCAGGCATATACTTGTACTTAAATTAATAAGATTCCTCAGACAACTTGACTCAAGCAGTCGCAAGCCAGCCTCCCCCAACTTCCCCCAAGCGACTCGGATCCCTGCGCCGAAGACCCTTCTCCTGCGCCAAACCACCGTCAGGCGAATAGAGTGCGCTGCCGTGAGTTGGGCGTCCGTTGCAGGTAAGCAGCGGCAGCTGGTGTGGTGGTGGCTCTGGCGTTCGCCTCCGAGAACGCCCGCTGGGGTGAGAGGTGCCTCGAATGGACCCAAATCCAATCAAGGGGGTTCGTTTAGAACCATAGCTATGATGATCACGAAGAGGTGATGAAGGGGTCACGTGGTATAAGCACGAAATGTTCGCAAATTTAGTGTGTTTCGCGCGTTACAATCCTCTTCACTGTTTTCACTTGAGTTTTTACTTTTCTACACCTACATCTACATAATGCCCTGCAAGCCACCATAAAGTTGTGTGGCAGGGGGTGAATTCTCACCGAACATGCACTACATATCAGTCATAAAAAAGGATTAGTATTAATATATTAGTCTACACTGCAATATTTAAAAAGATAAAAATAGCAAACTTCCCATGCAAAAACGTGCCGTTAGTTGGTTCCTTCAAGTCCTTACACCAACGTGCAACTACCTATTCTATACATTGATTCACTCGTATTGGACACATTTACCGCTATTTATATCCCTAATTTTATGAGGAAAAGAGGACTTTAGGAGCAAAAGGAGATTTTGAGTCTGTCAGTTCGGCAATCAATTTTCTAATTTTGTGACTATAGTCCAGCCTACCATACTAAGTTTGGGTTCGCAAAATATTTTTAGCATCGTCACTGAATAAATGGTCTTGGAATTTGTTTAAGTGATTATGGCTAAATTTTAACCTGCGATCTGACAATGATTCCCATTATAATTCATTTAATAGACTGGTTACGCTATAGTATGATTTCGTACCGTCCCTTTACAATCTTGCCGATCTTCGCTGCGCATGTTCAAGTTCGTTATTTAGACCGATTTCGTAGGGATCCCGTACACTGGCAGCATATTCCAAATACTTACCAAGGAACTCGAATAGCGATCAGCCAAACGTTACTCGCTGGAATCTGGAAGGGGGGGAAGAGGCATGTGGGTGTGACGTCTTGAGATGGCCTCCTTTGCTCCCCTCTTGGGCGCGCGCCGAAGGAATGGAAAGACAGGCGAGAGAGTGAAGGGATGATGGGGTGCGTATGCATATGAGAGCGTCCGTCCGTCGCCTCAAACAGGATTTGACCCTCCACGCTCTCAAGGTGCCCTGCCCTCGTCTCCCCCAGGGGCCTCTCTTATCCACTTCTTCCTGGCCTCCGAGTGCGTCCCCGGGGAGCGGCGGCGGCCGCACGCCTGAGTAAGGACTGCGCTGCTAGCCACGTGCGAGCCATCGTCTTCGAAGTGAAGAACGCCAAGAATACATCATCGTCTTCGGACTGTTCTATCTGCATCTACATTTAAAAATGTCTAGCAATGAATTTTTGGAAAAAGAATAGCTCTCCTCCTAGCACTTACAAAATAAGTAATAATGAATTAGCAAACGTGGAATCCATTAAATATCTTGGAATAACACTGACTCATGACATTTCCTGGGGTAATGATGGGTCAAGGTAACCGTAAACTGGGATTCATCAAAAGAGTACTGGGTAAATGTGACGATCATGTACGAGAAATCAGCTCCTTTTCCCTTGTAAGACCTCATTTGGAATATGCTGCCAGTGTATGGGATCCCTACGAAATCGGTCTAAATAATGAACTTGAACGTGTGCAGCGAAGAACGGCAAGATTTGTAAAGGGACGGTACGATAACTATATTAACGTAACCAGTCTATTAAATGAATTAAATTGGGAGGCATTGTCAGATCGCAGGTTGAAATAAAGACTTAATCTCTTAAACAAATTCCAAGACCATATTTCCAGTGATGATGCTAAAAATATTTTGCGAACCCCAACTTACTATGTTAGACTGGACTATAATCACAAAATTAGAGAAATTGATTGCCGAACTGACAGATTCAAAATGTCATTTTTTCCTCGTATAATTAGGGTTATGAATACCGGTAAATATACCCAATACGAGTAGTTTCATATTGGCATAAGGACTTGAAGCTAACCCAACTAACAGCATGTTTTTGCATGTTTACTATGCTATTTTTATCTTTTTTAAATAGTGAAGTTTAGAACAGTATATACATACTAATCTTTTTTTATGCATGATATATAGTGCATGTTTGTTGAGAATTCACCCCCTGCCACACACCTTTATGGTGGCTTGCAGGGTATTATGTAGATAGATGTAGATGTACATCTACATAATACCCTGGAAGCCACCATAAAGGTGTGTGGCATGGGGTTTATCCTCACCAAACATGTACTACATATCATGCATTTAAAAGGATTAGTAGTTTGATAGTGGTAGATTAGCAATTTGCTAGTTCTCTACAGATCTATTTTATTCTTCATTTAGAGAATTAATGCATTAATACATTTTAATCTAACTATGAATTAATTAATTTTAATAAATTGTAGATATAAGGTTGACGTATGCTTGACAATCTATGAAAATGTAATTATTAATATCTTAAAATTCAATATGTATTGCAATACGATTTTTACAAGAAACTAAGGTATTTTAGAGGAATGTAAATTGATTACGTTCAAATTTCGGTTCGGTTGATTCGGTTGGGAATTCCGCCATTTATTTCATTCAGCGCCACGATAGCATGGTCTGCTTTGTGGGGTTGGGAGTTTGTCCAGCGATAAGGCAATTTGCGAGAGAAATTCACGTTCAAGGGACGTGTCCTTTTATTTATATGACGCTTGTGGCATTCCAGAAAGGGTTATGATTTATAAGGGATAAGTCGAAGGTAAACTTTCAGGTAAAAGGAGAAAAGTTAGAGCTAGCGGAATCGTTCACCTACCATGGAAGCGAAATCACTTGGTATGGATAGGCAATCATCATCATCATCGGTCAACAATCCTAGGATTGGTTTGACGCAGCCCTCCACTCGATTCTTCTATCGGCCAACCTCTTTATATTGACGTAGATCCTCTCTTTTACATCCTTCACAACCTGCTCCATATTATTTCATACGAGGTCTGCCTTTTGTATTCTTCACTGTTCACTTTTCCCTCAACGATTGTCTTCATTAAGCCATGTTGTCTTAAGATTTAGCAGATTAAGTTGTCCCGTCGTATTTTTATGGTTTTCAGTAGACATCTCTTCTCTCCCACTCTTTTTAAGGCTTCTTCGTTTGACCCTCGATCGATCCATTTTATCTTCATCATTCTTCGGTAGCACCACATTTCAAATTCTTCCAGCCTTGACTTTTCTGCTGCTGTTATCGTCCATGCCTCGCTGCCATATGGTAAAACGCACTTCTATAGTAAAATGACCAAAATAGCTTGAACTAAGAAATATTTAAGAGACAGATACTGAATATTACTGTGCGTAAATGAGGTCGCAGTTCAAAAGAAGGAAGTGTTTGGAGAAAACCTTGGCACTCCCCAGGTGTAGGAAGAGAGGAAGCCGGGGATGATATTCGGAAAAATAGTAGCCTTCGAAATCTGGCTACGTTGTATGTTGCAAAATAGTTGTTGAGCGAATCAAATGAATAATCAAGTATACTGAAGAACGGAGAAAGAGATGTCTGATGCACAGTAAATCAGAGAAGAAGCAGATGGATTGGGTGCTCAGTGGGTCATATTGCATTTGCAGAGGAAGGGAATGACAAACGGTGAGCCCAATGAACGGGGGCCGAATAAAGAAGCATTTAAGATAGATGAAGGTCCAGGATGTAGGTACCAGGATTAAGGGTTCCACAGTTAGTAAATCTTAGGGCTAAATATTAAGACGAAGATTAGCTGAACGCGTATAGCGCCTCTCGAATTTTTATCGTTTAATTTTTATGTGCTAAACGCTCCAATCTTGGACTACAATGACATATTATCTCGCCGATTATTTATTTCTTGTAGTTTCAAAGATTCGATTTCTAGAATGACCCATATTATTAAAAATATACTTTTCCCGTTCTCTCACCAAATATATAAAATCATTAGTTTCATAGAACTATTTTCTTATTTCCTATTCTTCCGAAGATATTGCAATGGTGTGCATGTTTATTCCGTAAGGATTGGAATAATATTTGCTAGACGTGAGAGGCTGTTGACCGGAAGTTCCGGGATTAGATAGGGTAGAACCTTGGATATGATCTTTGAACACGACCAGCCGAACCCAAATGTGTTATTTTATGGAAATTGCAGACGGGCAGGAGAAGGGACTGCCGGAAGTTCCGCTCTCCCCCGAGGTAAAGGACAACAGTATTTATTAGTACTCCTCTCGTATTTATAGGTACTTATACTTATTCCTCCCATATTCCTACGCTATTCCATCAAATTCCTCGTCCACGGTGCAGCATTTATCATTATTGCTTCCAATTTTCCACGGAATAAAATGAATGCAAACAGTGCAGCTAACAGTATTCTTTGGAAAAAGTATCGTATATATCAGTAGTTGGGTTGGCACAGTATTCTTAGAGTATTCTGTCGTATTTCCCTCGACAACCATATTCAAACAATATGGCGGAAATCTTGTATTCATCTGACGAAGAACTCGCTGTTATTCTCTAATGTTTTATCTTCAGGTCAATCATAGCCATTCGCCAAACATCCGTAAGAAGTGTACGAAGGAAATATTAACATTTGTATGGAGTGTATATTCCGTTTTTAGCCTCGGTTCGAAACGGGCCACATAGACAAGAAATGGAATTATCCACGCTCTACACTGATGCGTGAATATCATATGACTTTGTGTTTGGTGATATTTACCCGCAGCCCTTGGGTTGAACGCAGCTCTTTCGACTAATCCGAACTGGCAATACCTGACAAAATCCGTTTTGTCGTTACTGAACTGATGCCAATGAGTATGAATACTTATTTTTCTATAAATTACTCCAGTCAAAAAATAACTATTTTCTAGAAAAATATAGATGATTGAAATTAATGGATGTGATCATGCAGCTATATCCTAGGCGGAATTGATCCGTTAACTTACTTAGGTACACGGGTATTTTCCATGTGGTACCTCAGATCCCTAGAGAAACAGAAAAAAAACTTGTCACGTTATATTTAGGCGTATACTTCATCTGAAACGCGCAAAGTACCTCCATTTCTTTCAATCGCACGTGGAACCTGGGAGAGGAATGGCGACATTCAAGACTCTCTCAGGAAAACCCAGTGACCTGTGTCAGGTGATGGTGAATTACCCTCAATTCGTCTTTGCTAAAAGACAGTACCTACTGTTTAATGTTGCTGCCTACCTTCGCTTATTATTTGTGGCCTTTGATGTATTTTTATAACAAATTGGAGCACTCGAATTTGTCGCTTGTGAGTTCGGGTGCTTCTTTTCTTTTTGAATTTATTTCTTGAGCATGCTATCTCTTGATCTATGGCTCTGCTAAAGTCTAGTCATGAAAACGTTCGAAATTACATGAAATTTACACGCAAAAATTAAGTTTTAAGTAAAATAGGTACTCTGATTTTTATATATAAAAAGCTTATATATATATATATATATAAAGCGGAATATAAAGCTTAACGAGTGAAATTTGAAGCTCGAAATAACTGAATATCCTCATTCAGTGTTCGGTACGTTCCGAATTTATATTCATTATTGAGTAGAACAGTGGAGAAGAAGTTGCGATATAAGTTTTACGGTCTGTTCTTCAGAGATATTAGACGCAAATGAAATCAGGATTCGGACTGATCTCTAACCTAACGTTATGGCACCTGAATTAGCTGCCAAGTATGACATACATCAACGAATTTTAACCTATTTTTTTCATGGATCTTGGAGGATGTCTTAATGGTGTAACTTGCACAGAGAAATATCCAGTGTGGAAGAACACGCGTCTCCTGTCCAGTCTGCCCTGGCTTTCGCGTGAGATAAGCAGTGCCGTCGTCGGGGGGAGGATCCCTTGCTTGGGGTTGCGCGATGGGTGGTCACCTTGCGATGCAGATTTGGAAGGCGAAGCGAAGGTCAAGAGGAAAAAGTCCGCCCTCTCCTTCTTGAGTGGCTCTTGTTGGTACCAGCTCGTCCCGCCCCTCCCAGCACACCCTTCATCCATTCCGAACCCCTTACTCCGGCAGCATCCCTTTCTCTCGTGCCCCTGGGGACGTCTGCACTCACTCCAACCCTGCCCACCCCCTCGCCACACCCTCTCCCGAGGAGGAGGGGCTGGCTCTTTGCTTCCACCCCCGTTTCCCACCCCCCCACACCCACCTGCTCTCTCCCTCCCTTCGCTCGGGTGAAAGAGTGCCGGGTGGGTAGAGAATAGAAGGAGACCGCAAAATTTGATCCGTGCTCTGAAACGGCAGCTCATCATGGATTCCTTTCCTCCCGTGCTTCTCCTCGGGGACTCCCCGCTGCTGCACCACCCTCCCTCCCCCCCAATATTGCGCCCCCATGCCCTAAAAACCCAGGGAAAAACCTCTCTTCTTCCATTTCTTGGAAAACCACCCGAAGTGCCCTATCGCATATCCCCTCGCCTAGATCCGCGAGGCATCTCCACCCTTGCCGCCCCCCCACGAACGAAATCTTTCCCCCCATCCCTTTGCTTCCGACCCTCCTGCTTCCGTTCCCCGGGGGATTGGTGCGGGGATGAGGGTTGGATTTCCTGCGCCCGTGAGAGGGGCGGCGAGCGGGGTGTGGTCGTTGGAGGGGGGTGTAAGGAGGGGGTGGATGGAGGAGGGAAATGGAATACGGAATGACCTGCGGTGCTAGCAACACCTCACCTCACCGCGCGCTGCGACGTCACCGACTTTCATTCCCTTTCTTTCCCCATCCGCGGTTCCCTCCCATTGTTGCGATTGTTTCAGGGGCCGGTGCCAATCCCTCTTTTTTTTACGGCAATTTTCTCTTTATATTTTAGGCCTTGTAAGTACTCTGTACCACTATACTTGAAAGAATCAGAGCAGGCTTAGCTCAGAGCCCCGTTTCATTCCTGAGGTACCTCTAGGAAATTTGAGAAGAACGTCGGAGGATTTTCAGCGGTTTCGGGTATTTTCGAGAATCACTCGCATTTGGATATTTTGAAATATTTTCCGTGATTTGGAATTTCTATTTCCTATCGGAACATTCTAATACTGTCGTATAACTACTAGATTATTAATACTAATAGAAAATATGCTTCCTTAAGAATAAGCCATATGAGTCGGTGTAAAATATCATTCCCAAAAGTATTGAGTAGGAGAAGAAAATGTAGTTTTTCGGACAGCTGTGTGTGGAACTTATGCAAAGGTTTCATTTAAATTTCAATGCACTTCTGCTTGTAACAGCAGTCAGTAACATTTATGATTGCCTTTATCTAGAATGTAATAATTAAATAAGGTAATACAGATTTAGCGCAAATTTTTCACGAGTGCTTAAGAGTAAATGGATACTTTAAGCAAAAAAGGAAAGGGATTAATCTTTCCTACGCATGTATGGAACATGACCACAATTATTGTATGTGTATTGTCCTGAATCCGACCATTAATGATGATTTTGGAAGTTAGATACATTATCGTATACACAGCTTGGTTTTTTTTGAAGACTTACAAGAAACAGATACATATCGAAAACACTTACTAGGTTAATTAGAGGAAAGGGGAGGAACCATTGAAGGGAACCTTTCGGAAAATAAATTCGGATTCAGGAAAAACACAGGAGCTAGGGATGCAATACTCAGCTTAAGGATACTGGCCGAGAAAATGATACACGCAAACAAGCCGTTGTATGAGGCATTCGTGGAATTGGAAAACACCTTTGACAACGTCGCATGGAACAAGATGTTCAAAATACTGTAAGAAATTGGAATAGATTACAAGGATAGAAGAATAATCCATAGCCTCTACAAGAAACGGGTCACCACAATGCGAATGAAAGACGGAAGGAAGATAGAAGCCAAAGTTAAGAAAAGGAATTAGACAAGGAAGCAATCTCTCCCCAGCATTATTCAGTGTACACCTGGAAGAAGCAACAAGAGACATAGAGTAAATCGGTATCAAAGGCATCAAGGTGAATTGCGAATAAATTAACATGCTACGGTTTGCTGAGGATATCGCAGATGTAGCAGAACGTCGAGAGGAGTTGCAAGCATCTCTAAACACTATGGACCAAGTACTTCACATATATGCATCAATTAGAAGAAAACAAAAATTGTAAAGTGCAGAAGAGAGAAGCTGAGGTCATAAACCACAATTCGAGGAGTGAAATTGGAACAAGTGGAGAACTTCACTTACCTCGGCAGTACTATAAGTTGGGATGGAAGAAGCTCGACGGATATCAAACGAGGAATAGCGCAAGCTAAGGACTTTCATATTCAAGGCGCTGACATTTAGAAGTAGTCTTGCATTTTAGGTACTCAAACGGCTCAAATTATATCGTCCAACCTAGGATCATAGTCCTAGCACTAACTCAAAATTCATGCCCTAAATGGATTTGTACCTGCAACCTTTGGATTACCAGGCCAGAATGTTACCCACCTTGTTTCCCCCACCGGGCTGAAGAATAGTGTTTTTAACCAATGCTAAGAGAGTAAAGTTCTAGTTGTTATCATAAAAAATATTTAAATAAGAACTAGAAAGAATGAAACGAATATTATGTCAATATAGCATTTATGATCTGCAAAATGGGAAAGGCTTACCAAAACAAGGCTTACCTATACAAGGCTTACCAGAACAAAGTTTTATTTCCTGAGTAACCACAATATTCCACCCAAAGGTCAGTGGGGTGATTGAAGCAGAGCTCAAGGAGTATCAAGCCCAAGACTACTATGCGGGATTGTCGCATCTCCCAGGGAGGGGAGACATCCTTTCCCCGGGCGAAATGTGAATTCCGAGAAAGAACCGATGCCCGAGCAATCTCAAAGCTAGGATTTAGACGAAGATGTTTAGAAGATATTCCTGGTACCTGGAACTCTCGGTGTGCAGGGAAATGAAGGGCCTCTCCCAGATTTGGAGCTGGAAGATTCTTTGGGTCCAAGGAGAGCACGCCATTCTGGCCAGCGAATATCTTTAAGAGGTTCCTCTTGGAAAATACATGCCCTGCATTTTGATGCCTAATTATTTTCATACATAGGTTAATTTATGGAGGTTTGGTGGTCTTTTTTAAGAAATTCGACTTCCTTCTTTTTTTTGCCAACGTTTCACCTATTTATTAAGGCTTCTTCAGGGCTACAGTACAATGCAAGGAATACAGTTGGTGATAATTATAATACTACAAAGATAAAAAAGTTTTCAAATATAAATTTAGTACCTCAAAGGATTAACGTTCTTACTGCGACAATGTTCACACAAAAACAAACTCTTCCTCCAAGTAACAAAATCGACATCAATAACAAAACCGAAATGGAAAAAGAAGATAAAATTTTGTTCGAAAAATATAACGAGTGAAATAAAAATATTTAAAATGAATAGTATTAAGTATGAAATTAACAATTAAATATATCGTAACTTTAAATTTCGTGTGTATATTACATATTTTACGAATATAAAAAACATATTCGTATTGAAATTCTGGAGAACACTACATAATACCTACATAGAAAAAAAATTTAGTTATAGAAGATCAAATTATGATAGATTGTGCTTAAATTCTGTATATCCGATCTATGGTTACAAACTGAAGGAGTTTTAATGATGTGGACCATTTCTTTGAATAGCCACTTCTTGAACCTTCAGATCCAATACTATCAGAAGAAGCTAATCATTTTCACACTTACTTGGCTGTGAGTGACTTGATTTTTGCTAAATTTTGTAGTCTTAACACTTGCTTTGCTACATTTTCCATCTCAAGGCCTAAAGGTTGTAAACCTACTTCACGAGCGTCAACGAGTGCACCTCCACTGTTGAGATGCGTGTTCTGCAGCGCAATAACGTGTGTAACGTCGGCACATATATAACGGTAGAACACTAACTTCAATAAAGAAAACGCTGCTTATCAGACTCTCCTTTTCTCCCTCTCCACACAACATCAACAACCCCAACAATGGGGAATATGCATGATGTATGTTTCTCGAAGATTAATGATGTAATTGATGCGAAATTTTCTCACGAATATAAGCCAACATTTTCTATGCCAGACACAAAGATTATTAAATGCAATTAAAATGTTCCCGAAAATTGAGGAAAGTCACGTGACCTGAAACGCCTTCTGACGTCACTGCACGGCATAGGTTCCATATTGCTACGGAGACATACATTTATTTTTAAAATAAAACGAAGTGAATACATTGTTTTTAAGGTTTTTAGCCGTTTCCCGAACGAAACGATGACTGAAAATATACCGAAAAAAGCACATTCCGAGAATTTCCTCTGGTTGAATCCCTTATGGAAGCGTTCTTCTTAAAAAAATCTAACGATTGCATAAACGTAACTGAAATTCTTGGGCAATATACAGGCATTATATAATTTATGGACGATTTGCTCGTTACCATCCATATTACATGTATAAAAAATTGAAATACAATCGTTTATTGCATTAAACAAATGAGATAAATACATACGTTTTCGCCAAGTATTCATTTAACAACGTACCTCCACGCATAAACAAATAAACAGCGCCCATAGTGATACCGTGCCGTGACGTCATGCGATGACGTCGCGTTTTTAAGCTGCCGAAAAGGCACAATTTTCAAGGAGTGATATCGTAGCAACACAACTTAATTCTTCAGCAAAATTTTCGCAAAGCACATTATAGGTAATAAACTTCACATTCAAAGAGTTATAAAAAATATTGGATGTTCCCCATCCCCCCGCTTCACTCCCCCAGCAACCCTCCAAACATCTCCCAAACAAACAAAACAAATATCAGACTTTACACACGCATTTCATCGCGGCGGTCACGATTCTTCTGCAAACGAACAGCTCTATCTTCCGAATTACGTGAATGGTGCATTTAAGCATTTCAATTTTCCTTTTCGAGAGTTTCCGTCACTTGGGGAACGTCGTTCCGCGCGAGACTTCGGTTATTAACTAATCGGTCGTCTTGAGGTTTCTATTGGAGGCCCACTCCACTGCCGTCATCATTCGAGGCGAGGCGATCATCGCAGGCGCTTGTGCATTCACTGCGGGGCCACCGTCCGCCCCTCTGGTCGCTTCACGGAGCAGATCGCGGAGGAGGCAGCGAAGGGACTGAGAAGAATTGGAGTCACCCCCCGGGGGGATGGTGGAGGCCCTCACTCCACCCACAGACAATTCGTCTCCCTCTTCCGAGAAACGGCGAGGGATAGCCCGCATCTGACGTTTCCCTCCTCCACCCCTCTGCTAATACTCCTTATCTCGCCCCATTCCCGCCCCAGCCATCCCTCCCCGCCCCCTCATCCCCGCCTCAATCCGCGGGCCGCCTTCTAATATTCCCGCCTCCGGGCCGCCACTTAGTCTTCAGCTCTGCCACCCGAGGCGCTCCCGTCGCGCTCGCCTCCCCCCACTTGCACCTCTCTTGTTTTATTCCCGAAGCGGGAGAAAGAACGCCCTCTCCGGAAAGGACGCATGAATTATTTGTCGCTCGCCTACTTATCGGCCATATTTTTTACGGTACCCTCTATGAATTTTCGCCACGTGAATAATGTATTACATGCTATGGCGCTACTTACCGCTCCTCTTTCAGAAACCGTACTGTAAACGCTGCCGCCTATGCTATGAATAATTTCAGATTACAGGCCAACGCAGCATGCATGGCGTTCATTTGCATATAGGTTTCGCGTCTGTCGAAAAGATTATTTAATGCATTTTGAAAAGCTTGGAGTCGGTTTTATGCCAATGCTGTGGAAAGATTGGTGTGAAGTAAGTGGGAAGTATGAAACCGTTGTATGTATTTTCCCACTACGTATGCCGAGGTTCAATCAATTAGTATCCTTAATAAGTTTCACTGTGCTGTACCCACGTAGGCAGTTTTGTACTTTATTCGTATTGGCATTTGTGACAGAGCATTGCATAAGGTGCTGTAGTTCACAGTTGATAAAGAGCAGCAGATGTCAAGTTTATTTGTTGACTTTGACTGAGTCGAATGATGTTTCGCTTCAGTCAGGAAAAAATTTTCGTGTCTGCAGTGAATTCTACGTTCACGTAAGATTAATATATAGTTTTATACGGATTCAAATTAATGCGTAAAAAGAGTGAAGGAATATTCAATACCGCATCACTAAGTAGCTAAAAGGGCCAACCATGTGTTACGAAAATAAGAGAGAATTTGAAGATGAAATCGATTTCTAAAGGTATTAATTATAAGCAGAAGTAATCGATGTATCACACGTAGTACGGTCCAACGGTGGTACATGACTTCATTGGAGCTACCTCCTGCCTCACATAAAAGTAGAGATTTGTTGGGTTCATCTCAGATATAAATGCAGCTACTCAGTTCATTCAATACTTTTTTCAGTCTGATTCAGTCGTACTATATATCCGGATATTTTCAATAAGTAATTTGAGACAAATCAAGATTTTAGGAACAACTCTCCTGATTGGAACAGGCGTGTCGTGGAAGTCATTGACTTTCCTGTGGCTTGGCTGGTCGCAGTACGCGTTTTTACTCTTCGTTCGTCATTTGTTAATGCGTTGCATTGCAATTAAAGCCAAGGTAGCCAGGCCGGTAATCGGAAAGACAACCCAAATTTTGCAGTTTCCAATATCGCCTGGGAATGCATATTATGTTTGTAATGTGACGGAAATTATAGTTACGGCGGTGCAACACAACCTTAGTGTTGAGAGTACCTGGAAACTAAGTTTTCTGTTGTTAAAAAGCCTCTAAAATCCAATGTTGTCTGTATCGGTTACAGTGTCGTTTGTTAGTATACTATATTCTGTGGCAAAAGTATTCAAAATTCTTATAATTATTTTATCAGAGGCTAGTATTTTGGCATCGAAATGCTTACGAACCGCTATTTGCCATTCATATTTTTTTTGATACGGTAATTTATTTTCTCTGAAGTACTTTAAAATTGTTAAGAAAATTGTTGTTGCACAAATGCTTGAGAATGTAACCTACATACCTAAAGTTATTCTCGGAGAAAGTTTTCCGTCTTTAACCATGTACCTACTAATAATCGATGATCTTTATTTATTGACATTATTTTAGAACCCTTATATATCCTGATTCATTACAAGAATGCCAACAAGTACGGGATGGCAAACGTTTGAGTCTTCTGGTGAAAATATTTATTAAGTCAGGAGAAGAGTAACGAAACACATAATAGAAATGCTATAAAGAATATTGAGTTTTTGAATATTTAACATCTTTCCAGTGTTAAAATATATTGCATTCCCTCATCTCGTTATCTGGTGGAGATAGAATGAATGTTAAAGGCAGGCACAGCTGTGAAATTTCTCGTCGGCCGAGGTTGGAAAATAGAGATTGTCATGATTCCACATCTCCGTGCTCTTCCCTGTCCCTTTACACCGGGAAGTCCGGCCCGGCGGCGGAAGCATTCTTTCCCGACCCTCCCTCAACCACAACTTTGATTTTAGGTCCCCAACCCTCTCGTCTGAATGTGCGGCGATTTCAACGCTCGTACCGACGACCCTCAAAACAGCAGTTCGGACATAAAATCAATCCGACAATCACTTTTGTCGTTGTGCGAGCCATTTTGTTTCATTTTTTTCGACGGAACATTCGGGGAGCAAAGTTTTCCACGGGAAAGTGTCACTGGCGTGGAATTATGCATTTGGCGAGCATGAAAAGCGGGGGGAGAGGGGGTGGCCAAGGGAGGATCGAGGGTGCAGTGACGAAGGGGGGGGGGAGGTGGGGCAGGGGGGAAGGGTGCCTTGCGGTGCGACGACCGGGAAAGGGAGGAGTGTCATTTCAGTCATTGAAGGATTTAGGTGTGTGAGGAAGATCGAAGGCAGGAGAATTTCGAGCTACGAAAATAGTTTAATATTTACGCAAACTGTAAACAGGGTATGAGTGCACTTTAAAAATCAAACAACCTAGATTATGTACGTAACATATTTATCAAGTGCTGCTTCCATTTTGCTAGTAAGAATATTGAAATTATGCCTTGAAAACTGAACTGTTTATAATGATGATTTGCACTTCAAAAAATAATATTTGTGTCCTCTGAATATGCACTTAAACCAATGACAAGTACCTACAGCGGACGATTTTAAGAAAAAATCTAAATCACTGTAGATTCGTATAAGTAAACCTTATTATTTCTCTAAATATATTAAAGAGCACACACAGATTAAACTCGTTGGTTTTGGACCTTCTTCTAGCCACAAAGAGGACTTTTATAAGCTCAAATGAATGAACCTAGATGTTTAATAGGCAAATCAAATAATCAAAATCAAACTCGATACGAGTGAAAGCAAAGGCCAGACCAGCAAAGCCAATCCTATATTTCCAGCTTTAAGTAATAGTTGTTGCTAGTGGAAATGTATCGGCTATAAGCATGTTGGGATTGGGCGCTAGTCAAGACATAAAGTGGGTGGATCATGAAGTTTCTTATAGCATAGATCTTACCTAGCTGGCCCGATGAACTTACTAGCAATTATCAGGTCTTATTAGAAAACTCTCTTCTTATCAGAGTACTTTAAACGTATTATGTTCCCTTATTGCTTTACCCTTTTACTTGAGAATGGAAGCAGCATTTCTTTATTTTTGACTTCAAGTTTAGGAAACGTTTTACTTGAGAAATGAGACTAAAATGTCAAAATCTTTTATGGAGGAGTAGGGATGAATCATGATACTTCCAAACTGTGGAAAAGGATAAGTGGTACCAAATTTCACTTTACTATCGGATGTTACTTCACCTCATGATGGTATAAATTATATCCAATGCTAATTGTTTATAATTATTAATTTTACAAATAAAAATTAATACATTCCGTCAGTATGAAAGCTAAAGAAATTCATTTGCACGATGTTTTTGTACAATTGCCAGAATGACCTCTAATTTTAATCTGTAGCTCTAATTTCTAACTTGCAGCCAATACGAGAGTTAGAACAATTGATATTGATCAGTGAATATGCATTAAACTAGAAACTAAATGATGAGTCACCATGTAATTTACTACCATCAAATTAGGTAGCTAAAATCCTCTTTCCTAGTTATTTCACTTCGAACACTAAAATGACAATTAAAACTTACGATTAGAGTTTGGCAGAATAAGTCTAAAAGTAGGTAGCTCCACATTTTTTCGAGGAATATTCCTATACCAAGGGCCTGACTTCGTGAAGAGAGAAATTAACTTGACTCTAAAGTAAGGAGATCGATGACCTGTGAGGAGATTAAAATTGCAAAGAGGACGGGAGCTTTTAAGGAGAATTTTTTTGGCTCTTTACATTAAAGCGCATTGCATTTTGAAGGAAAACCTCGCCTGGAAATGACTCTTAAGAGTGGGAGTGAGCGCGAAGAAAGTAATGCACTGGAACAGAACCGAATTTTCAAAATTCCATTTCCGCCACGGGCGAATCACGGAGATTCCTTGACGTCTGGGCTGTGTTATTCATTTACCTCGCTGCGAATGGTGGGTTGAGCTGGGGGGGGAACTGTGCAGTCTCGGGAAGACGGAGGAGGGGGGGGGAAGTGGAGGGGGGGGGGGGCGAGGAAGGGGGTGAGGGAGGGAGGCGATGGTTGCGTTTTGCTAGCGGCAGCAGAAGTTGGTCGCCTGTGACCCAATTATGCGGTGATTTGGGGGGGCTCTGTCTCTCCTCTATGCCTCCCCCTAGGCTCTCCGGCGCCTCTGTTTATGCGCGGCTGCGAGCGGCGACGCTGCTGTCCCCCCAGCCTCGCGATGGTGTGGATGCACGCGAATCGTCCGAGCGGATGACGCGTGAAGTGAAGAAATCGTCGCGGGACGCCATATGTCGGTGGAATTCAAAGAGCAACCTCCAGGATAATTTTAGGGTTTGAATGGACTGCGGCGGCCGTAAGGAATGGTGAAAACGAAAATAAATGATGCTTCATCTAACCTTTGAGTCAAATTCTGGTCTCACGTATGCTATAACACACTATAAATTCCAAGGTAAAAGTTACGAGCTGGAAGTTTTTGTATTTTTTAACAAATGTACTGAAAGATTTATTATGCAAGATGATTCCTTGATGCTTTTTCTTTGGAATATGTGTAGAAATACTGTCTGCCATTAGCGTCTTTTGCAAAATAAATTTGGTTATTATAAGCTGCATGGACATCAAGCTCTTCTTTCTTATTTAATTTTCAACCAAACTTATGATCTTTGAGCAATGATACAGCAAAAATGTGTTGAATCATTACGGCAACACATTTTTATCGTATATGGCAAATTATGTAAGTATTACAGATTTTAAAATTCGTTGAGCATAAGTTGTCTTCTCTATCTTTTATTTATATTTATCTGCCGTGAATCATATTCCTGGCGTATGGTTATTGTAGTGGTGGCCATTCTAGAGCAAGATGCCCTCATAATGAAATCACTTATCTTCATTGCCCATTCACAAGACTCTTTGTTTAAAAAATAATTTTTAAAGCAAATACCTATGTAAAACGAATACGAACTCAGTATGAGTTATTTTTCAATTCAGTTACATTAAATAGGAGCAACGACAAGAGAAGCAGTGTCAGTATATAATGTCAAACGTGCGTTTGAAATGGCGCTTAGCATCGGATATTGATTTTCATCTACGCATGGGCATGCGAATTACCATGTGCATCAATACATGTACTCGGTTATCCAATACCGAACCCAATGATGCAAAATTGCAACAGATAGAAATGAGTAGATTTTGAGGATCGAAAAGTTTAATTATGTGTCATTGGTTGTGACATTCCATATTGATGAGCACTTTCAGCGAATCAAAAGTTCAATTAGTCTCCTTGGCAGTAATTAGATTTAATTCATTTTCTGCTGCTATTTGGGTGCCTTAGAAAACGTGAATTGAAAATATCTATTAATTGCTGCGTTCACTCACAATTAGTCGCAAAGTAATATCAACGAGATTGAGTTAGTTTAAATCAGTGGTCGAGGGTGAGTAAAAACGCAAGGGTTGAAGGGCGAATCTGGTCAACGAGGATACGCTAACGGCAAAGTGGTCTCAGGTCATTGAGATATTGAGGCGTTATGTTTGAGAGAATATTCCAGAGCGGGAGATGCTCGTAGATTAATCTATTTTTCTGTAATTTATTTTAAATTCCTAAAAATTTGAAAAGTTAATTAAGAGAGATATTTTAATTTTGCAGTCATGAGGTTGCGTCTTCGGCTTGTCAGCGTTACAAAAAGTTTTAAAAACGAATTGGCGATATTTTGTGAAAAAAATCACTATTTGACGTGTACTTTAGACGTTTCAGATTGAAGTGCTGGTCTTCGAGCCATAATCAAAAACAAGAAGTTATCACATATGTCGCTTATGTGTACAGTGTGATGTAACGTTATGGAAAAAGTATGGCATTAAGAATTATTTAACTGAAAATGTGCCTCTCCTACGGCAGATGGAATAAATACGGAGTTCTCTTTCTATCAATAATTTTGCTACCCACTTATCATTAAACTGCCATGCGTCCTAGAATACATTCAAAATTAAAATTTGGAGTAACTACAAATCATCATTGATTAAATATTATAAATTGATTTCTAAAGTATATTGAAAATAATATATAAACCAGGTTTTATTGCTTTTAAATTACTTTGTTTCAGTGAAGGTGTAATGAAATGAACCAGACTTCCGTAAATTAATTTATTAAATTTTGGTGCTTTTTATCTGCCTGGAAAATGTGTTTGCATAAAATATTTTAATGCCAAATTCCATAATATGGTATTCGTTTACTATGTCAACTAAAATAATTGCTTTTTAGCTTTGCCGTTAAGATTTACACTATGCAAGTGAATAACAATTACATTTAAGATACATTTGGAATTTGTGTGATATCATTTCTAGAAATGGCATCGAAAGGGAAAATATTATTATTTCGTCAACATTTTTATATTATGTTAAATTGATATCACTTTTCCATGTCTATATAATCGACGCTCAGGTTGTAATAGGACCACATATTTTTCAGGCATAAGCAGAAACCCCCGCCACTCCAATCACCGCCCAGACGTTACACTATGATTCCAAAACTCATTGCAATATATTAAATGCATTTCTACATTATAGTGACTCTGGACTAAAACCAATCACATTCTGAAGTTTACTTGTGTCGCCATTCAGATTCATTACAGCAGTATTCATATTTGACAAGCAATTTGATATTTATATTTCATCGTTGTAGATGTTTTACATTCTGGAGTTAATAGCAAATTTATCTCAAAATGCCATAAACAATATTTATTTACTCTATTTTCTTTCCTCTGTACTGTTTAATCCTATCAAATATAGTGAAAATATTGGCTGCTGTTGCCTTAATTAGCGGAATTGATCCTAATTTTCTTGTACCTCTTCTACATCGACATCTACATAGTACCCTGCTTGCCAGCACAAAGGTGTACGGCAGGGGGTGATTTCTTACCAAACATGCACTACATATCATGCATAAAAAAGGAATAGTATTAATATACTAGTCAGTACTTCACTATGTAAAAAAGATAGAAATTGCAAAGCAAACATTCAAAAACATTCTGTTAGTAGGGTTAGCTTTAAGTACTCATACCAACATGCAGCTACCAATGCTATCCGTACCTACTCTCCGATTGGACATATTTACCGTTATTCGTAACTCTAATTGTACGAGGGAAAAAGGACATTTTGAATCTATCAGTTCAGAAATCAATTCCACTAATTTTATGATTATTGTCCAGTCTACCATAGTTAGTTGGGGTCCGCAAAATATGTTTAACATCATCACTGAAAATATGGTCTTGGAATTTATTTAAGAGACTAAGTCTAAATTTCAACCTGCGATCTGACAATGATTCCCAATTTAATTCATTGAATAGACTGTTTACGCTAGTAAGGTTATCATACCGTCCCTTTACAAATCTTGCCGATCTTCGCTGCACACGTTCAAGTTCAGTATTTAGACCGATTTCATAGGGATCCCATACACTGGGTCTTTTGGAAACAGAAATAAATTTTATTCAATGGTGTTTGTTAAACAAAGACCAAAAAATATTTTTTCGATCATTTGGGCATTGTTGTCGCCGGTACGACCTATAAACTATATTAGGTGTGAATTGGATAGAATGGTTTCTGTGTGGATGGTGGAACTGCTTGCAACATTTAGATTATGTGCATAATTCGCTATGAAATGGAAGTATACTGCAAACGGGGGTGAGTAGAGAGACATCCGACGTTGGCTACTCTTAACCAAGATCGCCAAGTTTTACATTCGATAGTTTTAAGTGCTAACATCTTAGGGATTTCCTCACGGTACGTGAGTAACCACCCCATTTTCTCATTGAAAAGGTCTTTGTCACAACAAGGTTTGAGTCTAGGTCCTCGCTGAGTCTAGGTCCACGGTATTATAGCTACCACATCAAACCAGTTCCCCCTCTTCCCTCTCTGAAGTGGCTGATTGGCAGATATTGGTGGTTTGTGCAGAGCGTGCTGCCCTGATGCGTGTTCATCTGAGTGTCTTTCCGTAATTAAGGAAACAATGTATGCTGTAAGGTGATCTTCAGTAAAAAGCTGCTATTATCCTCTGCTGTTTCAAGAAGTAATTCAGAAGATAGATGCTCACAGCAAGGAATGCAACTGGGAATCCGACACTAGAAAATAATTTCTCCGATGGACAGCAGTGCTACCATTCAATGCATCTGAGGACGCAGTGAGATTTTTGTGTAAAGATTCATCCTCACCAGTATTTCCAACAACCAGTTAGGAAGTTACAGCTGTTTCATTGTGATGTTTTTCGTGGGCTCGAGCAGTTTTCATCGTCACTAAACTTCGTAAATATGCCTTATGCTGAACATGAACTTGTGGAATAGCCACATCAGGGTAAAATTTTAATTTCCCGAAAAACTACCAGAAGAGTATGCCAATGCTTTCATTCCACGGATTTTACCATATTTTTTATTTTAAATTTCAATGCTGCAATATTTTTAAGCATTGCGAATCCTTGAATCTTTCGGTCAAGCCCAACTTTTCGGCTTCCGTATTTTCCTATGATGTAGATTCGGGTGATACCTGTAACGTCTGCCTAATACTGAAGAAAATTGAAGTTAACAAGTTGAGTTAATCTGGAATGTAAGTCCTCAGTATGCAGACTTCCCAAACAATGTCTTCCAATAGCCGAATGTCTCTTTATGATCTTACAAAGTTACGTATCTGTAACGGATTGATTTTATTTGTAGCTATTTCCTTTCCTGAATCATATTTCTAATAGTTGGATTGCAAATACTCCAAGTACCTCAAGATGAAAGTTTATATGTGCGAAATAACAATAATCCTTATTTTTTTAAGATTTCCTGCCAACTTTTTTTTTTAATGAATTCACTCAGTCACTTCCACAAAATTTATTTTACAAACGACCGGTTTCGGCAGTTACACCATCCTCAGGAAACAATATTTGGAGCATATCCAGTATATACACTTACCCTTGAAGGTTAAGGGATGAAAAGAGGGATCTAATGACTTTACCATCGACATTGCCACCTTTTTAAACCTATGATTCGACAGGTTTGTAGCCTCATTTTACTTTTGTAACAACTATGACCTTTGACCCCTGATTTACCCTTGAATGTCAAGGGATGAAAAGAGGGAACTGAAGACCTGAAAATCGACCTTGGCACCTTTTTAAACCTATGATTCGACAGGTTTGTAGCGGTGATTCATTTTTTGTAACCCCTGTGACCTTGACTGTGACCTTTCAAGGGTCACGGTTGCAATTTTCGGCCTCAAAAGTTCTCCTATCGTGTCCTTCGTGCCCAAAACCCTATTATTTGAAAGTTTCGTCAAATAATTCTGTCTTTTTTATACTTCGAGTATTTTAACATTGAAAGTCCATAAGGCAAAATTTGGATTTTAGGTTGGACCCTATTTCTGGGGTCAAAAGGTCATAATTTTAATATTTTCCTTTGACTCAACAAAACTTAAAACCTTTTTCTAGCCAGGTACCAAATTTCATCCATGTGGCTTGAAAGAAAGTGTCTAAAATTACAGGTCAAAAATGACACACGATCAATGGGACACTGTATAGTCATGGTGGTGGAAGGGTGGAGGGTGGGGAAGTGAGGGTTGTGGGGAGGCAAGGTGACGAGTGAAAAAGGAGATTAATGTGCGAAAGTGAGATCGTTGACGAGGCAGTGGAATTCCTCGCGAGGCCGATCGCCCGCTGCTCACAGGCGTCCAATTTTCGTCCTTTTTCGGCATATTGTATGCACTCCGGGTGGTAGTCACTTTGTTGGCCCAATTCAAGAATGTGCCGGGCGAATGCTGACGAATCGTCTTTGTTTTCGAAGTGCGTTCTGTGTGTTTTAGTCCTGATTAAAATTTTTAAAAGATTTTTGAATCAACTATTTTTACAAAAAATCAGTACCGCATACCACTAACCTCAAATGCAATTCTGAAAACATTTCATTGTGATCGCCGCAAGAGAAATGTCGATGGAAAAGTGTGCCCAGGTATCAACGCCACTCGCAACATTTATATTTACCTTAGTCAACACTAATTTGAGTCGGGAGACACCAAATTTAATACTGATGGCAGATACAGAATAATGCTTTAAAAAGAAGCATGTTAACCTAAACCAGGCTATGAGTTGGTATCAAGTTTTGATAAATAAGAGAAAAAAATGATATTGCATCTTTAGTCCTAGGGTAATATGAATGCTAAACTGGGAAAACAAAAAAAACTGAAAAAGTACAGGGTTATGTCTAATTAGGAAACAGAACAACCAGCGATGATAGGAAGGAATGAGAAGAAATATTTAGTAGAATAGCCCAGGTGAAGATGTAATTTTACTAGGAGAATGTACTTGATCTGGAAAAACTAGCTCGGGAGAAATGGGACATTAAATCAGGAAAATTACGGATATGTGTCTGGTGTATGCGCATTTTTGACGGCGAGGCTTGGATGAGAGTTGTCACAGAGCAAAGACGACTGTAAGCATTCAAAATACAATAATTGCAAAAGGAGAATGATTAATATTTACTGTGTGGACCGAGAGGTAAACAATGTCGAAGTGCAGAAAAATGTTTGGATGTTGTATCGATATAAAGAGGCTAGCAGGTCTGCGACGGAGTTCGAACAAAGATTGATGATCGTTGATGGCCGTCCAGTAGCATTTTCCATCAGGTGTGAACATGTGTACACTGCTATTTATGTTCAGTGGGCGCTGACTTGCTCCCCACTCCATGTTCTCCGACTCGTCAAAATACGGCTGCGTTTCGGAGCCTCTCCTTTTTTTCACGATTGACTTTATTGCAAATTGCAAACGGATTGATTTTATTACAAATAAAATTTACAGAGAAACTTTGTAAGATCATAAAGAGACATTCGGATATTGGAAGACATTGTTTGGGAAGTCTGCATACTGAGGACTTAAATTCCAGATTAACTCAACTTATCAAATTCCATTTTATTCAGAATTAGGCAGAAGTTACAGGTATCACCCGAATCTACATCATAGGAAAATACGAAAGCCGAAAAGTTGGGCTTGACCGAAAGATTCAAGGATTCGCAATGCTTAATAATATTGCCGCATTGAAATTTAAAATCGTCAATTGATTCCTTCTTCTCAAGTCTTTCACGATTGCCTTGTGTGTCTCTCGCCAGAGGGGAGTGGAGTGAGGCGAGGTGTCTCGGCGCCCGGTCCGCAGATTGCGAGGACACTTCCTTTAAGACATTGCGGGGAAAATAAAGGAGCTTATTCCCAAGGGGAAGAGGGAGGATGAGTGAGAAGGAGAGTGCGTCGCTAAGATTTTCTGTGTGGTTGTGTGAACGATATGCTAGCTGATACATAGTATACCGAGGCCAGGGACGATGGAGGGTAGGTAATCTCCAATCAATTGTTTGTTCACTGCGCTCTGAGCACAGAGATTTGGCGAGTCACTTTTTTTTGTTCTTAAAGACGGTTCACTCAGCCTGGAGAATACTTTACACACCTCGTGGACTACAAATTCCTACTGTATTCTTGTTTTATTTTCGACCGCAGAGTGTACTGAAAGAATTTTTTTAAGGCTTCAGCTGCGTAAGTAAAGTATAATGTCGGCCCCGGTGGCGGAGTGGTTAAGTCCTCGCCTGCTAACCTTAGGTCGCGGGTTCGAGTCCCGCCTGAGTGGGGTTTTTCACCACTCAGGACCTGGATGTGTGGGCTCGTCTGATGTGAAATTGTTAATACTCAGATGTAAAGGCCACATGTGCTTTTTTCGGTGGTGGAAAATAAAAATAAAAAAATACTGTTGAATCCAAAGGTCGTGGGTTTGAATGTCTTTTCAAGCATTGATATTATGATTATCGTTGTCTTAAGCTTAGAGCGAATTTGGGTTAACCAGTGTGAGATCACGTTGGCAATAGGAAAACATGTAAACATTGATTAGAGATCACGACATTCATGCCCCAATTCCAGAATTTGAAGCTACCACCTTCAGGTCGCTAGGCTATGCGTTACCCACCTGGCTACCGCATTAGAGTATCATAGCACATATACATATATTAGCGAGTAACGTATCGTTTGGTCTGCACGATAAATGGAAATAGCGTCGTATTCACCCCGCGGTATTTTGTTGAAACCTTTCACCCAGAGATTCAAGAGATAACGCTCGCCACTTTCTGTTTTTTTACATGCCACCCCATTTTGGAGGAGATAAAATCCGGTGAAATTAGCGCGTGATTCGGAGTCGGGATAAAGTGCGGCCGAATTGCGAATCACATGAATTCACGCGTTGTCGCCCGTCGTCCGATTCAATCCTCGCAGCATCAACTTCCGCAGTGTGCTCCCGCCCCCCCCTCTCGGTCCAAACTTGAAATAATACGCAAAATCCCCTCACGCCTTTTCATAAGCCATGAATTTCATTGTGCACACAGTACTTTGAGCTTGGCGAGCACGTAAGCGCTGCACCGTGGAAGCAATCCGCATACCGCTAAGCTTTCATGTAATACGTTTGTGTGACCACCCGAATCCAGTCAATTTTTTAAAAAAACTATAGAGACTCGATTCACACATATGCAATATTTCCGCTTTTGCAGTGCCTTCACAAGTACCGACTGAACTTTCTCTTTAGTAAAAAAAACAGTAACATATAAATATATATTCAAAGGTGTTCGATTTCATCATATTAGCAATGCACTCAGTGTTGTTGCATATAATTATCATTAGAGATTTTTCTTTGGGTGAATGATAAATTACTCCATTTAACTTATTTTGAGGCATACTTCACATACAGTTGAGTATCGTTGAATATTCATGCAACGTTACTCAACTATAGATTTATAGATTTTTGAGCAACTCATGTTTTCGCAACACAATTTTCTTCTACTTCTACATCTACACGATACCCTGCAAGCCACCGCGAGCGTGTGTGGCAGTGGGTGAAGATCACCAAGCATGCACTACCGACATGCAAACAAGCAACTATAGGGTATCATGCAACTAGATTGTTAGTATCTATTGTATTTAAGGGGTTGATACATGCATCAAGCACTACAGACTACTCTAAAATATTTCACCTACCTATCCCTTTGCTATGCTGCCTATTCTGTTCTTTTTTATTACGGGGGAAATATGCCATTTTGAATCTATCAGTACGGCAATCTATCTCTCTAATCTTATTTATCTGGTCGAATCTAGCATAATACGCTGGTTTTTTAATATGTGCCTAACATCTTCAGTAATGCTATCCGTTTGAAATTTCTCTAATAGATTTAATAGTTTTTAGAGAAAATTTTACGCAAAGCGAGATTATATGAGAATAGTTACTGGTGATAGTTTATAGAAGACCGTTCTTACAGCATGAACGGCAGGGAAGAGGGAGAAAAAGTGTAGTTTTTGTGAATATCGTGAACGGATGTAGTACGCTTACGATTGTAAAGAGCGAAATACACATGGCTAAGGAAAGAAAATAATGAAATGTTGAAAGAAAGAGGGAAAGTATAAAGGGTGCAGGGAAATCTCTCCCGATCGGTAGAGTACCTCGAATGTAAGTGAGAATACGGTCTTTCTTTCCTTAGCGCGTTTAAAATTCAGTCAATTTACTTACCCTACGTCCCTTATGTGAAATATTCCTCTTAAAATCTGAAGTCAGTGTCGATCCAATTACTCGCTTCGGCCGCGAACTTTTCTCTTCATTATTTCCTCGAGCAACTTACTCTGCTCTGCTGCCGATCCAGCGATTCCTCCTTTTTTCCTTTCTTGCGGCTCCGTTGTCCTTCACCACCTTCCTTCCAAAATCGTGTATTATATTCCCAGCATGAACCTTGTTTCCGAAATGTTTGGAGTCACAGTTCCTTCTTAATTTTGCACTGAAACATTAGAAAAAATATTCTGTCGAACTCCTTCTTTGTGTGTAATTTATTTCAATAAAAGTAATACTGGAGCATATTGAACTTTGGAAGGGTTTTTCAACTGTTTTAAATTGGAAAACGTGAATAGATACCGTCCACGACTATAAATATTCTTTTGTGGCAATTATTCTACATTTGAAATTGGTTTGTATTTACTGCTGTAAAATGCTCAAGAAATGTACCCGCAACAATGTTTACCTAAGCATGTCACTATATGCTAATAAGTTCTCTACTTTTCTGTACTAATGAAACTATAAATATGAATTAATTCACAGTTAAAATTTGATTAAAAATTGGGGAAGATACTTCTTCAAATACCACCCTGTAATTGATATTGATCTGGGTTTATTACGTACTTTAATTTTTCCTGAATTCATGTATCAGTGGATCTTGCAACTATGGATGATACTTTATTTGCTTGGCAAATTAATTTTTTTCGAAATCATGCATTTTTTGTGGTACCAAATCCATACCCTCTCTATATATTTAACTTACTGACTTGTGGTGACCAAATCTGAATAATAGTGAAATGAATTGAATTAATCTCTTCGCCTAATAACTTCCGTTTAAAACCCCAAATCAGATTCTAACTCTCAAGAACTTTACTCACCAATGCATGGTGATTAAGTTCGCGGCAGTAACCGTGACAGCACATTTGTCAGGACACGTGAAACTGTCTGTTTTGTAAACAGTCTGTCGAGAAACACTCCACTTTGGACTCTACATTCGAGCAATCAGTAACTTAATTTTAATTCAGTGTTTTACTTGTTTATTCAAAGAGGCATTGGAGAGTTTTGCCGCGCGCAATTTTCAATTTCGCCCCCGCGAAAATGTTTTTCTTTCTGGAGCACGGGACTGTAGTCGCGCGCAGCTCGTGAAAAACTACTTCTCATTCCGCCCTAATTTCAAAGAGTTTCCGCAAACCTCGCTTCGGCAAAAAAAAGGAAAAAAAATGAAATGACCTCTTTGCATTGGGATATCCTGGGGAGCGCGTTCCTTCGCAGCACCCTATTTCTCCCTCCCCCGACCTTTTGCCCTCCCCTTCCCCTCCCGAGATCACGTCACCGCCTAAATAGTCTGCTATTCTCCTGCGCGTGCTCAGGCACAAGGGTGTTTCAGCCGCGAATTTTTCAATGGCGCACTGTTTCTTGGGAGAGTTTAGCGAGGTTTATCCCGCGTGCGTGGGGCTCTCAAAAGGTGAATGTTTCCCCCGACTGGGTTAGGGGATGTGTTTCCATGGGAATGCAAAGAGCCAAAGCGTCGCGCAAGGGACGAGGATTAGGAAGTGTGAGCTGTGTGGCCAAAGAGAAGAATGCGTGCGAGATGCGAAGAGGGAAAAATCGGGAGGTGTTAAGGGAGCACTTCCGTGTGAAAGACGTTATTCTGAGGTGAATTGGAAGGGGAACCCTATCACGCGCTGAAACTAAAAGTAAAACTAAATGGCTTAAAATACCTTTCATATGTCCCTTATCATATGCAGTATTAAAGGCTATCCCTCGGGACACTCTCAACCCATGTTTTTACAATACGCATACCTTGGACCGTTTGTTAAATAATTCTGAGGATTTTATCGAACCAATTTTAAGAAGTGGAGTATATTAACTTGCATGTAATAACTGTAAAGGATTTTATATCGGCCAAACTGGACGTAATTTTAAAATTAGGGCCAAAGAACACAGAACGTGCTTCAAAAACAAAGACGATTCTTCGGAATTCGCCCGGCACCTTCTTGAATTGGGCCACCAAAGTGACGTCCACCCGAAGGTCATTCAATATTCAGAAAAAGGATGAAAATTGGACGCCTGTGAGCAGCGGGCGATCGGCCTGGCGAGGAACTCCAAATAGCCTCGTCAACGACGTCACTTTCCCTAACCAGTCTCCGTTGCTTCTCGTCTCCTTACCTACCCCCTCTCCCCACCCTCCCTCCACCGTGACTATATATATACTGGGATTGATCTGAAGGTGGCGTAATTGCCGAAACCGGTCGTTTGTGAAATACAATTCTGTGGACGCGACTAAGAGTACTCATTAATAGACATCATGACAACCTTCCACCATGTCAATGCTTAAAACTTTGATTTTAATGGAAGGGGAACTATGAGGAATGGGGAAGAATCAGCATTTTTATTTCAAGACTTGGAGGGCAGATAACTACAGAATTAAGGGTTACGGAATCAAATGAGATTTATGAGGTTTTGGATCAAGGGGCGTTTTTCTTTGATTTTATGTCTTTCAAGGGCCATTTCATTGTCTGTCATTGCTCTTCACAACCACCATGCATAGGAAAACGTAGTGAAAAGAATTGGATCCCGATTCCACGATGCCTTCCATAAACGCCGAATATATCATTAAAGTACCAGGTGGTTCCACATTTTTGGTGGTTCAAGTTTCATGAATTTTTGGGTAGTCGTGTGTTAAGAAAAAGCATAAAATTTTGAAAAATTTACAATTCCACAGTATATACTAGCGTGCTTGCTGTCCTCTATACTCCTGAAACATTTTTTCAAAAATGAAAATGATTTGTCAATGATAGCTGCAGTAAATATTCTGCACGGCACAGAGTGTAACTAAAAAACTAGTAATTTTGAATCGCTGTTAATCTGTTTCCAGCCAACGTTGTCAGCCTAGTTCCATCATATCTGTTTCTGTTCGTGATGATAGGGTTTTCTGAGAATTAATCTTTAATTAACTACATTTCCAAGATGAATTTATCTTGGTTATATGTCGGATTTATATAGTAAAATTTTAAAAGAAAAATATTTTGTCCATATTTAAGCTTTCTCCGTGGCAGTAAATTTGACAATATATCTGCCTTTCTCAGAACAGAATTATTGCTGGAGAGACTTGTGGTGTTCCTTAGAGGATACTATTTCTTCTAATTAGCGCAAATCTTCAACTGCATCACTTTCTACCCTTCTCCAGCTTACACAACAAACTCCGAGCAGCTCCTTTTACCTATTTGTTTCCTCCGCGGTCGTTTGGGAAGGAAAAGAGAGAGAGGAGTGGTTCGGAGGAAGAGGAGGCACGCTCTTCCTCCCTTCTAGTCATTTTATTCTTCTCGGGCCGACAAGTCTGCAAACGGATCACGTCCCGGAGTCAAACGCTGGCTCACGCCAAAGTGTATGTTTTCCCTCTTATCCTTTCTCTCCCTCCCAACTCTTGGCATCATCCCCCTTCAACCCTGCGCCCATCCTTCCCAGCACGCACTGCGGCGACGGGGAGGAAAGAAAGGAAAATTCTCTCGCCGCGCTCTCGTGTTCCCAGGGGGGGAGAGGAGGCGTTCCCCCTGTGGCCTGGAAGTGGGAGGGGGGTGCGTTTTAGGGGTTGGAAGGCGGCGGCTGCGACAACCCCGAAACCCTCAAAGACACCCCAACCCCATCACGCCCATCCAAAATGTCTATCTTTGCGGAAGGGCGGAAATCAATGGAAAATTCGGAGTCCTGTCGTTCCACCGTCCCGCCGTAACTGATTAAGTTGGCGCGACTTCGAAAACAACGCGTGGACCGATGCGTTTTCCGGTTCACTTGCTCCGGCATTGGAGTTCGTCGCTCTAGGAAGGAGGAGTTGGTTTGCGCCGGGAGGACTTCGTTTGTCTTGTGTGTTTCGTCTGGTGATTGGAAAGGAGGCCACTGGGATGGAGAGGGGAGATATTTTCTCGTTTGTCATTTATCCGTCAGAGCGTTTTCGTCGACGGGATTCCTTGAATTCGTGCCACGAATGAGGGCTCGAAGATAAACAACTGAGCAGCGATCTGCGGAGTGAATGCCTAAACACGAGAAAGGCTCGCATTCCTGCATGGCCGCATTCTATCTCGGCATTCTGTGTCGGGCGAGGAAGAGTTGCAGAATATGACCTGTCAGAGTTTCCCTCCGGCATTCTAAACACATCTACATTGATGGCTTTCATTGCTCTTATTTTTCCTCATGACAGTAATTGACAGTAGCTGAGTTACATGCTTCCGAAGGTCATAGATTCTCAGATATTCCTCACAGCCACGATACTGAAGTAGTTGAGTGAAAGTTTTGGTTCAGAGAGGTTATGTTCTCAAAACACTTAAATAATCAAATATAGTCTGTATTTTTCTGGAAAACACAACTAATTGTATGCGTGAATACTATGCTCTGTGGAAACAAGGTGAAATTCAACCTCAACGACCTGAAAGACACTATCCTACCACTGTTTATGAGCATAACCCTGATGATATTCGCTAGGTCTCTGTCGATATAACTTAGTGATAGTTTAAATCTACTCCTTCCAGCATGTTTGTGGAGGTTGAGTTTGTCATAAGGTAGGATAGGGTCCTTCTAACGGTGTTATCATTATTAAAATAACTTCATAATGAGCTCCCGTCACACCCACATATTTCTACTGGTACATTGCAAATAATATTTAATAATTTTATCGGGAAATTAAGCCACAAGAGTTAGATCCATGGTGAACCAGTAAAATAGGTACATGGTGAATCGTATTTCAGGAAATAATGTTTCATGGAATCATCTGTAATGAGCAACGTGTATTTATAAGAAAAAGAAAAATTCATTTGCAAAAAATATATGTTTTTCAAAGTACTGAACATGGGTGGACCATGGAGCAATTAATTTATAAGTTATTTGGCCATTTACAAGATTCTGTAAGATTTTTTATTAAAAAGAGTTAAACTAATCACATAGCTTGTAGGTAATTTATATTTGTGAAACTGGCATATAGGGTATAATATACTCATTGTAGAGAAAACCCTGTATCCTATTTAAGGATACATTAAACTTAAATTATTATTTTTCCATTCGGAATAAGTAATGACGCATATACATTAGAGCGAAATATGTATTAATGAAGGTGATAATTTAAAAACAAGAAGAGCAAGTGCCACCTGGGTGATGTCCTGTAACTTCCTTTTCTTTCTTGAGGAGGATAGAGGAGGGGATGCAGTTAAGAACTAGATTTCCAATTTTTGTGCAAACGTTGTGGCATAAAACAGATGTTCGCATTTTGCACTTGGTTCATATGAACTGTTAATTAATATGAATTTCATATTCACCAGAAAATCAGCAAGAGTCTTGATTCGTTAAAGAACTTGAGGAAAACATGGTTAAATTAGCGTCAGTTTCTAATGAAATTAACGATCGCGATGTTGAATATAATGCTATTTGATTTGGAGTAACTGCAGGAAAGGAATTAAGAAATAAGTTTGTTATTCTTTTCATAATTGGAAACATCAATCTGCCACTGGGCATCACAGTGTAACTTTTTGAGTTCAATCACACTTATTTCTTTGCAATAAGAAACTGCATTTTATAATTAATTGGCTTACAGGGAAACTTTTTTGAGCTTTGAACAGAAAGATCAACCTCAAATTGTTGCACGAACAAAACTCTAGAGCATGGAAGTCGGTGATAATTGTCTCACGCCCTGATAGGTTTTATCTTTCACTTCCTTCTTTATTTGCCCTATATACTTGTCCCTTGGTCTTCCTTGCGGGACCTTCCATTTAATTTTTCCTTCTAATATGCTCAACCGATTCAGGCGCGATGTAGTGGAAGTTTGACATATTAGAATAAAAATATGCTTCGAACTAAATCATCATGTCTCAAGGTATGACAAATCCCTCTGGTTCTTCTTGACCATAGGGTTTTCCATGTTGTCCTCTCTTCATCTGCTCTTCTGTACACCTCTTCGTGCCTCACTCTATCTGTCCCTTTATTATTCAGAATTCTCCACCAGCACTACGTTTCTAAGGCTTCAATTCTTCCCTGGTCAACTTTTCCGATGCTCCATGTGTCTGACCCTTAGAAAGCGACGCTCCATACGAATGTTTTTATAAAGCGCTTCATTGCTTGCAGCCGTAGGTTCTTTGAGCACTGTAGCTTTCTCTTCTTCACCAATGACTCCGTAGCTCGTGCTATTCTTCGCTTTATGTCCATCGAGCTTCTTCCATCCCAAGTTATAGTGCTGCCGAGGTAGGTGAAGTTCTCCACTTGTTCCAATTTCACTCCTCGAATTGTGGCATCTGCCCTTAGCTTCTCTTCCGTACATTACAATTATTTTCTTCTTATTGATGCTCATATGTATTATACATTTAAATTATTTGGTCCCTAGTGTTTAGAGATGCTTGCAAGTCATCTCGACGTTCTTCTACAACTGCGATGTCATCAGCAAACTGGAGCATGTTAATCTCTTCGCAATTCACCTTGATACCAATTTCCTCTACGTCAGTTATTGCTTCTTCCAGGTGTATGTTGAATAATGTTGGAAAGAGGTTGTATCCTTATCTGACTTCTTAATTCATTTTGACTTCTATCTTCCTTCCGTTTTTTATTCGCATTGTGGTGCCCTGGTTCTTCTACAGACTAAAGATTATTCCTCTGTCGTTGTGCTCTATTCCGATTGCTTCCAGTATTTTGAACATCTTGTTTCATTCGACGTCGTCAAAGGCCTAAGTCCACGAATGCCACATACAACGTGTTGTCAACGGATTTGTTTAGGTGAATCATTTTCTTGGGCAGTATCCATAAGCTGCGTATTACCTCCCTAGCTTCTCGGTTTATCGTGATTCTGAATTGGTTTCCGAAAGGTCTTTCCTTCCATTATTTTGTTAATTATCCTAGTTGGTTTTTTTGATGCGTGTGACACCAGGTATTTCCTTTCATTATTTTGTTCATTATCCTAGTTGGTTTTTTTGATGCGTGTGACACCAGGTATTTCCTTTCATTATTTTGTTCATTATCCTAGTTGGTTTTTTTGATGCGTGTGACACCAGGCTCAATGATCTGTGTTCTTCGCATTTGCTTTTCCTTGGTTCATTCGGGATTGTGTATACATTCTTTTGAAAGTCCTTTGGTAGGTTCTCTCTGTGAAAGCTATCTTTGGAAATGTCCGAAAACCGGAATATTCAAATGACAATTAAAGTAGGGAAATATTATTTCCCTACTTTAAATGGCATTTGATTGTTCTGGTATTCGGACATTTTCGATTAAGTCAGGTAGAACCTCACCTTAATTCATCCAAATCTATCTTTGGTTACTATTCAAAGATGGCATCCTTTGCTTTGACCCCGAGTACCTTGATGATTTCTCCATTTATTTTGTTTCCTTCAAGTGCCTCGTTGTTCTCTAAGTCTTTCACTGTGCTGTCAAATTTGTTTCTCAGTGTCTCGGAGCTCCGTTCATCTTCATCTACCTGGAGCTCTTCATCAGTTGAGCCATCTTCAAGTGGTTTGGGTGATAGAGCTTGATAGAGCTCCTCGATGCATTGCTTCCATGTCTCCTTATGTCTTCCTGTTCCATAAGTATCTTTCCACTCGAGTCTCCTATGCATTGGGATCTTGCTTTTCTTTCTCCGAATCGTCTCTTCACCAGTTTGCAAGCCATATCGGCGTTTCCTTTTATTATGCTGCCAATTTTTTCTCCGCAGCATTTTTCTATCCGATTTGTCTTAGTTTTCTTGCACTCTCATATCACTTGGTTTAGAAACTCAATATAATAACTTCTTCAGTTTCATTTTTTGGATTCTTGTATTTTCTTTTCTTTAAGGTCTCTTATTTGAGTCGTCATCCATAGCGGCTTTGTTTCTGCCGCCCTACTTATCTTCTGTATTATCTATTATTTTATTCCATTCCATCTTCCTCCTATGGTAGTCTCGTCCACTTCCAGCTTTATATCGATGGTTGAGGTGAACTTTCTTCTTTCTTCTTATCCCACCAGTGTCTTTATGTTCCATCTTGGTTCCTTCTCTTCATCTTCTTGTGTTGCAGGCCGCTGTCTTTGGTCAACCATGGAAGTATTAAAATGCATTTATTAAAATTCAGTTGCTCCGCAAAAATGATGAATTTGGTTTATTTTTCCAAGCAGTTGATCAGTTGAATACTACTATAAATGGCATTCTACTTTGCTTGGAAATCTGATAAACTGGCGAGGGAAAACGTCATTGAGAAACACTGAAAGAAGTTAAAATTCTCCTGGCTGTAGTCGTTTGATCAACTAGTTTACCTAACCATGTATTCCTTAATGGTATGAAATAACATTTCCACGAAGTCTGGGTGGAATATAGTGTTACTTATTACATTTTTATTGAAAAATGAATTCAATGCTCTCCTACCCTACCTCTGGTTTTCAAGTCTGTATCCATCCGAACTTTAAGGCACTTCAGACCTGGGGGGTATGTAACAAGGATGGGAATGGAAGTATAAGGGGGAACTCAGCGTCAGCGTTCACATGCTCTTAACGAAAGGGGCCAAAGGGACCACGGCTTAACATCCCATCCAACGGACGGAGTACTGAACTTGAATGCTCTCCACAAAGCACACAATTCGAAAGGGCCGGTTTACCACTGAAAAATATCTTCGGGATCCAATCTTCAGACCCGGGATTAAGAAATGGGATAGATAACTTCTTTTAAGGAATTCGAAGCACACCAGCTGCATACGATGAATGGAACAAGTAACGCGTGGCGTGGAAAGAGATAAATATGTCAGCTTAGAAAGTGTACTCACTGAGGCAATTGTACAATTCGAGTAAAAGGTCTATGGTAGCCTACGCGTATGGTGCTGGATTCTCGTTCCGAGGGCCAATCCTTGTTGATTTTTGTCCGCGGAATCTCTGCCCTTATTTACGTGCTATATGGAGAAAATTGCTATCATAGTAATCAGTCGGTCGGATGACATGTGAAATGTGTAAACTGGCATTACACTGTTATGACACTTTAGTAAGAGCATTAACCCGTTAACGCCTAGCGGTACCGTTTGGTACCATTCGGTAGTGCATTCCTTAAGTTAATTTTATTCATATTTGTTTAAATTCCTTCCAATTTTTTTAACTTCGCATCAATTTACATATGTTGAAGCATATGATTCCGAAGATTTCGCTTTTACTGAACCATAATTAACGCACATACAGATGTTTGAAATAGGAGAATTTTCAATGATCGCCAAAAAACGATTTTTTTCGTGCACTCATTCCGATTTTATTTTATTTTTCTATTCCTCTCCTTATCTATGCGAGTTTTTCAAGTAATATTAAATCTTATTACATGTAGCTATGAGCTAGAGTAGATTGTTTGGATTTAGATGTATTCATAGAGAAGTTACAATGCCTAATATATCTGTGGTACCATATGGTACCGCTAGGCGCTTCCCATGCTATTTTCATGCGGGGAGCGAATTCCTTCCGCGTTTGTATTTCCACCCGATTCTTTTGCGATATTATGTTTTTAACACTTTTTATCAATGCTCTTATTTATATTATTATTATTATTATTATTATTTTAAATGTTCATTTTTATTGATACATGATTATAGCGTGAGTTTATTGTATGTACACCTCGAAAATGTTCGTAGATCGCAATAGTAGTCCGCATGTGGTGAACCTGGTCTGAGCCGTAAATCACGCAAGAGACCTCAAATACGTGAGAAATTGATCATTTGGGTTGATAAAGAAATTACTGTACGTGACACGATTTTCCATAATCCTGATTACTCCTCGTTTCGTGAAATGTCCCCTACAACAGTTTTTGAACTGTTTTTTGACGAAGTTATTTCTCACCTAGTGCTGGAATCGAATAAGTATGCCCTGTTCGGCAAATGTACTAATCCAAATATAACACCTGAAGAAGTGAGTGTTTCTTGCTGTTCTTTTCCTTCGTGGAAGGAGCACACGACATGAGAAATGAGATTGTGTGTAATTCAATGAGGTGAGACAGATCCTTACTGATAAATAGATTAATTTATGGTTGTGATAATACTGCTGTAAAACCTAGGATGAAATGTGGAAAATGCGCACTCTTATGGACATACTGAAGAATAAATTTGGCTAGAATTTCAATGAGGATCAGTGCTTGAGTTTCGGTGAGTCAATGGTATTATATTTTTGGAGACACGAATGTAAGCAATTTATCCGGGGTAAGCCAATAAGATTTGGCTATAAGGTTTGGTGTCTCAATAGCCCAGTAGGCTACCTGCCAAATTTCGACGTATTCTAAGGGAATAACCAGAGGAAAGTGTAAATTTACGAAAAATAATTTGGATAGGCAGCAGCATCTCTGATAGGAATGTTAGATGAACTACAAAAGAAAGAATCACCTTACCGGTTCTATTTTGATAATTATTATACAAGTAACAGCTTAGTGAAATATCTCCGCTAAAGGAAATATGGTGCAACTGGCACAGTGAGAGAAAGTAGAATACCTATAGACTGTCCTCTGAAGTCCAACAAGAAATTGGCTACGATGAAACGAGAATCTTTTGAAGCTAGAAGATGCGTGAAAGACAACATAACTGCAGTGAAGTAGGTGAAAAATGAAGTTGTATCAGCTATATCATCATCTCACGATATAAATCCATTATCTGGTGTGGGCAGATTCTCTAAAAGGGAGAAAAAGAGAATCCTTGTGCCACGACCCGATATTTTTGGGAAATATAATGCATTTAGAGGGGTCGCCGATCGAATGGACTGGAATATATCCCTTTTTTGTGTAGGTGTTAGGGAAAAGAAATGGTGGTGGATAATTTTTACGCGGAGACTAGATGCAATGATGCACAATGCATGGTTGTTGATGAGGAAGTCAGGAAGAGGTATAATCCTACTAGAGTTCCGTCGGGGAGTTGTGCAGACATACCTGGAAAGATTCAAGTATCCCGCAAAATCTGTGGGACGTACATCTGCATCTTGAAGACGTGAAACCGGAATGATGTTAGTAAACTCATCATCAGATAGCATATTATTTTCAATAGATTGCATTTGATTGCTATCGGTCGATTTTCTTTTCAGTGTCTCTGATGAAGTAAGGTACGATGGGTACAACTATCTCGTGAAATCCACTCCCCTGCGGCGAATGTTGAAAATTGAAAAATGAAAACTGCACCAGTAGGACATGAACAGAATGTTTGAAATGTAACGTAGAATTATGTATTGTTTTTTTGCATCATTCCATTTCTGGCAGTGATTTATGCAAGCCTTGAAATGAACTTTCATTCACCTTGGGAAAATTTATATTTTAAATTATTATTACGTTGGTAATAAATTGTTTGCATTTTTCATGGTATTTCAAGGACATAATATGTTAAAAATTAATATTCGGATGTTAAAATATAATATACTAAGCATTTTCGACAGCTAAAGTTCAATTTCAGGAGATTCTCCAAATCGGTTACATTTTATACCCTCAAGCGCCTAGCGGTACCATTTGGTACCAGGCTGTATCTCCATAACTACCAATGTTTTAAGAATAAAATTTACGCATTATATCTCAGAAAATGATGTTAATTGAAATATTAGTTTTTCACTGAATTCCGAGAAAAAATTTTTTCCAGGCGTTACCGGGTTAAGATTAATGTTATTCATAGGTAATACTAGTTGGAAGTTAATATAGGCTGTTGAAAGTTGAAATAAAGGTTGTTTGTACAAATGTGTGGGGAATAATTTCTCTCTGGTTAATACTAATTCATGAGATATCGTAATCCATTCAACATTTTATCTCGGCCATACTTCATTCCGCCCCTAATCATATTCCATCCATGTAACTGTCTCGGGGGTGTGTAATTCTCCCTCAGACATTGAGATTGGAGAAGCAAACGGTTTTAGAATGAATGATGCAACCTAATGGCGATAATTTATACAACTCTCCTGTATCAGTCGCAATCCAATTGGGGGAGGAGAACTTATTGCCGGAAAATTTCACGCAATCTTTTCTGAGGCATTTCCTCGTGATATTATACGTTTCCAGCTAATGGAATGCATATCACGGGTATCAACCATCTTTTTCTATTTTCCTCACCCCCTGGAAATGCCAAGTCTTTTTCACGCATCCAAATTGCCTCTAAATGAAAAATGGTCCCTTTTTTGCATTTCACCCTTTTCCCTGGCACCTTGAATCGTCATTTTATTTCCCATCATTTTGACTTCATTTCCGCCCCCTCCCCCTACAATGTCTCGTCGCTCCTTTCGCACGTAGAGCCCACCCCACCGCCCTCCATCCCTCCCTCACCTCCTCGCCGAATTTATTCTCCCGCATTCTTTTTCCCACCCTTGTCTCCTCGGCAGGGAATGTTCTTTATGGCTTCACACTTCCTCACATCTCTTTCATTTCGCTCCCCACCCACCGTCTTTCTCTCCTGCGTTAGCATCCTCTCCCTCTCCATCCCTCCTCTCTTCCCCATTTTCTGCCACAATATCCCTTTTATCTCACCAGACTCCTCAACCCTCCGGCTACCGGACACCTTCTCCCTCACGTTCTCACTCCCCCCACCCAACCCCCCTCTCCATCTCCATCCCCCTCCCCACCCCCACCCCCACGTCCCCCTCTCATCCACCACCTCTTTCTCCCTGGGTCTCCACGCAATGTCGTCTCGAAATGGTGTCGTCCATGTGTCCTGCGCCTATATGTGCCTGTTCTCAGCCCTCTCGCTGTTCTCATCCCCTGTTTTACAGATTCGCACAGCCCTGGAGTGGGCTGGAATTCAGCGTCGTCAGCGGATGAAGCATGCAAACGCGTAGGAAGAAATCAGGCATCTCGCACTGAGAGCAGTGTGTGAAAGATGGAGAAAGTCGATATTCGTGAGTTAGATAAGGCATCGGTCATGAAGGAATTTGAAGGTTTTCGTGAACATCCATTAAAATTATTTGCCCAATCAATCGGGCGAGCCTGCCTTCAAATTTCTTTGTAATTGGATTTTAGCGCAGGTACATACTTTGTGCTTTCAGAAGATGAAAATGACTAACGTTATGGTTGGAAAGAAAAGCAGGAATTCATTTGCATTTTGCAAGATAACTGAGAGGACCTTCTCATTCAATAGATTTCACGTAAATGTGCCAAGAATTTAACATTAATGATTTTTGATTGGTTATAGCAAGCTCTTATTGCAACATGTTGCACACTTTTTACTGCTGATGTCATCTTTTGCTGAAAATCTGAATAAATATATACGCGTTTGTAATATATGTCCATCTAAAATTGTCAGCTTGAAAATGGAGATACTGAAACCGAAGGCAGAAGATTATATAAAGCGGTAGTTAAAATTAAACATGTCCCTGGAAATATCATCGGGATCAGTGGTTATTGCCAGTGAGTGGAATGAACGGGGGTTAATCGTGATCTCATCTTATCCCCGTATGTCATATGCCGCTCGTGGTCTTAGAACATTAGGCAGTTGCAATCATGAGCAAATAGGACAGAGTGATCGGCCCAAAAAAAAAGACTAACGCCTATTACCGCCCTTGATTCATTTCTTGTCCAGTCCTTATCTCAATCCGGGACTCCGTTTCATTCTGTTCACGTACCCTCTGTGGAAAAATGAGCATCTTAAATCCATCTTCTGAGGAATTTATTTCCCTAATCTTGCCCTCTTTATCTAGGGTAGAGGGAAATAATGAGAGGTCAGAAGTATATCTTCTGCGACAGTCCATAAAAATTACTCTTCCAGCTTGCATCTTTTTCCTTGGACGAAAATGGGAAAATTTCCAATTATTTATTTGCTCGCTCCTTTATTCCTTTTCTTTTTCCTTTGCCAAAAATTCACTCCTCTTCTTATTGAGTTGATTTTCCTCAGCATCGCTTTCCCGTCAACGGGCGAACAGTTGCAGAAAAATGAATCGTAGCTGAGTGGGCCCTCAACTCAAGGCGAGGAAGCCTATTAAGGGAAAGGTCCACGGCACGTTCCCTAATTCACTCCGGAATCCACCTTCGTCGCCCTCCTGTCTCTAATCTGACTCTTTTAAGTCAAACCGTCCTTCATCGTCGCCACCGCTTCATTATCTAGGCCCCTGCCGCTGCTGCCTCCTTCACTCATTCGCCGGCACTAGTCGCGCAAATGAAGTCGCTTATGGCGCTAAACGGATCAGGTTTAATCGCAGCGATATTCGCGCCAAAATGGAATGTGGTTGTGTGAGGAGAGCAAATAACTGAAACCGATGCATACGCACGGAATTACTTTATTTATGCAACATGAGATACGCGGTAAGGTTCAATTATGAGGAATGGTAAACTAGTCTGCTAAAAGCATAGGACTTTTGTACGTAAAATGTATTAAGGCTTGTGCACAACGTGTTTTGGTTCATTATCAGGGAAAACATTAAGTGAAGTAAATTGTATGCCTGGTGTTAAGTGAACTGTAGAAACGCAAATCAATTTTAGAATGCATTTACTTCAAACACCTGTTCCATTCCTCTTTTTGCCTCCAACATAAATGCAACGTCGGAGATTGAATGCATAGAAGCAGGTATAAACACTCCTAAAGCGCACATCATATGAAAATAATCTTGATGCCTGTGAAGAGTCATGACCATGAATACCTCTGCTCATGTACCAGTTACCAATTTTACTTTTTCTACTATCGACTGTTATCTTACTACGAACAAACTAAAATTCATCATGCCTTTGATTAATCCCCTAAGCGGAACGTCCAGGGTAATTTTCAACCATAGTATCTTAATTTCCACTAAGTATCCTAATATTCCTAAAATAATCCTATCACACCTCTCAAGAATTTCCTTATTCATGTTCTTATTCAAGCATATTCTCTGTTCTTATACATTAAATAAACGACCATTTCACCTACTTTTTCCTGATAAATATTAAACTACGGAATAACCTACTTTGATTCCCTTCCATTTTACAAATTTCTCTGTTTCATAATCTACACATTCCGTAATAGATATGTATGTGGCCCAAAAGGTGAATAAGCATATAGAGTCATAAATATTTTTTATATTCTCTTAACATTTCCATGATATTACCTGAAAACACTCCTTTTAAAGCTGCTTTTGCTTGGAATATTTTTATCTCTAAATTCATTTCTCTCTTTATCCTAGAAATAATCCCGTATCATCTGCAAATCCCATGCTCTCTCAGTCTGACATATTATGCTACTAGCACGCAGAGGAATGCACGCATTGATATCTGAAGCCTTTGCACCAAATTCATCGCCGCATACATTTCTCTCAAATTTATAAAAAATGGCATAATTCTCCCTTACTTGATTCAGCTTCATTCTATCATGCAAAGCCACATCCCCTCACAAATGCTCCCTGCAAATTCTCATACATTGCTAGGGATTGTATGCATGGCGTTGAGTAACATCTGCTCATATATGCATTGTACACACTCAATACTTTCTAAAGCCTCAGTTTGCTTGTAAAAGTCACCGGGGAAAATATGAACCAAAATGAATCGCTGACAGAATTATCTTTTTTCCGTTCTCCGAATCCCAGCTAATTTCCTCGCCGGGATTCGCACCTCTTTCAGCGAAGGGAGCTGCGCTGTGTCACATCATTCGCATTCATTCCGCTCCTCGCTTTTCACCCCTTCCCTCCCTACCCAGAATGCACCTCTCGCTCATTCTTCCGCCAACCACGGCGGCCGCGCCTTTTCAATCGGCGCCTCGAATCAGGGCGCCTGCCTTTTCCTTCCCCCTCCGCCCACTTCTTTCATCCATCTCCTGTACTCGCGGCCCCGCCGCCCGGGGAACAATGCGCTCGGAAAAGAGAAGAACGCGCCCCGAAGTGCTGCGAAGTGTAATTGCATAATTTGGCACCGTCTGAAAACTATTCGGGGGAACTGCCGAAACCAAAGTCCCCTCCTCCGGTGGGCGAGTCTGACGTAAGGAGGAGAGGCATGATGGGAAGGGGCGCCAATAGGAATGCGGTGGGCGAGTAAAACCCGAAAATTAGTTCGCGGGAGACGAATCCGTGGAGAAACGGGCGTTTTTCGTCGTCAGAGGCCGCGGTTTGCGACCCGAGGCGGTAATGACGTTCGCCTGAGCACGGCGAGGATTATTATTTTCCGTCTCTTCTTCTTCGTCACCCTCTCCCTCCCTTCCCAACCCGGAGTAATGCACACCACCTCACGTCGCGCTTCGCGTAATTCAATTCATGGAAGTGATAATGACGGATCCGCATTCGCAGTGGGCGGACGTGCGTCTGGCCGTCGCTTGTGTTTGGTCGCCAGTGTGTGAGAGCGGGACTACTCTCTCTCTTTTGTTGTTTTTGTGCCATAAGCTCCCTCTGCGGAATAGTCTCCTTTAATTTGTTTCAATTTCGCGATTTTTTTATCATTTGGAGGTGGATGACACGCTGCGAATCGCAATTGTCGGCGAGGGGAGGAAATTCAAATTCACGGAGCGCTTTCGATCCCTCGCGAGAGCAATGTTTTGATGCTGCTGGGCAACGCAAACAAGTCGGGCTATTTATTTACTCACAGCAAAATTGTGATTGAAATTCTCTATATTACTCGTCACCCTCCGCGCGGACGTAGTTTTCTAGGGTTAACACGGAAGGGGAAAGGGAACGCCTTTGTTTTAATGGCTACAAGGGACGGTTTTTTTTGCTTCTCGTTTCATTTCCGTGCAGTAAGTATTATTCCGAAAACAAGTGCTCTTTTTGTTCGAAATGTCGAAATAAAAAAAGAAGAGGAGGAGCTGGGAGTAATAAAAAAGGAAGCAAACATTCGCGCTCAACTTTTTGAATGCCTTTGCATTAAGCACGGATCAAGACAAATAACGCCATGTTATGGTTACGTTTTGATTCGAGCCAACCCTCCTTGTGTGTTTGTTTTTCGACGCGAAAGTTGGGGTGGATAATTATTGCGAGCAGAAAAAAAAGCGAAGCGCTGTGCGACGAGTCGAGAGGGAGCCAGTGTCCTGCGCCCTCGGCTCATCCTCTCGCCGGCCTTTTTTACGCCCCCTCCCTCCATCCAGCACCCCCTGCCAACTCCCTCGACCCGTGCAACCCCCTCCACGAACACCAGCGCATCCAACTCTCCCGCAAAGCGACTTTCTTTTCCTCGGCAATTCATAACCCAAGAGCATAGCTCAACGCTAAAGTTTCCAGGGACCAACTTCTAAAATAATGCATCATTCATGATATCGTTACATCAATTTGTTCCTTTCCCTCCCCCCCCCTCCCTTCAACCCCCTCGCAAAAAAAACTCTCTGCCCTTCCCTCCCCTCGTTCCCTCCCCCCCCCTCACCCCCTCGTTCCCTCCCACTCACATTCCCCCCTCCCCCTCCTGATTTCTCCCCCCTCCACGCCACGGCACCTTGCACAGCCCCCCCTCCCTCCCGCTCCCTTCCGCTCCTCCCCTCCTAACGACATTTTTGCCGCTCCTGCGAATCCTCTCGGCGTCTTCAGCGTCGCTGCCATTAACTCTCCCCCCCACCCCCCATTCCCTGCTACTCCCCTCCCCCCTCGGCAGTGAATGTAATTGGCAGAGGTCCGGCAACGGCTGTTATTCCGACATCCGTGCGAACATCATTCATTTACTTTGCAGTGAAGAACTGAGCATGGCTTGTACAGCAATATGTTTCGGAAACGATAAATATTAAACATTCCTTTCAGTATTATTGATACGCCTCATGATGTACGAGTGTTTAGATTGAGTAATTCATATTTTTTAGCTTACAATCTTTAGAAACATAAATTATGGTATTCTTGGACAGGAATTAATCTTGTTTTGCTTACAGGAATTACTGCAAACCAGCCAATTATTCGATGACACAAATGCGTTGAGGCATTTAACATTGCAAATGGCATTTATATTCCTGGTTTCCACGTAGACTCAGAATGGAATCGGATATTTCAATAATTTTTTCTACATCATTAGTGCATAATTATGCAATCACCTTATACCTAAATATTCTTGTCAGAGCTATGGTTTTCTTGGAGCCAGATCTTACTGGAATGCTACATGAGACGCAGGAAAAGGATCTCTATTGAATGAGTGAGTTTCTCTCACCGTCAAACTTACTAGCTACTCAACGTAGTCAGAGATTTGGCTTCTTTGGATGATCTGTAGTGTGTACTTCTTAGTAAGGTTTTTAAGTTCAAAACAGTAAACACAAATTTAAGGGTTTGCCAATACCTGTATATAATTATTATAATTACATGAACATCCACTACCACTTGAAGTGAAAAGAAAAATGTGCTAGGAATCAAAATTTTAAACATTTATGATTGTATTAGGTGTTTTCAGTGCACTCAAATGTGATGCTACTCTATAATATTTGCATTATGCCTACTATCTTTGACAAAGATTATTTGGTTAAATCTCCGAGAATGAAGCAAATATACTTCCAAATCCGCCAAGGCTTTGACAGTTCCTTATGCAGTAACGGGTTTGTATATCTTGTGATAAACATAATTTTTTTCATTTTCATGCTTTGGGGCAAGATGACAGAATTAGGTTAGAATGTTTTAATATCTCGTGGTGATTGACTGATCATTGTTCAAAATTTTTGCTGTTTTTGTACCGCTAAATTAGTTGTTCTTATTAAATGATTTACTGAACATTTAACGAAATATTAAAATTTTATCTTTTAGATTATCTTTTTCTCGGGAAACCATTTTTTTGTTCCTATATTTTGGCCAAAATCACTGATGCAATTAATACACATAGAAAAACACGAATATCAAGCTGAAATTCTTTAAATTTATATGATTGAAAATGAAACTTAACTTTGTCGTTTCGCATAAATTTACTTACAAACGACCCATATATCGACGTCCAACGTCATAATAAGGTTTTGACTTCAGGTTGGACCTATGTCAAAGCCTGATGATGACGTTGAAAGTCGAAACCTATGTCGTTTGATAGGAAATTTATGTGGAACAAAAAAGTTATGTTATTTTTTCAATCATGAATAGGTTCCATAAAGTTACGCCTGAAACCAACAGTTAAATTTATATGAATTAAGTACGAGTGCGTGGTAACATTTGTGCGTCTAATTTTGTGTGATTAACTACTGCGCTTGAATGATTTTACGCAATATCTCCTGCAAGGTCATAAAGACCTCAAATGTGGCCGCTGGAATAAATAGCGGAATTGCTCTATTAATAATACATAATAATACATTTTATATATTTTCTGTGGCAATGCCACCTTAGAAAAACAATACAAATTAAACTTGTACACCAGTCGGCATTTAACACGACAATAAGCAATTACATAGAGTATTATATATACATAAGTGAAAATGTTCTGTATTACATAATATATTTTACAAGTATATACAAAGGTGGGAAATACTTAATTGTACTAAATATATTATATTAGTTCCTTTATGTATGATAAAAACGTGTGATCTTAACTTGACTAAATAAATTTGAAAAGAAATAGGTATTCTGCTTTAATATAGCTTTTCAATGCGCTTAGATAATTATATCAAGTAGGGACGAAGTCAATCCAGTTTCAGTATTTGGTATGTTGTGGAGCGTAGGCTTTCGCAGCGTGGAGAATATCCAGTTGTCTCCTTCGGGAGCCGCCGCGTGTGGAGCTTTGTTGTCCGAGCTTTCGCGTCCATTGCATGCTGCATCATCAGGGTTAAAACCTAAGCAATTAGAAAAACAATACAAATAATATAAAACTCGATACTAATAAAACCCGAACAATTTTAATCGTGACTAATTAATTAATAAACTAACGTAATTGAACTCGGTGCCGCATGGAAGAGAATTCTCCGTCCGCCACCCGAGGGAGAGCCCTCTAAAACACCGAGGGTCCAGGATGAGTCACCACCTCATGACGTAAGCGGGGCAAGAAGGGGGACGCGAGAAACAATGCCCAACAAGGCCAAGGGAGGGGGGGCATGTCTCTCAATAAATAGCCGAGATGTTACTTCTCTTTAGGTTTTAACCCTGATGATGCGGCCTGCAATGGACGCGAAAGCTCGGACGACAAAGCTCCACGCCGCGGCTCCCGAAAGAGACAATTTGGTATGTTTTGCGGCACTCGTGGATTTTCCAAGGGAAAAATGATTGCGCGAAAATTAGTTCCAGGCGCCGTAATCACGTGACCATGAGATGAAAATCGCCCTGGCGCAGGATCGCCTTTCGAGTGCATCAGCATGGATGTTGCGGCGCCCCATGGGTAGCGACATATTGCCCGGTAACATGGCGACATCCGCAATGGAGATCACGTCCCCCTAAGACTTTTATATTAGATTTCGGAGCACGATCCGGACTTATACTCGAGAATCCTGTTCATCCAGGCAATTATGACGCGTTTTTTTATTCCATCATTCGTTCTTATCGTGTCCTCCCTCTATTCCTTTTCTTCTGGTTGGGCAGAGGGAGGAAGAGGGAGGTGAGAGCATGTGGAGGAGTATTTTCACTTTCAGAGGACAGGGGTCGATCGGATCCTCACTGCTCGGAGGGATGGGCGAAGGCATTTAGAATCCTGGAGAGGCCACCTCAGGTTCCCGCTTGGGAAAGCAGATTTTCATTTTTGGACCGAGCGTGGGGGTGGGTTGGTCTGGGGGAGGGAGTGTGGAGAAGGCTGAAACAAGGGGGAGAAAAAAAATCCGGCCAAACTCCCGGGCGAAGCGAAAAACCCCGTCTTAAACTTAGAGATGAAGGAAGTTCCAAACAATGGCGGCGCCTTCTACTCCTGCAGCGGAGAGAATAAGGTATAGCCCACCGGTCGGTAGGTTGGTCGTCCGGATGGGAGATGAAGGAAAAAAAAGAGGGACTTTTTTCCCTTCTTAAAGAACACGTGCTCCTTTTTGATAACGACTTAGTCGACTCGTGTAACATTTTGATGCTGCTAGAGGAAACATTTCGGTGGTTCCCTCCGCTTCTTCCCCCCTCCCTCCCCCCCCAACGTTCCCTTCCCCCAAACCTTCATTCCCCCCAACCCCATCGCTGCTGCCCACCTCTGGAAAATCTTCGTCTGTGACGGAATACGGAATCGGGCGTGTAATTAAAAGCGTTGAGGGGGCAGGTGGAGGGGGGGGGGGGTTGAGGGAGGCAAGGGGGAGGGGGTGTAAATGAGGATGACGCAGGAAGGAGATGGAAAACGCGGTGGAAACTCTGTGTTTTTCCAACTTAAACTTTTTACTTGGAAGGGACGTCCCTTTTGGAGCGGCCCTTTGCGTAAATATTTTTATAATGTCGTCTTCTCCAAAAATTTTCGGGAGCGTTGGATGATTGCGCCAAGTAATTAAAAAGTAAGGAGCAGAGATTGTCGTTGTTAACTCCGTCGGAAAAGATTAAGAAAACGTGGATGTAAGTTTTATCCGTCTCGGGAAATGTACCCCTTCATCTAGAATTAAATTTTAATTAATTGTTAGAATATGATACTCATTTACTTCCCTTGATACGCAGCACTTTTTTGTGTTGGTGCAGTGTTATAATTTGAATTAACTATCCATGAAGTGTTACCTTAAGAAATATGCTCAGGCGCTAAAATAAGTCGAATGTCTAAAAGAAGCTCCTCTAGTGATTCAATTAATTTTTTTAATTAGAGATACACTATTTTTTTGACAAGAAAATTAATAATATTGTAGTCTTACGAGGTGTTATGTTTATCCCTGATATTTTCAAATGTTGCTGCTTATTCCTTGTGACTATGTGTAACTATTAAACAATTTTATGCTATTCCATCGAAAATAAAAACTTATCTGTGATTTCCTGATTTCCCTCCCAGTTTCCAATGTCTTGAAGATGGAAAAATATTTTTTAATATAAAGAGACTACTGTTTGGAGCGTATGCTAGGATATAAGGATTGGATCCGCATAGAAGCATTTCCATGTTATAAGTGAGATGAGCTATAATGGGTAAATTGCCATTTCTTATTATTACTTCCTATTGTTCTTGTTATTTAATGTCTTAAAATCTATTTCTCTCTGACCCGAGAAAATTTCTGCACCATTGAAGAAAATGACTACTCGATAGCAATGTAGAATTTAGCTAGCTTTTCAATCTAACAGCATGGAAGGTATAATATTCATGTTCTATAGTAATTTTGGGCAAAAATTGTGGATATTTTTATGTTAGCGAAGTAATAATTTAGGAATATAATTATTTTATTATTTTCATCACTGAATCAACTATTTATATTTCGGTGTCATATTTTACGTAATATGACGTATTTGTGTAATTAAGTTAGCCTCCGCCCTTAAGTAGGTAATCTGCTTGTCGTTGAAGTGCAGGTATAAAACAGCAAAGTCACAACTGGCAATCTAACCATCACTTGAGTGCACTTGGAACAGCCCCTCATTCCCCACCTTGGCCTCCCATTAACCGTTATACTGCTTATTTCGGCTCCATTTCTTCGATTTGGCACTAATTGTGTATAAATTAAGACCAGTTCAGCAAAGCCCCTCAATCATCAACTATCCTCTCACTCTTCTCATGCATTTAGAAGTGAGAATTACGTCGGAGTCGGCTGTAGCATCCCGTAGGGTTGGACCCAATGCATTGTATTAGGGTTTGCGTCTCCTAGGGGTCATTTGCATAAGGGTTTGGATTGCTCCCCTCCATTCTTTTCACACTCGCACGGCCTTCTCTCATTGCAAGTGGACCCTTTTCCCTCGCACCGACGACCTAGGTCTTACCCTTTAGGCAATATTCAGCCTCTGGCAATACAAGCCTCCTAAGCCCCGCCATGAGTCTTCATTTAACTCCCTTCTGCGCATTCTCTATTCCTCGAACATTTCACTGCAGATAAATTTCACCCCCCTCTTTCATTATCTGTTTCACCATCTCTCAGTCTCTAACAATTCTCTAATATGCTAGTACAAACAACTGATGCACCACAATTTAAGTAATTAAACCTTCCTTATACCGAAATAAGTACGGGCAAATTGCAAGGAACTTAATATGCTTTCATGTTTTTATTTCTATCCTAATGAGTGTAGCGGAATATTTTATGGCCCCTGATTTCGTAACCAATTTTGTACAATATGTTTAATGATTCTACAGATAGCTTGGGACAGGAGAAAGCTTGAACCATTCCGTGCAATGGCTGATTGTCGTTACTTACTGGCAAAAAGATTTTGATTCACACCATCCATCTAAATTAATTCGACATGGCGGTTATTGTGTCGCAGGACGACTGAAAGATACTACAGAATTGAGTGTAAAAATAGGTATTACCTATAATATTAAGAGAAATCTGCCATGTACATATGCGTAAAGTATCTTAAGTCTTCAGAAACCTCATAAGTTTCTCTCCTTTCAAAATGCATAATTCACTGCAGCCTCATATAGCGGATAGCTGACTGAATCCTTTTATGACTTTATCATTATTATTGCTGGTCTACAGGGAGTGGGAGTAAAATCTTTTTGGTTAACTTCATTACCCACATACCGATAAGTAATAGTAGAATTAAGTTTTTAGGTACTGCTAATGTTATACTGCATCCTCCAACCCAAACTAATCCTAAGCCTAACCCTAAGACAAACACTACACTCATGGTGGATATTAGAATAAACTTTGTTATATTCCACCAATATTATTTATTGAACGATTGGTTTCGATCTTCTCAGGTCATCCTCAGGAGTTAACAAATGAACGACAGGCTAGGCGATACATATACGAGGTGTGATAAAAAAAATAACGGGAATTATCATTTTTCTTGAATAATACTTATTTATTAATCAGCACAAATTATGTCCCCTTCAAAATAATCCTACTTGAACACACGTTTCGATATAGACTTCAGCTCCTTCAGCGATTCTGTTTTTATCTCAGCTATGGTGGCAAAACGTCGTCCTTGCCACGGTTCTCTTCAGCCATGGGGATAAAATGAAGTCACAGGGGGCCACGTCCGATGAATTCGATGGCTGAGGCGGAACATCAGTTTGTTCTTTTGCCAAAAAATCACGAAGAAGCAGTGAGGTGTGAGCGGGAGCATTATCGTCGTGAAATTTCAACGAGTTTTTTTGCCACAATTCTGGCAACAGTTTTTTTTCGGATTGCTTCGCTCAAACGGAGCATAACTTTCAGGTACTATTCCTTATTGACCGCACTATCATATGGCAGGCACTTATGATGCACTACGCCGTTGAAATTCAAGGAAACAGTGTGAAGAACCTTCACATTTGATCGAACCTGTCGAATTGTTTTCGGTCTTGGCTCTTCAGGCAGCTTCCATTGGTATGATTGGGCCTTGGGTTAGACGTCATACCCATAAATCAATGTTTTCTCACTTGTTATGACCGATTTAAGAAGTTCTGGATCGTTGTTGACTTCTTTCAACAATTCCTGAGCGATGTCTACGCGACCTTGTCTTTGGTCGAAATTCAGCAATTTCGGAACAAACCTGGCTGCCACACGTTTCATGCCCAAAATATCCGAAAAAATTGCTTGGAATGAACCAAATTATACGCCGAAATAATCAATAACCTCTCTGATAGTGCTTATACGATTTTTCTGAATCATTTTCTTCACTTGTTCGACATTGTCGTCGGTTGTTGATGTCCTAGGGCGACCGGAGTGGTGATCATCTTCAACGCCTTCACGAGTTAACACGTTTTAAGCGTAATTCGGACAAATTAACACTTTGAAATATAAAAACTTATCCCATTGTAATGTGAGTGTTAAATTTACTGACTTAGAAATCCTGATCGACAATGATGTCCATGTAATGGAAAAAAAATCACCAGTGAAACTGACGATAGTGGATTGCGAACTAATTTTGGTTATTTTGGCATAAAGATTCTTTGTTGTGAAATTATTTTGCGGATTTCTCGTCACGGTCGAAAATTATTCATATGCCGTCTTTGAGAACCAATCCGTGTGCGCAGTTTTTCATCCACATGTTAACTTATCCGCGCATCCGCGAATATAGCACGTTCTGCCTGGTCTTTATTGATTGGATGACCAATATTCCCTCATCTCCCAAGAAAATATCCAATTATATTCCATGTGAAACTCTTTTCAGTTCAGCTAGATTTTGAGGTCATGGTAACTTCTTTCGTAACCAAATCACATTTCACGGGTTGTACAAGTCACGAAGAAAGTAGGAAAGAGAGTTGGGTGAAATAGAGATGTTTGAAGGTACCACTATGCAGTCAATTCCGAGGCTATAATAACTAAGATTTGGATCCATTTCATTCCATCTTATTTCAACCTCGGAAGACTCATTTCTAGGCCTTAAAAGTATAGTCTTCTGATACGCTCTTTTCGAGTGTTTTTATAGTCGCAGATACCCCCTTAAACATATGAGAGAGAGTCTCCTCCATGCCTATCTTCGTTTCTGAAAGAATTAACAACAGAATGTGTTTTGAAATCACCTTATCTATTGAGCCCTAACAGGTGTATTGTCGTCAACTAAGCTCCCTTCAGTATCTATTATTTGTACGTTTATGGTCCTTACCATGATAAAGAATTAAGCCAGTCAAGGATTTAATAATGATACCTTCAATTTATTATTCATTTACGTAGGAATACCTAAGTATTAATACGGCTAAGGAAGTAGACTACCAGTTCTTTGTTAAATACTTTGTAAGCTCGCAAAAGGGCCTTACTATTTCATGAAATTCTTTTGCCGTAAAATTTTTTGCATAAAGAAAGAAGAGAGACAAGGCTGTGAAATGTCTCCCGTATGATTCAACATCGAGAAAACCATCCATGAAGCCAAAGAAAAGTCTTCGGGAGTGAAGATTCACGGGGAGAAAGACAGCATGTGGTGATTTGTCGATGACATGGAAATTATGGCAGAAACAGAAGAATATTTAAAGAAGACACTAGGAAATATGGAGAGGATAATGACCAGATATCACCTAAAGATCAATAACATGAAAACAAAGGCTTTGCTTTGCAGTGGGAGAAGAGAAGCCAGGCCAATGTAAAACTACGAAAACAAAACTAGGGGATGTGGAAGAGTACTGAGTAAAGAGCATTTTACCGGAAGAAGATTCTGTTTAAAGCTACAAATACAAGCATGGAAGTGAGGAAACATTTCATTAGAACATACATAAGGAGCATGCAACTAAATGATATCGAAGCATGGACGATAACAGCAGCAGAGACCTCAAGGCTGAAAGAATTTTAAATGTGGTGCTTCCGAAGAATGATGCAGATAAAATGGATCAAACCGAGTGACAAACAATAGAAGTCTTAAGAAGAGTGAGAGGAGAAACAGTCTGCTGAAAACTCTAAAAAGAAGACTAGACAACTTATTCGGCCATATCTTAAGACACGATGGACTGATGAAGACAATAGTCGAAGGAAAAGTGAGCGGAAAGAATGGGAAAGGCAGATCTAGTATGAGATATATGGAAGAAGTTGTGAAGGATGTAAAAGAGAAGAATTATGGCAATATGAAGAGGCGGTTGGCCGATAGAAGAATCGAGTGGAGGACTGCGTCAAACCAATTATAGGATTATTGGCCGATGATGAAAGGTGTTTTAATATATGAACCATGTTTACTTTTAGAAGAAAAGGATTTAAGAAAAGGAAAGATTACACTGGATTTTGCCTCATATTGCTTTATTTTTGCCTTTTATTTCCTCTTTTCCGTGAAAACTATCTTATAACGTTGTAAAGCCTTTTTTAGACTATCATTATAATTCTCAAATATCATTCACTCAATATTTGACTTAGTTTCGTTTTTATTTTCGTTATAATCATAGTTTCCCAGTTGTGTGTCTCTTTTTTCTGTTTCTCATATCACGTTGAACATTTGAGGTTTCTCTTTTCTCCAATTTACCTTCAATGTTTTCCTTCGTTAACATAGTTAACAGAAGAGATGGGTAAACTACCGTAATTTTCAATTGAGGTAAAATACCGTGATAAATTACGGTAATATTCTAAAATTACCATAATTTTAAGTTTTGAGCTGAAGGTTTTGAGTTAAGGTAATTTTAAGTTTTGAGCTGATAATCATTACCAGAGAACTCAAAACGAAATCAAATAGAATTGAGATATAAATGCCGACTATTATATCAAACATATCACGACGTTTATCTATTATAACTCATTAAAAAAATATAACAAAGTTGGCAGCAACACGAAATTTGCCTCTCTTTTGTCACACCATGAGAAATTTTCGTTCCAAAGACATGCCTCTGCGCAATGTGCATTTGTTATTTTACTCTGAATTAATCATGGACAAAATGTAAAAAAAATCGTTTTAGCTATTTAAATTATAATATCACCCATTCCAATGGTTTCTTCGTGAGGAATACATTTTCTGAAAAAGAAATATTCTGCAAATTACCGTTTATTACGGTAATTTTAAGGGGTGTTGGCATTTTACGAAAACCACGACGGTAATTTACGAAAATTACCGCGGTACCCATCTATAGTTAACATAGTAATGGTCAGTTATGAGCGAATTATTTTTATTTCTTCCATGGATTCCACTAGTCTCTTTGACTGGATTCCTAAAGCTATTATCACCATCATCAACAATCCTTAGTCAGCAATCAATCAGCAATTGGTCTGACTCAGTGCTTCTCTTATCAGATCCTGATTCTCACTCGATTATCCTATCAGATAACCCCTTTATTTTCACATAGTTTTTATCTTTCACATCCTTGATTTATGCATCTCATTCGAGTCCTTCTTAACAGCCCACCCATTCACATGTCCGTCGACGATTGCTTTCATCAGACCAAGTGTCAAGATATGACCGGTTAAGGTTTACCGTTTCGCTTTACAAGTTCTTCGCTGACTTCTCTTTTCTGCAGCTCATTTTGGGACTTCGTTAGGCTCTCGGTCGATTCGATTGATGTCATTCTTCTGTCGCGCCACATTTCGACTGTTTCCAGACTTGGCTTCTTAGCTGTCATCGTCCATGCCTCACTGTGTCGAAGAAGCGTTCGTTAAAAACAAAACGCTATCACCTGCTCAAATAGCTATGTTGATAATTCTTGATGTGGGAAGAAAGGAGAATAATATTTTGTGGTTGCAAGAGATTGCAATTTCGACAGAGAAGAAAAATTATTCACCGTCACCGGTATTCGATCTATTAACTCCCTGTTATCCAGCTAGACTAGATGCTATAGCCAGGTAAGTTACTGCAACATTCAACACCAGTTTTTATGTATATCAGCATTTATTTTTATTTTCACCCTTTCTTTCATATCACTGAAATATCCATTCTTAATCTCACTCTTGAGAAATTTCATTACCTAAAATTCTGCGCTGGTGCATCATTTTTTCATGACGGGCCTGAATCGAAAGCCTTTCCTAGGCATGTGGTTGTATTTAAATTTTAGGAGGATATTTTTAATCAGTCGGAACGAAAATCGAAGTAACCGAAGTCATTCCCTATAAATACAATTTCTACATTCGGAGAGTGAAGTGGTTTTTCCGCATTTTGATTACGTCCAATAGTGGTCTTTAGTTGTGCAGAAGTGTGTAAAGAGCTTTGTGCCATCAATTTAAGTTGAGCCTCCCGTTGTCGTCACCGCGTACCGTCACAAGGGATCTCAATGATGTAGGATCGGCGTTGCATCAAACTTTACCTCCACGGACGGAGTCGCAACGGAACCACTCGCTCACTCGGTTTCCCTCTGCGATTCCCGCCTCCCTCCGCTCTTCTCAAGACAAATCCCGAACACCTTTCGAGTTCCGCAAAAGGAACTAATTCCTTGCAAACAGTGGACAAAACGTTTGAGCGTCAGGCAAGAGTGTTTTCGTGAGAAGTGCGGCGAGGACTTGAAGATGTGTTCCTGGAGAGGAGGGGGCGGGGGGGTTGGGGGGGCAGGGGGCTTAGTCTTAGGTTGGCGGGGGCGTTGACAAAGGGAGCGGTGGCAGAAGGGGGAATGGCGGCTCTTCCCTTTGCACTCTTTGTGTCGCGGGGGTATTAGCGCGGGGCTCATCGTGGCGGGGCGGGCGAGGGGATTTAGCGAGGATTTCAGGGGGCGAGCGGGGGCGGGGGAGCGACCCTGAGAGGGAGGGCCTTTGGGGGGGTTGAAAGATTGGAGGGGAGGGGAATTCCCCATTCCGTCCACCCCTCCCTTCCCACTGCATTAACTTAATTATCGCACTCCCAAAGTTGCTCCCTCTCGGAACACCCCTCTTCCCTTCGACACTGCACTGTGTTATAGTTAAGGTGCGGGGATTTGTGGGAGGCCCGGCGCGCTCTCTTGCCTGGGGCGTCGGCAGGGCCAGAGTGGAAGCTCGTCCTTGCAGATGGTAATCTGCGCTGATGGCAGGAGCACAACTAAGGAACCTATTGTCTACGCAAGCACTCACACACACGCTCGCACGGCTGGAAGAGGACTCGCGGAGGAGGAAGAAAGGGACGGGTGAGAGATTAGGTTCTTCGTATGGAATGAAAAAAAAGCGAATTTTCCATCGCTCGGGCAGACTTCGATGTGAGTTGTGCACTGACACGTATCTCTGAATGTTTCGTTCGTACATTCGGACCAAAATGTGTCATAAGTGAACGACTATGAAATAAATCTCTCTTTGGTGGTGGAATGTTAAGACGTTTATCTTTATTATATATATACAATGCCCGAAGCCTAATATATTTGGGTAAACCTCAGAAAGTGAAAGATGTTATCCTTAAACTCTCTATAACTGTTCTTCGAGCCGATTCATGGAGGCAAGGTGCTATCCCTGTATTTTTCCCATTATGTAGTAAGAAAATCCGGCAGAACTTGTTATGTGCATGACAATTTCATACTCGACGTAAGCAATTCAATAAACTGACACTTCTGATCGAAGGTGGCTGCAGTAGATAGAGTGTTAATGCGAAGGACTGGCAGCTCAAAGTGGGTACGCCCTTCGGGAATGGCTGAAGTTTGTCTTAGAGCCAAGCAGAGGAATGATTTAGGTTGGATACAGTGAGATAAATATTGGCTTAACTCTTTTCAAACTTTACATATATATAGACAGAATATTGTAAATAACAATGAGAGTGTTATTTTGATAATCATACAAAAACACAGACTCGCACCAAATAAACTATTTTCTTCAGCAATCCAATGATCTCGTATATTAACCATGAGCATCAGAAAATATATTAAGGAAATGGTGATGTTATATTTTCTTTTAGTAAAGGGATTATTGTGGCCTCGAAAGGATGGGGGATGATGGGAGTATGTAGTGGAGCGAGTAGGGTGAGTGGGGGTGAGTAGAGATAGGGGAGGTAGGTTAGGTTGAGTAAGGTGAGGGGGGTGAGTAGGGTGAGGGGAAGGGGGTGAGTAGAGTGAGAGGGGGTGAGTAGAGTGACGAGAGGTGAGTAGGGTGAGTAGGGTGTGGGGGGATGAGTAGAGTGAAGGGAGGTGAGTAGGATAAGTGGGGGCGAGTAGAGTGAGGGGAGGTGAGCAGGGTGAGAGGGGGTGAGTAGAGTGAGGGGAGGTGAGTTAGGGTGAGTAGGGTGAGGGGGGGTGAGTAGAGTGAGAGGGGGTGAGTAGAGTGAGGGGAGGTGAGTTAGGGTGAGTAGGGTGAGGGGGGTGAGTAGGGTGAGGGAGGTGGGTAGGGTGAGGGGGGTGAGTTTGGTGAGGGGGGTGTGAAGGGAGAGGGGGGTGAGTAGGGTGAGGGGGGGTGAGTAGAGTGAGATGGGGTGAGTAGAGTGAGGGGAGGTGAGTTAGGGTGAGTAGCGTGAGGGGGGTCAGTAGAGTGAAAGGGGGTGAGTAGAGTGAGAGGAGGTGAGTTAGGGTGAGTAGGGTGAGAGGGGGTAAGTAGAGTGAGAGGGGGTGAGTAGAGTGAGGGGAGGTGAGTTAGGGTGAGTAGGGTGAGGGGGGTGAGTAGGGTGAGGGAGGTGAGTAGGGTGAGGGGGGTGCGTTTGGTGAGAGTGGTGTGAAGGGTGAGGGGGGTGAGTAGGGTGCGGGGGGGTGAGTAGAGTGAGATGGGGTGAGTAGAGTGAGGGGAGGTGAGTTAGGGTGAGTAGCGTGAGGGGGGTCAGTAGAGTGAAAGGGGGTGAGTAGAGTGAGAGGAGGTGAGTTAGGGTGAGTAGGGTGAGAGGGGGTAAGTAGAGTGAGAGGGGGTGAGTAGAGTGAGGGGAGGTGAGTTAGGGTGAGTAGGGTGAGGGGGGTGAGTAGGGTGAGGGAGGTGAGTAGGGTGAGGGGGGTGCGTTTGGTGAGAGTGGTGTGAAGGGTGAGGGGGGTGAGTAGGGTGCGGGGGGGTGAGTAGAGTGAGATGGGGTGAGTAGAGTGAGGGGAGGTGAGTTAGGGTGAGTAGGGTGAGGGGGGTGAGTAGGGTGAGGGAGGTGAGTAGGGTGAGGGGGGTGAGTTTGGTGAGGGGGGTGTGAAGGGAGAGGGGGGTGAGTAGGGTGCGGGGGGGTGAGTAGAGTGAGATGGGGTGAGTAGAGTGAGGGGAGGTGAGTTAGGGTGAGTAGCGTGAGGGGGGTCAGTAGAGTGAAAGGGGGTGAGTAGAGTGAGAGGAGGTGAGTTAGGGTGAGTAGGGTGGGAGGGGGTGAGTAGAGTGAGAGGGGGTGAGTAGAGAGAGGGGAGGTGAGTTAGGGTGAGTAGGGTGAGGGGGGTGAGTAGCGTGAGGGAGGTGAGTAGGGTGAGGGGGGTGCGTTTGGTGAGAGGGGTGTGAAGGGTGAGGGGGGTGAGTAGGGTGCGGGGGGGTGAGTAGAGTGAGATGGGGTGAGTAGAGTGAGGGGAGGTGAGTTAGGGTGAGTAGGGTGAGGGGGGTGCGTTTGGTGAGAGGGGAGTGAAGGGTGAAGGGGGTGAGTAGGGTGCGGGGGGGTGAGTAGAGTGAGATGGGGTGAGTAGAGTGAGGGGAGGTGAGTTAGGGTGAGTAGGGTGAGGGGGGTGAGTAGGGTGAGGGAGGTGAGTAGGGTGAGGGGGGTGAGTTTGGTGAGAGGGGTGTGAAGGGTGAGGGGGGTGAGTAGGGTGCGGGGGGGTGAGTAGAGTGAGATGGGGTGGGTAGAGTGAGGGGAGGTGAGTTAGGGTGAGTAGGGTGAGGGGGGTGAGTAGGGTGAGGGAGGTGAGTAGGGTGAGGGGGGTGAGTTTGGTGAGGGGGGTGTGAAGGGAGAGGGGGGTGAGTAGGGTGCGGGGGGTTGAGTAGAGTGAGATGGGGTGAGTAGAGTGAGGGGAGGTGAGTTAGGGTGAGTAGCGTGAGGGGGGTCAGTAGAGTGAAAGGGGGTGAGTAGAGTGAGAGGAGGTGAGTTAGGGTGAGTAGGGTGAGAGGGGGTGAGTAGAGTGAGAGGGGGTGAGTAGAGTGAAGGGAGGTGAGTTAGGGTGAGTAAGGTGAGGGGGGTGAGTAGGGTGAGGGGGGTGAGTAGGGTGAGGGAGGTGAGTAGGGTGAGGGGGGTGCGTTTGGTGAGAGGGGTGTGAAGGGTGACGGGGTGAGTAGGGTGCGGGGGGGTGAGTAGAATGAGATGGGGTGAGTAGAGTGAGGGGAGGTGAGTTGGGGTGAGTAGGGTGAGGGGGGTGAGTAGGGTGAGGGAGGTGAGTAGGGTGAGGGGGGTGAGTTTGGTGAGGGGGGTGTGAAGGGAGAGGGGGGTGAGTAGGGTGAGGGGGGGTGAGTAGAGTGAGATGGGGTGAGTAGAGTGAGGGGAGGTGAGTTAGGGTGAGTAGCGTGAGGGGGGTCAGTAGAGTGAAAGTGGGTGAGTAGAGTGAGAGGAGGTGAGTTAGGGTGAGTAGGGTGAGAGGGGGTGAGTAGAGTGAGAGGGGGTGAGTAGAGTGAGGGGAGGTGAGTTAGGGTGAGTAGGGTGAGGGGGGTGAGTAGGGTGAGGGAGGTGAGTAGGGTGAGGGAGGTGAGTAGGGTGAGGGGGGTGAGTTTGGTGAGGGGGGTGTGAAGGGAGAGGGGGGTGAGTAGGGTGAGGGGGGGTGAGTAGAGTGAGATGGGGTGAGTAGAGTGAGGGGAGGTGAGTTAGGGTGAGTAGCGTGAGGGGGGTCAGTAGAGTGAAAGGGGGTGAGTAGAGTGAGAGGAGGTGAGTTAGGGTGAGTAGGGTGAGAGGGGGTGAGTAGAGTGAGAGGGGGTGAGTAGAGTGAGAGGGGGTGAGTAGAGTGAGGGGAGGTGAGTTAGGGTGAGTAGGGTGAGGGGGGTGAGTAGGGTGAGGGAGGTGAGTAGGGTGAGGGGGGTGCGTTTGGTGAGAGGGGTGTGAAGGGTGAGGGGGGTGAGTAGGGTGCGGGGGGGTGAGTAGAGTGAGATGGGGTGAATAGAGTGAGGGGAGGTGAGTTAGGGTGAGTAGGGTGAGGGGGGTGAGTAGGGTGAGGGAGGTGAGTAGGGTGAGGGGGGTGAGTTTGGTGAGGGGGGTGTGAAGGGAGAGGGGGGTGAGTAGGGTGAGGGGGGGTGAGTAGAGTGAGATGGGGTGAGTAGAGTGAGGGGAGGTGAGTTAGTGTGAGTAGCGTGAGGGGGGTCAGTAGAGTGAAAGGGGGTGAGTAGAGTGAGAGGAGGTGAGTTAGGGTGAGTAGGGTGAGAGGGGGTGAGTAGAGTGAGAGGGGGTGAGTAGAGTGAGGGGAGGTGAGTTAGGGTGAGTAGGGTGAGGGGGGTGAGTAGGGTGAGGGAGGTGAGTAGGGTGAGGGGGGTGAGTTTTGTGAGGGGGGTGTGAAGGGAGAGGGGGGTGAGTAGGGTGCGGGGGGGTGAGTAGAGTGAGATGGGGTGAGTAGAGTGAGGGGAGGTGAGTTAGGGTGAGTAGCGTGAGGGGGGTCAGTAGAGTGAAAGGGGGTGAGTAGAGTGAGAGGAGGTGAGTTAGGGTGAGTAGGGTGAGAGGGGGTGAGTAGAGTGAGAGGGGGTGAGTAGAGTGAGGGGAGGTGAGTTAGGGTGAGTAGGGTGAGGGGGGTGAGTAGGGTGAGGGAGGTGAGTAGGGTGAGGGGGGTGAGTAGGGTGAGGGAGGTGAGTAGGGTGAGGGGGGTGAGTTTGGTGAGGGGGGTGTGAAGGGAGAGGGGGGTGAGTAGGGTGAGGGGGGGTGAGTAGAGTGAGATGGGGTGAGTAGAGTGAGGGGAGGTGAGTTAGGGTGAGTAGCGTGAGGGGGGTCAGTAGAGTGAAAGGGGGTGAGTAGAGTGAGAGGAGGTGAGTTAGGGTGAGTAGGGTGAGAGCGGGTGAGTAGAGTGAGAGTGGGTGAGTAGAGTGAGGGGAGGTTAATTAGGGTGAGTAGGGTGAGGGGGGTGAGTAGGGTGAGGGAGGTGAGTAGGGTGAGGGGGGTGCGTTTGGTGAGAGGGGTGTGAAGGGTGAGGGGGGTGAGTAGGGTGCGGGGGGGTGAGTAGAGTGAGATGGGGTGAGTAGAGTGAGGGGAGGTGAGTTAGGGTGAGTAGGGTGAGGGGGGTGAGTAGGGTGAGGGAGGTGAGTAGGGTGAGGGGGGTGCGTTTGGTGAGAGGGGAGTGAAGGGTGAGGGGGGTGAGTAGGGTGCGGGGGGGTGAGTAGAGTGAGATGGGGTGAGTAGAGTGAGGGGAGGTGAGTTAGGGTGAGTAGGGTGAGGGGGGTGAGTAGGGTGAGGGAGGTGAGTAGGGTGAGGGGGGTGCGTTTGGTGAGAGGGGTGTGAAGGGTGAGGGGGGTGAGTAGGGTGAGGGAGGTGAGTAGGGTGAGAGGAGGTGAGTTAGGGTGAGTAGGGTGAGAGGGGGTGAGTAGAGTGAGAGGGGGTGAGTAGAGTGAGGGGAGGTGAGTTAGGGTGAGTAGGGTGAGGGGGGTGAGTAGGGTGAGGGGGGTGAGTAGGGTGAGGGAGGTGAGTAGGGTGAGGGGGGTGCGTTTGGTGAGAGGGGTGTGAAGGGTGAGGGGGGTGAGTAGGGTGCGGGGGGGTTAGTAGAGTGAGATGGGGTGAGTAGAGTGAGGGGAGGTGAGTTAAGGTGAGTAGGGTGAGGGGGGTGAGTAGGGTGAGGGAGGTGAGTAGGGTGAGGGGGGTGAGTTTGGTGAGGGGGGTGTGAAGGGAGAGGGGGGTGAGTAGGGTGAGGGTGGGTGAGTAGAGTGAGATGGGGTGAGTAGAGTGAGGGGAGGTGAGTTAGGGTGAGTAGCGTGAGGGGGGTCAGTAGAGTGAAAGGGGGTGAGTAGAGTGAGAGGAAGTGAGTTAGGGTGAGTAGGGTGACAGGGGGTGAGTAGAGTGAGATGGGGTGAGTAGAGTGAGGGGAGGTGAGTTAGGGTGAGTAGAATGAGGGGGGTGAGTAGGGTGAGGGAGGTGAGTAGGGTAAGGGGGGTGCGTTTGGTGAGAGGGGTGTGAAGGGTGAGGGGGGTGAGTAGGGTGCGGGGGGGTGAGTAGAGTGAGATGGGGTGAGTAGAGTGAGGGGAGGTGAGTTAGTGTGAGTAGGGTGAGGGGGGTGAGTAGGGTGAGGGAGGTGGTTAGGGTGAGGGGGGTGAGTTTGGTGAGGGGGGTGTGAAGGGAGAGGGGGGTGAGTATGGTGAGGGGGGGTGAGTAGAGTGAGATGGGGTGAGTAGAGTGAGGGGAGGTGAGTTAGTGTGAGTAGCGTGAGGGGGGTCAGTAGAGTGAAAGGGGGTGAGTAGAGTGAGAGGAGGTGAGTTAGGGTGAGTAGGGTGAGAGGGGGTGAGTAGAGTGAGAGGGGGTGAGTAGAGTGAGGGGAGGTGAGTTAGGGTGAGTAGGGTGAGGGGGGTGAGTAGGGTGAGGGAGGTGAGTAGGGTAAGGGGGGTGCGTTTGGTGAGAGGGGTGTGAAGGGTGAGGGGGGTGAGTAGGGTGCGGGGGGGTGAGTAGAGTGAGATGGGGTGAGTAGAGTGAGGGGAGGTGAGTTAGGGTGAGTAGGGTGAGGGGGGTGAGTAGGGTGAGGGAGGTGAGTAGGGTGAGGGGGGTGCGTTTGTTGAGAGGGGAGTGAAGGGTGAGGGGGGTGAGTAGGGTGCGGGGGGGTGAGTAGAGTGAGATGGGGTGAGTAGAGTGAGGGGAGGTGAGTTAGGGTGAGTAGGGTGAGGGGGTGAGTAGGGTGAGGGAGGTGAGTAGGGTGAGGGGGGTGAGTTTGGTGAGGGGGGTGTGAAGGGAGAGGGGGGTGAGTAGGGTGAGGGGGGGTGAGTAGAGTGAGATGGGGTGAGTAGAGTGAGGGGAGGTGAGTTAGTGTGAGTAGCGTGAGGGGGGTCAGTAGAGTGAAAGGGGGTGAGTAGAGTGAGAGGAGGTGAGTTAGGGTGAGTAGGGTGAGAGGGGGTGAGTAGAGTGAGAGGGGGTGAGTAGAGTGAGGGGAGGTGAGTTAGGGTGAGTAGGGTGAGGGGGGTGAGTAGAGTGAGAAGAGGTGAGTTACAGTTGGTAGGGTGAGAGGGGGTGACTAGAGTGAGAGGGGGTAAGTAGATTGAGGGGAGGTGAGTTAGGGTGAGTAGGGTGAGGGGGGTGAGTAGGGTGAGGGAGGTGAGTAGGGTGAGAGGAGGTGAGTTAGGGTGAGTAGGGTGAGAGGGGGTGAGTAGAGTGAGTTGGGGTGAGTAGAGTGAGGGGAGGTGAGTTAGGGTGAGTAGGGTGAGGGGGGTGAGTAGGGTGAGGGAGGTGAGTAGGGTGAGGGGGGTGCGTTTGGTGAGAGGGGTGTGAAGGGTGAGGGGGGTGAGTAGGGTGCGGGGGGGTGAGTAGAGTGAGATGGGGTGAGTAGAGCGAGGGGAGGTGAGTTAGTGTGAGTAGCGTGAGGGGGGTCAGTAGAGTGAAAGGGGGTGAGTAGAGTGAGAGGAGGTGAGTTAGGGTGAGTAGGGTGAGAGGGGGTGAGTAAAGTGAGAGGGGGTGAGTAGAGTGAGGGGAGGTGAGTTAGGGTGAGTAGGGTGAGGGGGGTGAGTAGGGTGAGGGAGGTGAGTAGGGTGAGGGGGGTGAGTTTGGTGAGGGGGGTGTGAAGGGAGAGGGGGGTGAGTTAGGGTGAGTAGGGTGAGAGGGGGTGAGTAGAGTGAGAGGGGGTGAGTAGAGTGAGGGGAGGTGAGTTAGGGTGAGTAGGGTGAGGGGGGTGAGTAGGGTGAGGGAGGTGAGTAGGGTGAGGGGGGTGCGTTTGGTGAGAGGGGTGTGAAGGGTGAGGGGGGTGAGTAGGGTGCGGGGGGGTGAGTAGAGTGAGATGGGGTGAGTAGAGTGAGGGGAGGTGAGTTAGGGTGAGTAGGGTGAGGGGGGTGAGTAGGGTGAGGGAGGTGAGTAGGGTGAGAGGAGGTGAGTTATGGTGAGTAGGGTGAGAGGGGGTGAGTAGAGTGAGAGGGGGTGAGTAGAGTGAGGGGAGGTGAGTTAGGGTGAGTAGGGTGAGGGGGGTCAGTAGAGTGAAAGGGGGTGAGTAGAGTGAGAGGAGGTGAGTTAGGGTGAGTAGGGTGAGGGGGAGTGAGTAGAGTGAGAGGGGGTGAGTAGAGTGAGGGGAGGTGAGTTAGGGTGAGTAGGGTGAGGGGGGTTAGTAGGGTGAGGGAGGTGAGTAGGGTGAGTGGGGTGAGTTTGGTGAGGGGGGTGTGAAGGGAGAGGGGGGTGAGTAGGGTGAGGGGGGGTGAGTAGAGTGAGATGGGGTGAGTAGAGTGAGGGGAGGTGAGTTAGGGTGAGTAGCGTGAGGGGGGTCAGTAGAGTGAAAGGGGGTGAGTAGAGTGAGAGGAGGTGAGTTAGGGTGAGTAGGGTGAGAGGGGGTGAGTAGAGTGAGATGGGGTGAGTAGAGTGAGGGGAGGTGAGTTAGGGTGAGTAGCGTGAGGGGGGTCAGTAGAGTGAAAGGGGGTGAGTAGAGTGAGAGGAGGTGAGTAGAGTGAGAGGGGGTGAGTAGAGTGAGGGGAGGTGAGTTAGGGTGAGTAGGGTGAGGGGGGTGAGTAGCGTGAGGGAGGTGAGTAGGGTGAGGGGGGTGCGTTTGGTGAGAGGGGTGTGAAGGGTGAGGGGGGTGAGTAGGGTGCGGGGGGGGTGAGTAGAGTGAGATGGGGTGAGTAGAGTGAGGGGAGGTGAGTTAGGGTGAGTAGGGTGAGGGGGGTGAGTAGGGTGAGGGAGGTGAGTAGGGTGAGGGGGGTGCGTTTGGTGAGAGGGGTGTGAAGGGTGAGGGGGGTGAGTAGGGTGCGGGGGGGTGAGTAGAGTGAGATGGGGTGAGTAGAGTGAGGGGAGGTGAGTTAGGGTGAGTAGCGTGAGGGGGGTCAGTAGAGTGAAAGGGGGTGAGTAGAGTGAGAGGAGGTGAGTTAGGGTGAGTAGGGTGAAAGGGGGTGAGTAGAGTGAGAGGGGGTGAGTAGAGTGAGGGGAGGTGAGTTAGGGTGAGTAGGGTGAGGGGGGTGAGTAGAGTGAGAAGAGGTGAGTTACAATGAGTAGGTTGAGAGGGGGTGACTAGAGTGAGAGGGGGTAAGTAGAGTGAGGGGAGGTGAGTTAGGGTGAGTAGGGTGAGGGGGGTGAGTAGGGTGAGGGAGGTGAGTAGGGTGAGAGGAGGTGAGTTAGGGTGAGTAGGGTGAGAGGGGGTGAGTAGAGTGAGAGGGGGTGAGTAGAGTGAGGGGAGGTGAGTTAGGGTGAGTAGGGTGAGGGGGGTGAGTAGGGTGAGGGAGGTGAGTAGGGTGAGGGGGGTGCGTTTGGTGAGAGGGGTGTGAAGGGTGAGGGGGGTGAGTAGGGTGCGGGGGGGTGAGTAGAGTGAGATGGGGTGAGTAGAGTGAGGGGAGGTGAGTTAGTGTGAGTAGCGTGAGGGGGGTCAGTAGAGTGAAAGGGGGTGAGTAGAGTGAGAGGAGGTGAGTTAGGGTGAGTAGGGTGAGAGGGGGTGAGTAGAGTGAGAGGGGGTGAGTAGAGTGAGGGGATGTGAGTTAGTGTGAGTAGGGTGACGGGGGTGAGTAGGGTGAGGGAGGTGAGTAGGGTGAGGGGGGTGAGTTTGGTGAGGGGTGTGTGAAGGGAGAGGGGGGTGAGTAGGGTGAGGGGGGGTGAGTAGAGTGAGATGGGGTGAGTAGAGTGAGGGGAGGTGAGTTAGGGTGAGTAGCGTGAGGGGGGTCAGTAGAGTGAAAGGGGGTGAGTAGAGTGAGAGGAGGTGAGTTAGGGTGAGTAGGGTGAGAGGGGGTGAGTAGAGTGAGAGGGGGTGAGTAGAGTGAGGTGAGGTGAGTTAGGGTGAGTAGGGTGAGGGGGTGAGTAGGGTGAGGGAGGTGAGTAGGGTGAGGGGGGTGAGTTTGGTGAGGGGGGTGTGAAGGGAGAGGGGGGTGAGTAGGGTGAGGGGGGGTGAGTAGAGTGAGATGGGGTGAGTAGAGTGAGGGGAGGTGAGTTAGGGTGAGTAGCGTGAGGGGGGTCAGTAGAGTGAAAGGGGGTGAGTAGAGTGAGAGGAGGTGAGTTAGGGTGAGTAGGGTGAGAGGGGGTGAGTAGAGTGAGAGGGGGTGAGTAGAGTGAGGGGAGGTGAGTTAGGGTGAGTAGGGTGAGGGGGGTGAGTAGGGTGAGGGAGGTGAGTAGGGTGAGGGGGGTGCGTTTGGTGAGAGGGGTGTGAAGGGTGAGGGGGGTGAGTAGGGTGCGGGGGGGTGAGTAGAGTGAGATGGGGTGAGTAGAGTGAGGGGAGGTGAGTTAGGGTGAGTAGGGTGAGGGGGGTGAGTAGGGTGAGGGAGGTGAGTAGGGTGAGAGGAGGTGAGTTAGGGTGAGTAGGGTGAGAGGGGGTGAGTAGAGTGAGAGGGGGTGAGTAGAGTGAGGGGAGGTGAGTTAGGGTGAGTAGGGTGAGGGGGGTGAGTAGGGTGAGGGAGGTGAGTAGGGTGAGGGGGGTGCGTTTGGTGAGAGGGGTGTGAAGGGTGAGGGGGGTGAGTAGGGTGCGGGGGGGTGAGTAGAGTGAGATGGGGTGAGTAGAGTGAGGGGACGTGAGTTAGGGTGAGTAGGGTGAGGGGGGTGAGTAGGGTGAGGGAGGTGAGTATGGTGAGGGGGGTGAGTTTGGTGAGGGGGGTGTGAAGGGAGAGGGGGGTGAGTAGGGTGAGGGGGGGTGAGTAGAGTGAGATGGGGTGAGTAGAGTGAGGGGAGGTGAGTTAGGGTGAGTAGCGTGAGGGGGGTCAGTAGAGTGAAAGGGGGTGAGTAGAGTGAGAGGAGGTGAGTTAGGGTGAGTAGGGTGAGGGGGGGTGAGTAGAGTGAGAGGGGGTGAGTAGAGTGAGGGGAGGTGAGTTAGGGTGAGTAGGGTGAGGGGGGTGAGTAGGGTGAGGGGGGTGAGTAGGGTGAGGGAGGTGAGTAGGGTGAGGGGGGTGCGTTTGGTGAGAGGGGTGTGAAGGGTGAGGGGGGTGAGTAGGGTGCGGGGGGGTGAGTAGAGTGAGATGGGGTGAGTAGAGTGAGGGGAGGTGAGTTAGGGTGAGTAGGGTGAGGGGGGTGAGTAGGGTGAGGGAGGTGAGTAGGGTGAGGGGGGTGCGTTTGGTGAGAGGGGAGTGAAGGGTGAGGGGGGTGAGTAGGGTGCGGGGGGGTGAGTAGAGTGAGATGGGGTGAGTAGAGTGAGGGGAGGTCAGTTAGGGTGAGTAGGGTGAGGGGGGTGAGTAGGGTGAGGGAGGTGAGTAGGGTGAGGGGGGTGCGTTTGGTGAGAGGGGTGTGAAGGGTGAGGGGGGTGAGTAGGGTGCGGGGGGGTGAGTAGAGTGAGATGGGGTGAGTAGAGTGAGGGGAGGTGAGTTAGGGTGAGTAGCGTGAGGGGGGTCAGTAGAGTGAAAGGGGGTGAGTAGAGTGAGAGGAGGTGAGTTAGGGTGAGTAGGGTGAGAGGGGGTGAGTAGAGTGAGAGGGGGTGAGTAGAGTGAGGGGAGGTGAGTTAGGGTGAGTAGGGTGAGGGGGGTGAGTAGGGTGAGGGAGGTGAGTAGAGTGAAAGGGGGTGAGTAGAGTGAGAAGAGGTGAGTTACGGTGAGTAGGGTGAGAGGGGGTGACTAGAGTGAGAGGGGGTAAGTAGAGTGAGGGGAGGTGAGTTAGGGTGTGTAGGGTGAGGGGCGTGAGTTAGGGTGAATAGGGTGAGGGGGGGTGAGTAGAGTGAGAGGGGGTGAGTAGAGTGAGGGGAGGTGTTTTAGGGTGAATAGGGTGAGGGGGGTGAGTAGAGTGAGAGGGGGTGAGTAGAGTGAGGGGAGGTGAGTTAGGGTTAGTAGGGTGAGGGGGGTGAGTAGGGTGAGGGGGGTGAGTAGGGTGAGGGGGGTGAGTAGGGTAAGGGGGGGTGAGTTAGGGTGAGTAGGGGGGTGAGTAGAGTGAGAGGGGGTGATTAGGGTGCGGGGGATGAGTAAATTGAGGGGGGGTGAGTACGGTGAGGGGGGGTGAGTAGAGTGGGGGGGGGGGTGAGGGGGTGGTGAGTAGTGTGTGAGGTGCGTTAACACCTGCTCGCATAGTGAGGAACCCTCTGTTAAGGGGGAAGGGGGAGGGGGGGGAGGAAGGAGTCCCTTTCTTTGCCCTCGAAATTGTACTCTCGGCGGGAACTTGCGAGTGTGGGAAGGAAAGCTACTTGGATTACGGGGGTGGTGCGAACAAATAACAAGTGGAGTAGTTCATAAGGGAGGACCATAAGCGAAGAGCCAGGGGATGTTCGCCACTAAGGGGCTCACCTCGTTTTTTAATGCTAATGTCTTCTAAGGTGGTACGTTAGGAGCGATGTGACACATCATCAACATCACTTGCTCATGTTTGTAGTATCAACTTATTTATACATCAGAAGGTTATAAGATCTCTAATTATTGTGGAACAAGTTTAGTGGAAACCATATTTCATTTGCCTCTCATTGAAAATACGTAAATTTTGCAACGCTAAATTATTTGATTTTTATAACTCTAAATAGTTCGCTCTCTTTCATGATTTCACGGATTTTAATAATAATATTTACAACGCAAACAATCTTTTTCTTTTGTTGCTTTTCATCCAATTTGAATAATTGATCTAAAATAAACCCTAGCTAATTTGTTTTTCTTTCATAAAAATCCGAATATTTAACATCTTTATTATTATTTGCGGAAATTTACGACCACCTCCTAGTTAATTGCTGTTAACGAATCAATGAAATGTCCTCAGTTGGAATGGCTGAATTACACTATGATGGGAAAAATTAAGGTTTCCCAGGAGCTGTGTCGGAATGAGCGTGGAAGATTTTTTTCAACAAAGTGAGGGGCACCCTGAATAAATTGATTTACGGATCTCCTCGTCGTCTCCTTGAAAGAGTCGGCTCAGATAGTGAGCATTTATTCGTAGCTTAGTAGGTTCGTAGCGTAGTTCGGTCTTTTGTTGGTAAATAAGTTATTTTATATTTTTTGGTAAATATTTACAATTGCAATTGGCGGCAACTTGGTAGTTATTTAAGGGCTAGCAAACTAATAAAGTTTTCAACGCATGTCCAATATATTTTAAACTATTATTGTTGGGAGTCTCAAAGCATTTAATACTCATTCGTCACGTAATCGTAAATTCACAAACATTGATTAAGCTTTGCTCTGTGAATGGAACTAACGTTATTCGAAGACTTTTAACCATGAGGAGCGTTTTCATCAACAAAAGTAAAAAACTTACGCGTTCAGCTCTGTTAGTTCATTAAGTGTTTTCTACATGCCAAGTTTTGATGTAGTCTTGAAATGTAGTCTTTTGGCAGCAAAGATGCCAACCTCTCCCAGATAAAATGAGTGAGGTTGTCTATAGCCCATTTTACTTGACGTGTGTTGCATCCGTAGCGCAAAATCAACTTGACCTCGCGTGCTGGGGATAATTAATGCAGCGATTCCGGCAATTTGGTAGCTGAGTGCTCCATTGCTGCCTTCTTGTGGCTTCATCATCCGGAGGGGCCCTCGTTTGTGATTACTTTGACCGAATCTTGGCACTTAGACCTCCCGATGGGCGCTTATTAGAATTGTAGGGATACATCATGTTACTTGTGCTTCGGTGGTTGGGCGAAAAGCCTTCTGGATGAATACTAATAAATTCCAGAACTTGTCTCATCATTACGCAGCTTGAAATTGCATCGGTAGGAACATCTCATCATTCAAGGAGTTTCCACGAGGAATTATCATACCTGTAAGTACCTGGAGAAAAGTTACCCGAATTTTAGCAACTTAGGCTTTGCAAGCATATTCCATAACATAGTCTTCAACAGTAAGTTTCCTACACCAGGATAACAGCTCCCTCTCCAATTTATTTATTTGCCATCATGATTTTCCCGAAAATTACTAACTATGCCGGAGTTCACCCGGTTAGAATTTGAGTGCTATGATTCTAAGCATGGCCACTTTTAAGAATCCCTTTCTGGAGTAATAGCAGGGATAATGGAACGGTAAATTAATGACGATTTTATCTTGGAATTGATGCAACTCAAGCAAGTGTTCTTGATCATATGAATTAATTGTTTGATTTGGTGTTCAAAATTTCATATAAAGTATTCCCTTGTCCAAATTTTCATTCAGTTACCAAAAATCGGTTTATCTGAAACCTTGCAGCCCATATTTAAAGTGAATTTCGGTCTAAATTACGTAAGGTCACATATCTTGTGTTTCATATTACTTGCTCCTTTTACCCTCATTTTGTTGAGTTTGAACCCAATGAAATGAATAAAATCCCTTTAACACCTAGAGCCTTAGCAAACTTTGACGCGCCATTTACGCTTTGAAGGTTGTCATAAGAATCTCCTAAGTTTCAGGGCTGTAATTAACCTTGTTTTTGGACATTACATAATAAATAGCTACCCATGTGATTCCTTCAAAGTAACAACGAGGAGATTGGAATTAAAAAAGGAATGGTTACACTCACCGTATGAGTGACATTATATCTAAATAATAATGATAATGAATAATTAGTTCACCCACAATGTAATGAGAAAATTGCAAGTACGTCTACATCTACACATCTATATCGACACGATACCCTGCAAGCCACCGCGAGGGTGTGTGGCAGGGGGTGAAGATCACCAAGTATGCACTATTGACATGCAAACAAGCAACTATAACTTCTCAGCTGGCAAAGTACTTGACACCCAAGGGTATTTCGATTTTCGAAGTTGAACGAATTCAATGAAAATTATCTGATAATGAATCATTTGAATTATTTTATTAAAAAAGAGACCAAAAAAAAGTTTTCAAATAGTTAAGCTGAAGGCTGGCAAAGAGTTTAGCAAAGTATGTGGAAAGAAGGAAAGGACGAAAGTCAAAATCCAAACTATCTTTATTTTTTACCCGGCCTATTTTTTATGCCTTCAGCACTGTGTGATTATCAAAAACTGTGATGTAGAATTTAACATCAATTAATTTTTTTATTCTTCATGGATATCAGAACTCTTCTCAAAATAAATAAGTAATGCCCACACCGCTGTTTTACGTATTGGCAAAGCATGTTGCCAGATTACAATGGTGTGGGAATCAGCTCACGGGCATCAAACGAAAATGTGTTCGCAGTTAAACAATTATGTCAGAACTGATTAATGTTTGTCCGTTTAGCAAAGGAGATGCTTGCCGCGATGACGGCAACATTCCGGAAGAGCATTTGACAATTCCATTACACCTTATCTCATTTCATCCCCGTTCCCAATTCCCCATACTTCGTTCCGAATTAGGTATATATATGTATCGCTCAGCCTTCTCTTCGTCTTTCCCTCCCTCTCTAACCGAAATCCTCGCAAGTCCTCTCTCTCCGTCCCAGGGGACACGCAACTCCCGGCCTGCGCGAAGGCATAGCCCCGCTCTTCCCGCCGCTCCCGACACCACTCATATTCGTAAATTCTCTCGGGTTGACAACATCGGATTGTATCTAGATCAATCACGGCCTCCTCTCTCTTGCCCTGCTCCAATCCCTTTTCAGGAATCGCCCTCCCCTCGCCCCCCCCTCCACTCACTTCCCTCACCCCGTTTCCTTAATCTGCGCAAATATCCTTCTCCGTCCCTCCCCACCCACAAAGCGTCGGTGAAAATTGGCTTGTCTCCTGGGCTTTGATTTACCTTCGTTTAATCCAACGGCCGTGTCGAATTCGCATTTCGGCCTCTCTCTCTCTCCCTTTTTATCTTCCCGGGAGGGCATGCAGAAAACGAAAAAAATGGCATGATTGATGTGAATTATGCGTTGTCTCTTTCCTTTTCTCTAAATGCGAAAACAACGTCACACGCTCCTTAGCCGAGGCGAGGGGAATGAGAAAATCTGAGTATCACTTCGGTAAGAATTTTGACTGGCATGGAACCCCGTTTCCTCGCTTCGGGGAATAAGTTTGAGAGGTCATCCCGCGATACAGTGCCCTCGTGAGTGTTTGTTAACCTTCAATTCCTAGTCCCAAATTGAAACACCTTGCCTTTCATATGCCATGACACGTATGAATTACTGAGAGAGAGCATTGAATCATGGCGCCTGTGACTACGACCCAAGTGGGAGCACTGTGTTGGATATTCATCGCGTTTCACCGCCGTGGCACTGTTGATGCGGTCCAGCTGTTAAGCGGCGTTCCCTCAGATATTTAATTTGCTAATTGAGGAGCCTTTAGCGATGCCTTTGCCGCAGTCGGGGAATCACAAAGAGCCAAGGGTAAGAGCTCTCCTCGGGCGGCTCAGATTTCTCGTCTCCTTCCCTCTTGCTTCCCTCTCCCTTGACCACGAACAAAGTAGCGAGTCTTGGAGAAATAACTTAGTCACCCAGATACAAAGTCGGGCCAGCATCGAGCTGCAGGCGTACACTCCACTAATTCCTAGTCGCAGGTGTTATGCCAAATGTAGAGATGATATTTCTCTTTTCCGCGAATCCTTTTAATGGATTCAGAGGTGTTGCGGAAAGGTTATACTGTTTTGAAATTTTTACTGCTCTTAAAAATAAAATTTCAAGCAATTAAAAAAACTGTTAGATGATTAATTTTTCATCCCAGATTTTGGCATAAAATCTGAAGGCGGGTTAACAGTAATAGCATATTGTAGCCTCTTAAAATAATATCTCCCAAAACATTTATTAAAGCTTACAAGCAATTTTACGGCAACCAATGAAACCACAAAATTTTGAATCCAATGATTGTTAACCACATTGTTTTGTTGCTCTGTTGCACTGAATTTTTTTTATTTTAACCCCTTTCGATATTTTAATGAAACAGTTAACGAATAAAATTTACATAATGGGCATTGCAATTTCTCACCATTGCTCTTGAAATGTGACATTTTGAGATTGCAATTTTATCTTTCTTTAATATTCCCACAGATTCCACTGAATACTCTGATCCTGCTACAAGGATATAATGTATTCTATACTATAATCCCATGAATTCCTGGTTCAAATTTACCCACTTTTTCATTTTCCTATAAGATACCTGTTTAAATAAATAAAGTTTTCAGCATGCATGCTTCTTTTATTTTCGTAAATAAAATAAGTACATGTAATCCCAAAAACACTGGGAACAAACCATAGGAAAGGAGGTTCCATACATTTAATTCTTATCATGAAGTACAGTTTTCTGTTCCAAATCACGAAAACACACAAATCACGACGATATGGATATACGTCTGTGGTTTTTTTTAAAACCTTCACCGTTAAGGCTGCACAGCCAAAACAGTTGAAAAGTTGACTCTCACATGTGGAAGATAAGAACTATCGGTGGAGGTGAGAAGGCACTGGTACATCACAGCTCATTCCTGAACCCATTTTGGTAGGCAAGGACATACTGGCTTACTGCTCGCGCCATTCCCAGATGAAGTTGATTTTGCTCTAAGCAAAACTAAGAGTAGCAAGGCAATTTTCGGGAAACATTAAATATTCGCCAAATACGCAGTGGAAAGTACAAAAAAAGTATAAAACGCCCTATGTGAAGTTTAAGTAGGTTAAACGCGAACCAGTCTGAAGGTTTCGAATTGAGTTCTAAGGGAAATAAAATGTATCACTATTACATCGCTATTAAAATAGCTGTACGGAGGAAAGAAATTACAAGTAGGAATGTACGTTCCGCACTATTTTATTACTATTCACCATGGTTTCGATGCATACAATGTCATTATCAAGGTACAGAATATCTTGGTAAGCATCCCTATGTAGTCCAATCCGTGGGGTAGGGGTGGGGTGATAGAAGATAGGAGGGATGACACACGTTTAAAACCGCGCTAGGGTGTTTTAGACACCTATTTCAAGGTCAAATTAAAGGGGGCGGGGAGAGACGGAACACCCATGGGAAGACAATGTTTATGATTCACCGAATAAACAAGTAGAAAGTTATCTACATCTACATAATACCCTGCAAGCCTCCATAAAGGTGTGTGGCAAGGGTGAATGCTCACCAATTATGCACTACATATCATGCATAAAAAAGGATTAGCATTTATATAGGCACTGTTCAAAACTAAACTATTTAAAAAAAGATAAAAATAGCAAAGAATACATGCAAAAACATGCTGTTGGTTGGGTTACCTTCAAGTGCTTATACCAACATGCAGCTACCAATGTTATCCATTGCTACACTCGTACTGGATATATTTACCGTTATTCATATTCCTAGTAGTACGAGGAAAAAAGGACATTTTGAATCTGTCAGTTCGGCAATCAATATCTCTAACTTTGTGATCATGGTCCAGTCTACCATAGTAAGTTGGGATCCGCAAAATATTTTTAACATCATCACTGAAAATATGGTCTTGGAATTCGTTTAAGAGATTAAGTCTGAATTTCAACTTGCTATCTGACAATGATTCCCAATTTAATTCATTTAATAGACTGCTTACGCTAATAAGGTTATCGCACCGTCCCTTTACAAATCTTGCCGATCTTTGCTGCACACATTCGTTATTTAGATCGATTTCGTAGGGATCCCATACACTGGCAGCATATTACAAATGAGGTCTAACAAGGGAAAAGTAGCTGATTTCTCGTACATGATCGTCACATTTACCCAGTACTCTTTTGACGAATCCCAGTTTACGATTCGCTTGACCTATTATTTCACGTATGTGTTTGCCCCAGGAAATCGGCCTTATATTATAGACCTTATAATTTATAGACCTTAATGGACTTAAAAAGGTGAATGCCAGTCAAAACTAAGGTCGCGCGCCAGCTTACTATTTTTATCTGAATTTACAATTTCGCATTGCTCAGGAAAGTCTAATATTTTACCTTTACATTTTGTATGTAGAATATCAGGTTCAAAATCGCTGGTGTGGTTACTTCTCAATAAGTGTTTGGCAAGCATGGAGGACACATGGCCAGTTACAAAGTATTTTTTTATATTCGTACATTCTAGTGGCGACTGTCCTTCAAATCTGGTATTGAACTTCCGTGGGTATTATCTTTTATTTTTTTTGGACAGTTAATCTAAATAGTAGGCCAATCGCTCAGTGGCGAAGCTATCTTTTAAAAAAAAGGACAAACCATTACGTTTGGATAAGCTATCATTTTTAGGAAAATTAACGTACAGAATCAAGAAGGTCATGCATATGAATAATTTAAAATTTTCCTTTTTTAATCCCGTAATTATAGGTGAACAAATATTTAACGCCAAAGATAGTTTTAATAAACTTGACAAAAGTGGGGTACGCGCTTTAAAATGTACTTCATTAAATGCTATGTATTGGCCAAACTATAAGGTCAGTTCGTTGAAGCTCATCTCTGGCATCGGCCTCCATTTCAAAATATTCCCCTGACGGGGCGGTATTTATGTCTTGACCTCGTGACTCGCCAAGTAGTTGTTGGCGAAAGGCTCTACCACAGCTGAGAATGATACAAATAGTCGAAAAGGGAGTATGTTCTATTTCAAGGAGAAAAATTTCAGCTTCACCTTTTCGAGAGGCAGAAAACTAAAATTTTGCCATTGAATATGCAGCAATTTAAGTTTCATCCCTACTTATCTATAGGGACGTAAATATTGACTACGTCCAAAATAGGAGGTAATTTTTCAGTACAATTAGTTAAGTACAACAGTTCAGTGCAACAATTTTTTGTTCCTTATATCCCGGTGCCAGTGATAGATGGCGGAGAGATAAGCAATTGCTACAATGCATGTAGTAACTATTACCGTCAAGGTCGGGCCGCTAATCTTCTTACGGATTTTCATCGGCGGCTGTGTGGGGGGAAAAGATGGAAGGAATCTGCTCCGCTTTCTCTTTCACATGACCTCTCCCCTAGGTCTTGCGAAGGATATTTCCGAAGACAATAATTTATAACACCATTCATCATCACCATCGGTCAACAATCCTAAGATTGGTTTGACGCAGCCCTCCACTCGATTCTTCTAATGGCCAACCTCTTCATATTGACGTAGCTCCTCTCTTTTATATCATTCACAACTTGCTCCATGTATCTCATACGAGGCCTGCCTTTTCCATTCTTCCCGTTCACTTTCCCCTCGACGATTGTCTTCATCAGGCCATCGTGTCCCATTAAGTTGTCCCGTCTTCTTTTTAATGTTTTCAGTAGACATCTCTTCTCTCCCACTCTTCTTAACACTTTCGTTTGTCACTCGATCGATCCATTTTATCTTCATCATTCTTCGGTAGCACACCATTTCAAATCCTTCCAGCCTGGACTTCTCTGCTGCTGTTATTGTCCATGCTTAGCTGCCATATAGTAGAATGTTCCAGATGTATGTTCTAATGAAATGCTCCCTCACTTCCACGCTTGTATTTGCAGCTGTAAGCAGAATCTTCTTCTGGTAAAATGCCCTTTGTGCTTGGGCAATTCTACTGGCATTTTCTCTTTTACTTCGTCCATCGCTGGTTACCCGGCTTCCCAGGTAGCAGAACTCTTCAACCTCTTCGATTTTTTGTTTTCCTAGTTTAACCGTAGTTTTCTTTTTATTGATCTTCAAATGATATCTGGTCATTGTTCTTTCCATATTTCCTAGTGTTTTCTTTAAATCTCCTTCTGTTTCTGCCATGACTGCTATGTCATCGGCGAATCGTAGCATGCTGATTTTCTCCCCGTGGATATTCACTCCCGGAGACTTTGACTACTTGGATGGCTTTCTCGATGTAAACATTGAACAATATGGGAGACAGTGCACATCCTTGCCTCGCCTCTTTCTTTATGCTTGCTTCAGTACTGCATAACACCATTATGATACTTAAAGTCATTCACTTCTGTTTGTTGCTCCATAATTGTTTTTCGTTTTATTTTTTTTGTCAAAACATTTCCTGGGAAAATTACGTATTTTCATAACTTAAGTCGTGAGTGAAGTCAACTTCTGGAGTGTCAACGTATCCTGGCTGGTATGATTTTGTTAGTAGGCTAGCCTATGGATGTCAGCGAAGTGTGAGGATAGCATTATACATTTATTATGCAATTGGGTAAAATGAAAATGAGCCGAACCTTGCCGTACTCACTATCTGAGGATTCCATTTGTCTTTGTCTTTGCACTGACATCTACATCTACATAACACGCTGCAAGCACCATAAAGGTGTGTTGCAGGGGGTGAATTCTCACATAACATGCACTACATATCATGCATAAAAAAGGAGTAGTATTTATATTAAAGTCTAGACTGCAATATTTAAAAAGATAAAAATAGCAAACTACGCAAGCAAAAACGTGATGTTAGTTGGGTTACCTTCAAGTCCTTACACCAACATACAACTACCTATGCTATCGATTGCTGCACTCGTATTGGGTATATTTACCGTTATTCGTATCTCTGATTGCCCGAGGAAAAAAGAACATTTTGAATCTGTCAGTTCGGCAATCAATTTCTCTAGTTTTGCCATTATGGTCCAGTGTACCATAGTAAGTTGGGGTCCGCAAAATATTTATAACGTCATCACTGAAAATATTATCTTGGAATTTGTTTAAGAGATTAAGTCTAAATTTCAACCTGCGATCTGAAAATGATTCCCAATTAAATTCATTTAATAGACTGGTTACGCTAATAAGGTTATCGCACCGTCCCTTTACAAATCTTGCCGATCTTCGCTGCACACGTTCAAGTTCGTTATTTAGACCGATTTCGTAGGGATCCCATACACTGGCAGCATATTTCAAATGTGGTCTAACAAGGGAAAAGTAGCTGACTTCTCGTACGTGATCGTCACATGACGTCGTTCCTGCGTTCACTCCATCACGAGTTGAGGAATCGTGTAGTGGAGGGTGGATTCGGCGTCCCCTCCGTCTCCTGCCTCTTGGCTTCTTCTGGCATGAGCACCCTCCTCGCCAGATGGAAAAGAGCCTGCTGCGCAGCGCGCAGGCTGAGGACAACGCTGCGCACTTGTTTGTCGCACTTTACGAAAAATGTCGGGCCTGGAAAAACCAAGTGGGAAGCACTGATACACCGATGCGATGCAATCGCGTATTTTCAGGAGGCTGGAAGGGATGCGTGGTAGGGCGCGCAACGGGAATATTTTCGTGAAATCTCCCTCTTGTTTCGTGTGCTGCGTAGATATGCTCTCAGAAAAGGAGTGGGATTGTGGAGTTATGTGTGTTGGGAAAGGGGGAGGGGGTAAGAGGGTCTGGGAGTCGGGGTTTAGGGCCGCCGTCTGGCGGCATTACTCCGAACGAGAATTTCACGCCACGCCGGAGTTGGGGACGTGATGAGAGAAGAAAGAAATGCGAGGAGAGGGGACGCGAGCGGAAGAACAAGAAGAAGTAGTGGAAGAAGAGGAAGACAGGGGGGACGGAGGGTTGTGTCCGGGGGATGGGAGGGCGTTGTGTTCGCACGCGCGTCCAAGGATCATGGGGAGGCCCTCGAGCAAGCACCAGAGGCGCGGAAAACCACGCGCCGCTCAACGTGCGCTGCATCGCGACATTTCACGCCAACTCCCGCCGAGATTTGGCCGTAATAATCACTGGGGAGCCACAGCGAAATTTGTTCTTAACGCGGCTTATTCACTTCATCCTCACACTTTCCCTTTCGTCCAACAATGTTGCCTTTTCTGTTGAATCGCCTTCAATGCGTATCCTGAATATTCCTCACGTTCTAGAGCTTGTAACATGTCGTTTACAAGCCATGTTTAACTCATTAGTAAACTTTATGCATGACATTCACGGGGTCCGCCACCTTTGTTTTTGATCATTATTTTTCTACAGAGACATAGGAATATATGGCGCCTGCCAATGGGTGATAATGATAATTAGCGCGGTGGTCAAGACAGTAGCGTATAACAAACTCAACTATGAATTGTAACAAATTTTGATTGTTAGCTGTCGCGGTTAGGAACACGAGTTAATTAATTTTTGGCCGAACTTTAACAATGGGCGGAGTTCGCTTTATAAAGGGGACAGTAGAGAGTAGACAGTAGACAGTATTAACAATCGATCCATTTGGAGGTGAATCCACGTCGGGAAAGTCGGAATTTAACAATCGGTCCTTGTGGAGGTGAATCCACGTCGCGGTGTTCTGCAAAGGAGAGGATTCCGGTATAGCAGCCAAATAGGACGCAAGGAGCTGGTCTTCAATCATCTGGGATGAGAAATCTCGGGGTTGCAGACGAAGGCAGCTATTTCGACTTCAAGGAGACAGACGAGGAATCATCAGAGAACCTGCGCGTAATTAAGTGGTCCACTTCTCACTAAAAACCTGTATGTATTAATTTTAAGAGGGTTATTTATTTGTATACGAGTTTCAGTGATCAGTAAAGTGGCTCTGAAAGAGATATAGCGTTCTATGGCTTGTCTGTTTTTAAACAAGAGCCTGAAGAAGGAAGAAAGTGATTGTTTCTTTGTATTTTAAGAAGAGTATTATTGTGTTTTGATTTGTTTTGTGTGAGTGACATCAGAAAGAAGGTGACTTATTTTGAAAAGTGTAATATCTGGAGCGTATTTAATTGAGCTATCTGGGGATTAAACAAGTTTGATAAATTGAAAGGTTTCTAGTTTCTATAACAGCAACCGGCGGTAAAAACTTAGAATGAAATAAAATTGGATATTACAAGCTTTTATTTGTTTAGGTACCATATTTCTACAATCATTAGCTGATTGTGTAATCATAAGGCTGAGTTTCTGTTCACTAACTTCATATTTCCTTCATCTGTCCTCCCAAGGGACTTATCCCTGAGCTTTCTCTCCAACGCTAGCCTTTTACTTCGTATGGCACTATGCATACTGGATAGGATGAATGCTTATCTGTTGCATGAATATTCTTGCTTGCTCTGGATGAATATATCCTGCATCAAATACCCTTTGAAATAGCCCACAAAAATTCTGATTTCCGCTTTTCTCTAGACTCTTTAGCATTTATGGGATTCTACTCATGCATAGAGTGGAGAAGCTGCGACTCCACTTGCTTACTTGGAAGTAAAGAAGCAAATTATCAAAACGCATATCTGGAGCATGTTTCTTTGCGGCAGTGAGGCATGGACGATGAGAGCAGCGGAGAAGAAAAGGGTGGAAGCCTTCGAAATATGGGGCTATTGAAGAATGATGAAGATTAAATGGATCGACCAAGCAAGTAACGAGGAATAAGAAGAGTGGGAGAAAAGAGAAGTCTTCTGAATACCCTAAGAAGAAGATGGGACAACTTGATCGGCCACATCATGAGACATGATGGCCTGATGAAGACAATCGTCGAGGGACTAGTGGAAGGGGAGAATGGTAAAGGAAGGCAAAATGGATAAGGAAGGCAGGAAGATAAAATGGATAGACCGAATGACAAATGAAGAAGTCTTAAGAAGTGTTGGAGAAAGGAGAGGTCTGCTGAAAACTGTAAAAAGAAGCCGGGGCAACTTAATCGGCCACATCTTAAGACACGATGGCCTGATGAAGACAATCGTCGAAGGAAAAGTGAACGGGAAGAATGGAAAAGGCAGGCTTCGTATGAGTTACATAGAACAGGTCGTAAAGGACGTGAAAGAGAGGAACTAAGTTGGTATGAAGAGGCATGCCGATAGAAGAATCGAGTGGAGAGCTGCGTCTAACCAATCCTAGGATTGCTGACCCTTGATGATGACTCATACACACTGCTTATTAAACTTAGATTAAACTTAGATTTCTCTTAGCGCTTCCTGTACCTCTCAATCTAATGCTTCTGGGCATCTTATCTGGGTATTATTTTCTACATCCCTTCATCATATATTTACATTACCTTTCACCTTCTTTCAACGCTATTTTCCTTACCTTTTTCACATAGGCTGACTCAATTTTCAGTATCCTGTTGGTCCTCCTGCTGAATTCCTGCAGATCTTGTCACTATTCCCTTGCAAGAATTTTCAAGTATTACCATGTAGTGACTGCCACCCAGACTCACTGCTGAAAAGGGCTCGACACCAGTGAGTTTGGATTCTGTCCTGCTGATTCGTCACTCTGCTGTTTTACTCCATTGTGTCTCATGGGACTAACTACTGTGGTGGTTTCCCATTGCTTCATTCGACAGTGTTATCACCCTGGCATGCAACCCCACTGGGATCAGTCGACTTCTAGTAGCCGCCTTACCAGCAACTAAGTTACATTACATCTGAATGGGGTCGTTTACCATATTTTTTATTGCCAAATCTGACAGTTTGTAATATAAAAAGACCCGTATTTTTCCTTTTTTTGATCCGTCAATTATTTATCGAATTATAAGCGGCGAAAAACTGATGTTTTTAGCCCTTTCGGAAAAGTGGGCGTAGTGAAACCACTGACGTATAACAACTTCGTCCAATCACAACTGAGCCCGCGAAGCTTCTTTGCCTTTACGCAATGGGGGGTGGGGTGGGGTGGGGGGGGGGGGACAGAGCTGACTCTGCCAATGGGAGTGATTGCCACAGGATCTGTGCGATCTGACCTTCCGAGAATCCCCCTCCACTCCCTTCCCTTCCCATAAGAGCAGTCAAGGACGGGAGGATAATGATGTTATCACAGCAGCTTGTTCGGTGGGCGTCACCTTTTCCTTATTTTAATTTTTGATTAATGAGTGAATGATTGTGGTCAGAAGATTAATTTTTTCACTAAAATCCTTTTTTTGTTTCCATCTAACGATTTCGAGTACAATTTTTGCGATTTCGGTTCCGAGTAAACGCCCCCATTACTGCCCTTTCGGCCTATGACAACTACCTAAAACCTATATAGCAAAGATGTGCGAATACTAGCCGCAAATACTTGAAAGTATTCGACACTCGAATAATTATTCTAACAGAAAAAGTTCGAATACCTCGAATATCGCGCCATACGCCATTGAGTGCCCATACAGCGCCATGTTTGGCGTGTTAATGAACTACTGTCCGCGCCAAAATCTTGCAGACTCGAGTTTAAACCTAAATAACTCCGAAACCGTTCATCGCATTTTCACGTCATATACATAGTAATTTAGATAATTTTATTGTGGGCGCCAGCCCACAGCAGGAGACGGCGCCGGCAACGCTGCGCTTTTTCTACGCTGCGTTTTTTCGGGAAACATAAAATTCGATATGAAATAAGGTGCTAACTTCAGCCAAAGGATGATATCTGATTCGCTCCGGAAATTTAAAGAGGAAGATGACGGTTTTAGTCTCGTGGCGCCATGATGCATAGTTGCCGAGAAAATTGCGGTTTTAAATGGAATAGCATACCAATAAATACTGAAGTTAAAACCTTGAAACTTCGCAGACGTAATAATAAAGATATAATTCACCTTGTATTAAAAATTTGTTTTAGTCAAACGCTTTGCTTGGAAGCTTTTAGACGTCAAAGTGATGCATGTAGCGCTAAAAAAAATGGGCCCTTTTTGCTCCAACGTAAGAAACAGGTCCAAAATACGTTTTTAAAAATTATTCTAACAATATAGTCAGTCAACAACAAAATTATCTAAATTACTATGTAAATAACGTGAAAATCCAATGAACGGTTTCGGAGTTATTTAGGTTTCAACTTGAGTCTAAAAGATTTTGGCGCGGGCAGTATTTCATATGCGCAGAGAGAGGACGAAGGAATTAGACAAGTCTGTTGATGAGTGTCGCCGCGCAATTTACGATAGAAAGACCACCGTTTCAAATAATGGAATTCCGACGCAACTATTACCTTTTCCTCGTAAATAACGCGCCGAAATCTATCACTGTTGTTCATCATTCTAAATCGAAGAATGTTCGTAAACATCGCGAACGGTTGACGTTCGGTATGGACTTCGCCATTACTCTCCTACATATTCCTCAATAATTTATAAGGGGTAACTCAATGTGTATATTACTCCAAATTTTACTTTCGCAGATAGCGAATGCACTTTACGTATTAGCTGCTTAGAACTCAGGCCTCTACTGTGCTACCTTACTATGAGCTACTTTTGTTCGGCGCATGGTCGAGAATACGTTGAGATCCCTAAGTTTGAGAAGCTCTATCTTCCAAGAGAGGACATTTATTTTGATGCATTGAAATGTACCTATCTTATGGAATGTTCATTTTTACATGCACTAATGTAAATAAACGTTTTTTTATACCTTTAAATAAAATTTTATATTATGTTATTTGGGATAATAGGTTTGTCGAAACTTAAAATCCAAAGACCAAGAGTTGCATCCTTGTTATTCTGTTACCTGACGTCATATTAAATTTAAACTAAGTTAAGCAAACAATGTTTGTAATAGTTTGAAATAACCAATTATTTATTTCAAAGTTTAAAATGGTTGTTTGAAGAACCCAACTACGAAGCTGGTGACGTTACTGAAATTTAAGTGGGACCGTTGCGGTTATTATGTCGTCAACAGGAAGAGTATATACATACAAGAGTATATATATGAAAGTAGAGAAATAATAATCACCAGCATTACCTGGCTGCTATTAAAATTGGTTTTCTCTTTCGAAAGAGATCTTGAGCTTCTCAAACTTGGGTTCCCAAACGTATTTCACCGTCAGTAGGATGATGGATTTGAGATTGTATGGATATTTGAAGACGGTGCAAGCACCTGATAATGTAGCCCCCGGATAGTTAGCAATAGGAACGTGGAAGCTGGAATTGATATAAAAAACCGCAGTCTGGAAATATGATGAGGTTACTATTGATGTTACTTGTTTACTGCTACTTCTCTATTTCTGCGTTTCACAATGCGTGGGCGTCCGGTAGTCACGTGGATGACATGGGTTGGGGTAACATGCGTGCCGGAGACGCCATTATACTATAACTGCCCCCGATCGAGAAGATAAAATCCGGCCGATTATGGCTGCAATGTTTTTTCTAAGGTTATGCCGCTCCCGCAACAAAGGAACTCGCCACAGCTGAGATTCGAGCCCCGGCCAACGAACAAACCAGATCCTCTTAAAAGGATAATTTTAGAACTTTGGATTCGGAATGGTAAAGCAAGAGGTGTTCAGACTGAAGGAAGAAAATCTATCTGGAACAATTGCAACCTTCTCCGAGATAATTGTTTTGGAGAAATGGAATGAAACCGTATGAAAGTTTCGTAAGACGTAACTAAGGATTATTATTTTTCTGGATTGAAAAAAATGGCCTAATATGCATATCATTATGCACCATTTTAGCATATAATAAGACTTCCTCTGCATGATTACTTATTTTACTTGTTTACTGCTACTTCTCTATTTCTGCGTTTCACACCTTCGTCCTTCTATAGGGCTTCTCTCCCACTTTTTATGGTTTTCCAGGGCTCTTTGTCAATTGCACCACTTTAAATGCTTGGTCTAAAGAGCATTCTTCGGAATTGTTAACCTTTCTCATTAGGTCACCCTTGGTGGAGATTTTTCGGCCAAATTGATGATAAAATGCAATCTCATCCACAAAGCATAAAAATATTTTGTATGAGTGAAAATATCATCGTAAATTATGGTTTAAGTTAACTCACCTGTCCAAAAGTTAGACACGTGCGTGAGTCAGTATGAAGTCACGTGCATTCCACCTGTAGAATTTCGTACGTATTTATTAAACCTGGATATGCTTTTGATTGTTTTATTCATAATCGTGACTTCCTTATTGGAGTGTTCAATTACACGAATTCGGGGCCTTACCTTCTCATAAATGAAAGAATTTGCATGAATAAAAGAGGATTATGCTGATTTGACATTAAATTAGAAGCGGGTGCTAGTAATTCAAGAATTGCGACATAGCCTCAAATACCTTAGCGGGGTCACCCTTAGCTGAAAATGCACAGTAGCTGAATTTCCAGGAGGAAAAAATCCACCTTGACCGGGATATGAACCCGGACCCGCTGATTTCCGGCCAGTTACCACTACTACAACAGTTCAACCTCGGTAGCTTTTGCTCCTGATTGGAATACTACTACTATACTACTATATAATAATACTACTATACTACCAATACTACTATAAGCAATATGGGTTCCGACTGAAAATATTAATATTGGCTAAAATGTATAAAACATTTTAGATTTTCGAGCCTATTAAATAAATCAGAGCAAGACCTCATGTTAGCACACTTCCACACGTAGGTTTTTTATAAAACGCTGAAAAAATTGAGATTCCAAAAGATAGTACCAACTAGCTGATATTGAAATCTACCATATGGTATCTATATTTTACTCTTCACCATTCGGTGATAAATAATAAGGACTTACCCTGAAGTGATGTGATGAATGGGATGGAAATGCAAGGGGTAATCTGCATCAAGCAAGAGCTAGGGTAAATCGTTTGCCCTGACTTAAAAGGATTCAGGCTAATTTCTCAAGTGGATTTGCGCGCTGAAATAGCAACGTATCCATCCATGCTACTGGAGCTCTCAAAGCAGGAGTCGAGGAAAATGCTTTCTGCCTCTTCACCGAAATTTGCATTTTGGCGCAGTTTTGCATCTGAAGGGGAGCATATGAGAGACCTGAAAATCATCTTTCGCGGTGGAAGAAGCTAATCGAGTGGAAACTTTTCTAAAATTAGGAAGTGAAAGCTTCTTGTGGCAAGAACATTTTCATGGGTGGCAGAATATTAAAGAGATAGTTAACACAGCCGCGATTCATAGATTTTGAAAGAAGAGAACGGATTAAGGTTTGAGGGAGAATTATTGGGTGCCGATGTGTGGCTGACTAAGAGAATGATCCGGGATAAGTTGCTTTGAAAATGGACCAAGGAGGCTGGTTTGATGCAGAGAAAGTGGACCTGTGTGGATCACGCGTGCCTTCCGAAAATGGGAATGAATGCTGACATTTATTCTATTCAAGAAGTCGAAAACAAAATGGCAGTGATGCAAATCAAATACTGAATTCTGAAATGACAGCGTTATTGTATAAAGCCTGTATCAAGCGATCATTTTGTACGTCCCTTTTCAGGGATCGCTCAAATGACAGCTTAAAAATGATTGTCTGACTTGATCACTTCACGGATAGCGGCATTGATAGGGATCGCTATCCCTTTTTTCGTCATTTGAGCACGTCCTTTTTTCCGTCCCTCGGGCCTTAGGTGCTTCCGTCAATTAGCCAATAGGAGCGCACGCTCGGAAAGAGCGGAGTAGTTTACCGTATTAAAAGATAACATCTCGCGAACAGGAATGTTTTCCTCCATAAATTTTAGCAAATAGGATTAATGCCATACCTATGTATTCCTTGGGACTGGAACACCATTCCAATATTCACAGATATCAAGGTAATGTTTATTTACGTTTTGTTGATAAAATTAGAGAGATAGACTGTCGTACCGATAGATTCAAAATGCATTTTTCCCCCGTACTATAAGAGAACGGAATAGGCAGCATAGCAAAGGGATAGGTAGGGGAAATATTTCAGAGTAGACTGTAGTGCATGATGCCAGTGTTAATACCTTAAATACTATAGATACTAACAATCTAGGTGCACGAGACCCTATAGTTGCTTGTTTGGATGACGGTAGTGCATGCTTGGAGAACTTCACCCCCTGTCACACACCCTCGCGGTAGCTTGCAGGGTATCGTGTAGATGTAGATGTTGTTATTGACGACAAAATAAATACACAAAAGTTATGGACTTTTGAGAACTAAGAGAAGGGACGGTAAAAATGACCGTGTGAGCAGCGAAATGATAGCTTGAGATATCATTTTTGCGGTCACTGAAAGACCAATTGCTTGAGGGAAAGTTACGCAAGATTAAAATAATTTCTGATTCCTCTTTATTACAACAGATTATTTTGTAAAAATAAAATTACTTGGTTAATTCCACAATTTATTTGGATAGACTCTACCGATTTCAACCTTTACAGGTCATCATCAGACTCCTGAGTAGAGTCTATCCAAATAAATTGTGGAGTTAGCCAAGTATTTTTTAATTGTTTCTAATTTCCACCAAGTAAACTTGCCGACCATCGATTTTATTTGATTATTTTATTTGCATTGCCAAATATTACACGGCATTTAAATTACTTTTTCCAAACCATAGCTTACTAAGGCTATGATCTTAAATTATTTCTTCCTCCACACCATAATATTATGTATCAACAGTCTCTATCTCAGACTTATGTGATTATGATTTATGCTACTTTAGCAATGTTAATTCCTTTTCTTTCCTTATTCAATTGATAATTCCTATCCTCATAATACTAAAATGACTGAATCGATCAGTTATTTTGAAATTCTCGCTCATCTTGTCATCAGAAACTCCGATTGTAATATACTTTCAATGTTATGTTCGGTCGTAATTAGTTCAGTTTAGCTATACAGTTCATTTGTGACGAGCGATCAATTTTCGTGACTTCAGTTAACCACGCCGGCGATTGAAACTTCGAAATATTACATCTACATCTACATAATACCCTGCAAGCCACCTGAAAGGTGTGTGGCAGGGGGTGAGATCTCACAAAACATGTACTACATATCATGCATTTACAAGGATTAGTATTAATATATTAGTCTAGACTACAATATTTAAAAAGATAAAATAGCTAAGCAAACATGCAAAAACGTGCTGTTAGTTGGGTTACCTTCAAGTCCTTACACCAATGCAACATGCAACTACCTATGCTATCCATTGCTACACTCGTATTGGATATATTTACCGTTATTCATATCCCTAATTGTACGAGGAAAAAAGGGCATTTTGAATCTGTCAGTTCGGAAATCAGTTTCTTTAATTCTGTAATTATGGTCCAGTCTACCATAGTAAGTTGGGCTTCGCAAAATATTTATGACGTCATCACTGAAAATATTATCTTGGAATTTGTTTAAGAGATTAAGTCTGAATTTCAACCTGCGATCTGACAATGATTCCCAATTTAATTCATTTAATAGACTGGTTACGCTAATAAGGTTATCGTACCGTCCCTTTACAAATCTTGCCGATCTTCGCTGCACACGTTCAAGTTCGTAATTTTGACCGATTTCGTAGGGATCCCATGCTGGCAGCATATTCCAAATGAAGTCTAACAAGGGAAAAGTAGCTGATTTCTCGTACATGTTCGTCACATTTACCCAACACCCAATACAACACTACTATTACTTGCTAAGTGCATGAAAGTGACGAGAAGAGGCTGCGCCAGCTCCACTGGGTCAGGCGCAGGAGTCGGCACCCTTGTTAAGGGTAACCGCGTCTGGCAGCCCAGAGCCCGTCGGGGAGGAACATTAGGGTGTTCAAGGAGGAGGAGGGGGTGGGGCTATCGTAGATTGGCTCCTAGGAGAGGGGCGGGGGGGGGGGGTGGGCGTGTTGTGAGGGTTGCCAGTTTCACCCCCCGGAGCATCCTCAAAGCGTCTTTGCGCCGCCACCCTCCCCTTGACGGCGACACGAGGCGTCGTCCGGGGACAGCGCGGCGAGCGTCCGTCTTGTTTGGAGGGTGAGTCATGCGGCTGGGTGAGTTCCGAGGGCACCTTTGGATGGGTGGGGAGGGAAAGGTCGTCTCTCTTCTGCGGCCATTTCTGTGCCACGGTTGTGCCGTGCTGACGGCACCGGGTGAGACACTTTGACTCCGGGCGGACTCTGCGCCCGCTTAAGCATCCCCTTCGGAAATTGAGGCGTCGTTATCCAGAGCAAGGTGCGGCGTGGCTAGTGGGGATGCCATTATGGACGACGAAGCATGTTGAATATTTGGGCTTGTGAGTCAGAGATTCGATTCTGTGGTCGCTAGTTTGCTGCTCTCATTGCGTAACATCAAAAACTCCATCGCGCTATGGCTAGGCACATCTAGATCTATCTACATCCACATAATACCCTGCAAGCCACCATAAAGGTGTGTGGCAGGGGTTGAATTCTCACCAAACATGCACTTCATATCATGCATAAAAAAAGGATTAGTATTTATATACCGTTCAAAACTTCACTATTTAAAAAAAAGATAAAAATGGCCCAGCAAACATGCAAAACATGCTGTTAGTTGTGTAGCTTCAAGTGCTTATACATGCAGCTACTCGTATTGGATATATTTACCGTTATTCATATCCCTAATTGTACGAGGAAAAAATGACATTTTGTATCTGTCAGTTCGGCAATCAATTTCTCTAATTTTGTGATTATGGTCCAGTCCACCATAGTAAGTTGGGGTTCGCAAAATATTTTTAACATCATCACTGAAAATAAAATCACGAGATGAAATTCAAGAGAATGTGTGCAGGTCTGAAGAAGCCAGCTAGAATGCACGTGAAAGAGTTATTGAGGGTCATTGATCAACGCGGAAGAAAACTCGAAAAACTGTCACTATACCTTAAAATATTTAGAAAAGGAAATAAAGTTTTAGGCTTATGATACCTATATTCTTACAGGAGACTTTTTATATAATAATATAAGTGCATTTGATTTTGACACTTTCTTGCTTGTTTTACCAATTACTTTGCTTTTTGTATAGGTTAGTGCAGTGTCTATTCCAAATGCTTATAGTCGGACATTTAACACTGTATGGATCGTGGAGCTACCTCGGGCTTAAGGGTGAATTTAGTTGACTAATCCTACTGGCCCTGTTAATATCACTCTTTCTGTGACCATTATCCAGTAAACTCTTTCTCAATGTTCTTAGTTCATTGGATCGGTGCTCGTCATCTCCTAAAATAAGAGACCGGTGGACCATAGTCTGAAGCTCGCCGTTTATTTGTCCCGGGTGATGGTGCGAGCTGGTGTGGAGGTACGTATTGGTGTTTGTGGCTTTTTGGTGAACCGTATGTCCCAAGGATCCGTAATCCTTCCTCATAATGTGCACATCCAAGAAACCAAGCCTCCTATTCACTTCGACCTCTTTCGTGAATTTTATGTTGTCGAGTCTCTGGTTTAGGTGATCGAAGAACTGTTCTAATTTCTCCCTGCCGTGAGTCCAAACCGCTAACGTGTCATCCACGTAGCGTAACCAGATCGAAGGTTTGTGAGTAACGGTGTTTAAGACTGTGGTCTCAAAGCATTCAACGTATAGATTGGCTATTCACCTTGGCTATAGTTCGCCTATTTCACTTGGAATAGCCAATCTATGCATGGAACGCTTTCCTGCCGTACATCCGAGGGGTGACGGACCGGATTATTGTCAACATTATTATATATTTATATGTTGACAATGCAACTAATATCACCGGATTATTGTCAGCCTAACTGAATCTAATTGGACCAACACATTGTTTGAAAACCACAACCGAAGAAGATACACCTGAAAAATGCCAGGAGACAAGAAGATTTCAAGTAGATTACATTTTAGTGAAGCAGAGATTTAGAAACCAGGTGAAGGACTCAAAAGCTGCCGTAGGGTTGACATCGACAGTGAGCATTTTTAGTGATGATGAAATGCCTCCTAAAGTTCTAGAAATTGAAATAATAGAATACGGCAAGTAGATAAACTGAAGGAGACTCAACATCAGCTGGCATTTCAGAAAGCAGTAGGAAAAATATAGGAGAAGACCTGAGTGAGAAACCAGTAGAAGAGCGTTGGGAAAACATCAAATGTGGACTATAGGAAGCCGCAAAAGAAGTTCTTGGAAGAAGAAACGTTGTTAAGAAGAAGACAAGGGTCACGGAAGAAGTCTTAGTGCTGATTGAAGAAAGAAGAAAGTACAAGAATGCAAAAACTGAAGAAGGGCAGCTTTGCTACAAAAGAATAAGGAATGAAATAAGTCGCAAAGCCAGGAAAGGAAGATAAATGTGGATGAACAATCTATGCAAAGATGTACATAACAACCTTTCCCATGGAAAGGCGGAAGCTGCCTATAGGATAGTGAGGAACCACTTCAAGGAACGGAGAGCAAGATGCAATGCCATAAGAGACTAAAATGGAGAACTTTTGATTGAAAATGAAGACAAAGTGAAGAGCTGAAAAGAACATCAGGAGGAGTTATACCACGGAAACAATCTCATCCTGAAAGTGATTGAAGAGGCGAAGTCGAAAATGATGATGGGGGAGCTTCAATATTAAGATCGGAATTCGACGCAGCATAAGGAACCTTTGGATGAATAAAGCCTCTGGAATTAATGATATCCCAGCAGAATTAATAAAAAAAAGCAGGAGAGAAGACAAAACCATCTGCGACATGTATTCAACAGTAGAAATACAAAGGGACTTCGAGAAAAACATCAGAATTCCTATTCCCAAAAAGACGAGAGCGGAGATAGGGAAAAGTTTAGGACTATAATCCTGACAACATCTGCATCGAAGATATTGACAAGGATAATCCACAAAAAAATGGAACGAAAAGCGGAGGAGTTCCTGGATGAAGATCAATTCGGATTCAGGAAAAGTAAGGGTACAAGAAAGGCAATATTGGCCCTTAACTGCTAATAGAGAAGAGAATGGAAAAGAAAAATTCGAGCTTTACTGCATTTTTGGATTTAGAAAAGGATTTTGACAACGTTGATTGAAATGTATTGCTTGGAATTCTGAGAGAAATACGAGTGTCGTACATTGACCGAAGAATTATCTGTATAAAAACCAATTAGCTGCGATAAAATCTGGAGCCAGCTCTGAAGAAGCAAGGAAAAGGAAAGGAGTGAGACAAGGCTGTGCACTGTCTCCCGTAATTTTTAATGTTTACATCGTGATAGCCATAAATAAAATCAACGAAAAGCGTTTTGGAGTGAACATCCACGGAGAAACAATCAGAATGCTGCGATTCGCTGATGACAGCTCTCATAGCAGAGACAGAGAAGGATCTGAAAAAAATGGAAAGAAAATTTAAGTAATTTTGTACATTTTTTGCGACGCTGTTAAAGTTACTTCCACTGTAGCACAAGGCCACACCATCGGCAAAAGCGGTAACTGATCCTTGAAATTCATAATTGCATAAATCATTTATGTAAATAAGGAATAGAATAGGCCCAAGCACTGAGCCTTGGGGTACCCCTGTCTCCACCAATTTAAAATTGCTGGAGGTCTTACCTACCCGTACGCACCGAGATCTTTCTGTTAAGTAACTTTTGAACCAAGCTAACTGGCACCCTCTAACTCCGGCATCACTTAGCTTTGACAATAGTGTTGCATGGTCTAGGGTATCAAAAGCTTTTCTTATGTCTATGAATAGACCCCCAGTGTGATTATTTAAATTGATTTCATTGTATATATTAATATTGGGACATCCGTGCAGAAATTAGTCGACCGTGGTCGACTAATTTCTGCACGATTCACACGGAGTCATCTATACCACTATGGAAAGGACAACGGCCAGACATCAGCCGAAGATCAATAAAAAGAAGAGTAAGTAAGATATTGGTGTGCAGCAAGACAAGAGGCCAAAACCAACGTTAGGCTAGGAAAACAAAAACTGGAAGAGGGGAAAGGTTCTATTACCTGGGAAGCAGAGTAACCAACGATGGACGAAGCAAGAAAGAAATAGTGAGTAGAATAGCCCAGGCAAAGAGGGAATTCTACCAAAAGAAGAATCTACTTACAGCTGAAAATATAATGGTAGAAGTAAGGAAGCAATTCATTAGAACGTATGCCTGGATCATGTTTCTTTACGGCAGTGAGGCATGGACGCTGACAGCAGCGGAGAAGAAAAGGGTAGAAGCATTCGAATATGGTACCAAAGAATGATGAAGATAAAATGGATCGACCGAGTGACAAATGAAGAAATCTTAAGAAGAGTGGGAGAAAATAAAATTTTGCTGAAAACTATAAAAAGAAGACTGGACAACCTAATCGGCCATATCTTAAGACACGATGGCCTGATGAAGAAAATCGTCGAGGGAAGAGTGAACGGGAAGAATGGAAAAGACAGGCCTCGTATGAGTTATATAGAACAGGTCGTAAAGGACGTGAAAGAGAGGAGTTACATTAATATGAAGAGGTTGGCCGATAGAAGATTCGAGTAGAGGGCTGCGTCAAACCTTTGTGACCTATGATGGTTACCTGCTTTAATCCAAAAGAAAATTTATAACGATGATATAAAAATCATGCCATCTTACAAGAGAGAGAGGGAAACGTGTGAATTTTATTCGCTCGTGAAGGAGCGCGAGACTCGTTCGATGTAAAATATTCTTTGCGGCCCGGGTCTGCAGGTGATGAACAGAAAGCCGAAAGACGAGCTCTCCGTGAATTGAAGTCAAACGGCAATATCCAGATTTTACCAGCGGACAAAGGCAACGCCACCGTCATTTTGTTGGCATCTGAATACCACAACAAGATGGAGACATTGTTGAAAGACCCGACCTATATCTATATATCTACATCATACCCTGCAAGCCACCTCGAGGGTGTGTGGCAGGGGGTACATCCACACCAGGGTCCTTATTCTCTTTCTGAAACTCTAGTGGTATCCAAGGGATACCATAGGTTTTCGGGACTCGCGTTAACTTTTTGTAAACATTCTAATGAGGAAATCAATGGAACGCAACCTCGGTTTCGTTGCTGGGGAGATAACCGAGGTTGCGTTTCAAACGAGAATACGGGCCCAGGAACAATGACACAATAAACAAAAATGAACACTACAAAACAAACACTTTACCTTTACAAGTAATTGGGGGGAAAAAAGAAGAAAACTACCAAATCCCAATCATGCAGGACACACCCACGATTACCATGCATGCCTTGAAACCCGACACCAATTTCATAGATACTCATGCATGCAAAAAAAAAAGCATTGCATGCGTCACACGGTGATTTGAACATGCATGTGATAAAAAGAAAAAAATACTATCGACCTGCTCTGAATATTACCTCTATAATTATTACCGATTTACGCGATGTCTAACGTTCTGATCTCGAATCGTACGCGGAAAAAATGACATTTTAAACCTGTCCGTCCTGCAATCTATCTCCTTAATTTTATTAGAATTATCGAGCCTACCATAATAAGTTGGAGCCAGCAATATATGATTAACGTCATTAATGAAATGTCCCTCCTTAAATTTTCCCAGAAGATTAAGTCTATAATTGATAGCAAACTTAAGAAAGATCCCACCGCGAAAGTTGAACGCGAGAGAGGGAACACATCAAGCGCTCCAACATTCCTCCGGAGGAACAACGGAGAATACTGCCATCCTCTTTACTGCCTCCTAGATTATATGGCCCACCGATGATTCATAAGGAAGGAATCACTCTGCGACCCATCGTGAGTTCCATTGGATCACCCACCTATGAACTGGCCCGCCATCTTGCTCTTGGACTTCAACCTTTCGTCGGCAAAACGGGTTTTTGCGTGAAAAACTCAGCAGAATTCATCGCAAAAATAAAAAAATCTGACAGACACAGAGAATGACATGTTAGTTTCCTTCGATGTCGTCTCTCTCTTCACCAAAGTGCCCATAGATGATTCCGTGCGAATCCTGAGGAAATTAGTCGACCACGGTCTACCGGCGGATTTCCCAAATTTGGCCGATTTCTTCGCGAGAAGTAATTATTTTCTGTGAAACGGTGATTACTAGGGGCGAAAAGATGGAGCAGCCATGGGCAGCCCACTCTGCCCCGTCGTGGCCAACCTCTTCATGGAGCATTTCGAGGAAGATGCCCTCGCCGCTTGCAGCCTGAGACCTTCATGTTGGATCCGTTACGTCGACGATACATCCGTCATCTGGCCACGCGGAGGAGAGAGACTGGAGACCTTCAAAAAAAGAACTCAACTCTATACATCCGTCGATACAATTCATTATGGAGTTGGAAGAGGGTGGATGCCTACCATTCCTTGATATTTTGATGCAGAGGGGAGCAAATTGGCCAACTGGGAATCATTGTGAGATAGCAGGTTGAAATTCAGACTTAATACGGTCTTGAAATTTGTTTAAGAGATTTTAGGTGATGATGTTAAAAATATTTTGCGAAACCCAACTTACTATGGTAGACTGGACCAAAAATTAACACAAAATAATCACAAAATTAGAGAAATTGATTGCCGAACTGACAGATTCAAAATGTCATTTTTTCCACAGACAATTAGGGATATGAACAACGGTAAATATATCCAATACGAGTAGCTGCATGTTGGTGTAAGGACTTCAAGCTAACCCAACTAACAGCATGTTTTTGCATGTTTGCTATGCTATTTTTATCTTTTTTAAATAGTGAAGTTTAGAACAGTATGTAAATACTAATCCTTTTTTATGCATGATATGTAGTGCATGTTTGGTGAGAATTCACCCCCTGCCACACACGTTTATGGTGGCTTGCAGGGTATTATGTAGATGTAGATGAAATGGGTTCCTGCAGCACAGTGTCTACTGGAAGAAAACACACACCGACCGGTATCTCCACACAGCCTTCACCCAAAACCCCAGACAAAAAGCGGCATTGTCTAAAACTCTATTATGCAGGTCCAGTGTTGTTTGTGACGAATCTTCGCTCAAGACCGAGGAGGAACATATACATAACGCCCTCATGAGAAATGGCTACTCGGAGTCATACATACGGCGGAATTTTAAAGTCAAGATCAAGCAATCGGAAAGTGACTTCCCGAAGCTCAGGGCGACCGCCATCATTCCCTACGTCGCACAGTGGTCGGAAATCGAAAATACCTGGCCAAAATTCAAAAAGTGATTTTTTCAAGCCAGGAAGCTGAAACTTTGCATTAATATTTTCAAAAGACCTGGGCTTGCAATGACGCAAAGCATTTTCCTTAGTACACAACACTTAACAATTAGCATGAGGTCAAAGTTGCACAAATTTCGCAAAAATTGCCTACACTCGATTTTCTCACGAAATCTTCAAAATCAAGCCCTTACCTAAGCATTATGTGTAAAGAATTGGAATAAAAAGTCATTTAATTAGATGAAACAGTTTTTTGTCTTTGTTTTCATGTAGTCTGCTTACATTTTTGTAATTATTTACCAAAGATATTAAACAAAATGGCAGACCTTAATTTTTGCTCATTTTTTTCATATAGGTAGAGAAATAGTTAATTGCATCACCGAGCATCACGAAGTAACTTATATGGGGAAACTCTACAAAGCTTCCACAGTGCGAATCCGATGAGTGATGCTGCGACCGTTTGCGACGCCGAATTTCACATCAGTTTTTCGATCGCGCGGTCGAGTCTGGTTGAACCCGCCTGCGCGGGGAGTAACGTGGCGCGGCAAGTGTGTGGACTGGATTGTAGTCGCATCCACTCCGCTTTGGAGATTTTCGAGATACAAACATTGACAAGATCCTCCATGCATTATATTTTGCAGAAATCGCGGAAAAAATTACGCATTTTAACACATGGGGTAAAGGTCTAGGAGGTACTGAAAAACTTCTTTCTTCGGGTGCACCGCGGGAGTTTCTCTTCTTACCAACTTGACATCGCCTACCGACGAATACGTACACTTTTAACGGAGACAGCATGCATACCACACAGGATTATTGTCTCTTCGAGGCCACCAACCCACAGCTGGTGTCGCACGGCTGCAATTCCCCCGCCCCCTGCACTGAGGTTGGGCGTTCGGCGAAGGGTCCGTTTTATGACACCGAGGAACGTTGTCGGGGATTCTGGGGGGTTACGATCCCGATGCTTAATTATTTTTGTTATGTTAAATGTCAGTGTCATTTTTTATTCAGTGCCAGGGAGAAATACCTGTGAAGAGAAATAATTTGCAATACCCTATTTCATCATGATTATGTATAGATCCTTTTTCTTAAAATGTAACAAAATATGAACTACAAAATTCAGTTTTTGCTTGTATTTCTACTAATCGCTATCCGAATATTCACTGCCATCACACTCTGAACAAATCAGGTATTTTTCTTTTTCACTCGATAATGCAAATCAGGCCACTTGATATTGCCTGTAATATTACAGAGGAAACACGGGTGTTGTCACGGGAAAAACATTATTTCCCCCGACTCATCCGCGAGGCAATCGAAATTGAGAAACGGCCTGAGAATTTCAACCGGCCAAAATGAACAACTAAGGCATTTTCAATAATTTGGGTTATAAGAAACACAAATATCAATGAAAATCTCTATTTAACATGCGATATAAGATGAAATGAGTGACGTCTTGAGCAATGTTTATGTATTTTATGCATTGCACAAACGTGAATAAATATACTTGAGGAGAAAGTTTCACAGTAATTTTCTAAATTAGTTTAATTCAAAAGTGGATTACACACCCAATGCAATGGCCTTAGGCTCTCCTCTTGAGGCTGAATGAAATAGTCCGTTCAGAATATACTTAAACTCAGCTAAACCTTCACTTAGCTATTGAGAACGAAGGTCGGGGTGGAAAAGGGAAGCGAGAATAGCGAATTGAAGAGTTGACATAAATAGACAAGAGATGGTGGGATGGAAATTCAGAGATGGAGGGAAAGGGAGGGGATGGGGAGGGTGCAGGGAGAAGGGGTGGGGCGGGGGAGGGGGGGAGGGAGGGCATATGGCGGACGACAAACGGAGGTCAGCGAGGGGTGGAAGGGGTGGAAACACTCCTCCCACTCTCTCATCTCTGCTTCGCTGCAAACCTCGGCCGACCCTCGCACAACTTGCAACAACACAATGGGGATGGCCGGAGAGAGAGAGGGAAACAATGCGACCGTTAGGAGAAAGTATGTGGCGACGGGGAGAGAGGCTGCGTGGACCGCCATTGATGGATGAATAGGAACGCGCGCAATGCCTCAACGGGTGCCGTGGAAGCCGTTCTATTTTACTTGCGTTTGCAGGGGAGAACAAAATAAAAAAATATATATAAAACAGCCATAATGCGGCGAATAGCAGGTGTAGCTTGTTTTTTGAATCCGTAATCATAGTTTGGGAAGCAAAGGAAGAAAAAAAGTTAATGATTTTTAATGTGTAGACTGAGAAAGTGATTCTGAGGAAGAGATTGAATTAGGATAAGTAGGCGGGGAGTAACTGGTGTATGCGGAGGACAGGCAGTTGAACAGATTTCCAGGTTCTGAACTTAAGACAAATTTGACGTTGGTACTGATGTTGACGTAAAGCAAAAAGTTTGACGTAAAGTTTAGTGGAGCCATTTTGTTCATTTGTGCCTTCTGGGAATTCTTAAGGAATTAGCAAAACCAAGTGTTAAGTTTTTGTGACATTTCTGACTAGTGGTGCTGCAAGAATCATTTATTCAGGTTGTCAGCCAAGTATTTACTCAATGAGTTTCCTATATCATCGATAGAGTTTTTAATTGCATGCGATAAGGTGAATTGAAAAATTTGGAGTGCGCGACACTATAGTATGTAGCAAGTGGTATATTGCGGAACCGAATTGTTGAGGCAGTGCGAGCATGGGAAGTTACTGGAGAATACATTCAACGCCAGTATGGAGGATAACGGAGGAAAATAAGTACATTGATACAATTGAAGAGATTTGATGTAATGGCTGGAAGAATTTTAACGCTTCATCCTGAAATTCTAGAAAGGTCGTGTAGCGAGGGGTGGTATGTCACCAGCCGTGAGAATGACAAATTAGTTGAAAGTGAACAGAAGGAAAAAAGGATACAAAATAATTATTAAGTCTAGTTCAAATTTTAATTTTGAATACTTTTAAAATTGCAGTCGTTTGACGTGCGGAAAATTTTGAGAAACACGAATCCTTGTGTCTCTAGACCTCTATCTTCAGTCTATCAATACGTGTATGTCAATTAATATCTGTCCCAATTATACGAATAGGGTCCCCTTTACATTCTTTTCTATTTTCGCTTTAAAGGATGCCTTGGATTTCGACCCAAGGTGACCTACACTGTTTGGTTCCCAATTGGATCATTGCTTTTGGCCCCAAATACTTATTTGCGAGCATGCTGAAAGGACGAGGTTGATGCGTCTGTTCCTTAAGGAAGGAGAATTGGAAGAGAGGCGACCGTGACGCGAACCATATTTAAGCGATCGTGCCCTTGAGGTAGGCGACCAAAGATCACATCGGTCAACTTCTCCTAGAGAACAATAATTATAGCCGCCGACCTTAGAGTAACAACATTCCCAGCAACTGCTCTTCTAGGAAGAAATACTTGGAACACTAGAATAACGCTAAGGGCAGAGAGACTCGAAAGCAAAAACAGAAGAAAAGAGACGATTCAACTGAGGAGGAGATATTATTTGATGTACGGATGGTTTTGATAGGTGTGGACTGGAGGCACAGGAGACTGCTCCCGGATCGAAGCATAGAGCACACAAGTGAAAGCGACGGATGTAGGGACTCCGAGCGAATGCCCTTAGTAAGTCAAGAAGGGCCAAAAGGGCGACAGGGAGTTAGACGGGGCCTATCGTTGAGTGAGAACGCCAAGGGGATACTTATGATGAGTCAAGTGCTAAGTGATGTGTTGCATGGCACCGAAAAGTGGACTTAAATGAGTAAAGATGAAAACGATTGCCAATTTTGGAGAATGGGGTCGTTTACCATATTTTTTATTGCCGAATCTGATAGAGTTTGTAAAATAAAAAGACCCGTATTTTTCCGTTTTTTGATCCGTCAATTATTTCTGGAGTTATAAGCGGTGAAAAACTGATGTTTTTAACCCTTTCGGAATAATGGGCGTGGTGCAACCTCTGACGTATATCGACTTCGTCCAATCACAACTGAGCCCGCGAAGCTAATTTGCCTCATCGCAAAGGGGGGGGATACAGCTGACTCTGCCAATAGGAGCAGTTGCGACAGCATCTGTGCGAGCAGACCTTCCGAGAACCCCCCTCCACTCCCTTCCCTTCCCCTAAAAGCAGTCAAGGACGGGAGAAAAATGACGTCAATGTTATCACAGCAGCTTTTTCGGTGGGCATCACCTTTTGCTTATTTTAATTTTTGATTTATGAGTGAATGGTTGTGGTTAGAAGATTAATTTTTTCACTAAAATTCTTTTTTCGTTTTCATCTAACGATTTCGTGTACAGAATTGCGATTTCGGTTCCGAGTAAACGCCCCCATTGTGTTTGTGTAGAAGAAGGGACAACGTGAGTGGTGGTAGACGAAGATGCAGGCTGTGAATGGTAGAGAAGGGAAGGAATTTGACTGAAGGACTCTGGAGAAAGGAATGGTTGGCGATGGGGATTACGAACGAGTCTCTTTTAGGGGACGTGAGAGAATGCGACAAAGGCGCAGCTGAGAAAGACTAGGAACAGGCAACTTCGATGGGAATTTACTGAGAAGTAGGAAGAATATTGAACTGGATAGAGCATTATTCGAATGACCGCGCTACGTGGAATAATCAAAAGTAATAATAAAAGTTATCGCCCTACTGATATCATTTCAGCAGTTGATTTTTACTGTTTATACGAAAAACTAATAATTGTAGCTATTTAAATCAGGCATGCCCAGTGAAATCGTACTAAGCTTAGCACCTGATACTAGTTTCTCTACAAGTTCAAGGCTCACCAATGGGATTGAATGAGTTATCACCAGGCATCACTCATTTTTGGCACGAAATAAAGTAACGCGTATGCGTGACACTTAAAGCAGTTACATATTAATTAACAACGATTGGAGAAATTATGCCTGCAAATGAGAGGAATCGATTCAATTGTGGAAATGAGGAATATTAGTGGCGGATTTTGTGAGTGCTGGTGTAGCAGCTGTGGTGCAACGTCCGTTCCCCACTTCTGTGTCGCGAGAGGGAAGGGAGAGGAAAGGAACGGAGAAGGAGGAACGGGGAAGGAGGAACGGAATGGACTGTTGTTGAAGCAGTCGTAACCGCGAGGGGTCGGGGGTTTATAGAGAAAGGGGGCGAGGACCCTGCGATTGTCCCTGATTTCACGCGCGGTTGCCGGCGTGGAATGCCCTCGGGGGAATGCGGTGGGGAGGAAAGGGTGCAGAGGGCGCTTAAGCTGGAGAGAGGCGCCCTTCTGGGGGCGGGGCGCCGTCGGCTCGCTGCTGCGTTCCGCACCCCATCTCACACTCGCGGCGATTGGAATGAGACGTGGAAGGAGGGAGGGAAATGAAAGAGGGGTGGACCAGGGCGGGGTGGGGGGGGCCGGGAGGGGGGGGGGGGCGCTCCTAGGCCCACGAGGAGGAGGCGCAAAGGATTCTGGGATGGGTCGGTCTTACATTGACCTCCGACTCATCGTGGACATTTTCTCTTGAGTGTCATAGTAGTGAGTGTTTTGTGGAGAGGGAAAGACGTGAGGGACCATGGTTTTCCGCACCCCTTATCTGAGTGTTTTTTGGAGTGAATAGGATCGTTTGCCATATTTTTTATTGCTGAATCTGATAGAATTTGTAAAATAAAAAGACCCGTATTTTTTCGTTTTTTGATCCATCAGTTATTTCTCGAGATATAAGCGGCGAAAAACTGATGTTTTAATACCTTTCGGAAAAGTAGATGTGGTGCAACCCTTGACGTATATCGACTTCGTCCAATCACAACTGAGCCCTCGAAGCTACTTCGCCTCATCGTAGTGGGGGACACACAGCTGACTCTGCGAATGGGAGCGATTGCGATAAGATCTGTGCGATCAGACCTTCCGAGAACCCCCCTCCACTCCCTTCCCTTCCCCGAAAGGCTGTCAAGGACGGGAGGAAAATGACGTCAATGTTATCACTTTTTCGGTGGGCGTCACCTTTTGCTTATTTTAATTTTTGATTTATGAGTGAATGGTTGTGGTTAGAAGATTACTTTTTTCACTAAAATTATTTTTTCGTTTCCATCTAACGATTTCGTGTACAGAATTGCGATCTCGGTTCCGAGTAAACGCCCCCATTCGAGTACAGTGCTCCGTCCGTCGGATGAGACGTTAAGCCGTGGCCTGCTTGGCGCCTTTAACAGGCTAATGCCTATGCCAGGTTTCTCTCCACCTTACCATTTTATTCCCACCCTATCCTCGCGGTCTGAAGCGCCTGTCAGTCCGAGAAGACAGAGACCTAAAAACACAGGAGAGGCCTTGAAGCCTCACCTGTGGCTGGACGGCCTGTGATGAGGAAAGAGGGGATAGTTGTGCGAAGTGCAAGGTTCGCGAGAGTTCTATTTGTTAGGAGCGATTCCCGTCTGAAAGAGACGCCTTTGGACGGCACCGCGGAGCCCCCTTGACGTACTATGGGAGCCAAAATTTCCCAACAAATGGAGCACCGCCACAATCGCTGGGAGAGAAAATCCGATTCTTTTTTGACAGTACATTATTCTTTGGTCTTGGACACAACGAGGGAAGTTCAAACACGATGAAGTGATGGAATCATGGCCCGAATATATGAGGGAATGTGACCGGTGGCTTGCCTGACCCCAGCTTTAATCGCGCTGGCCTCCAGAACGGACGCATATTATTCCTCACATGCTTTTTAAACGCTCTATTTAACTATCCCGTTCTCGCCGAACTTTACTCCGAATTCTTCGTCTTTCCAACCTTTTTCAATTAGGCTTGTCTCCTTCTCTTGCACTTTGACAAGATCCTAAGATTCAGCCGGTGTTCGCCTCTGCGCTCTCTTTCTCTCATTTGAAATATTCAACAAAAAAAACGAGTTTGAATATTTTCCACGTCCATATAAAACCATTAAATCGTTCCGTTAATATCAGTACGGAGTGGTCGAGCTGTAATGTAACTGACTGGTAATATCACCATGTTCTTATTTTACGTAAGCATTAGATACATAATTTATATTTATATCCAAGACACGTTAAAGGGATTTTCGCTATTTTTAACCCTCGACCTTTCTTCTCTTTCCCGTGGATACCTATGTCTTATCGTTCAAGCCAATTTTGGTACTGATCTCATGATGGTTCTTTCTTCTGCTGCTGCAATTTCTTTCCGAATAGAAGCCTTATTTCGCTGCATTAAGAGAAATTCTCCATGGAACAGGTTGTATAGGATGTAAAAGAGAAGAATTACGTCACAATGAAAAGGTTGGCCGATAGAAGAATCGAGTGGAAAGCTACGTCAAACCAATCCTAGGATTGTTGACCAATGATGATGATGAGAAATTCTCCGGGAAAGTAGATAAAATAATCCTTTTTATGTACAGCATTTTGTCTTCTCGTCATACAGAATCCTGGAATCATCCAGGATTTTCTATATCCTTCGTTCTATTCGTCTATTGACAATCCTTTTCAATATCATCCAGGCATATATATTCAGGTTTAAGATTCTAAAATTTTCATAAGTTCGTGGTTCCTTCTCCTATTGAGTTCCAGCACAACAAATTAAATCTACAGAATAACTAGTGAATAGAATATAGAATGCATCATGCTAATGGAGTGAATCATCATGCTATTGAGTAAATAAAATCATTATTTTTTTACCAAAAATTTGAATATGTGTCTAACCTAGCCTCTTATATATTTTATCAATTCGAGTATATTGCATTAAGACACCTCATCAATTTCTTTCCAGAAATCAAGGGGTATAAACGCTTTTATCCGAAACCTAAATCGTCCTCATTACTAGTCATCTACCCAGAGATTGGTTGGCGTCCACTTGACATTTTTATCGGATGATCTCTCACAGTCACCAGAACTCTCCTCTTTACATCATTCACTACTTGTACAACACATCTAGAACGAGGCCTTCATTCTACCCATTCATTTCTTTCTATGCGGTTGTCCCCGTCACTCCATAGAGCATCAAATTGTTTCCTTCAATTTCGCGTCACCTATTTATCAAACTTTTCATAGGCCCTATCTCTTTTCCAGCTATACCCGGAAACATTTGTATTCAAGAACTGGAAACTAAGTTTGCGGCATCAAATCTTGCGTCTCTCATGAGTTTTACGTCTGCCTTATGGCGTTGATTCGGGTATAACGGTACTAATATAACCTTTGACGTTTGTGCACTCTTAAAAACATAATTCTAGTACCGAAACATCAGGTTTGCCGGTTACATCCTTCCTAAGTTGGAGCATACCATCCCCCTAAAACCTTTAAGAAGAATTTAGATTAAATCAGCTGGTTTTGGGGGGAATGGGGGTGCAAAGGGGTTGAAAGGGGAGGGCAAGTGGAGAAACTTAGGAATACTTCCCGTTAAATAAGACGAGCGAAGCGGAGACAGTGATTGCGTGAAGGGTCTCCCGAGGTCTGCAGAACGCACCCCCGTCGTCGTCGGCGCTCAGAGAGACAACTGCGGAGAGCGAGAGGGTGGCCCGGCATTTCGGGGGTTGGTCCAGAGACACAATGAGAGGGAAGGGAGAGAGTTTTCCGCGCTTGAGATGGAGAGCCCTGGATGTGGCCTCCATTGTCGCCGGGCGTAAACATCCGCGGAGGACTAATTCCTCGCCATTGACGGCGGGAGGGAGGAGGTCAAGGGGGTGGTGCGGAGGAGGGTGAAATCCGTTTCAACCCCGCGAACACGCACAATCATCAAGCAGTAAACCCTTGCACACTGTCATCCCCCGGGCCCTCCTCATAACTCCGTCCCTTCCTGATCCCTCCGCCCTTCTCGCCCTCTTCTCCCTCCACCCCCGTTTCCGCAACCCCTCCCCTCCTCCGGTGTCGAGAGGAGGAGGAGGAGGAGGGGAGGGAAGGAGGGGGGTACGCACACAAGCGCACGCATATGTGTAAACACACTCGGGGACTGAAAATCACAAGCACAAAGCGCTACGACCCATCGGAATCATCACCGACGCTTCTGGTTCGCAGCGCGGAAGGGCGGAAGGAGACAATTGACGGCGAAGGATGCGAACTGGGAGGAGGGGCTGGGGTTTGTAACGACAGAGCGACGCGGAGGCAGGGAGGCTGGACTGGGATGCGAGATTGTTGCGGAGTTCGAGAGCTCTATTCGAGCGCCTCTATGTTACATGCTCCCGCTACGTTTAACTGGGAGAAAAGAGAAGTATTCTGAAAACTATAAAAAGAGGAGAGACTTAATCGGCCTTATCTCAAGACATATTGGCCTGATGAAGACACTCATCGAGGATAATGCGAACGGGAAGAATGGGAAAGGAAGGCCTCGGATGAGAGTCATGGAATCAAGGGTGTGAAAGAGAATGGAGAAGTTGGTCGATAAGAGAATGGAGAGAAGGGTTGCGTCAAATCATTCTAGGGATTGCTGGCTGATAATGACGACCATGCTTAACAGTCAAGCATCTATTGAACGTAAAACATTGAAATGACTTTCGCTTCAATAAAAGATTAAGGGCCAACAACGAAAAAGCAAATATTTTTTGCCTAAGAAATGACGCTTTTCCCAACTGTTAGCACATTCTTATGATGTATTCTGATTATAGAATGTGCGTGCCAGTATGAAATTCAAACTTATTACAAAATTATCGACACATTTTTTTTCATAAAAGGGCTCGTGGGATCAAGTTGATGACCCTAACTGCTATCCTTCATTACTCAGATGGATAGTTCACAACTCGCAAAAAGTGTTATGTCACCTTATATGCACTATTGATTCGACTTTAAAAGAGAATTTCAGGAAACAGGATGCGAATAGACTCTCGGATTTTGAGATATGGGAGCGGTTAAAAGTTGAGAGTATATGTTGGGTAGAAGGGCAGACAAAGGGGAATGAACGTCGAGTGGTAGAGAAAAGAAGAAAATGATGGAAGAAATTAGGAGACCGAGTTGATGGAACGGGTGATAAATAGGCGAGGGTGTATTTAAAGGAAATGATAGACGTTAGGTGAGCGGGGATGAAGGAGTATGGCAGCGAGTTTAGATCGGGTGATGAGAGGCAGGAAGTATGTGGAAGTAAAGGTGCACAAAATGTGGAACTGAGGTATGTCCCGCTACGGGGTATCCCTCTTCGTCTGTGTTTCCAAGCCTTACGCCAAGCACCAATAGGCAGGGGGATCGCGTTGGTGTGGTGGCTAGACTACTGGCCTCCCATCCCGAGGGCCCGGGTTCGATTACCGGCAGTGGTGGATTTTTCAGTGGAAAACCGGTCCCCACTTGAGTGCCTAGTGGAGGGCATTTCAAGTTCAGTACTCCGTCCGTCGGATGGGACGTTAAGTCGTGGTCTCCTTGGCGCCTTTCGTTAAGAGTAGGCTGATGCCGACGCTGGGTTTCTCTCCACCCTTCCTCCGTTCCCTGAAAACTCCTACCATTACCCAATAACCAACCTATCCTATATGGCGCAAATGACCTCAGCTGTCGGTCGCCTCCCCTAAATAACCAACCTAACCGACCAGAGCCTCCACTCCAGGCCAGGCACTCCAGACCCGGGGGGAGAGGGGAAGGGAGGGGAAGGGAAGGAAGAGGAGGTGGGGTGGAGAGAAACCCGGCGTCGGCATTAACCTGCTCTTAACGAAAAGCTTAAGATTGCACCACGGGGACCACGGCTTAACTTCCCTTACGAAGGTTGTATCACTTGAACGCTGCCCATAAAGCACTCACGTCGGAGCAGGTTTACCAATTACACGGCGTGGATTCGAACTCGGGCCCTATGGGTGAGCGTACATTACTCTAACCATTGCACTATCTCATCTACATCTACATCTACACGATACCCTGCAAGCCACCGCGAGGGTGTGTGGCAGGGGGTGAAGATCACCAAGCATGCAGTACTGACATGCAAACAAGTAACTATAGGGTCTCATGCGACTAGATTGTTAGTATCTATAGTATTTAAGGGATTAATACATGCATCATGCACTACAGGATACTCTAAAATATTTCCCCTACCCCTTTGCTATGCTGCCTATTCTGTTCTCTTATAGTACGGTCTAGCTCTCTAGCTTTCTATCTCTAGCTACGCTACGCTTGCTACGCTAATAAGAAAGATTGAATGTGTTCCGTATGCATCTACACCTATCCGGTAGCTTTAACCGGTAGAATTCTAATAAAAAAACAAACTCTGACCCTTTAGTGTCTTCCTTTTCAATTTACAGTTATTGCAACATTTTTGTGGAAGAGCAAAGCAATGATTAAAAAAAAAGAAAGAGGCGAAGAGTGGAGTTATCATGATTTTCCGCTTTCATTGGTGGATAGCCAACCTCTGCAAGTGGCGCCATTCAGTTGCGGCACACACAAACGAGGAGGGATTGAAGGCAGGGGGCGGCTAGGGTCAGGTGGGCGCGTGGCCCGCATGCCGCGCCTCGGGGTCAAACCGGAAGGGCCGCAGCAGTGGCGCCCCCCCCCCCCCCCTGCCCCTCGCCGACGAGAAAACACACCTTCGCCCTCCGACGGAGTCGTGTTGCATCCGCACGGAAAATTTCCCCGCAGCCTCCCCCGAAAAACCACCCCTTCCACACCACCCTAGTCCACCCCTCGTGCACACACACTGCAGAGAGCCTTTCCCCCCTCTCCTTCCCCAGGGCCGCTCTCTGCCGTCGTCTCCGCCCCTTCCCCCAATTCTTTCACTCCTCTCTCTCTCTCCTCACGTTCTGTTTCCTTCTATGTGCATTACTTCTCCTTGGATAGTTTCGCTTGAGCGGATTCGCGTGGACCGGCTCCTTAGAGATCTATCTCTCTTTCTTAGATATTTCACTCCGTCTTCAAGGAACTCCACCCTGGATGAGTGTCGCAATCAAGGGAAAAGAGGGTGGCAGAGGGAAGACGCCTGTGGAAGCGTAATGTTGGAACGCATTGTGACATGTGCAAGGTATTGCCTCCGCGGGATGTCGCACCCCTCCGCGCCTTGTTAAGGGAGCCAGATGTTTGGAGTTCGGGAGTGATACCGTCAACGATGCCCCTTGGTATCTGCAGGCAGTAATAACTGCTAGACCACAGTCCGCAGAGAATGGATATCCGTTCCCGCTAATCGGACTCTAATGTCTGGCTCTATCTTTCAAAAGGTACAGGCAAGGAAATTTACAGAAGCCCACTGCCCGATCCCCGGCTAACTCCGTACCCACTAACATTTTTAAAACTCTGGTATAGGTTGTTCTGGGAGTTGAATCGACAAGGAGGCTCTACCGGTCCAAACGCTACACATTCTGAAACAAAGCCTATTGATGAGCAACGGCTTTAGTAATAACTATTTAATATCCATGGCATAGCAGCCATAGCGGAAGCAGAAAAAGACTTAAAGGCACTAGGCAATATGCAATGGCCAGATATCAATTGAAGATCGATTAAGAGAAAACAAAGGTATTGGTACGCAGTAGGAGGAAATAAGCCAGGGCCAATGTTAAACTAGGAAATTTAAAATTTGAGGAGTTGGAAGAGTAACGTTACTTAGGAAGCCGAATAACCAGCGATTGGCAAAGCAAAAGAGAAATTGTCAATAGAATAGCACAAACGAAAAGGGCATTTTACCTGAAGAAGATTCTGCCAACAGCTGTAAATACAAGCGTGGAAGTGAGGAAACATTTCATGAGAACATACATCTGGAGCATGCTACTAATTGATATCGAAGCATGGACGATAACAGCAGCAAAGACGTCAAGGCTGTTAGCAATTGAAATATGATACCTACTACCGAAGAATGCTGAAGCAAAAATTGAGCGACCGAGTGACAAACGAAGAAGTCCTGAGAATATTGGGAGAAAAGAGAGTCCCGCTGAAAACTCTAGAAAAAAAACTTGGTCTGCCATATCTTAAGACACGATGGCCTGATGGAGACAATTGTTGAAGGAAAAGTGAACGGGAAGAATGGAAAAGGCAGGCTTCGTATGAGGTATTATATGGAGCAAGTTGTGAAGGATGTGAAAGAGTTATGGCATTATGAAGAGGAGGTTGGCCGATAGAAGAATCGAGTGGAGGGCTGCGTCAAACCAATCTTATTGTTAAATTTGTTGACCGATGATGATGACCTCGCGAATGCGTCTAGCCACTCGGGCTGAGAATTCGAATTGGAGAATACCTACATTCTGTGACAAGCATCTTCGGAAGTCGAGAGTTTGCTGCCCATTTTTAGCACACAGTCGTGAGATATCTGCGTGGGAATTTTCGGGGATGCTGATTGGGAGGATATCACTTCCATTCTCAGATATTACTCCCACGATTGCACAAGGAAATGTATTTTGTTTTAACAATTTTATTTCGGCGTCACATTTTATCTTCCAATTCGGGATTAAATCATTTCCACACAGGTTGATAGGGCATATGAATACCAACCCAAAGATCACAATTATTGGAGAATGTGGAGGAAAATTCTAATTGATTAGAGTAAAAAATCGTTTGGCAACAAACAATAGATTAACGGCTCTTCATGAGCTTCCAGGTTAAAATTGATTCTTTTAAGGTGGGAAACGACGCCACCTTTTATAGATAAAAACTTGGGTTCAACGGAAGGTTGGTTTTTGATAGGTGAGAGTAGAACTCACCCCGTACTAAGCCAATGGCGTGTGAAATTCACACTTTCAGGGAAGGGGGGCCAGTTCCTTTCCCTGGGCCACCTGCGATTTCCTACAAAGTGCTGACACGGAGAAAATCGATTCGCGAGGCTTTTAAATGGGGGTGCCCAGAAAGGCCCGGGATTTGAACCCGGGACTCTTCGGTCAGTAGCTCAGCGCTCTACCCCCTAGGCCACCACGGCCCCTTTTATAGATCAATGGTAGGTATATAAAATTTGCTCTTCGCTGAGGAGGTCATTTTATACATTTATTTTGAATAGAAACGCTGTCTCTTCCAGAACTAATGGCGCAAGTGACTTCGCAGAAAGAACTCAGTAACTGAGAATAATATTATGCAACACTTGATTTGTCCAAAGAGGACTCATCCATATCGATTCTTATTGTTAGCCTCTAAATGCGTTCCCGAAAGTCGAAGCGGTTGAATAAAGGTTAGGCGTAGTTTGAGTCGCAATGATTAGTACGGCATGTAAGTTGTTGGAGGGAGGATTCGCAAGGAAGGGACCTTAATAAATATTGGCTCCCGTGACAATGCTCAGGGAAGAGACCATTGCGGAAAGGTGGAGACTGCTGTGAGACTACGCCGCGGAATTAACTTAACCCCTTTCTCTCCGTCCGCTTTCCAACCCTCTTCTCGCCTCACGGTCGTGAGGGTGGGTGACCAACCCTCCTCCTCTCACCTTCCTCACTCCGGAGACCCCTCCGTCTGGGGCTCCGCCTCTTTCCCACCCCTCCAACCCAACCCACCCCACCGCCCCCGCTCCCTCGCCTCCCATTGGCTGGCACGCCCGCCGAGACTCGCGACTGGTCCGACGCCGGGAGCGAGAGAGGAGAGGAGGCGGCGAGGGGCCCCTCCCTCCCTCCGGGGGCAGAGGCGGCGTGCGCGGAGGCCTCGCTCGCCCCCGCGCACCCCATTCGACGCCCGCCCCTTCGCCCCCTCCTCAGCCCGCCCCCGCTCGCAATCCTCCCGCCCTGGCTCTCGCAGTTGCTTGCCACGGTGTCCACGACGCAGTCACGCGTGCCGTGAGCTCGTTCCAGAGTACGCCGGGAGTCGCGTGCGCCCTCACGCCCCTTCTACCGCACCCCTCGCGGCAGAGGAACGCTTAGGACGTACCATAAGAGCGGGCCTCGAACCAGGACCCTCAGCACTCGGAGCCGCTTTCTGTCCCACTTTCGGGAAAGGTCCCATTCTCGCTGAGAACCCCTGTAGTTGTCCCCCTCTTGAGATGGTGTATTCTTAGCGTCCACGCCTGTCTGAAATCGGAACGCAATCTTGGACGAATAGCCATGAGGATCCTCCACAGTCAGTTATCCGGAGGAAACCGCAGACGCAATGGTTAGCACCGTGCACTGAAGTGATCCTTTAGAAGTCTTCCGTCGCAGAGTCAGGGCCCGAGCGGATAAGAGGCCCGAAGTAAGAGAGGGGGAAAGGACCAATAGTCTCTTGGACAAGGGGAGGATGACGATGCGTCGCGGCCTACGCTGCCGGACGCCCCCACCAGGGGACGCCGACGACGTCGCAGACAAGAGGAGCACCCCGAAGAGGTACGCGGGACGCAGGGCAAAGTTCGCCGGGATGCGACGCACCGCGCTGACCAGACTGCCGGCCAGCCTGCTGCTCGCGTTCTTCCTCGCCGTGGCCTTCGGGAGCCTCGGCGTGTACTCAGCTAATTCCGGTGAGCCCCCCCTCCCCCCCTCGACCATTGTGATGAGAGCATTCGACCGCCTGGAGTGTTGAGTCGATGGGCGGTCCCATTCGACGCTACTGCGATTTATTCGTTCCCGAGGATAAATATGACGCGCCTATTTAATCTTAACGCGAGGTGGGAAAGTGTGGTAGCGTTTGATTAATCATCCAGCGTGGACGTTGTAACTCTATGAGGGATTGGGAGAAATTTATTTTTACTCTCGTAGCGTCTATGGAAGTTTATACAAAATCCTGGTGTGGAATCACTGATGTATCTTTCGCGTTATCGCAATCTTTATCGTTAGCGCTTACCCCTAGAGTAGCGCAGGGTTAACAATAACCGTCTATAGCATTCGCTCCACCGATTGTGATAAACGCTTTGAAGTGCTGTGCGAAAAATGAAGAACGGAGATCACGTTCTCTCTGACATATGTTAAATCAAAAAATAACCGTAATGCTAGCGCACGCCTTATGAAGATATCCATTATCGAGGCCCTGAATCGGTTGTTCGCGTAAAACAGAGGGGAAAAGGGTGGCTAGTCAAAGATTGGAACGTATGTGTTTCGTAGTGATTTGCAATTCCGGAAATAGTAGCCTTTGACATGGTTAATGTCTCAACAGAAAATGCTCTTGGGAAAGAAGCGTTTTCTCCATTACGGGCAAAATATTAGTAGCTACCTGTCGTGAAGAATATAATATTAGGTCAGTTCTAATTAATAAGGGCGAAGAAATTATAAAATGCAAATCTAAATTTCTTATAATTAGTGACGTCTTATACTGTCTACTTTACTCGATGTGTCTAAGAAACCAGTAGGTATTTGGTTGAAATAAATATTTTACAAAATCATGCTTTGAACGTGTCAATGAATATGAAAAAAATGCCGTAGTTCTCCACCTGTAGCTGTGTTTGGAATTTATATTATTTAATTTGGAGCTGCAGCTAAGATGTGTCGGAATAAATAAAGTATTTTTAATGTTCATTGCGATACGTTTCTATTCAATCTGGAACCATTCCTACTCATTTGGAGTTATTTTTCGGTTATGAGAACTATCATCGTGTGATAATAGATGGTATTTACTGTCAATAGTTTCATTACTTTCGTAGATTCTTATGGGGAATGATTAATTTGTTTCCGTCCGAAAAAAACTGTAATCTTTGTCGTTGATTTATCCGGGAAAATCATTTACTCTCAAGACCAATTTCTTTTTAAGAGTTTTCATTTCCATGGATGTGACGCGCACGTCCAAGTTAATATATTTCCAACTCTGTTTAAATAATGAAAATTAATCTTACCTCGAAGTATTAGTTAACAACTGATTTAGTACAAATGTCAGCCAAAGACAAAAGAAGGTTCGAAATCCGTGATTGCATTGCATTTACGTGCTCATTGGCTGATGGTCAGTGGCTTGACCCTTTCCAATAGGAGTTGAGGAGAATCAGGTGGCACAAAGGAGAACGGAGTGTTGGGAAAGTCATGGTCTCACCGTAATTTTTCTCGGACGCCATAATAACAGTCGTCTGTTGAAGCGGACTTCACGCATTTCACGTCCCGAAATACTCGAGGCAGGAAAGCTTTTACTCCGAAAATACGTAAATGAGAATTACTGAATCCCAACAATCTTTGTTTTTATTTCTAAAAATAAGATTATAACCTTATATACAGAAAGTTCCTTGTACTGCGAAAAGATTGTTCACAAATAATTGCACAAGGTTAAACCATCAAGGACATCCCTGCAAGTATATGAATACAATAGAGATGAAAGCCCAATTATTAATTTTGCATCTTCGTCCTCTAAATCTAATTGACCTATAAAGCTTAGCAAATGATTTTACGCAGTAAACCTAGTACATTTAATATTATTTGGCCTCGTACTAATTTTGAGGTCCCTAGTTCACATATGTCATGCTGTTCGAGTAACAGCCATTGATTTCTAATATGCTAATAGGGTACGAAGAAAGGTTTGGATTAGTTTGCCTTCAAAATTATCCACGAACGTATATGAGACAATGGCAGATTGAGAACGACAATTTTCTTACTCATAACCTTATAACAAGGAAATTGAACAAAAATGTCATCAGTTGTTTTGGAATTCGGAATTACGTTGGACACAATTTTTGCTGCGCTGTGTTGTTTCTCGCGGAAATTTCGAGCGTGCTTTGTCGGTTCGGTTAAACCTTTCATTCTTGGTTTCGGAAGCCATCGCGTCCTATTTGACGGCATTCAATTGATCACCTCCCAATGTTCCCAATGTCGCATTCGGAGGCCGATACCGGCGGTGGCCCGATCGGAATTCCGGGACGGGACCAAAGGACTCTTTCGACGTGGGACTGACATGGTTCATGCCTTTTTCCTCAGTGCATGGTCAGCCATTTGGCAAAAAAATAGGGATTTCATTCTTCAGAAGGCATGAAAAAACGTAATTAGGACACTTCCTTCACCAAGGTCTAAAACGTTGACCGTGGTCATACACAATGGTGAATGTGTCTGGCTTGTACAGGGTGGTTTGCTTTGAACAGCATTGATTAAATTGAGCACTGTTAACAGAGCCTTTTAGGGTTTTTGGCGATTCTTTGATGTTTCATCAATTGGGATTCCTAATCCGTAACGAAAGCGAAATAATTTGGTACTTCATGCCATAATGCTAATTTACATCAGCAAGCCGTCCACCAAATATCCTGCCTCCAGTTATAAAATTTATTAGACATTGGTTTTTGTTCATTCTTTCTTTCATGGTCTACTGAATCACATCCATGAAATGAAACGAGCAAAATTCTTATCTGCGAATTGAAAACAAATCCGAGTTTTTTTAAATAGGTGGTAGATTTTGATTTTCGATGCTATAACGACTGAGGTTGTATATCACACCGGCTAACCTAATGCGTTAATGCTAAGGCAAACGCACAACATCCATTCCTAGGGTGGGAGTCGAACCCGTGACCATTGGGTTTACACGCCAGAAGGTTTTTTTTTAACATTATTTACACCTATTTCAGTAGCAGGTACATAGATATTAGTCTGTTGTCGTAACAGTACGATATAGCTCATTGTAGCAACTTTGTAACTAAATAGCATTTTCCTCATCTATTATAACTCTAGTGCCATTACACTGAATGGATATTTCGTATACATTTAATTGAATACAATTTTCAGTGTTCACACATAAACACTGTAAATATTTCCTATTACTCGCCGGCTGTATTGGCGTTAACAAGTATCGGAAATGTGGAATATCCGAAGTCCCGTATGATGATATTGAATACGGATTGAAAAATTTCCGGATACAATTGGCAGTGTGAACATATTAATACTGCGGAAAACGTAAGATTTACAGGCAGAGGAAATAAGTGGCTGTGTTGGTAGAAATTAATAAAATTCTATGCATATTCCACACTGTTTTAATGCACCTACCCGGATATCGTCTTTTCCGTAGACATTATCCGGATAATGTCTACGGAGTAGACGAAACCCCCGGGTAGGTGAATTAAAACAGTGTGGAATATGCATAGAATTTTATTTTATTTCTACGTAACACGCAGTTCCACCAAGTGACGCCTGAAACTTTGCGGCTGTGTTGGTGTTAAACATCTTCGAAAATTCGGAATGTTAGAAGTGCCGGAAGGTGATGTGGAGTACAGATCCGATTGACATTCGAGCGGCCCCAATAACTGCCCCGGCCCTCACGACCCCGCCACTCACGGCATTAAATTCACGTCGCAGGCAGCCGATGGCCATTCCGAGATTCCCATCCACGGGGCAGTCGACGACGACGCACGGCGTGGAATCCGGCGCTCCCGACGCCCTTCCTCCTCCCCCGACGCCACCGACGCGTCGCTTTCATTTCGGGGGCGATACCGAAACTGCCTTGGTTGACTTTTATGCGCGGCTCGGCATCTCCGCTTCCGCATGCCTCTGAGGGCGACGCTGGGAACGGCCGCGCGGGCGTCGCCGGCGTCCCGACGCGGGGAGGCGAAAGAATTCCGACGCCCCCACCGGTGCAAGGCGGAAATTGCATCGCCCCCTCCGTCATCGCATGTCCGCGCTTCTTTTTTTTTTTCGGAAGGACGCTCTGGGAAAACTCCATCCCTGGACGTTCCCTCCCGTCCACGCGGGCGCCGCCGCCGTCGCGACGCTCCGTGCTATGCAGCGTCGCTAGCCGAGCCAAGGGGGTTGAAGGGAAGCAGGTTGCGCCTTGCGAGAGCCTTCTGTTCATCAATCAACCAATGTGCTGGGACTGTGGGGAATCTCTGATAATTGTGCCCCATCTCTGATACATCCATCAAATTATTTTCAAAACTCTCTCTCGAGAAAATTGCAGTGTGTACTTGATTCGGGCATACGGTATTTTTACAACCTCGGATGTGCATGGCGCTCTTTCTCAAGGCATTGGGATGCATGAATCCAGCCGGTCTCGGAGGCTATTTCGCAGCTTGTCTTACTCATAACATCCTTGAAACTCGCAGACCCGAATGCCTCACGGATTTCTTTTTAGCCAATTGCAGCGCTCTCGTCTTATAAAGGGGCATGCGACGTTGGCACTGTCAGTGTTTCGCACCGAGCCACTTCGCAAGTCTTCCCGTATCAGCTACTTAAACCTTTGGGATCCCCCACCGACCTCTGTTCTTGAAGCATCTTTTCCTTCTTATTTTAACGCCACGTTTTTGACCATCTTTTCGGATTAGAGGGGGAAAAATTGCCTGACATCTTTTTTTCCACAAGTTACTGGCTTCAGCCACATTATTATTATTCCTTCTTATTATTCATTCTCATTATTCAACGGTCCTCAACAATCGGGGCTCGACCAATCCCCCACCACCAGCGTCCGTATAAAACCAACGGACGGTTTAGTTACGTGACATTTGCCTTGAGGATGGGTAACGAGTCGCTACCCGAAACGTCGGCAGCATTACACTCACTCACCCGGTGTAGAGCCCGAGAAGAGTTCATCAATTATTATTATTATTATTATATACCTACTCTTTACCGATTTCAAACCTCTTACATTCCAACTTTCTTTTCCTAAGTCATTTATCTTTCTTCTACATGTATCCCTGATGTAAATAGAAATGTATTTTATACTTTCCTACATTTTGTATTGTCTTACTTTAATTGAATATTCTCATTTAAATTTTTTTCTTAAAATGCTGCAATGTAACTGTAATTTACCGTATTCTTCTACTGCAGGTCGGAAATTTTGTAATAGCCATGCTATTTTATATTTTTACAGTATAATTTTACTTTAAATAAAAATATCTATCTCTCTCATAGCGTCCACAAGGCGACATCTTAGCCTAGTAGGGAGATCGTTGGGCCAATGACAGTTAGCCAATGGCACAAAGCTGAAAGAGTTACCCCTAGACACGCCCAACTTGAACTTAGCTGAGTGCTTTATTTTGGATGCTTTCTATGAATAGAATTGCTTAACTTTCAAAGGGGGATTTTGGAGAATCTCTCAAAATGCAGCCTCTGAGTGTAGTAATAATGATTTGAGGTCCCTGGATTCTACAGAGGTCTATTTGACGCCGTTATCACCGAAGTTCGTAATCATCTACGAGTAAGGATATTTGTAGCACACCTCAGACGCCGTAGGAAAATTAAGTGCCTTCTCATCTCATGTGAATATATTTCTGCTGCTGATTAGTAAAATCAAGTGCTGTTCACTCACCCTGATGAGTGGATACCGTAATTTTTCTGGACCTATTGCGTGGCGAACTGCACCCTTTATGATCTGAGCACTTGAAGTCTGTTGGGTGTAGACTTGTGGTTAGTCAGGTTTGATTTATACTCTGCTCGCATTCTGATCATTGTAGTGTACTCTGGTTGGATACCTGTAAACAGCACGAGGGATGTGTTGTGCTGATGTCTGCGTTAACAGTATGCACTGGGGATGGCAGCGAGTATGTCCGATAACTGAGGACCTGGCTTAAATATGTGATCAGAAATTGTGTCAATAATAATTTTGAAATATCTCCTGATCATATATCCCTTTCATAACATGCGTATCTACTTTTCTAGCAACTTTTCGCGTTTTTTAAAAGCAAAGTCATACTTTTCAGTTATCAGCAGGGGAGTTAGTAGATATGTCTAAATTCCTCTCCGTTCAAAAGTTCAAAGCAACACCGATTGCTGCACATATCCTTACATGGGATTTTCATCGTAAAGTTTTTGTGATGTTGAAGGTCTTTTTCATGAAAAATCAACTGTTGTACTCGATAATTAAGTACTAGACTGTATTTTGTATCATAGAATTGCAGAAAATGTCTTCTCTCTAATTGGATGTGAATCATTGTGTAACCGCCGCCTCTCGAAGTGTAGTTGATGATATTTGTAAACGCCTTAGCCTTTGAAATAGCTCAAAACTATTGTGCGTGTATTTTTTCTATGGTGGAGGATGATGAATTTTCTTGTAAGAAAACCTCGATTGTGATACTAAACTTGATTTGGAAAGTAACTTGAATGTACATGAATATATGCAATTTTGCTCGAAAAGGTTTTATGGTTTTTTAGCAGCACATACCTCAGATATTAGATATGTGCAGGTGGTATGTACGTGTAGTTGGCTTTGATAGATGATACTACTCATACCACTTTGCTTGAATGGCAGAAGCGGTAAAATGCGAGTGAAGGGCATTGAAGAGGGGGGTCATCATTTTCCAAGTATTCATTTTTTTCACATACATGTACGACCACAGCGCACGGAGACTCGGAGACTGCATGAAACGAATGTATCTTTACATCCCTTTCCTTTCTAGATTCGTTTTGATCTCTTCTTGCTCCTATTGAGCTGACACTACCAACTCCACGCTCTTTAGTTTTCCCATTGTGTAATATTAGTTGTAGAGGAAGACTTCATCATGCACTTTTTATGCTGAGAATTGTTAAACATCAGTCCGATTCTACTCCGAATTCCTGTGAATGTTGTACTCTCCATAAATTTGTCAATCCATAGTTTGATTAACTTATCCAACCTAATGTAGCCTACCTAAAGTAGCAATATTGTCTACTGTAAGTGAATTTCGAAAATTTATAAGAATATTGGAATCGTTTTCCTCACAAGAAATGTTTGTGTGCAGATTTGTGGTAAAACTTTGTACTTATTGTCGTACGCATTGTTGTTTAATTCATTTCATAAATGTTGTCATTGTAAGTAGTCTTTTTTGATCCACATGATTACAACTAATTACCTCTTTCAATCCATAATTTCAATTAAATCAACGATTACCGTTGCAGTTAAGTTATAAAAATAGATCAATGAATCTTGGTATTGATTTCAATACACCGCCTTTTGCTTGGTAACCTGAAACTGATTTTACTAAACATATTTAATAAATATGTAACCAAATGCTCTGTTTTCACATTTCGCCATCTTTTTGTTTGGCGATTCCTTCACTAATGAGTGGTTATTTCTTAGTCGCAGTTAGAAGTGAAAGTTTGGGGGGCACCTTGGTCATATGCATTTTTATAGGTTAGAATAGGTAGATGTAGCAACTTTTCGGGAAATGGAGTAAGGATGGTGAAGAACCCTGCGTAGGTATCGACTGTTATTAATGAAAAGAAAACTATGGTTTTACGTCTCATCTGACTGACGGATTCATTAATCTGATATACTCTCCGTACGGTACTCTTGTAGGGATTGATACACGAAGTATGAAACTCTACCCCTGTGGAGAATCGAGACTGGGTTCTTGGGATTGGAGGTCAGCTTCATCCACCACTCCAACCTGCTTCTCCTTGTCTTTCTGATTATCCCTTCTGCAATTCAGTGATAAGAGTCGCAGTAGTGGTCACGAAGGCTGTCGAATGTAAAGGTTCGCAGAGTTTCTAGAGGAAATCGTTCTTGGCTACCTGTCCAAGTTTATTAAGTAGAGAGGAGCCATATCCTGTCGTGCTTTTATTGCATCTTTTCACCGCATTCGTTGCTATGGTGAAGGATCATGAATTTTCTTGTAAGAAAACATCGATTGTGATACTAAACTTGATTTGGAAATAGTGTGAATATGATTGGTAACATTCCTGGGCTAGGTTACTTACTGAGGCATCTTTTGACTGCCTCGTTACTCACTCACCGACGAGTCATTTAACATACAACGCACTTTGTCCTTTGCTTCATGCCTGGATCATTCACTCTTAGTTCCATTGATATTATTAAATACGGACTGCTTTTTTTGGTGGGTTACCCTGTCGTTTTTATCGTACGAATTCAAATGACTTTGTTCAAATGTTGATTATCGGAACCATTCACTGAATGGCAAGGCCCGGTGAAACCTTATGTAATCACTGTAAAATGTTAAAATAAATCTTTTAACAAATAATGGTCTTTTATATCGGGAATAATAATTATTCAAGGGTGACGAATGTTGCGTTGTTCCTAATGATATCCATATTTTATTGAACTTACTCGCAACAAGCTAAAGCAGGAAAGTTATCGTTCACAGGTGAACGCATAGTAGAGTATGTAAATGAAAAATTATGAAGTAATGATATTTAAAATCCATGAAGAAATAAAGATATTCTCAAAATTCTGGAGAAAAATCATACCCATTTGACAGTGCCAAAGTAACACGTTACTTTCATTCACTTTTTTACTCAATACCTGACCGGTTTCGTTGCAGTATACATCATCTTCAAGATGTAATACTATCTGAGGAATATCATGCAAATGAAATCTAAACCAGTTTGGAATAAAATGAAAAAGCGTTGAAAAGGACCAAGTGGTGTTATCACAGTATGACTTCAGGCTATTCCTGCGTCAATGTACCTGCGATGCCCTTTAAGTCCTTTATTGTTGTCGGTGAGGACAAGCAACCATTTTGACCGTTACCACGACATCCGTCTGCGATTTGTTTGCGGTCAATGTAAGGTTTTGAGGTTCAAATATGCTCATGTTGGCAATGTGTTGGGTCGTGTCTCTAATGGGCAGTTTTAGATCAAGACTTCCACTAACTCACGTCCTTCACTGTAGAAATCGCTCGTGACCAGCTAAATCCTTTCCACATGGTTCTGAAGGTGGTTTTGAAGGTCTCAGATTATATTCTGATTAAAGGATTCAACATCTAAGTGGGGAAAAAGAGTTGTAATGGATTGCACCTTTATGTATTTTAGACTAGCCATGCCATAATAATTATCCCAAGTCAAGTTTCTTGTTTTCAGTATTATCTGTTCCTTTTTTGGGTGGTTATTAGCCTATGGATTATTATTATTATTCAAAGTTATCCATAATCTAAGTTTCTAAAAGTAGAACTACTACCAAGCTAAATTTAAATTCATAGTTGTGCCGCGGAGAAAAACGAAGGTTTTATTTTTAGGCATAGAGGACAAGGTTTTGTAATCACACCATAATAGATAAGAAAATATAGAATATTTGTTATTGAAATCGATAATTTCTATGGTATTTTATTCAACTTATTTTGACTCAACATTAGTTTTAAATGTTGCTACCAACTTGGATATGGGTTGGTGTTGAGGAAACAAATGGTAATGCGTTACTTTAAAAGGGCTATCAAGTGCATCCAATTTCTATCCATTTACTTAGATTCAGAATCCTCATGTTTCACCTATAAATTTACATGGAAAGTAAGCAAGCTAAGGTGATGAGATTATACGGGATAAAAGAAGCCAGACCTTTTGCTAAAAACATGAGCATTCTAGGGTAGGAACTGGAATAGGTTCACCCTTCAAGTATTTGTGTGGTATTTAGAGCGAATATGAATGTGGTGCTAAAAATATACGTTTCAGCTACGCAATATCCTGGAAGGTCTTTCATAATTGGTGAAATCTTACGGCAGAATTCCTGAATGACGATGCTGAGTAAAGGCTGGCAGGGTGTTTGATGTGGAGAGCACGCTGTTGTTTTGCTGCAAAGCATTGTCCTTGTGGAAGTGTGAGAAGACGTCCAAAGCAGATGAGATGCGCGAATTGCGAAAAGTGGAGAAGCTTCGATGGTCACAGGAAGGGTGAATGGGAAGGTGCTGGACATGGTTGGGATGAAGAGAATGTTTTTGGAGGAAATTGAGAGGAGTGGATGGGGTAAGGCAATAGTTTAATGGCCGTAATGACAAGGAAAGTGGTGGGGTAGAGAGAAATGGACCTCATGAACTACTTGGGAGGATAAAGAAGGTTTACTTAATGAAAAGAGGGAGTGAGTGAAGGAAATCAAACGCTCAAAATGTCGAAAGAGGTTTGGAGTGGTCCACGGAAGCTAACCCTGACCGGTAGGGCAACGCTAATCAGATCTTACTGAGGTAGGTCGTAACGCTAATCATAACTTTTAATTTTGCGAAGTTTCACTTGTTGAATGCATGTGACATCCCCTAAGCTTTGCTTGAAAATTATGAGTCAACGCAATAGAGCTTCGTAAAAATCACGGGCAGGATTCAGGATTATAAGCTTTCACCGCGAGTAAAGGAGAAATCTTCAAGTAAATGCTCGAGTTCCTTTTCACTGCCTTCCCAGCCGATTAGGCCCTGAATAGCGAGGTAAGACATGATTGGGTCAGCATCATCACTGAACTTTCTTATTTCGTCAAAGAAACCTTTCTGTTCAATGAAAGGGATATGACCCCGTATTGATGAAACAGCTCATTATGGGACTGAAATTTCGGTGAGTGGTCGGCATATATTTTTCCGGAACGCTTCCGACGAAATCCAATCATACAACCTCCGGCTGGTGCACACGTATTGATTGACGAAAAAAATGAATTCTACAGTGATTTTAAAAAAAACTTCCCGATTGGGAGAGAGGGAAATATCCTACCTTTGGTCCTTTTTCATCCTCAAGAGGCGAAATGAGATTTGAGCCTCTAAGATTTCTCTATTCATATCCCAATCAATCTGATCCGGAGGCGAAGGGGAGAAGGCCGGAGGGCGGAAAGCAAGCAGGAGGCTTCGAATGCGACCGAGGAGAGGTCAGAAATGAGAGGGAATGTGAACTCCTGCTTCCTTCCTCGCTTTCCGTCTCGTGTCCTGGGACACGAGACGGAAAGCAATTCCCAATCCGAATTTCACTGCTAATTTATGCCGCTGCGAGATCTTCTCATTCATAACGTGTAGTGCTGGCACTGCCCGATACGACTCAACGTCTTCCATATAATGGCAATATTTAGATGCGAATTCCTTGTCTTTTCTTGCTGCCGTAACATTCCATTCATTAAGATATTGCCCTAGGAAATCACGTCTCTTATTCATGAATAACATAAGGTTGCTCTAATAGACTAGTCAATGAAACATTTTCTTCATTTTCTTTATTATAATAATTATTAATATGTTTCATTATTATAAAGAATTTCGTCATACGAGGACCAAAATGTAGCAGAAGCCATTTTTGCTCAGCGTATAAGTTTAGTGCCATGCTTTGCTAATGGCACGCAAGATTTAATGCTGTGCTATTACGCATGGAAAATATTATCTAAAAAATAATGTCACATTAGTAAAAGGCACTATTACAAACGCTTAATTTTCCAAAACCAGCACATTTCATAACCTGTTGTGAGGATTTCACTGAAAATTGCTACAATACTAATAATAAAGAGGATCAACATTTGCTTTTAGGGAAAACCAATCTTAAGGAAATATGTCCACGTGTTCAGAATGAGGGAATGGAAGAGAGGGGAGGCAATAGAGTAATTGGAATGGGGCGTGTGGTTTTTTTATTCCACGCGTAAATTAAAACACGTGAACAACGCTTATTGAAACCTAGGATTGAATTTTTTTTAAGGATACCTAGAGGAGGCGTACTAATAATGATCCTCATTTGGCCCACAGTGCCTCGTGGGCCAGGGTCTCTCAGGCCATTGCGTTGGGGGACGAGTCGGCTCGGCGGAAGTGGGCGATCCTTGAATTTGCAGCATCTGAACGAAGTTACATTAAAAGTAGACATGCCAGCTGTAAACACTACTATGCGCAATTATAATCATGAAAAATGAATGAAGAAAGTCGAAATATAGTATATTTCAAACCTGCCGCGTGAACGGCGGTGGAATTCACATTGTAACGTCGGTCAAATATTACCTGAGAACACTAATTTCAAAAAAGAAAACGCCGCTTATCAGACTCCTTTATTCTTCCTCTCCACATCATATCAACAACCAATCCACAACGCAACAATCCCCCGCTTCACTCCCCCAGCAACCCACCAACATCTCCCAAACAAACAATATAAACATCAGACGTTACAATATTAATTGCCAAATTAGTGCAGTGCAGTTAATGTGAAGAAAGTCGAAAATTAAAGAGAACCCATTCTGTGGTATATTACTCTGAGAAAGACCGTGATATTAAGCAAAGGCCCAAGAAAACAGCAATATTAAACCAAAGTTAATTTTATAAGGGACCGAATGGATGAAATTGAATCCTATTAAGGTTTGTGAATATATTAGGTACCAACTTGGATTGAATTGAAATGAAAGTAAGAACATGCAGATTTTAAAGTTTCAATACGCCATTTTAACGCTTAAAATCAATGATCAATTTCATATTAGATTATTCTCTCTTAAAACTCACGATTTACCATTCCATATAAATATAGAGAGGATACAAAGGAGCTCTTTGGGGAAGAATTACTTACTGCATAGCATTAGAGCGAAATGTTGTCAGTGAAAGAGCTGTTGTATATATTTATGCATTTCTGAGATTTTCTTGTCCTGTGCTTCTGATGGAATTACGTGAAGTATTTGGGAGTCCTTTTCCGGACCCCAGGACTGACTGCCAACCTTGCAGATTGGAAAGGAATTGCCTAAAATATGTTTCAAAGGAGGATCGGTTTTTAATTACAAGCGTAAGTCCATCAAGATTGAACATCAACTATCGATTGTGGCACTGGGTGAATAGAACTGAGTCATTTTAGTTCCTTGATCCTTTTGTAGTTGAACATAAGGACAATTATCGTGATTTGAACAGTTATTTTGATGAATTTGAAATCTAAGCAGAAATTAGCATTTGAATTGAGCAAGGTAGAATATACGTATTTCGGTTGGCCAATGGAAGATTGTTTGTGGTTTAAATCTGCTGTTGGAAATGTGTCGCATAAAGAAAAGCAGTTACATTTGTATGGGGAGTCTAATGTTGGAAAGCCAACTAATATCGAGTCGTTGATAACTAGTCGTGGAATGCGATATGTCTATTATCCAGTTGCTTGGAAATCCACCTACTAAGGCTTGTTCCCTCAATATCATAAAGTAATACTGTTTGAAGAATTCTATCTTAAATTTCACGTTCAGTCTATGTTAAAAAGACTGGAATTTTTGGCTCCTGTAAAATGTGAAGCAGGACGTGTTATCAAATATGCAGGACTTGTTATCTTTTCTTCTAATTTTAATTGGCATAGGGGATGAGGCACTTCGGAACCGGCTTCTCTTCGTGGAAGCGGAGACTCCGTCCTGGGTGCATGAGAAATATCTCCTTTCTAAAGAAGAAACCGATGGGTGATGCGGGGGAGAGTGAAACGGAGACGAAATGTATTATCGCCGGATAGTGAATAGAAGGAGGCTGCGTGTTAATACCGGAGTGATTCGTCCTGAGAAATTGCAAAGAATGTATCAACGGCCTAATGTATCAACGGCCTAATAGTTTAGTGCCAGACAATTTCTATTTTTATTTGGAAAATAATGCTTGGGAATTCGAAATGCGTCAGTTACCCTTGAATGATCATTTTGTTGGAGCTTCTCATTTTATGAAGTGACTTTGTGAGGGATATTCTAAATTCATATAGAAAAAAGTTAGAGTTCATATAAAGCATTTAACCTCCTCTGTTGAAGAATTTCATTTTTATGGGGAAGACTCCGACATTTACTCTAAGAATTTTGTGACTGAATTGTCATCTGTCTTTGTGTGAGACATTCCCAACAGAAGATTTAAACCACAAACAAACTTCCATTGGCCAACCGAAATACGTATGTTCTACCTTTCTCATTTCAAATGGTTTTTTCTGCTTAGATTTCAAATTCATGAAAATAACTTTTCAAATCACGATAATTGTTTTTATGTTCAACTACAATGGGATCAAGGAACGAAAATGACTCAGAATTTACCCAGTGCCACATTCGATAGCTGATGTTCAATCTTGATGGATTTACGTTTGTAATTAAAAACCGATCCTTTGAAATATATTTTAGGCAATTCCTTTCCAATTTTCAAGGTTGACAGTCAGTCTTGGTGTCCGGAAAAGAACCCTCAAGTTCTAAAGTAAGTAATTCTCACAGTAAACACGGGACAAGAAAATCTCAAAAATGCATCAATTTGTACAGTGGCTTTTTCACTGGCAACGCTTCACTCTAATGCTATGCAATAAGCAAGAAATGGGGTCGTTTACAATATTTTTTATTGCCAAATATGATAGAGTCTGTAAAATAAAAATATATTTTTCCCGTTTTTCGATCCGTCAATTAGTTCTCGAGTCATATGCGGCGAAAAACTGATGTTTTCAACCCTTTCGGAAAAGTGGGCGTGCATGCGACCTCTTACGTCATCCACTTCGTCCAATCGCAACTGAGCCCGCGAAGCTCCTTCGCCTTATCGAAAGGGGGGGGGGGGCACAGGAGACTCGGCCAATGGAAGTGATTGCGACAGGATCTGTGAGAGCAGACCTTCCGACACCCCCCTCCACTCCCTTCCATTTCCCTAAAAACAGTCAAGGACTGGAGGTAAATGACGTCAATAGTCTCATAGCAGCTTGTTCGGTGGGCGTCACCTTTTGCTTATTTTAAGTTTTGAACTATGTGAATTGCTCTGGTTAGAAGTTTTTAATTTTTCACTGAAATTCATTCTTCGTTTCCATCCAACGATTTTGTGTACAAAATTGCGATATCGGTTCCGAGTAAAATCCCCCTTTCCTCCCCAAAGAGCTCCTTCATATCCTCTCTCTGAAGATAACAGAGGTCATCAGCAAGGGTCACGAAGAAAACATGTCCAGGCTGGCGTCTTCTTATCTCCGTCGGAGTGGCTCCCTCTCCTCCGCGACCTCGCTGAACCCGATGACATTGAGACTTCTGGGAATATGAAATCACAACAGAACTGTCCTACAACTTTGTCCAGTACGCAACGGGAAAACGGCTGTGATTTCAGATTCAAAAAGTCCCAAGGTCTTCGCGTTCAGCGCGTAACAAATAAATACTTCCTAATATCCCACTCAGTCTTACGAAATGCTATTAAATAAGCTGTTAACAAGTTAAAATTTAATCTGTTACCTTCCATAAAGCAAAACTTATTTACACAGTAAGAGTTCCTGGGTATGCATCGGCCACGCATTTAAATTAACATAAGATTGCCGCGACAATTAGAATTAGATCATCTTTGGTCACGTGATGATGAAGATTCAGTGGACATTTCGGAAAGATGTTCTGTGTCAAATAAAACATTAAAGAAATTACATATGTATTTCATAACTACGACCCCCGCAAACATAAATTCCATGCCCAAAGAGACTTTCAAATTTCACATATACCTTCAGAAAATTAGAAGCGTGTTTTACAAACACTCATGGAGGAATCGTTGTTTGCGACAGTTATACTGCGCCTATTGCAAATGTATTCTATTGCCAATAAACACCACTTTTAGGAAGCTACTCGCCATTACCGCACCCCATATAGTATTTTTGATTATATATGTCGGAACATAGAATATTCTTAAATTGATAAAATATAATTAATATTTGGTTATTCTGTTGAAATCGCGGTCCAGGAATTTGTGGGTAAAATTCATCAATTAATTACCTTTTACCTATTTGGATGTTGCTAACCCAGCGCTCATAGTCAGCCGTATAAAGTTACGACCGACGTTTTTTTTTTGGTGTGAAGGCCTTGAAGGTATATTCGCGCAATATCTTTTGAAGTATTGATAGCTGTGTGAAGCTTTTAAAACATGCTTTAATTCTTGTTTAACATTTCTGATTAAGATTTAACCATGGACAAAAAGAGACGATAGGCCGTTGGATGCATTAAACCCCAGAGAATGGAAGCACAGTTCTTGATGCATCTAATGAGTCCTTACACTCAGAATAATCGAACCTTTCCGACACCTAGTTGCCATTTTTGAATTTTTCCCGGTTTTATTTTTTACATGATCAGTGACCAAAATATCCGATGCTCACATTGATGCTTTATACGTTGAAACTGTATTCCTCAAATCAATTTTTAGCATGCTTATTTTAAAATCATATTTATAACTTATTTTTACGATAACCTAGCATCAAAATTGGTCAAAATGTCTTTGTTTCATATTAAAAATGCATTCATAAAAAGGGTATCCATAACTGAAATACTCTCGTTTGGGTTTTCCGTCGCTTATGAAATAGTACCTTTAATTTCAATTAGGCTGATCTCGGAAAAGGAAAACGCTAAACTGCGTAGGATGATGATGACGCGTAGGATGTTAAACGAAGGGTGAACAGCAGGCGCGAATTTAAATGAGACCAGAAAATTGGTAATCGTATAAGCACCATAACCTTTCTCTGGATTTATCTCATGTAATTAACTTAACATTAACTTTTGTAGGCAGGAAAATTGATCTTGTGATGTAAAATTAAAGTCGCATTTTTCATTGACTCTTTAAATAGGATATTTTGCCCAATTCGCAGTCTATTCTTAGGATGTGTCTAGTATTAGGCAGAAGTGATGAAAGTGAGCTTTCGTGTAGTCTTTGAGTACGGTAAAATAATTAGATATAGCCTTCAGTGTCCTCGATTTACTGCAGCTTTAAGATGAGCAAGAGTGCTTTCGATTTCTTCATATCCTCCTCACCAGTTCTGGTGTGACGGGCTCCCTCACCGGCTTGCAGAAGGTGTGCACCAGTGGTGAAAGGTTCTCGTCAATTCCCCACGGGAAAGAAATATGGATGGTGTCGTGAATAAGCAAAATTCTTGACCAGTATCGATCATCGTGGCCAATTAATTAGGAGGTCCCATGAACCGGACAGAGCGTTAGGGGCAAGCAGGCAGGCGGACGCCAATAATCGTGGCATTACTATGGATGCACTTCGTTCACCTGCGATTGCTTTCGTGCCCCTCCGCCCCCCACTCTTATTGTCCCCTCCTCCCCCCACTCATTCGTCTTTTTCCTAATTGTGCTCCATCCTGTGTCGTTCTCTTTAAAATTTCCCACCATCCCGTCCACCTTCCAGAATGCCATCTGCGTTCACTCCGTTTGTTTTCCTTATCACCCTAACATGTTTTCCTGTTTTCAACTTTTTCTTTTTAACCTTTAGAGTTTATCCGTAATACTGATATCATTTTGTTGTTGAAATGGGGTCGTTTACCATATTTATTTTATTTCCGAATATGATAGAGTTTGTGAAATAAAAAGACCCGTATTTTTCGTTTTTTTGGTCCGTCAATTATTTCTCGAGTTGTAGGCGGCGAAAAACTGATGTTTCTAACCCTTTCGGAAAAGTGGGCGTGGTGCAACCTCTGACGTATATCGACTTCGTCCAATCACAACTGAGCCCGCGAAGCTACTTCGCCTTGTCGCAATGGGGGGGACATAGCTGACTCTACCAATGGGAGCGATTGCGACAGGATCTGTACGAGCAGACCTTCCGAGAACCCCCCTCCACTCCCTTCCCTTCCCATAGGAGCAGTCAAGGACGGGAGGTAAATGACGTCAATGTTATCACAGTAGCTTTTTAGGTGGGCGTCACCTTTTGCTTATTTTAATTTTTGAATTATGAGTGAATGGTTGTGGTTAGAAGATTAATTTTTTTTACTGAATTCCTTTTTTCGTTTTTTTACTGAATTTCTTTTTTCGTTTCCATCTAACAGTTTCGTGTACATAATTGCGATTTCGGTTCCGAATAAACGCCCCCATTCATCAAACTTCAATAGCATCCAAATTACGAAATTACACCATATTTGAAGTTTCAATAAAATATTGTCACTCGTTGGTTTTCTGATAATTTCTTTAAATTATTTTAGATACATGCTATGGAAGTAAAAATAAATTACTAGGGTGATAACCCGAAAATTATAATCCTTTTGTATGCTGCTTTACGACACAATGCCATGCCTTATTATTTTAGTGCATGCAGAGTCTATTTAACGGAAACTCATTCGTTATTCGTCCCATTCCTTCAAGATCATGCTCATTATCAAACTACTGCAAATTCGATCCTTCATTATTTCTCCACTTTCACTGAAATCCTCATTAGCTGACTCAAAGCTCCTCATTGCATCTCCATGGCTTCGTTTATTACACCGAAAGTACCGTCAAAATAGTGAAACTGTTCTCACCCACGTAAACGGATGCGTCAATTACTTATCTTCTTCTTCTTCCTTGGCGCTACAGCTTTTTGTCAGCTTTGGCCTTCATTACAATCTTCCTCCATTCCTTTCTCGTAATGGCCTTCTTTCTCCATCCTCTTATCCCCAAAGTAGCCACGTCTGCTTCCACTCCGTCTTGCCATTCTAGGCGTGGTCGTCCTCTTCTTTTCACACTGAATAAATTTCCCTCCCATACTCTTTTGGCCACTCTCCCCTCTGGCATTCTTATCAAATGCCCCATCCATCTGATCCTCTGTGAATTGACAAATCTCACAATGTCTTGGCCTTCTATAATGTCGTTAAGCTATTCATTCCATCATCTTCGAAAAACTCCATTTTCTTGTATAGGTCCAAAAATTTTCCTTAGGATCCTTCTCTCGAAACATCTAAGTGCGAGCGCATCTGCTGTTGATAATGTCCAGCATTCACTTCCGTAAGTGACAACAGGTAACAGGTCTTATTAGAGTTTTCTATATTGTATATTTAGTATTTCTTCTTACCAGTCTACTTTTCAACAATTTATGATTTGCGAAATACGCTCTGTTGCCAGCAGTGATTCTGTCTTTTATGTGAGCACTTATTGAGTTATCCGAAGTCACCAATGCTCCAAGATATTTAAAGGATGAGACACCCTCAATTTATCTCCGTCGATATCTAATGTCTGAGGTCGTCTGCGAGCTTCAGATGTGGACACACATGTATTTAGTTTTATCACAGTTAACTTCCAGTCCAATTCTTCCTGCGCTTTCCTTTAGTGAGCCAAATATTTCTTTCAACTTCCTTGCAGATCTGGCTACAATGACTACATCATCTGCATACGCCAGTATTTGACTGCTCCGATAGAATATTGTTCCACTAGGGTTAACTCCTCTCACTGTCCAGTGCAAGGCCAATATGAACAATGTTGCAGACAAACCATCTCCTTGCTTTACTCCCGTGTTAAATGGAAAAGTACTACCCATTTTATTGCCGACCTTAATCTTTGCTGTGGTTTCCTGCAAATTCATTCTTGCCAGTCTGATTAACTTCTTAGGCAAGCCTAATTCGTTTAATGCTGCATACAGTGTGTTTTTCTTCACACTGTTAAACGCTTTCTTAAAATCTACAAACAATAAGTGTCTTATTATTAGTCAATAAGTTACTTATCACTACCTAGAAATATTTTTTCTGCCACGTTCCTCAACGGTGTAACTCCTTTTTTGTTCGTGATTATGTCTTCTACTCCCCGTGTTACGCTTTCATTTCTCTCTTTAATTTACCAATTCTTTACCCCATATCTGCCCTCCAACATTTTCTGTTTAGAAATTTTCACTTCTTTCCTCCAATTATTCTATAACATCCACCTCGTTATCCGCATGAAGAATGCACAAAACACTGCATGCATTTCTCATGCTCTTTTATTGCTTTCAATCCTTTCAAAGTCCGTGCTATATTGAAGACTACTGAATCGTTTCCATTAATAATCTTAAATGTTTTCTGAGCTCGTCTGCCCTTCTCATTTTTGAAACCATTCCATCTCGTACATGAAATTCTTATTTCTAGTTCGCAGTCTCCGGGTTATATAGCTCAGTTATAGAGTTTCATTGGATATGTCTTGGACTTAACAATTAATGTTTTCTCCCACTCACCTCTTTTTGTTTACTGACGTCCTGCCTGACCATGGCTATGATTCCTGCCACTTTCATCCACTCCGCTGAAGGTTTACTCATTATTCTTCATTCCAAAAGTCACCGCTGCCCTTTCATCTCATTTTGTAGAGATTCATTGCGTGCATTATTTCTTCTTGTTTTTCATTGTCAATTCTTCAAATAATTTCCAAGTTATCCCTACCAAGTTTAGTCGTTACATTCATAATTTTCTTTTGTAGTCCTCAACATTATGATAAATTATCAATGTTATCATTTATTTAATATCTAATCTGTTTAATTTTGATAGTTCCTCTTCGAAAATATGCATTTATAAATAACGTATTTAGCACATAAATGTTCGTTAAAAGCAAAATATGGTGGAATAAAAACTTTTCGGGGTATCACATGAAATTTGGTTTAAAAAACCCTCACCCTCCACATCTCTTTGCTCGTGTCCGTCATTTATCGTTCGATATGATGATGAGGAAGATGAAGTTTCCGTTAAAATTCACTTTTTCCGTGAATGGCAAAAGAAAATGACCAAACGGCATAAAGGGTCTAACACTTTCAGAGTAATGCTAATTAAATAATCCAATTTGCTCCGAGTTACATGCGATGGGCACTCAAAAGGAAGGTAAATAGTTGGAGAGTGAGATGGGAGAACAGCGTCGCGTTTAATGTCCGCCTTGTACCAAATACGAGACGGTGTTCCATAGTGCGTGCTATCCAATTCCCACTCCGGCGTGTTTACGAAAGGGCGACAGTCGCCCAGTTGCGGCGATAGCTGCCCTGTCAAAAGGAAAGGAGCTTCGTCGCTCCATAGCGCCCCCTCCCTCCCTCTCGCCCCTTCTTCTCCCCCTCTCGTCAAGTTTCACCCCCACCTTTCCACTTCCCAATCCCTCTCCCCCAAATTCATAATCCATCCAGTCTCACCCCTGTCGGATCTGACACCTCATCCCCTTCGCTCATCCTTAGGTATTCTCAAACGCGAGAACCTGTGCGACGATTTTTTCACCTTAGTCCCTTCAGTGTTATTTTTTGCCCACATTTCACTCCATTTTTATTCATGCATGTATGGATTTCCTTTGAAGCTCGCCCTTCCCCCCTTTCCCCCCCCCCCCACCCAACCCTCGAAGGAATCCCGTTACGGCCCGGAATATCACCTCCCTCGTTCTGAGCCGGACACACGCATCCCTTGACCTCCTGCTGACCTCTCATCTCGTGTGTCGCAAAGCGTCCGTTGGTCACATCTGCGGCGGCCCAGGGCTGGCTTAGCCGTTATGGCCGCCCAGTTGTGGCGGTGAATCAACAGCCAGTCACGTTTGCCAAGCACAAGTGTGCACCTTTTTTTAATGCTCTACTTTCCAGCATTTACTTGCGCCCTCTCGTCCTGGGTTAATTTCCTCTCCTTGAGTTTAGTTCGCTGGTTTTAATAACCTCCTCCCCACGCGAGGCGGTGGGAGGAGGGAATCGGTAAGAAGGTTGCTTCGCGAGGGGAAAGTTAGCTTCGAGATGAGTTCCAGCGGAACACGGATGGAATTTTTCCATCGAAATATTTTTAAGTGGAGGAGGGGATTGAGAAGACGTGGAAAAATCTGCCCTCGCCGCCGTGCAGCGAAATTAACTTTTACTTCGTCAATTTTCCCATCCACATAATAAGATTTACATGGATTAATTTTCTGCTCGCCCCCTCATCTCGAGGCCTTTCCTGCCGCGTGACTGCCCGGAAGAGAGGAGCGAGCTCTCTGCGTTCTTCAGGAGGAAACTCTATTTCGCTCTCGAACCGTCTTCTTCTCTTGAACCATCTTCAGCGGCACTCCGTGGAAGCGCATCCCCAACCACACCCTCCTCCTCCCCTGCCGCCCACCTTCCTCCAATTGCACCCTTCCCTCTTTCATCTTGGCCTTCCTCGTGTTCCATGCACTGGTCCTCGAGCAGGAGTTTAAGATTTTTTAATACAGGGCATTGCTTGTGGCCCTCAGCGGGTCACCCTTTCATCTACATCTACATAATACCCGGCAAGCCACCATAAAGGTGTATGGTAGGGGGTGAACTCTCACCAAACATGCACTACATATCATGCATAAAAAAGGATTAGTACTAGTATAGGTACTGTTCAAAACTACGCTATTTAAAAAAAGATAAAAATAGCAAAGCGTACATGCAAAAACATGCTTTTAGTTAGGTTAGCTTTAAGTCCTTATACCAGCATGCAGCTACCAATGTTATCCATTGCTGCTACACTGGTACTGGGTATATTTACCGTTATTCATATCCCTAATAGTACGAGGAAAAAAGGACATTTTGAATCTTTCCTGAAGACACTGAAGATGGTGGCTACATTTAAGTTGGGATTTTTCTCCATTACTCAGGCTTGTGTATGTTAACTCTCACGAACATAAATGTAGTTTGTCGTTTTATTTTCCGAGAATATTTCCTTTTTCATGTTGTTAATCAGTAAACATTGAGAAAGTTAATATATAACGTTGCATCACAGCATTGCCTCAGAACATCCACGTTTCGTTGTTGTTGCTGGATGAAAATCGTTCACCTTTGAGGCGTAAATGCACGAAGGTCCGGTAAGTAATGGTGAAAACATCCTTCTTGAAAACGCGGTGCTGGGGAGTTTTCTACCCATTTTTCTACCCGTGAATATACTTTCCAGGAGATACTTTTGATCAAAGGTGTACCAAACCCCTCTCCTAATTTTACCGTGAAAACTTTACGCCAGAGAAGAAATATATTATTTCTTCCCATCCCTCAATGGACCGAGTGACAAATGAAGAAGTCCTAAGAAGAGTGGGAGAAAAGAGAAGTCTGCTGAAAACTATAAAAAGAAGACGGGACAACTTAATCGGCCACATCTTAAGACACGATGGCCTGATGAAGACAATCGTCGAAGGAAAAGTGAACGGGAAGATAGGAAAAGGCAGGCCTCGTATGAGTTATAGAACAGAGCGGGTCGTAAAGGACGTGAAAGAGAGGAGCTACGTTGATATGAAGAGGTTGGCCGATAGAAGAATCGAGTGGAGGGCTGCGTCAAACCAATCCTAGGATTGTTGACCCATCATGACGATCCCTCAATGCTTAGATACCACGCGCTTTCACTGTTTCTTGCTTCAACTTACTTCCTTCTTGCTTCTTTCTCAAGTTCCAGCTAGTCAGGGCCCGATTCTCAAGGTGAAGGTTCTTGGAAAAAGCCCCCAGCAGAACCAAATTCTTAACAATTTTTGATGGAGTATTTTTTGGCAGGATGAATAAGATGACGCCTTACCATAAATATATGCAGCCCTAATCAATAATTTACGTGTGATTTATTGCGATTTATAAGAACCATTGATCACTAGAAACAAAGATAACAGGTCTCAGACCTCTCGATAAAGTATGGATCTTACGAAGCAATGTGTTTTCCTTAGCTATGCTAATGTTCTGCTAAATATATTCACCAACCATTATCCTAAAAAGATAATATGCTGTCTTATTGTTAATGGGACTGATTGTTTGATACTTTTTCATATGCTATGCTATAGCGTGAAGGTCATGTTAGTCATCATTCCGCTATCGCTTTGCTTCGTTTTTTTTTCAACGTTTGATGCCCCGTAGTAGGTATTCCACTAGAAATTACATATGGATGTTTTTATTTATTGATTAGATGTAATAGACGCTCATGGCTAATTTGTTTCCAACTATAGATTATGATTATGAATAATTACGAAAGCAGAGAAAGGATCGCACGACATTTTTATCCACAGCGGAGAACAATTCCTCTACGTTGCCATAATCTTTGAGTGCCGTAAAATGTTTCATCAACAAATATACTCGGTTCATTAACACTCAATTGGGCGTTGGGTAGAATTTTATGCTTGTGCTTTCATCAGACTAGCCCAAGCAGTAAAAATCCAATGCTTAGTCATTTTTTCTAAAATTAATCTTCCCATACTCCAAAAGGTCTGTTCATACAGTTGTAATGTAGAAGGAAGGGCAGTACTCCCCTACTATTTTGAAATTCTCCAAATGTTTAAGGTATATTGTGGTATCGGTTAAACAGTGATTATTTAAATCCTATCACTAAGAAACTGGCATAACGGCAAACTCTCCTTAAGAGAAAGTGTTTCTCTTAAGAGCTTAACAAGAACTAATAACGTCCAGTAGAAGAACAAGGCACGTAATTCTACACATGCTCGATAGTAATCGCGCATGATGAAGAACCAGAGGAATTAAATTGCCTCGATATTATGATATTAGCCGAAAAATATGCTACAGAACTCAGTATTAAGGCATTGGAATGATAAAGGTATATACTTCTGCTGAAAATGAAAGTTGTTCATACATTGTTATCATATCCCTACGCATTTCCTTCCCTTTAAAAATCCTACAGAATGACAGGAGCAGCGAATTTTGGATCTGACTCTTAAATATCCTGACGTCATGTCTTCGAATTTCGTCAGAGAAAAATCTTACGTTACAAAAACTTATACAGGTATTTTAGCAACGCTTACTCAAAATTTTACAAACATATATTCAAATATAGGGCATAAGTGAAGTGAATTCTTTTAAATGTTTTGAGAATTTAGAAAGTCATCGTGGCAAATTGTTGCAACAAAGTAATTGTCAATTGTGACAAAGTGTTATTATCATGTTTTCACTGTGCAAAAATATGAGATGTAAGGAAGAGCACCTCGAAAGATGCTTGAAAAGATGAAAGTGTGTATGGCAGAAACTCAAGTAACGTGTGTCATCCGAGAATTGAAAATCTTCGCCCGTACCCGATCCGCGACTTTAGCGATGGCTCGTGTGGAGGAAGTAAGCGAACTGGAGATCGTTTCAGTTTATAAACTTCGAGCACGTCTTATGCTTACGCAAGCCCTTGTTGCTGCACGCCGCCTCCATTCACTCGGGTCGTTTCGTGTGCGTAATCAGACCACCGCGACTAAATCGGGAATGGGGGCGCTTACTCGGAACCGAAATTGCAGTTTTGTGCACGAAATTGTTAGATGGAAACGAAAAAAGAATTCTAGTGAAAAAATTAATCTTCTAACCACAACCATTCACGAATAAATCAAAAATTAAAATAAGCAAAAGGTGACGCCCACCGAAAAATCTGCTTTGATAACATTGACGTCATTTTCCTCCCGTCCTTGACTGCTTTTCTTGGAAGCGAAGGGAGTGTAGGGGGGTTCTCGGAAGGTCTGCTCGCACAGATGCTGTCTCAACTGTCTTATTGGCAGAGTCAGCTGTGTCCCCCCCATTGCGATAAGGCAAAGTAGCTTCGCGGGTTCAGTTGTGATTGGACGAAGTCGATATACGTCAGAGGTTGCACCACACCCACTTTTCCGAAAGGGTTAAAAACATCAGTTTTTCGCCACTTATAACTCGAGAAATAAATTACGGATTAAAAAAACGGAAAAATACGGTTTTTTTTATTTTACAAACTCTATCATATTCGGCAATAAAAAAACATGGTAAACGAACGTAAAAAACGAGAGCACATTCCTTCGAATGTGTGCTCTCTCTTCTCTCTGCAAATTCGGAGAGAGAGATGAGACACCGCTCGGAATCGCGGCAAAATCGGTTCTGTGGAATAAAACGAAGGAAAACGGTCCGGCAGAGAGGCATTATTCTACGGGTATTCCATTGTACCAGATTCCGGGATTCGGACGGTCGCGGGCGTCCATGCCACGTGGAATGTGGCACGCGTGTGCCGACAACCCGCTGCTCCTTATTCCCGCCTCCTTTCCATCCTGTCTTCTCCCTCGTTCCGCTCCCTGAACCCCAGGATGCCATTACACTCCTCGTCGCCCACATTGCTTTGCCGCCGTTGGAATGAATTGATTTTTTCAAATAATAATTGATTTTTTTAGGGTGGGTAGAGAAATTTTTGTCTTTGCACAAATATGCGTGGAACTTTTGATTCGTGGCCTTATTGACGATAGCAATGGATATACTAAGGGTAAAAAATAAATTTTAGCGATTTGATTTTTCGTTCATACGTCGCTTTTTCAACACGTAACCTAACGGTACATGAGATAAGTTACGTTACAATTCTATATGTACCAAATGTACCAATTTTCTTCTAAGCGTAAAATAAATGCCATGTTATCACAAGGAGCACTAACAAATGTCACGGTATCACACCGACTCGAAGATACAAAAAGGCATATATCAGCTAATCTCTTCATATTGACGTAATTCTTCTCTTTCACATCCTTCATCACTTGTTCCATATATCCTTCACGAGGCCTTCCTTTGCCATTCTTCCCGTCCACTCTTCCCTCGACGATTGTCTTCATCAGGCCATCATGTCTCATGATGTGGCCGATCAAGTTGTCCCGTCTTCTTCTTAGGGTATTCAGAAGACTTCTCTTTTCTCCCACTCTTCTTAGAACTTCCTCGTTACTTAATCGGTCGATCCACTTTATCTTCATCACTCTTCTTTAGCATCACATTTCGAATGCTTCCACCCTTTTCTTTTCCGCTGCTGTCATTGTTCATGCCTCACCACCGCGCCGTAAAGAAACACGCTCCAGATGTACGTTCTGACGAATTGTTTCCTTGAATATGAAAGAGGTTTAAAATATAAAGAGACATATCCAAAGTTAAAGACAGCCTTCTCCCGTCTTCTTCTTAGGTATTCAAAAGACTTCTTTTTTCTCTCACTCATCTTAGAACTTCCTCGTTACTTACTCGGTCGATCCATTTAATCTTCATCATTCTTCTGTAGCACCACGTTTCGAATGCTTCCACCCATTTCTTTTCCACTGCTGTTATTGTCCATGCTTCGCTGTCATAAAAAAGCACGCTCCAGATGTAGGTTCTGACGAATACTGAGCCGAAAACTAACAGTAGTGACCACGACATTTTTAGTTTTGCTGAGTCATAACATGATGTGATGAAGGAAAAAATGAAATATACAATTTTTGTATATTTTTTTGCGATTGAATGTACATACGGTGAGTTCCATCGCATTGTATAATTGCATCAATGAAATTCGGTCTTAGTATTTTTTCGACGTATATTTGAAAAATTATTAAAATTTACACTAAATGACCCACGGTTACCGATCCAGACACCTTTGCACTCCTAACTCATGAATGTGCTCCGAAATCTAGGCTCATATTTGAATTAATTTATAGAAAAACTACTTAATTATAACATTATACTACTTTGTATTATCTGAAATTTAGTGCCGTTTAGCTAGAATTCGCGTGACTCGTCGCTGTATACTTAATATTTTGCTTAGATTGGTACTAGTCGGACTTCTAGTTTTATATAAGTAAAGCTTAAACGGTAATAAGAGTTCTCTTTGAATAGTAATTCATGCTTGGTGATGGTTCACACCCTGCCACACACTCTTGCGGTGACCTTCGGGATATTATGTAGGTGTTGATAGGTGCTGCCGCGTCCTACTGACCTGTTCTCACTGTTTAGGTGCTCATGGATTTCGGACGAATTCCAGAAAACAAAATCACGAATTGTTGATGCCCTTGTATCCATGTGTGGGATATAAACTTTAGATCGATAATTTAGCTTAAGAAGTCTCTAATATCTCCCTTGGAAAACAAAGGCAATAAGATCGTCGTCAGAGGCTTTCGGGTGCAGCTGCGCTTTACGCGTTGTCGGTGTGCGAGCTTTCGCGGCCATTGCAGGACGCTTCATCAGGCAATAATAAAATATATTGGAAAGGTTGATGTCTTATATATCTCCATTGCTCCCCCCTTTACTGTAGAGTGGTGGGGGTGAATGACGTAAGTAGGTGGCCGCCACTTAGCCCTGTCCTTGGGGAGTCGGTGAACTTTCCCTCCCCCTCACAGTGCCAAATGGTGTGTCGTTGTTTGTCTTCTTCTGGAACCATCCAGGCGTATCTTTGCTTCTGAAAAGTCTTCTCCAAGTCGGACTCAGTCTAATGCCATTCTCCCGGTTGAAATTAAAGGGGCATTTCTCAATTTCAATAGCCTCGCGGATCAGTCGTTGGTGATAAAATCTTACGTTCCAAAGGAAATAAGAGCCTCACCGAAGGAAACCACGGGAAAACGATTGACTTCCGCACGAGGCTGTCATTTTCTCGATAAACTCTTTGAGCCGTAGGACGGATACATTATGGGATTCGATGTCATCATATATTTCATACAGAAAGAGGTCGGACGGACACACTAATTACTGGTGAATTGCTCCACTATTTATCACATGCCATTTGAAGAGTAGCACTGGGAATAAAATTAGATGACATTTTCATTGTTACCTTTACTCGGTATAAAAAATAATGAACCTGAAAAAACACGAACGACATGTTATGAAGGCCCGTGACCTATCGCGTTGCATCTATGTCTCAAAGACTAAAGTAGCTCTGGAACTATAGAAAAGATTGATTAAAATAGAATGAAGATGTCCAAATCCTAATGTCAATAACTATTTAATGTTGGGATCCAAATTAGAAACCAACGTTTGGCCGAGAAAACGTCGAAAGGGCGGAATGTGTTAAACAAAAGAAGTTTCGGGAAGTAGCTTGGTGACATTTACTTTTTAGTTGAAGATGACTCATAGCTTACCAATTGAATCGCATTTGAAGGTTGCTATTCGAGTAAAGTATCGAAACGATTGCCCCAGATTCCCCTCTCTATCCACTGGTAACGTAATAGAATTAATGAAGTTAACGGTTAAGTTGAGTTAAATAAAAGGTTTATCCCTAGACTGTCGTGCACGAAATCCCATTTTTAGAAATTATTTCACCGGAATTGAGTAAATTAACTTATGGAATATAAAAGTGTCGGATACGGCATACATTTTAATTTCAACCGTTCGCCATGCAAGACAGTTAATTCACAAATTTAACGCAAATACTTGTGGTTCATTGAAAATAAATCATGAAAACGTCTAAAATAATTACATTGCATAATATTTTCAGTTCCAATAAAACATGCAGTATCTATTTAAAACGCACATAAATTATTTATCCTAATTAGAAATTGTCCTGGTAACTTCGATGGATTATTACCTCTTACCATGCTTAGCAACAAATTATTTTAACCCCTTGTTGCTCTTTACGTCATTATTTTATCTCTATTTTCTAAGCTATGATAAAATAGTTTCTTATAGTGTTTTAAAAATTTAGAAAAGGTGTCCGGCTTAAATTATATTCACAAATTTATTTGAAAATGTTTTAACCGAAGGTCTGACAATATTTTATCACCGGATTATTTCAGTAATTCAAAATCAGAGGCAGCTCCTTTTCACGAATCAAGCGTTTCTTAGATTTCCCATTTATTTCCGGTAGCAACTATTCCTTACCTCGATCCCATGTAGGCTCTATCATTTGGGGAGTACGAGTGAAAAGTAACGGCTATCTTTCATCTTATCATAATACTTCACTAGAGAGCGAAACGATGAACTACAAATCCCCATCCACCGGACTTGTCCCTTAAATAGGTCTTTCGCACTAAGTGGCAGCAAATTATGGAATGCCTTATCTAGTGAAATACGTAGATAAAAAAATAGCCGAATATTTAGGCAAAGACTCTTCAACTACCTGTTTTGAAAACAAAGTTTAGATAGTTCACCCTCTGATCTGGCCTTACCATAAAACTTAATGGAATGTTCAAATGGCATATTTGTAAAACATTTTTGTATTAGTGTATGCATTGTCTTGTTGAGTTGTTTATATCACTTTATTTAAATTTTTTCTTGTTTTATTTCATACTGTAATATATGCACAATACGGACGACTATTCTTGTAAATTTATAGAATGCTCATATGAGGCTGAGTAGTCTCCGAGTACGTTTCAAATTTAAAAAAATGTTGTATTGATTATGAAATAAAATATTTTCTCTCTCTCTCATAAAAAAAGATAATCCCGGGCCACAGTCTGTTCCGTTAACATTTTACGGTTTTGACAACGGTGGGTCTGTAGGCCTGATTGACAAAATCGAAAATACTGCTCGCAAAATTCAGGATTGTTTTTTTTTTCTCGGCCCTCGGAGAATTTATGAGGCCGAAATTTGGCCGCGCGAGGACAAAGTGTTCGGAGACCCGTCGCTGTAGGCAGTTGTGCCAGTCAGTCAATGCCCCAGGGGCCTCGAAGTTCAGGTGGAGGTGGAGAAGAGCTTCGCTCTCGTCGCAACAGCCCTGTCCGAAACGTGTGCTTCTAGCGCTAAGCATTCTACAATGCTTGCTTGCAGCAAGTGGAAGGGGGTATCGTCGGAAACACCCGAAGTACGTCCGAACGCGAAGCACTCTGGGAGAAGCAAGCTACGAAGCCAAAGCACAGAAGCACGCTTCCATGTAGGTTTCAAAGCATTGTTGACGAGAATAACAAAAGATGGCGGTGTCGTTGGCTACTTATAAATATGTCTAGTATCTATTTTTGTACTTCGTATATTAAATTTGCATACTTGTTGATATACATATCAATGAAAAGGTTAATATATAAATAATCACTCTTTTTCTTCCGATCTAAACATTTGATAGATGCTGCCCTCTATCGTGTTTCACTATACCTAGTGGTTTTTCATGTTGCCACTACTGCTCAACGTCGCTCCTTACCGTAGACTGTCCGAATATGAAGTATTCTTTCCCAAGCATGCTTCATAGTACGTCAGCAATACGTCATCACCAAGAATACTTTGCCGAAGCATACTTTGTTTTCGGATACGGCTAGAGAGTCTTGGACGAGGCGGACGCACGGCGCTATCGATTTAGTGCGCACGCGCAGAAAACAAACGAGGGTGCGAATAAAAAAAAGAGGGGATAGAGTGGAGGGGCCCTCGGAGGTCCTTCTCCCAGCCGAAAGTAAATGACTCCGCAGGGCCCCGCGACCCGCGTCCGTTTTAAGGTACAGGACGCCCTGGGAAGAATTGGCCGATAAGCAACATTCATCCTCTCTCCCGCATAACCCTGTCCTTCCAGGAGCAAGAGGTTCAGGGTTGCCTTCCCAGGGATGGGTCGCAGGGGCCCGCGTCCTCCCCCGACCCCTCGTGACCCATCAGGAGCCTCCAATTAATCGGATGTCATAAGTCAACGTGGAGATAGCGACAGTTTTTTGTCACCCCGCACTAAATTCAGCGTTTTTCAAGCGCAGATAATGGCGCGAACGGAAAGGGGTTTTATGAGCCAGGCTGAGAAATGGACCGGGCAGGCGGAAAAAGTGTCGTGGGAGGGATGTGTCAAGGTGTGTTGGCTGGTAATCAGCTCTGCGGTCGTAATGTGCTTGGGAAGGGAGGGGGGGGGAGGGGGAGGGTCATTGTCGCCTTCCATTGTAGGCAGAGGGGAGGGTGGTGATCCGAGAATGTGTGGCTTTTCCATTGAGAAATCAGTGACTAAGAAGTTTCCTAGTTGCCAGTCGATCTACATAATATGTTCCTGCAATCTTCCCTCCAGAAAGCTGCTTTGATTTTTCACTGAAGTAGGCATGTGATACTCAATGGTCATGTTTGGCTTGTTATAACTAGGGGCGGGTGAATATCCTGAAACCCATTCACTGCAGCGCGTTGAACCTCTCGAATAGTATCACGAGTATTCGTAGCGAACTTGGAAAAAACACATAAGTGGTCATTATTGCGTGCACGGCTATGGTGTTAAGTTTTTCAAAACTTAATAGAATCCCGTCCAATGTGAAGAAAATGACCCGAACAATTACTCACTAGAAGGCTAGAATTAAGAATTTCTAGAAGTTGTCTTTGGAATTAAGCGCAACGTGATTGATAGGTCTAAGCTCCCTTTTCCTGTAAAAGAAACTCGGTACTCGCAAAGGGTATTGTGTTTTTTACTCCTTACATTCTTTTCACGCGTCTGTCGTTGTGCAGTCTAATGCATGGAGAGATGCGTAGTGACAAATGCATTGCAAAGAAATTGAATGCTTGGAAAACTTCTCAGGAAAAGGACGACTGTTTTCCTGCTCCCGCAAAAACATCGATAGAAGCTATTTACCCAATATGGCATCGCCTCAAGGTTTTTCCTAGAAATGACCTAATTGATAATGGGAACGCCATATTGATTAATATCCTTGTCCATTAGAGGCTGTCTGTAGTAATCCTATATTAAAAAACTCCTACGAAACTACTGGAAACTTCTTAAACATTTAAATTCTATTCAAATAATTTTATCTCTTTTTCTTTATTTGAAGTAATTACATCTATTTCATCGACTTTTGTGAAGATAAGTATTAGTCAATCACATCGCATTATTTGCTTGCAGAAATGGGGAAAACATCTACAGAACACTCTCACATTACCTCTCCCGTTAATGTTTCATATTCTATGAATTTCTTTCTCTCAGTACATAAGTTTCACTTTGCGAAATTACATGAACAAGGGTTGAATGTTTTATATAGGTGATGTGCTAACTCAGCTTCTCCTTTATGGCACATCGCCGGACTATGTTTAGGGGGCAATCAATATTGCACTATTTTTTGTGGTACCGACGCAATAGTCCCAATGGCGAGAAAAACTATTTCAGAGCATTTTTATGGCCTTGAGTAACTTTCACAAAACGCAATGGAAAGGGGACGTGGCCCGGTTCATTTCTGTGAATGCGCAAATGAGGGATTGCCTTCGTTGTCTGCCCTTCAATCTAAAGGTCGTGCAACAGAATCACGCCCTCCGCATTAATATTTCGTTCCCCAACCTGGTTTTATTTAGCTTGATGTGTAGGTCATTACTCGACGCTAATGACCTCATGATAAACGAATGAGCATTTAGCGAGAATGATGGGAATAGCATGAATTTTGAGCGAATTGAGAATGGACGCGGCGGAGTAAGAAGATAAAGATTAGGAAGAATGAATGTAGAAGTGAGTGATCCAGAGTGGAATTGTTGGAGAAAACAAATAATATCAAGGATACTGCGCAATTTGGGATGATTATAGGTGTAAGGTGCTTCTATCCCAATTCCTATTATCTTTTTATTGAAGTATTGTGACTTGATCTATGTCACATATCGTGTCATGATGAAGGAATCACCAACAAAACCTCTCCTTGGGCCTATGAGAATAATTTCAATACTGATATGTGTGTGTGTTGAAATTAGGAAATGGAACAATTAATTCCACCACTTACTGGACACTCATTAAGATCGACCGTTGTTTTTGACCCCTCGTTTTCAGCTTTAACAGCAGGAAGGAGAGACAAAAGACTCTTCAAGCTATTTTATGGATAAGAAATTATATGTTTGTGGCTAGGCAGTGAAAGTGGCATATGTTTTGTTCTGGTAACATGTAAAAATTTGTGTTACGTTTTGAACTGATTAGATACTGTGACGCTGTTCTAAAATAAGTACATTATTTCATTCTCAACTTCACAAGGAAACGAAACTAAGATCTCCCTCGCACTACATGTTTAATTGAGCTGGTCTCTACGCTACAACGAGGAAATAGTACTGAAGCGAATGCAGGGGAAAACGATGGAAACAAGCTGGCAAAAGGTTCGACCTATCAACCGTGATGGATTTGAACTCCTAGGGGAAGGTGGAAGGGGGAGGGAACGGAACTAGTGGTCGCATTGGGCCACTAATAGAGGAAGTAATCTTTTAGCGGACAAACCCACTTCTTCCAAAGCAGCAGTACAGGGAGAGGCTTCTAGGAAGCTGATCGATCCTCAGGGACAAATGGGGGCGTTTACTCGGAACCGAAATCGTAATTTTGTACACGAAATTGTTAGATGGAAACGAAGAAAGAAATTTATTGAAAAAGTAATCTTCTAACCACAACCATTCACGAATAAATCAAAAATTAAAATAAGCAAAAGGTGACGCCCACCGAAAAATCTGCTATGATAACATTGACGTCATTTTCCTCCCGTCCTTGACTGCTCTTATGGGAAGGGAAAGGAGTGGAGCGGGATTCTCGGAAGGTCTGCTCGCACAGATCCTGTCGTAACTGCTCCGATTGGCAGAGTTAGCTGTGCCCCCCCCCCCCCTTTGCGATAAGGCAAATTAGCTTCGCGGGCTCAGTTATGATTGGACGAAGTGGATATACGTCAGAGGTTACACCACACCCACTTTTCCGAAAGGGTTAAAAACATCAGTTTTTCGCCGCTTATAACTCGAGAAATAATTGATGAATCAAAAAACGGAAAAATATGGGTCTTTTTATTTTACAAACTCTATCATATTCGGCAATAAAAAAATATGGTAAACGACCCCATTCAGTTGTATGCTTAGCTGAGGAGCATTCCGTGGAGGATCAAGGGTCGCGAAGGAGAAATACGGGGCCGAAACGATAGAGGGGGTATCGGGAGGCAATAAGAGTAGGAAACAGCTACCATCAAAACAGTTTGTTGCCAAAGAACGCTTGTTTAAAAAATCTTAATATATTTATGATTTTAAGTACATGATATTGGAATAGATGAATGTAATTATTTCCCCTCAATATCGTCATCTACCGAGAAGTCACTTAACTTTTGGATTTTTTTATAAACAGTGCTACGTTGGAAATGACGTTCACTCGTTGAATTTGGAAGACAATGAAATTAAATTGTGGAACTGTACCAAGTTATTGTTGTCATAACATGTTCAACATTTATAAATTTTGTTTAAAATAATTTTGACGGAAAAATAACCATACTTGCCAGTGCCCTCCATCCAATGTTACGTAGCATATAAATGCATAACCTGTTAAATATTTCCGACATGTGGTAAGGGGAAACATCACCCGCAGTGTACGATGGCCGTCAGTCAGGGTCGGAGAAGAGGTGTTCGAGGGTCGGCGATCGCCAGGGTCGGGGTGGGGAAAGGGTTGGCCGTCATAGGTCACTGTCGGATCGCTGTCCCCCAGGGGAGAAAAAAACAAACGCGAGCGCTGGACCGTCGCCGCTGACCCTCCTCCTCGCGACGACGTTTGAAAGAGTGCCCGGCGTTGCGTGGAAGGGGTGGGAGGGAGATTGTGGGGGTGGGTGGGGGTGGAAGGGTGGTGCTTTTTGGGGTGCCACTTTGGGGGGGGGGAGGGAAATAAAGCGAGCATTTTTGTGAGTCGTCCGGAAAAATATCTTTGGCGCGGATGGAGGGGATGGGAGGGGAAGCTTTTTGCATGGAGTGGTGGGTGGCGGGCGATGCGATTAAAAAAAATGACGAGCGAAATAAACGAAAGGCGCAAACACCGCGTAGCATGCGTGTGATTGTGCGTGCGTGCGTGCGGGCGAGGACTCGTGTGCCTGCGTGTCGTTAAACACTGAATTGTGGGATTCGCTATTAATCTCCGTGCTTGATACTCCGGCGACGTTCGCACGTTGTTCCCGCTTGTGTGTGTGCGTTAGACTGTCGGTATGCCACCCCCCCCTTCTCTCCCACCCCCTTCTCTCCCTCCCGGCACCCCCCTCCAGTCTCTCCACCGCGGTAACAAATGACCTCCTTGCGGTTTTTGCCCCGCGGTATTGGTTATTTCCCAGCCGACGATGGTGGGGTGTGGAGTCAGGAGAGAGATTTCCCCCGGATTTATTCCGAGAGCGACTCCGGTCATTAATACAAAAATTTCCGTCCTTTTTGCTCGGCGGACACCCGCAAAGGACCTTTTATCGTTCGAGGGAAAAGCGGCGGGAGGGTAATTTGTTCGACCGTGAAATTTTAAAGAGGTAAATAATGTGTATTTGTTCTCGGGAACATATTTTCCCTCACTTTCGTCGCCACCTGAAAGTAAAGATATTTTGATTAATGGGACAGATTGGAAAAGGGATTCTTTTTTTCGTGTTTTGTAAGTTGTTGAACGCAGTGCCATGTTTACTTGTATTTTAATTCTTTATTTGGTGTGTAAATATTGATTTCGAAATATAGATTAGGCTATTTATCGGGGTGACATCAGTGCCTTAACTGAGAATACTCGAATATTTTAAAGAACGTAAGTAGAATCACTAACCCTTATGACGTATAGCCCTGATTAATTGAAGACTGTAATTCGATGTAAGGAACATTTTGGACGTATGAGATGATTGTTGATCAAGACACTCGGAATGAATTCTCTTAGGTTCTAAGTTACGCGATGAATAATCTATCCCTGTTTCTTCTCTCAGTACTAGTCATTCGAAAGGGGAATTGACAAGTGCTACAAATAGTAGCTTTTTAGAGCTGGAGGCCGTTTACTACGCTACATACTCTTCCAGTCGTTACTACATCAACCACTCTTGACGGAAAAATATATGCTCTTCACATTCGTCTCATTGCTACAAATCTACCCGTCTGTTTTGAATGACTTTCCCCTTCCGTTCTATACCTCACCCCTTTAAAGCCTGCATGAGGAGGAAATGAAATTTGCGGATGTTTTGAATATATCATTAGGGCATTTCATGCATGCAAAGGGAATAAACGCAGATGGAATAAGCCTTCATCTCGAGAGATGAAATGATTATCCGCGGGTCCTCTCCGCTCTCACTAATTGTCGGCCGTTTCCTGTTCAAATCCGTCCGTTCAATTAAGGTACGCGACGTAGAGCCAATGCTAAAGCGTTATTTGGCGTGCTCAACGGGTCCACTGAATGCGAACTTGTTGAAACACTAGCCATTTCAAGGACGAGTGCATCATACCGGGATCTTTTGGGACTAAGTATATTCTTATTCTATGCGTGAGCTTTTTATTTTCCTTAGGTAATCAGTGGCATCAAGACTGCAAAATTGCAAAATAAGGCATACATTCATGCTCGAATTTGTGGTTATCGTGGTGTGGTTATATCTACACGATACCCTGTAAGCCACCGCGAGGGTGTGTGGCAGGGGGTGAAGATCAACAAGCATGCACTATATACATGCAAAAAAGCAACCATATGGTCTCATGTAACTAGATTGTTAGCATCTATAGTATTTAAGGGTTTAATACATGCATCATGCACTACAGACTACTGTAAAATATTTCCTCTACCTATTCCTTTGCTATGCTGCCTATTCTGTTCTCTTATAGTACGGGGGGAAAATGCCATTTTTAATCTATCGGTACGACAATCTATCTCTCTAATCTTATTTATGTGATTGAATCTAATATAATACGCTGGTGTTTTTATTATGTGCCTAACATCTTCAGTAATGCTATCCGATTGAAATTTCTCTAATAGATTTAATCTGTACTTTAACCTACTCTCTGATAATGATTCCCACCCTAATTCTTTTATTAATTCTGAAACGCTTCTCAACCTATCGTAACACCTGTTAACGAACCTAGCTGCTCTACGCTGCACACTGTCTAGTTCTCTGATCAAATCTAACTCATTCGGATCCCATACACTGGCTGCATACTCAAGGTGGGGCCTAACTAGTGAAAAGTAACATCACTAGTGATTTTATTTTTATGCTTATATGTGGCTACATGAAACCATCGCAGATTATTATTGGAAGTGTAGATGGCTAGATACTTGACGGAGGCAGTACATCCGAAAGATTGGAGTCTAATTTCACGAGGTGATAGAGATGTTTTGGATTTTTTGTAAAAAATGGTCTTTTTATTTTACATACTCTATCATATTCGGCAAAAAAATATGGTAAATGACCCCATTTTAAGAGTTGGAACCCCTCCTGACGTTTGGTATTTTATTTTGTATTGTCTTGGGGTTCGGCTTACGGCTCAGTTCGGTTAGGCGGTACCATATGACCTGGAGGCACCGTAAAATGTAATTCTACAGACTTGGTACACCCGTTATTTCATATATTTAATATATGGCCTTTAAAGCGAACTGGTGAGTTAAGTGATCCTCGAAATTAGCTGTTCGTGGGAGATGATCGTCATCTGAGGCCATTTGCTCCACAGAGGAGAGGTGGGTAGCACTGAGTAAAGGTAGGGATTTTCGAAGGAATGGAGGAAAAGTTGAGAGAAACCCGGCGTTGGCATTAGCCTGTTCTTAACAACTGACGCCTCGGGGACCACGTCCCATCATAAGGCTTAACGTCCCCTCCAACGGACGGAGTACTGAACTCGAAGTTCTCTCCGCAAGGCACTCAAGTAGAGACCGATGTATCAATGAAAAATTCACCCTGAATTCGAACCCGGACCCTCTGAATGGGAGGCCAGTACTGCGGCCACCACACCTAACCGGTCCCTAGGTAACACTCCAAATTTCTTGGCACGAGTCAAAATGAATCAATATGGACTTCATCTTTCTTCCGATCCCTACGGAACATTATTTTCCTTGACTGGTTCGGTCCTTAGTTCACCAGAAGTTTTACCTCTCTTATTGCCATCAAAGAGCTTTTTTCTTTTCTTCCGTGTTTTTAACTACCTTAGAATCCCACTCCCTTCAAGAATTTCTACTCTCTCTACTCGCCTTTAATTGCTGGCTACATCCTCCTAATCTGCCGCTTCCTGATATTCTGTTGTTACTTTTTCGCCTCTCCGACAAACCGCCCAGAATGTCCTCATTGTTTCCTTATTCGTCTATTACACCTTCCCATTTCCTCTCTACGAATGAATTGTACAGAGTAGAATTAAAATTGAGTCTTAATGTAACATCATTGTCATTTTTATTTAACGTTATTCAGCCTTCCAGCCGTTACAGCGACCCATGCCCCTATCCGACGTGAAATTTTTGTGTTAGGTACTGTTCTCGGAAGAGTTTGTCTGAGTACACTGAAGTAATGGGTTTGACGTCTTCCTTAGGTAATACTTCTTAACTCGGGCTTTTTCCCGCTGAAGGTTTCTGTCTAGAATATGCAATGCTTGATGTTCAAATGCTAATTTAAATTGCTATTTTGTGTCATCGGGCTGCTTTTTGTGCTCATGCGGGACTCATGAAGAAATAATTAAAGACGTGTTGGGAAGATGCGTCTATCTATGTGCAGGTAGCTTAACGGGTGCGAAGGAAGGAATCCAGCACGGTTCCGCGGAGTGAAGATGGTGGGGGGAAGACGACGTGGAGTAAGATGGAGAGGGAGGAAGAGGCAGTTGCGGGAGGAGGGAAATGATATTTGGCCAAGAGAGCGCCCTGCCTGCGGCTTGGGGAGTGGTTGGCGCGATGAAGTGTTGGATGGGGGTGGGGGCGGAAGGCAAATTCTCCGCTTGCGGTGCTTGCGGTTTGCTTAAGCGTCGGGAGGGAGGCCTTCGCTCCCGCGGTCCCACTTGCCGCTGCATACTTTGACGTCATCGACCCCTCTACCAACGGCTAAGATTTTCGCCAACTTGCCAGTCCCTGAGAGAATTAAGCACCGTGCCTTGCGCAGAACACGAGTATCGTCGCAGTTCGTTTTAGCTTATTTTAAAAAGAAAATCAGCCATGAACATTTCCTTGCCTATTCATTGCTGATAAGGAACAGTACTTGATGTCCCGAAATGAAAGTAACACAAAGAGAATTGATGCCCTTACATAGACGAGATTTTACTCCTAGCAACGCATGGATTACTAAAATGTGAGGCTAGTTTTTCACTTAGTGTTCGAAGATATATTTTGATGTCTAATTATTTCAACCATGAACTGTGTAAGAATAGGGTATTGCATTCTGCCTGGTACATAAAATAAGCGTTTCATTATTTGTTTATGGCGGACAATGTTTGCTTAAAAAAAGGTTTATCAATTCAAAATGTTGCATATTATAGAATAATTCAAAAGTGATTTTTAACTCAACCATAGTAAGATGATAATAAATTGGTAAAAGTCTATGACTTGAATTTGAAGAGGTTATGAATTACGACAGGCGTACAGGAATGCGTTAGATGGACTCTTCCTTCGTCGAGTCGAGTGATGGGTGACCTACTTCATTTGGTATCTTAACATTGCTGCCGAATATGGCAGCCAGGTTGGAAATGTGCCTTATGACCAACAGACCGCGGGTTTGAATCAAGCCTCGGACATGGTTGTCGTGTAAATTCTAGGTTAAAGATTAGGTTAGACAGCTCAATATGGTCGAAGCAGTGGGGCATCAGAAATTCGAAGCCTTCCATCCTCCTGACATTACGAGCTGCTGCCTCCGGCGAAGGGAATATTTAATAATGATGTTTGAATTCGTGTATCACATATTAGATACTTCCGTTTCACATAGTTCTCCTACCGGTCATTTTTGGAGTGGGTTATCAATCATAATTTATCGACGGAATTTCCTGAATTTCGTACAGGTGAAAAATATCTTGGGCGTAAAAGTGCTAATACAGCGATTTGTCATAATCAGTAATCCCAATATATTACTAAAAGATTGCTATTTACACCCTTTTGGTATCACCCTCGTATATATTTTCAATCCATTTCTAAATATGCCGTTGAGTGTTTTATTAGAGCCTGCGATCAAAGGTAGTGCCTTTGAACCATACTTTATTGTGTGCCTTGCATTTTGAAGTATCAAATATACTTTTGTCTATAAGAGTGTTATTTGTGATTCATTTCGGCGCCGAACACTCGGAAGTGAAGACTGTCCATTTTATCTGTTTAAAAAAATGAAGATCGCAAATGTGTATTCCCTTTTTATTTGTCGAAGCGAAGAGGAAAGCACTTTTATTTCGACGGTGCCACATGAGCTTTCATTTAATTCTCAGCATAAAGGTATTGCGAAATTCGTTTTTTGCGGTTCCTCAGGGATTTAATTGCGTTGCCAATTATACATATATTTGTGGTGCACGATCCAGCACTCTGGTTAATTGGGGGACATTTATTAATCAACGCCGAGTACCAAACCCACTTAATTATCGCTCAATTGCCTCTGTATTTGTATCTTTGAATTTTGTTCACGAAAATATCCCCGAGACAGCCAAATCTGCATATTTTGCAAGCGATTTCAATGTGATCGAAGAAGAATACGTTTTATTAAAGAATACGTTTTTTGCTAGCATTTAGTTATGGAAATCCAATGGTTCATTACATGCGGATTATTCAGCGAGTGTGCCCAAATCTTGGACCATGCAAAAATTGTGTTTAGGTGACTAAGGCAATTGAAACTACCATTAATTAATCTTTTAACAGAAAATACCTATTTTGATATTTTGAGCCAAAGTAACAACTCTTCCATGGATATTCTCCCTGGAGGATTCTAATAAATTATTGATAGAATAGAAACATAGGAATGCTTGGGGTGGTCTGATTGATCCAAAGTTTAGCTTTCCCGCTGTTAGATTCCGCTTCTGGATGGCCACTTCATAACAGGAAACCTTCCCATAGACGTCGGGAGTTCACTCCTGCCCAGTCTATTTGATGTTCTCGAGATGGCATTCGATCTCATTGTTATATCATCAGTCGTCATTCTCAGAATTTGTAACCGCGCAGCTTCTCTCGTACAGCCTCCTTACGAGGCCTTACTTTGCCATTCTTGCCGTTCGGGCCATCATATCTCAAGATATGTCATATTGCCTTGTTGTTCCATTTTCTATTCAAGGTTTTCAGAAGTCCACGTTCCCTCCTGTCTTCTCAGGACTCCTTTGTTTGTAACTCGGTCGATCCATTTTAGTAATCATTCATAACACCGCTTTTCGAGTGCTTCCAGCTTGAATTTGGCCTTGAATTTTGTTTAAAATTTTCGACACCGAAAACACGTGTATTATGCCATCGTATTTCAACTCAAAATTCATTGGAACACATTGTTGGACGTTGAGAACTAAAATAGCCGGCAAAGCGGTCCATTGTCTCGGTCGTGTTAACCAGTTTGGTAACCCGCTATCCTGGCAACCTAGAGGTCGCGGTTTCGATTCCCTCCCAGGGCATGGAAGTTAAGATTCTCTAATAATAAAGATATTACTGGTGAAGTATAACGTTATCCATTAATGCACGTAAAATCCTAGAATTATTAATTACCTGCATGATCACGTAATATCATGGGCTACGAATCGCTGTTTTTTGCAAGAAAGTTGCAAGTGATTCACCATTTCTATAATATCTTCAACAATACTTTCATCTTTTTATCAGTTTTGTCGTTAATAATATTCCGGATCCATTGTAAGTTGTCCAACGAGGGCAGTATTACATCCCTCTCACACTACCCTAAACGGTAGAAAACTGACTACTATGAAGCTTAAGTTTAATTGTTTCGCTTAAGTTTTTTATAAAAATTACCGAAGAATTTAAATCTCTCTGATATTTTTTAAGTTTTGAACGTTAGCAACTGCGGTGATCGGTGATACACCGCATTATTGGGTTAGAATGAAAACGGTAAGTTTATTTGCGTCAAGTTTAACTCGTGGGGTGCAAAGCGAATCAATCGCTGCCTTTAAGTATTAATCGTGGCCATAATTTGCTAAACCCAGATATCCACTTTTGCGAATCAATGATTGAACGAATACGCTGATTAAATATCTGTAATGAGAGGTCGGAGAAATTGGACGTAGTTATGGATAGCGTAGAAATTAATTGTCCTTCGGGTACAATTGCGGGTGATATCCGTTGAAATCGAAACTTTAATAGACCATGAACAGATTAGGCCGATGGACTGCCTGTTCGGAAAATTGGACCTCTCTCCGGTACTATTGGATTATTTTGTTATTGGCGACAGTGAATATTTTTGTGATGTCATTTCTGGTAGATTTTTATGCTATGGAATAAACGATGATCAAATAGCTCTAATTAGAGGGCATCATCATATGTTGCGAGTTTACTTTGTGGAATTACATGATAATACCAGAGTAAAAACGAGTAGACTTAGTTCATCCACACAATTTGTTTGGCGGAGCCCGACCGGTTTCAACACTGTCGTGTCATTTTCAAGGGTCAAATGATGAAAAATGACACGGCGTTTCATTTTTCATTATTTGACAAGGAGGAAGGAGGAAGTAATTGATTTGTGTACTTCGTTCTTTATACACGTGGAAGAGTTTTCGTGTCGCTTGAATTCATGAAAAATTCTATCAAAGGGGTTCCCCACGCTCTCGCTTGCTCTCTTCGCGACGCCAATTTCAGCGGGGAGCCGGCTTGGCCAGTAGCTCTGCTGAAAGAAAAATCCAATTTACTTACCTGCTATCGTGCGCCCTTGGCAGTTTAAAATGAAACTCGGGGAACTACCTCCATCCTGTACAGGAAATTCAAAACCTAGACGTGGACGGAGTAAGTTTTAATTCGAAATTCATCTCGAAGTCAAGATCCTCGCAATGGCCGCTGCTCCAGTGTCTCGGCGTCGCAGTTTCTTCCGGCACCCGCTGACCTACCGAAGGGTTTGTCGTGGACGCTACGTCTTGCTCTTCTTGTGATTCTGCAAACGTTCACGGGGAAGGGGGAACTCTCATCGTTGATCAATTTTAAGGCGGGTGGGGGAGGGAGGGAAGGATTGCGAGGAATGGGGATGAAGGAGGGGGTGGAGGGTTAATCGGGAACAATAGTCTGAAGGCGGACACGGCCAGGGGAGGACGAGGAGTTGGTTGGCATTGTGTCTAGTGTCGTCCGGCGACCGCAGTTAACGCCTCGTTCGCTGCCTATGGGAAAGGATTATTGTCATCGTCCCGCCTTCACCGGTTCGCTGCACTTCCTTTAACGACTCGATGGCTCTCTCTGCGACATTGTCTCTCGTGGGGGGGAGCTGGGGTGGGGGTGGGACGGGAAAATGGAACGGCAAGCAGGAAGAATACAATCAAAGGGGCTGGGGCCAGTCTTGTTAGTCCAACCGCTGTGAATTCCCTCCGGAATACGCGAGAGACTTTGCTTATCGCTCTTCAGCGCAGACGACGATGTCATAGTTTCTGTTTAATCAAGGTTTTAACTATGTACTCATAGTACTCCGGAATAAATACATCTCCAGCAATTGACCTAAAACTTCTAAAATTAGTACGTTTGTATTAGCTGTTAGGTAAAGACAAAGGCTGTTTATAACTATTGGTGTTGCCCTTATTAAAATAAAATCCCTCTTAATATTCATATGCAATGAATACATACATCACCTGTGTTGATATCCAAATCTCAACATTCTCCCTCTCGTTTGCTTCTAGTTAATTACCGACTTGCAGAAGAATATCATGCACATAAGTACCTACTCGTATGTGACGGTTGTGATGCCGGCGCGAAGTAATACTTGGCAATTAGGGGCCACGCATAAATTAGGTTTGGCAATAAAGGGAGCGAGGGTTAAGTGTACTGTGACGGTGTACTGTCGATGAGGGAGAGGCGGGATTCAACCTGTCGTTCAGTTGAAGAAAAAGATGATCCATTCGATAAAAGTACATTCGTTGTTCAACCAATAATATGGTGCGCATAATGTTTGCTGCATAAAATATAATTGAGAAATAAATAATGTTTTCAAAAGTATATACCTATGTTTTATTCATTCACAAAAAATAAGGGGTCATTACCAGCGTTACGTAAATTATAAGAATCGGTGATACCATTACGAAGCGTAGTGGGGGTATAATTGAGTGGAAAATCAGCGTTACATAATGTATGGGAGGCCACTCAATGCCCTCTGAAAGCTCATCTACGGGTGTAGGCATGTTGAGCAAAGTTCACATGTGGTGTGCTTCTCTGGTTCACATGTATTTTCGTAAATATTTTCCTCCAAATTTTCATGGAAAGATCCCCTTGCGTATTTTTCTGAAATTTTTCTAGGCAGCTGGAGCCGAAGGGATGAAGCGGGATTGGGTCCATTTGGGCCCGGGCACGGACCTCTTCCTACTCGTTCACATTTCCACTTGGGAGGGCCCTCGTGTGCGCGCGTGGGGACCGGGTCCCTCGAAGGTCTTCCGTTACTTGTAGCGACGGAGGAAGCTCCGGCCGAGGGAACGAATGGCCAGCGGAGCAGGAATAGGGAGATGGCCAGGACAATTTAGAGTCTTCAAATAGACAGAATCAATTGAATGCCAGAGCGAAGGAAACGGAAAAAACCAGGGAGCAAAGGGGACTCTCGTAGACATGCAGAAAATGTTAGGTACTATTGATTTGTCACTGCATTCATCAAGGGTAATAGAAGAAAAATCCATTGATAAAAGACTGTGCTTTACTTTCCAGTATCGGCTGTGCCGAAGGTTAAGGATTAAAATGCGAAATTTTCCTCTTTATCGAGGAAAGAAATTGTTGAATGGAAAAATAATTTCCTTACGTTTCAAGGAAATTGATGACGGAATGAAAACTGTGCTAGTATCTAACCTTGAAAAGATTTTTGGAAATACTACGTTTGAGATAAAAGTAGTATATGGGTCATTCTGAAATTAAGTGGAAATATGAGTCCTTAAACTTTTTTTTACTTTATTTAATTCATGTTTTATTTCATACAATTTGAAGTAATAGTAAAATAGGAATATTAAATAACAAAGTGTCCTAATAAACCAAATTTTACATATTTATAGCAAAAAAAATTCTTTTAAGCGTCTAAATGTCACCTCCATGGGTGTCCCTCGCCGTGTTTTTACCTAAAGAACTGTGAGCAAAACTTTTTGTACTGAGTAAATTACTTTATTCAACCATTGCATAATTAACCAGTACCATTGCCATACACCTTGGGGTAAAATTAGAATTTTTCAGTTCTATTTGAGATAAATATAAAGATTGAAAGTTATGTCCCTAACGTTTACATCACCTCCATGGGAAAACAGAAAAACTCATATAAAACTCCACCAGGAAGCAGCACAAGTTTGAATGTTTAACTGTAAGAAAGCCTTTGCAATCACTTAGCTTGAAGGATGTATTTTTCTGAACAGTAAGTCCATTTGGCCTATTTATTTCTGCTTTTAGGTGTAAAAACATCGAGTTCTTTTATTGCCTGTCACCTCCATGTCGTCCATAATTTTAAGAATGATTACCGATTTAGAAATTTGTTTAGTTGTATGGCTTGTTGTCACAAAGAAATGTCTTAGAATCAAAGCACACTGCTACACGAGTTTTATGTGACTTTTAATTGCGGTTAACTCTTGATTTTGTCACCTCCATGGATGTCACCTCCGTGGGACCCATTGGACATGGAGGTGATCAGGTAACAATGGAGTTGACCAAATGTTATTCATAATTATTTCATTAAATAATTGTGATATAAAGTTGGTCATTTATCAAGTTAAGGTTGATTTTATACTATATAATAAGAACTTTTTCTCATTTTAACCTGAAATATACGAATTGAGCTTATTTCAGGCTTGTTTTCAATGCCTCAATTGCAGGCTTCCCTTAGATACTTTCCTTTCATTAAGTCTTCGATGATAACCTTATGTCAAAAAATGTCCTCTTAAAATTGCATTAGTAGACTGCTAAGTCTAACTTAACTAATGCAATATTAGCAAAGAGTGGCACTGGTGTTATGCAATTGCTTGTTTTTTGCAAAAATATGCCACCAATAAATCAACCACCAGAAAAGAAGGCCTAGAAAAAAAATCGGATGAACTTAATAAAAAGAAAAAAGAAGCGGGACAAAAGAGAAGAGTGATAATAAAAAATGATCCGCAGCTTTATGAAGAATACAAAAGGAAAGAAAGAGAGATGTACCATCAGCCATTTTGAGTGCTAAACCGAATGTTAGGAAGAGAGACACATGCGCATGTGAGAAACATGAAAACATGAATTTAATCTTCGACAAGCTAAAATAATTTAAGTGATTCACTATAGTGATTTAGATCAATTGGTAAAATCACTTTGCTGTCAAGACATGGTGAAAACTCCAGAGCAATGTTTGGAAAGAAGATATATGACATGCAAAGACATAAGTCAAAAAGTTAAAGACTTCGAAAATAGAATTATTCAAGTAAAACATGGATGAGAAAATATGTGACGTTCACATTAAAAGAGAGGAAAAAACTACCAAGAAAGTAGTTAAGGATAAAGCACCTATCAAAGACCTTGTAAATAAATTACAAGGCATGCCAGCTGCTTTCATGATGCATGTCTGCAACATCATTCACCAATACAAATCAATTTTCAATCTTAAAAACAACCTCGGATCACATTAGATCTCAATTCATGTTAACTTTAGCGAAAATTACGAATGCAAGTATACCAAAGAAATATAAAATGTGCATTTCGGAGGATCATGTGAACAAATAACTTTACATACTCGTTTCATGTATTACAGAGAATTTGATAGCAACAAGCTTACGGTGCAATCATTCTGTTCGCTTTCGGAGTGCTTGCGTCATGATGCAAGTGTAATTTTTGCCCGCTAGAAAAAGATTTTCTACCATGCTCAGACATTGGAGAAGGGGTATAATACAGTGCATTTCTTGAGTGATAGCCTCAATAATCAAGGAACAATTTTTATTTTTTGTAATTAAATACATTTCTTGGTTCATCTTGGAAAAAATAACTTGGGACTATTCTGAATGTGGGCATGGAAAAGGGGCCCCCGATGGTCTTGAGGGTTCTCTTAAAACTACAGCCAATCAGCTTGTGGCTGAAGGGAAAGACATACCATCATCCCAGGTGTTTTTTAAAACTCTCAAAGAAAAGTTTAGAGGTATTTAACTTTTTACAGCCACAAATGAAGACATTGGAATAGTTTGTTAGTGTCGAAAAAAATCCACCTTGTGTTGCACAATGAAAGTTCATCAGGTTGTATGGAATGCAAATAACATACACCTCCAAATGCGAAGCTTAAGCTGTTTTTAATGCAGCAGGAATGATAATTGCTCATATTACCACAATTGTAACTATAGACCGACAATCTTATAATCATAGATTCTATTAAGTGTTTCCTGTTATTCTTAATGGTATAATTTACCCACATTCTTATCTTACGGCTTTATGTTTTATGGACATCATGCCATTAAAATTTTAAAAAGTTGTCGTTTAATTATTTGTTCGTCTTACATATTTTAGTAAATTTTATCACTATGCCCCCCTATTAATTTCAACTAGAAGCTTATTTAAAATGTGATTGTCACCTCCGTGGATTTGTGTCACCTCCGTGTTTTATGATAGTGTAAATTTCAGTTTATTTAGCTATTAACGTGTTCTTGACCTCTGTTTAAATGTTAGATCACTTAAATACATTAAGTACAACACCATTACATATAAAAATACATAAGATTTGATAATTGAAAAAATAAATTTTTTCGTTCCCAAATTTCCACTTAATTTCAGAATGACCCATATGCTTGCCAAGGTCAATTGATCTAATATCTATGGATGAGGAATAATATCACTGGCAAAAAAACACCTTAGTGGTCAATGGAGAACTTCCTTAAAATGTAAAAGGAACGAAAAATGAAGCAGTTTTCTGGAATACTTATAATTTTCCACTGAGGAGGCAGCAATGAATTTGTGCTGCGCAGAAAGTCGTATTCGATACTACCTTTGACAAGGTATTCTCTTCTCCGTTTGCTCCAACATTAAGTGGACTACTCAACGATGCCTTCAACATTAATGGGGTCGTTTACCATATATTTTCAATTGCCGAATATGATAGAGTTTGTAAAATAAAAAGACACGTATTTTTCTGTTTTTTGGTCCGTCAATTATTTATCGAGGTATAGGCTGCGAAAAACTGATGTTTTTAGCCCTTTCGGAAAAGTGGGTGTGGTGCAACCTCTGACGTATATCGACTTCGTCCAATCACAACTGAGCCCACGAAGCTACTTCGCCTTATCGCAAAGGGGGCACACAGCTGGTTCTCCCAATGGGAGCGATTGCGACAGGATCTGTGCGAGCAGACCTTCCGAGAACCCCCTTCCACTTCCTTTCCTTCCCCTAAAAGCAGTCAAAGACGTGAGGAAAATTACGTCAATGTTACCACAGCAGCTTTTTCGGTGAGCGTTACCTTTTGCTTATTTAAATATTTGATTTACGAGTGAATGGTTGTGGTTAGAAGATACATTTTTTCACTAAAATCCTTTTTTCGTTTCCATCTAACAATTTCGTGCAAAAAATTGCGATTTAGGTTCCGAGTAAACGCCCCTATTTCTCCAGAATAGTAAGCTACAGCGTGACGACTTTTGCATTCGTATTGCCTCCAAATCGAAATAAATGAATATTGTTTCAAACCATTTTATGTAAACATCATGCAGTTTGACACCATCGGGGCGAAATAGATGGGGTGCTGGTCTCCTTATTGATGAATCCCAGTTAAGATCCCGGTGAGGTGTTCTTGGATACGCCCAGAGAAATTCTTCGCGGGGAATTCTTCTATACCCTTTTTTTTGTGGTCTTGTAGAATTTTCGCTCGCCATCGGGCCTGATCTTCACCCTGCCCATGCAAATATCCTTCAGGTTGGCCGGTTGAAGACTCTCAAAGCTCGCTTACCGCTGGTGGATTCATATTGTCTGCGAAGTCAAGCATGCTAGGAACAAAAGAAAGAAAGGAGTCGGATCACCATGAAAGCTAAAGTACTGGCTACTACTAGTAAAAAATTCCTTCCGAAGTGTTTTTAGTTAAATTACAAACGAGACGCAGATTTTTCAGTGAAATTCCGGTCCATGGTTGAGTACTGCGTGGTAAGCACTTCAATACTCATGCCACCCAATGAGGTGGTAAAACCGTTGGCCCCCCTAGCGCCATTAGAGTATGCTAATGCTATTGCTGGGTCCCTGGGTTTCTCAAGGCACCATAAATTAGACCTCTACTCCACCACCTTGCTGTTTAACATGCTACACAAGACCCTTGCTGTCGGTCGCCATCCTCACGACAACTGTCGAAATGAGAATAAAGATCAATTTATTGACTTTTTTGTATCAAAAAAGTCTTTTCTCCGCAGTCGAATTATATAAATTATGTAGGACTTGAGTCTAAACGACTTGCCGTTTGTTCATTTAATATGCATTTGTATTTCTTCCTCGCATAAAAGTGACTGACATCGTTCGTTTGAGAAATAAATGCCAATAGGTCATATTAAAATAGCCAATAATTTTACTCTATTGCGTCTGGTCTCCATGTGGAACTAAAAAAATAAATGGTCCTAAAATGGGTACTTATTGAGAGTAAAATTATAAATTTAATGCGTCTTTATTTATACATAACTCTGCAATTTTTATATCTTACGTTCAATCATTAAATTCGATCGTTTATTAATGTTAGGTAACGAAATATTTTGTTCATAAATAATAGGTGCACGAGAAAAGCCACTAATGTTGATTTTCTAGGCTAGAAAATATTATTGTTAGGATTTACATTATTTTTCTCAATTTTCACTTCCTATTCACCCTTGTATTCCTGATTTCCAGAAGTTTATAACATAAAATATGTTAAAGATGATTTTTCTTCCGAGTTAAAGACCTTTTTCAATTCAGTGTAAATGCCGAGACATGATAAGGGGCAGAAAATTGGATTATTCCGTATTTTTTCACCATTTATCTTCACCAGAAGAAGAGAAACACCGTCAGGAAGTCGAAGTGTTGCAGAAAGTGGCGCGTGCGGTTAATTAGAGCGGCATTTCCTTACCTGGTCTCCGTAACGACGTGAGCGACCGAATCACAGCCACTTGCACCTATAACGCAAGGAAACAGCGGCCTTAAATGCTGGCGACATTAATTAATGCCGCTTGCTTGCTCCCAGATGGAGGAAGGACATTCAATTGAGGAGGAGGAGGAGGCAAGCAAGGAGCAGTGGATGACGGCGATGGGAAGGGGAGAGGGAGGAGAGAGGGGTTGTGGGGGGATTGTGGAGTGGGGCAATTTGAACGTGGCGGCTTGCGGAGCCGAGGGCAAATGAGACCAACTCTGGCGCCTGGCGCTTCCGGCGGGGAGCAAGGGAGTCCCAGGGTGTGATGCCCCCCCGTCTCTCGCCTGCTCCCCCGATCTTCCATTTCAATTCTCTCCACCGCCGCATAAAGCCCCACCAGCCGAGCAGGAAACCAACCCCTTAAAAATGTCTGCGCGTGTATTCCGAGGGAGAATGGTGGACCGGGGGAGGGTGGCGAGTTCGTAAAGATTTTCTCCGGGGTCACAGGGGGTGGGGAAGGGTGGGGATATTACCCCTCGTCCCACCTCTTACCGGAGGTAGTCATGTAAGTGCTTAGCATGACGCTCGCAAGAGGGAAGGAAGAGGCCTCCCTATTAGAGGCGAAGGTAAAGTTTAATAACCGCCATGAAATCAACGTGTTCTGCTTCCGCTCCAGCTCCGTGTGCTTTTGAGTATCTATGTATATATGTGTGTGTGTGTGTGTGTGTGTGTACTTATGGCGGGGAGAGTATGTGCTTTTGTGTGGGTCTGCGTTCGGGGTTTTGGATGGAGGAGCGGCGGGAAGGAGAACGCCTCAAGTGGTTATTACTCGCAATTTCTTGAGAGCCGGAGGGGGGCGGGAGTGGGAAGGGGGGGAGGAGAGACGAGGACGTGTACAGTAAGCGCTTTGCTTTAAAACGTTATCACGCGAAAGTGAATCTGGAGAGGGTCGTAATTTCTCGACAGGGCCCATCCTCCCACAAGTGGGCCCGCGTCCTCCCTACCCGCCCCCTCCCCCTCTATACCTTCGCCCCCCTCCACTCCTTGCTTCGGATCGCATTTTTTAAATCAAAAGTCTTCGCGACGTTGCGCGCATATCTTTATTTATCGCCGCCCGGGATAAGATGAATTATTTACGTATCGCGAATAAATTTTTCAAAATGGACTTCATAACTCGTTTATCAATAAGCGGTAAGAGACAGTGGTCATTATACAAGTCACTTCGAATTATATTCATTATTAGGGTAGATTAGTGGCAATTTGAAGAGTTGATATTTATATTTTCTACAAAGATTTGCGTTAATGTTGTTTTTTCAAAAGCACATGAATAAAATGTAGAAAATTTTTTGATTTATTCATTAACCTACTATTATGTTCAGGAATGAGGCCCAGGGAAGATGATATTTCTAGCGTGTAAATTAAATATACTAATAGATAAAAATAGATGATCAGCAAATCAGAGAAGCAATGTAGTGCTTCATTTTTCTTGATTCTTCAGCGAGTGAATGACAAATCACATTAAGTTAACCTGATTAAGCACATAGTTTTATCTGTAAAGAGTGATATAAGGGTGATATTTTTATCGTAGGTGATAGCTATAATCCAAAGTGATATTTCAATAAAGAGCCACTGGAAAAAATCTGAAATATATTTTCAATGTGAAATTTCATCCGGAGAGCGGGAATCTTGAATATTTCTCAATAGTTCATATTTAGTACATTGAATGCTATGAAATGAGGTATTAGTCACTTCTTCACATCTCCATAGTGTATATTTTTTGCAAACGACTTAATTTTGCGTAAGGATGTTTACATATTCAAACTAGCTAAGAGTTTCCGGTTATAAAGGATCGCTATCTAGTTAGGTTCTGTTACTTCCTATTTTAAAATTCATCGATTTTAACCTTTTCATATAGTTTGAAAGGTATCTGTACATCAGAATTTTAATCGCGTAGTAGGTGAAAGGAAGTAGTAGATAATAGTATATTCGTCCATAGTTTAATCACTCAAATTATGACTAATTTCTTAATGAATATAAAAAAAGCTTTTTTCGTCAATAATTCACAAACAGTAACGTATTGAAGTGAGTTTAGTGAGAAAAGTTAAGTTCCAAGCACCTTGGAGTGAGACTCTCTGTTTGATTGAGTTCATCTCGTTGTATAAGCTTCATTTTGTCCTGCTTCCTGTTGCTCTAACTCCGAATTCCGTGCAGCGTCAATGGTTTCATGGTGCACGACATGAGGTTCACCGTCAACGTTTGGTGCCCGAATTCCTTGAAGCCAGTAATTACCCGTGACCCTTTAGTTAAGGCATCTTGAATTTCGAACAGAGTCCCGTCGTGCAGTCCCCGAACAGCCTATCCAGAAGCGATGTCATAATTTTGACATGGAGAGTGACGCAATTTCTCAAGAATTGGAACAATGAGAAGATGAAGAGTGAAGAAAGGAAGGTTGTGAAATTTCAGCGTGAATTGCTGGAAAAGTCGCCCTCAGGGCTGGAGAGAGGTGATATTAAAACTTCGAGAGGAAGCTGTAGCGGGGGGAAATGATGGCGTAAGGGTGGGGAGGGGGTGTATTTGCATGTGGGTGGTGCAGGGAGAAAGCGGACGGAAGGATGACGGAAGCACCGGCAGAAACGCAAGACGAGGAGTTCTCAGACGGAGACCCATTTTCTCCCGGTTTTTATTTTTCCAGCGACGTATCGAAGGAGAGGAAGAGTGATGGTATCGCAGGGAGTCCTTCGCTTGTTCTGCTGCAGCGCCATTTTGCCCTCCACCGGGAATTGTGGGGCTCTGCCGTGTGCGGAGAGCGGAGATGCAGTCGTAATGACATGCTTTCAACCTTATCGGCGAAACAACACAGGAAACGAGGGCAGGAATCGAGGAGTGAAGGCGCAGTTAGGAAGCTTTTGGGGGCACCAGGAGACGTGAAAAGTGTCGCACGTTCACTATAGGGGGGAGGGGGGTACTTGGGAGAGTAAAAGGAGGCACGGGGGGGGGGGTAAAAAAGGGGAGCCGTCTTCTGTCGCTCTCCTATCCACGCCGCTCTCATCCGACAGCGAAGAACGAGTGCGCCGTGAAGGAAGTACTCTCGAGTCGTTAGTAGAAAGAAGGTCTCCTTCCTTCGCCGCCTGCCCCCCCCTCCCTCTCTCCCTCCCACCCCCTCCCCATGTCTCCCTCTGGCGCAGGGGGGACAGCCAAAAGGAGCGAGAGATAAGACGAACGTGACGTTTCGGATTCCCGTTTGAGGAGTGAATCGATGCACTCCATATTCCGGGACTCCTCTCATTAATGATCTCTGCGGAACTGAACGCATTGCAACGGGCGGAGTCAGACGCATGTTACAAAACAGCAAGGACAAAACCTCCTCTTTTTTCCGGCAGCGACAGTAAATTTTATTCGCCTGACGTTCATCGCGTCAGTGCGGGTCAGCGTCTGCTGTGGTGACATGGCTACTTATACATGCACTGAGGATACAGCCCCGTTTTCGGCGTCAAAGGTGGATGGACACTGTTGCTCTGCCAATCGGTTGTGTATCCTTTCGGCTTACGTCACCAAACAGGGCTGCGATTCACCAAGGGTCTCGGCATATAACACGCGTGTGCACGAAAGACAAACGCGGTTTCCGATGCACTCCCAAGGATTTCCTCGGGGTTCCTTCTGTTTGCGTGCTGATTGAGAACCAGTTACCGACTTTAATTTTTTATTAGGTAATTGTTACCTTTCACTGTCCTAATTAGTGTATTTAAAAGTCTTTGACTGTCGAAATTAATAAATAAAAAAATATTTCGTTTCAAAATCAGCTTAGGCGAGTAAAACAAATTTTACCCATTCTTAACTTTAACTAAGCATTTGAAATTTGTTTGAGAAATAGAAAAAAACTTTACCCATGTCTATAATTTCATAACGAATTAAGCGTATCTTGTTGTTTGACTGCTTATTAGAGGATATATCCTATTTTGAACATTTTTTAATTAGAGCAATGTGTAACAAGGAATAGCAGGTTTTATTATTCTTGTAGTAAAGTGAAGTACTTAAATTGATGAAACAATTGAACACCTAGAGTAATCGGCACCGCCTATGCATAAATTCTTGTAGATAGATTCATACGGGGTAATGTATGAAAATATTCTGAAGGTCTTTGGAAGGATATAATCCACTCTTTCATGCTGATGAATAGCCCGCGCTTGAATTACTTGACTCTGCGGGACGTTATTGTCTCCTTGAATTAGCTCGGCGTGCCAAGGTTCGATCCGGACGGAGACCTGTTAGAACTTCCTCCGCAGGATCGTTTATTAAGCGCAAGGGAAATGAAATTATTACTTGTTGCTCTCGGCGGCGCACGGTGGAATGGCACCGAAAATGGCCGGAGAAAGCCTCTCCGATGGAGAGGAGCGGAATCCCCGAGAAATTGCGGACAATCGAGTCACCGCCGGTGATAATGGAGGGGTTGCCGACGGCGGCGCATAAAGAGAGGCGGTGGGAAAAAATAGGATTGCGGCGAAAAAGTGAGCATCGCGGTGCGGCGCGCTATTAACGTCTGCAGTTTGGAGGGGCGGGAAATGGGGGCTCCAAAGAGAAGAAGGAGAAGAAATTGAAGAGTGTGGCGAGGTCGGCAACGTTTACAGACGTGTTGGAGGGAGGTGATCCTCCCCGACCAAAAGCACGCGCGACATGTCGGGGCCGCCTCCAGTGCCCTCCTCCCTCCTTCCTTTATTCTCCCGAAAGCCTCCACTTTCGCCGCCCCCCCCAACCCCCGTCGGCGCTGCGGGGCGCCACTTCATCAGCCGGCGCGGACAAAAGACTCTGGCGCCTCCCCCCCTCCCTCGCATAAATCGAGGCCCACCCCCAAGGCGGGAGTAGAAGTGGGGCCGAGGCTGATGGGGGGGCAACGGGGTTGTTGGGGTGACAAAGGGGAGGGGGGGGGGAGCGCTAAGCGTTATGTGGACGGGAGTTTTGGGAAGCGAGGGTTTTGGAGAGTGGGTGGTGTAGGGGGGGAGCAGAAATGGGTCGAATAGGGTTTTCTGGGAGGGAGGAAAATTGAGACGGGGCCCACCCCCGGGGGTGGTAGCGGCGCGGCGGAACAGTGTGACCGAATTGGTGAACTACACTCGCGCCGCCTCAGCCCTCACTTGTTTCCCCAACGTTGGTTCCACCCCCAAAACGCCACCCACCGCCGCAAACCTTCTTGGAAGACGTCATAGAGTCGCACTGACGTCTTCCACTCCTTAGCTCCCCCTGCTCTGTTTACCTATTCTCTCTTCCCTTCCTTCTTACCCTCGCGTCTCTCCTCCCTTCCCTCTTCTCCTTCCTTCCTTTACCATTTACGTGGATGAATGGGCTGTTTTCCCTTCCTCATTCTCTCCAACCTGCCTGAGGGTCGCACCAGAATTCTGCCCCGCAAAATCCCATTCCCTATTCCTTTCCGCCGCACTTCCTCAATTTCCCCTCGCCTCCTCTTGCCCCTTCCACCCCTTCTCTCCGGTCTGCACTAAGGGACAGGGCATGTTATAGTTCCTCAGCCATTATAGTCCCTTCCTCCGCCTCGTAGATCAACTCCCTTTCGCCTCGGAAATGTGTAATATGCAGCGAATGTTTTCTGATCCATGGCTCCCTCCTCCATCTTCCCTGGGACCCTTTCGGTTGTGTGGCGGTGAAAGTGCGCCCCTAATTAATAGTCCCCATAAAACTGCACGTGATTCATCATGTTACTTCTCTGAACCCTGGAAATTAAGTTGAGGTGTTTACTGTTTTACCTTATCTAATTGAATTTTCATATAGCTTAATGTGAACGCGCAGAGTCGCGAAAATGACAAATGCGTTGTTCGAATTTTTGGGACAACAGGCGTGTTTTCTGGAATATTTTCTTGTTTTTCGTAGATAATACACTTGAAACATAAGAAAAAAATCTGTACTTATTAGCATGTTATTTTCACGGGTTTCCTTCAATAAATATTTTGAGCTCCTTAGAAAATTTAGAAAAATGTTGTGATTCATTTTTAATGTATTTATCATAGTTTTGCTGTTGTTGTCCATAAAATATTTGATTTGTTTTTCAGTTTCGCATAACCTTTTTATACTTTTTATAGATCGTATTGTCATCTTTATTAGGAAAAGTTAATTTTTAATCCCTTAAGGTAATGTGTTTTCATGTGTTACTGTTGCGCTAATTTCGAATTAAAGGTTACCGTAGGAAAACTGCAAGAAGTCTTACGGCTGACTAAAGTACGATCTTGAATCTGGCTGAAAAAAATTCCATTGAAAACACGTCTGCTCATATGAGGCTAGGCTGACGCGTAAGCACTCTTTCGGAAGCTTTGCTATCTCTCCTTTTGTTTTAGAAAACTTTCGAGGTGATGGATCAATATGGAAGAGTAAATTACGCAGGAAGAGCGAATGAATCTGCGAAGTTTTTTGAGAAATGAAATCGCGACGAATTGGTGCTTTAGCGTGAGAAGTGAAAGGAGTTGAGATATTGTGAATGAAGGCATTACAGCTGTGTGCACCCTTGATGGCTTTCGTCTAATAGGGGTAGGGGTTGAAAATTGGCATTAGTTGTTGCGTAATTAATTATCGGGGATGACACAACGGTTGCCCTCTCTGCTCTTGTGGAAGTCATTTGAGGAGGACTCTTCTCACATCTCAGCGTCTCCTTCCTCTTCATTCCCCTTTCACATGAGCACGGTTCCGAATTGCTGGAAGAAGGGACCAGGATTTTTTCCCGGGAGTTACGGGATGGCGAGAGTTATCAAGGGGAAAAACGTTTTGAGCGTTGACAAAAAGGCCTTCGAAACACTCGACGGAAAGTGGACGCACTTGAGCGCCGTAACTTATTCCATCGTGTCGCAAACAATGCTCTCCCTTTGTCTCTGTGTTATTAAGTTTAAGAGATGCTTACAGGTTTCGTTTACTTTGTACGTTGTTCGTGACTGCTAAGGATTTTGAGTGGGCTCACTCTGACAAATGATAATTAAATTTTGAGGAATTTTAGAAAGGAGTGTAACTCCTGAATCCTTCCTTCTGCGAGAAAGTGAGCCAAGTCCTAGCGTTACGCTTAATATTTTCTTTCCATCAGTGGTTTTGATTTCAATTTTGCGTCCTTGATTGCCACTTGCTGTTCATCTCTGCTTGTTTCTCATTCCGTCGTCACGTGACGGTGCACCCGTGGGTTAAATTTTTCCACTTGGTGATTTAATAGAAATAGAATTGAAAAGGTAATCTCACGCATGTATTGAAAAATAAGAACACATTATGAGTAGTACGTGAATAAGGGTGAGTGTAGTGAACTTTCATTTAGTCCAAATCAGAAGACAAACTTAGAGAAGTGAAAAAGTTTTGGTGAGTTGAATTCCAGACCTATTGTTTTTTATTAAATGTATGAATGATTTTTCGATTGTTTAGGTCCTTTTTTTTTTGAAAATGAAAAATATTTAACCTTTTTAAAATTTTTCTTACCACAAATTGGGATTCCTGAGTTGTTTGCGCAGATTTTGCGAATAATTACTCACTTTAGCGACGGAAGGTGGTGAAACAAACAAACACTAATGGCTAAGAAGGTGATTTGAGTTTACACTAGAGACTTTTGCGTGTTAAACAGGTGTTGATAGGTGATCCACTCTTGTACAAACGGTCGATCGGTGGAAGGAGGGTCGATGCACACATCTCCCTCTTGGTAATCCACACTGGCGTTGAACATTCATCGAAACTGATGCAGGGATGGATAGATATGCGTAGGTTTAGAAAATGTACCACATTAAATGAATAAAGATTTGGCTTAAGAGTTGCTGATCCTCCTTATTGTTAAGTTGCAGTACATCTACATCTGCACGATACCCTGCAAGCCACCGCGAGGGTGTGTTGCAAGTGGTGATGATCACCAAGCATGCACTACTAACATGCAAACAAGCAACTATAGTGTCTCATGCAACTAGATTGTTAGTATCTATAGTATTTAAAGGGTTAATACATGCATCATGCACTACAGAATACTCTAAAATATTTCCCCTACCTATCCCTTTCCTATGCTGTCTATTCTGTTCTCTTATAGTACGGGGGAAAAATGCCATTTTGGATCCATCAGTAGGACAATCTATCTCTCTAATCTTATTTATCTGGTAAAGATGCTTTCAGGCTGAGATTTCTTGACATGCATTGCACGAGACATTTAAGTTGAAAGTAGAGTGTGGTTTTATTGATACCTTCTTATCATCGACCGATCGGAAAGTTTTCAGGTCTTTGTAGGTGCCTACTCTCTCAATAGTGACGTGAAAGCGCAAATTTATCATTGGTCTTAGATCAGTGGCCTTCGAAAGGATTAAATTTTTTGCCAGCTTGACCCTTAACCTATGTTACTGCAGTAGAGACTGAACCGACGGTGGCCGTGGATTCCATGACCGAATGTTTCTGTTTTTCGAATCACAAAACTATTCCAAGTAGATAACGGCCCTTTTATGCGTTTCAAATCGCTGGCAGTCGATTCATTTCCACGCCAGCGGCTTCGATCCGAGTGAGAACCGCTTCCACACCCCCACACTCCCCTTTGGCACGTGCATGCATATAAGGGTGGGGGGGGGGTAGGGGGTGATGTGTGCTCAGTCCCCCCTGGGCCCGAACAGGAATTCCCGCCCCCCTACACCCCCCTTCCCTCCGCCCCCTAAAGTGTTGGCATTCGGACGAAACAATCAAAAAGTCACCGCGCGCTGAATGAGCCGTGCCCACAGTCGAGTGGAGAGAGAGGGCCGCGCTCCACACTCCGCCTATGAATTTCAAATCCAAGGGAGGGTCGAGGGAGGTTTTGCCGGAGGGTGGGACGAGGAGGGCGAGGGCAAACAAAGTGAGAGAGGCTACGTGTGAGAGGGATTCAAGTGAATCCACAGCGTAAAAGGCCCGAAACTTGCTCTCTTTTATTTTTCCATCGAAACCTTGGGATTGTTGGACATGGGTTTCAACTGAACCTGTTAGTACCAATGTTTAAAGGAGAAGTTGGGATCGAACTGCTTTCGCAAATGCTGTATCCACCACTCAAAGCGGTATTTGCGTTTGGACTATCGTTGTCCGATGAGAAGTAGCACAGTGCTTTGGGTCACCGTCCTTTCGTGCTCTTTCGGTCTTCCCCGGGAACAAGATGAAAAATTTAAACATTGAAAATTAAGATAAAGTTGAATCTGGAATTCTAGTGTAGTCATCAGTACGATGGAGAATATTTTGGATGGTGGGAACTATAAAGGTCTTGACACTTCGATGGAATTCAATAAATGTGCACAGAGATGTAAAATTATTGCTGTCTAAAAGTTTGTTGGGCAGTATCCGATTAGGTATTCGTTATTTCCATTCTTCTTTTGTTAAAAGGAAAGATTCAATGCTTTCGAATTCTAGGAGCGAAATGATACATATCGTAAGAGAGCTATTGTGTTTCCCGACTTCTGGCAATGCCTCCGTTTATGTGGTTACAGCTGCTATTTGCAATTTACTTAACCATGTTAATGGTGTCATTGCGCTAAATCCAGCATCAAGGAAAAAGAATGCCAATGTCTCTCAACCTTACTCGGATTCACGAATGCGTTTTTTTACTTCATGTTCGAAAGTTACCAATCATCATATCACTTGGGATCAACTTGACCTATGATTTAAAAGGTGCTGAAGGAGGCACAGTTCTCCTACCAATTCTTATCTATGTGATCGATCATATTTCTTATTGGCCTCTTAAGAAACTGTTAAGCGAAAGCGTATAGTATTGTTGATATGAATAGTGTAATGGGATGAGACCGTATAAATATAGAATAGAAATATTTACGTGGGAAAGATTGTCCTTAGTTTTGAAAGGCAATGGAGGGAGAAGGGAATAAAGAATGATAACTGGAAATGGGAGGAGTAGCATGCATACAAAGCTGTTGAAATTACACAACACCTAATTGAATGCAATAGATTAGGTCTCGACATACGACTTCTATTGGGGTAAGTGTAAGAAGGCAGCAGGAAACCTAACTCAGTTAGTGAAGATTTTAGAGGCGAATACCTACATACATATGAAAAAAAGATGGGAGTAAAAAAATATCAATTAAAATGCATTTAAATAAACGAAATGATGTACCCTTTAGGTTCAGACTGAACAATGAAGTTAATGGTAGGATTTTTCAGGGAACAGAGGAAGGGTGGAGAGAAATCGGGTGTCGGCTTATCTTAAGCCTTATCCTAATGACAGGCGCCAAGGGGACCACGGCTTAACGTCCCATCCGACGGACGTAGTACCGAACCTGAAATGTACTCCACTAGGAGGCACTCAAGTAGGGACCGGTTTGCCAATGAAAAATCCGCCACTGCCGGGAGTCGAACCTGGGCCTTCGGGATGGGAGGCCAGTACTCTTAGCCACTTGACCAACCCGATCCTCCTGAATAATGGTCTGCAGAGCATACCATACTGATTAATCATTTCTAATGGTTAGCACACAATCTCGGCATACTCTTGCACGTTATAATTTCCTTAAGCATACACATATTGTTGAAAAAATTGTTCCGAAGGTGGAATCTAAAAATTAGGTCAAAACTATCGGTAACTATTAGTCGATCACTCGGGTACACAGGTTACGAAATCATTTTTATATCATGACTGGATTATGAAACGCACGCATGAATATACGCGAGAAAAGAAACTGTGCCGATTATTTAACGCTAGACATTAACATTTTCGAGAAATAATTTTGGTACAGGGTTTTTCTATACATATGCATGTAATCATCGACTATTCGAATCTGTGTCGGGTGCTGATGAATACAACCAAATATAAAAATTGTAAATATGAATGAAGGAAAACCACCTTCAATGAGCATTTTCAAAATTTAAATGGCTACTTTATTCCAGAGCTGCTTATTACTTCAAGTACGTGCTTATCTTAGCTAGCTCACCTTCCCTTCCTTTAAGGGTTTAATTGGCTCCTTAGATGTGTCCGTGAATTTCTAAGACATTTGATTGTGATTTTTTGGTGATTGGGTATTTAGCAATTCATCAAGCATACTTGAGTATACCTAAACGAATCGGGCAACACGGAAGAATGCTGGGAGTTCGAGAAGACCATCACATGTTAATGGAACATTTAGCATGGAAGATGGGAATTATGGAATTGGAAAGTTAAAAATAGCCAGGACAGAAAGTAAGGCGCATCAGCGATTGTTGGGAATGCCTCTCCTGAGTTCTACCCAACCTACACTGGCAGATGATCAGTTTTTCCTTTGATTTGTCTTGACCGATAAAGAGTTGAATGCCGTGCTTATACTTGTGATGAATAAATCATTTCAAAATCCCTTAGCTGTACTCCCTTTTGGCAGAACTCTAAAATAATCAGTCTCTTTTGTGCACTTTTATGTTGTGAAAATGCAAACATCCCACTGCATTCTTTCAACAACGCAGAGCAGGAGACTTCTTCAGTTGCTACAGTAATTGATAATTCATGCTTTCTCACTTTCATTCTCTTCTTCCTTACAAAGTACCATCCACGATTGCTTCCATACCATCTTTCTCTTCTTCTAATATCCCCAGCCACAACTTTCAGATCTTTGGGAACTCATAATCCTTCTTACATGTCATCATCTTTTAACGTTGTAATCTCAGAATCCGCCATGCATCTCAGAATCCCAAAACTTCTCCTATCAAATGGTTGTTCAATGTGTTGTCAGGAGGTCAAAGTGCTTTCACTAATTCCTTATATGTTGGTCTGGTAGGAGCTGAGAGAAAAAAATCAATGACAAGAGCGCATTCATACAATGCCAATTGGTTACGACTCTTATAAGACGTTCTATCCACCAGAGGTATAATTATGAATAGATTATGTTAAGTTTTATTGTAACACGTTTGCTTTGTATGTGATTGTTTCTCAATTCGTTGATGAGAAAGTCCTTATTTGTGATGGAATATAGATGCTTGCTAATGTTTACAGTCGTGATTTATTCATTACAACCACAAACTCCTATCGAGTTTTTTGCCTATATCGTTCAGGGTTAATTATTCTCCGTTTTTAATGAAGTGCTATATTGATAAATTGCCCCGGAGTTGTGATTAGGTCAATGTTTTAATTTAAATGCATACTTTACGCAGAATTAATTTTAAAACTATCGCTTAATGGTGTCACGCAGCATGATAGTGTTTTGCCGCAACTCAGAGCTAATACGTGGATAGCACACACATATGTTCCTGATTGCGTCACAATTTCCGAAAAAGTTACAGTTATCCTGTGCTGCATTACACTTCCATGTCGATGCTAAATCATTGTATGTCAAATCATCGGTCTCGTAAACTGTGGAGTGGCAGGGGAGGCAGAGAGAGAGAGAGTGCGCCCTTACACGGGGAGCGTCATGGGGTGTGGTGCAAGTATGGGTGGGGGAGGGAGGAAAGGTGGGAGGTGAGATGGAAAAGACGAGGGAGGGAATGCAAACCCGGATGAAAGAAAGGGGGAGGGAGGGAGGCGAAGGACGGCAAACAAGGAAGAAGCGAGAAGCGGCAAGGAGGTGCCTTGCCGAAAGTCAACAGCCACTCTCTCGGAGGGTACCGAGGTTTGTGCGCGGCGCCCATGCCTTTCTTGGGGTAGTTCTAGTTGCGTGGGGGCTGCTGACGCACAATGGGGTCTGCGTCTCACGGACATATTGTGGGGGAGGGCGAGCAGGACAGAAGGGCCGGAAAGAGGAACGGAGGATAGAGGAATGGGGGGGGGGGGGGAGAGGAGAGGACTGAAGACGACGGAGGAGAAGTTTAAAGAAGGGAGGCGCATTGCATAAGGGATTTTCCCTCGACGACATTCTCTAAGACGGGAAGTTGAGAGCCGGTGAAGAGGTGGCGCTGTAAGACGGGGAAGGTATTCAGGAGAAAGGAGGAGATGGCGGTGATCACGTGATCGTTGCGAGGGGAGCACCAAGCGTCGATTGGTGCACGGGGGGGAGACATTTTTATTCCGCTCCGAGCACCACTTCACTCTCCTCGTGTGTGCCGATGACTCTTTCTGCTCCCCTCGTGCCCCCACTCCAAATCGAAGGCGTGTTTGGCCGTCTTCAATCCTCTCCCCGTGCTTCGAGGAGTTGGCAGGAGTTATCAGTGGAATCCCTTCCATCTCTCCCTCCGCGGCAAACACCGCGGTGTTTGATGCGGATAGGGGGCACCCGGGAGAGCCTCCGCTCCGTTGGGAGGAATTTCTCCCTCTTCGTTATATTTAAATCCCTTTTGGGACCTGTTTAAGCCTTGAAGCCTTCTTCTTTCGTGCGGATGCCGAATGACAGTTGATGACAACTACGCCGGAAACAAGAATATTACACGCGGAGTGCAGTTAGTTAAATCTTTGGAACGTCAGTGCCCTGCAAGTTATCACACTGAAAATGTATATGCATAGTTTCACATCATATTCTATTATTTTCAGTTTGAATGGTGAGGTAAAATAAATAATTCTGTTATTTCCTGTTAACTGTAACATGAGGTGAGGTAAACGCATATTTAAACAAAATTCAACTTTAGTTCATCGTTATCATGTTTCAGGAAAATATGCATTCAAACTTGTATCAGATTTTAATATTTATTTCTTCCATAAGAAACATAATTATTGCTGATTTTATTTTGATCAAAATGTAACGGTACAAGCTCTCAGGAAATCAAATACTATTTATTTACATAGAAAATATTTACAAATCATTATGATCACCCGACGAAGTGCGATGTTTAACCATTTTATATTTTTTATATAGTCTTGCCCTTTAAATGTGCTATAAAGGTAATATTTGGGGCTCCTTACAATACTTAAATGATCAATTTCCTTTTTAACTTGGGAGGTTTCAAGTAATTTATGTTTAAATCCAGGACTTTATTAAAAACTACTTAAAATAAAATCCTTAAATATTTTAGGCGTGACAGTAGTACTAGTGCTGTGAGCACTACAGTATTTCAAATGGCTTACAGATGTATTTTTTGTTCATTCAGTAGTTTCCCATTAGGTGATTCATTGAGATTTAATTACAATAATATATTCTGGTTATTACTAATTGGAAGAAGATTCTCAGTGCATTCAAAAAAAAAAGAAATAATGACAACAGTAAGTGGTAACTAAGATAGCTGATATTACCTTGATTTTCAAATGTAAAATAATATCCCCTATGAAAAGATAAAATAACACAAGTTATATCAATCCTTTGATTAAAACTTTGTGACGCTGAAAAAATGTGCATGATGGAAATAAGCTAAATGCAGCTGCTTTCGGAAATACCAGCTCAAAAATGTTTAATTACAAGACTCTTTATCCGAATCTGTTCGAATGGATAGACAGCATGTTTTCATCATGGAATGCTCGTAGTAATAATTAAGATAAAGTATTAAAAAACTCAGGTATGAAATCGGTAAGAATTTTATCAGTAAGAGAGTAAAATAATAGTAAAGTAAAAAATAAAAGTAAAGTAAAGAATCAGTAAGTTTTCTAGTAAACATAAATGTTCACTAGAAAATGTTTTGCATTCAATTTCACTAAAGCACGTCATTCTGGCGATTTGAATACAATTCATTTATTATAGCTGAAATATAATTTCTAAGTTGAAAAGAAATTCTTATATCGTCAATGCATTTGTCGTCGAAGTAACTATAGTCTCGTACCTGAAAAATGTTAGAGCTGAGATGGCATTGTAAATTTTTCTGATAGTGTTATACTCCCTTGGCTGATAATTCGTGATTATTTTAGCTTGAATCATTGGGGTTAAGATTTAAAGAAAAAACAATCAGGAATTTGTGACTTCGTGTTAGAAATATTTACACAGGTGAAATAAAAAAATAATTATGATAAATTAATTCACGTGTCTTAATTCAAATTCTATTTTTAGCCCGGGATTTAAAACCACTCCTACTTAGTCGAAATGGTGATCCCCTACTATAAGCATTATCGGAACAATTACTTTCCTTAGAAAATTACTTGTTTATTTCCAAAGTTCTTCGTAAATTATTAGTTGGAGTGACCATACCTCAATACGCAATCGAAAAATAATCGCTGAAAACATACTGAGGGTAAACTCCTATCCACATTCTTGATTCCAATTTATTCTTTCGCCCTTTTCCGAATAACAAAAACACCAGGTGTCAGAATCGTTAATGAAAACTGAAAGGTATTGAGGGCTTTTGATCATCTCTTGGCATAATCGGTGGCAGTGGCGCCAGGGTAAACCCCTCACCCACTAATCTTAAGATCGCGGGTTTGAATCCCGCCTGGAAGGCGTTTTCTCCACGCAAGATATGGATTTTCATGTACTGCCAATTGTACAAACATCAATTCCATTTACATCCCCTATTGAGTGGTCTGACGTTGAATTGAGCTGTCTCCGATCTTGTCTTGTTACTCAAGTATAGATCATATTGGCAGTAGTGAATCACATTTTATATTTCGAATTTTATTTATAAATGCGTTCTTATTTGAAATTATCGCGCCTGCCAGGTGCAATAAAGACATTCAACTATAGAATGGAAACCTTGTCGAGAACCTTGGGCAAAGACGTTGAGAAAATATTTGGAAGAACCTTAATATGGGGCAAGGAATATGAATTTGGGATCTGGACGGATTTGAGGGGATATGATGAGAAGTTGAAGGAATTGCGAATTTTATGCTATTGGATATAATAAGATTAAATGTGGAGAACAGATTGGATTCTTTTGAGATTCGTGTGCGTAAGGTACGATAGATAGAAGAGGTACGATATGTAGAAAACGGGTCGGGTGATGATCTTTAAAGGATGATGGGAAAAGTAAATATTGAAAGGAAATGAAAATAAGATAATATGGTATATTTGCCATGTATATTCAGTGAAATGGAATAGAAAGGCCCATCATTTAAAGAAGAGTACTGGGTAGGTAATACGGGCGGTGGAAAAAAGCATTTGAGTTTTATGAAGGGAGTTGAATACGAAATATGATCTTCTAAAATATGAAATAGGGTGCCGAAGGAGCCGTTTGAAATGCGAAGCGGTGGATCCTTCCATAACAGGCAATTAAAATAAAAATGCTAGGAGGATGAGAATAATATTTTCTGCAATAAAAAAACATTAAAATATATTTCCATCGCGAGGAGTATTTTAGGTAATTAAAAGACGGATTTTCAAAGATTTTCCGTCGAGCCGGCCAGAGTAGCCAGATAGGTAACGCCACGAGTACCCAAGGCCTTCGATCTTTGGTTTCGAAGCCAAAAGACAATGGGCTCAGATACAATAGTGATGACCGATACAAGCAGCCAGAAACGATCGTGGCTTTCAAAAATAATTGTGCTATTAAAGAGCCGGATTTCAGCGGAATTTATTGAGGAGATATTTATTGAGGGGGATATTGAGGGGGATAGGAAGTTTTGGGAAATATTCCACACTTGGATCACCACCTTTTAGGCAGTAAGGTGCATCCGTGTGTGCCTAAAATTATATTTCAGAAAAGCAAACACTGCTACCTGCACTCAGCTCAAAATAAATTTTGCGTAGTAAAAGAATCCTTGGATCGTTATCTGCATGAAAAGTTACTCCATAGAATCGTTTTCCTTATGTTCTGCAGATTATCAAGAGTTTCTTCACCACCTATCAGTGCGTCTGATTCTAGTATGAAGGCCATTTTTGTGAGTCAGTAAAGTTTGAATTCTAAAACGGCATCAAATCTCTGTAATTCTGTAGACAATGGGGATAATTGAAGCTTGGAAATTATTAGTCATCAATAATTATTATCATTTTTAGTCGTCAATCCTCAGTTTGTTTGACGCAGCTTTCCACTTGATTCTTCTATCGGTTAACTTATTCATACCAACGTAACTCCTCTCTTTTAAATCCTTCACAACCTGTTCCATGTACATCATACGAGGCCTTCCTTTTCCAAACTTCCCGTTCCCTCGACGAATGTGCTCATTAGGCCATCGTGTCTCAAGACATGGCCGATTAGGTTGTCCCGTCTTCATCTTAGGATATTCAGAAGACTTCTCTTTTATCCCACTCCTCTTAGGACTTCCTCGTTACTGACTCGATCGATCCATTTAATCTTCACATTTCTTCTTTAGCACCACATGGAAATAGAAAAGGGACATTTTTCGCGTAGTTCTTCATGTATTTGAGAAATTTTCCACGCAATTCGTTGGCATGTACGGTGCCACGTTAACAGAGACTGTTTCCATGACTACGCCATACTTGGCCGCCTGTAAAAAATGCCTTGAAGTTTGAACAACCATATTCAGTCTCCCACGTTACTTCGGTGCAAACCCATCTCCCTGTTCGGAGAGAGTTTACCTAGAAGAGTTCACAGCGTAACAGACGATCCCAAGAAAACGCAATGAAAGCACAACTGACGTGATTCCTGACGAAGCTCGGATGCATTGCACTCGTGATCGGGCCGTGATGCGGCATTGGCTGGAGATGGGGAAGGGGTTTTCTCGAAACGAACTTGGGGGAGATGAGCCCCCAGTTTCCCATCCGTAGGGAACGGAGGAAGAGGGGGGAAAGAGGGTTGGTAGCGAGGATTTCGGGAGAGCGGGAGGAGGGAGGGCTTAGGAGCAGGGCCTCCAACCCGAAGGAAAATTTAATGAAGAGAATGCTGGACACGGAACTGGCCTTAGGCTTGCCTTCAATTCATTTTACCTTCATTTTTTTATCGATTTAATCGATATAACTGCGGTGCGTAGAAGTGATGTTTATCGAATTCTTGCCGTATTCGCGTGCATTAATTGCAAATGCGAATACGCTCTTTGCAAAGCAATAGTTAAAAAGCATGTATGTATGTTCCACGCTGACGAGTCAAAACGGCATATAAAGACTATTACGATGATAATTCAGGAGCAAAAAAGTAGTGATATATGTCATTATCGTTTAGTTGGGGTTAAATTAGCTCCACTACTATGAGTACCTACAGATAGCGTGGAGATGAGAATTTGTCGGGTCATATTCGACTAAGCGCGAACAATTTGTTTATCACCAATTCTCACTGGTAGTGATTGAGGGAGGAGCGGCTACAACTTTCAGATTTCCTGCTGTCATGGAATTCTCTTCGTATTTATGCTCATCAATTTGTGAATGAATCGTGTACATAAGTGTTATTTGTGGCGCCTTTTCCGTGTTCACCTACTGCAGAAATGTGTGTGTGTGGATTGGTTGGAACGATTTAAAACGCGTTCTAATTCACTGTTCCCTAATGTTGCATTAATATAGGACGATATCAGTAGATCCTGAGATATACTCAGATATTTGCAGTTATCAGAGTAGGATACTCACCAAGGAATGCAAGTGTGTAAGTATTGTCATTACTCGCACAGCTCTAAATGTAGGAATCTTGCTATAACTGTAGCGAAAAGGAGATTTTCGCATCATATAGTATTACCACACGAGAGCTCAGAGCGAAATATGTTACTCTCGAAAAGATATCGAAGGGAGAGAAAAGTTGTGTGAGCGTTCAGCGCCCGCAGTGTCCGCGATATTAATTTTTAACTCCGGCATTTATAATTTTCCCGCTCTTTGTGGCTCGTAACTCATCCATGGGGATTTACAGGTATATTTCACGACTCTCAATGCAAGCAATTACAAGAGCTCCGTCCTTTCAGTCAGCATTTTCTGTATATAAATTCAAAAAATTGCCCCCTCCTTCCACCCGAGGGTAGATAATCCCCGCCTGACGCGCGATTACTGGGCGTCGCGCGGCCGAGTTTGTGTGTTGCGTTTTTGGCGTCCACATTGTACGCCACGAAATTGAAATGTCTGCTCCCCCAACCCATTCCCTCTTTCACCCGACCGATATTTTTTTCCGGGCGGCACTTCTATATGCAAAAGTTTTTTTTTTTTGAAAAGAGCGATTTTCAATAATCTTCCCTGCTGCGCAATCTGCATCTCTGTCCGATTTCCATGGTACGGCGGCGCGGCATTCGATAAGGGCGGACAAAAGGCATCACTCCAAAACCTCGACTACCCCATTCCTTCGGCAGCAACCCCCTCCCTCGAAACAAACTCCCCCCTCCACACTTTCCTCCACCATCTGTCCTTCCAGCCACCTCCTCCTCCCTTTCCTCCCCTCCTCCTCCTTCGCCCCCCCCCCTCCCCGTTTCCTTTGTTCGCGTTTCGCAGTCTGCCACCGGGGGCATTCATCAATCAGACGACCTTTTCTTCGCCCATTAAAGACCGTGACACGCGCTCCATCGACGTCCGGCGTTTCTTATTCGCTCTCTCCCCCTCTCTTCTTCCTCCTCTCTGACTACCCCCATCCCACTTCGCCTCCCTCCTTCCCTCTCTCTCTCCTCTCTCCTTACGTCTCTTTGTCTCTCTCCTCCTGCGTCTTCCCGGTTCTTTCCGGAGGTTGTCGTCGAAGCGTTGGAATGCGAGCGAAGGGAGGACCTCGAGACTTTCGGCATTTCGGAAATACAGCCCAAAAATGAAGCGATTCAATGCTAACATTACGAAACCACAGAGAAGCTATGATTATTCGCTATCTTTCGAGAAAAATTATCTTTTTAGGATATTGCTGCTCGATTTTGCATATTTTTTGGTCCCTCTTTTTCTTCTTTCATCTGTAACGTCTGATATTTGTTTTGTTGGGAGATGTTGGTGGGTTGCTGTGGGAGTGAAGCGGGGGGAATTGTTGGGTTGTTGATGTTTTGGAGAAAGGAAGAATAAAGGAGAGTCTGATGTGCAGCGTTTTCTTCGTTGAAATCAGTGTTCTCCCGTAATATTTGCCCGACGTTACACATCCCATCCGATTTCCACGCTTTGCCTGCTATTTCATCACCTGGCAACTTTCCTTAAATAACAACCTCCTACGTTACGTCAACTCCAATCACTGTTTTATATTCCTACTCTCCTCCATAGTTTTCTTTGTGTCTATTAACCAGTACTCTTAGTCACTTCTACAGAATTTTATTTCACAAACGACCTGTTTCGGCAGTTACGCCATCTTCAATTTTCTTTATCATATTCCTTTATTTCCCCTCCTGCCTCTTGAGTTCCCTCTTTTACTTTTACTTCCGTGGATTTCCCCTTCTCTTATCTTTCTCATACTTACTCTCAATCATCGCCTCAGTCATCACCACCACCATTAGTCAACAATCCTAGGATTGGTTTGACGCAGCCCTCCACTCGAATCTTCTATCGGCCAACCTCTTCATATTGACGTATTTCCTCTCTTTCACATCCTTCACAACTTGCTCCATATACCTCATACGAGGCCTGCCTTTTCCATTCTTCCCGTTCACTTTTTCCGTGACGATTGTCTTCATCAGGCCATCGTGTCTCAAGATGTGCCCTATTAAGTTGTCCAGTCTTCTTTTTAATGTTTTCAGTAGACATCTCTTCTCTCCCACTCTTCTTAACACTTCTTCGTTTGTCACTCGATCGATCCATTTTATCTTCATCATTCTTCGGTAGCGCCAAATTTCAAATGCTTCCAGCCTGGACTTCACTACTGCTATTATTATCCATGCTTTGCTACCATATAGTAGAATGCTCCAGATGTATGTTCTAATGAAATGTTTCCTCATTTCAACGCTTGTATTTGAAGCAGTAAGCAGAATCTTCTTCTGGTAAAATGCCCTTTTTGCTTGGGCAATTCTACTGGCAATTTCTCTTTTACTTCGTCCATCGCTGGTTACTCGGCTTCCCGGGAAACAGAACTCTCCCACCTCCTCGATTTTTTGTTTTCCTAGTGTAACATTGGTCCTGGATTCCTTTCTCCTAATTCATACAATACCTTAGTTTTCTTTTATTGATCTTCAGATGATATCTGGTCATTGTTCTTTCCATATTTCCTAGTGTCTTCTTCAAATCTCCTTCTGTTTCTGCCATGACTGCTATGTCATCGGCGAATCGTAGCATGCTGATTTTCTTCCCGTGGATATTCACTCCCAGGGACTTTTCTTTGACTTCTTGAATGGCTTTCTCGACGTAGACATTGAACAATACGGGAGACAGTGAACATCCTTGCCTCACTCCTTTCTTTATGCTTAGTTCTGCACTGCTGTGTATTGTGTTGATTATGGCCACCTGGTTTTTACACAAGCTGTGGATAACTCTTCGGTCATTGTATGATACTCCTATTTCTTTAGAAACTTCAGCATCATGTTTCAATCCATGTTGTCGAATGCCTTTTCCAAATCTACAAATGCAACAAACGTCGGTATATTTTTCTCTATTCTCTTCTCTTTAAGTAGCCTGAGGGCCAAAATCGCTTCTCTTGAGCCCTTGTTTATTATGAATCCGAATTGATCCTCATCCACGAACTCTCCAGCTTTTCGCTCTATTCTTCTATAGATGATTCTGGTCAGTGGTTGAGGCATGTGTCGTGAGGCTTATGGTTCTTAAATATTCACAGTTATCAGCCCTCTTCTTTTTGGGAATAGGGATGAAGATGTTCTTCTGGAAGTCCGTGGGTATCTCTTCTTTAGAGTACATGTCGCAGATGGTTTTGTACAGCTGAGTTAATGTCTTCCCTCCGGCGTTTTTTATTAGATCGGCAGAAATATCAACTACTTCCGAAGCCAAATTCCACATTTAACTTCACATCCCTTACAGCTATTTCAAATTCTGATCTTAAGACTCGGGCTCCCAAATCATCCTTATCGACTTCATTTTCCTCTTCGATTACTTCTGCACTAAGATAGCTTCCATTGTACAACTCTTCCAAACATTCCTTCCATCTCTTCACTTTATCCTCATTTTCAAATAAGACAATTCATTATTGCCCCTGATGCTGTTACATTTTGAAGCCCGTTCCTTGAAGTGATTTCTCACCGTCCTGTAGGCAACTTCCACATTTCCATTTGCGAGGTTGCTTTGTACATCTTCGTATAGATCCTTCATCCACATTTCCCTTGCTTTTCTCACTTTACGGTTTATTTCATTCCTGATTCTTTTGTAGCGAAGTTGCCCTTCTTCAGTTTCCACATTTTCATATGCTCTTCTTTCTTCAATCAATTGTAAGACTTTTTCTGTAATCCATGGCTTCTTCTTGACAACTTTTCTTCTCCCCAGAGCTTCTTTTAGCCCGATTTTGATGTTCTTCCATCTCTTTTCCACTGGTTTCACAACAAATTCTCTTCTATTTGATTTTCCACTCCCTTCTGAATGGCCAGCCGAAATTGAGGTTCTTTTAGTTTTTCTAATTACCATACGTTCCATATTGATTTCTTCAATTTCTTGGTTTTAAGTGGCATTTCACCATCACTAAGTTGTGGTCACTGTCGATATCTGCCCCAGTGTAGCTTTTACAGTTCTTCATCTGGTTTCTGAACCTCTGCTTCACTAAAGTGTAGTCAATTTGAACTCTTCTTCTGTCTCCGGGTATTTTCCAGGCATATCTTCTCCCATGGTGGTTTTGAAACAATGTGTTTGCCACCACCAACTTATGTTGTGTGCAGAATTCTATAAGTCTTTCTCCTCTCTCATTTCAATTTTACAAGCTATATTTTCTTTTCCTCTATTATTTACCTTCGCCAACGACAGCGTTCCAATCTCCTAAAATAATTAAGTTTTCTTTCCCTTTTACGTGCTTTATTACATCCGTGATATTCTCATTGACGTCTTACGCTTCTATATCTTCGTAGTCCGACGTAGGCATGTAAACTTTTACCACAATGGTATCTGTAGGCTGGTTTTATGTTAAGTTTCTGTTAATGTACCTATTATGATAATGGTTTTTATTATTCTTCAGGCTGAAATATCTAAATAATTTTTCGTATTAAGCTTTCCTTAGGGTTTACAATCTAATTTCTCAACATTAATAATATACCTATGGTACTTTTCTTTCAGGCCGCTTATAATTAAGACGAAGTATTTTTATCATAAACATTTTATAGACCCTTTCAATAACCCGTTCTGATAATAAAGCTGATGAAAATACAAGGCATCGTTAATCTCTAAGGTACCTAGTTAATTCATATTCGCCCGGAGAAAGACCCAAATATATATTACAACACTATAAGCGGGATATGTGACTCACAAATTTTGGAGCAGTTAGGCAGTGGAAGACAATTGTGTTCATTTGGGTTCTGAGGCGAAAAGCGTTATAATTCGATCTTGGTGTACCGTTATTAAAACAAACGACTTTATGGAATTGGACAGGCCGAAGCACTGCACTACTATTTTGTAGTTCTCCAAAATTAGATTAAAAAAAAGCCTTCCGTCTGAATTGCTCCCGCAAACACATTACCCACCACTACGCGATCTCTCCCAATGTCAAGACCTTCGCAGCAGCGTAGTCTCTGTTGCCGACCGAAAAGTCAGCCCCCGTATTCATCTGCTTAGACTGCCGTCGGCATTATTCCTCTGATACACTTGCATCCTTCCCCTTCTCTTTAGTAATCCCACTGCATTTGTGTGGCAACCCATTTCTCCTTCATGATGAATGGCGTCTACCACTGGAGAGCGAGTCCCCTTCCTTACAACAATTTTCCAATCAACTCGGGACCAATACTGTCTCTTTAATAAGGAAACGGGAAATTTAGTGCATTATGATAGCGGCCTTTTGTAAGCCACGACACTAGGTTTCCCAATTTCAGGACGAAAATAAATAGGATAAATTATTTCATTAAACTTTTAACGGAATCTGAGACAATTTTCCAAGCAACGGATGAAGAAAATACATTAGATTTTGAAGCGGTGGGCATAATGAACGTTCCAAGTTTTAAGTCACTCTAACTTTCAATTTCTATGCTTAGGATTCCATCTGCACATTCTTATTCAAAACATCCGGTTTGTGGCAACAGCTTCTGCCTACTGTGTAGATTGCTTTTGTATCTCAAGTGTGCTAACTTTTTAATGACTTTTGAAATGAACTAGCGCGAGTGTTTGTTCAAGTTAAATGAAAGGTTAGTCATGTTCTGAAAAGTGACGAGTTACCTTGAAACTTAAGTGACATTGAAGCAAATGGTAATTAATGGAAAGAGAACTTTGTATTGTTTCCTCCCGATAAAAGGCAGTAACGAGGACATTGAATTTACTGTAACGTGAAAGTTTAACACATTTAATTAATGACTTAATTGGTGTATTGTATTAAAGATATTCGTCGAAAAGGTGGCAATGGAATATTTGGAGTGTCCTCAGAGCTGTGCTATCTTCCTCACGATTGCTATAGGTATTGTGCAGTTTATTCGGAGATATACCAATGAAGTGTCTTTATTTTTGTGCTCCCTTAACTTATATCTGGAATATTATTCTCGGAACAGATAACCATCTCGTTCAGTTAAATATTTCGTAAGTATCAACTAGATTAATAAGTTTAATACTGGACTAAATTTAAAGCTTACCTAAAGTTGAATTTCACTTTGCTCAGAATTAATTTTCGTATTTTACACAATTTAATTAACATATTTTACATGCAAGCATGATAAATAAATCTTCTCTTTTTTGAGTTCATGCACTAATAAATAACTTTTTACTTTGTAAACGATTATTTTAACCAAGAAAGCAGAATTTTAGAATGTTTATCAAATAATAAAGCAGATAACATGTTATTGTTAGAAACATTGTTTCAATGAAAAGCCTTTACAAAGCTTCACATTATAATACCACCCTTGTTTCAATGTAATAACTATGGTGTTTTTATAATGTATTTAAAATATATTTGTATGGATTTTAATTACCTTCACCATATTTATTACCGGAATTATTGATCTATTCATGTGGAATATGAATAATCATTGGAAAAAACCTTTATAAAAAAGTGTATGTACTTCGATAATCCATGGGGAGATCTTCAATTATTGTCACTATCAGTATTATAATTATAATAAGGCTCAACTAACATGTGACTATTTCTGCGTACTGTACAACATTAATGATACTCATTGGAAAGGTGGAAATGGAATATTTGGAGTGTCTTCACGATGTGAATAGCTACTTTTTCCTATTTCATGACATTTATTCAAACCTCATCACATGGTGATATATTTTCACCATGTTAAGGAATTGATCTACGACTACTCTCGAGTTCGGTCAATACTAAAGAATCGAATGATGAATGCATAGTTTTCCACAAAATTAGCTAACTCCCTTGCGCACCGCCAACCATTTTATTAATGAGCCAACATATCGCCTCTTTTCTATTCTTGAAATTAAAATATTCCGATTCGCTGATGGGCTGCAATATTTCACAAGGACATAAAGTGTTGGATAATGAATTGGAAATGGCGGTTGCGTAGCTGGGAGGTACCTACCTGTTTTCTCCTCCTCCACCCTCGTATCCGTATGATCCCTTTCCCACTTTGCAGCGTGCGGACGGGGAAGCCCCTTAATGTGACTCATTTGACTGCTCTCCTTTTTTTCCGTTCCCTTGGAGGGGGGGAGGAGGGGAGGCCGCCTCCCCCCACCAGCGGAACGGGTCCCCCCCCTCTCCCAAATGATCCTCTGCCGCCCAATGTTTAAGCACGCCCCGGCTAATCATAACAGCGGCGCAAGGAGCCGAGGGTTTTTCGCCCGGGATGAGCCCCTCCCCACCGAGTAAGGGCCCTCACGCTAATTTCCATATTCATTAAAACGGACCGCTCCCCACCTTTCACTCCCCCCAACCCTTCCGCGGAACTCCCACGCCACCACCCTTTCTCATTTTCCATCCCGTCGTCCATGGATATATTTTCCCTCCCCCTCCGACCCCGCCCTGTAACAGCACAGTTACTTCCATATCCCAACAAATCTGTTGCAAAATATTTCCGCCTACATTTTTCTTTCAATTATTTAGTCGTTCTATTCTTTCCTTTTTTTTTACTTATCAGTGATAAAACTCTTAGTTTTTGCTCCCTGTTCATCACGAACATTTTCAATGGAATAATATCTCTTGTTCTCGTTAATATCATTCTCGTGACAATTGATGGAATTTACGAGCGAAGATAAAGCTGCGCAATATTAATTCTGAATAAAATAACTTGTCCATTTTTCAGTCCTTCGCATTCCCCAAAATCCTCCCTTCATCCAACGAGGAATGGGATGTTGGGGAACCAATCACTTCACCGTATTTTGCATCGCACACTTCGTTACTCTTTATTTCGTATCGGCTACCGTTTTGCGTTGACAATGTGGTTTTGGTTGAGGATGTCTTCTCTCATTTGTTGGCGTCAGCCTAAGCAAGCCTCAAGACTGGACTCTGGCGAAAAGGTGGTTTTAAAAACTGGGAGAGAAAATGGTCAGTTAATGTGAGAATGTTAATTTCTTGGGAACTGCCTCATATCACTCCATATACATTGCATACTGTTTACCATTGATTTACACCTGTAAAGGTTCTGATACTGATTGCTCGATATCCACTGTGTTGTAAACATTGCATAGTTAATGATGTAGTTAAATGAAAGAGTAAGAGAAAGTAAAAGAGCCTTCGATCCAAATGAAAGTGGTTTGAGCAGGTAGACGACAAAAAAGTTCACTTGAAACAATCAAGCAAATCAAAATGTCTGATCAAGTCGATTCTGGCAGGTTTTATGACCTTTCCAGAAAAAACAACTGTGAATCCGAAAAGCAAGAGATAGGGGAAATAAATTGATACTCCAGTATATTTAATGATATATTTTTTCGGTTTGCAACGTGATGTTTTGGAATCCCGATGGTGGAGTGATGCTGCAGCTCTTGCTGTTAAGGAGTGATCCGTTCATATTTCCTGGTATATCTTCTCTTTTTTTGGTACCGTTGATGAAAATTGGAAACTACTATTACGTGGAGGCCCTCTTTTCCATTTGATACCTGCTCATAAATATACTTTTAACGTTTAAAAAACATCATGAGCAGTCACTCGTTGGGGAATACTGGCAAGCAAGCCATTAACTGAAACAGTTAATTAATAAAAACGGTTATTTTCAGATGCTATTTTTCCTGATAACTTTAATTTTGAGTAAACAACGGATGTATTAAAGAACTTAAAAACGTGCTATGTTGGACAAATGACCAACTCTTAGGGGCTAAAGATGCAAAATTGGAATTTTATTTCATGAATTATTGTTGATAATACGCTAGCAATTTTATCGGATGGAACAGATGGCTTATTATGGGAGTATGTTAATAAAAGTGTGTTCAGTAGTTCGGATATGGGAAGAACAGATACGCTCGCGAAGAAAGCGTTTATGAAGAAGAGGGAAATGGTGAAACGGCCTCATTAAAATGATGGAAGAAAACAGTAGTTATGTCTTTTGAGTGAATTATACATTTTTATGACTTCTATTGAAAAGAATAAATACAGAATTTCAAGGTTTTTGAGTCGGGGGTGCAAGGGGGGATGGATATTACAAACGGTTGTCGAGGAAAGCCAATGAAGTAGTGCCGGACATAACAGGGGAGGATAGGAAAGGGAGATTAAAAAAAAAAATGATTAGCTCAATCCTATTGCATACTACTTTCTAATCTTTCACCCAGCAATGAAATGGCAGGAACCTGCCTCTTTTTTTGTGGAAATAAACTTAATATTCACGGATATTTACTGAAAACATTGAGAAAAGATCGGGAAAGTACGAATTTGAGATTTTTTAGGGCCTAGGTGAGCACTTGTTCAATTCTTCAGTATAAATAGGCAATTCTTCACTTTCACTGCCTACACTAAAATTAAGAGGTTACTCACGTAGTATTTCTTGAAATGTTTAAGACACCATTCCATCTCTTGATCCATATTTCAACAGCTATATAATTTTTCTCAAAGTAAACTATAATTGAACAGGAAAAAGACTTGCAGGTATGATTCCAAGAATATTTTTCAGACTATATTCGAAGCAATCAACCAGGAAATCTGTATTGCTGATGCCTACAACAAACAAGAACAAAGCCAAGACGTTTGGTTCCTTGGCACCAATGACGAGAGAATTTCGAGGATATAGCAATTTCATGTTTTAATTTACTAGATCTGAAGTCGTTGACCCAAATGGAATTAATTTACATGTGATATATTTACATTACAACTACAGACATAGAAATTGTAAATATAAAAGGTGTTGACGCTTGAGTATTGAATATTCAAAGGAAGTAAAGACGTCATAAAACTAGTTTTAAGTATTACACTTGGTCGGTCCCTTGAAGCACAGTATTCCTTTTATGATGCGGGAAACTGTTCATATTTACTAGAAAAATTAACTTTGTTTAACTTTGTTGATTGATTCCATTAAAAGGTTAAATAATTTTAACGATCATAAGTTTTACATCTGAGTAGCTACACAGACGTAAGATTCAATACGCAGGTAATACAACCTGAGAAGTGGCCCAACTCTATGCGCTGCGTCACACTCGTCGACAAATAGTATCTACCTGCATAACACTCCTAATAGGTTTAATAACTGTTTTCCTTTAAGGGCGGATGAAAATTTCCCTTTGATGCATTCCTGGTTCTCCTCAACATTGCCATATTAGTTGGTGCTTAAAAAGAGATGACTTCTTTTTTGTTTTGATAGCTTTTTATACTAAAATATTCGTCCAAATAGACAGCTCCTCTGTTAAAGGGGAATTTCCTACGTTAATGATTTCTCTTTCATGTGAAGTGATTTTGTAAATTATTGTGATGTTTGTTTTTTCATGGCGTCAAATACCTGGAGCAGTTTTGACTGGAAGCTATATTAAAAAAAAATGGATCTCCCGAAAGTTTTTGTAATAATTCATTTTCGAAATCATTTTATCTGCTGAGGTCAACCCCCAAAGGGGATTGTTACCCCTGGCACTGTGCTTGAAATGGATGGGCCTAATTCCTTTCAGGGCTTATTTCCGCATCCGAAAACTCCACTTTATCCCTCAGAAATAAGGTTCAAAGATTGGAAACAAATTCTGACCCCCAGGATATCTCACTAAAGTTTATTAAAACATTATTTTAAAATTTTTAGCTTAATTTCATAACTCCCTTCTTAAAATTACTATCGTGTGGATGGTTGTATTTCTAAATGTTTGCCGGTGATATGGCAGGTTCCAAGTTCTCTTGTATATTAAGCACTTTGTCGGTGTGTTTTCTGAAACATCCTGGTACCAAATGGCATCCTAGCACCTTAGGGAATCGGAGATTTCGCGTTTGCATCGTCCAATTTTCCATTGGAACCTTTTTTTTAATGAGTACCATTAACGACTGTCATTGTTTATCCTTTAAACGTGGCACTAAGGTTGCTGTACCAGGCCTCATTTCGTGTTATTTCCACCATCGCCTCGTACATGCTTTCTCTTTGAGATGCAAATGATTTCGACCAATAGTTTGTACCGTGCGTTAACTCTCCAATTGTCTCTGTGGCAGACCCCTATCTGCCGTTTATTAATAAGGTTATATTTTTTTTCGTTTTTTATGCCTACCATACCTACCTAAGTCTACTTCCGGTCTAGTTGGTTCACTTCCGGTAGGAAGTCCGCCCCGCTTCTGCTCCTACGGAAAGTGCAGTGATCGTTTTCTTTTTACCATTTATTGAATCAATCACAAGATTTCCAACGCAGAAGCCGATTTCAAGGTCACGACGTGCAAATGTGTGGTTTCAGTACAAAGTACCGGTTTCGGTATTTATTTAGAGGTCAATTAGAGGTCAAAAACCACGTTTTATAAAAATATTTTTGAGCAAAAGTTACGTGTTTTTCAGCGTAGAATCCGAATCTGTGAAAAATAGTTCAATGTTCCGTTTGAAAAAATGAACTCCGGTCTGAATAGCCCACTTCCGGTTTAAATCGGAAGTTGGTTTTACGACTTATAGATAGAGCATACCTCATTTACGTAAGAATGAGCCAGTAGTTTCTGAAAAATTATCTTTCCTGGCAAGTTTTAGTTGGTGGACGGGTGGTTTTGGACACCCTGTATAGTGTTTTGTGTCCGAAGATGGCTTTGGGGCTGAAACTAATACAATGCCAGCTCATAAAATGTGTAAGTCACGAATTTTGTTGTGTCGTCATCATGGTGTTTCCTGCAAAATTCAGGGTTAGCTAATTTCGTGCAATCCTTGTCATTAAATTTTACATATTTATGAAGGTGACGGCACTTAAAACTTCAGATAATTCTTTAAAAAAAATGGTTTCGTGTTACAAAAATTTGAAATTGATTCATTGAAACAAGTTGCGTTACTTAGAAATAGGACGACCTCAAAGTTTATATACTAACAATAACTCTTTTTCCCCCCTCCCCATCATTGAATCTGTATTGTGCCGTTGTTGAATAGGTTATTAGTTCAAGTTAAGTAAAAGGCTTTTTGGATTTGGTTTGTGAAGAAACTGGTTCATTGCGTCGTCTCCTCTTAATGCTAGCACTCTTGAAAATAAATAAAAACAGCAGGACAATATATTGTGGTCACCGTGGACATATATGCCAAGGTGAAATGTATTCAACTGGTATGGAATATTCTGGAGTTTAGGTGACATTTTTGTGGTTGCTCAACTCAGTGACGTAGTTACACCTCACTCATTCATATGCAACTCGATTATTGGGGCGACATAGCTCCAAATGGATGCTTTTAAATATATTTCTTTCACGATCAAGAAGATATTCTAGTAGGCAACAGTACGGCAATAAAATGTATTATGTACTGTGGGTAGCTTAGTGTGAAGTAATGTTGAATAAATTTCTAACACCTATTAAGGTTTCCAAAATGTACCAATGCATGCCTTAAATAAATACTGAGAAATTCGAACAATTGCCCAACCTACTAATAAGATGTATATTCCTTTAAAACTATTAGTAATTTGTTGCACGTTTTGCATGTTTAATTAATATAGACTTTTTCGTATTAGGTTGTAAAGTTTCTTTGAAGATCGATGATTGATTGGTGGATTTATCTGATGCAAGAACGTGTGATAGGGAGCGTTCCATCACCATCCTTGAAAAAGACATTTGCTGAAATAAAAAGGAATTAAAAAAATCTTAGAAAATATTTATGACGTGTTATCTGTATCTGTTTTGATATTAGACTTCATTTGCATCGTATTATTATATTATGCATGGGGAAAACAAATTCTTATATCTCTAGGTCACTTAGCTTAAATCTCTTTTTATGTCGCTCTGCCTGCCCAGGCTGATGCATGCGAATTACCTGTCTGTTTGCGGTGGAAGCTTGGAGATCGTGTGATTTAATTATTTAACTTTAATTAATAATGCGTACAACCTTCTTGTATCCAGATTTTCCTATTTAATCCTTTCAAATATTCAACCAAGTGATATAATCTGTACTCTCATAGGAATTACATGAAAAGCGGATGCTTTTGTTTAGATTTTATTCAATACTCGAGTTGAATCTTAGTTCGTTGTATCCTAAATTCTTGATGAACATGTCGGTTGATTTGTTAGAAATGATATCCTTATTTTGCATTATTACTAAAATCACAGTCTTCTCAGCGTTGATTTTGTTCATGAGCCGTCCGAGATAGATTCGATGTAAGAGTGATTCTAGAATATCCACTTGCTGCCCCTACCTCGTGGTGAGGAGTAGATACGGATGTTCGTCTCCTTTTCAAACTCTCTTCCTTCTTTATTCTTCACTTCCTACCTTATTCTTCCAGTGGAATTCCCTTTTTTCTGTTTTCAAGATAGATAAAAATTGGTGGGTGATATTTTCAATCTAACAAAATATTATAACTTTATTTACCCCTAGACTTGAATGGTGTTTTTTTATACTCCGGTTAACCAAAGCCGATGAAGCCAGGTCATTAACCTACTAGCTGGGAAACTCATAGATCAAGTGATTGGATGCTAACTTGGGCACGCAAGTGGAGTTCACTTTAGAAAAACTAGCGTAGAGAAAATTAGTCAGTGTGATATAGGCATTGCCTCAGAAGTTGGGGCACCAAAGTCTATTCTCACTTGAGTTACTTGAAATGCAGGTAACTATTTTCGCTAATATCAAGGGTGTTTTCACAAAAAATCTATAACTATTAGCATTTTTATGGCTCCATGCCAATTATCATATCAGCATTTTCTCTTCGTAACTCGCAAGAATACTTTTTTCCCTTTGGAATAAATTTCACTGAAATTTCCTTGATTCATTCTTGCTTTATGCAGGTAGCTCGTCTCTATTCGCAGAATAATACCATGAACAATACCATGAAAGCTATACTTAATTTTAACGACCCCAATAATCGCATCATTTCGTACCTGCATGCGTTTGAGGCGGACGCGATTAATATCCCTCCTGGCTTCCATTAGAATCCTCCTTCCCTCGAATGCTGGTCCCATTGAATCCGAGGAGGGCTTCCCGTCAACGAAATTCGAAGCGGGGGAATCTGTCGGTGAAGTCCTCGACGCTCGGGCTGTGGTTCTCAACCCCCCGAGGCTTTTGTTCCGCTCACTGTCCGTCCTCCAAATACATTCCCATGCCTCTGGTATTCTTATCGGGCCGAGTCGAAGTGCTTCGTTCCTCTTGTTCAAGTCTCTTTAGGGATTACAGTGTACGGGGTCATCAGGAGTCAGGTATATGAACCCTGGGGGAATAATGCGCCTAGAAGCCGATTGCTTGATGCTAGATTCTTAAATCCTTCGTTACAAAATAAATGAGAATTGATATAAATTCATATTTTACCATTTCTATCCACCATCAACCTTCTATTTCCTCCAAGACTGTGGCGATAAGATTGAAATGATTGAATGAATGGGTCTGACGGATCCAAAAATTAACCTGACCAAAGACTTTGGATTATTTGAACGCAAAAGTTGTTTATTTGGTAAATTATACATTAAGATGATGCTACCAGGCTGTGGCAGGGGACATTACTTTTTGTTTTCCACGTTTTCCTCATTCTAATCATATTCCCACAGATTAAATTGTTAAGTAAGATAGAAGTTAAAATGGTTCCTTGAGACTAATTTTACCGTAATTATATTGATTTTTTAAACAAGTCTTCTTCTTGCGGATAAAGATATCTTCATGGACGTGGCTCTGCTAGAATACTTAGAACTAGACTAGTCCTTTGATGACTGAGGGGCAAATTTAATTCCTAGAAATACAGGGGAGAGGGGCTCAAAGTCAACTTTGACTGAATCTTGCATGCAATAAGTATTTTGCTCCGACAGTTCAGATGTAACATTTCAGACGCCAGCGTTTCCCCGCCACCCTTGTGTCTATCAGCAGCGGCAGTTGCAACGCTTAGTACCCTTTAGGAGGAAGGTTTAAAAAGTTGCTCCGTTGAGAGTGAGGAGCGATTTGTTTCTGCGGCCGACTCAGCTTGACGGCTGCAATTCATTTCCCCGGGCTTATCTCCCTACTATCCTCCGCACCGCGCCAACGGAGAGCTCTCTGCTCTCTACGGATAATTCCGTATCACCGCAGCGAGTCTTCTTAGGGCGCAGGGGGATCGACGAGCGAATGAAAGCCGCTTCCGCTTAGCCAGAGTGCGCTTTTCTCTTTCTTTTTTAGCGTCAGCGGCGAGGCATAGAGGAAGAGTGCTAGAGATATGCCACTTACTCCACGTTCTGTTCTGTGACGAGAAATATGCTATCGAAAGATTACTGGGCTAGTTAGGAGTATATGCTTTTCTATGAAAGCATGGAAAAATCGCCTGTATCACGCGTGAAAACTTCCAAGGAATAATTCCTTTTTCTTCGTGCTGCAACGTTTCCGAAATTAGAAGTTTCAGGTAGAAGGTAGAATGCCTGCTTTCAGTTGTGGTCTCCAGTTAGTGGGCAAGATATTCTGCTATTATCCACGAAATTTTCGCATGCGTCTGTAATCAACATAATTAAATTTGCATCAAATGTTCTTTTGCATATAGATGTGAAATATTTTCGTCATTAATTTTTTTGGCAATATGTCATGTTTCGGAAGCATACAAGTAGCTATGAAAACTGCCTCAATTGAAACTATATCCATTTGATTCCATCATTTGTGATTAATTAATTATTCCCATTCAAAGATTAAACATTTTTTTTCGAGCAGTCAATTTTGACTTAAGCCACTAATTGCCTCAAGCCACCAATGAATTTGAAAAAAATGTAGCTGCCACACTTCAATGCACTTGATGTTGTCCTCTTGTGGTCAAAAGCAGTAGCGTATTTATTAAATAGTGGAATACTAACAGATATTATATTCATTGGTAATACATTTCCGCAAAGCTGAGCCCTAGGCCGTAGAACCATTAGACTACCCTGGCCTCAGTAATTCCACAACTTTAGTCGCATCAAAAATTTTACATCACGTTCAATTTCTGAAAAGTATTCTGATTGTGCTGAAACTCTGTTGTGCATAACTATAATAACATTATAGAATTATTTGGGAGTCAAACAATTCCAGTGATGGAAAAATGTGTCAGTTATGGAAAGGACAATTTGCTAAGATTGGTACCATAAATATGGGGAATGATCGAAGGAGACCCTCAAGTAAGCTAAGACGAAGGGGTAAGATGAAGGCGTTGATAATGAAAGCCCGTGTATTCGTCCCTGCATGCTCCACAGATGCGCCCGTTATGTGAGGAACGAACGTTGGTCTTCGGGCGTTAACCATTCATCTCCCCACGGGCTAAATTAGCGGGCGTGAGCAGCAAACATGAATTTGGACGAAGGGGGAGGCTTCTTCAGAGAGGCGTCGCTCGCCACCCTGACCACTTCCTGCTCCCCCCTCCCTTCGCGCGGTGTTACCCTTCACCCCCCACCGACCCACACCCCAGCATCCCCTGCCTGCTAGGGGTGGGGGCGCTGTCCCTCATCCCAAACCGCGATCACGTCCCCGTCTCAATTTCCTCCATTTCTCCTCTCCTGCCGGGATGTCGCCGACGACGACGCCCCTTTCGCGCGGCTGCGGCGTCAACTCCCCCCTTTTCCTGCTCCTACCCCTAGCCTGGCAACATCCAGGGTCGAGGGGGCGGTGCAGGTGTTGAGGAGGCGAGAAGGGTCCTCCTCCAGCTGCTTGGCAGGCATGGGACGGCCGAGGGAAACTGGATAAATGCCCGGAACACGAGGCGGGTTGCGCCGCGAAAATTTCGATGAAGCCACGCGCTTCTCTGCAGCGCTCGGAGGACTCCCTCTACTTGGTGAACTCTGGGAATCACATCCGTGCATTGATGGCTCACTGTTATCGATCGGACAGCATTTTCAAAGTTTCTCTTACGTGTGCGACAGCCTTTTCCACGTTCGTGATTGTTTGAATCCTACGTATGTACGTTAGTGATATTGGAAATATCGTAAAACAGTGGACACGTGTCTTTAGTATCAGCACCACAGTCGAGTAGTAAATATTGCGCGTAGACTTGAGTAAATATATTTATAACAAGGGATTTCCGAAATAGTGAATACTATGTTGCCATGAAATCATTGCGTGTTAGCATTTTCGAAAATAAAATCTCATAATTAGTTGTTCAAAAATAACCTTAGTATATTGAAACTGTATTAGGAATAGCTCTACTAAATACATACAATTATTTTGGGTTAAATGAATTCCATTTTAGAAAAAATGTCAGGTCTTCATTTGCGCGAGAGTTATGGAATACGTATCGCCAACCTAATTTCAAAGGTATGAGTGTACATAGTGAATTATTAACTTAATTTCGGGAAAATTGCTTACTACTTACTTTTACTTGCATAATTACTTAGTTTTGACGCTGTCATTCTTTATCTGTAAGCTATGAGCTTCTGTTACCATTGGTGGCATTCTTTGCCACATAAAAGAAGTATGTTTGTGGGCTCGACTGAACATATCCTAAGATTTCCGAACATAAGATTTCTGAACATATCATTTGCCAACTGGAAGAGAGTTGGTTCTTAGACCATCTGAGGGAGTAATTTATATCACGTCGCCTTGCCTCCTCTCGATAAGTGGCAATCAGCCCGCCCATGTGTGATTTCAAATATGCGTCTTCACAAATAGGCTCTTCAGACCGGGAGGGAAGGTAATAGGGTTATGAGAATGGATGGAAAAGGAGGAAGGGTGGAGAGAAACCTGGTGTCGGCATTAGTCTGCTAATAACAAAAGGCGACAAAGGGACAACAGCTTAACGTCCCATCCGACGGGCGGAGTACTGAATGCTCTCCACAAAGCCCTCCAGTAGGGGCCGGTGTATTAATTAAAAATATCTCCCGCCGCCGGGAATCAAACCCAGGCCCTTCAGGTGATATGCCTGTACTTTTAACCACAACGCTAACCCGGCCTACTGCTGTATAGTTTAGCTGTTAGACTTCGACTCTTTTTTTCCTTTTAGCTATCCCCTTTAATTTTTTATAGTAATTTCGTCATTGTATTATATTGCATAATACCTGCTGATCATGGTAAACCTTTCTATCAAGTTAAAAATGTATTTTTTTAATTGTAAATCATACCTTCTTACTTCCTCACGGTAAAACTAGATGTGTATAAAACCACTATCGTGTCCAATTTGTCCATCTAAAGGATATTTTGATAAATGGAAAACTTTCTCGTTGACCTTCGTATATACGTCTGTTTACCTGTTTTTGCAGGCCTCACGTGCTGGAATTTTTGACGAAATTGGCCTTTGTATCACTTCTTGCGTTTTTATTATGGTTTTCATGTGAAAATAGTGTTTTTGATATTCTCCAAATAACAAGGATACTGCATCGATGTTCGATGAGCTTCCAGCATTGTTTGATTACCCTTTCCAAGTTTCATTTTCTCTAAGGTTACGAGATTATCATTTCTCTCATCGGCTGCTCCACAAAACGATTCTATGGCAATAGCTAATTTTTGTAAAATTAATCTAATTTGTAAAGCATTTACGAAAATGTTTTGGGCCAATATCCAAAATCCATGTTCAAGGTAGACCAACCCATAACATTTGGATTGTAAAGCTAGCTCATTGGCTGACCTGGCTGTAGCTGTCAGCTTAGCCCTGGAAATTAAATTCTTGCTAAGTTATTGATTCCTCTCACCGAAACCTAAGAGTTACAATAGATTATACCCTATATTTCATTTGATAAAATCAATTAGTTATTTCATGGAGGAGTTCATGCTTTGCTTTATATAGCCGTAATATTAGCTGTGTGACATCTCATACGTATGTCTTTTTTTTGCTAATGGAATCATTATTCTAAATATGTAGAATTTATGAGGCCGTAGCGTCATTACCTCGACTTAGGGATTCTACATTAACATCGATGTTTTGGTCAGCGATTCGTCGTCCATCCTCAAGACAAGAATGTCGAAATTTAAAATTTCGGCCTCGTTATATACTCAGGCTTGGACTCTGGCAATTCGTCGAGAGTCAAATTGTTGACTCCCGAGTCAGCTGTTCAACGGCTTAGCTCTTGAACTTCTAATGTTTTTTTTCCAGATGGGATTCCTGGTATTGCTGATGTTACACACGGAATCCCGATTGAAATGTTTCATCCTCAGCCAAATTTCAATGGCTTCTTTAGTCAAGCGATCTGAGAAGTTGTAGTGACAGACGTAGTGGTAGAAAGGGTTTATAACATCGTCTCGAAGATAAAAATACTCAACATCATATTAATATTTTAGTTAGATGCGAGGTGACCTGAGAATGAGAAGTAATAAAAACATTCGATGCATCGGAAAATCGATGGTTTTTGCCGATGAATGTTGAGTAAGTAGTGAGTACTATTTCAAACATCGACTAATCCAGGGGTTCCCAAACTGGGGGTTGTAAAGACATGTCAGGGGGGGCGTGAGCGCGAGACCAGTTAAATATAAAAATCTCTAAGTAAATGAAATCCATACATTTCTTTAACTAATTTTATGGTGTAGATTTTTAAAATTTTGATGTTTAGAAAATTTAACAATCCACTTGTATAAAACTCTTTTATAGCAAAAACCTTTTTGTCGATGTTTTTCTCTTAACAGTATTTCTTTAAATTGAAACTTATGTTATATTTTGTGATAGTAAAAATACATGTTTTGTTTTCAATGTAATACTTGTTTTTTCACATGCACACAAAATTTTCTGTGAAGGGGGGCGTGGAAGGTTTCCATTTTAAAAGGAGGAGGCGTACAAAAAAGTTTGGGAACCCCTGGACTAATCGATGTTGTCGAACCACTGTGGGATCCCTATTTCGACTCTTTCCCCCGGTTTTGTTATAAGGAGTCAGCGATGAGAGCTATGGCGTTATTATCGCCCTGGATCACTCGCTTTCACATTGTTGTTGTTGAACGACACCATTCAGATATTCATGGGCTGCCGTCCTAAACCGTGGAGCGGAATAGATTCTTAGCCGAATGATCCTCTCAGTTATGTGACTGCGACCTTTCCGCAGTATCCAATGCGTAGTTGTGCTATCCCAGTCGAAGGGCGCGTGCAGGCATTTAATTCCGCTGCAGGCGACGATGATTCATTCCGAAGCCACGTCACGGGCGCCGGCCGAGCTCTCACATAACCCCCGGAGTTTAAACCGTGGAAATATCGCCGTTTTTACTGCAAAGGAGACACCTGAAACTTCGCAGCGTTTAGCGCTTTGGAATTTCCCCAGCTCTCGACACGCGGCCCATAAACCCCAGCTGTCGATTGTTCGCATTTCATCCGCCAGGAAATATCGCGCGCGCCGGGCCATTCGGCGGGATCAGGGGGGGCGGGGGAGGATTGCTGCTATCCTGTCAAAGGGGAGCACGGGGGTGAGTCTCCACCCTCCCTCCCTCCTCCTTTGCCTCGGGTTCGCTTTGACGTACGTGTGCGGGTCGCGCGCGTGGCTTTTTCCTAAAAAAAATCTCCGTCCCTCAATCACTCACTCCTCGTCGTCCATCGTTTTCGCCGATTCGCTCTCCTCGCCTTGTGTGTGTCTTTTTTTTATTATTCACGCCATCCGTCATCGGTGAGGGACGAGGAGGGAGGGCTCGGAAGTATTCCGCTTGTCTAGGGCAGAGGGCTTGAAAAATTCGAGTCGAGTGAAAGAGAAAACTCACTTTTCATCAAGTTGAGTCATGCATTTATAAAACTCCTATCACGAAATAAGATAATGTCCGCTGCAAAAAGCGGAAGTAAATAAAAGAAGCGCTTGTAGTGAATGGGTCATAGAAAAAAACTCTGCAATGTTTGAATAACATAACTCCTTTCCCGTAGTATTGTGAAATCGATGCTGAAGATCTAGTCCGGCTGATGACGTCCAAGATCACGAATTTCAATAAAATTTTCTTCAATAAAATGTGCTTTGTTTCAATTCCGTGGTGTTGATACGATGGATTCTCTTTATCTTTTTTAATGAAAATAATTGGTACATACTTTTGCCTTTTCCATTTGCCATATTTGCTGTTTCCGCGGAGGGAATGGTTGGGATGAATGTACTTCACACCTCAAATAAGAGATTGACATTCTATATTATTCCCTCTGATTAGCAATAGTTTGGTACTACCATGTGCCAACATATTTTTAAGTCATATAATCAAATTACCTTGACCATTTCACAAAATGACAGTATTTTAAAATGATTCACTTGAAAAATTTCAATCATTAATTCACTGCAGACCGAGGCAAATATCCCTCATTATGCATGCTTGTTGCCATTCACCCCCACATCGAATGCATGTACGTATTCACGTTTGTCGAACGTGGAGTTGCAAATGCACCGATGGTATTTTTTCTAGCATTCCACTAATTACATTGACTGTCTATCATCATACATTAAATATTTATTTCGTTGATTTTACAGTTCAACATTACGTATGTCGACACTCGTACGTTGGAACACAATAATGATAATAATATAAAACGTCTTTATTGGGGCGAGATAGAGACAAAACTGTCCCTTCTGTCATCTAACCTCAAAACGAGACAGGTTACGAGTTTAATGTTACCCAAGAAGCTAAATCATTAAACACCAGAGTTTCGCCAAAATGGTGGCAAAATTTAGTGCCGAGAACACATACCGCTGAATCCAGCGGTGAATTTTCTCTTTTTTAAAATACCAACAAAAAAGGCTTGCAGGCATTCCAATGCGCATGTTCTTATTTCATTTTCTCCCTGAATGAAGACATGAGTGCTTTTAATTTCCCCTCTCGTTTGTTTCCACCTTCATTATTGAACATTGTCTTCTTTTGCTCGAGAGATCCGAGAATTATCTGTCGTTGTTTTGGCATTGGAAGGATTTTATTTACATTTCAAATAAACCTTTCGTGGGCCATGGACATTGTTCCCCTTCCTTTCACTCACTCCCCTCGCCTCAATCCGCGAATGCTTCTTCTGCTGGGGCAACACAGCGAAGCGTGGGCGTTGAATTAGGCCCCATTGGTGGCAAGAACAAGGGCCATGCTTCACCCCTTTGTTCGCCTCACTTTGTCGCCGCTTCGTCGCTTTCCTCCCTTTGTTTCCCATCCCCCTCCTCCCCCTCTCCTCTCCCCTGCCCCCCATTTGCCTCATTCCACCCTCGGCAGCCCTTTCCTTCCCTTTTCCCTTGAAAAGAGAGCTTCGAGGAAGAGGGGGAGTGGCCTTATAGAGGAGACTAAATGATGACCGGGGGGCGTGTCTCTGAATGGATACTTGATATAATCGGCTTGGAGCTATAGCCGCCCGCGCTGATATGTGCCCCGCGGTACACAAGTAGGTAAAGGGGAAGAAGCATTTGAGGAGTCGAAGGGCGGAGGTTTGGAGAGAAACAGAGAGGATGCCGGGAGATTCGTACGGTTTCGCGGCGGAGGAAGGTGAGAGGAAGACTGAGGCGCTGTTTGATGGGTTGCGGGGGTTTTCTGAGGAGGAGGAGCTGGCGGGAAGAGACGCTCGCTTGATTCAAACCTCTCCCACAAGCAACCTCTTTTCCGTAGTCATGCCGAGGGGTCTCAAGTTCTTTCAGATGCACTCTCTCCCAGGAAAGAGAAATATCCGCACCGGTTCGATCATCTACATCTACATAATACCCTGCAAGCCACCACAAAGGTGTGTGGCAGGAGGTGATTTTGTCACCAAACACGCACTACATATCATGCATAAAAAAGGAATAGTATTAATATACTAGTCAGAATTTCACAATTTAAAGAAGATTCTGTTGGTTCTCTGAAACATGCATAAACATGGTGTTAGTAGGCTAAGCTTTAAGTACTCATACCAACATGCAGCTACCAATGCTATCCATTGCTACTCTCCAATTGGAAAAATTTACCGTTATTCGTATCTTTAATTGTACGAGGGAAAAAGGACATTTTGAATCTATCATTCGGCTATCAATTTCTCTAAATTTATGATTATGGTCCAGTCTGTCAGTAAGTAGGGGTTTGCGAATATTTTTAACATCATCACTGAAAATATTGTCTTGGAATTTATTTAAGAGATTAAGTCTATATTTAAACCTGTTCGAGGATAAAAGGACATTTTGAATCTATCAGTTCGGCAATAAATTTCTCTAAATTTATAATTATGATCCAGTCTGTCATAGTAAGTTGGGGTTTGCAAATATTTTTAACATCATCACTGAAAATATTGTCTAGGAATTTATTTAAGAGATTAAGTCTAAAGTTCAACCTGCCAATCGAGAGAAAATAAACGTCGCTAAAAAATGGCAGGCACCGTTCCCATTTCGAGTGTAACGGAATGAAGTTGTGTAGTTGGTTCGTCCCATCCGCCACGGACGGTGCTCGAATAAGCTTTTCAATCCACGCGGATGATACCGTGGAGGTTTCTTTTTTTTCCTCTCGAAAATCTCGGTGGTGTCGGGGGGAAGTTCCCGCTAATTTAGCAGAGGGAGGAGAAAGTCTGTCCAAGCGGATTCTGGATTTATTTCTCTTTACCTTCGACTCCTTTAGTCACTGCGAAATGCTTCCCAGGAATCGTTTTATCTCCCCTCTGAATACTTTACCTCTCGAGCACGCTATGCTATCAGTGTGTCTAGAGTTTCGACCCGGGGTTTCACTGCTCAATGGAATTTCGTCTTGCTTTGAAGATTGTTCTGTAGCCTCGAAAACCTAGAATCAAAAGCTAGACGAACGCAAGAGTTTCCATTTAAAACTGATTTGAAACAGAGTACAGCACAGGTCCTTTTTTTAAGAATGCTGATGCGATTGACGGACGCTAAAAGCTTCAGTTGCATATTTGAACTGCGATTTGCAAGTCGTGCATCCAAAATAACAATTTGAAAACCTTGTTAGGTAAAAAGGATCGTGAGTCCCTTGCCTATCTAGGGTTGATACTCTCACTGATGATCAGATGTAGAGCAAAACGTGCAGAGTGTTTTCGCAGCACCTAAATTTTTGTTCCAATGCTTTCCGTCCTATTTTATGAAAATATTGACGCTTGTGTATGATATTGATGTTACCTTCTCCTATTTTCTGCTTAGGTACACAACCCTGTTATTTCCACTTGCTTTTCTTCGCCCTTCACCTCTTCTCTTTCTTCCGTTATTTTCCTCCCCCTATCGAGGGCACCCCGAGGGCACTCTTCCCTCCTCCCCTGACCTCTCAACCTCTCCTTTTTTGCCCCAGACCAACCCCTCACCCCCCTTCCCACCCTTCTCCCCGACCTCTTCTCACATTCCATATTCTGAACGGTCACTTTCAGCGCGTCGGACCCTCTGTCCCTTTAAACCCTCTTCCCCTTTCACATCTCATTAGCTCGCCGTCATTTTGCCGTCAGCGCTGGTTTAAAAAAAGCGTCGGACGCATGGAAAAAACACCCGTGTTCGTGTAAACATTTCTGTCCGAAAAACTGGCATTTCACGAGAGATAAGTTAATCCTCGTCAACTATATGAGCACAATGAAGACATCCGAGGGCTTATACAGTTTTTTTTCCACGGCCAATTGGTGTTTCGAGAGCTGCGAATTGAAGCTTTTATTTTTTTTGGAAAGGTTTGCTCTAAATTTTTCCCCAGTCCCTTTCTCCTCGTCATTCCCTTCACCGACACCATGAAGGTAGCGGTTGGAATAAAGTGTATATGTGATGTTTATCCCCATACGGTGGATGGTAGTGGGGTGATTCCGGCAAGAAAAGGAATTCTCTTTGATCCGAGACGGACTCTTCCTCTCTGACAGTTGGAAATGCCAATTTTGTTCGGAGATTGCTAGTTGAATCAGACAGTGGATTCAAAGGCTGAACGGCGTCGGCCATTTCTCGGCTGAATGTGAGAGTAAGTAAGATTCGTTGACCCTAGGGCAGCTGCAAAATGATTGGCACATTGCTGAAAAATAGAGTATGTGGAAATGAAAGGCAGCAGGTGAAAATACTGAGTAGGTATTTAAGATATTGGTAACACATTTTCCTACCGTGTAAAATTATGCTTATTACTTACACTGCTTTTGAGTAGTAGGTACCAGTCCAAAGAAGATTATGTAATGAGGCCAAATTTAACATGGTTTATTTTTGACAATAATTATTAATAAAATATCAGTTTAATAATATCTGTAGACTGAAATTTGCTCTTAATTTCAAAACGAAAAACAGAACTGTAGCTCTATTTTCAGCTCTGTTTTTAAAATCACTTTTCACTAGCTAGTGATGACTTGAGAGCGAATCTTTACTAAAAAGGATGCAATTTCAAAAAAGACCACTAAACATAGAAACGACCAAACTGGGAGATGATTTGTGACCAGAGTAAGTGAACATAAGAACTGTGTTAGATATTCTGATGAGGCCTCATTGTAGGCTAAATATTTTTAGACACTGGGCTCTGGAGAAGCTTCAGCCCACGGGTTTTTAATGTCCTTGATGAAGGTTTTAAACTTGACTTCTTGGAGAAATTTGAAATTGTAAAAAGACGGCGTTCATCCCATAATTTCCTTTTAAATGATTAGACACATTTTAAATGTTCTCCACTAACCTCACATTTTCGTATACTCCATTATTCGCCGCAACGCAATATTTGACATAATCTTGTGTATAGATTTCCCTTACCTGCTATGATGCATCCCCATGCCCCACTTTCCTTCTTGCATTCACCTCCAACCTTTTCACACCTTAGCGTACCTTCAAATTCCTTTCCCTTCCTGAACTAACATAACTCTCCCACCCCCCAGGCCCAGTGAACTATTTAAGGCTTCCCCAATGCCCTTGTCGTTTTAGTCCCTTGATAATGACACGAATGTGTTGAAACCGGTAGGGGCATTATAAGTTGTGTGGAACATTAGAAAGACTAAGGCTAAATAATATAGACCTATTGTGCTATACCTACTCTACCTAACGGAAGAGAGCCCTACAAAGTTAGCAGTTCTAATGCGTTTGCTTAAGTATTTTGTTCGTTTCAGATGTCAATTTGCGGTATCGATTCATAATTAAAATTAAAACTTCGACTGTGTATTTCTACAGGAATTCCATTTGAAACTTTTAATGAAACGTTACAGTGTAGGACTAAATATATTATGTCCCTATTAAGTTTGTTGACTTAGCAGTCACCTATTCACCAGTCACACATGAATGGTATACGTGCGTATCTGCGTGAAAACACAATCCAGATTAGGTAATATATTCTTCAATTTAATCTCGGTAATTAATTGCGGGACGTTCCTACTAGCTTAACTGTTAACAGGGAAGGCTCATTGAACTTTCGGATGGAGAGAAGCAGAATTAAAACTCTCGTAGTGGGGCAAAAAGAAGCCTACTCTATTAGGAATGGGCTTAATTTACCCTTATTGCTCCTGCTGTTTCATTGCAGTGCACTCGTAAAGCATTCGAAGCAACGTATTCAATTCGCTTCAACATTGGCTCCCGCTCATATACCAGCTTCATTTCATACCCCGTTTTGAAGTGCGCGTAATATTCCGTTCCCAAGGAAGACTTTATTAAATAAAAATCAAGTTTAATGCTCCAATGGCTCTGCTCGAGTTGAAGTGATGAGGTTTGAATTATCTTTTTAATTGCGCCCCGCGACATCAAAGGAAGCTGACATTGGCGTCTCGTAACCCCCAAAGCCCTCCTCCTTTTGTGCTGTTGCTGGAGTTTGGCCGTACTTCCAACGCAAGCGTGCTCGTGTGGACGAAACACGCAGATACCGCCAACATCTCGAGGGTGAGATGTTGGCGGCGCATTCTGACGGCCTCTTCCCTGCTGCTCTCTTCTGATGGTCTGATCCTTAACGGCGGAGGAGATCGCGAGCGTGGGCCGACGGGAAGAGTCCGCCCGCGGCAGCAAAGGAACCTCAAGTTAACCGCCGCTTCCACCATCGACCCGACGGCGTTGCAAAACGGAGAATCGGCGGCAGGAAGGAAGATTGAAACGCGCGCTGTTTCCTTGCAATCGAATTAACCCCATCCACAACCCCTCCTAAATAAACTACCCCGAGCTGTGCGTTGCGGGCGAGGTGTTTCTTTTTCCCTCCAGACGTCTCCTGTGGCTTTCATGCCGCCCCGCTTTCAGCTCTCCCGTATCAACAGAGTTTAGCCAAGTTGGAAATTGAATGGATGACCTTCACGGCGTGCGCGGTGTTCATAGGACTGAGCCGCCGGACCTCTGGTGCGATGGGTATTCTTCTCATGTTTAAGAGTTGGACCTGAGAGGGTTGATCCGTGATGTCGAATAGGAACAGAACTCCGCTCCGGTAAACTGTTCGTGGGAAATGCGGCTCGTGACATGAGGAGGCGACCCTGCGGTAATGCATGGATGACCTGTATTATGGATGCCTAAAGATTGTAACGCATGGGCTTATGGGTCATCCATTTCAATAATGACTGTTAATGAGTCAAATATCGTCAGTAATTAAATAGTTTAAGGACAGTAAGATGGAAATTATACCATAAAATCTGTGAGATTGATTGTCGAATTTTAATTTAAAACTGGCCACCATTAGCAGTCTTTGCTTTGTTCTCCTAGCAACTGCTATTTTAATCAGTTAGTATCTCTTCGCAAGCGAAATGATAATCCTAGTAGTGATAATAGTGAGGCTAAAAGTATTTGCATTCTGTATTTTATTTTACCTTACTTCAATGGAAGAAAGGGTAATGAATCAATTATTCTAATGTTCATCACTCTTTTTCCACTTGCAGAAGACTTAAAATAACAAAATAACGTCATCGAATCTGTTTGAAGGAAAAAGCACGAATTTGAAAGTCTGCTGAAGATGTGTCTCGAGTTGATGAGCAGAAATGAATTATTCAACTCTAATTCTGCATTCCAAGTGGCCTAAAAGTGAAAGGTGATGTTATTGTCCCCCCACGGCAAAGAGACTGTGTTATGGTATGCAGGTTCACACGTTCTACTTCGATGACATCTAAATTAACCTGTATTAATGACTTCTCGTAGCAATGAACTGTCAATGAGTAGAGAATTATTGCCTAGCAAATCCGTTTTGGCTAAATCTAGTACTGTTTGGAAGTAAATAATTAGCATCAACATAAATAAAGATTATTTTATGGATATAATTCATGCATAGATTCGTAGAAATGCAATGACATTCATTTGTACTTCTACATCTATATATTGAAGTAAGCCTTCACTGTCATATAAACCTTCTACCTATGTATTAATGCTAATCTAAAAAAATAGCAGCAACAGTTGACATGGAAACTGTTAGTATTAGTAAGAAAATCTTAATACAAAAAATACCTAAAAATACATGAAAATAAAAATTTTAATGTGTAATTGAAGACTAGTACCTACCTCACATTAAACACAGAGGGTACCCACAAACTAGGTGAAAAGCTTAGTGTGGAATACAAACTTGCATACCTACTTCTTATAATTGTACTAATTAATCACGAGGATTTACAGGAGGCAGTTAATTCGCATTCATTGCCTACTCACTGAATAAAATAAGAATTAAATTTTACTCTGCACAGTTAAAGTGGTAAGTAACAAATACGTAGCATTCCCTTCGTTGAATCGAAGACGTTTGCTGCTCATTTGCAAGAAACATCCCTCATTTTGACTGCAATCAGCGAAATACATAATTAGTTCCAGCATTTTTCGCCCCTTTTCCTTCACAAACCCTCCGTCAGTTTTCCTTTTGCTCGATGAACTTGGAGAGTAAAAAATATCGAGAGGAAAGCCCTATATTCCTATTTGGAAACGGGTCACGTCCCAATTCTTCCTCATTTCTTAGTTCGCCCATCCCACCACACGTCCGCCTTCTTCTCTTCCGCCCCCCCTTCCCCACACCCTCCCCTCCTCCCAAGGTGAGTCCTCGCTCGTCTCGAACGCCTCCCCCCCCCAACATCCTCCCCTCTCTCGCTCCCTCGGAAAAAGTGGACGGAAAATTAAATAAGAGGAAAGTTGGCCCGAGGAGCGCGGCTCCTTCTCCTCGGCTTTTAATTAAAAATAGTTATTTTCTTTAAACGAATTTCCATTCCTCCCCTTCTGCCCCGCCCGCCGCAGCAGTGCGTGTACGTCACTCTGACGAAGCGCATACGGTCCTCGGGGCCTTTTACATCTCGGGCCCGCGTTCTCCGCTCGTCCGATCAAGGGCCTTTTTCAAAGAGAGTCTAGCTCACTCTTCTGAACTCCGTACTTCGCCTCTGTACCCAAACGAGGAAGGCTGGATTTGTTAACATCACGTCAAATCACTCAGCCAATCAAAGTCTTTCACTGGGGAATAATACATTCCTTAGTATTATCTTTCTCGTGAAATTTACAATTTCACACTATTTTGTCTTATATTGTCTATCAATTGCTTGAGTATTGATCTCTATTCCTGATTAAAATACTTAAACTAAAAACAATTAAACACACTTTTTCGATTACACGGTGTTTTTTCAATACCAATCTATTTGTACGACTGAAGTGCCGTTGGATAACAAGTGAATGAACATTGCTTACGAGAACCTTATATAATAACCCCTTGCTCTCGCAAGTGGTTTTTTATCATTCACGTGTTATCCTTGACAATGGAGCTATAGTCGTTGTGATCGATTGGTGTTTTTAGAAATGCTGCAAAAACGAACAAAGTATGCTTCACTTAGTTAAACGTTTCCTCGTTCCTCATCGTATCAACACACTCCATCTATTTTATTTTACTTTACTGAAGAAACACCACTTGCTCACAGTGATTCAACCGTCGCTAACATGGAGCAACATTTGTCTGAATGCGAAATTCACTTATCGCTTTGCTTCTCGAGAGTCGCTGTCAATTATTGCCATCTGTAGAAAGCAGAAAATGATCGGTAACCACTTCTATTTTTGCCTGTAGCATTTTTAGGAGGAGATTACTCGCCAACATTTTACTGTAATGCGGGGAAACTGCATCAGTCATGAGTTAAGTTAACTTTTCCCGGTAAATATCTATTAATCCCGTTGGAAGACTCACGAACACATCTTAAATCAGTTATAGTTTTTATAGCATATCACCCTAACGTGAAAGCCAGACCCGTTCCTGTGATACATAAAATATAATATGTACATTATCAGAAAGAAAATTTAAGCATTATTTTCGTACGTGTAGATTGTTAAAAGTGTATAAGCTTTTCGATGTAAAAGTCAGAATCTTCGTAATAGCGCACTACCGATTTAGGTGTAGCTCTTTTAAACTCCGGACGTCTCTAAAAAGGAAAAAGAATCTCCAATGTAACCTAATTTTGCAATATAGACCCTAAATATCAAAGGAGGGCGTTGAAACAAAGAAATTTGATTCACAATTTCAGCATAGCTCTTTGAACATTGAACGAATAAAATAGTAGCCCCAACTGACTTCCACTTTGTGGAAGTGGTATCAGATATAATTGCAGAAAGCATAATCAGTATGCATTAATTTTAAATAATAATCCATTTAAGAGTTTATGATTAACACTTATGATGGGGTTATTGACTCATGATTCTGTCACAGGGTATATTTTTATTTATTACTTAATCGTTCGTTATCGTGATGTCATAATTAATAATGATTTTTATGTTTGGGACGAGTAAGGAACATGCTCTTTCTAAACGTACGAAAAATACGAAGAAAATTTGGTAGTTGCAAGAATTCCTTTAACAGAGAAAGGTTTTTTAGGCCAGGGGAGATATAATTGTTGCTAAGAGTTTTGAAGTGAACTTGTAGGAATCCTGGTATTTTGGGGAAAAGAGGCAATGGCTTTCAGCCTTAGTATTTTTCAAGTTATATATAATTTCAGGTGTCCATTTCATCATCCACGTTAATTTATTTCCTTGCATCTGGAAGCATCACATTTTATGGGTGCTTAAGTATCTAGCGAGCATAAAATAGTTCGATGTGAATGGTTACCCTCCTGGGAAACAAGTTTTGTGTATGTACAACGACAAAAATCAACATATATTAAAATAACATTCTCTCACCAGTTTCCTCTCATAGCCTTTAATATTTATTGGCAACTTAGATCAGAGTATAAACGTTCATATTCAGTGCTTTTACACTTCATAAACATATATTTTAGAGCGCAAATCCATCTCACTTGTGATAGTAATGTTCGATGTTATGAGGAGAGGTAAAAATCAACCAACGTTTTTCTGCCATTAAAAGCAGTAGAAAACTGGACATTAGTGTTATTTTAATTCGGAACGTTGGAGTAAACAAAGCGGTGGAAAAAGACTACGAATGGCAGCGAAGGGCGCCACGGAGACTATTAAACATTCACTGTCACTAACGGCGAAGGGAGTTGAGCCCTATTTTACGAGATGAGAATCCATTATTCTAGCCTTTGCTTCCTTTCGTACCCCCTGCCCATTCGCTTAATGCAAATGCATTAGTGCGCCTCTCAACGTATAGAAATTGTGAACCCTGCAAAGCTTCATTGCCAAGCTCCGATAATTCTTTTGTAAGGACAAATTGTGGATGTGTTTATATCATTGGCTCATGAGAAGGCTTGACCTCGTCTACATTAGAAGCTGTAAATGAGAAAGCAGTACGGTTTACACTTGTCTCTTGCAGTCTCGTCACATTTTAGCCTCTGGTTATCTGGCCTCCACTGTATAAGGATTATCAAAGAATGTGGAGGCTGAAGATCAATTGCACGAGTGTATTAGACTCTACGATTACAACTGAGAAAGTTAAACCCTAAAGTAGGCGCCCCCAATTATATGACACACGCAGGCGCGAGGGGTCTAGCGTACCCCCAAAAGTTACTCTATTTTACTGATCTTTTACCACATATTTATAATTATTTTTTTGCATTGATTTAGTGTCTTGATAACATTGTTGAGTATTTGCTCCAAAGAAAGATTAATAACGAAAAATATTAACATAGGTGTCACAATTAAGGAAAATGCTTATATTAAAAAAAAACATATGTGCACTTAATGTATTGGCAATTAACATGTATGACATTTGTCCTATCACTTTTAACATAAGAAGAATGTAACGTTTCAAAAATGAACCTTAGAGGCGTATGATTTCTACTGTACAATGACACTAAATCACATATTACAAGCAAAAATATATTGTGTTTAGATTTTGGACTAAGGGGTAAGAGAGGCACAGTATAAAATGGATAATTATCCTACCATAAATTATAATTTACAACAATTAAATTATTATTAGGTGCAACTTAAATTTAAATTACAAATTTTAGTCATACCAATGATAGATTTCAGTCAAATATTCATACTTATTCTCAATTGCATATATTTTCCATTGCTTGTTGCAAATATTTTCTTTATATCATTTATGTTTTGTGTGTATTTTGTAGAACTATCGAGGAAATATTTTACACCTTCCTCTTTTCTGGCTCTGACAGTTCATTAAGTTGTATTGGTGTCGGGTTCATAATCCGGGAAATTGAATTTCTCAGATGCATTTTGAAATTTGACAGCACTGTTCTTTTTGAGATTGGTGATCAAACGGGATTCTGTCAAGTTTTCCTACATTCATATCTCTGAATTAATATAGTACCAGGATAATTAGACATTTATGTATCCGATTTAATACAGTACCAGGATAATTAGACAGGTGTATGATTTCGGCTTTTATCCCAGCATTATCTAAGATCCTAATTAATGGATTTCATCAACAAAAGGCAAATATGTATTTTAAAATATATTGCAAGGTTGAGGTATGAGCCATTTTTTGAATATTTCCCTTTTTTCATTGGCTGTAAATCAGAAAATACTGTCATGACTTGCATTCCCCGATTATATTTCACCCTGGTATCGTTTAGTGAAATTACAGTCTTAATTGTATTCAAAGAGCATAGCGTCTCGTCCGGTCCTACATCTATTACACTTTGGCCAACAATGGATCCTTCTTACTCGCACTCCTGATGGTGTCTCCCCCTCTTGACTTCCATCGGAGGAGTAGGCATCCTTGATCTTTACGACCTGCGTCACCTTGATGGAGGATATTCCTCGGCCGACTTGTCGGGGACCAAGAGGAGAGAAGCCAGATATGGTTTTATGTGGGCGGTGCACGTATGCTTGCTTGCACTCCCATTTTCCACCCCCTATATCTCCTCCCCCCTCTCCTTTGTAGTGCAGCACTTCCCCTCCCCCCCCCTCTAGAGTCATCCCCTCGACCCACGTCCGCCGAACTTGAAACTTATAGTGTTTAATCTCCGAGCAGACAAACATTTGCTTTCGTAACCCCATTTGGATCCCGACGGTGGCATACAGATGAGGGGACTCCTCTTCCGTTGCCCAAACTTCCACAACGCCTCGGGGGCGCACGGTGGGTGCGGGAGGGGAGGTGGTGCCGCCGGATTACGGCTCCGCGGGAGGAGGGCACTGCAAGACCGGGTGCACGTCGTGAGCGCAAAAGAGACTGGGAGGAAAGGTGTGTCCCGTGCAGGGAGACGCAACGGTGTTTGCGGGGATAAAGGACACCTTCTTTGTTTTATACACCATCCGCAGTATTACATTCTTTGATTGCGTGATAACCACGGGAGAATCATAGTATGCGGCCGATTCACGTGGAATTATCGTTCCCAATGAATGGTCGGTACTATAGTTGAGGCGTTACCAGCCTTGTAGTGCTACGTTCCAGATTCTGTCTTCAGGAAAAGCTAGCCTCACCTAGTTGCAAAGAGAATCTCAGTTTTCAAAGACCTTCTGTATTATCATTATCAGTCAACAATCCTAAAGCAGCGTTTAGACGTAGCAGTTAACTGCTATGACAGTTGCGAGATGCGCAATATATCTATATCGTTACTGCTATGATACATCTGCACCAACTTCTATGCAGCTTAAAGCCGCTATTTAGGCGTTGTCATAACAAATAAAAAGAGTTTTATCTCAATAGTGATTGATGCTTAAATTTTCATGAAAGTATTCAAGCAATATATTCCAATGACTATTATCTTTTGTTCCCATTCTTTAAAGAGCAGAATCTCCTCTTTGGGGAAGGGTTTTCCTTGATATTACATCCACATTCCCGGTATTAGAAGTCGTGTATTTCTTTCCGTTGGCGATTGTTGCGATCGTGTTGGATACATTTCCGCTGGAAAGTAGACGGACTTCAACTTTGCTAATAGCTCGAACTAGGATCGATGGTGTTCGACATGTGTCCAGTATCGACCTGAACTCGCATCGCAGTTGCTATTTACACATGCGAGTAGGGCTTAACAGTTGTTAGCAGTTGACTATCATAGCAGTGAACTGCTACGTGTAAACGCGCCTTAAGATTGGTTTGAGGCAGCTCTGCACTCGATTATGCTATCACCTTATCTCTCCATACTTACGTATTTCTTCTCTGTCACATTCTTCATCACTTGTTCTATATGTATCTCATGCGAGGCCTTCATTTGCCTCTCTTCACGTTCCCTTGAACTTCGACACTTGTCTCCATCAGGCTATCATGTCTCATGCCATACTGCTGATGATGCCGATGAGTTTTTCTTTTCTCTCTCGCATTTTTAAATACCTCTGCAGGAATATCATCAATTCCAGAAGCCTTTTAATCCAACGTGCCTTACTGCTGCGTAAAATTTCGATCTTAATATTGATGCTCCCATGCCGCCCTTTTCGATTTTACTTTCCTCTTCGATCACTATCGTGCTGAGATAGTTTCCGTTGCATAACTCCTCCAAATATTATTTCCATGTCTTCACTTTTTTTTCCCTAATAGCATTGCATCTTGTGCTCCATACCTTGAAGTGGATCCTCACTATCCTTTAGGCAGCTTCCACCTTTCCAAGCGCAAGGTTGTTTTGTACATCTTCGCATAGATCCTTTATCCACATTTCTCTAGCTTCTCTCGCCTTTTCAACTTATTTCATTCTTTGTTCTTTTGCATCAAAGTTGCCCTTCTTCATTTTTCGCATTCTTGTCTTTTTTCTTTTTTCAATCAGGCATTAGACTTCCTCCGCGATCCATGGCTTCTTCTTGACAACTTTTCTTCTTCCAAGAACTTCTTCTTTGGCTTGTTATAGTCCACATTTAATGTTTTTCCAACGCTCTTCCGCTGATTTCTCAGTCAGATACTCTTTGTTTTCCACCGATTTTCGTAATGCCACCTGATGTTGATCCTCCTTCAATTTCTTTGCTCTCCATATGTTCCTCACTGTTTTCTTCATTTTCTTAATTTTTTTCGGCCTTTTATCACCAAAAATTGTGGTCACCTTCAATATCGGCCCCAGGGTAACTTTTGCAGTCCTTCAGCTGGTTCCTAGATCTCATCCTCTCTAAAATATAGTACATTTGAAATAATGTTCTGTTCCCTAGCAGTTTCTACGTGTGTCTTCTTCCATTGTGATTTAAAAATAATATGTTGGCAACTATTAGTTTGTGTTGTGTATAGGATTCCAGTAGTCTTTCTCTTTTTTTATTTCTTTTTCCCAATCCATATTTTTCAGTTGGTAATGCTTTCATCTTGGCCTTCGCCGACAACAGCGTTCCATTGTCTTAAAATAATTAGGTTTTATTCTTCTCTTACCTATTTTATTACTTCCGTGGTAACTTCGCTAGACGTCTTCCACTTCTTCATCTCCTTTATCGACATGTAAATCTGCACCATTATAGTATCTACTGGCTTGGTCCCGGTCTTCATTAATACGGTTCTTTAGCTATACTGCAGGAAGCTCTTCTCACCCATTCCGGCACTATTTCCGAGCATTATCTCCAGTCCAGCGTAACCATTCAAAGACCCGGTGTGTGTTATCCTGTAGTTTCGGCTCCAAAAGTTCCCTTTCTCGGGCCATTTTATTTCGCTGATTTCTAGTACGTCGAGGTCCATTCTTCGCATTTCCACCTTCAGGTTCTCCAGTCTTCCGCAGGTCCGAAGCGATCTCACGTTCCATTTTCCTACCCTAAAATGTCTATCACACTTGACTGATGTAGAGCCTCGGGTAGTTCCCGCTCGGAGATCCGAATGGGGGACTATTTTACCACCGGAATATTTCACTCGAGAGGGTACAACCAAGTCTTGATAAAAAGAAAAGAGTGGAGTAGCTGCGACTCCTCGGGACAATAATGCGGTGGTTTTCCCTTGACTTCCACATCGCAGTACTACAGCCGTTAAAATAAATGTTACCGCGCCTGTAGTGAAATGAGTGTCACTCTACCGACCACTGTGGTTTCCATATTTTCTTATATGAAGAAGAGCTGCTGCCTTCTCCTCCGTCAACGAGTCGTGGCATCTTTGCAGGTTTCCTTATCATTTAAAAGACCTACTTTACCCAGAGATAGACCAATACCACCTCGGAATGTCGTTGGTTTTTGTCCACGACGAGGAGTAAACTCGCTTACATCGCAGCTAACTTATACCTCTTGAGGTCGACCCGCCATCCGTAAGCCGTTGAACGCACTCGGTGGCCTTCAGCTCAACCGCGAGGACCTTTTGCGTTGATGTTGAATAATGAGTTTGTCTTTAACGAAATTCCCTCAGGAGTTAAGTGAGAGGGCGTATTTCCGCTCGCTCTATTCCTACTGAGTAGGTTTTAAACTTCCACAAGTGGGATGGATCGTTACGTAAACACTGGTAGTTTCAGCCATATATGGAACGCTACCAGTTGCCTAAGGCAGTTGGTGACCTGAGAAATTCAATGTTTACGAATATGTTGATCTACTTAGAGTGACACGATGGAAATTACCACGAACTGGAAGTGATATCTAAGCTGGTTTCCGGTTGATGATTCGTATTTTGAAAATGATTCTTGAAGCACGGAATCGTTGACTCGAGAACTATAAAAAGATTACAACACTATCTTTTTTATGGTTTATTTGCTGATAATCATGACAAGTTTCGGTGAAATATGTTTAAATGACATATTGTCGACGCCAAGACCGAGAAATCAAATACAAATTGTACTGATGTGGTCACCGGGTACATTTTCCCTGAAAATATTTTGGGAAGTAAAACGACTCTTGTGAAAGTCGAACCGGGGTCTCCAGGAGAGGAAGTTATTTCTCCACGCCTCCATACAAACCCAACACTAGCACGGCTCAAGACGCTAACGAGCAGCGACCCTGCAAACGTACCGATACATGAAATACGGACCCGGGCACACAATTGATAATTTATCAAGAATTTCCTTTCCGTTGTAATACCTCTGCTCCCCTCAGAAAAGAAATAAAACTTTAATACGCGGGAGGTACACATATTGAATTATTTCTGTCCTTGGGGTAAGAATTAAGTTTTGTCAGCAATAAAGTAGCCGAAGTAGGATTTTTGCTCAGAATGAACTCGGTCCTTGAGAAAGTCAATGTGAAAAGAAGCATGGAGAATCCGTTGATATCAGAAATATCTAATTTGCAGGGGGTGCAACATTAAGAAATAAGCGTTTTAATCTTATTATAAACTGGTTACCAGCTCAAAGAGCCATTGTCTTTTTAAGTGCGTAAGAGATGTTTAGAATAATATTTTATTGGCATGTACGTATGCAAAGTTGATAAGAACTAATATCTTCTTGTATTTTACCCGATATTCACTGCATCCACATCGATGGTTACAATGCGGAAGTCGAAGCTTTGATGAACGCTAAGCTCGTTGAGCTATAATACTCGAGATATTTCTGTATACTCGGTTGAAATTCTACGACGACGACCCACGCAATCGGAGAGGGCCGCAAAAGGTGTTCTGATCCCCTTTGATGTCAAGCTCTGTGATATGATCCGTTCCGCGTGCGTCAGTGTCAGATCAAGAGGCTCTATTATGATATCCGAGAACTACGAGACTTCCTCTTGCAGGTCCTAACCTGCCTTTTGCCATAAGGAGCTCTATAACTGCAGTAAACCACCTTGATCAATGACAGCGTTGTATTCAAAGAAAGAAGTTACTTTTCGTAGTAAGATTTGCTGTGCCCTTCCCTAAGCTGAGTTTAAAAGAAAATTTTGGCGGTACGGAAATACAGACAATTTTTGAATGCTAATCAAACTTCATTTGGCAGAGTAGTGGATGTAGTATTTGAACAGTTCAGAGAGCATCTGCTATTTGTACAAGAAATCAAACCTTGCATATTTATCCAATTTGCTACCTGCGTCGAAGTGCTCACTATGTAATATTGCCGAAAAGAGGATCAAAAATGATGGATTTACTTTGGTAACGTGATGTTTTAGGACCACATTATAGAAATAAAATATAACTTTTGTATTCCACAAAATTATTTTTATTTACCGCTCGACCGATTTCGACCACATCTGGTCATTAAAGAGAGCTGAATTGTGTGGAATACAACAAAGTTTTATTTTATTTATATGCTGTCCAAATTCCACCAAGTTAGTTAGTTATGATTAGGAGTACATTTCTTATCTCAAAAAAATTAAAAATACTCATTTGAACTACCAACTGAATTCTATTTGGCATATTTTATACAATCCAGTTTTGGCAAAATAATGTCCTTGCTAATTGTCTGGGTGGATACATCTGTCAGGATGAGCACGTTGAGTGAAGTTTTAAGGAGAACATTTTATTGACAAGCAAAACAGTGCCTGACTGTGCTGATATTTTAAAAGTATAAATGTAGAACCAATGACTTTCATTTTTTAATTCAACTGTTCCAACATGCAAAGACGTCGCAAGATAATAAGATTTGAAAGGAACGACATTGAAATCAGCAAAGCAGATAATGAAAGAGATATTTATGGATATCTAGCGCACTTTTTTTATTGTCCATTTCAGTTTACGCAAAATGAGGAGCTGGAGATTAGCAAAGTATGAAATTGAAGCATCCTCCCACTTTGTTTAATATCCACGCACGCGGAAAACTCTCTCATTAGGGAAGCCTCGGCATTTTTAGCAACTAAATCCCATTCAAACTAATCATCAAACCCCTGGAGTCTCTTCATCTCCTTGCCTCCTCCTTTCCTTAAACTTCTGCCTCTTCCATCCTTCTTCCCTTCCTCCCGCTCGCCCACTATTCTTTGTCGCCCGTTTCCCTATTCCTCTCTGGAGCACTTCCACTCCTTCCCCCCATGGAGTCCTCAAACACACCTCTCCTCCATCCCTTCCTCGCCGTCCGTTATTTGCTTCCTTCCCAGCAAACCCTAGGGGCAGAAATCTCCTTCCCCACCGCACTTGCAACGCTAAGGGGGAGAGATTAAAATAAAAACAAAAGCATCTTTCGCTCTCTCCCCTTTCTTTTTATTCTACGCTTAGGCCATAAAAGCTAATGGGGTTCTACCAAGTGTAAAAGCTGGAGAGATGTGTGCCCGTCCACACACTCCCTGTACCGCGCTCGCTCGCGTCTCCTGGATGACGGCCTTCGAGGCTCGTGGGGTGCGGGGGATGCCGCGGGACGGGGTTTCGAGGCATCGCGGGTGACGCTGTGGTGCGGTCACGAGCTGAACGGCGAGGGGAGTTGAGGGAATCACTGACTAATAAATGGATGCACCTACTAATTGAGGTGCCTCGGTGTTCATAGTTATCCAGCTAATTGTTTAATTAGTTCTCTCCATTCAGTATCCATTATGTGCTTTTGAACGTTCTTCCCTTGCAATCTTCTCACCACCCAGTCTCCTCACTTCCATTCGCCAGGTGTTTCACTGATACATTATTCAGTACACTTCAGGATCATCCTCTCCACCGGATGGTTAATTTTATTTTTGTGCATGCATTTGGCCTGCGAAGCTCTTGCGCCGGCTTGAATAATGCGGTACCACGTTTAATTGGCTATCTATCTCATCAAATAATTCTTAAATACGACCGAGAAACGTGAAATACCTTGGAAATCACTCCGCAAAACGCTTGATAAATTATGCTCCACTAGTTCAAGGAACCTTAAAAATTTAATGGAGAGGAGCAAATCTATTACAAATAGCTTTACAGCCTGACGTCATGGCTTTTATATGATATTGACAAGCTTAATGAGCTGATATGAATAACCTTTTCAATGGTAGGCTGCAGAAACGAAATGAAATTAATATTGGGACCGGCAACTTTAACTGAGCGCAACCATATTTCTATTTTGTACCAAATGGCGGGAGAAAATAACAAATATGCACCCAAAGTTTGATGTTTCGTCATATTGCTGCGCAATTTATGAATACCTACTCTTATTTCTAAAGAGATAAACTACAATCAGAGAACGGTGAAACGGAATGTATACGTGACTATAATAGTTTAGTGACAGGTGTTTGTTTACAGCTTTCATTTGCATGAGTGAAGTAATCCCTTAAGTAAACCTCCTGTAAGATGCGTTTCATTTATTTCTCAGGGATAGAACTCGGTGAAACTCTTCATTCATTTCTGAAGTGATGTTGCACGAACAAGAAATTCCTATCAAGAATTATGATAACTGTTCCGCTTGGTCAAATTAATGTTCTTCCTTCCAGATAAAAATCAGTTCATTTCATTTCGTTAAGACAGCCTTATCGGTGTTGCGTTGGTTCGCGAAATGTTGATGAAAACGTTGTGTGTAATTCAAGCAATGGATTAGAATTGTATCATTTTCTTGATCCCGCACTCAGTCCTCAAAAATTAAGGACCATTTAAAAAGATTCTTTTCATGTTTTCTTCTGGTGCTGGGTCTAAAATTCTCATCTTGTCTTATTCGAGTATTTATCCAATAATTCTACGTTGTCAATACCACTGAAGAAAACATCGTTGAAGCCAAGTTTGGAGCCGTGACCGTGCCGAAATTTCCTTGTTGTAATTGACGGAATGAGAGGCCGGGATTTCCTGAGTGGGGAGGTATTTGCAAGTGAAAAGAATATATATTATGCATTAGAAAGAGCGTGATGAATTCATTTTAACCCTATCCAATTCGATTATTTAGAAGGGATAGTTTTTATTTATTTCTTATAATTTTATGAATACTTAAATATTAAGTAACTGTACCAAAAATGGCAGTTTTTAATCCTAAACAACACTTAAAAAATATGAAAGTAGGAGGAGTGGACGAAATAACACTTAGTGCCAATAATACCGATCACTAGCCACAAACAAATCTGTTTACAAATGACCATAGATCGAATAAATTGCGGAAATATTCTATTTTGAACTTTTTTGAAAATGGAGAAATTACAATTTTCTTTACATTTTAATGCTAGATTATTTATTACAAACCTCTCATCCTCTTACCCATGCCAACAAAAATGTTTACTTATTGACCTCAAGGAAATTTAAGTTAGAGCTCCATCTCCAGTCAGCCAGGGTAATAACAAATAATCGGGTATCAGCCGTGATCCAACGCTGTTATTTCCCACGCTTTATGGCCTCTACAGCTTCCTCTCGAGTGATACAGGTCATCTTATGTCACAATCAAGAGTAATGGCTTGATAATGGAGAAAGCATCAAAATACAACCAAGGAGCTTAAATTAAGTGGCATGCCTGGGTTGATTATCTATAAGAGGGCTCTATGTCTAGCGAGGACAATGGGCGATATTTTAGCTCATAAACCTTCAGTAATCACGAACGATTAATGAAAACACCAAATAAATTGTCCGAGTGGTACAAATTGGAGTCACCGTGATAAAAAATACCTCTCTCCCCATTGGTGTAAATTTTACATTTACATTTAATGAGATAGTAGACGGATTCAAGTTCCTGAAGTTCGTAGCCATTGCATCAATGCAGTAGGAAGATATGAAGATTTAAAGCAGCAATTGGAGTAGAAAACGGGGTTTGGCTTAATGGTAAATAAAGACCGAAGGTTTTGGGGAACATCAAACGACTGACCTACCCATGTTAGTATTATGCTTATGGTAATACATATAATTTATAAAAGGAAAAATTAAGGCATTATTTTGCACATAAATGCTTGATAATACTGCGGGTACCATGAGGAATGGCATTAAATAATCTAGAGCATTAATTTCGCATCGGAGTAGCCATTAGAAATCCGTTCGTAAGAAGAGAGCTCATGAGCGAAATGTCGGAGAATATTCGGATGAGTGTGACAATTCATGGCGACATGTTAACAGTGGAGAAGGGTCCTTTGTGAGAAGAAAGGCCGATGAGTGAGGGAAGAGGGGGAGTGAGTAGGAGTGGCATGGTAACTAAGGGAGGGTGAGGAGGGAAGGAGTGAGAGGGTAGTGGCTCGCAAGGGAGGAGGATTAAGTTTCGGCGGAGGTAAAGTGTAGGGGGCCATCGAGGGAAATTTCAGGGAAGAACTAAGGGAGAGAGGGAAGATTAAAAAAGAGCCCAAAGGGCGACTGGAGAGAAATGTAGCTAGGCGGGGTAGAGTGGAGAACAAAAAAAAGAGGGTCAGCCTGAGATGTGAGGAAGGGAGGACGAGAAGATCTTTGTGCCAGGGCTTTCGGAGCAAATATAAAGTGGGAGGGGGGAGTTCAACGGGGCATTTTATGGAGGAAATGAAAAAGCGTGCAGAGCAAAAAACAACTAATGACTAGAGATTGTTAAAAAGACAATTTAAATTACGGGGAAATGCGAAAAATATTTGAACGTATGAGAGAAAACATTCGAGAATAATTAACAATTCCATGCAAAATACTGGGAAATGAACCGTAACCAGGAAGAAGTATTGAGAAAAAATATGTTTAGTTTTACTATACTTCGAAAATAATAACTATTAGTAGATTGGATAACAAAAAGTTAAAATTCTTAAAAGATAAATCTATAGAGGAAATTTAAAATTTTAATATTTCTCAGGTAGGATTCAAAAGAACGGGCAAGAAATTATCATTTTGATTTTGATTGACTTTAAAAGTGACGAGGGTAATGACCCGTAAACATCCTTCTGGCTGTGACATGGTCCGAAAAAGTTCTAATTATTTGTTCACTATTTATTTGAAGCACAATGGTAGGGATACTTTATTTCATAGTTGGTATATATTCTTACTTTCCTGATGAAATTGATGCTAAAACGTAAATGTTTGCAAATGCCTCACTGTTACATTTGATGGTAATTATTTTATGTGCCCTCGCTCACTTCTACCTTTACATATACATATGAAATACATATGATAAAAACTGAATAATGACCCATGCCGTTGAATTATCCTTCTTTTCTTCCCACTACCTTTCTGATATTTCTGGGGGTATCACATGCGTTTCATGTACGTAAACTGTGATATTATATGTCATATTATTCTCCTTAGAGCCCATCAGGGCGAAACTGCTTTCCCAAAGTAGAAATTACCTTGCAATGAGAAAGTGATAGTGGTTGAAAATATGGCCGTTGATAATGCAAAGTTTGATTAAAGAACTAAGAAATGAACCAAATATACCAGGAAAGAGGGAGAGAATACTAATGTTTTGTTAGCCGTGCACTGCAATGGAAAACTGCGCAGGATTGGTTGAGAGAGATGCTGCGAAGAGAGGAGGAGGAGCCACCCGAAAGCAGCAGGAACGCGGGGGAAGGAAGGGGAGGGAGTCGGGAGTTAATTACCGGGCAGGGCTGGGAGGGGGATTCGTTGCGATGAAGGGGCAGGTAAGACGGCGGGGGGATGTTTGTTCGGCAGTGACTGTAGCGACGCTGGTTTTGTGTGCCGTGGTGGCAGAGTGCGTTCCTCGCAGAGGTAGGAGGAGGTTATAATGGCTTCGAGTTGCGGTGTTCTGGAGGGCACACCCACTTGGGCCGGGAGCCAGGCGAGGTGTGAAACTCAAGTGTAATTGAAATTTGGACGCGGCGAATGGCCGCCCCAGCACACTTTCAGGGTGGAATTGCTGGAATCCTTCCCGTGACGTGGCCGACAAATTACGCCCCTAGTATTTTCCCCTCTTGCAGCTCTAGGCGTGGGCAAGTGCAGTCTTGATCTTAATTTTTTTTACGTTTACGACGCACTCATTCCAAATTATGCATTCTAAGTTCGCTCTTGCTTGCATAACGTAATGAATTCAGTAGTGAGTGCGAAAGAATGCTTAACTCATTAGTTAAAACTGTAGTGCTATTATGCTTTGTACATTGGTCCCACATCACGGTGCATGCATTATTACCTAGAGTTTTTTTCTACGCGATAAAGTATCTTTTAGATGACTTAGACTGCCGCGGTAGTCATGTAGGCAACGCAATGGCTTCAGAGACTAAATATAATGGGTTCTAATACCACCTCGGGCATCAGTGTTGTGTTTCTCTTAGAGCTAAACGGGTTATTTTCAATTTTTTAGGCTGTGTGACACATCCTTAGCAGTTGAAGTACCCCTAGCCCTAATTCTGCTCTTATGAATTTATTTGGCACAAGCTCGATCATGATTATCCTCATGCAGGGCCGGTATGATAACCTCATTAGCGTAACCAGTCTATTACTGGAATTAAATTGGGAATCATTGTCAGATCGCAGGTTGAAATTTAGACTTAATCTCTTAAACAAATTCCAAGACCATATTTTCAGTGATGATGTTAAAAATATTTTGCGGACCCCAACTTACTATGGTAGACTGGACCATAATCACAAAATTAGAGAAATTGATTGCCGAACTGACAGATTCAAAATGTTCTTTTTTCCATCACAATTAGGGATATGAATAACGGTAAATGTATCCAGTACGAGTGTAGCAATGGATAACATTGGTAGCTGCATGTTGGCATAAGGACTTAAAGCTAACCCAACTAACAGCATGATTTTGCACGTATGCTTTGCTATTTTAATTTTTAATTACAAATTTTATGTATGATATGTAGTGCATGTTTGGTGAGAGTTCACCCCCTGCCACACACCTTTATGGTGGCTTGCAGGGTATTATGTAGATGTAGATGTATTTTTCAGATGCATTTTTACAGTTTAGAATGTTAAAGTCTTTGTTTTCATTCTAATATCTGTAAGCAATATAAATGAGTACCCAGGGCTTAATAAATAACTCATCGCACCACTTCGTTTTGAGCCATGAAGTGCATTGCATTGCCGTTAATTTACCTGAAATCTGCCGTTAAATTTCTGACATTAGTTTTGATTTATGTTCTTCAACTGATGGCTCTTTGATTTTCTCCTGCTTATAGACCTGGTTTTTCAATAAATATACTCTGTGATATCCAAAATAGTGGCGTGGTATCGTAGTGCGTAGATCATTGGTATACTGACCGTATGCTCTTGGTGCGAAACCGGAAAGATGTCTTTAACCACCGCCTGTTAAACATATGGTGATCGAGTTGGTGTGGTGGCTAGAGTACTGGCCTCCCATCCCGAGGGCCCGGGTTTGATTCCCGGCAGTGGAAAACCGGTCCCCACTTGAGTGCCTAGTGGAGGGCATTTCAAGTTCAGTACTCCGTCCGTCGGATGGGACGTTAAGCCGTGGTCCCCTTGGCGCCTTTCGTTAAGAGTAGGCTAATGCCGACGCCGGGTTCCTCTTCACCCTTCCTCCGTTCCCTGAAACCTCCTGCCATTACCCAATTACCCAATCACCCACCTATCCTAAATGGCACAAATGACCTCAGCTGTCGGTCGCCTCCCCTGAATAACCAACCAACATATATGATTTTATTGGCTCCAAATATTATTGTAAGACTACGGGAAGTACGGTGAAAGTAACTTGCCCTCTGCCCTCTGTGAGAATTCTCATTTCACTTTCGTTAGTACCTACTGGCAGAGACCGATCTTCACAAACCAAACCTACATATAGGTTCACCAATGTGACCGATTGAATAAATCAACGGGCTGAGGCTGTTTTAGAGAAACATTCCGATTGAACTTTCACGAGTTTTGTCTGATCATTTGTTAAACTCTAAAGTGCAGTTCAACTCCAGCATATGGGCTGTACCAAAACTTTGAAATTGCAGATTCCTAGATATGGAAAATATCAATTTAAAAAATGAATGAAGAACGCCGCGCGGAGTTTGTGCGTGAGTGGCACGTATGGTTTGGCCTTTAGTGCCAAAATGGCGTACGTAACGGATGTGATGGCCTCGCGGAGACTGAGGCTATCGAATTCATGGTGTGCTCCAATCGCGCAGTTAACGCCAAAGCACACTGGGAACTCTCCAGCACCGTGCGGATTATGCTCGGCGTGTGTGAACAGGATGTTGACCGTTCGAAGAGATTTCACGTGTTCTAGTAAATTTCCGTGCAATGTCCCACTTATTGTCATCAATTAACCGTGAGGTTTATGAAAGTAGTACCTGAATATCATCTTATTTGGGATTATTTCAATTGAGAATTCTTCGAAAATAAAAAACTATGCATATATAATAGATTCATCATGCTTTGTCCCGAAACATTTTTGTGAAAAATCAATATATTTACAAGTTGAAGTGAAAAAATTTTAATTAACTCAAGTCTTGCTTAGACTGAAGTTGTTTGGACCTCATCCTTATATTCCTTGTTTATTATAATAGCCCTCAGAATAATGGTCGCGTTGATATATATTTATTAGAAACATTTTGATGCTGTGTATTCTTATGTCTTGGAAAATTCTCTAGTTAGTCACATTTTGGTAATGGCTTTGTCGCAGTGGATCTTTCCGGGACCTTGTGAATTGAATTCATGTGTCAACGGGTACTAGGCGCAAATATTGCAGTCGATAAATTTACTTGAATCTAATGGCCACCGTTATCTGACTTCGACACCAGGTTTTGTTACTTATCACATGTCACAGCAATAATAACATAACGTTACCGAGTAGCTGTACGATTTTTCATGTCGAATATTTTAACAAATTCATTATCTTTCTAAGATATGCAATATGTTGGGTTTAAAAAGCAGGAAAGATATTACACATGCATGCAAATTAGTAGTTTTCGGACTGTCCCGTTTTACTGTTTAGAATATTCCCTTTAAAATATAAAATGCTTTTTACCACATACAAATACTTATGGTAGTACAATGTCCTATTTGCTGCTGTTTATCATGAGAATTCTCTAATTAATGCTTCATATTAACCCCTACGAATGCACTGGCATAAGGAAAAGTGGGTAGAGCTATCTTGTGCCAGAGCATACATCCCAGTGTATTTGTAGTTACCCCTGAAGATGATCTAAAAAGTAAAAGAAATAGGTTTTGCCAAGTAAATATTCGGTGTAAAAATTAAGTGTTTGTTGATAAGTAATGAATCGCTTCCACCATCTGACCGATTATAGTATTTATTCATTTTCTATTGGGAATTTAGGGAAGAATTGCATGTAACATGACTTCGTATAAGAGCAAATTGCTTATTTTCCTTTAAGCTTACCATGATTGAAAATTTAAATCAGCTTTGGGCAAAGGAATTTCCTTCGGTGCAGTAAATAAATCATTTACTACATAACAGCCTCCTCACATGGTCCATGCGTTTTTTCAGCATTAGTGAGCGCCTTTTTTTTGAAGTCCACGAGACATATTTCCACGATCCTATCGGGGAGGCCTGATGATGGAAGGGTTGGAACTGACGTCGGAGCAGAATTTTACGACCAGTACCAGATGCATGCGCATTAAAGTTGAACTGAAAACGGGGGATGGTAACGTTTGAACAAACGATGACGAGTCATTCGTCCGAAGGTTTTTAAGGGCGACGCCGTGTAAATAATAGCCGTCCGAAATAACCAATATCCTGTAATTAAACCGGTCCGAAAAGGAACGAATTTATGGTCGTCCTCCTCGTCCGAAATCATTATAGGTATTTCCCCGGCCGTTGGGGGGGGAGTAGAGATTGAGTGGGACATTTTTCGGCCATTCGCGCTCAGCGCTGAAAGGAGTGGGCCATTAGCGTTCTGCGATCGCTATTAAATGCCAGCGCTTTGCCAGGAGCTTGGTTTATCTCGTGATCCCCACACCGAGGTGTCCCATCCTCCCCTTAACCACATGCGTGTGGGATCGCCTCGTTCTGCGGGCGAGAGGGGTTCGCCGCACACCTCGGCGCGGCCCTGGATGCAGGACGAGAAGAGGAGCGGGAGTGTAAGGTGCCGAAACGGGAAATATGCTGGCAGAGGAATGGGAGAGGGATCGGGTTGGAGATATAGCAAGGGCTCCCAGGGTACGAACTCCGATTGTGGTAGATATTGTTCAGCGGAGAAACCTTTGGTCCCAGCTACAAGACCTCATTGCGAGCACCTCAGACATAGTTGTCCGTCTGTCCGTTGCGCTGTAAGCTGATAATGGTGTGTCTCCACCTTTCCTGACCTTCCGGAAACCCTGCTTAGGTACATCCAAATGCCGAGCCATCTTTAATGGCTCGGATCAACTCTGCTTTCGGTCATGCCCCTCAGTAGCAACGACAGTCGCGATGGGGGAGAAGTCAGGCAAATAGGGAAATTGAAAAGTGGAGTCTGATTATGTGTCCATAATATTCTTATACTAATGGGGAACATGCACAATTTTTCATAACTCTTTGAATGTGAAGTTCATTAGCTAAAATGTGCTTGGCGAAAATTTTGCTGAAGAATTAAGTTGTGTTGCAAAGATATTACTCTTTGAAAATTGTGTCTATTCGGCAGCTTAAAAACACGACGTCATCGCATGACGTCACGGCACGGTATCACTATGGGCGTTGTTTATCTGTTCATGCGTGGAGGTAAGTTGTTAAATGAATACTATGCAAAAACGAATGTATTTTTCTCATTTGTTTAATGCAATAAACGATTGTATTTCGATTTTTTTACGTAGCATGGATGGCAACGAGTAAATCGTCCATAAATTCTATAATGCCTATTTAGTGCCCAAAAATTTCTGCTACGTCTAAGCAGTCGCTGGCATTTTTTTTAAGAAGAATGCCGCCATAAGGGAGTGAACCAAAGTAAATTGTCGGAATGTATTTTCTTAAGTATTTTTTCAGCAATCGTTTTGTTCGAGAAACGGCTAAAAACCTCAAAACAATATATTCGCTTCGTTTTCTTTCAAAAATAAGTGTCCATCTCCGTATCAATATGGAACCTATACCGTGAAGTGACGTCAGAAGGCGTTTCAGGTCACGTGATTTACGTCGATTTTCGGGAACATTTTAATATCATTAATTTTGTGGTTGGAGTAGAAAAATTTGGCTTATATGTTTAAATTTGTGAGAAAATTTTGCATAAAGTACATACATCAATAATCTTCGATAAATAAATTTCATGCATATTCCCCATTAGCAGGACTTAGAGAGTGATTAATTGAATTTTCCGACCCTTTTCCTCTTCCGACTCTCCCTTTCTCTAACTCGGCTTCGATTTTCCCTTTGATCGCAAAATCGATCTAGGAGTTACACGAATGACAAAAAAAGCGAAATCGCTCCTTTCCTCTGTTTTGAAGAACGCGCCCCGGGATTTAATAACGAGGAGAGGGGAAACAGAATGCTTTCCACGGGAGGACGCAGCGGCGGAGCAAGTGGAACAAAGAGCTCCTCCAACGATGGAATGAGAGCAGCGATTCCGTACCCTATTTATTTCATCCCATTTAATATCGCCGCGTTACGAAGTTCATCCACATTCAGCGGACAGTTGATGGTCGCTGTTCATGTTTCCAGTCTCCTGGTAAACGACGATTATATTTCCAATCCTAGCCTTGAGAGGCAAATCATAAGTTAGTATTGTCAGAATTGGAAAATTCAACAGCCCACATTGTACGAATATCCGGTCCATAAAGATGTATTGATCCTCTAAATCTCCACACATTCTGGCAGCTGAAGAAATAAATATTAGTTTTACTTGAGTGTACTAATTTCCCTCCGAATGATGAAATACTTGGCTTGTCTGCTTTACTGCCACTTACATTTTCATTCAAACTCTTGCTGAAGTTTTGACAATGAAAGAGCAAATCAGCAATCAGGGTTTTGGTCTATTTCACTCACGTTACTTTTTAATGAAAGAACGAGAAAATTTATAATGGCTCTATGTTTTTGTGTGAAAACGTAAAACAATTGCAATTAAATTCATTTTTTCCTTTGGTTCCTCGGCATCAGGAGATATGCAAATACAAATGCATACCTTGCCTTCAAACATGATTTTCCGGAGTTGGATTCACGTATTTTAGTTTCTCAAGCGTTGATAGTCACTAAAAATGGTTCGATGGGAATGCACCGTAACCACTCAAGTAAGTAGTAGTAATTTCCAGGGGAGGTGTTTCATTTTCGACCGGAATGATTATTAGCAGAGCGAAAACATGTGCAGCAGTAAGTGAAATAAGAAAAGCGATGGACTAAAAGACGGAGAAGTGTGTTTGCGATGAGAGACTGGTAGGTATTTGGCAAGTTGGTGTAGAATTTTTGTTACAAAGTCATTTTACAATATCGGTTCATACATCATAACTTCAAAAAAACTTCTAAAACTTTGAGCTTCTTTCTAAAATAAGTAAAACTTTAGGATTAAGATCAAACAAAAAAAAATGGCAAATGGTGATGATTGACTTGTTTTCACCACCATTAAATAATACTCTTTGTGTTGGAATAGAAGTGGCGGGAATAGAATGGATTGTTTTGGTCATCAATAAAAGGCTTCAAATGTTCATGTTTTCCATAAAAGCTGGACGTATTTATTAGCACATTGTGGAATACACAGTCGATATCTCGGAAAAGTGTATTTAAAATGCCAACGAGCCGCCGGGACCGCTAGTCATTTTAGTCGTATATTAAGTTTCCCCTTCTCTGATTTCTTACTTGCTGAAAGGAAATGAAAAGTTACTCTAGCTTAACGCGTAATTTAAATTATTTTTTATTCGGAAAGTTGCTATTAATAAAAAGTAGGCTACGACTTTATAGCATTTTTCCCAATATTTTTCTATTTTATGTACTTAGATAGCAGAAAAGACATCCCTAATGAATACTATTTTTAAACTTCGGTGAAAAGAGAAAGATAAGGTTCTTTTTATTTGCCGGGTAATCATTTTTATCCCAATGAGAAAAAGCTATCACTCAGTATCTCTTTAATTTTTTACTAAAGGTATTCTTATCTTCCTTTCCTGTCTTTTTATAGATTTATAAACGAAAATATTTCGCATCAATATTGATTTCGTTGATATATCGCCCTTTAAATACCCAATGCTTTTTGGAATCTAGGTCATATCAAAATTACAACGCGCCATTCGCCAATGGATGAATGGATACGCAATCAAAATAATTAGGCAAGGATTTAATTAGGGAACCTTCAGGAATGATGGAGATTATTCCATCCCCTCAAAGCTCCACCCACGCCTGACAGTCACTCCGTTTGCCACCGATTGGCGGAAGCGCTGCAACTCAACCCTTGAGGTGCTTTGGTCGCCTTGGTGTTTGTTCATTACTCGTCAAAATGCGGCTTCCGCAACCCAGTTTTCAATTTCCTTCCGATTTCACGCAGCTTTCTCATTCTAACACGGACGCAGATTGGTTTTTTTTTCTTATTCACCCTCCCTTCCACTCACCATTCAACCCTGCTTCCTCCCACCCCTTCTACGGCCGAAACTCACGCCACCCTGTGGAACCGCCGCCCCGGCTGCATCGCTCATATTCCCAGCCGAAAAAGCAAAACAAACAGCATATTTTTGGGGAGAGGAGTTTGATTAAAATCGGCGGTCTTCGAATAAAAAGTGTAGCGATATTGGAATTTGGCGGCGCCAAGGGTATGCTATTCATCCATTGATTCCATTCGTTTAAAACGGGCATTGTTGGCGAGATATCCGCTCTCGCGAGGGGTGGGCTCGCCGCCACGTTCAGGAGAATATATATCTCTCTTTTTTTTTTTGCTTTTACGCATACGTTTATTCAACTGAAGCGCGATTCTTGCGCAAGTCAAAATTTTTGGTCAAAATTTTGTTGTGCCGGGGTTAAAACTCAAGGAATCCGTTCAACGCTCGTTCACTGTGAATTTCGTAAGCATGAATATTCATGTCGGTAAATGAGTATGGGATCTAGTATGCTAATTCCTAACCCTTTTAATTTGCTCTGCTATTTGCGCTAATGACGATAAAATGCGTATTCCCTTTCGCGCCGGAGTCCTACGCAGGAAAATGCTTGCCTTCTCACGGGTTCCTCTAGAATATTTTTCCACTCCCTGTACGGAGCTCTCTTGAAGCAAGGCTTCGAGCAGGTATGTCTTTCCCCCGCTTTGGGACCGGACCCAGCGGGGTTCCCGACCCTTTCCTCGGCCACTGACCAGATATTATCTTCGCCCTTTTCCAAATGAGAACCTACCTCGACTTCTGTCCGCGGTCAACTATTTTTAATTCAGTGATTTTTGTTAAATAAATAATAGTAAGATTTTAACTGGGGGTTAATACACAAATAAATTCCTGTTGGTATAAATACCATTTAGAGATTTTAAACGAAATTCTAATGTTAATATTAAGATATTTTGACAATAGACAATATCAATGGTTACAATAATAATTATTTCTGTTGTTTCGCAATAGAAGACGTCCGCGCATAATCCAACCATACCCGTTTTTTATATAAAAGCACATGCACTTTTTGGTGCTATACCTTCATCAGGAAATATTTTTATGTAAATATATTCGCAATGGTAGCGCGAGATAGATTTTTCTGCCTAGCAATTATTTATTGTATCTCCCAATATTCCATCACGCACGCATGCGGTTTTCTTCTAGTTTTAACATAAATGATTACAACATAATTATCACTCTTAGCCACATTACACAGAATAAATTTGAATGCTGAACACCAAAAAGATTCAGTTACAAGAAAGTAAAGTTTATTGACTGCTAATAAATTAGTATAAACCATACCCTTCAGCGGGATTTTCAACCTATAATGTAGATATAATAGATTTCGCGGTATGTTGTGTGGTATAACCATTACAGTTGTTTTCCAATATATGTTCATAAACAAGTAAAACGGAGAGAAAAATATCGGTACTACCTTATCGTCAAATCATAAAAAAACATACGTCTTTGTTCCTCATTGCAATGAAAATTTCTCCAAAATCGATTTGAATCTCATTGACAGGTGAACTCTGTTAATAATAACGTTAAAGTTCCGTTTAAAATTTCTAGAGATTCAAAAAAACATAAGGAATTAACTTCTGGAACTCAATAATGCGATTTAGAAACAAATATGATTTTGGTTTTTCAAATGCATAAACAAAAAAGTGACCGCGAACAACTGCCGAGGGTGAGGCTCGCGCTGCGAAGAAGGGTCGAGATAATCCCCGCCTCTAAGCCGAGGAAGGGTCTTCAGACCCGCGAGGAAGGGTCCTTTATGACACCTTGGACCTTTTCTGCCTACCTGACCCCAGCGACGTTTTAAGACGCCCTTCGTTCTCTTGCGTAGAAAAATCTGCGGCGTTTATAAACGGCCTTCGTTCACAGGAGTGAAAAATCTGCGGCGTTTATAAACGGCGTTCGTAGCGAAAGGGTTAAGCACTAGTGTAATTATTTACATTCATATTTCAATTAAACGCATGCCAAAGGAAACGAAATATGTTAGCTATTTCTCTTTCATGATTTCACAGAGTAAAGAAACATAATGTGACTGAAAGTAATTCATTTAACGTCATATTTGTTAACGCAGCTGTCAAACATTCACTTCTTTTCTTTTATAATGCACATATTAATAAAACATTGCTTCAGTGACCCTTTAACAAATCTAACTTTGTATATCATACTTGTGATTTAAATATTATTTCATTTCCAAGCACCACCTTCATTTTTCACACGTCTTTACTTAATGTGGATGGAGTTAAATCATCTCTAATCACAGCCCTTTGTTTATTAAATTTTATTAGCTATATGTGAAGTAGATATGTGCTATATTCATGCTCAATTGATTCGGGAAAATCTCGAATATAATGACCAAATTCCGGAGGTCAACTAGATGGATTTCATCAATTACCTATCATATCACAGAAAAGAAAAACACGAGCCAAATCCACAAAAATAAACTGTACTTCGACCTGGGTTTCACTGTATTACAGCATCGCGACGTAATTTTTCGTTGATTGTGAATAAGTGAAAAATAATTTGTGTCAAAATTTTCCATTCATAAGATATAGCAAACTTGCTAGTTAGATCAATGTATTTTGCAAAGGTATTTAGATGTATGTCATCATAAATTAATGCCCGTTATCACTATTCTTGCCTCTAAGAATATTTATTCAGAAGCTAAGCCGATATACTTATTAAGAATTTATCCTAACTGTCAGGTGACCTTGGGAGTCAATCACGGATGAATCCTTTTATAAGCATTTTCTCTTGGAATCTGATACGGCTACCGTCGAAATGTGTATCAACTAACTTATCTCGCTGTTTAGAAACAGGAAAATGTCACTTGCTGATCTCAATGCCCGCCAAGTCTGGTATCTTTAGTATTTTCTCACTGAAATATTTCGCTTAGTAAACTCTCCAATTTCAATAGCTATTCTGAATGTACAACGCATTGGCAACTGAATACTTCCGTCACTTTTGTTTGATCATATCGGCATTTTATAACAAAATTCCGTTTGTTATCAACAGAATTACGCCAATTACAGCCTATGTCGTTCCCATGTGATGTATAGAATTGATATATTCACGATTAGTTCTTGAACTTAAATGTCAGATGTCGCAAAAACAAGTGTTTTTTAATTGGTTAATATGAGCCTAATGAAGTTTTCATGAATATGAGCCAAATTTAGTCTTACTGCCCCTTACTCATTACTTAATGGCTTCTCTGACTTGAAGGCGAATACTTGAAGGGGAGTCAAGTGGGATGTAAATTAGGACGTTTACGTTGGGAATACTTGTGAAAGTTTAGCTTTAGATAAGACGCTTAGGCGGCTGGTCCCTTGAGAACGACAGCTGTCGCTGAACCCCGGACACCCGAAGGGCTCCTTCATTTCTGGCGACTCATTCGTTCCAACTGCTCTTCGGTGCGCATGCAAGGGAGGTTTTGCGACGGGCGGTTAAGGGGGTGGGGATGGACAGGGTGCGAGGGAGGGAAGGAGGTGGAGGGGGGTGGGGAAGGAGTGGTGACTCTCTTCCCCCTCTCTTTGGTGGCGTGCCACCAGATCTCCTTACAGCGGTCAGTGCCGGAGAACAACATTTTTCGAGCTCTACCTCGGCACGTGCCGGATCCGGTGGCACGGCATTGCCTAAGAAGGCTCAAGAGTGGCTGCCGTGGTGAGGTTGTCGACGATTTCGAGGTTGGGAGGGTGGAAACACAGAACAGCGCGCAGAGAGAATGCAGGGTGGAGATGGGGATGTTATTATCCCCAACAAGGATATTGTGTATATGTGGGTAAGGGAGGGGACAGGTTAGCTTTTTCTCCCGTCATGTAATGAGGAAGGGAGGTATATACAGCATCGTGACTACTACTACTCTATACTTAATCTTGGTAAAACAATTGATCCTTTGATAGTTTTTAATCGAGGAAGAGGAATTTTGTTCGCACCAAGTAATTTAATGAGCGGAGGGAAAATACAGGCTTAGTTAAAATAATTGTTTAAATATTTGAATAAAAGAAAAGGTCGCTAACCGTTAGGAAATCAAATACCTGGCAGTTTATCCACCAGATTTTAAAGGTAACTGTGCGAATTTTGAACTATAGCTTGTTAGTTTCTGTAATATATCATTATTCTATCATCCACCCGAAGAGGCTCATCTTGCTGAACAAAGGACACAACTTTACCCCACCTTTATTTTCTCGTCAACATTTTGGTAATTTCTATAGGTTCGCCATTCATTGTAAAGATAAAATTACTTGCTTGATTCCACAATTTCTTTTAGATGGAATATACCCCTTTCATATTTTACAGGTCATACTTAGGACTTCTGAGGATGATCTATAGGAATTACCAAAATGTTGGCGAGAAAATAAAATAAGTGTAAAATCGTGTCCTTTCTTCAGCAAGATGAGCGTCTTCGGTTGGAAGATAGACTAATGATATAGGGGTCCTGAGGATGACCTGTAATGGTTGAAACCGGTGGAGTCTATCTAAATAAATTGTGGAATCAAACAAGCATTTTTATCTTTACTATGCCTAAATTCCACCAAGTAAACTTGCCGACCGTCGATTTTATTCGCCATTCATTGGCCAATGTGGTCAACTCCATTCAATTTCTTCCAAAAATTTCTTGGTCTTGGTTGATTTATGATAAATACTAACATATTTAATGCAAAAGACGAAGTTAAACTCAAGTAAGAGATCGGATTATCGTGTCTTGATTATAGAGTCTTGCAATTAAGCGTGATTGGGAATATTTTATGACAACTCCGCCGACTCTCTGTTGATGATGAAGCAGTTTAAAGTTTCTCATCCTGAAATATTTCTTTATTTGATGCCGTGTTTACGCCGATCGAATGTCTGAATTCATTCTAAAATTAGAATTTAATATCGGTGCTCTTTCTCTCTCTCAAGACATGAGGTGAATAATCATTAATACGCGCACGAATTAGTGCAGTTGAAATGACGGCTCCTTGACTAGAGTCTGCGAGACAATCGTTGCTGCACCTGTCTTCCCCGGAGCGCCAACTCCTCCTCAAGGGGACACTTCATGGTTTCGTGGGACGCCGCACCCTCCGACCGCAGCCAGCCGTCGTCGGCTTATATACAGGTTTATTTGTGGGCACATATATTTCTCCGACGTCGTGCACACGTGTTGGTGGCTGCTGCTTAAAGGGAGGTTATGGCGCAGCCCTTGTTCCTCAGACTGTGACAAGGTTCCTTCCCAGCAGCCCCTTCATTCCGACCCCGCATGGAAGGGGGTGGGAGCCATTCGTCTCCGGGGCAATGATTGTCACCCCTTCCCTACCCCCCTCCCCCCGAGGGAGTCTGGGTGGTGGGCATCCGAAAGGCTCCTTTGGGGGTGCGGGGGCGACTCCGAGGCGGCGGCCGGGTGCAGGGGGCCTTGTGGGATTGAGGGTTCGTTGTATTGTAGTGGCGGGGGATGTAAGGGGGAAGGGGAGGCGTTGAGAGAGGGATAAGGGTGGTTCCCTTACGGTGGAAAAGATCCGCTTCTTCCCTACGTGCCCCGCCTTGGGGTCCCTCGAGGAGGAAGAGTTTTAAGGGGGAGGAGGGTGGTGGGAGGAGAAGGGTGGGTGGAGGGAACGAAGGATTCCCCGTGAGGAGTACGCCGCCTCGGGGTGGAGGGGAGAGGGTGTGGAGGGGATGTGCGGACGGTTTCTGCGGTGGAGGGCGGAATTCCGAAGAAAATGAAAATGGTTCCCGAGACGTGGGAGGGGGAGTTTCCGCTTTACGGGAGCCATGGGGTTAAAGAGGAAATTGGAAAGGAAGGTGCACTGGCAGACGGGACGTATCCGATGAAATCCGATGCAGGACTCGCGATCCATGCTAAACGTAAGCTACCCCCTTGGATGCTACGATGGTGAGCATATGAGTGCCATAGTCTTCTTATAGCGTAAGACGTGCGCTCGCCGGAAAACCCTAGGGATATTAGTTTTGTCACATATAATATCGATTTCAGGTAGCTTAAAGCTATTTTTAAGCCTGGAGGCAAGATACATGACTCCTCTGTACGGAAGTTGATAACATATAAGGTCTCTGTGTGATTATGTATTTTTGTCTCAGCCTGGGGGGTGATCTTAGGGTGAATCTCATGCCACCCTCCAGCTATCGTGGCCGTAAATCATATACGAAGCACCACATGCTTTCACTCCCCTTTGCAATTTCCATGGAAATGTATCGTTCCTCTGGCCGTACAGAAGAGCACATTTTTGCATGAATGGTCTTTATCCTCAATTAATCAATTAAATCCTCCAGCGAATCGTGAGTTATTGCTAAACTTTTTCGGCGTTCATTCCTAGGTAAATTTTTTTGTTATATTAATAGGTTTAATTTATTTTTTCCTGTTTACTTTTCCGTAATATTTTCTTTTATTATACAGTGGGAATATTAATTTTATCCCTCCAATCAATTTTCCGTAAAAGAAAGGTTTTTTTACAGAGGAGATTTTATGACGGAAAAATTGAGTTCCATTAAAACAAAGCCTAGGTAGTCAGTGTTGGTTGCTGATAGGTTATTAAAATATTACTCTTCGCGTGATTGTAAACTGGCATCCTAGCCTATAAAATATTTTGATCCGCGTTTCCTGCATATTTTTTTCTCAACTGTTCTATTTGAGAAACGAAACCATTTTTTCAGCTGTTGACAATGTGATTAGGTGTGCATTTCCCAACGAATACGATATTAGCGAAATTCTTTCGGGTAATCTACTAGGTGAGTGTTTTTTTTTATGCCAACGTTTCTGCGTCAAACTCTGACACCGGCCTCAGGGCGCCTTCTACCACGATCTGAGTGAGAGTGATTGATTTTTTGGTAATTATGAAATGTTGTTTAGCTGTCGGTTTTTGCATCTATTGTTGTACTGGGCGTATGGTTTGTTTATTGCTATCTTGTCTTCTTAATTAGCAGAAGAACAGGCTTCCGAGCTGGGCTTAAGGCATAACTGGAGTCACGGTCGATTTTACTATTACCCTCCAATTTTATATGACTTTCCCCTTTGGTGAGTCTTTCCAAATATTTTGATGTTCTACAGGAAAGTGGCGTCTCGTTGAAGCAAATCAGATAGTTATTTTAAAAGCTGCCCTATGTGACGGGATCTCTATATGACGGACATCGAAAGAAAATGCTATCCGATTACCATGAAATTTGGCATTTATATGTTTATTTTGATGCTGAGACTAAATCTGTCATCAATTTTTATTAAAAATAAAAATTCGCATTGTTTTTAGGATTTGCAAAAAAATTGTTGGCCTTCTTTGACGACCAGTAGCAGCAACGGTACAAAACAGAACTTCATTGTACTGTAATCATCCATTTGAGCACCATTATCATCAAAATATTTCTGTTTGTAACTGCTCTATCCGGAGGTGCCATCCAGACTCCATTTACAGGGTAGAACTAGAAAATTGAGATATTTAGCTGTAAAACTTTGGAGGAGTACCTCAGACTGCAATTTTAAAATTTGTTCAGCTGATTCATTCGGTAATGCGTGGAGATCCACTTTTGCAAGGTTTTGTTTTAGGTTCATTTTATATCCTGAAAGATAAAAGAGTGTTTTTGCTTAAATATTTTGTAGTATGGTGGTTATAAATGACAATGGTTCCCCAAAGCTGAATTACGGAGGGTTAGGTGTATATTAACAGATAACTTGCATATCTATCTTGTTGTGCTGTTTACGGCTGTAAAGATACTAACCCTTTTGCTGTTAGGCATTGCATGTCTCGACATGGAGACCTAGCGCAATATCCTTAATCACAGTGGCTGCATCCACATCTCCGATTTCACGATACTTCATAGCGGCATATGAGAATTTATCAGCGCAAGATGATTTAGAGCTCACAGATTCCGTCCTTCATCTTTTTTGACGACCACTCTTAAGATAAGAACTTGCATTTTATGCTCCTGCCACTGCTGCTACTGCACTGTGCGTTGATTATGTGTTGGTTTCTTTGGAAATAAAGCTGGTAAAGGTATGAATTTGTCAAGCCAATAACCATTAGCTATCAAAAATAGGTACCTTTTCATCACGGCTCGATTTCTCCCACCGAGCATGTAGATCGCAAAACAATTTTTGGATGACAATCCGTCCATCGTCCACCATTCTGTAGTAAAAATTACGATTTTCACTCAAGGCTTCTTCGAGAACTGCGCATAAATTGCCAATCATCTTATTTTAGTGTCCTCTAATTAATCTAAAAAGTTCCAGCCTTGAAAATCCAATCAGCCCTTCTGCCATATTAGAATAGGTGGAATCTATTAGCATAAATGAAACTTCATAGGTAGAGTCTATAAACAAAATTTTTATGCATATACATATACGCATAAACAACTAAAAGTAGTCACTCCAAAAAGCATATTATGCTTGGAAAGCATGCAAAATTGTCTGTGTAATCAACAGAAGTATAATGTTGGAACAGTCGACTACATGGATGGGAATAGAAAGTGAACTCATGCCGCGCTATACCCGTCAAATTATAGCCATCCATAAGCCGCACCATATTTTTTACAAATTTTTTATTGATAAAGAAAATATCATAGAGCTTTATCGCTGTAGCTTTTTATCCTTAGTTTAGTGTAAAAATCCGAAAATTAGATAACATATTTTGTTTTGCCCACCGTGTTAGCGCTTACACGCTTGCCAGCGGAAAGAGGGTGAGCTTTGTAAGGATTCTCTAAAGAACAAAATATACAATGCTCTACATTCTGAAAAACTGATTTTACTATTTATTCTTGTAAGAAAATATTTAAGTGTAAAGTCGAACTCAGGACTATCAGGCGAATAAAAAATCGCCTTCCCTCTGAGGTTTGAAGACATTTACTCCGATCTAAAATAATTCTTTTTTTCCTGTTTCTAACTTCTTTTAGCCCTTGTGAAGGAGATTAAATAAATGACCATAGATTTTGATTTGCGGAGGTTTGAATTTCGGGATTTTACTCCAGCTGCATTTTTGCCACAATATCCGATCGAGTACCCCGTGAATCAAAAGTTTTGCGATGCCACCACTGCGAAAGTGTCCATTAGTAGGCGTACAACGACAGCTTGGTACATTATTTTGGCGCACACAGTCCAGAGACACATCCGTTTATTTCAGTTTTGCCTCACGAATTCTACGACTCTTGACGACGCCCCAGTTGAGATCTGAGTGAAGCTAAGACGGGGAAGGTCGTGGGGAGGGGGAGGGTTGATTGTGGGAGCTCCTGGTAGAGAGGCGCGGAGGGGTTTATCGCAATTGGAGTGGGGAGGGTGTGGGGGGGGGGGGGGGTGGCAGTAGAGGTGGACCGGGGGACTACCATCCCCAGTCTCACTCTCGATCTCCCATTCTGCCTGTCCCCTGCCCACGGCGAAGACTCTCATCTACATCTACATACTACCCTGCAAGCCACCATAAAGCTGTGTGGCAGGGGGTGTATTCTCACCAAACATGGACTACATATCATGCATAAAAAAGGATTAGCATTTATAAGGGTACCGTTCAAAACTACACTATTTAAAAACAAGATAAAAAGAGCAAAGCATACATGCAAAAAAATGCTGTTAGTTGGGTTAGCTTTAAGTCCTTATACCAACATGTAGCTACCAATGTTATCCATTACTACACTCGTACTGGATATATTTACCGTTATTCATATCCCTAATAGTACGAGGAAAGGACATGTTGAATCTGTCAGTTCGGCAATCAATTTCTCTAATTTTGTGATATGGTCCAGTCTACCATAGTAAGTTGGGGTCCGCAAAATATTTTTAACATCATCACTGAAAATATGGTCTTGGAATTTGTTCAAGAGATTAAGTCTAAATTTCAACCTGCGATCTGACACTGATTCCCAATTTCATTCATAAAATAGACTGCTTACGCTAATAAGATTATCGTCCCGTCCCTTTACAAATCTTGCCGATCTTCGCTGCACACGTTCAAGTTCGTTATTTAGACCGATTTCGTAGGGATCCCATTACACTGGCAGCATATTCCAAATGAGGTCTAACAAGGAAAAATTAGCTGATTTCTCGTACATGATCGTCACATTTACCCAATCCTGTTTTGATGAATCCCAGTTTACGATTCGCTTGACCCATTATTTCACGAATGTGTTTACCCCAGGAAAGATCATGTGTCAGTCTTATTCCAAGATATTTATTGGATTCCACGTTTGTTAATTCAGTATTACTTATTTTGTAAGTGCTAGGAGCAGAGCTATTCTTTTTCCAAAAATTCATTACAAGACATTTTTTAAAGTTTTATTCTAACTGCCATGTATCACACCATTTTTCAATTGCCTGTAGGTGTTCTCTCCCTCCTCTCCATCACATATCCTGCACTGCAATTCATCCTTCTTTGGAAATGTTGAGGAGGCGGTTTCGTTCCGCCGAGAGAGCCATTTCAGGCGTTCGAAAGAGGCCGAAGATGGGTTTATTTTTGGCAGGAATGCCAGTGTTTTAACAGCAATATAATCGGTATGTCATTCTTATCTTTATAATGTGCTGCTGAAGATGAGAAATACGGATCAAAGACCTATTATTCGGAGTATGAGATGAAAGTATAAACAGTTTAATAATTTTTGAAAGAAGAATTTCCCGAAATCGTAACGTCATAGCGCTGACAAGGGGAGGGAAAGTGGGGATCTGCGAAAACCACGTGATGAGAGAGGCAGAGGAGGGGTATAATACAATTAAAACTACAATAGTATACAAAGTGAAGCAGTTCTCAATTATCTACACTAAATCAAGCACAAAAAGAAATACAAATGATTACAAAACTAAGACCCACTCAAAAACATTCACTCACTGGCGCTGTAATGTCAGTTATCCATCAATCCTTACAAACTGAACATCAAGGAAGCAAGAAGTGATTACAAAAGAAAGAGTACCCACTAGCAAGCACTCACTCGGATTTGTATACGAAATGTAGCCAACCTCGTGAAACCCATTCACAGCCGCTACCAAAGCTTAGAAGTCATTTTCACTCACAAGAGTTCATCTACTCGGGTCTGTGCGTGAAGTATAGTCACTCTAGTGAATCACACACAAAAACAGGGTTTATGTGGATATCTCCTTAGCCAGTGACCCTTCACCCACTCAGGTAAAGGGAGCAATGATGACTGGGAAGAAGGGAGAAGGAAACCCATTGTCAAAATCTGATGTTTCGCCCTCAGGAGAAGCAGGCCTCTTCAGGGGAGAGTGTCAGTCCGGGGATGGAATCCGAGCTGATGAGATGTTTTTAGGAGAGGGTAGTTATTGGTTGGCTGATCGGGAGGAGGGGTTACGGAGACCGATGGTACAGATGCAGTGGCGTATGAGGTGAGAGGAGGGAAAAGCAAATGACCGAATTACTTTTTCTTGCGAGATTAGGTTCTGGGCGAGATACACTCAATGGTGAGTAAATACGGCGCAAATCGCCAGATAAGTGTAGCGCAAAGGAAAAATAATTTAGCACTTTCTGCCTTATTTGGCTCTGATGCCGATTGTAAACATCTAATTCATCCGTTTCTCATCTTTGCAAGCGGGGTGATTTACTATGAGTAGTGCGCAGAGTTTGTTTTGACTTAAGATTTGTGTGAGAAACACGGAAAACTTCCTTATGTTAACAGTTTAATTGCTTCTTTACTCGGCCACGGTATATCAAATAACGAGACTGATTAGCATTGAATGCTTTATTCAAAGGGAGTTCAGAATTCGTTTTTACGACCTTCCTCATTAAGATTCTTAACGTTCCAAATTCAAGTCGTTAACTTTCCAACTTAAAGCTGCATGGAAATGGAAACACGAGGTCATTCGTCCTCTGTACAGTGACCGATCTTTAAGCCTATCGTTAGTCGTCAATATCTTCAACTCGTTGACCGATAATTCTGCGTGAATAGCTCATTCAGTAGAACATTGCTTGAACAGCTCATTGAGTATTACTATTAGCGTGATATTGAGTGTTAAGAATAATTTCAACTGTGGTCGTGTAATCTTGCGTCTTGAGCCCTATTATTTCCACGTCAGAATGGGGAACATGCACTATTTTTATGACTCTTTGAATGTGAAGTTTATTAGCTGAAATGTGCTTGCCGAAAATTTTGCTGAAGAATTAAGTTGTGTTACAAAGATATTACTCTTTGAAAATTGTACCTTTTCGGCAGCTGAAAAACACGTCTTCATCGCATGACGTCACGGCACGGTATCACTATGGGCGTTGTTTATCTGTTTATGCGTGGAGGTAAGTTGTTAAATGAATACTTGGCGATAGCGTATGTATTTATCTCATTTGTTTAATGCAATAAACGATTGTATTTCGAATTTTTTTTCACGTAGTATGGATTGTAACGAGAAAATCGTCAATTAATTATATAATGTCTGTTTAATGCCCAAGAAAATCTACTACGTCTATGCAATCGCTGTTTTTTTAAGAAGAACGCCGCCATAAGGGAGTCAACCAAAGGAATATGCTTTTTTAAGTATTTTTTTAGTCATCGTTTCGTTTGAGAAACGGCTAGAAACCTCAAAACAATATATTCACTTCGTTTTCTGTTAAAAATAATTGTCTATCTCCGTAGCAATATGGAACCTATACCGTGCAGTGACGTCAGAAAACGCTTTAGATCACGTGACTTTCGTCAATTTCCAGGAACATTTTAAATTCATTTAATAATATTTGTGGTGGGCGTAGAAAAATTTGGCTTATATATTTAAATTGGTATGAAAATTTTGCATTAATCTTCGAGAAACAAATTTCATGCATATTCCCCATTCCACACCCAAATATTGTTTAGTGATTGGATATTATGACTAAACGTCTCCATCTCTCCATAAATTGCATTCCAATGATGTGGATGGTTGAGGATCTAAAAAACATTTCCTGGCGTAAATTTTAGTTCAACAGTTGCAAGTGATCACACTCAGACAATGAGAGAAATAGCCATTGCATTACTCTGAGTACTCTCACCGAAGCGTGTATAAATTTGTCGAGTTCTCGAGAAATCACTCCGTTTGGTAGCCGTCACGGCGATGGCAACCAATCGGAAACTAATTCACGACCCTTTTTTCGGACGAACATCCGGCGTTTACCTTCGTTCCACGCACCGGGGATTTGGATTCCACAGCTTCCCCACTCCTTCCACTTGTTTATATTTTCCCTCCCTCTCGATTATCGCTTTGGAATCAAGATGCTATCGATATCGGTGGATTTGCAAACACGCGCTCTCGCTGAGGGAATCCTCCACCGAGGGATTCCCTTGGCGCCTTCCCTGCCACCGCGGATGGGGTGGCGCCACCGTGTGTTTGCGTGCGGAAGGGGTGTGTTGGGGCAACCCCTCCGAGTGAGTGGGGACGCGAAGAAAAAAACGGATGGACTCAGTTCGAGTTTTAAAGGAGGAGTAGGAGTATCTCCGAATATTTTCCGCGTGGCGTGATTCCATTCTCCACCGAAACAGCCCCTCCCACCCCAACCCGCAATCCCCCACAACCCCCTCCATCCGCCTCGCCGCAGCTTTTGCTAAGTAAACGACTGACACCGCGCGCAAGCGAATGCACATGCTCGACCGGAATACGCACGGATTCAGCTCCGGATAAATTAAATGTTGAAGCCCTCGGCAAACATTCGAATGCGGGCGGTATAAACCTGGAGATGGAAGCCTCGGCTTTTTAGTTCATTACGAACTTATGATTAGCAAAGTCAGCAATTCCCGAGAAAGCTTGGTGCCGTAGGGAATTGACCTTGCTTACTAATTGCCAACAACGCAAGTGGAATCCTTGTTCATTTTTCATAATAGGAAACATTTGAGTTGGGCATTGTGTGTGTGAGGTTCCTACGATCAAATCGCATGCTAAAAAAAAGAAAGAGTGGTGGTTACTTTATTTTAAATTTGAATTTAATTGCCTTGAAATTATTGAAAACTGTTTGAGAGCATCTATGAAGTGGGTTGAAAACTAATAATTGACGCTTTCTGTACACTATTTTTCCGGCCAGTTAATGAGATTGTACACATCAGCGAGAGTATTGTACGATGAGAACATTGTTATTTATGAAGTTCTCTCTGATTCTATACTTAAACTACTATAATGCTTCGAAAAATATAATATTTTCAATCCTAATTAGTGTACGGTTAGTGGTGCATTCATAAAAGCTAAAAGATGATGGTGACGCATGCACCTCGTAATGTATCTACATTACTTTTGAAGCTTTAAAGATGATCTGGTGATAAACAAAGTTTTAGGACTTGAAATACTTCATCTACATCGACATAATACCCTAAAAGTCACCATAAAGGTGTGTGGCAGGGGGTGAATGCTCACCAAACATTCGCTACATATCATGCATAAAAAAGGATTAGTAATAATATACTAGTCTTAACATCACTAGTTAAAATAGATAAAAATAGCAAATCAGGCATGCAAAAACATGCTGTTAGTTGGGATAGCTTAAAGTTCTTATACCTACATGCAACTGCCTATGCTATCGATTGATAGGTACACTCGTATTGGATACAATTTACCGCTATTCACATCCCTAATTGTACGAGGGAAAAGGATTTTTGAATTTGTCAGTTCCGCAATCAATTTCTCTAATTTTGCGATTATTTTCCAGTCTGCCATAGTAATTTGGGATTCGCCAAATATTTTTATCGTCATTGCTAAAAATATTATCTTGGAATTTATTTAAGAGATTCGGTCTAAATTTTAACCTGCGATCAGACAATGATTCTCATTTTAATTCATTTAATAGACTGGTTACGCTAATATAGTTATCGTACCGTCCCTTTACAAGTCTTGCCGATCTTCGCTGCACACGTTCAAGTTCATTATTTAGGCTTATTTCGCATGGATCCCATATGCTGGCAGCGTATTCCAAATGAGGTCTAACAAGGGAAAAGTAGGTAATTTTTCGTCCATGATCGTCATGTTTACCATGCACTCTTTTAAACTCAGTACTTCGGGGTACACCATTAGATATAAAGAATAGAGTTTATTTCACCCAAAAGATATACAGAATTTTAACAAATCAGAATGGGGGTGAAACTAGGTACCCCAAAAGAAATAATTTCTTGTTTTGGGGCTACCATTCCTTGAATAAATTGGCTGTAGTTCAGCAGCTGTCATTCACAAAAATAATCAATAAATAAATTCTGGCTTTTGTATAGCATAAATGTGTTCCATTATAGCAGTTTTGATTTTGAATTTAGAATGAATTGCAATATTCACATAATAAATTAAAATAAGTACTCATACCATACAAGAATCACTGCATAGTTTTTAACAAATATTCCATATCATTTTTCTCTAACAACCATATTTTCAATTTTCTGAGGAAAGTAGTCTTATTGCTAATTGATGAAATCTCATTTGGAATTTTTTGGTGAATTGAAGGGGCAATGAAATCAAAGAAATTTTTGTAGGCTTCAATAATTGGTTTAGGTATAGTATAATAGCGAACACTTCTTAATCTACCGTAAGGACACGGTTTACAATTTAGACCTCCTCGGTTATAAAAAATTCGTAATACTTTATACAAATAGAGATGACGAAGAGTCTAAATCAAGGTGCAGTTATTTCACGGGGTATTTCTCCACTTTCCAGGGACACAAGTTCCCCGATTCAAGAGTCTTGTAAGGAAACTTTTGAGCGTTACAACAATTTTCGTTTTGAAAATAAATTTTCGATCGACCCGAATAAGTAAGGAGGGTGTTGGCAGTTGTAGCAGCCGAGGGTTGGACAGAGTTCGTCCGTTTCGTTTGGCTGCCGATGTGGGGTAATGGAATGAGGGAGCGACGGAGACAATGGCTGGTCGAGGGTGAAAGGGCACCCCCTCCTCCCCCTCGACGCGAAGGAGTCAATGAATGGAGGCGGAGACATGGACTTCATTCCCTTGAGAGGCCTCCTCCCCCTCCCATCCCCTCGACCGCGAATCATCGGCGAAATGTTTACTGGCGTCGTCAACTCCTCAGACGAGAAAATGGAGAATCCTGGCCTCGAGAGCGAAAAAAATAAACGTTTAACCTGATGAAAATTTTCCCCATCTCGTGACGATATCCTCCTCCCGCATTTCTCGGCGATTCTCTCGCACGGCTGGAGAGATCGTGCTGCGTGAAATGCGAGGGAAACAACGCGACAGAGGGAGGGAATTAATCGATGTGCCGCTTGTTGTGGGAGTGGAGGGGTTGGTCGAGGTGCAAGCGTTGATTTATCGTTAGCCGTGGAGGAAGCAGCAGTTTCGCTATTCATTACTTGATGGAGATCATCCCCAGTTGTGATTTTGTAGTCGTATGTAAACGCACACACCGATCTCGAAGTGAACTTTTCTCACAAACATTTAGTATTCATATTAATTTGAAGTCATTTATTTTTTAGATATTTGACATTTCTGTGGAGGGCTTTAATGCTCAGTATTCGATACTTAAAGGTACTTGGATGCTGGTTGGGGAATATCTTTTGCCATACGGCACGAACGAGTATGTCATTCTAAACTTCGGGATTCTTAGACGTCACTATAGTTAGTGTAAAAAATGGAAAGTGCATTCTGTCATTGCATTGATGTCTTAGAACATTTTTTATGTAGGTTACATTTGGAATTAAGAACGCTCATCAATAAGTATGTCAGGTTGCAGAGGTGTTTTAAAGATATTAATTTAATAGAGTTAATTTTTCTTGTTAAAACTACTTCTGCTTTGATGATTTGATATGAATTTTTTGGTGAGAACAAGTCTGTTTTCAGGACTGGACTACTGCACAGTTTTCACCTGCAGAGTTGCTACCGTTCTCTTCACTCTCCCCAAAAGTACGCTCTGGGTAGTAAAGGGATGAGGGGAGGAGGAGGAGGAGGAGGAGGGGGGGAGGAAAGGGGGTTGGGATTCGAGAGGCTTAAAGGATTCCCAGCGGAAAACTGTCTCCGGCACGCACTCAAAAGAAGACACCGATATCAGCCCCTAGCCGCTCACCCTCCTCCCTTTGGCAATTCCTCAGAGCGGGATATGCCCACCACCGCACCACTTCTTCCCACGCCCCCCCCGCCCCTCCCCGCGTCGTCGGGGGATGATTCTCTCCTTCCACCCCCTCGACGCTTTCCCCATGGGTCGCCGCTGCTTTTGCATCCCGAGTCTGAGGGGTGGAAAAAAAAAGTGAAGGAGATTTTATTTGCGAGAGAGAACCTTTAACTTCATATAGAAATGAAGCCCATTGCGTAAAACTTTTTACTGAAGCTCTCTCTTTTCAATTTAGCGATGCGGAAGGCAGGGGGTGTAATCTGTGTGATTTTAGGCCTCCGCAGACGGCGAAGGGAAAAAACTGGTCCCTCTCCTTAAGAGTTTTATACCCTGTGAGCCTGAGTGCGAGAGTAATACTCACGCTGCCTTCAAGACTACATTGGACTTGATAAAGGATCACTGATATATGTGTAAATCTTCCCCATGCATTATCATGAGAGTAAACTTAAAGCCTAACTTCGGGTATCAAGATTAACGGTTTTTCAAGAGTATAATTGTACTAAATACAGGTATATTTTATCAGTTTTCATAATTTGGGAAAAAAAGATATTTTATATCCCAATTACTATTATCCATAGGATTTACTACCTTATGATTTTTATATGGCGTTTTTGGGCAAATGAAAAATAATTTTGTTTAAAAAAAATGCTGAATGCTGAAAACCGGATTTTACATTGTTATGCTTACGAGGAAATTTGAAAGTTCGTTGAGCCAAGTCAGGGACTATCTGACGATAAATCGAAGCCGGGAACTTTAGCGGGTTGACAAAATTAGAGATTTAACAAGTTTCAAGTGAGTGCAACTTCTGGCTCTCTAAAAAAATGGATCATTGGTTAAAAGCAAAGTAAAAATACGACGATTGTGTTATACTGATTATTATTACTACAATTATAATTTTCTCCTTCTGACTGTAAAATTTTTAGCTCCATCTCTCAGTTAATGACGGAAGGAAAACTCTTCATGTAATTCCATCTCACAGATTCGGATATGTTTTCAAAATGATGAAACGTTAAAGTTATAGTGGCGATATGATTTTTAATTCATGGAGGAAAAATTTACCCAATTTGGCGAACAATAATTATGCGCATGGGAGATTCATACGGGTCATCCTCTATTCGCGCGTTGGAAGCACGCTATTTGATATTTGCTTGTCTTATTCGCTACCCCATTTTATAATCATTGCATTGCAATAGAGTAAATCAGAACGTTATTTGCATGGTACTCTGCGCGACGCATGAAGGCTGTATAGGACATCTTTATGTGAGGGATCGATCTCGCTTTCCATTTGGGATTTTCAAATTCGCTCTACATTTCGTATAAATGGTAAATGTGTTAACTCCCTTTGGATATTCGCACACGTGAATACGTCTCAAGCAGTTTTTCAGAAAGAAAAAACATGTTTTATCTGAATCAGTTGTATATCCTTATGTGTATTGTGTGAATGTGCGTAATAATTAATTATCGGAAATTGGAGACTTTGCGTAAGAAATTTAGTTTTGAATCAGGTGTACTGATTGGACCATAAATAAGGTATGCTCATTATAAATGAAGTATCTCACAGGTTTTAATGATGAGATTCCCTAGAGCTGGCATTTTGCAGTGTGATTGTGGTTATTTAACAAATATGAATTTGTAATGATAAAGATTTAAATGCCGCGTAGTTTCAACTATAATTACAAAAAAGCACACGAAATACATTTCCTGTAGCCATTTTACTTATTTATTCATTTGATCCATTAAGATTATTTCTATTACCCTATCGTGATATATTTACATATGTGTATTGAGTTAGATTCATAATAATTATATATTATGATTACAATATATTATATACTAGTAATAAAATATGCAATGATAATGTAGTACACACTCATGATTAACATGTGCTGTGGATACCGAACTGGATACCGAACTAAAGTGAATATTATTGTTAATTTAGTTTGATTTAAGTTCAGTAACTTTCTTCGTAGGGTGTGATTGAGGTTTTCGAAGTAAATAACTCCATAAATGGCGTATAAAATGAGTATAAATAAGTGAGTGAATGACATTGAGCGACCAGCCGGATTCTCCATTGACACGTCCGCTATGTCTACGGGAGACTGCTGATGCCATCTCATATTGATGCAGGCTCTTGAAGACTAAAGTACATGCTGGCCTCGAAGCATCACATCTAAATGCAGGAAGCTTTGAGTTCACAGGTTTTAATCGCCGACCAGATTGGTTTTCCGTCGTCCGAACTGAGGTATGCGTGTATTCTTTTATTTTTCGCTTTTTTGAACTTCACTAGGGAAAGGAATATTTTTGGGTCTAATAAATAATATTTAAAGACGGATATATCCTCTAGACCAATCATTGGTATGGCGACTCAGTAATTTCTGATTTGAGCTTTCCGTTCAATGTTTCTTGCGCTGATTCAATGTTTAAACTAGCTATTTAATATTACAATTAATTTTGGATAGTCTCTGATGGGCCCAGTTTATTACCGACTGATTAATATTCTCGAGACTTGTAAACGAATGTCGATGTGATATTCTGTAGAAAATGTTATTTTCAATGCACTCCCTGTTCTATGTGATTTTCATAGTCATGCGTATAAAAGTTGACATCAAACTTTATGGAACTGCTTCATAATGAAATATGTAACAACTTACTTTCTTTCATACTGACGGAATCAACAAAGAACATAAATTAATAAAATGTAGGCAACCAAGTCCCCGAATGTCAGCCGACGTATCGTTAATAGCTGGGGTAACTTATCGCCAACATCAGAGGTAGCATGAAACCCATCGTTAGGGCGACAGATTTCTACCATGAGTTAGTAAGTATTTGAAATGGATTCCTAACAGAGCAACTTTTATGGTATTTGATTTACAGTATTTTTTTACTATGTCTGAATATTAATTTTTTTGACAAGACAGTGAATGGAAGAAAGATTGTATCTGCTGAAAAACATTTAAAGAAAATGTATTGGCAGTGGAGTTGAGTAGCTTGTACGCTGCGTCACAGTTATTTTTATTGAAACTGCCATCTTACCAAGTAAAGGTTGTAATCGTGGCTTTTCTCCCAAGTACCTTTTTGCTTGCCAGTGGCATTTTTCTCGAGGCTAAGCGCTTGATTTTTTTCATCCCCCGAGAATCGTTTGCCCTGCATTTTATCGCCATAGCGACTCTCGTGGAAACGATCTGGAAGCTGCCAGCTACAATGCGCCATCTTTTCAATTAATCGAATCTTTCCCACCCCCCACCTTTCCCTCAAAGGGCGGCTAATGAAGACTGGCATCTGCGTTGGGGAGTGCTTTTCTGCAACTGTTGGCTGATGGGAATTAGTCGCCACCCAGGGGAAGTCCTTGGCAAATCAGATTTGGTAATTTTTCGTGAATTAATTTGTCTATTAGTGTTTACATAAAAGAAAGCGTAAAAAATTTAAATGAAAATAACGGTCTTGTTGCAATATAATTTTACACTAGATTTATCTGGTTCAAGTGGTATCTTTGGGGGGATAGGAATTTTATAATATACTTTCATGTACCTAAAATCTGTATCGAACATGTTGTGTCCAATTAGATTTAGAAAACAAAGAACAGGGCCAATGAAGTGTAATGTTTTGCCTTGAAGAGTACTTTATTGTAAACATTTAAAAATGCTCACAGAAAAGTCATAAATATACACGTATCGTGTATGCCATTAAACGGCGCATTAATTTCAATTATAATACTGTTCAAGTCTCTGTTTTGTCAACAAGCAAATCACACTCTCATATAAGAAACTTCTTGATGTGAATGACTGGTCACTCTACACATTGAATGATAACGTATTTTGAGTTTTTGCTGAGGTGTTCTCAAGTTAACAAAACGTTGGTACTTTTTCGTTTGATTTAGTTTTCATACTCGCTTTATCAAATAAACTTGAAGGTTAGTTTCATTGATTGAGCTCTCACCTTAGAAAGCTATTCTCACATTCAGGGTATGGGGACCAGTTCCTTTCCCCGAGCTCCCTGTGACTTCAAACGAAGTTCTGACAAACAAAAAATTTAAATCGCTAGGATTTTAGGTGGGGGTTATCCAGAAAGGCCCGGAGGAAGAAAATACACGGGATTTGAATCCGAACCCTTCCGATCCGTTGCCCAGAACTCTACCCACTAGGCCGTTATTGGCTAAATCGTCAGGTATATGGTATGAAAGTGTTATTATCGGGTCATGTGAAGGTGAAGTACCTAGTGGAATTCAAAGGTAGAAAACTTGCCAACCTAGGTAGTAACCATGTTACGTCCGAGTATTTGACTATAGTACTGCATTCTTGACTTTGATATCTATTTTCTGTGTTTTACAGTCATTGTTGTATTAAGATATGACTCTTGGTAAAAGCCTGGTAAAACATAAAAAATGTGGATTGGGAGATTGTATGAATAAGAATATTTACAGCTGCTGTTCATATAGAGCGCATAGATATTCAAGTGGAAAATATTTGTGCGTGTTCAGTATTTAAGGGGAAGTATAGATTTTGACTTAAGAAATTTCACTCAAACTTTGGAAATGAATTCTCCGAAAATGGCCCCAAGTTTAAACAAAGTTGCTTATACAGAATTTCAGGCAGGAGCGATTATGTGGGCATCCCTGCTTTATGAATGAAAAGCAAACTTTTGATTAGTGAAAGAATTCCTTTAATAATTTCTTTTGGTGAAGTGCTACATTGGATTTTATTTACTGTGAGGAGTGGTGGTACATTATGTCCCGAAGGTTCTCTCCAGACGCATCAGTTGCGGCAGTGAACCTCAGACTCGTCCCTTTCCCCTGTCCTCCGCCTGCCTCATAACCTCATGTCCAATCCATCGTATGCAATCCACGTACCTTCGTAAGCCCGAAATTCCTCTTGTGAAAATGGCACAATTCATCTAAACACTCCACAAAAATGAGTGCATTTATTTGGGAAGCTGCTGAAAGATATACATTCTTTAAAATACGTACCATTAAAGGACACTCACGTGTATTAAATGCTAATCCCACCTCAACCAATTACATCACATAAATTCCGAGGGCAGTTAAAATCCGAGTTTTTGTTCTCCTTTAAATTCGATTTTTCCCGAGTACTCAATGAGACCATGTATGTGATTTGTGTATTTAATTGGCCACATATTTTGCAGCAGTGAAACCGAGCAAAATTAGCATGAACACACGAATTTATTCCAAGTTTAATCATCCGTAGTAGGTTTGGGAAAGCAAACAATTTGCAAGTACGCATCAGTCATGCGTTCTGCGATGCATTTGGCGAGCCTCTCCTCCTCCACACACCGCCTCCTCCTCCTTCACACTCCACCTCCATACTCCGCCTCATCTTCCTCCACTCTCCATCTCCTCCTCCTCCACTCTCCATCTCCTCCTCCTCCACTCTCCATCTCCTCCTCCTCCACTTTCCGCCTACTCCTCCTCCACACTCCGCCTCCTCCTCATGCACTCTCCGCATCTCCACCTCCACACTCCTCCACCTCCACACTCCTTCACCTCCACACTCTGCCGCCTCCTCCTCCAAACTCCGTTTCCTCCACTCTCCGCCTCCACCTCCTCCACACTCCACCTCCACACTCTTCCACCTCCACATTCCACCACCTCCACACTCCGCCTCCTCCTCCTTAGCACCCCACCTCCTCCACACTCCGCCTCCTCCTCCTCAGCACTCCGCCTCCACCTCCTCCACACTCCGCCTGTGCCTCCTTCACACTCCGCCTCCTCCTCCTCCACATTCCACCTCATCCTCCACCAAGCGCTGCCTCCCCCCAGCCACCCTCCTCATTCGTTCTAATCTGCAAATAATACCTCCGTGCCTATAACCGCGTCGCGTGGAGCGCGAGCCCCCCGCGCGCTAATGGCTCACCGCTCTCCACTGGGCACACCTCCCCCCCCGGCCTTCCTACCCCCTGGCGCCCCGCATTCCCACCCCCGACAGTCAACATGCACACTCGCGTGCATTTCTCTCTCTTCACTGGTCACCACTTCAACCCCCCTCCCCCTCGTGCTACCCTGTCGTTCCTTCACTCTGACGGTGGCCAGCGGCGAGAAGAGGTCTTCTTTCAAAAATATTAGTTTTTAGGAGGTAGCCGTAGTTGGGATGGCAGAGTTCATCAAATTAAATGAATGGAGAACTGTCACTAAATATAATTGGGGACAAAAGGTATGCTAATACTTTATTAACATTTTTAGATCATACTCTAACCATGGCATATTTGAGTGTCTACGTTGAAAAAAAACTTTGCATCTAGGCTCTATAAGTCTCATGGAAAAAAGTATCAGATACATTTCGGCGTTGTAGATATCATTATCAAATACGCACACTCCTCTCGAAGTGAACTTTCATTGTAAACGGCCCTCCAGAACACCATGCCAATTGGGATAAGAGATTTTGAGAACCGGAGAAAATTTGTAAATTGGAAATTCGCCAAGTTTTCGCTCGCCTAGAAGCAAAGAAAATGCGAGTTATAAAGATCTTTACTTCCCACCATAGAGTGGAAAGGGTTTGGTGTAGGCAGGGGGGAGAAAGATTGCGCAGTGATGAGGTAGCTTTAGTAACAGAAGACAACAAATAATAGGCGAAAACGGGAAAATACAAAAATATGTGTAAGTAAATGAAAAATTGGGAAACCATATTCTAAGAAAAATGTGTAAACATAAAGGCTTCCTAATGTCATCGAAGGCAAGGTGCTGAGATAGATCTGGAGAAGAAGGCCGAGGAATAAATACCTTGATGATATCAGGAAAAAATAGGACAAGATGAGGGATAGAATTAAAGAGAGAGGTTGCATGGCGAAACCTTTAGTGTGTGATGACGGAGGAAGAGGCGAGACGCTAAAGGGACAGATGTCAGGGATTGCGTCGGGAGGGGGGACACTCACTCTCCTCCACGCGGCATCGCCGTTTAGCGAAGACCTTCCTTTTACTACCCCCTCCCTCTCAACCCCCTCTGCTTCTTTCTCTCTCTCTCGTATTTGTTTCCCATTCGGAGAGACATCGTGGCGATGGTCCGCATCCGGGAACACGACCCGCTTGCCGCCCCACCCCCCTCTCTCTCTTTTCCACTCTGCTTCGATATATATATGCGTCCGTCCGCCCTTTTTTGTTTTATCCCTCCCTCTTTTTTCCGGCGTAAAACGTTTCACGTGCCCCGCGGTGTACATTAGCGAATAACACGGTGAAGAGCGTGTGAATTCGCGCGTCCAACAAATCGGCCTTCCACTCCAGTGCCCGTTTCATTGGTTGGAGATCCTGCTCGGGAGCACCCAGGGGGAGGGGAGGACATTGAAATACATATATCTATATTTATTTTTTTGGACGATCGCTTTCGCCATTTTTCGGAAATTTCAAATCGGATCCTGGAGAGAGGCATTCCAGAAGGTGGATTAAACCATTGTGACAAAAAATAGCCGGTTTGCCAATGAGAAGGGTCACTCTTGCCTTCATCATCATCATGGGTCAACAATCCTAGGATTGGTTTGACACAGCCCTCCACTCGATTCTTCTATTGGCCAACCTCTTCATACTAACCTAATTCTTCTCTTTCACGTCCTTTACGACCTGTTTGTTCTATGTAACTCATACGAGACCTGCATTTTCCATTTTTCCCGTTCACTTTTCCTTCGACAATTGTCTTCATCAGGCCATCGTGTCTCAAGATTTGGCCGATTAGGTTGTCTCGTCTTCTTTTTATAGCTTTCAGTAGACTTCTCTTTTCTCCCACTCTTCTTAGGACTTCTTCATTTGTCACTCGGTCGATCCATTTTATCTTCGTCATTCTTCGATAGCACCACGTTTTGAATGCTTCCACCCTTTTCTTCTCCACTGCTGTCATCGTCCATGTCTCACTGCCGTAAAGAAACATGTTCCAGATATACGTTCTAATGATTTGCTTCCTTATTTCCAAGCTTGTATTTCCAGCTGTAAGTAGATTCTTCTTTTGGTAGAGTGCCCTCTTTGCCTGGGCTTTTCTATTAACTATTTCTTTCTTGCTTCGTCCATCGTTGATTACTCGGCTTCCTAGATAACAGAACTCTTTCACCTCTTCCAGTTTCTGTTTTCCTAGCATAACGTTGGTTTTGGCCTCTTTTCTTGCTGCACACCAATATCTTAGTTTTCTTCTTATTGATCTTTAGATGATAACTGGTCATTGTCCTTTCCATGGTTGTTAGCGTCTTATTCAGGTCCTTCTCTGTCTCTGCTATGAGAGCTGTCTCTTGCATTACTAAAATGGAAAATTCGACCTCTACGGAACGAGCACTCCCTCGATTGCGTGCTTGGTGATCTTCACCCCCTGCCACACACCCTCGCGGTGGCTTCCAGGGTATCGTGTAGATGTAGATGATTTGTGCGACCGTGGCGGAATGAACAGGGCGAAGGGAGCGATTGGAAGAGGTGTGTTCGCGGTCTGGACCGGATGTGAATGAAGGGGGGCGGGGGAGGGGGGGACCCTTGACGCACCCCAACTTGTGTACTGGTTACACCCCCACCCTTGCGTCCTGCTCCCTTCTTCTTACCTTGACACAGAATTCCGATTCCTCGGAACGGGGACGTAATTCGAACACTGGTCGCGTTCTTTTTTGCCACCGCCGCCGCATCTGTTGCGCCGATGGATTTTTTGAGGAATTTTTCAATCTTTTCCGCCCTCACGAATGCCAGTTGATTAAAACCTGATATTTTCCCTCGAAGAGAAAAAATCGCATTCATTTCCCTGCGCGTGCCCGCTTTTTTTCGGCCCCCTTGATATCTTGGCCTTTTGTGGGAGGATGATTTTTTTCCACTATGCAGTCGCGTGATAGAATCCCTGCTGGCTACGGGAGCAAAGAAACGCGCTGGTTGCGTATGGGATCAGGTGGGCTCTTACGCCCGTATGTTTGAAAGGAAAGCTGCGCAAAAAAAGAAGTTCCTCCTCCTTTCAGCTCCGCTCCGTAATATTCGTGACAAGTATCCATTTCCCTTCTTCGAAATGGCGAGTTTTTTTTATGATCGCTCTATTCTCGAAAGGATGGCTTGAAAACAATGTTCTGCCCACTAGACGTCAAAAATTTTTATTACTTTGGAGTTCTGCGTGCTTTCCTGAGAGTTGAGTGCTCATAGTGATTAGTTTCGGAGCGATTACTCAATCCTCTTGCATCGCAGCGTCTAAAGAGATTGGACCTTCTTCTCTTCACCCGACAGCAAACTCACCTTAGTGAGGTGCATGTAGGATATTTCAAGCCTGCCGCTTGAATGGCGGTGATATTCACATTAATTGTCAAGAGAAAAACTTCATCAAGTTCACCTTGCATTCTTAAGGGTAAAATGCAAAAGTGATTAAAGTTGAACCTGGAACTAAAAGATTATAAAAAAATAACTTAAGTTTGACGACCATCAATGAGTTTCACATTAATTACCATGCGAAAAAATTCACCTGGACGGGGAATGGTAGCACGGACCTTTGGCTTTCCGGGCCAAACCATCTTAAACCTTGAACCTCGGTAAAATTGCCATGGGAATTAAGGATTCTGGCTAGCGTAGTAGTCAGCACAGAGGCTCGGAAAGACAAAGGTCCGTGGTTCCATTCCCGGTCCAGGTGAATGTTTTCTCATGGCAATTAATGTGAATTTCACCACCGTTCACGCGGCAGGCTTGAAATATCCTACATCTCCCGCCAAGCGTGGCTTTAGCGCTGGATGGGGTTCACCATTGGTCGTGGCTTCTTTGAAGCCCTTTCTCCCTTGCGTTGCCATCCTTGATGGACCGCGAGGGCTCAAAATCTAGTACCTTGAACCTCGGTAAAATTTCCATGGGAATTAAAGATCCTGGGTAGCGTAGTGGTCTGCTCAGTGGCCCGGAAAGCCAAAGGTCCGTGGTTCGATTCCCGTTATAGGTGAATTAGTTCTCATGGCAATTAATGTGAATTAGTGAGGTGGAGGCGCGGCAAAAGTAAATCTGTTTCTTGGCTGCTGAAATTTCGCTCCTCTCAGCATCTCCCGCTGGCCGTTCGTTAAAAGGGGGCGCTCAGATTCGAAAGGATGCGAAAAGGGAGCGGCACGGCAAATATTCATCAAAGTTTTTTAAGTTTGGCGTCAATAACTGGCGGAGATACACTTTGACAAACCAGTCAGTCTACTACGTCATCCTTCCCTTTCAGATTTCTATTTGCCCACGAATGAAATGAATTTAAATTTTATCCTTAAACTTTCATCCAGCATGCATTCGAATGCAAAAAATAATGGACATTCTTTCGTGGTTTTTACTTTTTTTAAACAGAATATATCATCCTAGGAAGATAAAAAACCTATGTTTAAAATAAATAATATTTTATTGTAAAGTTTCAGCGTCAACTTCAAATTAGCATTCCTTATCTAAAATAATAATTTCAGCTTGCGTGCATCGCTCTCTCCAAGGTTGCATTGGTGTTTAACATTGTTATGCTCTTCTGAAGTATAACTAGGTAGCCGATACCTATCATGCCCAATTATTCTATCTATTCTTTATTGAAAGTATTCTAATCTATCAGGCAATTTTGTTTATTTAAATATTTCCCAACGCCCGAGAAGAGCTGTTTGCGCCTTCTCCCAACACTTCAACTCAAGTAATTAATTTATTAAATATGTTGAAACATGACCAATTCCCTCATCTTGATACAAAATTCTGCTCACTGCAGAGAAATTCTTTCGTAATCAAGTAGATATTACGGGGCTTTAATTGAAATGAAGGAGATATCACAGCTGATATGGGAAGGCAGAGGCCATTGTGGCCTCAGCTATGGCTTGACGATATTCGTGCGAATAAGTTGCTTCATCCCGCGGTAAAATACGAACAATGGAGAGTATTTTTAAAATTAGTAACGGACACAGGGAAAGTGAGCAACACGCAAAAAAGTGCCAAATACGTTGTACCTTAAGCAACTTACATTTGAACAAGGTTTGTTACGAAATTAACTGATAGGATAGCCAAAGACATTGATGCCGCCCTTAAGGAGGCTCCACCGAATTATGAAATAGATACCATTTTTGTGAAAATTTCAGGACACATCATTTTTTGGCCCTTCTAATGATACAACAATTTGGCATTTCCATAATATTTATGAAGAAAAAAGACGTTGAAAACCAGCAATTTTAACACGTGGCTATACGGCAGAGCATGGCTGTTGCAGTAAACTTTGCAGATTGATAATGTAAGGCTAAATGTCGTTTTGACGAAAAACTAATATAAGATGTGCAATTTTGCGTAGAATTTAGCATAGTTAAAAAGTGCTTGCCTTACCACACTTGTGTAATTGATATTAATAAATGTTTGATCGAAAAAAAGCAGAAAACCCTTAGTTACATGAAAGTGGCGCTACATTATGTTGTTATCATTGGCAACGGTACTTGTGACGGGACATGCTTACAAACCTATTTACTATCTTATTTTGACATATACCTTACCAAGGTCATTCTTTTTTTTATGTAATTTAAATATTTCATTGGTTGGTGTAATTAATACCAATACTTCCATATGATAGCAGCGTGATTGTTGCCAAACAATTTTTAAAAAATATGGATAGTAATAACATTCAAAACAAAAAATTGTATTTTAAGAGAATACTTTAAAACTAAGTAAAAAATATTCAGCCTATTTTAGAATACGTAATAGTACAAATGAGTATGTATTCTCATTTTGTAAATTAAAAATGGCAACAACACGTCGGCCAAGTTCCGAAGTCAAAATGAGTTAACTTGTAAAAATAGAATGCAACTACAATGCGCTATATAACATCATACTCATAGAATAATTATGCATGCGTTATCACCCTATAGATGATTTTCCTTATAGGAGTTTTTCTGGATCGGTATTTATTCATTAAATAACATAACTCTTTTACGGTATTTTGAATCGCGGAGTCACGGTAAAAGCCTTAGGGATATCACCTGACACCGCTGAGATGACGTTGCGGTTCCATTGTTATTTAAGTTTCACTACACATGTAGTGTTCATAATAGGCCGTATGAAAAGTAATGTTTTGTACGGAGTAGGTGGGGCATAATTGTTCCAAAGCAAGTCTAGCTTAATTGTCACCAATAGACTATGATGTCAATGCCTCATCCAGTACATTTTAACCTCCTTGACTGCACCCTTTTTTCAGGAACGCATGATAGTTATCGCTAGATTAGGGTCGTCTGCTGCCTAGGTTCTCCACTTATCTATTTCGTTACCCATCGGAGGAGGAGGATGTCACCAAAATAATAGGAGCATAATTATAAAATGTAAGATATAACATTCGGTAATTATTATTATAGATTATCCTGAAGATAACCAGAGAAGACTCCTGCAAGCAATAGGAATTTGGAAGGGCAGTTGCGATGAAGACGGAAATAAGGAAATAGGGGAGGTTACGAATGTGCAAAGGTCAATTTTAAGTGTTGATATTTCAGGGACAGAATTGGGCAGAAGAGGATAGGACGTTCGCAATGGCTCATTAACATCACTCGAGGTTTGGAAAAATGAGCTGGAATAAGCATAAATTATTTCGGAATGCGTGTCAAAGACTGTTACAAGTTTTGAATTATAAATTGAATTATGAAGTCATGGATTACTACTTAAGTGAATGGTGTGTTTTTCAGTCATATAAATGCCATAAGAGCTTATTGATAATTTTTGGACGTTTAGTAATGCTTTTGAACATGTATTTGGTGTTGCAAAACAAAAAATAACCAATACATATCTTTAATCAAGTTTGTCTTCTGGAGGAGGCCTGCTATTATGGCCGTGGAAGTTAGAATGAGCAATATTACTAACCATGTTAGCGTTACTTTTTCAATCTAATGAATTATTTTAATTTACGCAACATTTACGTGGCACCAACAAAGGCATAAACTTCATGGCATTAACGTGATGGAAATAAATAAACTAAAATGCAGTATGGCATAATAAATATTATAAAATAATATAACATGTTTTTAGTATTTTTGGTGATGAAGTAGAGGACTTCCATTAAAAATAAATTTACTTGATTTTATTTTCACTGAAATGAAATGAATGATGCGTTACACCAATGCTATGAATAACTTTCTCTTCATCTTTCAATATAATTTAGGCATCCACAAGATAATATTGAAACAGTAATTTACTTAAAATGAGCATCTGCGTAACTGCTGCATATTTTGTTATAACGTGTCAAATATAATCGTATCATTGGCATTACTCTTCTAACTCTCTCCCTTTAGGGACCCGGCTGTTTCACCTGAAGCCCACATACATGCACTAAATACCTTTTTTAACACATTTATTAATTTGAAACCAGAATTAAACTTCTTGGCTTCAATCATATACACTCGTTTAGCTGGGCGTACCCACTTCACCTTTCCCGGACCCAAAAGGCAATCAACACAAAGTTTTATGATCACTAGTTCACCAATAAATTCACTTTAAAATTACGGGGATCAATCACTTTCACTTCTTATGTTGAATTCATTATAAATACCGATTCAGTTGTTCAATCCCTGACGTCACAGGCGGTGCTTCAATCGTCCCGTCTGTCGCCTATTCACCTCGACTGCCCGATTCTCGCCTGCCTGCATTCCGTTCGTCACGTCGTTCAGCTGCAACTCCTCGCTGATCTTTCCTCGGCTCCGCCCTGGATTTGATTCTGGGTCTCCTTGCAGCGACGACTAACTGTGACTTGGCTTAGCTGGTGCGAATCTCCCAGTTCTGTTTGCTCTCCATTTGAACTTTTCTTTCAGACTCCTTCTCCTTGTGTGCCGGGCTTTATTTGAGTGCCTTGTGTTTTTGTGCTTCTTACACGTTTCCCGCTGCTATCGTTTTCAACTTTGTCCACCTCCTTTTGTTAGCAGTTCACTCCATCAAATATTTCCCTGCGTCTATAGTCGTGTCCTTGTTGTCCCAGTTTAACTCCGTTGCCTTAGCAACGTTAACAATTGTTTTTCGAGTTGGCCGACCTCGCTGCCAACCTCCGAATGTTTAACGGTACCACACTAAAGTTTTACAAAATATTTGTTTTCAATATTTTAGCCAAACGAAAATTCAATCTAATGCCAGGTATGAAGTTAATGGAGAAAATGCAATATCGAGTGGATGTAACAGTCAAAAATGCCCGCGGTATAGCATCACACTTAAGTCTGCTTAATCATACGCTGTGAAATTCTCAAATTATTCAACTCATGCCTCAAATGTAGCGGTATCTACTATTACTAGCGGTACTACTATTTTCCTTTATTTCATGGAGATACATGAATTTCAAGACGGAATGAAAAATGATAAAAATATTTTCTCCCTGAAGTTGGCGTTTTCTGTTAATAATAATGACCGGAGTGGTGATAGAATTATGATTCGGCGACTTCCATGCTATTCTAATAATGTCATTTTATGTTACCAGTTATCTTATTTCGCTCAACGACCAAAGTGATTTTTCTTTTAATATTTATATGTAAGTATATACCTACTTAATTTACGTCAGAAGGAGTTTTTAATGATCAAATTTTTCGTGGAGATTGTGTTATTTTTCTGTTCAGCGTGAAATAGCATTAATTTGCAATAGGTTTTGAAAATCCGGGGAGATTCGTTCATATTTTACTAAATATTACCTCTAATTAATTTTCTTTGAGCTCCTCAATTGAGAAATTGTGCCATATACTAGTCTCACGTTGGCTTATTGCTTGATGCCCTGAGGATCGTCGCCTTTGCAGTGAAGGGCAGTAGACGCTGAAGGGTGGTGGATCAAGGCGAAAGACAAGTGATTAGGGGAGGGATTGACGGCGAGGGGTGGGTGGGGGGAGGAGGCTGGAAGGGTTGCGAATGGAAGGAGACTCCCTTGGTGATCCCTATGTATTTTTTTTTCGTCTGGAGGCTAACCTGACCGCCCCTGGCCATCATCGCGGGGGGATCTTACCATCGCCGGCCCTGCGAATCCCTTAAAGGCTCTTGGAAATCCCACCACGACCGAGGGGCAGTCGTGGGAAGCAATGGACCAGGGAGACCATGTGTCCCGAGGCTCGGAGGGAGGGGGAAGGGAGGGGAAGGGAGGGGAGGGTGGTTTCCCTTGGCGACTGAATAATTGAAAGTAACGCGTAAACGGATTTGGCGGGAGTCCCGGCATTCGGTCAGAATGGCTTCGGAGGACTTGTGGAGTCTTGGAAAGGGATGAGGAAAGGGGACAGACCGAGAGGAGGGAGGCCTTTAAGGTGGAGGGGAGGGGAAGGAGGAGGGGGAGCTGGACACAGCGGTCAGTCTCCTCTGCTTCCAGCGCTGGCGATTTGCCGTGACCACGAAAGAGGACTCTCTCGTCCCTCAATTGAGTCCAATAAAGGGGAGGGCATCTGTCAATCCGGTATCAAATAGACTTCGAAACTTTATGCTTCACTTAAAAGCAGGTTCCACCGTGACTCCGCGATTCAATATCCCGTAAAAGAGCTATGTTATTTAATGAATAAATACCGACCCAGACATACTCCTATTATGGAAAATCATCTATAGGGTGATAACGCATGCAAAATAATTGTATGAGTATGCTATTTTATAGCGCGTTGTAGTTGCATTCTATTTTTTACGAGCTCTTTTAACTCATTTTGAGTTCGGAACATGACTGACATGTTGTTGCCACGTTTAATTTACAAAGTGAGATAACATGCTCAATCCCGATAATACGTATTCCAAAAGGTTAAATATTTTCTTGTTTAGTTTTAAACTATTCCCTTGCAAATACAAATCTTTGTTTTGAATTTTTAACATATTCTTATTTTTGAAAATTGTTTGGCAACAATGACGCTTCTACCATTTGGAAGCATTGGTATTAATGGTACCATATCAATAAACAATTAAATGTTTACATTACATAAAAAATATAAGAAGTACCTTGATAAGGTATATTCCTAAATTAAGTGAGTAAATAAACTAGTAAGCACGATTCGTCACAAGTACCATTGCCAATGATAACAACATACTGTGGCGCCACATTCACGTAACTAAGGCTTTTCTGCTTTTTTTTACAGCAAACGTTTATTAAATTCAATTAAACTAGTATGGTAAGGTAAGCACGTTTTCACAATTCTAAATTATTCTTAAAATTTCACATCTTACATTAGTTTTTCGTCAAAACGACATTTCCCTTAACATTATTAATCTGCAAAATTTACTGCAAGAGCCATGCTGTGCCGTATAACAACGTACAAAATTCCCGAGGTTCAGGTACTAAATAGAGGTTTTGGCTTCCTTGAAGCCCTTTCTCCCTTGCGTTGCCACCCTTGATGGACCGCGAGTGCTCTACATTTAGTACCTGAACCTCGGTAAAATTCCCATGGATCCTGGGTAGCGTAGTGGTCTGCGCAGTAGCCCGGAAATCCAAAGGTCCGCGGTTTGATTCCCGGTCCAGGTGAATTTTTTCGAATGGAAATTAATGTGAATTTCACCCCCGTTTACGCGGCAGGCTTGAAAATATCCTACAATGGCATTAGAAGTTCAAAGAAAATTCCAGCCTTGTCATTTAAGTTATTTTGGTTGGTGATCCACCCCCTATTACGCACCGGTGAGTTGTCTTGTTGGGCTATGTCAATTTGCTGATGCCCCAGCATCAGATTCACCCCTATTACTTTCCCCTCTTGCACGCTGCACCGCAACGCGATATCTCCGCTAGAATCCCCGAGTGGTGCCTCTTGTGGCCTCCCCGGCTGTCACTCCTGCCATCCACACCACCGAAGACGTCGCCTTACCGCTGTCACTCCTTCTCTTCCTGTGACGGTGTGTTCCCCTCGACACGTAAACACTGTCCTGCCGTTATCTCTCTGTTTGCCACACTCTTGTTAGTTCGTCCGTCGTATTCTTTCGTCTACATCTTTACCTACGTAATACCCTGTAAGCAATACCGCATTAGCATATGGGGGGTGGTGACCACGATCAAGGCAGATACTACTTTCGCGTAATTATTATTACAAGGTTCAACATGCACTGCGCGCGTGGAACCTCTAAAGGCCGCTGTACACGGTGAAATTTCTTGTACAAGATTTTGTAACATAAATTGAATATTATTTGATATTTATTCAATTAATCAATTTATTCAATTGAATAAATTGATTTGACCAAGATATTGTATAAGAAGTTCGTTCACGGTCGTACACGATCAAAGATTTTCATGCAATTTGTGCGCCAATAACATGCGCAGATATCGTTTTCTGTCGAACAGCTGAATCACGATATCCGATGACGATAGTATTTCGAAAATACTGCCATATTTACTGGGTTACGATGATTTGCTACCATTAATCCTAGCATTAATAAAATGAAATTTTACGATGGTTACTTACAATGGTTACTCGGCTCATGAAACCCATCATTTATCGTCCAAACATCATGTTTTTGCTTGTTGCATATATTTATTTTCGGTTCAATAACGTCATCTTAATTTCATTGAGGTTTAATGTTTGCCAGTGTGTCCAACTCCTTTTGAGAAATAGAACACTTCCGACGCGACCGACGAATATCACAATATGGAAGCAACAAAGAATATCACGATATGCACAACAAAAATGGAAGTTTCGCCATGCTTATAGGAATAAAAGTGATCGCAAACAGAACACCAACCTTACGAATACTAAACGAACGCATCACTACCGTCACATGTCATGCGCAGAAGCTACGGAGTGGATCTTGGACGGTTTCATCCAATAATATAGAGCATGATCTAATTTCTGGTACAAGAAATTGTACGAACACCTAGTACACGATACAATTTGTGCATTGTACAAGTTCTTGTACAAGAAATTGTACCGTGTACAACGGCCTTAAGAGCACCGCGCTTCGGTGCACCCGGAACGGTCCTGGGGGTTTTAGTATAGTCAATTAAATTGTTAGTTTTGTAATATGTGACTAATATTACTCTTGTAACGTCTGATATTGGTTTTGTTTGTTTGGGAGATGTTGGTGGGTTGCTGGGAGAGTGAAGCGGGGGGATTGTTGGGTTGTTGATATTGTGTGGAGAGGAAGAAAAGGAGAGTCTGGTAAGCAGCGTTTTCTTTATTGAAATTAGTGTTCTCCCGTAATATTTGCCCGACGTTACACTCTCAAACTAATGCAAAGGTTGGTGTAATATTTTTATGGAATCGTCTGGATGATTCAAAAACTATAGTAATTGGTTATTTGAGCCTTTCGAAACATTTTAGGTGGGGTAGTAAGTGAACGTATTCTTTGAAATTGAAATAAAACGGAATGGATTATTAGAAAAATAATTTTTATGGACAATTAACGTTTGTAACCTTGTCTCAAGTGTTAGAAAAGTGTTCCAAATGCCTAGGTTTGGAGTTCACATTTTATGCACAGGATTGAAGCCTCCAGTTGGCAAAAATTGTTTTCTCTTACTATCGGCACAGCGAAAGAGCCAATATTTTCATGCTTACACAATTGATTGATAAAACCAATTACTTTTTCTTCAAATTTTTACACTTCTTCATTGCTTCTTTTATACATTTGCCAAAAATGTAAACACATTTACTTGGCAACGTAAACAAATTTGCTCAGCAACTCGTTCCCCACGTTTAAAGATAGGAAAAAAATATTTTTTCATGCTTAAATTTTCACAATTTTTGGTCGTTAGACGAAATTAAATATACTCTTTTGCAATGCGTCCAATTTTTATCTTTTGAACGACACCACTCCCACTTCAATCCGCCTGGTATCTTTGATATTACCTCAAATTAATGGACCAACCGCGAGAGCTGCCAGTAGGTATACATAGTTAGAAAAAAATACCACGAATTAGTATATTGTTTCTGAGCAAATATATTACAGGTTTTACTATTGGGTTACGTGAATTCAACGTTTCCAACGAATACGTTTAGGAAACTTCCCATGTTTTCGGCCCTGGCAGATCGTAGCGTGTTATTTCGGTACCGTGATCATCTGGCAGATGAAAGATCGTGGGATCGAAATCAACCTCTGAAATTGGTGTCTTAGACTCAAGATTCTGCTAGACGGTACGATATAACTTAAGACGTTAAAGCATCTAAAAACCAAATTCTTAGTCACTGCAGACTCTTAATTCTTTCAAATTCTTCTTAATCACTACAGATGCGAGGCATCATCTTGCGGTAGAAACGTTATGAATGTATCCGCGAATATTTTCTGGACTCGCGTGAAAGTGTCAGAAACAGTTGTATTCACTCTGAATCATTTCCTACAAAATAATAAAAATAACAAGAAAACTATACATTCCAATTAACTTTCCAGTAATTCAATTAAAATCGCACATTTAGTTATAAGTGCACCAAAGACAATCTCTCCACATAGGTACGTAAAAAGGGTTTACGAGGGTTTATCAGTAGGAGTTGAATAGCCAATCATCCTAGCATGCAATCTCAACTAAAAGTTTTTTTTTCTTTTTAAATGAACGTATTTATTCTAATTTCCTAATTTAATTTGATTAATAGGGTGATTTGTTCTCTTTCTTTTTCTTTGTTTCTTGACCTTATGTATTTCACTTAATCTTCACCATCCCAGTGTCTTTTCGCTTTAGTGTCACTCCTTTCGGGATCATTTGTCTTCCATTGCAAATCAGAATGACGCACTCGGGCCATCCACATGGTTCTTATGCACGCATTTGAACTGCTTAGCTTTTTGAATTCTGCAGTGGACTCAATTCGAGAAGAGTTAAATTGAATTTATTGAAATTGAGTTAAATGTTGAATTGTTAAATGTTGTTGAATTGAATTGAGTTAAAGAGAATTGCTTAAACTTTATATAATTGGCAACCTTGATTTGAAGTTCATTTGTTTGTCCATTGAAAAATGCTGGGAAGAGAAAATCAATTTACTTGATGCTTAAAATGTGGTAGTCGGTTATCATATGCAACACCCGACAGTCTTCGCTCTGATTAAGTTTCATTTAGCCAACGATAAATATTTCAACCAACGATTTTAATTTTATAGCAATTACATGAATGAATTATACAATTATGAAGGTTGCTTCAGCACAGGTTCTCCTTTGCGGCAACCCAGCTTTCTTTATTTTCTTATTGTAATAAATTCAGTATTTTGTATTGTTTTTGTTGAAAGCAATTAAATTTACTTGCTTAATTACTTACATAATATGTATGAAACAAGCTGAATATCACGATTTTTAAATTAGTTACTGACTATAAAGTTGTTTCTTGCTCTAAGATTAAGTAATAATAAATATTTTTCTCTTTTTTCAGGTACGTACCTTACGGCTGAAGTTGATCAGAAATCATGATGTGGGCATCAGAAAGGTATAGTTCTTAAGATTTTCGACCACATCCTTGCACTGCAATTATTGATTATTCAATCACTTCCTGTTGCACAATTTGTCATGAATATTTGCAATTATTTTACTAGAAATGTAGCAACTGTTCATTGTTTTACAGACTCAACTACGACAAGCACGAAATTACACATCCGACCCACATGTATGTATGAGCAATCATTTTCGAAGTTGTAAAACTTTTAGTAATTGTACGTGTGGACTTTATTTCAATAGGTAGTGAGTGAAATGTTTTAAGTGTTTTTAAAATTTCAAGTGTTCCTTGTCGTCAGTTTAAGTAGAACTTCTACCATGTTGCGTTTTCATTCTCTTTTACCTGCTTTTAATATTTCGTTCTTTGTGCTTCAATTTGTAATAACTTGCCACTTGAAATTTTTGGTAAAATTAGTGTATTCTAGCTATGAACATAAGTAATTAGAGATAGGTAATTAGGGGAAACTTGCTTCCGAATGAAATAAAACTTCTGAGTCTTTTTCATAGGCCTACCATTGAAAAACCGAACTAAATAATTCCGAGACAGTTTCAGTAGCGTTAGGAGTACACACTTATTCAAAATTACAGCTTAAAGAAAATGGATAAAGAACTAACTTTAAATTCGCAAAGAAATAAATACCTTTGAAAGCTACCATGATGTAACTTAAATGACGTTTGGAAAAACGTGGAACGTAGTAATATTTAACACAAATTTTATTTATGCTCGGCATTTGGCCAATGTTGCAAAAGGGACCTCCTATCTAGGTCATTCGCTTACTTCTAGGTTTGAATGTTTAGTTCACGTTCATAATAAGACATTTTCACTTTCGTTTCTCACTCTTAGTCCTTAGTGAGCATTGAGTAGTTTATTAGCCGTCGCATTTCGGCCACTTTCAGATGATCGATACATTTAAATTACACCTGCATGCTTCAATTTGCTAGGGAAATTTTTTTTATTAACTTAGGGGGATGCAGAAAGCATAGAAGAAAATCATGAAATTATGAAAAGTCACGATAGAATCTAGGCATGGGATCACAATTATCATTTCAATGGCTAGAAGAAAGTAGTTTCTGGAATAATTTATATTAAAATACCGATAGTAACGGTTGTAGCGGGTGACCTAGTTAGGCATTGGACTAAAAGTATCGGATTTTTTTTGTCTAATTCAAGTTTTTTGTTTTCCTGCATATACCAGAAAATTTATATGTGAGATTATTAACTGTAAATTGTATTGTTAGTGGACGTAAATTCCAGCATTTAGTCTATCATGATGATTCGAAAGTACCTAATTTTGTAGCTTTCTCCTTTGCATACAGAAATAGCTTTGAATTTAATTTTATAGAGGTCTCATTTTTATTTGGTAATATGCATAATAGTCACATCCTAGTTTGCCTGGAGTAGATATCTGTTTCATGAAGAATTATTACTCTTCGCTATTATCTTTCCAATACTTTCATTTCTATCATCATATTTATCTTTACCATTTTGCATGAAAATTAGTTTTTCAAACATTTTCAAAACTGTATGTATCATTAAGCTTCGCTCTGTGTTATTTCTAAGCATGTTTTCTTATTCTTAATGGCAAAGTCAGTGTTGTGGTCTTTTCAGTTGCTCTTTGAAGTCCTTTCTGCGGAATGTGACTGGTATTTTATTGGCTACATTACAGGAATTGTAATGAGAGATCATTGTGATGATTTTTTAAATGTTTACTTCATCAAACCTCGAATTTAGAAATTGCATCTTTTTTTTGGGTAAAAAACATGCGATAACTATGCCATTTGATGCGCTTTTAAAGTATATAATCTTCTTGCCAAAACCTTTGTGCAATTATCATCATGTTGTTCGTAAAGTATTGAAATTAATATTGAAAAAATTGGCCATGCTATTGACGAAAAACTCTCCTTGGGTCATTTTTTCCGGGCAAAATTTGTTTTAGCACTTTCCACGGCTTCGCTTCGTTTGCTGCGGAGGCGGTTTCCGTTATTGAACAGGGAAAGGGACTCACTCACTCAATGCGAATCACTAAAAAAGAAATGCAGGTGAGATTCCGAAAAACTCTCTTTTCCCATCCGTTCCCTCACTAAGGGACTCAGAAATGAGCACGTATTCATCAATTTACTTCGTAATGCCCATTTATGAATGCTGTTGATCCATATGCACGTTTGGGTCAGGTTTGTGGAAGTACTTTGATCATTATAAATGCACGTGATAGGACACCAATGCCTTTCAGATATGCGTAATTGCCGGCAATTTAAAATAACCATCGGTACTTCACACTTGAATACCCAGATGGAAAAATCGTTTATATTAGTGAAAGGGAGAAGAGAAAAACTAACGATACAATTCCACAAAACTCTTTTATTTTGACACGAACATGGTTTCGCTTCTCCATTATGGAAAAATTCCACCAAGTTACCCCGGAAACAGTTTCTTTTAGTGAATGGGTGTGAACTATTTAATTTTTATCGTGGATTTAATCGAATATAGCGTTCGTGCATGACGGCGTTGCAAGTTCTAGAGGCTCCGTTGCCGTTCAACTTTATAACTCATCTTCTTGCTAATAGTTGCCAGTTTGGTTTACCTGTTCGTTTAACTTTCTTTAAAAATGTTTGATTTCATCGTTGCTGGATATTTTTTATGATTTGTATTCAAATATAGGTAAAAGAAGTTCTCTTATTGGTCGAAAAACACTAGAAAATCTCTGAAGGTATGGCAAATAATTTTCTTACGATTTTTCATTTTTTTATGTCATCTATCAGGTCGTTATGGGATTTCGCTCGTTACATTGATCGCAATGCACATATCCTTGGCGTGTAGACGAAGTCAAGTGGCTGAAAGACACACTCTGCTCCTTCGGGCTGCAGCTGCGGACATCACTGTTGCTTTTCCTCCACGCTACTGCTCCTCACCACCGCCACATATCCCACTACTCCAATTCCCTTCGTCCGCCCTCTTCCCTTTGTCCCCTGTTCACAGCGAGGTCGAGAATCCATGCCTTCTCTCCACGCTCATTGGTGGGCACTCGGTAGCACGGGTTTGAATGTCGCCGCTCGACTGTTTGTTCTTCACGTGAGCTGCAAGCGAGGCCCGCATTTCCATCCAACCCCCTCGACACCCTTCCGCATCCTCCCTTAATTTCCCTTGCCCCCCCGCTCGTGCCCCTGAGGGTACCCAGAGGAATCCGCCCCGCCCCTTCTCCCTCCCCCGCCTCCGAGCGGGGGGACACATTCTCCTCGGTTGACCCTCGAATTTTCAGGTTCCCAGTTGCTGCGACATCCCGCTCGCACTAGCATCATCCCCATTTTTGTATTTTATCTCCGTCTGTCACGCCCTAAAAGCCCCGTCCAATTCCTCCCCCCCCCCCCCCCCCCAACACCCATCTCCGACGTCCGCCCACTGTATCCACAACGCGCGGTATGGCAATAAATTGTCGCCGAATGCCTCCGATCCCACCTCGTCATACTGCAAAGCGGTTCCTTTTGTGGAGTTCCTAGTGTGGTAATGCACGACCGTGAGCGGACGCCTTTTTTTATTGTAGCTCACAGCTCAAAGAGTCTTTCTCTATTTTTTTTAATTTAAATCGCTCGCGCTCCTCGAGAACTCAGGGAGTCGGCGGTAGAGAGGTTTAATTTTTAAACAGCCATATTTAGGTACGTGCATAACTCATTCGAGGAAATGAAAACGAAAGCCCAGCTTGAGAATTTGAGAATTTCGAACTTGATCCATTATTTTAAGGACATTTAATCGTCTTCTGTAGCTGGAACAACACAAAACGATGCGTTGGTTACCAAGATGACATATTATTAAAATTTTCCTCATTATTTCCTTCTTATAAACTGTGCAAGTAATGTTGTATTCTTATGTATTCATGTCCATTGATGAGGTCTTCAAGTAATGGCCATTTCTTTTTGCGTAAACAGTTTATTCATATTTTTTCTTTTTTTCCATTTCAATTTCTAGTTATCATGTATACGATAACATGGTATTTCAAACACAGACTTCCAAAAAATTCCAATAGGTTTCTCAATACCCTGTTCCAATGGTGCAGTGGTAAAATAAATACGGTCATGAATAAAACACCCATAATCACTCATTGTTTTGTGTATTCTCACACTACATAGATTATTCCTGTTCTTATACAGGCGTGGAGGAATTATACTGATTTTAAATTAATGAATACCTATTTATATTTATATAACGATGAATTCGTATGTGAGGGAAGGTTTTCATCCACGGGCATCCGAGCTGTTGCATATCTACTTGTAATCCTGCAAGCACCCGTAAGGGTGTATGACAAAGTTTAAAAAGTTTAAAAGTTTGGATCATAATGCGTTCACGTGGTACGCTGATACGACAGCATATTTTAATCGAGGGATCAGAAAGAAAGATTGCATGCGATAAGATACATGTATCGTCCTTGAATTGGGATACATTCTTCTCTATCAAATACGATTTTTATTAGGTAGTCAAGTATTATTTACCAATTACCTTAAAAAGACGGCGATAAGTTGGTCGGCCGTACTTGTTTGTAAATTAAGGACTGACATGAGTGAAGTGGTAGTTGTTGCCGATATATTATATCACTGAAGTGGATTTTTTTACGGTTTTCCTTTAAAAAATTATCTTTGATTGGTTCCGTCATTTTAGCTAATTAATTTGTGAACCGCAACTACTGGCTCTGTGTTTGTTTTGGCGAATACGAGTAGAGCTGATTATATAACGACGAATAATGTGAGCTTAGGTTAGTGCCAGAGAATGAAACTGACATTGATTCTTTTCGCGATGCGGAGGAATGGGAAACTTTTGCTTCCCGTCCCAGGAGGACATTATTCCTCCTGGGATGACGTCCTCTCGAATTTCCCTTTGTCTCCTGCTGTCCAATTCGCTGCTTTGCCCCTCGCCTCACTTCTCCTCCTCTTGCATAATGCCTCCCTCCCCGCTGTCCTCGGAGCTAAATTTTGATGACCATTGTCAAGGTCTAGCTCCGGGCCACCGGATGGAGAGAAAGGGGGTGTAGCGACGCGTAGACTGAAGCGAACTCGCGTGCTTACCGGATGGCGTGTGAGAGGGGGGGAGAGGCCTCCTCAGCCACATACAATTGGAATCTCCGCGCGAATGCGAATCGCGTGCCCACGTTTCCGGCATTCGTGGGAGGTCGGCACAAAAAGATGCGCTCGCTTTAACAAGCACTACATTCGGGGCGAGTCGCTCTTTGCGGATGAGGGGTCCTGGAATTCCCAACCACTTTCGAACCACGGGAGAGGTCATAGTTCGATGCCGTGTTATCATTTTTCGCCTTTCCGGCAGGTTTGAAAAGGATTATTTTCAATATGCGAGATGATTGCGAGTACAGGGGATTACATCTACATCTACACGATACCCTGCAAGCCACCGCGAGGGTGTGTGGCAGGGGGTGAAGATCACCAAGCATGAACTACTAACATGCAAAATAGCAACTATATTGTCTCATGCAACTTGATTATACTTTTATTAGCTTATGCGTCTACACACATATTTCCGGTGGACATACAAATAGTGTGGAGTTGATTTATGAAAACTGTTGGTGCCACAATCAGGGATGTAACCCGGAAAGGCACTTTACGTTTCGTGCCGTACCTGGAAGGTACCCGAACTCGGAGTCCGACCCTCGGAAGCGTTGAAGGAGACACAACCCTTCACCACGGGTGATTTATAGCACAAACTGACCAGTCACACTAGAGTTTATAACTTCTTAAAGTTAAACATAAATCGCGCAATTATGTTCATCTTTGTGTTTTACTATTCACGTTGATGAAAATGGTTTTTAAACAGAGTTATACGATATATTAACCATTTTACGTGCATTAGTAAACCAAAACAGTTTAATGTACATTATATTACTAAAGCATATAAATTGATTAATATGAGTGCGATGGAAAAGCCATTTTCATCAGCGTGACTAGTTCAACACAGAGACGAACATAGATTTGTGATTTATGTTTAACTTTAAGAAGTTATTAACTATAGTGTCACTGGTCAGTTCGTGCAGGTGGTGCACTAAATGGTGAAGGGTTGAGTCTCCTTCAACGTCGAGGCTCGGACTCCTCGGAGTTCGGGTGCCTCTGAGGTACGGCTCGAAACGTAAAGTGCCTTTTCGGGTCACATCCCTGGCCATTATATTAAATTAGGAACTGCAACTTTATTGGCATTTTAGTGGAGTCCTGTGCCTAGACATTTAATCCTTTGTTGATTGCATCTTCTATGGATCTCTCATTATAGATTACAAATACTTAGATCGCAGAGGATGACAAAAGTCACCGATAAAGCTGCCCTTGAGATGTATGCAGCATGAAAGTAATGAAATGGCGTCATTTTTTTCATTTAGAAACAAACTCGAGGTTATCACAGTGATAGATATATTATTTTTATTCTATTTACTAATTCTTGTAAATATATTGAACCACTCGAAGATAACTTAAGCGTGGATATGCATCCAAATGTGACGTGATGAGGTGTCGAGCTTGAATTGCAGATGAAAGGGCAGTCACAGATATAGGAGTCGTGCGCCCAGAGCAGTCACGACTGGCTGTTGTTCACGCAGGTCGGGGTGACTCTGATGCATTTTCGTGGAAAGAGTCGAGAGACGAAAGTAACGCTTCGGACTTGTTCCCGCGAAAGAAATAGTGATTGCGTGATGGAGGAGGACTCCGACTGACGTATGAAACAGGCACAATTAGTCTGCGGAATCTTAATTGGACCACGATGCGTGATAATAGGTTTAGTATGTATTTCTTTAAATTTCGCGCATCTGCAACTATCGGAGTAGCATTCAAGCTGCCTTGAGAGTGTTTGGTAGAAAACGAACAATCAGTGAATCATGGACATAATGACACACCCCTTATCCTCCTCTCGTTTCCTCACTCCTTCTCTTGTAAATAACTGTCTGTAAATTGGTATTTTATCACCTGATGTCGATTATCCGACGAAACGAGTCAGTATTTTACACAATTGTAAGTAACCTGTTAAGCTTTGTTCTTTTAAACGTGAAATCATACTGAGTAGAGTTCGAAACAATAGAAATTTATGGAATTTGGCACGTGTGTCGTCGTTATGTAAAGTCTCGTTATTTATTTATTTATTTATTTATTGGCTTATAGTTCATCCAACAATGACTATTACAGGAAAAACGTGTAAAAAAACAACGCTAAGACATACATATATATGCAGAGACTTATAATTGTATATCATTTATAAATATGTATCATTAATATCCTCATAATATAATTCTGCGTAATTTATGATACCATTGAGCTTGTCTCAGATTCGATCTATAACAGAATTTTTTGTTTCGTTTGTCCTCGAACACTTTTTAGTCAACGTCCGGATACCGGAGCATGAAAATCTACGTTTTCTAACAAAATTGCATCTGCACCAATATGTACCACATTACACATTGTCTTTTTTGTTACTTCTGTTTTTGAGGCTATCACGGCTAAACATTTTGAATAGTCTCTTATAAGACACTTATTTTTCTCTTACAGGATAAATACCGTATTTCCCCAAAGTACAGAGCCCTAGTCCTCTATACCTTAGATGTATTTTCGGGCATTGCATTCACCTGAGAATTAAAAAAAAAACCCTTTTATTTACGAGAAATGATGCCTTTAGTTAATTTTTTAATTCACGAAGTTGTGACAGTGAAAGTTAAAATACAAATGAAAATATTCCATTCTGACAACGAAATATAGGCAAGGAATGTCGGAAATAACAGCTGCGTCAATTTTTGTACATTGAATGGGCCAATCGGGATTGGAATGGACATGTAAATTAAATTTTCCGTGCTTATGAAAAGATCGGCTCCGAGAATAAAGTTGATGCGATCTGTCAGCCTACACTCAGGTTGCGTGTCGGGAACGTCAATCCAGATAGTTGCCCTTGCGCTTCTCCCTAACGAGCTGGAATGCGTCATTCGTTAGTTTTAAAGGGCTTCCGTCGGATAATGTCACGCCATTCTGTTCACGCTCGCACTCGGGTTTTCAGCCTGCGTTCGCATTCACGTGCGCTCCGGCGCGTGAATGTATTTGGGGCTCAGGAATCATGGAGGATAGCTCCATCAATCGGGTCACGATGCCGAAAGGATTGTCGCATCGCCCTTTAAACCATTCTCTCTAAATGCGAATCGATTGCCTTCCGACTGCACCGTGAGGCACAGAGAACGACAATCGACACCAAAGTATTGACGACCCCGATCGGTTGGAAGAAAAATACTTACAATGGGAGTCCCATTACGTCATTAGTCATTGCCACATGAAAGGGAGACTACAAATTATAGGAATTATCAATTAGCATTTGGAACTGAAAGCCTGATAATTGTTCGAACAAGGAGTAGAATTCCCGGTTGTAGATGTGTTTGAGGCATAGAACCTGAACGATGTTTGTATTGTCTGTTGTTGAACTCAGGTCAATGATCGTAGATTTGACAATTGAACATGAAATAGTGGATACTGAACAAAATGAAAAGATCCTGTTCTGCTACCATCTCACACAAAAGGAGATGAAGGCGATTTCGCTATCATTTTAATGGTATCGCAGTATGACGCGACATAATGTTAACACGTTAGTCAACTCTCATTTCGTCTGTTTTAAAACTGCCATTAGAATTTACAACAATTTACGCTGCGGAAGTGTGAAACTCGATTATTGTCACAGTTTAACCACTGGACTCGAGTTCCTTGGTGGCTGCCATATTGTTGCACCGAAAATGTCAGTATACACAAACGCATTGCCTGGTATGCTCATAGTCCTAATAGAGGCATAACTAATCTCGAGTCATGAATTCACGGACAAAACCACTTTTCAGCTTAAATAATGCATTCATATGGCTTCTAAATAACTAACATCATGAACACTCATAAAACATTGATGCTTCAAAAATATAATTAATTAATGAATTGTGAATGCTGTTTGTGATTGTGGTTGGTAATGATTGATTAAATGTGGAGTCAACTTTGTTAATATGCAATGAAATATTTTGTTTCGGGTAAATACGGGATTAAATTTCGTCGTGCTAATCTATCTGGTACTAATCTCTGATGAACGGTTACGTTATTTTATTTTTAAATTATATCGAGGCGTATCTGCGCATTTGACTTAATTTAGCAATCAATTTGCTCCTTTGTGGTCGTTGAGCTGGATTACCATTTTTTCTGACGCCACAAGTAAAAAAGTCAAAAACGGTAATGGTAACCGACATATCGATAATTAAGAAAGCTGAAACAGGAAGCCATCATTATCATCTGTCAGCGATCCTGAGATTAGTTTGACGTAGCTCTCCTCTCAATTCTCCCATCAGCTAATATCTTCATATTTTCTTATTTCTTCTCTTTCACATCCTTCATCAATTATTCCATATATATCTCGCATGAGGCCATCCTCTGCCGTTCTTCCCATTCAGTTGTCCTTCGACAATGGTCTTTATGAGGCCATCGTATCTTAAGATATCGCTGATTAAATTATCTCATCTGCTTTGTAAAGTTTTCAGAAGACTTCTCTTTTCTCCCTCTCTTCACGCGAACAACCCATGTTATCTTCATCATTCCTCGGTAACATCGCATTTCAAAGATTAAAGCCTTGAATGGGGTCGTTTACAATATTTTTTATTGCCGAATCTGATAGAGTTTGTAAAATAAAAAGACCCGTATTTTTCCGTTTTTTGATCCGTCAATTATTTATCGAGTTATAAGTGGCGAAATACTGATGTTTTTAACCCTTACGGAAAAGTGGGCGTGGTGCAACCTCTGACGTATAACGACTTCGTCCAATCACAACTGAGCCCGAGACACAGCTGACTCTGCTAATAGGAGCGGTTGCGACAGCATCTGTGCGAGCAGACCTTCCGAGAACCCTCCTCCACTCCCTTCCCTTACACTAAAAGCAGTCAAGGACGGGAGGAAAATGACGTCAATGTTATCACAGCAGCTTTTTCGGTGGGCATCACTGTCGGAGGGACTCCGGAGTGACTCGCGGAACTTTGGTTTCGCGGAAACTCCGGAGTGACTCGCGGAACTTCGGTTTCGCGGAAACCAGATAAAGCTCAAACCTCGGGAGCCGGCTCACCCACCCCCCCCCCCTCATGTGATGGGGCTGACTCGTCACCCACTCAACCCCTCCTCTGGCAGTGACCGCGCTATCACTCCGAGCGGTACCGGCAACCTTTGTCCCGCCGGATTCGCTTATATTGAGGAGCGGCCCTCCGGTTGGGACCTTCTTCCTTCAACCTTCTCCCTTCTCCCCTCGCTCGGCGTGCGCGGGTCGCTGTCAGACCTCCCCCGAGCGTTGCACTCTCCCGCCCTATCCTAACGCTCTGTACGCGGGTCTCGTCAGACCTCCTCTGAGCGTTGGACTCCCCGTACCCCCCCCCCCTTAACGCTCTGTGCGCGGGTCGCTTCAGACCTCCCGAGCATCCTTCCTGCCCGCCCAGCCTTCGCCAGGAGCCGCAGAACCTGCCGCACCCGAGCCGCTCACGACATGTAAGTGACAAGTCCCCCTTATACTCTGTGCCTGATCGGTCGATGTCTGGACGAATAAAATTATACACGAAACCACTGTCTTTCAATGAGAATACGCTCCCCACCAATGATGTTGCGGCCGCCAACCACGCGACATTATTCTGGTGTCAGGTGTGGGGTGGTGCAGAAACATTGAGTCTCGAGCTCGTAGTATAATTTAAAACAGTGGTTAATTAAGAGATAAATAAGCAAAGTGTTTCCATTCGATAATGCTTGGCATGTACTAGTCGTAATGTCTAAACATTTGTGTTGTTTGATTTTCGCATTCGGTCCCATCCAAATTTTATTGCTTACGCTTAACTTTGATTAACTCATTGTGCAATTGTTTTAGCCTTAATAATTTTGTTAAATTTTACTGCTTGCCACAATTTTCCGCCATGGCTTGGCCTAGTTACTCCTCCTCAAACCCCTTTTCCCCCCATTTTGAATCATCTTACATAAGGGATTCAATTAACCTGCTAGATCTTGACCCTTTTGTGAATACTATTAATCCTGCGCCCTCCCCAGCCCCCCTTCCCGTGCAAAATGCGTCTACCTCCAACGCTTTAGGGAGTCATGTTTATTTCGTTCCGAATTTTAGCGGTGATGATGACGTGTCTGTCGAAAAATTTTTAGAGTGCCTAAAAATAACGAGCCACCTTAGTTCTTGGAATGAAACTCAGACCCTTTGCGTAGCCCGCTTGCGATTACATGGGTCCGCAGCAGAGTATGCTTTTGCCAATCAGCATATGTTAGAAAGTTTTGAAAGTTTTTCCAGCTGCCTACGCAGGAGATTTACGTCTCGTGTCTCACCCCTCTCCCTAGAAAGGATGTTTTCAAATTGTATTCAATTGCCGCTTGAATCTGTGGCTACTTACTCAACAAGGTTAAGGAAAATTGCGCGCCAATTGCGAGAATCAATGAAGGAACCAAATTCTGAGGCCGTAAAAACAATGATAGAAACAAGGGTTTTGAGTCAGTTTCTTTTGGGCTTAAGAGAGGAGATTGGTCGTTTCGTGCTAGTCCGCAATCCCAAAAGCTTGCTAGAAGCAGAAGAGCAGGCGTTAGAAGAGGAATCCAATGTAAGAAATTATGCTAGTAAGATCGCTCAAATGTCTTCCATGCAAATGTATTTCCAGCTGCCGGGGTATCCTCCCAACGAATTACCCGGAAGAACGCCAGGCATGAGTATCAATACGCCCCCAACACAGGGTAGCTATGTTAATGCATTACAGAACTCTGGAAGTGGTGGCGTATCGCCGAATAGTAATTCCGCGAATGTGCAAACCGCCTCTCCCATTAACCCCAGATGGTCGCAGGCCAGAGCCGGCATTGCAAATTCCCGAAATTCGGAAAAGTGCTTTTCATGTGGGCGAGCGGGCCATTTAGCTCGCAACTGTCGTACTAAGATTCGAACTTGTTTTCACTGCGGGGCGAAGGGACATATTTCGCGAGACTGCTCTCTCCTGTGTTGTGGAATATGTAAAGACGTTGGTCACCGTCCAATCGACTGCCCACTGCGCGAAAACCGCACTGAATCGGGAAATGGGATGACCCCGACCCTCGGGTCGGGGAAAACTTCATCCTAGCCGTCACACCGGCTAAGGGAATGACGATTAGCATGCAGATAATGGGAAAATCACATCGATTCCTTGTGGATACGGGAGCTGCAGTCACGATAATACACGAGAGGATCTTCCCCTTTGGAGAATTGAACATCTCTCCGTATCACCACGTAGTAAAAAGCGCGTCAGACCACGCTTTACCAAGCATTGGTCAGAGTAGCATTCCTTTTTGCATGGATAATCTTATTTACTCGCATGATGCTTTAATTATAAATCTTGGCAAAACTGAATATGACGGTATTCTCGGCTTAGATTTCATGAAGAAGTACGGAAGTAAAATCTCCTTGAAAGATAATACCATGACGGTAGGAGCAGATCACAGGTTGCCTTTGGAACCCAGGGGCAGTGAAAGGTCCGAAATAGAGTTGATTTCTTTTGACGATCCCATACTAGAATCAAACGAAGAGGTCGAGAGACCGATGCGGTCCGACACTGCATTTCATAACTTGAATGACTTCGTAGAGAATAGTGAGGGAAGTAGTCTTGAACAAAACGAAGTAGATTTGATTTCTTTTGATGACCCCGTACTAGAATCAAACGAAGAGGTCGAGAGACCGATGCGGTCCGACACTGCATTTCATAACTTGAATGACTTCGTGGAGAATAGTGAGGGAATTAGTCTGCTAGCTTCCTATGATCTCCGATTTGACGGGATTGAGGGCGCGGAGACGCCGGTGCATTCCTCCGATGCATCCCATAACTTGAAAGGCCTCGTTACCCTGGTAAAATCTGATGATATCCCGTGTGTTAGCAATGGCGATAGCGAAGGGTCAGTTGAGATCTCTCCTGCTCTAAAAGAGAGAAACGAAGGTTTTACTGAGATCTCAAAGCCTCCAGGTCAGGAAGAGTGCAAGAAAGATATAAGTAGGAATGCATTTGTGCGTTTAATTGAAAGGGTAAAGATCCCTTCCCTCTCCTACACTCTGGCCCTTGCTCAGCAGAAAGACTTGGTGGGTAAAGACGTTTTGATAGAATGGGAAAACGGTGAGACAATGATACCTTGTATGCTAACGAGAGTAAAAGAGAACGGGGAGATTCCGTTAATGCTATGTAATATCGGAAAAAATGAACAAGTAGTTGATAGGGCTACGGAAATCAAAGTGGACATGGTGGAAGAGTCCAGGATTTTAACATTGAACAATATTTCAGGCGATGACATAGAATTGTGGCCAGAAGAGCCACAACAGGCAGATCTATTGTCCCTTTTTAACTTTCAAGACGTGCCGCTGGAAGCACTAACACCCTTAAAAAAATTAATTATTGAATTTTCTGACATATTCATGTACGGGAACGCTCCCTTGGGCTGTACTAGTTTAGTCCGGCATACGATAGAGGTAGAAAATACCAAGCCCATTAAAAAACGACCGTATCGTGTTCCCTTTTCTCAGAGGGAGTTTCTCGATCAGGCGATTAAGGAAATGTTGCAGGCGGGAATAATATCGCCTTCAACAAGCCCCTGGTCTGCACCGATTATTCTAGTCAGAAAGAAGTCCGCAGACGGAGGTCCTATTCAGTACAGACCTTGCATAGACTATCGCGCATTGAATAGCGTGACCAAGAAGGAAGTATTTCCTATGCCAAACATTGACGAGATATTAGGCGAACTGGGGGGTGCCCGTTACTTCTCGACCATGGATCTTTGCAGCGGATTCTGGCAGATTGAGATGGAGGACCGTAGCAAAGAGTACACAGGGTTCAGTACAGTAGATGCTCATTTCCAATGCAATCGTTTAGCCTTTGGATTGGCGAACGCTCCGTCCACTTTCATGCGCCTAATGTCGACGGTTTTAGACGGATTGATTCATCATGGCTGCGTGTGCTATCTAGATGACATTCTTCGGTATGATTCAACTCTTAACGCGCACATAGCAGGTCTCAGCGAGGTTTTTTCCCGACTTCGGAGCGCAAGATTAAAATTGAAGCCACAAAAATGCAATTTCTTTAAGAAAGAGGTCAAGTTCTTAGGTCATCTCGTCACAGGCGATGGGATCCAACCAGACGAAGAAAAAATTTCCTCTATTAATAACTTCCCAGTGCCGGAGACCGTAAAGGCTCTGCAATCATTCCTCGGCTTAGTAGGGTATTATCGGCGGTTCATTCCGAACTTTGCGATGTTTAGTTGTGTTCTAACGCGACTAGTTAAGAAAGGAGAGAAATTTGTTTGGGGTACGGATCAACAAAATGCTTTCCAAAAATTAAAGCTATGCTTAACAACGAAACCCGTACTTAAATTTCCAGACTTCGAGAAGTCCTTCATCCTAACGACAGATGCGTCAAAAAACCGCCCTTGGAGGCGTACTTTCTCAAGAGTTCGAGGATGGCGAACACCCAATCGCCTACGCGAGCCGACAACTGAGAAAGGCCGAAAATTCTTACTCAGCTACAGAGCTTGAGTGCCTTGCAGTAGTAGAAATGGTAAAAAAATTTCGAATCTACCTCCTCGGGCGTCAATTTACCTTATACGTGGATCACAAACCCTTGCGTTGGCTACTAACTCTCAAAGAACCTAAACCCAGACTCTCACGATGGATCATGGAACTTAGCGAATATACCTTTACTATCATGCACAAACCAGGGCCGAAGATACCGCATGCAGATGCGCTATCTAGAATGTCTTCCAACATTAACTCCTTAAATACGGAGATTGTGGATTATGAACCCACATGGGATAAAGAGAAAATAGCTAAGGAACAGTCCGATTGCCCTGATCTGCAACCATTGCACGCTTTGGCCCGACAGAATGACCCACTTTACTTTTACGATGGAGAGAACGTTCTGTACAAGGTTCAACCCGCGGATATAGATCCAAAATTCTCCATTTGTGCGCCCAGAAGTATGCGAAAATTTATTTTGACTCGTTGCCACGACGATCCCTTATCGGGACATCGTGGAATCGAAAAAACATTTGAAATTGTTCGACGACATTTCAACTGGAAAGGTTGCTATGCGGACACCCTCTCTTATGTTCAGCGTTGCATCGCATGCCAGAAAAAAAAATTACGCGCAGCTAAGGTTCCATTACAGCCCGTTAATGAAGCAACCTATCCAATAGAAAAATTATCTTTAGATATTGTTGGTCCATTCCGTGTCTCCTCACGTGGTAATAAGTATATTTTAACTTGTCAAGATTATTTCACTAGATATCCCGAAGCCTTTGCAATCCCGGACCAGTCAGCAAAGACCGTAGCAGAAATTTTTGTGGAGCATATAATTTGCCGTCACGGTGTGCCTAAATATTTATTAACAGATAGAGGTGCAAACTTTACCTCCGAACTTATGAAAAATGTTTGCAGGAAACTGAATATAAAATCTATTTTTACTTCCCCCTACAATCCAGCCTCAAATGGTCGCCTAGAGCGGGCACACCATTCCTTTGCCTCTGTGATCTCACATTATGTAGCTCAAGATCACTCCGATTGGGACGAACAACTGGGCTTTGCGTTGTTTGCTTATCGGAATAACCGACATAGAATCACGGGATTTTCCCCAGCTTACCTCATGCACGGTAGGGAACTAAATATGCCATGGGATACTATTCTATCCCCAATTCCAATTTCCTACGCGGAAGACCCTCCCTATGAGTACGAAATACAGAGAAGGTTGCAATTTGCGCACGAACATGCCATCGAGTCAAATAAAATTTCCACTGAGTTGGAACACCAAAAATATAACTCAGGCTTGACTCTCCCAACATTAGCTGAAGGACAACTCGTTCTTTTACGTAATCAGACGCTAGCACGTGGCCAAGTGCGGAAGTTAGCCTCTCGCTGGATAGGTCCCTATAAAATATTGAGGGTAAGAAGCCCTGTTACCGCAGACATACAGGACCTGAAGGATGGCAGACGACTCCTGGCTCATTTACGTAACCTTTTACCTCTCCCTCCAGATCCTGAACCTCCTTTACCCGTGTTTGTGGGCGACGGCACGAGAGAAGAAGGCACAGAACAACCTATTGTCCCCTCCCCTTTAGAAGAACGTAATCATATATCCCTTACGCCTTCCACAGCCGAGGATTTGGCAAAATCCGACGATCCTTCCCCTCCTTATAACCTCCGACCTCTGCCTGGTAGAACCCTCCCTTCCCTATTGAAGCCCGTCCGTAAGCATCAACGGAGTTGAGATACCTGAGGAATGGCATCGCTGGAGAGGAGGTTAATTGCCATCTTTGGGAGTGACCTGGCTGACTTGGAGGGCAAGGACTCGCAGAAGTGGAGATGCACTTCAGCCGCCGACGCAGACTGGAGTACCCCAGTTACGCCCGAGCGACCGCCCACCCCGGGACGGGACCTGCACTGGGGGCCACCCATGTGTCTTCCCTCAACGGCCGCAACCGCCTCCACTTGGGAAGACGATGACCGGTGCCCGGAAGGCGAAGACAGCGATTGGCGACCTCCGACACCGGGGAGAGACATCGATTGGGCCTTGGTGTCCCCACTCATTTCATCTAGACGAGCAGTGACCTCTAACCGACCGAACCTTAACCCCTCAAAGCCGCTTTCCGCATTCCCTACCCCCTCAGACAACTCCCTGAGAACCAGAACCCTACCCTGTCGTCGCCGCCGCGAACACAATCGTCGGCGAAGGGCCATAAATGCAGCACGGCGCGCACAGGAAAATGCAAGCACACCTTCCCCCTACCCATAATTCCTTCATCCCATCCTTTAAATTCAATAGTCACAGCCATGGCGAGTTAACGCCCGCAAGGTCTCATGAAGACTCTAATTCCAGCCGCCATGTATCACATGACATCAAGCATCCTGGGCTGCACCCTACTGGCCTTCGTGTTACCGCCGCTGACCGACGCGATCCTGTTCGTGCCAAAACACCGGCTGCTCTTCACCCAAGGAGAATGGCTGGTGCACATCGACCTGCATACCGGAGACTTGCGAGAGGCGCTGAATGACGTGAGGAACCAAGTACTTCAGTTCCATGCACTAGGTTCCAAATTACTCAATTCCTCCCCCAATGTGCAAGTGGTTACTGCAAACATTTTTGACGAATACCTGACTAATGTGAATCTCAGTTTATCACAGGCATTGCTGAAATATGACAACCTCATTTTTTCTCAAAAATCGCGATCCAATAGAGGGCTTTTCGACGTGCTCGGATATGGTCTGCACTATCTGGCAGGTACAGCCACGAATGATCAAATTAAAAAACTTCAAGCAGAGATAAATAACGTCGCGCAAGATTCGATCGCCCGATCTAATGCTAAAGTCACTCTCCTGAATCAAGTATCTGGCACCCTAAAAAGGCACGATGAGATGCTCTCGCAAACTGTAAGGTCCTTAGGTTTGCTGCAGAATAGGATAAATCGAAGTAATAATATCACGAGTAATTTAATCACTGAGACGCGGCATAATATGAACGATTTTTGGTCCATTCATCATATATTTCTTGCTGTTTCCCGTCATCTGACCGAATTATCAAATGAAATCTCTAGGCTTGACGAAATTTTGACGTTGGCAGAGCAAAATCACCTCTCTCCTTCAATCCTCTCCCCCAACCTTCTGTCTCAAATCGTGGCTGAGGCCCGACCAAAATTACCACCCGGCCTGGATTTCGTCCGAACCCGAGAGAACGACATCCACTCTCTCTATCGGTTCGCGGACGTGCGCGCAATTCGGGAAAAAGAGAGTATTACTCTCTTAGTGATCCTGCCGCTGTACCGCCCAAGATCGGTATATCGCCTTTATGAAGCGCACGCCTTTCCATCAAGGAATGGCAAGGGAAAGCATGCAGTGATTCTGCAGCCTGATTCACCCTACTTGGCGGTGGCCGAAGAGGGAGAAACATTTGTTCCGCTTCAAGGCATGTACTGGCGAGCATGTAAAGGAGGTGATGTCGAGGCCTGTCCCCCCACGTTTCCCATCCACAATAATTCCTCTAGCTCATGCAACGTTGCAGCATTTCTTAATGCTAGTTCATCCATACAATCAAACTGTGATATTCATATCACTAACTCTAATTATGAAATATTTGTAAAAGGCAAAGGACCGGGACAGTGGTATTACGCCTTAAGCCATGATACCACGCTAACGATTTGGTGTTCAAGCGAACACACTCGCCTTACGCTAAGAGGCCGCGGGCTCCTCAACGTGCCGGTAGGATGCTCGGCAGAGAGTGAACACGTTTCCCTCAAAGCATCTTTGGACGGCTTTGTCAGTAATTTTTCAATCGACATCAAAGTGCCAATAGATCCACTCCCTGAAATTCAAATACCGCTTGAGACTAATGACACCGCTGCTGATCAGTTCGCGGATGATCTCGTTCAGACCATTTCTTTCATCAAGAAGATCAACACGCACGAAGTACCGACCATATCCTTGCGGGAAGTCGCTCGTCATATAAAGCTTTTGTCCCCCATTCGTGATCATGTTCGCATCCTTCAGTATTCAGCAATGTCTATATCAATTCTTTTTTGTGCAATTTGTGTAGTGTGCCTAAAGTGTCATAAGAAACACTTGTGTTTTGGTAAAAACGTAATGGAAGACTCCACTAAACCTAACAAAATGCACCCTATTCAAATTTTCAACGCCCCACAAGCAATCAATCAAAACTCCAGTGCAGTGACCCTAAGTGAAAAACCCTTATTCCCGTCGCTAGCCGACTGTGTCTAATTGTAGGAGTGCTGCGAACTTGAAGAGATACCTCGACCTGATTGTTTTGTGTTAAGAAGACTGATTGACTATGCAGTGTGTGATTTACAAAAAAAAAAAACAATTTATAGCACCTTGTTAACGTTTTCATTTTTTGGGATTATGTGATGCCAATTTGCATTTACCATTAATCAGTGACTAAAAGGTTAATTTCATTTCTATATGTGTATGTAAAGTGCTCGGGTTTTGTGATGTTTTTATAATTTTGGTGTATTTTATGTATTTGCAATATTTCGGTCATGGCACAGCCCCCCCCTCTATTATTAACTACTTATGCATTCCGCACCCCGGGTCTAATTTGCCGCGAGGGAGATGTCGGAGGGACTCCGGAGTGACTCGCGGAACTTTGGTTTCGCGGAAACTCCGGAGTGACTCGCGGAACTTCGGTTTCGCGGAAACCAGATAAAGCTCAAACCTCGGGAGCCGGCTCACCCACCCCCCCCCCTCATGTGATGGGGCTGACTCGTCACCCACTCAACCCCTCCTCTGGCAGTGACCGCGCTATCACTCCGAGCGGTACCGGCAACCTTTGTCCCGCCGGATTCGCTTATATTGAGGAGCGGCCCTCCGGTTGGGACCTTCTTCCTTCAACCTTCTCCCTTCTCCCCTCGCTCGGCGTGCGCGGGTCGCTGTCAGACCTCCCCCGAGCGTTGCACTCTCCCGCCCTATCCTAACGCTCTGTACGCGGGTCTCGTCAGACCTCCTCTGAGCGTTGGACTCCCCGTACCCCCCCCCCCCCTTAACGCTCTGTGCGCGGGTCGCTTCAGACCTCCCGAGCATCCTTCCTGCCCGCCCAGCCTTCGCCAGGAGCCGCAGAACCTGCCGCACCCGAGCCGCTCACGACATGTAAGTGACAAGTCCCCCTTATACTCTGTGCCTGATCGGTCGATGTCTGGACGAATAAAATTATACACGAAACCACTGTCTTTCAATGAGAATACGCTCCCCACCAATGATGTTGCGGCCGCCAACCACGCGACATCACCTTTCGCTTATTTTAATTTTTTATTTATGAGTGAATGGCTCTGGTTAGAAGATTCATTTTTTCACTAAAATTCTCTTTTTGTTTCCATCTAACGATTTCGTCTACAAAATTGCGATTTTGGTTCCGAGTAAACGCCCCCATTCTCTGCTGTTGTTATCGCCCATGCTTCAGTTCCAAAACGAAACATGCTCCGAATGTACGTTGTGATGAATAGTTTCCTTACCTCTGCTCCGGTGTTTCGAGCTCTTTAAGTAGATGCTTATTTTGGTAGAATGCCCTATTTGCCTGGTCGGTTGTACTGACTAGTGCACAGTCTAATAGACTACTCAGACTAGTGCTACAGTGTACAGCCTTGTCTCACTCCTTTCCTTACTCTTGCTTATTCACAGCTGGGTGCAGATTTTATCACAGCTACTTTACGTAAGCTGTGGATAGTTAGTTCCTCGGTCATTGTAGGACACTCCAATTCCCTTCAGAATTCCAAGCCTTGAATTCCAATCCATTGTGTCAAGAGCTTTCTTTAAATCCACAAATGCTTTGAACGTCAATTTATTCTTCTCCAATCCCTTCTCTTTGAGCGGTTTAAGGGCCAATATTACTTCTTTATAACCGTTAATTTTCCCAAATTCGAATTGATATTCATCTGAGAAGTCCTGTACTTTTCGTTCTCTTTTTCTGTAGATGATCCAGGATGTACATCCATAAATAAGTTCCCAATGCATGGAATAGTGCCGAAAAATATTAATCACTTTCGTTCAATGTTTAGTTGATTAAATGCAACATGAAGTGAAATAGCACGCATTTTGCAAAGGCCCACGACTATTCAGCATCGTTTATTAGAACCTCAGAACTTGATAATTATTATGAATCACTTCATTATTTTTTTAAAGATAAAGCAAGGTTTCATCGGCAAATACTGTGGTTGAAATACCTTATATTTGTTAAAAATATGTTTTTTATAGGAATTCATTACAGTGACTTCCAAAATTCGTAATCTACAGATTTGCGTACTGTCAATATTTGACTCTTTCCTTCTAAATTAATGAGTAGGGTTAATATTACACGTATTTCCGTGCCTCTCATCATTCCCTAGCATATTTCTCATGAAACTCAGCATGTAATTATTTTCTACTCCTATTTTTAAGTGCGTAAATGTATTTAAATACACGTTTATTTTCAAATGGCGACTATCTACCCACAAAAGTATCCTTGGTCCTCTATATATTGACCTACTTTTTTCTTAAAAGAACCGGGTTGATTCTATTTGGTAAAGGTCAATGCATGTAAGTGGATCGTGAACATATCTGTTGATTTTATTGTCTTCTTAGTGTAAAAAGAAAATTCTTGCCTTTCTACCAGAAAAAAAGTGAAGATAATTTACATACCAATTACCAGCCTGGAGGCTTACTTAATAATACGGGTTGCAATCACTACGAGTTATCAAAACATTTTATCTGAAAACTTTGGTTATATTTACATTTAGATCAACGGTTGTACAATGAACATTAAAACGCTAGATTTCCGTCAATAGCATTGTTGTTTGAAATATTATTTGATTTTATTTTATGGTGTTTATGTTCCTCTTGCATTCATTCCCCTAATTGCCAAATGTCTTGAGAAAATGCCACTTTTAAGTGAATGAATAATGTAAGATGAGACCAATAACAATGCGGTAAATGGCTCTCCTTGGCAACCTCATTCTTGACGCCGATTGAGAGAGCTTCGGTTGGCTTGTGTACTCTTGTGATTTCACTTTCATCGGTACACTCTCCAAAGAAATACCCCAAAATTAAACGTCGCTTTCTGAAGCACCTCGCCATGCGGTATACTCGGCAGTGAGGGTGACGCATTGGAATCAACCGACGCACGGTAGTGCCTGTCTTGTAAGTGTTTCCTCCAATCTACCTTCGTGCACACCAATTTCGGTAGAGGACAACATTCTGTGAGTCTGTTTCATCTCACCTTCAGTAGTCACTCACGGTAATTTGATACAAAATTGTGCATTACCTGGAACACGAAAGGTAATACATGGATCTCCACGGATTGAGTGATTGATTGCTGTATTAATCTGTTGAACCGTGGAAAAATTTCTCGGTATCTATATGCAAGAGGCTTTACGCAATTTTACGTGATGTTTCCGCTGAACGTATAGGCTTTACTTATATCCTATGCTTTCATCCTATCGTGGAAAATAGATTCGATGAACTCATGATAATTATAAGTAACTAATAATAACTAATATATATCATTGCGATGGTCAAGCGATACATTAGAAAAAAATCCTATTAAAATTCATACTTCAGTCTCATAGGCTCAAAGTGGTTTCAAATGCATCACGCTGATTATGCCGTAATTATGCAAAGTAAACCAATAAATCATATAAGACTTGTTAATGGCACATATTTATCATGTTGACTTTTTACCATTTTGTGAGAATGAGATGCCAAATGGGAAACTGTGTAAAAAGGTCTATTGCAAAATTATATCATAATTATGCATCATGACCAATCATGAGTAGCAGCCTGAGGACCACGTTTCTCGTGTACCTCCACCGTAATAAGCCGTCCATTTATCGCAGGGAACAAAGCCACACCGCCGTAATCGACTGAAGGAGATATCCCAAAACAAGCACCCAAGTGTTTAAGCTTCAGAACGAGGGCTCCTCGGGGGAAAAATTAAAGATCTTCCCGGCGCCACCCTAATTCGCAGGGAACGTTTTCATCCCCCCTTTATTCCACTTTAGGTCGGCCCCAAATGAGCACCCTCGAATGACTTGTAACTCGCGAATCTCCCGGCTGTGGTGTGGGAGGGAACTGTTTGGGGGAGTGAACGGTCGAGATGAATGGGAGAGACTGAGGAAGCAGAGAAAGAGAAAGAGAGAAGAGAGGAAGGGATGGGGGAGTGTGTGTGAATAAATAGAATGGAGAGAGGAAGAATGCCAAAGCATTGGGTGGGGGAGTGGAAACGCGCTACCCCCCAGAGTCAATATAAAGCTGACGCAGCTCGCGGAAACAAACAAACAGCGCGTTGCGAATTGCGGGGGGTAGGGGTGTGTTGGGGAGAGTTTTTGGAAGTGGGGGGGGGGGGGGTTCGGAAGAGGGGAGGGGGCGGGAGGGTGGAAAGAAGGAAAAGAGCAATCGTCTCGTGTAGGATTCCGTAGTCGCACTGGGTGGTCTTTGATCCGTGTCCTCCTCCTTCTTCGCGTCCTTCGAGAAAATTTTCTTCACGAAGGAACGGAAAGGTGCATGATCATTTGGAAATGTATTCCGATATTTTATTTCCTACGTTTTCTATCATGGGATCAAAACGTGTTGGTTTACAGTTGTCATCCAGCTCTTTCCCCGCGTTAAAAATTTTTCAGTCTCATTCATTGAACAGGTGTGTTCAAAGAAATTTAATAGGATAACGTCAGTATCGTATTGCGTTAATGCACATTTTTCCTGTGCAAGCACGTTAGGCAGTGGCTATCGGTGTTGCGTGGTTGAGTAACCCCGTTTAATTTCAAATAGTCTTTGCTTGCCGTCTCTCGGCGGGTATCAGCTTAAATAGTTGTAATTTTGTTGGAAAACGTGTATTCTGTAGATTATTAATTCTGTTATTAAATCTGTTTAATCTTTTAACAGAAATTGTGACGGGTTAATTGGAAAGGCTGAACACTCTAGTTTTCCTTTACTTTAGATATATTGTTAAATCATTTTAAAGTAATGAAAAAAACATTGACTGCTTTTCTATCGTGGTCCATTTTTGAAGGTGGAATATGGTTTGGACTATATTATTAGATGCCGAAATGAAACTTCAATGAGAGTGTCTTTGACTTGTAACTAAATATGGGTGGGATCGTCTCATAGTACAAACGAACAAATAAACTCTGTGCCAACTAATTAATTGACGTGATCTCCACAGTGAAAATGAGGTAATTACTAACGTTGGAGTAAACAGAGGAACTACTTGAAATTACTAATCCACATTTGCTCCTCGGCAAGCCATATCGATATTGTGCGGGAAGGATCAGTAATCACGTGAAAGGCACAGAGTATATCAGCTATTTATTGCATACAACTGAATGAGACTTGTTATGAATACCATGCGAGACATACACACAACAAATTTCATCGTGTTCGAGAATCTTTAAGAAATGTTACAAACAAGGGTTGTATATCTTAATGGTTCGCGCAGACGTGAGTAAACAGCCGAAAATTCACCAATGTAATCTTATCCCTGGTAACTTTGGTTAATCTATATTAACGGAATATTTGGTCAATCAATTATGTGATATGCTCGCAATTGTATTATCAATTGAGGAAAAGTTCTTTATGTCAAGGCATCTTGGAGTGCATGTCGTTATGGTCTTGAAATAAGCAAGAAGAAACAAATATAAAAGTCCGTCTGGCGTGCAGTCTATATCTCACAACTTATCCTTGGGATGATTATAGTGTGAGGCCTTAAAAATTCTCTGCGTCGGAGGAAAACCGGTACTTATACACAGTCTGGCGTGCAATCGTTGCGCTTGAAGGATCTTCCATCTCTATTTCTCCGGCAACGCAGTAACACTTGATTGGAAATAATCAACTTTGTTATTTTCCACAAAAGCTTTTATTGACGACCGGTTTCGAACTTTTCAGGTCATCATCAGGAGTTGAACCCTGGCATCTTGGAGGGGTTGAAGGGGTGGAAATAAAAAGTGTTGTGGAATGTAACAAAGTTGATTATTTCCAATCATGAATTAATCCACAAAGTGAACTCGCCAACCATTGATTTCATGCAGTAACACTTATCTCCTTATGAGAACCATTTTTTTCAAGTCTTTCAGATATTATCTGAACGTTATTTAATTTCGAATCCGAATTTCGTTTCCGAATGAAGCAATCCTCCTCGAGGGAGAGCATGGTGTTTTATTCCAAGGAGATTAATATTCCTCTAAAAAAGCACCGAAATTAACTTTCATATTCATATTGTTAGTCCTACGCTGAAACCACCCATAACTGTCAGAATCTGATATAATTTTATGCACTGGATGAGATATTTTCATGGTACTATAACCTTAATGCTCTTTTATTGGACCTCATGTGAAATTCTCCCTAATGATGTCCCTTGACGCACTTATATCCAATTATGTGGAAAGAGGAGATTCATGAGACGTTTCGATGAAATTAGACTAGTAAATCATTATCCGAACCATCCAAATATCCATAAAAGAATACGCCAATAGCCGGTATCTTTGAGTTCTTCCACTATGGGTTTCTTCTGAGGAGCTGATGTTAATTGTCACTTGTATGCTATTTTAGGGTTCCCTGCCAAATATCTCTTCTATGGTGATCTAACCTATTGTTACATATATATGTAGACCGCATCTAAAGTTTCCAATCACGTAGCTCGGAGACATCATATGACTAAGGAATGTGAGGAAAAGATGGGAAGGGGAAGCACTTGAGGAAACATCATGGCGAATCCATTGGAGGGGCTGATCCCCCTTTCCTCCCGAGATAAGATGTGGTCCGGGGATCTAAGAAACCGAGGAGGAAATGCATGGCACCATGGGGGAGGCGGAAGCGAGACGTCGAGGGGTTGGACGTCGGGGGATGGTGTGTTTCCGGGCGATCGTGACTGGGGGGGAGGTGGGAAGCCAGGGGTTGGGGGAAAAGGGGAGGGGGGAAGAGAAGGAGGTGGGAAATAGCGAGAGAACGACTTCAGAAGCGGAGCGGCGACCACAGAATGTGTAACCTTATGCGAGCTCCCCCGTATGAATATAGATGCATACACATAAGGTATGAGGGGAAGGAGCTGCAGGTAGTTCTTTTTTTTATATGGGGTTAACCCCTCGGAGAACCTCACACAAGGGGTTGGAGGTGAAGAGAGGGAGGAGGGAACAGGGGGAGGCAGGCAGCTGCTGCAAGGGGGCGCGCACACACCCCTGGATTTGCGGGAGAGAGGGTAAGAATCGCCCCCGAAGACGCCCCTTAGTATCTGGAGTCGCATCACGTCCCGCCAAAGCCCCCCCTGGGCGACTTGCATTCCCTCAGTATCGATCAAAATGATTGCGACGTGCTAACCCGCTCCTCCACCATCTCCGCCTTCCCACGAGGGCCCCCTCTGGGCCCCTTTGGCCCTTGGTGCAGAAAAGTCCCCACGATTCCTTCCCCTACCACCTAATTCCCCCCCTTCCCCTCTTCTTCGGTGTTTCTATTCATTCCCTCCTTCTTTTTCCTCCAGTCATACTGATCTTCCTTCCCTCTTTCTACCTGCACATTTTCCCATCTCACTCCCCCAGGATTTTTTGCTCCAAGTATCATTTCCCCCTTCACGGTTTTCTCATTTTTCGCTAGTGTGTAGTCAGTTGGAATCTAATTACCTGGTGGAAAAATTCTTCACATCAGTTACTATTATAGAAACCCCGGCATGAAAACCTATGAATATTTTATTGGTACTTTGTTGTAATATGTCATGTTTTCGACACCGCAGGTTGCTGTTATGGAAACTAGAAGCCTTTCAATTTAACAAAATAGTTTAATCCCAGACTAGCTTAAATAAATACACTTCAGATATTACACTTTTCAAATACGTCACCTCCTTTCTGATATCTCTCACACAAAACAAATCAAAACAAAATAATACCCTTCTTAGAAGACGAAGACACAATAATTATCTTCCTTCTTCAGGCTCTCGTTTAAATAGGAAGGCAGGCCATAGCCCACTTTATCACTTTCAGAGCCGCTTCACTGATCACTGACACTCATGTACAAATAAATAACCCTCTTAAAATTAATAGATACAGGTTTTTAGTGAGGAGTGGACCACTTAATTACGCGCAGGCTCTCTGATGATTCCTCGTCTGTCTCCTTGAAGTCGAAATAGCTGCCTCCGTCTGCAACCCCGAGATTTCTCAGCCCAGGTGGTTGAAGACTAGCTCCTCGTGTCCTATTTGGCTGCTATACCGGAATCCTCTCCTTTGCAGATTTCCCTTATTTCAGAAAACACTGCGACGGGGATTTACCTCCGCATGGACCCATTGTTAAAATTCGACTTGTCGGTCTACTGTCCCCTTTATATAGCGAACTCCGCCCATTGTTAAAAGTTTGGCCAAAATTAATTAAGTCGCGTTTATAACCGCGACAACTAGCAATCAAAACTTGTTACAATCCATACTTGAGTTAGGTTTTCGCTATTTTCTTGACCACCGCGCAAACTATCATAATCGCTCATTGTAGATGCAGGCGCCATATTTTCCTATCTCTCTGTAGAAAAGCAATGATCAAAATCAAAGATGGCGGACCCCTTGAATTTCTTGCATGAGGTTACTTATAAGTTAAATATGGCTTGTAAACGACATTTTACATTATCAACCTTTTTAAACCATCGTAGAAGACATAGTGTGTAAGTTTGTAGGCCAAAGTAACTGAGAATAAAATGGAAGGAAGAAGAAACGGTGAAATAAATTGCCTAGCAATGAGGTATTTTGGAATCATCCGTTGCATTTCTCTACTCCTTTTTTTCCTAATGGCGACTAAAATTCATGAACGTGGAAGCATCAAAGGCGTTTACGTGGAACTGAGATTGTTAGTTTACACACGGAATAGATAGAAACCAAACCAAATAGAACCAAAAAACGAATTTTAGCGAAAACATTAATCTTATAGCCAGAGCATTTCACTCATAAATTGGAAATTAAAATAAGCAAAACGGTGACGCCCACCAAGCCAGCTGCGTTAAAGGTATCTACGTCATCCACGGCCCGTCCTTGACTGTTTTGTGAAAGGATGGAGGGAAAGTGGGGGCGGGATATCTGCCTGCACCAATACTGTCGCATCCTGTAAATAGCTCAAAACAGCTCCACGGCAAATAATTTCGTATGCATTTTGGCATGGTTGAAAGTGTGCTGAAGTTTATTTACTTGTTCAATAATTACACGATGCAGTTGAATATGCAGTACCTACTTTCGAAATACCCCGCAAAGAGTGTAACAACCACTCCCATTGGCATTCTGCCACCCGTGTGTCCCCCTTTGTGATTGGGCAAAAAAGCTGAGCAGTCTCAGTTGTGATATGGCGAAGTGGATGACGTAATAGTCCTTAGCACGCCCACTTTTCCGAAAAGGTTGAAAGCATCAGTTTTTCGCCGGTTATAACTCGAGAACGACTTGATGGGACGAAAAACGTGAAATAGAGGTTATTTTACTGAACAAACTATCAAACTCGCCAATATAAATATGGTGAACGACCCTATCGCTACTTAAGAGCTAATTGGTGACACGATGATCTTCTAAACTGACCAAACTTTAATTCCAGGCGTGCTATACAATTTCGAATCATGCATAACCCATCGAGCTTCAGTTAGTATGCATACTTGTTCGTCCGTTCCGCATTCCTCGATACTTTTTTTATTTATAGATCTTGTTGTGAGCTGTTTTTTTCTCTCTATATCTCTCAGTCTCTCTCTTAACAAGATCAGTGAACGAGTAATGACATTTACCTTTTTATGATGTAAACCTAGAATGGCTCTGGTTTTATAAGATAATGAATTTTCATCGTTGCTTACTTTTCATTATCCTTAGTGATAACCATATTCATTTGCAATTTTAAGTTATTCAATTGTATACTCTAATTTATGAGCATTATTAGGTGACATTCAAAATGTTTATTCAGTTTTATATTTGGGAATAAATTTCTATTAAAAAACTAAAGCAAATAAAAATAACTTCGTCCATATTTTCAATGCTGAAGTAATCTCAAATCAGATACCCAGGAAAATTATTTTATTTATCAATATTAGTGTCTTTTCAAGTTTACTATTGCCATAGTTAGGTCTGTTTTTACTTCGGTTTGTAAAATGAAGTATTTTACAAATTGGAAAATTTGTGAGAATATCTGTCTGACCAACTCCAAAAAATTCAATGAAAGAAATTTATCTGGGAAGTAAAAAGAAAAAAAATGAGATAAATTTCGAAAGATTTTTCTCACTAGTACATTTTGATCCTTTCAATATGAGCCTTCCGCTTCATATATGTTGAAGCTCTTCCTGACGAACAGTGTTTCAAGTGGAGTTTCAGCAAGTTGTAAAAGTTTTCTTATCAGAAACCACATTTGCTGCATTTCATAAGAATTTATTCGTTCGTTGAATTCTGTAAGAATTTTAGCAAATTTAGTGAATTTTGAGATCTAAATACGCGGGAATGACTTAATACAGCAAGTCGAGCGTGGATAAAATCTGCATAAGTTTTCATTTGAGAAAGATATATTTACCTAGATCCAATCAGAATAAATTGTCTTTGTTTAGCCTATAAGTTTAGCTAAATTAGAGTTTTGAATTTTAATGCTTCTATGGAAGCATTTTCGAATTATTGAGCCAGTACAAAGTTACCAATTATAGATAATACAGACCATCTACGTTGCAATTTTCAAATGAACAAATAAAGCATCTGAATCATTGACCTATGGACTAAGATTTCACATGTATTTAAGTATAATGATAGCTATTCAATGTATACACAGTAGTTGAACCTACTCGAATTTAATTTACAAATGCTCATTCTCATTGTACTAAAATTGTAAAATTTGAGAAAAGACGGCCTTGGTGTAATATCACAAACAATAATTCGTGAGTTGACTTGATTCATGTGAACCATCGCGTGGAAACCTTTTGTCAAAACATTACCATTGAGTCATTCAAAGTTCGTTGCTAGGACCCAGCTGAATGGTAGATTCATGATATCACTTGTCTGAAATGCATCTACATCTACATAATACCCTGCAAGCCACCATAAAGGTGTGTGGCAGGGGGTGAACTCTCATCAAACATACACTACATATCATGCGTAAAAAAGGATCAGGATATACTGTTCTAAACTTCACTATTTAAAAAAAAGTTAGAAAAAGCAAAGCATTCATACAAAACATGCTGTTAGTTTGGTAAGCTTCAAGTCCCTATACCAACATGCAGCTAACAATGTTATCCATTGCTAAACTAGTACTGGATATATTTACCGTTATTCGTATCTGTAATTGTACGAGGCTAAATGACATTTTGAATATGTCAGTTTGGCAATCAATTTTTCTAATTTTATGACTATGGTCCAGTCTACCATAGTAAGTTGAGGTCCACATTATATTTTTAACATCATCACTGAAAATATGGGCTTGGAATTTCTTTAAGAGGTTAAGTCTGAATTTCAATCTGCGATCAGAAAATGATTCCCAATTTAATTCCTTAAATAGACTGGTTACGCTAATAAGATTATCATACCGTCCCTTTACAAATCTTGCCGATCTTCGCTGCACACGAATAATGAGTCCACGAACGGTTGGCAGAAAATAAGTAGACAAAAGGAACTATTGTCATTAAAATGTGATAAAGGTGGTATTATGGCAGTTTGATTAATTTCGACGCTGTTAATGTGTTTGCGGAATCCCGTTCCACTGTCGATGGAGGGGGAGAAAAATTTTATTCGGAGAGGGCCTGGTTTGCTCATTCGTTTCGACGAGTGACCTTACACGATTGTTTTACGTAGTAGCCTGTGTATGCTGAAGGAACGAGTGGTGGTAAGGCAGCGGGACGAAACAATGCCAGGGGCCCACTTCTCCCCCTCTTGTCCCCTCTTCCCATTCCCCCACGTACACGCACTGTTGTTACCCTCGCTGGACATTGTTGGGCTCCTCGTGTCCAGTCCGGTTCAAGTGAGGGGGAGGCGAGGGTAGGGGGACCTCGCAGACTGGTTGACGACGGGTGGAAGGATGAATCTCGTGAAATGTTGCCGCGACGCTCCTGGATGCGTAGGCAGAGCGACGATCCCAAGTGGCACGAGTGAATGCATGGATTTCGGGGGAGAAGGCAGGGGTCGACCCTGAAGGGGAAGGAAGCGTTGCGTCGTCGTGGCCGAAGTGTGAAGTCAATTGCATCACCTAGACCTCGCTTCGGTTTTGATGAGACCGGAAGGCCTCTGGGAATATCAGACAGACGCAAGGATACCGTGAGCTGTGGGAAGGGGTCGGGGGAAGCTGTGGGATCGGCGTTGCATTGGCGTCGATGGAGAAATACTAATGAGTCGGGGGAAGGGTTGTGGGGGTGTTCGTCAGGCCTCTTTTTATATTTTCCCCTCAAAAATAATCACGCCGTAGATTCTTACTTGTGACTAATGCTGCATCGCACTGTAATTCGGCGAAAATATATTGTACTGCACATCACAATACCATAGAAAACTTCCATCTATCAGAAACAATTCAGTAGGTGTGGCTTTTAAACCTATTAACTGACTAAAATTTAGTCTTAACTCTACTTCTGTTCAGAATTGAGCCATCGAAGATTAAGTTCACTTTATTTTAAGAGAGTGCTAGTGATCGAAGGACTGAGGATTATTATAAACCACTTCGTTAAGGATTCATAAAAATGAAATTGGTTCTAACTATCAAATTTTGACCAGTGCATTAATTCTTAAATGCTAGCTGGAAAAGATTCATGCAGAAACAAGGAAAAATAGAGATCAAGTGTGCAAACAAGTATGCAACAGGTATCGATTACGATACTATGAATCTATTACTAAATCATGAAGTGTACAGCTCCACAACAAAATAAATATAATAGGTAACCCGGCGAGTTAGAGTAGAAGTAAAAAGAAGATAAAAAATTAAACTGAGGAGTCGTTGATTGTTACATAGCTTGAAGGAGGATAGAGATATGTTGTGGGCAGTTATAAGATTCGTACGAAAATCAATTTCTTAATTTTTTACATTCCTGTACCATGCCTCCTACATTGAATAATAGTGATGATATCCTAACACTGAAAATTATTTTTGTAGTGTATTGACGTTTGAATTGGGGGAACTTCCTTAAATAAAGATTGGCGAGTACTCTTTCTCGAAAAATGTTACTTAGATCACCGTACATAATAGAAGGCATTTTGTGACGTAGTTATTCATAGCATACGAGTATAACACAAACTGTGAGTTTTGACTTAACATCTCATTAAAATAATAAAATTTATACAAACAGGAACAAAACGGCTGGGAGAATCATTAGACTATGAGATTATTAAGCTGTATTTAGCTATAATTATTGCAGTAAACAAACTCAAGATTTGGAATTAATTTGGAATTAATCAGCTCTTCTTTCGCGGAATCCGTGTAGCCAGTTCGGGGAATTTAGACCGAGAGACACCGTTATTAGTGCCTTGGAAGAATACGTGGTGTTAGTGTTCTACGTATTAGGAAAAGGGGGAAACGGAGAGACATAAGCCGAGAGACGGCAAGTTTCCATGCATAACATGGAGAGAGATCGCGAATTCACTGGTCTTCCTGCTTTAGGAGATGAGACAGGAATATTATGCCCCGGTGCCTCCCTCCCCACTGATGTTGTCCCCACTTTACTTGTATGCTTCTTTAAATGGGAAATCTTACCAAAAAGCTCAGGCATTGGCTCCATAAATTCCTCCTCCCGCATCTTCACCATGTCACTCAAAAGGCAAATCCATGGACAGCAAGACGCATTGTTGCTCGCGCAATAAAATGTCCAAAGAGGGATATAAGAGGGAAGAAGAACAGGAGAGGAGGAGTAGGAGAGGAGGAGTAGGAGGAGATGGTTTCCTCTCCTCAGGTGACGAGAGTGCCAGTGGCTCCGTCGGGAACAATCCAGAGGGTCAGAGGGTCGTAACTCATTTTTCGTTCGCTCTTCCCAACTCGCTTCTTCCCGTCTTGACTGCTTTTCTTTTCCCTTCGCGTTCCGTACTTGGTACTGACCACAATCGCGGTCGTCTTGGCATTTTGAGAGGTCTCTCTGGCTCCCTCTGGCTGCTGGAGTCCTCCGTCCTGTGCGTTCCGTGACTTGAACCTCGTTCGAGAGATGAGGTGAAAGTTGAGAACGGTGGAGTGAAGGAAGCGTGGTGCGGGAGAAATGCCACTTCAGATTGTGAGTGGAAGAAGCGAGTGACACAATGGCGCAAAGTATTTACTAAACTTCTGCGGCTTGTCTTCCGTATCGTAGCCATCTTAACTGTGCATAGTATTTTTGAACAAATATTTGCATATTATATTTAAAATGTGTACTTCTTACGTTTATATGGGTGTCACGTAATTTATTTTTCAACAATTTTTTTGGACTTTGGTATGAAGAAAAAGGTTGCATACCATGCAGAAGAGTAGTTAACCCTAAAAATATAAATAGTCATAGACTGAAATTGGAAATAGTGTAATGAAATTGTAAAATAATTCTTACGTATCCACGCTCAAACAAACTTGTGTGGTGTGAATAAGATTTTAATGTTTATCTCGGTAGAGTGGGGACATATTAATTTTATTTTATAGACCTTTAGCTAATGAATACGTTCTCTTTCATTTTCAGAGATGATAAATGTATGACATGAAATATTCGTCTACCTAATTCATTGAAATTGCTTTGGAATAATACCATACTTGTTTATCTTTTCCCTTAAAAACCTTAGATTCTGGAACAAGGCCAGTAGGAAGCGGGAAGTGTCATTCGGGAAGAGAATCAATTTTTCAGCTGCAAATAGCGGGATTATGGGAATACAAATGGTGCGAACTACTCCTTACCCTTATTGTAAAATGTAAGCACTATTAATAATATTTTTCCGCCAGATACTTGGTCCCTGGTCTCAGTTAGTACGCGACAAATTTCGGTACTGTTGCCTTCTTGCCAGCTGTTGGACGCACATGAATGTTTCGCCCCTAGCCGAGGGGTTGGCGCTCCCGGCGCGTCAGATGTTTTGTCAGGCGAATCCGCCCTCCCTCCCTCCCTCTCCATACAGGTACTATATATTTGCGGCTCCACGTCCAGCTCCGCCGTCACAACCAGGGAGTGCCGCTGGCGCGTGTTGCGCTGTCGCCCTCCGCTTTATTTCATCGCATCGCGTTCCCCGTCTTCTTCTCACCTGCCTCCCCCACATCCCGGTCGCCGCATCGGTCCACCCTCAGCGCCCTCAGCCCTGCACCCCCTCGCCCTGCACCCCCGGTTCAACGAAAAAAAAAGAAACTGAGTCGGGCGAGTGGGATGGGGACCGGATTGTGGCCACGTTTCCGAGGGGGGAGGCTGCGGACAGAATGGCGGGAGGGTGAGGGAGGCTGTGAACCGAGGGGGTGCATGCATCACGGGGGTGCTGAGGTGTGTCGGGAGGCCGTGTTGACGCCGGCAGCGAGGTGGAAGCAGTTCAGAGGAATGCGGGTGGAATGGGAAGGCCATCAAGTATTGAATGGTGGCCTCCGTGTTAATGCATCCGATAGTTCACTAAAGAGTATGCTGCATATTTATCCACATTAATATGCAAACTGGACAAACTGTATTCTTTAAAGAAGAGTTTTGTTGGTGGTTTCTCTTAATTTCATCGGTCGTTTTGTCGTAAATATCCTAACGTGAAAAGAGACGCATTTTCTACTAATTAAACAATATCTATACATCTATCAATATCTATGCTCAAAACCAATACATTTTTCTCGTTTTAATTTCCTAAAAATTAATATATACATTCAGCTTTTCTAGCGTTCTCAGGAAGATGTAATTGAATTGATTCAATATGACAATAAAATCGGTTTTTGTAGTGCTTCAATCAATTTTATGGCCTGATAATAATTTTTGATATGCCATAAATACTAATCGTATCACATGTTAATGTTTACCAGATATGATAAATTAGTTTTAGCACTTTAAATTTCATTGTGAAGGAATTGCCTTTGATGGAATATATTCTAAACAAAGCTAAATAATAAAATGGTTATAACGCATGGATTGGTGCTGGTAGAAATTTCCTATGTAATAAGGAAAGGGCTAATATTTTCCGAAAGATAAGCATAAGAGTTGAGTAAACGAACGCAAAGAAGAGCACTAGTAAAAAAAAGATAAAGTAAAGCATTACTACTCAAGGGCGATAGCATAACAAATAGGAATCCAGCAGGAAGAGGAAAGCGGGATGAGGTTCTCCAGGGGAGAGGATTCGGTGGGAGGGAACGGCCGAGAGTGTGAAATAATGAAATGGAATAATGCGAGCAGAAGGGAAAGGGATTGGAGGAAGGAGGGGAAGAATAGGGAGAGACAATGGATGTGGAGGAGGAAGCGAGAAGGCGAAGGGGAGCCAGGACGGAAAGAAACAAAAATTGGAGGCGAGACTGGTTGAGGAGGGGATGGGGGGGGGGGGTGGAACTTAAGAGTTTGGAAGTGCTCTGGGGTGTCGGGGGTGGTGGGGGGATGAAGGGTTCGGAAATGGGGAGGAGAGAGAGAGGGGAAAAGAGGAGGGTCTCGTGTATATGTATCTGAAACAACGAGATAGGAACTCGAGGCAAGGGTATCGTGGGGATATGGCGAGGGGTTGAGTGGAGTTTGTGGGTTTTAGAGAGGGCGAGGTGAGAGAGGACAAGCCAGGGTGGCGTTAGGGTCCGGGGTGTTGTATGCGAGGATGTGTGAAGTGTTGCCGGGGGTGGACGGGGGGCGGGACGGCTCTTCTATACGCGTTGCCCTTGCACTGAAAACCGGGATTAAGGGTGGGGCCGGAGAAAGCCGTCTCGCAAATCCGTCAAATCCCAGTAATATTCCTCTCTCTCTCTCTCTCAACCGCAACGCCGCCGTAGCGAGTCAGAGAGAGAGATTGATTTTTATCCGTGTTGTTCTGCTGTTTTCAGCTACTCCCGGGGAGCTTATATTGCTTTTTAAGAAAAAAAGAGGAAGGAAGGAATGCTTATTTTGAGCCGGGAAAATGTGACGTAGGCGAAGGGGCTGGTGTGTGTCTGTGTGGCTGCAAACTGGCAGATTATTGCAGCGGCAAGGAGGAGGAGGAGGCGTTGGACGGCTTGCTATGCGATTCGACGAGCAGATAACATTATGTCGCTTCCTGGGTAATAAGAAACCACTTCAATCAACCGTTAGGAATGGCGGTCTCCCACAAAAATATCAATATTTAATGGATTCGAGCAACTCTCCAGTGATTACATTGGTGGAGTGTTTTAATGATTTATGAATGCCCCCCAATGAATTACCCCCAATGAAATGCTCATTACTAGTGTGCATAGTATGCTTTTTTATAAATGATGGTATTTCAAACTTGCTTGTTATATATTAATTGAAATACGAAATAACTGTTATTTTGTTTAATTCATAACTATAGATCATTAAAAAATACTCTTCATTTTACTGAGATATGTGGGAATAGTTTTACTAGTATTAGATCACCTCAGTGTACGGTATTAGAATCAAGTATTAGGTAAAAAAATAATAAAATTCTCAATGAATCAACTACTTATTTAGTGATATCTTCGTTTTCATAGAAACAGCTAGATTGCTGCTCAGGATCCTCAATGTGAAAAAATGCTTAACTTTCCTAATAGTTTCCAGCAGAAAAATGTGACTGAATTCTAAGGGTAATATCCATTTTTAGAATATCAAAATAATTCTCCATTTTTATAAATATCTTGTAATATCATTGTTTCTTAATAGGCAATGGGCAGTTACATGTCAACTCTTAATATTTTTATCTGTATAAAATATTTATATTTTCATTTTAATAAAAACTCACTGCTTAGCTGGGTTATAGAATATTCTTGTCAGTTTTTGCTGTGAGCTCAGAGAATTAATAGTCCATGAAATTTAAAAAATGTGTTAAATTTGAAATAATTAGGCACTAGTAGTGAAATGTATGCTGATAGTATTCAGCTGTCAGGAAGAGGATTTGCATTTTATGTTTTCATTTGCCTTAAAGTTAATAACTATTCAAAGTGACGTGACTCCATGCCTATCTACTTCATATTCGCGCGCAAACAACACAAATGTTGGGGTGGGATATAGCTTCTAAAATTCCTGGCTGAGATCAACGATGGCTCCTCGCTACATTTAAATTTTCCCTTGGGAGCAACGTCATTTTTATCGGGTATTAGAAACGGTATAACAACTTGATGTACCTCACCATTCTGAGGTACGACGCATTAGTAGTACTGGGAAGTAACTTGTAAAAAGATGGATATAATGGAAAATTAGGGAGATTATTTAAATTTCCATTCGAAGGCAAGGAAATTTTCATATTTTTTCTAATAATTAGGCAATTTATATTAACACCTTAAAATATTTGTTACCTATATATTTAGAAAATTATTGCTTTAGTTTCCAGTTATTTGTTTGCGCAGAAAAAAATGTGTTGGAAATCATCCAGTCGGAACAATATGACACGAAAATGCAGAACACGAATGACTTGTATCCTAAGCAAAGTTGAGCATAAACATGGTGGTCCTATAAATCATTCTGAATACTTTGACTTGCTAAGTTTCGGAAACAGTTCCTAGCACCTGTTAATTCCTTTTTTGGAAAGTAATGAAAAAGGATGCTAAGTAGAAGGTAGACATTAAAGTAGAAGACAGGTGCTTGAACGAAGGCCCCTTTTCCATTTGTTGCAATATTTTTAGTATTCCACCTCAGAAGTTGACTCCGTGTATAGAATATTGTAACCGTTATTTCTCTGATCATAACTTTTGTAATGATTTTGGATACCAGTCTAGAATATAATTCGCATCAGGACTTTTGCCAAAATGTTTGATTTTTTTACCATGCATAACTTTAAAATGCATAAAGAATATGGAACTCGGAAATCTCATTTAGTGATGTACAGACATCAGCTGTGCAAGACGGGCAAAGAGCGACGGATATATAATTTGGCAACTTGGTGGTCACGAGTTCCAATCCCGTCTCGGGCGTAAATACTGTGTTTGTTATGCGATAAAGTTTAGGAGGGATGAACTACGCGATAGCTTCCTGGTTGTAGCATCGCCAGGCATCTTGCCAAGACAAGCCACTTGCTTCGTCAGACACTTTAAACAGGGGTATTTAAGAATTTATTTATTCAAGATGATGCAATATATCATCAAGAATAATACCGGGTGTCCGACATGAGGCAACAGTGGTTTTTTGAATTAATCAATCACTATGCGTATGTGTTTCTTCTTTTTTTACACACAAGAACATTTTAGGTAGACGTACATTATCACTGTTGATTGTAAGAAAAATGTTCAAAATCCATGATCTCTATAAATTTATTTTCGATGAAAAACTATAACGAATAGTTGACTACGTGTCTTTAGTTTCAGATTAGACTAAATAATTAGCTAAAAATTATTTTCAACTGCTGTTTCAACGTGAAAAAATGACAAATATTTTCCTAGAATAAATGATGATAATAAATATTCAAGTCAGCCTTGGTTCGAAATGCTAAATTTAACCTTTGTTAAAAAAAATCTAAATATATTTATGAGTTGATCATTATTACCAAATCACATCTTTCTTCACTACTATGAATGTCATTTATGGGTTTTAAAAGCTATATGTAGTTAACCTTGTCATGAAACCAAAATTAGTTCGTAAAATTCAAGTGAAAGTATTAAAGGAATTATTATAAGAATAATTTTATATGACTATTAAGTATTTGGTTCTCTCTCCGAGTAACACCGGAGTATTTTTGCGAAGAACTATTTTTCTTTAAGGTTTGGTAAAAGACCGAATGCTGATCCGTGTTTCTGTTGCATATGGCCACTTCCTTCGAGATGGGACGGTTTTTCTGAACGCAACATCCGCTTTAGTGCCGGAAACCTTGTTACTGTAGCACGTGTTGGGAGGCGGGGTGGGGCGAGGGGAGGGAATTTGGAAGGGGGTGGTGGTGGTGTGACGGTACCCCAATGGATGGCATATCCATGCTGTGTGCGTATCCCCTGGATACCCTTAGGCACCCTCGCTAATAAACAAGATTAGCGGGGTTATCGCCGAAATTCTCGGCGAGACCGTGCATTCTCCTCTCGCCTCTTTCTCTTCTTCTCGCCATTTTCCGATCTTCTTCTTCTTCCTCCTCCTTCCTCTTTCTTCCTCCACTCCGCTCCGAAAATCATCCCTCATCTCCTACGGACCGCATTAATCATATCCTCCCACCCCTAGACCCAGGTTTTTATGTGCACCCTGCAAACGTATTTAGGAGCCTACTTTGGATTCCCGTGTCCTCGCCAACGACTCCTGTTAGGCGCCGGCGTTTGCTCCAGGATGACTTTGAGAGTTCATCTACCGAGGAGCCCTCTCCCCGTTACCATGGCAACCTGAGATTCTTCACGGGCACTAGTGAAGAGAAATCAATGAGCGGATGCTCTTAGCCAGCAACAAAAATTGCTGCATTGCCTTGGCGAAAGTTTCTTTTTGAACTTCATTCTGAGTCGTTACCTTTAGTGACACCGACTCTGTTCCTGACGACAAAATATCATTCCACATGTGTCATTTTTTACTCAGCATAAGGCTTGCTGTGTTCTTCCTACTAAATTTATCTCCTCGTTACATAGCCAGCAAACTATCAATTATTTTTGAATTGTGGTTTCTTTTTGAGCGTGGTGTACGAGGTTGACGAGAGTCTTGGAATATTTCTTATGCATTCGCAGTTAAAGATTTTTTCACAAAGAATGACGTTATGACGTTTCTACCGAATAACTTATGACCTTTTTCTAATTCCTGACATTTGTAACTCTTAGAGACCTATTACTTACCTATACTTTAAACAAGTTGACCTGCATAAATTAATGTATCAGCTCATTTACAAGGAGTGTAAGCAAAATGATACCTTCATTTCCTTGGATTTATTAGTTGACTTAAAAATAACGAATGATGGTGGACTTAATTTCTCGGAAGAACCTCTAAAAATCTTTAATAACAATAATTTTGCTAAAATAATAAAAATAATTTACCTTTAAGTCATTAGTTGAAATAAAACTATTGTTCCACATGTATGTTTCTTTAAATAATGGTGTAATAAATGGACGTACATTCAACCCCAGAATGCTACGTTCATAGTCAAAAAAGATATAGTTGCCTGTGATGCAAACAATTTCACTACATAATATAAGATCTAGTATTTTCCCGGCGAATACTATGAAGAAATGTTTCAAGGACTTGCCACCGCTTAATATGCTCCATTACTGCCGACGTTTCACTACACTTTCACTACAATTTCCTTTCTCCCGACGTCAGCCAGGACCTTTCTTCTCGCTTATTGCCTTTTTCTCTCAAGTGCCTTCCCCTTTTCTCAGTTCGGCTCGGTTCTTTAATCCCTGGGGAAATTAACGGAATTAACAAAAATTATACCGAAACAAAGCGGTAGATCTTGAGGCTGCGAGTTTCTCGGTATCGATCCATTCAACCCTCTGACAATTCTTGCAATAAAATTTTATATTTAACTCGGTTTGTAATCCCTAGAGTCCCTTATCTGGTCAGCCTCTGTAGGGTCAGCTCTCTTTAACACTTTCGGGTACCTTTAAGTCCTCCCACGTTTTATAATCTCGACTCTCTGATGAGTTTTCTTCTCGTAGAACTAGTATCAGGACAAGTTTGCCCCAAAATTCCATACTTGCATGTGATGGTTTTATTTAAGAAAGCAGTGTAACTTCCCTTATCTTAAAAATTAGCAATTGAACATTGAAGGCAATTGAGTTGCATTATTCTAAGTTTCATCGGCCACTATTTTTCCGTGGCCATTCTGATAGAAAAAGCTAGTGAGTTATGTACTGGATGAGGGTGCTCGCGCTTTAAATCCAGAGAACAGAGAGAGCGGCGAGCGGCCTGTGGAAGAAGACACATTCGTGGTTACTTTTAAGCGCAAAACATGAAATACAATTTTTCTAATTAATAAATGCCTCCAGAGAGGAGGCGAGGAATCCGTAAGCTGATTTATGAACGTAAATGCACAGGGTGCCTCCGTAAGGGTGTGTGGTAGGGGGTTGTTTGTTTTTAAAGTTTTCAATTTTTAAAATGACCGATTTCCAACAATGGCCTTTAACTATCCATTCGATGCGTACTTTTTTATGAACCAAAACTAAGCGAAATTTATTATTTTTCACCTATCGTACCCAACCATTTTGCTACATTTTTCATTCTCTAACATATGTGTTTCATGAATTACTATTTTAATTATCTCATTTCTTGCAAACCAATTCATTTTACTCAATACATTTATGTAGTTAAATTTAACCACATATGCCATTCTAATCATGGAACGGTAGTAATGTTGAGTCCTCTCACAGTTCACCAATCATTTCCTTGATATCTTCCATACTGCAACTCTTGATGCGTTTTCATTCAGTCATTTTCATCACTTCGTTAACAGTTTGATTCTCTGATATTCACGGAAGCACAATCTGAAGTCGATTCAATGAAAAGTTCTTTGAGTGCAAACATTAGCTTTTTTTTGGGATGGCGTAAATCCAGTGCTAAGGATGAAAATGATTAAAGCCTCTCGGGGAGCGAGATCGTGGATAAAAAACTACGTCTTTATCTTTCGCAGGGAAGAAAATACACTCCGGTCCAATCCTCCCCTGCGCGATTACCCACCCCCATTAGTGGAGGGGGGGGTTGTAGGGGCCCCCGGGGGGGGAGGCGGGCGGGCCGCACTCCAGGTGAAGGGCGCAATGCATAGCAAGTAGAGGGAAATTGAGGGAATGAGCAAGGGGGTTGTCGGCGGGGGTGGGGGAGGAGGACGAAGGGACAGGAGAGCAATGGTTAAGGGAGGGGGAGGTTGAGGGTGGATTGGGACGGGGGACAGAGTGAGGGGAAGGAGATCGAGGGAAGAAGAACTTAGGAATCCAAAGTAGAAAGGGAAGGAGGAGTATTGAAAAAATGTAATGTATGCCTGGTGATGCCTCACCCCCTGCCACACACCCATTCGAGGACATGCAGGGCATTATGTAGAAGTAGATGAAAGGTGATGGAATAGATATAGGTGTGTAAGGCATAACTGCGATTGTTGCTTTCCGTGGACACCCGGCAGACAGTAATGTGATGTGGTCATTTTAGTATTATCATAAGTTTCTAGCTTCCTGAATAATTTATAGCATCGATTTCTATCCTATAATGTCGTATTTCTATTATATGCAATGAATCAGGGGAATATAGAAAGCAGAGTATCGCCTTGAAGAAATGATATAATATGTATTATAAACACGTTGAAAGTTAGTGCTAGTTACATGAACAAATATATTGCATCATGAAGACCCTAAAGTATTCAACGGAAATGAATAATATATTCGAATACATTTATATATTTATCAAAATCTTATGTTCTTCATTATTGATTTGAATATTACGAAATGACGTTTTTCATTATGTTAATAAAATTAATTCATCATCAGTGCAATGAAAAGTGTTTGAATGAACAGCATGAGCCAATATTTTTCAAAGCCAAGAGAAATATCGTGAATTTATATTTTGAAATAAGATTTAATGAATACGTTATGCTGCAGTAGTTATATGATAGTTTAGTTAAAATTTTGTGTTCAACGTTTTATACGAGTATTTATTTTACTCAATATCCATTTACATCAAAGTTATAATATTCCAAACTTTGTTTAAGCAATGATTGAAATTAGTAAGCAATATGGGAAGAAAAGTGTTAAAACAGTGGGAAAGATTTTTAGATTTTTAGTTGGGATGGTGAGTGGTGTGAAGCAGATGAGAGGGAAAGGAGACGTCATTGTGGTAGGGAGGGAGAAGAGGGATGTTGCTGGGGAGGGGAAGCAGTCGTGGGCGGAGTGAGAGAGTGAGGGGGGGGGGGTTGCCGGGGGATGTGTCCGATTGACGAGGCAGAGGGAGTCGATAACCGAATCGAGGGAGGTCGGGTCATGGAAGCCAAGAAGTCACTGCATTAAGACAAGGTCTTGAAAGGACGTATTCTTTGATCATGTACGGGAGGAACGTGCACGCGGCTCCATAGGTAATCATTCACCTGCTTAATTAGTGAGGCGTATTTGATCACCTTACTCTTTCCTCAATTTAAATTACCATGATTCTTAACATTTTTTTAGAGAATTATCAGTTCATCGGTGATAAGTTTACTCCTTTCCCGTCCCTTCTTATTGCAGTAAGGCGTTTATCTATTGTTTTTGAAAATCATCAGACTATGAATAATGGAGGATTTCCTGATCTGCTTATAGGAGTTTTGGATGTTGATTAAATATATTATCGCCGTTAATATCATACGGGTTTTCAGTTACAATTCGGCATCTGCTCAGTCCCACAAATCTGGAACTTTTTTCTGGTAAGTCTTTTGCTGAGGGAATTGCGGAATTGAGCAAAAGTATAGAGTAAATGAATTGTGGCTCTTTGGAAACATTTAAATGACAGACATTTGTTCGTAAACCATCATTTTTAGAGGGATATAATTCTAATTTTTTAGCAAGCCCCAGATATTCATTTCAGGTATTCCTATTGAAGATAATAATTTTCCAAAAAAATGATGATTTTTTTACGGCATCTACGAGATTTTTCGGCTTAAAATATAAAACAGAGCAAGCAATAAAAATGACACAAAACAACGACAATCACGGAGTACATGCTGGGTATGAACATTATTCTCAGTGCGTTTTGAGAAGGAACTGTTGAGGGTGGTATGTGAGGGAGGATAGAAATATAAACTGGAGTTCTCCGGGAGAAACAAGGGCCATCCTATCGTCGTGAATGTAGTAATTAGGTTCCGGGCCTGGAGTAATTACTGCCAAGTGTTTGATTGTAGACGTATTCTCGGCGGAAATCTTTCTCCAGGCATATTAATAATTGGCCCGTACACCTTCCTTGGTTATGTCGTTTACCTCTTACCCAATTATAGTTCTGTCTAGCATATTTTATTTCTCATGCTCGGTCATGTAAACGGATTCTCGAAGACTTGCAACGAGTATCCCTTAAACGCGAGGTGACTGACGGGGCTGATCAGAGGCTTTCACGCAAACCCGGCTGTCTTTTCAATGGCTGCATTCCCGAATCAATAATTCCCGTGTTAATTGCAATGCTGAGCGGATACCTTCCTCTCGCCTCCAAATTAGTTCAGCAACTGGCGAATGACAAGGTGCATCCATCTGTGTACTATCAATGCCTTTATATGAACCATCTAATTTCCGTCAGCCGAAGTGTACTTTAAGTGATTCAATAATATCTCGAGAAAACTTCCCTGACCACAGGTGATCACTTCCTATCCTAGTAGTTGAGTGTAATCTTGCTGCCAAGTTCCTGGTTTTAAGCACATATAAAGATAATATTAAAATATTTATTCTGTTTCTCAATATTTTTTTTGAAGAGGCTTATTTGAAGCCTTGAATAATGTACACCCAATGGTTAAATGAATGCAAATTTGGGTTAGTTGCCGAGGGCACTCACTACCATTAAAAAGTGAGTAGTTGGATAATTAGGGATATGAATCGTCCTTTAATGGATATACCGTGAGTTTCGTTTTTTAAACATGTTTTTGCCCCTTTCCCCAGGCAAATTTTTTTTATAAGGAAAGCCGTAAAAAATAAATTCAAATTAAATTCCAGCACCTTTTGCTTAACCTTGCAATAAATGGTCCCCAGCAATTAACCTTCATTTAGCTATTAATGAAAACGAAAAAAATAAAAACTTTTAGCCTATTCCACACTTTTGTAATAAACGACCTAGGTTTCGACAAATTTTGCCATTCTCAAGGTTGAGAATGAGAATCTCAACCTTGAGAATGACTAAATTTGTCGAAACTTAGGCCGGTTATTAAAAAAGTGTGGAATAGACTAAAAGTTTTTATTTTTTTCGTTAACATGAATAGTGAAACTAAATTCCACAAAGTTACACCTTCAGTCCTATCTGGTATACTTCATTTAGTTATTATAATAAATGTAGAAAAATGTCACAATATAGTGCTCTGCATAATATCACGAAACCTAGGGGTAAATGATGTAGAGAAGCAGACATTTATAAAATTAGAAACCGCTATTAGCTGAGTGATTAAAATATTTGACACCAAAACAAAAAATGATTATCCATCTGGAATAATTGCCCTGCAAAATATTATTTTGGAAAAATTCATCAAGTTTATGCGATGTATCAGTGAATAAAAAATTTGAAAATATTTTTTAATCTCTTCTACAAAACAGTGAACAAAATAAGGAAGTAGATTAGCTGATTGTATGTATTGAATACTTACTGGGAATAATAGTTGTTTTCATAAGCAACACATGTAACAGTGCCTTTTGGTTTAGTCAAGGTGAACCTCATAATCGGAAAATCACTCGTCCAATTTGCAGTATTCTACCAGAAGTATCAGATGTAGAATAATACACCCTGAGGTGACCCCAATCTTCAAATTACTGATTCTTGTGGAATCTTTCCATCCATTCAATTCAGTTTTTAATGAAACGGTTGCCCTCTGGTGAGATTTTTCTTCGCTTTGAAATTAAATTCTTCGCTTTGCGACCTTATTCTGAGGCGAGTTCAATGAGTGGTCTAATTAGTGAGGAAATAACGCAGCAATGACGGCGTCCTTGTGAATGTCACCGATGGCAACAGTTGCGGGGAGAGAGGGGGAAGTAAAACAACAACGGTCGTGGGGTTGATAGGCCACCGCTTTTTCTCTGTGAGATGGGAGGAGGGGTTTGTTCCGCGTGGCCACTCCTCTCCGGGGTGGCTCTAGGTGACTGGGGAGGGAGGGAATTAATGACCCGTGGAACCTGCTCCCTGGACCGGCGCCCCCTGTGTATCACGTAGCATCGGAGGCGGGGGAGGGGCCCTTAACGAAGGGCACGCTGTAGCATGGTCCCTTCCTCTCCTGCCGTGGCATAAACTCCCAGCCGATGGGGAATAGACCCCCACCTTGCCATCACCGATTCCCCGACGCCCCTTGAACCCTAAGGTACCACCTCCCCCTCCCTCCACAGCATGTCCTCTATTTGCATAATCCCTTAAACGCATCTCTTGGATCCTCCGCTTCTAATCGTTCTTTCCCTTCAGCTTGCTTTCTCCCATTCCCTAAATGCTGAATTTTTCTCATCTACAGAGCTTATGTTACTGGATTATTGACTTCCAGTCGCGATGGCTCGAGTTTTAATCTCGAAATACTGGAGGTTTTTCTGTTGAATGCTGCTATCTACTTGATGGCTCCTTTGACTGGAAGTGCTCATAACTCAGTAAATCGTACATCGGATGGAACGTTAAGTAATGGACCCATTTAGGCGTTCGGTAAAAATCAGGCTGAACCAAACTACTTGTTACTCTTTACCCTAGCTGTACTCCATCTAAATCTCATTTTACTCCGTCATGTAACCAACAATCTTTAACGACACAGCAGTCTGTTGCCAATCCTCGCATAACTACAGGTCTTATAATTATTTAGTTTCATCCTTCCCTTCACCACAAAATCCTTATTTTGGCACATCTTACTCTCTCTAATGTTTCCGATTTTATCCAGCATAAACACTATTGAATCAGTATCTGCAGTAATTAGGACCAACTTGGTCGCTGTCACCATTTCTCTATCTTCAAATGGTCTCAAATCTGAGAGCGTGCTTTTATTCTCCGAGTTTTGTACCTTCAGGTCACTCTATTGTATTTTATTGCCTGCTGTATTAAGCAATGTAAGTTTTTACTCCAATTGCTGACTCTCATAAGTTATTTGCATTATTTATGTGTATCAGAAGTTATTGCTGTTTTCTCCCATTCAACAAAATGGTAATATGAAATCAAAAACTTTTTAAGTCAAGCAAATCCTTTTATATACTTCATAGCTACACCCTTAGCAGACATGCAGAATTTTGATGCCCTACATGAAAAACTCATTTCTAAAATCTGCTATCAACCATATTTAGTGCAATCTGTTCTTTAAAAGGCTTAACTGCCAGCCGAGGTGGCTGATTGATAACTTTGTGGTTTGATAACATGTTTGAGATTACATTGAAAAAGGGTATTGCGTTTGCCTAAGCCGTATATTATTCTTGTTCCTAGTTGGAGCAGCTTTTTTGAATACTTTTTTCAAGACCGATAATTTTTGTCAAAGATCTCAATTTTCCTTCTAAAAACAAGATTACCCATTAGATAGATTTGCTTCAAAGAAAAAACCTCTAACCTTTCTGAGTGTTTCTTAATTCAATAAAGTAATTTATGTTAGTTCCTTTGAAAATTCAGGTTTTCTCTCTTGTTGGGGTGCTGTTATGGTGGATGGCAATTTTTTGTCACTTTAAATTTCAAATTCTCCATTAATTCGAAAGAATGATTTGAATGTGTGATTTTTATCTTAATTTTGGATCATAAATGCTTGAAATTCGTTTAAATCTTGAATATATTCCGGTCGGAATGAACCATTGATCCCTGTAAACATTTGGAATACAAACTATATTCTTTTTAAACTTGTCTGCGACTCTACACAAAGCAGCTTTCTCATGTGATGGAGCTTCTGACTTTGAGATGGCTAGACGGTCACCCATCGTATGACACTATGGATTGAGAAAATGGAGTTAAGTATAAACAAGGCAGGTAAAATAAAATTATTAGATCCCAAGAGACGATGATGAAATGGATAGACCGAGGGGCAAACAAAGAATTCTTAACAAAAGTGAAATAAAACAAAAGTCTGCTGAAAACGTAAAAAAGAAGAGGGGATAATTAATCAGCCATATCATAAGATACGATGTCATGATGAAGACTATCTTTGAAGTGAACTGGAATAATGGAAAAGGTAGGTCTCGTATGACGAACAAGTAGTTAAGAATGTGAAAAAAAAATGATTGTGGAGACATCAGCCGATAGGGGCATCGAGTCGACAACTGCATCAAACCAATCTGAGAATTTTTGAGTGATGTTGTCGATGAACGAATATATTATGTGAATGGCTTAAGCATCCCTTAGGGTTCACAAAGTGTATAAAGTTTCAGTATAAGGTGGGTTTGAGATTTGAAAAACTATTCTGTTTCGTTCTTTCCCCCTTTGTTCTTTCACTCTCCCTCATGCTCCCCTTCGTTCGCCTCTCCTCTTCCCTGCCAGCTAGCGATCGCTTCCACCGGCAAAGCGACCCCCCCATATCCCCCGGCGGCGGTACAGCCTGGAATCGCCCCAGCCTTTTTCACCCTGTTGGTGGGGGTGAGGGAAGGAGGGGTTTCCTGGCGGCGGCGGTGGGGCGGGTGGGTTATTTTGAGATTCTCGCCCGCCCCTCCTCGCCCTCTCAATGGATTCCATTTACTCTGGGAACAACCTTTCACGGCAAATGGAGAGTCGGCGGCGTATTATCTCCTCATCTCACTCCCGTCCTCCTTGACTGCCGGCGCGATAATTGCGGGACTGCGTTTAAACTCTGATTAACATAATGGAAAATATTGCTCTCGAATACCTGTGCTGCTCTCCCCCTCTCTCTCTCTCCTCCCCCTTGGGCGCGTTTCAATGAAATTGGGCCAGTGGAATATTCGCGCACCTCTCATTCCATCGGCGACCATTGATCCGGTCTCTTTGCGGAAGGATTGCTACCTGCCAAGTCACGCCGTTGAAATAACCTTTTGCATGGAAATTGTTGAATGTAGTATTTGAATTTCTTTACCCGAAGCGCGGAATTCACGAAGATAATTTGCCTAATTTTAAACAAAAATCAGTGTTTGCACACGAGGCTCGAATTTTGAGCTACAAACCTTAAAACATCCTGTTTTACATCTTATTTGTAAGTCAAGTATAACGACAGCATTACAATTTAGTCTCTGAATTTAAATGAGTATTTCATACACACAGCTTCCTTATTTTTTTATCAAAAGTTAAGTAATGGTACACAATACGTCACCAAAGAAACTCAAGATAAAACGCCATTATAAAAATATTTTGAATAGATGTAAAAATAATATTTCCTTGGAACTAATTAGGTTTTAACGTCCTTTTTCTTATAAAGTTCATTACGAAATAAAAAGTAATTATTTTTTTATTATATGTTTCTTTCACTATACTTTCTATAATATGCAGAATAACTTGGACATAATTTTAGGATGGCTGTGAACCTCTTTTCGAAAAATTTAGAAAATCCTACTTAAGTAAAATTAAAGTATTCAGAGGCAAAAATGAATCGCAAATGAAAATATGTATATAATAATGGTGAACTCGTGGATGAGCAACCATTGGAAGAATTCTATTCGTGAAAACAGAATAGAGTGGAAGTTAGATTTCCAAGTTGAAATTAGCAATATCTCTTATTCGCGGGGAAGGTAAAATACATCTGCCAATTTGCGTTTTCAGCCAATAATGCAATCGTTCCTCATGTTGCCTTGCGTGCAAAGCGAAATCAAATTTAGATGCCTTGGGCTCTGAAGGATCCGAATGAGCGTTCTGTGAGCCAGTAATCTACACATGCATTACAGGGCATTGTATTCATTCCCGTAACCTTGAGTTTTTTTATATCTTAGCGCTGCTTGATTGGTTGTCGGCCGCCAAGTGAGCTGTAATGCGGGCTATTCACGATCCTGGCATATCTGATGTGGGCGTGAGGCGTGCAAATGCTTCCGCACGCCACTAATTACACCGACAATCAATGGCCACCCAAATGGCATTGTCAATTATCAGGATCGTTCGTTACCAAAAAGCAAGCCAGCTGATTGTCTGAGCAACAGTGACACTCACTGGTAATTGAAACACGCTCGGCGCAACCTCACATTGGTGGCACGGCTGACGATCTATTTCACGTAGTTTTCCTGGAGTTATCTCTCTGTTTTGCTCTCATTTGACGGAATAAGTTTTCATGCACGTTAATAAGCCTTGGGGGCATTCCGGTAGAGTTTAAAGTGAGGCAAAGGCAAAAAGTATCGAATTGAATATTCCCTGTATGCTGGGGAGATATTTTTTTACCCCAGTTTCACCCCACACGGCGTGATTATTAATGTGATATATGAAAAAAAATCTTTATGTTTATTAGTGACGATTTTCGTTTTCATTTTGTGATAGTGCCTATGATTTCCTTTTTACGTAATATCATATGGTAAATTTAGTCATTGTTCGTAAATACTTAGTTTTTATGTAAGATCTGGTGTTTTCCCGGCGAATAATATGTGTGAAGATTTCTCGGGTTTCACACCGGGTCAGGTTCTCCATATCTTCCTCCGACGTTTCGATGCGCGACTCACCCATCGTCTTCAGGGATCCAGGAAATCCAAAAAACCATCCAGCCCTTATTCTATCAATATACATTTTTCTTCATTATTTCCTGTGATTGCTCAGTCCTTGTACTCCTTTACTCTGGGAGGATTCTTAACTTGTAAAAACTGCTACGTCCACAGATTACCCTAGATGACCACTTTATGGTTTGTGGTAAATGGATATTGTGATAAAGGGATATACCAAGTAAAACATCACCAGAACATGCAGTTATAAATTATACATATGTCTCTACTCAATTAGGAAAAGCTGTGGTTGTAAATGTACCAAACACGTACAGACTGGCTGAGAATAATTATAATTTTCATGGGTGAGGAAGGCTGTTTTTTTATTGAGGCAGTATTTATATTAGACATGCGAGAGAGCAGTTAAAATAAGTTGATATGCTTTTAAAGTTTTTCAGGCTACGATACATCATGTCTTAATATTCCACGTAACTATCCCGTATTAAAATACCCTTTTACGATCTCTTATCGCGGGGTGCAAAACGTTTCATGTATCGGTGTGTCACTCTAGGTTTAACTAAATTACATGATCTCATTATCTCTGCTCCTTTTAATAGATGAATTATCACTTCATGTGATTGGCAGAATTGCATAAATCTTTGTAATGAATGCTTTTTGTTCTAGAAGAAGAAAGTTCACCGAGAGGAACAGAGTGTCTGTATTTGAACCAACCACTCTGCCATCACTGCTCATTGCGGATAGGCGGGTGTACCTTGTTTCTTAATTAATATATACGAGGGAGGAGGGTGATTCGCTGGTCCTGGAGGTTCTAGCCATTCCAAATGCCGTGATCCTGGGACGAAGGTCAATGGCATAGCATTGCATTATTGTCGGTCCCTTGGGCAAAAGGGGTGGAAGGGTTTGTGGTGGGGATGATTTGCGGATGACGATGCGTGATCGGAAAACTTGGCCCCTTCCCCGCCCTCCTCCCCATTGCATCCAGCCACCCCCCGTGCCTGGACCCTGCACTTCCCAAAGGGGAGGAACGGGCGGCTGACCGCAAATCCAGCGAGAAGGGGGTGACGAGGTGCAGCGCATTGTTTGGCCTCGGCCGCCAAGATAATGGCCTCCGTCCCTTAAAGTGTCCCTTGTTTGTCCGCGGTCAAGAATACTCCGCGCGCATCCCCGGGCAGACCCTTCGCGTGGCCATACCCTTTTGCTCCAGTTACCCTCTTCCTCACTTCCGCCCCTTCTCACCCCTATGACCCTGCCCTGAGAGTAAACTCATCCTCCGCGTCCTTATCGGCGCGCGAGAAATTCTTAAGCTAGCCGAGCGATGCCCTGGGCCGTTCCATTCACTATGTGCTGCGGATTTCGTACCGAAAGATGCCGCTGGAAATGCTATTACATGTTTCTCTCTCATCTCTTGCATTTCAGTAGTGATTCAATTGACATTATACAAATGCGCATATTTAACTCCACCTAATTGAGTCTCCAAAGATTAAATTAACAAACAGGTTTCAGAATCAAAATGAACATTTAATGAAGTTATTCGATCTCACATTGCTATTTATTTTTTCTTGACGTAATGTGACCTCTAAATTTTAGAGAACTGGCGAAAAATAAATACCATATCAATAATTACCAAAATAAAGCTACTACGGGTACCGTAGCAGGTTTCGCAAATATTTGGAGACTCAAAGGTCGCAAGTTTTTTTTAATCGAATTGAATTTATTTATTTAATTTTTTACATTTTTAAGACATTTATGTAACAAAAAATGTGAAAATTCACTACCTTATGTATAAAAGGCAAATTCGTATAAAAGCAACAGCATATAGAACATTAAATGCACAATTTTAAATCAATTTAACGTTATGGTCCTGCTAAACCCCTTTTGGCTTATCAGCAGGTCCCATTTATATTTTATTAGTAGGGTTATTAATTATCTCCAACAACATTAATTATGTGATTAGCAAACATTTCTTGGTCCTTCTCTTAACTACCCTTATAGATTCCATATTTTCTAAATCATCACTCATTTTATTGAATACTTTGGGAACATAAGCAGTTGATTGCCTACAGCCCTTGTGTGTGTAATATCTTGGAACTTCATTTTTATTAACTCTCCTAAGTTCAATATTTTGATAGTACCTACACTATTTCCTTTTTGTATTTATCTCTGAAGTAATTTTTATTGATTATAATATACTGTGATAACTTTTCAAGTGGTAAAATGTTTAACTCTTTGAAATAAACATCTTCTGTAATCTCTCCAGTCACTTGAAAAGGATTGGATTATATTATTTTTAATAACCTTTTCTGACTTCCTAAGTTAAAATACATTCTAGCGATTGTGTTTGTTTTCGGAATAAATTATTATAAAAGAAGGCAAGATATAACCAAAGGCCCAAAAAACCTAAAAGCCAGTCGTCAGCTGGCTATGCTGAATACAGCCATTATTTTCCAAGTGGTATTTGAGCCATTAGTCATTTGGAATTGTGCTGCACAAAAATTTAGGCCACATCAAAACTTCCTGATGAATGGCGCTTGTGTCTCTCGACTGGAAGATGGCATTCGTATCCCGGAGTCGCTTCATCTGGTTTCGTTTGGTTTATCTCTCAAGAACAATGAGCATCTCAATTCGTTCCCCGATGTTAATGAAAAGCATTGGGGTGGATTCATGACGTCGTGAAGAATTATTAAAAGCTAGCGTTATTTGATTCATTATAGTGAGCGGAGGGAGTTGAGGACATCTTGTTCCTTGGCGCGAATTAATACGTTCCCTTGGCCATTAGTCCGCGACCTCCTGCTTAATGAATCCTTTCCCCATTTCACCCGGCGAGGGATGAACTCCCATTTCTCAATATTGCTCAATGGCGCCACGGGTGTTTTCTTTCTATGCAGCCCCTCTCTCGGGCCCGAACCTGCGCTCTCGTACGCCACCCCACCCCTCATACCTTTCGGAACGTCTCTGTCTCTCTCCCCCCCCCCCCCCCCCCCCCTCGCCCCCAGGCTCTCCGAGTCCCTTTCCCGCCCCCTCCACCCTAGATTGCTTAGCAGTCGTGCCCATCCAAGGAAACAATGGAGTATTAACTTACGTCCACGGGCCTCTTGTTTCCTCTCCCGACTCGCTAACCCTTTCGATTTGAGACCCTCACTACCCTCCCGCCCCCCCCCCCGTCCCGGAACCTCGGCGAACAAAAGACTGAAAGGAATGCGGAGAGGAGGGAATCTTTCATCTCAAAACTGCAATAGCAATCAAGGTGGGACGGGGAAGGTTTTATGAGTGGTGCGGGAGAGGGGGCGTCGGATGCCGGGGGTACTTCGGTGGGCGCGGGGGTGCAGCGTGAAGGGGGTGGTTGGGGGAGAAGGGAACAATGGGGACTTCAATTCATGAGGTGCATTTGCATTTTCCCAATCATCTGATTTGCAACCCTGCATCCACAAAAAGATAGCCATCAGCTGAGCAGCAATAACCATGGGCTACAATCCAAGAGGCAGCTTATTTCGGAAAATATGCCCTTTGAGTGTTAAAGAATATTCATGGAAGTTTTTTTCTTTCTTTTCCGCTCAGCGTAAAAAAATGAATCTCTAATACTGAACAAAATGTTCCTTTGACCACATTAGAAATACTTGAAAGGTTGAACAGATTTTAAATTAAATTTATTATTCGTTGGTTCTTGAGTGTACCTGCATAATGGTGTCGTACTAATCTTTAATTTAAGCGAAGGTACATCAATCGATCAAAGAGACAAAGTTATCGACAAGTATTGTCGATTGAAGAGGCAAAGTACTGCTGATTGTGCCATGGCGAAGGTATTTCGCAGTGGGGAAATTTATTAAATAGAACAAATAGATTTTCCTCAGCATAATAATGAACATTCGTATGAAAAATGGTCGAGCCCAGTTTTTAATAATGGAATTGAAAATGTTTATAATATTATGTCGCTATTTACTTCATTACCAAAATAGGATATTGAGTCCAATGAAAATAAATTTGAGATTGAAACCCAAATAAGAAGTGGACTGATTATTCTTAAACTACTAACAGAAAAGTGAGTATTAGATAATGAAATTAAGAAATGGACATGTCTCCTCTAATAGAAGTGGATTTTGTTGAGCCACAGAATTTTTCATAAATATGATGCATCTTGTTTTTGCCTAATTAGTGGGGAATCTCTATTGTTGGCCAAGTGGGTGGTAGAGTTTTACGTCCGAGGTCATACAGCCGAGGATTTCGTATCGTCAAGATTTGTTGACTTCAAGTTGGAGTTGCTACGTTAAGTTGACTGCTACCGTTATCTTAGAGTTACAATTTGTGTCCTTTACGTGGAAACGATACCTTGTTTTTGAACTGAAAAGTACCAACGTCTAGGGGCCGAAGTATCAGATATCACATTTGCTTCATCACTGAGGGCTATGTTCAGAATTTCAACCACAAGCAGTGGTTCTTCTTCGCAGTCTTTGTCGGCCCCATTGGCGGCGTGGTTAAGTCCTCGCCTGCTAACCTTAGGGTCGGGGGTTCGAGTCCCGCCTGAGTGGGTTTTTTCACCACTCACGACATTGATGTGTATGCTCGTCTGTTAATATCCCGTTAAATTGTTAATATCCCGTTGTAAAGGCCACATGCGCTGTATTCGGTGGTAGCGGAAGAAAATAAAAAAATAAAGAAAAACATAAATAAATAACCTGAAATTCCAAAAGTCAAACTCGTCCAGAGATTTTACCTACAAAGGTGGTATTACTTCTCAGTGTGGGGCTGATTATAGAGTTGAGATTTTGAATACGGTCCAGAATCTGAACTGCACTCCCAATCCCACTGAACACGTCATCAAACCTCTGTTGCGAGTTCGAAAAGGTGCACAGCTTCTCCTCAATATGGTTAAAAGCTGTGTACAGCGTGGTAATACCGCCTTGCAGGGTGAATCTGTTCAGCAGTTTGGCTCGTTGTAGGGATTTTAGGATGCAAGCAGTAGAAGTGAGACTGCAGTTGGGGTTATGAATGTCTCCTCTCTCCTACATTGTGCTGTTGCGTGGCGCACTTGCGAGATATAAGAAATGCCAACTCAGATTTAATAATCGCGCGTATGTCCGTTTCCCAACTTGGATGTGCGTCGTTTAAAACTTTGCAGGATCCTTGAGGGCATCGAAAGGCGAACTTGGGAACCACGGGGACAGCGAGGGTCTTAGGGTGGAGAAAGAAGAGCGGAGGGTTGGGGGAGGTACGATGGAGGGGTTGAAGAGCGAGGGTGACTGACTCGCAACGATTTTTATTTATTCCTCCCCCCTTGCTCCTCAACTTCCCCCGATCGCCCCCAACCTCCACCCATTCTCAATACCTCCCTTCGTACACACACACGTAGCTCAACTTTCTCCCCTCAGAAATAATCGAATGGAAGGGATGCCATACAAAAGCGGCCACCGCCTCGCTCCGCTCCTCGCGCGACGCTGACTGAATGCCGCGACGTTGGGTGCGGGGTTGCCGCTTGGGGATGCGAGGGTGTGGAGGAGGGGGTGTGGAGGAGGGGGGAGGGAGCGTCGCCATCATTTAAAATTTCCACCTCCTGCTCCTTTTCATCGAATATCTTCTCTATACATCTCTCCTCCCTCTCACCCCGAGCGTCGGGGCGCCACCTACCTCCCCAACCCCTGGCGCCATTCCTGACCTTCTCCATCCCTATCTCCGCTTCTTTTTCTTTTAATCGCTGCTTTTCTCCAATCTCATTCCTCGGCATGATTCTGTATACTAATTAATTAGCTAAATGCGGTTGCCCTTTCAACCCTAACACACCTACAGAGTGTTGCCCGCCAGTCTCCGCCCGTTGCCTACTGTACCCTTTTTCCGCCTCCACCCCACTCATCCCCTACCGTCGCCCTCAGCCACCCCCACCCGCTCCCACCCCACTCCAAACCCTCTCCCTCGCTTTCTTCCTCTATATTCGCCGTCCCTCTGCCTCTGTCCCTTTCCTCAAACGCATCGTCCGGACAGGCGCGAGCTATTCACAGCTCGTGTCATTCCTATTTTTTTAGAGACTCGCCTCTCTTTTTGCTCTTCCTTCCTGATGTGAAGGGATTTCCGGACCTGATTCGTTATTCGCTGAATCCACTTTCTGGTGACTAACTTCTCCATTGCACTATTCTCCCGCGAGGAGTGAAATTGAGTTAATTCATTCATTTTATTTGCGTTATAATGAATCTTAAATCTGAATGGACATCCGTAGAGTGATTGAACTAATCAACGTTCAGCGGGTCATTCCCGGATTAGGGTGATATGTTTATTATGAATTACAGAAGAGAGAATACAGTCATTGCGCTTACAAAATTAAAAATGCATTTTGAATAAGTAATGGACGGGTATATTACAAAAGTGCTGTCTCCCTGTTTTAACATGTGGTGTTAGCCACAACAGGTGGATGATGAACAACAGAAATATGTGAAAAATATGCAGCAACAGTGTGTAGTTAAAGAATTATATTATGCGTATACATTTCTTGAAATCCAAATTATACACTGGCTGCATTAAAGTAATAATAAAATAACATGTTTTTCAAAAATATATTTCTGCCATAAGCTTTTTGGGTGACCCTTACAAAGTTTGTTTCTTTTTTACATATTTTTCTGTTTTTCCAAAAAAAATGTTCTTTGGATTCTACAGTTACCTTTTATGCTTTCCCCAGAAGTGCATTTTTAATTCCTTTATACTTTACGCAAGAAAATTTTTCTTGACGGATGATCTTCATGTAATACAAAACAGTTTTAAGGTTCAAGTGTGATTGCTGAATGATTTGACATTGAATCATGATTTTAATCAACGATTCCCAAAGTCAAGAGCTGTTGAAGATTAATTTGAACGCCAGTGACAATACTTCTCAAATTTACACATTTTAATGCCGACTACAAAGCTGAGTAAGGAAATTAGGCGCTTAAAACCGTGATGATAATATAGGAAGCTATTATGTACTGTATATGATGAATCCTGTTGTTGATGCACCATATTGAGGCCATGGTCGTTGAGATTACAGTCAATATATTCTGTGGGATAATATTTTTTCCTTTACTCAGATCATGAAGGAAATCAGCTTAGTCAAACCTGGTGCCATCAACTAAATAAGACCTTATTGACGAGATTTTATACCTTATCTGAGCAACATTTTCTCTTCCGAAGGCAGTTTAATATTTCGTCTATAACCGTCCCTCAAGAGTTGCGTTTTCATATTTTCTTTGCTATTTTCCCTTTCCTCATTATTTTCAAGATTTTTATTAAATCCACACTTATCCACGTGCCTCCTATTTTCCTCCCACCTCGTTCACCCACTTACCCTCCCTTCACTCCTCTGACACGAGCAAGGGTCAGGACTCCTAGCGAGGGTGCGAGGGAGTCCTTGGTCACACCTCTCTTCCCTTTCTCCGTTTCCTGGAAGAGTCTTTCAGAGTGCGCGCATGCAACGCTGCCTCGCTTTGTCGTCATCCACACTGCTCTGCGTGTGAACCACCCTACTAATTACGGCAGCGCACTGCTTTGTTTGTCGAGCCTCCATCCTGCCTCCGACCAACGCCCTCCCCCATTCGCCTCAACTTCCTCCTCGACATATGTATGCACTCCCTCTCCCTCTCTCTGTTTTTCCAAGCGCCCCTCTCCTTCCCGATGCTCATTCCCGACCGCGATTCACTCGTTTGTCTCCACTCAAGTGGATGTTCATGCCATCAGGTGCCTTCTCTCGACAGCCTCTCGCCCCCTCGCCTTTATATTATTGTCCTCCTTCCCCAGCAAACACAAAAAACTTCCCTTCATATCTCGCACTCTTCTTCCCCTTCCTTCCCTCCTTCATTCTTTATCGCGTCGCCCCCTTCTGTTACGTTTTTTCCACCCTCGAGTCTCGCACCCACCCACCCTCCTCCTCGGCTTGGGAAGTAGGGGGTTGAGAGAGGGAGGCAGACACACCCCCGCCATCCCCTGCGAGAGGCCAACGCCTTCCTCTCCACGGCCGAGCTGCGCCGATGACTGTGTGCTGCTCGCACCTCCTCCCCCTCTCCCTGGAATTCTCGTTCTGCCGCAAACATAGGGAACAGGGAGGGGGGGGGGGGGGGAGAGGGTGGTTCTCGTGTGCGAATGCAAATGAAAATTATTTCGCCTGGGAAAAGGCCAGGGTTCCGAAATATCTCCGGCGCCGTCCAATTACGAGCGTGGTCCTCGGAATTCAACCAAAAATGGCAAATTTTGTAGGACCTCTGGGGATGGGTTTCTTTAACGAAGCGCCTATGCAGTTCATTTTGTCGTATTTGTTTCTTTCCTGGAGCTAAAGAATCAAGGGAGATAAAATCGAACGGAACATTTGTGATGATACTATGACGTATGAAGTTTGAACTCCGAAGGGGAAGTTTTTCTTATATATGATGATATATTGTTCATTTCTGGCGGCTATATTTTATTCCACTTAGTATTATAATTAACGTCTGGGGTCATTAATGCACAGTTAAAGTGGTGTTGTATGAGTACAGACTGAAATTCGACGCCAAAGAAAAAAATGTTAACAGGTTTTATAAATAATATTCTTAAAACTGAATATCTCATTAAAACACTTCTTTTGGACATAAACGTACAAATGTTTTCACAACCTTTTAAGAATTATGAATATTGATACATTTACTGGCATCTGGTTATAGAAAATAACGATTTTATGTGGACTACTTACGCTCCGTTACTCTGCTATTCTCCTTTCAAAAGTTTCTGTTTTAATATACTACCAAGATCGTCGAGGAAAATTATTTTGCTGAAGAAGAACAGTCCTTTGCAGCATGAATTTAGCAATTGGTATATTGCATCAATTTTGGTATCTCCAAGTGAAATTTGAGAGACAAAGCATTAAGTGCTATAACAGAGAAATGGGTTCGTTCTCATGTTGCCTGCGCTGTATGTAATTTCCTTTGAATTTTTTAAGATCTATTCGTAGTCAGCTTTTCGTTTGCAAAGGAGTCCTCAGAAAAGAGGTTTCCCTTTGGGACAGGGACTTCCTGAGAACGGAAGGATGATACAGATCGTGTTTCGAGGCACGTTGAGGACTTTGTAGGGATGCTCTCAAGGCTTTGTCGCTCTAATAATCTTTTTAATCCATCTGCCACTGTGCTACATATCCAATTTCAAATATGAATGCAAATATTATCTGCCTTAATTTTCATCAACAACGCTGCTCACGTTTGTGTCGCGGAAATATTAACTAACGTTTTCCCTCGACTAGGCCCAATCTCTTTTACAATTCATTGCCACTGTGTGAGTTCACGCACCAAGCATACCTGCTCAACTGAGTCCCATCTCTTGTTGCACATTCATGAAGAGGTAAGGGATATAAGTGCTTCCTCCTGTGAGGAGACCCATTTTTGCAGAAAAAAAGACGAGGGAAGTCCTCAATTCTCTCGTGCAGCTATCCAATCTCCTTCCCCAGACCCCCTACCCACTCCACCTCTGAAAAGGGATCGGATACGCCTCCCTTAGATGACACAGAAGTAATGCTGCCGACCTTATCCTTTGTGTCACCCGCCTCCTTCCCTTCCTTCCCCCTGTACGATTCACTCTCTCTCTCCCCCTCTCTCTGCATGCGTTTGAACTCGGCGATGTTCATTCCTCAGATGCGACTCCGCCGTTGCATTTTTGTCTCCGACCTCCCCTTAAACACCCTCCACACCTCTTGGCACCTCCCCTCAAGACCATCCCCCATCCCCCTGGTCTCCATTCCCACCCACCTGATAGGAAACTGGAAACCTCGATGCAAAAACTCTCCTTTTGGATATTAAGATGCAAACGTTTCCTTAACCTTTTAGGAACATTGATCATTGTTACATTTCCTGCCATCTGTTTATGCAAAAGAACGGATAACCCCTGTCTTTCCTCACATTCCAACTCATCATTTCTCGCCATCTGCTAGCATACAAATTCCGCGTCCCAGCTGGACTCTCTTTGGGCACTACACTCAAGGTGTATTATAGCTCTCCCTTCTTGCCAGTTCTTACCCTCAGAAAAGTAGATTTTCATCGCCATGTAAGTGATTTCGTAGCTGATGTTCGATTCCTTCAAATATTGGCGTTCATTCCAGGTTCGTTCCATTGATACTGAAACTTAACCAAAGGATTCAGATGATTTCTTAAAGTTGATGAAATCGTAGAAGAAAAGAGAAGCATGAGGTACTTCACCAATGGAGCCTAACCTTTAAGTTTTTGTCTCCCTGACCGGAATTTCTAACTCCAACACAGACAATGCGCAGTGGATCACAATGCACTGTCGATACTTCACTGGCTACGCTTTTCACTTTGCTTAAGTCATTTTAAGTCTCATGCTGATCAAAATCTGTGTAGACGAAACATAATGATATCATTAGCCCCCGACGTGTGTTCATTAGCTTCAGCAGTAGCAGTTTCCAAAATGTCACTCATGTTATTCGATGCACAAGGATATATGCCAATTCAGGATATCTACTTCTTTCTTCAAGTCGATTATAAGTTACGTCAACTTACTGATAATATTTTAACAGGACTGTTGCATTACATATGGTATCAGAATGCGCCGATGCATATAAGGGATTACTCAGACAACAGAATCATTCCATGTCGGGATCGGAAATCAACACTATGAAAACTGATTCCTTAATTTTCGTTCACTTATTATGATGATTATGATTATGTTACTTATTATGATAGTCCACGCCATATTTACTCCAGATTACACTTTGAGAATTTCGATCAATCGTCCCTCGACAAACACCACAATCATACAAGTCAGCCATCTTGCGGTCTCCTTCCCCTCGACCGGTTATCATGACCGAATGGGGATGGAATGGGCTTCTGGCCTCCAGTTATTACCCAGGTACTATCACCCTCAGTACTTATTCAACAACAAATGTGGTTTATGAATCGGATACCTATTACAGGTATGTAACTATGCCGAACCCTAAACATTACAGGAGTATAGCGAAACATTTCACAGAGAAAAAAGTCATTCGCCTTGACCGAGACTTGAACCCAGATTTTCAAAATTCCCGGCCGGATACTTTAATCAATTAAGCAACCAGCATGTCCTTTTCCCCTGTAAAAATGGGGGCGTTTACTCTGAACCGAAATCACAATTTTGTACTCGAAATCGTTAGATGGAAATGAAAAACGAATTTTAGTGAAAAAATTAATCTTCTAACCACAACTAGTCACTAATAAATCAAAAATTAAAATAAGCAAAAGGTGACGCCCACTGAAAAAGCTGCTGTAATAACATTTACGTCATTTTCCTCCTGTCCTTGACTACTTTTAGGGGATAGAAAAGGAGTGGAGGGGGGTTCTCGGAAGGTCTGCTCGAACGGATCCTGTCGCAATTGCTCTGATTGGCAGAGTCAGCTGTGTCCTCCCCTTTGAGATAAGGCGAAGTAGCTTCGCGGGCTCAGTTGTGATTGGACGAAGTTGATATACGTCAGAGGTTGCACTACACCCACTTTTCCGAAAGGATTAAAAACATCAGTTTTTCGCCGCTTATAACTCGAGAAATAATTGACGGATCAAAAATCGGAAAAATAGGAGTCTTTTTATTTTACAAACTCTATTATATCCGGCAATAAAAATATATGACAAACGACCCAATTGGTCAAAGCACCTGACCGGTAATCAGGTGATCCTGGTTCGAGTCCGGGTCAAATTACCTTTTCTCAGTGGAATGAAAGCTGTAGTGCACTTTCAGCGAGTAGCGCTGTGAAGGATTCCGTGGCAAGTGCGTGATCCTAGCACTTATATATAGCAAGATAAACTGGCGATTGAATGGATTGTTGGGGGTTGATTGGGGTCTTAATGATATGGAACGCGATAAGAACCATGGAGAGACGATGGATGAAAATGTGTGGTGTTATATAAATCTGGGCTATGATGGCTAACGCGATATATTTCCATCTGATTTTAAACAGTTGAATTGCATTAATCCCATTAAGTTTTAGTCTCCTGATTCTCCCCCAAACTACTTTTGAACGGTAAGGTATCTTGACTTTGAAGCATAGACTGATGCACGATTCTAAACTACTTATAATAATGAATTGATGTCTTTCGAAGTTAAAATTTGACACAATGTCTATTCATGCTAGTATTGTTTAAAAAATGATTGCAAATGTAATAGGGATGTCGTACTTAACTAAAATAGTATTGAGTCCTTATGCTATTGACTCCAGGCACTGAAACTGCAAGGAGTAATGTCAATGTATTTATTCTAAGGTTAATAAACATGGACTTATCTTCCTTTCTTACTGATTTACTTATGAAAAACTTGTTAGGTATTTCGTTCCGATTCTCTCCAATGAGTTTTATGTATAATGAGGAAAACCTGATAATGAATATAAGTCATATTCACCAAGTCACTTCTTCAGGTCAACCTCGATAATGACACTTAGTTTTCGAAACCATGGTCGGAGTGAAAATAGTATCTGTTCTTTGTTTTTTTTTCTCATCATGAATATCATTCATTTGTTTAAAGTGACTCCTTATGCCATCAGTTATACCATAATTGCTCTAATTTATCTCCTTGACAGAGAAACCGAGTTTTACGTCAATGACTAACCTCATGGACTCACGGATATTACGTTCTCTTTGCAACATATCCCAAGTTCGATGTAATACATTTGAAATTAAAATTATTTAAAGTAAAAAATGAGTGGGAGAAAATTTGTGCCATGACTTGTCAAAGTATTCAGATGATGTTTCATGGATAAACGGTGGAAGACAGATTTCGTGCGGACTTGTGAATTTGAACAGAACATTCGTGTGAATCGTTTTGATAGCTACACACTTACTACTAGTGTTCCGCGCACTTTTCCCGTCCGACCAACTTGTCGACACCTACAACGGTGCCTCTCCCCACTTGCTCCACCCTCCATAGCTACGCCGCACCTCTCCGGTCTCCCAGGCAACTCCACCTCGCCCCCTCATCTCAAACTAATCCACTCCCCGGTCTGCATTCTCTTCCTCCACTTATTTCTTCTCCACACTTTGCCTTGGAACAGAACAATCCTTCCCACTTCGACTGCGCGTTAAGAGAGGTGCTTAACGCTCCGCGTGGGGGCTGCAAGGGGGAGTGGAAGGGAAAGACGCATAAAGAGGAGTAGGGTGGAGAGAACTTCCCTCTGTGCGCCTGGTCCGTTCTCTCTCCTCTTTTGTTTCCTGTGCGTGTGATTCGCTGCATTCCACGTCTTCGCCCCCTTCTTCTGTTAGCACGACACACTCTCTCTCTCTTGAGCGCGGGTCCTTAAAGGGGACCTCTCCTTCTCGGCCATCCTCGCAAGCAACTCTGCGCGGGGAATAAAAAGAAATCCGAGGGAGGAGCGGAGGAAAGCCATTCGCTCCTCAAGTGCGCGCTTATTCCTGCCGCCCGACAACACTTCCATTTTCGACGACCTCATGAATGCCACGGCCATTCCCCGGCGCCATATTGCATAAATAAATAGATAGTGCCCACGTGCAAGCGTCTACACTTGCATTGTATCCTGGAGGCCACTGTAAAAGTGCTGGGCAGAAGGTGATTCAATGCGCACGGTTGTAAGGTATCCTAATTTTGATACCTAAAGTATTTGTTTTTACCGATAAATAAATTCACATCAGAAACGAAGCGTTTGATGCATGGTGCATTCACCCGAAGGTGGGGCATAAATCACGTACGATGCACATTCTAATTCAGTTCTATAATCATGCGGAAAAAGCAGAGTACAGATCTTACAAAAATGTCAATGTTTACAATTCAGCCACACATGGGAAGCAAGTAATGAAACAGTTAGGGAAATTTTATTTTTTCATTTGGAAGCTCACGTCAGTATTCTTTATGATATTGTCAATTGTGCTATCTTTACACAATTCAATTATTCTTATTCTTTATGATATTGTCAATTGTGCTATGTATACACTATGATATTGTCAATTGTGCTATGGGAAACAAGTAATGAAACAGTTAGGGAAATTTAATGTCTTTCATTTGGAAGCTCACGTCAGTATTCTTTATGATATTTTCAATTGTGGTATTTTTTTCAATTTAAATACCGAAAATATCGTCCACATTTATAATGCATGAAATATTATAATTATCTTCGTCCAATAAATGAGAAACTATAGTATTCTGCTAATGCTCTCATTATGGTTTAATCCACCATAAGTGGTTAGATGTTTTCGGGCAACTGGTTGCACTGCATTAAGAAGTACAACTGATCTTTGATTTCGGTAAGAGTTTTCGGTTATGCATCAAACTTATAACGGTAATTGAAAATGCATTCTTTTCGTTAGTGCTTTTGCATAATTGCGAGTATATTTACTTCGCGTTCAGTTTTAAAGCATTTTATTTTCGGATTTCGCTTTTTCAATTGTGTAGTTGGCAACAGCGCAGACCTCCGCCGTGGTTAACTCCCCTCCAACTCCAGTCGTCTTGACTTCATTAGGGATTTGGCGTCTGGCTCGCTATTTGTGTGGGCCTCCAAGAGTCAGTCCCGTCCCATCATTTTTCATCCTTTCGCCTTCTGAATGTTTAGTCCTTGAATCAAATGTCTTTTGCTTAACCAACGAGAACCAAAGGTAAAAATTGGGAATAGTTTTGTCATTACTCTGACAATACTTATCAACGATTTTGCCTTGTGAAAGGAGACATGAGTTTGGATTAGACAAAATGCAATCGTGTTAAATTTGTGGCTTGGAGGTTTATGGAGAACTGATTGCATGAATAGGTTTTATTCTCTTAGTGTTTTGGACGAAACTACGAGCAATTTCCTCTCATTATTTGCATTATTTCTTTAGTAATTCTACCTCATAGGTTTTTATATTTTCCTTTTGTTAAATGCTGTAATTTATTCCTCGGGATTAGGGGAAAATACATTGTTATTTATGTTAATATAAAAACACGGGAAGAATTCAGCTCATAGTGAGATTATTGGGGTTTTTAAATTTACCAGCACCAGACATAACTCCGCGTGTGAAAAGCAAAAATATTTTTAGCTCTGATATGTCCGCACGGGTGGTGAAAAATGAAGATTATTTGATATTTTTTAAATTTCTTCCCTCTGGCTCAAGTGTATGTGATAACCCTCTCAAAGTTTTCTCCTAACAAAATTGTTACCTTACCTATTCATAGGTACTTACTGATTTCATTATTACTGTTCTTAATCCCTTAACGTACATGTTGCCCTCTGAATAACGTCCAATCATTATGTTTTCCATCCAATCTAATTCTGTCTCTTCCTACGTTCATCAAGGAAATTTCTCTTCTATCCCACTCTTATCATTTTGTCATTTCCCGTTTGGAATCTTACTTTCTCCATCCTTCTCCCAGCACACTTTTGAAAAGATTGACTGTTTTTATCAACAGGGTTTCTTTCCCAAGTATCGAAGACACTTACTCTATTTTTTTAAAAGATCATAAGTAATTAACTAAACCTTTCAACATGATGTAGTTCATATCATTCTAATCAGATGCTTATACCTTAATTGCTCTTTATATATTCCTAAAATTACTAAACACGTTTCCTTTGCTGGTGAAGTCTTCACGAGTTCTCCACCGGGTCAGGGAAACGGCTAACACTGCCATCGTCCTCAGGGCGTTGAGTGTCAGGTCCAAGAAAAATGCCGGTATATATACTCTTTGCCTAGGCTCAGGTCACTCTTGATTGGCTCTTCTCAGGTCACACGTGAATTGCTCCACAAGGTCGCTCCTGATTGGCTCTTTCCAATCCACTCTCTCTCTTCTCGTCTGTTCCGGATCACCGGCTTCCACACGTTACTGAGGGCGTATCCTGTGTCGCGGTGAAAATTCTTCGCCTCTAACCTGTTTCCCTGACCCGATGGAGAACCCGTGAAGACTTCACCAGCATTATACGCCGGGAAAAAACAAGATCCTACGTTTCCTTTGGTACTCATCACTTCACACTTTTTGCTCCAATATCAGCGGCGTCGGAAGTGGGGGGCAGGGGGGGCATTCTGCCCCTCCCCGCAGAATTTGCCCCGGGCCCTTGAGAAATGAGTCTTAATGAATAAAAATTTAATTTCAATTGTTTCCACCTTGCCTTTTACCTTCTGACGCATATTCTACCACCTTCATATGCACTTTTAGCGGAATTCTAGTCTCTACCCCCTCCTATCCGCAAAAAGGGGGCCCATTTCATAGGAGCCGGGCCCTTTTCTTAAGAACCGTGCCCTTTTCAAGGTTGGCCCCTGCCAACGAAAACAGTTCCGACGCCCTTGTCCAATATGCAATGCATCCAAAATAATCTTCCCTCCCACTGTTGGTTGGCCACTCAAAGCTTAATTGCCTCTACAATGCAATTGTTTGCTTTCCTCTTACTTTTATTAGAACTAGTTTCTCCCATGATTCTTCCAACACTTCCTCTTTACGCATGTGTTTGGTGACAGAGAACTTCCGTTATCCTCCTCTCTCTCGCCAAATTCTCCATTCACTATGCACACTTTCACATTTTAAGACAAGTGCACATTATTCTGGTGTCCTTTGCTTCCAGTCTTTCGTCATCAAGCCGCCATGTTTCCATCGACTTATCGAAAATTAGTCATATGCCTTTTTTCCCCAGATCAATCTAGTAAAATTTTATATCCTGATTTACTGGTTTTGAACCGTCCCAGCATTCCAGGATCCACTTTTGGCACATGTTGTTCGCTTCTCAGTATTTCTGTAGGTACTTTTCTCCTTTGTTAAAATATTCTAACACTTTTCAAGACTTTAATGTGATAGGGATTCCTTGAACCCTGGCCTGCCTCACTGTTGGGCTTGTCCCTCAATTGGCTTTCGCCCTGTCAATCCTGTTGGCTCGTTTCAAAGTTTTATCCTCCTATTGTGCAAGTCGGCCTTTTAACCTTTGGGAAATTTAAGGTTGTTTCCCACTGCCTTCCCCAATATTATTTTTAACTTGACACCAACTCTTAAATAGCCGCTCCTTTGGCTCAGCCAACTTTTGATAGTATCTCAATGGGAAACAGACATTTGTTGGACTACATTCACCTGGCTCCTTTCCTCCAAACTACTTGGCATGGTGGTCCATTGCAAGTTATTGTCACTGTTCCAATCAGGACAGCTCCATGGGGAATTGTAGTGAGAAAAACCTTCCATCTCATCTGGGACGTGATTACGGGAATGCATCTTTGATTAGTGGGAGAAAAATTACACTGTTCAACATTTTTGCAAAACTATTTCCGGAATATGTAAACGACAATAGAATGGAAGTCCTCAGTGTTTGCAAACAACCTTGTAGTTCACTTGTATATATCAAAGTTTCTAAGCTGCTGTTATGTTTATGGGCCTCTAAAACTTCACTATTTTAACTTTAAACGAGATTGATAACGGATGCATGTCATTATTTTTCTATTGGATTGCGAAGACTTTAAATTGCAAAGAGATAAACGAAGTAAGTGCTTACTATCAACTTAATATTAATTCAATAAAAGAAAAATTGAAATTCAATGTTATGTCTTGCGTAGTATTTCCTGTCTTGCGTTTAGAAAAAATAATGTTCTTTCCAGGTTTTCTAAAGGACTTTTATTTTCCTCTTTTATCTCATCTCATAATACTATCGGTTGAAAAAAAACTAATTTGTTCAACTACTGTAGCATACGTTGAAGTATAGACTTGTGCTATTGATTGAAATATTGCTTCACAAATAATCTTTATCCACCACGCAAAAGGGGGAGAGAATTTTATTTCAATCTAGGTATTTGGCATATTTCTTTTAGATTATTATTTGTTATACCTTGTTCTAGCTAAAATAATATTTTTTGAAAGTTGTTTCATTTTTAAAATTAAAAATTTGTTCGCTATAGTACATTTTTATTAATATTATCATTTGTGTCTTGTTTCTATTTTTCATTCATCCAATTTTTACCCTCGTCACTTTTCAGCTTGCTGGATGAATTCGTTCCCCATTCTCTCATTCCGAATATTTTCCCACCCCGTCTACTGATCTCGTCATGTCAGAGTTCATGAATCTGGTTTCCGGCTCAAATTCTTCACGCCTCTCGCCTTGCCACTCCTTGGGAGTGGGGGGTGGCGTTCCACCCCTTAACTACCCCTGGACCATCCGCCGTCACTTCAGCTGTCATTCCGGATCGCCTCCTTTTGCACGCCTTCCTCACCCCGAACTCTTCCTGAAATCCAAGCGCTTCGTCACAAGCCGAAATCTTTTCCGCTTCGGTTATTGCGCGTTCGTGGGACAGGCGGGGAGTCGGGGAATCATCGTCTTCAGAATTTGAGGTTGAGTGCTGGAGAAAAGCACCAGCAGGGGAGAAATGAGAGCGGAGGCCTGTTGTTTGGGCGTAGGCGAAATAAGGGAGCAATAATGGCTGAAAATTTAGGGGAGCGGTTCATTACTAAGCCTGTTGCAACAAGGCAAAGCCAATGAATAACTAAGAGTAAATTATAATGTGGGAAAAACCTCCAGCTATGCTTAAAAAATATCCTAGAATTCTAATGACTTTCAAAGATTACTCCATGAATATGGAGGAGTTGGGGAAAATGCGTTGGAAACAACACATACTCAATCAAAACACACTTGCACATTTCCTCGGTGTTTTTAATTCTTAACGTGTTTTAACGCAAGTAATCTTAACGTACAAGACCTTGGTCTGCCTAGAGATAACTCTGTGAGATGAAATGCGTAGGAAATTAAAAACTTTTTGGAATGTGCTAATGCTTTTTGATTGAGAATTAGTGTACTAGTTTAAAATATTTTTGGTTTCTTATTAAAATTTTGGAATATCTTTGTCATAATGTCGTCCAAATCACATAGCTTATTAATTGATTTTATTTGTAAACTCCGAAGTGAGTTAGACTAGGAGGTATTTTAGGTTTTAATGGTAACTTCGTTTTGGATTATATTTTAAAGTAGTAGAGGCCCATGGAATTCTGAAGCAGGATGTTCGAAAAAAAAACATTGGGTGAGAAACGTAAGGATACGACAACAGATATAGAAATATAAACGTAGACAAATAATTATTAAGAATAAAAACATTGATTTCAGTGGTGAATGTCAGAATAATGAAAAATAATTATGGAAAATAATTATTATGTTCCTTTGAAAATCAAAGGACATTCACACCGATCTCTGGTTGTTAAGGAAATAAGCTATTGTTGATTTCAGAAAACAATGTGAGATTTTTCAGCTAAAAAAATGATTTTAAGACGAATACTAAGCGTAATATAAAATTGATGGAAATAATTAGAAACTTAATTTTTTCAGCCTTCCTATAAAAAAAATTCCAGCCCTCTGTCTTGAATGAAAGTACTTTAAATAAGCAAAAACTGAGACCACTGCACCGAACTCAATGCCAGGGATCACCAGGATCCATCATTCAGGGGCTTTTGGGGACCTTGAGGGTATTTTAACATAGTTTATGTTCTGCCCAGACACATTTCCTATCTACATATCAAATTTCAGCTCAATCCGTCTAGTAGTGTTTGCGTGATTGAGCAACAGACAGACGACAGACAGACACCATTACATTTTTATGTATTAGTATGGATAAAAACATTGATTCCAGTGGTGAATGTCAGAATAATGAAAATTTATTATGTAATTAAAAGATGCACTACGACTTATTCAAGTCCTTAATTTTCAAATTCATATCAGAGTGTTTACTTCAGGCTTTTTAACCAACTGATTGTTGATTTTATATGCTGATATCCCAAGATGCTTTGTTTGCATAAACATTCAAAATATGCTCGAAATAATTATTAGGCATCCATTTATTGCCAAAATAAAAAAAACATATTTCAAATGTTTAATATCTATGACATTCACCGCATTGCGCTCGTAGAAATCGGATTTATTCCACGTCTTCTGCTTTTGCCTACTAGGAAAAAATTTAGACACTTGGATTCCGTAAATGGCGACCTGATGATGAGGAGACCCCAGCAATTCTCTTTGTTGCGCGAGGCCTTCCTTGTGGCTCGAGCGAATCCGATTCCTGACCCGAAGAACATAAGATGCTTGGGAATATGGAAAGCGCCTGTGGAAGATAATTGAATCATTTTTAAAATGGAACACCATTTAGAACAAATGAGGTAAATTCTCGGACGAATGAGCATAGAGACTAAGGCAAAGGAATACATTTTCCCAGATTTTCGGAGAAAAACATTTTTTCTTATTTGTAAGCAGAGCGCCTTTGGTAATGGCTTTTGATTGTTTTCACGATAAAATAAGAATAAAATTAAAAAACATAAGTGATAAGCATTCTCGTGTCTAAAAAAGTAAATTCTTTTACGGGAGAAACCTAGAGGAAATATTCTGAAAAACACCGGGCAAGATTGCCTTCCTGACAGAGGTCAGAACGTCACAGGAGTTTCCCGTATTACTGGAAACATTTCCTTCTGCGGCTAAAATTAACCCCTGTCAGCAGTAATTGCTATGCTGTCTAACTCCTCGCGCACGATAAACAGAAAACTGCTTGGTTAAGGCTAAAAGTGCACGGCCAACTCTCCTAAAAGAACGCCACCCCTTTAATTTCCGAATTGTACGAGAGTAGCACAAAAATAGGTCCGTAAAATTATCATGGCAGTTATTACTCCAAATAATCGTCACATTCTTAATTTAGTTAAATTCTGATGCCGGCATTGCTTGATATTCCTTGAGGTCAAATTTGACACTGCAGTCAAATTTTTACTACTGCACTGGCATGGCATACTGGTTTATTGTATAATGTTTTTATTTGATTTTTTCGCACTTTAATTGTCATATTTTTATCTGGTTAAATAAGACTACCCTATGTTGCAGCCTTCAACCCCCGTCTTAGGTGCTCGCATTTCACAGGGAAGGAGCAAATAATGTCGAGCCTAATGTATGAATGCAAGAGATTCGTTGCGAAGACAATTGTTCGCTTGATTCTATTGAGCTTAGAGAAAACGCTTTCATTCTGAATGGCGTGTGGGAAAGGTTTTAAAGGGAAAGATTCATTCGGTGGGTCCATTGCGTGTTCCGTGCTCTGTGGTCATAGGACGAAGTGCAAGAGGCGGGAGTCTTTGGCTGACCTTGTTTTCACCCGCGTCCGTGAGTAAGGGACGAATCGCTCGTTAATATTATAGCTGAGGGATTGTGGCACGATGGAAGAAGGGGGATGGGGCTAAAGAAAGATGCAAAGAGAGGTTAGTGCCATAAGGTAAATTGGAAGCAATTTCAGAATGCTATAAGTCAACTTCTACAATTGATAGACAATATTCTTTAAGTGAACGAAACAACAAAATATTTATAGGTCCTGCAAATTCTGTCATCAAAATGTAAATTATGGTCACAAATACTCGCTTTAATGTTTAGTAAGATGGGACATCATGTGGGTTAGTATCATGTAGCGAACATGAGCTCCTTTGATTACTCCTACATTTCATACAATGGGCTGTATCTCTATGTGAAAATTGCAATGCACATGGCATAAAATAATATCTGACAGAATTACATTCCCACATGAAGGTTTAATGTTTAAATCTCTGGGTTTCTTTAGAAAACTTTTTTCTTTGAGTGGTTATCAGGAGGTTTAATTGAGAACTTTCTGGAAACTAGAGACAAAGGTCAAAAGGCGTTTTTCCTCTTTATCTCAATGAATGCCTATACTTAAAGAGAGAACCAAAGGGTTAGCAACTTTGGCTTGTAAAATACATAGAAAATGTGCATATATCCCGCCATTTATTGATACAATTGTGTACTGCTTTTTACTTCCTGCCGTTTTGTCATGAAGGGAAATATTTATTAAAGCTGTTGCCATTTAGCGAAAACTCTTGAGGTGGCTACAGATACTACACGGTACACGACACTACACGGTACAGATGCGATATCTTGAAAACTTATGGAGATACAGTGTATATTGAATCCCCTAAATTATTTCTCATTGCGTTTCAGAATTGATAGGGACGCGTGAAGTTTCATTATTGGTCAGATAAGAGTATAACAACAATGGGAAGCGCTTATTATTTTATACATTATTTAAATGATAGCTTTCTCTAAAAACTTTGATCATAGAAAGTTCAATGAAATACGCAGTTTTCTTTATGAGTTGGTTGCCGCATAGAACGTTATAAATCTTAAGAGTAAGAAATTATCGTAATTTTTCAAAATGTTATCAGAATTTGGTAAATAGAATCTTTGAAAATAATTCTTTTTTTATAAAAGGAACGGGAAAAAGGTTTTTCTGCCATTAATCTCATTGTATTATCGATGAAATAACTGTTGAGCTATAGCATCATTTTGTGTTTTATTTAGTGTCATTCATATGTCTTATCAACGTAATGAGCGGTCACCTGGTAACTTGAAGCTGACTTGGTATTTCATATCTCTATGCGAATTTATAACTTTATTTTTATTGAATGTGTGACTTAATTTGGTAAATAATTCTATCCTTATGGATATTAAAGATTTTATTGCAAATTAGGAAGGAAAGCGTATTAAATATCTCCCCAGATTTCGTATCCTTCTCGATTAAAGCGAGTTCAGCGTGTCATGAGGCCACTGGAAACATTCCAACTCTGTGAAAATCTTTTTGGATCTCGGAGCAGCAAGAAGCATGTTACGGGTGAAAGACTAGTTGGACACAACTGAGTTAAAGTAAATCCTACCAAAGGAATGATAGGAGCGGGTTTTACGTTTCACTTCTCTTAGTGGTTGAGAAGCGCGGGCGAGTCTTTGGCGCGATGGCTTTGAGGTGAGAATCGGAGACTCCATCGAAAAGGATGCCGTGCTGTGTGCATTGATTCATGTGGCCGAGGCTTGGTCTCTTTCTGGAGAATCTTTTGGGAATATGAATGAATATTTGAAGCCGCTGGACACTCAAGAAGAAGAGTTTGGAGGGAGGAACAGTGAGAAATGTACGGCGAGAGGGGCTTTGAGAGAGTGAACTGCGCTGGTGCGGCTGAAACATGAAATATCAAGCATAGAGAATAAATCTCGAGTCACGGGGTCCGAAACCGTGGGAGGATTCCGTTTGTGATGTATAATTCTTATTGGAGGAAAAAGTGTAGCTCCGGGGAAAAAGAGGATTCCTTCTGTCGTGTATTCGGATATTCCGTTTGAAAATTACGCGGAATCTTCCCTACCATCCGGGTTTCCGTAAGTAGTCTTCTTTAAAAATGCATGCTCGGTTTTTGTGCGTCCCAGAATTAAACGGAATTCCTGGGCGTACCTTCCACGCGATTTTTTTTACCCATATGTATCCTGATGGCCATACCGATATTTGATCGGGCTTCCATGTGTGACGTACGCTTTGATTAAATTTTTGTAAACTTTTAAAGGCAAGCAAGAGTAGTAGCCACTGATACTTATGCGTCTATTGCAAGCATGCAGTTAAAGATCGGACTCTTGCAAGTGTGCTGGAGTTTAAATGCCCAAAATTCAACAAAATAAAAATTTATATCATTCCAAAGAGATACAAAAATATAATAAAATAACCAAAAATAATTTGGTAATAGTTTGTTAACTAATTCAGTAATTACTGTTTTTGATACAACCAACCACTAAATGTAAAAGTGGAAATTTATAAGTGGATTGGAAAATGCGTCTGAAAATATAGATATATCAAAAGTCATCGTATGTGAAGGGTTTCTTGGAGATTTAATATAACTTTTCCGGGTTTCGTCACGTGGAAATATTTCACTGACAGCAGTTTCGCTTGCGTTAGTTGAGGCAGCTTTAAGTTAAATAACTTTGTCGATGTTCTACTTTGGTCGTTTATGAGCGTATGTGTCTATTTGGATAGTCTTTTTATTATAACGGTGGCGTGGTTAAGTCCTCACCTGCTAACCTGAGGGTCGCGGGTTCGAGTTCCGCCTGAGTGGTTTTTTTCACCAATCATGACATGGATGTGTGCGCTCGTCTGTTGTTCAATTGTTAATACCCCGATGTAAAGGCAACATGTGCTGTTTTCGCTGGTAGTGGAAAATAAAAAATAATTAAATAACAATATGAGAATGGATTTCTATCTAAAACTGGACTATTGGTGACGCCGCAGATATTGGAAGGGAGATAAATAGGTCAAGGGCCTGTAGCAGTGTCTCCAATATAAACTCATGAGAGGTTCAGAGGCCTATCTTCAAGGGTTATCTCTAACAACCTTTCTTGTGGGCATTTAGAGCGGGCGGAAGGAGATTTCGAGCTTTTATTGCTGCTTGAATGGCATATTATTTGCTTGCCTTTACTTAACGTCCAATATATTCTGGGTTTTTACCAATACATGGAAGTTATATGGCTACTGTGAGTCATAAGTATGAGGTGTGTTGACCCAGGGATTTTTTTTAATAGGAACCATTCCCTAAAGCTGATGTATAGGTATTCTGTTGAAATGACCCCAAAAAATTGCAGTATGGGAGCATAGGCGAAAAAAGACGCCTTTGTCAGCAAACGTTAATGGATATGACGGGAATATTAACTCCATATTAAATCGCCGTGGTTTATAATAACGATTCAATGAAGTATGCTATAGTACGGCTTGCATATCACTGAAGTAGGTACTGAGCATGATAACAGTGTACTTTTTTGCCTGCTTCTGTAGCAGTATGCGATAGGCTGCACATAGTGGGTAGGATGGTAATTTCATGATGATTTCAGTTTGTAAATGAAATTTTTAGTTAAAAATTGATTTTTATATCAACAAAATAAACTACCAGATACTATAGAAATTGTTTAAAATCGGAGTAAACAGAATTAAAGAAACAATTTGTGCAAATAATTCTGAATTGTGTTTTAAAAGTGTTTCTAACCATTGGCTATTCCGTTCCAGCGTAGATAATTTCGTGATAATCGATTCATTTACCTATTATTTCTGAGTATTTCATATAATATGTACTTGTTAATCGCGAAAGCATTTTTAAGAACGTTTTCTCGCTTGATAATGAATGTTGAAACTGCAAACATTATAAATAACCAGTCATCATTGCTGTCGCTTTGACGACCGTCACACATCAGGACCTCTTCATTTTCATCATAGTTCTTGAGGCATCGCGTGAGGTTCCACACCAAGCAGAAGCTAAGATGCACCCATTGAGCTTTTAAGGCTTTTGGCGTCTTCAAAATAACTATGACACAGTATAATTATCTCCCTTTTTTTCTAGAAGTGCTGAGAAATGAAGTTCATTCTTCCTTTTTCTCTTCTGTGGTCTCCCTGGAATCTGTTATCAATCTGTATTCTTTATAATTTTACATAAAAAATTACAAACTCCCTCTTACCTCTTTCTTTTCTATGTGGGTGCCTTCAATGAGTTCCTTTAAACACTCTTGGGTCTCTTTTCAACCCACGCTTCACACTTCAGATCTTTAGAATTGCCAAAACATTTTCAGACTTCAGTTTTAAAAAAGAAAAAGCTTAGTTCTTTTCCATAAATATATTTAAACAAATCTACAGGCTTCGGCCTTCTCAGGCCATTCTCAAGAATATAATCTAGTGTCCACTTATTATAAGTGCATTTCTATTAAATGGACACATGGGAAAATTCCATTTTTATTCAGGAGCTAGATATATTATTTTCAGGGCTAAATGCGCTGAAAAAGGCTGGTTTTATCAATGTATGAATGTTTCATCTTTTTGACTTTTGATCTGGATTTTAACATGTGATTGCTCATCGACTTTCCCCACCTTGGTTAAAAGATATATAAGTTCCTGTGTCTAAGTATTATCATCAATAGTACTACAGGCCTTGTCCGAGGCGTGGATTTAATTAACAAATAAAGCACTCCATAAGAAGATCGCCAATAGTCCAACCCTTTGGTGACAATCTAACAGTTCCAGGAATAGCAGCATGCACAAGGTTTTCCGACATTCTCATCTCTTTGGAAATAATCGTTGGAGGAGTGATGCTATCGCTAGCGCATATGCAAGCAAGAATGGTGTGGTTTTCGCCACATCCAGCCACATCTCCTACGTAGACATATTTCCTGCCTGTTGCATTAATATTTGGAAGTCTTGTGGCATAAATCGACCAGTATCATTGCTTTTCGGTATCAAGCCTGAAAAATAAACATTTTCCAGTTTTTTTCAGCAATAAGGGTAGGCTGTCGTAAAAATGGTCTTAACAATTGTCGGTTGCCAACCTGTATGCTGAATTGCTCTCTATAACACGCAACGTAAGACCAAATCTACCCTTAAAATGTCCTTATACCTCCATTCACCAGGTGCCTGGATAAAACTTTCGAAACCGTGTTACTTTCCTGTAGCTTCTCCTTATTTAAAAGCTAATTTCATTATTTCAGTAAGGGGCAGACCGAAGTTCAACTCCTGCTTCAAAATTACGTAACTGAAAATTCCTTGCCAGAACTCAACTGAAAACGCAAAGAATTCCCTAATTTTGGTGGTATTTTTTTGCCAATACCGTCACTTTCTGATTAATTCAGAAAATCATAATGTTGGGCCTTGGAAGTTTGCATTGTTTCGAAGCTTCTTTCCCACACCGTTTTGCTGCTTTATATGAATCTCTACATTCGTATTGTCAATATTTATTCACCATCTGCAGGAATTGAAACTTGATAAATATCAGACGCAGTTTAAAATTCGAAACAACAGGTGTAGCAGACTAATAAATCGAACCAACTGCATTTACCAACTCGCCTGTATTTCTCACCATTTTCCAAGATTGACACTCGAAGGCTGTAACTGTTAACTATAGACATTAGTTATTTCCTGATGTGTTAAATGTATATAAAACAAAGTACATTTGTGCTTGTAATCATCAGTATTTCAATCTTAGGATTGGTTTACTGCAGCCCTTTATTCTGCCCAATTCAGTGTTAATTTCCTCACGCCCTGGTGTGTTTTCTCTTTCATGTCTTTCTTTATTTGTCCTATGTATTTGTCCCTTGGTCTTTCTCGCGGGACCGTCCCTTCAATCTTCCCTTCTATTATATTTCTAACCAATTAATGTGCCTCAAGATATGCCCAATCAATCTGGTTCTTCTTTGCCATAGGCTTTTCCATATTGTCCTTCCTTCATCTGCTCATCTGTACACCTCTTCGTTCCTCACTTTATCGGTCCATTTAATCTTCACCATACTCCACCTCCACCATATTTCGCAGGCTTCAAAATGCTTCGCTGCTCTGCTTTCCCGATGTTCCATGTCTCTGTTTCATAGAGAAAAAATAGTATAATCTCTAAGTGTTTAATTGAGTAAATAATCTCCAGTTATTAGATTTTCACCCACTCCCGATCGTGAGCCGAAATACAGTAACGCGTCCGTGCTAAAGTAATTCAATTCAGTCCTTATACGGAGTAATGTCCTCAGTTCCGAAATGTTTCATCCATAGGTCATGAATAAGTATTGGCCAACTCATTAAATTTTTTCTGAGAGCAACTTTGGATACATTTTCTGGATATCTAGTGGTGAACGTGCAATGAAAATTCTTAGGAAATGGTATCAACTTGCCTAAACCGACGGAAGGACATTTACGATGGGCCACGGAATGAAAAGCAGAGGCACGAACCGCGCATTTCGGAGCAATAAACATCAGACTCGCTCTGAGCACTAATGTTTGACTGCGACCACTGGACGTTTGATAACATAGGAAGACGAATGGGTGCAGATGACAATTGACGGTGCCAATGGCGGCAATGGAATTGCTTGACCATCTCATTCCGTTCTCTTTCTCCCTATCTCCCTCGCGCGATGAATAATGGTAATCTGTCCTTTGCGTCAACAGCGCTTGGCCTCCAACCATCAATCATATGCGTGTATATTACGAGTTAAAATCCAATGCTTTTAATGCAAGTGCTCTCATTAATGCACAACCTCCCTTTCCATGCATTTTGTGACACTTGGATCACGGGGTTTGGTACTTTTCCTCGTTATGACCGTTTATTTAATCTTATTCCAAACTTAGACCCTAAAACCAGTACCTAGTAAGTATATTTTAGTACTCATTACATTTTCCATACGACTTATCATCCATGTGTAACGCAGGCAAAGTGTCGTAATAAATTCTTTAAAAATGTCAAAAGTTTGATGACATAGGACGTTCAAATGTTGATCTAATGAGTTTTGAATTGGAAAGTCATATTATTACACATAAGTAAGACTTCACGTGGAGTATGCAACATGCATTTGGGATCCAATAAAAAAGCATTGAATTTGGGAATCTAAGAAAATACTTTAGAAAGCATAGAGTTTCAAGAAAAGCTCTTATAAAAATTCAGAAAGTGTCACTTAGGTATTGGAAGAGATACCGTATGGACTAAAATAGAAGACCGCAAGATATATTATACTTGAATAATTTAGCGAATCTGACACTGTAGCACTATTTTTTGTTCCCACACTACATTCACAGGGCAAAGTTAAGAGAAATCAACTGTTGGAGGGATTAAATATAATTACGTAGAATGGAATCTAATGAAGGGGGCACATTGTTTGATTGCTCATTAGATTTGCGTCAGCTTTCAATAGACACGAGGTACGGCGCATGCTACTCGATAAATCTGGTTTTTCTGCATTATCCATAGTTTGAAAAATGATTTTTTTGGGATGCAGGGTCATTAAGGAATAACATGCCTCTACAGCCTTTCACTGTGCGTATATAATTACTGCATTTTCCCTTCCATAGGAAATTTGTGATATGTGATGGAAAATATTAAAAGAATTTTAATTACCCGTTACGAAAAAACTGTGGAAGATTTTTAACAGTTAATTGAAAATTAAACTGATTAATTCCAACAGCAGTGGGTACTTTCGGAGTTGCTGGTGTTGACATGCTTTTGAAAACTCGCGGTAAATGCTGGGACGGCGGAAAATGTGTCCCAAGCTCTGTGAGAAATATAGCATGGAATGAAAAATGTATCAAAACGTTAAATTATGATGTGGCATGAAAGGTAACAACATTATATAAGTAATCGGAATAATGTTGAAATTACTTTTGTACGAGTTTCAAGCGTCAAAAAATTAAACTGGCGATGAAAATGGAAAGTTAATGCATTTGCTTTTTTGATATTTCACACTCAAATACGGTTAGTTATTACTGAAAAGCTGATAGTGTAATTATCTCAAATGAAATAATTACCTCATTTAATTGAGAAAAAAATATATTTAATTCCTAAAGAGTTTGCGATTATTTTGTGGCGAATTAGTGCTAAATTTCTCAATTATGGAAAATTGTATAAAGCTTCACTGATTTGGGTAATGGTCATGCTCAAATAGTTTTTGACTTTGCAATCGAAGGCTTCATTCAAGTGCAGTTTTAATTCAATACTCTGTTGGAAAGTTTCATTTGTTATTTGTCCTGATTTTAATTCATGAAATGAAAAATTGAACCACATTCAACACTAGTTTGTTCACTGCAACGCTTTTTTCATCCGGATTTTAAGTTTCAGCACTTCAAAGAAATTCTGAAACTCAAAAACCTCCTTAGTAAGAGTTATTTACAAATCTCTTGCGTGGGAAACCGTCTAGAGGCGTATGCGAACATACTCAGGATAGTAGTTACAAATGGAAAGGAACACATAAACGAACGAGCACATATTTGACGTGGAAGATGGAAATTAGCCAGATTCTAACCGAATACACGCCAAAGTTAACAGAAAAATCAGTAAATTATCAAATAAATTTTGCAGAATTAGTTAATTCTGTGTAAGAGAAGGCATGATTTCTGTAAATTCGTCAAACTTTCTCCTCCTAGGTCTCCTCCTAACTCCTAGGTCTGAATTCAGGGAATGGCAAGGGTCTTCTGCGGTCTAAGGGAAAGAACTCGGCATTCCCGCGATCACAAGGAAAGGAATATAACAGAAGAAATGTAACAGTGTTGAGTGGGGAAAGGTTCCCGCCCGCGAGTCACCGCGACTGATAATATTCCCTTCCAAGTATTCCTGCAACAATCTTATTCTGTTTAAATCAGGCGTTCTCTCCCTCATTTCATTCTTCTTCATATTTTCTTTAGTACCATTCCTCTTCCCACCATCCTTGTCTTTGGTGCCTTCGTTGTTGCCGAGGGGCGTATTTCCTGGTTTATCTGAATGAATTGGTAATTAAATACGGATGCTATGCATAGCAATGTTCACACCTACGCATGTACACACGCCGAGGTACATCTCCGCTGTGTTCTCTCGGCGAGCATTCCCGGGCTGTCCCGCTTCATGCAACACCGACCCTTGCATCTCACACCCCTAGGTGCATCGGTCGGGGGAGGTCTCGGAGAGGCATTGCTGTGGCAGCGCAGTGGTTAGAGTTCCTTTGCTCTCCTCTCGCCCGTTTTTCCCCCTAGCCACACGGAAGCGGCTGCAATAACCATGCATTAAGGCCGCGTCACTGGGGCTTTCGTCGAGGCGGTGGGGGCTTTGCTAATTACCGCTCCGCCGCCGCCCCCCCTGGCGACACCCCCGCCACCACCCGGACACCTGGTACACCCCCCCTCGCTCTCAACGACTCTTCCAACTCCCGAGGTGACAATGCGACTCGGTCTCCTTCAATGTGCTGATAAGGTCTTCCTTCGGTTGAAAATGTTGGTGCTTTGAATATCCCTTCTTTTCTATCTCATTGCATATTTATGAAGCCTCGTTTTTGACAGTAATATCTGGGAATGCTCCATGTTATTAATTTTACCATAAAAATTTCTATATTGAATATAATCCTCAATATTTATTCAGTTAAGATGGTGGCGTTAAAGAATATACAGCAGAAAAGGTAATGACATCTTAAGGTGATCTAATGCATTATTTTATTTATTTATGTAATACAATAAGAAATTCCATTCTATCTCAAAGATTGAGCTCAATAAAACGGCGGCGAACGTTCCCAATATTCTTTCAATATCTACATCGTTAATTTTTGCTTTCGTAGTCATTGTGCGTAAACCACAAATTTTGTGCATTCTGACGAAGTGTGAAGGTTGGGATTATAGAATTGCCAAATTAATTCCTTATATTACTGACTAAGTGGATCGTATAGGTAGGTATGCTAAACATACATCGCGTTTGATGTATTTCATTGAATGCCCCTGTTTATTTGTAGAATATGGTATCTTTGCATCAGCAAGTCAAATTTTGAAATGTTCAAAGCGCTTGTTCCTAACTGATTATGCATTAAATATTTAGTCAGCGCACTCCAACAGTTCCATCGGCAGTGTAGGCTTCCCTTATTTTTCTTACCATTTTCTGTTGCCAGAATTTCTCTTGTTGTCTTTGGGAACGTTTGGATGTGGCTGTTGTTCCAATTACCTTCTGGGCTTCCTATCCGCGTCAACTCTGTGCGTCATCTAATTACAGAAATACAGAACTATACTTTCATCTGCTCTTTGTCAATTTAGGTGATTTATATTTTCTGCTGTCAAAGATATGATGTGAATAAGTACTTCTTTCTCAAATAAAACATTTAGAAATTAAAATGGAAATATTTTTGAACCCTTTCTTAAGTACTTAGGGTGTCACATTAATGTACATGTAATGTAATTGATGTGGGAGTTGAAGAACACAAAAAATTGAATATTTATATGCAACATTAATTACAATCCCAATGTAAAGGTCTCGTTGGCTGTCTTTGGATTTCATGTTAAATAAATAAAATAAATGAACATCAATTGCAGAGTAGAAGACTGACTACTTCGATTGTAATTTTGAAATAAGCTTTGCAACACGTTCTGACTGCTGTGCATTATTTTAAGTGCAGAAATAAGCGTAGAACTTCATGTATCCAAGGGTATGGCAGTTAAATTTACAAAAATAGAGGCGTTTTATCTCCTCAATCGATTTCGCCATTGAATGTAACTTGTCCATTTCCAGATTGAATAAAAATCAAAACACTTTACTGGCCTGGTTTCCATTGCCTTCTTCTCGAAAGGAATGCGTCTCAATTCTGGTTTAATATTTCTCCAAGTTCCTCACGCATGGAAACTCTTCAATCACTCCTTCATCCAGTTTCCATCTCCACTTCATAACATCCCAGAACCCTCTCCCCTCAGCACTCTCCTCGCGAGAAGCCCTTTCCGACCACCCCCTCCTTGCTTCCACAGCCCTCCCCCAACTCATTTATTCAGCACTCCATTTTCCTCGATATTCCTCCCCTCTCCCAATTTTTCCCTCCTCTCCCTTGTTGTATATTACCCATGTACGACAGGCTGTCCTTTTTTCCTTCTCGGTATCAATTTCGTCCACCGAAAAGATTTCCTTTTTCCTCCTCTTGACTTCTCCCCTCCCTAATCTTTTCCCTCCCCCATCTCCTCCTCCGCATCTGTCCCTCCTACGCCACCTTATTCCCAACCCCTCCCACCTTTTATCCCCCCCCCTTACCCCCCCCCCCCGTTTTTGCATTTACATGTATCCCGAGGGCTGGTGTTTTGCGGTCGAAGGCAGATGGGAGTTTGAGTGGGAGGGGGGGGGAGTGTTGCCTGGGTCAAAACACCGACGCCCCCCATCCCCTCCTCCCCTCTCCCTCCCTCCCTGTCTCCTCTCAACCCTTTGCCGCATTATCCCGGCCCGTCACCCCACCCCCTGCTTCCCCGACCCTCGCCACACAAATTGATATGGGTTGGAGGGTTGAGGTGTGGTGGGATAATGCTCCATTTCCAGATCCCACTTCGACTCCCCACTCTCGCCGCGACTGCCAGCGCGTACCTACTCCACAGCACGTCCTACGCATTTCGGCGAACCGTTTCCAAACAGTAAGAGGGGATCCCTGCGAATTGCATCTTCTTATTCGACACTTTATGGCTGTGCGGAACGAACTGAAGTGAATGCATTTTCACTTTCGACATTGAACTCCGATTTGGAATTGTGATTTTCTTTCCGTTCCTTATTCCGGGATCTCACGCAAGTGGACGGGTAAAGAGGGAGAGTGAGGTACGAGCCGGTGCTTTCCATTTGAAACAAGGAGATCGCATTCATTTTGCCCTCGCTCCAAAAGGAATACATCTTCTTTAATGGAATCGCTTTTATATGGAGGTTTCCTTCATCAAATAAAAAATAATTGCTATTCGCACCTCACCATGATTTGTTAATTAAAAGCAAGCAATATGGATTGATGTGATAGATGGAACAGGTTGTGAAGGATGTGAAAGAGAAGAAATTCGTCGCAATGAGAAGGTTGGCCGATAGAAGAATCGAGTGTAAAGCTGCGTCAAACCAATCCTAGGATTGTTGACCAATAATGATGATGATGAATATTGATTGAGAACTCCTAGTTTTCGAGAAAGTTAAATACTAATTTTAAGTTCATTTGAGAAAGCTCGCATTGACTGGATGCGCTGCCTTGTTTCTGACGTAATAGGTATATCGTTTACGATGCGAGGCATAAAAAATATTCATCTCCTGAGCATGCCATTGTATTTCATGACCCTTTAAGCTCTATTAAACTTGTACTAATAACCACCTATGGAAAATATAAAAGCTCGGAAGGCCTCCTTGGTTGAACATGGAATTGATAGCCGTTTTATAGGCACCTACGATTCCTGCTCGTGCAGCCTTCTGCTAATGCAAACTACGGCGTGAAATTTGCACGGCTTTGGGCCAACTTCAACAACGGTACGCTTAGTAACATTAATACTACCTGTTATTAAATTAATCAACTGAATAAGTAACTTTAAATTAAGTCAAGAAAAGGAAATCATAATTTAACCGAATAATGCACCTCAAATACCGTGTTAATAAGCATTCACGGAGTGCACCTTGTGCTTGAAATCGTTCGCAACACCACCTAGCGGCAAGTGGAGGAATGAGCGTCACATCACAAGTATAATTTATTGGCATTCAGCAGTTATTCGTCGCGTTTTCGCACCGTGGTCTTTTACCACGTTTTAATCAACGAGGAATAATACCGAACCTCAATTTAAAATCGAATGGTCTTAAATGCGTACTCCGGAGGTTGTAAACTGTTTACGAAAACGTTTAAAAAAAGGAAAAAAAAACTTTATTCTTGTGTTTATTCAATTGGTTCGACTCGATCACGAAAGCAACCAAAAGTTTAGCCAACACAATTGGGCTGTTACCTTGACGTGGAAGTGGCAAAGATGCCTCAAACTCTCGGATGTTAAGTGAGGCATCAAAGAAATAATACATGTTAGAGTGAGCTCCTTGCACATAGGAGTTTAATGAACCATACAAAATAAATCCATCGACACGTCGATATAATCAGACCGTGATCGCGTATCTATTACCAAGTGTTGTACCATACTCTTTAATGGTCATTAATTACTTTAACAATTGGTACTGGGTAGATGATTCCGGAATCGTTATATTTAAAAAGAAATTCAATTTTTGACATTCCCCTCATTGGCTGACTTCGTTGTCATTTTCTAAAACAAAAGTGGCATGGTGAAATTGCACATGGTTCGCATCAAACAATCCCCCAGCCCATCTTTTAGGATTGTTACCAATGTCTGAAGGACGCACCTCATCCTACTCGTTCCTTCCTCATGATTTCAGTTCCATATTCTGCTGTAACGGGAGTTTAAGTTAATTTCAAGTACAAAAGCAGTACCTTAACCATTTTAATATCAACTTTGGATGGGGATGCGGATTATGAGTGGAAAAGGTAGAGGTTTCTTTGTAGCACAGATCTGGAGTCCTTCTCCTTTGACCGTAATTGTTACATTTTTCATCACTGAAAACTTTTACAGCTCGGGCGTTTTAGCAAAGTCGTATTCAGATAGCTGGAAATTATGGGTGATGAAAAAGATTACGGGTTAGTTGTCTTACACTCGATACTCTTCTGAAATATTGCATAAAAATGTCTGGAAGCAAAATAGTGTATGATTTATTGTTGTAATCCTGGTTCATATTGTCTTCTGTAGAATTTTAACTTCTTTATAAACACTCTTGCGCTTCTTTTATTTTGGGTGGTCTGAAATAGTGATATATTTGGGCTCGTTTAGTTTTAAATACACTGTCATGTAAATCTCTAACATGTAAATCACTAAGATCTAAATCGCTCTTTTTTACACACTGTTTTCATTATGAGATAACATATTATCCAATGCAAAACGCCTAGTCTTTTCGCCATTTTATTCATCCTTATAAACCTCACTAATAATAATGACCATCAATCTCCAAGGCCGCTAATAAATTTCTCTATTCTCTGAACCTCCTCATTTTTTTGTAGTCTTCTTTCCAGCCATGACTGCTCCTTACTTCCTATGTTATAAACATATACACAACAACTGTCCATGTCCTGATATCCGGAAATTCATACTGTCACACATACAAAATAGTTACTCAATAAATCATATGCTTGATTTATTCCTTTTATATTCATTCTTCCCAGGAATAATATCATTTAACTCTTGCTTTTGCTTCTCTTCTTCCTCGTGGTGAAGATTTCTGTCACTGGATAACGCTAGTGATGAAGTGATTTGTAGACCACGGTAAAGGTGCCTTCATCGGACCTGATTAACTTTTTTTTCAATAAAAGTAAACTATTTCAATATGTTATACTAAAATATTAGTTGTTGCATAAAAAATTGTGAGAATGTCGTGTATTCTTGTTCTACCGTTTTAATCCGAGGGTCATCTGAGACATAAAATCTTTATCATATTTTAGATGTAATTCTTGTGAATGTTTGACGTCAACGTCTAATTTTAAAGTGGAAAATGACAAACTTTGCAAATTTCATTTTATAAATTTATTCACGACCCGGGTTTCAACACATTGTGTCACCTTCAGGTGTCGTTGTGTCATCTTGCAAAGTTTGTTATTTCCACCATGGAAAAATTTCACAAAGTTACCCCTGAATCCCTTCGTTTTCTCTCGATTCTAAAGTTCTTTCTTCAAGTTTTAAGATAGCTGCTCAAATTCGAGGATCCACATTTCACTCCAGTTTCTCCGAAAACCAAGGTTCACTTTGATCATTTACGCGAAACCCATGTTGTTGATGTTTCTGTTGTTGTGTAAACAGGTTCCGGCAGACATTCGGTGCCCTTCACTGCGAATACTATAGGGGAGCCTATCGCATGACCATTACCAGCCTGATCGCATTACCGTTCCTTCGGAGCCTCTTTCGCCAGCCGAGAGATCCCACTTCTCCCACCACACCGATGGGAGGGCAAAAGAAAAAAAGAAACTTAAGCCTCTTCCGCGCATCTTCTTATTTCGTTTCATCGCTCCATTTTCCCGTGCCCTTCCGATGGGATTTCCCTGTATTCCATTCTTTCCCTTTCATCGGATATTCCGCGGCGTCCTTTCATGCCATCCCCTCCTCCCCCTTTTAGGCGCCAGCTCCGCCTTCCGCAAGCGCCGGCGCCCCCCGAACCACAATCTCGCCCTCACCGCCTTCGCTTTTCATTCTCGTCTCATTTCGGGAATTGGCACCCCGCCCTCTTCCTCTCTTTCCGCCAAGCGCTCGCCATCTGACACACGCACAACACAATCCTCCCTTCCTTCATCCCTATGCGCCTCATATTCTTGTCTCGATCGCTCATTTCTTGCCTTCACCGAGCTAAGGAAGGAACGGAGAGTCTTACAATGAATCCTTTATGCATCATTGGCACCAATTCGCTGTCGGACCACCGGAAAAATTTAATTAATCCTACTGTAAATTCATCAAGTGAGCATATTTTAACCGCAGCATGGGCTTATCAATTAGACTTACCTCTGGAGAGCTGTAGCTCATCTGAGAGTTGCATATTATGCTTGGGTTATGAACCATAGTTATTGCTTGCTCATTCAGGGGAGGTGACCGACAGCTGAGGTCATTTACGCCATTTTAGGATAGGTGGGTCATTGGGTAATGGTAGGAGTTTTCAGGGAACGAAGGAAGGGTGGAGAGAAACCCGGCGTCGACATTAGCCTACTCTTTAACGAAAGGCGCCAAGGGGACCACGGCTTAACGTCCCATCCGACGGACGGAGTACTGAACTTGAAATGCCCTCCACTAGGCACTCAAGTGGGGACCGGTTTTCCACCGAAAAATCCGCCACTGCCAGGAATCGAACCCGGGCCCTCGGGATGGGAGTCCAGTACTCTAGCCACCACACCAACCCGAACCATCCTTAGTTATTTTGTGCTACTCCATTAGCTCTTAATTCAGAACAGATATTCAGCTCTTTAAACGTTATTGATTTATTTGCGCAGTATTTAGATATTGCGGAAATATATCATCCCTGAAAGTTTTTGGTTATTTGATATTTTGCTTCGATCTGATATTTTAATGTTCCTCCGATTGGCTCTGAGTTGCAAGTTTAGACTAAACCAGCATCAAAACAACGCATGTCAACATCAGTGTTTGTTTTTGCAAGTGCATCAGTGTAGAAATACAAGAATCGTTGTGTTTATTAACAAGACCTCCTTCAGACTCCTTGAAGCTTGTTGCTGACTAGAACACCTTTCTCAGGCTAGAAGAAACTCTGTTGTGATACCTGTAACATTGGATATGTTGGACAAACTGGGAGAAGTTTTAACATTAGAGTGAAAGAACATAGACGATGTTTTTTAAATAATGACGAATCCTCCGGAATAGCCAAACATTTATGTGACGAGAACCATTGGTGTGAATTTGAACCTCGGATTTTACATTGTACTGACAAAGGGCGTAAAATGGACTTCTTAGAACAGTTTGAAATTGTGAATTGCCCCACTAAACTTTGTAATGACCATATGTTCCCCTCCCAGTCTCCTCTCCTTCATATCACACTACCATCCCTCCACGACTCTCAACCTTAACCCCCCCCTCCCTCCTTCGAAAAACAGCCTTGGCCATTACTCATGTTTCCCCCCTCCCCAAACCCCTCACCCCTGTTGTCATATTCCCCCCCCCCTCCACTCACAGGTATATAAGTGTAAGCCACCCACCCACTTGTACCTGAAGATGGCATGACATGCTGAAACCCGGGTCGTCTTCATGAAATAAAGTGTGGAATTACAATCCAAGTGTTTTTTCGTATTAATTATGAAGCAGTTCCACCGAGTAACGCCGGAGACAGTGTCTTATATTAAACTCTGACGTATTGTTGCCATTTCCTAAAAGGTCCCTTTCCCTTTACACCACGAACGAAATGATCACCTATTACGGCTTCTGGAGACAATTCATTTCAATAGATGCAGAGGTGTATATCACAAAAGCGCCCATTGATTATTTTTTAGTAGTAGTTTTGATTGGGGTGCGTTGACGGCTGAGGTCATTTTTCATTTATTATGTTGATCGACGTCGACTGTAAGGAAGATTCAGTTTTTGAAGAAAAGAGGGAGAGTCTTTCCGTCTTCAAGTGGACGCGGAGTTTCATTGTCGCCACGTCCTTTGGCGCGAGCTTCCTCTTGGACAACCACTTCTCGTTCCGTTTCTCCCACGAGACGCTGCTCTCATCTTTGGGGCGCATCCCTTACATGCAATTCTCGTTACCCCGGGGGGTTCGCGACGAATACGCACGCGGACTCACGTAGAGAAAGAGGAAGCGTGACGATCGAGGGACCGCCATCTCCGTCACATTCGTTTCTTCGTTCGGAGCCTCGCTCAAGACAGACGCTCAAGGTGTTCCCGATGCGGAGAAACTATTTGCAAGTCGTACGTGCCTGCACGGAATTGCGCTCTTGCCGACCAAGTCGATATAACCCGTATATTGGAAGGCATGTGTTTGAAATGAGGATATGTTTCACTCCGAGAGAGAAACATGTCACCTACTTGCACATCAAACCGAACGTCATACCCCTGTTTTATTAGGCGCCTGAGACGTCACCCGAGAAAGTTCGGAAACCTTAAATTCATGAGTTAGCTTCTTGGATGGTTGACTTTTTTTTCCCAGGGAATAAGTGACTAGACAAAATGCGTTCATTATACGCATAAAAGAACTGTCACAAATGCAATGGTACAGAAAATCAATTAACAATACAATTACCTTTAGTCGTTCTCTTTGACGTGTCGTGTTCATATTTCAATTTAAATACTATATTCCATCATTTTAAGAGCTCCAACATCTTTAGTCATAGCGAAAGAAACACTGGCAATTTTCCACAAGAATAAGGGTGAATAATATTCTTGTGGAAAATTGCCAGTGTTTCTTTCGCTATGATATTCCACCAAATTAAGCCTGAAACAACTACCTTTATCTTTAGTCATATCGCAAGAAACACATCGTTCAGCCATTTTTAATCCAGAAAACTCGCAATTTAAATACTATAATTAACATAAAAATGACGCATAAAGTATTTCCTTTAAACGTGATACGGAAAAATTATTGGTAAGGAAAACGTGGTAAGGAAAGTTATATTCTCGATTTCCAAACTTACTATTATCTAAAGGAAATGAAACCATAGTGACACTACCTTTTACCAATACAACGATCGTTATATATCGGAAATTGATTTGATTGATACATTTCTAATACTGCCTCTTTTCGGTGAGTTACCATGTTTTAAGTCATAGATATATTGATGCTTAAATACATTAATACATACATACATATAAGTAATTGATGAGAATGATTGAGATTATGGCGTCCGATAAAGTATTTTAATTCTCCAATGGCCATTCATTGGAACAATAAATCATGGAATGACACTTAAGATTCTCAAATAAGGGATCATAAGGGTGCAGAGAATCTCATGCTCACAAACATGAGATGCCCTGCTCATGCGGAAGAGCACACAACGGGCAAACAGGGCGCTCAGTGGCATGCAGGCTCAAAGAGCACCAAAGAGGTATCAGTCACGGGAGGAGCATTAAGGACTCTGCAGTCACCGAACACGCGGCCTCCGGAGGTCCAGGCGTAAAACGTAATATTTTATTGGACAAGACACGGGTAGTAGCGAACGAACCGCGCTATTGCCCAAGATTAATATGGGAAACGGTCGAAATAGAAAAGCGGCCGAACAACTTCAACCGTGACGACGGCATTAAACTCTTCTACATCTACATAATACCCTGCAAGCCACCACAAAGGTGTGTGGCAGGGGGTGAATTCTCACCAAACATGCACTACATATCATGCATTTAAAAGGATTAGCATATAATTATACTGTTCTAAACTACATTATTTAAAAAAAATAAAAATAGCTTGGCAAACATGCAAAAACATGCTGTTAATTGGGTTAGCTTCAAGCCCTTATACCAACATGCAGCTACCAATGTTATCCATTATTACACTCGTACTGGATATATTTACCGTTATTCATATCCCTAATTGTACGAGGAAAAAAGGACATTTTTAATCTGTCAGTTCGGCAATCAATTTCTCTAATTTTGTGATTATGGTCCAGTCTACCATAGTAAGTTGGGGTTCGCAATATATTTTTAATATCATCACCGAAAATATGGTCTTGGAATTTGTTTAAGATTTTAAGTGCAAATTTCAACCTGCGATCTGACAATGATTGCCAAAGTAATTCATTAAATAGACTGGTTACGCTAATAAGGTTATCGTACCGTCCCTTTACAAATATTGCCGATCTTTGCTGCACACGTTCAAGTTCATTATTTTGACCAATTTTGTAGGGATTCCATACACTGGCAGCATATTCCAAATGAGGTCTAACAAGGGAAAAGTAGCTGATTTCTCGTACATAACCGTCGCATTTACCCAGTACTCTTTTGACGAATCCCAGTTTACGATTCGCTTGACCTATTATTTCACGTATGTTTACCCCAGGAAAGATCATGTGTCAGTCTGATCCAAGATATTTAATGGATTCCACGTTTGTTAATTCAGTATTACTTATTTTGTAAGTGCTAGGAGGAGAGCTATTCTTTTTCCGAAAATTCATTACAAGACATTTCTTAAAGTTTAATTCTAAGTGCCATGTATCACACCAAATTTCAATTGCTTGTAGGTCATCATTTAAATATTATTTATCGCTTGGGCATAGAATTTCCCTGTACACTACTGCGTCGTCGGCAAATAGACGAAGCCTACTTTTTACCTCCTTATTGATGTCATAAAGTCGGACCTTATTTATATCATAAATTCGGACCTTATTGATATCATAAAGGCTGACGAAGAATCCTCTTCGCTGCATGGAAGAGAAGATTCTTCGTTCGCCACCCGAGGGAAAGCCCTCCAAAACACCCAGGGTCCAAGTTGAGTCATCGCCTTTTGACGCAAGCGGGGGAAGCGGACGACAACGGATACGAGAGACAATGCCAAATAAGGCCAAGGGAGGGGGGCATGTCTCCCCAATAAATAAATAGCCAAGATGCTACTTCTTCTTAGGTATTTCGCCTTGATGTTGCGGCCCCGCAATGGACGCGAAGGCTCGGACGACAAAGCTCTATACGCGGTGGCTGCCGAAAGAGACAACCGGACATGGCTTCTCTGCTACTGTTATCATCAAATGCTTCGCTACCACAGAGGAGCGTGAATTGTGGCACCAAAAGTTATGGTATACTTTGCACTTTGTTACTCTTAGGGTTAAACGACGAGCATAGGAGTAACCTGCAAAATGTTGTGATCGATACGATTAATAATATAATTGGCTTTCAGCAATCCCAGTCCTATCTCCGAGAAACGGCTGAAATATCCTCAAAATAGGATATAAATGAGATGAGATATACCGAAAAGTTATCACTAGTGTACTTTTACGTTCTGTCCAAAAATTGCACGGATCCTAACATTCTATCTATGGACCAACTGCTACAAAGACCATGGTCCTTAAAATCCAGATCTCAAGTGAGGACAAATATAAAAAGGTGAAATTTGAAAGTAAGCCCTCCAGAAAGGCAGGCGACTATGCAACACCACCGCTATTGTGGCCTCTATTAATGAATTATGGAAAAAATAAACCGGCATAAGATGTGTTTAGATACCGGTTAGGTTGCTGTGTTTGGACTCGGTTTGCCTGGCTGCGTAGGTACACTCCCTTTCCCGATTCCCTGCTTTCCCCCCTCCTCCCCTCTTGCTGCCTCTAAACCGAATTAATGTTAACCTTATCTGACGTTCGGGAGCAATGAGCGGAAGGAGACGAGCGCGGAAGAAGAGGAGCGGCAGCTGAGGCGGGTGCGGGGAGCGGGACTTGGGCGAAACTTCGCCTTCTTCTCGTCGCATCAGGAATAAGTGGCGGCGCAGTGAATAATAAGATACGAAGGAGATAACGGTTTGGAGAAGGGAGTGTCTATAAGCAGGGATGGGGGGGGGGGGAGGGGGTGCGGTTGGTGCCTCTTCCGGGGCTGGGAGAGGGGGGGAAAGGCGTGTGGCAGGGGGGTAGGCGTCGCCGGAGGACAAAAGTCAGGAGATTGATGGTGCTCGCCCGTGAAATGTGAAAGAAGTTCGCTGTGTCTTGATGTGGTGGCACGGATGAGGAAGGGGGGTGAGGTTCCTTGAGGATCGGGGCTCAGCTCGGCGGACGTCTACACAAAACACGCCGGGCCGCCCTGCCCTTGAGAAGAAAAGCCGCCTCCCGATGCGCGCCATCTTAGATAACTTACTTTTTCATCGGAAAATAGTCCATTGTGAGTCAAGATGTTGCTCGGGGCTCTCTTTTCTTTGAGTTGTAGACAACTTATTTATTTTCTAGGGATGTACAATGTCACTTTATTTCAGAATGAAATTGATAAATGAGGAACACCTTCTTACCTGAGCGTTTGCCCTTACCGTCTCACTTAATGCTGGAGAATACCTGCCGGTAGAGATAAATAATATCGATAATGTGGTGATCGTCCAAGGTTCGCTAATATCAAAGCAGTGTCCGTACCACCACTTCCAGAGTTTAGCGGGGGATGACTCCGCACTGGGCATACATTTACGTTGAGTTAAGAATTCAGTTTTTAGAAACTAAATTATCGGAATGAGCTTTTTGAAAGGAACTTATGAGATGAGATGGTAGCTAGGAATGATATTCTTGCTGGGCCTTAACAGCAGTCGTTGTGCGGTTATATGGCTGACTTTATAATAAATAAATGAACATAAAATTTGTTTATTGCTTCGAAGACCAAATTTTCTAATGCTTTGCATTGATTATTATAAAATATAATCATTTTCGTAATCATAATATTCAGGGTAAATGTTTGGATAATTATATATTGTTACCCGAAATTGTAGGAATTTATCGTGGTTAAAGCAACGCTTAAAGCTGTGACGAGGAAAACCCGAATGATTCATAAGCGCTCAAATATAATTACAAAATATGCATTGCAGGAAAAATTAAATTTACTTGATTTTGATTTTTTATGGAAACAATGTATAAGCCACTTTTCATTTAAGGTGTAGCTCCGTGATAGTTTTCTTTGTTTTGTATTTTAGTTGGCACAGCACTCATTTGGACTAATGACATTTATTTCCTTCTGTTGAGCACGGGACGTGATGGCCTAGTGGGCAGAGTGCTGGGCTACTGTCCGAAGAGCCGGGTTCATATCTCGGGCAGAAATTTTCTCGACACCACCCCCTTACCTCAATATGCGTGAATTTCAAACGCCATTGGCTTAGTACGGGGAGAGCTCTTCCCTCACCTATCAAAAACCAACCTGTCGGTTGGTTGAACACTGTGTTGGTGTTGAGCTCAATACTGCATCAATATTACGGGATTCATAATTAAGCAAAGAGAGTTTATTCTAAAATGGAATGGATTAATGGTGTAAATTTACCATTCAATATCCTCTCGGAGAACTGCCGTAACCATGGGTTATGAGTTTTCTCTCTTTATTGTCACTTTTCATACTTTCGGTAAATATAGTGGTTGAAATTTTACGATTACGCTGGATAAAAAATGTTTTTATTTTGTATTCCTTGTATATCAAAATAGATTACTTATTCCTCTAATTTGCTGTCAATGGCAAAGTATTGGTTTGCTGACAAGGGAGTAGGAGCCGTTTTGGATTCAAAGTCGGTCTGCAGTATTCGATTGTAATGTATAGATTTTGGAGCACACCATGACAAGTATTCCGCCCATCACTTTTCTTCATCACAATTAGCCGCCACATTAATTATCCCTCGGAGCTCAGACCGTTTATCCTCCCGATCACAATTTTATGGATGCGTAATTTTACATCCCTTCGTGAAGGGAATAGCGAAGTAATTACTTGCGCCCCATCGCTCCTTGGGAGCGGCAATGGAGTGCGGAGAGGGTGGATGTGTGACGGCGCTTGGGGTAGAAGGCGATAATGTCTGAGGGGAGAGGAAGGGCCCTCTTTCGTGGGTCGCTCAGGGGAGGGCCCGAACGCCGCCCCTGCCGGAGGGTTGTGGAGTAGGGGCGGTCCCTTCCAGGAGCACTGCCGACGACTTCACGTTCTCCTGGGGGAGCGGAGACAAGGCCTCCATTTTCACCCTCATTGCTCAATCTATCAAAACATGCTTCTGAAATGACCGCTCTGGCAAAAACTCTCAAAAAAATCTCATATTATTAGTGCTACCCGAAAGTCCTAATATTATATACTGGCAATCGAAGAATTCACCATTCCGTTTGAAGTGTTCCGGCGTCCTCCCAACCGTCCTAGTCATCCACCGGGCGCAACCCAAATCCATCCCCCACACAGCACGCGTCGCACTGCCATACACTCCTCTCCCCCAACAACCCTCCCGAGAAAATTCAGCAACTGAACTCTGAAGAAACAGAGATGAATTAACAAATTCATCTCAGTTGTTTCCGAGATGAATTTTTTAATTTCTGTGATAAAAGCGATTCGAAATGATCCCAGAGTTTTAGAAGTGGTGAACAGTGGGAAGCGTCTTTTTACTTAGTTTCAATTATTCAATCAAGTACGCCCCTGGATCATTTTTGTGCGTACACAAGTTTTTCAGACATGGCGAGGCATTTTCCCTGTAAGAATATTGTAATTGCATGAACGAAAATTGGAGTAATTAGTAGTTGAAAAAATTAGTGATTACATCAATAGCTGAGAGCTGGGCTGGCAAGTTGGTGTGGCCCGCTGCTCTGCTCGTCTGCTATCTCACACTTCTCTCGGCAAAGGGACCACTCTGCCGTCACGTGTAAGAGAGATGCGAGTAAATATGAGTCCCATCTTTAGTCTTGGGTGAAGATTGCAGCGTCGATGGCTTATAAAAACTCGTGGATACTTAAGGCAAGCTTTCCGTAGTGAATAAAATGATGAGACGTCACATCCTGCAGGGTGATTTTATCGTATAGGCTTCTGAGGTCCTCATAGGTCAGTAATATTTCAACTATCAGTCACCTTTGGCTTACATCAGTGTTTTCGCAAGCTTTTACAGGACTCTTGTGTAACATTGACACATTATTCGAACTCCATTGGCTGTATTGGACGCTGCAAATTCCTATTTAGGGCTTAGAGGTGCAAAACTCGGAGTAAATGACTACTGATTTCCATGAATGTTTACGCCACTTAAGCTTCATCGAGATTTTTGCAGAACTAACAGCTTTACTTGTCTTACAGAACTTTAGTCCGTTCTTTCCATAAACAGCCTCCGAAATGGTGAATGTTTTGGTTTCGCAGCGTACTCAACTCTGAGAATTTCGTTAAAAGAAGACGTGAACGGGGAGACCAGACTCAGTCAAGAACACCTTTCGTTTCTTTTGGGTATTTTCCAGGAAAATATCCAAATTCATTTACGGCAATTTCATACTTTTCCACTAAATAACCTGATGAAGTAGCCTTGATACGAAACCATGGTCGTCCCTAGTAAACGTGTATGTTGAAACAGCAGTGTTGTTACCTTTTCTTCTACTATGAATAACTTCCACAAAGTTTTGCCTGAGACTGTGTCGTGCACTAAATAATTCATGAATAGTTTCATTTTGATTGAAGTTAATTAACTTAATTCCTACGAAAATACTACCATGCATTTGGAAAGTCTGTACACGGCAAGTTTAGCGGTAGAAAGGTGTCCCTGTTTTCTGACGCTGGGCATGATAGAAAGGCAATCAGGTCTTCCGTGTAAGAAATCGGACCCTGTTACTGGACCATTGCGCAGTATGGTACAGGAAGGGAGGAGTTGTGGATGGATGGATATTGGGGGGGAGGCTCCCATCCAGGCTTGGGTTCGTGGAGAAATCTTACCCGCTTCCGAGAATTTTCTAGGGAGGGTTGTTGGTGGGAGGGAGGGGTGTATGGCAGTGCGACGCGCGCTGCGTGGGGGATGGATTGGGGTTGCGCCCGGTGGATGACTAGGAGGACGGCTGGGAGGAAGCCGGGACAATAACCAGGATGGAGCAGATTAGGGGTCGGGGGTGGGGGGGGGGGCAGGGGGGTAGGAGGAGGGCGTCGGGGGATGAAAGAAGGGGGAGAGAGAGCAGGAGATAGCTTCATGAGTCGATGGCCGAGCCTCCAGGAATGGGGCTCAAATGGGGCCGGGATTAGGGAAGGGGTGCGGTTGGGGTGGCTGTATCGCTTAAGGGAGGGCTCTCCTTTCTTCCTCCATTGTGAGAGGGGTCGCCAGGCCCCATCCATTACCTCTCATCTCCCTCTTTTCATCTATGTCCAGAAATCCTTGTTCGGTGCAGTCTCTTTTGCTGAGTTCCACGGTGGACAGTAAAGCGGAAAAGTTTCGAATGACTTGGACAATGCTGCTAAATCTCTTCGCCCACTGAGGTCGCAGCGTCTCTGACGTAGGAATTTTTCTCTTGCCTCTCTGTTTTAGCAGTTTTTAGTAAGTTTCATTAGTTCGGGAAGGACTTTCAGTGATATTTCTTCTGGTCTGGAATTACTTGCGAGTTCTTGCACGTATCTCTTAAACTCCTGAGATGTCTCGAGTGCTATCCATTTTGGTGCGTTTGGCCGTGTCTTGCCTCGAATCACTGATAAATGAGCCATTTAGACTTCGTACACCGCACATTTTATGGTACTTTGCTCATAAATAGGAAAGCGTTAGTAGGGTATTCATTCTTATTTAGCATTAAATATTGAGAGGTAGTTTTGCCTCGTCTAGAAGAGAATGAGTAAAACTAAGAAAGTAGGGACAATTTTCGACAATGCAAATAAAAAACGTGAGGTTTTAAAAATTCAAAATATTTAATTGCATAAAAAACTACATGGGGAAAGCCCATACGGTTTAGACATCAAGCATTCCAAAGTATGTTTTGTTATTTTCCTATTGGTTTGAACGATGCAACAATAGTTTCTGCCCACTTTTAAAACCACGAGGTTTCCGTATCCCCACCACCAAAGGATCTCATGATTTTGCTACAGTTTCCTTGATTCCACGGTTGCGCGTATTATTTTGGCCACATCTAAAATTATCCAAAAAAGTATTTTCTTAAATCATCCCCCAATATCCTATCTCCTAGTATTCTTTCAGGAAGGATAAACAGGATATTCTCCCCAACCAGCGGGGGCGATGTGAAACTTTTGTGGCAGATAATGTAATAGGTGCCTAAGGCACTGAATAACATTTCCCGCATTTCTTCTTTTTTCCCTCAAATGCTTAGTTTTATCTTGCCAAAAGTTCAAAATACTTCTGGCCAACTTAGGAAGTTAACTGAACAAGTTTTCTGTTTCAGAAAAGCACGAAATTCCTGTGTTATTCTTTGTTGAAATGTAGGAAACTCAGAGGAATCAACTCTCCGATTTTTTTTGATCTCTTAAAAAAGTTGGCTCAAAATGTTTGCGTTAATGTGGAATGTGAGCTTCGATCGCTTTTAAAAACATTTTTCGAGGAAGGGGCTCCGTGGTGCGTATGCGTACACTCCACGGATGTTCCCACGCGCGGTTATTGTACGACAAAAAAGGGCCTTCTGGATGACCGAGGTGGTCCTTTTTTGCCTGCACACAACCTGCAGAAACGTTGGCCGAATCAGCTCAAGGATAAAGAGAGACTCATTTACTGCGTTCCTAATTCAGGTACCCTGTAATATGATAAGGAAATGTTGCTTGGCGCGATTTTGCTCTCCCAATGCACACAGTTGTACTTCAATTTTTGGAATCTCTTTTTTCTAAGGGTCAAGATTTAAGAAGTAGTTCTATTCCTTATAATTCCAATTTTAATTCACAGTAATTTCAATAGTCGTAATCAATAACTCTTGCAAGCATCTATGAGGCGTACTTCAAAATTCTTACTTGCATTAATCTGCCGAGTAGCAAAATTCCCAATGCGGTTAACAATAGAACACCAGCGGTGTTCTATTGTTAGTAGCATCTGTTATTCAGCAGATATTGACCGCACCATGTAGGTGGTACTCGCCCGCTTTATATTTTATTATAGAAATATTTCCTTCCATGAGTTATTCTAGGTTAATGAAGGAATAACGAAATATCCAAAGTTTTTCCTTAGGTTTATTAGTTAATTTTTAAAAATTACGTTAAGATAGAACGCCTGTGCGGTTATTTTGACTGCAACGGCAACATATGCGGAAAATTTGACCGTTTCGTTCTCATTTGTTTTTCGATGAACGCGCGCTCTGGCTGACCAATGGAAAAGTATTTCTCCTGGCTGGTCTGGTCTATGTTCTCAAAATGGCAATTTTTTCAGATCACTGCAGCCGTGCATCGTGGCCGTGGACATTTGAGTATTCACTGTGATTTTAGGTTTGATGAGGAAAGTTCTTACGCGATTTCGTCTAGTGTTTTGGTGAAATGGCCAATTGACGTAAGTGCACACTAGAGGGAATACTACGAGAATTGTATAGTATCACCAAGGATTGCAGATGGTAACGTTTGCTCCAGCTGCTAAAACCTCATCAGAGGGTTCTGAGGATGGAAAAAGTATTACTCAATGGGGTAAGATTTTTTCTATTCCTCTACTCTCTTGTAATTACGTTTGATAAAAAATCCCATCTTCCTTCCTTTACCGCGGACATATAATGTACATGGCCTATACTTTATGGCCTGTTTCTCCTAAAAAAATCACTATTGAAAAATAGCAGAATTAAAAATTTTTCCCGCACTATTATTTTGTCATAATTTACTACCTTTCTTTTTATTCATCTTTGATAGATTTTGCAAACACTTTTCGATTTTTTTCAGTGTAAAAGATACGACGTTGGCCGCGTAATTTGGCGATACAAATTACACCTTATCAGTGTTATCTTTGTTTTAACATTTTCCATTTCCCCCCTATTATTTTGCAATATTTTTTTCTCTACCCTCCACCTTTTGTTCAATGTTTTCAACCAATTCTTGACAGTCACTGGGAAATACTAGTTTTATTCAGATGACACAAGGGATACTAGCCTTCAGGTATGAACCAACAATCTTGGACGGCAGAAACAGAAGCACGGAGAAAAATCGAGGTGGTTCTCAAGGGTGGGGCCGGGGTCGTGATGGGTTCGCTCAAGTTCCCTGTAGACAGATTTTTCTCAAACCTTCGTTCCCTGTGAAACTAACTGGAAAAATACGGAAAACTGAATAGACGGGCGAAGATATTTCCGTACCATTAGTTGGCACGAGACAATAGCTAAAGGTCATGAAAGAATCACCGGGTCCATCACCTTGCGTAACACGAATGACAGACAAAATGACCCCTCCCCCCCTTATTCCAAAGTTGAGCTGCCTGCTCCAATCAGCGATAAGACCCGTTATTTAAGTAATTTTCATCTGATAACCTTTGAAAAGAATGAAAAGTAAACGACGACCCCCTATGATCAATGAACTGCGGTCAAATGATTGCACAGGCGTTCTAAGTATTCGGACGAGCTCGGGCCTTCTAGTGTTTAAAGCTTACCAAAGTCAGTGCTTTACTCTTTTACTCAAGCTGAACATTATGAATTGTAGTTTGACCCACAATAGATAATTTACAAAGGAACTATAGCTATTAGTACATGACCGATACATATAAGGTAAATCTTTGACTGTAAAATCATCATTTGGAAAGGTTTATGGTGGGAAAGGAAATATTTGGCACAGTTCCCTAATTCCAAAATGTCTCCTCTGCAATTTGTTTTTGGACGTGTTTTAGAGGTGCAAGAGCGTACTCGGGGAGAATATTAACTTGGCTCGCGCACAGATTTGAATAATCAGGAAAACATATGCTTTCCCTTCAATTAAATAAAAATGCGCGGTTTATTTGTTCCTTGTTTTTTTGCTCTACCCCTCCTCGAATGTCGGGACCCCCTCACGTCCCCCCGAGTAGCGCCCGGTATTAAAAAGCGGAGCCATTGTTTCGGGGACATATTACGAGGGGAGGGACCCTCCCCCCTGCCCCCACCTCCTCCTCCTCCTCCGTTGCTCCGAATGAATCGCTGCCGCGCAGTGGGATGGGGTCGGCCGGAAAAGGGGAAGGGGGGGGGGAGGAGTTTGAATCATAAAACCGCTTTCATCAACGCTCCAGCCGGGACATTTGCGTGCGTCTGTGGCGAGCGTAAACAAAAAAAAGGAGAGCGATTGAGGGAAGGGGTCGACGGGGGCGTAGGGAAGAGTTGAGTGCCAAAAAAAAGAGAAATGCCCGTAAAAATAAAGAAGGGCGGTGAGTAAAACAAAATTCCCGAAATGTCGTTTGGATCCAAACAAAAAAGAAAAAAATTGGAGTAAGAACGTGGAGGAATTAGTGATGCAGGAACAGGAGAAGGCCCTGCCTGAACTTGGTGGTCAGATTGGACTTGGGGATTTCGGTCGGACGAGGTCATGTGGCGATATACGCATTGGAAATCGAATATGCGAGATTTGACGGAAGCGATGCGCCTGCAATTCTCACCTCTTTTGAGAGGAATCGTGGTATTTTGAGTGTGTTCCCTCGCAATTAGAGATCTTTGGAGATTGGATGTTTCATAATCTGATGACGATGTTAGCCGAAATTCGAAGCCAGCTGACAAGAATTTTTGGCATCCTTTCAATCGGCTCCAAACAGCGGTCCAGAACCTTGACAAATACACTCAATAATCTTCTTCTTCATACAGAGACAAATTGCAAAAAAATATTGCTGTGCAATAATTTAGGGCTGAAGATATTACGTAGAAAAATCTATCTTAGAAAAGTTGCACCCGTGAAATTCACGTTGCTTCAGCTTCTACACCCAAATGTATATTTGCTTTCTTAATCACCATTTGAAATTCTCTATTTGTGTCTGCAACCAATGCAGTAATATTCAGGCCGTCTGGTGGATGATTCAAGGAATTGAGAGGTTTTTTTTTTAACGGATACACGCCAAAACACATCCCCCTAAAATAACTACCTTCTAAGTCTACTTCAAATGGCAATAATGAATGAAAGAAAATGATGTAGACTTTATGATAGAACTAGCAGACCTGGTTCCTGCTTTAAAGGCACTTTTCACAAGCATTTCATGTGCAGAGAGAAAGAAATGGTTATTTTATAAATAGAGAAATGAGTCCCATTCTAATTATCCTATGTTTTTGTACTTTTTTCGACACCATATTTTCACTATATATTGTCTCTCACTCTCAAAAACCACGTTCTTTTGCATTTTTCTCTACACCACAAACTGCAAAATATCCAAAACTATTATCAAATCGTACAGACAGAGAATCCACACTCAACACACCAAACCTCACTCTTTTATCTCAAAACGTGGGAGAGAACGAAACAAAACGGAGACAGAATGACGGACGGACTGACTGACTGACACGCTACAAAATTAACACATATATATATAGTAATTTAACTTCCTCAGTTAAGAAAACTAGTATGACTTGACCAAGATGTGTCCTGCAAAACATTTTTCTATAAGCCAGCATGTGTGAATGTGACTCAGATTGGAAAAGCTATCGCAAACAAATGTGGATATATGTTTTATTAATAAGAAAAGTCTATTTGTCTTAGTTGACGTTGTAGATAGCCTTAGGTCTTAGCCTACTTTTGAATAACCTACTGTTGAATGACGTAGATGGTAGTCTTAGCCTTAGTCTACTACTGAATAACGATCAGATTCGAGTGAGTGTGACGCCATGGAATAAATGTATAAGTTGAAAGGTTTCCAGAGAAACCAGGGTGTAAGCAGTTTTCTCTCTCGAGATCTTAAAACTCCGTATATCTACTGGTACCTCTGTTCAGGTTTTCCTCGGCTTGTTTGCGACCCTTGAATAAATTGATTACTCATTGAAATCACCTCAATGGACGTTACCGGACGACGCGTAAGTCCCGAAGACATACTTAAATATTGATATAATCCACCTGAAAGTAAAGGACAACAATTAGTCGACATTGGATGGTAGTAGATTTTGAAAATGTCAGTTATAATTTTCCTGTGTCCTGAAAAACTTTTTCCATGAGCCTGCATGTGTGAATGTGACTCAGATTGGAAAAAACTATCGCAAACAATTGTGGATAGATGCTCTATTGGTAAGAATAGTCTATTTGTCTTAGTTGATGTAGTAGTTAGCCTTAGGTCTTAGCCTCCTTTTGAATAACCTACTGTTGAAGGACGCAGTTTGACCATCTCGACTCTGAAAGAACATTGCGTCTGAAAAAAATGGAGATTTTCCAGCAAGGGGCGAAGAATACCCACGTGCCAATTTTTATTTTTCGCATAACCATATTTAAGGGCGCATACAAGCCAGGTCCCCCTGAGCTTTATTCTCGTCAGGGGGTGCTACTCACACGCATCCATACCAGGGTGCTGTTCCGGGAAAAATCCATCCTTTTTGGATTCGGACCAGAGTGGTTGGCTGACGAGACCTTTAACCACTGGGGTCGGCGTAATATGCGACAGCACCTTGGATCGACTCTCCACCATCTTATTGACTCCTCTCAGTATTGAACGCCAATTGACATGAAATATCATAAATTATCCGTACTCCTTTGATATGCTCCAATTGATTGCATCCTATAGTTACATGCATTTTGTTTCATTGGAATCCAATAGTGACTGTGGTTAACGGCAGTTATCTGCGTCGTAACGAGATATATTTTTACTATAACCCCAGATCATTTAATTTACTGTTTTATTTACACGCTTCTTAGATACTAAATATTGTCATATTAACGTTTTGTGAATGTGGTGCAGAAAATTTGGGCCATTGCTAGGATTTTTTAACAGTTCAGCATGTAATAGTTTCTTAATCAATGAAGAAAATAATCGCACGGCAAGGACATGTATGGTGTTTTCTTGGCTTCATTCCTTGAAAATAATCTGTAGAAGTGCATTTAGGTTTCCCGAGGAGGATGAGATTTTCATATCAGCTGCCAGGTTAGAATCCAGATTTCAGTTCTTCTTCCCAATGGCTAGGGGTAGATTGTTCTTCCCTCCGTAAGATTTCTATCGCTTAGGAAATAATATTACTTTGCGCAAGCGTCCCTTGTGAAGCTCGTCCCTTTAGTGATGACTAAGGATATGGCGATGCCAATCTGAAGGGAAAGTGGATTGGTATTATGGGAGAAGAAAATTGAGGGAGGCGGTGGGGGGGATGTCTGACTCACCGACGCCCATTGGTTACAGGGGATAAAGAAGAATCCCTATGGTCTGCGGTTAAAGCCCAAGCACTTCCCTTTTCCTCCTCTTGTAACCACGAGCCCCAGAAGCGCTTTGGGCAAATGGAGGGGCTATTGGATAGCTTACCAGTTTACCTTCAACAATATTTAAGTTATTCCGGTAAAAATTCCGTGATTTTAATCATTTCAAAAACTTTCTTTCCACATGTTAGGAAACGTATTTATATCTTAATAATAATTAGTACATAAAACTGTGGTTGACCAACTCCCCTTGGATTGATCCGAAATCTTCCTTCGCCCAAAGAGGACAAGCAATCAGGTTGCTTGTTTTTATGACGCGCGTCATCTTAAGTGTAACACGGTTGTCTTGAGATAACGAATTTTATGTGTAAAAATAATTAGCTATTCACACAAATTTAAAAGTATATCATGAGTTCTGCAGAAGTACTAGGATGACAATTTATTAACTCCAGCGAACATCAATTTATTTATGTTTGTAATTCGTAATATGAGGTAAAGGAAAATTAGAAAAAATAGAAAGTTAGTAGAAAAACTCAGAAATGCCATTTGTTTGGCTGCTGGCATCAGAAAGGTTCTCAATATCAGCATATTAGCTGCGTAGTGTGTCCATTTCACGGGGATGTTCTTCTCTCCTCTTCCATTTCCCCCCCTGCCATCTCCCTCCCGTCTTGAATAGAGGCGAGGCGCGGCCGTGACCACGAAGAGATCGGCCGCCGTGCGTGCGTGGGTGCTGGGAGGCTGCGCGCGGTTGCTTGGGAACGACACCCCTCCCCCTCCGTCCGCCTCTGTTCCGCACTGCGGGTTACATTTAATCGCGTCCCTTCTTTCCGGCGGCGGGAGGACGGGGTTGCTGGGGGTGGTCGGAGCGTGCGAGTGGGGTGGCCCTTGCCGATGGCCCTTCCCTGTCGCTCGACTTACGGGGAGGGCATCCTCATCCGCCGTCTTGCCAATGGGAAAAAGGCGAATGTGCTCATTGAACCAATGGGAAGCAGCGGGGCAGTCCACCTCATTGTTGACATCATCTTATCACGAAATTGTCATCTCTATAGGCAATATATTCCTCTCGAAAAACTCGAGTTAACTTTGTCTCTTGATGAAAAAATCATGTAATATGTAGTACGGATTTAAAATCATTAATAATATGATATATCATTGCGAATTTTACCATTTATAGGTTAATTTTTAAGTAACTTCCCTTGCGTAATACAAGTGAAATCCCATATACCATTCATTTCCACAAAATTGCTCGCTCCAGTGAGCGTTGCGTAAATATGAAGCAGGGAAACCTTGTTTATCCTGCTTGAATGCTCGGCATGCCAGGGAGTGTTAGAGCTCAATCCTTATTGTCATTCTGGGCCACATCTATCCAGGGACCAAAATAACGATGTCTAGTCCTTTGTAGATTTGATTGCTGTCGCAATAAATCTCGTAATCTTGGCGAATAGTTATTTACGGTTCACGTAAAAGGGAACAATTTGTACTATCTTTCGCATCGCCATAGCCTTTTCTCTCAAACTCTACCTTCATAAATCCATAAATATCTCCGAAAAATGAGGGCCAAGAGTTTCTGTTCCAAGAAAGGCAATAAAAGACTCCATCGAAAAACGTCCTCTCGAAGCACTGCCTCCTGGCGTTTCCGTGTTAAATCACACGTCGTCCAGCCTTTAGGACGACCGCCGAGGAGAACGAACAAAACTCTCTTAAAATACCGCGAAGAAAAACCCCAGGTGCCTTTTTGAGGGTGCAGCTTAGTTCGCTTCGAGATTCACGTCTCTCTTAAGGAGGTTGGCTCGCGACTGCTCGAGTCAAGTTGTCTGAGGAATCTTATTAATTTAAGTACGAGTATATGCCTGATAAGTGATCCTTACTTCACAAAGAAAATTACCTAAGCTATTGAAAGTCATAAGTATCACAAGAAATACGATGTAAAGTCGAAGGATTTCTTTTTTATGATAATTTTAATCAGCTCGACGATGGAGTCAATTCAGCATTTTCTTTCAGAAATAAATTCATGTACCTACTCAATGAATTTACCAATGTATAACACCAGAATATTACTATCAAACGTTATGTTATAATATTTTTCTGAAATATGCTTTAATATCTCATTAGTAATGATATTATTTATGCGCCGTACATTTTTGCTAGAGCGACCGCAGCGCCACTTGAAGACCACTAGCGCATTTCGTCTGCTATGAGCGCAGAAATTGGTGGATTTAGCGAAAAATTCGGTGGGTTGATGCCTTTCTTTTCGTGTCATTTTATTTCTTGTGAAATTACGCATAAAATATCAGTTTTTTGCAAAAATGACATGTCACTATGGTATTTTTAAATGTTATATTCCCATGTGATGGCCATTCTCGCCGTTAATCGTATGTAATTTTAAATGCAGTTTGTGCAAAAAGGAGTATGGGTTGGTATAGTTATCTTTACTTTATTATACAGAGGAACTTTAGTTCTATAAGTGCTAAAAATATGAAAAAATGACATGACTTTCACTTTTCGGATCAACCTCCTTAATGGCGAATGAACTTGGGGAGAATGGGATTTATGTCCGCGGAGGAGAAGCGAATTAGATGCGGCAGTTTCTGCGCTTGCGGCACACGCCTCGTCATCGTCCAGTGCGTGAAGAAACTAAAAGGTTTTCGATCTACTGCGGTCAACGTCAGAACTAACGAAGCATGGGAGTTTCCGTTTTTTTCTCTCCGTGGCTCTTCGACAATAATAATAAGGCCCTTTGGATTTGTGCGTCCGTCATAAATCTCCCCAGTCCCCAAGTCCCTCTGACGGTGGTGGCACTACTGCTAGGGACGAGGGATGACAGGGGAGATGCGATTGGAGGGGTGGATTACGGGGAGGGCGGATTGACTCTGACGCATGCCGGGGTCGCTCCAAGGGGTGCAAGGGGCGCCGCCGCCGTAAGGGCCACAGCCAGCTGTTCATTATACTCTTTTCAACTTCCCAAACGCGTGAGCGAATCGTTTCGTCTCGCTCACACAAAAATAGGGCATGGCACAACCACGAACTGGTAACTTATGAGACCATGGCTGTGTCAATTCAGGGTAGACCTGATACGAATGCGGGATACGGTGCATTAACTACAACGGCGTAACAAAAATAGATCATAATTTACGCCACAAATCCTCTTGGAGGACTACATCTATTTTCATTATTTTGAAGCATCATTATCTTCTTATTGGTGCCTTCTACTTGTGAGCTGTAGCTCCGATTCTTCTGTCTGAACTGAAAAGTCAAATAACACAGGCCAAAAATGTAATGGTATTTCTTCAACTCTACGTATCGCATTACATGAGAATTATCTCATAATGCTTGTCGGAAAAAGTTCATCATCATTTCAAATGAGCGAAACACTTGGGTACGAAGTCCATTTTTTTTTCTTCGGAAAATATTTAAAACTTTTTTATGCGATAAATTTACCTTCTAATAGCTCTGCGATGTAATTTCTGAATCCCTAATTTATTTGCATCAGATGAAACCTTGATATTCGAATAATTTAATCGTCGCCATAAAATGCATTTAATCACGGATCTCACCCTGGATATTTCTAGGGAATTTTCATTTCAATGCGTCGGTTACCTTTCTTCGCGTCGAGCGCTGTAGAAGTGTGATTCCGAGCCGCACCGCACCACCGAGCAGAGCAGCAAACCGAGCCGCATCATCCGCGGCTCCTTTTTTGTATCCCCCAAGGACACTTTCGGGTCCGCATTCGTCGCCTCCCGGGGGCATTTCGCGGCCGACGAAACCCCCTACCCACCACGGCTTGATACGGGCAATGCTGCCCTGGGGACCGCTCCTAGCAGTTGCCTCCCCCCTTTCCCCCCTCGGGGGCCACTAGGCTAACCCACAGGCATCCAGGAGAGGAGAAGAGTGGTGCAGGTCGGGCTACACTGCCCCCCTCCCGCCCTATTCTCATCCCTCTTCCCTCTCCTCCACCCTCTTGCACATTCTCCAGACCCTAGGATCGTAATCGTGTATCTGGAACGCACGGGAGGGAATCACTTTTTAGACCAATTCGTCGAGGATGAATAGGATTCACGCTGGTGAACGAAATCATAAAAAAATTAAGTGCGCGTACAGTTTACAGTGAAAAAGGAAAAAAGGATGGAAAAATATCAAGGTTCTCAGAGTTTACGTAAATGTGACGTCATCTTTACCGTGTGCGGAAGGCAATGATCGCTTCGAACGGAAATAAACTCAATCCCATGTTTTGTAATGGCTTGGGCTTTGTAAGTTTTGAGTTCAGGCCTCAAATGAGAAGGAATGAAGATCCAACCTTGAATTCTATTGTGCAAATTTCCTGGCTCTCAACCTTTGTAAGGGAAAAGGATTCTCACTTCCATTTGGAGCGTACAGCATCATTGATTCATCCGCCGCTATTGCTAAGGCACAATCTCTCTATCCTATTGTAGTTGCTTTTAAGGTACTCCAGCTGCTAATATTATTTAGCACCATGAAAAATAACCCTAATCCTTAGCCTATTTCTAAGGTGAATGCAACATTAATTCCGGAGGTGGTATTAAAACCGCCAATATTTGAATAGTCAGGTCGAATTCATCGATCTGGCGATCATGGCCCACTAACCTGCATGTACCGCGCAGTTCTATCTATAGAGAGTTTTCCAAAAAAGAGGTTTTTACGGAAGGGACATCTGATCATTTTTGGGGGCCAATATCGTTTGATATTTTTTTAAGATCACTCCTTGTAACTATTAATATTTACTGCACGAAAAAGCATATGCTAGTTATCTCGCTAGCTACCAAACGCATATCGCTAAATATGTTTCATTTATTTCATTTATTTTTTCATTTCTAATCTAATACTACTCGTAATCGTAATCGTAGGAATCATAGTGACTACGAGTATTTAATTTTATGAATTATTTTATGTGAATGAATGTTAAATGTACAAATATCTAAAGTTCTCTTTTTCAATTTTACTGTGTTTTTTAAAACAAAATCCTAAGTGCGCGCAGGTAGATGATATGCATACTATATCAATTATTCATGTAGTAAAATGTCTCTATTTAGCAGTCCTTGATGTATAGAAACATTAATCGTCTCATTGTTTTCGAAATTTAGTGTTCATAAATTAAGTGAATGAATTAATTTGTCAACCGGTGCAAGTTAATGACATTTAATTGTGACTCATGTTGTTCCCAGGACTTTTTATGCCATTTATATGCTGTTCAGTCTGTAATGAGTGTTAAACTCAGAATAAAATTTGACAATCACCGAGTGAGCAGACATTGATGCCCCATGTTCAATGGAACTTTTTCGAAAGTGGGTTTAATTTTCATCCCTTAACAATAGGTTAAACAGCAAAAAAGTGTATTTAACTCAAACTATCTGTTTAAACTAGTGTTAATAAATTACCCATTAAAACCATTATTGTCAACGGGTCAGTACACTGTCTCAATACTCTGTTCTGTTTACGTCCTACTATTTACTCAGTCATCGGTAACACGGAGATCCATGAATATTGGGCATGAGTCAAAATATGCAGAGTCTTGCTCGTGAATAAATTTAGACGTGATAGACCACGTACAGCCTGCTCCTGAAGGAAGCACCGTTCGTATCTTTATGGATCGACAGCGTCAGAAATTGGACTCCGCTTGAGCCTTTAATATTTTTTGTGCGACTGGAGAACTCCCTAAGATCCGTCGGTGCGTTCGAATATTGATCACCCCGGCGCGGATGAAAAATTGCGCCATTTCCCTGGCAGTCATAAGGGGCAATGCATCAAGGCCGCCCCGGGCGTCAAAAAGTTCACGTCACGACCCTGGAACGGCCGTCGCCGTGACTCCAGTCGCGAAGCGCGCCCTTCCTCTCTCCTCTTCTCCCTCCTCTTCCCTCTCTCTCTGTCCTTCGCTTCCCATTCTTCCTTCATCTCCCCAGCAGTTATGGCACCTACAATCTACCTATGGCAACGCTATGGCACCTACAACATCCGTTCTCTCCATTGCGTGTGCTTAGTCTTCAAATGCTCCACTACTTGGATTTAGAATTCCTCTTTCTCTCAGTTCCGTCTAATATTTCCCCTCCCGTCTAATATTTCCCCTCGATAGGCATTCTGATTCCATTCTATATTTTTTTAACTTACTTAATTCTGGTTACGTGAATTGACACTTTAATGCCTCTCATCTAAAAAAAGCATAAAAGTTAGGGAGGATAGAACCTAGTAACATTCAGCATGCAACTGTAAGTGTAAGGGATAAAGAATAAATGCTAAGCTAAGGAAAATGCTAAAGGATAAAGGCTAAGCTCTAATGAAATGCTCATTGAGTGAATTTAGTTTTCTCTCATTCATTTTCAACAAACTTTTCAATGGTTCTCATTATTTGAGTGGTCCAAATATTTACTTCATTCACAACATTCAGCATAAAAAAACTAAAATAAATTTCAGTCCGTCACTTCTTAAGCATTACCCTCAAAAGCTTAGGTTACTTTTGATAATACTAAACCTTCAAATGACCGGAAAAATGAAGTGGGATTCATTGGGACAGGTGTCTGTTTGTGATAATGACTTCAGTTGTCTTCACGTTTACATAGTGGTCTGTAAGAACATCAAGGGCTCTGGGAGAAACTCCACCAGGCGGGTATTTAATCCATACGATTAAATGTGTTCATTACCACAGTACGGTTTTTATTAATCCAAAATTGCTGAAATAGAGTTAAAATCTCCCCTTAGAAATAAAGTATTTTCACATACAATACTGTGCTAAAAGCCGTCACTCTGTTAGTGAGTGGGTGAATTTCATTCAAATGCCGTTCATGCAATCATTCACGCAACATTTGGAAAATAAAACAAAAACTAAATGGCGCCAGCATATATACACGGCTCTGTGACTAAATGGCGATGAAAATAACGTCGTAATTTGTGAGGGAACCTTAGGAAAGAAAATGCATGTACTTGCCAACTTCCAAATTTCATATTTAAGAATTCTTCGCGGGTCTTCCACCGGGATAAGATTTCAATAGAAGCTGAAGTTTCAAAGTCCGTCTCGGACTTCATCCTCAAGGCAAAGATTTTAAAGTCAACCTTCACCATTGTTGTGCGTGGTCAAGGGCATTTGGTCATTGACCGATTCGAAGTCGAGCAAAGTCATACTTCCAAATGTCATGCCTGCGCTAGCAGAGCACGCCCTCTCGAGGGTAAGTGCCAGAGGATGAATTGTTACCGAGAGCTCACCAGGTGTACTCTATGGAAAGAATCGTTGCTGCATAATACGTAATACGTCACCCACTCCTTCAAAACCATCAGCAGGACATTTCAAGATATATTGATACAAGTATGGTATTAATTGGGTGTGCACTGGGCACGCAATACTTAATGATTATCAATTACGAGTAAAAAGAAGGGCAAAGTATTTGTTTGAGTTTATTTCGGTGTATTTAATATTATGTGTCCTGGGGTACAGTTAATTTGTGTCAAGAACTTTTCCAATTGTGCCACCAGATACCTATGTAACTCATACGAATACTGGTATAAATACAACTATTCTAATACCTTTATGGCCGAGGGAAGAAATTAACTTTAGGTAATACCAGCGCTTTAAGTAACCAGAACTTTCATGTTGTAGCTTCGAATAACTCGGCGGTAAAACTGGAATTCTCTTTACCTTTTGGAGCTTAATGGGGAATAGTATGCAGTGCGAGAGAAGAGGCGAAGACCAATGTCTTTAAACTACATTAGCAAAATGTTGAGGAGGTGAGATAATGTTTTTGTTCATTCAGCCGAGTAACCTGCAATAGACGACGCAAGAAGGGAATAGGCGATGTAATAACACAGGAGAAGAGGTCATTCTACTGAATGAAGATTTTGCATGCAGCTGGAAATGCAAGCGTGAGAGTGAAGAATTGATTGATTGTTTGTTTGAGGCGAGTCAACATTATTGTTATTAGCGCCTGGAGAGTGAAGAAACAATTCATCACAACTTACATTTGAAGTTCACTTATTGTCGGTAGTTAAGCATGGGCGATAATAGCAGCTGCGAACTCAAGGCTGAAGGATATCAAAGAGTGGAGTCATGTAACTATGAATAGGCTAGTTAATAGGAGACATTAGTAGAGCACTAGCTGAAAAACTAATCATGAGATTGTAGACTAGTGATGTTGGGTGGAGTATAGATGGGCCTGAATTTTCGTCAGAAAACAAAAAAACCACGAAAATCCTCGACAATATTAAGAGGTGGACTCACATTTTCTCAGTCACCATCATGGGTCAACAATCCTAGGATTGGTTTGACACAGCCCCCCACTCGATTCTTCTTTCGACCATCCTCTTCGTATTGACGTAATTCTGCGCTTTTACATCCCTCACAGTTTCATCTATATATCTCACAAGAGCTGCCTTTTTTTATTCTTCCCGTTCACCTTTCCTTCGATGATTGACTTCATCAGGCCATCGTTTAATAAGATATGGCCCTTTAAGTTGTCCCGTCTTCTCTTTAGACTTTTCAGCAGACTTTTCTTTCTTCCACTCTTCCAAGGACTTCTTCGCATGTCACTAAGTCGAACCATTTTATCTTCATCATTTTTCGGTAGCACCACATTTTGAATGCTTCCAGTCTTGAATTCTCTGTTTTTGTTATCGTCCATGCTTCGGTGCCATCTAGTAGCGTGCTCCAGATGTTTGTCCTCATGAAATGTTTCGTCGCTTCCACGCTTGTATTTGTAGCTGTAAGCAGATTCTTATTTTCGTATACTCTCTTTGCCTGGACTATTCTACTGACAATTTCTTTTCTGACTGACATTTTCTCAAATAATTTAGAATTTTCAATTTCAAATAACTTCCAATTTTTATAATTTACCGAAATTTTCTGAAATGATTAAAAATTCTCACTCTCAACGAGGTAAGTGTGTATTGATGTCAGAATGCCAATGTAGATGAGCGAATGAAAAATCTTCGCATAACTTTTGAACAAGCTGTGCTGTACGTGATGCCGTTTGCTTGCACCTATCTCATTCAGTTCCTCGTGGGGGTGCTGTGTATCGAGGACGAGTTTGCGAACGCGTCATGAACTCTTCTCCGTCCATTCTGCACAGGACGCGTGAGTGACGGTGGCGTCCCGGGACGGAGACAGTCACGCATCGCGAAGCGCACTCTGAATTCGTTTCCATCTCGCCGTCATTCCAGTCGCCGGGACGTCTGCGCGCCTTTCGTGTAAGGCTTATGGGAAGGCGTGAAGAGGAGGAGGAAAGGCCGCTTGCCTATGACTTTATGGCCTCTGAGAGTTGTAAAGCTAGGTGGAGGTTGTGCGTGGGGGAAGAGGGTTGGGGAGATCAAAGCTGCGGCCTGGGAGGGTGGTTGGTCTATCGGTGTGATTTCGATATCCCCACCCCCTGGTCGGGGCGGCAATCACGCCAAGTTTTATGAAACCACTCCCTGGAGGAAGGCTCACGGCGTGTGACGCACAAACAACCTCCATTCCGATTTTACTTCATTTTTTTGTGCCACCGAAAATATAATTTTATTTATTTTCCTACCCCAACGTTTTCGAGAAAGGAGCAATATATATATCCTTATTTCTGGCATTACCCTCCAGTTGCCAGGAAGCTTCTAAGGGGGCACCGAGTATGGGGTCCGTCGGTGGTAGGTTTTATTTTACGAAAAATCTTTATTCCAAGGTTAAATTAGTCCACGCTTGTTTATTGCCACTTGGAATTGACTGAATTAAGGGCAATCTACATGCTACGGAGATATGGGTTATAAAATGGAAACCTTTCCGTTGAGGTTATTATGCTCAGAAAAGAAGGGGTTTTTTAAATTACACGTTTTTTAAGCCATGAATTCATTTCAAGGACGGAAATAATTCATGCCAAAGTGTTTGTTTACTCTATAGGAATCGATAGCGTCTCAGATGAACACGCAGCAGTGAAAAAAACTCGCATCTGGTAAACACCTGTTCTTCACCGGAGTATCTTTTGATTAATTGCGTCTCTTTGGTGCCTCGGTATCTTACATTTTCATAAAACAGATGAATAGTTATTCATTTAACAAGTGAACAATATTTTATTTTTCATCTTAGTTACTCCATTAAATACCTCTTTTCTCATTTATTTCTGCTTTTCATAATGTAGTTAGGACATACAATCATTCATCTATTAAATACTGCAATGAAAGAGGAAGGGTTCTTGTACCTCATATTATTTAACTTTTCAAGGCAACGGAGTGGGAAACGAAGAACCATCAATGTTGTTTTAGATTCCGATAAACATTTACGAAGGAGCAACAAGGTGAGGCATTTAAGTTATAGCTGTAAAAAAATGGTTTTAAAAAATGATGTCATTCATCTATTTTCTCTTAAATAAATCATATGAGAGATATTGTTCGCTACGTCACATAAGAAAGGCGATGATAAATTGCGGTCATATTGTAACAGAACGATAACGGCCTTTGACAGAAATCATCATTTCTTCTTTTAAGTCTTCCAAAGTAAATGGAAGAAACATTATGTGCAACTGTGCTAGGTGACTTCACGAATTTATATTCTGTGAATAAACCAAGTGATATCCTAAAGGTATTTTACATTTCTTCTGCACTGAAATAATTTCCTTGCCTCTCTAATTTGTCTTCATGCAAAAATACATGGTTAATATTTTATTTTAAATGCTTTTACCTATATACTACAATATGAATATTTATTGGAAGGAGGCATTTCTGGCGAGAAATACATTTTAGTTCTTATTGTGATAGACAAGTAATATCTTTTATTTTGAATCTGTGCATTCTAATATTTCATAGTTCCGGGTTTAGGATATACTTTTAAGATACATTTTGGAAATATGTTGTATACGTATAAATTTCTAATGTGATTATTTTGGAGTTTGAATATGAAGAGTTATTTCTACTTTGGAGTTTAATTTTTCGAGTCAAATTAAGACCCAGTGTATAAATATGGAAAGAGTAGCCTATTGATTATTGAAGGTAATTAAACCTGTAATTTAGTATTAAAAATAAATTAATCCTTTTTATCGTTTTATACTGAGAGAAAAACATGAACGATATATTGTTCGCATACATTATTGAATTACTAAACCTTACCGGTTTCGACACTCTCGTGTCATTATCAATGAGTACTTTTTGATAATAACACGACAGTGTCGAAAATGCTGGGTTTAGAAATTCAAAAAAGTGTGTGAAGAATACGTTGCTGAAGTTTTTCTGCATGTCACTTTTTCACAAAGCATCTCCTAATTCGATTCAATTTGGTAGTTTCACTTCACGTTGAAGTAAATTATGTGTGTCCCTTCCTAAGATTATTTGTAATTAAAGTTTCAATTTGCTCAGTATAATTAATTCTATGTATTTCATCTCAAATTTTCGCAATGACCAATCATCCCTATTTCACTAAATTAAAAGGCAATCACAGGATAAAAATGAACTTAATATGGATCTAAATTTGAATTAGCTTTTTAAACGTAGATATTATGATTTAACTATGGAAATACATAAGAAATGACTGGAAACAAACAATTCTCCCAAGGTTGAAACTCATTTTACATATTTAGCCTGGCGAGCATTCATCTATTTTATCTCCCTTTCGCGCTTGTTAAATATCAATCCCACTTTTCCGATGTTTTATTTTATTTGGGTTCTTGTTTATTCCTTGCGCGATTAACGCTTTCATCATGGAAATATCTCAGGAATACTGTACTTTCATTATTTTAAGATGTTTTTACCTTGGGATGAAGCAAACGATTAATCATTTCGAGTAAACGAGGATTCGTGTCGGAGGACATTTATGAGGAAGACTCATTTTATTCCCTCTTTATTGAACTTTTCCCTCTAACCTCTACGATTCAACTCCCCCAAGAATTAACCGTTTTCCGAACCTTCCTATCGTGTTTACTACGAGAGGAAAACATGCGCCGATAATCATAAAAAACAGGAGGGAAGCGCCGTTGGCTGCCAGCAGAAGGGAGAGATTTGCAGCTTTGTGTCGAGGGAAGCCTCTCTCCCTGAAGAGCGTGCTTCGGCTTCTCCCGCGCTGGCTCGGACGCGGCGTCTCCCCTCCAAAAGGCACCCCGTGCACCGCCACCCCCTCTCCCTCTCGGGCCGCCCTTCAAGATCGCTCCCCTTCCGGTCCACGACGGATGCCCCGGGATACGAGCCCGATAAAAATTTGCTCTCCGCCGGTCGCCTTTTGGACACCGCTTGGCCCTCGGGTGTGGAGATGTCCCCCTCTGCACACTCCTTCGCCTCCATCCCATCCACTTTATGCCTCTGCCCCCTTCCTATTCACTTTCCCATCGTGTGCTTCACCCTTTCTCGAGTCTCCTGGGCCTCTTCCTTCACATTCTGTCATTTTTTTCCGATTTTCTTCTCTTCTCCTCCGCCTGGCTTCTTTCCATTCGTTTTTTAAGCAGGACCCCAATGCCACTGAGTACTTGGTACTGACTGGATTTTCTACATCTACATCTATGTCTACATCTAAATCTATATCTACATCTACACGATACCCTGCAAGTCACCGCGAGGGTGTGTGGCCTGGGGTGAAGATCACCAAGCATGCACTACCGACATGCAAACAAGCAACTATATGGTCTCATGAAACCAGATTGTTAGTATCTGTAACATGCACTACCGACATGCAAACAAGCAACTGTAGGGTCTCATGAAACTAGATTTTTAGTATCTATAGTATTTAAGGCTTTAATACAGTCATCATGCACTACAGACTACTCTAAAATATTTCCCCTGCCTATCCCTTGCTATGCTGCCTATTCTGTTCTCTTATAGTTCGGGGAAAAATACCATTTTGAATCTATCAGTACGACAATCTATCTCTCTAATCTTATTTATCTGGTCGAATCTAGAATAATACGCTGGTGCTTTTAATATGTGCCTGACATCTTCAGTAAAGTTAACCGATTGAAATTTCTCTAATAGATTTAATCTGTACCTTAACCTACACTCTGATAATGATTCCCACCCTAATTCTTGTATTAATTATGAATCACTACTCAACCTATCATAACACCTTTTAACGAACCTAGCTGCTCTACGCTGCACACTGTCTAGTTCTGTGAAAAATCCTAATTCATTGGCTGCATACTCAAGGTGTGGACTAACTAGAGATAAATAACATCCCTCTTTAGTCTTCTCATCACATTTCCCAAGTACTCTTTTTATAAATCTTAGCTATCTTTCCCGCTGTATCTTCGGAATGACGAGGAATCTGTCTGCTGTCTGTCCACTGCTTTTGCCCTAAAAATTGACTATTCCTCCTCTTTCATTATAGCCAAGGAATAACTCAACAACTTGGCCCTTTACGATAAAATGGCCCAAAACGCTCTGGCCCTGGCTCACTGGCTTTCGAATGCCCAACTCCTAAGCTTGTATTTTGATCCAGATGAGTAAGTCATGTGAATGAAGTTGGATGAGGAATAAAGGTCTTCCGGACAATTTCTTACCTCCTCTTTCAAGACAATATGGTCGAGAAAACAAATTGCTATTGGTTTGAAACATTTTCCACTCTTCGAGATATTAAAGTATTCATCCCAAATTTCGCTCTTTTAACCGGGATAGTATTTACAAAATAATTGGAGATCGAAAGAAGATAAGGAGAAAAACCTGTTGCTAACCATAGCGCTATTAGCAGAGGTCTAATACCCAATATTTAAGGGGAACAGGTTGGTGTGGTGGCTAGAGACCTGGCCTCCCTTCCCGAGGTCTCATCCCGAGGTTCTGGGTTCGATTCCCGGCAGTGGGATTTTCAGTGGAAAACCGGTCCCCACTTGAGTGCCTAGTGGAAGGCACTTTCGTTAGGAGTAGGCTAATGCCGATGCCGGGTTTCTCTCCACCCTTCCTCCGTTCCCTGGAAACTCCTACCATTACCCAGTTATCCACCTATCCTAAATGGCGCAAATGGCCTCAGCTGTCGGTCGCCTCCCCTGAAAAACCAGCCAACCCAATATTTAATACTTTAAGGAGGAAGTTAGACGGTATTGAAAATTGACATTGACATGCATGTTATTATCCCTTCACTGCAATTGGAAGACTTTCTGATTTTGTTCTGTCTGTTACTCGGTGCCATGTGGAGGATTATGTAGAGTAAAAGTTATTATTCCATCTTCGATCTTAAAACGAAGGTATTTCGAGAGGTTAGGCGCGAATGTCATCCTAGTATGTGTCACAAAGGCATTTTGCTTCTACTCTCTGGAGTATGTACAGATTTGGTTGTCTGCTGAACATCAGAAATCTCAATGCCCAAGGTATCCCTCCGATGGCCATTGAAATATTGCATTTACATTGCATTGCTGCGTCTAAACAGATAATTACGCTGCTATTTTACGAAAATGTTAGCTGTCTTCTAAAATATAAGATCTCATAATTATATCATGGTTTAGGAGTTATCTTCGATGGCTAGGTTAGTCGCAGGTTGGATTAATAACTCGTAGATATTGGGGTCAAATCTGCCTCGCGCATAAACACCGGTTTTATTTCCGTCTTAAGCTTTCGTCGGGTGGTGGTTCGTACCATCTACGGTCTTGGAAGTTGCATCGGTTGAAGCCGAAATTTAACTCAACCATGCCTCGGGAAAAATTGCTTTCACATCAATGCTACAGGCACACATGCTTAAGAAAATATTTCCCCACTCAAGGGATGCTGAAGAGAACTTTCTTTTACACAGGAGTTAGCAGCGTGTTGGGCAAAGTCTTGCGGAAGGAAACAGGTGGTGAGAGGAAACGGTCAAGTTGACCGCGTTTTCGATTATAATAGGGGCGTTTAATCTGAACCAACATCGCAATTCTGTACACGAAATCGTTAGTTGGAAACAAAAAAAGAATTTTAGTGAAAAAATTAATCTTCTAACCACAACCATTCACTCATAAATCAAAAATTAAAATAATCAAAAGGTGACGCCCACCGAAAAAACTGCTGTGATAACATTGATGTCATTCTCCTCCCGTCCTTGACTGCTTTTATGGGAAGGAAGGGAGTGGAGGGGGATTCTCGGAAGGTCTGCTCGCACAGATGCTGTCGCAACTGCTCCTATTGGCAGAGTCAGCTGTGTAACCCCCATTGCGATAAGGCAATGTAGCTTCGCGGGCTCAGTTGTGATTGGACGAAGTCGATATACGTCAGAGGTTTCACCACGCCCACTTCGCCGAAAGGGTTAAAAACATCAGTTTTTCGCCGCTTATAACTCGAGAAATAATTGACGCATCAAAAAACGGAAAAATACGGGTCTTATTATTTTACAAACTCTATCAGATTCGGCAATAAAAATACATGGTAAACGACACCATTTGGCACAAGGAGGTCACGTCGTATTGCAAATATCCTCTCGAACGAGGGGGGGAGCTCTCCTCGGAACTTGCTCGCGAAGTTTCGTCTGCACTCTTCACAATTATTTCACTGAGAGCGCAGCTTTGCCGAGTCTAGCGTCTGGCAAAAGGGTCGTGATTCGCTCCGAACGACCGAATAATGAACGCGGTGGCATGCCCGAAAGTGGCGCGCGATTAGAATTCCGTACGAGGACTGGACTTCAATCTCCTGCCTCTTTCGCCCCATCTTTCTCCCTTCTTCTTAGTCTCCTTCTTCTTCTAATCTCTTCGAGGGTTCTCCTACCCTCACTCACACCCTGCCGACAAGGCTCTCGCCACGGACCCTCAAGTGCCTCCTCCCTGCGGGCCGGATTGAAAAACGATTGTCCTCCCAACCCCCTCCTCTCTCTCCGTTCCTCCTTGCCACCCGTCACCATTCCAGCTGTCACGTGATCTCGTGGGCCCTCTGTGGTGAAGGCGTCAGGGCCGGCGGTAGGGTCCGTCTAGATGGACCCTGGCCCTCTGGACCCCTCACTGCAATTTCAAGTTCCCGTGAACTTCGCAAAACCATCCATGGTCTGGGCTTCCAAAGTATCCTGCCTCTGAGGGGGTGTGTTTGAAACCTTTGGAATTATCTCGAATAGGTTAAGGTCAATGCATGTAAAAAGTTAGCAAAATTAACTTAAGTACTTTACTAAATAATTAACTTAAAGCCTTGGGGAGTATATAATAAAAAAATAGTTTTGACTGGAAGTTTACCATTAGTCTTTTTTTTGGACCTAATCTCGAATGTGGAGAGTTTCGCATTCTTCGCGTTCTTCAGATAGATAGATACATACATAGATAGATATTTTTACTGCTCAAACTCACACATATAATTATACAATGAATTTAAAAACTTAAGCTTTAGGTAGCTTGCAAGGGGAAACCCTGAATAAAGCTACCGTCAGAAACAATAGAGCTAGAATTGAAATGCAGTACAATCAAAAGCAATGTGTTTTTAAAATATGAAAATTAACACAATTGGCATTCAGCATTCTCTGTCGGAATGATTCTGGAAATCCCCTATGGTTGGGAAAACTTCCGAACAGTCTGGAGGAAAAGGGAGTAGACCTCTGTAGCATATTTTTTATCCCACTAGGGTTTTTTTCTCCCACGATGCATGGGAGTCGCCCAAACCCACCTTAACATGGAGTCGCCAGTTGAAAAACGAATGGTTTGCTAATTAACTGTCTTCTAATCGCTCATTGCAATCTTTGATATTGTTCCCACACCAGTTTCATCTCATTTGGCGGCTCTGACCTCGTGATGAATGAGAAAAACTCGGGTAAAGACAATGAGTGAGATTGTACTGAGCGATTCAAACACGCCAAATTTGCGAACCATTCGTGTTTGTACCACGTGACTCCTTAGTTACCTATTCGATAAAAGCACGACGGTTTCAAACACATTCCCTCAGGGGGCCTTCTCTTATTGCGCAGCCAGGATACTCGACACTTTTAGCCACCGAGTTGGTATTCATTTATGAAGGAATGGAAAATTTAGTGGCCTGGCCTAAGAAAGTACTTGTTGTTGATTCATTAGCATTTTCATCAAAAATACTATTTTCCTAAGATCCTAGTAATATTTTTGATCCTTAGCCAAGAAAAAATAATTACCTCAGTTAAAACAGTTGGTGAATTTTGCCGGACGTAATAGATGAAAAGTGAATTTTTAGCTTTCAGATTATTACTCAGATTCGTTAAGGTACTAGATTATGTGACGCGAAATAGTGAAGAGTAGCTCTACTCCATTAAAATTGGGTATTCGATTTCAGTGAAAGTATCTAGTTTTCGCTCTCTATGATAGCATTAACTCATCAAAAGTTCTAAAGACATATTGTTGAAGTTGCGATCGATAAAACGTGAATACGGTATAATGCATGCCGGCGAAAACGCATTTGGCCATCAGCGTGGTTTCCTTGGGAGATGCCAGACGCTCTTGAAACCCTGAGCTAAGCCGCTGACAGCGTCGAGGGAGCGATCGGGTTTAAGGTAAGGGGGGGTGGGGGAGTAGGGAGGGTTAGGGAGGGGATGGACCGAAGCACTTTGCGTGAAGAGGCGATATTTGAGTAGCGTGGCCCGGACGACCTCCGATGTTGCGAGCCCTCCAATGCATTGTCTTCAAACTTCCATTGAAATACAATGCTGTAACATATCCAACTTTTTCATTAGGGTGTCGTCAACGCTTGTTAACATAAACGTTAATAGGTTAACGTTTAATAGCTAAGGCCGGCCCCGGAATCGGCGAGGTAAAGTTCTCGCCTGCTAATCCTGGGGTCGTGAGTTCAAGTCTCAACTGGGGGGGTTTTTCTCCACCCAGGGCATGGACGTAAATGGTGTTGGTGCGGCTGCTGAAAAACCTGATGACAGGCCAAGCGTATCGGAATTCCAGAGGTGTATACACCAACAGATTCGTCCAGAGAAAAGAATGATATGACGGTATTAAAAAAAAAGAAAAAAGTGTAGTACCTACTATAGTTTATAGTTCTCACTCCATGGATAGAAGCTAGGGTTTAGGAAAATTTTAGATTTAACTTTAAGGATGTTATTTAACCGATTGTATCTGTTAAGTTGCATGTAAAAATTCGTACTTGGTATTCCCTATAGTTTACATTTTATTTTTCAAAAGGCCTCTCGTCGGTAACCACATCTAGCGAATGACATAACGACTTTTTGTCTACGCTCACAATTATGGTGAAGCTAGAGAGCACAAAATTCTGGCGTTGTGAGTGGAAACATTCATTTTCGCTCGTCGAGAGCCCCGTTCGTCTGCGGGGGCAGCTTTCCGGCCGCAACACCCATCGTGTCACCCGCCCCTTGACCGGGGCCCTTGCCCTCACACAGCGCAACCCCTTTCTGGCGCTTGTAAACTCTGTGGCGTCCTCAGGCGAGGGCGGGGGGTGGCTTAGCGGCATGCGCGGGGGAGGGCCGGCGAAGGAGAGTTTTCGAAGGCGCCGAAGAGTGGGGTGGGAGGGCAACCGCGTGTTTCCCTCCTCCTGTGAAAGATGGGGTAGTTTCCACCCCTGGAAAACGGGACGGGGCGAATTTTTGGCCTCGTCGGGGGAGAGAGAGAGAGAGGGTGGGAAGGGTATGGGCTCATGGGTCTGGGGGTTGGATACCTGGGAGAGGGGAGGAGTGGATTTATGTCCACGGATCGATATACTTGATGGGGGATGAGGAGAGGGGTGAGCACGGGGGTTTGTTGGCAAAGTACTTTTTTGGAGACCGCCACGATCAGAATTTTCCCGCTGCCGTCTCTTCCCTCCATCCGGTCAGCATTCTTCTCTGGAGAGGGGTCGCTCGGCTCCTCCCTCCCAGACTCAACCCCTCACCCCCCAGACGCAACCCCTCCCCCACCTCTCTTTGCGATCCATACTTTCACTTGCTTCCCTCTTTCGCACACTCTTCAATTCTTCTTCTTCTTTCTCTTCCCACCCTTCATAGCCGTCCCCGAATCTCCCTGGGTAACCTTTCTCTCTGAAATCGGGGCAGCCTTGACACTGCATTATTAAGCAACCCAATGCCGGAAACGAGCGCCCCGTTAGTCTTTTTGCTTCAAATCCCAACTTTTTCCTGAACTTCAAATTATTTTCGTAGTTCGGCGTTACTGAGGAAATGTTGTTTTCCTCCCTTGCCTTTTTTTCTGACGACATTTTGGGTAAACACGTCGTTTCTTCTGTCGCGAAAACGTAAAAACACCGATCTCTTCGTATGCTCGAGAAATCTTTAATGAGCTTTGATTCCACTCTCTTCGAAGTCATTCACGTTAAGTAAATCTACTAGCGACCCTCTTGAAATATCTACCTCCCAGCCTAGATTTCTTGTGCTTTATTTTCCTGGATTTTACATCTTGATCATTAACGTTTATCAACACCCTTAAATTTTTTGTAACGTTTTAGAAGGTTTTCAGATTGTAAATAATACCGAAATAAACAGTTTCGTAGTGATAGTTCCTAAGTTGATTCACTAAAATGTAGCTCTTACACCCAAGGTTTACCACCATTGGAATTTGAAAAACTGCTAGGACAGCTACGGTATAGAAATATCGAATTCATTGAGAAAGCAAACCCATGCGCTGTAATTTTAAAGTCATTGATCTAATCCTTGTGCTACAGTGTTTCCCTGGACTAATGTATTTGAAAGGGTGTGGTGAAATTGCGTGATTCTGATTGCATGATAACTAATGCATTTGAAACTCATTAAAAAATATTTTTCGATTTTAATATCTACATCATTCGTTGGCAAAAACATATTCTTACATATTTCCTCAAAAAATCTCCTCAATTGCACTCTATATCAGATTGTAACGGGCCTACTCCTGAATGATTCGAAATGGAATGGGAGAGATTCGGAGAGCTGTCCAATCGTTAAATATCTACACATTCCGACTCGGTCCTCAAAATTAATATTTCTTTTTCGGCAGCCCACAGTTTTCAAGAAAACCAATTTCTATGGATACGGTTTTTATTAATCATTGCGACAGGTCATGCAACACCGTGGATGATTCTTCCTTAATATTCTGCATCACTTTTTCTTATCCCTCTTTTCCTTCCTCCTTTCTGGTCCTCCTCGTTTTATTCGCTCGCTTTCTATTTTCCCTTCCCTCCTTCCTTTCCCTCCGTCCCGACCGTCATTTACGCCCTGCATCGCAGTGCGGCATAAACGGGACCCACTTTGGGCGCCACTTGCTGACCCTCTCGCCGTAACACTGTCCCCGGCCATTCCCCTCCATCCTCAGTCCCCGCCTCCTCCCATTCGCACGGGAAGGGGTTGCGCTTTGCCGCTTTCAAGGGACAAACGCCCACCCGACTCGCCTCCCTCCTTTATTCCCCTTCTTGAAAACACTTTGCGGCGTAAACACCTCATTCAACGCGTACAATTACGCTGCTTTTTTGAGATAAAATGAGCTAGGCTTAGGGTGGTGCGAGAAGTGCTAAATTTCATCGGCAACTTAACATCTGTTGATGATGCTTCTTCTGCTGTTTTAAGTTAGTTTTACTTTGATTTGTTTACGTTGATTACCATCTATGTTATTTCACCCTAGTGATATTCAAATTGAGAAAAATAGTGAAGTATCAATATTTTACCCACTGAAATGTAGCAAATATATTTCTTAAGGCTAATGCATAACTAAAGTATATATGTTATTTTTGATGAAGAGTTATTTGATTTTTTTCATTTCAGTTCTTCACAGGTCAATATATCTGCTCATAGATTGAACTATTTGGTTCATTCGAAAAGGCCATTGAAATATGGTCAAAGTATTGCCATATTTTCTATTCAATGGGCTTACCTGTCTCTGATTTGATAAGTATCGTATCTTGGTGACTAGCAAGGAGCTATTCCTTTCCATTACGTCCAGAATCAAGTCACAATTCTTAAAGCCTTACGCAGTCAGAGTTCTAAATAAAATTAGTTCACGAAAATAAATCTTCTCCAAATCAGAAACATAAATGATAACAAAGAGTATTTCACTACTCTCACTTTTAAAAATTAAAAAAAACATTTAAAACAGAGAAAAGGTTTGTTTCCACGAGATTCGCGAGCAGTTTACAATATAATCCATCTCCTGCTTCATTTGTGTGTAACAATCATTTATTATAGAGTAGAGATAGTATGTGAAGCAATGTTAATAACGAAATACAATATTATACGTTAACTTGACGAATAAAAATAGCATCCTGGACTTTTATTATCCTGTGTATTCATAGATCTGTCAGTAATAATGTGACGGAAAATGAAAGGCAAATGAGAATTAAATATCGGAGATCGTTATAAGCAGATGCAATACTGAGCGAAAGGAGCATTACACTTTGCTAAACTTTTTTTAAGAAATAACATTTTTGGCGTTATTAAATTCTTTTCAGAGTTTTTTAACCCCCTAACGCTACAAGACGAGGACAATAAAACGGACCAATTCCTTTTATCGACTGCTTGCCAGACGATTCAAAAACGATATCGTTTTCCCATAAATATGAGCAACGAGGGATAAAAACTCAGCCGACGACGGCGCCGCGCCAAGGTTGAAGAAAGTGTCCCACGGAGATTATATCGGATTTTGCTTTCATTTTTCAAATTCCTCGCGCGTAAAAAATAACGAATGAATAAAAAAATCTTTCCCTCGCCCATCCCCTCAACATGCCCCGAACCCCTTCCATCCGGCTCCATTAGACCGCGAATGACTGGGGGACTGGATTTGGGTGCGTTCCTGTCTTGCCTCCTTTTTTTCGGGTTAATCAAGTCCTAAAGGGCTCATCAAAATATTGGTTTCCTTCCTTCACCCTCTCCCTTATTCCGTGCCCTCCTCCCCCCTCCACAACCCCCAGGGCGGCGGTGGGGGAAGAAGTGTTCCCCGCACCGGGACTTCCATCCGAAAGAGGCGGTTTCTCTCTCCGTACCGCACCGCACTAGCATTCGTGCTTTCCCACTCCGGCCTCATTCGCCTTCCTTTCGCTGCCACTCCGCAACCTCCACCCTCCCCCCCCTCCACTCAACGGCCGGAGTGCTTTGATTGAAAATCTCCCCGGCAGACATACGAACACAAGTAAGAAGGAGATGCAGGACCGAGTGAGAAGGAGAGGGTTGAAAGGAGTCAGCGAGGGAATTGAGGACGGAGGTACATAACGAAGGAAACCGGGAGGGGTTGATTCATAAAGGGGTGTGGGCGGGGGTGAGATGTTTTCGGTTGTTTTCCTCGAGTCCGCTCCCTTTCTCCGGCTTCATCTTCCTTCACTCCTAAACAGTTTTCATGGAAAATGGTGGAATCACATTTTCCTCGGGATACCCATAGCGTAACGCTTCGTCTTTTCTTGCAATCACGCCCCCTACAAGACCTACGGCTATTCCTACCCGTGTCCGTTAAATGAAAAAAGAATGGAAAAAATCGATTAACATTTGCTTATTTACCGAGTGGAAGAAAAACGTTTTGAACTTTCATTGCACAAATCGAAAAACGTGAAAAAATCTAGTTTAAGTACGTTTTCCGGACATCAAAGGGCCCACGTTGGGGCTTTATTGGCACACTAAGGCCGCTAATAATTTTTCACCGATCTTGAAATGTTAGTTTGCATGTATGAATTGCAACATTTCAGCACCATCAGAATAAACTGTAGATTTGTATAAAAGACACACATAAAAACATTCATGCATAAATATTTATAGATTTTATACGACGTAGAAGTTGGAATTGGTGCATATAGTTGTACGTTTAAATTATGCCGTCTTGCGATGACCAATTTTTCTTGAATAACTGAGATTGTTGGCCAATTTTTTGTATTTCTGAAATAATTTAGGATTATAATGTTTGTATATCTACTTAGGCTTTATCCAAGTATCTATACTTTATATTAGGCATAAAATCGTATGTCCTTTTTCTAATTTCTAGTAGGTCACTTTAGTTAGACTAATCGATTTCATGGAGGGATTCCATATTTATACAATCTATTCCCATTGATTTCTTGATTGAATTAAATAGGTCTATTTTTACCCTCTATTATGGAACCCGGAAGAACTCTTTGATCTAGTCTCTTATGCTTATTTGAGTCCTGATGCGTTGAGCAGGGCGTTTTCCACTCGTCCATTGGCGGTGATGAGAAGCGCTCAGGTTTCTCCTGATTGGGACACCGGGCCTCGGCTTCCCTGGTGCCAGCGAAGGATCTTCTTCTTCAGCTCCATTCCTCTTCATCTTTCCTGCCCGAACGTCCCCGATGTCCCGACATCCCCTGCTAGGACTGCTCCCACCCTCCGGGCCGGGCCCTCCCCACACCAGCCTTCCTCTCATTCCCACACTTCCCCACGGCCTGTTCCACAACCCAAGGACATTTTCATAGCAGAGAACTAAAAACGGATTTTTTTCTCTCGTTTTTCTCGCCTCCCTTTCTTTTGACCCTCTTTTTATGACACATGGTTATTTTCTTCTTTTTCGGTGCCAGCAAAAAGGTTTCAATGGCTCTCACCTACGCCTTTATTTTAGGGAAGAACGACTGGCCAGTTTTAAGCTTTACTCACCTCTTTCACGCCTGTATTTCTATTTATCTTATAAATTCTCATATTCTCAATAAACTGCGACCTTAAGTTACTTTAAACATGTTGAAAACCTTATGGCGTCTCATATTCAATAATAAATTCTCGATCAATGATGGAGATAACATAATTTGCAATATGATTGCAAATTCATTGCAAAATTGCGTTGAAAATATGATTGCAACATATCTTCAGAGGAATCCAATAAAGGCAACAGTACAGTTTGTTCTTCCTCTCGATAGAATACTTCTTTCAAATAAATGTATTTTCTTGCATTATGCCTCAATACTATAAGTCTGAAATTTGCTATGGATAAAGTGAAAATATATTTTGGTGTTCGCCGCATAAATAATTTAACTACTACAGCAAATGAGACCTAGATCTTATTGATCCTAGAAAAAATAACCTTTGGTCTGTGCATTGGCCCGGCAAGCCAAAGGTCCGTGGTTACAGTCTCGCTTCAGTAAAACTTTATCCTTATGCTTTTTTCAGCCCAGATTATATGTCAATAGCATAGAAACTTCACTATATTTTAACGGCAATGCATTGTGTTTAAAGCATTGTTTACCAAAAAAAAACTTTGACGACGCAAGATAATCTCCTTGATATCGTTTGCGTGTTGCCTCACTGAAAATATTCCAATTATTTCATCCAGATGTAATTCATTACGCGACGTCTATTTTTTTTATAACGTCTCATTTCTTTAATTTATGGCCATTCAATCATATGGAATTCAAAATACAAAAGTGATCGGGACTGTAAGCCTGATTTTTGGAGAACGGGAATGATAAGCGTAATAATAAGCGATGGAGAGAATCTTGGTACAAATTGTTGAGTTTTTGAATACAATTTTACCTTTTCCTTCGCATGGGTAAAACTACTCGCCGATTCTGCCCGTATTAGATGTTACGGAGCGAGAAGAAACAAAATTCCACTCAGTCGCTGGGAATTGAAAAGGGATCGCTCGTGCATTCGTGAGTCTCGATGCAGCGGATCCCGGACCAGCCTCTGCATGCAGCCTCATCACCTTACTGCAGAAAAATTGTTTCTTTTGAGGTTTTTTTCGAGCGAACGATCCTCTTCTTTAAAGTAATGCAGAGAGGATCGAACAGTGCGGGAGCGTGAGGGAAAGGGTTTCGATAGTCACCAAAATGGGTTCGTTTGCCATATTTTTTATTTCCGAATCTGATAGAGTTTGTAAAATAAAAAGGCCGATTTTTCCGTTCTCCAATCCGTCGGTTAATTCTTGAGTTATTAGCGGCCAAAAACTGATGTATTTGACCCTTTCGGAAAAGAAACCCATGAAAAGGACTCTTACGTCATCCACTTCGTCCAATCTCAACAGAGACCACGCCTTATCACTCTAGGAGAGACACACAGCTGACTCTGCCAATGGAAGTGGTTGCGACAGGATCTCTTCAGGCAGACCTCCCCTCCCCACCTCTGCTCCCTTCCCGTTCTTTCTTAAAACAGTCAAGGACGGGAGGTTAATGACGCAGTAATCCTTAACGCAGCGAGTTCGGTGGGTGACGTCTTATGCTTATTTTAAATATTTGATTTATGAGTGAATGTCTCTGGTTAGAAGATTATTTTTTTTCACTCAAAGTCATTTTTCGTTTTCATCCAACAATTTCGTTTACAATATAGTTTTTTCTGGTCCGAGTAAACGCCCCCATTTTGTCTTGGCTCAATGCACTTCATATTCCAATTATTTTGTTCACTGAAAAGGTCCTCCTCACATCTATCTCGCCATCCGTGGACACCCTAGGCGCACACTTCATCTGAATCGGAGGCTGCGTCACCGTTTTCCACGACTTACGCATAATTCATTCCTCTGCGGTGTTCCGATGGGCAACAGGGGAGACTAGCCGCCCTTTCCCCACCCCTTTCCCACCCCCCCTTCCCTTCGTTTTACAACCGTTTGTCGCCCCACGCCAGGTGGGGAGGGGAGAAGTGGGAATGGGCGTGGGGGGGGGGGGGGGGGGGAGCGTGTCCAATAAAACTGTCGCCACAATCTGATTCCCGTCGCAATATGTCGTGCGAGTCCGACTGGCGCTCGACGCCAGACCCTGACAGATACAATTATCCTCAATCGTGTTCGAAATTCCCTCGACCCACCGCATAGCGCGAAATCCTCTTTCCCCTTCGCGCCCCTGTCTCTCCAACTCTTCCTAGTTTGTCCCTTCCCAATGCATTCCCCCCCTCCACCCCCTCCCACTCCCCCCTTCCCACCCCCACCCCCCACCCCGTACCTTCATCCTCGCCACAATTTTCCCCCCTGTCCTCGCCCCATATTTGTCCTCGCTCAGATTTTAACGCGTGTCCCTCCACCATATTTTTACCGGCAATTTTCAAATTTATTGAAGTGACGGTGGAGAATTTATTAAAAGTTTTTTGAAAATTATGTACCAGTTTGTGCATTTCTGTTTCCGTTTACCTTTTGGGGTAGTTTGACGCCACTTGGAGCAATTATTTTCCTGGTAGCTTCCTTTTAGGCCATCAGGGTCCAATCGCAGGAGGAATTTAATTTTTGTTTTTCATTTGAAAGAAGGTGCTATCGAAATACGCCGCGTTGAAATATGTGAGTTTTGAAAGCCAAGTGTTGCTGGGATGACAAGTTATTCATTATAAATACGTTATCATTATCGTATTTTTATGGAATTTATTGAAACATGTAATTTTTAATGACAGATAATGGCGCATAATTGAGTATTGCCTTTAAAATGTGAATTTTTGATTGCCCATGAAAATACAAACGCTTTTGGTCATAGCATGTCTTCAACTATTCATTCTCATTTGCATTTATATTATGGCTTTCTTTACTGCTATGAGATTTGTTTTAAATGCCGACACCAGAATCGAGGATCGTTCGTAATTCGGAAGCACTAAGTTGTTTTAATTGAATGTCCGGTTTCCACATGTTATAGGGAGAAATAAGCAATAATTATTTGGGGTTTTAAATGTTAAAGGTACAGAAGTATACAAATAAGTACGTTAATATGAAGAGTTTGGCCGACAAAAGAATCGAGTGGAGGGCCACGTCAAACCTTTAAAACCCAGAAATATATTCTTAAACTTTTCTTTGGTATTAAAGTTCCTGTCAATAGGATCTGTATCTATCTGCCATCAAGGTAAAACACGGGTTTAAAATCAGACGTCCTAAAACAATGGATATAATAACCTAAAACTTGAGCCTACCGAGTAGTGCGTATTTAAATAGCGGTGGAAAAATGTATCAGTGGATGCTGCAGATTTTAATGCTAGAAATAATCTAAATTATTTTATGCAATCAAATGTTCATAGCTGCTGCCATGAAATCTATTCCTTAACCTCAAGGTGACATGCTTCTTTTTATGCCCCTGTTTTAATTTCGATTACATATATTACCGTTAATAACAATTTACTGAAGAAAACGGAAGGAATACTTACAGCATAATGACAATTTTTAAATAGAAATTAATTAGAATACTCATGGCTTCAAAGTACTATTTTATTTACAAATACAGCAAAAAAGTGATTAAAAGTGATTAAAACCAAGGAAGAATAAAAATGGACAAAATGCATGGTATATTTTCTGTAAGAATTAAAAATTATATCTATAATAATTTAGTAACTTTAATGTTTATCAACGGAACTTCGTATGAAATCAAATACCGCATCAAACTATTTAGTACCAGGACAAACAAAAGACGATAGACTACGTCACATCCCAGAAAAAAATTCTCAGAGTTACGTCGACTAACAAAATACTCGCAAATATCTTTGATGCCTGAAGAGATTTGCTAGTTCAAAGATATTTTTTTTCACGTACGCAATTATAAGTGTGGGATATCCCAGTCCTTTGGTGCCTAGTCCTTTAATATAAAGGACACATTTACTTTAACTTATTTCAGGACCATTGATGAAGAATAAAAAAAGATCTAACGAGACGTTTTTTTCATGATGTAACTCAAGAGAAGCATCCCTCTTATTTTAACTCGAATTCAAAAAATCAGAAATAAAAACATTGTTGCCGGTACATGGGATAGAATTTTTTACACTCGCTCTATTCGTTTCAGGATCTGAAGTAATTTACCCGGAGAGAGAAATTCGAATCACTCCCATTAAAGGCGCATGTAAACACGCTGAGGAGGAGTATTCATCGCCGCATTCCGTTTTTTCGCGACGCCATGTTTTCGATTTCAAAACATCCCATTCGGATCCATCCCTCATTTCCACCCCATTCAAACTACCCCCCCGGCCCACTCTAATTCCGCCCCCCCGAATTCATTCCTCCCGCCCCCTGGCGAGGCCTTCCCGCCCCGGACCGTGGGGGTGCCCCAGTTTCCCTCGGCCCCGCCCCTCCCCCTCCCCCCCCTAACAAATGAATTACGACGACGCGAACAACATCGGTCCCCCCATGTTTTCACCTGTACTCTCTGGGGTTTGATCCCCCGTGCCGCGCCGTGGTGTGGGGGGCGGCTCGACGCTCGACTGGCCGGCGGCGGCGCCAGGGCCGCCATGGAACTTTGGCGCCGCTGAAGGGAGAGAGAAGATGTTGTGGAGGAATCCCTCGGCCTCCCCCGTCTTCCCAAGGCCAAGAACGGCTTCTTGCAATGGGGTCGTTTACCATATTCTTTTTTATTGCCGAATCTGATAGAGTTTGTAGAATAAAAGGACCCGTATTTTTCTGTTTTCTGATCCGACAGTTATTTCCCGAGTTATAAGCGGCGAAAAACTGATGTTTTTAACCCTTTCGGAAAAGTGGGTGTGGTGCAACCTCTGACGTAGTTGACTTCGTCCAATCACAACTGAGCCCGCGAAGCTAATTTGCCTTATCGCAATGGGGGGGGGGTGGGGGGGGGGGGGGGAACAGCTGACTCTACCAATTGGAGCGATTTCGACAGCATCTGTGCTAGCAGACCTTCCGAGTACCCCCCTTCACTCCCTACCCCCTCACCGGAAAGCAGTCAAGGACGGGAGGAAAATGACGTCAATGTTATCACAGCAGCATTTTCGGTGGGCGTCACCTTTTGCTTATTTTAATTTTTGATTTAGGAGTGAATGGTTGTGGTTAGAAGATTAATTTTTTCACTAAAATTCGTTTTTCGTTCCCATCTAACGATATCGTGTACAAAATTGCGATTTCGGTTACGAGTAAACGCCCCCATTCAAGAGGTGTTTGGGAAGAAGTGCGCTGAAGAATCTGTGTGGTGGTTGGAATACTGGCCTCGTCCGGGTTCGAATCCCGGTTGTGAAAGACATTGTTTCACTGGTTTACTAGGTTCCTACGTGAGTGCGTTGCAAAGGGCATTCCAGTTCAGTACTCTGTCCGTCGGATGGGACGTTAAGCCGTGGTCCCCTTGGTGCCTTTCAATGACGCCGGGTTTCTCACCAGACTTCCTCTGTTCCTTGAAAACTCCTACCTTTACCCAGTGGCCCAACCATCCTAAAAATGGCGCATTTGGCTTCCGTTGTCCTCCCCATAATAGCAACAGCAGCTTGGCCATTCGCGTCGAAACTCCCTCCTCCACATACTGCTCAGCGAGAGTACAAAACATGTGTTCGCCAGTACTTATTGTAAGACAGTTTCCAGAGGTGATATAGATGATTTAAACGATAAAGCTCCTGTGCTTTTTTGGCGTATATTGGTGGTTGTAGACTGGGGTTTTTGATGCACCAACGGCCAAAAGGGTCATTTAGCATAATTTCTTTGACTAAAGTCAAATACCTGAGTGGGGTTGGTTGTTAACTTCGACAGTGCATTCTCACCTCCTCAGCTATAGGCACACTATACTCCAGTAAAATAACAAAACAGGTCATTAAATTTCCTCTGTATCCCTGGAGTTGATTCTGCGCGTTCTTTGTATTTGTCTGTGCTCTTGCATTATGCATGCGTTCGATGTGTCTCGCCTTTAATCTTATATTATGCCTTCTCAATCAAATTAACATGCGTTGAAATTTGCATCGTCAATTTTCAGCCATTTGCATCCATTCATATCTCCAATTTCCATCCGTTCTCTTAAATGTTGCAAACTTATGCCGGCAGTCACTTTTAGTCAAGGCTTGTAAAATTAAAGCAGCTTCCTATGGAGCTCACATTTGAACGTAACCCTCATCCTAATACTACAGCTACTCAAGAGTCCTTTCTTCCCTTATAGACCGTTTTTGACTTCGGCTATCCTTGAGGGAGCGCTTCTACAACCTTAGGCAATGAAAATTCAACCTACCTTCTTGGAAAATAGAGCTTTGTTTTTATTTTCATCCGGCTTGCCAATAAAACGACATTCTTGGGAGAATATGCTGGTTCAGAACTATTTCCCTAACCTCAAAGAAAAGAGTAACACCAAAAAAGAATTCTTGTTGGAACGAATTGATTATTGTCGATTCCTTTCCGCAGAATATTAATAATAATCCGAAGGAAAAAATAATCTACGTTATGACAACGTTACAAAACAATAAATATGTCATCACACTGTCAGCTTCACACCATCTGTTTTATTCAGATGAAATATCTACCAAAATCTATTGTATTTGAGAAAGACCTCGTAAATATCTACTATAAGGTCTGTTAATTTTTATATTTGAAGATTTAACACTGTATAAACAATTCACTACTGGAACATTCTTCATTGATGCTTAATGCAAGCATTTTCGGAGTGTAGCAATAGAATTTTGCTGAGTTCCATCCAGACACTATCAAGTTTCACGCTGTGCCGGGCCACCTTCAAATACCTAAATTGTGATAGACTTCGGTATTTTTAGAAAAGTATTCCTTAACTCGTCTACGTATTAGGAAATAAGAAATTAGTTCAGTAGAGTTAATTTCCCGGGATACCACATTCCTCTCGGAAATAATGATCCAATATCTCAATTTTCTTTGGAGTACGTGCGTAGACATCTATTATTCTCATTTCTGTCATAATACGTTAATATAAAATACAACACTCATCTTTAGGAACTTTTATAAAGACCTGAATTAGGGAAATATAACTTGATATTTTCCCCCGTCAGTCTCTGGTTAAAATCGGCAGTTAGGCGGAGTGTAGAGGAAGCGTCATTTGATAGTGTTGTATTCTCCTAGAAATAAAGGGGAGTTTTGTTCAGTCTCCGTTTGCTTTCCAAGGTTCTGTTACCCCCACAACGCTTCCAATACTCTTTCATAAGAGTAAACGGAGGTTTTCTTCTTGCAACGCTTCGTTTTCCGTTCCCCGTCATTGCTCCCTAAACGCCAGTCGAGCAGTACACGGAGGGTCGACCTATGGCCCCCCGTTCACACTTCATCGGATCTACTATTTGTGTAATATTTCCTTGGAAATATATTTTATGCTTGAAAGTCACATAGGCGATTAATCAGCTATTATATGACACCCGTCGTTGAAAAGCTGACGTAATTACGTCCTTTGGCAGATGTGCAAGAATATATTTTTATTCATTTTTCATCAGCAAAAAAATAATACAAAAGCTTTATGTATCATTTAAATTATATAATAACAATTACACAAGCACATACATTCATGCACCGGGCAGTAAAAACCTCCACTTTTGGACTTCGTAACCGCGAACCTAGGATTAACGGACGAGGGATTTACCCACCGAGGTTGGAAAATCTTTTTGCGTAATATCATAGGATTAACAACGAAACATATTGACAGCTCTTTGGAAAATGCGTGCTCTACTAAAAATGAATTAATTCTCACTATCTAATATGTTTTTATTGCTACCGCATGTACGTAAATGTATTGAATATAGAACAAAGCAACGAGTCAATTGCCTTTATCGGGATTATAAGCGATTTACCGGCATATTTTTTTATGAAAGGTCTGATAATGTGTCCAACGTTCTGATAATAACGGAGATAAAGTCAATTCTCCACGTACGATTACATAAATGATAGCCGATGAACCCACGTTAAATGGAATAAAATATTTAGTAACACTTCAATTCAATTTCACGTTTAACAACGTTGACAGCCACTTTGCCATGCATCACTGCCCACTTTCCATAAACAATGGCTACTTAATCTAAAACATTCTTACTTATTTCACCTCAAGTTGAAAGAGTATCAGTTAAATACATAAGTAGCTCTCGGCAAGCTTGCATATACAAGTAAAACGTTTGGTAGAAGTGGTTAAAAAGTATAAAAATCAGTATAAAACTTAAGAAAATTGAGGTGGGATAGAGTATTTTGAGTATTTGGCTGAAGAAGACGCATTGAAGCTAGAATATCGCCAATAATTTGTGTATTTATTTTTGATTTTACAGTTTTATTTTTTTTGTTGCGAGACTAATTTAGTTGATACAAGAAGACACACCCCATATGGGCAAGGTTAACAGTCGGTGCCTACTACATGAAATTAGTTGGAAACTTCGGCTTGTAATATTTAAAGATGAACAACTGCTCTACCTCAGCGTAGCTCTTCTCCTCTATCACCTAACTTAAACATTTTCCCAGGTCTTAGTTTTTGTGTTCCTTGTTATCTTTCTTGGTTGCCTTTAGGTGAATAAATATTATGCATGCACTTATTTCCAACAATAATCAAGTTTACTGACTTCTTTTATCACTTTTAACATGTGAAGTCACTTGAATTGGAAAACTTACAAGTTTTTAACGGAGATCAGATGTTACGTGGCCACTTGTTTTTACGATTGAATTTTCAGTGTACTACTCAGCAGTCTTAACTACTGACCATATTTCTCTGAATTCAATGGCAAATCCACCAAAATTGAGGGAAATTTGCATCAAATTAGTGGAGTGCTAACACTTTCGGTACATTGCGTTGCAGTAGGCAATATATTCACTTAATTTGCGAAATTTAAATCAAGTTATCCCTAGTAATACTGGATTGCCATGCATGCAAAGAAACATACGTAATACACAGAGAATTATTAATTATAGCCCTGGAAGACCAGAGTACATCCTATCCAGCTTATATCCTATCCCAACCATACAGGCGAAGCGTTCCCATTTCTTTCCACTACATTGGCAACAATGCCAAGCGGGTCGCATGCATTCAGGATACCACAGTTCTCTACCATTCTTACGTTCTGTCGGAGAAATAGCTGCGAAAACATGCATATTTATTTTGACTATGGCCAAGAAATAGGCATGAATGAGGAAATTGGAAAGCCAATGCGTGGAACACATCGTAGGTGAAGACTAGTTCTTTAAGATCGAGACAAGGAGCCCTGTAAAAATTAGAAGGGCATGCTTTAAGCATTCATTAAAAAGTGTAGTCCTTTGAGTTAAGAAGTGGAGTTTACTGGCGAGTTGAATAAATTTAAAAAAAAATAAATATCGTCTGATAGAACGCTTGTTTCTTCGTTTGTTTACTAGCGTAGACTTTTTCTCTCCTAATCTGCACATTTACGTTATTTTATTGGAAAAAACACATGGTTTTCGACGCTAAAATCTCTGATCCTGGAAGTGTCAGCATATTTTTTTCCCTTAGTTGACGTGGGTCAATTCACGGTGCACATGCAGTCGTTTTGGTGGGGGTACCGAAACAGCCCATACTCGTAACTAGCGTGGTTCCACTATATTTAAGCAATGTGGACTCGACACATTATTGGAATGGATTTAATTGAAGCTACACGGGCTCAGCGTGTATCGACACGGTCATAAGAAACTATTCTCCAAGGCGATCTGAAGTCTGCGCTAAGATTCATGTAACTGGAGGAAGATTTTCCTCAAAACTGCATTTTAATGTCTGTAACTGCAGCACTTCAGACCGAAAAGAATCATATAAAGATGGGAATGGACGGTTAAGGATGAAAATTAGTGAGAAGCCGGCGAATGCATTAGCCTACTCTTTACGTAAGGCGCCAAGGGGACCACGGCGTAACGTCTCACCCGACGTACGGAGTTCTGAACTGAAATACCTCTACGAAGCCCTCAAGCAGGAGCCGGTACCCGATGAAAAATATCCTCTTCTGCCGAAATTCAAACCCGGGCCCTCCAGGTAAGAGGCCAGGCCTCTATTTACTACTACTTTAATTTACGATTTTAACCCGTACCGTCTGTTGTTGATATATTGCCTACTGCGACGCAATGTACCAATAGTGTTCGCACTTCACTAATTTGATACAAGCTTCCCTCTGTTTGGTAGATTTGCCGCTGAATTCAGAGAAATATGACCATAACCGACTTGAAACTATATTAAATGACTAGTTAAACCGGGTTAATTCCATTTCAGAAAGACCATAATATGAAACTATGTCCGTTGTTATGTCAAAGTTGTGACTTTTCCATCCTTGCTCCCTCGGCTCTCGAAAAGGAAACTTCGTTTTCTCTCCAACGTTCCACTTTACACTTCCTAACGCTACCTTGGCTCCACCTTCTCGCTGGCCAAATGCGTAAGCCACGCTCCAATCATAGCTTCGTCAAGATTCCTGATGATTCGTCAAGTTCGCCACTGATGTTCAAAAATGATTATGTGTCTGAGTATGATTTGGAATGATTGAAATCATTCCTCGAAAAACATTCGCAAAATAGTTGAGCTACTTCATTGCAATCACAAAGCACTGTAGTTATCAAAGTTGTTCCAATCACAGTAATGAATGGGCTTCCAATGCAAAGAGCATTGAAACTCTTTAGCCTACATTGGCACGCTTTATCACCTTGCACCAGTCGCTTGTTCCATTCCCTTTAACCCCCGTCAACCCTCTCTGGAGTAGGTAGCGTCATGCTCCAGCACTTCCCCTATTTTCGCCCATCTCCTAATTATAGTCACTCCCATCTCCTGTCGGCGTCGACCACGCCCCCAAGACTCATCCCTCCCGTCCTCCTCCTTCTCTCCTGTTGGAGTACCATCCCGTCCCCCATTCCAATCATTTTGAGTCCTTCGCAACGCTCTGTACGTGATGCAGCGCTAGGATCAGTGTCGTTCAATCAAGGAGCGAAATGGCTGTCTTAGAAGAAGCAACGTGGTTATGTGAAAGCGTAGTTATGTACGAAGGAGTTGTGAATAATTCCATGCACGGATTTTGCCATTAAAATCTTCATCTGCCTGAATATATTCCAAATAATATTTCCAGAAAAGGTTATCCTAGCTCACGACTGAAAAATAGTATTTTTTTCATGTCAACACTACTTAATCCGTTAAGAAAAAATTGTGCGTTGGGATGTAATCGTTTGTTGATATGACCATTTTAAGTAAATTCTAAACTATACGGTTAGGCAGCAATTAACAATTTGCATATTTTTCAGCAAATGAAATAATCAATTGCCGGTTAGACAAAAATATATCATGTGCATTACAGATAAAATAAGTGATGGCTAAGCGTAGATGTTCTCAATGAGAAAATAATTTGTGTGCTTAGCTCTTAATTATAACAACTTTTAAAAATTTTAACCTTCGTCACACTATTAAGAAAACAAGATCTCATCAAGATCTAATGCTCTCCCGGAGAACCGCTGTAGTGAAGGCAGTTCTGGTTTTCCAAAGGGTTAGGAAGTGCATTGCTGCCGACGTTTCGGAAACCTATTCGCTCTCCATCTTCAGGGCTGGGGGGGCGGGGAATACTGTAACGTCGGAAGAAATGCGGGTCACATGGAGAGCTGAGGGTCATCTGGGGGAACGATTCGCGACCCATCGTTCACCGCCAGAGCCATGAAAGGATTGTTCATTAGCTATGCGTTACACCTTGTATTCCTCGCGAAAAAGATGAACACGTCGTCTGCTACTGTCGCAGTGCCTACGATAGTCGTCCAAAGCGATCGCAGCGCCTGCTGCTCGCCGGCAAACGTGTGGCGACCGATTACGAACGAAATGATCCGCAAAATGATGCAACTCCGTCTTCGGGACGACCGTCGCCCCATCAAGGCAGCATGGATTGTACTCCGATCTGTGACGTTTATTCCCTCTTTGAATGAGTATGGTTTTGACTTTGAAATCTCGAATTCAACTTTACTGAATGCCGAGACAGAAATTGGCGTGTATTTATACCCAGGTGTCTTCTGATTGCTTGTGCAGTTCCCGTCTTTTTCTAGCCGCCCAAAGTTATTTCTATTCGGATTTCCAGGCGTTGCTGAGGAAGTAGCTTGTGTCTTTGTTGAGGGCCTTGTCTGCAAGTCGTGCCTCGATGGATTCCTTCGTCAATCTCTCCCAGAACTTTTTCCCTCGGATCAGGATTTTTGCGTCGTCTCATTAGGAGGCATGGTCCACGTTTGATGTTCCGCGAAAGCGGGTGTCTCGGGTTGACAGAACCTGTAGTTCCTCCGTCTCGCTCTTTGATCCGCGTCCCGGTTGTTTTTCCGGTCTCCCACTCCGGTACACCAGTCCACATTTGCACGGCACCTGGTGGACACCCGGAGTCGAGGGGCCACAGGGGTCCTTCGCCTTTGCAAGTAGGCCTCTCAATTTGGTGCTGGGTCTAAAGAAAGGTTCTCAACAACAGTCCTGGGGATGGAGAGCGACTCGATCTCCGAAAAGACGCAGTTTCTCACCCGCGGTGAAAGACCCGAACAAGCCTTCACTACAAGACTGAATCATCTTGCATGATCAAGTCACGAATCTGTGCTACAAAATTAGAGGTGGAGAATAGGATTGGGAAAATATATTTTACCCTTAAAGGGAAGGAAATAGTCTTCTAGATGTCGGCAAAGGCACTGTGATATTCCTGGGGGTTGGTAGGGGTGGGTTGGTTACTTTTGGGAGGGGTAGGTGAGGAAAGGAGGTGGGTGAATGAAGGAACGGGGAAGACGGCGATTGGGGTGGATGTGGGGGCCTGGCATCTTGTGCATAATGGCCTCTCCCCTCGCGAGACACCCTAGGGGAAGGGAGTAAAGGGTATTTGCAGTGGGGAGAGGGTGCCGTGGGGTGGGATGAGGGATTGAACGGGGTGCAAATAGAGCGAAGGGAGAGGGTGGGTGGAGGAGAGGAGGGGAAAGGATCAGTCTTTCGTGGAGAGGGCGGTGGTGTGTCGGTGGTGCGGCGAATCGTATGTGGGGCGACCACAGACATTCTGAGAACATCCAGCGTTGGCGAAGGAAAAGAAAGCTATTCCACTGGGTGAATTCACTTTCGTGCCTTGTCTATTTTAAGATAAAGTTCTTTCATTTTCTAAATTCAAAACTTTGGTCATTTTTAATTTTGAGGTATTTAATTGTAAACATTTGGTGAGTTGATTATAATTCTATCAATTTTATACAATAAATGTATGTAATTTTATGATGTCTACAGATTTAACGGTACGCTGGAAGAATATAAGATCCGAGGATATAACAAAGTCTCTTGGGCAATATATATATTTATTTGCAGTCCAGCCAATAGAACATTCTGCACCAGAGGTTTCTCGCGCGCTAAATAACTAAATTGTTATTATTTTGCAGAACATTTGAATTTCCCTTGTTTTGTCTTGGAGTGAGTTGCTTCATTAGGCAATCAACAGGGTGGATCACCCAATTTGCAACCGCCAAACTCAAAGTTAGATTCGAGCTCGTGTTTGTAGTCTCTTCTCTAGAGAAACTTAGCCCTAAGGGTTCCTCCCATGACTGTTCTGAATTCGAAATCTTGCACGTGTTTTTGTCGCTGACTGAAGAGGAACCACTAGGGAAAGCTTTGAAGACACAATTTGAATGGTATAGATATTGAAATGATATTTCTACCCACTTAATATGAAGGTCTCCTCAAGCACCGAATATCTTTAATGTAAACTTTATTATAGCTGTATTCGTGCTGGCCTTATAGGGTCAATTAATGCATATATAAGTTCAATTAATGAATGATGTTCTGATCTAAGAGTCCATTTTGTCGAAGTATGTATATATTTGGTTTAGTTCCGTGTTTGGAATACAGTAAATTCGTTACATGTGCGTTTTGACTACCATAGTAGAATTGAAAATAAAAATTGGGCTTTTACTTCACAGTAACTTAAATATTGATTACAATATCCTCAAGTATCATGAATCGTAAAATAGGAGAGAAAGAGAGTGTTTATAAGTTAACATGTCAAATTATGGATACGAACTCCTATTTTTGTGGAAAAAGAATAAAACACTCATGGTTGGGTTGCCAATAAATGCGGCCAACCTCGAGGCATGGATAGAGAACGAGGTCAAATGCCAGAATGATAGAAGCGGGCGGAACGTGAGTGGAGATATTGAGAAGGAAACGCGGATGAAGATACGGAGGAGAAAAAAATAAGGAGGGAGGTGGGAAAGGGTGTTTGATATAGGAAAGGGGACGAGGATACTGGAGAGGGAAAGGTGTTAAGGGAAGAGGCCGTGAAAGGGATGCGAATTAAGATGGAATGGGGAATGCGGTGAAGGATTGCCGTGAATGGGGGAAGGGGCAACCCGAGCGGATAAAGAGAAGACAAATCGAATTAAGGGGATGGAGGAGGAAGGGGTTGGAGAGGAGGAAACAAAGGAACTTGGGGGAGTGCGCTGGGGGTTGGCACGGGTGAGCCTCGGACGTGCTGGGGGGAGGCCAGGGGGGGAAGGAGAAGAGACACGGAGGAGGAAGAATATAGTGGGGGTGGAGAGGAGAAGGCTTCACGACGACAGGTCTAATTTCTGGGAAGATAAAAAAGAGAGGCCAGAGACGGTAAATGAATAATTGTCGATATCCGAAATTAGAGAAAATTATGGGCTCAAAATTTATTTTCTGGTGGGACTAGTAAATCCCTTTACTCTGGAAGTTTGATATGATGCCAGGAATAATTGATTGAGAAGCTAATGAATGGTTTTTATGTAAGGTATAGAATTTATTACACGGGTTTTTTTCTCAGATTTCCGAGGCATCATCAGCTTACACCATATTGTAGACGCAAAAGCTTAACAAAAGATCTATCCCTCATAGGAATGCCAATAATTGTCATAGTAAAAATAGGAGTATGAAATGTTTTGCCTAAGTACAGAACTGATAAAAAGGAAGACCTCAGGCTTTATTTGGTGGATCCTATGTTTGTAATAAGAAGAAAACCACTTTGTAAGATTCCACAAAAGTTTATTCAGACACCGACCTAGGTATTCTCCTTGTTTCGTGACTGATGTCAAAAACACAAGAAGATGCGAAATTACCAGTATCTGTGCATACATCTCTGATTTTTTTGCTATACTTCGGTGGAAAACAAGGCAGAGCAGCTACTTATAGGTTTTTAAGATTATTAAGATTTGGTTGAGACTTTCCAAAAAGATGCGGTGATACAATTATCCTTGTCAGTTTTCCATAGGTTACGGTAAATTATGATTAATATCTATGCCTACAGTTGCCCTTTCTGAATGACTCCTTTACTGTTATTGCATTTTAATTTTATTTTTTTCACATTTAACTTTTTATTGCTTCTTCTAATACCCACCATGCCCATTGATGTCTAACTCCCGCCGGCCAATCAAACTTGCTGCCTTTATTAACGGCCTTCACTCTGTTATCATATTCGACACCGCTGCCATGTTCCCTATTAGTTTTCACAAACAACTTTCCTTCCAGTCCATAGATCTTAACACGTCGTTCGATGCTCTCAGCCGTTTCATTTTCCATTCTGATATCTTAAAATATTTCAATTCCTTCTCATCATTACTGACCTGTCGGCATTTTAATTCCATTTAACATCAGTCTTTGCACAACGCATTTATTTCTCAAGAGGTCTTAGAAATACCAAAAAAAGACAATTTTATAATATAATGGAAACATGCATGACACTAATCTATATTATCGTGCCGCTTGTTGAATGGTAACGTTAAAGTCTTACATGTTTAAAAATGGAGTCAAATTTCGAGCAAAACCTGACTCCTAGCTGGAGTATCGCACTCACATCTCGTCATGGCAGTTTGTATTTAAAAAGGAACTGCATTTTACGAGCCATATTGGTTTGCATGGCAGCCACGTTACTAACCAGACTACCGTAGACGACTGTTAAAAGTTTTTACTGTTTTTAGGAGAGGCGACCGACAACCGTGGTCGTTTGCACTCTGTCCCATACGAAGGATGGTGCTTGAAAAGTTCACGCTGCAGAGCTCTTAAGGATAAAACTGAAAATCCTCTGCCGCATGAAATACAAACCAATGCCTTTGAGATCAAATGGCACTGGTATGGCCAGCCAACAACACAGTTGCATTGGCATGAAATTTCTGTCATTCGGTCTCCACTCAGTGGCAAGGAAACTCTTATAAACTACGTCAATAAAAAAGGTCAAATGTTTTTAGTCAAGATTCTTCAAAGTAAATATCAAATAGAGTTTGACTTCGTTTGCACAAATTCAGATTATGTTAAAATCAGATGATACCATGTGGAGATACTTTATGCGTGAGAACATCGTAATATTTTCAAGCATTTCTTCGGCAAAAACCAAACCTCTGCGCAGATTAATTTAATATACATCTTATTTATTTGCCTGAAAAACTATTTTTGCAGCATCTAATGACCAGACAGAACTATTTTAAACAGCACCATTTGGGAGCACCATACTGCAACTATAGTGTACCACCGCATTATTCTTGTAACTCGAATTGCGACGAGAAAATATTTGAAAAAATATATTGATATGGCTTAAGCAATCGTACGCCATATAAATAAAAAATACCCAGCAATTTGAATGTAATAGTACTCCTGTGGGGATAAAGTTTGTTGCGTAGGCTGGCCTGAAATAATGTAACATTGGAAAATTTTGGACATGAACTTGTAAAAAAAAGTCTTTGGAAATTGAAATAACTCTCAATAAATTTCGAGCGTAAAATTTTACGGTTCATTTTTTCATGAACACTAAAATATCAAAAGTTTCACTATTTTGAGGAATTACTTCTGCTTATTTTGGACGCATCAAAAACGAATGTTCGATCAAAATCCGAAGAAAGTAGTAAAATGCGTTGTACAATGCAGGAAAGCAAGCAGTAAAAATACTCTCATATCCAAATTATTTCTCACGCAAGGATATGGACACAATTTATTTGCGATGTGGAATGCATTGATTAAATAAGAGCGCTCGAATAGCAACATCATGAACTGTTTAGATTGCAGGGCTGGTCAGTTTACTCAATATATATGTCACCAAAGGATAATTCTGTAACGCAGGGTACGCTTTAGCTGGTGTAGAAAGCAAGCAAATATAAATGACCTCGCAGTAGACCCGCATCGTGTTATTTTTTATTCCAGATGCACAAAAATTAAAAATTGAGGATAATATAAAGGAAGTGTAAGGTTGGGCATATTGTTTAAAGCAGTATACGTTACGACAAAAAGAACATCTCCAAGAGTATCTAGTTTTTGAGTCGCATATCAAAACTTTTATCCGAATAATGGGTGTTGCCACCGCTTTAAATGGATCCAATTTAGAGATGATACCTCCAAGGGGTATAACCACATATATTGGGATTATAAGTTGATAAGTAATAATATAACTCTGTTATAAATGCCAAACGGAGGGTAGCCCAGGGGTTGAGCTTTCGTTTGCTGATAATATACCCGATAGAAGCCTTTGAACCCAATGTATTTTGTCCCAATCTGTATGGCTATAAATTTAACTAAGATGGGATTTATTTTCAAAATTATAGACACCGCAGAAACAATCATGTAACGGCGTTCACTCTTGCAGCCCACAGAAACGAGGTAACTAACTCGTCACCCGATAGTCAAAAGGTTAGGAGTCCAAATCCTACCTTGAGAGAATGCGTGGGTCTAAGGATTAAGGGAGTCTTTAACTAGGTAATGCCATGTACCGTTGATTTCCCTGCAGACCGAATTTTCATTCCAGTCGACTATGGTCGAATGATAACGGAGGATGGTTACCGACGGAGGGTAACAAGCAGGGGAAGGCTTTGGAGGGAGAGGGAAGGGCCGAGGGGAAAGAAATCCGGCAGAAAAAACAGGATTGAAAGGGATGCGAGGGGGGAACGGAGCATTTCGGGGGCTCGCACGGGGCTGAACGACGGAGAGAGAATTCCTCCGTCCGTCGTTCCCTCCTTGCCCACTAACTGGGCACTGTGTTAGCCAGCGCCCATGATCGGCCTTCTTCTCCCAACACCGCCTCCTTTCTTTCTGCCGCGGCCTCTCTCCTTCCTCCTTCGTGCGCTCGCTTCCCTTCGACCAGGAAGGCGTGACTGGCCATTCAGTCTTCTCCTTTTCCATCTTCCCATCGCACCCCCGGTTGATAAGAGACGGTGCCCAATGGGGGCGGTTACTCGAAACCGAAATCTCAATTTTGTACACGAAATCGTTAGATGGAAACGAAAAAAGAATTTTTGCGAAAAACTAATCTTATAACCACAACCTTTCACTCATAAATCAAAAATTAGTATAAGCAAAAGGTTACGCCCACCGAAAAAGCTGCTTTGAAATCATTGACGTCATTTTCCTTCCGTCCTTGACTGCTTTTAGGGGAAGGGAAGGGAGTGGAGGGGGGTTCTCGGAAGGTCTGCTCGCACAGATGCTGTCGCAACTGCTCCAATTGGTAGAGTAAGCTGTGTCCCCCCCCATTGCGATAAGGCAAAGTAGCTTCTAGGGCCAGTTGTTATTGGACAAAGTCGTTATACGTCAGAGGTTGCACCACGCCCACTTTTCCGAAAGGGTTAAAAACATCAGTTTTTTGCCGCTTATAACTCGATAAATAATTGACGGATCAAAAAACGGAAAAATACGGGTCTGTTTATTTTACAAACTCTATCAAATTCGGTAATAAAAATATGGTAAACGACCCCATTCGGGAGGAAATATTTCAATAATCTCTCACCATTAATCATTTATAAGGAGCGAGAGGAGTTCATGTGGATGGAAATCGACGATTTTTGTCGAGGGTAATTTAAGCTATTTACGAGAGTGCGTGTGAATTTGTACTTTTCGAGTGTCTGGAAGGCAATCAAGTGACTCCAGAGTACCGGGCAACGTCAATGAAACTTGGTCATTTAGGTGTACATTAATTAGAGATAATAATACATATTATAACGAGCTTCAAAAAGTAGCAGTTAACGATTGTGGATGTAGAACGGCATTGGCTTCAAGGGCTTTACCTGGAAGATTGCACATTTATGATTACATTAACCCATTTGTCTTCTCCATTGATATTTTAAAGGAATCTAATAGACTTTTTAAAGGAGGCGACATTGTCCTTGAATATGTAGTAGGTATAATGACAGACAGACCCGCAACTTGTATCCCCATTCATCATCCTCTATTCTCTCTTTATTTCTTTGAACTTCTTTACGGAATCATTTCCTTTGTGATTGGGCTTTTGTTACCCCCTCCTCGAAGGCATTGCCCTCTGCAACTAAATGGGACATTTTAATATCCTCTTTAATTTTGTCACCCAGCCACTCTTACCCCTTGTCTGATTCTTTTTCCCCCGGAAGCTCCGATTGTCGGCCTTTCCCCTCTTCACCACCCCACCCCTCCCCTCATTCATGCCACTGCTTTCCGTTTTCTTCCGCTTTCAAAACCACTCACTCCTCCAGTGAAAATCTCCTTTCTCTCTCTCTTTTCTTAAGGGCACGAATTCCTACTCAACCTCTTCTCCTTTGGCACCTATTCGGAAAAATCCACTTATATTCCTTCTTTCCTTCCTTTCTCCGCTTTCCCTCGTGGTTAGCTCGTCCACCCTTTTGCTCGTCTTCACTTGCACTCTCTCCCCACGTCCATTCCTTCTGCCCTCACCCTCTCCTTTCTTCTTGTCACACTCTCTCCCTCGGTCTTCCCTAACTGACTTCTCCCTTCGCCTCGAGACTTTCATTTATTTCCTCCGATCACACCCCACTCCTTCCTCCCACCCTTATCCCCACAGCTTCCCCGTTGCTTGCCACACTTCGCCTTGTAATCATATCTCGATACATTGCCAAGTAATTCAATGCAGATACATCCTGCTGTATTGAGACAATTATCAACATCTCAGTGCTCCTTGGGAAAAATCATCTTCCTTTTATTTTTATTAGAAGACTAAAATATGATGTGAATTAAGTGATATCAGATTCATATCTACTTAATTTGTTTATTCCTCATACATTGAAGATGGTTTAATTCAGCAGCATTCGTTGAATTCTAGCATAAAATATGTAGTTTCAGCTTGAAATAATTATTAACATTTTCTTGACCCTCTTTCCCATTATCATCTCTAACTTACCAAAACACAAGGAGTAAAAAGACATGATATAACCATGGTGCGTTGAGCCTAGAGTAAAATTTAATGATTTCTGCGGAAGAACCACATTATACAACCTCATTTCAATGACGAAACTTTCGACAATTTTTTAAAAAAGTTATATTGTACGACAAAATAAGAACACTTGAAATTACTATAGCAGTGAAACACGATGTACGTATGAAAGAAGTTTTTCTGTGCATATCAGAAATTCGCAACATTAGAAGCAAGCAAGCGCATGAAATATTAGTGGTGAAACTATTTACAAACGAAATATTTGCTAGTGTACTAAAAGCTTAGTGTTCACATAAGAAATAGATTTAATCTGATATCACCACTTGTAACCTTTTCTGCAGTTTGGTGCTTCAGTTTTTGGCATAACAGTCGTAATCAGTTCATTGATATAGATTTTCCTGCTCCTTCTTCGATCATCATCATCAGTCCTTAGACTTGGGAACATGACGCCTTTGGTTCACTTTAAAATTTATTTTAAAACAATTAATTATATTTTGTAAAAATATATATTTCAGTGTAAAATCTACCACAATATTATTGGATAAAACTGGAGGCTTATGCTTGTAAAATACCTCTTCCTAAAAACAAGAAATATCTTTTTATTGCTTGAAAGACAATTTACATTTTAAAAAATCGGTATTGTGCTTTAGTGAGCGTCAAGCAATTTCATCAAAACTAATTCATGTTATAGAGAAATTTTAGTCTGAATAGATTGGGATAGCCTGATTCCGGAAATGTATATGTTTTAAAATTTGATTAAACAACACGAAACGTATTTATGTGTTCACGATTGAAGGTTGCTCGGCCGGAATAGTAACCTGAATGCGCAAAAGTGGCGAGATGCATTCCATAAACAGTGGGGCACGATTCATGTGTGCAGTTACTCGCGGACGCACACTCCGAGCGGCATCTATGGAAGATCAAAGGGTGGATTGCAGCTGGCATCAATTCCGCCCGGTTGCATATCGATGAGGAGTGTAAACAACGAGCATCGCCGTGCGCACGGGCACAGGTGGGGGCGCGGCGCGACTCGGCACCCGAGTCTTGCCGCGCCGCGGCGGAGCGGCAGCCCTCACTGTCCACGGCGGCGGAGTGGCTGCAAGGGAGGAATCGGCTCCGAGGGCTCTCATTCGCGCCGGCATTCACGTGGAGTTCATTCGGGAACCACTAAGAAGGCAGCGAGTGGAACATCATACAAACGCACTTGGGATACTTGAGATTAAAATGTGTTACTTCATTATTTGACAAAAACTGATCTCCGTCAGGTATACACTAGTCATTTGCGGCATCTTGATTAAAATAATTGCTGAAATATAAATTTTATTTTGAAGATAAAATGGTTCCACGAAATGACAAACGAGGATGTGCTCAGAATTGTGGGAGATGAGAAATGGACGCTGAAGACTTAAAAAAAAGAGTATGGGACAGATTAATCGGCCATATGTGAAGACACGATGGCCAGGTGAAGGCAGTCGTTGTGGGAAGAGAAAACGGGAAGACTGGAAAAGGAAGTCATCGGATCTCCTTCCTTTACTCTCTCTTTCTCCTTCCCCATCCCTCTCTTCGCTCACACCCCTTTCCGGGTCAGTTCATCTGAGCGTCCGTCATATGTGCCTGTTTGTCTCGATTCTATTACCCTGTAGGTACTATCCTATTCCTGATTAAAAACCTTTTTCTCTGCAAGACCATATAAGTTCCGGACGAAGCCTGAATGGGGTCGTTTATCAAATTTTTTTATTGCTGATAGAGTTTGTAAAATAAAAAGACGCGTATTTTTCCGTTTTTTGATCCGTTAATTATTTCTCGCGTTATAAGCGGCGAAAAACTGATGTTTTGAATCCTTTCGGAAAAGTTGGCGTGGTGCAACCTCTGACGTATATCGACTTCGTCCAATCACTACGGAGCCCGCGAAGCTACTTCGCCTTATCGCAAAGGGGTGGGACACAGCTGACTCTGCCAATGGAAACAGTTTCGACAGGATCTGTGCGAGCAGACATTCCGAGAACCCCCCTCCACTCCCTTCCCTTCCCCTTATAGCAGTCAAGGACGGGAGGAAAATGACGTCAATGATTTCAAAGCAGATTCTTCGGTGGGCGTCACCTTTTGCTTATACATATTAATTTTTGATTTATGAGCGAATGGTTGCGGTTAGAAGATTGATTTTTTCACTAAAATTCCTTTTTCGTTACCGTCTAACGATTTTGTGTACAAAATTGCAATTTCGGTTCCGAGTAAACGCTCCCATTGCAAGAGTGGAGATAGGAGAGGAGGATAGGAGAGATGGGTTCGTTGCGGAACAAGCGACTTGGCGACGGGTGGTACTTGGCTGGTGCTGGGGAACGAGGCTCGGGTGAGGCGAGCAGTTCGGCTGGCGGGGTGTGGTCGGTGGCATTGAAGCGAGCATTTTTATGCGTCGGCAATTTCCTTTCGTCCCATCCTCACGGTATTGTAAACGCAAGCGTAGCTATGTGTACAAATAAGCGAATGCGTCACACGCACCAATAAACAGAAGCACGCAATTCAAGAGGCGCAGTGTTTGTTCGAATGAAGGGAAAAGGGTCACTCTACAGGGTAAAGGGTCGGTTTTCCTTGTTTTCTTGCGAGCAGCGCCCGGAAAAAAACAGCCTCCAGCTCTTCAAGGAAAATAGCCTCGATGGACGTGGCAAGGAAGAGTATCTCAGTGTTTAAACTGCATTGATATGTGATCACAGGAGGACGCCACACGTTGAATAACTTACTTGTGGATTATTCCAAAGGATTATGCTTACACTTGAGAGGTCGGTAGGTGTGCGATGTTCAGCTGTTTTGATAACGTCCAAAGACAAATACCTGCACGATTCCATTTCACTGAGAAAATATTTGGAATTGATTGAATCATTATTTTTGGGCTTTCACCGGGCAAGAAACTTCTAATGGCACCTCTCAATAATCTTTTTTCTAAAGGCGTTGAAATTTGGTGCACTTCTGTGTCTGTTAAAAAACGTTTATATGTCGCTAAACATTTTCATCACGTAAAGTACATTTACACCTGTATTTTACCCCGCCACCGCAACGGCATATAGCGGAAGTTATACCTACTGTGCGGCTCTGTAAATAGATCAACAGCAAATTATGATGAGACCATAGAAATTCCATTTTCGAGGTAGTACGTGAAGTTAAAAAAGCACATAATAAATTGTACATTATTACGACAAGTTTTGGATACAATTTGTGAAAGTACATGTGCAGATGAGGTTTTTAAATATTTCCATTTTTGTCATCTCACGCCGTAAATATCGTGAGAAACCTAAATTTGAGAATTTTTGAAAAGTAGTGTTTAAAAGGTATTTTTATTCAATTACATTGCAAATTATGAGAGAGTGTAATATGTGCAACCAATTTTATTAAAATAGGTATATTTTTATAGTTCCGTTATGTTTCTGTGTGCGATATTGCAGCAACAGTGAGGAAAGCTCAACGACTTTATAACATGTTACTATTACCCATTATATGATTGGAATAGATATCATGCAAAATATAGGGAAAACTTTTAAACGGCGAGGAATGAAAGGGAGCAGAACGTAATAATAATAATAATAATGTAATTTTATTGTTCAAGGATTTACATCCGATATGAACATATTTTCTTAAGTCATATTTGAGCTCAAAATACAATTACATTTTGTGTGCAAAGCACCTATTTAGGAAAAAGTATTACAATTTGATATTACAAAAAAACCAACATGCCAACTGTATACAAATAATAGATAGAGGAAGAGAAATAAGGAGGATTCAATCGGGACTTTTGCAACAAAAACGTCGGCATATGAGGAATGCGACTGTTATGGATGTCGCTCTGCCAGTCGAACATTTCAGACCTTTCTCAAGGTGTTGCTTGGTAGACCCAGGCGTTCGCAAACTTTAAAAAGAATAGTATGAGGCTGGCAACTTAGTGGATGGATTAAAACTCGTGCCTAGCTTTTAATATCATGATAGCTATCAAAAGTCAAGTTACTAAAATTTAACCTGGCTTTCAATTAAAAACATCGCAGTCCATATCCGTTTTCACCTGTGCCTTACCATCAATTTATTACCAGCTATAAGTGTACCAATGATATTATAGCTTAATTGGTGGAAACTATTTTGAGGTGGATATTTTGAAAAATTGAGTGGCTGAATGAACCAGGAGAATGAATTTTATTGTTAGCCCAAGGCAATGCGGGAGGGAGGGAGGGGAAAGGAGGAATGAAGCGTGTTTTGCGTGACGGTTGTACCTCGAGGAGGGTGGGTGGGGTGTCGAGAACTGGGGGTTGACAAAGGGGAGGGTTAGTGTCCCAGAAAGGTCGCGACATTTCTCCAGCCGCAATGAAATTCCTCGGCTAAAACATTCCGACTCTTGCCACCGCGACCTCCCCTCCACCCTCCCTCCCCTCCCTACCCCCACCCTCTCTTCCCACACCACCACCACTTCTCGTCAGGCGCCCCTGGCGAAGAAAAGGCGAAAGGTGTCCGTGGCGAAACGTGTGTCCGGACGGTGGAAAGAGGGGGTGGCCGGCAGAGAGGGTGGACGGCTGCGCTGGACCTTAATCTCGAGGGCACGAGACGAGAGGCTAAGAGAGATTATCGCAGGCATCGCGACGGTGATGTAATTTGCTGCAGGAAAAAATTTCCGTTCCGACACAAGATTCATCCCATTTTATTTATTGGTTGGATTTTTGGTGACCCCTGAGTAACGGTGCTAAATTTACTTGTCCTAAAATTCAAAATAATCTGACGAAAGAGAGGGATAAATATTCCCTCTTCCATCGTGTGAAACCTTCGGGCTCCCACTGTGGCCTCTTCGCCTATTAAGCAGAGGAATATTTCAAAGGAAACTCAATGACCCTTTATTAGACGTTCATTTTCTTACAAAGGTGTTAAGTTCTTATCGTCCACTTCCAATTCCGCGTTCCGTTGCACCCTCCACATCTCCCAACGGCCTTCCTTACATTTTGCGTTTTCTCCTCGGCCGACATCAGCCACGAGTGCATTTTTCCTGGCGCAAAATGGGATAGGGGGGCAGGAAGAAGAAAGGCTTGCCTAGCTATTTCTAGTCACCCGATGCCGTCGGCACCTTAGGCGAGGGATTTCATGCTTTGGGAAAGGGGGTGGGACGAGGGGGGGGGGAGGGGGATGGAGAGAAGAAGAGAAGGGGATGGAAACGAAAAGGGAGAGAGGAAGAGGTTTTGCACCTCTGAACACTTTTTGTCAACTGTTCCAATTAATTTTTGTTGCAATTATGTCAATGTAACACATGTTGGGTGACGTTATTCTTTTGTTTCTTCTTGCCGTGCGTTTATTTTGGGGGGATGTATGTAATAGATTTTCATTCTCCCATCTTTCTTTGAAAACGCCTTTGTCTACTGGGGAATCCCATAGGCTCATTTGTCCAAATTTTTATAATCAAAATCGCATATACTTCGTTGAAAAAATAAGAAGGGACCTCTGCATCAAATTTATTTTTCCATTTAAAATCTAATAAATATTAGTAGTACATAGAGTTTCATTTGTCGCCAGATAATTTACATTCATATATAAAAGGGTTTAATTATCGTGTTTGGCTTACGGAGCACCAATCTCTACTTTTACATTCTCGTCTCATTACATTCGAAGACCCTATTTCATTGCTGCTTTTATGGCTTCATAGAAAATACTGCTTCCCTGATTTAAGAGCACGGAATTAATTTTCAACACCGGATAATGTTAAATCTCACAGCGGCTGCGATTACGATAAATATTCTCCATAGTCTTGTAAGGAGTGACTCACGATCATAAGAAAACTATATTATGCAGTTGAAAATAGAACAGAGGTGGGTCTGAAAACGCTGGAGGAGTCCATTAAAAAGATTCAAGGCTAAAGTTTTGTGTTTGGCCCAAAAGAGGATGCGAGTGTCGACTGCATTTATTTCGTTGCAGTGAGGCTTAAATGAATTGTGGTCCACTAACATTGGAGAGGTGGCAAAAAACAGGGGAGAGAGTAATTTATTGGTCGTTAAATTAATGAGCTATATTTATGTTGAGCGTGGAAAATATGGTGCGAGTCACATTCTCACTTCGTTTCATTAATTTATGAAAGCTTGTATTTAAATTGCATTAAATTGCAATGGAAGTCAAATTAACTTCATGAAATGACTTTGCCTTCGGATTAAATAATGCCTTCATTATTCAAATGATAAGCGGTTATCGAAAGCCAATTGTTGAACGAACGATTAAAAATCGGTGTCGTTGACAAATTGTTTTTTTTTTGCATTTCATCAAATTCTGAATCTACCGCGAGATGAAATATTATAACTCGCCGCCGTTTATCAGATCTGGTCAGTTCATTTTTGCGCAGAATATTTCATTTTGAATGTTCAATTAATCTGTGGTCAGGTTTTCTGTCATTCGTAACGGTAGAGCAGTCACGAGAAACGCGAGTTAAAAAAAAAATAAAGGAAGCAGCGCGATATCTCGCTGTGGCTGACGGCTGTTTTGAGTGAACGCTGTCACCGGTTCCGCGGGGAGGCAGGGGGGGAGGGGGGGTCCATTGCGGAAACAGATGAGGAGCGGGGACCGGGAGGGGGAGGCACAGTAATTTAAACGTTAGAATCAGCAGTTAACAACCCTTTCCTTCGCTCGAAAAGGGTTCCCTCATTGCCCCGTCCTCAAATTATGCGTAAATGCGGACAAATGGCCACTTTTCGTGAAATAATGTCCTTTTTCGTTTTCGACCGTCGGAATTATCGGATGCTTTCGTTCCTCAAATCTGCTGCACGGTCAAACAAACGGACTGGGTCGCATCACGCGGAAATAATTTGAACGGGAACATAGTTGGAGGGGCCAATGTATTTCAATCTTCACAAGTGAGTTATTGTCAGTCAGTCAGTCATTATTGGCCGTTATCTCGTGTGCGGGCCGCATCGTTCACCCCGTTTGCTTGTTGTGGTGAATCTGCCTCGTGCCACTCGCTGCTTCTACTGCCTTTTTTTCGCGTACGTACTGCTGTCATATCGCAGGGAACGGTGTTCATGACTGGCACAGTGCATGGGATCCCAGGCAAAAAAGAAATGGCTCGTAGAGAGACCACAGTTGCGTCGACACATGTCTGCCACTGTCAAAAATTACTCAACGCGAAGTCCGGAGATCCTGACAGCTTCACTGACGGGTATGCAATTTATTCATTCCCTTATTCCATTTTACTTGTTTTCGGCGTTCAACTGTTCGCCAATTACTTCCTCTCTCTATAATTGAAAATGGTCATTTGCAACTGTCTGGATAAATGATTAACGATTAAGCAAAGTGGAAGTAAGGACAAAACTTGAAGCGCTTTACACAGGAGTAGTTTTTACCTATAAAACACTGATGAAGTCAAAGCCTTTTGAAAAATATGTATCACAATCCCTCTCGAATAATACGACCCTGTTATGTACTGAAATAGCTTAGTATTAATCATTAATGGGGCAGGAGCTTTGGCAGATAAGGAACTAATTGTTTTGACTAATGCAGGCATAGATCCTTGCAGAGCGTAGAGCTATGTGATCTAAAAGCTCAGGCTCACAATTCTCCAACGCCCTCTTTCCATACCTCGTCCTGAATATCTATTTTTCCTCTTTTGCGTCGTAGTCGTTCAAACCTTTTGTGGACAAATACTACTTAAGTTTGCCCAATTGTGTACCTATTAATCATTCTTTGCTCTCTATATATGTATTTGAGAATAGGAATGTGATTTATGTAAGGAGGAGTGTTTCAAATCCTTCACTCATTAGTAGTTTTTGAGCAATAATTCCCGAAAATTGACTCATAACAATTCCTACGTATATGTATTATTAGCCTTGAGAATCTAATTTAAATTCGGTATCAGCTATCAAAACAATTCCTTATGTATGCATCCTTTTGGAGATAGGGTGTTATGGACTCTTATCTATGTCTCTTAATGAAAGGTGAGTTTCACTTTTTTAAGTTTCAATAATGTTACAGCTACAATTTTGAGCGGAAAAGGAATTTTCCCTGGTTTTCTGCATTTTCCTTAGTAAAATATTACTTTTCAATTATTTTAGTTTTTCCCTTATCATCTTCCTAGCGGAAGTGCATTAGTTCTTATCCCGGAAATGTGAATGGGACACTTCTGTCACTAATAAATAAAGGCAAATATTTTCATCTAGGAAATGGGGTTAGTCATGTCCGTTTCCACCATTGCCTCAGACTCCGCTCTCATCTTCACTTCTTCTGAATTTCACAATCTCTTTAAGATATTCCTGCGAGTACCATTCCTGTGTCGAGTTTCCCGTGTCCTACCACTATGAGGGCGGAACAAAATTTGTAGAAGTGCAGAGCTAATACTGTTTGCTGCGTGATCGAAACAGTTGGAGAAATATTTAGATGTGACATATAACACATCGAATACACATGTATTTGTCTCCCATGGACCCTTAAATTTCCGTTAAACAACCAAAAACTATGCTCCCATGCTCTTTCAACCATTCCAGTTTTTTAATTGTTTCACACAAATTTCTTTTATTCTCGAAAATAAAAATTTTCTGACGGAAGTTTGGAGTGACCTTTCAACCAACACGGTAATTGATGCATTGTTGATTTTTCTCATGAGCGATGATTTAGAATTGAAGTATTCATTAACTTTTAATGTTTATGCGCATAAAAGTTAAAATCCATTTAAATGTGCACTTTACCATTAATGTAGTGGACTCAGTTCACCCTCTATCTTCCCGTAAAATTTATAATTTGAAATTATTTCCTTGTCAGAGAACTATTATTCCCTACTGCATCAAGTCTATTAATTTATAACGTGATATTAATCAATTCAACATCAGATTTATTATATTTATGAATAAGGTCATTGTCTATTTCCTTGTATTCTAGATAGCTTTAAACCGTTTAAATTTGGACACCAGTATACGCTTGGCATATGATATCATACTTATATCATACTATCAAAAATATGCTTCCCAGCAATAACGGGTATGTACCTACTTTTTTGAAAATGATCGATTAAAGTGAGAGTGTCATCTTAAATGCCAATAATTATGGTGATTTAAGTTAGTTAAAGAGTTAAATAAAATTAATATTTTCTGACATTAGTTACACAGGGAGCATTATTTGGAATAAGGCTTACCTTATTTTTCTTACATCCCTGAATAGACGGTTTTGAAGTACTTTTTAAGTTGAAGTTCATTACTTAATGACGTTCAGCGTCCTCTTGATGATAATTCATTGACGATCATAGTTGTAGTTATCTATGTAACACTTTAGAACCGCTCAAAGTAAAATTTTCTTAATTATATATTCTAGTCGCTATTATTCCAAAAATATCTTAAACTGTTTTCCTCTTTCTAGTGAAATATTAGTTCATCCCTTTTATTCACCAAACATTCCAGGAATGAAAAATCCAGTAGAATGAGAATTTGAGATGGCCTTATTTTCCGAAATCGTGGCAAGAGCCTGGTATTGCGCGTGTCACTGGAGAGGCGTCGACAGGCCGCGGCAGGCCAAGCACGCTGCACGAATCACGGCTATCCGCCGCCGCCGCCACCGAGCTACTCGTGCCCTACTGCTCCATCTATTATATTTCTCCCGCGACCGCAAGCTGCTGCGTCTGTTTATTCGGGCGGCAGCAGCAGTCCGTGACGGCGACGAGGTCACCTGTGACACGACGTGCAGTGCCCTCGGCCATTTCCTTCACCTCCCATCCCCTCTCTCTCTCTCTCTCACACACATTTGCTTTTATACCGGACGCTAATTCAAGGATCTAATTCCAACTTCCATGAGAATCAAATTGTTTAATACCCTAATAATGCCTCATATTGATTACTGTTCACTCGCCTGTTCTGATGTTACTATGGAGCTAAATCAACAACTTCAGAGGTTAAAAAACTGTGGAATAAGATTGAAATTCAATATTCCTTATAATAAACAGGTTACACCATATTATGACACACTCAGGTGGTTGAAGATAGAAAAAAAGACGAGAATATGAAATAAATACACGCTAATTAAAACTGAGTGTCCAAGTTATTTTTTTGAAAAAGTTATCTTAAATGCTAACACGCATAAACGGTTGACACGCAACACTGAGTTACTGTTAATACCAAATTTCCGCACAAATGTGTTCGGTAATTATTTTCATGCAACATCTTGTAGGTTATGTAATTAACTACCTGATGGGATAAGGTCTTCCGAAAACATTTATATATTTTAAAAGCGGTTGCACTCACATCTTATGCAATGTAGGTAAATTAAATAATTAATGTATGTATAAACATAATAAGTAAATGTGTCTATATGCTATTACGTTTTTGTCGGTAGTATACTATTTATTGTTAAGTTGGTTGTATTATAATTTATAGTTCAATGATTGACAATTTGTTTTGATTGCTAAGATTGTCGATGCTTAGACAGCTACTCATTTCTAATATTAATATTACCCTGTTGATGTTGTAATGAGACTACGTAAATATTTTTATGTATATGTTTCAAGGGACAATAATGGCCTGGAACAAATAAATATATCTCTCTATCTATCTATCTAATGGAAAATGCGTCTTCTTAGCCTGTCTCTCAACTTCAGGTTATGTGGAAACGGACAAGGTCGAGCAACTGTTAGATGAATTTCCTTTGAAAATTAGGAACAATATATAGAGCTCAAAAGAAATTACTGCTATGTGATTTCATGCAACGGAGGGAAAAGAAATAAGCCATTGGTCTTTACTTGCAGCAAAAAAATGATATTTAATTTTTCCTTAATACAAATGAATAAAAATTTGAAAAAAGTATGTTAGACAGGCCCCTTGGAAGTGAAATATTTAAGACCTCTTTTAGGAAACAACATAACAAGATGGTTATCTAGTTTCTTAAATCCCCATGCGAAATCCGAATGTAAAGGACAGAACGGACACAGTCTCAACGAAGTATGGGAGCTGTATCATATTTCGTTTGTACGACGAAGTGAAAGAGTGGTTCAAGCACAATTCATTGTGATCGCAAGATGAAACGCTTATTTCCTTTCCTATTTTTTTCATTTGCCCGGGTGACAGCAGCCGAGAACGCTTTTCAGTAATTTGATTACTTGCTGAAAAGTGCAGATTTATTCGAAATCCGTTGGACATGTGGCCTTTTCTCGGTTGCCGAACATTGCAAAGACAGCTTTGAAACAAGCTGAACAATCATGACAAATCCTTTCCCAGACCAATTTGGGCCCTTTATATAATGCTTGGTATTTTTTTAGTGTCAAAAATGACTGTAGTTAAGCTGTTACGTTAATGATGCTCAAATTAAATGGATATTCGTTTGATAAATATTTTGTAACTATAGGGTATCATATAAAGAAGTAGCCGAACTTCCTTATAAATTAAATCAAGATAATGATCGCTGTAGTGCTTTGAGAATTTTGCGTCAGAGAGCAATATATATTGGAATAAGTGGTGCTCTTGCGGTAGGCATTTTGCAAATATTTTTTTTATTTTTTAGTTCCCATATTTATAAGAAAAAAACGAGCCATGTCTAGCAGAAAATAACCCATTGTAATAAATCGATGGATTTCCTCAAATGACACCGTGCTCTAGAACGTCAAACAAAATGACTTTTATTGAGAGAAACGAGCCTAAAATTTTCATTTCTGCACTGTGTGGATTCCTCCTAGGATTATTATATTAAAAATCTTCCGCCTGATCCAGAATTTGAACATTTTGCAATTTTTTTCTGTCTACGTAACGATTGTGCATATTTCAGTCATTTCCACAAAAGAATAGTGCATTTTACTAGCCCTGGTTTAGCTTGGGAGTAATGTACAAGATTTCGGATTCCCAATTAGCTTGCATTCTTTCAAAAGGCTTAAAATATTTTATCTAAGCGTGCACAGACACGTTGCCTGAGACGATAAACACTACTAGTAGGAAATACAATGTAGAGGCGATCTGAATGCTGCTGCTGATAAAAAAAGGCTTCGTTCATGTTACAAAGAATCGATAGAAAATGGAAATGGACGAGGGCAATTTTCTTCCATCAACAATTTGAGGCGAGCTTCAGGTTTTTATTTCTCGCTCCAAAAATCCTCTACGCACGAGCGAGATGAGTTCGTGGACGGAGGCAAGCCACCCCCTCCCACAATGCAACGCCGTCATTCACCACGCACTTTTACCCCTTCACCCCCCGTCCTGTGCTCTCCCCCCCTCCTGATCCTCCCCCTCCCCCACCCTCTTTTTTGTTCGCCCGGAAAGGGAAGAATCAACGACCGTTGGACTGGCGAGTTTATCAAATTAGCGCAGTGGAAACCACAATTTCGGTTTCCGAACTCTCTCCCTCGCACGCGGATCCGCTGCTCGCATTCCCACACAAAAGCTCGCGCCAGCAAAACTCCCCCCCTCTACCGGGAAAAAAGCGAACATGCTCTCCTGTGTACACTTGGCCCCTCCGATACCTGCCCTCCCCCTCCCCCCCCCCCCCCCCCCCCCCCCCATCATCATCCCTCATCCATTTAATCTCCCATTTCGGGCCCTTCCCTCTCCGACGCCACCGCACGGCACGTTTCGCCCCAGCGGCTATCTTTCGCGCGGCATCTCTCTCCTCCGCCTTTCAACATATCCGTATCCTGAAAATGAAGGAATACCTTTGTAGAGTCAAGTGATTTTGCTGCTCCTCACAATGGTCACAGGCGTAAAAATATCCATAAAACACAAAATAAACACATGCATGGGGATATGTCGATCTCGACGTGAAGAGGAATACCTCCTCCATAGACACAGAGGGGTGGGTGGTGAGAAAAAAGTGGTGAAGATCTTCACCATCTGCTTTCGTCCTCTTAGGTGTTATTTTCCTCATTCTATCCTTGGTCAATGTTGTACGCCACAGAGCATGTTTTCATGACAGATTACATGTCCATACCTATCCCTACTCTCCCATCCCGAGGTCTCGGGTTCGATTCCCGGCAGTGGCGGATTTTTTTTTACTGGAAAACCGGTCCCCACTTGAGTGCCTAGTGGAGGCCATTTCAAGTTCAGTACTCCGTCCGTCGGGTGGGACGTTAAGCCGTGGTCCCCTTGGCGCCTTTAGTCAAGAGTAGGCTAACACCGAGGCCGGGTTTCTCACCACCCTTACTCCGTTCCCTGAAAACTCCTACCATTACCCAATTATCCACCTATCCTGTGTGGTGCAAATGACCTCAGCTGTCGGTTGCCTCCCCTAAATAACCAACCTATCCCTACCCTATGGATTATATATCCCTACCTGTATATCACTACCTATTTCATGATGGATTATATATCCCTGCCTAACTCCAGCTTTTATTTGTGCGCAATACTTATCCTTCTCTTCTCGTCACCCAGTGCATATTTATTTGAGGTACACCTCAAGCCGTATGGTTACATGCAGGGTACACCATTAATGTGGATGTTCACCGTTTCTTCTCTTATCTTCTCCATCCAACTCATCACTCAGTAGCCTAAGCTGAAAATAATATTGGACGATTGGAAGAGAAATGGAACAATGGAAAAATGGACAATTGGAAGAAAAAAATGTATCCCACATACTTATCCCGTAGGGTTCAGGAACAATTTGTTTTTTTAAGACATATAAAAACTGAAGGAGTAGTTTTCATAGCTTTCATCGCAATCATTTGTTTTTTCTGCTCATTTCACTAATATTATTAGCGAGTGGAATCAATAACGAAAGACATGCGATATTACATGCAAAATAAGCAACAACAAATTAAAATGGGCATGTGAAATTTCAGCGTCGCTGCAGAAACCAGTTTTATAATTTTAGCCAGCCTTTTTCGATATGCGCCGTCACACCCTTCGCTTGTTCCAGTGCTCTTCTGGCTGCTAACAACGCGGGAACATGCCTACCGAAAGCTCTCCATCCAAGTAGTGAGTAATGGTTGATTCGCAAAACGCGGCCAGATCTTATAATTAATTCCTTCGACTCTGACGCCGAGGTAATCTCTTCAACGCGCACTCGCTCCACTTGCTTTACGTTTCTGGGATCACACAACTCTTCCCGAAATTCATCGCGCAGTGACTGAATTTTTCACTGCGCTATGATTTTCGATGACAAGCGACATGAGTGTGTCCGACATAACAAGCGAGTGTGCTGATCATCTCTCTCTTAAATAGACGTTCCGGGTCGATTCCAGGAAATAACTTTTAACAAACATCTTAAGGTAAATAGAATGGAATTCAGGGTCCTAAATATTCGATAGATAATAGATAAGGCAGAGCAAAGAGAGAAACTGAAGTGTGAATTCCACACGCTTCTGGGCTTGGAATTTTGATGGTCTCCTCAGATACAAAACAGACCGACATTTGGGTTTATCACAACGGTGGATAGGCTCCATTGCAAATGGAGAACGTCAAATTGGCTCGCCGCTTGTATTTTATAATTTCGCCTCTCCCTTTGTAGTGATTTACCGGATTCGGCTGCAGAATATCATTCCTCGTCCACTTCGCACTATATCTGAAGCGCGCAGATTTTCCTGAAAAAAGAACTGTGCTCTCCATGGGTGTAAAATAAAATGGGCGCGAAATCCTCGGGCATAATATTTCGAAGCGATTTCATGTGAGACCAAAGACAGGGTCAATTCATTTCCCGTAAATATTTCCGTTCACTTCCTTCCTTCCTCTCTCTCTCTGACCCGATCGTAGATTCATATCTCTTTCACCTCTTCACACTTCCTGACCCACCTCACTTCCATCCCCCCATTTTGAGATCCCACCCTTTTGCCCTGCCTCGCAGTATGCTCTTTCGAATGCACCCTCGTCTCCCTCGCACCCCGTCCTCTCCTAACCCCTGCACAGCACCTAACCCCGGCCTTCATCTCCCGACAACCCCCTTATCTCAACCCAAACACTCGGCGCGTGGCCGACTCAGCTCTGGCGCAGTTGCCAATCTGAAAGGCAATGTGTTCGTGAAAGAAAGTGTTGTACCTCCTTTTACGGGCAATCACCATGGATCTATGTTTGATTGCAAAAGTAGTATTTATTTCCACCATCCTTCTTGCGTTATACCCATACTCCATTGTATTCAGTGTTCTACCCAGATAATCTACTATTCGTGAGTTGTTTTTAATTTCTGTAACCAAAGTGTGTCTTCTTTAATTTATTTGTATAGGTTGAAAACTAGCCATTTTTGTTCTTCAATCAATTTGGATTCACGAAGAAGAAACTGGTAGAAAGCGGATTCCATGTTCCTCTAAGAAAGATTTTTCATTTTCTTTCATTTCTGTTGGTCTTTCCCATTGCGTCAAGTTGTTTCCAATGTTTTATTCCCTGTCGTCCTTTCTTCCATTTTTATCCTTTCTTTTACCTTATGATGCTTTTATTTTCAGTGCTATACGAGTTTTTCTCTGTTTTTTCCCTCGACCTCTTCTCACTTTTTTGCTTCCTCCGTTCTTCCTCGGTGTGCCCTTACATTCTTTCACGTGTTTTTATTATTTTCACAATTTCTTTCATCTCATAGATTGAATTCACATGTTTTGTGTTATCTAAATTGTTAGTTAGGCTTATCTGTAATATGACAAAACATTCAGAAGTTTATTTTAATCATTAATCAAGAATAACAGGAGGAACAATGAAGATACAACGGATTATGGCAAATGTTTGGGATCATATTTTATATCTTACAGCTGAATCAAATCTGCAATTGTAGCAATATATTGAGCTGTTTCTCATTCAATATGCTTGGCTTTCACGCGCCATGTATTCGTTCATGAGAGCGTTCTTCCTGGAATGATAGCATTAAAAATAATGAATAATGGAAACTCTTTGAACCCAGAAAAATTTCACTGTGAATCTAATGTTTTAAATATTCTTATAATGTTTTAACTAGGTAGAACGTGTGTTAGTTAAACATTTAAACTAAGAAAATTGACCGATGGGTTATGAGTAATTGACTGTTACATTATGCAAGATATTTCTCATTTCACCGTGACTTATTTCAATGTATTTCCGTGGCATGGTGTTATTGTGAGTTTATTACATTGGGCATCGTTCCTCTTCTCAGAGCCTTTATGCAGTTTTTGCCTCTGCTGTATTTTCCACCATTTTTGAAACCATCTCTGTTTTCCAAAAACCTTGCAATCACTTCTCCCCATCCTCCTCCCTCCAATGATTGATTGTTCGTCCCTCGCCGCCCCCTCTCGCCCGCTTCCCCCTATTATGCCCATCAACGCTCCGATCGCGTTTTTACAGACAGTTTCGGAGGCTTTCATATGATTTACCGCAATTTTGCAGTCCAACGCGCCTCGGAAATCGACCAATTCCAGCACTGAGCTCACTTGCCTCGCCCGTGTTCCGTGGTCTCTTGCGCTCCGGTTTGAGGGTTTTGACGAATGCAGTGAATATTGACTTCCCTCTTGTCACGAGGCTCTCTCTCTGTTCAGTCCGCATACACGCTTAAAGCCATCCGTCTTTACCTTTACTTAAATCTGGATAATAAACTCAATGACGCCTTGCCTTTTGCTTTCTTTTCTAGGTGATATAAGAAATAGTTCTGTATGGAAATGATAGATAAATATTAGGCTGTTAAATTATCGTAAATTTAATGAAAATTTTAATTGAGTCTATTTAATTATTGTTTATCGTTGTGTTAATTCAGTAATTACTTTGCTATCCAGGAGTTATAAGTTTGAATCCTGAGCCTGCATTGATGCAAAATTTTTTTCTGCTCGATTAAGGCTTGAAACTTGCTTGCGCTTAAGTATGGTGAAGAATATGATGAACATCTGGCTATTGAAGAATCTATGACTTAATTCTACCTCTCTATGGGTTCATTTTTAATTTTATATCAAAAGGTAGGTCTGGTGGGTAATTATAAGGATCTTATTAGACATATGGCAAAGGTCATTAGTTCTGCATTTTTTCGAGTGATGCATATCATAGGATGTTGAGTGGAAATGGGTTTTAGATGAAGGTATCTATGAGAGAGAAAACTTATTTCATTGAACAGTTTCAAATAAGTAGTTTGGAAACGTCTGAACTGCTGACGGAGGCGGTAGTTTAAGTTAGGGTGACAAGTTATGGCTTCCAATATTGACACAATTTCAGTTCAAAGGAACTCTGTGCGAAAACTTCCAAAAATCAACCATTTGAAATTAATTATCTTATGACAAAGGGCTTGGTTAAACTTAAAAACTCAAATAAGAGTAGTTGCATATTTTAGCGGCATTTATAGCTATGGGTACTCATTTCCAAACCTTTTCGGTGCAAAAGAGAAGGATAAAAGTTCAATTTATTACCTAAAAGTTGCCTAAAATAATAACGGCCTGCAGTTTTGTGAAGGAATTTGCCAGCGGATTCCCTTATACGTATGTGTGTTTCTCGTGCTGGGATGAAAGCACGGTGTGTGAAAGAAGATGTGTAAATAAAAAAAATTGCTTGCGATGGGAGAATGTTTTCAGCGAGTGGAGAGAGATTGGTATGAGGGGCAAGAGGGGTGTCTCGCGATTCTTTTTTCTGTCCACGGGGGGTGGGTGCGCCAAGGTACTTCATTTGGTCCCTTTTACGTTCCGTCGCACGTGTTTTCCGGGTGCTTGCTCCGCTGGGCTTCGCTCTCCCCCCCTAGTAGGGGCCGCCGAGCAGGGGTCACCCGTTGGAACGGCGAGTGGAGTGAGGGAGGGAGGGAGGCGGAAGTCGAAGGGAGAGAGAATTGGCGTCCAGTCAAGGGAGAGAGGCGGCCTTCCTTCCTGTGTCAGTACGGCAGTGGGCGAAACGTCGTCTTCCCTCCGCTTTGCCGGGACCCCTGCCGCATCGGCGCGAACTTGCTCATTACAGGATTGCTAGTTTGAGTACCACACAATTAAATTCAATCCAAAAACAGTTTAATTTCCCCAATATAACATCACAAAAATATATAACAAACAATAACAACAAAAAAACAAAAATGAAATAGCAATAATGGGGAGCCCTGTGCTAGGATCATGTATCCTCTTCAGGGTTTTGTTCTTTCTTTCATTGCTCATTCATCGATAGCATTCATAGGCGGTTTGTTTAGTGTCACGTGAGCAGCCACTTGGTTCAGCATTCGTCCGAGGTGCAAGGAAACCCATAAAGCCTGCACGAACCAGCAAGCGCTGTTTTTTAAGTGTTGAGCATCATCATCAACAGTTGTTGATCCGAACATGTGTCTGTCTCAGTTCTTCACGTGGTTAACCCAGCAGCTATTCTTTTCATGTTTGCATACAATTCTTCTCTTAACATGCTTCACCTCTTCCTTCATATATTTTGAACGAGTTTTCCTTTCCTAAATCTTCTTTTACTATTCCGTTGATGACTATGTTTATCAGACATCTACATATGCATAATACCCTGCAAGCCACCATAAATGTGTGTGGCAAGGGGTGAATTCTCACCAAACATGCACTACATATCAGTTGTCCAATCAAAATATCCCGTCATCTTTTCAGCGTCAGGTGTCAGCGGATTCCTCATTTCTTCCGATCTCTAATTGGGACTTGTACTTTGGTACGTGGTCGACTCATTTCATCGTCCTTCTGCAATACCACATTTCTCATGCTTCCAGTGTTGCCTTTTCACCGGCTGTGAATGCCCACGTATTTCTATCTTAGAGAAGCAAGCTCCATACGAAGGTTTCCAATACCAATCTATTTTGCTCAAATGGCCAATGTTCGTTTCAAAAACGAAAATCATTCGCTTCAAGCTTTGTGTATACTTAGCGCGTGAAATGAACGACGAGTTCCTTGTCCAGAAGGAGTGTGTGCAGGACCCCTTACCGAATGCACTGTGTTCGAACCTGAGAGATGACATTTGTAGAGATCTATTTATATCTACTCTGCGTAGTTTTCTGATGACTTGGTCTTTCTAGGCAATCGAAGATATAAACTGGTTCTCTTACTTTCAAAGGTGAAATTTACTCTCCGTTCGACTAACGAAAGTTCGTACTAAGTAAAATCCATCATCGAAAAACAGACTGATCTATGGTTTGAGCATGCAGTACGCAATGTTAGATTAGCAGTTAGTAGCCGAAATCAGATATCATTTTGGGTGGAAAAGTAATATCAAGACCCTTTGTGCTTTTTCTCATTCTTTCTCATATTCATCAATTCAATTTTTCCCTGCTGTAAAGAATTGGCGCAGTGGAAAAATTTCAATATAAAGTAGGACAGAAAAACTAATTTAATGTGCGTTTCTCTAGACGCAGTGGAAAAATTTCAATATAAAGTAGGACAGAAAAACTAATTTAATGTGCGTTTCTCTAGACATCTCTTTAGTTTTTCGGTAGAAATCTTGGGAGTGATTTGCATGTAATTGCTGCCTTCTGATTATTGTGCAGTTAAGTGTGCATTTTAAGCTTTTTCGAAAAGAATTTCATGTTTTGACCGAAAACCATATTGCGCATAGGTTTTTCCCACTCCCAGCACCTGAATCCAGGCAGATTAAATACTGCAATAGCATTGTTTGTTGAAATTGCTATGTTAGTGGACAAACAAATTAATCCGGTTATTATGGCTTTAAAATTCAATCATTTTTGGTAATGAGTTGCGGAATACAGGGTCTTGTGCGCTATTTTTTGTTTTAATGCACTTTTTAGTCCAGCGCGTAATCAAAAGGGAGACGTACCGTAGCCGTGCCACATGGAAAAGAGATTAGCGATAAATTTAGGAGCAAGCGACCTGTGTGCAAGAGTTGAACACCGAAATATTGAAGTCCACTTTGAATGGATGTCGCAGAACTCACTTCGTGTATTTCTGAAACCCATGCCTCGTGAATATCAACAGATTTCTTATTTTTCTCAGCTTTATATTTTATCGCTCTTTTCAACCTTGCTTCCGAGCTGTGGAGTAATTGAGAGTGAATAATTTTCATATATCTCTCCCAGTTTTCAATGAAAAATAAAAAAGAAACAGTTCGCTCACAACTCTGCCTATAGTCACAAATAAAAGAAATTTGAGCATTTTTTTCTACGAAGTTCACCAATGTCATCCATTACTCTGATATGCTATTTGTTGTATGTACATGATCATCAATATGTTTTTCTTTCTTTGCATACTTTATTATTACATGCATGAAGTATTAGCAATAACAGATATATTATTCCGACTACAAAAGCAATTGTTGGTCAATAGAAAATTGTCGCGTTGTATGGTCATTCCATATTTCTTCTTATATCTGACAGTTTTGGAAAATTAGACTTAATTTAAGTGATTAATGCACCTAATTTCACGTCTTGACACTTTCAGTCGTTCCAAATCAGCTTTATGATGTTAAATAGGAACCTTGACCTTTAAAATTCGCTCCTGACCCAACGATCTCGTTTCGGGACATTTATTAATACCGAAGTAAAATCAGACAACAGCATCGTTTTGAATGTATTTCTACAATAATAGCAATTTTTCCACACCAGTTTCTACTTGGGAATGACTAATTTAGCAAGCATACTATTGAGGAAGTCAATCTACCTCCAGTCAGATGTGTATGATGAAGTTAAATTGAACATATTTGTTATAGTTTAATCAGTGACATTTTTACGAGAATTCTAGGAATTTATTTACTTGATTAGTAAAATAGCATACAAAATTAAACCTTATCGCTAGTTATGCTGGAAACCTTAGAATTTTATTTTTCTTCTCATTAGTGAAGTGCTAAAATACACTAAAGAGCATCAAAGCAAGGTAAGGTAAATATTCATTAGCGGAAGTTATGTTTGCTTTAAGCAATATAAACAGCCCTAATATTTTAAGTGCAATTTCCTTTACTACAAACTCGGTGAAATATTTAGTTACTCCTTTGATATATCGTGCCATGAGAAGCTATCGTTCTTTGTGTAATTTGCAGTTTGCTCAGAAATACATTTTTAATTAACGAGTCCTTTCACTCCATTAACTGAAAGTTACACCTTCAAATAAGTGACTACTCTGTCTACTACGAGCAAATTTTAGACGAGTTCCGAATTGCAAACAAGGTTCACACTGGAATCATATTTAAAGGTAGTATTTCATTGATTTAAACCTGGTGTCCATGGTTATTTTCTCTGAAATAATGGAACTGACAATCATCCACTGGTTTAACCAGGTAGCATGTATTGACATGATTAATTGTGCACTTGATTCTGGCTGAGTGGTAAAAAGCTTCGTGCTAGCAAATAAATCTGTGGATGATTATCAAGCTCATAAATGAATATCGATAGATTCCACCACGTTAAACCCGACAAGATTATCGTCATTTATAGTTAATTCACGACGTCAGATTGTGAATTTAAATACGATGTTAGATTGTGGCGCTATTAATGATCACTAGAAAATTGCAGAACATTGTTTCTTATGATTTGAATTTGATTCAGTAGCCACGTGTCGTTTAATCAGGGAGGAAACATGTGAAGTTCAAAGTTAAGGAGGTTGATCCGAAAAGTGAAAGTCATGTCATTTTTTATATTTTTAGCACTTATAGAACTAAAGTTCCTCTATTTAATAAAGAAAATATATACATGCCAACCCATATTCCTTGTTGCACAAATTGCATTTGAAATAACATACGAGAATGGCCATCACACATAACGTTTAAAAATACCATAGTGACATGTCATTTTTGCAAAAAACTGATATTTTATGCCTATTGTCACAATAAATAAAATGACACGAAAAGAAGGCATCAACCTACCGTATTTTTTGCTAAATCCACCAATTTCTGCGCTTATATCAGACGAAATGTGTTAGTTGTCTTCAAGTGGCGCTGCGTTCGCCCGAGCCAAAATGTATGGTGTATGAATAATATCATTACTAATGAGATATTAAAGAATATTTCCGAAAAATATTATAGCATAACGTTTGATTGTAATATTCTGGTGTTATACATTAGTAAATTCATTGAGTACATGAATTTATTTCTGCAACGTGAATGCTGAATTGACTCCATCGTCGAGCAGATTAAAATTATCATAAAAAATAAATCCTTCGACTTTCCATCGCATTTCTTGTGATACTTATGACTTTCAATAGCTTAGGTAATTTTCTTTGTGAAGTAGGGATCACTTAGCAGGCATATACTCGTACTTAAATTGATAAGATTCCTTAGAAAACTTGACTCAAGCAGTCGCGAGCCAACCTCCTTAAATAGACCTTTGTTTACCTTCTGTTATTCTTGAAAGTATTCAATGCTAATAATATCCCGGGATTGAATTTTTCGTATTTTCTGCTATGGTTCGAGAGAAGACCGTCGGAAAGTGGAATTTCCTTGGTTCTCGGTTATTAGCGAGTGTGGAGAGGAAATGAACGCTGGAGAGAATGGGGAGGAATGTAAGAGGAGAGGTGGAGAAAGAGGGAGAGAGAGTGAGAAGAGAGGAGGAGGAGGAGGAAGCAGAGACACAATTTGGGAGTCCCGTTCCTCGCCCCGGGCCATTCCACTCTGCTCGTCGCCGTCCCAACTCAAGTGGCCAAGAGAGGGAGGCCAGTGCAGGAGGAGGGGGTGAATGAGGCCTTTTGCAGACTTATCGACCGAGAGCGAGGAGAAAGGTCCTCCTCTGCCGTCCTCGATTGAAACCATCGGAGAATTGATTGGCGACGGGCGCAAAGAAAGGGAATAGCTCGATTAAGGAACTCTCCGGATGCCTTGGGAGAATTCCCTCCACACACCTCCTCTGCTCGCCTCAACACATCTTTTCCCCTCCCCTAGGCGACGAAGAATGCCCGCGAACTTAAGACGATAGAATCTCGCATTTGAGGGGAGATCCGAATAGTGAGTCCGCAATCGGAAGAGGAATGAAGACGGGTTTCTTCAGTTCTACATTCTCACTCTCCGATTGGATGATTGCCGTTCCCAAGCTTGCTTTGCTGACGTGGATTGGACTTTAGAATTGATTACACCTTCGTGTGAGAGACGCATAAAATTCAGACCTCAAGGGTGCTTCAAAATTCGCATTTAGTGGTGACCGATTGCTTAACGTTTTGTAAATTTTTCTCTATCATCGGAGATATACCAGAAAAAACAGTGAGATATACCGTGTGTTTCATACCGGTTTAGCAAAGTTAACGTCTTGAAGTAGATGATAAACACCATTAATTTCCTTTAATGGTTTCTGTAATTATATTTCTACAGGTTTGGATAGCATTTGATGGAATATCTCTCTTCTGCTTTGCATTGAATTTTTCGAACGAATCATCCCCTAGGCTATTTGTTATAACAACTGCTTGGTTCCTACCTCACTTCATGTAATGCAAAAAAAAACTTTATCATTTCCTCACTTTGCGTTGTTTGCTGAGCATACTGCCTTCAGTAGTTCATTGTCCCTGAGTATTGGGTTCTTTAATGTATCCGGCAATATTAACCCTTCCGTGTGATTAATTTATAAGCGAGATTGAAGTAATCCGCAGGTAAATCTTCGCGGTATACCTAATCATCCAGTGTTTTGAAGGTCTCTCGGACCCTCAGTCATAGTTCATCCAGGTGAATTCCCAATCTCAGGGGCAGTTTCCTACGATTACCACGAAAGCGTGAAATGGAGCTGAAAAATCATTTTTCTTTCTCCACTCCTTTCGTGACGTGTAATAACGATTCTCGCGGTAAGCTTTCCCTCACTGCGGTGAGATTTAATTTCAAACTCGCCGATGCTTAATGCCGCTCGGACAACTCTCTTCCGCTCCCTAAGTACCCCGCGTCGTAATCGCATCCGATTAAAAGGCCTCTCCCGTTGGTCCATCTCCTCGAAGGGCGGGCCCCTGATCGCAGAGCCCTCTTTAGAGGGTAATTTGCAGCGGCGAGGGAGAGCACTCACGCGGAAATAGACGCTCGCCGCAAAAGATTTACAGGCGCACAAACACACAGGAAAGCGAGGATTCATGTTGCACACGTGTTTTATGGCCATCGCGACCTTCTTTTCTTTTTTTTTACAAGTGTCATCGCATCCGCCTCGTTTCCTCCTCCTCTTTCCTCTCGCCAACACGCTTCCCTCTTAATATTTTCTTTGTTTTTGTCTCTAAGTGCCCTCTGTGTAGACCCTAATTCTCACCCACTCTTTTCCTTTTGCGGACACTTGGACGTGCTTATGAATGTGCGGAAGTGCCGTGGGATGGGGAGGGAGCGGCCGGCACTGGAGACAAAGGCGCGGGGCCACACTGGCGCTGGTTAGCGCGCGGACTCGGGGGTTGGCTTGGATGCGGGGCGTTGGGTTGGGTTGGGTGGGGAGCTGGGCTAAAGAGCCTTGCGCTTCTCTTACGCCCCTTTTGCGTGCTTTTTTTTATTTTTAACTTCCCCCCTTTATTACGACCTCCGCTCGAGGCGGCCAAAAATTTTAATGCGGAGAGCGAAGGGTAAGGGGTCCAAGGGACGGAGCGGGTGAACGGGAGGGGGGTTCCAAGGGCAATTCTGGAAAAAAGTGGCCAAATTAGAAATATAAATATCGCGCGTGCTTCTTCGTGCGCGACGGGTGGGAGGGTTGTGTATCCACACAGGGACACGTGTACCCCTTTTACCCTGACTCCCTTGGCGGCGCAACCGTGGCATTAATTATAGCAACAGGTAACGGAAGTGGTTCCTCTTTCTGGCCTCGGATGGCAGTGGACGCGCGATTGTATTTCCCAGGGTCCCTTGCTTGCTCCTTCATTGTTTCACTCTGAAAGCTAGGACCCTTTTTGTTTGCCTTTGAGGTGACGACTCCCTTTCCGGAGCCACCTCTTCTAGATATTCGTGGATTACTTTTAAACCGCTTTCACAGAGCCGTGAACCATGCCTTCCGTCGTCCACGGTGCTAATTAGTTTTCTTCTGTTGGCAGACTGTGTCAATTCATGAGAAGAGAGTTTGTTCGTAAAACCATCATGATATCATTTTGTTGCGGGCAAAATAGTATAGCCATAATATTCTACTCATGATGTCATTTTGCAATACAAGTTCAATCGAATATTTTCCCCTTAGGTACGGGTATTTTATTGGGCACATGAATTATGCGGAGTTAGATACTGAAATCCTACGTTTATAAAGACCTTTATCAAGTCATAGTTTTTGTATGCCTTTAAAAGTGAGTAATATGCGCTATACATTTCAAATCTTATTATATACCCTTGAAAAATCGTTACTAGAGCTAATAACCTAGTTTTTATTGATCAAAAATATAGGTTAATGAAAGCCTACATGCAAAAAATGTTCAGAAACCCGTGCAAGGATTCAAGCTTTTTAAAGATAAGTATATAAGAAATGAAAACACTAATCAATATAATTTTTATGAATTACAATATCATGATGAGGAAAATATATCAATCACAAGAAATTAGTTTTCGTTTACGATATCCGGGACGAATAAATCTTGTTTTACCCGAGACTCGATTCTGGCTTTGATTGGACTTCAACTCTTCTTTGTTTATTCCAGTAACAGTGAAGCAGTTAAAGTTATCCTTATCCCACCCAACGTAAAAGATTGCATAACTTCCTTAGACGTCGTTGTACTGTCTATAAACATTTATTTTTGCAAGTTGTTCATTCATTCACTTGTCCATTTTACGCCAAAAGTTAAGGTTACATTATTATCACATTGTGAACTTTCTTCGAGACCTAGGTTGTTCATCAGACAGCATCACTCTGACAAAAAAATGTCCTTTGTAGCCTTGATACTAGTACCTCCCGCAGCGCAGCTGTTAACGAATTATCAGTATATGTATGCCATTTCTCAAGGCGATCAAATGGCGTAAACTTTTTCCTCACATCAAATTCAAAGCTTCATTTAACGTAGTTTAGCATCCCCGGAAGGCTTCCTGCACCTTTTTCTTCTGAATCTTCTCTCTAATCTCATTTTTCCTCTTCTAAGATATTATTTGCCTTTCGTTTATTTTATTCATCATGCCGCTAATCATATCCAATCTCCGGAAGCCTCCGATTTGCGCAAAATCTCGGTTGATATTCGCCAGGACTTATACGTTAAAACTTCTCGTACCTTAGTTCTTGGCTTCTGATGAGTGAGAGGTGTGATTATCGAAGAGAATGATATTCAAAAGCTCATCAGATACAGGCGTTCGAAGCAATAGAAACATGAGTACAGAGTACACTGGTGGTACTGCGAGTGCATGTTAAATAATAGTTTCAAATCAATTGTCCTTGCTTTAATAAAAGTTTTGAAATAAAGATTAAGAAATAATAAATTAAAGAATAAATCACATACTTATATTTTGAGTGAATTTATAACTTACAAGTAATTCAGAAACTTTGTAAGAAACTCAACACAATACAAATATCCAATACCCGAGAAAAAAATCCTAACCCGGAGAGATTTAAACCTAAGGATAGATAGGCGGGTCATGGAATTCCGCCGTGGTAAAAAAATTCATATTATTGCTGCAAACAACTATATTTTTATGAATAATATCTGTTCCTCCACATGCTGTCTTATTTAAATTGTGTTTCATAAAAATCATTTAAATGGATATTAGTATTTTTTATAAATATTTCCTTGAAAAATATGAATCCTTTCACGCCTTTCTGAACTGTTTGTTTTCTTAGACATTCATCACACCATATTTTTCCCATAAGAATAATCTTTGCGTCGCACGGTAAAAGACTGAATACCGTTTCAAAATTGGCATCCGGAGTTCTACTATTGAGTTTTTGCACATTGTGCTGTGAGAGAAAACTTGAATACTTTTTGTAACGAAGGTTGGGACGGGTCGTGGAGCCTTTCAAGGTAAAAAAAACGCGGAGTGAAATTGGTAATTTCATCGCTTGTTTTCAAAATAAACGGAATCAGCTCGTTTTCTTTTCACAGAGTGACGCAAAAATGAAAGCTGCGAAAGGTAAATTAATTTTTGTATTTTATTCCTTCTCGGAATCCATCCGGTGCAAAGTTTTCATTCAATTAACTTTTTTATGTAAATGATGACTCGTTTACCCGCGTGTTTTGTTTTCCTCGTGATCTGGAAAAGGGAAGAGTTGTTTCTCCCTTTCATCACATGGATTTCCGCGTCTCCTCGCGCGTCTCTCTTGTTCATTTTCCGTGCTGCCTCCCCGTGCTCCCATTTTCCCTCTCCATCTCCCTCCACTGAATTATCACTCGGCGTACTTTACATCCCCTCAGATTGCAGCGCGTAACTGTAGTCCTTTGTTTTTTTAGCAGGCGACCTAAGAACGATCTTCGATAAACGTCTCTATGCCCGAGCTAGGAGTGCACGATACGTTAAATATTGAGGTTATCTATGAAAAATGACTACAAAACAGACTTTTTTCTGCTAATGTCGTCCGGCGCCATGAGTAATTTCAAAATTTCAAAGAATGCCATGGAACATTTTTATCGGCGCGGACGTGAAACTGTCCACATTTCAGAAAAAATTCGAGGGTGAAATTAATTTTCGACGAGCATAACACTATAAATCTGCTAGTTCTCTATGAAGTACGTTGCTCGAGATAAAATTTCGTTCCACAGGCTACTCCTATTTTACGATTTTCCGGATGAAACATGAATAAATATACTATTTATGTGGAAATAATATTTTTACGTTGAACGTCACAAAAGAGTTTGTCCTAAGGGCATTATTGGTAGAGTTCTGAACAGTTGATTTTTCATTTCCAATTCAGTTTAAAAGTTTTTACCATTCTAAAAAAATTAACGTTTCCACGTAAATTATGAAGCCATTCAAATATGAAGCACCAATGAACTCCTGTTTATATACGATCCTAGCATCGTTATTTTATGCAATTTTATATCAATCGGTAGAGAGCGACACACTGTCACTTTTTATTTTCTGTAATGGGAAAAGTCACTGTCCGTAAAATAAAAATCCGACGGAAATTAACAACCTCTGTGGACCCTTGGTTTTGAATGGCTGTCCCTTCCCTAAAAAAGAATGCATATTATCACCAACGCGCTTTTAATTCCATCGCTACAACATGATTTAAGCGATTCACTCACGGTTTTGATTGCTTTAATGCTAACCTAAATTTTAGGTGACATTAACGTCCTTCTTCTGTTTTCCTATGTGTTGAATTAATACTGCTTGTCTCATACTCTCCGGTATCTTTTTCATTGAAGTCACACTTTAAATTCTGTTGCTAGGGGTTTCTTTGGGAAATCGTTTCGGCTACAACTCCCTTCAGTACCTTCTTTTCCTCTTCCGTTACACCTGCCTACTTCTTGCTTTATTCCAGACGTAAAAACCAATGTGCACCACTGGACCAGACACCATTCGTCACTTAGCCAACTTTCCAATACTTCTATTTCCCAAGTTTATAAGCAAACATATTCACATTTTCATTTTAAGTCTTTGTATTTTTTTTAGAAGAGTTTTATTGGCATTAGTAATTTAATGCATATCACGTAATATTTCTCAAGGCCAATACTGTAAAATGCTTATGGTACATAGAGATTAGTAGTGTTTGTCATTGCAAAAAGATAAACTACTAGTAAGTGTTACTTTTTTATTTGTTCTTAGGATTCAAAAGGTCTTTTCACACCACGTTATTTTAAGATCACTGTACTTTTCTACTCATGACATCATCCACATTTTTTTTAGAAGAGTTATATTGGCATTAGTAATTTAATACATATCACGTAATATTTGTCAAGGCCAATACTGTAAAATGCTTATGGTACATAGAGATTAGTAGTGTTTGTACGCTCTTGATTGATAATATGACGAGTATTATGACCCTTTCACCATCTGGCAAGGTATATTATTTTTGATTGAAATGAAACACTTGGACTTCTGTCCACATTAAAATTTAGTTTTCATTTTATTGGATACTCTATTTTGCTGATAGCTTGCCAATCAATGTCTGCTCCGAAAGTCGTGAAAAAATATTTATGAAAATGCATTACCTCCACGTGAGGGTATACAAATTAGAAAACTTTTTATTTCTTGTCGAGATAAATGAAAGACCTAAACATTCTGCTGGTAACCCCACGAGAGTGTATCTACCTATACCTGGACGACGGTGTTTTTTGCTTAGAAATGTATTGTTGTTAGGACATTGTATTTGCCAGTCGAGAGTGGCACAGAGGATTGTGCTAGATAAGCCCGTCTTCTCGCGGGTATAATTGCGAGGGGTTATCACTTGATTCCCAGAGAAGAGAGCTCATGAGAACCCATGACTACGCTTGACAACTTGAGCAACATCGCGTTCTAGATCCACTTTTGTTTTCGGCTAAAACGCTCTTAGTTATAATATGACGAGTATTATGAACTCTGAAACTTAGCCACCTCCATTTCCCTTACCAATGAAGACGAAAGGAGTGTGGAGGAGGATTAGACTCGGTAGCCGAGTCGAGGAATCTAATCAAAGATATTGAGGTCCAAATGACGTCATCTACGACGAATTCACAAAAGAGAAGGGTAACAGAGGGATGCAATGGATTACTTTCTGCTTCAATTCATCCCACTCAGCACTTTCATAAACATTTCCGTTGACCATTCAGTTTCCGTTTGAGGTACTCCATAGACTCGTTGTAAATATTCGTAAAAAGCAAGGGAATTGCTCTTTGCTGAAGTACATGCTAGTTTGAAATAATAAAATCATATCTCATAACAAGGTATTTGAGAACTTTCACTGCTGATGATTTTCTTCCAGAGGCCCAAATTGTTCAATTATACCACAAGAAAGTTTGAATTCCAAGTTATATTTCCCTTTGTGATATTCCCTTTCTTGTTAAAGCGTTACTAATGTTGGAAATCGAATGCAGATGGGTATTAACTCTTTCATTTTTTATTTTTATAAGGGAAATTTTAAACTTTTTAAAATTTTGCATGGGGTGGAAATACATTCAAGAGTAAATTTCACGCATGCACACAAGGACTTAAATTTTTATGGGCTTGGCAGAAGATTCAAAGGTATAGAAAATGTAAGTGTCTCGTGGATCCATACTTTATATGCGATAATGCGTGTCGTCTGATAGAGAAAACAGTAGTCCGCTGACAACTTTATAAAGAAGATGGGCGACTTAATCGATCATATCTTGAGGCACGATGGCCTGATGAAGGAAATCGTGGAGTGAAAAGTGAACGGAAAGATTGGAAAAAGCAGTCCTCTTTCGAGATACATGTAAAAAATTTTGAAGGATGCAGAGAAGAAGAATCATAACAAAATGAAGAGGTTAGCCGATCGGGGAGTTGAATGAAGAGCTGCGTCAAACCAATCTTAGGAGTTCAACCAATGATGATGAGGACTTATCACTCTCATTGGTGTAATCGATAAGCTACTATGCTGCTAAAAAAGATTGCATTCAAATCAATTTCATACTATGTAAAATCAGCCTCCATTTTGGAAAGTGAAGATTGATTTTCAGCCTTACTCACCCTGTACTCCATTTGTCAGCGGACGATCACCGGACAAACCCTAGTAACTTACATTGTTTATCTTGTTTCATTGAGCATTATGATTGTTGATTAAAGAGAGATTTATTGTGAAGGCTTTCACAGTGAAATATTTAAGTTAAATTGTCTCTGGAGCGGCTTTCGTGTTGGATCATATTGCTAATGCTCAAGGAGTATGGACCAATGCGAGAGATACCCTGCAAGGAATTCAAATTTAAGGGTAAGATTTATGGTTTAGGAGTAAGTGTATTCAAGATTACTATTCAAGATGCATTTTCTTTCCCTGTTGAAATCCGCCCTTTTTGTTCTTGAGCGTATCCCTTGCGAGACAGAAATCTGTGTAGCCCTCATGAGGAAGACAGTATATCAGTATTTAGTACTACACATTTACTGTTAATTTATTAGGAGGCTTCAGGCTCCGTTGACCATCAGGCCTCCCCACAGAAAAATCTATTGTTTGGAACAGAGATACCAACAGGATATCATTCCCTGTGCAAAAATTCATGCTTGTTGACATAGAGAGATAGAACTCATTGCTCAAGAAAGAATGTGGAATATGCATGGAATTTGTTTCTCGTAGATTAATGATGTACTTGATGCGTAATTTTCTCAACAATTTAAATATATAAGCCAAATTTTTCTACGCCCACCACAAAGATTATTAAATGATATAAAAATGATCCCGGAAATTGACGAAAGTCACGTGACCTGAAACGCCTTCTGACGTCACTGCACGGTATAGGTTCCATATTGCTACGAGGACAGACATTGATTTTTAAAAGAAAACGAAGTGAATATATTGTTTTGAGGTTTGTAGCAGTTTCTCGAACGAAACGATGACTGAAAAAATACTTAAAAAAAGCACATTCCGACAAATTCCTTTGGTTGACTCCCTTATGGCGGCGTTCTTCTTAAAAAAAACCAGCGATTGCATAAACGTAGTAAAAATTCTTGGGCAATATACAAGCGCTATATATAATAAATGGACGATTTTCTCGTTACCATCCATACTACGTAAATAAAAAAATCAAAATAAAATCGTTTATTGCACTAAACAAATGAGATAAATGCATGCATTATCGCCAAGTATTCATTCAACAACTTATTTCCTCTCATAATCAGATAAACAACGCCTATGGCGACACCGTGCCGTGACGTCATGCAATGACGTCGTGTTTTTTAAGCTGCCGAAAAGGTACAATTTTCAAAGAGTAATATCTTTGTTTCGCAACTTAATTCTTCAGCAAAATTTTCGCCAAGCACACTTTAGCTACTAAACTTCACATTAAAAGAGATATCAAAGTTAGTGCATGTTCCCCATTAACATAGTGGCCTAAGATATGGACAGTCGGAATACTTACGGACTATTTATATTTAAGCGAGCATAGAAGAGCGTGTTGACTAACTCGGCTTATCGAGGGCAAGCCGCAGTGGTGGCACCCCTGAATCCGTTCGTCTCGCCCCGCACGTCAATCTCCGCCCCACCCCACCGCCACGCCAACTGTCGGACACCACTGGAAAGTGCCGATCGCACCCCCTCCCACTCCAGCTGTCCGATTTACAGCCAGGGCACCAAACCGAAATCTCTGCCGCAGCACACCGCCGCACGCCGCCTACGCAGTCGGCCGCTTATAAAGGCGCAGTCCCCGCCCATGCCCTCGCAATCAGTGTCAACCTCACTTCATCCCCCGAGCCACCCCCTCCTCCTCCCCCACCCCCTCTCCTCCCATTCCTCGTTTGTTTACCTCCTCCTCCCCCTCCCTTCGTTTGCCCTTGTCAATCGCTGTCAACCTGTTCTCATGTTTTTCGTCCCCTTTTGCCTCCCTCCTTTGTTTTCCCTTCACTGTGCCTCTTTACTCGCTGTTTCCCTTTCTCATTTTCGGGACACTCGGAAACCTCAGACAACTGCACGTAGAGGAAGAGCTCCTTATCCTTCTTAACGGACACCCTCTTTCTGATTGATTGCGAACACAGTCTTACGGCTGGACAAATCCATGGCAACCTAAGTGACGTTTAAGTAAAGAATAGTTTTTTACCATCCTCATGCCTTTTATCTATGAATTAAAAAATATATTTGTGCCTTTCTATCGTTGCCTATCATGCAGTAGCATCTCGCAAAGGCAACAGCACCAGTAGAGCTGATAATTTGGCTATGAAAAAAATCTAGAGCCACTTCCAAATCACGTAAGTTTTTTAGTTACTTTTTTATGGTTACACGCATAAAACAGAAATATATTTGTTCAAGTGGAATGAATAGTGTTTCAATGTCGCGTAGATGACTAGACAGGCTTTTAAGACTTGAAATTTTCACAACGTAGAGTGTGAAGAGATAAACCCATGTTTTTATGTTTTATCCAAACAATCTACATGTGTTAAGTCTTGACTAAATAAAAATCACCAGCATATTGAAGCTACATGAATCGTTTTGGACTTGAAGGACTCAATGAAATCTTGTGAGTGGAATTAGGTTTGTAAAATCCGCAGGGAAATGGGGGAGAATACATCAAGTAACTTAATACAATTCACTAGTTACACTGTCCACTGATTTATGTGAAATTTGTAGGTTGTACTTAAAAGTATAGTGTTAAGATACTTTTATTACATTTATTACACGTAATTACGAAAGTAGGGTGTTTTATGTTCAACCCGGGCTCCATTGTCATTGATAAACAAGACCAAAGGACCTTCTCCGAAAATTCTAAAGACTCTATGTTCGCGTCCTTCTATTCATAAGCGCTAAGGAAACTTGGGTCCTCGAGATATATCCTAGCCATTTGAGTGTTGCGTATCCTCTTTAAACATTTCTGGACAATGACCCTCAGAGTAAACAATTGATTGTTGTGACTGTTGTTCATTCGGACTACTATTTCATTTTTTCAAGTATTTACTTGCGATTGTAAAATTGTTGTTTTTCCCACTTTTCTTTAGGTGCAATCACCGATAAAACAAAATGACTATTTCATTGTATTGAGTAAATTCTCCTAATAACATGAAGCCATTAAATACATAATATTATCGTGAAAAATTTATAGACCAATTATTTAATTTTTTCTGTATTTCTAAATTTAAATATATTTGAGCGCCAGTTATAGGTGACTCGGCAAAAGGATAATCTACATTTGATACTTAATTATATTATTTTTCGGGGATGCTGGCGAATTACAATAGTTAATTAATTTCAATACTTGGTGATATCCGACTTTGATCGGATCTTTTTTCGTAATAGGTGTAAACTTGGAACAATGTGCAAAAGGTAATGCCTTACGATTTCCAAACTATGTGTGATTAAATGGATATATTCTTCTAAAGATACGCTTTAGAAATGTATGCATGGATCATTTTTTCCCAGATAATAGTAAATGATAAACAAAGGCAAACTCATGAATGTAATTTGACTAGTTACATTTCTGCAAGTAGGAAATATTTCCATGCCTTATAGTTCCAATATTAATATCGGTAGCATTAAAATCAAAACCATACTGTCCGGTTAGAAGGTCAGTCTCTTTTCCAAGTGAAAAGACCATCAGTCGAGCGTTTGGAAGGTACACTTAAGGGTAGGAAGCCATTTACTTTCCTGGTGCCTCTACGGGTTTTCCAGAAATATCTTTTGCCTAAAAATTCATATAGCTTGGGATTAAATGTTGTGCACATAGAAACTTCTCCTATGAGTGAATAGGAGACCATTGGTCAGTTGCAAAACTTTTCTCCATCACTTTGTTACATTCCTTTTTTCGTGTAGTTTCGTACTTCATATGTTCATTGGTGTCAATTTTATACGGCGTGGAATTAATCGGCAAATACGTATGGACGGCAAAAACAGGCATTTCAGAGTGGAGCATTACATTGCTGTAATGCACAGCAAGCGACTGGGATATTATTTGCCAGAGGAAAAATGTTTGAGGACCAGACCTCCGTGCACTCTCATCTCCCTTGCCGCGTAGAAATTCTTACAGTGGAGGCCTATCACCAGTTCGAGATAATATATAAGACCTATTCTCGTCGACAATGGCTTCCTTGAAATCCAATTTCCCCTCTTGAGTTCTGTCCTTACTGGTATGACCAGGATATTTAGTATTTTCTGCACACGGGTAAATTAGTAAGTGTTACCTCTGAATGATAATATACGATTGCCATTCTTTGCCCCATCCACGTACCTTTGTTTTGGATTATGCTAAGGTGCAGAGCTGAATATTCATGTAGACACTAACAATCTAGTTCTCTGAGACCATGTAGTAGCATGTTTACATGTCTATAGTGCGTGCTAGGTGACCTTCACCCCCTGCCACACACCCTCGCGTTGGCTTGCAGAGTATCGCGTAGATATAGATGTATAAAATAGATGGTTGGCGAGTTCACTTTGTGGAATGAATTCATGATTGGAAATAATCAACTTTGTTATATTCCACAAAACTTTTTATTGACGGAGTTGATGGAGGACGATTGAAGGAATTCAACCCCTGTGATCACCTAAGAAAGATCAAAACCGGTCGTCAATAAAAAGTTTTGTCGAATATAACAAAGATAATTATTTCCAATCTGTCCTTACTGGACCTTGATGGTGAATGAGACCTAGCTCTCGCACATCCCCCGAAAATTGCTTGTGGGATCTGGGTATGGAGTTAGTCTGCACATTGGCTCGGAAAGTCAAAGGTACGCGTTTCGTTTCCTGGCCCGGCAAACCTGTTTCCTCTGGTAACTTTCTTACCGGGAGGTCGTTGTTAAATCTGTTTGACTTAACTAGACCCCACCTACATTTGAATGCAACCTTCCTCCCCAGCCTTTCGCCTCCCCTTCTGAGTGGAGAGCGTGCCTTCCCAGCAGCGCTCCCCTACGGGATTAGCACCCGTCACCAACAACGCGGGGCCGGGGCCCGCCTACGTTCATCGCCGCTGCGCTTGGTAACGGCTGTCCGGTCGGAGAGAAGGAAGGGGCTCTCCCCCCTAACTCGGCTGCGGCTGAACTGATTTCAAGGCGGTTTCAGTGCGCACTAAATCCCCGATTAGCGCATCGGATACGTGCCATGCAAATTGAGCATCTCCCTCCAGATCGAAGCGAGGCGTCAGGGAGTCATTCTGGCGTTGCTACCGTCAGATTGCGTGCTTTCATATTTTTAATGTCACCTCTAACTCCATCGATCGACCCTAATTTTTCATGGATACTAACCACTCTTTAACTCTATCGCCTTCATATTTCTATGATTGTTCTCTTTTAAATTATTATCCTCTTTCTCGATGTGCTTCATACCTGGCCTTCCAAGAGTACTGGCCTCCCCTCCCGAGGGCCCGGGTTCGATTCCCGGCAGTGGCGTTTTTTTCAGTGGAAAACCGGTCCCCACTTGAGTGCCTAGTGGAGAGCATTTCAAGTTCAGTACTCCGTCCTTCGGATGGGACGTTAAGCCGTGGTCCCCTTGGCGCCTTTCGTTAAGAGTAGGCTAATGCCGACGCCGGGTTTCTCTCCTGCCTTCCTCTGTTTCCTGAAAACTCCTACCATTACCCAATTTCCCACCTATCCCAAATGGTGCAAAGGACTACAGCTGTCTGTCGCCTCCCCTAAATAACCAACCAACCTGGCCTTCCATTGCCGTTCTTTCTGTATGCGTTTGACTTCATGACACCATCATATCTTAAGATTATTCCGGTAACAATGATTTCCCATCTGTTGAACATTTTTTAAATTGTGAAATTTCTTCTCTTTCTTCTTATGTTAGACGTCCTTATTTTGTTACTCAGTGCAGGTTTGTTTAGTCTTCTTTCCTATCGAAAATTATATCAGTGTCTCAACATCCAATGGAACAGGAAAGAATTCACAATGGTTTTGGGTGATATTGGATAAAGGAGACGTTCATATTTAACCAATTTGCCTAATCAAATGCAGCAGTGAGGACAACTTTTCATTACATTTCGTCCAGCGAAATAACTAAAAACCGGTGGTTGGGACATGGTGCTCAGCAGAAATTAGTGCTACGATGGACTCTTTTCACTCTGTCGTATAAAAAGTCACTCCTTGCTCTGAGCTCAATCATTTGGCGTCTGCCTTGACTTCACGCCCATTTTAAGTTTAATTTAACACCGAAAATACCTATTATATTATTAAGTTACCTGCTATTATATAGTTATTTTCAACATTTAAATGTGCTTTCAGTAACCAGGTCTCGATATTTAAAACCCTCGAACGTATATTTAAAAAAATGCTCCAAGGTCACATTAACAGTATTCTTAATTTATCTTAACGGAATTTAAGCCTGTAAATGGCTTTTTGAGTATTTTCACATTTGATTTGCTATGCATCTCCTTTTTAAGTGTTCGTTGATATGCCATGTACATTCCTTTTAAACCATGTTTCTGTTGACCCCAATGATCAAATTTTTCAAAACTTTTCTCACGGTGACTTTGAAAAGGTATATGAGTGTTATGCCATATGTCTGATGCAGAGATAATCTGATCACTCATTAATTAGGTCTTTGGTTTCGAACGTTGATTTCTTGTTTTTATTTAGTGTTCACACATATCAGTGTACGTACATACACACATATCAATCACTTACACACGTATTGACTGGATAAAAAACTACTATATTGCTCGAGTTGTAAAATCCTATCGTCTTTAAATTTATTATTATTCCTACGCTCAACTCTTTCTAGCAAAGTGGATTGTCATGAGCAATTCAACTATGCCAGATTTAATGTAATTTATACAATAATAATTGTGACGCTATCATAAAATAATACAGCTATTTCCCTCTTTTAACTTCGCTTTGCATTGTGTTTAGCGAGGCCAATGTCCATTTCCCCCGACTGGCCCCCTCACAGCCCGCTCTACTGCATCATAGCTCCTCATCAACAGATGTTTAAGGCAGATGAGCCATAAAAGGCCTCCATTTGGCCGCTCCGCTCGCCTTTTCTGGAAGAAAAGCCATCGGAGACCTTCATTCACTCCACGGGCTGAAGTAGGCACTCGTGCTCACTCGTTTTCTCTCAAAGCATTATCCTCTCTCCCTCCCTCGAGCCCTTCTTATTACACGCCCCTTTCATCACTCCCGCTCCTCTTCTTCCTCCAATAATTTCTTTCCCTCTGCTGCTTCCCTCTCCGTTCTCCCCACCTTATCCCTTATTTGTCATCTCGCTTCGCCCCTTGCCTCGTTTGCTCCCTGCCTCATCTTCCAACCCGCTAGCGCGGCTTTGTCCTCGGAAGCTCCACCCTTAGGGCACCCTGCATCATTTCCCTTGCCGTCCCATCATCCCTTGCTGCCTGCCCTCGATCGCGGGCCTGTCCTCCTTCCCCGTAACATACAACTCCGCCGCCTTCCTCTCTGCTTTACCGGCTCGACGGCGGATGAAAATCTCTTTTATCTACCTCTTTGAGTTTACAGCTGGTCAATTAGTCACTTAATCTCCTCAAGAAATAAATGAAGGGAAACGTGACTGTGCGTGTTTGATGAAATGCTATTAGTACCTTTTTACTGGTCAGGTTAGGATTGCATGCTCTTCTTCTTCTCTTTCACGAAACCTTTGAACGATTCATTTCACACTCATTTTTTTCCCTCTTTGTTCAGCATGTCTTTTTCTTTCAAGTTACATGTAAACCAAGTCATATTCCATTCTCTCTCTTACTCTATCATAAAAACAGTTCTCAATAGACATCGCCTTTAATAACTGGGACCACCTTAATTCTCCTACCACCTCCTCCTTAAGTCTCCCTATTTCCTCCCCACCTATGAACTTTTCGACTCACCTTCTTCCTTCCTTACGCGTCCGTTACCCAATAATATCCATCCCCACATCTTTAGTGCACCCAGTTTCTTCTTATCCTCGTCCACACGAGTTTGCGACCGTATAACGCAACGCACCTCATTTAACTCATTCTTCTTTCTTATCTAATTCTTATCCTTGCATATACACTTATTCTTCCCATCAAAAGTTCACTCTAATCGCTAACAGCATACCTCGTCAACTCAAGATTTTCATGCATAAATTTTACACTGATCTTAACCAAAATACAACTCAATTAGTTACATTTTCCTATTTAGGCCAACAATCAACCTTCTATTTTTATCTTTAGCATTGTTTTTCTCCTGTTAGAGAGTATATTTAACTAACATTCATTATTTAAAGATATATTGCGCCATATTTTCAACAAAAAAGAGCTTACGAGCGTATTTTCTTGGGCAGAATAACGAAAAAAAGGTTTGTTTTTTCAGTGGAAAGAGTGGAAACTATTACACCTTGTATGCAGATACATTTAAAGTACTACCGTTGGGTTTTAGGCCTCTATTGTCAAAATAGATAATTTGTGATAAAACCTATTGCTGAAGTACCAACTCAATATCATCACCTTTTGCATAACATTTTCTGAAGCTTAGGTACTTATAAGTTACTTCATTTTTTACTTTCTCATAGTGTATAGGGACATTGAAAATTGTGTTATCGCACAAATGACATGGCACATCGAGTCATTTTCATCGAGTGATTTTATCAATTTTTACGGAAAGGGGGCATAGTTTTAAATCTATTTGTCGTTTATTTTCTCCGGTTGTAGGTAATTCCACCATGTTTACAGGTCAGCTATGAGAAAGATAAGCATCATTGTAAGTATAATCTTTCAACTTGCGAAGTCCAGAATTTCCGAAGGCCATCAAACCGATATTTGCCGTACTCCCGGTAGCAGCAAATTTAAAATCACTACTTTTTAGCCAAAATTTTCTCACAGACTCAGCAAGACATTATTATTTTTGGAATAAGCAAAAAAATATAAAACATTGTCCAATAGAATGCCACGTAAACTTTATGAAATGAATTTTAACAGTAGACCAAGTCGATATATTTTTTAACTCTCGCGGAATTCCTAAATCGTAAACCAAAAATTTTCACGAAAAATTCATAAGCTTTGCGAATCTTGTATGGTATATTAACGAAATACGTTCTACGAACGAATGCTGGGATTAGATGTGCCGAAACCTTTTTATGTGTAATGCGTGGGCATAATTTCATCAACAGAGCAATGCGAGGCTGGAATTTTCAGAGCCTCCCGAGCGTCTCGTAATAGTCCCCCACTTTAATTCAATAAGCCCTGCTCACACTTCCCATTCTTTTTTGTATGCATGTCGTTAGAGAGGAAAAAGAATCCTCTATCATACACTACAGTTTTCAAAACAGGTTATCGTTATTTGCACGTATAACAGCTACCATACCGAGGATTTGCGCACTGCGGTCTTTTTATACCTTGTCCCATTTTCATTCTTTTTTCCGTTATTTTGTTCCATTTTCCACTCTTGCATGAAATTTGAGCAATTTTCTGGTTTCCTCAATTACCTTTTTACCTTTAGAGACTTTTGTTCTTCTTTCAGGATCGAATAACTTTTTTCCACATTTCACCCAGTATTCGTTTACTTTTTCCTTATCAGCGCTAGTTACAACATTATTCAATGTTGTGCCTCAAAGTCTGCGTTTTACTTTCCCGCTGATTATCCGTTCTAACAACTCTGTTCTCCCTATGCTAAAATTCTCAATATATTTTACTCCATTCTTGGTCCAATTTCTATCATTATCATTGGTCAACAATCCTAGGATTGGTTTGACGCAGCTTTCCACTCGATTCTTCCATCGGTCAACATTTTCATTGTGACGTAATTCTTCTCTTTTATATCCTTCACAACTTGCTCCATGTACCTCATACGAGGCCTGCCTTTTCCAAACTTTCCGTTCACTATTCCCTCGACGATAGTCTTCATCAGGCCAACGTGTCTCAAGATGTGGCCGATTAAGTTTTTCCTCCTTCTTTTTAGAGTTTTCAGCAGACTTCTCTTTTCTCCTACTCTTGTATACAACGTTTTTTTGCGCTCTACGTCTCGTGCATCACTTAATTTCGATTTTTTCATCAAATGCCCACTTTTTCTCCTACCGCTTTTATTGTGCTGTTTGTCTATACATTGGCATTCTTGTCATCTGTTCCAAACCTAATTCTACGGATATTTGGAGGTGCCAAAACTCAGAGATCACCACTATCCCACGTGATGTTTCACAATGATGTCGCAGATTATCTAACGAGTGCTGTTGAAACTTCCTCCCGTTAATATTTTAATTGTTTTCGCGCCGAAATCGACGCGAGACATAGTGGGAGCGATCGGCCTGAGGGTATTAGCCTAGGGGTCGCTCGTTTCGTCCCAGACTTGGGTGCGTCGGTGGCGATCCGAAGAGTTTCGGCTTGTCTGCACCAATCGATCACCTGGCAATCAATCCCTCACACCCCCTCGTCCCCGCAACGCACCCCCCACCCCCAATTTCCCTGCGTTGCCTCTCCGAACCTTTTAATGCCTCCCTCCCCGTCAACCCTTTTCCCCCCCTCCTTTTGTCTCGGGGCCTCTCCAAAACGCCGTCGCTCGCCGTTCCTCTCTTGTTTCTGCTCCTCGCTCGCCGCCGCCACGTCCGTGCAACACCGCCCTCCTTTCACCAACCACCCCCCCCCCCCACACCCCCTACCCTCGGAAACACGGCGTTTTCAAACGCTCTCCTGCGTGAGAGTCATTACTCCTCCTTTTTACCACTGTTCCATCCCCTCCCCCCCGTCAAAAGCCCCCTTCCTCCCCTCTGTTCTCTCTCCATTCAACTGGAAGACAGGAACTTCCTGCCATGAGGTTCGCTCGCCTATCGATTCCTTTCATTCGAGTCTCGATATTATGTTTTTCGATAATAAAAGCTTAGATTCAGGCCGTGTCTTTTGAAACAACAGCTCCATTAAATCCAGTGTAGTCGAAAATGATCGATCTCTTTTCTTGTTTTTCCGAATCAGTTATTCTTCTACCAGATCATGGACGTCGCGAAAACCATTGAGTCTGCCGCAAAAATCATGTCGGCGTTTTTGAAAACAAATTATAAAACTGTACTTTCTTGAGCGAAAACATCTGATTTATTTATCTTTAATACTTATTATTGATGTGGTTTTATTCCCTAGCAATGAAAATACTGTTGAACGAGAAAATAGCATATATAACCTTAAAGTCTTACATTGAGCTAAATATAATATCAATGATAATTATTTTCTAAAGAAAATTATTAAAGCAAAGAGATGTAGAATGTTTAAAAAAATATAATAGTAAATGTCTTCATTATGTTCAATATAAATTAACTACACGAGATTTTCTTATAGGTTCTCTTGATGCGTTCCTATATCTTATTCAGCAGCAATTGTTTATTTTTATCGCATTTTATGTTTGATCGTATCAATGAATGAAATGATAAGGTATTGGCCTGCAGTACGCCAAAAAGCTTGTAGTATGCAAATATGCTGCTGCGATTCATATTTTCTTTGACGTTAACTGAGATTTTGTCCGCAAATAAAATTGGATTTCCGTGTTACTTGAATCAAACTCTGTAACCAACGGTCTACATTTTAGTCATTATTTTAAATCAGGCATTTTTTTTAGGACTGAATCGATTCAAGCGATTTCTGGCTTTGGATCCCTCACCACCACTTCGTGCTCACCCCTCCCCTCCCCCCTGTCCCCCACCCTCCCTCCCTCGCCACCCTCCAAACGTGAGGCCCCGGGCCTTCCCTCATCTCTCGCCCCGCCACACCCCCTCTTTCTCCACCCCCCTCCTTCCCAACCCCCCCCCCACCCCCGCGCACCCTCCCACAACACCCTCCCCAGGGTATCTCTCTCCACTAGATCCCCTCGATGACTCAACCTCCCTCCCTTCTTCACTCTTTACTTAATCCTTTAAAATTGGAGATAAAATATTCAGCGCCACCTCATCCAATCCCCCTTTCCTTTTAAATTCTTTTTAGTTTTTTTATTTTATCTATCAAATTGGAGTCATAATTTTATGATCACATATTTGCCAAAAATTACTAATCATATGCAAATTAGAATAAGATATTCCCTTAATGAGCTCAAATACTTACTTCTTATCGTTGGCTAAGTTCTGCTCAAAATTGAGGGAAGTCATGACGCTGGTATATCTTTCTTTCTAAGGATCAAATATTCACATGACAACGGAATAAGTCATTATATTTTTGCACGTGGGTGAATTTGGAATAATGAAAAGCATTTGAATTTGTTTTCTGGTATTCACTTTTTATGGACGGCTGGAATGCTAGCACATGAGGAACTTGAGCGAACGAATACGAACATCAGTGTTTCTAACCCAGTGGCGTTTCAGAGGAGAGTTAATCCAACTGTCTTATTTGGAAAGCTAAAAAGATGGATGAGTTTAGACACGACTTCCGGATAATCCATTTAAAATAAAAGAACATTTCAAACTAGAAATGGACGAAGAACGTCGGGTAGTGCACTTTCCACAGAGTAATTCTTATGCATGATATGGGCCTGTGTAACAACTAAAGGAGCTTTAAAGCGATACTGATAAATATTTTGTCCATAGTTATTGGTTTAATACAATGGAAGTAAGTGAATAAACTCACACTTGCTATGATTAACAATATGAGCAATAACATTTTGACATGTCTAACCCGATTCTTATAAACTATCAAAAGATTAATTTTTATATAAATTCTTCTATACAATTCAATCAACTTTACGCATGTTAAATAACATTTCCTGAACTGTTTCTAACCAGTAATCCATCCTCTTCAAATATCTATTACATTTATTGCCTTATGGAGATCTGGTCACCCACTGTGTTGGCCTTTTTAGCGTAGCCCTTCCTCCTAACTTGGAATTCAGAGGTGATTTTTAAAGGTGGTGACAATTTCTCTTTCCGCCGATTACCTAATGTTATGAGAAGGATATCCAGGTCCCCATATTGAAAATCCACAAATCGATTAGAAAAGTCAAATTGAGTACTACTCATTTTTATGTGCACTTCATATTTAAGCCAATAAAATTTTTATCGAAGGTAAAGTTGGATGTAAATGAACGGTCATCCGAAAAAAAATATCCTATGACCCCTCTCCGCAGTACGTTTTTAATTTGGTCAGTGAATTGAGCTTCCCCCTCCAAGTTTTCTGCTCCAAGTTCAACAGGGAGACAATTAGCATGCACTGTGTAATCCCAGCAGAGTGACACGTATCACACTGGCCAAATACAAATGCACCATGCCAAATACACGCAGGATTGTTTCACCACATTTTCATTTGTCATCTATGTGCTATTTTTGTTCTTAATTTTAATCACATTAGCTTTCTCTCAGTAGGGTTTTCGCAGGTTTTTCACACCCCCCTTCACGTGTGGGTGTTTTCCTGCAGTGGGTTTTTGTCCGTGATGGACATCAGCTATTATCCTCACGTTTTTTCCCACAGCTGTACATATCTTTTACACATACCTTTATTGTTATCATTTATATCTTGTTGATTTTATATGCTGTTTTCCATATCGAAACCTTATATTAATATATTTCATATGTTATAACCTAATTATTTTTTTCATTATCATATTATATTACTTCTTTTTTCCTCATTGTAATTTTATATATTTTTTGAGTATTTAGAACAACGTTTATATGTATATATATTCTATATTTCATGCATTGACGAGGGGTTGGAAGGGGGAATTTTAGTCTCAACCTCGCCCCAATAAAGACGCTTATCTATCTACCTTCCGTCTTCTCCTTACATTTTCTCGTTTTTCATGCCGCGTTGTTCTCCATCCAACTGGCCGCACACATCCCCTCATCCAACCACGTCTCTCCGTCTCCCTTTCTTCCTTCATCCCCTTTCTTCTCCATTTGCCTCTCTCCTCTTCCGTCCACCTCTCCTATCTCCGCCGCCCTTCCTATCTTGCCTCCGGGCAACGCTCGTCCTCTTTCTTATTGCCGACGCCAGTGCAATCTGGGGGGAGGGCGACGAGGAACAAAAGAAACACCTTGCTTTGCATCAAAAAGGGAGCCTCCCCGGCCGGGGCACTTCCCGGCGCCTCGTCACCTTCGTGTCCATCGCCTCCCTGCACCGCCACGCAGCGCTGCACAAGCAGCATATATGCAAGCGGTGCTGCGAGAGCGAGGCAAGGAGCATAGGGGCGGGAGTTGGTGGAGGGAGGCTGCGAAGAGGGGACGGCGGCCTTTCATTCACCAGACATGAGCATGCTCGCTTATTATCACGCGAAAAAAATATTCCAGGAAGCAAATGCCCTCCTTGTCTACTTTAGCGGCCGGTGAGGGATGCATTAAGGTGTGCCACAGTGTTAGTCGAGACCTGCACAATGGCTGTAATCACGGCCGAAGCGCATGATTCTTTAAAAACAAATGGTGATGAGTGCCCGCACGAAGGTTTCCAGGGCCTTATTTAGATGATCTCTGGATGTATCCAGCAGACGCATGGCGAAACCCTTGTCGGTAAAACAACTTACTCGGATGGAGGACAGTATTCCGGAATACAGAGATCGATGACTCTTGAGTTACGGATACTCTCACTCGCTTCTTTCCAAAACATCCAGTATGACTCCACACACTTAATGGCTTCCGTGGGGACATCTACGACGATTAGGTACTTGTACCGAAGAGGCATCTTTTCCTCATCTTTTTCAGGCGTAAATTAGAAAATACACTTTTACGCACATCGTGTGCCCTCCGTGAAAGTACCATAGGCATCACTTCTCGCAAAATTTTCTGCGCCTTAGTTTCCTTTATTTATTTATTATCATTTTCATATTTTCAAAATTATAATGAATGGAATTTACGATGCCTGATATATACATCATTAATCTAATCTTCATTTCGATACCTATCATGAAATATATCCCATAATGCAATATGTAATATCCAAAACAGTGATTAATTATAAAAGTATTTTCAAAATAAAGGTTTATTTTAAATGTATAAAGTGGAATCAACGGGAAGGGCAAGTCATATTACGAGAAACCATTATCTGAATCGGGAACAGGGGAAAGAAGCAAAGCAGTGGAAGGCGATTTGATTTGGAAATTGACACGTGTTTAGACCTAGTAAACGACTTACAATTAGACCAATTCATATTAGTGTACATTAAAAAATGAAACGAGAGAAACACGAAGGTATGAATAATGACATTGACGCGAACGGCGTGCTGATAAACTCAGGTTGACAGAACCAAACGTCAATTAGTTGCCTGATGTATCGCTGTAAATGGGTCGTAGTCACAGTGTGAACATTTTGGAATTTAGAATAAACATTAAAAATGAAATCAATATCACTCTTTGGATAAAGAAAGCGTCAAATAAGTATGCATGCGACATGTAATGAACTAAAACGAACTACAGGGTTCATACTAATGAATTTAAAGTTTTTTATTTATTCGAAACATTTCTACTCTAGGCTGTTAAAAGGTTTTAATCGATTCAGTATGGTAAAAAATAGGGCAATCTGTATTCAATTTCACTGGCTGATAAACTGTGAACAGAAAGGGAAGATTTTATGAAGATGTGATGAATAAGGAAGAAGATATTTTTATAATAAAAAGGTCTTGACTATTAACGAGGATTGCATAGTGCGGTGCAGAAAGTTGGCTATTGAATAAAATAAAATAGTGGAGATTCGGTGTTGAAACAGGATATGTCTTGAAACACTGAAAAATGACATATTTTTTCCACAGATATATTAAAGAAAGCGTACAATGCGTTACAACCGTGATTACGGGTACATAATGATGACCTAACAGTCGAAACGCGTTGCACGCTTTTCTTTAAATATTTATGTGGAAAAGTGGCGTCATCTTTTAGTGCTCGTGGTACACTACATGACGCCGAACATTGTTGCCTTCATCAAAAGTCTGAGGGTTTAGATGAATTGAGACAGCTTACTGGTTGGAGAGGAAGGTGAATAAAGCATCTGTAATGAAGGAAAATTGATTGATAGAATGTCCAAATGTGGCAGGAATATAATTTAAGCCCGGGTTTAGAGGTGATGCAGTTAGGGAAGAGATAATTGAAGACTCTTGATAGGTGAACTAGAGCGAATGTTCAACATTGGCAAATGAAATACACAAGGTACCAAAAATTAGTGGCAGTGTAGAAATGGATATAGCAAGATACGACTCTGCACTGATAAAAAACGACACGGATTGTCAAAAGACTTATTACATCGGGTTGGATAAAAAAATAATTATTTGTCCATTGCGATTGATACACCAATGAAATAAATACCTTGATATTGCATTAGTTGAGGCGTCAACCACTTTATTATCTGCTTTAACGTGGATTTTACGTCCTTGCCTTTGATAACGTTTCATTCTAGCTCAAAAATAACACATCACTAAAATATTGATAGCATTCGTTCGTTTTATCACGCGTAAACTTTCATATTTAACATTTGGTGAGAGTGTATGAAAATATTTCCTTTATGAGCATTTAATGTTAATTTGCGATTATTATCACTAGGAATAAAGAACCTAATGTCTACAAAGCGTGTTTAAGTTGGGGCTGGATTTTTTCAGTCGGACTCACTCCTGACCGAAGTGCTTGCTCTAAACCGTCGTGATTCGCCGGCCGTAAAAACTGATGCTATCCGCTGCTCGCGATTCCCTTTTTTTCCACCCCGCGTCAAGGCAATCCCGCGGTCATCCCATCTTTGCCAAGCGATAAGGACCGCACCTGGTGGTGGCGTCCTTTTTGCTGACAATCCTAATACAAAGAGGAAATTGCAAGCAGCCTCTTCTACGCTAGATTTTACTCCTTATATGCAGATATCAAGCTTTTAATGGTTAAATGATAGGGTATGAAAGATTCTTCTGCAAATATGTTTCTTTTTACTACTTGGAAAATTAGGAAATTAATGCATCGTTGAAGAAAATAAAACCTGCCGTACGAAAGGTTTTCAACAATTTTGCGACATCCGAGAATTTATCATTCACTCTGGAGTTTATTTTTACATGTTTTATATTTTAGATAGCTCTTTAAGGGATGCATTGGTATTTTTTTCAATTTTGTGCCCCTGCAATAATTATTTTCTGACGAACACTTTCCTGATAAGCTGGTGAGCATTTTTTCCTGTTGTTGAAAATCACCTGCTATCAATGGAAGTAATGTATAGGCAGTTAATTTGGCAAACTGTGATTCAATACGAATGATTCATTTTTGATTTGAAGTCAGATAAGCTAATGAATAACGTAAATAGCTCATGTAGCGTACGCTGCGACTGTTTACATCGCAACGAGTGTGTAGCAATGCACTGAATTGTAATGCTCCCGTGGTGGTATTAAAGGTTTGAAGAGAACACCTATTTACGTTTTGGTGCGTGCGAGCTATGATAAAGATGAATAAGTGGACGATTTGTGGCTCGGGATGAGATTCGATAACGTTGGAACAATGGATCTCGCGCGGCGAGGCTTTAAAAGGCAAGATGAGAGAGACCCAATGACCTCAATACTCTCCCCTGATGAAAAAATGGAACCATTGTTGCCCTCCCTCATTCCCACGCTCTCGTCGCCTTAGCACGGTTTTCATCGGCTGGGCCCGAGGGCTAACAAGGGCGCCGCGCGGTCGAGGGGAGGGGGGACAAGGGAAAGGAAAAGCATCATACGTACCCTAGGGTTTGGATTCTCACCGAGGGGAGGGGGGAGGGGCAAAGGCGCGGGGATGCGGCGCCCGCCGCTCTGCTCCCTCGGGCTGCACCCCCCCCGTCCGCTCCTCTCCAGCAATCGTCTTCCGCGCCCTCCCGGGAGGCCGCCTAAGTGGCAAAGATTGTTTCGCTCGCTCCGACCGAGGGTGGGAGAGAAAAAAGAAGAAGATCGGGAAAGCGGAGTCTGGCGGGAAGGGGTAGTCGCAGCGCGCCTTTCCTCTTTTGCCGTGTCTCTCTCTCTCTGCGATCTCGCGTTTGCATCCGGGTGTGTGTGTCTTCGTAAGCGAGCTCGTGGCTGCAGCCGGAGACGGCTTCATTCCTCCTCCCCCTCGGGAGTGAGGGAGAGAACGCCCCAGGGGGGGGGGCGATTGCGGAGAGGGTGAAGGGATTAGGCGAAGTTGAGGCGTGGGAGTCCCTTAAGGATTTGCCGATTGCCGAATTGGTCACGGGGAAGGGCGAGTGACTTAGAGGGGCGCGGCGGGGGTGGAGAGCAGTGTGAAGAAGAAGAGGTCTAGGATAAGGAAGAGCTCGATTGTAACAATGGATAGCTGCAAACGTTCAGATTAACCTCCTTCATTCAACTTGTATTCACTTCTGTCTTGGATACGAAAAAATCACGTGTATTTTGTTTTTTAGGCGGAACACACTTGCACCACCAGACGTAATTAAAAATTCTTGGCCGTTTAAAATTTGGAGCTGGGAAATCTGGAAAATTGGCTTCAAAATAACGTATCTAAATATGAAAGAATGTTAACCATAAGTGTCATTAAAAAAGGAGGAGAAAATTATATCATAAAATCATAGTAAAGAGCATGTTCCTTTGCCTCCAATAGCAGTTTGGTATGAATGGAGCGTGTGTCTGCATTCACGTTTTTCCCCCGAGAGTCACCACGAAAGGCGTTTGGTATGAAATTATAGGCTCCCTGGGGTGATTGTGATGAAATATAATAAATGAAATAGTAATGGAAATAGAGGAGAAGGGAGGATTAAGTATATAGAGCAAGCTTACAATGGGTTTGTTTGGTAGATATGAAAAAATACGGTAGGTAATTTTTTTATTTTTCCCGGAAGATTCTGTTGGTCCATATATCCCTGGAATCCTAATAGGCATGAGCCTGTCATTAGGTTTTCCAGGGGCTGATCCAACAGAGTTTGACATAAAACCATACCTTGGGTGGGTTTTTCTCCACTCATTCTCCGCTGGCGGTACTCGAACCCGCGACACTACGATTATGAGGCCTTTACCTCAAAGCCACCAGGGCCGGCATATTGTCGAGAAAAGTATGAAGGAGTCAAACTGTTTCTTGTCAAAGGAGAATGGATGGGAAATGTGTTGAAATTTCAATGATAGTTGTAAGTGATAGTCGTCATCTTAAATAATATCAGGTGATCGGTAAAAATTGAATCTTGAATACTATTGTGCTGAAGTGTGAAAGCATGGCGTAAATAGAGGAAGAACCCGTAGGAAAATAATGACTGAAATACAGAAATGGTATATGATATAACGTAATGAAGATGAACCCACTCTGAAATGAGTTGCATTTTTTAAGTAAGAATCTCTGAAGAATTAGAAGCAATATTCATACTACGAGAACAACCTTTAGAATTTCACTACGCAGCAATGGAAATGTGTCTGCATTAACTTCAATGCAATGAAATGCTACTGCAGTTGTAAAGATTACATCGTCAAAAATAATTACGTTGTGGAAAGTAACCATTGCGAAAAGTTGCATTCGCAAACTTCACTGCCGTGAATTTTGTTCACAATGCTACATGTGCATTTTTAAATTGGTTGCCCATTGATTTTAACTCGAACATAGGGATTTGAAGGCACTGCCATACTACGCCCTCTTATAATCAGGACCACAAGCACCTTTTTCATTGTTCATTAGACATTCCTTTCCAGCGAAGAAGTGACACTCGAAGTTGCATGTCGCATTTAACATCTCGTGGGAAATATGTGGAAAAGATGAGATTTACCTGCCAAATTCACTACCATCCGGATAATTACGGAAGTCTACCAAACGACCTTCATGAGAAACTCAATTCTAAGCGTTCCGGGTGAGTGGTGTGTGGAGAAGTAGAATGATGGGAAGTGGTTTGCGAGGTACCAACCATGGGATTAAAATCAGCTTTTCCCTTGAGCAGGATGGGATTAGAAGGTCTGGAAGCGTCTCGCGCAAGGGAGGGAGGGGGGAGGGGAGGGAAAGATGGCTTGGGGAGGGGGGGTGCGGGCGCAAGAACAGGCATTGTGGGGGGTGTGACTTAAATTAATCTTTTGGCGCTTTCTCCTCGACAAGCCTCTGGAAGGGGGGGGGGGGGCAGAGGGAAATTCTTTTGTTTAAGAGGGGAGATAAAATAATTTCAAATTTTGGGAAAAATATATGGGTATATTTCGTCCCTTTTGCTGGACGACAATTTATCGTCTTTCAGGAAAAACGTTATCGGCAACTGAGCCAAACGTGTGCATAATCAACATACTGTGCTTGGACTTAATATATTTTAAAGTTACATTAAGTTGTTTTCTTTCCACTAGGCACTCCTATTTCCTTCAGCATGAACGAACCGTACTTTGTTACCCGTCAACATTTTGTCGCCGACATTGAATTTCACCGTTTGAGATTCTAGAGGAAGGAAAGCAAGGAAGGCAGGAAAAAATTGAAGAAAGCTTTCGATTTACTATTGTAATTGGGGAAGGGGTTGTGTGAGGATATCAAAACCCCTAGGCGACTCCTAGTGGTAATATACGGACGCATTGGTTAATGAAACCTGATTCTTCAAGACGCAGGTGTAACCACTTGGTTACACTAATTTCCAGATGAATGAAAGGTGTATAGAATCGGAAATTGAATATTGTTTCTCATGAATACAAAAATCAGGGGAGTAATTTTGTATTCAATTTTTCTCCATTCTTTTTATTTACAATGGCACTATTATTTGTGAACAATCTCTACCACGCATTTATAACGTTATGAATGCCGTAAAATTAGGTAATAGTGGTTGTTTATTTCCTTTTTCGTCCTTAAGAAACCTGCGCAGCATTAAAGAGGACTCTGCGAGGAAAAAAATAAGTCCTTCACTTAGGAAAGCCGGACGGCCTAAGTGAGAAAGTGACTCTGCCGCATGAGACTCCTCCTTGCCTCTTAAGGAAGTGGGCTACAGCGTCTTGTTATACTTCCTTACTCCCCATAAACCTCTTCCGTTTCGTATTTTTTATCCCTCCTCTCCTGGAAAGATCTTTTCCTTCGCTCCTTCCTCTCTCTCTCTCTCCATCCTTGGGTTCAAAGGGAATCAAAGAGAGACCACTCTGGCAGTAGGAGCGAAAGAATCTCCCTTTTCATGTTAAAAACAAGCCTCTCTCTCTGTGTCTCTCCGCCCGATGCCTCATTCCTCCTCCCCCCAACCGCTATCCCACCCTCTACCTCACCGAAAATCCCTCCCACCGAGGGTACTCCCCCTCCCATCATCACCATCGTTAGCCCTTGCCTTTCCTCCAACCGCCTCCTTACCCTTCGTTCCTTTCCACGCAACCAACGCCGACTCCGTTCGATGACTATCGCATCCCGTCTCTTCGTTTCACTATTCATTTCACTCCAGCTCAATTGAACGCTGTTTTTCTCATTTCATCCCTTACTTAATCGTATCAGTGACTTTTTATTGCACTTTCTATTATTTTTCCCTTCCTGCTTCCGTCCTGCATTAATCTTTTTTGACGTGCCTTCTTTTCTCTTCCGAGTTTATTTTGCAAAATTTCACCCATCTCTGCTCAGGTAATTGGTTTCTGCTTAAATAATAGCATTAATGTTTGAAATTTCCCTTTTCACATTAACAGCTAAGCCCGTGAAATCCCATGTTGTTTTCGCCGTAAAATTGAATTGGGAAAAAATGGAAAAATAATCCTTTGGGCTGTAAAGAATGCCGTCAAATTTTCGATTTTATAAGCTGACCTGGAACAAGTAATTGATAAAAAAGCATATTTTTTCCATTGACTCCCTTAAAAAGTAGCTGGGATGATCTCACCAAATCCTTTTCAATTCTTTGGTAACAATTTTCTACAGCTATGCTTCCTACATTTTCATTTATAAAACGTAAAATTGTCCCATGTAACTGTTTATCGCTCTTATATAGCGTAGGAAAATAAAATAATACTAGGACAAAGACATAAAAGTCATAAGTCATAATTATGAATTTGCCTTATGACGAGATTCGTCAGGTTCATATACATTGCGCGCAGCAGGCTATAGTCGACTACGTCGGGCAACAAGATACTTTAAGGCTTTCGAATACCACGGCCAAAAACGCTTCCGCAGACGTCTACGCCTCTTGACTTGAAGATCCTGATTCACTACTTAAGCAAAAGTTTTCCACGCAAACTTCGAGAATAAGGATTGATCTATTAAGTAGATTTAGTAATTTTTCGCTCGTTGCTATTCTCATAATTCTATTGACCTCAGAAAAACGCTAATTTTAGCGAAAATAAGCGGATTGCCAAGAACGTGTATGGCGTGATATTCCGAACATAATGACTCATTAAAACACACTTTAAAAGCATGAATCCTTCATCTGTAGGTGAGACCATCATGCTTTTGTATACTGTTTATAACAACAACACAGTGACCGCAATCCCGAGCCACTGCACCTCAATTTCCGCTTTCCTTCTCGGGGCGAGGATTTTCACGTAGCTTCACGTGGCTTTTTGCACTCCGTCTCGAAACGCAAAAAAGTAAGTAAAAAATCAAGGCAGTGGTTGGAGAGTTAGGTACATGCTAAAGGATAGTGTGGATTATGATCGAGAATATGGTTTGGCTTTAGGGGAAGAGATGAGTTGACGAGACGGAAGCGAGCGAACGACCGATGATGACTGGAGAAGAATAACCTACAACCTTTAATACAGGACTGCTCCCGAACTGTTTTTCGGCGAGAGCTCTTGACGAACTGCCCTTGAACTGACATCAGGCTCAGCTTAAATGCAAAGACACTTCCTTATATGGAGACCAGGATATATTCTAGAGGAGCATGTCTGATCTTTCAACTGTTAAAAGAAGTCTGTTTGAAATGGGAAGAGGGGAACAAGATATGAAAAGATAATTAAATCTCTCAAGGTTGAACCACAGGAATAGGAACCGTAAGTATTTACCATTTAGTGGTCCTTTTTCCCAAATCCTGCGTATGGCATAATTGTCGAATAAAATTATTTTGATGTAGCAGAATGAGCGCACGACTGCTGCCAAAATGCATCTGATTTTTAACGGGAACGCTATGCGCACATTTGGTCCTCTTCCAACACATCTGATCTGAATACTGACCACGCATTTAGTCGCAAAATTATTTGCAAGTTAAGAGCAAAGAAACTGCTCTAATGCAGTTTCTGGTCCGGTAAAAATCTTGCTTATTTAGCGAAAAATGTTATGTACGGACTCCTACGCCAGGGTTGTAAAACATTGGGAAGCATCATTCACTTCGTAATGCCACGAAATTCCTCGCGTCAATTTTTCTTTCGCTGAGCCACCCAATTGTTTTTTTTTTTTAATGCACGCTATAACCACATGGCGTATCTCTCCTTACCTATAATGAATCCACTTTCCATATTTCACGCGGTTTCATGTGATGAAGTCCGTTTTGACAAATTGCCTCTCTCCTCCTCCGGGAACTCCTTTCCGGTGTCATTAGCGCCTTCGCCCGTTCCCACGGAGGAGGACATCCTCCGGCACGTGCCGGCGAAGAGTTCCTCATCCGCACCTTCCCGGTGAATTATCGGGAAGCGCGGCCGTGTGACGACATGACCGACGCCTGCGTCTGAGCGAAAACGAAGCGGAAAATGAGAAAATGGGGGATGGATGGAGGAGAGTCAGAATTGTGACGAATATGGAGAGGGATGTGGAGATGGAGGAGGGAGGAATTAAAGATTTGCGAGAGGGGATGGAGGTGAATACCCCCCCCTCCTGGTTAAATTAGTAGCTGATACGTGCTGAATACAGTGGCTGGGAGAGTAGATTCTCGTGTGGTACCAATTTTAATTCAGGATTCGTTGAAGGAGTAAATAAGGACTAAAGGGAAAGAAAAAAGGATTTTGTTAGAGGAAATTAATAAAAAAAATCCTTTTCTTTATGAGGCCAAGACATTTGGTGTAGTTTTTCTTCGTGAATATTTGTAATAGTTTCTTAAAAATTAGAGGTTAATATTTCTTAAAAATAAATAAAAAGAGGGATCTAATGATCTTAGCATCGACATTGGCACCTTTTTAAACCTATGATTCGACAGTTTTGTGACGGTGATTCATTTTTTGTAATCCCTGTGACCTTGACTGTGACCTTACAGGGGTCACGGTTGAAATTTTTGACCAAAAAGTTCTTCCATCGTGTTATTCGTGCCCAAAAACCTATTAGTCTTTTTTGTCCTTCGAATATTTTAACGTTGAAAGCCCATAAGGCAAATTTTGGATTTTAGGTTGGACCCTATTTTTGAGGTCAAAAGGTATTATTTTAAATATTTTTCTTAAACTCAACAAATCTTACAACCTTTTTATAGCCAGATACCAAATTTCATCCATGTGGCTCGAAAGGAAAGGCTCTAAAAAACAGGTCAAAAATGAGACGATGAATGGGACACTGTATAATACATTATCTGGCAGTTTTGGGGTTCCGTTCTAAGACCCTTGGTGCAGCGCTAGGCTCATGATAGCTGGAAGTGACTCATCTATGTCATAGAAGAAGCTGAACAGGGGGATTTATTGGAAGAATGAAGATTATAGAGCAGACTTGGTAGATAAAATATTTCTCTCTTATTGCGTGGCAGATATTTTAAGAAATATGGTCTTAATTCCAGTAGGTATTTTACTTTTATTTTATTTGCTGAACTGAAAAACTCACTCAATTGAGTCATCACTTTTGAAAACCATTACCATCGCTTGAAAATAAATGAGCAGTTGAATTACATTAGATGAACTTATTTCCCCAAATGTTGGAGGTGTTTTTATGAGGGAATTTCTTTATTAAGTAATTTGATTCAAATGAAGTACTCAGCAAACAGCCCCAAAAAATAATTCTCTAATGTATGTTAACATGGTACAGGGAGATAAGACCAACCTTACTGGTTGAATTGCATGCCTAGCAGAGGTTTCATTCAATTTCAGCTAATACCAGCAGATGTGACCTGTATCTTGTAAAGGGTTCTTTGAGCCACAACGCCTACCAGTGGGGGATGAATGACATCTATATGCTTTTATGGGAATTGCCCTTTGCACAGATGGCAATGTTGAGACATGACGGGAGTTGATACCAGCGTTGTCGAGTACCCTTGTATAAACTGCACACACGAGACGGATGGAATATGCAAACAGTGAAACAGGACGTGAAGAACGGTCGGTAGAGAAAGAAATTGGTTTAAAATCCTCCAAAAGGCATAACGAGAATAAAATGAAGGGAAAGGATTACTCATGTGCCGTACTTGATCATCAGGGATTTTCATGCGTATCGTGGAATTTTCCCTATTTGCAATGCTCCCTGAGTGGCTTTGGTATCAATACTGTACGAATACATTTTTAGCCTCCATGGGTAATTTTTGCGAACGGCTCTAAATGGTGACTAAAATTCGTTCATATAGTCAAAAAATTACGACGGGATTGGACATGACCAAAATTTTTGCATCCATTAGGTGACATTTTCGCATCTGTGATGCATGTAATTTTCTTTTGTTTACAAGAAAAATCCAATTCCTGGTCTAGTATTTTGGATCAAGATATACCTTACTGCGACAACCTGGTTCCCGTACAAACTTTGATATATTTGTATGCATGCGTTGAAAATGATTACCTACGTTAATTTAGCACCTTTCGTCAAGAATTGAAGTGCGCAGGGACCTTTTTACTTGGTGGTGAGGGGACGGAGTGAATTATTTGCACGATGAGTGCGTTTGAGAATTGGAGAGAGCATCAGTGGCATCGCTGAGAGACGGATGGAGGGGCGCTGCTGAAAAAGGGGGGAGGGGGGAGTGGGAATGGAATGAAAGGGGAATGAAGGGGAGAGGTATTCGGTGGAGTGGCCCTCGAGAGGGTTGACGTTCCGATTGCGTTCGTCTTTCCCAAAGGCTCGTTTCCCTCTCTCCTGTTTCCCATTCATTCACTGCCGTCCTCCCACCCACGGGTAAGTCTACGAGCTCGGCGTTCTTTTGAGAGAGGAAGCTGGTTGATAATTTAAAATTCAGTAAAGATCTGTCATTGCAGGACAGAAAATAGACTTTTATGTGGTAATTTTCACTTTAGACAGCCTTTATGAAATTTTAATATATCAATAGCCAATGAACCACTAAAAGCGCCTCTTTAAGCAGTCTAGTATCTAGTGTGATCCAGAAATAAAATCTGTTGCAATAGATGTACGAGTAATGCATTTATATATAAAGAATCACTTGTATAAACAGAGGGTTGAATAATATTTTTTTAAGCGCTTCTCCCTCCATGCACAGATAATATTTGATAAAAATGGCTTTGAAATCTCCTTATTGTAACTAAATAGCTTGAAATATCATTGCATGAAGATCAGTGGACAATAAACTCATTGGTGACATTTTTACATAATGTAGGATAACCACATATTTGCTTCAAGCCACACTATGTACATCATCAACGTTGACACTTGTTATTCCTACAAAAAATTCTTACTAGCGTTATTTACTTATTCTCAGGAAATATGATAATTCCTGCAGGCTTCACTTTTTTAACACAAGAGACAATTAATGGAATTAGTCTATTGATTTGAATAAAAGATAGCTTTGGTTTAAGCAAATTACCAGATTGCATTTTTAATGTTTTTAATTGCATCCGGACTATTCTGTTGCTCCATATTCCCCCAGGATCCCAATAAGCATTTGCCTGTCATCAGGTTTCCCAGGGGCTGAACAACAGAACTTGACAAACATCCATGCCCTGGGCGGAGAAAAACCCACTCGAGCCCTTGGTTTAGAAAGCGAAGGCTTGACCTCGCCGCCACCTGGACCGGCAAATTGACGCGAAATATAGGAAAATGCGAGTTAGCTTATTTTAATATATGTAATGGAGCTGCATTGATATGATAGAGTGGAAAAAGGGCGTGACTACATGTTTTTATGCGAGCATGAATGGTATTCATACACTGAAAACAGTGTCATTCAGATTGAACTATTATATCTTTGGGCTACAGAGCAATGGTGCTGATGACACATTAAATTCATCTAAACCGTAGGTAGTCAGCGCTTGTACAGATATGTGTAGGGATAACAAATTAAGATTAAAATCCCCAAAGCCGTAACCATTAGGGGGCAAAGGAATAAAAAAGGGGGGGAAGGGAGGGGGAAGGAAGGAGTATATACAAAGTAAGGGAGCTCTCAATCACACGTACAAAATCAAGCGTACGGAGAAACTTAAGTGGCAGTAAATGATATATTCGCACACTCACTCACATGTTACAAACAACCGTAACACTCACAATTAAGAGAATCAAGGTAAAAATAAAAACGAACAGTGACTCACACAATCACTCACTCACTCAGGTTTGTATACGAGATACAGTCACCTTCGTGATTTCAATCACACACACAAGCAGGGTTTACGAGGATTTCTCCAACGCCAGTGATCCTTCCTGACCACAAGTTAAGAATAAAACTAAAAAGTTATAAAAGTGGGGGAAAAGGAAAACAAATAACTAAAGTAAATAAAATAAAATTGATAATAACTTTCAAGCACTCATTCACGTGGGTTTGCATACGATACACAGTCTCCCTCGTGATTCTCATTCACACATACACATACATACAGGGTTCAGGGACTTATTTCACAAGCACGCACTCGGGTTTGTGCAATCAAAACGTACACTCACCCCGGTGAATCACATTCACACGCACAATCAGGGTTTACGAGGAAACTCCTTCGCCAGTGACCCGCCACACAGAGAGGGAAAGGGGTAAGGATGGGGAAAGGATGCCTAACGTCAAAAAACTGACACTGGGTGTTTCGCCCGCCAAGAAGGCCTCGTCAGAGGAGAATCTTAATTTGTTATTTATTACAGCCGTAGATACGTTCTCTTCATTGTTTTATGTGTGGTGATATTTATTACCCGATGATTGAGTATACAAGGTTGCCCATAGATCTCAAGTCTAAGGAGGTCATCGTGGAGGAGAAGGCACTGTTGTAAAATACTGAAAAAGAAAAGAATTTTCCAAAGAAATGAATTGGGACTGGCGAAACTTCGGGTATCTCGCGAACACATATTCAGAGCATACTCTGCGAGCATTTGGCTTCAGTGCTCCCAAGGTGAGCCTCGGGAAGGAATCAGCATTCGATAGTTATCGAACAGTACCCCCACTGCATTTGGCGCCTACGCGATGCTCAGGAGCATGTGCGTGCGTACAAGGGGCTCCCCTCATCATCCCCCTGCCCCCACCCACCCTTTCAATCCGCCCCCGGCTGCCTTCGCCGCCCCGTTGCGCTGAGGCGAGGCGACAGCTAATGGTCCCTATGGGGAATGGCGCATCCCTCCTCTTCCAACTTTTATCCTCCCCCGGTTCCTTAGTCTCTCCGCTTCCCCACGACCCCTTTGGCTCCTCCCTCACCCCCCACCCCGGCCGACGTCCTCAGCCTCCTCCTATTCTTCCACCCTTACAAGGCTTTTCCTTACCCCCGCTCTTGGCGTAAGTCGCCTCAATCTTTTTCCTTCCCTTGCCTGCTTACTAGCCACGTTCGATTTAAAATAAATCCCTCGCATTTTCGATATATAGTATATTGCCAGCTCGCATTTATGACGTGCAAAAGAGTTTTTTTTGTAAATAGAAACTCTCCCTTCAATGAGCTTCTTTGTGCCTAATACATTTTATTTCAATGTAGAATGCGCTCAGAAATAGTGATTGTGTTGCGATGGGAGACTCTTACATTTAAGGAGCTAGATCATTACTTTTAAACAATCCTAATGTTTCAACCATCAAAGTCATATTTCATTAGCCTGTACCTGAAGCGTAAACAAAACTAATGGGTAGGTGGTGAAAGGGAAGCCGAAGTAGACAAAATACTAAAGTAAAATTGGTGCCTAAGCAAAATTTTGATGTGAATAGTGAGGGCGATAAGCGAGGTGGGGGAGTGACGAGGAGAACTAGTGAGTAAGCAGGGAGGTTTTAAAGCATTAAGTAGCCAAGTACAGGTGATTTTTATGGTATGAGGTTCATGAAATTAATATTTGAGGGGTAGAGAGGGAAGGATAGACATCGTAAAACAATTGTCAAAGGGTAAAATCATATAATGGAGTATATTTTTGGACAAGAAGAGAGGGGTGTGAAGAAGATACGTTGTAGGATCAACGGTGGTTGTTGATTCGGATATCGAGAGGCGTGGTACATTGACCAGTATAAAAAAAACGGGACATTAAAGGTGGTAAATGACGTCACTGGACATGCATGTATGGACACACATATAGGTAAGGACAGTGCAGTGCGAACTAACTACCATTATTCTTGCGCATTTAGGGTGAAAGTAGACCAGGAAGAAGTTGAGATTAGATAGTGGCAAATGAGTTCTTTCAAATATCCACGAACCAGAAGTGACAACTCTGATGATGCATTAATCGACATGCTATCAAGGATACAATGGGGTCGTTTACCATATTTTTATTGCGGAATCTGATAGAGTTTATGAAATGAAAAGACCAGTATTTTTCCGTTTTATGATCCGTCAATTATTTATCGATTTATAAGCGGCGAAAAACTAATTTTTTTTACTCTTTCGGAAAAGTGGGCGTGGCGCAACCTCTGTTGTCATCGACTTCGTCCAATCACAACTGAACTCGCGAAGCTACTTTTCCTTATCGTAATGAGTTGAACACAGCTGACTCTGCCAATAGGAGCTGTTGCGACAGGATCTGTACGAGCAGACCTTTCGAGAACCCCCCTCCACTCCCTTCCGTTCCACGAAAAGCAGTCAAGGACGGGAGGAAAATTACGTCAATGTTATCAAAGCAGCTCTTTCGGTGGGCGTCACCTTTTTTTTATTTATGAGTGAATGGTTGTGATTGGAAGATTAATTTTTTCACTAAAATTCATTTTTTGTTTCCATCCTACGATTTCGTGTACAAAATTGCGATTTCGGTTCCGAGTAAACGCCCCCATTGCAGCGGGAAAATCGTGCCCACCTGATTTCCTGTGATTCACTGGTAGCAGATGAGCGAGAATATCCTTGGTTCGTCCAGCATGGGTGGTAGTCGGAAGTGACTGAGGTAATAGTTTTGGGCAAAGACAAGAAGAAGAGGGGCATCTTTGAGATGTAGGGACCTGAAGAGACTGTGAGAAGGAGATTTAAATTCGCGAGGCGCCTTAACTTGCATCAACGCTTACCAGTCCATTGAATGGAGGAAAATCCGTCCTTTCTCGGACCTCTTGTGGAAGGCCGCGAAGTGGTGGGTGATTGTGACGAGTAGAGGTTACAACTGATATTTTTTTCTGATCCGTCCACCCCGTCACCGACGGACACTCCAGCGTTCTTCTTGCTATCTCATCAGACCATCCAACTGCTTTATCATCTGGCGTATTCCTAAAAATCATCGGTAACTCGTTAGACCGGAACCACTTGATTGCACCGTGATTCTATAAACGTTTTGTTGATTTGACCACACGCAAGTGCCACACTGTATCTCTTTTCTTCTTTTTTCCCTTCCCCCAGTGCTTCAAGTCATCACTTCAATGACTCATCTTTGTGGAGTAAATTATTACATTCTAGAAGGAAGTGCTGAAGGGAAGGAATTTTGTTTGCCCTCTAAGAAATCCGACCGAGCCTGAAGATAGTGCTATTTGTGAAATGGAGAGGCATTATTGGTGAGAATGAAATGGAAGAGGTGAGGTGTGAGAGTGGAGGACGTCACTAGCAGCAGAATCAGAAGAAATAAGATGATAACACAACCTAGCCCTCTCGGACCAAAACTTGAAAACAGTCGTCCACCTACTAACAAAATACAATGCTTACACCATAGCAGCTGCCTCCCTTTCGACCCCCAAACGTGGGGAAAATTTTGCCTGTTCCACCCTCAGATTACGGAACAAACCATGAAAACGATTTTAAGTAATTTTTAGTTTTTAAAATAGATTAAGTTCCGATATCACTTTTGCTATCAATTTTATTGTCATATAATGATAAATATTTCAAGCGTTATAGATACAAGGTAGGGTAAACTGTTAAAATTATTTAAAAATCGGTCACAACAGTCTTTGAACTCCATAGCTTTGATTAGCATTGTTTATGCAGAACTTTCTATATGAGCCAAATCAATGTAAATGTAGTCTATGAAGATGTACTTACAGGTAATATTATCCATTCATTTAATTGAAGCCATAAATAAAAGTTTCACCGGTAGTAAAACTTTGACTGACATTATTTTCATTCATTCAGGCCAGTTAAACTTTAAGACAAACGGCTTAAATCATAAAACTCACATGCGTTGGTCATTATAGCCACGTTATAGTCACATCCTTCATGAGTAAGTGTTTGCTTAAAGTTGCAATGATCGACGATATGCTCCTTTAATGATGATGTTCCGGGGATGCTGATTTTAAAGGTGCGTTTACACTTAGCAGTTGACTGCTATGACAGTCAGCTGCTAACAACTCTTAACTCCACTCGCATGTGTAAATAGCAACTGCGATGAGAGTTCAGGTCGATACTGGACACATGCCGAACATTATCGATCCTAGTTCGAGCTATTAGCATAGTTGAAGTCCGTCAACTTTCCAGCGGAAATGTATCCAACACAATCGCAACATTTGCCAACGGAAAGTAACACACGACGGAATTTGGTTATAATAACAAGAATATCCCTCTCCAAAGGAAAAATTCTACACTTTAAAGAATGGGAACAAAAGATAATCGTCAATTGAATTTTTTGCTTGAAGAATTTCATGAAAATTCAAGATCAATCCCTATTGAGATAAATTTCTTTTTATTTTTTGTGACAACGCCTAAATAGCTGCTTTAAGCGGCATAGAAGTTGGTGCAGACGCATCATAGTAGTAGCGATATAAATATATCACTCATCTCGCGACTGTCATAGCAGTTAACTGCTACGTGTGAACGCTGCTTAACAAATGAATGAGTTTACATGGCAACTGTATGATTGGCGAGAGAGAGAGAGAGAGGAAAAAAATTCCAAACGTGGAAAGGACCTGATTATATTATGCAGCAATACATATTGATGAGAAAAAATCTCAACATATTCGAAGTACTGGTGATATATATTGAGGTGCCGTTTCGGAACACACGACGTCCATGTAGAGTGCGACCGGGCAAAATGTGTTGTGGGGAATAAAACTAGGAAACTTCGGAAATCGGAATTAATTCGGCGCACAAAAAAGAATCCACAGCTTGCGTCCTCCCCGCCCTTATGCGTTCAAGCTCGGGAGCACTGTGATGGGAAGTATTGCTGGCGGGAAGCATTAGCCGCGAGTATTAATCCAAAACTAATTACACCAATTGTAAAACCGGAGTGTCCCAGCGTCATTGAATTCGGAGCCACAAGTGCGATTCGGATTTAATCCAGCCTGAATCTCCCCGCTTGTCCCGCTGCAGCACCTGACCGCTGGCGCCATCCCCCTACCCCCAGGCGTGCGTCAGCTGACCACGCCACCCCTCACGTCGATAGAAACCTCACCTCGCTACTAAGTGAAATTTATTCACCTCGAAAACACAAAGAGAGGCTTCACGTGCAATGGAGCTTCTTATTCCAAAAGATAGACTCCGTTGTGTCTTTTCGCATTCAGGAGGATTCAGGAGAGTCCCCTAACTCCCCTGCTCACGTCGCCATCCTTTCGATACTGCGAACGGAAAAAAACGAAGCGAGTAGAGCGAGCACCATTCTTTCCTTCCCCGCAGCCATCCGGGCCCTGCTGGGTGTCTTCCTCCCTTTCTCCGAACCTCCGTGTGGACCCTGGGATCTGCGAGGAGTGGTCCAGGGGCAATGAGTTAGTTCCCTTTGCCTCGCTCGTCTGCTTCGCTCCTCCTTTTCAGGATTTTGTTAACGTCGTTACTTGGCAGTGAGTCGGTGGAATGGTGGGCTGGGTGGAGGCGGGGGTGGACGAGTGGGGGTGCAAATGGAGGAGAGGGGTGGCTGACCGATGGCACGTGGGGGGTGCTCGTGGTGAAACACCCCTGGTCGGCAGTCGCGGGCATCTGTGCGGCTCTGGTTTTCAAAGCTCTCTCTCTCGAATTTCTCGAATATGCTATATCCCTGTTATTCCCATCGTGGAACGGCCACAACGTCAATTTCATGGAAATAAAGATATTTCAGTTCTTAATATCTCTCGTAGCAGAGTTGTGTGTTGATGTAAGCATCGCTTGAATCGATTCCGGGGAGATAACTTTCTTGGCATCTTTTCCTCGTCGCAGTCTTGCCGAAAGTCTCGCCGAAAAAATGTTCATTCTTGTTTCATTTTCAATTGAAAAAAATTCATGTTAATCCAGATCTTGGTTGAAACCAACGGTCTAAAGGCCGTTGTACACGGTACGATTTTTCGTACAAGATCTTGTATCATAAATTGAACGGCGAGGTTTGACCAATGAATTGTACAATAAGTTGGTTGACAGCCGTACACGATCAAATATTTACATGTAATTTGTGCGCCAATAATATGCGCAGATATCGTTTTCTGTCGACCAGCTGAATTGCGATATCCGATGACGATAGTATTTTGAAAATGCTGCCATAGTTACTGGGTTACCATGATTTGCTACCATTAATCCTAGTAATAATCCATGCCATAATTCATAAAATGAAATTATGCGATTGGTTACTTGCACTCTTTCATCGGCTCATGAAACCCATCATTTATCATCCAAACATCATGTTTATGCTTGTTGCTAATATCTTTTTGGTTCAATAACGTCATTCTAATTTCATTGACGAGGTTTAAAGCTTGTCAGTGTGTCCAACTCATCTTTCGAGAAATAGAACACTTCCAACGTGACCGACGAATATCACAATATGGAAGCAATAAAGAATATCACGGTATATACAACAAAAATGGAAGTTTTACTACGCTAGTAGGAATAAAAGTTATCGCCAACACCAACCTTACGAATATTAAACGAACGCATCAATTCCGTCACATGTCATGCGCAGAACCTACGGAGTGGATCTTTGACGGTTTCATCCAATAATACAGAGCATGATCTAATTTCTTGTACAAGAAATTTTACGCACCCCTCGTACACGATATAATTTGCGCATTGCACAAGTTCTTGTACAAGAAATTGTATCGTGTACAATGGCCTTAATTCTTGTATCAGCTTGGTCCTGGGAAGATGTTGGCACACCACAAACTACACTCACTCGATCAATTTGTATGACACAGAAGATTGCAGTCGCATTGGGACTGTTGTGTGTCCACGTGCGTACTCGTCCGTGCATCTTTTCGCCACGCAACCTGAATATGACTTGGCGCCCCCATCTGCTGACCTCTCTCTTGAAGCCTCACACCCCTCAGTGAGTGGAAAGGAAAAGCCCGACCCTCCGGGAGAGGGGACTGTCCATTCGCCTTTGTCCACCCTCCCCGTTAACACCTTAATGCAATTCCCACGCGTCCCTTCACTTCTTTGTTTGTGCGACAGACGCCCTCCCCTTCCTCCCTCCCTCTCTCTCTCAGACGCCCTCCCCTTCCTCCCTCCCTCTCTCTTTCCCTCGCGACTCACGGCTCTTGCCACCCACCCCTACTCTAACGCGGCACTCTTTCCTTCAGTATTTCGCATTCGCTCTCGCTGCAACGTAAGTTCAAGAATATTGGGGCATCCTCTGAGAATAAAGTAGGTATTGTTGCAGGAAGATGTAGGAAAACAAAAAAAATGAAGAAATACAATTTATTCATTTTTCTTTTCCTCTCAAATATTTCTTTCTAGACTTTACTCTTTTAAAAGAATAACATATATATCTACATTTTATTGTTGTCAGGAGTTTAGGTCAGTAGAATTAAAATGCCAAAACTTTTGCCAGCGTTTCGCATATTTATGTATCCGTCTTCAGGGCTCTCATGATGTGCGCAATGATGAAAAACTGTTTACAATCTTTTTTTTAAAACAAAAAGAGTTAAAATATACAATTAACAGCCATTAAAAAGAAAGGTATGTGAAGACATTCTCAAGAATACATTACCTTCAAATGTTCTGATATTTTATTTACAGTTTTAAAATTTATCAAAAGATTACTCAAAGAAATCTTCCATCTTTCCAAAAAACATAGTTGTAGTAAATGGAAGGCGTCCACTTCAGTGAAATTTATGATAATTTAATAAACGAAACATAATTCTTCAGTAATGAAATAAAAAAAGCAACGAAATTAAAAATAATTAGCTCCCTGAGAAATTTAAGATGCCTCTATCTGACGAAACACATTTTAATAGCGACCTAGGAGTAAACTCTCAAGGCGACCAACGAAATACCTATGATTAAATATATTAATTCACCTCCGATGTATATTTCTCTCTGGAGGGATTTTTTAACTTTATTCCAGTGACCTTGTAGCTTTTTTCCCATATTTAACGTCATGCTTGCGCTTTTCAGATAATTAAGTTTGAAATTTACTAGGGCCTAGAATTATTTATTTTTTTTATTTATTAGTTTTTAATCTAAAAGCATCAGGTATCTTATGCTTTGTTAAAGACAGTGATTCGCCTATTTGAGCCGTGTCATCTGGAAATTTTATCATTTTCATCTTTTAAGTACCAGTGAAATTGAGATAAAATTGGTAACACTGACCTTATCACGAATCTTGTGCTCTTTTCATTTCCTAGGAAATCTGTGAACCAGAAATTTAGCTGTTCTGGCATATAGGGCTCATTCATTTCAAAACTTCGCAAGAAGAGAGTTGCTCAACTCCTTGGAATAACGTTTAACTAAACTTAGAGCTACATAAATCATTAAGGAAAATTTAAAGAAACAATCAAGTATCCTTATAACATTGGAAAACCCGTCCATTATAATTAATAAATTATGAGTTTTGTTTAAACTAAAGAAATAATATGTGTTGACATTCTGTATGCAAAAGAAATATATAATTTCATTCGGTGCATAAATATGGTTTGATGTAAAAACTACATAAGTACATACATAAAAGTATTACAGTACAATAATATTGATTGAAGTGATAGACCTATCACACATTCTAACACAATCTAATAGAATAAAAGAATACGTTTTTTACCCATAATTCAATAAGTCGTGAAGACATGTTATTTTATGATAAGTACCAATCAGGTCCTGCTAAGCCACTGGGCTTGTCAGCAGGTGCCTTTGTAATTACATACATTTTACATATTTTAGCATAATATAAATATAATTTTTTAAGACAAGATAAATTTATTCTCATATTTGGGGTCTCAATTATGGTGTTTTTGGACAAAGGTCTCATATTAATTTTTACACTCAAAAAGGTTATTGTTAGATTTCAGTAGAATAAATCTGTACCTGCTGTAGAAAATACACTCAGTTAATTACTAGGTATGTATACTGTCGGTATTCAAAATGTTGTAAAATATTAATCATGTTGGAAGTGGTGGAATAAATTCTATGGCATTAATATGATTACATACTCAGTAAAAGCTATAAATGTTTTCAAACAAAATATATATCGTATACATAAAATGTACATGTAATTTAGGTTCAATTCTTGTGTGACAGAAATTACGAGTTACACATAGACTTAAAAACTCAAAAATAGATCAAAGTAATGCCTTTGAGTAATTATATTTCTGTTTCTATCTTTCTTTCTGAAATAATGCCCAAACAAAAATTATGCCATTTTAAAGTTAAACATTTGGTCATTTTCACTATTGCGGTAGAACAAGTTCTATTTATTTAGTATAGTTTTAATGCGAATGTTTTTTGTGGTAAATTACTCGTGAATTATTGAAATATGGCAGGGATTGTACATTTTGATATCGTTTACCGATCTTCCCAAGGAATCAATTGCTTTCTAATGTACATAGCATAAATCTGCTAGTGACGATAAAAATATATTAACGTTTAGTGATTTTCACCAGTATTTCTTTGAAAAAAATTATTACGTGTCCGCAATGGTTACCATTGGTTAATTATTTAATCGTTAATTATGGTTACCATTGGATCTTTAAGAAAACCTATATTAATTAATCTTATATACTAACATTTAATATTAAAAAAATGTAATTGGTCAGCTTATTATTGAAAATATATCATTTGGAGGCAAGTACACTTTTGATCTAGTTTCTACATCAAAGTATTAGCTCTTGCATTAATATAGTTTTTTCTCAATGATATCTATTCCGAATGATATTCTATGAAATTGAGCTTAATTTGGTACGGAGTGAGCTCTATCATAGAAAAAGAATGTAATAATCGTTGACCAGCGGCCGTTAAAAACATAGCAGAATGCGTGAATTATTGAACACAAAGAAATGAATTTTATTGAAATACTTTAGACCCAATATAAAACTTGCACAAATATTTCCAACATATACTTGTTGTTATTTAATTATTCCTGTTTCTAATAACCATCGATATTTGCCACTTTGTTCGGAATTCTTTGTTCGGTCTAGCATCTATTCCAAGCGGCAAGATTCTCCACTACTGGTTCACAGTGTGACTCATATTAACAGTTACATATTTCCTCCTGGCATTTTGTAGTTTAATTCACCATAGTTAATGCATAAAAAAATTTCAGGTTTTACTTGGTGGAACCTCTTTGCGAGAGTTTGAAAGAATTTCACTTAGTAATTCGCCTTTCCTTGACATTGCCATAAGCCTTGATAATTACTTTATTTTTTTTCAGATAAAATATGAATGGTGTGCATTTCGTTTTGACAAATTCAATAGTTACATGCAAATTTGTGTAGATTTTTATCGTATTAGTGAGCTTAGAAGAATTATGATTTACAATTTTTTAAAAATAAAATAAACTTCAATTTATGTACGGATATTTTGCTATAAACTATGAACGCCTAGGACGCATTGGAGTTGTGTCATTTGTGAGAACCTAAGAGCTTACATTTCTAAATTTCTAACTGCCTTTTAGAACTACATTCATTTTGGTATATTTCTAATTTTTCACTTTCGCTAGTTATAATTCATTTCCATGTGGTCTCCATGACAGGTCTTATTGATGCTGTTTCAGGCATCAAAATGTTTTGTCGTGGAAATGAGTTGTAACTAACTAAGCTTTTTGGATTATGATATCACGCTTCTGCAAATTTGATTGAAAAAAGAGTATCAGCGTTGGATTCAGTACTCACTTCAAAATATGTTTATAATGCTTCTATCTGTTTTGAAATAGTATTTGAGAAAACAAAAAATATATTTTGGTAGACTAAATTAGCTGCATACTTATACTAAAAACTGCATACTAGACTAAAATAGCTGCATAGTGACGGAAGTTATTCAATTTAGAATTTGTTCAACACATAATTTCAACAGAAAAATTAGTGGAGAATCCCACCTTCTTATTAAAGTTAAAGACTTAATGATTTAAATACGGGCAACACATCAGGTCCGCTAATAGAAATTCTGTGATGATGTTGCTTGCATTCCTAATTATGATTTTCTACCTCGAGGTTAAAAACAACGTTGGCGAAATTGGAATTGGCAATAGTGGAGTCGTGTGGCTTTCGGTTACAAAATACAGTGATATGGAGCATGCACCCTCTGAATGGAGAGAGTGAGGGAGATGGAAGATGATCACCTAAATATCGCGTAGAAGGAGGTTTTAAGGTTGAGGTGCAAAGGGCCGAATTAGAAGGAGGGTGGAAGAAACATGGTGGATTAGAGTGAACGAGTGGGAGGGTTTAATTCTCCAAAAATTACCCTCAAGTCTCCCTAATGTGAGTGCGTGCAACAGCTCCCGTGACGATTCGTCATTTAATCTCCCGTCTACTTCTCTTAGATGCTTGTGGTAATCCTCGCCCTTATGTCCCCCTGCACCCTTCTCCCTCGGCCGTTACCCATAACGCCCCTCTCTCCCCTCGCAAGTAACGGAGGCTACGTGCTCTGCAGTTCGGATTGGAGAAACGAAATTAGGGAGGGAATACCTATTTGGAAGCGATGCTTAATTTCCACCTTACTTTTTTCAATCTCTCTCTTCTTCCTCCCTCTTTTAATCCTCACCACTGGCCTTTACGCTTGAGGTGAAGGAGGGTGAGAAATCTTCATCCTCCTCCGGGCCTACGAACTATACTGAATACGGAAAATTAGTGATCTAAACTTACAAAAACATAAAATACTTTTCACCAAAATTATACCATAAGATAATGAAATACGAGAACGTTATGTAAGTGTTCAATTAAAGCAGAAAACTTACATGGAACGGTGAAATCTAGGCTTTTCTAGTGGTTTGTTATTGACGACCCAACCTCATGTTTCCACCTGAATGTATTTAATCCAAGAAAAGTCCCCTCCACAATGAGCCAGCGCGTGTCTGTTGAAGCAGGCGATGACTTGGGAAGAAAGGAAGTCTGGAAGAGGAGAAGGAGTTCTCTTGAGATAACGAAGTCCCTCTCTCTATCCACCCCACGCCATTACCAGAATATTTGAAGACTTTTTAACGTCTGTGTTTCTGCGAATTATGGTAATTCCCGCGAAATAATAAGAGAAGAAAAACCAAAAACTCCCGGTAACGGGGAAAAAATGCGAAATATGAAGGGAGGGCCATGAGGAAGGGGATTGAGTGGAGGGATGATGAAAAAGGAAGATTACGCGCGCCCTCATTGAGAATTTCGAGCGGACGGGTGTACGGGGCTCCTCGTCCATTATTGAGCGGCGGTGGGAGGAAGACTTCGTTTTCCGAAGGAAAACTTCTTTTCTGCTCTCCTCCTCAAAACCTAATGGTCTCTCCAAAGAGCGGTAAGGATTTGCCGCTTGATTTTTTCCTGAGCCGACAAAAATGGCCTAGTTACCCGAGAGTCGTACTTCCATTGCCTCCGCTCCGTTATTAGCGTGTTGAAGAGCAGTTGGGAGGGGCGTGTTGGATGGATTGTAGGGGTAGGGAAGCAAAGGCGATCAAAGGTCAGGGAGGTGGAAGGGAGATCACCGCAGGGCGGGGGGTGAATGTTTGATTGAAAGGAGAAGACACCAAAGGAGAAGAAGAAAAAAAAACCCTCATCCCTGAGATCTCGTCCCCCTTCAGATTTTACGCCTCCCGACTTAATTGGGAGCACTAGCCACTGCGCCACCTTTTGCATTCCGAAGGAAGCTGCGAGGAGGAACTAATTGGGAGGAATGTTTTTTTCTTTCCGGCGAGGGTTCGTGTCCCTCGAATGGTATCCTTGCATCACAACGAGCCATTTCAGGAGCACAGGGTTTTCACTTTAAGGCGTTCCAATTTTCCTCCCAGCGATCACATCAAAAAGACGACCATCCATTACTGACGTACTCACTAGTTTCTCGTTTTTTTGTGGCTTCCGTTTTGGAAGCTTTTACCGGTTATACCAGTTTCTTTGATCGGTTTTGCGCAAGGACTTGATTCTTAATACATAGAGTGTAAGGTGAGAAGTGATATCGTGTGATTATTTATTTTTTTCTCAGCAATTTTTTCTCTCTCACTTTCACACTGTCTTGGAAAATTCTCAAGATGAGTGAACATAATAAGGGGGGTTGATTGATTAATGATTTATACATTATTAACAAATCTTTGATGGAAGACATAATCATGCTTTGGTCGTGAAAAATATTATTATATGTGCTTTCAATTTTTATCCTTAGAATTGGATTTTTGATGGAATATTTAGTTCCTAATATAGGAGAATGATTAATTTTTTCCATGTTAAATTGGCCGTGATTTGTAAAAGTGTGGGTTTAAATCGGGAGTGTATTGAAAATTAAAGTTACCTTCTGGAAAGAAATGCCCCATGGCTGAGTGAGAGAGGAATTTTGAAAAATATACACCATTAGTGGCTTCCTATGTGTAGCAGATTTGTCACAAAAACTCCCTTTGGGGGAAGGAGGGCATCGGATAGGTAAGGGTTTTCCAACCTAGAGTACCCCGGATGTGTAGAAAGGAAGCCTGTAGACTGGTAGGCATTCAAGTATATCTATCCTATTAATTAATTGAAAAATGGCTTTGGTAAACTAAATATTCACTTCTTTTGCAACAAATAGGAAGAACCGGATAATTTGCTATACACCTAGGGATCAAAATGGTTGGAAGCTCCTCGGATATTCTTGTAGGCAAAGTTAAAATCAACTTGTCAGCATTACCCATCTGTTGATACCTTTGGCAGCTTAAGGCATGACTGTATCATTTTAAAAGTTTGTTTTGGATTTCACTGAATGCGTTAGCATCACCTGAATTTTTAATCTTTATTTTCCTGCACTGTGACTACAATAGAAAGGAAAAAAATGGACCTTCAATACTGTTTGCATGAAGATAACGTCAGTGAAAATATGACTTTCGGCGCATCACTTTTTGATGGGTTCACGAAGGAAACAGATGATGATTGACCGAGCAATTATTTTCTCTCATGTGTAAGGAATGTGTGCCAAATTTTTTGTGCTTTTCTTTGTGGTTTTGTGCTTTTCGTGAGGTGATATGAAGGCAATGAAGGCATTGTAGGATATTCCTGAAGCAAGGTCAGCCATATTTTTGAGCACAAAGATACTTGCTGACTGCTAGCGCTACTCACATATTTAGAAGTTTTCTATTCGGTCCAAATTAGGAGTATTTAAATGAATGCTTAAGCGGTGCTCAAATTGTGAATTTTTTTTCTTTACGGGTTTGTGAATATGAATCAACTTGGGACGTGAAGAGAAGACATGGAACGCTTTCGAAATCGCCATCTATTCAAGTAGCTTGAGATTTGAGAGAGTTTAACATAAACCAGGGAATGAAATTCAAATCCCAATATAACGTAATGTCTCATTACGAATCCGAGGATTGTTTATTATGCCATTCTAATGATGCTAAAAAGTTCATCCAAAAGAGATTCCGTTAACTGTGTTGCTCTTTTCCTGAAGATATTGAAAGTTATTAAAAAAGATATCGCAGCTGATTCTTGAATCTATATCGGCTATTTCATCCTGCAAAATCATTACGGGCTAACTTTTGTGGTACTCCTAGATTAAATAGGTGTCTATTCGGTAAAACTGAAAGTATTAAAATGACAGTTTCTGTGGGGTTCAAAAAGTGAATATTTTGTATATGTATACCGTATTCCGAAGTGGGCTGCTTTCAAATTGTTGCATTTGAGTCGCAAGAACTTGATAAGTAACCTAAATGAAGTCAAACCAAAAATAGAAGTAGCAAGATGAAAAAAATAGTAATTTAGTGATGTATCAAATATCCCGTATAAGGCGTCTTACTATGGTAGACTGGACCATGACCACAAAATCAGAGAAATTGATTGATGCCGATCTAACAGATTCAAAATGTCCTTTTTTCCTCGTACAATTAGGGATATGAAACACGGTAAATATATCCAATACGAGTGTAGCAATGGATAATATTGGTAGCTGCATGTTGGTATAAGGACTTGAAGCTAACCTAACTAACAGAATTTTTGGTGAGAACTCACCCCCTGCCACACACCTTTATTGTGGCTTGCAGGGTATTATGTAGATGTAGATGAACCCTGTATTTGGATCCGTGCAGTAGTTTGTTTTTTGAATCTTCTTTGGATTTTGTAGGGCAATCGTTCATCGGGATGCTATTGGGGAACCACGGGGAAAGAATTGAATAAGAAATTGGTTTTTAAGAATAGCAAGTTGAGACGGTCATTGTTACGTGGTGATGAATGACGAAGCGAGGGAACAATGCAACCTTGTCGAATGAGAGGGAGGGGCAGGGGCACAGTGGAGAGGAGGGGCCGGGGGGGAGGGGATTAAGGGGGTTGTAAGGGTGGAGTGAGAGAAAGCAGGGAATGCTGGGAAGGAGGGAGTGGCTCAAGGATGGCACTAGTTCGTCTTCCCGCGCCCTGAACACTTTTTCCAATTAAAGAGGTCCCTCACCTCTCGGTCTCATCCCGGTCCTCGGCGGAAATTCAAGGAAAAGGAGGCTCGAGAATAAAGCAGGCGACGTGAAATCCGTTACCCTCAACTGAAATAACTTCATCGCTTCCCTCTTCGAGTTGTATACTGCGTACACGTGAATTATTGTTCTCTTTCATATTTCCAATACAGTAGATACTATGTGTTTTCGTGAAGAATGGAATCAACATCTTTGATTAAAATTGTGGAATAATACATTTCTATAATATAAATCTTGCTGTTAGTTATCTATGTTTCCCATCAATGTCCGTCTAAAATATGAAATATTATATGCATCATTTATGCGTAGTGTCTTTTACATTGTTCCTTAAAATTCTAAAAAATATTTTATCCCCGATGTGATGATTACATTTTTCATAGGATTTTTTTACTATTTTCTTTTACTTTAAGTATGTTTTCCTTACTTTTACTTTAAGTATTTAATTTTTTATGATTGCCGAGATGAAATGGCAAAAGTCATAAAAATATTATGATCACAAACGTACAAAACTTGTTTACAAAGTTATTGATTTGTGATTTCTCAGCTGTGGTGGTAATGAACATGAAAACATATATGTTTTAGTTTTGTCACTAATTGGCTTAGGTTGAAAATAGTTTCTGTTTCACTCGTTGATAATTATTGAAACATCAGAAATGAATATTCTTTGCTACACCGTAAGGGAATTATAAAATTCTTAAATTTTAAAAGGACCTCCGCGGACCATCTGCCTTTTACATATATTTCCTCATCTATACTCCCTGCGAGTGTTCCTACTATCTCAGTAACATAGCGTTTTTGAGATTTATCTTAGGACTACTTCGCTGAGTTGGAAGTACTAGCTGTTTTATTCTAGTAAGGTGACAGGTGTCAGAAACTATTTTCTTACGATACCCAATTTTATTTTCCCACGTTAATGGTGTTTCAACATTGCACAAAAAAATAATACCAGGAAGAGATGTTAAAGTGCAATCCTAGGCTATTGTATCCACATTGCAGCCACCCTTTACCGCTCTTTCCTTCTGCGACATTATATACATCGAGGAAATCTTCATCCAAAGTAGACGTCTGCGTTCCTGTTTCACGTTGGGAGAAGCAGTTCTGCACTTCGTTTCCCCGAGTGAGGTATTCCACTGCTGCTCAAGCAGACCTGCTACTGCACCTGTTCAGCTTCCCTTATTCCCCGTTTCGGAATCCGTTCGTCAGCGCACGAATGGCAAATTCTGTAGCCTCACGACCACGGCTGCTGATGAAATGTGGAGGGAGCAGAGTACCTACTCGATAGGGTAATTAAGCTGAAGTCCTGCGGTGCTCTGCATTTGAGGGATGAAATTTGTCGCAGGAAATTAGGATATTGGCGAATTTGCATAGAAATTGCTTGCTTTTCCTCAATGAGTCACTCTTTATGAATCGTAGATATAGAAATAATTGATAATTTGGTTCGTATAATAGGAATTGTAATAATAGAGATTAAAGTAACCCAGTTTTTTCTGTGGAGCGTGTGAGGGTATTGAAATATAATTTTTGTGGTCTATAAATTAAGAGCCTATGACCTTCAGCACGTGGTAGATGTTATTTTTATGTATCTATTATTTAAATGGAAGGTACTTGGAAAGAGAAATTTGTTCTATTCAGTTGTTCTTTCAGTAGACTTGTTTGTACAGTTAAATGCAGTCGCCCTTACATCAGATATGTTTAGTGAACACTTTCCTTACTTTTTTATGGACTTCAATGAGCACATAAATATGTATTCTTCTTATGCTTTTGACACTATTTTGATATCTGATTATATGATCCATTTCCTCAGTTCCTGCTAAAAAGGGAAAAAAATCATTAAGATATTTTTCGAACAATCTTTAAGTACGTAATCATTTAAATATATTTTTACACGCATGATTATGTGGCTTATTGATTGACCTTTTCATATAGATATATTTTAGATAAGTTTTCATATAGATATATGAACATTTAAATTTTCATAAATGCCATTTCAGCTCAAAAAAGTGAGAATAGTAACACAGGTCCTCTCAATGACGAGTATTGTTTTACCAATCCTTGTACATACAGTGGTTTGAAAGGGCACATTTCTCTGTCTTTATGAAGGAAAAATGTGGAAGGATAACTCTAAGATGACAATTTTTCTTTAGTAATGAATATACCCTGAGCATGAAGCAGAGGCCTATTTATTTCAAAATTCAATCTTCTCACATCAAAGAGCATAATGCTGCAAATTTATATCATGATGTCGTTCGATGCCATGACCAAAACTAAATCTGTTGCTATTTCCTCCATGGATTCATTTGCCGGCAAGTATACCCAGCGGAAATTTTTGATGAGTTACCTCTTCCCACTAAAATTAGTAAAGAAAGGCAGGTTGCCATCTTCTTGTTTTATAATCCTTATGTCAACTCTACAGTTCAAATATTGACGTCAAGTTGAAGAGTTTAGCCTTTAAGTGCAATGAAAGGAGGGAAACTGTTGATAAGGGACCCCAAATGAATGGAAATATACCTTTTTTTGTCCAGCCGTCAAATTTTGTAAAGAAAGATGCGTCTAACCCACAACGAATGCTCTTTTTTTTCCAGCCTCATCTCAACTCTCCGCTGGCATTTTTATATTTTTCAAATGTGAGTGGAAGTGCAACGCGAAGGATGAGAGTGCAGGGAAACGGTCAACATGAGTGAAAATAGGGCCTTAATACCGCCGTAGCTGTCGTTTTCTAGAGCGAGGAGTCGGTTATTGGTGAGGCCCCCTCCCTCGGCCCTTCCATTCTTCCCTTCCCCCTCCCTCCACCCCCACTCCCCCTCCCTCCCCTTCCCTATGCCCCCGCCCCTTATACCCACCCCTTCGAAGCGCCGACACACAAATACACATAATTTAGCCTCGGCGACGCCCCCCCCCCCCCCAGCTTGTTGCTACCGCAGTCGCCTCCCCCCATCCTCCTCCCACCCCACGTGCTCGTACCACGGCACCCCGGAGCACGCCCGCCCACCGCACCACGGCTTCCGGCTTAGTCGGGGGAGAGAGCGGTCGATCCTCCAGTTCCTTAAATGACGGGTGTTTATTTTGCTCGAGCTTTTAAGGGAAAGGAGAGAAGGTCGTCCTCGGCTCAAGGGGAGGGTGTAAAGGCCACAGGGAGGGACTGGAAGGAGGCCGGGATGTAAAATGCGGGAAGGCGTGGAGTCTTAGAGAAATTGTCGAGAGCTACGAGGAAAAAAAATCCAAAGGAGCTTACCAATTCGGCGTGTTTCACAAGCATTCAAAGCCTATCAAGAGTAAAAGCAAGGAGAGGACAAGTATAATAGTGTCAGTCGTAGCCATTAAGTTTGCGAGGGGCCCAAATCCTGGAACAATTAGGAATATATATCCGTCTCTTCGTGCAGGCATCATTCTAAAGGATTGAAATTTCTGACCAGAAAGTAAAGCTTCTCATTCCAGATAATTAATAGATTCGTACGTAATTATCCCGTTGATGCCTTTTACAATGGTGATAAAAAAGATTTCCTCAAAATCGATTTCGGATTGAAGTTCTCCATTCGTGTCCGTCGTATACTACAGCTTCGAAATTATGCTAAATTAACTAATTCAATGTTTCGTTAGCAAATCTGTAGGAAAAAAGGACGACTAAAGCAATGAGTCGAGAAATTATTTGTGACAAGTTTGCAAAGTGCACATATTATCATTTATAGCCATTAAGGCCAAGTAAAGAATTTACTATAAGATTGTGAAGCCCTGACTACTTGCTCATAACAGCATATTCCTGTTATGAGCAAGTAGTCAGGGCTTACTATAGCAATCGTTTTTTCTAGTCCTTTCTTGTTCTCAATCTTATGGTATAGTATAGTATAGACGCTCCGCGTCTCCCATGTCTGCTCGTACAGATCCTGTGGCAACCGCTCCTGTTGGCAGAGTCAGCTATGTTCCTCCAAAAGCGATAAGGCGAAGTAGCTTCACGGGCTCAGTTGTCATTGGACGAAGTCGATGACGACGGAGGTTGCACCACGCCCACTTTTCCGAAAGGTTAAAAACATCAGTTTTTCGCCGCTTATAACTCGAGAACTAACTGACGGATCGAGAAACGAAAAAATATGGGTCTGTTCATTTTTCAAACTCTATCAGATTCGGCAATTTTAAAAAAATATGGTAAACGACCCCATTTTCCATGTTCAAGGAAAAAAGAAGACCGGTTTAATGAGAGAGAGTTTGAGAAACGCATGTAAAAAAATTCTGACCTTTGTTGAATTTGTAAAATAAAATTCATAAATGATTGCCTGGTGTTTGGTCTGCTGCCTGGTTCTATCGCACATTTTTCTCCCCTCATGACTATAAGGTACGATTATGTGTTCCTGAGTTAAGAAAGGCTACAGCTGATGGGAAAGGAGCATTAAAACCTAATGGAGTGTTAAGCTTAGCAAGTCATAGCAAGTGTAGTTTTAATTAGTAGGTGATAACCGTTTAAAATATTTGCTTGGAAACAAATACACGTGTTAAACAGAAGGGCAGGGATTTTTATGGCTTTTAACGGTGAGAATGAAGAAATTAGGAATATAATGTTGAATAGCCACCTGCAAGTGGTGAAATCAGAATTGTACTTCACGTAGCACGCACGTTTCACTCACCCTCTACTCATCGCTCTGCGTGATTTTTCGCCACTGCGTGGCTGTTCAAGGCTATTCTGCTTCCCATCCACGTCCAAGTAGGAAAAAGGAACTGAGGGAGCTCTAACGAACGATATAAAATTCGGCGAAAGGTGGAAGCTATTGGAGGCGGAGCAGCGTGCCCCAATGCACGACAGCAGCGCCGTCTACTCCCCTCCACCCACGGCGACGGCGGAATGGCCGGGCGGGGGGTGGCTGTTGCTCAGGGCAGGGTGAGTGCACGCAACGAAACGCGTTGACAGCGATGGCGCGCGGTGGGACTTTGGAAGGAGTTTTTATGGCGGCGTTTTTGGCTACGGCGGTCGAGAGGACGCTTCTGGGGGAAAAAAATCAAGAATTTGGAGGAGTCCCGGGGAACAAAGAAAAATGTGAACGTTTATCTTTTCTCCGTTGTTCCTTTCCCCCCTGTCCCGTTTATATCCACTTCCAGGGCCGGTCGGCAGCGCCAGAAACAAACGACCCCTTGGCCCAATCTCTCTCCCCTTCCTGCCCCTGTCGCTTGGCCGTCCTCGCCTCCTTTAAAACAACTCTCCTCACACATGACCCCTTCCGTTACGGGGAGAGAATGCTCGCACTCCCATGAAAATCTTCCATTGTTAACTGCCTAATATCATTTTCAGTTCGCCGAGCCTTGGGAATGACAAAAGCGGTTTTACGCGTGCAGTACCTACAGTCACACAGTTGAGCTCTGAATTTTCCCTATGGATTTGGTACTAACTTGGAAATAGTTTCTGAATCTTAAACAAGAAAAGCAAACCTCTGAGCATGGTTTCGAGAGGGAAATCATCTCGATTAAACTGTTGGATACAGTTTTATTTCAACAGAGTTATGATTTTTTATTTCAATGTATTCATGTTTTCATATGTGCAATAATATTGTCGCTGACAGAAACACTAAGGATAGTAATATTCATTACATTTTTGTCTATTTTCGTTTATTGGCTGATAAATGACTCTCTGCTAACCAAATCTAAGATCACCGCAATTGCAGGATTCAAACCTATGCACTTGAGTAGCACCACAAACGGTAATATGAATTCAGAAATTTGTAATTATGGCTATTTATAGTTAAATACGATGTCGAAATGAACATTGAAAAGTTTCAATGTCATTTTCCATCTATTGGTTTCGGTTATTAGTGCTAAGTTATGATGCATGTTTCTTATTTCCCTAGAGTCCCACTGAGCAGAAACAGCTTTTTTTAACCGTGATATCAATGTGAAATTCTTTTTATATTTCTTGGTATAATTAGTGCTGGCGATTGAGGGACACGAGATCAGGGTATTGTGTGGAGTGCCGATTATTTTGAGCTTTGCAGGGGGATGAAGAAGTGTTGCGAGTTCCGAAGTTTGCTTTGTTGATTATTATTATATATCCCTCCAATTGCAGCCCTTTTAGTACTGGCCTGCAGTACATTTTCATCCGTGGTAAAATAGGTGTTACATCTCTCGCTTTGGTTGTTCTGAGGGCGTGATAGTAGAATTCCCTATGTAAAATACAATGGTTGTGCCTCCTCCCCAATAATCACAATGAAAATTATAAAAATAACAGTTTCAGTCGTTACTCGGTGGAATTTTCTCCAACATGAATTTTCAGAAGAAAGAAGTGCTGCAATACCTCGTTCACGGCTTTGCTGACAGTGTCAAGGACTAATTTTTTAGACTTAGCATCATTAAAGCTATACATGTGGAATCGTAGTGTTTTTTCCTTCTGAATCTTAGTAATAATGGTAACAAAGTAACCTCGTGGGTGTTTTAAAGTCTGCTCCCGAACTTATAGCGTTCAGACCGGAAGGAAAGGTAATGGGGGCGTTTACTGGGAACCGAAATCTAAATTTTGTACACGAAATTGATAGATGGAAACGAAAAAAGAAATTTGGATACAAAATTAATCTCCTAACCACAACCATTCACTCATAAATCAAAAATTAAAATAAGCAAAAGGTGGCGCCCAACGAAAAAGCTGCTGTGATAACATTGGCGTATTTTCATCCCGTCCTTGACTGCTCTTATGGGAAGGGAAGGGAGTGGAGGGGGTGTCGTTGGAAGGTCAGCTCGCACAGATGCTGTCGTAACTGCTCCTATTGGCAGAGTCAGCTGTCTCCCCCTTTGCGATAAGGCGAAGTAGTTTTGCAGGCTCAGTTGTGATTGGACGAAGTCAATATACGTCAGAGGTTGCACCACACCCACTTTTCCGAAAGGGTTAAAAACATATGTTTTTAGCCGCCTATAAGTAGAGAAATAATTGGAGGATCAAAAAACGGAATAATACGGGTCTTTTTATTTTACAGACTCTTATCATATTCGCCAATAAAAATATGGTAAACGACACCATTAAAACAATGTAAGGAGGGGGATGGGCACAGAGAAGAAACTTGGCGACGGCATCATCCTGCTCTGAACGAAAGGCATCGAGGGTGTCACGGTTTATTCTCCCATCCAACAGACTTGAATTCTCTTCACAAAGTACTCAAACAGGGATAATCCCATTAAGCTCCATTTAAAGCGATTGAAGTAACATGTAAATGGACCTGATGAAAAATGTTATGAGAGCAAATATATGAAATGTATTGTTAGTGAATTCTAAGTGAGGCTGATGATACCTACTTTTCGTTTTCTTTTTATTCCTTCGCCTTAGCCGTCCCCTGCTCTGGTGCTATCCCTCGCCTCAAGCACCAACCGGAGCGGAGCCGACTGTCCCAATCCGAGCAAGGAAAATGGCCTAAATAGAACGTTTATTATGATTTGAAGCGGTCGTTTCATCTCACACCTACACCCGTATCTGCAAGCGTTTTACGGTGACAGTGTGTTTCATATTATAAAGAAACTGCCTTGGAATCGTTGTTTGTTATTTCCATGCGGTGATTAATTTTGGTCAGGAAGCCTGTGCCAGAACGTGGGCGTGGAAATTTGTCCTATTAAGGGAACATTTAATGGTGTGAATATTTGTGAACGAAACCATATAGATTTAAGCCTTCCAGCATGCGTTTTTTGTGATAAGTTTCGGTAAGGAAAACACCATTACTTATACTTTTGCAATTCATATCAAATTTTGACATTTTAGAAGCAACGATGGAGTAACGCCTAATGTGCTTTTCTTGAATAAATACATTCCCTATGTAACTAGCACAGGAATTCGTTGTTTTTGAAGAGTCCCAAACTATTTTTTTACAACATATTACTGCCATTTAAGTACTTCACAATTATAAGAAACTGTTTCCGGGGTATCTTGGTGGAATTTTTCCATAATGGAGTAGAGAAAAACTAAGAATGTAAATCCAAAGAAACCAATTTTTGTGGAATTGCATTGTAAGTTTTTCTATTCTCCATTCTTAAAAATTATTTAAATTGATATTTTCATTTTTTTCTCACTGTTCTATACTTGAAGTTACACTTATCGCCAATTCCCACTTCGTTTGGTAGCACTATATTTAGTAGATTATCCCTAAGGACAAAGATTGAGATTATGGTAAATAGAAAATGTATTTTTCATAGAAGTATGAGGTTGCCTTAATTTGAGTTGCTATTAAGACTAGTCTTTATCTTAAGCTTGAACGTTTTTGTAATTCTTTGTTCTCATTCTAAGTCATTCGCGCCGAACACTATTTGCTAGTTAGTACTGCGGTACCTCGAATATTGCAATGTTTAGCGTGAACCTCGTTTTCTCTCCTCTTATTAATAAAGGAGAGGAATCAGCAATAAAGATTTCTGATTTTGGTAACTATTTTTTTGTTAAAATAGTTCATCTCCTTCCGTTTAAGTTTACTAAGGTTCATTTAATAATTGCCTCCAATTTGTCTCTTCCTGATGAGAAAAAGGGGAAGCCCATTTAAATGGAAATATATTTTTATTGTTTACGTCGAACATTCTGGTAACGTCGAATACATTCCTTATGGGCGACGCTACTCTGAGTGGGAGTTGCTACGAAAAATATCAGTAATTAAGTAAAAACATTTGTACATTTATATAAAATATGAACTCTCGAGTCGGACCCTTTGGGTTGGATGTACCCAATTACCTTTATCTCTCATTAGATTAATCATTCCTTCCCCTCTACCCACCGCCCGCTTCCCCAAAACTGCCTCTCCCCTGCAGTGCCCAGAGACTCTTCTTCCAAATCTTCTTTCTTCCGTCACCCTTGCAAGAGGGAGGATTCCCAGGGAGTTGGATCCGTGGTGCAGGGAGGGGCTTTTGGGGCCGTTGCAGGAGGAGAGGGGGAAGGCGGAATTACTGGGAGGTCCAAGGGGCCAGGAAATCCAAACGTTGACTCCTTTTAATGCCCTCTTTTTGCGTTTTTTGTTCGCCTTTTTTCTCTCCATTTCCCACGCGCTATTCCTCAGCCCCGTCCTTTTAATTGTCGCCCAGTTTCCGTTCCTTAATGCCGTTATAAGTCTCCTCTCTCGCCCCCCATCCGCAGAGCAGTCCCACCCCCCCACTCCCGCCCTCCACACCAACCCCCACTTGGACCCTCCTCCCCTCCCGACACCCTCGAAGGCTTTGTCTTCACCCCACCCCTTCATCGCTTCCCTCACCCTCCTTCCCCCTCCGATTCCGCTGTTTTTTCCCTCTCTTCAAATCGCAGTCCAAACCCTTATTCTCTCACCCCCTGCCCTCAGCGCCCTCTCGTAAAATCTCTCTCTTCTCTGCTGCCGCCCCATCTCTCTCCCACCCCCCCTCATCTTCTCACCCTCCACCCCCTCCCCCTCTTTTTGTTTTTCTGCTTGTTCTCTTCCTAACCTCGCCCTCTTCTCGTCTTCTCTCCCTTCACTCTCCCAATCCTTGTCATCACTATCTTCTCTGTTCTCTTCGCCCGTTCTCCACCTTCATCAATGTCCTTCTGGCTGACCCCTGTCCCCTAATGCTCGCCGCAACGACCCCTTATAGCGCTTTCGTGTTGAATCCAACGCTGCTTCGTTTTCTGAGACGTGCGAAAGTGCGTTGACTCTTTTTCTCCCTATTTTTTATTTTTTTTCTCTTTTTAATTTTTTCTTTACTTTGTTTTAGATTAATATGCACTCGTAGTCCAAAACGGTACACTGTGATTAAATCACACCTTATAGTATCCCTGAAATTTGGATTTTGGCGTATCTTTCACTGCCACTCAGTTTTGAGAAGGTGCATGTCAATTACTATCGGTTACGAATAAAAAAAGTAAATTAATTATTAATGTGCTTGATTGGTATCTAATGATATACCAATCAGGAATATCCCTTAAACTTCGTGCCGTTATTTTTGGGCTTGCATTAAAAATATATGGATTATCATTCCAAACATGGTGAAAATAATAGGATAATGTTTACTTTAATAGGTTGTCCTATTTGTTTTTTTTATTTTCTATGTATCAGCATTATAAACAGCATTTTCCTATGTGAAGGTTTCTCGGGTCCTCCACCGGGCTATTGCGTTCATCTGTCATCGTCTTCAGGGCATTCAGAAGCCCCGAAGACGATGACCGCTTCGGGATTCGAAGCGTCGGCGGACATGGACGCAATAACCCGGTGGAGGACCCGAGAAACCTTCACGCAGCTGATACACCCGGAAAGCACCAGATATTTCAGCATTTTCCTAACTGACGAAGCTACTGCAAGATGGATACCTTGAAAATCAACTTCAGGATAAAAAAGACATAATTAAAATAAATTGTGTATCTTCTTTTCACCTTAAAGGCAACGCGTTTGCTCTTAATCCACCACCAAGTAAGACATTTTTATCTTTTTTGCGTGATGCAGCTATATTTATAATGACTACAATGTAATGTTTGATGATTTCGCCTAATTTTGAGGGGCCACTCGTTTTACAAAGTACGTACTTGCTTTGCACAAAATATTCGTGCATAAATGATACGTCATTGTTGAAGCGTGTCTTAAATATTTAAAAGATCATGCGTAAGATGCGTGAAAAACTCCATTCACGTAAATTACCAAGTAAAACGACAGGGAAATGAGAAGAAATGGCTACTAAATGGCGTATAAACTTGCCACGGTTTACTACCTAAATTACGTTGTCATACCGATGGCAATCCTCGAACGTGAATACGAACTTCGTGCTTCGTGCTCAGCCCATGCCATCAACGCACGCGAGTCGCCATTGCCTCTTCGTTCCTGAATTCGTTCCTGACCGCGCTACCCCCTCTCATCTGATGCCTCTTCCTTTTCTCACCCTTTTTTCTAGCTCTCCGCATCCATCTCCGCCCCTTCCCCTGCTCGCATCCCATGTATGGTTTTTTGCTTTCACAGTAAGCTCCTTGCTCTGCAAAAATTACTCTCTCAAAATGATCCGCACTTAAGGACATTAAATCCTTAGGTAGGGTGCAAGCTTCCCTCGCAAAGGATTTATTCACATCCTGGTAAATATCAGCCTGAGGGGGGTCATTTTTGCGCGCATTTACTCAACAAGTTGTGCGAGCTACCCCCGAGAATACTTTCAACTCTCGCCCAAGACAGATGGGAATGCCGGGTAGGGTGGTGGTTGATAGGGAGTGGGGGGAGGAGGGGAAGGGAGGAGATTACAGAAAAAAAAACCGGTGGTGATGAGAAAGTTTTTTCTAATGATTCATCCGGGAGAATAGGCAGTCTCACGGGAAAGAGGTTGTTCGGAACAGAATATGTATCTGGTTGGGAGCCAAAGTGATGGAACGGCTTAAAAGTTGGGGACATTTTTGAAATCACCCTCACAGGGAAGGTGATTACTTTACTTCCATTTTATTTCACTTTCTATTCCCCTTTACTAAATCTGTAATTTTGAAAGGCACTTTACGTTTTTCACCTTTACAAACTTTAGTTGAGCGATCGACTATTCCTCGAAATTTTCCAAGCTACAATGCAACACAGAGAACCTTTTATTGCCACGGCAAGAGTGGGTAGGTGACAAGCTTCGTGTATCCAATATGTGTTCAGCGATTCACGGAGCCTTCATCAAAACGATTTCACGACCCGAGCTGATGAAATATGGCCGCGTAAATCACGCTTCCCGCGCCGCTGTTCCTTGCTCACTTTTCTCTCTTCGTGTTTTATCGATGCCTTTAAATGCCTGTAAATTTGTCTCGCGGCGGATTTAACGACCTCCGGTGATTACTCAATCGCTGATTGCTTCCTCACAGTTGGCGCTCTTTCTTCGAGCTCCGAAATTATGACGGGGGATGGCGAGGGGGTGGAGGAGCGGGAGAGGGAGGTTTAAGGGTGGCGGAGGGGAAGTTGTCGAGGAAAGGATCGTCTTGAAGGGGGGGGGGGGGACAGAAGGAGGAGGGGTGCAGCGGGGGATGATAACAAGACAAAGGGCTGATTTATTCATTTTCGTGCCCACGTTTATTTTTCAATCTCCTTGAGACGGCTGTCGAAGGCGCCGGGGGGAGGGAGGCGTGGGGGAAAGAGGTGGAGGGGAGGATATTTAATCACCGTTGTCGAAAGTGGAGGAAACGTCTCCTTTTGGAGGAGGCGGGACGTGGTGAAGGGTTTAAAACTTTCGCTGGGGGGTGGGACACAGAGGGTTGGGGGTTCGAAAAGAGCCGAGGAAGACGACAAGGTGAAGCAAGACGGTTGAGAGAAGGGCGTGCTTTGAGAGAGGGATAAGGATATAAAATGAAGGTATCGGTCTCGGCAAACAAAACGTCAACCATGTAAAAGGAGCTTTCATTTTCCTCTCCAAATATCTCCCACACACTTCCTTCGCCCTTCCCGTATCCAAAAAGGGAACCTCTTAAAGAGGGATAATGAAGCAACCTTCACGAATGATTCCATTGTTTTTCTTCGATGAATGTTACCTCCCCTCGGTTGTGGCTACCATCACCATTTGCAGTAATCCTTTTTCTCAGGTTCCATGTTCAATCTCAGGTTCCCGAGGCGTTGAATATTGGAGACCAGTCCCCTTTCGGGTTGCGTCCACGTGCCTTGTTTTTCCACACCAGATGCGCAAGCTTATTAAATTAAACATTTAAATTGATTGTCGTAACTGAACGTAATTGGATACCTTTTTAACGATGCTAGAAGCTGGTAATTTTCAAGTTTTCGTTATATACACATAATCTAGAAAAGAATCAAAAATATTTCCTTCCTTATTCTTTTTTATGTGGCTGCCAGCTTGTTACATGAATTTATCCTTTGGCATGATCGGAACACATCCTTATATCACATTATTAAGCAGGATATATTTACGATGGGATACAATATTACGTCACTTTTATATTCTGTTTAATATATGTTTTAAATAAAGTTCCATGCTGGCTTTGGTCGGATAGCTTTGAAATACATTTCATCAACAGTAAATGGATAATGGAAGATTGACTTCAAAGATCGCAGTGTCCATTAAAGAAAGGATGTCATTTCGTTACTTGAGCAGAATGACGTAAGTTTCTTTATTGGAATTCTGGGCTACACTAAATTCTAACTGACGTAATTATATACATGGTTATTGCTTTGGTGTTCCATCCTAAGGGGAATAGATAATTTAAATTTATTGTACTAATCTTTTATACCTACTGTGACCCCGTGAACAAAACGCGAGATCTTTTCTTTCAGTCCCGTTCATCAACATTTCTCTTCTCTTCCGGCCGCCATTATTGCTCGTCCTCATTTTCCGATAATTACTCCTCTCTTTGCTCTTTGTACTCTTTTCCTCCCCTCCTTCCACTACTGATGATGTTTTTTTTTTCCGTCCGCACTTGTAATCATCTCCTTTCCTCGTGTAGTCATCATCGCTGTGTTTGTGTCTTATAGCCGTTTGTCTTACAATCCCTTAGTCATGCGCCTCTCGCTGTAATATTTTTTCTTCACCTTCAGACCTTTCATATATTAACATATCTAACCTATGTCTCCATTTAACATTACTGCCTAACCTTCTGCATGGCAGTCTTCTGCCATTAAGTTACCTGCACTCATCTCGTTTGAATTGCTTGCCAGTGTCGTTTACGGCGTTCGCTCGAAAGCCTGGTATGCGACGTCTTTCGATGACAATTCATTTATTCAAACGGTCAGAAAACTGTTATTGGAAGTGCCGTTTACCAGTGTAATGATTATTCTTGAATGTTGGTTAGGTAATTTGTGCCCTAAGGCTAGAATTTTCTATAGTAAAATGAAGACTTCTCCTGACTCCTCTAACTACTAACAATTTCCTCTAAGTACTAACACATCCTCCTGACTAATTAACTCCTGACAATTATCAAGAACTTTTTGATATTTTGTCCTATGATTGCTTTTCTCATATTAGCCGTAGTTGTTTCACCCATACTTTTCACTATATATTTTCAATATAGTATTTGTCTTCGAGTGAAATGGTTCATTATTTTCATTCAGACTAAACAGGCCCTCAATAGCCTTCTTTCTTCGTGGAGAGTTAGTACAGATTATTGGATTCAGGGCACTTTTCATGCTTACAATCACAAAAACGCATTACCTCATAACAATTTATTTAGGACATGGTGGCTTATTTTATAATGCAAGATTGCATAAGAATTCACCCCCATCTCCTTACTATTATTAAAATCCTGAGATTTAGTGTTGGACGTTAAAAATTGATGTTGGATGTGGGTAAAATATCATCTCTCATTATATCATTACATTACCATTATTGTGGGCTTGATCTCACCAGAAATATCCTAATTGAAACATTATTACGGTTTTGAAAGGAGCGATAATATACAAGTATGTAACCCGTGCGAAAATTTCGCACTTTCACGCTATCAGGGAATAAGTATGTTAAGGAAACGGTGCAATTTGGTTTTAAATAGAAAAGAAGGTGTATCACAAAGTACTTTATTTACACTTGTTTTCTTGCAAAAATATACAAATCATGAGTACAATACAGGCTAGAGATTTTGGTACCAGTAGGAACAATCATGACGTCTTTAACTGAATAATGGCACGCAATTTACTAAACTTCTTTAAAGACAATATTAGAAGTAACAATGCTGTCGTCTGTAGCTATTTGGTTATGAGTTTCTTTAACACAGACATAAATATCACGGAAAGTGAGATAAATGTTTACAAACTATTTTTGTAAGCGATTATCATATAAATATGAAATCAAAAAGTTTTAATTGCATTGACTTACCAGATGACCATTCATCCATGTACAATCAGCATGTGCATTTAGTACTATTTTCATTTTTAACCTTTTTTTGAAGTTTAGGATAAAAAAAATGTGTGGAGTCGATATACCTCGAGCGAGTAATCGACATGGAAAAATCGAAAATTTTAAGTCAAATTAATGGGTAAATAGTGAAATTTGAGATTGAGATTGTATTTTTTGTCAGAAGCCGGTGATTCAACGTTTAAAATGATACTTCATTTATCACTGTAGGTGCAGTATTAACGGAGCATATATGGAATGACAGAAAAAGACCTTTCCCTAATAATATATGCATAATACTGCTCCTTTAATAATCTGGAACACTTTACATATTTCAAACCTCTCACTTAAAATGCCTTTCTTGTTTGCTTTCACCGTACAACGCACCATGTGACAATGGTGTTTATAATGTTTCAGGAGAGTCAGCAAAGGAATCCAATATTTATAAAAATCCAATATTCAGAAAACTGGATTTTCTGCACTGAATTTAAGTTTATTCTCCAATCCAAGATCTCATAGTGATTCCCCACGTAACTTTTATAAACATTTGGACGTGGCTGGTAAACATATAACATCGCCATTTCCCTCCACTGCATTCGGCTTAGCCCCTAGGATCACCTGCCCAGCTTACATCCAGAGAAGGAAATTCAGAGCGATTTCGGTTGTATGACTTGTTTTCCGTTTCGGAGTTCCAACAATTCTTGAATTCGTCGCATTCCTAAAGTATTATCCTTGTATTTGTTTGCATCCCTGGATACGCAGACCCTTCACCACTGCTCCGACTCGTTCCTGCAGTCCGCCCCGTGAATCGATCATTCGTACTCTTCTCTTTTCCGAGCGCAAGCGTCCGTTGGATTCCTTTGCGTGTGTATATATCGCCTCTACCCAAGGGGGGGGCGGGGGGGGGGGGGGTAGGAACATCACTCTTCCTCTCCCTCCCCTCGCCGCGTCTTGTCTCGCAGACGTTTCACGTCGTCACTCGTCTCGCCCCCATCCCCTCCCCTCTTCCACCCCTTGTGCGTTTAAAGCACGTCGCACGGGAATTCGCCGTCTCCCTCATTCTACGCGCTATCCGCTTCGCACCTCCTCCGTCCCTCTCTCGGGGGGATCGATTCGTAGATCTACGGTGGGGAGGGAGGGAGGGAGAATAAGAGAGAGGGGTGTTCTGGATCTCTGGAGTCGAAGGAGGAAACGCGGGCGGAAGTGAGGGAAGGGGCGGACTTCTCCTTCCGAGCCTCCTCCTCAGCGCTCTCCTCGCTCGACAAACTCACGGATCCCCGTCTTCCTTCCCTTCCTCGCTGCCGAAATTTCCCCGCCATCGAAATTAGCTAATTGGGTTTTGAGTCGCGCAGAGGGGGTAGGAGGATCGCCGGGGAATCAGAACGAAGGAAAGGGAAGCTAGGGGTGGGAGATTAGTTCAGTATCTTGCACGTGTGCTCCCACCTTACAAGTGAACGATGGCAGATGGATTTGCAAATAAAATAATGCCTTCGGTTGATTCCAAAACGAAATGCCTCGCTGGCCTTGAAATATGCACGAACAGGGAGGAGGAAAATCGTGGAAAGCTCTAGCGACAACTTGATACATTCAGTGGGCATGAGTAATAGAATGTTGTATTTTCCTAGTTCCCTGTTTAACAGCACAATAGTGAATATAGAGTCAATTATGATAAGTATATTTATCCCTCTTTAAGAATGCAAATAGCTGTGAGTATAACGGACCAGATATTTACATATTTCATACTGAGATTATTTACTCTTTCTGGAAGAACGCCCTAAATATACTCTCTCATTTGGCAATCTTACTCATCAATTTATTTTATAAAGCGCTCAGTTAAATGTTCATTTCTTTTAATCCCTTGATGCATGGTAAAGTGTCTCAATATGACGGTGAAACCTAAGAGTGTGTCCAGGTTCACAGTACAATGTTGTTTACTAACTTAAATCGAGTAATATCATTAGTGTTGTTTAAAAATGCGATACTTCGATAAAGGACTTGCGCTTTATTTAAGTAAAAGTACCCTTACATGCGATAGTGTTGATTTTTTGATAAAATAAAATAATTTTTTAGGGATCGGGAATTGTTTATGAATATATTTTGACATTCATCCGTAAATAAGACTCGATGCATCGACACTCGATAAATTAATGGGAACTAGGAGATCATGTCACTAATGCTGCGTTTATTCGAATCGATGCCTAAATTTGTATTTCCTTGCTGCAGACCTTTAATTTTTCTATAATTCATGACTTCGCTTCTTTTGCATAACCCATCAAGAGCAATACTTCGCACTATGTTAATCGGAGAAAGAAGGAGTTCCTTTAACTTATGCCGAAGTGGCTAATTATATTTTCGTTTCAGTTACTAGCATTCAAAACTATACGGACATAGAATACGCTAATACTTTTGCCTTCCAATATACAGATTAGTCATAAAAACTGGTAAGTTAATATTGGAATATACTATGATTGTCATTTAAACGTTTTAAAATGTCTGTCCCCGTCATCTACTTATTAGCTAGCAAGCATCACACGAAATCACACCTACACTGAAGTTTACATTGCTCCATTTGCTGGAAATATTTATTCTCTTGATTTTTCCTATTTTGTGTGCTTATATAAATTGATACCTGCCTTAGTGTTGTTTAAAAAATGCGATACTTGACATTATTTGAAGACTATAAGTTTTCCATTACAGATTTTTGTTGTGCTTTCTTGCATGAACTTACAGGCATACTTCAAACCACTCATAAAATTTTAACTTGATGACCCCTGAATAAAATATTCCATATGTGCAAATAACAAAAAAATGACATTATATAATTGGTGTGCAATTGTATCCCAATTGTTTTATCGCAATGTGTATGTTAAATGGGTTAAAGAAGCTTGAAAGAATTCCTATGTGGAGAAAGTCCATTTTCAAGATTAGAGGTTATTGTGGAACAATTGTGCTTTTATCACTGTGTTGTTTAAAAGTGCAGTGTCAATCAGAATAAATCCACTGCAGGTTAATATTAATTTCATTGTTTTTAGTGGGAAATAACTCTTTGACGGTTTTGCTCTAAGAACTCGTTATTCGTAGTAGAACCCAACTTGAGCAAGTGCTCAGTTATTTTATCCAAAGTTATTTTTAAGGTACTCTGAACACTTGTAAGCCGCAATCGTTTGTGACTTCAGACTGTAAATAATATGATGTGGTCCGTTCAACTTTTTTTTTTGCATTGGAGAGACATTAAAGACCTATTCTTGTGGACTGTAGACGTTTCTTTGGAAAAATGCCAAGGAGAAATCACTTCCTTTCCCTCCAACCGGGTATTAAAAACTTTTCGCATTCATGACTCCCTCTGCAGCACGGTCCATAAAAACCCCGCGAGTGTAACATGAATGGATTGCATCACTGGATTGCCCCGACCCACCTCTTCGCCGCCGCCCCCACAAAAACCTCCCCCTTTTTAGTGCTGAACTTTCCGTTCCCGGAAAAACTCTCCCCCACTCTCCCCACGGATGGACCAATCGGCAATAATTAAAAGGGGAGGGCGTGGAGGGAGTGTGAGGTGTGAGATAAGGGTAGTTTGCTGCGGTGAAGGGGAGGGAGGGGGTGGAAGGGAAGAGGGGGTTGGAAAAGGGGCAGGGAGGGGACGAAGGAGAGGGTGAGATGGCAAAAACGCCGTCTACGAGCCGAATATGAGCACGACCTGAGCGGCGGCGGTAATACCATTAAGCAATCCGGCAGTGAAACAACTCCGGGAAACGGCCGGCAGCGCCACCATTCTCACGAGAGAGGCGGATGGAGAGAGGAACTGGAGGGTGTATGAGACGGTACCCCTGCGAGGAGGACCTCCCCTCCTAACTCCCCCTCCACCACCTTCTGGATGACTCCAGGAAGGGGAGAGGCCTCGGGAGAATTGGGAAGGCGTTATGGGTCGGAAAATTGTTGACTGCAGGGGTTGTCTTCATATCTTCGTGTGAGCGAGGCTGTGTGGGAGGGAGAGAAAAGGAAAGAGGCACGGGGGGGTCGATGGATGTGAGGAGGAAAAAACTCTAGTTGGAGCGGAAAAAAAAATGAGAGGAAATACTGGTGAGGCAGATTGGAATGGGGGGAGGGGGCAATGTATAGAGGGGGAAGGAGTGGGAAATTGGCCGCTCTTATTAAGTGCATTAGTTTGGGGCTGGGGGTGGTGGTGTGGGAGGGGGTGGCTGGGACGACGTCGGGGTTTGACGTGAGGGAAGACGGCGGCGTCGGGATGGGGAGTCCAGGGGTGGAAGAAGATAAACGCGCTGCCCATTCCAGCTGTCGGCTGGGCCTCTCCGCCTGGAAGACGGATGGGGCTCCTTCGGGGTGCCAGGCGCCGGGGGCTGGAGAGGGGGTGGGTGGGTGGAGGGGGGTGTTAGGCTGGTGGATTTGGCGATTCGAGGAAGACGGGAAGATCAACGTTACATGAGTGCATATAGGATGCAAGTTGACGAGACATTGCTACGGCATCGATTCCTGTGTGTCAGGGAGAATGGATTCGATCGAGCAAATGAATCCCTTCCTATCGAAATGACGGAAAGCTTACGAGACTCGATTCCATAACTTTTCGAGACCTTTGTTTCGAGCGAAAAGGCAAAGTTCCTCCTCCGGGTTCCGCTTCTCAATACCAATGTCCGACGAGCTGCACGCATAGGGGAGGGGGATGGAAATATTACCCGCGGGATCCGTTTCTCAAGATGTCAATCGATCGATAAATTGCTGAGTAGAGGTCGGGAGCGGAGCATTCTCTAAACATGTCCGAACAAACTCTCTATCCGAGTTCCCATGTCTTTCTTGAGTATTTCTGGTATGACAAGCTATGCTATGAACGCTCTGAGATATGTCAGCTGGCCTTCAAATAGACTACTAGAAATTCACTGCAAAGAAAGCTTTGCGCTCCACAATCTACCTAGCATCGCTTGCTCCACTCTAGTGTCTCTAAGATGCATGGAGTTTCTACTTTTCCTTATCCCTCGGAAATGTTGAAAGAGAAACAGATTTAGGTAGCATAATAAATCTAAGTGAACGACTGCGCTTTCTGTTTTCCTGGTAAATAATGGTTTAACGCTCATGAAAACTTTACATGTCCTGTTTACATGTTGGTTCTTTACGTCAACAGTAAGAATTGAACCGTGAATACTCAGGCATGGCTTAGTGCATGTAAAATTGATTACGGTCTGAAATGTTTTGTAAAAAAATGAGAGATTTACGTCCAAAGTATTTTAGAAAAAGTTTCAAAGAGGACTTATTACGTTGAGTCTTTTATCTGTACTTCAATGACAGACTGATAATAATAGGCTTCGTCAGCTGCTTTGTGTAAATTCTGAAGGTTCACTATCTTGAATCAAGGTGATTTCTAAAACTATAATTGTTTCAATATCATAATAATATATGATACAATTAAGTGTAGTGTGATTATACTAGGTATATAATAGTTTCTGTTTTTTTCAATTTTGTTCAATTTTGTTCACCGTTCATTATAGTATCAACGTTGTTACAGCTGTTTATGCGGTAGGTAGCCAGTGTTCGAATTAGGCACTAGTTGACATTTTTCAATGAAATTACAGTTCTCAGCCGAGAGCCTTTTGGAGATAATTTTAGGAGGAGTTCTCCACCCGTGTTGAGCCTTCGACTGCTTAGCACCACTAGTTAGCCGTGAACTAATGCCCACACCGGGTTTCCCTCTGCTCCTCTACACTCCAAACAAGACTTTAATTTTGCTAGCCATCTATTTTTAATGGCTTACTCCTCCTCAACTTCCGGTTTGTCTCTCTTTGCAACAATCACTGTGCTATTGTTGACCTGTTTCTCTAACACCCCCGGTACTTCAAATTGGAAATAGAATTCACAGTTGTCGAATCCATCCTCCTTACCCCTTCAAGCGTTTTTTCTACACTTCTATTCGTCTAGCGTAATGTAAATTGTAGAAAACTATGCATGATCCTTAAGTAAAATATTATGCATGCTTTATGTTGATGCCTTGATCTCATAGGTGTACTCCCATCTATCTTAAAATCGCTAATTTCATCGGTTTTATAGGTTAAATTTGTTGGTAAAATAGAATTGTTTTTTATTAAAGATAACTTTTATTTATTGAATATCTATTATCATCTAACATTCGTCACCCATTACCTTCCTGTTGTATTTAATTTCCTGAATTTTCTTACTTGCAGTGACAGCCGTAGCTGCAACGCCCACTGAAGATCCCGAATTCTCCGAAGGGATTGAGAATATTACCGTACCTGCAGGAAGAAATGTGAAACTTGCTTGTTCCGTGAAGAACCTCGGCACTTACAAGGTAATTAATTCTATTCAACGGATATATCTACGATCATCTTTTAAATTCGGTTCCCGATACGCCTTCATAGCGCTATGATAGTAAATGCTCCGGCTTTCAATTAAAAACCAGCTTTCTTACTCGTTCGATACTTAAAATTTGCCCAAAGCAGTGTTCTGAGAACCATTACTATTTCTCATACAAAAATAATTAAAACTGCTCCATTTTTTAGTGTGCATTCAAATACCATCAATTTCAATATTCTAGCTCCGTCCATATATTGTTCGCATAAGGATCAACGCGAAGGAAATAGGGAAACATCATGATGCGAACTTAGTGATATTTCCTTTTTTATGACAGAGCTATCACGTATTTATAAATAGTGGAGTTACTACGTATTTATAAGTACATATTCATTTTTACGTACATACCCTTTGGTACGTAGGTACTGTTGACTGAAATTCCGGTTGCTATGAAGACCTTAATAAAGTGTGCTATCGTAAATTCTTGCATGATATTATAAATCTTGAAAGCCTTTGTAATGAATGTATATATAATCCGTACATAATATTGGTATATGTGACTGCACTTCAACGAAAGTAAGCTAAATATCCCAATTATTAATTACGAAAACTAAAGTCTAAATATGTGAATTCATGGTATTACGTAAGCGCTTTTACTGTCATATGGAACATAATAATTTTCCATATGACAGATTTTTATCCTTTCAAACTCATACGAAATAAAAATATATTTTTTTATTGAATTAAAATTTAATATTTAAAAAATGTTGTTTCAATTTCTGTTTTCGTCTGCTTTGAAGCTCAAATGTTTCTAATTCTTATATCAATTGCAAATGCTTCGTCTCTTCGTCATAAAGAAATTTGGTGGAAAATGGAGATGTTTTACGCTCTGTAATATATTTGAGTTTTCCTTTGAATCAGCGGCTTTATGGTTGTGTAAACTCGCAGAAAAATAAACTTCCTTTGACCCCTTTGCATGACTGAGACCACCCTCCATTCCCAATGAACGTCGAAGTGTTACTGCTCTTCTCCTCCCTTGGGAAACATGTATTTCCCCTCCTGAAGAAACCTCTCCTTCTCTCGTTTTACCCAGGAGCCTCCATTCCTTTCCTTGCTGAGCATTTGTCTCGAAATTCCCTGTTCTCATCCTCATGTGAAGAGGGTTGGAGGGATTAAACTGCCCCCGTTCCTCCTCCTTACGACTTCGGCCGTCCTTTCTAAAGCTCTCAGTGACCTAAAGGTTCTCAATTATTCCTCTCTTTTCATTACTCTGCGACCAAAATTTTTATCGGTCAGCCTACCTCTAATTTTCGAATAGCTTTTTAAATTTATATAGTATCGCATCTCATAATCTTCTACTCTCTCAACATATTTTCATCAGTAATATTTCTACTATAATTGTTGTAGTACTTTAACTTTTGCAATGAAAACCTACACCACACTCACATTAATTATACGAGTCATAGATTGTCTTTATTATTCTCTCTTCCGGCCTTTGTAGGACCATGGATCGCTCTACCTTAGATTTGTTCTTTTTCTTCTCCTCCTAGAACCCCATTATACTCTCCTTTTACTATCCCGTTTCTCGCCTCTTCTTTCTTTTAGATTTTCATTGTACTTTTCCCATTCCGCCTTTCTGGTGTTTCTATGATATCTCCATGTATGCACCAAAATCTATAATTGATTTCCAGCATTTTGATTGATGTGTACTTATTTCCTTTCCATTCCTGATTCCCTATTCTCCTGCCCTTCTACATTGTTCCCTGTATTACTACAGTATCTTCCGCGGTCAGCAACCCACCTAGTTTACGTCTTTTCTTTAATTCTATCAGCTTGTCAGCTTGAATCAGCTTGTCAGCTTGAATCAGCGTGTCAGCTTGAATCAGCTTCCAGATGGGAGCGAAGATCAGCTTGCTTTATTGATCTTCATTCCTATCTTTCACTTCCCCTTTTTGGTCCCATGATTGCTCTTTGCTTCACTTGAGATATTTTCCCCATCCATCCGCAATCAGCCTGTCAGAAGGATAGTGGGATTATACTTCCTCTTTCTTTTCTTGAGCTCTTCTTTAACATTTATTGGCCGAGGAAACTGCATCAAAGATGCTTGTTTTGGCATGGTGTCTCATCTCTTAAAAAACATTAAAAAAGCGCATCTCATCACGTTTTCCATATGCTTGATATCTTTTATTTTCTTTCTTTCACGAAACTTTTGGAATGTAATTTATTTTGAATGCCAAGTTCTCAGATTCTTATGCTACCAAGTGTGTCTGTACAAGTGCTTTTAATAAGATGTCACCATATTCCCAAGGCTATTCTATCTTTGTCCAATGAGAATCAGATACGATTGCAGACGGTTTTCGTTATTTCAAGGTCAACCACTCTGTTGGGTGACAAGGTCGAAATTTTGGCAAAAAATACATATCATCCATCGTTTTCAGAGGCAAGGTGTCGAAGAAAGCAGGACTCAACAGTTTATAAACAGCTCGCTCGCGTGCGAGATGACGTGAAAAGTCCTCCTCCGCTCATGGGATTCGCTGAATGTAACAACTGCCGTCGCATCCCCTTGTCATTTCCCCGTTCTGCTCCGTTCTGGGGGCATCATTTTCGCGTCCGCCACTTTCCGAGACGCCGCCGTCGACGTCGAGGAGAGCGTAAATTCGATTCCACGATCTTCCGATCCGAAGGAACATGCATTTTTGACATCCCCCCTCTTCGCGTGCGCTCCCTTACAGCACTTAAGGGTAGCGACAACGAGTCGACGACGACTGTATATGTTCCTTCCTCGCCGAGGTGGAATCCACGCGCTTTCTGCCGCCGGGAACGGATGCGACGCGGGGGTGAGGGGGGAAATGGTTCTTGAATCGCGACTCCTCCTCACTCCGACTCCCGTTCGCTTAGTAGGTCACGTGAACGGCACTTGTCGCTCCGCGTTACAAAATGGGGCTCCTCCTGGGTTTTTCTTCCCAGTTCAGTGAACTCTTTGTCTCGGGAAATTAGGGGCTGTCCGTGTCACGACGAATTCGTTTAATTTTTTAAACTCATTGCTGAAATTTACAATCGGGAACTACAAAAATTATGGAAGTGGTGAAAAGTTCACGTTAGATGTGACATTCTCGTGTTACCACTCGTGTTCTATGAATATATTTATCATGGTTAGGGAGTTTGTGTTTCACTACTAATAGGTAATGTAAAGAAAAGAAGACAATCTTAATTTATTTGGTGCATATCACATGTGCGCAAATGGAAAGATACATATTTCTTTAAATTAATATTGCTTAAAAAAGAGCAATAATATTTTTACGATCGATTTCCTGGAAAACATTTGTTAAACCTCTTTTTGAGGCGCAATGCAGGAGAAATTTCTTTTTCACCAAATGACGCTGCAGATACATTTTCAAGAAATGTCTATTTCTACTTACCTCTATCGCAATGACTTTTTTTCCCATTCTAGGTATATGGACTTCTTTCACGTAAATAGTGTTTCCTAAAGTCTGAGCCTTACCATGTATTCTCTCCCTCTTTTTCCTTCATCCTTTTTAAATTTAGATAATTGAAGAAAGAATATGCCTTCATGGGACACCAATCTTAATAATGAAGTCACTCCTTCAGCTAAAAATGCACGCCGTATCTCTCTGCTAGCGCTCTCTATTTTATGACACAAATGGTATCCAATATATCCTCCTAAAAACAGCGCCAACTCAAATTCTTTCACAACCTGAGTTTACATTCCATTGGGAAAAAATTCTATGAGTACATTAAGAGCTGAATGTTGAATAGTTTATGACTACTTGCTGTGGAGTATTTTCAAAAATATGAGACACAAGATATTTGCAGTGACCTAGATTTTATGCCAACCCATTTGCATGGCAGTGCAATTCAGTCTTTATTTTTTAGTAATTTTAGGTTGATCTCTAAGGACAAATTTATACGTGACTTCAATATCAAAGACTAGATCTCATATAATAATTTTGTAAGGGAAAAGTGAAATATATTTTGTAAAACCCTACTAAGTATCAGTATCATTGATGCTGCTGATACTTGGTTGGATTCCATAAAAATATATTTCAATTTACGTAAGTTTATTCAGTTAAATCTGAAAATAATATTTTACAAGACTTAATATATGTTCAATTTTATTATGCCTAGTAAAAAATTCGTTGCTTTAAGCATTCTAGATCCACTCTTCTTCTATTGACTTTCACGTTGGTCAACCGTCTATTTGATGCATTGTTTTATGATCAGTAATGTGGCCAACCAATAGAATCATCATATAATAATAATAAATTAATTTCTTCCAAAGTAAATCATTACAGATGTATAACATTTGAGAAAATGAAGTATTTTGATAGTCCCTAACGTGCACCTGTTTTGGGACTACCATCTGTTCGACCACGTTCCATCAGAGTATATACAATTATAAACAATATTAATAAATAGGTAAATATTTTATAGGAAAACATTGGCCGTATCAACTATTAGGTAACATAAAGTAGGGCTGAATCACAAATTTTGCAGAGCATATATTTTGCAATGTTTTGTTGTGCATTGAGTTCGACATATGTTTTGCACAATGTTCACGTATTGCTGTATGTAGAAGGGAGAAAAAAGGAGTTATGGAGATTGCGTTGGTTTGGTGGTTAGAGTACAGGCATCCCATCCCTAGGTTTGATGGTTTGATTCCAGCCACTGGCGGATGTTTTAATTGTGTTCCGGTCCCAACGTAACTTGTGTGTGGAGTGCACTTCGAGTACAGTACGTGGTCGGTCCACCGGGTTTCCCCCATCCTTCCTCCGTATCCTGGAAAACCTCCACCCCCACATTGTTACGCACCTGTCCTCTTCGGGGCAAATGGCTTCATCTGTCGGTCGAAAATAACAACGAAAGATTTATGGTGTTTTTCTCGTCTTCCAACCATCTCTTTCCTCTCAACCTCAGTACGCGATTAAATAAAGGTGGTTGAGTGTCGAGTTCTTCCACCTCGACCGCACTGGCTGCTCCTGTGGATCCATCACCTGTGGAAGCCAATGAAGGCAGTTTGAGCGTGCACTATCAATGCTGGACGAGTCCATCAGAATAAACGAGCGCCGCTCGGTGGAAGGGAAGGAAAGCAGGCAGCACAGGCTCGGCATGTACTACTTGGAAGTGCAACCTGGATTTAAAAGTTGCTGAAAAACTCTCTGACGCGCAGAGTCGAAGGTTATCGCTCCCTATCATCTACATCTACATTATACCCTGAAAGCCACCATAAAGGTGTGTGGCAGGGGGTGAATTCTCACCAAACATGCACTACATATCATGCATTAAAAAAATTAGTATTTATATACTGTTCTAAACTACACTATTTAAAAAAAAATATAAAAATAGCAAAGCAAACATGCAAAAACATGCTGTTATTTGGGTTAGCTTCAAGTCCTTATACCAACATGCAGCTACCAATGTTATCTATTTAAATGAATGATTAAAGCATAAATTAAAACCTGCGATCTGAAAATGATTCCCAATTTAATTAATTTAAGAGACTGGTTACGCTAATAAGGTTATCGTACCGTCCCTTTACAAATCTTGCCGATATTCGCTACACACGCTACAGTTCATTATTTAGACCGATTTCGAAGGGATTCAATACACTGGCAGCATATTCCAAATGAGTTCTAACAAGGGAAAAGTAGCTGATTTCTCGTACATGATCGTCACATTTACCCAGTAATCTTTTGATGAATCCCATTTTACGATTCGCCTGACCCATTATTTCACTTATGTGTTTATCCCAGGAAAGTTCATGTGTCAGTCAATCCTTTCCTTCCATTTCAAGTCCTCAAACGGCTCCTTCCATTCTTTCAATCTCGTTTCTTAGTTTCAGTGCAGCCTCAGGCTTTTCGAGCTTTGTGTAACGACGTTCACTCATAATTAAGTACTTTTCACTTTGAATGTCACCCATTAAAGAAAAGTTAATTCCAGTTTTTGACAAAGATCTACATCACCATCATCCAGTGTTTTCTTGGTGAAAATTAGTTTGGTAGTCTCAGTTATTTTCAGAATGAAATATCAAAGGATTCGCTATTATTAAATGGTTTAAAATGATTGCCTCTTAAATTTATGAAATAGGTCCCAATGTATCCATTCAGCGAAGAACTTATGTTATTTTTCTTCTTGACTCATTTATTCTATGAATGGTACATGATGGGAGATTTGATCTTGCAGTATCCCCGAGCATTACTAGAGAGTAATAACTCTCACAATATATAGATATTGTGAGAATACAATATATTGTCAGATATAAGCGTTGGAGTGAAAAAATACCGCTTGTACGCTCAAAATTAGGACGATATTTATATTCCAAAATTTTATCCTTAAAAACCCTTTTTCACAAAAATGGAAAGAATACAACCAGAGAAATAATCACAATATTCTGTGGATATCCGCTTTAGTATTATAAATATTATTAAGAGGGATACAAAACATCAGTACTTAGTTCTTCCCTGATTGATAAATTTCCATATACATATATAATCTCTCCAATGGATCAGTTATTTAATGACAGCTACCTAACGTTACTCATAACAGTTTTAAAAACTACAATACTTAATAAATAATACATTGAGAGTCATTATAATTAACGTCTTCTACCGGATAGTTTAACATGCGGAAATTTTAGTCACCCAGTAATTCTTATTTTGAAGACCACTCTAATGAATCACTGCCATTAAAACAAAAAATCTGAGATAAAGTCATCAACTTTTAATTCATCAAGGCTAGTAACGACCTCTTCGAAGTGTGTAACATGTTTCGGGGCTTGTGAAAAGTCAGCATTTAATCTTGGCATGTTTTGATGTTTTCTCGTCAGTGACAATGATTGAGAGAAAAACACAGGTTGAAAGGCGACAGGACTTTTTTCTCCTCCCACTGCACCTTGCACTCCTCCTTCCCTTTGGATCTTTTGCACCCTCGCCAATGGGTCCTATGGAATTCACGAGCGTCTGATTTAATTTAAACTTCCTTTCACGTCCCGCAAATGACCGTATTTCTGTTTGGCGACCCTCTTTCCCAAAACCCTCTGCTTCGCTGCACCCATAGGCATAAAGCCGCGAGCCCTGACGTGATGGAAGTCCAAAATCAATCCAGGTCCGACGATCACAATCTGCTTTGGGAGACTTCTTTTCAAAATTGGATGTTATCACAATAATGAACATTGTTAGCTGGCTGAGTTTTGATTCCGATCCGTGGCAGATTAGCGCTAATCTCCCATGAAGAGCAGTGGCGCTCCTGAGCTTGAATTTCACATTGATTCCTTTGAACAATTTATGTTGTGAAACAGGGTCCGCGTATTTTCCTAATCTCTGCTTCCACCTGCGTGACACGAGTTATTTTGATCCCTGCTCTTATCAGTCAACGATGCGATTGGATAAATATTCAATATATTCCAACAACAGATTCATTTGGATGGACCATAATTTATTCGATGCTATTTTATAATTGGTATTTGATAGCTTTATGTGCTTAAATTCCATTCCAAGCATAACTTCTTTGCTTGTAAAAGAGTTAGTGTATATTTTCGTTTTTACTTATTCATGCAGTTTTTATAAAAATGACTAGCAAATCTGCGACCTGCTTTGCAGACAGTCTGTTTATCTGGTGTGTTCTTGATGTGAACTTTGTGTTCTAGTGTCAAAGGACATTTTACAAAGTGTTTGGAAACTACTGATGACACATTACCAATACTTCAGCGAAAACGTCAATAAATATTTTCATGCTTACAAAATTATTGATGAAACTAATTCCACTTTCTTCAAATTCTTCAATCCAATTTTTGCCCCTTTACCAAAAACGTAAACACATTTACTTGGCAACGACAGCAAATTTGCTTAACAATTAATATCCCATGCTAAAAGATAGGGAAAAAACCATTTTTCTCTTGCATTTTTTTCTACACCACACACTGCTTAAAATCCAAAACTACTATCAAATCGTACAGACAGATTACCCACACTCAACGCATCAAGCCTCACTCTTTTAGCTCAAAAATTAAGAGAGATCGAAACAAAACGGATACAGAATGACGAACTGACTGACACGCTACCAAATGAATATACATATATACCTAGATAGATGTATCCATTTTGTATAATGACCCATTTTTCAGACTATCAATACGAGTTTATGGATTGTTTCGTTGTACAGTAAAGAAAGCTTTCTTAACGAAAATTATTGACCAGCAATAAACCTTTTTGTAAAAATCACTTCTGATTCGGTGTAGTAATTAGCCATAACATTTGTATGGATTCATAAAGGTATTGTAATAAAATTAACCAAAACATATTCCATTTTTTTCTACTTAATGGATCTCATTTGTGATGAGGTTGAAATATTCCATCAATTTTTGTACCGTCCATTTAGCTATCAGCATAACCTCTGCTATAATTAATTTCTGTACGCGGCAAAAATTCGATGAATTTATAACCCTCATATATGTTTTTAAATAAATGAAATTAATCCTTTGCTATAAGGAGTTTTTTTTTGCATTTTATGCATAAAGTAGGCCCGATATCCAACCCAAAATTCTCATTCTCTATTAAGACAGGAATTTGCATAGACCCAAGTATGGTGCGCCAGAAAAAAAATACTTAACTTGCTCATTATTTATTATTCATATGAATATCAGTTGAGGCCGTGGGAAATATTTAAAATATGCAGGAGTTTCAGATAAAAATATAAATATTAATGCTTCGCTACATCAAGTTCGATATGAAAAGCAATTTTCAAACGGATCTTTTATTGTCCTTGGTCCCTTTGCTCTTCTGTCGTCAACCGAGCCACCCGTGCCTAAATCGATATTCTTTTGTGTCGCATTTCACCTGTCATTTTCATATACTGCGTTTTCATATACGAGCGCTACATTTTTAAATACATATTTTTTGACGCGCGTTGGGACATTGGGGGCATGCATCGAAACGCATGAATATAAATTTTTCATGTCCTCTCTTTCATTCCCTTTCATTCCTCTGATTCTCCGCTCATTTTTCACCAATTTTCAGCCGGGCGGACTACTTCCCTTCTCCCTCGAGTTTTCCATAAATCCGACCTGAAAAAGAGCCGATCATCTCCTCCGCGGCGCACCCCTCCGGCTGACCCCGTCTCGCCGCTTGGAACTTGCAAACCCCTGGAGGCGGTGACCGCGAACGGCGTCACCTGTCAGGCAGTAGCCCTCGGGCCCCATTGGGACCCGGGAAAATATTCATCCTCCGGGCCCCTAGGGCTCCGGTAGTCCGCTTGTAAAAGGTCCTCGCGACCCAGTCAAAACCCATATACTATTGGGCGCCAAAAGTGGTTCTAAATCCCGCCCAAAGAGTCAGTACTGCAATAAAGTGTAACCTCCACTAACGAATCGTTCGGGCAACGAAGATATTTTCGCTGTTCTTCGGGCAAATCTAACGAATTTGGATTCGTATAACTAACACTCTCTTGGATGCTCAAGCTAGCATAATGCAGCCACGCTGGGAGCTGAATGGGTCGTTTACCATGTATTTTTTAAATTGCCGAATCTGATAGTTTGAAAAACAAAAAGACCCGCATTTTTCCGTTTTTTGATCCGTCAATTATTTCCCGAGTTATAAGCGGCGAAAAACTGATGTTTTTGACCCTTTCGGAAAAGTGGGCGTGGTGCAATCTCTGACGTATATCGACTTCGTCCAATCGTAACTGAGCCCTCGAAGCTACTTAGCCTTATCGCAATGGGGGGGACACAGCTGACTCTGCCAATAGGAGCAGTTGCGACAGCATCTGTGCGAGCAGACCTTCCGAGACCCCCCTCCACTCCCTTCCCCTCCCCTAAAAGCAGTCAAGGACGGGAGGAAAATGACGTCAATGATTTCAAAGCAGCTTCTTCGGTGGGTGTCACCTTTTGCTTATTTAAATTTTTGATATATGAGTGAATGGTTGCGGTTAGAAGATTGATTTTTTCACTAAAATTCATTTCTTGTTACCATCTAACGATTTTGTGTAGAAAATTGCGATTCCGGTTCCGAGTAAATGCCTCCGTTCCCGCACCAGTTAGCTGTAGAATTAATGTCAATTGAGTCATTACGAGTTCTTACTGCTTTTAACTACTTCATCAAACTTATCTAAAATTACGGACAGCATCCAGAGCAAATTAAACGATTTCATGAAGGGACCTTAGAAAAGGAGCACTTCTGCTAACGAAAATTTTTGCTTACGAATGCGATTCCGGATTGAACAATATTCGTTGGCCGCGGTACATATTACTGTTTAGTGAATACAATAAAAACAGGATGAAAGCGGAAAACCTTTTCTTGCGTAACCGTGTCTTAACATTATTTTACGCAGGAGTTAAATTCTTTCTTTCCTAAGAGTGATCGAACGATCGTATAAATCCGAATTTAGGATCCAACGCAGTTTTTGTGACGTGTAGATCCATTCCAACTCATTTCACGCTTTTTCTTCGCTGATTTTAATTCTGGAAACTATTTCGACGCCCATATCTAAACCAGAATTTTTGCAGAACGAAATGTAGCCGTCGTCTTTGCTTCTGACGTATATTCTGGTATTGTCAGAATTAAAATTCCTACACAAGGCGGAGAAGTATTACTGTTTGTTGAGTACAAAAAGTTCAAAATCGAATTAACCCCATTATCCCTCCTCAGTGCCGGACTGGATTGACTTTATCTCCTGAAAATATTAGGAAATAAAAATGCCTTCAGTTGAAATACCCTTCCTCCAAATATAATTCTGTTGGTAGAAGCTAGGAGTGCAGACCTCTCTTTGTTGTCCTCCGCTCAATGTATTGTAATCTCATAATCTTCAATCAAAGTTTATTCATGTGTGACGATTGATCTAACATTTGGTGAGTGCGGTTATATGATTTCATTGAAAATACGTTTTATCTTTTAAAAAACCCTATCACATAAAAAATTTCTGGTATCATCTCGATCTGTCAATATACCTGAAGTTGCTTTCTTGCGCTTTTTGCTTTCATATTCATAATTCAATTCAATTATTTTTTCAATTCTATTCAATCAGGTGTTTATTTCACGACTAAAACATAAACTACAAAAAAATCATAACAAACATATAACAAACAATAGCAATCAATAACAAACAAACGTGTAGAAAACATAAAAACATATTCTTACAACTATTTTCGTTATATAATTTAGTAGGTATTTGAGCCATGCATTACATTCGAGATCTTATTTCGCCATTTCTCCCTCTCTATTTCGTCTCGATTAGTGTTTGCTGCATTTGATTGACAAAAACTGAATAAGGTATCAATAATCGCCGAAAATATTGATGGCAATTCACCGAAAACACTGTCCGGGTCACTTCACATCCTTTATATAGCTCAAATCCCGACCCTTATCGCACTTTTACGCTGATGGGGGGAGTAGTCCTTTTGAATGAGTGAAATCAGCGATCGGATCTTTGGACAAGATTGATTTAATTAGGTTCCACTGGGCACTAATCCTCTAAACACTACCGAATAGTATTTCTTAGAAAAAACAGCCGAATATAAAGTCATTAATGCACCCAAAAAAATATTATATTTACTTAATTGCCTAATCTTTGAGGGATGACTACCAAAGCGTGCTCCTGTGAGTTTGAGCACACATCTTTGGAGCAGCGCTCTGTAAGCAGGAGCGGCGGAATCAAGGTTTCCGGAGGATGCTCTTGATCCCTTTTTCCCTCTTGCGCTCCTCGCCAATAGAGCCGGTGAGTTCCCGGGGATGTCCCCGAGAGAGACGGCGCGCCGCTTAAACCTACCCCCTCCCCTCCCCCTTAGGGCCCCTGCACTCAGTCCTTCGCCCCTTTGACTCCAGCCCTTTCGGGCCTCGACGTACTCGAAGGTAAACAGCGTGAGACAATGTTTACCTTCCTTTGCGGTAGCGACCTCTCGCGGCTGTGGCTCGAAATTTAGGGGCGGCGAGGGGTATAACCTCTATCTACCCTGAGGATAGGATAGACGTCGGGTGATTGATGTGCCATTGGCTCCGATGCGGCCTTTCGGATGTGTGGTCTCCCATGTTCCAAAGCATCAAAGACAGAAAAGTGTTGAAGGTCGAAGGGTAGAGGCTGTTACATTTTAGGATCCATCACGATTAACGAATGAGTTTGGTCCCTGTAAAGGGTCCTGAGAGTGTGTTGGACGGGGAAGAACGTGTGGTCCTGTGCCCGAGCGCCTTCATTTACTCTTTTACCTTAGCAGCCTGGTGAGAGTGAGTGGCTGTATCTTCAAATGAGATATCTAGAAGTAATAAAGCTAGTCGGAAGAGCAAGAATTTTACATGGGCTCTATTATAGAAATGGTTTATTTAAATATTCCTAATGCCTGTAAAAGTACATAAATTCATAAATATTTTGATGAAGAAGTACCGATTGTTAAAGAATTAAAGTTCGTGAATGACTGTCACTGTGATCCCTAAAATACGAACTGATGAATACGTCGGATGTGAGTGATGGTGCAGATAAAATGGGGAAACAAATGCGTATGTGTAGACTGTATGCAGAAGATTTCCACGGGAAAAACAAGGTGAAGTTCCGATTGCTACAAGCGCATGAAATTCTAATGCTGAGTCTACAGTTCTTCTCGTTAGATGCGCTCCTTAGTCACTTGTTTGTAGCCGAATTTTGGGGACTAAAATGAACCAACGCGTTAATATCTCACTCGATATTTCAAGAGGAACTCGTCCCTAGAAAAAATTCGTTCATCGTTCGCGTTCGATAATTCATATCCCCCGGGGATCGCCTGCAGGAAAGCGATCGAGGTCCAAGCAGTGGGCGAAAGCCTGTCTTGGAAGAGTCTTTCCTGTCATCCTCCCCCCCAACAGGCACTTTGCACCCCTATCCACCCCGTCCGCCTCCCGGGAACACTCGTGTGAGTGCATGCAGCTCTGTGACTACTTTGCCCCAGTGTTCCCCGGCGTCAGCACCACTTCCCCTCCCCCCCCTTCTCTCCTGGGACACCCTCCCTCCCCCTCCTCCCCCTCGCGACTGCTGTTTTTGTGTACGCAGCGCAAAGAAAACACTGGCTCCCTCCCGTCACCCGTGAAATGTTTTGCCAACTGTCGAAACAAATTCCTCTCCTCAGCGCAGTCGGCGAAAGCGAGGGATCCCTCTTTATTTTTTCATATTCGGCCATCAGCGGCGAGGCGCGCGGCCGGTTGGTGAAATTTGAGGGCTGTTTGGATTAATTGTTATTTACGGTCTAATCCCAACAATCTTCCCTCTAACTGCACCACCCCCATTGTTATTTCTTCCTTGAGGATTTGTTTATAGTCCCTGAGCCTCACTGAGAGTGGGCCCATGTGGGGTTTTCATGTTAGCTCCGAAGGAGAGATCTCACACTCACGTTGATCCTGCGCGAAAGGGTTAATCCAAGTGTGTCGTCTTCCACGGAGTTCTTTATTCCTGCAACATTCAAATCGAAACACATAAAATAGTAAAACTTGAATGCATGCTTGAACCTTTGCAGGTTGAGAAGATAAATGGATGTAAAGTGTAAAGTGAATCATCTAGGGGTTATCTCTTTCGTAATTTATCCGATTTGATTTATATTCTAAGCTTGTTGAACAAGAATGTTGGAAAATATGCTGACTTGAACTTCACGCCGTAGATCGCAACTTTATACCCCATAATAATTTTAATTAGTCAATTTTATAACATTATTGTAATTCAGTATTTTCTGGAATTATTGTTATTGTTTATAGTTTTGACTTATTATTTGATGACAGGTTTGCTAGCTGTTTCTTTTGTATCTACTTTTGTTGCAAACTTTATCAATGTTTTATTTTATGTACTGTTCTTATGGGTAAACCCAAAGCATGAAATAAATTCAATTCAATTCATAATATCACATACTGCCGTTCCCTTTAGGTCCAAATGCGCCAAAAATGTGGATCCTAATAAATGTCCACCCCAAGGACCAGTTTCACCAACGTGGATAATCGTCGTAACTCGGTTAATTTTTGGATTAACGGAGTTAATATGACTTCTCTGTTTCAGCATTACTATTTACTCTGTTTAGGGGCATTATCTCAGTTAATATTTTTACTGGAGGTTTTCGTCAGGCTCGTCAGCTTATTATCCGAGATTATGCTGCAGAAGCAATATGGCGCGCAGAGAATTTTATGGACTATTTTTGGATATTAGTGACGTTGACGAGAGATTTGAGCTCAATTATCGTTATTTAAGGCAATCACTAGGTGGATTAAGGAACGATCTAATTGATTTGAAGCAGAAAGCTGAGATTTTATTTATCCTCAATTAATGTACGCAACGAAAATCATGTAGAAACAATTGTTTTGTAGTTGATTTTACAGCGTTTTCAGGTGTTTGCTTTCTCATTACTGCGAATTAATAGATGGTAGGGCGAATTGTTAAATTTCTCGTACATCCTTATTTTTGGAATCTAAATATTTTAGGTAAGTTAAATTATTTCTCCTGCCAAAAGATATCACATTTTCTTGATGTTATTTATTAGTTATATACATGGAGTTTGTAGCAACACTTATAAGTAGTGCCCGACATTATAATATCATAAGATACTGTGAACTGTTGAGTTACTTTGAACTGAGTAAACGTGTGCTCTTGGTAGCATTTCTTAGGCTTATGGCGTGCGTCATTGTTTTTCAGCGTAAACGAATACGAATATTAGTCAATTGAAAGATATTAGGCATAAGTTCAATGATATCCATGTACAAAGTGGTCGAAATTGCTTATTTGGTGGTGGGAATGAAGTCTTCGCTCTGACACCAATGACAGCGATGAAGGAAATGCTAAGGTTTGATTGAACGTAAGGTATTATAGCAGATTCTGTACGTTTTCAAGATACTGTAAATAAGGTCAATGTCATTTAACTTCATGCCAGTATTTTATTTCTGTATCTCCTAAAAGTATTAGTGAATACAATAAGTGACATCTAATGGAAGGTGTTTTGTAGAAATGGATAAACGGGTATTGAAATATATTTACAAGTGATTAATAGATGTTTTCTAATTATTCGTAGAACTTATTAGAAAGATAATGTAGTTATTTCGTGGATGTTTAGTTAATATTTTTCCAATGTACCAAGGCAGCTGGTCCATTGGTCATGGGTCCATTCGGAATGCCTTTAGTTACAATACGTACGAAGTTGAATTAAAGTAAGTACGAAGTCAGCTGAATTAGAAAGAAGTTAGGCGCTTTTATTTGTTTTGTTGACGTCAGGAGCATGAGAAATGAACTAACCTAAACGTGCTCTGAGAAATCTGTAATAATAATATTGATACTCACTAATATTGACAATCACTGATTGATACTGAGAATAATAATAATAATGGTGGAAGACAAACGAGATATTATCGAGATAATAATTTTAACGGAGCTAACGTAAACTGTGATTGTGGGTAATTTTACAGTCGATGTTGAAACTGCCCCTAAGTTGAAAAAACGCTTTTATGTCTAATTTTTTGAAGCTTTCTTGGGATGTTGCAATCGCTACTGGCGAGAAAACGTGTCTGAAGGAAATGCCTGGATTGAAAAGAACTTTCCATTTAGCCAGGTGGACACGAATCTGTGAAATGAATCATTTGCTTAAAAGCAATGGGAAGCGGAGGGAATGTAGGGAGAATGTAACACTCAATAATATTCGGTGGCTCGGAGGAGAACAATAAATCGTGAGTAACCCCATGAAACAATGGACGAGCGTTGGCTGGCGACGATCGAGCCAATCCCGAGCGGTGTGGTGATTTATAAGTCGAGTTGTCGGGGGGCGAGTATCGATCAGGAGGCGAAGTCCGGTTTCATCGCTCAGAAGTGGTACGACGCCGCTGCATAAGAGGGATCTGATGTTCGTCGAATATCATACGAGCACCCAACGGGCTGTGTCTGCATTTTCCTGTGGTTCCGTGTAGGTTTTTATTCCGGTTTACTTTGAAATATGTGCATTGTTTTGTATGTTGCTTGTCATTTATGGGTTTTTCAAAGCTTAGAATATTTAGAAAAGTATGGCAATATGAATTAATGGGAGGAGATAAATAATTACTTCTGTGCACCCGAAAAATGTACTTTGCTCACCATCGAGATATTGAACAAATGTATAGCCGGAGTGGGTCAAGCCTGGATAACACCTAAAATGGAAACTCAGGAACATATTTCGCCAAGTCCTGAGAACTCACGTCAGTGACTTCTTTTCCCTTATCTTTTTGTTAAAATTCATGACGACGTTTTCTCAGTGTACTCGCTTTCACTGGTACATATGTACTACGTCAACTTGCCCACATTACTGATCGCATTACAATGGAGAACTAATGTTTGCTCATAAGGAATTGCAGGCAGCTGCAAGAGAGGACCTGTAGGGGAGAAAATAATTCACAGAGAAACATTGGAAAACTGAAGGGATCTTTGACCTGATTGAAGAGAGGGGAAAAGACAAAAATGTGAAAAATGAAGGAAGGTCTAGGGAAGGAAGGGAAATGCGCTAAAAAAGAATAAGGAGCTAGATAATCCGTGAAGGCAGAAAAATATTGGAAATACTGACGAAGGATACTTGCAAAGGTGGAAAAGTTAACTTCGCTCATGGAAAGCTGGAAATTTCTTGCAAGATGGTGAGGAACCACATCATGAAACGAAGTGAACAATGGTATTCCAAGAGACAGTAATGGTGGAATTTTAATGAAGCGTGAAGAAAAGAGACAGTAATGGTGGAATTTTAATGAAGCGTGAAGAAAAGAGATGGAAGGAATATATTAGGAGCAGTTATAACACGGAATCAATCTGATTGTGAAAAAAAAACAAGAAGAAAAACGAGGTAGAAAAAGAGAATATGGGAGACTCAATCTTTAGGTCGTAATTTGACGCTTAATGGAAACAGTGTTTTAATAAGACTTGTGGAATTGATGATGCTCCTGTCAAGCTAATTTAAAATTTATGAGAGCCGATAGTCACTCCTCTGCACAAACCTATTTGCACCACGCACTGAAATGGTGAGATATCCACAGTCTTCTATAGGAACATCATCATCCCTGTTTCCAAAAGTAAGAGGAAAGGCATTATATAATTTATAGACGATTTGCTCGTTGCCATCCATACTACGTAAATAAAAAATAGAAATACAACCGTGTATTGAATTAAGCAAATAAGATAAGTACATACGTTTTCACAAAGTATCCATTTAACAACCTACCTCCACGCATGAACAGATAAACAGCGCCCATAGTGATACCGTACTGTGACGTCATGTTTTTAAGCTTCCGAGAAGGTACACTTTTCAAAGAGTAATATCTTTGTAACACAACTTAATCCTTTAGCAAAATTTTCGCCAAGCAGATTTTAGCTAATGAACTTCACATTCAAATAGTTATAGAAAATAGTGCACGTTCCCCATTGAGGAAAGTGGCGCAGGGTGAAAAGATCCCGTCAGAATGATAGGCATCCCACTGGATGGCGAGATACTGAATTGAAGCGGTGGTGGTCAGAAGATGTTAGCAGCAGCGATGAGGGAGGCACTGGCATTCCGGAGAGCAGCGCCCTCTGGTGCTCGATTGCAAGCATTCCTCGCACAGGCTGATTCCCGGGGACAGTGCAGCGAATGCTTGCGAGATGATGGCACTGTGGAGTGCAGAGGCGCATGGAATTCCGGGGCATCCGCGTGCACCAGCGATGGCTGCACGCACCACGGCAGCGGGGGACGAGTCAACTGTGGCGATGCGAATATGAGTGCGAGGGTGAACATTTTTTTATTACCTCCGTTTTTTTCCACCGTGGACATAGGAGTGCGTTCAGATGAGAGACTTGCGTCGTGGTCCCAAGCGGCTTTTCGCTGAAGTGCGTCTCCTGTGACCCCTCTTGCTGCTCCTGTGACCCCTTCCCCCCTTCCCCCCCCTGCACTCACCCCCTCGTCCAATCGGGGTTCCCTCTGTGCAGGAGGAACAGTGGTGATCCATTCCACATTTCCGTTATCCACTCGTCTGGTGGTTGATTTGACGCGAACTGGGTTGCGTTTGGAAAAACAGTTGGAGGTATAGGGATAGCAGGGTGGTTATCAATGCCGTTGAGGCCAACCCCAAAACCCTCAACCCCCGGCCCACTATGCACGGATCCGTTGGGTTCGATAGAGGGGATATCCGGAATAACGCCATGATTACGGCGTGCGTCGTTGACTTTTCAAAATAAATTGTTGATGGAAAGTCCTCTCATTATCTGTTTTCACAAACACTGGTTTTGACTCATTGAACTTGACTTGAGTTCGTCATCTGCAACTTTTTTATCTCAATTCAACGAAATTAAAAGCTGAGACTAGTTGAAAAGTTAGGGTTTATGAACGTATATCCTAGGAAAGGTTAATAGCGACGGCATATCAGATAATATAACGGAATTTTATCTTTTAGTTGTAGCGAATAGGTAACTAATTGTACCTTAGAATAATTTTAATCACTAAGAAAGTTATCTCCCTGGTGATCGATGTAATTTAATTCCGACATGAATAACCCAAGTATCTTTGTGATCCAAGTAGACACATACAGTGGATGTACAGTCATTCTCGCAAACCTTAGACAGCAAGTAACCTGTCCTTCGTCAAAATCCGTAGTGAGCCATGTTAAGATGATTTTTATAAGTGACTCAACTGGGTGGCAATTAATTCCATTGATAGTAGTGACGGAATATGTTATGAAGTGTGAGTGAACTTGAATGCAAATTGTAGTATTTGATACATTTTCTGTTGGAATGAAAATTATAACTAATGAAGCATATAATAAATAGTTATATTCGTATTTCGGTTGGTAAATAATCAGATTAACTTCAAAATTTCATTTTGTAGCAATTAATTCCATTGATAGTAGTGACGGAATATGTTATGAAGTGTGAGTGAACTTGAATGCAAATTGTAGTATTTGATACATTTTCTGTTGGAATGAAAATTATAACTAATGAAGCATATAATAAATAGTTATATTCGTATTTCGGTTGGTAAATAATCAGATTAACTTCAAAATTTCATTTTGTTCAACTATTAATGATAGGATTTAGGGACATCATTCCATGGCATACAATTTAATGTGTAGTTTGAATTTTACGCTGCTGAATGCTTTGCAATATACAATGAATAATGTCTGTGAAAGTGTTAATGTATATGATAAGTCTCTTATAAGAACAGTGTGCTATTACATATGGCATACGTTTCCTGCGAATTTTCTCGTTGAGATTTAATTGGATATACTTTAAAAGGTGGCTATTTTCTATATACATATACCGGAGACGCGTGCAATGTTCGAGGCCAAGTACCTGTTTGAAAGCTTTGTAAACTTCCTAATTTTGTCAGCATCATAGTGAGGTAGTTTCTGAGAGTAAATTTGCAGAATGTCGTCATGACAGCCACACAAACAACAGCGCCTCCCACAATCCCCTTTCGCCGCCAAGAGTCGATTTCGCTCTCGGCAAACACGACGGCAGACATTGGGGGGAGGGCGGAATTATCAACCATCCATACGTTCTTCTGTTTGCCATCCGGCACCCCACTTGCACCGCATCATGAGCCAACGGCCATCGGGTGTCGCAAAGTTTGCTCCCGCATCAGACAGACAGCGATGCCGCAGGCGGAGCGGGCCCGTCCAAGACACTGGAGCGCGGTGGCCAATGGGGAGCAGGGGTGCGGCCGAGAGAAAGCCGAGGGGTTGCCAAGCGAAGGAGACAGCTGCGTGCGGATGGATGCCCTTGATCGCGCCTCGCAGCGCCACTGTCACAGCGGGTTTAACACGGACTCTTTGTGGCAGCCAGGACATGTCTTCAGGCACCACTTACTTATTGCATTAGCCCTTGGACACCGATAGTCTATTGGCTCGTGATAAACATGATTTTTCTCCAAACATTCATTTATACAATAAATGATTATAAAAGTCTCTCATGGAAGTATTTTAAATTGAGGTGAAGTAGTCTCCATATAGTCAGTCTTATGCTAAACAGAAAGTGATTTCTAAATATCTAATTTGTTTACGTATTTTGATTGAAAAAATGGCTATATGATAATGAATAATTGGATATATTCTTGGGTGTATGTGCATTGTATTATGTATATGAGACGCAATATGTATGTGTATGTATGTATAGGTAAACAAAGGCGTATTATTTATACATTTATATGTTTGCGCTATATGTGGTGAACAATGCAATTATGCCTTTTGTTGTTTTTTGCACAGTATATATTGTTTTTTTTCACTTTTCTCTTGGTACAGATAATGTTTTCCTGCGAATATTTATTTATTAATATTGTTTATAATTGTATATACTCTGATGAAACATGGTCGAACAGATGGTAGCCCCACAACAGGTTAACCTTAGGGGCTGTCAAAATGCTTCATTTTTTCTAATGTACCTAATGCATTTGTAATGATTTACTTTGGAATCAAATCAATTTATTATTATTGTTAATATATTAGAATATAAGTTTAAGGCTTGAAAATTTTTGGGGCAATGTCAGGGTCGAAAAACATTTGTTTAACGAAGAGTTTTTATTTATAATGTTGGGCCGTGTGCTTTCTGGGATGTAAAATCATCCATCCCATGAGAGCGAAAGGGATTTTAAAAAAACCGGAATAATCTCCGTTTCTGCAAATGGGGCATTTAAAATTCAAATTTCCTGTTCAATTAATAATTACGATACATGTCAAAAGACAATAAAAAAATAAAATTCTCCAGCTTTAGATATTAAAACTGCTACGTTCGAGTAGGCTATTAGTATGGATTTGATGCGTGTTGGTTCAGGGCACAAGTAGAGTAGAATTCAGGCGACATTTCAAATTTAATCTCAACTCTCTTGGTACCCCTATGAAATTGATCAACCTGAAACCTCGCAGGTCGCAAAAAGTGGGCCCCTAGCCGATCTGACTGAGACTCAAACGGCGTGAGCAAACACAGGGGGATCCACTTGGATCCGCCTCCTCTGCCGTGGACGACAAGATCCCCCCACACTTTATGCCTCGGACGCGCACCGTACTAATTTCGTTGAAAATTCGCGCTTCCCTGCACTCAACTCTTCACCCCGCGCCCGTTCAAGGTGCGAGAGGGTGCGTGGGAGGGATGTGGGGGAGGGGAGGGTGAGGAAGGAAGTCCATCGCATTACCTGACGGAGGAGGCGAGGGGTTGACAAGGAGAGAGGGAAATGAAATCGGTTTCGGGACGAGAAAAGGGGCCGGGCCCAAAGGAAGAAGCGGTGAAAGGGATGAGTCGGGGGGTCGCGAAGAAGGCGGCCCGGGGGTCATTGGCTGTTGGGGCCGGTGCGTGCGTGTTTGTGAGGCGTGGGCGTGCGGTCCCTCGGTCGGTCTCTGCGGGGGAAGTGAGACGGAGGCGGCGAAGTCGGGGAGCAGTGCGGCGGCGGGGAAAATGAGGTTGATATCTGCTGAACCGTGTAATGGAGGGCTGGGGTGAGGGGCGAAGGGTCAGCCGCGGGTCAAGCAAGTGTCCCTTTTCGTCGAAGGGAGGGCGGGAGGGAAGTGGAAGCCAGAGAAGACTGGAGTGTGTGGAGAAGGCGAAGATGAGGAATCAAGCACCGATTGCGAGGAGCCGGATGGCATGTTATCCTCTGCTGATTTATGTGTTGTCGAGACTCAGGGTGTTCCACATCTCTCGCTTTTTTCTCCTTTTTGTCGGTGTCTTCCTCGCCTCTCCTTGCTGCCACATTTCTCTCTCTCGCCTGTTTGAAGCGGCTGAAGAGTATCCACAGGAGAGCTGTCTCATCCCCCTTTCCTGCTTCCCCATCTCTACGCTGCCGCCTCTACGTCCGCGCCAGCTGTTTGTGCCCGGCGCCGCTCCCTCGAGTGCTCTGAGGCATTGAGGGACTCCCTTGCCGGCAAATTCGCCGATCAAACAATGCTCGCCTCTCTAACGCGTCGGCCTGTAACTCGATCGCAAAAAAAATGATACTCTACTTGCTAAGCGTAAATAAACGTGGACGCAAGGTCCGTTGGATGATCCGGGGTCCGTGTTTCGGCAGGAGCCTTTTGCACACTGAAAGGTTCCGTTATAGATAAACACTTTAAAACAGGGCATGAAAGAATTTGGTTCCTTTCGCATCGGCTTTTAGTAGAATCCGACTAGTTTAGTATTTAACAAGACGAGAAATCGACAAGAGCATTGTAGTTATTGGGAGAACGTTTCGAATTGGGAGAATTCTTATGGGTAGGATATTTCAAGCCTGCCGCGTGAACGGCGGTGAAATTCACATTACTTGCCATGGGAAAAAAATTCACCTGGACCGGGAATCGAACCACGGATCTTTGGCTTTCCGGGCCACTGCGCAGACCACTACGCTACCCAGAATTCCTGTAATAGGGAGTTTCATTAAATTTCATGCGAGCTTGAAGAAACCGTCAATTCGCCTTATTTTATGCTGGATTATAAACTATTTTTGTAGCTTACTATTTACCTGCTACTTATTTAGAAGGACATAATTTTACAATGGACTTTATTTTACTTACTTGAGCATGAAGTTGCTTATATAGGAACTAAACTGTATGTGAAAGAAAAAACTTTTATCCGAGTGCTAGTAGTATTAGCTGCCAAGTAAAAATAGAACAGTGGGTCAGTTATCGGGTACATGAAAAACTCATGTGGAAAACAAAGGTAACCATGATTGCAGCCGTCGACTAGAAGCTAGAAGACGTTAGCGGGTGCGCAAGGAGAGAAAACTGCTTATTCCTCCCTCATCCCTCCCACGCGTCTGCTCTTTCCTTCACAGGGGTGGACTTCCTTCTCGCCCTCTTTCCCTTTCCCATCCCCCCGCCTCCCTCGCACCCTTCCTTCTATTTCATTTCCACTTCCCTTTCACTCTTCCCTCGCCCTCTTCCTCCGCGCGCCGAAGTCGTGACGCGACTCCTCGATGTACCTCCCTCTGGTGTTCCAGGAACGCCCTCTCAGCCACCCGCTCACCACCCTCGACCCTCCCTTATCCGCCCATTGGCCCCGGTGTTCCATTCACATTCTGCTCCAGAATTAGGAGGAAGCTCGCAGTCTCACGTAAAACCAAGTGCAGTAAATCTGCCAAATGAAGGGGAGTCAGCATGTGCGTGTTTACAAGAAATCTCGAATGTTGATGGTGTTTTGAACGGCTCCACCCGCCTATCTTATTGAACGAGTCTTTAGTCTTCAGTGTTATATGCTGGAAGTGCACTCGATTTAACTTTTTCGTCTTTCCTGTTCAATGAGACCGTTTTTCCACCGTAAATTCACGATGAACTCCGCTTGCGGTCCCCCCGCGGCTATTTTGAGAACTAGACCAAGGCCGCGACTTGCTCTACTCATCCCCCGAAAATTCAACACCACTTTTATCTCAGATTAAGCAGCGGAGAATATGGAGCACGGAGCTCCTTGTATTTCGAGAGCTGTGTAATGTCACGCAGCCTGTTTCATTGGCTTATGCTTTTATGGGACAAATAAAACGATTACCATGCAACAGGACTAAGAATCTCATGACGAATGAAGTCCTTGATTGGATGTCTGCCACTCCTTCGCAGAATATACGATTATTTCATTGAATGTTTCGGATTGAATTTAAAGAACATATTTGGTGACCGTTGTGAAATTTTCGGTAATTTCAAGTCCTTAGACTTCCAGTTTAGCATTCAGCTCTGAGGTGGATCTCGTGTTAATTTAGATTTATGCAGAGGAATGCATTTCGTGGAGACCTTTGAATTTTAAATGGAGTTATCACATTACAAATGTGATGTAAAATATGTAGTTTAGTCCCAATACCGATCTAAGATATGGTAGTGCCGGAATCGATATTCTTTGGCAAACGATTCCGCTTCCCCTCAGAACTAATATGATCGGACTAACTCAGAACTAACCACTGTACGCATAAATGAATGATAAGTGTTTCCAATGCTATTGAAAATGTTGTGCTTTGGTTGAGTTTATAAATTTTTGTGTTAGGAAAATCATCACGGCCTTCTCGGTAGTATCTTACCTTGATAGCTGCACATTGAACGTGCTAAAGCTCCTAATAATAGTCAAATATTAACCCAAAATGGTACTACCATAACAGTAAAATTTCCACGGTGTGTGGAAGTATTCGACGAAAGTCATTGACAGAATATCAGAGTAAAAAGCCAAAGTTTAGAAGATCTCTTTCATAAAAACTTTTGATGCAGTTTGAAAATTTGCCTTTAGCGAAACCCAATAAAGTTTGGAAGAGTTTCTTTGTTTTTTCTTTAAATGAAAAATACAAGTACAGACTCATAAAAACAAAAGGAAATTTGTAGATCAGATTCAGCAACTTAATGAATAAATAAAATACACCTTCATGTACTCTTTCACCGTACCTTTTATTACGTACTTTAGGTAACCTGTGTTCAAGGAATATGTTTAGTCACATCGAGAAAAGCAATGATTTGAGGATGAATCTTTTTCCACCGAGAAATTGAGATTTATATCATGACTACCAAAATGACAAGGAAATGGATCATTACCATTTGCTGATGTTGTTATAGAAATCTATTTGTGTTATTTGTTCTGTTTTTATCGACAAGGTCAAATAATTCTGTCTAATACCATGAAATTAGTCAAATATGAACCCAAAATTGTACTGCCATGACAGTAAAATTTCCACGGTATGTGGAAGTCTTCGACGAAGTCGGTCAAAGCTTTTCACTTGCAGACTAAAAAGGGAATCTTAGCAGGCGTGCAGGATAAACGCTTATTCTTTATTTTAAAATTATTTTGTCTGCTTTTGTTTCGTACTAGTCCTCGTGGAAAAATATGATTAACAGTATTAAAACGCGTTTACCGTTACGGCTGACGATAAAAGGCACAAGACCTATCTCCTTGGTCTATCTTATAGTTTACCACAAGAGTATTCAAAAAATGTTAGGTAATTCTAATTTAAGTAGAGGTCAGTGCTGACACGTACCATGGATTTATACACATCCATTAATAATTTAATTTTATGCCTGCAACCTGCTAATTAATTTGATGTTACTAGATCATGGAATTAAATAGCATTGTCTAATATTTTTGGCTTAAATTTAAGTTGAAAATATTTCTGCTGGATAGAATATTTATAGTGAATATACTCTCCTCACCTTGGTAGCCTTTTAACCTCGGTAGAAATAAGGTCCTGATCGGGTAATACTCATTTATTTGACCAAAATATGCGCTTTTGAGAACCATTTCTAGCCTTTTACTCAAAAAGTACTACTTTAGGGACAGGATGAATTTATTAGAAGCTCACATTAATTTGTATTCCTTCATATTCACTTCAAATTTCCTATCTTCCTGACATTCATACTTATTAACATGCATTCGTAACTTAGCTAAATATTATGCGAATTAATTCGTTGAATCCAGCTTCTATTTCTTCAATACTACAAGTAGCAGTCAACGGTAACTTTATCTTCTGTTGACCAGAATCGCAATTAGTCCACAATCATGCCAAAATGATCATTTAACTTTTCATTGCTATGGAAAAGTCATGGCTTATTATTTTCAAGGTTTTCTGGATTTTTAGGAATTCAACATTCATTTCTCCTTGCTTTGTCATCCATGCGGTTATTTTGCTTTCACAATTTACCTACGTCATGGGAAAATTTATTTACACCTATTTGAGGCCACAATGATCTTTGTATCAATATTTGGAAGCATCCAGAACAAGGTCTGTTATCTCTATAAATATCTCTTTGCATGCAGCTGAGCCTGTTACCTGTTCGAATGAAAATAAACATTTTCACATTAAAGGTAAAGTTGTGATAAGCTTGGCTTTTGGGTTGCTTTTATTTTACACCCTTTCTCAATTGAGTCATCAGTATCCATACCAAGAATTTATTTTTCGGCACAAATTATTGAGGTGGTAAAATGAAATCGAGCATCATAGATTTTTTCTAAGAATTAAGTGGTTGGATCTCAAGGGATGAATGGAAGGAATTGGAGGGACATATGAAAGTTTGAGATAATCAGCATATATATTTACGTGATACAACTAAACCTCACCCATTTCTCTTGCACATGTTCCAGTTTCTTAATCAAGCCTGTCTCGTTCTGATCCTATACATGTATATTTCATCGTCAGATCATTCAGATGTAAACGGCATTTATTGTTTATTGTTACTTTTTTATGTTACTTTCACTTTCTACTATCACTTTTGTATGAAAAATTAGGAACGTTAGCGATGAATTATACAATTATGAAGGTTGCTTCAGCACAGGTTCTCCTTTGAGGCAACCCAGCTTTCTTATTTTCTCATTGTAATGAATTCAGTATTTTGTATTGTTTTTGAAAACAATAAAAATTTACTAACTTATATGCCTGCGTATACTCTAAATTAGGCCTAACTGAGTAGTAATAGTTGCTTTCTAACACCTACATGCTAATTTTATTTACAAAGAACCCTTTCTGAGAAGAGGTCTGCGAGATGAAGATGTTTGACAATTCGGATTTAAAACTTAACCTTCGTGTGTTTTTGCCGAAATGGTCACTTTGAATGCAGTGCCTCTCCGCACATCACCGTCTCAACTCGCGCTCTGAAGGCGAATATGCGCTCCAGCAACTCCTTTTCAATACGTCCCCCACTCTCTCCTGCTTTCATCATGCGTAGCAAATAAGTCTCCTCCGGAAGAAGCTTCCCTTTCACGGTTAGTTACGCCCGTACCATGGATCTTCTTCCTCTGATTCGCCGGATCGAGGTAGAAATGTTTCAATCATTTATTTATGCCAATCTTTTATGTCTGTCCATCAACCACTCCAGCTCTGCGTGGCTCCTTCCTGTTCTCCATTCCTTTCCTCTGCTCATCTTATCATCATATGAATGATCAAGGGCATCATTATTGTCGTAGGGTGTAGCAGCGTTGAAAAAGCATTGTTGAAGGAAAGAGCGGACATTGAAGGAATGCGTAATATGTAAGTAGATACACGATTTCGTTTTTTCTCGGCGAATTTTATTAATAAATAACGCCAACAACCCAAAATCTTACTCGGCTCGAAACCCGAGAACTATTTATCAATGCAAGTAGATGTTTCAATTGTTTATGAGTGATGCAGGGATGGGTCTGCCTCCGCGTTCATTGCAAGCATGGCGTAGTGATGGTCATTTTCCGCGGCCGTCGAAACTTCGTAGCAATTCGAAGCAATTGAAGTTGATGTCACAATCGTTTGAACAATCATCTCCAGATTTCCTTGACGTGCTATGTTGGAAGAATAATTGCGTGACATCTATTCGTTTACAATGTGAATTCTTTGGCACAATGTTTCAGTGGCAATAAACTATCATATGATGTTATCTTTATTGTACATAGTACGCAATCCAAATAGAATTAGTCTAGATCAGGTGAACGTGAACAAAGCAACGATTATAACCTCTACAAAATATGTTTTTGAACAAATTAGTGGGCGAAGTAGCCTTGCTAAATTGGCCGAAATATATCACGACGTCTGCAAGGCAGTGGGCCAAGTTAACGGAGTTGGGGCCTCTCCGGTTCGAGTAAAATTAAAATTTCTACGCGGATAACCGCCCAATTGATGATCATAGTATGTCAAACTTTACTACCAGAAGATTTAAGTATGCACAAACAAAAAAACACTCCCGTTCCATTGTATCAGGCTCAGCTATGTGGAGGTTGAATTTCGTAAATGTAATACTAACTTTGTTTCCATCCACAGATTTATTTTCTTTGTAAGACATGTTTCGACACATCGGACTCGGTTTCTGTAGCGAAGTGTCGAAATATGTCGTACCAAGAAAATAAATTTGTGGAAGGAAACAAAGTTAGTATTTCATTTACGAAAAAAACGCCTTTCTGAGTCGTGCGTGTATGTTAGAACCGTAGTGGCTGCTCATTGCCACTACTTCTGCGTCTAATTGTGAGTCAAAAACTTGAAAATTACTATTCACTGCAAGGCGACAAGGCAATATTTCACGTTAATTAGTCACAAGGTGTAAAATTACCCTAAATCCAGTTTAACTGGTTTCGGAATAGGTAGTGATGTTAATCTGCCATACGTCTGCTTTAAATTAAATTACAAGTTGACAATCAGAAACGCTAAGATTATCAAAATACAATTTTTCAAACGGTAAGCAGTGACCTGGACTGACAGGCTGAAAATTACGTGATTTTTATTCAAATTGTTTTCGTACCATATGATTTATCTACTAATATCGTCATCAATCAACGAACCCTTTTTTTCCTATAATGTTTCATTTTCCATCCTATTTTCGACATTCCTTTTGGATTTCGGTGGTTCCGACGACAAATAATATGGTTGTTCCTTAAACGTTTTGGGATATAAATGTTCCTAAAGCTTAAACTGCTCCCTAGGCACAACTAGCTCACTACCATCAGGCCTTTCCTTTTCATGCTGCCCTGAAGTATCACGATGCGTTCCGTGAAATATTTCAAGCAAACGACTGATGTGTTGCTCGAATTGAAGCCTATGCAGTGAATACCATAAATCTGTTTCGCCTCCAAATTGATTTTTTCTGAATTTTAAAGCATATATTATAGCTGTCCATCATCATTGGATTTGAAACCAGTAAGAAATATTTCCTGCCCGTCTAAAATTAATAACCTTAATTTTTTAATTTTCTTTCACTTCCACGAGGTCTAAATACACTACAAAATATTATTCAATGAAATATAAACTGCACAATACATGCGAAAACATCAAGTGCACCGTCCTTAGTGAAAAAATATAAGTCGATTAATTACAGTTAGGAATTCCGTTCCATATAGTCTCTTTTTGTTTAAGCAGGTATTTAGGAATTTTTAATGAAGGAAGAGGAGTTCAATTATAAATTATTTTTTAGAAATAAAATCCAACATTTAATAAATAATTATCATCTGAACATATGGTGAGATTAAAATGTTGATGTGATAATACATTACATGCAGGCACATAGCCAGAGGGGGGCTTCTGGTGCTTCAGGCCCCCCGAAATTTTTTCCCAAAAATTCTGTTGTTCTGATTGTAGCAGCGAACTTTACCAGTGAGAAGAGATAAATATGGGCACTGTAAAAGTAAATACCAAGCACTGAAAATTAAGGGAAGAGATTTGTAACATGCTCGCACCGAATGGGCAAGGCTGATTTGTTTCAAGTTACGCAAGACCTAGCCTCCCCCCGAAGCAAATTTCAATCCCAATATTGATTTCAATTTCAATCCTGATTACATGGAAGAATCCCATAGAAGAACTCAGTCGATAGAAGACACCTTTTGGTATTCGAGTATTCCACAAAGAAATCGATGAATATGTTCAGAAAAATGGCAAAAACCTCCATATAATTAACATTTTTGAATGCTTCACGAAAGAAGAAAAACCATGCTAAAATAAATGAGCGTCGTAATGCGTTATGACTTCTCTTGTAACTACACGCTTATTTTAAACCGAATCTTAAGGCTTGTACACCGAAATCACTCTGGCTAAAAGGGGGAAGAGATTATCCAATGAAATACCGAACCAAGAAAACTTTATCTTTAGAGGATAGCTTTTAACAAATCTTAATCTCCATACTACCCTGTAATTCACGGCAGGGAGTGTGCAAGGAAGTTTCTTCACATCAAGCAGAGTTATCGTGGAGAAAATAATGCCATTATTAGAATTTATACTATTTATTCATCGTTAATCAATTTTTTTCTCTTTTACTGTAAGTATTCTCGTATTTAATTGGGAAAAACAGCACTACATATTTTAACTTATTCTACGACAAAATACGATGCATGATAAAACCGTCAATGCAGGGTTGGGAGTTTTCACCAATTTAAATGACCTGACTCCAGTTTTACATGCATTGAATCAATAGGTCCGATACATAATCTCTCGTCGTTGTCTGACTTAGACAGGTGTGTTAAGTAGCTGTCAGAAATTTATTTGAAATGAGAAGAAACCACATATTTTGGCATTAGCTGCACAAGGCCAAGGTCCGTCTATATCGACGGACCTTGCTCAAGGCCACTACATTAACTGCCGAAGGTCACAAAAGGTCCATCGATGAACTCTCTATCTTATAAAGGCACTGCTTTACTTGTAATTTTCTTGAAGTAGGAAATGGTATTTTTCTTAAGAATACTTCCCCTTCTGGGTGCTGGGAATCAAAACCTTTCAGCCAATAAGAAAGTAGATTATTAATGTCATCACTCACACTTATCAATTTCTTTGCCTTGAAGAACTTGATGAATTAAAGATGAGATGCATTTAGCTGAAATTCCACAGAGAGAGGAAATTCCACAAAAAAATCATTCGCCTTGACCGGGACTCGAACCCGTATCCCCTGATTTCCGGCCAGGTGCTTTAACCAGTTAAGCTACCTAGGCGTCATTTTTCCCTGTGGAATATTATTTTCTAGCATTTTCAGAATAGCATTTTCAGCGGGTAACGCCGTTAAGGTTCTCGCGGCCAGATCGCGATCCTTCAATATGAGATGCATTATATATTAATTTACGATAAAGAAAGAAAGAAAAAACACGAGCCAAATCCACAAAAATGAAGTTTACTACGCCCCGGATTTCACTGTATTACAGCATCGTCAGGTAGCGTATATCTAAGATGCAACAACATATATATGAAAGAACAAAATAGGGTGGGAGGGAGGAAAGGGGAGGAGCGTGGGAGTGGACGGTTATTGGTGCTTATTCAACAGAAGTGGTGTGGGGAAAAGAAGTGTGGGAGCCGTGGGCAGGAGTGGGTAACAGGGGGTGAGGTGGTCACAAATGAGTGGCAAAGATAAATCAAAAGTCTCGAAAGGTTCCTTTCATTTGCAATGACCTTTATAGCATCGTACTATTTTCTCAAGAAACAATCCGGTGTTCAGTGATGCAAATCGGCCTTCCTGTTAACTAACCGATGATAATCCCAGGGAAAAACATCGCTATTATTTCCGGAAATTCTTATTCGGAGAATCATCAACTTAACAATTTGCTACTGGATTGGAGCAAAAGTAATCAATTCGGTTCCATGAAACATAGCACTGTAACTTCTTTGTACTGAGCATGTTTTTGCATAACTGAATCGTTTAGACGGCAGCCCTACGGCGTGGTGCATGTTCCTCGACCCTCTCAGCTCACCGCGACCCTTCTCATCCCCCACCCTCCCTCCTTCGCTGGCCCCACCTATCCCCTAAATCCTACTCCCGCCCTTCACTTCTCATTTATCCTTCCCTTTCTCCCAACTTTTCGCGTTCTTCCCAGTTCTCCTCTTATCCCCGTCTCTCCTAAAGAGCCTCCTGTCCACCCACCCTCCTCCCGTCTCCGACCTCCATAGCCAGCATTACCGGCAGGTACCCTGACCCCTTCTGCAAACTCAACTCCCCCCCCCCCATTCGGTCATCACTCTCCCCCTCCCATTCCCCACCCCCCCTTAACCTCCTCCCCCCCCCCCCCCCGCGCGTGTTTGGAATTCCCTTTCGTTCTCTCGGAGACCGCCGCCGCCATCTTTGGATCACCGGCCAAAACTTAATTATTTCCCGCAACCAAGTTTCGCGTGCTGTTCTCACCCTCCCTGCCCACCTGTCCCCCACAAAACAGGATCGTTGTAGTGTGTAACATTCTTTTTATTATATTTCAACCCTTTTCATTCCACGACAGCTCTGAAAAGCTTGGTAGCGTATTTCCTTAAATTTTTCCGCCAGTCTGAGCATTCATGGAAATTCATTTCTAGAGGCCAAACTTTTGATTTTGCTGAACGGGCGAACATTTCGTCACTCGGTAAATTTAGACTCCAAATCATTCTTTAAATGACGGCCGTTTGTGCCCAGTTATTTGACTGTATGGTGATAAACGATGCCTTCAGTATCACCGGTCGTTCATTATTATAGGTACGAAGCTCAATGTTCTAACATTTGAAAAATCTCAAAAGAAATGATAGGAAACATTCCGCTTATTGGTGGTTATCAAAACTTGGACAAAGGTCAGTGGAACGATATTCTAAAATTTTAGAAATGAATAGACTTAACCTATCCATTCACTCAAAGGTTCTGACATAAACTGGCCCTCTTTTGTGTGTGATTTTTTTTATTATGGTAAATTATTTGACACATTTGAAGGAAAAACGTATCCATATGGATCGGAAAGTGGAAAGAGAGAGAATTCTTTGCCGTTTTCTGGTAGTATTTTATTACGCGACCAGAATTGATGTTTTAAATCATAATCAAACGTTCCTAAAGATCCTAAAACGATTTTGTGACAGGGAACTCGCCTACAATTAGTTATGCCATCTAAACCGTGGGTTGTAATATGTTTATTCCTTAATAGTTACGATATTTAAATGTTATGTTTAAATCACACAGTTACATTCGGAGCTGAGAATGGAGAGGCACCCAAGAAAGAAAATAATTTAATATAGGAATGGTTAAAGTTTGTTTGAAACTTTTGGTGAAAGATATAGCGAACGAAAATGAGAAAGGCCATCTAAATCATTCAGCAGTATTTGTTCGCTTCTTTTTTTAGACACTGCTACCAGATGGGAGCGCGTTTTTTTCGTCGTGGGATTGAACCTGTATCTCACGTTACTGGCGGGCATAGTATCTAAATAAGTTCAACATTAGAAGCCGTAGTTTGCCTTATGCAGACATATTATTTTAATTTGTGGTACTGTTTTCATCGTGCGACAACTTCCATGCAGAGGGTAGTCGCGCGTAATTCGCCCATTTTCTGGCAAGGGGCATAATCCGGAAATTCATTCGCAAGGAATAAAGAGGTGGAGTGGTTTAGCGAGCGATGGAATATTGCGCCTCTCTCAATAGCAAGGTAAGCCCAGTGTTCCCGCCTTGCTGGAGGTTTTCGCTTTGGACGGTCGGGTGAGCGCAGGAAAATGCAGCAAGCCCGTGGATATGGAAACGTACGGGAGCACATATTTGTCACTCGCATCCCCATGTCCTGCCATCTGGGTCCCGAGGTCCAGAGACAACAGGGGGCCCTTGTTAAGGGGGGGCCACCCGTACGTTGCGACGGCCGTGGTCTCAGGCAGCACACGGCAATGCCCCGACCGCCGCCGCTACGAGCGCGGCTCGTTCCCAGGGCCGGCGGCGGCCGGTTGGGGAGGGGCGTCCCAGAGGGCCGCGGTGACCTCCTGCGGCCATCGCCAAACTACAACATGCACAACCCTCGGGCACACACATGAAGCCTCGGCACAACACGGCTCGCCTCTCTCCCCGTTCGATCCTTGTCATTTGGCGGCGTCACCCTAGCAGGGAGCGGAAGATCCAGTGTTTGCACATAATCCGGAGTCGTCCGTTCTTTACTCGTCGACTTCCGGTCGAGAATTTACGAGGCGATGAGCCAACCACAGCGGCTCCTGCTGGCGCTAGACTTGTTTGGCTTATCGATTGCTTTGCCTTATGCCACCTTGGCCTGAGAACAGTGCCATACGCTCCGTTGGGAAATGACATGAAGGGCAACTCTAGTGACTTGTTCCGGAAACCAACTCTTTCTCTCAGTTTTCTTTTTGTTTCTTTCATGTTCGTGCTTCTGGGATATGACTCGTTCACGACTACGTCCCTGACTAATGCAATTGGTTACATATATTACCTCTGCTGTAGGATGATGCATATCCTAAGAAACGCTCTTAGATACAGCAAGGAACAAGTCCAATTCTGAGCCTGCGGAAATATTTGTTTAAGACTTTTTATTAATCGAATGGTTAATTAAAATTTATGTATATAGCCACTGAACGGTAAAGGTACACATTAAAATTAATTTTAAATGGTTAATAACATATAATTATTCTAAAAGAAGCATTTATTTCTGGAATAATATGTGTCTTTAATATACAACCTCGAGTATTTTTGCAGTATTCACACTTTGAAAATGCAATTTCCTCATGTCAACCATTAAAAAAATAAATTTCCAATTGTCACAGACCTAAGTTTGGACAAATTACAACTCATTTGGCTAGGCTACATATTGAACTGCCCTCCACCATATGACTATTGCAAAATATTCCAATATTGATTGCTTGATGGCATCATGGTTTACATCAGAATGTGAGAAAGTCATCATGCCAAAAGTGCAAATTTCTTGCACTCCCTTCACTGGCGCCTGGCGTGAATTTCACTCAATGTACCTTCGTTATAGCATGTGATTGTACAGTTGTGGGTTAGCTAAGAGAAAACGGCTTTTTTTTAACTGGATAGGGCGATATACTACGCACATGTCGAATTTAGAGGACCATTGAGAGCTGTAACTATTGCTTCAAAGTAAATCTCACAGTATCTACGCTTAAGATAATAGAAATAATTTATGCGAACCAACCTTGGTTTTTCAGTAAATTTCCCCTCAGGGATGTGAACGCTATCCTGAAATTTCTGTAGTCTCAATCTCTTTCCTTCAGTGAGCTTTTAGTTAAAAGTGCTGCAAAACGAAAATGAAAACCATCTCTTTTAAAACCTTCCACTCTTATCACCTATTTATCGATATCACTATTTAATATACGCTGCGCTCATTTCAGGGATCAACCTATTTGACGCTTTGATTTTGAACTTAAGGGTAAATGTTGATTTGGTAATGCATGGAGGTAGGACATATATGAAACTGGTAACATGGTGGACTCGAATCATGCAAATGATTGAAAAACTCGTGTAACTATCTTAGTTTACCTAAATTTGGTTACCTCCCTTATCTCTGGGCCTGTCAGAAGCTGTTATACGTTATTAGATGGTTCGGGTAAGGGGTCCTTAGTGGGCAGCAGGAGAATTTTTGACACATCCTCGAGAATTGTTGTAAAGTTAATCGCGTGCGAGGGGGGTGGAATCAGAAAATGCAGGTAGGCCGTCATCGTAACTTTACTGCCGCTTTGTCACTAGATCACTAGATAGTCACCTTTTTCAGCTTCTTGAAATACGTGATGCTGGAGGAAATTTCATTATTACCTGAAACTTGATAAGTACTAACACTTTTGGACATAAGTAAATTAGTGTAAAAGCTAGCGACATAATGAAATTCCTCTCTTCCACAATGGGGACATTTACTCGGAACCGAAATCGCAATATTGTACACGAAATCGTTATATGGAAACGAAAAATGAATTTTAGTGAAAAAATTAATCTTCTAACCACAACCATTCACTCATAAATCAAAAATTAAAATAAGCAAAAGGTGACGCCCACCGAAAATACTGTTGTGATAACATTGACGTCATTTTCCTCACGTCCTTGACTGCTTTCTGGGAAGGTAAGGGAGTGGAGGGGGTTCTCGGAAGGTCTGCTCGCACAGATCCTGTCGCAACTGCTCCGATTGGCAGGGTCAGCGGTGTCCCCCCCCAAATGCGATGAGGCGAAATAGCTTCGCGGGTTCAGTTGTGATTGGACGAAGTCGATATATTCGTCAGAGGTAGCACCACACCCACTTTTCCGAAAGGGTTAAAAACATCAGTTTTTCGCTGCTTATAACTCGAGAAATAATTGGTGGATCAAAAAACAGAAAAATACGGTTCTTTTTATTTTACAAACTCTATCAGATCCAGCAATAAAAAAATATGGTAAACGACCCCATTGGTAACCGGCGTATTAATTGAGGCAGCGTTTATTCTTCCCAAGATGTGTTTACTGGAAACGTAATACCATGACTGTGTTAAAAATCATTCTGCCATCCTCTGTGGTTCCTTATGGTAACATACCTGGAAAAATATGCCAATTTCGGGTGGACGGTGATTTTAGGGATCCTACAAAGTTCACATTGTAATGAGTAATATTCAATTGAAAAATAAAAATACAGCCACTTTCATTGCATTTTCAAACATATTTCAACATACGGAAGTCCGTTAGTAGGTCAGCTAATTTTCGGGAAGGAATTGCGTTACAAACAAAATATTCTTCTTCCATTAAAGCAGTTAATACATTTGACACAAAAATAACTGGACCCAACGATTTTTGTCCTTAGGCTTTAGATTGATTTCGTAGGATATATTAGTGAATATATCTTACGAAATCAGGTCAGGGCAGATATATTATACAATACCTTATACTTATTGATTGATAAAGGCATTTTGTGGCAAAGTGCTCGTAATAATTCCCAAGCTACCTGATGCAAGGATATGTTTACCTTTGAAACAAAAAATCGTTAATTAAGGCTACAATGGAATTGGATGAATAGATTTTAATAAGCTAGGTGGAATCAGGGCAAATGTTTTGAATTCTCTTTAGGCGCTATAACTTATTTCAGATGGTGAATAGAAGGGTGGCGTCGAGGAGTAACAGAATGAAGTGGAATTATAAACTAATACGAAAGGAGCAAACGCCTTTTAGAAACGAAAATCGAGTAACCGATGGTACTGCCTCGTCTTTTCCTTTAAGGAGCACACCGGTTGCCCCTGTCCCCCTGTGCTCAAATGCGAAGAGGCATTCAAAAGAGCCTTCTCCGATCCAGAGGGAGGAGAGCTCAAGCAAATATTCTCTTTGAGGAGCACGACACGACCCCCGCTCACGTGAAATGGTTAAATCTGGGATGAGTCCCGGGGATGATTCCTGAAAAGGTGCCTTTCGCTCTTGCGGCGCCGACGAATGGAATCCTGGGAAATGGATTCTTTCTGGGGGATTCCTCGGAGATGCAAGCGCTTTGATTGGGTGGCCGCCTCATGTGCACATAAATGCAATGGGGCAGCATCGGTTCAAACGAACGAGTTCTTTAGCGTCTCGTGACTAAGCATTTGGATCAAGCACGGTTATAAAACGCAGCGAGTGCACCTTTGAAAATACCACAGAGACTACTGGGTTAAAAAGCATGTACAATTTCGTTCATGAATTCAGCGTAATAGCTAACCATAATTATTGGGAAACCTATATCGCATACACTGTAATTTAATGTGAGATTCAGCAAACTATGATTAGGATCGTAGGTTACATGGTATACGTGCTCAGTTGCCTTTGCCTTGTATTTACTACATGCAATTGTGTGCTGATGACACCACTTATTTTACGTTGATCTGTGTGATTTTGCAGTGAATACAAATTTCTAGACGATTTTGCAATCTTCTACGCATTGCCATGAAATATTATTACCATTTATGTGCTGACTAATTCTAAAAATCCCTTTGTTACGATTGCAATATCTAACAGCGTTTAGGTTACAACCATTCCTCCGAGTTCATAACTTCTAGATGGTTAGTTTGGTGCTCTATTGATTTGAGTATACTTGAAAATATATGAGGCTTTGAGGCATTACCAGTTGATGAATTTACATGTTAAATATATGATATTATATTTAAAAATTGCAGTCAGGGGAAAACATGTTACGGAAATTAGCAGTACGTATTCGATATCGAGTAATCATTTTATTGAATACGCCACTTAACATGATGAAGATCCTAATGCCAATATAAAGGTCAAAGAACACAACTCAATATGCTACTGATTGATTATTTTCCAGTTTAGTTGTGCAAACAATATTTCGATTACACATAGTTTTTCTGCTACGGTTACAATTTTTGAGAACTGTTTTACTATTAATTTATTCATTCAGTGATGTGAATAGAAATTATAGAACCCTTTTATACAGAGCGTAACTTATTGAACGTAATGAAAGCAAGATTATTGATCAACCGGACTTGCGGGAAATCACATTTACAGACGCCTTCTTACAACATAAAGTGTAACATTTCAAAATTTCAAGGTTGGCTAGATCGACCTGAAAATTATAGCAACTCATTAAAGTAAATAAATAGTTTTGCCATCAAATAATTATTCCTTTTTCATAAAGACCCTTAGGCATTCTAAAAATACAGCAAAAACCTAAATTTTATTTTTGCTCAGTTACTACTTGAAGAATATATAAAGATATGTCAGAGTTTGAATTAGAATTTAATGAGTTACCTTTGACACATTTCTTTTTGAAACCACTCATAATTTTCTCTCGGAATGATTCCTTATTTATTTCAGTGTGAATAATTTTAACCCACCATATGTAAAAATTGCATTATGTGTTTAATTATGGCTTGTTTTTGTACTTGTAAGCTATTTCAGTTCTGAATATATAGAGTAAACAATTTCTTATTTTTTATGTGCCTACTTATTCTAATTCTTATATTATAGAGTAGTTCATTGACATGTATAATGAAATGCATAAGAGACTTGTAAAAGTCCGCAAGAATTTTTTTTTTGCAGATTTAACTATGATGGATGGCTATAATGATGAATGCTTAGAAACACTGTCCCAGAAATTTTTTCTATATTTTGCGGATGAAATAATCACTGCCGCTACCAGATCAATTGGGAAACGAGGAGCGTGAATAGAAAAGAACTATAAAACTGACTCGACTAAAAGGGGCAAAAACCACAACTGTTTGGAAAAGAATAGAAAAATACCCAAGATTCTCCTGTTGCCTTAGGTTATAGTTGGAGAGCCTTTCGCGTAAGTTTTGGACCATTGGAAATTCCGGTCGCCCCCTCTTTCTGGTACTCGGCACCTATGGCGACGATGGGTAGCGGCAGACGACAGCAGAGGCGGCGGCGGCGGGGCAGGCAGTAGGGTGGGTCAGATGGGGTGCGGGAGGGAATGCGAGAGTGGAAGGAAATGGGGAGAGTGGGAGGAGAAGGGAAGGGGGGGGGGCGGATGCAGGAATGCAAGGCATGCCGGGAGGACAAATGAGGAAAGGCATTGCGGGGAATGGAGAAAGATGGCCCCGGGAAAGAAAATACATTCATGGCGAGGGTGGCTTAGAGAGGGAAGTTTTGCAGGTGTAAATCGCTACACGTCTTCCGGAGAGGCATCTCGCTGCGAGAAATACCGATCCCTACGCTATTAAAACAAAGGAAAAGCAGTGGCGCACTGGAAATAGCCGTTAGTCTGCACCAAGTTTAAATGCAACAAATTAAGAGCGCTGGCTGCGATGTACTCTTCAACTAAGAGTGAAAATAAATAGCTCATCTGTTGCTCATGCAGAGAATATACAAGTACACACACACATCTATTAAACAGAAGTAAAACATCGAGCGAGATATGAAGCGAAACGGGATTTTGGAATAGGCAAGAGTGATGTGAAACACACTCAGCTGAAAGGATGTTTATGCTTAAATTAGAGGCGTAGAATAGAAGTGCTTGAAACATTCTTGGAGTAATGATTTTGCCATAGATTAAACCTATCTGTATATATCCTAATCTTTATTATCTTTACGGCTTGTATTCGGAAGAGTCGCCCTCAGAGAAAGGAAAGAACTTTTGAATATATTTGTACGCCGGTCATCTCTCTTATTCATTTGTGCTACGAAAAATTAGTTTTAAATTATGATTTCTTGATGCCAAAATTAACGTAGTTTGAAGCCATATTAAATAAGATCGTACTTAATTATATTTTAGATTCAATCTGGACCCAGCTGTGAAGAGGCAAGAGTAAGGAAAGGAGTGAGACAAGGCTGCGCACTGTCTCCCGTAATTTTTAATGTTTACATCGAGAGAGCCATAAATGAAGTCAAAGAGAAGTGTTCTGGAGTGAACGTCCACGGAGAAACAATCAGTATGCTACGATTCGGTGATGACATAGCTCTCATAGCAGAGACAGAGAAGGAGCTGAATAAGATGCTAACAACCATGGAAAGGACTATGGCCAGATATCAGCTGAAGATAAATAAGAAGAAGACTAAGATATTGGTGTGCAGCAAAAGACAAGAGGCCAAAACCAACGTTAAACTAGGAAAGCAGAAACTGGAAGAGGTGAAAGAGTTCTGTTACCTGGGAAGCAGAGTAACCAACTATGGACGAAGCAAGAAAGAAATAGTGAGTAGAATAGCCCAGGCAAAGAAGGCATTCTTTCAAAAGAAGAATCTACTTACAGCAGGAAATACAAGCATAGAAGTAAGGAAACAGTTCATCAGAACATACATCTGGAGCATTTTTATTTACGGCAGTGAATCATGGACGATGACAACAGCGGAGAAGAAAAGGGTAGAAGCATTTGAAATGTAGTGCTACAGAAGAATGCTGAAGATTAAATGGATCGACCGAGTAAGTAACGAGGAAGTGCTAAGAAGAGTAAGAAAGAAGAGAAGTCTGCTGGCAACTCTAAAAAGAAGAAGGGAAAACTTAATCGGTCATATCTTGAGACACGATGGCCTGATGAAGACCATCGTCGAGGGAAAAGTGAACGGAAAGATTGGAAAAGGCAGGCCTCGTATGAGATACATGGAACAGGTTGTGAAGAATGTAAAAGAGAAGAATTACGTCACAATGAAAAGGTTGGCCGATAGAAGAATCGAGTGGAAAGCTGCGTCAAACCAATCCTAGGATTGTTGACCAATGATAATGATGATGATGAAATTTAACTTGCGTTCTAATGATAATAATAATAATCCGAGTCTTCTAGCAAGATTGTGACTCTAAAACTGTTGCTTCCTATACCCTTCCATGTTTTAACTCCATTTCTAACCTGCCGGTCATGGATACGATCCCTTCGCGAGTTACCAGAAATAAGACTTAACAAGGGAAATAAATAATAGTTTTCTTCAGTCATTATCGTACTTACTTGGGAAACGGTTCGCAGATCCTTACTAATGGTTAAGTAGGGCAGTTATTCCACAAATGCGTATACGAGCGCATCTATGTAAAAGGCGTAGAGAAGGATCAGTCTTCCTGAAGAAATACCCCCAGGTGACTTCTAACTTCGTTGAAGATATTTTATGTACCTACTAAATCAACACTTGCTTGTGTTCATTAAGACATACAGTGGATTTTTATTATTATTTATGAATTTGAGTAATATTAATCATTTTCTTATTAATATAGACGGCATTTTACATCAGGAATTATATGAGTATTGCCTTATAGTTTGTGCTGCTTTGGTTACTTGTGTCTTGATATGTGGGCCAGAAATTTAATGAAGCTTACATTTCTCAAGAAGACTATGTTTCTGCTGTAAGTAATGCAAATTGGGAATTTCGGTCCCTGAAAAATGTCAAGTACCCGTGTGCATATAAGGTACTTAGAAAAAAAAATTTCCGAGGTGTAATTAGATAATTCAAATGTTTCTTTCAGATTTAGCATCAGTTGATTCTAGAGTAATTTCCTTTCAAATTTGAAGTTTGTTAATTTTTTTCACTGTGGATTTGGATCCCTTATGATTTTTCACAACCCTGTTGCAAACTTTTATTCTTTGTTGTGTTAGGCTAAAGTGATTCGTTCAGCTGAGTAAAAAATTGGCAGGCAATAAACGCATCGACAAGTACGAATAGGAGGTGCCTTATCTAATACATTTTTTTCAAATAATAGGCTCTCGACTTATGATTACATTAATTGGGAATTGAATTGAGGAGTGGGGAACTGGAAATTCTGTTCGTCAACTTTGGTCGTTAGGTATAAACGGAATCCAAGCCAATTAAATCTCACTTGTTATTTGTGTGTTGCTTTGCTGTTCGATGCGTGCGTATAGTGTCGAGGATGTGATAAACGCCGTGGCCTTCCTCCTCCCAGGGATCGCTTTTCAGTGGGCGAGGGGAGAGCGGGTAATCTCGCTAACAAGGCCGCCGTGGATTCGTCCGTCGACGGAAAAAATTGAGCATCGGAGGAGAGATTGGCGCATTGTGGGCAATCCCCCCACTCATTGAGCAACAACATCGAGCAACCAGCCTCCCCCTCCCTCCCTTTCTTGTCGTGCACTAGAGGGGCGCGAATGAGAGCTCCGTGCCCGCTTTAGAGGGTGGAAATGGGAGTGCAGGGCCGGGACTATGACAGAGAGGGCGATATTAACAACGAGGGAGGGACACGAGGAAAGTTTGGGCGTAGAAACTGGAGTCCTCATAGCTATTCTCCCGGAAACGAGTCAGTGTGGCCGGCTAGTTTTGGCTTCTCTGCCGGGCAAGGGGACACTTTAACACGTTCCGATCATAATCTATGCGAAATGGGAAATGCGTGTCGGCCCACGGTGGCGCCATCGAATTAATTAAATCTCTGAAGGCTTACCCTCTTCCCCCTCCGGTTCGGTGGAGGATCAAGGGAAGGCACCGTGGAAGGGGATTTGGATCGGTGGGGGATCAGGAGGTCGGTGCTCTCCACATGAGGGGTGGTGGTGGAATTGACTGAGTCAGCTCATCGCCCGTCCGTTGTTAGGGTCGAAAATGCCAGGGCGTCGGTGGGCGGGGGTTGTTATCGAGGGCGGAGGGGGTGGGCCCGCGAAAAGGCGAGGCGCCGACGGCCCGTGGACGCCGGGGAGTGTCGCCCTCCATAGGGGGTGGTGGTGGAAGTGATTAAGTGGAGCAGCGATCCTCTGCCGTGGGCGGATCACAGAAGCGAGCCAGTTTGGAGGGAGAGTGTAATCATTGTCAATATTGTTCCGGAGTTGTTACGCCGAAACTCTCGGGTCAAGAAAACCCATGTTTTTACGTCCAACTCTTTCGCGTTTAAGATTCATCCCTGTTATTTTCCCAGGGACATAGATTGGAGAACATGACTGAATTAAATCAGTGCGCCTGTAAAACTTCTTCATTTCAAAATGTACATTCGCGCTTGCTAATTTTTTCGCTGTATTTTTAAGAGAGAGAGAGAGAAAGAAAGAAAATATTTTATTTCATGATCAATACAACATTTTTTAACAAAAATTTTAAACATACTCGGAGGCTACTCAGCCTCATATGAGCATTTTATAAATATACAAGAGAATAGTCGTCCGTATTGTGCATACATTACAGTATGAAATAAAACAAACAAAAATTTATATAAAGTGATATAGACAACTCAATAAGACAATGCATAAACTAATACAAAAATAAAATGTTTGTACAAATATGCCAATTGAACATTGCATTAAGTTAAATTTTGTTATGATAAGGCCAGACCAGAGGGTGAACTATCTGACCTTTGTTTTTGAAACAGGTAGCAGAAGCGTCTTTGCCTAAATATTCGGCTATTTTTTGATCTACGTATTTCACTAGATAAAGCATTCCATATTTTGCTGCCACATACTGCGAAAGAACTATTTAAGGGACAAGTCCTTTGGATGGGATTTCTAGTTTATCGTTTCGCCCTCTAGTAACCCGTTCTTGAAAGCTCTCCTTGAAAAGAAATCGAGAGTATAAGTAAACTGGTTCCCTACTGTTAAAAATATCGTACAAAGACTACCCAGGAAATATCTTCTTCTATTTTAAACTGTAAGCCACCGTAGTGTATTTATGCAAGGTGTGATGTGATCGTACTTTCGAGAATCACAAATAAATCTAATACAGGCATTTAGTGCTCTTTGAAGTTTTGTATCCAGTTCTTTTGTTAAATCACCATATACTAATGAGCAGTAATCAGTCTGAGATAAAATCAAAGTGGTCACTATCTTTTTACGTATGGACATTGGAAGTAGGATTCGACAAAGTTTTACTTGGGCCAGAGTGCCAAATATTTTAGCTCTTAATTGCGTGATATGATCAAACCAAGATAATTGCGATTGATCAAAAGGCCAAGACTTTTAACTGTTCGGGCATATTCAATTTCACTGTCAGATACCCTTATTTTAGGAAGTTGATCAAAATCAACTTTATTAATTAGTTTTTTGCTACCGATGATATTGCAATTTGTTTTTGAACTATTGATAACTAATGAACTCTTTTTTACCCAGTCACAGATTGATTTTATGATTTTGTGGCTTCGAAATGGAAAACATTTGTTTCACAGATAATTTATCCACGGGAAGAAAATGCTTCTTATTTTTATTATTCATGAAATGTGACATAAAAATGTACCTACTCTCCTTACATACTAGTCACAACTACGCATGGAAGTAGTATAAGCATAATACTCTGGTTAAATGAGGAGTAGTATTTATATGAATAATTTATCAACTTACCCATAAATTACGTCATATATGACCTCAAATTGATGAGAATGATGGGTACGGTACGGTCTCCTCCAATGCCTGCAAATGAAAGTAAAAAAGCAGTTTTAGGTGCATGCTCAGTGGGAGTTAGAAGTCAAAAACAATAGTACAATACCAGTGTTTTGTGATTAGTTGCATTTGCACGCCATTAATTATATGTGAGAAAAAAATTCAACGAAAACTCTCACCGATCGAATGACGCTCAATACCTGCGTATAATATAATAGAAAAACAATATTTACGTTTAATTATCTCGGTCAATATTTGTGACAAATTGAATGATGTTTTTATAATAGGCACCTCACATGAAATTTTAATAGAGTATTGAAATATCATTTCCGTCTTGTAGTGTAGGTGAGTGAAAATTAAAATATGTTCTCTAATCGCCCATAGAAGCCTTCAAGATGACTAAAATCTTCGAAATCCACGATTATAAAGTTTGGATAGGTAAATCATTCTGCAAATTTTGTTTGGGATTATTTTATGTAAGTTCTGTTTTATAAGTATATGTCTTTGCTGGTGTGTGATTATGCAGTCTTTATGAGTTTAATTTATTGATCAATTAGCAAAAATTCAGGCCCATCGACTTGAATTATGCATTAGTAAAGATATATATTAATTATTCATTAAAAAATTTCTATATTCATGCAAAATAAGTTTCTCAAAGTTTATGAGGCCGGAACTTTAAAATAAACTTAGCTTTAGGAGTGAGAAAATTTTGTCTTTTAATGAATAACATTGTAAATGGACATTATTTTATTTCATGCTCACTCCTCTTTGTCATTCCTGTAGCTCAATAGATCCAATTACTAACGATTTTCCCCATGCTGTAATACCAGTGCATTAGTACTCTGTAGTAAAACCTTAAGATACTCTAAGAAGCGGAAACCGGTTGTGCCAAGTAGAAATAACTGTGTAAACACTAGGTGTTCTTTTAAATGCAAAATGAATCACTTTCACTACGTAACGGCCAAGTAGTCAATCCCGTCCCAGCGATTGATGTAGCTGCAACGGCTTAGGCGAAATTTCATGCGTGACGAAAGGATGTGTGCACTGTCAGGGTGGCGATCGTCAGGGAAAACCGGGAAAACCTGGAATTGTCAGGGAATTTTGGAAATCTGGAAAATTCAGGGAATAGTCAGGGAATTCTCGTAACAGTCAGGGAAAAACTGGAATAGGAAATTCTCGTTATTTTTCTACCATTACGTTTACCGGGTCTTTCCCGCCCTTTATTTCACCAAAACATTTTACCAACTAAAACTAATGCCCGTCGGCGAAGTGCATAGAATAAGCCCCGTCAATTCGTTGAACATTCAGTTGTGAATCTTAGTTATTTAGTTGTGAATCAGTCGTACAATGTATCCCTTTTGTATATCCTTAATGTTATATTTGCCTAGTAGGGTTAAAATTCATGGCCACCGTAGAATTAAACTAAACTCTCTCAACTTCTGCCCATCACAAGGAATCCCAGGCTATGTTGTTTGGAAGATTTTATCTCGCGTTTTTTTTAACTTCCGAGTCTCAGGTCAAGAGGTACTTGTAGCACACTAGCTTGTAGTAAGTACGTGCTTTCAGTTCTAAAAATACGAGACGATGATTATTAAAACGGTAATACAAGTACGATCACACGTGCAAACACAATCTTACGTGAGATCATCTTCGATTTCCATACCCCCCTTCCCGAGACCATAAGAAGAGTTCTCCTCCCCTCCCCACCTTTCACGCTTGACGTAATTATTGAATGGCCCCCTTAGCTCCCTCTCGAAGATTTTTAGTCAAGTCACAAACCACCTCAAATATGGCATTCCTAAATATGACGCTGCCGTTGAATTACCTCCTGTTTTCGCTCGCAGTGGCACGATTACGTTTTGTTTGTTTATACAAATATTTTTGCATTTTTTTCCCTCTTACAATCAAGGGGTTATGACTACGTTAATCAAGTAGCTATTCGATTTTAAAACTCGTGCCATCCGATTTTGATCAAGTCCAAGAACTTGGCTTTGGTTCGTATTTTTCGCGTAGCTTTGTGATGCTTGTGCTGGAGTCAGCCAGTAAATTGGTCATTAACTTTCCCTTCGATGCCTTTTCAGTAATCTTCAACTTCCCAGAACTACCACGACACGCCACCTCTTCCTTGAAGAATTAGACTTTGTTAATTTGTAATTTTACCAAAGGAAACATACACGGCCACGGAAATACGATACACGGCCGCGGATACGCGACCACGAAAAATGTATTAAATGTGTGTACAATTTGTGTGAGGGCTTAACTTGTGAAGGTTTAATATATTTTTTCATTAGGGCGGAGGTTCCATATATTTTTCATTCTTATAGCTTTTAATGTATTAATTTCAGCTTTTAAAATTTTCTGAGTTATGACGAAAATTTAATCCAGCAGAAATAAAATATTCCGATATTAGGAGACCTTTTGGCGATCGGTCAGGGAAATTGGTAAAGCCATCAGGGAAAAATCAGGGAAAAGTCAGGGAATTTGAAAATTGATTATCAGTAGCCACCCTGACTGAAGTCATTTTCACTGAAATATTTATGAATGAAATGGAAAGTTAACTTCACTGAACATCATTCGCTGAAAGCTTATATTTTCGACAAAATAGAAAATTTTCAGCCCAATTATACATTTTCGTTAATATACGATGTTCACTATTTTATTTTTTATATGGACGTCCTTTCTGAATGTATATATTTTATTTATACAATAAATATTAAATAATTTTATCCAGAAATAATGTCAAATCATTGCTTGAAAGCTTAGTGCATGCATGTACATGATGTTTCAAATTGGGTATCCCCATAGATATATTTGAACTCGGACAAGTTCTATCATACTCTGTTATTATTATTGAATGATATATTTGTAGTGGGGGATCGGGTTGGCGTGGTGTGCTGGAGTACTGGCCTCCCATCCCGAGGACCCGGGTTCGATTCCGGGCGGTGGCGGATATTTCAGTGGAAAACCGATCCCCACTTGAGTGCCTAGTGGAGGGCATTTCAAGTTTAGTACTCCGTCCGTCGGATGGGACGTTAAGCCGTGGTCCCCTTGGCGCCTTTCGTTAAAAGTAGGCTAATGCCGACGCCGGGTTTCTCTCCACCCTTCTTCCGTTTCCTGTAAACTCCTACAATTACCTTTCCTAAATGGCGCAAATGACCTCAGATGTCGGTCGCCTCCCCTGAATAACCAACCAACCAACCAATATTTGTACTTTATCTTTCAAAAAATTTCAGTACTTTGCGATGAACGGCAGTTAAACGTAGGCGTAACTGTGGATTAATCCTGCTTGGATTCCAGGGAGCTCGATGATTTCGGGAAAATACAGCCATTATTAATCTCCCAGACGTTTTCTGGCGTAGTGGCAATAGAAGCGAGTTGCTGGACTCGTGCAGATGAATCGAGGGAGAAGGTAATCCGATGCGCAACCGATGGAAGGGGTCCCGTTTCCTCTCTTTTTCCGCGAATGCCATTAGCGGACCTCCTCCTCTGGGTTAGCAAGGAATTTTTAAAGAGCGCACGCTGGGAGAGTGAGGGAGAGGAAATTAGAGCGTAGCGGTGTGGTGTGGGAGCGCTCCGTGGTTGACATCGAAGCCAGGCGAATGTGCGTCTCCATGGTGGGGGGACCGTTTGGAAAGGGGAGTGCGGGGGGTGGTAGGAAAAAGTCCTCCCCCCAAGGGGAGACCACTATCTTGCTTCAGGAGCTCCCCCCTCCCCCCCCCCCGGCACCCCACCTCCTCTTCATTTGACTTGCATGCAAATATTTAAACACTTCTTCCTCCGCTGCTCCCAGCATTCTCGGTCCACCCAATGCCTTTCCTCTCTTCCTCCCTCCCCTTTTTCAACTCTCCCCCAGAGTCCTCCCCCCACAATCCGTGGCCATTCATTTTTCAACGTTTCCGCCTTTATCTTCGGCTCTCCGTTTACTTTCAAGCGTAATTTTTCAGCCTTATCACGATGTTACATCGGTAAAACTTCTCTGCCCAACTCTTTCTATTCTTCTTATTATCTTTCCCCTCACTTCTCTTATTCGTCCCTTCCTATTTATCTTATTTCCATGCTCTTCTTTTCCTTCCAAGATGCTCTGTATGAATTTCTCTTCTCTTCATGCATGGTATCCCTTCAAATCGCTTGGTACACCCGTGTATAGTTACTAATTGACTTAATCTTATGGGTTTTAAATCAACAACACTAGCATTGAATTGAAACGCAAATTATGTTGCAAGGAAATACTATTTATGAACTCAAGGACTTTTTTAATATCGCTAGTTTTGTTAAATATATATCTAGTCCTGTGATGCTTTTCAATGGATCTCCGCTTTCTCCCTATTGCAAAAAATAGAGGGCCGAAAATTATGAAAATTTTAGGGCCGTAAGCCTGACGATATATGCCTAGAAGGTATTGAAAAGGATCGTCAAGTGATGGAAAGAACGATAATCAGGCGAGTTTCTGGATGAAAACCAGTTTAGGTTCAGGATAAGCACGGGTCAAGGAGAGGCTATTTTTTTCTGACGTTACGTTCAAAGAAGGGGATTGGAAAGAACAAGCCAAAGTTTGTGCGTTTGTGGATATGGCGAAGGCTTTTGACTGCGTAGACTGAAAATCAGTCCACAGGAATTTAAATGAAATTGGAGTGTCGCACTTGGACCGAAGCATTATACTCCTTGTCAAGAAAATTCAGATGACTGGTATGAAATCAGGGCCAAGCATTAAATAAGCAAGAATGAGGAGGAATGGGTCTAGATAGTGCACATTTTCCCGTTAATTTTAATGCATTCATCGAGAAAGCCACAAAGGAAAGGAACAAAAAATACTTTAAGGCTAAGTATCATCATCATGGGTCAACAATTTAAGGATTGGTTTGACGCAGCTCTCCACTCGAGTCTTCTATCGGCCAACCTCTTCATATTGACTGTCCTCTCTGTCACGTCCTTTACGACCTGTTCTATGTAACTCATACGGGGACTGCCTTTTACCATCATTCCCGTTCACCTTTCCTTCGACGATTGTCTTCATCAGGCCATGGTGTCTTAAGATATGGCCAAATAGGTTGCCCCGTCTTCTTTTCTCCCACTCTTCTTAAGACTTCTTCATTTGTCACTTGGTCGATCCATTTTATCTCCAGTATTCTTCGGTAGAACCATATTTCGAATGCTTCCACCCTTTTCTTCTCCGCTGCTGTCATCGTCCATGCCTCACTGCGGTAAAGAAATATGTTCATGATAGACGTTCTAGCTTCCTTACTTCTACGCTTGTATTTCCAGCTTTAAGTAGATTCTTCTTTCGATAGAATGCCCTCTTTCCTTGGCTATTATACCGACCTATTTCTTTCTTGCTTCGTCCATCGTTGGTTACTCTGCTTCCCAGGTGACAGAATTCTTTCACCTCTTCCAGTTTCTGTTTTCTTGGTATAACGTTGATTTTGGCCTGCTCTCTCTTGCTACACGTCTTTTTTTAGTTTTCTTCTTGTTGATCTTCAGCTGAAATATGGCCATTGTCCTTTCCATGGTTGTTAGCATCTTATTCAGCTCCTTCTCTGTCTCTGCTACCAGAGCTACGTCATCAGCGAATCGTAGCCTACTGACTATTTCTCCGTGGATGTGCACTCCAGAACACTTCTCCTTGACTTCATTGATGGCTCTCACGATGTAAACATTAAAAATTACGGGAGACAGTGCCTTGTCTCACTTCTTTCCTTATTCTTGCTTCTTCACAGCTGGGTCCAGATTTTATTACAGCTAATTGGTTTTTATACAGATTGTGGATAATTCTTCGGTCATTGTACGAGACTCCAATTCCCTTCAGAATTCCAAGCATCGAATCCCAATCCACGTTGCCAAAAGACTTCTCGAAATTTACAAATGCAATGAAGGTCGGTTTGTTCTTCTCCATTCTCTTCTCTGTTAGCAGCAGAAGGGCCAATATTGCTTCCCTTGTACCCTTACTTTTCCTGAATCCGAATTGATCTTCATCCAGGAACTCCTCTATTTTTCGTTCTATTCTTCCGTAGATTATCCTTGTCAATATCTTCGATGCATGTGTTGTCAGGCTAATAGTCCTAAAATGTTCACATTTCTCCGCTCTCTTCTTTTTGGGAATAGGAATTATGATGTTTTTCTCGAAGTCCCTGGGTATTTCTCCTGTTGAGTACATGTCGCAGATGGTTTTGTAGAGATGGGTAAATGTCTTCTCTCCTGCATTTTTTATTAGTTCTGCGGGGATATCATCAATTCCAGAAGCCTTATTCATCCGAAGGTCCCTTACTGCTGCGTCGAATTCCGATCTTAATATTGATGCTCCCATATCATCCCTTTTCGACTTCGCTTTCCTCTTCAATAACTTTCGTGCTGAGATTGTTTCCGTTGTATAACTCTTCCAGATATTCTTTCCATATCTTCACTTTGTCTTCATTTTCAATCAAAAATTCTCCATTCTTGTCTCTTATGGAATTGCATCTTGCGCTCCGTTCCTTGAAGTGGTTCCTCAAGGCTAAGTATCCACGGGGAAAAAGTCTCAGTCTCAATGTACATCCATTCACAGATGATATATCAGGCATGTTAAACACAGAAATAGGTTTAAAGTTTAGTTTTGTTAGTATGGCAATGTAATTGGCCAGAGAATGCCGGAATATAAATATAGAAAGGGAAAATATGTGCAATCGAAGAGGCCAAGGCTAATTTAAGCTTTGGATACAAAAGCTAGGAGAGATTAACAAGTATTAATATCTAGGAAACCGAAAAATCAGCGATGGATATAGCAAAAAGGAAGTACAAAGTCAGTAAAAGAGACCAGGGAAAGAGGGAATTCAACCAAAAGAGAAATATGCTTAGGAGTCCAAAAAACAAGCGTTGAAGTAGGGAAACTATTTATCAGAACATATATACAAAGCAAGCGTCGTAATGAGTCTTCATGGCATGAACGATAACAGCAGCAGGTATGTCAAGGAAGCATTCGAAGTGTACTCCTAAGAACTAATGAAGAAGGTCTTAAGAAGGAGGTCTTAAGAAGAGTGAGAGAAAAGAGAAGTCAATCGAAGCGTGGGTTTTATATGAAAGTCATTGGGCATGAGACATATACCCATCGTCGGATTTAATATGTATGTACACTTGATTTAGTCTAACTAATAACAGAATCAAGTGAGACAGGACTAGTAGTTTGACCGTGAGAATAGTCTCATATGGGGAAATGAGGCAAAAATTCATGCATGGTTCAAATCTGTTGAGGTTATTAATATTTTAGTTCCTAAGAGTCATTGGCATCACTCACATTATTATTGAAACATAATTCTCTTGATTCCTCGTTGTTGAAATATTCCTTTAAATCCTCGCCAGGGTGCTGCGGCTACGGAAGCATTGAAAATGTTTGAAGTCGGTATGCTTTGATACCTTGTAAAGGCGACCTTAATATGGTTACTAAGCTGAAATGATGGGAAATATCCAATATCTGTTAATCTGCAGTGTGGTATTCCAATATTCCATCTCTCATTTTGAAAGCCAATATGCATTCGAGGTTTACACGACGGAAATGTGTTGGGGAGTTAATCCCTTAACCTTCAACTTCACATTGTTTCTATCTCAATGTCAGGTGGTTGAAGAAAAGGCGGGAGAGCAATGATATTAAAAATTACAGTTAATTTTTTATTCAGGTAATTCAAAGACTGTTGTTTTTTGCGTGACCATAACTGATCATCTGAGGAAAAATTAGGCACAGAACCTAATACTGCTTCTCCAACAAGTTAATGTAACCTATTTATTTTCCTCACCAACACTTCTTTACGCTTAGTTTCCAAAGACAACTCTTCTATTTCGTTACTTTTTCCCATCTGGAAATACTATTTGGATACCTTTGCCATTCTTTGAACAGAAATATTATCTGTTACTCAACGCCACACTCGATATTGAATTATTTGTCAATTTTTTTTAAACATCTCGCTCAATTTCTGTCTTGAAAACTCCATTCTTTCCGAAAAAACTTCTTATCGTAGGTACTGCAATTCTTTTATATTTCCTCTGACACCAAACACTGCCGTAACAGTAAAAAAAGTTAAGGCATTGAAGTGGGTTACTTATAATGCTGCGGCTGACGGATTCTAAACGCCTTATGTCTAAGGTGAGCACACTTTGTCCATCCCCTTGCTGCTCTTAGTACATCAAAATGAGCATGCTAGTGCTTCAATCCTTTCACTTTCCATAACTGTCCAAGACAGAGTTTAAGCTGAATTGGTAATGACAGCCAAGAGCTCCGTTGCGGTCATTTCCAGCCGACGAGGAAAGCAAAGGCACGTTTTCTGCTCCGAGCGCTGTTCAGCTACTGCCACTCCATCCCCTTCTTTCATCCCGGTTTCTCGCCACCCTTCAACCCCCTTTCTCCCCACCCCCCTGCCAACGTACGACTTCTCCTCCCTCCCCTGATGCAGTGACCTCTTTCGATGGAAACACGGCTTCCCAAACAATGGGGAATATGCATGAAATTTGTTTCTCGAAGATTAATGATGTACTTGATGCGAAATTTTCTCACCAATTTAAATATATAAGCCAAATTTTTCTGTGCCCACCGCAAAGATTATTAAATGATATTAAAATGTTCCCGGAAATTGACGAATGTCACGTGACCTGAAACGCCTTCTGACGTCACTGCACGGCATAGGTTCCATATTGCTACGGAGATAGACATTTATATTTAAAAGAAAACGAAGTGAATATATTGTTTCGAGGTTTTTAGCAATTTCACGAACGAAACGATGACGGAAAAAATACTTAAAGAAGCACATTCCGACAAATTCCTTTGGTTGACTCCCTAATGGCGGCGTTCTTCTTAAAAAAACCAGCGATTGCATAGACGAAGTAAAAGTTCTTTGGCATTATACAGGCGCTTTATATAATAAATGGACGATTTGCTCGTTACCATCCATATTTCGCAAATAAAACATCGAAATACAGTCGTTTATTGCATTAAACAAATGAGATGAATACATACGCTATCGCCAAGTATTCATTTAACAACTTACCTACATGCATAAACAGATAAACAACGCCCATAGTGATACCGTGCCGTGACGTCATTCGATGACGTGTTTTTAAGCTGCCGAAAAGGTACAATTTTCAAAGAGTAATATCTTTGTAACGCAAATTAATTCTTCAGCAAAATTTTCGCCAAGCAAATTTTAGCTAATAAACTTCACATTCCAAGAGTTATAAAAAATAGTGCATGTTCCCCATTGCCTGACTTCTCTCATTTTTTTTACCCCTTCCTACCATCTGTTCTCCGTTTCATCCATCCTTTCACCTTACTATCATAATGACCTTTCTTTTTTTTTGAGAGAATAACTCCTATTGCCAATTTGGGGATTGACAAATTTAATCGGGAACAGGTTTGCGGATGACGGGGGCTGACCAAGACGCCGCCGCCCCGGTGAAAGGAGGCGCTTGGGAAAAATAAGACGCTTTGAAGAGACGCTCTCCGTGGCACTTTTTCTACCTTCGAAAATCCGCTGCACCGCAGCACCAGTAGAGGTTTTGTAAAGACTTCTGAATACGCTGCGCTCCCGTTGTTCTGCTGTTCTTCCCCTCGAAAGCGCCCTTGGGACCCGAGAGACGGAGTTCTTTTTATGTCTCGCGTTCTTTCGCCGGAGAGACTTTTTCTCTCTCGGCAATCCTCCATAGATAATGCGGGACGAGCTTGGATATTACGACGCGGTTTCACAATTGTAAGCACTCACGGCACGTCATTAATTTTCTCGTCCTATCTTATTCTGTAATTATAATGATTCCCACGACTTCTATAAGGAGCTAACGGTTTCTCTAATCTATCCGTTTCCTCCACGGAGAAAACTCTCCTGGGTATATGTCTGGGAAATTCCAAGAATTACTTGGCTTACTCGGCAGTAGTTTATATCGTTTTCTGGTTTGGAATTATTCGAGTGTTTTGTTGCATAAAAATTGTCAAATGAGACTAGTCTATTTCTACTGAAAAATTTTGAAAATATTCTTTTCATAAATTTAGTCGTACACATCAATCCATAATGACTCATTAATTCAGCTTGGCCAATCTCTAGATTAGAGTGGTGTTATCTCCTGTTAATACTAGTGTTCTAAAAGAATTATTTTAATACTATTACTTGTTGATTCGTTTGCCCAACACAATGCAATGAAGAAACTAAAATATGAGTGAAAATAAACTTTTTTCATAGTCACTTCTTGTTCAGTTCATTTTTGATTATGTACAGAATTTAAAATCAAATAATTCAGTCTGTACCATGATCATAATTGTGCCTTTTACCTGATTTGACTTCATTAAGCAATAGAATTATAATCTAATTATCTATAGGTCATATTATCATCTATTAGACGAGTATAATAAATATTCGTGTGATCTTGAAAGAAATGCTTCAACGCATAACCTTCAGTCTTACGACTATAAGTTCTACAGCCAATGGAAGCATACACGTTCTTCACTTTACTGGACCAAAAAATGGTTCCCCCTCGTGCCACAACCGGGCAAATATAAAGCTGTGATATGGGTATCCTAGCAGTCAACTCCGCAGACAATACCTTGCTATTAACTTGCCAACAGAGCAGACCATACAGGAAGAGGGAAGAAAGTTGGAAGGAGAGGATGAGCGAGGGAGTGAGCGTTGACAAGCTTTTTTCATTTGGCGCCGCTCCTCGGAATCCGAATAGGCGCCGGCCCTGGATGGGGAGGGATGATGGGGGTTGAGTTGGCGGAGGAAAAAAATAACCATCATGGTGTGGGGGTAGGAAGGGGATTTTTTTCTCCAGTAGAAGAGAAGAGTAATGGAGGATGGGGTGAATAAGGGTAAGGTGTACTTGGACGTCAAGTGAGGGAGGAGAGAAGGGGGAGAGGATTTGATAAGGAGTGATCCCGGTCAGGGCGAGGGGGGCTGAAGAAGAGTGATGTGGGGGCGGGGGAGGGAGAGGCAGCCCCGTGGGGAGAGAGAGATAAGGGCAATTCTGCTGGAGCCATCCCTCGACCCCGTCAGGCCTCCACCCTCCCTCACCCCCTAGCAGCTTTCCTTCCTCCGATCCCAATCCTCATTGCTCTCCTGTCTCCCGCGCCCGTTGCCATCTTTCCGGCCCAATACAAACTTCCCTGCCCCTTCTCATCCCTCCTCCCTCTCTTCCCCACCGTTTTTCTTGAAGACGCTGGGAAGATTCCGGCCGGTAAAAGCGTCCTTATAGCCGAGAACCTTCGGTCGCTAGTTTCGCTTGGGAATTGCACGACGCTGGCCTTAATATAGACTGCCGTGGAGTGTCATTCCGTTGAATGGGGGCTCCGGCAATGGTTCGTGTTATTGCAGCGGGCTTTTCTTCGGTTATTGTGGTTCATTTGTTGATGCGGAGCATTGCACTTGAATCTTGTGAGATGTTTCCGGGATCATTAGACTTGATCACGATAAGTGTTGGTTGGCTTTCGTAATATCTCCGGTAGTCTTTGTTTATCATGCTGATAAGAGTAATTTGCGTTAAAATAATGAGTAGTGAGATCATAACATAATTTTTCTCTTACTGGATTTAAAACAAAGATAATTTTTTTCACTTGTGCTATTTCTCCTGTTGACAAAATCTACCTTAACATAATGGAATATATGTATTTTGTGTTTGCAACAAAATTTGAATTATTCCTGGAATTTAACCTTCTCCGGTATAATTCAAGGCGTGTATTCTTCCAATTATCATTATGCTTCCGATTTCATTAAATATAATATTACTAAAACTTCGGCAAAGCATTAATTTAGTGATTGGCCTACTGAATAACATGTTAGCTTGTAAGAAATTGGAGCAATGAAATCTACTTCCTCAAGGTAGCTGCGTTATTTTTAACATTAGATCTGAGAGTATTTTTCATACATTACAGCTCTTTATTATGAGAAATTTTGTAGCAATTTCAGAATGTTGTCAGAAGTTGAGACTTAATTTGCTAACGTGGCCTTAGTTACAAAATATGACAGTTACTTTTTGTGGTCGGTAAAAATATACAAATTAAGCTAGTAAACCTTTTCGTGTACAGTTGCGTAATACACTTTGTCCTTTGTCAAGCTTTTGTGGCCATTGCAGGATTAATTGTCGAATTTCTCTCTTGATGAAATCTATGTCTTGTCAACTTATGTAATATGTTTATCATCATAAAAGAAGTGCTCCACTAAGGCTGATTTGGTGAGCGTTTTTGGAGAAAATGCTAATGTGTGTTGTTTGAGTTGACAAGACTCCGAGAACCCGATTTCCTCGGTGTGAACTTTTTCGGAAGAGCACGGGATCTTGAAAGCGCCCTCCGTGTGGGGTTGAAGGAGGTGGTCCCTGGACGGTAGCAAGTCTTAAAATATTAAGTGGGTCCTATATCGTGTCACGAGGTCTCCTTGCCAGAGTACACGAAACATCCCTTCCGAAGTTTCCTACAACGCATGGCACTGTGGCATCGGCAGTGGGTTTTCGTTATATCCTGAGTATCTGGTATCTTTATATCGCTAGTGTTTTGAATAATGATGAACTGAGAGTAGACCTTATCTCGGAGCGCCGTTCTCGCGTCGCCATCTACAGTTCTCAATAGATTTTTTTTCCTGACGTACCGATCCGACCACGTGCAGGAATATTTTGACGTGTGCCGCGTCTTGTTAATGTTGGTGGTAAGATTCGGCGTGCAAATATAGGTCCGTGTGTGTTAACGTGCGATCAACGGAATGCCTCAGGGAGACGTCACTTCCTTTCTGCACCAGAAAACTCGGGAAAGCCGTTGAGCTCCATTCGTATAGTAAATGTCTAAGAAGTATGCATGCTGTAGAAGTGAGAGATAAAAACCTTCAGTGCCTCTCTTACGTGAGGCCAGATGTCAAATGTGGAATCCACGTCTCTTATCCAGCACCCAGGTCTCAATCTTCTGATATGAAAGGACGTTTTTATCTAATTGCTCCATGTATAATGGCATTTGGTTTATCGCAGACTCTCCACTAACGCAAATTCAAGCCTGGGATAAAGTGTGTAAGCTCTAGGGGAATATCGTCATGCAGGGAATAGAAATACTTCAAGAAAAGTGTTATCAATAAATCGAATCGGAATAAAACAATCGGATACCAACCTGGATTTAATTGATTGAAGCAACATGTCTGGGTGAATTTCTAGATAAATGAAGACAATATGACGGATGATCGGACGGACGAGTATCTTCCGCATGAGGGTATTACGTTACTCTAAAGGAAAAACACTCGTTAGAGGAATTTTCTGTGTGGCTAAGAGCGTGAAAATAGTATCTAAAGTATGCCAGGTGATCCGCAGTAAAGTATTTGAAATTCGTTCAACTGTAAGTACGAAGCTTCACTGCAATTATAATTTGGGAAAAACTGAATGAAAATTAAACGTTTTAGAAAGCTTTGTTTGTAATATGGTTAAGTGGGTGCATTAATTGAAATATTTGGTTCTCTTTTTGGTCCCTTATTTTTTGAATTCATCTGTCCTGCATATGTAGAGTGAGGGTTGAAATATTCCTGTAGCGTCAGCGTAAACATTCGGCGGTCTGAACTTTGTAAACGTGGCTGTAATCAGACCAGCGATCACCGGCATCCAGTTCTTCGGAACTAATTATCCAAGTGATATCTCCAGCAGGCCCAAAAGTATTTTCCTTTGCAGAACGCGCATAGCTCTCATGTATATTATTTTATCCCGCAATCACGTCCACATAGGTATATTAGTTCAGCACATTTGCAGCTGATGACGCCGATTGGCTTTTGATACCTCTTTCCGGCTGAGAGTGGAGTGGCGCCAATGGGCGTTTAATGCCGCTACACGGAATACGGGGTCTACTAAAGCTAAATGAAACACTTATTTTAATTCTTCCCTGAAGCTAGTTCGCAATATTTGTTTAATTACTAGCCCTTTTCTCTTCGACATACTGCTGTGAATATAATTTGAAAATTATCAGACAGATTTGGAGTAGAAGTGATTTAATTGGTCGTTGCAGGCGTACTTTATGGAACCGATCCATATTAGAATGCAATGTCTGTAACTATGTAATACTGCATACTGTAACAACGTCATATTCAGGTTGAACGTTGGAGCCCGAGTCGTTTCTCATAGAAGTGGGTGGAATTACAAAATTACACTTTTACATTATCAGAGTGATTTCACCAGTATAAACTCAATCAGTTTAAATCCAATTCGCCAAAAAATATCATTAGTGGTTACTCTTAACACTTTTTGCCCAAAGTGAATTAGGAAATATTTTTCTTCTGTTTCATTCCATCTCAAGAATAGACACTATTACGATTGAGGGCGTGAGATTAGAAGTCCGTTTTTATTGTAATTTCTTTGTAGAAGGCCACAATAATACGAATTTTTCTTTCCTTCCATCAATAAAAATCATGAATAAGTAACCCACGTTTGGATTTCACAAGATATTTTTTGCAAATTGTCGATCGATTTTCACTAAAAACATCTTCAATAATAAGGATCTGTATTTATGACTCAACGAATGCACATATGATTTTGGAATGAAATATAATCTATCGATGAATGTGAACCCAAATCCTACTTATTCCTTCTCTTAAATATTAGAGTATATGGAAATCATTCTGAGGCACATGAATCCTGAGGTCATATCGGATACGATTTCAAAAATACAGTTCAGTTACTGAGGTCAGATACTTTCGGTATTCATTCACGGAGTGAAAGTTTGCTACTCGAAGTCCATTTTAACTACAGTAAAGTCCTTGTCATGTTTTATTAAAATCTCGCAGTTATTTTGTAGCTGAATCGGAGATTGATATGTGTTGATTGCGTGATCTTATTTGAAAGAGAAATTCTAATACGAACATAATGAATCTAAAGTTAGCAATCCATCCCCTATTGATTGAGCACATATCTTTATCATTTTAAACACAAAATTTTATTAGTTAGCTGCTTCCGTTTACTCATTCAATCTGAACTTTCTATGAGTGTCTAAATTCATTCTAGTTGTTTTATGCTTTCGCCTTTAGCAACACACATAATTGATTTCCAATAACAACAGTATGACATAAGCAGAAATTTTTACGCGATTTTTTAAAGCCGTATTCTTTAGTATCCACATTTCCAAATGACATGGTACTCTATCCAAATTATCCACTGATACAAACATTCATGCTTTAATAGAGTAACATACAGACGTTCCATTTTCGCTATCAAACTGATAATCAGTTACTTACGGTGTAGCGTTTTCATTAGTTTTATCAAATAGACGATTTCTTTTGAAAAAAAATAAAATTCTGTACATAGTTGTTTCAAAGGAAATGACGCGGAAATTTGATATCACGTTTCCAAAGTCAGGATTGCATTGTGCCAAATATTCAGATATACGCCTATTGATTGTTACCATAAATATTGTGTATCTTTGATAAAACTACAGTAAGTTAAAAAGCAGTTTTTTTAATGCCGCTTGAACAGTTGTTATCCATCGGAGAAGCGGAAAGATTTCCTCGAGAAAATACTGATTCCTCTTGGTGGGAGTGGACTTCATCGGAAGCACAGTACAAAGCTTGGTAGCTCTCATTTCCAGGAATTTTTGGAATAAAGGCAACAAAACCATAACACGCAATCAATTGCTAAACGCTGCGTAACATGCACTCACCACAACCTAAGCTTCGCGTAATCTACATTGTGCGTATTGAAAAAGGGCAAAATTTATTTGATCCCATTCGGGACTGGGTCTTTACCTCACCCTTCCTTAAAGTACCCCCTCTCCCCTACTCACCCCCCTTAATCTTCCTTTCCCTCCCTTCTTCGTTCCCGTTTCCCCCCTGCCCCTTACCTCCGCCCTCACCTGCTCTCCTATTTTCCCGGACGACGAGCGTTTCACCATCGAGACCGTTTCACTCCGGAAGGCGACACCCCCCCCGATTTGAATTCCTTTTCCCCTCCTCCGCTGCCTTCTCCCCCTCCTCCCCTATCTCTCTCCCTGACACCTTGATTATTTTTCCCTGCGCCCAATCTTATCTGGATTTTTTTACCCCTTCCTGCCTTCCGCCCCCGTTTTTTCATTCATCCAAAACATATCTCCAGTCCGCTTCCCGTCGGTCCCCCTTCCCGGTCCACCTCCTCCGTTCCCAGCCTCCACTTCGCCCTCTTTTCATTCAATTTCACATCACTCACTCACTCCCTCTCTCTCTCCACCTTTCCCCCCCTCCCCTCTCCTCCCCTCCCCCAACACTCGCGCGTCACGGCCGTTTCTTCGCTACGTCCCTTCTCCTTGATTAATGCGTCGAAAAAGTGGAATTTAATCGGTTTCCCCTCCGTGAAAATAAATAGTTCCTTGAAGCGTTTCTGCCTTTTCCATCCTCTCTCTCTCTCTTCACTCCCGCTCACCATTTCCCTTCAAGCCGATACGCTGGCATTTGTTTTTTTTTATTTTCCATCTCTCCCACCCGAGGTCGCTCGGAGAGGAACTAAGATTTCTCTTCCGGAAAAAAAACTCAAATGTGTTGAGTTCAGGGAGTTGCAGGGCTAAGGCCGTGTTTTTTCTTCATTCTCGCTCTAAAATTAATGAAACGTACGGATGCATATGGGCTGCTCTTGCTTGATCCTCAAGTGCAGTCGAATCCAGGAAACTCACTCAGGGGCTGAGTGCTTTTGAGTGAATATTGCTCACGGAGGATTACTGTGAATAATTATGATGACATTTTCCAATTTAATTGTTTCCTGGAAAGTTATGAGACGGAAATGGGGGTTAACAAAAATGTTAATGCATATAAATCTCTCTTTTTTAAGAAACGTGATACATAGTGAATGGCTAATGAAGGATGTCCCTTTTCATTTGAAGCAGATCTCTTAATCATTGGAAGTTTACTTTGCAAACGTGTGTCTCTTACTCTTTGTGCAATGGATTCCGATTCTTTTACCTACATCGTTTGTTTTCATTCCGGTTTTCACTTTCCTCGCGCCCAAGGGAGGCGACGATTGGGGTTGATACCCAGGGAATTCCCTCGACGATTGGAAAAAAACGGGGCTCTCGCGGAGACTGTCGGCTTCCATTCCCCCCTCACCCCCATTAACCCTTCCCAAAAAGAGCGCAGATCGGTAGAAAAAAAGTCTCCCTTAAGCGTGGTGGGTTTCTGGAGAGGGTGATTGGTCTTTTCGCGGCCCGACCTTCACCCCCGGACGCCACCCGTTCCAAAAGGACTTCGCTGAGATCTCTTTGCGGAAAATAGGACGAAGGTGAAAAGAAACGAGAAGAGGGGAGGCTAGGAGCCCCGCTAAGGTTTCCAGTTTCCCTCCGCAAACCCCTGATATCTCTGGAGACCTTTCCTCGTCCTTCAGAGCCTCCCTTCCTCCCTATCGCCTTCACCCTTCTGCCTTCCAGCACAGCCCTCTCAGCTCTACCACTCCCCACCGAAGCAGCCTCAGCCACCCGCAATCCTTAGTGGTTCCGTTTCGGAGGCCAATGCGCCCTCCGTGTCTCACCTCCGATCCTTCCATTGCAAGACTTAACACGAATACTCTTTCCCTTTCGCCTTCTTATCTGCCTACCTACCATGCCCTCCCCTTATTTCCCGATATTATATTGTATCCTCTCTGCCTTAAACCTCTTTGTAACCCTCACCCCCGGTTACCTTACTGTGTCCGTCGTCCAGCTAGCTGTTATATCTTACCGTTGGTTGGTTATTCAGGGGAGGCGACCGGCAGCTGAGGTCATTTGCGCCATTTAGGATAGGTGGGTAATTGGGTACTGGTAGGAGTTTTCAGGGAACGGAGGAAGGGCGGAGAGAAACCCGGCGTCTGCATTAGCCTACCCTTAACGAAAGGCGCCAAGGGGACCGCGGCTTAACGTCCCATCCGACGGACGGAGTAATGTACATGAAATGCCCTCCACTACGCATTCAAGTGGGGATCGGATTTCCACTGAAAAATCCGCCTTTGCCTGGAATCGAACCCGTATATCTTACCGTCCACACACACTGTTACACATAAGTAACATACATATATCAATACACTTCGGTCACTGTTAATAAATAGTGGTCAGTTGAGGAAAGATTAAGCAAAAACGCTATTTGTATTATTCATGAATAATAAATAAAATTTTATTCTTTCAAATAAAAGATTGGGCCCAATTTACAAGGTTTATAGGTACACTTATATTAACCAATAATATAAAAAATCCTTGAATGATATTATACAATGGGCTTAATTTCTTTGAATAAAGTTTTGAAAACTGTTCCAGTTCCTTTCCACTTATCGTAGCTACTGCGACTCGTCCTCCCTCCGTGATACTGGGCCGGAGTGCTCCTTCCCGTGTAATATATTCTTGCCGATGATGCCTCCTCGGTCCCGCTTCTTACTCTGCCGATGTCGTACTCTCGGGCGCCTGGCTCAGTATCGTCCTTACTCCGCTGGTGAGTCCTTCTCAAGGGTCCCTGGGCCTATTCTCCCGATGCGTACGTCTCGTTCGTGGTCGCTTCCGACTCTCCTCGCGTCCTTTTCACTACTGCCCCCGTTCGTGTTCCCGTAACCACTGACGCTCTCGCAATTCCTATTCTTGCCAATTATTTCGATCGTTTTCATAACCCATTATTTGGCCGAGTGTACTGCCAACCCCCAGCGTTTAATCGACAACCCCTATTGTTGGCCTCGCGTACTGCCAACCCGTGGTGTTTACCCTGTAGTTTTATTTCTTTATATGCCATATTTGGAGAAATAAATAGATTTTAAAAGAGACAATAAATTTCATCTTCACTCCTCACAATATTTTCTAACACAAGACTTTTATTTTCCATGCAAACGCATCACTGTACCAGAAAAAGGTTATTGCGCTAAACTGTCGGCATAGGAAGCATTACATTTTAAATAAGTTGTGGTGAGATGAAAAATATGCCGAAAGTTGTAGCAAGCCAAAGACCATGGGGTTCAATTACTGGTCCAGAAATCTCCTACAGGTTATGGCAAAAGTACATTTGGCCTCAGGAATGCTGGGTATTGTGTAAGGGCTTGACCTTTAGTCTGGCAAGCCAAATAATCGTGGTTACATTCTCGGCATAGAAAACATTTCCCTATGAAGGCTCACGACATAAATTCTTACCCTTCTAGATATTTTTTCTTCTAAAAGAAAAAATATCTAGTTACAATTCCACTTCCCCCTACTAAATTATTAAATTTTTATAATTTATTTCGTTCAAAGCTTGCCTTCACTATTCTTTGAACACACTATTTCATTTCAGACTCATCAATTGATCATCATATTTTTAAGAGGTGCCAATGGGGAACTTGCATGATTTCTTTTTATTTAACAGGCGGACAGAAAATTATTTTCTCGATTCAACAAAGAAAACTGCATGTAAATCTGAGTTTTCCTTCGCGAGATATTGAATGCTAAATATAGCGACATTTTAAAGCGCGCCGAAAACTCCCTCCCCCCCAAGCCACTGCTGAAGAATACCCGATGACGTCAACAGTGCCGAACAATCGCCCGAAGCAGCTGGGCTAGCAGCGAACCAACACGGGTGATTCAAGCGAGCCTACTCAACCCAAAAGTGAGCCCACCTCAGATTTTTAATTGAGTAGGTAATCACTTAATGGTATACAGTTGATATTTCACGTCAATAATGAGTAATATGTAGGCAAGATAGTTTAAATATCGAAAGTTCATCTTACTTTTGCAGTGCCCGCTCCATACATCGACCCAACTCCCTAGCATTGTAATTAGCCAGCGAGATGAGTTCGAGGCATAAGTATTGTTTAACACGTGGCGTGGCTGTACCTCAACCAAGGTGCCTAATAAGCTATTAATTAGGTTGCCTACAAACGCAAGAAGAAACGTATGTACAATGTCAATAAGTGACTGACTAACCCAGACTTCTATCAAAGATGAGGTGTAAGCGTCCCACTCAAGAGCCCGACGTATCTCTTTCTCCCGTGGAGAAAGTGCGCATCTCGACAGTGATTTGTTGATTACTTCCAAAACATTCATTGCTCTGCGAATCGTCAGAAGCAATTTTTCGGCCCTGAGTGGTGGCTTAGTAATTTTATTGGCAAATTAGGTGACAGATAGTATTATTACTCGATACGAGTTACAAGTTAGAGTCAAGATAGTTTAATTTCCGAATCCTTTTACGTGTCAGCTGAGTTAAAATGTACTCACTGTGCGATGTGTTTCTTTGAGAACGCGTGTATTAGGTCGGATGCTCTCAAGTTAATAAAACAATGCCTTTACAAAGTAGATATATTTTGCTATTGATTTGGTGCCGAAGTTTTTTTTATCTTAATACAATTACATCGATCTGTAACGTTATGTAGCGGCGTAGTGCAGTGCTCATCATAATCTCTTTAGCATGACATGAGGCAAGTATAAGACCCAGGGTCATTGTGTCTTTTTATATGTATGTAATCGAGACTTGAGAATGGTTTTAAGTTTCGGTGGTGTAGTTATAGTGTTGATGTTCATGAGAATTACATTCAGGTAATGCTATACTATACTCTGCCACAAAAGTTGTTTGTGGCCCACATAGGTATTTAATTAAAGGGCTACAAAGTACATTAGAAAAAATTCAGGTCTTTGAATTATTATAGCCATTTACAAACTTTATGCTGGCATTGAATGTGATATGGTGATGATTAAAGAACAATGTTTAGCTTATACTAATGCCTTTCCATAGATTGCTGGGTGTCGGACGGTAATGATTTTTAAATCAATAAGCGGGTTCATTTGTGTTGAGTGTTTTGAATAGCAGGTGCTACTTTTCCTTATTCCACTGCCATTTAATGTATGGGATAGAATTATGGGATCATGCCCCAATGCCCCCAATGTATTTATTCAGCAAAGAAGGACGATCAAGATCAGGTTTTATGTTTTAAAATTGCACTTTAAATTCCTAAATGAATTTACTGAAGGTAAAAATATTGACATTTCCTTCTGATATTGATGTTAGTGTTGTTTTTCTTGACAAAGACTATTGCAATGTATTTTGCTGAATGTCCGATGATAATAACTAAATCATAGCACAGCACTTAAACCGGTGAATGTTGGTAGAGAGGTAAATGTGAGCATAAAGGTTATGACTTTCAAAATTCAGTGATACTTCTGGCGAAAATAAAGATATGTAATAAGATAAGTAATGCTTCAACTTCCTTTTACCTAACATCCAACAGCATGACGTGGATAAACGTGCTTCGTACTATTGGTCTTGAAAACAAGACAACTATTCTTGTTATAACGTAATTAATTATTACCAGTATACTATTTAGTTTCATTGAAGAAAACAAATCGTACGCTGGGAAGTCCATTCCCTATAATGAACTTCATACGGACTATTAAATCAAGGGTAAGTCATTCCCGATAAGCCCAATCCTCTAGATTTGTGCCTCGCTCTGATAAACTAACCTTCATTCTCCGCATTAATAAGTATTATAAACAAAGGATTCAAAGTAAATATCTCTCATTTATTCTCGTTGTATTCATAAAAATTGAAATTTTTAGGCAAACGACGGTAACTTCATGCCGCTGGCTTTAAATGCACACGTGTCCACGATGTCACACAAGTATTATCGAAAGCAAATAACGAAAAAATCACTCGCATAACCTCATTGAGCTACATTACTTTTTGTCCAAAGGTTTGTTTGCAAAATTACCGAAGCAAAACAGCTGTAGCCACGGTAGCCACCATCATTTGAAGGTACGAGACTTTCCATTGGTCCTTACGAAGTTCATCAGCTTCGCCTTACAAATTTTTCATAACGAGAGTTTTCTCCCATCCGGTCAGGAGAAAAAGTTTTCTTTTTTTTCCGCCGACGTATAGCAATCATTTGTCATAACAAATGCCATGAGGGTCATGGCATTAATTTTAGGAGTATTGTCCGAAAGAGCGGCAACGTAATCATCCATTTTTTTTACCTGAAATATTCGAGGTAAAAAGTCTATTTTATCATCCCGAAAGTGCATTTTTAATATCCCAAGTAATAATCGTGGCACAATAACAATAGGAAAACTTACCCAAGAATAACAGCACATGAACAAGTGACGGTGAGCGACTAAATCCTCCACCAAAACAATGTGTACAGCATGCGTTGGTGTTTTTCCCGACTCAGACGATAGATTAGGCACGGATGATGTCACACCTAGTCTCGGCAGAGCTCGGGTGTCTTCGCGCAGTGGTCGGCTCAGAGAAATGTTGCTTGATTTTTTAAGTCAATTTTTTATTTCTTCTGATGATGAATGGAGATAATTTAGGTATTTTTGCGAGCTAATATTTCCGTTTTACCTGTTCAAAATAGTTTTTATAGCAATTATCGACCCATGCAAGTTCCCCATTGATATTTGCCCGTCCCTTCCTCGAGAGTTTTCATCAGGTTTTCCACTCCTTCCAATCCTCGTAAAATGTCTTCGCTAGATACTAGCTCACACTACACACTCAATTTAATTTTAAACTGAAGGAAGCAGAATGACGTAAATAGGTATACTTTTTTCTACTCTGATCGTATTATTAGGAAAATGTGATAGATTTCCCACCTGAGAAAATTTAAAAAAGTATTCGCTTGTATATGTTAGGAATGGCAAAATAACCTTTGTATTTCCACAATATATTCCCTGACAATACGACCATTGTTTCGACGATTAACGTCATCCTCGCCACCTGAGGATGACGTTAATCGTCGAAACAATGGTCGTATTGTCAGGGAATATATTGTGGAAATACAAAGGTTATTTCGTCATACATAATAAATACAAGTAAATTCTATAAAAAGACGCCAGAAACCATAAATTTTATCATTGTATACGATTCAATTCATTTGCAGTTATCTACCTGTTTTGCAAGTATAACTCCATTTTTCTGTAAGAATGTAGGTTGCATTATTGGCTGCTACTCCGTGATCAGCTGGTGTCTTTTTTCCGACACCCTGGCCTCTTCTCATTCGTGCATCGTACATCCCACCCTGCCCCTCCTCCTTCCCCCCCCTTAACTCCCTCCCCCCTCCTCCTCCACCCCCTCGATCACACCGAGTCACTCTCGTCCGTGCCCACTGCGTTTCCCTACTTTAACTTTCTGCCCGTGTAACCATCACCCCGAAATGAAACGAAAATTAATCGGGAAGGCCTTCCTTTTTGGACCCGTGGGGGGGAAAGAGGGCATGTTAATTAGCGAATAATTCCCGTAACGGCCACGACAGGATCCTGTCCGAATCCCTCAATTACCCGCATGAAGGCATTACGTGGGGGGTATGCGGTTTCGTGCGGTGCGAGGGAGGGGGGAGGCAGGAGGTGGGGGTGGGAGTTAGTGAGGGGGGGGGGGGGATGGAGGACCGGGAGCATGTAGTAGTCGTCTGAATAAAGCGGGGGAAGGGCGGAGTGGGTGACGGGGGGGGCAGCGTAGGCGCTTGCTGACATTGATCTTGCTATAACATTGCCATTTAAAACACTGGAGCCATAATTGGAGCGCCCAAAGGAGGGGTTTTATTGGCAAAAGGACATTGTAAATCGACACTTTAGTTCAATCTTCGAAATACACAACGCATTCAATTAGTGAACGATCTTAATCGTTCAGCATAGATATTAACGTGTGATCACATTTTCATAAATTCTTGCTGTAGTATCAATTTTAATGAAGATCTGGCTGAAACGATACGGAATACTAGAACCACAAAATTTTGTTGAAAAGAGCAATGATAAAAGTGCTGAGGAGGATTTCATAGTAGACTTTGATGGATAGAATATCAGGTAAAAATATGAATAGATGTGTAATGTGGATATGTATGAAGAAAAATTGAAATAAACATTGAAACGAGCACCCCAGCAAGGTGGAAGTATGACGGACTGCTGAAAATAGGAATGAATATGTTACCACATTTGTAGAGTCCTGGGACAAAATACAATTTATATCAAACAAAAACACCAAAGAAATTTATATATAGATATAAGAAGAAAATTGAAGCTAAACAGGAATTTCAGGAATGTATAACACCAGCAAATAAATAAGAGGAACAGATTGTACTTGCCCAGAGTGTTCTTGACGTACAGTGTTTATTTTTTCCGTTATTTCTTTATTTTTATCCAGGAAACTAATCATTATTATATATTTTGCCTTCGAGCACAATGACCAGCTGAAGTTGAGATAATTTATCGAGTGGAAAATAGGTATTGAGGGAAAATACGTGAGAATAAAACGTGAAAGAATAGATTATTCCGCCCGGAAGAAATTCGGTTGAAATGTCGTAAGCACAGCCTGTATTTTAGGGGTCGGACTGATTGCTCAGGGGGGAGGGCACGCCACTTGCTTTATGTGAAAACCTTTTCTGAAAACAGATGAGAACTATCGTCTTCAATCCGATGGCTTTTCAGTTTCGTGAGAGTTAAATTTACGAATCACTGATCCCACTGATGTATCAAATTCTCACCTCACGCTAAAGGATCCGATTTACTTTTTCCATGCAATCTGAAGTTTACCAGAATGATCTGGAATCCAGAATTTACCCAAGGTTACTAGTTCACACGCTACCAATTCAAGATATTAGCACAATGCTTGTATTTAGGTCGAAACATGGAATAAAAAAGAAATTACACATTCCCAAAGCAGACATGAACTCCAAAAGTTTATTTCATTACCCATGTACATAATACACGAAGTAAGCATATTCCAAGGGTGGAAGTTTTGTCTCCTTCTTTCTCTTTTTCCAAATTCACAATTTCTTGATAAAACTGCGCAGGTGTACACAAAAATACTGCGTGACAAACCATGCATAGCAATCCGAGGGAATTCCACGTATTCCAACATACATAATCAGGAATTGCATTGGTAATATTATTCCCTCTCGCAATCCATGAAAGTGATACCCTTTTCACATAGTCTAATATTAAGTATTAATAAATAAAAAAAGCATTCATTTCATTTCCTAAATCGATTGGCCAATATATGTACATTAATGCGTGATGTTTTACACAAAATATGTTTCGTTAAAAATCCTTTCCCTCGCCATTGATTGTATTCCCACACTCAATTTTTTAACCCTTAATAATTTTACGGAGGCTATTCTGTACTCACGGGTAAGATATATATGGCTGCGAAAACTGATGGGGACGCTGGGGGTGGAGACAAATGTAGGGATGAAGAAGGACAACCCTCGGCGAAATGAGATGGGAGTCAGAGCGAGAGTAAGAGATGCAGTTCTACGAGGCAATTGCAAAAATAAAATTCCCAGGAGAAAATTTTAATTCACGCCGTCCTTCGTAATTTAGGTTACTCCATATTGTCCAAGAAGATACTCTCTTGCCCTTCATGTTCGTTTCAATTGAGAGATGTACTTGTTGAAAGACCAAATATATTAAGGATTAAAAGTCCCTTAAAGAAAAGAAGTGCTCTTGTTGATTTCCACGATAGCGGGATTCTCATTAAATATTTAATTTATTTTTAATTGAGTGAAATATAAATTGGAGTGGTGATATGTATCAAGCATATTAATCGGTGCCATATGGGATGAATGACATTTTTCCATTACAATCTCCATTTTGATTATGTTTCTATTCAACTTTTAATTAAATAATACTTAAGTAAAGCATAGCAAATTTTCTACTTGTAATCAAGTCGAACCGTTGCATTCAAATGCACGAAAAACGTGGCTTGCAAAATAGACGAGTGGTTAATTTCAATTACTTCCAACACATTTCTTACAATTCTTGATAACATCTGGATATGTCTATTTTTTTGTTTTCTAGACCACTTGAACTAAAAAAGGCCCTGGAGCTACTCATGGACTTTCGGGACACGTTGGCAAAGGATCTTCTGTCCTTGCTTGACAAAAAAGTCCAGGTCCAAACGTTGAATATATTAGAATAGTTAATTCTGAATCTGCATGCACCCTACCCTAGAAAATAACCCTACCTGTTTTGTTAATCAACCATGATTAAATTTCTCTAGTTTTCTTGATTCTTAAAGATGTTGTTCTTTAGTTATGGATAAATGGCCAAAGACCTTTTATTTGATTATCCTTAAAATAGAGGTGTTCAACCCAAAGGCTGGTTTTTGAGAGGTGAGAGTAGATCTCACTCGCTACTAAGCCGTTGTCGTGTGAAACACATTCGGAGTAGGGAGGCCAGTTCCTTTCCCTGGTTCACAAAAGTTCTAACTCGCAGCAAACGGAATCTCGAGGATTTTAGGTGGGGGTGTTCAGAGTGGCTTCTGCCCGGGATATGACCCCGGTACTCTCCGGTCGGTGGCTCAGCGCTCTATCCAATAGGGAATCAGTTGAAATACGATTTCGATTTTTTGTATTCAAAGTCACTTGCCGAAGAGGATTGGGTTTAGACAGCTTATTAACATCTATAATTGTCTGACATAGTGAAGAGAATCAAACAGTTGGGATAAAACTTCAATAACACTACCTGCGTTGCAATAAATGGTCCATTAAATGCTTCGCTTCATCAGTTAGCCGTTTGAAACAGTACAAAATGTTTCTTTGTGTGGTTGCGGCAAAGGCAATTTTCATTAAGTAATTTTACACATTAGGTTTATTAATTAATGTTTTCTGCATAACAAAACCTTGTTATTTGGTTTTAATGTCAAATTACTCCTTTGCCAATAAGCTATGACACTTCAATTACCTAAGAAATGAAGCATATCTTTCACAAAGAATTTCACAAAATAGGTAAATTTAAAAGAAAATCGCTTTCATTTCCGTAATAGATAATATTTATACAATTAAAATATTTTTACTTTCAATATTTAACTATTGTTTTCAATACGGTAGCGTATATAAATAAAATATGTAGTTGTTAATGCACCATTGAAACTGCTTAAAAATTATTAAGCATTTAACTTGATTAAAATTAATCATGAGCACAGGAATACATAGTTAAATTAAATCCAAGAGTTCACAATGTGCCACTGGTAATTGATGGGTGGTTTCCAGTCTGTTGTCTTTAAAACTTTTATATGATCAATACGATATAGTTGAATGAAACACTGCCGTTATAGTTCACGTTCTTCTTTTCAAAATCCCCGTAAAGAAAGGCTTTTTTCTTTACTTTAAACTTTATCCTTCCTGTGAAAGTCATAATAAAATTGAATAATAAGGTTAATATTATTTAAGTAACCTTTTCTCGTTGGGTGATATTTGTTTAAAATTTTAAGTAGCAAATTAAACCTTAATATTAGGAATAAAACGATTACGACAGCATCTGTGCGAGCAGACCTTCCGAGAACCCCCCTCCACTCCCTCCCCTTCCCATAAGAGCAGTCAAGGACGGGAGGAAAATGATGTCAATGTTACCACAGCAGCTTTTTCGGTGGGCGTCACCTTTTGCTTATTTCAATTTTTGATTTATGAGTGAATGGTTATGGTTAGAAGAGTAATTTTTTAACTAAATTTCTTTTTTCGTTTCCATCTAACAATTTCGTGTACAAAATTGCGATTTCGGTTCCGAGTAAATGCCCCCATTAATTATACACTGGCGAATAAAACTCAGAGTTTGCAGATCCAATAATCTCTAATCAGAGTTCCACTTTGGCAGTAGTCCTCATAGGAGGGTGCAATAACCCAACTCCGATGGCCAAAGTGTCACAGCTGCTAATCCTCATAGAAATTGACGTTATAGCTAATTCTTGACAATTAACTGTGGGTTTCGATCGTAACTTTTGAGTTCAAAGATTCCCTATTGAAGGATACCCCAGCTGTCTGGCGAGCAGGATGACGCAGCTCCGAGGGAAACCGTTCCAGTAACTTGTGAAAACCCGAATGGATACCGAAGCATGAAGGATAAGCCCCCCGCGATATCTCAACCCCACAAACCACCTCGCCGATTTCCACCCTCATTTAATTCCGACCGTCGATTATCGTTGTCCTATTCAACTGTCTCTCCCTCTACGCCCTTGCGTCGCGACACGCATCGATTCATCCCCGGGTGTTTTTTCGTGCCCTTTCCTTCGGTGATGAGAGTTAGCAGCGGGATGGGAGAGAAGAGGCGTGGGGGATAGGAAAGAGGGAAGAGGAGAAGAGAAGCAAGCGCACTCTGGAAAAGTCTCGCTCTTGTGGTATTCTCGCGTGTGTGTGTGTGTATTGGGGGGAGGGAGGGGGTGGGAGGGGGTGGGAGGGGGTGGGAGGGGGTGGGAGGGGGTGGGAGGGGGTTGATTCCCGTCGACAGCCGACGTCAACGATGATGGCGGTCTGCGAATTGCGTGGGTGCAGCAGGAAATAATTTGCCGCTGCAGAACACACGCGCCCTGAATCGCACAACACTCACGGCATCCCTGCACCACAAGACACACACAAACGCTCTCACACAAACGCGTACGCGAGTTGTTGGGGGGCGAGCGACAACGGGGAACCTGCTGCTGGTTTTCGAAACTCGTTTTTTTGTGCGTTATTTTTCTCCCCTCATCAGTCGCCACGCACCCCCTTCCACCCTCCTTCGCGACCCCGTGAAAATCACAAGTCGCCGGAGTTTTCGCTCATGCCGCATCGCCATAACAACCTGTCCACCCCCCAGCCGGAGGCCTTTGCAATTCCCACTCTCTTTGTCTTCCCATCCACCCCTACGACCTGCTAAACTCAAGTCCAGTGGCTTGTCTTTTTACGCACCTAAGAGCTGGGAATTTCCAAATCATTCCTGTGAAAGTGGTGTTGAAAGATCTACAATAGTGATAAGAAGTCTGACGACGGAGCTTGAGCGTGAATTGCGAAGTCAAATCTTCCATTAAGTAAAATTTTTCATTCATGATTTCACGAAGTAAAGCTAAATTTTGTGTTTTAATGCACATCATTGGGATAATTATGGCTTCACCCTACAGACTAACCTCACTCTAACAGTTAAAATGCAAATAAATATAGTCAATCCCAAGTAATTTTCCTCCACGGTGGGAACTAGTCTCATTCCAGCATTTTCTCCTTCGATCTGCCTTCATTCAGGAATTATCACAGGCTCATCATAATAGGGAAAAATTTCAATATTAGGTTTTGACATTTTCTTCCCTATTTTATATTACCATTCCTGATTCACCATTTTCATTATTATGTATCGGGCCCGATTTGGATTCCAAGGAAGAAAGCTACCTGCTTCATTAAAATATCTGGTTTACAATTCCTTAATTTTCTATGCTTTTATCGAAAGTTTTTCCTTACAACTACGCTTTTATACATGATCCATTCCATTGAGACTTTTTCTCCGAAGTTAATTATTGTAATTGCGAGTTAATGTTTGCTTTATGCTAAAAAATGATTGGATCGTAAAAGTGGTAAATATTTTTTTAATACATTCATTAGCGTCCTTTACTGCATATTCTACGCATAATTCCAAAGGAAGAATTGCTAGGGGGAGTCAAATGAAAACAGTAAATATTTTTTTTTACATCTACATCTACGTAATACCCCGCGAGTCACCACGAGGGTGTGTGGCAGGGGGTAAAGATCACTAAGCATGCACCATTGACATGCAACTAGAATATTTAATGGAGGCAAGCTAGATTATAGGGCCATAAGCAGCTAGATTGTTAGTATCTACATAATTAGAAAGTGAATATTGGTTGTTATTACATGCATCATGCACTACAGACTACTATGGCAATATTTCACCCTCCTATCCCTTTGCTTTGCGGGCTATTGTGCTCTCTTATGGTACGCGGAAAAAATGACATTTTAAATCTATCGGTACGACAATCCATCTCTCTAATCGTATTAATCTGATCAAAACTAGCATAATACGCAGGGTTCCTTAATATATATCTAACGTTGAAGGTTCGCGAACTAGCCGCGAGAACCTTAACGGAGTAACCCGCTGAAAATGCACAATAGCAGAAATTCCACAGAGAAAAAATCATTCGCCTTGACCGGGATTCGAACCCGGATCCCCTGATTTCCGGCCAGGTGCTTTAACCAGTTGGCTGCTAGGCATAACTTGCCTAGCAGTTCGAGAACATCTAGTTCCTTTAAGGCCTCTAAAATTCCACAGGGAAAAATGACGCCTCGGTAGCTTAACTGGTTAAAGCACCTGGCCGGAAATCAGGGGATCCGGGTTCGAATCCCGGTCAAGGCAAATGATTTTTTCTCGGTGGAATTTCTGCTATTATATCTAACGTTATCTGTGAACAAATCGGTTTCGAAACTACTTAAAATGTTTAATCAAAATTTTAACCTGATTTCTGATAGTAATTACCATCCTAGTTCTTCTATTAAACTCGGAACAGTTATACACTTGTCATAACGGCCCTTAACAAACCTAGCGGATATCCTTTGCACACGCTCTAATTCCTTTATTATACCTTCCTCGTACGGATGTCATATACTAGAGGCATATTCTAAATGAGGCCCGACAAGTGTAAAATAGCTTCTTTTATCTACATCTAATAAATACCCTGCAAGCCTCCTCAAAGGTGTGTGACAGAGGGTGAATTCTCACCACGCATGCACTACATATCATGCATTTAAAAGGATTAGTATTAATTTATTTGTCTAAAATGCAATATTCAAAAAGATAAAAACAGCAACCTACGCATGCAAAAACGTGCTGTTAGTTGGGTTACCTTCAAGTCCTTACACCAACATGCAACTACCTATGCTATCCATTGCTACACTCGTATTGGATATATTTACCGTTATTCATATCCCTAATCGTACGAGGGAAAATGGACATCTTGAATCTGTCAGCTTGGCAATCAAAATCTCTAATTTTCTAATCATGGTCCAGTCTACCATAGTACGTTGGGGTTCCCAAATATTTTTTTAACGTCTCGTTTAACTTTCTCGTACTCTATAATCGCATTTGCGCATCGCATCGCATTTTTACCTGCGACTTTTTAAACAAAAGTAAAAATCCAGCGTATCGTTTTTCGACAGAGTCTCCCTGACGTTCAACGCACTTCCTTCATCGCTCACGAAGTGCACACATTCTTCTGGAAATGAATTCTTGTGTTCACGTGCACTCATGCACTCATGCCTGGTGCAACTCTTAAATGGAACATAATTCCTACTCTCCCATCGCCACTCGGATTGCTCCAAACAAACACATGGTAATCACTTGGGGCAAGGTTGTGCATGATGGATATGGGGGAGTATCAAAGTGAGGATCAGTAATGTTTGCAACTATTGTACAGGCAGTACCTATGAGGTTGAACTAACGCCACAAACTCTCTTCAATAGGCGTCAATACGTCGCTCTTATAGTTCTGGAGTGAAATTCTTTTGCACCCACCTTGCAGAAACTTAGTGAAACTGAAGCACATCATTAAGAATTCGATGAACTGAGCCATGACGAATGTTCAGATTTGCGGTTATTTCATCCACCGCCACAATACTATTGTCCATCACAAGGGGGTTTCAGTTGATGAAACTCTGTTGCCACAATGCGGTGTCCCAGACCTGGGCGGGGAGTATCTACCACAGAAGTCAAAGCCGTTTCTCAACTTTTTCACTCCTCTCCCACACTTGCTGAAGTGGTACGTACGCCTCACTATGCTGGACTTTCATTGGTCGTTGGAATTCTGTAGCTCTCGTTCCTTTACTGCTCAGAACACGTATCACAGGGCGTTGTTCTTCGTTGGTGCATGTCGAGAGCGGGGCAGCCATTGTGAATTGGTATTGTTGATGCTTTTTTCGTTTTAATTAAGTATGCTGCCACCTGCTGGACGTTTTTTAAAGCATTGGCAACAGTGCTGCCAACTTACAGAGTAATGGCATAATAAATGGAATTTTTATTAATTTTTTACGGTTTTCACCTGACTCCCCCACGTATTTTAACTTCTCAGGCATGCACTATTTAGGATCGAAAAATTTTCTTCATATCGTAAGACATCTTCGGAAACCTCAGCTGCTGCTATATCACCTACAATTTTATTCATGCTGGCATTCAAGAATATCATTTTGGGTAAAATCTCAGATTACGACATTAAAAAAAAATAATTGTATCCTTCGATAACTTCTTGAAACAAAAGGACGAATTGGAATTATCTGAGCCAAAGATTCGGGCTACACGTGAACGGTTTCTCTTACGGTGGATGAGAGAGGAGTTTTATGGCCCTGTGGCAAAAGAGGGAAGATGGGAGAATTATTCTCAGGGTTTGATTTGCAGCACCCCAGACCCTAGCAAATTCGAGATTTCCCTCATTGAAAAGAGCTGGAGAGGTTGTGTGTCGAACGTTCACATACATAGCCAGAAACCGAAGATGATTAGAATTTCAATAGGGTGGTTTTTTTTGGGAAATTTACGCAACCCTAAAACCCTCACCGTAAATTACAGTGTGTTTACCTCAAGAGTGCTGAAGTTAGACACTGAGAATTTTAAATATATTTCATGTGGATTATAATATGGGAATATTGCCAAATTTGTCAGCAAATGTTACCATGCAAAAAATTTCATTTTCCAAATTACTTTAGTATGTGGCGTCTTAATATTCACCGGTATCTTTTTTTTCCGTCACAAGAAAAATAGTGACAGAAGAATATCCTGGAGTCAACTCATCTCCATACTTATTTACCAGTCTTATGAAAAAAACATTTTATTTTAGCAATGCGAGTGTATTACGTTTTTTAGCCAGTGCAAGGCGCAATGAGAGGAAAGAAATCGCCACGATCACATGTGTCTACTAAGGATGAATTTAAAACTTTGATGTTCTAGAATTTGTTACAGTTTTCAATCCAAGATCATTAACATTTCATTGATAAAAGCCTCATTATTTCGTACCAAGTGGACGTAAGATTGAGAAATTCACTCTGAAGAATCAAAGAGCAGACTAAAATAAGGTGGAGTACTGGGAAAAAGCTGAACCGCGGCAGTTAGAATTTAAGAAATTTGAAATGAAAATATAAAAATGTTAAAAACATTTTTTTCTTCGTGCATAAATTCTTTCGACATGCTGTTTATCCAGTAATTTTAATGGGAATGAATGCCAAATATTGTAAATAACTAAATTAATGGAAATTACATGGGACCGCTATCTAATTTTTCGTGAGTGTAGGTACGCATACTTGCAAATACTTCCAGAGTCAGTGACATGGATAAAACTTTCCTATGCGTCTTAAATCTCCTTCGATTCCACTAATTGTGTTGCCAGTCACACCAAATTCATCGCACTTAGTGTTACAAAGGACTCTATTAATTGTCCTTCGGTTTTTTCGAATCCCATTCGCACCTACTGATTGGTCCCTGAAGACATTTTCATAACTGCATTGCATTTTCAAGATTTTTTCGAATCGTTATTTCCCAGACATCAGATTTCCGTTCATATCATACCCGAGATAAGAAATTTAATGCAATTCTCTATCATCAATGGTAAAATTTCGCTCCATTTTTGCAATTTACTCGCCAGATGTAATTATAAATCGTCCTTGTTCGAATTCTTTCGAAGAGCTCTTGCACCCTGGATTTTCGTTCCTAACGCCCTGGCATTTTTTTGCGGCTTCAGGTAGACGGTTCTCTCCTCCAAAAACTATGCCTAGGCATCCTTGTGGGCACACTCTCTGCCAATGCTGTTTTCCTCCCTAGTTCGTCCTTCCTTTTTTCGCATCCTCCCTCAAATCCCTTTCATCCTCACTCTCTCTCCCTGCCCTTTCTCTTCTTCCTTCTTCTTCCATTCCCTCTTGGTTCTCCCTTTCGGTAACCACGGAAGCTGTGGTGTATTTCATCTGAACAGCCCTGCCTTCACTGTCTCCCTCGTCCGTCGTTAATTAAAATTCAGAGATCGATAGCATTTGTCATTAGGACGGAGGAGGGAAAGGAACGGTGCCTTTTTCCGGTTTTACGTTGGACCCCATTCGACCCCGCTGGACCATTAAACCGAAAATAACGAGGGGACTTTCGGGAGATTTGAGGGATGGGGGGTGAAGCAGGCCCCCCCAGTGCTCTCTCTGCACTCTTCCTCCTCCTCTTTCGCAATTTGCATTGGTTTTGCTTGCGGTGAGAAAGGGAATGGATAAACGGGGAGTTGAAATAACAAGGAAGCAAGGTGAAGAGATGACGCATTGCATCGCTAAAACTACTTGTTTCGTGGAGGCTGATGCAGTGAAAATTCAGGTCCAAGTAATCTTATGTTATTCAGTCGTGATTCATCCTGATCTTCACTAGCTTTTATAGTAGTTCAACCAGACTCAGACCGGCCTCACCGATCGAAAATTTAACGATGATCGGATTTGGTAATCTACGATCATTACATTGCTTATGATTTGCAAAAGACTTTGCTATTTGGACGAAATATTACTCAGAGTTGATCTGCTTTATCATGTAATTAGTGAATTTTCAATATAATCAGAATTGGCACATATAAGTGGCACTGACAGTGATAATCTTGTAATCATCGTGTAGTACAAATGCACAACAGGTTATTCTGCTAATCGCAGTTTGAACATAACGACTAAAATTTAATTAAAACTTACAGTAATATTGAGACTGCGACAGATGAAGCAATTTATACTATAAATCGTCATCAAGAGAAAACGATTTCAGTAGAGGAAAAATGAGCTGGGATCTAACTATGAATCTATTTAAAAATGAGGAAATAACACTTTCTGGTAAAAGACGGACTTTAGAGAATATTAGAATGGAAATCAATAAAATTGATCTATAAAAATTCAAACGTGTTAGATTAAATTAAAAATCAAGGCCTGAAAACAATTAGTGATAACATTTGTCCTCACACATATTCATGACGATTACAAATATCTTATATCCATTTGTCTTTATCTTTCTTTTTGCAATTCTATTTTACACTTTTGGCATTAAAACGCTTGGCCTTCCTCAAAATTGTGATCAACGCGTTTAAGTTCATATTTTCCAGTTTAATATGGTCATATTTACCTTACATAAAAGTTTGTTAAGTCCTTAGTTAAAATTCAAATGGAAGTTCTTTGGTTTTAATGTACCTAAATATTTTACTTAAAATTTTGCTCTAGCAAGTGGTCATTTTAAATTTAAATGCCATGATAACAAAACTTTACATTTTTTAAGATTAATGGTATAAATAAATATTAGCTTAAAGCCTTGCTGCAGAGGTATTTTAGATACTTATTTACAGCATTGAACAATTTCTATAAATAATCATTTTCTCGAAACACCTTTTCATCACTAGTTTTACCTGCTTTTCAAATAATGAAATGATAAATAATGTGCTGTTGGACTTGAAAAAACAGCAAGCACTCGACACTAAAAACAGAATATGAGAAAATAATCGGAAATAGTTTTCTCGTACACGTAAATAATGTGTTTAGCATGCGTTCCTAATGTCACTAATAAGTCGGCAAATGTGTTGGTTGAAAGGAAATTTTGTTCTGGTTTTTGGATACGGGACATGAAGGCATTTGATGTGGCGTATTTGGAAAAATTCTTAACCTTAAATGGTATTGCTCCGTTGCATAGATGCGTCGCAGTGACATCCATCAGTCGGAATTGTTGACATTTCATTTGCAGTGTAGAAAGTGATACGGAGAAAGAAATGTCCTGCTTAGAAATTTCGATTAATTAACCAATGCAGTACTCCAAAAGGGAAAGCACTGATTTAGAATACACATACGAATACTTCATCTTTTAAATAATTACACTGGTTCAATCAAGCTCTTTTCCAAACAAAGTTACTAAATCGATAAGGGTAAATTAAGGAATATAATTTAGGAACATAATCTGTTTTATTAGGGGAAAAATTATATTGGAGTGAAAAGAAACGTACTAATATTGAGAGACAACAAATAAAAGTCCTTTTGTGGGAAAGGAGATTTGAGTCCATGTAGATCTGCGGTGCTATTCTCTAATTCCGACAAAACGGTGTCGCTTGCCGTCGACGCATTGGCGGGAGGCCGTTATCGTCTGGGCCTTTGCACCCCAGACACGTCGGCTTCGAAAGTGAATGGCGTCACTTGGTCGGAATAAAACCTTTGGAGGCCTACGCACCGCATGCGTGGATATATCCGGTGAACATTAAAAGAAGAGGTGGAGGTTGCAGACGATTGCCAGGGAGATTTGAGGTTGAGTAGGAAAGATACGTCGATATGTAAGTTTCACTGAGTAGATAGCTTCTAAAAAGCATCGTAGAAATACTGACAAAAACTTATGATAGTGTTGTGCTGAATCATTGGAGCTAATCAAAGAAAAATTAAAGTATAATAATTAGGAAAGCAGCAGAGACGATTTAAAATCTGCGGGACTTGAATTATTAGGTGCATAAATGATACTTATACGTTTTCTAATCATGGCAAAGGGTAGACTGACGTTACAACGTGAAATGAGATGATAAAATAATTTTCTTGAAAAACTTCATGCGCATTGAATTTTAGGATCTAAAATATGCATAAATATCCGGATATGATAAATAATATGTTGACTTTTTCTTCGAACACAAATCAAAAAAATTATTGAGAATGTCAAAAAATAAAAGGTTATTTTATTGAATTTAACAAATATTTATTTCACTTCAATGCCCGTGGAAGTTCAGAATGAAATATTTATCGGGTTATTTTTATTCCAGTTTTTAATTTCCTACGTCATTTGTGTTGACTGTGACTACAATGAATTTACATTACTAGCAATACTTGAGGTTTATGCTGTGGCATATGCATAAAGTTTGAAAGGAAAATAGTAAGCCACAAAAAAATTAAGCAATTTTTTTGAGGTAATAAGTATACTGGATGAAACGCCTTCCATTAGTTGCACTGGTTGTAAAAAGGAAGCAAAAATGTCCTGAAATAATGTTTGTAAATACATACGGGTCACAGAAATTGTTTCAGGCTTAATGTGAAGGAAAAACTTAATATTCCAATGCTTACCTTTATTTTTTCAAACCTTTATGTTTTAAAAACTTTTATTTTTCATTGGCCAGGAGCCTGAGTGCCCCGTTTCACCTGTAGAATTTCATAAAAATTCTACAGTCTTTAAATTGTCTTATAGATTCGAAAACAGCCATAAAACAAAATACAAATACAATTGTACTTGAATGACGACATTCGAGTCGTGACTAATAAGCATTTTGCAGAAAAATGGCATGCCATTCAAAGTAGGGATGATTCTTTATTTGGTTATGAATGGCTGCCTTGAAAATTTATTTTTTGAAGAATGTATAATTCCTAAATTCAGCAAAATGTGATTAACCGTTCCTCAAGTAGCCAGTGCAGTGGGTATACATTCCTCATTAACTAACAAATTCTTTAGCCTCACTGTGAAATTCTCTTTGCAGATTTGGATATAACATTAATAAAATATATTCATATTTCCACTCAGGTATCGTGAAATTGAGGCGAGCCGACTTGGAGATAAGAGTTTCTTAATTTTCGGCGAAGTTGTGTATGAATAATCCACTTAAATTCAGCATTAATTAAATTGTACCCGTTTAAATTATATGTTTCTGTATTTGATTTATTAAACTAATGCGCTTATTTGCAATGAATGTGTACTTCGTGATTTCACTGGAAATGTAATGCCCTATTACTCGAATCGTCCAGTAGACATCATCAGACATAATGGTATTGCCCAAAGCTATGAAATCCTCTTCTACGCAATGGAATATCCGGTAAAATATAAAGTCAAATTTCATTGATTAATTAATAAATTGATAGGGTTGAAATCCCTTTCAGTGTGGTTTAAAATAATATCATTGGGCCATTTTCGTCCTAGTAGATAAAAATTTGGTTAACACTAGCTTTAATGTTACCGAATGCTTCTCTCTCCCGTGGGCTGATGATTGAACCTCTCTGTGGTGAAATTAAAGTTCAGTGGATGCAAATCCAGTCCTGGAGAACGCGGGAGATAATTTGGTTTCAGTTTACTCTTTCAAGAGGCATTTCGCAAGGGGAAGCTGGAACGGAGGGTTCCACGTAAAAGGGCGGAGAGCCAGTGCGTGGGGTGGGGCGGGATTGGGGGATGAGGGGAGGGATAGTGTAGGGGTGGGGGTGAAGGAGTCGGATCGCTGGATGCATGCGCTTGACGTGATTACTCGAAGAATAGACGCAGTTCATTGGTTGAGCCCCGAGGGCTGTTTTTGAAAATTCATGACTGGGAAATCATTGGGGCGAGAGATCAAAATTATAGCTATCAGTTGCACTCACAAAAGCGGCAACGGATATAATACATCAGGGTTGTGGAAACTCATCTGGATATGTAATTCATGGGCTTTGGATTATTTCTATTTAATATCATTGCATTTAAATATTTTTTAGTTACAGAAGAGAAATCCCTCTTTCCATATTTATTTGCCACGTTAATGTGATTGCGTACAAAAAAGAAATATATCAGGTTTAAGCAGAGTAACCAATTTTGAGAATAGTTCCTATGCTATGGTATTGATTTTTTCACATTCAAAATCCAAGAAATATTACCAGTTACTCTGTGTTGCATGCCGATAAAATCCAATTTTTTATAAGTATGCGTTATATTCTCTGTCGTGAAAAAGTTTGAGCATTGCGTTATTAGCAATATTTCGGTAGGAAAAATATTCTGTATGATGCGAATGCATTCTTTAGAATTTAATTTTCATGATGGAAATACGCAGATGAACATAAAATAGCAGGTTAATACTTTAAATGTGCATATGTACTTTTTTGTGATATATTACTTTGATGTGCCGTTAATTTTCTATCGTAATAAAGGAATTGGTAATATTATGTTTACATTGTAAATCATGTTTAATATGGAACAAATCAGGTTAAGTTTTCACAAAAGAAAAATCACAGAAGCCGTAATTAAATGGAATTAAATACTAGGTTTAATTCATTTTTATGGCTATAATTTATTATTATAAACTATTATCATATTTTAATGCTACTGCCAAAAACCGAGTTTCCATACGTCTATTTGTCACAACACGCTTGGAGAATAATTTTTTTTTAAACTCTAATTATTTTTGTTTCATTATTGCTATTTTATTTCATGTTACAGTACGTATTACGATACGATCACAGCGTAAGCTATTGCAATGGCCTTATGGCAAATTAATTGGAATTCTTGAAGGAGATTATTGTCTCTACGCTTTAAGGTTACAGTAGGGTTGGCATTTCCCCAAGTAAGTGCTGTCTAAATGAACGAAGTGAACTGGCCTCCTAGTTTTTTACCATGTCATAAAGGTGGTGGATTATCTAATAAAGGAACGAAGAAATTCAATATATTATAAAATTAATAATACTTTGTGCCATTTTGCGTGCACTCTGGAAAGATCTTCTTTATTCTCTGTTTTCAACTAAAAAAATTACTCCTCGTAATATGATTGTAGAAATTACATAAGCACAAATGAAATAGTGGGAATTAATTGGAATAATACCATTTTGACGATATAAAACTTGGGTTTTATGTGAAAATGCATATGGATTGCGCATTTTTTCCACAAGCTTGATGTCAACAAATAAAAGCATATTGCCAGCTGTTTTTCAGCGTGCCAGAAACATTATACGTTCACAATGTGAGAACGAATGGTGCTATAATCTTTTCAGGCTTTGGATAGAAAACCCTCAAAAGGGTTGCATAGCATATTTGCGGAATAACTACGTTCCAAATTACTCAGATTTTTCCGAAAGAGGTCAGGAAAATACTCAGCAAAAACAGTATTATTTCAACGTTTCAAATAAAAAGAGAGATTGCCCATGGGCTTCGGATTATGCATTCGCATGCGTAGGGTAAATATTTCATTGACGTGGGTAAGAAATGGAATGTGGACGTTCATTTACCCAAAGAGGGTATAAAAACTGTTCGCGGCGTGCAACAACTCCGGGTTCTCAGTCGAGTGCGGTATTTGCGCCCGAGAGCATGTCCCTAGGAGTGCACGCGACGAAGGCCTACCTCAGAGGCTGGGCCGCGAGATAATGCAATGCATCGATTTCAATCGGAGGGGGATATGGATGTGGTGTCGCATGATGGCATAATCAAGCCAATGCGATGTAGAGCGATACCACTGGTTATAATACGAGGGCAGTTTTTTTTTCAACCTCCGATGGGCCATAAATGAAACACAAATTAAATATTAAAAATTTTTTTACTACCAAAAGTTATGTACACTTATGGTTACTTTTCGACATAAGCACCTTGACAATTGAGGAATTTGTCGTACTCGTGGACAAGCTTGGCAATACCCTCTTCATAAAATGTTGCCGCCAATGAATAGAAATGAGTCTTGACGTTGTCTTGAAGCTCCTCGTTGGCTTAGAAACGCTGTCTTCCCAGCCACTTCTTCAATTCATGAATGGAAGTCACTTGACGCTAGGTCGGGACTGTATGGCGGGTGGTCGAAAATGTCCATTGAAATTGCTCAAAAAGTCTTTGGGTTGCACCAGCACTGTGAGGACGCGCATTGTCATGGATCAAAACAATTCCAGAAGGCAGTATGCGTCCTTCACTCCCTCATCATGCACATCAGTTCGACCGTCTTTGGATTTTCGACACCATTCACGCACAATGCCATCACACACAAAGTTTTCTCCACACACTCGGCTCATTCTTCGATGAATTTCTGCAGCACTATTCCCTTCTGCTTGCAGGAAACGAATAACTCTGCGCAATTCGCACTTGGCGGGAGAATCAATTGAGGAGGCCATGTTTATGTGGCTGCCACTCAGAACAGACTGACGACTTAGGCTCGGCAGTGATAGAGCATGTGAGACGGGTGATGCACTGCTGCCATATTCGAATACCACCCGCCTAGTGCTTGTCTGGCGTTTATGCGGTGCGATCGGAGGTTGAAAAATAAAACTGCCCTCGTATATATCACGATGTGTAGTGCCACGCGCTATTCTTTATCATAAAATATTTAAAATATATTCTTGCATATTGTGATATAATGCAATATACGGTATCAGGAATTACAATAGAAGATTGCTGATACACTCCTTGAATTTGATACAACGACACCTCTTTACTGATACGTAAGTTGGTATCGCGATGCGACGAACATCTCTGCACCCGCCCTTGGAAACTATTGTGAGGCTGCGGTGTGACCCTTTTGTGTGTGGGCGGAAGTCTTGCTGGAATGGGTGCGGAGATTTGGGCGTGGTAGGGTCTCGCTCCTCGCCGTAGGGCGTGGCGTACCCTGGGGGGGCTGGGGAGGTGGGGTGCGACCGCGCGAGAAAGGGTTTTCGCGGCAAATGAGGGGTGGGGGGAGTGGCGAGGCCAATGGGCTGCGGCCGCCCAGGGGAGGCGAGGGTTTCGAGGGGAGGGGTTGGCCAACCTGTTGCACCACCACCAAAGTGAGAAGAAGCCTCTCTCGAGTCTCTTCCCATCCTTCCTTCCCTCCCTTTGCCCACCCCCCCACACTCACACTCACTTCATTTCTCCCCCTCTTCACGGAGGACCTCCTCATGCAACCTGAATTTTATAGCGAGATTGAGCTCACCCAGGCAGTCACTTGCCAGTGTAGGACTATTGACCGTTTTTTGGCTGATTTTTACTACGGTAACTTCTAAGATAGTAATCTATCAACCAATTAGGACATAAGTGGCGATAGTATAGTAAAAAAAGAGTAGTAATCATGGAACCCTAAGTGAACATTATATTTACATTTTCTGAGGAATCGTAACGCGTATATACATAGTGATTCGCCAGTCGAATATCAAATATTTGACTTGATACAAGTGAAATTGCCACCATACCTTATGATGCCACAAAGTAAGTAACTGTTTGTCAATTCGTAACATTTGTGTGGCAGAGATTTTTTCTTAAAATTAGGTCCCATTATTAGGTTATTCCTTTTTTTAAGGGAGCCGAGTGAGCATTTTTGTTAGACCATGACTAATGCTGGCCTATTTCGTTTGTCAAATGCGATGTCGATACACTGAATTTGACGCTCAGACTTCTGGGGAAGAGGGTTGAACATTCCATTTAGGCGAGATTACTGTTTTTTCCACATTCTCCGATGAGTCCAATCTGAGAAACTGTTTTCACGAAAATTAAAGAAGAGGGAAAAAAACTGGAAATATTTTGAATAGAGCTCTCCGCAGGGATATTACTGAGCAAACTGAATGCGTCGCAAAATCCGTAGTGAGGTACTGATCCTTTGTGGCTCGAAGATATTAAAAAACATATCGTACATTGATTCGATGTCATTGAGATTGGTTTAATAGCCTTTCTTAAGAATCTTATCACAAGGTTCGTTGTCAGGATTCGCTTGTCGAGTGTGCTGGCGATTTCTCTGCATTTAATTCCTAGTGCGAGTAATCGAGCTCTGCCAGGAGACGCGGCTCTCATCAGCATATGTCCTTTGCTCACCACATTCCTCCCTTTGACCTACATGTATGTACTTCTACATTTTACCTTGAGGGACAATATAAGTATTTGTTCTTAGTGGTGGAATTTGATCAGACGTGGAGTTATATTTTAGCGGGAAAATATTTGACTAATACTGAAGTATGCTGCGTAATGTGTTGGAAATAATTATTCATCGTTTGCTTTGTAGTCGTGTATTGTACTCTGGAAAAACCAAGAGTTCACTTTAATCACTGCGATGGCCTTTTCCCACAGAACTGGATTTTTGAACCATAAATCACAATAGTCAAGCAATAAAAAGCTAGTTATTCTGCGGGTTTTAAAAACTATTTTAGGATCGTGCATTCTATACAGAAATTAAGCTTAACTCAAAGCTGTTTTTAGAAACTCAGTGTTCACTCCTGGTAGAAATTTGTGATAGAAATAGATTTATGGTGATGAACCTTTGATAAAAATATTAGAGCCACGTTGGAGCAAAGAATCTCCCCTGCCAAGCACCTTCGTGCTTTTGGAATCATGCCGACAAATCTCTGATCGCGAATTGTTTTGTGCAAAGGAAGATCTCCCACTCTCATCGATTATTATGGAGCCGATATTTTCCTTGCATTCCGTCACCATTACCGAGATTTTTGACACTAAATTAGTTGTTTCGAACAAATAAGGACCGCAAAAATAAGGCAAACTAGCCAGGTATGCTTTTCATTCTACCGAATTTCTGGTCTTAGCGATTTTCTCCAGAGAAAATATTTTTTTTCCCGACAACCTCATGTTTGTGTTTTCGGAGTACATAAATGAATCCAAGAATATAAACTCAGATAGTTGCTGCCAATCAAAAGTTTAAACCACCATATGTCAGCCATTCCATTTTTCTTTTTTTTGTGATTACTGCAGTTGTGTAATTGTCTTTCCGAAATTTAAGGCATCATGTCCGGTCTTCTCCTCGTTACTCATGTCTTTTCCGCATCCCCTCGTCAGCCAGCCCGATTCCCCAGCGCCCTGTTAGCCTTCCAGCCAAATACTATCTTGGGGAACAGTATAAATATTAAATGGCTGTGCGAGACAGCAGCTGCTTGATAGATACGGCCCCTCTCCCGGAATCTACGCGGGAATCACCTCTTGCGCCTCCAACCCACCCTCATCCCCGCTCTCCAGAGCCCACTTCAGCCATCTGTCTTTCTCAAGGCGTCCACCGCCCGTTCTCACCTCGGCTTGCATTGAGCGGACGGTGGGGCCGTGACAAGTGGAAAACCTGTAGCAGCAACCGCCGCTTTAGAAGGAATACATAATGGGTACCCAGTATCAAAGACTCGTAACCATTTATCTGTAAATTAAAGTCTATAGTGGTATGCAGACTCAAGCAACAGAGATACTTTTATCATACATGTAGAAAAAAAGCGTTCATCCACAAGAAAGAAGCTTCAAATACTCAAATTCCCATACCAATTATAACTGTATTGTTTTGGATATTCTTTTCCCTTTCCAGCCTCTCGGCTGCATATTTTGAAATTTCACTGGCCGCATTTATAGCAGCGAAGACAAGTAGCTTTTAGCTCTATTTTCAAGCGTAGTAGTTTTATACTCCGCATTAAATGAATGATACGTAGGTGTTAAAACGGTTTCCATGAATGACGACACGTAGAAATTTCTTCTAATGGATACTCATTACCTCAATATCTTTAAAGTATTTGTGATGATAGAACATTAACCTGAATGAGTTATGATTGAAAACTACTGGGTGTATAATGAATGTTTAAAGTTATTTTATGGATTTCTTCACTTTCCTCAGTTACAAAAACAAAATTTACCATTTTTTCTCTTATATTCTGCTGTGTTGGTGTAAAAACAACGTGAATGATAATTTAGGTGAGTGAGTGTTTGCCCACACAGGTTCTGTCTATACATCAGCCTCGTTACTTTAAATATATGCCTTGATGCATTACCAATCGCGTTTGCTTTATTTTTATCATGTGATATTTTTAAATTCATTTATTTCGTGGGAAAAGTACGGAAGTCCTTGGGGAAAAGACGAAACGAACGAAGATGAAAGAAACTTGTCCTGTTAATTGGACTTGTAAACGGACGTAAACTTGAGTTTTCAACCCCTGCCGCGAGTCTCCCCATCGACACTCACTCCTCTCCGTTTCATATTCGACACGGGTGAAGTGCGGGCAAGGGGTGGCTCTTCACAGAAAGGTGCTTATTGCATTGCACATCCCTCTCATCTCATCTCTTTATGCTCCACTTTCTATCTGCCCTGGGAATGAGATAAAACGGGAAATAGCTTCGTAGACATTAAGTCATGCTACCGAGAAATTTATAAACTCATGGCATTCGATCATGACTTTAGAGAATCGCCATTAGCTTCTCGTCACTTAAAGTGTAAATTTTGTCACGTTCTTAAGGAAAGCATTTAGTCAGGGTTTTAACAATATATAAGACTTTTAAGAGCAAATGCAATGACTAAACACATCGTCACATGCAAACTTTGTAGGAAAATATCTTCATTCCTTAATTATCTTCAAGTCAGGAAACTTGAGCCTATATGTATGATTATATCGGGTGTGTAAATCCTCGGCATAAACACTACAAATGGATTAGATTATTTCACCATCCTAATAGTTCATACCACCAGAATTTTCTTTCACATGCAGTTCTCTTTGAGATTCGAATGATAACGAAAAATTCATTATACGATACGTACATAGTTCCAAAAAATCTAATACTGATTTACAGGTAACAGTACTAAATACCTACGTTTTAATTAGTGATGTTTAATTGGCTAGAGCTAGGATTTAATGCACATTAAATGAAAACGTGTTTTATTAAACTGTTTGAATTACTGGCATGTAAATGTAGAATTTAAAAGAATATTGTAAATAATTACTTTTAATTTTACATATTTATAACAGTTAGTATAAGAGTTACAAAAATAATAATTAATTATTTACATCGATTTTTGCAAGTGACACTGATGTAATTCGATATAATTCTCACTGATTTAACATCGATCGATGATCATAAAATATTTCCAGGGTTGCTGCGATACATCAATGTAATTTCAGTAGCTGCGGTATTTCCAAGTGAGGTTTTTTGAAAATTCTCTCTTTGAAAACGCCAAAAGCCAGCTTATTGCTGAATTTTCGACGTTTTATGCACCGACCTACTTACTGGTAATCTTTCACCGATCTTCGTGTGTTTCAGAGAGAGAAGGAGCTCTGCCTTTGGAGTCGATTCGGGGGATGACGGAAGTAAAATTCGTGACTCCGGCGTTCCGTCTGTGATTAAAAATGCACTGCGTCGAGTCATTTAGTTTGGTCTTGATCCCACGCTTGGGAATTACTCGCGAGAGAGAGAGAGACCGGGGGGGAGCCAATATGTTTCCCTCCCTCTCTCCAGGCGAATACGTGACTGTTTGAGAGCGTCTGCGCGAGACATCCCTTTGCCTCCGCAGAGCTGACTCATCTTTTGTAATTGTTGGCTCACGAGCGGTGCTTTACACGGGTGCAGTGGGGCGATATTGTGCATGCAGCACCGGGTTCTTTGCATTAATGCCATCACTGGCGTGCCACTCATTATGCTACCGAGCTAACCGCAGCCAAAGCGGAGATGCCCCCATTTCCCCAGCAGAACACGTCTTCTAGGAAATCGAGGACCTCAATCCATTATGCCGGAAATGCATTGATTTTCCGTCTTTGTTCAAAAGCTAAGATAAAATATGTGATGTGCTCCAGTCCATGTCAGCCGATTGAAGATGAAAACATTGAAAGCATATGTTTCTCGGCGTTCATTAAAATTTCCTCACTCAATCTCCTACGCTCCCTAGATACATTTCGTCATTGAAGGCATATTCATAACCTCAATTCTTAGCGTATTGAATGTTAGAACTGAAAGGTTAACGGTATTATTTCCAATTTTTATGTATTTGTTGGAATGTGAGTCGAAATTTATTTGTCCCACAGAAGCCCAAAAGCAATACTCAAATTTAATATGAAAATTATGCATGTTTTATAGCAATATGTGATCCGGAAGTTTACTTTATTTTTACTTTTATGGGAGTGATTATATGGCTAATTTCGTGCGAAAGGACGCAGTCTATATGCCGTGCATTAATAGTTCAGAGAACTACTTTCCGCGGATAAATAGGTGCCGTTTTCGACACTCGTTTAATAGCACTTGGCCGAGGTTGTAACTTAATGTAGTGGTAGATATGAACTCAAGAAATATCAACAAAGGGGGTACGTACATGCAGACGGAGCACCTTAAGAGCAATTCCCTTATTTAATCTCAATTTCAAATCCTTACTTGAAAATGTTACGCGTAGTATTTCTGGCTCAAGAGCTCCTTTCAGAGTTCCAACTTCGGAGGCTTCCTTCTCCCCTAACTCTATACGGACGGAAAAATCCTACATTCAATCATCCTGCATTATGAAATTCGAGATTTTTACCGTCAATATCCGGACGCTTCCTTTACAAAAAAAATATTTCAATTGGTAAATATTGTTCCTCTTTTCCCAGCAAAATTTAGATTTCAACTTCCAAATGTTATTATTTTACTATTTCTGCCTCTGAAACAAGTATTTATTAATGAATTTAATCTTCATAATTTAAATGCGTTTCAATTGCTCTGAAACTAACTGTCGAAAAATGACATCGGGCTGAACAACCGAATAACATATTTTGTTACCGAGGTCTCGTGCGATTAAAAATATGAAAGAGAGGAATTTGATGCATGAATTGAGTTACAAGAAATAATTATGTGTGGGAAGCTGTGTATGGTATCGGACAGGGGCTACGCGATAGCCCACTTGGGAGACGCCCTCTAAGGGTTCGCGAGCTCCTGGGATTTTATATAACAAATTGCTAGGCTTGACTTCATGGAACCACAAGTTGATAATGTTAACAAATTCACTTCGGTAAATTGTATCGGTAAAATTCCAAAGATTAATTAAAGGCCTTGATAACGACTGTGTAAGTCGAAACCTAGGTCGGTTTTAATTAATCTGTGGAATTTTACAAAGTGAATTTATTTACATTGTCTCCTGGGACTTATTGTTAGTTAACAATTATCACTTCCAATTATTTTGAGATTCTAAATATCTGATAGCATATTAACAGCAGTACTGAATTTAAATCTTCCAAAAAATGTTTGAAATTCACGACATCCTCCTCAAAGGCATAATAAATATGGAATAGTAAGTATTAGCGCGGTCATATCCGCTCCCGCTCACTGCTAAGAAAGAAATATATAAGTAATGGTAATGTTTCAAAATGTCCGCTTTAGAAGTTTAAAAAGAAGATAAAGAAGGGCGGATTTATTGGTAGGTGCCTGAAATACTATAGAGGGGATCGGGTTGGTGTGGCGGCTAAAGTACTGGCCTCCCATCCCGAGGGTCCGGGTTCGATTCCCGGCAGTGGTGGATTTTTCAGTGGAAAACTGGTCCCCACTTGAGTGCCTAGTGGAGGGCATTTCAAGTTCAGTACTCCGTCCGTCGGATGGGACGTTAAGCCGTGGTCCCCTTGGCGCCTTTCGTTAAGAGTAGGCTAATGCCGACGCCGGGTTTCTCTCCACCCTTCCTCCGTTCCCTGAAAAGTGCTACCATTACACAATTATTCACCTATCCTAAATGGCGCAAATGACCTCAGCTGTCGGTCGCCTCCCCGAAATAACCAACCAATACTATAGAGTATTAGAACAAACATAGTATTCTAGGATAAAGATACGAAGTGCCAAAAACTGTGGCTTGTTCATAACGCCAAATGTTTCTGAAAAAATTGCAAAAGGAATCGATCTAGCTATTTGATAAACAATTACCCAATTTTTTACAGGACTATACTCCGGATAAGGATGTTTTCAAATGAATCATTCATGAAATCATTATCTTAATCCTATAAAAAAAGACTTAATTTTCATGTCAATGTCTATGAATGAGAGATCAATCGGAGAAATATAATTTAAAATAATGACGAAGAATATCTCTTTCAGAGGTTAACCGTCTTTAAAGTTTGCATGAGCTCTTACGCAACGCCAATCGGCGGTTAACTTGGACAGTGGGGTCGTTTACTATTTTTTTTTATTCCCGAGTCTGATAGAGATTGTAAATGAATAGACCCGTAATTATTTTTCCGTTTTTTGGTCCGTCAATTATTTCTCGAGTTATAAGCGGCGAAAAACTGATGTTTTTAACCCTTTCCGAAAAGTGGGCGTGGTGCAACCTCTGACGTATTCGACTTCGTCCAATTACAATTGAACCCGCGAAGCTACTTCGCCTTATCGCAATTGGGTAGACACTGCTGACTCTGCTAACTGTTGCGACAGGATATGTGCGAGCAGACCTTCCGAGAACCCCCCTCCACTCCCTTCCCTTCCTCGAAAAGCAGTCAAGGACAGGAGGAAAAATACGTCAATGTTATCAAAGTACCTTTTCGGCAGGAATCACCTTCCGCGTATTTTAATTTTTGATTTATGAGTGAATGGCTTGGGTAAGAAGATGAACTTTTTCACTAAAATTCATTTTTCGTTTCCATCTAACGATTTCGTGTACAAAATTGTGATATTGGTTCCGAGTCAACGGCCCCATTGCTGCAAGAGAGGAAACTTCAGCAGCCATATTCACTCTAGACTCTTTGATTGCACATTCCTGAACTTTTGGAGGTCGGGTCTTCACGTGGTGGTCGACTTTCATGGCATAGACTACCACTTTCTTTTGTTCCTAGCAGCATGGTGAGGGGATGTACATACGTTTCAATACGCTTGAGGAGTACAAATCTGGGCAAGAGCAGAGCCGTCGTTCACGCGATTCTTCACCTTCTTCCCACTGTATCTCTCCTCCTCCACATCTGTGCTCTCCGCAATGTGGCGAGAGAGAGCCCACCTGCCCTCTCGGCCGTGACCTACTCTCCTCCCACTCACCCCCCAGACGTCAAACGAGCCCTTCGCCAGGGCCCTGAGAATCCCCCGCGCCCTTCGTGTTCACGGGGTGGGGGAGGGGGTAAGGGGTGCGTGGGAGGAGTGGCATTGCGATCGGGGGCGGGGACGAGCAATTAAGTGCGGTTTGTAACCGTGGCACGGATTCCACGTTTCCGGCTGGAGAAGTTTAGTGCGGAGGGGAGAACAGATTGCGTGCGCGGGAGGACGGGAGGATAGCGGTGTGAGGGGGGGGGGGAGGAAGGGGGAGGTGGATGGATGGGGGAGGAGGAGGCGGTGAAAGTTCGGGATATGCTTGAGCGGATAAGGAGGAGGAAGGGATGATGCAAGGAGGGTCATAGGAAGAGGGGAGATAAAGGGAAGGATGGATAAGAATGGCGCGAGAGTAAAGGGCCTTTGGATCAAGGCCGTGCATAAATCTAGTCCGGAGAAATCTCGCCTCCGAAGCTGCGATCTATTCTTTGCCCTCTTCTCTCTCCTCTTGCACGTTCATTGGCCTTAAACACATTGCATTTCCAATCCGATTACATATACCTTCTTCATTGTGAATTATTACGGTATGTTAACAAAACTGGTGATATCAAAAGGATAATTTTGTTAGAATACAAATAACAAAATCACTCGGTATTGCTGGAAAAGTGCTTCGATTAATAAAATTCGTTTCATGCTACTTGATTCCTTCGCAAAATAAAAAATATATCCTTATGTACTTGGGATATTTTTTAATGTTTATCAAAGTGCCTTTATGTGAATCCTGCTCACTCAACCAAACGTCTACCGTCATATACATACGTAAACACATACGTGAAATAATGGGTCAAGCGAATCGTAAACTGGGATTCATCAAAAGAATACTGGGTAAATGTGACGATCATGTACGAGAAATCAGCTACTTTTCCCTTGTTAGACCTCATTTGGAATATGCTGCCAGTGTATGGGATCCCTACAAAATCGGTCTAAATAATGAACTTGAACGTGTGCAGCGAAGATCGGCAAGATTTGTAAACGGACGATACGATAACAACATTAACGTGACCAGTCTATTAAATGAATTAAATTGGGAAACATTGTCAGATATCAGTTTTAAATTTATTCTTAATCTCTTAAACAAATTCCAAGACCATATTTTCAGTGATGACGTTAAAAATATTTTGCAAACCCCAACTTACTATGGTAGACTGGACCATAATCACAAAATTAGAGAAATGGATTGCCCAACTGACAAAAAGACTGAAAATGTCCTTCTTTTCCTCTTATTATTAGGGATATGAATAACGGTAAATATATCCAGTACGAGTGTAGCAATGGATAACATTGTTAGCTGCATGTTGGTATAACGACTGAAGCTAACCCAATTAACAGCATGTTTTTGCATGTTTGCTTTGCTATCTTTATATTTTTTTAAACAAAGAACTTTAGAACAGTATATAAATAATAATCCTTTTTAATGCAAGATGTGTGGTGCATCTTTGGTGAAAATTCACCCTCTGTCACCCACCTTTAATGACGAGTGTTTTAATGACGAGAACACATATAATATACATGAGGCATAGTCTACTGCGCGTAGAACATAACAGAGAAACTTTACTGTTGATCAGGGCATAGCAACGAAACAAAAGAAGTACAAGATTGCTAGACTGTTAAAAGGAGAACAATTGAACAACAAAACATATTTGGGTTCAAATTCAATTACAACACTTTATGGTGGCTTGAAGGGTATTATGTAGATGTAGATATACTTAATCATCTTGTTGATAGGAACCGTTTATCTACCATAAAATGTTAAGCTTTTTGTAGCAACATGGAAGAGCGTGCTAGAGAACCAAGTCGAGTAGTATTTGTTATGAATGGTAGATTTAATGGCTGTATTTCAGTTTGAATGGCCTCGGCAAACCAAAAACTACGGATGGCCCCCCTTGTGGTGGTTGCGCCTGCGACCCGAACGACCGCACTCGAGGGAGACCGCTCACCCCTTCGCCCCCCAACACCCTCCTCCTCACCCCCCCCCCCCCCACCCGCTGCCCAGCGCCCCCCTCCCGAAGTGTGCGAGTGGGGAGAAGGGGTGTTTGAGGGGTTAATTGGAAACTTTCTGGAGATGCTCGTGGGGTCCTCCTTTTAATTTCCGCAAGGAGATCTCCTTTCTTCCACGCTTCTTCTTCTTCTTCGGCCACGTCCGCCGGCCCTTTCCACCCCTTCACGTCTATTTAGAGTCCTGCAGATGTCCCCTCTCTCTCTCTAGCTCCTCTCCTCCACCCCCTCCCACCCTCTTTACGTCGCCGTGAAGTTCTCCGGGTGGTAGCCGCGTGCGTGCGTGACTCCAGCGCCAAATTCACCCTTGTGGCCGTTAGTGGTAATACGATTCCCTTACGGCCGCTGCGCTTTTCCAGAAATTTAATAACACCCCCTTCCACCCCGCCCCCCAATTCCACCCTCCTCGCACCCTTCACTTGCACGCCGACGTGGATATGCTTCCCACCGCATCGGAAGGGGGAGTCCTTCGGGGAACCGTCGGGTGGGGGGCGAACTTTTTTCTCTCCTGCGAACTCTTAGGGGCTGCGCCATGTGTCCGAGGGCCCTCGCTAACTGTGCGACCTGTCTCGAGTACTTTACAACTTTTTGAGTGACAATGAATTTCCTTTGGGTGCTGGCTCGGAAGAACTGAGGGTTTGCGAACTGAAATTTTATTTTAATTTAATGATAAAAGAAAATTGTCACGTAATGTAAGGATAACCTAGCCCAAGATAATTGACTAATACAACAAAAGCACAGTATCATTGCGGAGGAGAATAGAATAGCTCTCCGATGTGTTTCCAAGTCTTTCTTTGCACTAATTGGCGCGTCAGACGGGGGGGGGGGGGGGGGGGGGGGGGGGGGGGGGGAGAGGTACAAGGATGGGAAAGGATGGGAAGGAGGAAGGGTGGAGAGTAACGCGGCGTCGGCATTAGCTAACTCTTATCGAAAGGCGCCAAGGGGAGCGCGGCTTAACGTCCCATACGACGGACAGAGTACTGTACTCGAATTCCCTCCACAAGACACTCAAGTAGTGTGTACCAAAACAAATATTTTCTTCTGCGACTGGGATTCGAACGCTGACTTACCCGGTGAGAAGCCATTAATCTAACCATTACACCCTGTAATAGCTCATATTATATGCGAAACGTTCTTAAAAATTACTAAATAACACCCTGCTACGAGTTTAATTATGTTTTGATGAAGTATTGGAACATGATGTTTCAAAGTAAAAGACATTTATAATCTAATATGAACTATATGAACTTTCTACCTTTGTGGAATATTTCCATACTTGAATTTATAATCCCTTTTTAGTGATTTCTACATGTTTTCTTTAAAAAAACTACATTAATAATCACACCAACCACATTTGAACCTAATCCACCTTCATTTATAAAGTTCTTTTGTAGAACCAGTTTCATTACGTTTGGATGTCTGGTTAACCCTCTCGCTTGTTAATGTGGAGTTATCCGCGGGGTTTATTATCAATGAAGAGCGCTTCCATTACTTTCATTGAAATGAGAATAACGTGTAGAGGATAAACGGGTTTCCAAACAACACCCATTGTTGTTTTTTTCTAATTTCCATAACCCATATTCTGCGTTCATGAGACACCTAACTTTACGAAAATAGTCTCACTTCCATTCCACCTGGTGGTATAAAAATAATTTTTCTATGTATTTATTTTCGTCGTGTTGTTCAATTTCATCAAATAATTAATTAAAATGAAATATAAAAAGGAAAAGGGGAGATTCACTTTTCTAATTGTTTTATTTATTTCTGGAACCCAATGTTGTTTTGCTTTGCATTAAAGAAGTTTACTATATTTGTGCATATTTAAATGAAACATTTAAAATAAAGCTAGTTTGACTCATCTAGGACACCACACAACATATTGTTTCACAAAGAATGACCTCCGATCGATTTTAATTCATGCTATGAATTGTAGAGAGCCGAGAAGTTCGAAATGCCATTCGGTATTCCCGGGGGAGGACCGTTTGATTAGGGCAGTGATTCCCAACCTTTTCTTTTGGCGGCATCCTGCAGACTAAAGTTACAATCTTGGGGCCCCCTATTAAGAATTATTTTTCTAACTGTGATTCTCTCTGCATTACCGAGGAAAATCGGTACTTTACGGTAATTAGTCATTAGGTTGGCAGTAAGTGCTTCCATTAATTTCAACCTCCATCGGGCGTGAGGGTTACCCATTCAGAAGTTGGTCCTGCACATAGTACTTTTCGCATTCCCAAAATAATCTCTCAGCATCCCTTACTGTTTCCCAGGCACCCTGAAGTGTCGTGGAACACCGGTTGGAAACCACTGAGACCACTTTGAGTACACAATTTCCAGTGCTTCTCTCGCCGTTGTGCTTTAGCGCTTAGTTAGTACTTATAAAGTGTTTGATGCCCTCACGTTATAGAGCAGCAATTAGTTTGAACCGTGTGCATTATCAATTCTTTGCGTTGGTATATTACATTCCTGAGTGAAATTCCTTATTAACTACCGACTTTGAAGTATTTTAGTTTATATTGAATTTCTTATCGCCGCAATTGCACGGTGCTTTTGTCTCGGCTTTATCTATTACTAAGCCACGACCAATCAAAAGGAAAGAACCGGAAAACACTTCTGGACCTCAGTGAGCAAACTTCAGGGTGGCGATTTTTAACCTGTCCCCTCTCCATGCGAGGCGACACTGGCTGCCAGGGGTGGCTGTGGCCAAGGCAGGGGCACTGCAGTGGCAACCGCACGTAGCCGTCCGTTGCGGGAGAGGCTGCTTCCTCCCCGCCCGGACACCCTCAAGCTAAGGATATTTAGCATTCAAAAGGGAGCGCAGGGTGTGAGGTGAACCACCCTCCCCACCCCTTTCTTCGTCTTCTCGGCGCCCCCCCCGATCTCCACCCCCCCAAGCCGCCGCCCCTATGTGTGTCGCCCCTCTGACACTCACTCACACACACATCTCCACTCGCTGCCCCCTACTCTGCCCCCCCCCCCCCCCACCCCCGGTGTCGGCCCCACGCCTTCCACTCCCGCCGCATGCCAGCAGCGGCGTCGACCGTGGTCCGATTGTGGAGACACACTCGGGGGGCAACCAGGCCCCGGCCGCCCTGTTTTCTCGCCCCGCCCCGCCCCTCGAATTAATATGGAGCGTAACTTTGATGTTCAGCCTCCGGCGGCGGAGAGGGCGGGGGCGGAGGGAGACTGGGGGGGTGTGGGGGCGGGAAATAGGAGAAACAGAGGGGGTGGAGAGCGGCTGCTGGTATTTTGTGCCTCATGCACTCGGGGTTATTCATGAAAAAAGGTGGCAAGTGCATTAATCACCTTAAAAATTGTTATCAAACCAACCTGTTGACTGCCGTTGAAAGCAACATATTTTATTTTTACTCTTTTTGTTAAAATTTACTTCATTTAAATCACTAAAGAAAGGTGCCACAAGGTGAATGTTTTCTCCTGTTCAGTGGGGAGGGGCGTTTGTTAGCTCGGTATTTCGTACTGCTCGGCTTGCCCCGTAGTCCGGTCCAGGAATCAATTTTTCTTTGGCAATTTAAAGTGCACTTGATGGCCCTTTCATCAGTAATCAGGTGTGTAATCACTGATGTATCTTTCGCGTTATCGCAATCGTTATCGTTAACGCTCTCCCCCTTGAGTAGCGCAGGGTTAACAATAATCGTCTATAAAATTCGCTCCACTGATTGTGATAAGCGATTTGAAGTGATGTGCGAAAAATGAAGAACGGAGATCACGTTCTCTCCGACATAAGTTAAATCAAAAAATAACGATAGCGCCAGCGCACGCCTCATGAAGATCCATGATCGAGGCCCAGTTTCAGTATTACTTAGTTCAGTATTCATGTTTACATTAGGTGGCCGGTTTGAAATGCAGTGGAAAATATGTACTTTTCAGTACTGGATATAGTGGTATTTAGATAGGTGCATAAAAAATTTTCAATTCATACTGGATTCATACTAGTACTATGTTTTTTCATAAGTTTTAATCGCGTTTATTACCCTGAAGCCTTCCGCATATTTAACGTTGCCCAAGTTTGTTATTGTGGAAATCATCAATAGCGTAATAACTTGAGTTCTATCGCTGTACTTGTCCGCCACCCCTTTGTGCATGTATACTTCGCAGTCATATTTTCTCAGTATGTATCCTCATCGAAAAGGCTAATGATTTGAAAAACATATGTTGTGGAATAAATGGGAACAGAATCAATATAACATCTGTAAAATAAAACTGGGAAAAAATATTGTGTAGATTATGCATCGCCTCGGTCGGTCGTAAGAGAATGAAAAATCTAAAGTTATATGATGTAGATACATTTCTACTTTTATGCAATTTTAAATAAATGGAACCATATAGATTAGTGAATTGGAGGCAAAAATATGGTGAGAAATTCTAGTAGCCGTTTTCTAATACGAATGGTCACTTTGAAGCCTTGCCGAATATTTTTGTACTGATATGGCATCATCGTTGGTTCGATCTTTGCTTTCTGTTCTTCGACAGAGATCCCGTGCAATATTTCCTCTTGTTTCATGGGGAGTAGATAATGTGAATTTTTCTTATCTCATGCGATGTTCAGGAGTTGATTTAAACGTATTGTGTTGGGAGTGAAGTTGGATCCTATTTGTAACTTCCTCTAACATTCGGTACCCCTCTGGCATTGCGGAATTATTTTGTTGCCCGGATGTGAGCCTTTTTCTACCCTCTTTCATTTGAAAACTGATTGAACGGAAAGGGGATTGAAGGGCAACTTTGTTCCGGGTCAATTCTTGCACAAGTCTCGATGCACCATATTCTCGGAGAAACGAGTCGACCCTATTTCATTTCTCTCCTCGCCGCGCTGGTTATCGGATTGGCAGAGACGATTAATTTCTTGGAGTGGCATGTGTTCAGTTCAGCGCGGAGTGTTTTGGCGGAATGGTGTCTTTGGTAAAGAAACTTCCAGGGAAAACATTCACTCTCCATCCTAATCCACCTAGAAGCCATTGAATATGATTCGATCACTCATGAATGTTTGTTGTTTGCAATATCTCTTAGTGCTGGTTTCTGCATTTGGCCTGTCCAGTTAACGTAACATTTTGTTAGAGAGCGATCAGGAGAAGAAATTTACTTGGCTTTACAATTGGCCTAAAACAGATCCAACAAAATTGTCAAAGCTTTATTTATCCTCTCTCAATAAATTGCATATTCACCATTCCCCGTGATTTTGTTGGAGAGCAATAGTGGTATCTACATAAGGCATAACCTTTTAACAGAATATTAAGGTATCTACATAAGGCATCCTGCAATAACTTTGAAGAGATTTTTATTTTACAGTTTTATAATCACTCTCGCATAAGTTATTGGTTTTGAGAATCTAATTTCGAATAACAGAAAGTTCAAACTTATTTCCCTCTCTTCGATTGTCGATTGTTTTCCTTTGCTAAAGAGTTCCTTCAATTTTTAATAAATGCCTCACTTCACATAATAACAGCATGATTTCTTAGTATTCGTGGCTTGACATTACCTCTCGTTAGTTTTAATGTCTGATCCAAACTATCATGTTCATGTCCAAAAATACAACATGCTCCATTGGTTAATGTTGAGTTTGTATTGATCGTGTACCAGGAAAATGTTTTGAAGCAATGTGCACTGTGTGGTATGTGGGCTAAATTTTATTACCCTAATGTTGATATTTTCCAATGATATAAATGGAAATACAAATTTCGTACAAAGTGGTTTTTTCTCATTGCTACCATCATGAGGTTCCACCAAGTAAAGCCTGAGGAATTCCTTTTTATTAAATGCAAGTAATTTACGTAATATGCTATTAAATGCAGAGCCCATATTTGGGAAACCTTTTAACAGAATATTAAGGATTCAGTCGGATTTCCAGCCACTTCCGGTCTCATTGAATGATTACAGGCACTGCCACACGCATCCTGGTGCTTCACATTTTAACAGACATAAACTTAGTAGTTATCCTCTATTTTATGTAATTGGATGTATATTAACAATGTTAATAGAGATGCGCAAAAGAGGGCTAATTTTGAATCCTTTTGTTTATACTCTGCAAACGTTTATTTGGGGAGGGAATCTAGTTCCCCTATTATACCACAGAACATGCTATTTTGCTAATGAAGTACATAAAATAGTCGTCGTAAGGATTTTAACTGAACAAAATCCAATTCTTAAAGTAACGCCCAGGTTTCTCCATAAATTTTCTCTATTCTGTACCCCCAATGTCTTTATATCCCTGTGAAAGGGATAAAATTCTTGCGATATTATCCCTTAAAACATAGTTTTTCCGCGTGTTATGCTAGGTTTCATCATTTTGTTAACAATATATTTTTCTTTTAACCTCCTGCTCCATCACTAGAAAAAAAGGGAGGAAAAGATGACCTATTTCTTATCGGACTTGCCTTTAGGTTCCAAAACGATTCGGGTATTTAAAATATTTCTCGCCAAAGGAAAGATTGGCATATTGGTATTCTGCATAAACATCCGTGCTAGGTTAACACTGTTTTGAAGCTTGCTGACGAAAACGAAGTTCGGAGATCGTTGCTTGAAAGTTTTAACTAAGATTTATGTTTAAACCGTTTTAATTAATATTTGCAATATTGACTACATTCCGTATACTTAATTTTTTTAACTAACTAACTCTATTTAAACAATACCTAAACATCGAAAATCATATCGCCACATTCAAGAGGCCCTATTTGCGAAGAAATATCACTGCACCTTATTGGAGCCTAGGGATCGATTATACAAATAGAAACTTAATGGAAAAAAAGTACAATTCAATAAAACAAAGCTCACGTAGATCTCTTTTTAATGGGCAGGTTTTAATTTTATATTCATCACAATAGTTTTTAATTATGAAATTAATATTTCAAGGGACTATTCTTTCTTTGAATTGCAAGGTGGGCTACACTATTAATATTTTACTGGGTTTCAATCACAAAAGTCCTGAAGTTTCAATAAATAGAAGCTATATAGACAATAGTAACACATGCTTGTAACTTCCATGTTTGCTTCAGTCATGTCAAAGGGTAATATTTCCGAGAATATAGCTTTATTATTTGTGTAGACATAACTGATGCACTGCTCAAAAATTTATCTGGCAATAACAATAACTTAATATTACTGTCGTTTTCCTTCGTTATTTATATGCAGCTTTTTGTTCAAAAAATAATTGATTTATTCAAAACACCTTCGTTTAGGCTTATATGAAACGCGAGTGAAAAAATTAGCAAAAGAATTAAAGCTGTTACTTTCAATTCCTCCGGGTTTCAAAATAACAAAGTTTTTCTAATGGAACATATAATAGTGAAGCAAAAGTGAATTTTAATATTAGAATTAATCTTTGAATCGCCTTTTCATTTGGTATCTCGATCACGGAGAAAGATTTACCGCCCAGCACACAATTTAGATCAAAATTTGTCTATATTTGGGATACGTCGGAAACAATTAACCTTTGAGGACCTTTCCCTCAGGGTATGTGTGCTTAACCTGTGTGCTATCTCCCGCACTCGATAGATCCACGTCTGACCCCGAAAAGGGTTTCGAGGGAAATATGGGGATGACGGCAGGGCTTTAGGGATAAATCTCGAAGATAAACACTTGGTAGTACTCGTTCTCCTCAGCGCCATGCCAGGGAGATGCAATGGCCCCTGGTAGATGAATGAAGCCTATATGGAAATCATGAGGAGTCTCTTGCGTATGCTGGTTTAATTGCTATTGTCTCAATATTTGGACTCATTTCCATTTGCGATGTAATTGAAATTTTATGTACTCTCACGTACCTTTAAGTCTTTTTTTCGTGCAATTAGGATTTTTTCTCCAGTATTAGAATTCATCTGGAGAAATTCTCCTGAGCGTAAGAATGAACGAACAACTCTTCAAGCGCACATTGTCATTACGTGCCACGACTTTCTTGCCTTTATTATCTTAATGAAAGGCTACTTTAATTCATTCTTTCATTCGTCTAAAACTCCAGTGTGCACAGCCGATACTTGCGTTCCTCAAAAGAGAATTGTAGTTGGTCATAGATTAGGCTATTTGCTATAAAGTTATTTGCTTTTGTGTAACAGTCCCGTTTTTTACGCATAAAGGGAAAATATTTATGGATCTAACATACCTATTGCAATTAATATGTTTCACCTAACTTTATACTATGAGATTTCATTGAAATTTCGTGCCTTGTCTTAAAGATTCTGAGTACCCCTAAACCATCATTACAGAAATAATTAACTTTTATGGCGGAATCATAATACATTACTTCCGTCCAAGTACTTTAAAATATAAATGCCAATAATACAGATGTTTCTGATTCATCTTTATTGGCACTGATGACAAACTTCTCCCATGGAACAATTTAAAATTCCCTGATGAATGAATTATGATTTTTTAAGTCTCTCAAGTCGTCATGTGAGAATAAGTGCAAGAAGCATTAGAGATTGACTTGGCCACAAAGAATAAAGTCATTATCGGACTAAAGCCATGAAATAATCATTTGGTTTGAAGGGATAGAGAGGAAGAGCGAACTGAACTGAACTGCGTGAATTTGCTTGTTCCTTTCCTTCACTCACGCCGATGTCTGCCAACCCATTCAACCATGCAACTTACGGGAAAAATACCCGGGCATACTTGTAACATAACTGTTTTTCATATCTTGGCACTGCTTTAATCATACAACTACTGCCTTGGGTGTTCATACCGTATTTATATTTGAAATGAAGGAAATATTCAGATTATTCATCATTAATTAGAGGTCGTGAAGGAGGGAATAGGCATTGTCACTAGATTGTACACATCAGAAGTAGGGACTTGTGTGATAGCATATCAGGTCTGGCGAAGAAGACTGGATGGAATGAATTTTGCGCTAAAAGGGTCTATTTGTTGAGTTGAGTGTTCAGCAGGTATCAATTTCAACGGCGTGTAACACTCAGTTATAAGAGTAAGGGTTACTTTCTATCTCCTGAAAAGACCGCCTCGATGGACAATCACGCGGCTCGATTTTGACTGAATGTTTTCCACGATACCTCTCTCGAATTCTAGCCCTGGACCATTGGTCACATACAACAATTTAGTTAGCAAGCTATGCCCCACCCTAAAGCCCTCGCAACAATTCATTTCGTGCCTGCCACGATAAGGATAGGAGATCGCTACGACGCACGGTGAAGGTGCTTCGGCACATAACGGAGAATTTCATGAATTGTTTTATAAGTATATGATATTGTACTCTTAAGAAAAATTAATGTAACACGAATAATTCTCATAATTTAATTCAGATTATTGGTTGAATTAATTTGGCGATACCCGATTTCTTTAATTCTTAGGCCATATTCTACATTAAATTATGGTCAAAACTTATTGAATAATTAATATTTTCTGCCAAAATTTTTTTGGAGATGAAGGTTCACTGTAAAGAGTGAACAAACCCATTATTAGCGGTGAACTGACCTTGGTTTAGACAAATTTTAGACATCCTCAAGGTTTACCTTGAGAATGACAAATATTAGCAGGGTTATCAATTCGAGATTTAAGCTAAAAAAATTAATACTTCTATGTCCTTTCAAGTTGTAGCAAAACGAGTAAAATTAACATTTATTACCTTCTTTAAAGATTTGGGAAATCTAAATTGGATTCCGTGTAAGAAGAGAGACCATTGATCCTATGGTGCGTAAAACGAAAAGACCAGAAGCCGACTATATTATTCAATTCTTCCATTTACAATACACTTTGTTTATTTTCTTTCCCACGCAGCAGAACTCTATCTTTTCTCCCCCTATCCCTTATGCGAGCGATTCCATGTTCACAGCGAAGAGCACGCGGCTCAAACGCCAAACGCCAAACCCCGCCCTCCCCCACCCCAGCCACCCCTTTCCCCCGTCGCCGGCACCGATTTTGCACCCCCGCCCCCACAACCCTCCCCTCCACGCCCCACCCTCGTTTCCTTTCGACGGCAATTTATCGCCAAACCCGTGTTTCCAGCCCTTTGCTTTTTCCCATCCCCACCACCCATTCTCATGAATTTTATTCCCATCCTTTACTTCCCCGGCCCTTTCATTACACCACTTCCAAGCGCGCACCAAACACACTCCATTTTTTTTGCCTCCACACCCCCTCCACCCTTCAGGATGAGGAGGTACGTTTCTCTCACTTTAACGTCTCCCCCGCTCACGCCCTCTCTTATTTCTTCCTCCCCCGTCGTCCAACCCCTTTATTCCCGAAAACACGTGTTTGCTTAGCATTCCGCCATTGTCGACCCACTTGTTATTCAAACGGGGGTGCCTATGAAAAATGATTGGACACGCTCCACCGCAGAGGTGCGCGATAAAATCGTCAAATCACGCATCCGCGTGTGACAAGCTTGAGGAAAGAACTAATCCAGTTCACTTCTCTACGGAAGCCATAATCAATGTCTAATTTGTTGATAGTGTTTGGAATGTGTTTTTTTTGAGCGCGCTTCAGAAATGTTTGGCACATAACTGCATCTGCAGGGAAGAATGATCCTTATTTCAATATTATATGTGGGCTCTCCAATTTACCACTTATACTGCTCCGGCCGTATCATCCGTGATTCTTTGTGAAAGGGAGAGTCTGGCTGCTGCATCAAATTAGTGAATGACACCCGGGATGACGCAAACGGCGCTTCACATAAAGTTACCGACTAATGAACTCCCTTATTTTATGATTTTGATTCCTATTTCATAGTATAGTAGAGGCCGGTTTACACTGTTAAAAAACCCAAGCGTTTATGATGGTATCCAGTATAAAACAACTCTCATTCCCTTAAACAAACTCACCAAAATCACGCTATTTCACTTTCGATTTGTGACTGGAGTAATTAATGCTCTTCACACCGCGATTGTAATTTCTCATTCTCTTTAAAAACGTGTAATTATTCGTCCTTGGAATGGCCTGGCGAGATGCCTCCACAATTCCATGACACAACACCTGGAGTCATAACATTTTGAATAACGACGGATTATGCCGTTTCACTCCATGGCGCATATGTAATTAAAATCCTAAAAACTGCGTGACATTAACAAGGGCTTTGCAATGAAATATTACGCCTAAATTATACCATATGGGCTCATCCATTAATTTTTTTAAATTTCTTATTGCTCTCTTAATTACCACATAAAAGGTGTGATTATTTTATATATTTTTCACCCGCAAAGCACCTTCACAGCTTAACAACGAGGCAGTGTGCATGGATGGGCCTATCATGTTTCAAGATCTCCACTTCAAAGTAATTTATTGTGATGAAGAAATACTTTATTCGAAGAAAAATGTGAATGAGCGATAGCTCATTAGCCCATTTAGTTAATAAGAGGTATGCTATTCTTGTCTCGGTGCTTCTCATAATTTCACTGAATACACTACAGCTCGGGTCCTCGACGATTAATCGCGACGAAAAACAAAGTATACCATAATTTTGGAATGATATGTCAGCTTTCTCCTCGGGTGAACCAACTTTGCTCTACACATATTGTCTGGCATATTCAATTACATCTTTTACAACTAATAATATTTAGCTTTTTCATCCGTATTATTTGACATTCTCCCGAAAACAGTAGTTATGGTAATGGTAGTAATGGTAGTAGAAAAAAAACTACACTCAAGAAACCCTACACTGGTTTTTTTCAACATTCCTTTCAAATATGTCATTACTTTGGCCTTTTCCTTTCAAATTGTCCTTCTTCCCACTCCTTTTATTTCCTTAAAAAAGTCTATTTATATTGTTATTAGCATGTCTTTTTCTATATCCATCTTAACTATCGAACTCTCCATCATTACTAAACCTAGCTATTCTCAATCCTACCTTTCTCCAGCAACTTTCTTTCTTGAGTCATTAACTCTAGAACTGCGTTGTATGTCATCCTTTCTGCTCATCACTCCTTTATCTCCTCCAACCAACCCATATTTTGAAAGATCAACCGTTTGTTCTTACTCGTTCTTTTTTCCCTAGGATCGGGTTTACGAGTCATACTGCGCCAGATTCCACATAAATTATTAATAAACATTTCATTTTAAAAATTATATTGCACTCCATTACCCCTTTTAGGTAATCGTTACGTCATATATTTATTAGTTATTTCTAATAGTTATTCTATCTATATAGTTATTTCTCTTGTGAGTGACACTTCCATGTCTGATGAAACTCTTCACCTTGAACACTTCGGTATTTTAGTTTATGTACTTAGCCCTCTATCGTCCATTCTTTATCGCATGGAATATGTTCATTCTCTTCCTACATTATGTGTCCATCTCTTTCTTTATGTGGCTCACTTTTCTGCATAAAAACCCTTCAAAATTAATATCCTATAATTTATGTTTACCATACGTCTTGCGCAATCAGTCTCAATCACAATGCCTTCATTGATACTGTAAGTCAATGGGGGCGTTTACTCGGAACCGAAATCGCAATTTTGTACACGAAATCGTTAGATGGAAACGAAAAAAGAATTTTAGTGAAAAAATTAATCTTCTAACCGCAACCATTCACTCATAAATCAAATATGTCAATAAGCAAAAGGTGACGCCCACCGAAGAAGCTGCTGTGATAACATTGACGTCATTTTCCTCCCGTCCTTGACTGCTTTTAGGGGAAGGGAGTGAGAGGGATTATCGGAAGGTCTGCTTGCACAGATCCTGTCGCAACTGTCCTATTGGCAGAGCCAGCGGTTTCCCCCTTTTTTGATAAGGCGAAGTAGCTTCGCGGGCTCAGTTGTTATTGGACGAAGTCGTTATACGTCAGAGGTTGCACCACGCCCACTTTTCCGAAAGAGTTAAAAACATCAGTTTTTCGCCGATTATAACTCGAGAAATAATTGATAACTCAAAAAACGGAAAAAAAACTGGTCTTTTTATTTTACAAACTCTATCAGATTCGGCAATAAAAAATATGGTAAACGCCCCCATTAGCAGACTGACTAAATAGCACTTGGTAGTCAAATTTTATCTTTACTTTTTGTCCAATTTTATCCGTTACCTCCTATATACCTGCATCACCTTCCTCCCGCATCCCTTTCTTCACTTCCTCGAAATATCTCGTGATGAATGCTGGCCATGAAGCGTGAGAGTCTGCTTCACTGACATCCAAATGCTGCTCGTCCAGACTGCCCATAGGCTGTAGTTATGTGATCTCCCTTGTTTATTCACCAGTTAATCGTATCAACTGTCAATCTATCAGTCACTGATACTCTTGAGTTATGCAGTCATCAACCTTTTTAAGACTACTCCGTTAAATTCCTTCCCGAACTCAGTGTACAGACTTACGGTTCATACTTCATTCTCCTTCTACCAATGTTGTCATGTATGAAAGCCGTCACGAATTTCCATCCCCTTTCCAAACAAAAACATATTGTCTTCGATGGCCTTGCTAGCCTTTTTCCCACAGCCTTTTGTTTGTAATTGTTGGTACAATTTTCATCTCAAGAAATAGAAATTATATCAGTGAGGGAAATCAGGAAAGATGACTGAACTTATAAATTTTGACAATAACCTGATATGATGTTGCGGTCAGGAAAATAGAATGTAACGAAAAATAGAGACTTAACGTGGACAATTGTCAACATTTTTAGATGGCCTGCCAATCATATTGGGATTGCACAAGAGTAGTTATTTCACACTTAGGAAAAAAAACTTTTGTTGGAAAACTTTTATTAACTGATGAAATGGAAGCAAGGAAAGTTACGAAAAAACACCCGTCAGACATATAAAAGCATCTGAAATGTTATAACAACAAAAATGAATGGTTGCAAATGATTGGTGGTAAAGTGAACTTGAGCACCTAGCAAGATTGGATGACATGAGGTCTCCTTCCTTCTGTCACGTGACTGTGGCCTAGTTTCCTGCGAGAGTCAGTGGGCCAGCTTCAAGGGCTCTTCGTAGGAGGAAGTTCCCTCTCCGATGAGGAAAAAGCGTACGTTCAATCGCAGAGGTTTCCATTGTTGAGTGAATACGGAGAAGTCAGAAATATGAACCGGCGGTGATGGTCGATGCATACATTCTGTGTCCTATTTTTCCCCTCCCCACACAACCCAACTAAATGAAAGAGAAAAAAGAGGAAAGCAAAGTTTAAAAATAAAATATGAAATATCTGGTGTTTTCCCGGCGTATAATGCTGGTGAAGTATTTCAAAGGTTCTCCACCGGGTCAGGGAAACGTCTAATGCCGACGTTTCGATGGCTAACTCTGCCATCGTCCTCAGGGCATCGAGTGTCGGGTCAAAGTTCAAGTTCAAAAGGTGTCTTTATTGTGACCAAAAAATTAAACATTTACAAAACTTAACAAAAAACATAACTAATAAATAATTACAATTACAAACAAACTACAAAAGGTTGGTCATGTTTGGGATTTCTTCCCTTTAGGGCTCTGTAGCGTTCACTTTTAAAAACTGTCTTTGATGCGTCAATTATTTCTCGAGTTATAAGCGTGGAAAAACTGATGTTTTTAACCCTTTCGGAAAAGTGGGCGTGGTGTAACCTCTGAAGTATTCGACCACGTCCAATCACAACTGAGCCCGAGAAGCTAGTTCGCCTTATCGTAATGGGTGATACATAGCTGGCTCTAACAATGGAAGCTGTTGCGACAGGATTTGTGTGCGTAGACATTCCGAGAACCCCCCTCAACTCCCTTCCCTTCCCCTAAAAGCAGTCAAGGACGAGAGGAAAATGACGTCAATGGTATCAAAGCAGCGTCTTCGGTGGGCGTCAACTTTTGCTTATTTTAATTTTTGATTTATGAGTGAATGGATCGGGTTAGAATATTAATTTTTTTACTAAAATTAATTTTCGTTCCCATCTAACGATTTCGTGTACGAAATTGCGATTTCGGTTCCGAGTAAACGCCCCCATTATATCAACCGCCAAACTATTCACTATTTTCATCGCATGTACATTAAATAGTTTCAGTGGTGGCGGGAAACTGACTTTATTACTGACATGTCACTTTGTCTGCCATATAGATTTACTGTCAACTATCCATACTTCTCTACAGCCATCGTTACCATGAATAAGGTTTTGATCACACCAGTCTAACCTAAGCCTCTGCGATATATCAATTTCATTTCCTTTCTAATATTTATGACTTCTCAAAGACATGAAATAAAGTAAAAAAATGTAATTGACTGACTTTGATTTCTACCAACCAGAGTATTCGTGGACAGAATTTCATCACAAATGCTCATTTCATTATAAAACCAAACTTGAATTGGCTCAGCGAAATATTTCTTTCCTGCTGTTTTCAGATCTGGGCACAGCTTTTGCAACATGTGAGTTGAAACTAATCAAATGTTATTAAATTTCTGGCTTTTCTTCTTTCTTGAGTTCAAACTCTGAAATGCAGTGCTCTATATTATTTGCATTACTTTAAAAATCTCTGTCTTTAATTTCTTAACACCGCTGGGATCCCTATGCTACATTCTGCGGTTCTGTCTTAATCATACCAGTTCTCAATGTACTATCTAATAAATATTCATAGACATCTTGTCATTAGCGCAACGTGTGTGTTACGCAAGTGCGCATCTAACAAAAGCACTATCCAATTTTTATTTTTACCTCCAAATGCACTCTCTCCATGAAGCTTGAACTATCCTCGGTTCAGCTCTGACTATTCCACATTGGCAATAATAATCTTCTGAGAGTCCTATCTTACGAACGGATTGCTAAACTTTATGTAATCTACACAGAGTATTCAAGTACGGACTGGAATACCGTAGTACAATGCATACTATTGCTGGAACTTGGTGCCAAGCCGTCGGGAAGTAAGCCGGTATGCAAGCTCCCCCACCGAACCGATCCCTGAATAGCCATTGCACACACGGCATAGAACACCCACTTCACATTCTCCGAATAGCTAGGAGCTTTATCGCCACATCGCATTGTTCTCTGCATCGTTCTGCCCCCCCCCTCCATATTTTCTCCCAAAGTTTTGCGAATTTCCATCGTTTTCTCCTATGTGTTCCCAATTATTAATTAAGTTATGTAAGGCTTCTTCACATTTCTCACAAAAACTGTTTCCAATGCCGACTTCATCCCCCCAACCCAGTTTCCGCGCAAAGTTTAACTCTCTTCACTTGTCATGAGAATTCGCTTCTGATTTTTATTTTAATTTATTAAAATCATTTTTAATTTCTCTCCTATCCCTATGTATTCTTCCAATTCCCCGAATGTAAATTACACTTAATTTTTTAAAAAAATATTGACTTATAGAACTCAATGAAATAATATTAACTATTTATCCAGCTAATCGTTATCATAATAATATGTTTTTTTTCTTTTTAATATATAAGTTTTGTGGACATGATACCCGGAGGAGATATTGAATCACGTGTGAAAAACGCTTTACTGTAAGATATTAATTTAAGGTGTTCATCTCTCTTAGCATTCTACTAGAATAAGAGATGTACTCTTTAACTTTAATCTTGATTTTGCAAAATTTGCGAGAGAGAAAATCAGTATTAAATCATTTTTTATTCATTAATACTCAATGCGCAGATTTCAGTTTTAATTTTCTTAAGCAACATGTTATTTATCACTGTAATGTGAAATTTATATGTTGGTGTCAATGAATAAGCCGTCTGATTGCCAATGTCAACAGCGATGGCCATTTCCTTTTAGATTATACACAAAACTCTTATCTGCTCCACGGTAAAAAATGAATGATTTGCCACCTTTATGGCTCCATTATCTTCTACTTTCTCATTTCAATTAACCCACTGAGTGTTTTCTTAAAATCTATATCTAAATGCAATCTACGTCCTTATAATTATTTTCCATTCTTAGTGTACGTGTGACCGTGAATTAATACAACTCTGTCATTTATTAGTAATAACTTATGAACGCTCTGAACGAGCCTATATTTGCACTTCTTCCCCATAATAATCGGTATTTGTTGAGAGTTTCCCTTTAGTATACATTTCCATTACATCTCTTGGGATCTTTTTATCATAAGATCACGCATGAAAGAAAACGAGTACTCCCTCTTGCGAGGAGAAGTCTTGTGCCATCACCAATCTTGCAATTTGAGATTATGCGAAGGAAAAGCGGGAGAAAACATTATTTCATCCCGGGGAGAACTTATTAATCTCGGTCTTTACCTAAGAGACGAGGCCCTAGTCTCCCTGGATTGTTCGTTAAAAATTCCGTATTGGGTCCGCTATCGCTTATCTAAATTAAAAGCGCCCTGCCCATCCCCCTCCTCCTCCAGCCCCCCCTTCCCTCCCTCGCCAAGCCACAGCGGCGCTGCCCGCCTCAGCATTTCTCCCGAGGAGTTAAGTTCCTCCCCTCCCTCCTCTTCCACAGGCCACTTCCTCCTCCCCACGCTTGCGGATCCTCCCTTAAAATCGGCCAGTCCGCCGCTTCCCCCAAGCGCCGACCACCCCTATCCTCACATTCAACTTGCTCCATTAAATTCCAGGCCGAAGGGAGGCTGCGTGCAACTTGGAGCATTAAGCTTTTCTTCCACTTTTTTTCTTTTCTTTCGAGCTTTTCTTTCACACGTGAGGGTGGAAGAAAAATTTAATTTTGTTGCCAGCTGGCCTAAAAATGTCTACCTACAAAGCTAGTTTCTCACGTTGACCTTCCCAAGCGTATTTTTAAACATTGAGGAATCAGTCCCTATAACCTGTTGTGTAATTCCTCCTTCAACTCTAGGAACGTTGAACACAGAGAATTTCAAATATTTTAACCTAATCTATGGTTTTCCACTCGTTGCTAATGATTACAAATCTTTTGTGTTTTGCAAAGAAAACGTGTTCCGCTTTCTTATGTGATTATTTTGCGTGAGTATTTTTCCTTAGTTCCTTTCTGGCAATGCAGTGAAAAGGAATTATGTGACACCAACCTTGTGTAGGAATCCTATTTCTAAGTAACGAAAGAGATGATTATATCCAGTTGAATTTTTCACATAGCCGTGGAATAAGATCTTTTTGAAAATGAAGTTAAATGGTAAGTTTACAAAAAATACCTCGGTAGATCGGTAGAGTGGATATTAATGAATTACGTAGTGGCTAGAAGAAGTACTACCTGCATACCCCTTTTAACTATGGGTTTGATAGGCAAGAGAAATTTTCATCCTAGTCTCAACTTTTACGCGGAGTGGAAGACAATCTAACTTCAATACCTCGTCCACCGTATTAGACATTACCCAGAGGCCTCCTTGCGTCTTTTGCTAGAAGCGAAATTAAGTCAACGCCGAGTTTCTCTTCAACCTGTCTTTTTAACCTTCCAATCTGATCCATTTACCTTTTCTTCTTGTAACAGGCCCTCTTAAGTACGTGACTGAACCCAATGATGAGAGAGCATTAGTACCCGTTTTAACTTTACCGTTTTTTAGTCTTGTGATCTGAATTAAAAAGTTTTTAATGGTGACGGTATTCACCACAATAAGTGAAGATACTCTGCCCTGGTTAATAACCTAATCGGGTATATATTCTGTTGAGCGTTGTCACTCTCCACGTTATACAAGATCGGCGGTAGTTATGCGTGACAAATCCTCTTTGACAATAACCTCTTTCTCTCTGACCTCCTCGCTAGCATCGCAACAATCGAAGCACTACTACTTCAGCTTCGCTCCTCCTCGCGAGAAATATCACCCTGTTCTCCAGCCTCCCAACTTCCTATCCCAACTTAGTCCGTTACTTGGTGCTTGTCCGTGTTACAGCCCTCCCCTCTCGACATGGGCCCCTTTGCCCCCTCCCGCCCCTCAACCGACTGCTAAACGGGGCGTTGCCCCTCCTCCACAAAACCCACTCCTCGGGACGAGATTGCCAATATATACTCCGCGCCGTTTCATGCACCAGGCGTCGCGGCGCCGCTGCCGTAGCACCCCCCCCACACACCCCAAACCTACACTCGTTACATCTTGCCCTCCGAGACAGCCGCCGCCGACACGCGCGCCATCTGCTCCCGCCTTACAACACCGAAATTATTTTTCTTCCCCGCAACTCCTCATGCTTCCATCCGCTCCGACCAGCCAACACACCGCACTCACACTCTCCCCGACCGCTTAAAAACTCCCCCTTCTCTCGAACCCCACACCCTTATGTACCGCGCGAACAAAAATGTCTTTCATCCCTAGAATAATACATACTTTCTCCCGTGGAGCACTTATGCCGGAGAAATATCTCTCCTTATCCTCACTCCAAAGGAAGATTCCCACCTGTCATATTTATATGGAAAAGAGTCGCCTCAGAATATTGAAAAATAAATTGCCTATTGCCTGTCATCACTTTAAGTACTCGCTGCAGATCCTATTTGCCGATTCCAGTTAATTCATCGGATTTTTTGTGCTAAGTTGATTTCTGGACTAAAGCATCAAGTTCCGCTAGATAATTTAAATAGGGGTTAAATTTTATATACATTCATCATTGTGTAGAATGCAGGTTAGTATTTAAATTAAATTCGTAATCTTTATGTGTGACTTTGACAGGTAAGAAGCCAAAGAGTACATGCGTTTTAAAACAGTGAATGAGTTTTTCAGTTTGCCTTTTCAATCAATATATTTTTATTTTTTCTTCAGTTTATTTCATTCTTCCTTCACAGTACCAAGCATCTCCTGCAAGTATTTTTATTTCAAAAATAGTCATTCAACAATAGTCCAAGTAACAGGCTAGAACAAAAGGTCGTTTATGCTGGTGATGACTACACATTACATAGTTGCCATCCATTTCATCTGCCTTGACCAATCCACCGCTGAAAAATATCATGCCTTAAGTCTGTGGAAATGGTGCAGCTTCAAAAAGTTTTATACTCCTAGTAACAAATGGAAAACTAAACTTTCATTACCCCTGCACACACTTCGCTGATTCTTCTCGGCTCATGAGTATTTTTTATTTTAAAATGTTTATGTCATCATCAAAAAGGAGTGCTCATAACCTTACTTGCGGGTGAGAAAATGCTAGTTTTTTAATTGTGATCATCATACATTTTATCCACGAATTAAATTCATGAAATTTCAGAAGACAGCCGCCGCCCACTTTGGCCACATATGGCTTTGTGGCCTAAGTGGGAAAATCTTCCTTGTCTTTTATTGGCTTTCAGTAGACCTGACTGAGGAAGATAACAAACGTAGCTCTTTCTCCTGCATGTTATCTACAATTCACTCAGAATTAGCCATTTGCCTTTGCGTTTTAAGTACCCCATGTACTATGGAATTACCATGAAAAAAAATACATCCTTTATGAGTTTAATTAATAAAATTAAATTTAGATTTTCTGTAACTCCTTATATAAATATTTATGTAACAAACATTTGAGCTGCTTTTATTTTAGTACTTTTTAAAATAGTTTTGATTACTGGTAATTGAAAAGCATATTTTAATGATTAAATTAATTACTTATCATGCACGTTGACTGGGCTTTTCACGTTAAATATTTACCTTTATTATTCTAATTCTCCTCCAGCAAAATTACTATATTGCTGTGGGAAATTAAAAAAATATATTTAAAAAGGTTAATAAACACTTTCCAAAAGCAATCTCACACGCGAACAAAACGTTAAGAGCCAACCAGAGCAATCTAATAAGCCTGTAAACTGAATTCACCCCGTGTTGCACCACATGAAATAGTGCACGTGTTATCAACGTATGTCCTTCAAAGAATATTTTTTCTGGAATTGAGTATTTAAAGGAGACAGGCAGTATTACTTGGGATTTGTTTTTCTAGCTGGGGACGATTGATATATTTACAATTTTATGCGCTATAGTACCATAACCTAAAGCAGACTATATTTGCATGCGTCACAGGGCAATAAAACCTTTAATCATGCACGCAGTGAAATAAAATGGCTACACAGGAAGAATTTTGAAGGAAAGTGTTAAAGAAAAAAAAAGAAAAATTGATTCTACGCCAATGTTAGCTATACTTCTAAGGCTAAAATTATTCTCTAGACTAACTTAATAAACTAAAGCAATGAGTATGGAAAACAGTTGGAAATAGAAAGCGTAGATGTACGGTCACACGCAAAAGTAAATGTGCAAAGACAACAAAAATCGTCGTCAATATAAGACCATTCTGTTTAGCATTCAATATTATATTTCCAATTTCAACGTAAGTTACAAGTTTTTTACACAAGTATAACATTAATGACAAATATTTAGGTAAACAGATAGGTTACTCAACTTTAACAGTTCTGTAATTGCACTAAGCAGTCATGCATTTTTGTTCTGAATCATTCAAGAGACGGATTTCATATAGAGGCATGCGGAGAGGTTTCCAAAATTTATTGAAAATGTTTGGTGTGGGTTTTGAAAAGTGGTCATGCAATAACTGAAGCAATTAGAATGATAGGATTTGATCGGTTGAATGAATCAGGGCCAGGGGTTTTTAGAAGAAATCGTTTCAGGCGTGACACTGTGGAAGTTGCTAATATTCATAATTAAACACTACACACTGAATTTTATATCAACTGACTCGGATTTTGGCAATTCAGTGTCATTTTCTAGGCATGTGGCGGTTGGGTAATTATATATAGGTTAAAAGGTGTAAAAAGGGGATGAAAGAGTGAGAGACAAAAACAGGGGGGGGGAGGGTTTGGGTGAAACAGGGAAATGGAAGGTGACTCATTATGAAGTTGTTTTTGTGGAGGAGTATGTGCAAGCAGAGTAAGGAAATTAGCTGGAGGGCCAAAGGTTGTGGTAAGGGGGAGCAGTGGTTTTTAGGAGAGGTGAATGGGTGGAATCAATTACATGGTCATTGCATAAAATATTTTCACGATTAATAATTTCAAACTATTCTAAAAACTCCAGCTTATAGCCTTTGTCATTTAGAGTATGTAAAATTTCGTAATTAAAATTTCTAAAATGGTTGTTAAGACATAAATGCTCTGCAAATTTTGAGATACGATTTCTATTCATATAGGAAATTCTATGTTCTTTCACTCGGTCTCTGAATTTCCGTCCAGTGTGCCAACAGGCATAACGAATGCCACAGTCCTCGCACTTCAGTTTATACCCTCCACTTTGGTCTTTCTTCGCATGTCTGTCTTTAGAGTTATTAAGGATTTTCTCCAAAGTGCCTAAATTATAAAATGACACTCTTTTTGCTTCGTCGGAAATTAGCTTCTCGAGTTTGTGTGCCATACCTTGGAAAAAAGGCAATGAATACCATTTCTTTGCTCTATTGTCCGTCGAGGCAATAGATAAAGAAGGGGTGTAAAGAAAGGCTGTAAACAATGGCATAGCTTTAGATTTTTCAACATTTGGATTTGGAATTTTTTTCAAACATTTATATTTGTGGATTATGATTTATATTTTATAAATTATGAGATTTTGGCGTATGATTAAAAGAGCATCGAAGGTCGCAGTCTTCTTGCACTCGCCATAAAATATTTCTCCTTCAGTTAATCATCGCATCACTTCACTTCTTTATCCTGAGTCGCGGACTGCCGCACCCACCCTCTTGCGTTCTACCAACATTATAATATACTCTTTAGTCATTGAAATGGGTATGGATCAGAGGTGCGGAGAAGCATTGAACAATTACTTCTCCGTGCGACAGTACATTGTAAACTGTAAGCATGGTTTGTGGCAGAGAAAAGCTGCAGGAAGTGTAAAATTGAGTTTTAAAAATTAGTATTCTACGATTAGAATTTAAGAGGCATTGAAAAAAGTAGTCCAACAATTTATGAGGTATTAGCATGTGTTGCGGATTATAATGCTTTTCATTTCATTTTGGCAATGATATGAAGTGGATGGATCTCGTGAAAGATGGTAACTTAACGCAAAACAAAAGAAATGCCAGTGTTGACTATAAATGTTTGCTGTTATGTCAACTTACTTTCGAGACTTAATAGATCTGCAAGATATGTGAAAGTGTCTGACAATAATATTACGGTTATGACTTTGGAAGTAAAGAAGGGATTATTATAAGAAAATATGGTCTGCTGAATATAACAGAAGGAATTTGTATGAATATTACAATGTAGAATATGTTAAATTTCCCAAAAGAATGACCATGGAAATAAGTGGCGTGAACTTATGCCTTGATGAGATCGTATGGATAACTTGCTAGCATTTGACTTATTTTTAAAAACACCAAAAAAAGGACTGACACATCAGCTGGTTGATAAGGGGAGGGGAACAAAATGTTTTTCATGTGTTATGGGAAAATAAAATTGTGATTGTGAAAAGCATCGATACTGTTAGAACTCTTTACTATCTTCAAAATTTCATAAAAATGTAATGAAACCACTGTGTACAAAAGTTACTACACTCGCAAAATATATAAAGCTCACATTATTGGTTTTACCGTTTGGAAAAAATTACCAAGTTTAGCCTTGGGTTACAGTTTTCTACTATTCACTTCAAAGGATTCCTGCTACAAGCTTTTTCAAAGCCTAGACTCCCTTGCTATTCCGATGCCTTTGTATTTTAGGCCCGGGTTGCTCGGGTAAATGCTTCCTGAAAGGAGGACTCTCTTTCATTTATTGCCGGTGAATTTGATGGTTTCGACGAATGCATAAATGTGAGATTGCAGATGAGTAGGGAACCGAATCAGCGTAGCTGTTTGTTAGCGTTCCCGCTGACGACTGAAATTCAGGCGGGCAATCTGAAAAGAGAGAATAAGTGCATTGGTAATCATGATCATCAGTCGGTAGGATAATTAAAGGGGATTGGAACAAGCTAAATGGAGAGGGTAGTGGCTCTTTGACGTTGTCCACTCCCTCGCGCTTAACGTACACGGAGTTACAAAAGCCCATGAGTGGAGGTGGGGAGGGCGAAAGGGGCGAGGGAGTGAAGTCGGGGTTTAATGACAAGTTAGCGGACACTAAGCGCTCATTCCGTCCCCATTGGGGGAGGCGGGATTGTGATGCACGCCTTCTGTCGTGGGGGCAATGAAACGGAATGGGGGGGGGGGGGGGGGGGGGGGCGGCGGAACAGCGTGGCGGAGAGTGGAAAAAGGATGGCTGTCCACTAGATAGCGCGGTGTTGCGCAGCGCTGGGGCAAGCATCGCTACTTTGTGGGGGCATTACACTACGTGCTATCTCATCTCCCTTCACTTTGCTGAAGTACAACTGCAGCGATAATCAACCATAAGGAAACGTAGATAATAGCAGTTCGTGGAATTAAAAAAAAACAATCCTACCACCAGGATTTGAAAATTATGAGTTTCACCGTGAAAAATACATTTTTAATCTACATGAATTAGATCACTCCCGATTTGAGCCCGGAATAGTCAAACAACTTGCATTTTACATGAAAATAGTTTTTGGTTTCTCGTACTTGTTACCAAAATATTCTGCATAATTGTCTCTTCAGATCATTGATTAAAATATTCGATTATTTTATAATCAGATGACCTGAATAGTGCAATTATATTCAGATAACTGAAAGTAGAACCCTGATATTCATTTTGGATTAGATGGAGATTAATTTTTGTTCAATTTTGCTAATTTGTAAATATATTTAGCTTACCACATGATAAGGAGTTAAAGACTTGGAAAGTTTTTTTATTATGCTCCACCGCTTTTTAAATGGAGTTTTTTACGTTAAGACTGGTGGAAATCACAGGGAATCTAGAATTTTTAGACTTATCGAATTCGTAAAAATTTGCGGGAGGTCATCATTCTTCCGATGACCTCCCGCAAATTTTTTTTTATGACCTTTCATCTCCATTTGGAAACTTTGTTGACCAAATGGAATGACCAACCATTGGGGAATTCAAACAGCTCTAAATAGTTGATATCTCTCACTCCAATGTTTCACATTATTCACTTCCTACGCGTCCACACCTATCACCATTTGCCTCGTCCTAGTACAGGTTATCAATCTGTCTACAGCGATGCACCAAGTTCAGTCGAAATGGCAGTAATGCGTGACCTGGAAAAGCTGGAGAAAATTGAGAGGATGCCGGAAGGAGCGGGGTGGTGAATCAGCCCTCTCTGATCAAGCCCCGTGGACCGCCATCGATTGGCGTTCGCGATTTGCAATGAGGTGCTCTCGGGCGATCCTTTGCTTTCGGCCGTGCACCCCCATTTATACACACTCTGCTCTCGTTTCTCTCGTGGGACGACTGACGGCCTCATATTCTCCATGGCCTCCCTTCCGTTACCAGATGTAAATCACCGCTTGTCCAACACTTGCGCGCTGGATTGAGAAGAAAAAGAATTTCGGTGACGCGGTCGTGCCCGAGCCACCGTTTGCTTCGGCGCCAGTGGGGCTATAAGCCCGAAGCTCGCATTAATATGCCAGTGAAAGGATCTGTTATAGAGTTCGTGTTTATCTGGCGTACTACTGACGGCTCATAATCCTATGATAGGTATGACCTGGCCATGGTGGCAATTACTATCAACAAACCCGGTTGCTTCTGCGTTTTCATTCTGTTCTTACATCGATCGAGGAAATCATAGAGATCGTTTTCAACCCAATATCTCAATTTACGTTCTTTCGTATGTGGAGGCCTTTGCACATACCCCCACTCCCTTCGATACACTCTACAGTTCATCTATATCTACAGAATACGCTGCGAGCCACGGCAAGTGTGAGTGGCTCACGCATCCACAAGCAAGTAGGGAGAACACTTACTGCCATGGAAACGTAAATAAGAAAAACACCACCCAGTTTACACATTACTTACATGAAAGGTCAAAACAGTAATGCCACCACCCTGAGAAAATCATCAAGCATCAGTCATGCGAAATTTAAGCTAAAAGAAGCATCATACTGTTGGCTAATTCAGAGAAACATAATTATTTTTACAGATAAATTTAATAATGAACTTATATTTCCTGCAGCATGCATGAGTTAGTTGTGTTACAACATATGCAGGTTATTTACAAAGAACCACTGCACTCTAATTGAATTTTATCTTATTCAATTTCGAAATCTAGAACATCTCCATACAATAATTATTATCTGCATACATAGCTTCCTCTTTCACCACTGGTGTCGCTTGCACCAAGGATAAGTGGGTGGGTATAGAGGTGTAAGCGACACGACTTTAAGGAGGTTGATCCGAAAAGTGAAAGTCATGTCATTTTTTTAAATATTTTAAGATCTTATAGAACTAAAGATCCTCTCTCTCTGCATTCTTCCGGGTAATCGTCCACGTCCGTTGGTTGGTAAACAACCGTTTCGCTGACTGTCCTGTCAGCGTCTTCAGGTCTAAAGTTCCTCTGCCTAATAAAGTAAAGATAATTATACCAACCCATACTCCTTTTTACACAAATTGCATTTGAAATTACATACGATTAACGGCGAGAATGGCCTTCACATGGGAATATAACGTTTAAAAATACCATAGTGACATGTGATTTTTGCAAAAAACTGATATTTTATGCGTAATATCACAAGGAATAAAATGACACGAAAAAAAAGGCATCAACCCACCGTATTTTTCGCTAAATCCACCAATTTCTGCGCTTATAGCAGACGAAATGCGTTAGTTGTCTTCAAGTGGCGCTGCGGTCGCTCTAGGCAAAATGTAAGGCGTATGAATAATAAATATCATTACTAATGAGATATTAAAGCATATTTCAGAAAAATATTATAACATAACGTTTGATAGTAATGTTCTGGTGTTATTAATTAGTAAATTCATTGAGTGCATGAATTTATTTCTTTAAAGTAAATGCTGAATTGACTCCATAGTCGAGCTGATTAAAATTATCGTAAAAAAGAAATCCTTCGACTTTACATCGTATTTCTTGTGATATTTATGGCTTTCAGTAGCTTAGGTAATTTTCTTTGTGAGTTAAGGATCACTTAGCAGGCGTATACTCGTACTTAAATTAATAAGATTCCTCAGACACCTTGACTCAAGCAGTCGCGAGCCAACCTCCTTAAGCCCTGCGAAATGCACCCCCGTATTAAACAACGGCGAATCACCAAGCACTGACGAGTCTCCCGGCCGGCAGATGGCAGAGTGCGCTGTACAGAGGTTCCCCTCCTTTTTAATCTCTCGAAGGCCACCACCTAAATCCTTTGGAATCCCTTCCTTCATCGCTTTTCTATTGTTTCTCCTCGAAATGGAATTCAGGGAGGTGGGCACCTCCTTAATGCAAGTCTTGAGGCAATACGCAGTCTTGGCTTTCATCTACAAGCTCTCTTGCATGCGTTTCAAACCACCATGCAGTCATCAATAAATTTCCTATCAGCTTTTGAAGGACATATTCCTGTCACGAAATGAATATTTTAATTATGCAAAGCTCAGCTGCATTTTTCGCCGCTGTGTTCGTAGGGAAAGATTTTAATCGTGAACAATTGTTATAACTGTACCTGAAATTAAGTAGCTAGTCTAAATAAGGTAGGAATTCTTTACATTGGGTGAGAAGAAAAAGATTTTTTTTTCGAAGATTTTGAGAAGAGGTAATTAATTCTATGGTGTTTGTAAAAGAACCTCAAGTGATATATAGCTTTATATTTTTGCGATAAAAAGTACCGTTGCTAACATTTCGACATTGCATACGATTGACTTGCCTTGACACAATTATGATTGCCTCTTCCCAAGGGAATAGAATTTTTTGCACTAAGCCATTTAATTTCAGCATTGATGTACTTAAGAGAGCATTTGGTTATGTACTGAGTTACAAATAAATCCTTTTATGACTCCTACTTTGGTCTTGTTGCCCGCCTGCAACACTTTATCACCGTATTCCCAGCTTTTCATGCTATCGAAGCACAAATATTTTTACATTGAGCACTTTTTATAAAAATATCTCCATTATCCAAGAATGAATTTCAAAATGTACCGCAAGTTTCTATTTCTAGCTATATCTATCAGCCCCCTAGAATACAGCAGAAAATCAACGGAGAAAAAAGAATCCACCTTTGATGAGGAATTAAACCCGAAACGCCCCAGACATCCGGCAAGGTTCCTTAATCAATCAAGCTACCAAGGTGTCGTAGGAATTGGTGCTTTCCCTGCGTATCTCCCTCAAGAAGTTGTCTCGGGTTGCCCAACGGGTAAGGGCGTCCATTGGTTTGGGGCATATTGGAAAATCAGCCATCGCTGACAGCCACAGATTCAACGAAGACCACCGCATCAACAATCAAAGATGCCCGGAAACTCGCCCATACCACCCGTTATTGGGACCCGTTGTATAAAGAAGCCAGAGAAAAACATGGACTCCGGGTACACACTCAGCGGCACGTGGAAACCCGTGCTGGGAAAAATCGAGGAGGTGTGAAGGAAAAACAAGTGGCAAAACGCCAGCCAATCAGGATACCTCGACATGCCCTCCATCATCGACCAATCACGAGTCACCTGACCCGTGAGGACATGTGTATAAGGCGGACAATTGTAGGTCACCCTGAAGATGACCATCTAGTCGAGGATTGAAACGTTGGCCGAAATGGACGCCCTTATCAGGTGGACAGCCCGAGAAAACTTCATGTACCAAGGTGTCGTTTGGCATTTGTATTTCTTGTGGCATTAAGTTTCCGCGGCAATTTTCCAAAAATCCATGAACCGTTTAAATATGTATGATTCACAAAACATATAATTTCGTTTTCTACATGTTTCGGTAGGTTTTGCCAAAAATACTCAACGGCCATCCATGAATGGAATTCGTTTCAGCTATCAAGGTAGTAGCCTAGTCCCGGAATAAAAGGTTGTTTTGGACAGTCTTTTTCTGAACTGAATGAAGTGACTAAAAATTACTTTTATCTACAAATTTGCTGCAATGACACCACATCCTAGCATTGAAACTGAAAGTCTGTCATGTTGCTGGAATTAAAACCCACCTGGAACTCCAAAACTCCGTGCCCGTTGGAACCTGCGATGCTCTGTCAGAGTCTATTACTTCAAAAACCTCATGGTTGTGTTCAAACCTTCCCAGTACTTGAGAGTGGGAGTTTTGTCCCTCGCTACTCTATGAGTCCATGCCGTCTACTGGAATGCTAAATCAGCGAATGAAACACGTGTGATAAATTAATGTTCAACAACGATTCACATATGGTTTGCAATATTTTAAATCTTCAAAGAATGGCACTCTTCAAATATTTCAGCAATATCTGCGGTAAAAAAGATTGGTAAATATTAATTATGCTTAACAAAGTTCTTTTCTATATCTTATACAACGCGTGTAAAACATGGCCGCTATAAAGTAGGCACTTTACCAAAAAAATATTGATGGTATACGAGTCATAGATGAAATCACAATGTTCACTGATTTTGACAGAAATTGGAAAGAGGAAACCTTATGAATAATTCCATGGCCTGTAATAGCAATAACGATATTGGTTTCGACCTAGAATTAGCTTTTATTGAGTTGTAGATGTGTTTTGTTAAATGTATCTTATATTAAATATGCACATCACGTACTTTTAAGTGAAACAGTACATGTATTTTTATCAGTATATTACGATTTGATGCCCCAAAAACAGCAGGAAACTAATATATTAACTGCGAAGAATAATTGAATATGATCTAAATAACTGAAATGTTGTCATTTAAGCGTTAAAATTGAAATTATCTATGAATCGGAAATTAAAATCAACATTTTCCTCAAAATCAGTGAACATTGTGATTTCATCAATGACTTCTATACCACCGATATTTGATTGGCAATGTGCCTACGTTAAAGTATAGCGGCCATGTTTTACACGCGTTGTATAAGAGATACAAAAGAACTTTGTAAAGCATTTTGAGGCATGAAAAATTAATATTTACAATCTTTTTTACCGCAGATATTGCTGAATTCTTTGTAGAGTGCCATTCTATCCCTTTCCTCTCCTAACCTATATTAAAGCTCTTTTTCACAGCTAGTCTTTGAATTTATAAATTTGTTCGCATTTGGACTTGATTTTTTCAATCTTCTTTCACTCTACTTTTACCGTTTTAAGTATTTTTGAACTCATGGCAAATCGTATCGTATGGCCGTACGTACAATGCTATGTGATTTCTTTCATTGTAAGCTAATGACGTTTATACAATAACTGTGTGTACAAAGAGCAATGAAATAATTTTCTCGCATGTTTGAATGGGCAAGGCAAATGTTCTCGTACAGAGCAGCACTTGATAAGGACAAAGAATATGCCTTTGAGAGGAGTGATTAAAAAAATGTGTACCAAAGAGAATAAATGTCCTATCGAGAGGAGAGTAAGAACAATTGAGGGACTTGACCCTTGCTTACAGCGAAGGAGGAAACTACATTATTCCTTTTCCCTCTGAAGAAAGGAGGAGTTTTAGTTTTTCATGGGATGCAACGGTCACATATCTTTCGTTTTGTTCTCGTTTCCCGGCCTAACTTCTTTCTTCTTTTTCACCCTCCCTCAGCGTTCATCCTCGGGGGAAGCCAAAGATTACGGACTTGTTCGTTACAACTTACAAAGGGCCCCACTTCCTCCGCTCCGCAGTTTCGGTGGTCCCATAACTCTCATCCCTTCCGCGGTCCCGAGAAAATGGCGCAGTCGGAGCTTAAAAGAGAAAGAGGAAGTCGTATTAATTAGCGCGGCTCTTCCCCGCTGAGAGACCTTCCCCTTTGTTTAGTCCTGTGGGCTCAAACACGACACCTCTGCATTTTTTCGCCGATTCCTGTGCTCCCTGTGCTCGGGATCCTTTCGAAAGCTCATTAATAATTAATCAACGACTTCATGAAGAAAAATCTGTGGTCGTAATTTGTCTTAAATAATTTACACTCAATCTGGAAGCCCACTTATGCAGTGAAACGTGGCACCACAGAAGTTTACGGCAGAAGAAATGATCATAGCCCAAAATAGAAAATATAGCCCGACAGAAGAAATGAGCATAGCCCGAAACTTGGGTAAAACACGGGTAATGGAGGCCAAACGTCTTTATTACTCTAAGAAATTTTCTGGTATAAATGATCCCGCTGATGTGTGGCGACAATTGAGGAATCTTGGTCTCATTCTAACTCGTGTAAACACCCTTCCGGTTCACATTTCCGTTGACCAACTTAATGACTATAACATTTCAGTATCCATGAATTCAAACGAGCACTCTGTTTCCACTACATTTGAAGACCTTTTGTATTCTTTAAAGCCGAAGGTTTCTATGTTCAATACCTAAAACCTGAAACTCTATCCAAATTTTTGTCCCGATCCAAAACCTATTAATGTGGGTTGACCCATAAACCCATTTGAAATATAATCATGTTGACAATATTTAAAATGGGTTTATTCGTAAATTTCCCGAAAAGTTGTTCCCCATAATACTTTAAATATCTATTTTCTCCTTGTCCCAATCTGTTTATCCTACCTTATGGAAAAGTGCACTTGTTAGGTCGATTAACAAAACTAGAAAGCCCTCTTCTCCCGCTGACTACCGCCCAATCTCAATTCTTTGTAATATCTAAAACGTAAGAGAAAATTGTCCACCACCAAGTGATCGACTACCTTACCTCCAAGGGAAGACTTTACCTCTTTAAATCTGGCTTCCGCAAAGGTTTTGTTACACAGTCCGCTCAACTCAAAGTTACTGATTATATTTGGAAAGCTATGGACAGCAGGATGGTCACCATCATGGTTTTATTTGACTTTAGTAAAGCGTTTGACCTCGTTAATCATATGCGCCTACTATATAAATTTAAAAATCTAAACTTTTCCAGTTCCGTTTTAAATTGGTTCTACTCATATCTTAATGGCAGAAGCCAGGCAGTCATCGGGTCTAATGACACAAATTGTCTTGGCGGCCTGTACCTAGTGGGGTGCCTCAAGGGTCGGTCCTTGGCCCTCTTTGCCTTGCCTCTATATCCTTGACGTAGCTAAAATTCTTAAACACTGCAAATATATATTGTATGCCACTGATTTACAGATTAACTTCACACTAACCCTAGCAATTTGGCCACTGCAATCTCTCTTGCAATTGAAGATGTGTCTGCCATCTACAAATGGACATATGGGAATCTATTGACTTTAAATTCTACAAAAACACAAGCAATTATTTTTGGGAACTCAAGAATACTCAACAAAATACATTTTTTTACTCTCCAAAACATTAAGGTGAGCGACCCTTTATAAATACTGTTAAAAACCTTGGAATTACTTTAACAAATAACCTCTCGTGGAGTGAACACAAATGAAGTTTCAAATAAAGTTAACAAAACTCTTATTAATTAAAATTACATAAATCTCTTCTACCAATTTCTACTAGTAATATGATTGTTTCAACTCTCATATTCCCTTGTGAGATTTATTCTTGACCTCCGCAAAGATGAACATATCTCTCACCACCTACGCAAAATATCATGGCTTAACACTAGAAGGCCGGAGGGGTCAAATTTGACCCCTCGGCGTTTTAAAATGCTGTCGATTTCTTAATTTTTTACTGATGGAAATGAAATTTCGTGACTTTTCGTATTTTACGACAAGACGTAAACGTGGTAAATTTTATAAAAAACGGTTGAAAGGTTAAGTTAAAATTTTCATTTTTACCTTCGAGGCCGGAGGGGTCAAATTTGACCCCCACGCTGTGATACAATTTAAAACTTATTCTATTCCTTATATTATTAATATTAAAACTATAAATGTGTTTATTAAGTGTTAAAGAATGCCCTATTTTAACAAGATCTCTACTCCCTATGCCTTCCACTTCTCAAACCCCACTGTTTACTCCTTCGCCACGTCACATGCTTGTGTTGCATTGCTCCTCCGACTTTTATATGAAATTTTAGTCTCCGTTGTCTTAGAATTGAAACTGATTTTCGCTGATTTTCTTCATGATTTCAATGCGTAAATTGTTCGAATTTGAAGCTAACCCATTCACTGGGTCGCGTCGTCCGAGCCTACGAGGACATCTGAGGAGGCATAGGGGTCGAGGAGGATATGCAAGGACAATGGACTCAGGTGATGCGGATTCTCAAAAGTGTCACCTAGGTAGAAAAAATTCGTGTAGCTTCCTTGCTAAATGCCGCAAACGGTATTGAGTGGAGAGTAATGCGCCCAAATGAAGATTTTCCCGGGAGGCTTATCAGTCAAAACGTGTTCGTGGATAGGGCACAATTCACAGCACATGTCAAGCGATATATATGTGTCATAGCTGTATGAGTCCCTATATAACCCAAAATAGTTGCATGAGACCCTATTATGTAGCATGTTTCCATTTATTAGCTTGTTTGCATGTCAATAGTGCATGATTGGTGATCTTCACTCCCTGCCACACACACTCACGGTGGCCTGCAGGGTATCGCGTGGATGTAGATATAAATGAAACCTGCTCGAGCCCCTGGAGGCTCATTAGAGCCGAAAAAATTCTCAGGATAATAAAGAATTGTACTGAAACAGAAGCTCAAGTGAAACTTGGAGATATAATTGGTGTAAGTCATCAGAAGAACTAGTAGCTTTTTTAGGAATGTTTTACTTGAGAGGAGTACTCGGGGCCCAATCTCTTCCTCTAAAAGCATTTTGGTCAGTGAGGTGAAGTTTGCCCCTGTGTAAAGCTGCAAAGTATAGGGATAGTTTTCAAGAAATTTTGTGTTTTCTTAGAACTGACATAAAATCAGCTAAGACAAGTAGACTGGCTACAGAAAAATTTGCGCTTATATTCGAGGCATGGAGCAATTTCATGAAAACATTCAGGCATGCTGTATTCCTACGTAACAATATATGAACAACGCAGAAAATCCCGTTGTCCATTTTTGCAGTTCCTATCAAGTAAGCCTGATAAGTACGGGCAAATAATTTGGCTACCTGTGGATAAGAATAAAAATTATATCATAAATGCATCATATAATATAAATTATATCATTATATCATCAAATAAAATTATATCATTCCCTATCTGGGAAAAGATGATTCCAGCCTAAATGATATGCATCTCGGTGATCATGTAGTGCTACAGTTGATTTCTCCCTTTTTAGGAAAGAGAAGGAATGTAACCTGTGATAGTTTATTTACTTTTATTTACCTCACAGAGACTGAGGAGTAAGCGCAGTAGTTTTGTTGGTACTATCAATGTATCAAGAAGGGAGGTCCCTGCTGAAATCAAAACCTGTCGCTTGCAGCTACACGAAACAAGAGTTCTGAAAAAGGATAACATCACACTCACTGTATTTCAAGGCAAGAGAACTAACACTGTTCTTATGCTAAGTATTTTCCACCCAAATGTGACCGTCAATTTAGACACTAACCGTAAACCAGAGACTGTATTGTTTTATAAAGAAAACAAATACGGCGTAGACATAGTAGACCAAATCGCGAGGGCTTATTCAGTGAAACCTGAAGCTCGACGTCGGCCTTTTCACACTTTTAGAAACATACTTGATTTCGCTGGGATAAATGCTTGGTTTCTCTTTAGAGAGATAAATAATTGTAAGGTATCTTGCCGTAAGTTTCTTCTTACTCTTGTAGAGAGCTTGCAGCTGCTAGCACAACAGGAGCTATCGCGTATCGCAGACAAAGAAGATGAAAATCACTGTGAAGTAAGCGACAAGCGTATGAAGCGTCAAGTACACGTCAAAAGCAAAAACGATCCTAAGGGATTCCTGATTTGTAAAAGTTGTAGGAAACATGTAGGCAAGAAATGTTTATTTTAGAACGAAACGGGGTTACATTGTGAATGGTCAAAGTTCTTCTAAGGATGCATAGCAGCCAAATTTGGTTCAGTAACGATTATTTTTCATTGCATATAAACATGGCTTGTAATAATAAAAAATGTAAAAAACCATCAGTGGTTTTCAATGAAATTTGAAATAACACTAAGTAAACCGTTATAAAGTATGTTTTTTATAGCCATTGAGTGGCTAAAAAAAAGACAATATACTTGATAAAGAACTGGTACGAACATCAGAACGAGGCTTCATTGATAGATAGTTTCCCACAAGAATAGTATAAAAAGGAAAATAGGAAAGATTATAATTATACCTTTGATAGGAGTATAAAGTCCTTCTTTACAAGTATTAGGTAATCCCTAATTAATACTTTACTATAAGTCGCATGAAATGAATAACGCAGTCGGCAAAGAACGGAGGGGTCAAATTTGACCACTCCGACCTCCAAGGTTGGGCGAAATATCCGTCCTCCTAGTGTTAAAATATCTTCAAGGAGGAAATATTTACTTGGCTCTTTTCTTTATGTTCTTTTTCACTGTGAAGATCCGAACTACTTATATGCTATGATAAACCTAGGTCAGTCTCTGATTTTCGACCCTCAAGGACTGAACCCTCTTACCGAATGCGCCAAACACCTCGCACTAACGCATCTTTTAAATCATTCCTCATATCTGGCTCAAACTTTTGTAATTCATTGCCTTTGTCCATAAAAAAACTCTGCTACTCTGGCAATTTTTAAAGGGAAAGCTGATCAATTATTTTTTCAGTTAGGACTTTTAAATGTAATCTAACTATTGTAACAATTGTACAAATGTATAATATTAACGTAGCTCAGTTTTCTGATATTATTTTTATTGTTTGTAATTTTGCCTTACTATTGAAGACTTGTTTGCCAGGTGCTGTTTTTTATCTGTTTTTTGTTGCAAAACTTGTAGTGTTATTTATGTATTGCTCTTATTAAGTAACCCAGAGTATATAATAAATTAAAATCAAATGAAATCAATATAGAAATAATTAGATCTAATTGTTCTTAAATCAAATATTTAGATCAAAAGCCTGACCTCATTGCAGTAAAGGAATGTTTTAAGCACATTTGTGAGTTCTATGGCTACAAAATCACCCGTTTCATGCAAGAGATGAATGACTGACCATCTTCTTCATCTCTGTAGTAAGAGTTTCTAATTGCCGTTTTGAATTTTGTGGCTTCGTTAGATAATGGCAAGCAACTAATAAACAAAAAAGGTGAAATACTGTGACATGTATGTTTCAAAATTTCATTGAAATAATAGTTTAGACCAGAAAAATTAAAATTTCCTCGTCTTCAGTGCAGACGTGTTTATTCTGCCTCTATATCCTTGACGTAGCAAAACTTCTTGAACACTGCAAATATAAAAACAAACTGCAAAGCTGCAAAAACTGCAAACACTTGGGTTGATGTGGTTGCTGGAGAAATATCCATGCTTGAATTCCGGCACTGGGGGATTTTATTATTGGTATAGCGGTCCCCACTTGGGTGCCTTGTGGACAAAACTTTGAGTACAGTACTCCGTCCGTCCGATGGGACATAAAGCCGTGGTCCCCTTGGCGAATTTCTTTAAGAGAAGGCGGATGACGACAACGGGTTTCTCTCCTCCGTTCCCTGAAAACTCCTACCTCTACCCAGTGGACCGCCTCTTCTCCCTCCTGCTGATGGCCTCTGCTATCTGTCGTCTCCCCCAAATACTAACAAAAACAACGACGTAGGTTATTTACATTGCATGGATCATTTTTCGGGAGCTTAGGTCCTTTTTTTTTTAAATGAAAAATATTTAACTTTTGGACGACGTTTCGGAAAATGTATTTTTTCCTTCTTCACGGCTTAAGTTCTATTTGGTGAATTTGTTTAGTAAACAATAGCACCTTATAGAACTTAAGCCCTGAAGAAGGGCAAAGTGCATTTTCCGAAACGTCGTCCAAAAGTTAAATATTTATCATTTTCAAAAATAAGGATCTAAACTCCCGAAAAACTATCCATATATTTAATAAAAAAGAGGTCTGAAATTCAACTTAGTACCAGTTATTTACAATCATTTGTGGATACGGATCTGGAGAAGGACTCTCCCGCCAAGTTATCGCGGAGGTACCTATCGCTTGCTACAGGACGGGAGGGAAAAGGCCACATCCGTATCTGTCTTGGTCGTGCGACGGAAATCTCTCACCACGAGGTGTCGAGTACCACGAAGGGAGGCTGCGCTTTAATCTGCCGCACCCCTCTCCCCTCGACACGAGGGCCGCACTCCGCCTCCCAGCCTCGCTACGGATCACCAGGGCAACTACTCGCCCTCATCCCTTGCCGCCTTCGGCAGCCGTTCTCTTTCCCGATCCCCCTGAAATTGGTGATGTGTGCGTACGACGGGAGCAACGCGTGTTTTTGCATCTGTATGGCCATTTATTCTTATCCCTTCGGCGCCCTAGCTTCTGCCCGCTGGGATCTCGCGGTGCCCTGAAACATTGCCCCGGGGTGAAATGAGGCCATTGATGGGAGCGATCGCAGATTTTCTCCCTCTGCTTCTCCTTTTTTCACGTCTTCCCGGGGATATCGGTTGAAGGGAAGATGGGATGGAGGCTGAGGATAAGTTTTCTGGGAGAGGCGAGCGAGCGATGGGAAGCGTTGCGGCGAGGCGAGGATATTATGAGCAAACCAACCGGCAGGAAAATCATCATGCCCGTCAGAATATATACTCCTTCCAGCCGCGTTCCTGGGAATCGGTTACACATGACTACTCGACAGCAGTATAGTAGGAAATAAAGTACCACCGTCATCCGATTAGGATAAGTACGATTATGATATTTAGGAATTTTATTGAAAGAAATATTTATTGTTTGATCGTGACCATTTAGTGCAGAAATCATTAAAAAATACATGTATGTAAAAACTTAAGTACATTTATAGAGCCACTAAATATTTTGGGCAATAATGGGGGCGTTTAGTCAGAACCGAAAGCGTAATTTTGTACACGATATCGTTAGATGGAAACGAAAAGAGAATTTTACTCAAAAAATTAATCTTCTAACCACTACTATTCACTCATAAATCAAGAATTAAAATAATCAAAAAGTGACGCCCACCGAAAAAGCTGCTGTGATAACATTGACGTCATTTTCCTCCCGACCTTGACTACTTTTAGGGGAAGGGAAAAGAGTGGAGGGGGGTTCACGGAAGGTCTGCTCGCACACACCCTGTCGCAATCACTCCAATTGGCAGAGTCTCCTGTGTCCCCCCCATTGTGCTAAGGCGAAGTAGCTTCGCGGGCTCAGTTGTGATTGGAAAGAAGTCAATGACGTCAAAGGTAGAACCACGCCCACTTTTCCGAAAGGGTTAGAAACATCAGTTTTTCGACGCCTATAACTCGAGAAATAATTGACGGATCAAAAAACAGGAAAAATACGGTCTTTTTATTTTAGAAAATATATCAGATCCGGCAATAAAAAAATTTGGTAAACGACCCCATTTTTATGCCGGATTGTAGCCACATCCCTATCCACTGCATTTCCTACTCGGGTGAGTGTGGAACGGCACGAAGGAAATAATCACCGAATATGCAAATTGAAGGATTACTAACTGGCCGCGAGTACCTTAGCGGAGTTACCTGCTCAAATGCACCATATGCACGGAGAAAATATGCAACTTGAATCCATCCTTGAATGTTTTTCAAAGTAGGCGCCTTGGCTCTCAAAGTGGGCTTTAACCTCGTGGACGGTGGTGCAGTTCGCACAACTAAGGCTCGTCAGTGACATTGTACGTATGGCAGGCAGAAAATTACTTTCCCTCTGAATTACTCAGAGGAGAGAGAATCCTTGGTAGCTTAATTGGCAAAGCATCTGGCCGAAAAGCAGGGTGCACACGGGTCGAGTCCCATTCTAGGTGGATTTTCTTCTTATTTGTGTAAATTCTGCTATAACGAATGTGCAGTTCACCCGTGCACAAATGTTATAACACCCCAACTACGGTGTACTACAATGAGGAATACAATACTTCACGAGTTACGAGTTAAAAGCATGAACCAGGCACATATTACTGAATTATTTTCATTCATGAAGAGCAATAATGGCTTACATATTTTTTAAAATTCAATTAATTGTAATTTTCATTATATATTAAAGGGTTTACTCTACCATTGATATTCCGACACATTACAAATACCTCTACCCACCTATCTGTTTACGACACTAACTGTTATGATGTCCATCAACAGTACAACGAAATGCTTAATCCCATTAATCATGATACTGTGATAAAATCGATTGTGATGCGCAGTGATTCTATAAATTTTTTAAAATTATCTGCAAGTAGATCAGCTTCAGATTTACATGTGTTTTTTACTATTTCTTATAATCCTACATTTCTCAAGGAAAATATGCCTATCAGCATGCTTGTATTCTTTATTCGTCAGTTGTTTTTTTCAAAATTCTATTTTATTTTCTTGGCATGTTCACATAAAATAACGTTTGGCCCCTGTAGTCTGCCTTTAAATCTTTTTTATTCCAGCGGGGTGAGAATGCGACACTCTTCCCCCCGTGCGATTTCTCCTCATCCGGTCTCTCCATGCCTTCTTCTCTAAGAGCCTTCTCTCTTTTTCTCGCATATTCAGGTGGCGTGGATGCACTTCGAGCAGTCTGCCATCTTGACGGTTCACAATCACGTGATTACCAGAAACCCGCGCATCTCCGTGTCACACGACAAGCACCGCACGTGGTTTCTGCACATAAACAACGTGCAGGAAGAGGACAAAGGCCGCTACATGTGCCAGATCAACACAGTCACGGCCAAGACCCAATTCGGATACCTGCACGTCGTTGGTGAGTGTAACAGATGCTTGAATTTTGGCACAAAACGGTGGAACTTCATAAGAGGGAGTATGTTGGTTAATTTTTATTTAAAACTCTAGAAAATCAATGTGCATTTTCATTTTATCCCTGATGGTGGAGGGGTCTACTTGAAAAATTCCAAATATTTAATGTAACACATTAAAGTATATCAAATTTCAATTTCGAAATTTGAACGCGCTACGTACGTGCTGCTCGTATACAAATAACGACAGATATGTTATTTCGCTCAAAAATTCTTTACCCATCAAGCCATGATAATATCAATACGAAATTTGTGGTTGAACTATTATTTAATAATGCCAAAAATATTTCGCTTCGAAGACTATTCACTTGTGTAAATTTTGCGGATTATATAGACTTTATATTCTCTTTAAGTGTTTTTTCCATGCTTTCAAATAAAGTAAAATTGGTTGCATTCCGCGGAATAGTTTTCTTGACCACGAGAGCAGTTTTGGCCTCTTCAATTCTTTTAATGGGAGCAGAAAACACATTTAATTTTTAAGCATGTCGACAATCTACAAATTCAACTTGCCTGCTATTGTTATGATTCTCAATTCCTGGGATGGCATTCAAAATATCGCATTCGTTTATGAGGATTTGCTTGATATTTAAAATGCCACCCAATATATACAAGAAATGTAAATTTTCTGAAAGGGAGCTCCGTCCCCCTGTCTGCATTTGGTGACTCAACCACTTATTCCGTTCGCTTCACCATTATCGCCTGCAAAGCTGAGCTATACTTTTCTTTGGTTGGTTTTCTACATGTTTTTCCCATTCATATCTCGTAGGATCTTGGAGGTTAGAAGGTTCTGGGAAAGGGCGTATGCATGCAAACCTACAGGTGACAATGAGCCAGGAAGGAGCTTCGGAGGGATTAGGTAGGGGAGGGTGGGGTAAATGGACCGTTTTTCGTTTGTGGCGTCCTGGTGGAGGGATTTAGGCAATTTTACTTCTGAAAAACGGTGTACCTTGTAGAAAATTTGATGCTCTATAACTGCTACAAACCTGTCAAGCCATATGAGCATTGAAACTAAGTTTCGATGCCAAAATCCGTCTACAGTCCAAATTTAAACTCTCTAGCTCATCAAACATGCGTACAAATTGAAATTGAAGAAATCAATTGCGGTCCACTTAGCCCCACTCTCCCCTACAGCCTCTTCGGTACAAAGCTTTGCAAAGGTTCCTATTGTCTCCCGCGGGGTTATCACTCGCGTTAATATATGAATAGTGATTGAACTGGGGATCGGATTGGTACGGTAGCTAAGGTACTGGGCTCTTACCCCGAGGGCCTAGGTTCGAATTTCGGGAGTAGCAGAATACAGTCAAACTCGGATATAACGAGATCCAAACGACCAAATGCTTTTGCTCGTCATATACGATACTCGTTATATCCGATACGAGTAGCAACATGTGCTTGTCACTCACTGTCTTTCACTCTCTCACGCAAACACGTGCGCTCACTTACCTACTATTCTTATGCAGAAGTGATAAAATAGCAAAGATTAATATAAGATGATTGAAATTACAAAATGAACAATTTATTCAGTAAACTATCCACATACTACATGCTAAATTTACAAGAAAAAGTCCTTGGTACGACAGTGCAGCCACTGCTCGTTCATTTGGACTAAAGATTTTCTCGTTACAACCGTAAGGCTCTCTAATACAGTCTCGTTTTAACCGTTATATTATATTGCTCATATAATGGATGATTTCCAAACAACCCTTCTCTCTTTCCTCGCAATAGCCGAGATCTCATTTTAACCGTGCTTGTTATATATGAGTTTGACTGTATTTTCACTGGCTAACTGGTGCTGTGTAGAAATATCTCCAAGTTCTGTACTCCTTGCGTCATATGGAATGTCAACCGTGGACCTCTAAGCACATTTTGCTAAGAGCAAGCTAAAGCCTGCGTCGGGTTTCTCTCTCCAATCACCCTCCGTTCCCTTAACGCAATGACCCGTCCTATTATTCTAAATGGCACTAATGACCTCAGCCGTCAGTCGCTTTCCCCGAGTAGTTACAGCTGTAACTAACCAACCATTATGATCTTGGTTGAATCGCATCATAGCGGCGTCAGTAATCTTTATAAGTTTATCATAAGGCAGTATGAATGGATTTTATTCCACAGTGAGTTAATAATGGTCTTAACAGTTGGTACAAATTTAACCTATTTAAACTACAAACTTGGCGTTTGATTGCCTTGTTGCACACTTTTCCGATTTATACAGTGATTTTTGCTAAATTGCGTACTATTAATTTTATCTCGTGCATAAATGGCCGCCGACCTTGCTCAGCTTGCCACCTTCGGTACCTTCCAACCTTCTTCCATAGGCCTACATCCCCCATACAGTATGTGCCCAACATAATTGCCAATATTCACGAATTAACTTGGATGCTACTCCATGTGTAGTCTAACCTCCTTGCATAGGCATACCTTGCCCAAATAATTCTTATGAGATCCAACTTCAACAATGCCTTTGGCCGCCAAAGTTAAGGTTTCTCAAATACTCCACAACACTGACTGAATTTCAGTATAATTTAGCGAATATTTCATGATTTGAAAAAAAATCTAAATTTTACGATAAAAAATAAATAATTTATGGTATTTCCTACCTTGTGGTTCATGTTCGGTGTTCGTAGAAAAACATGTATTAATTAAATTTTCAAAAATACAAACAAGGTTCATGCTGAAAACGTAATTTACCATGTTTTTTGTAAAAAAAGTGCGTATAGTGTAAGCTGGGATTAACCACTGATTAAAAAGTAGTCTACATTATGCAGATGGACGAAATTTAATGGTTCACCAAGTTTCATGCTTGCGCAATTCCTTGTTTCAAAATAATTGCAATTTTTCGAGACAGTTTTAGATTTTTTTAATATAATGGAATATTGCGTGGAATATTTTTCCATTGCAGTGTTCAGATAGTTACAATCAAATGAGGCATCCATTTGATAAATACCTGAACGTTTTTATGCCTGAAGAAATGGATAGCTAATCACCGAAAAATATTACTCATGGTTAATCATCGTTGCATTCATTCTCTAAATGATTTTTATCAACAGTGATAAGAAACCATCAGTGGTTATCGATAGATGAGTATCTAAGCAGTTCTTATTTTTATCAGATATGGCGCGCTATTCCAACTTCGTTGGAGTCTTTTGCAATAGGATAACGTTATTTCATCCGGCCAAAAAGCTGCATGGTAAATAGAAACAATTAGCAGGGAAGGCTTAGAAGGATAATGGAAGCTATTAAAAGCATCTCCAAAAATTAATTTGCATTATTTAACTGTCGAATGAAAACTACTCCAATAAATTTTACTTTCAATAAAATATCAAAAATTTTTAGCAATGAAAAATCTAAATATATGGTAACGCTAATTATTCATGAATTTTGTTTTTTTTTGTAGAAAATCATTCAAACTACATTTTTAGTAGGTACAAGTTTTTTGAGTTTCAGGTGCAGGTAGCATGATCCTTAGTTGCCGGAATGTAGCGATGTAGAGTAGGTTAGCTTCATAACTGCAGACAATGTGAATTATTAGTCATTTTTGTGCTTCTGATGATGATTACCTATTTCATTGCTTGGCCTCGAATCCTTGGTCATTCGATGGTATTCGTGGCTACGGCTAGTGGATTGTAATTGGATATATCCGAGAGATAATTCCTTATTCCTCTCAATATTAAACTTAAATAGACGTTTTAGACCTAAAAAGTTTATTAGGGTGGACTGAGTGAGCTTAAATTCCAATTCCCCTTTAAATAGAACCTTGTCAGTGATACTCTGCTTAGCATTCCATTTGTCACGAGTGATACAGTGGCAACATTGGTCAAAAGTGTTCCTTTATGAGTGCCACTAATGGCTGGAGAGGTATTCACTCGAGCGCGGCCGAAAGATGACTGTTTCTATTCCCCGGTATTTCATCTCCTATCTGATCTGAAAGTCTGTGCGCCTTATGTTTCAGGCTGCACAGCTGCTCGCGAGCACGGGATGAAACGGCAGGATTTTGAATGGAGCGTGGGTGGGGAGGGAGGGAGGGAGATTAGACGGAAGGAAAATGCCGGAACCGTCCAAATAAAAAGCAGAAGGGAGGGAAACATCAATATTTTGAGGGAGGAGGAACATTTTCTTTATGATATGTGACGTCCCGTAAATCGCATTAAGTCAGCAACCAATGGATTCAGCTTGAAAGAGGATGGAAAGGAGGCTTTCCTTCTCACTCTCTATTCTTCCTCACCGCATAAAACTGTAACATGCAAACTATATTCCCTATATTCATGAAATGCTGACTCCTTGGGCTAAAATATCCTCCTCGTTTCCTCTATTTTCCATTTTCTTTCATTTCGCGGCGTTGCCTCTTCACTTTTGCTTCCGTTTTTGCTACATTCGTTGTCATCCGCTCATTTATATCTCCAGTTTAATTTAAGGATCCTTCTAAAATAATCTCACTTGTTACTCACAAATGTATGAAATAATTCAATTCATCCCTCAATGGCCGCACTCACATTGTAAATTGATTTCTTTCGTATTTTTTTATCACTAGTAATAATTCACAAAACTGCGGACCTTGACTCATTGAATAGAGGTCCAAATGTTCGCCAGGGGACACAATTTGGCTTCGCTATCATGCCTGAGCACGGAGAATGTAACTTCTCTTAAATTTCCTTCCGTATGCAGTCAAGTATCGACCACAATAACGGATTGAAGAGCACGCTGAGATGGATCTAATGAGCACAATTGTTACGTCCATTCAGCAAGGCAATCTAGTTCACTCGTTTTGGGTCGATATTCTCTGGAATCATATTAGTACTCAGAGCATGCCTTAGCGTGAATTTGTAAATACCTTTGGACATATAACTTCAAATAACACTAAAGAGTAGAATCTACACTGTTATCTCGTTTTCCTTCTGAATGGATTGATTCCATTGTTCTTTATTCTCATTGTTTCATTGATAAAGTTACAAAATGAGTAACGTTGGAAATCGTCTTCATCCAACTTCCCACCAAAGAGTAATTTGAGAGTCATATGACCTGAAATGGAATTAAGTGTCATCGCCCCCACGCACGCATTTTACCAAAGAAATTTCTCAGAGGTTTTATACCTTCTACATTTTCCAATTTTTACCTGAAATTTTAAATAAGGTCCTTTAGTTATCCATTTTTTAAATCACTAAGTGTTACCTTTAAATCTAGTTGTTGGCTACAAGATTTATTGCTTTTGAATATACTATAGAATATTCCGCCTTGCAGCATTAAACCTTTAATTTTCAGATGTCACCTTTGCAAATCCACTTTGGTCTACATTTATTCATTTGCACCGTCGTTCACGTAAACTGCGCGTGAGGAACCATTAATCCCTTTATTCTCTTTCAGAAATGCAAATCCATTCAAAATGACGATCCTCATGAATCGTGTCCTGTTTGTATTGCGTGGATTTATGAACTTTCTCCCTAAAGATAACTTCACATCTTCTTCTTAATTAGGCGATTATATTTTTTTATATTTCGACACAGCCAGATCTCCTCGTCATTTGGCTCTTATTAATATCTTGCTGGGGTGGCCTAGGAGAACGAAAGTAGATCTTCTGGATTCCTACTCGAGTTTTAAGCTTCCTCTCTCTTCTTCTATGCCTCTGCATTATCTACCTGCCCAGAAGACTCCTCTCCTTCCCCCACGATTTATTTCAACTCCAACATTCGCCCCAGCCACCCTCTCGAAATATCTGCCGCAACCCGAGCCGTCCTCGCCCTAGAACCCTCTGCTTCTCGTCATATTTCTCTGCATCCCTTCCTTGCATACACACACACGCAGTCACATGAGGACCCCCAACCTCCCCAACTCACCCCCTTCCCCCATTTCACCCCCGTCGCAATGTGCAAGGACGCATCCATAAACATGACGCGACACGGAGCTCCTCCTCCTGCTCCTCCTGCGGAGCCCGTTCCGGTGTGGCGGAGACCGAGGGCGGGCGCGGCATCTGCCTGCTCCCGCATTCGTGGGTGGGTGCGGGCGGGGCAGGGAGCAGCAGCGCGAGGTGAACGCCTGCCCTCCTCCCCACCTTCGCCTGCCCCCACTTCCCCCACATACACGCCCGCACATCAACACAGTACCCTGCTGGCGACCGCAAGGACGCTTGGCAGGGGGGAACTCCGCATCCCAGACATACCCTACCGTCATGCAAACAACCCTGTCGTTATTAACTACATTGCGAGATCGGGTTTGTGGAGTGCACAGACTACTGGTCTTTTATTCCGAAGGCCCTGATTCCAATCCTAGCTCTTGCGGATTTTTCATTGGTCCGCCTGTCCCTATTTGAGTTCTTTGTGGAGAGCATTTGAGTTCAGTACTCCGTCCGTCGTATGGGATGTTGAGCCGTGGTCTCCTTAACGTCCTTCGTTAAAAGCAAGCTAAAGCCCACACCGGTTTTTCTCACCACTCTTCTCATCTACCTACCGATAGCGAGCTATTGATGCGTGTATGGGACTAGGTCCATTCAGAGCACTTGAGACACAAACAGCCTAAATATGCACTTCCCCCCCTTTCCATACCCCCATCCCCGATTAATTTACCTTTCTGCCATTTATGACTCAATAAGCTTAAAATTATCGATTGGTTGGTTATTCAGGGGTGGCGACCGAGAGTTGAGGTCATTTGCGCCATTTAGGATAGGTAATGCTAGGAGTTTTCAGGGAACGGAGGAAGGTTGGAGAGAAACCCGGCGTCGGCATTTAGCCTGCTAATAACGAAAGGCCACGGGGACCACGGCTTAACGTCCCCTCCGACGAACGGAGTACTGAACTTGAAATGCCCTCCACTAGGCACCCAAGTGGGGACCGGTTTTCCACTGAAAAATCCGCCGCTGCCGGGGATCAAACCCGGGTCTCGGGATGGGAGGCCAGAACACCACACCAACCTGATCCCCGAAAAATTATCCAGCAGCAAAAACTTGAGAAACTCCTGGTAAAAACTGCCTCCGGTTGGGAACGAGGAAAAGGAAAACCACCGTTAAATATCGGCGTGTCGTGGAATTACCCACCTATCCTCTCTGGTGCAAATGGCCACTTTTATCGGTCGCATTCCCCAGATAACTGCTACTAACCATTAACTAGTGTGTCCGTGTTCTTAAGGAATTGGTAAAAATTCACGGGGGATGAGAACGTGCTTCAAATGACCCCATTTCCGACGCGCCCTTACAAAACAACAACAACATGGGCCTCAGATCTCACCGTTACCTATCCTATCCTCCCCTCTGTTTTTACATCTACGATTTAAATTAGCACAATACTCACATACGCCCCGTCATGTTGTTGGTTCAGAAGGGCTAGCTGGGCCTATGAAGGGTGTCGAATCTCTCATCGCCCTTATCCGAAAGTTCCATGACCCCAGGCCCCACTCACCTGTCCTGCACCCCCTCATAACCCGCGACTGAAAAGAGACGAGGTCTCCGTCCCCGATGTGCCTTCTTTTTCTCCGTCTCCGCAGTCTTTAAGAAAAATATTCAATCGTGGTGCACATATATTTAGAAAACTGAGCATTCGGGTGAGCGGACGTGGAGTGTGGAGGGAGTGGGGAGGGGAGGGAGGGGGGAGAGATGGGGGGGAGGGAGGAGGGGGGAATGGGTGGATGTTCAATTTCCATTAGTCGTCAGCTCTTCCGGAATACATTTTTAAAATGCACCTCTCCCGCGCTCATATTTTAAGTGACTGAAGTGTTTTGCCTTGACCGCCGTGTTCGCCGATGTTGGCCACATCGTCTCGGCTAGAAACGAGTTTTTTGACCAAATTTTTAAAGCCCTCTCATTACGAGCGCACGTTTTTAATAGGAGACATTATTTCAATCGAAATTATTATGATGGAGTTTCTGCACGAGCCGGAAGGAATTATCTTCTTCAGTTTAGCTTCTATTGAGGAGTTATTTCTTATCATTGAGGGTGAATGGTTTTCTATTAGTCAGTCTGTCAATGGCATGGTGTCCCAGGCATAATCATTTCAATTACCACTAGTATTTACTGGGTGAGAATAGAGGATAAGGAGAAATTTGAATTGAATGTGTTTGAAATAAGGACTCAGAGGTGGGGGGGGGGGGGGGGCAAGTAAAATTTGAGACACTTGTGGGAAATGTTGGAAAATGGAGTTGTGTTTACTGCGATTATAAGTAGCTAAAAGTAGTCAAATGTTTGCATCGTAAATAATTGAGGGTGAAAATATTCTGAAGTCTGTAAGTAATGAAGACATTAGTCAACATGAGAAGAGGCGAAAGGAATGATATTTTGGATGAGGTTCCATAGAAGAGCGTGACTAATCCTTAGCAAAAACCCAGCCAGTTTTGGCCATGATGGAATGAATCGTAGGATTAGGTGTGTTGAATTCGGAGTAGAGAATTTGAAAGGTGATTTTCCAAGCTTTAACGTCAGAAAAGCTGTCTCTACTAATTTCACTCCATTCCATATTTTTTCAAAGCAAATATTTGCCGTACTTAGATATTAAAGTAACATATATTATTGGATGGAATCATTGTTCAAATATGTTCTTTTCATCTATGTATTTGTGAAATTGCATGCCTTCATACGGCAGTTGGTTGATGGGTAGCGATACTCACTCAAATGAAGTTCCTACGTTAATAGAGCTTTACGTGTATTTCTTCTCATTGACTGCGTATAAAATCTGTTCACATCTCAGGAGCCCTTGGCTGCAAGGAAAGCGATCCTGACCAAAGGAACATTCCTTATAAAAAAACAAAATGAGAGAAAGGGATTGAGTCGGGAGAAGAAGAAGAAGATAGGGAATGAAGAAGAAAAATAAAGTCGTAAAGACGCGAGCTCTTCATATCTCCCATTCGATTCCGGTACTTTATTGTACGCATTTGGGAACTCCCAATTTCCCGGAAGATTAACAGATACCGACGGCTGTTTCAAAAGCTGCAACCCTACTACGGCTCTGTCCGCTATTATTGCGTCGCTATCGGCCGCAGACTCATATTTCATCCCCTGTGCCCACCCCGGCGCCAAGCGATTCCGCACCCTCTCGCCCCAACCAACCCCCAATACGCGTCATACAGTTTTTTTCCTTCCCGCCCCCGCGAGCACCTCGTTCCAGGAAATGTTCCAGCGCCACCTCCATTCTTCTCCCCACGATGAGGTTTCCAGCCGACTCCCACCCTCCCCTCCGTTCGCCCCTTAACCCCCTCCCCCCTCGCTATTTCTATTCCTTTCTCGTCCACCGTTTCTCCTTATTTATCTCTCCATCTTTTCTTCGTTCCCCTCTCCCAAAGCAACCGCCCTGCTCCCTCCTCTCCTGTTTACATCCCTCGACTCCCCTTTCATCCCCATCCACACCACTTTTCATCGCTTGCCCTTACTCGCTTTGCCAACGCTATATATATATTTTTCCCTCCGCCAACATCTTGCCTGCCCGTTTTTTCCGCGTTCCTCTCCTCGTCTCTCTCACTTTCTCAGCTTCAGCCTTTTATTCTGGCTGTATCCTGTGGATACCTGTGATTCCTTTTTAGCACCCTCTTTGAGCATTGTACTGCAGCGTCTTTTGTCCAGAACTCAAACCATTTCCCTCTCTTGCTGCTAAGGTTTTTTTCTTATTCCATTTGAACTATTCCCATCAGTTTCAAGATTTCTGTTATATTTCCAGCCTCTCTTCATCTTTTGTGTTACTCTGGTTTTCTTATTTGTTTCTTTGCCATTTACTCTCGCAGTTTATCATCCATTTGAGAGTTATACATTATTTATCTTCTTATTTCTTCTCCCCTCACATAGTAGTCTGTAGGTTTCCGTAATCGATGACTCGTAACCTTTGGTCTATGCCTAAAACTCTTCGCTATGATTTAGCTGATTCTATGGGATGCAAGAGTACCTAGTTATTTTCAAAGCTCTAATTTTGGCTAACTTTCTGTCATGCTATGGATGCTCAAACAATGTGAACATAAATATTCGAACAGCTATTGACTTTTGTCAACATACTTCCCCTAAGCCAATGTCGGGAGTTATTTTATTATTTCATAATGTTTCGTCTTCCGCGAATGCGAAATATTTATCTAAATCCTCCACTCAATCAATTTTGGGAGAGATTTGATTACTATTTTGCCCTTAATGGTCAAGTGGTCAAATGAGAATCGCGGATTTTTAATTTCATCAAGGAGTTTTAAACTCAACCATATAGCTGGTAAATATTGGAACAGAGTGTCATTTTATAGGATAATTTTTGATTGATTTATTGATAAATTAACCTGATTTCTCTGGAAAAGGAAAATTCCCTCTTCTCTAGTTCTTCACCCCAGGCTTCATATGCAGTTTTGTGTGGTCATAGAATATTCACTCACTGGTGCACTTCATTCGAGAGGCCAAATTAGTTACATATTTGGAGTGCTTCCAAGTCCAGCAGTATGTCGGAAAAAATTGTTGCGACCAATTAGTCTAAACGATTTTAAATGAAGAATTGTAGATTAACTCAGTGTTGCATGAGTCAAACGGGTTTATTGAACGTAATAAAAAAAATAATACATTTAAAAATCTTTCCATTAATCCTAAACGCTTCCTTTGGGTCTTTGTATTTTATTATGTAATGCTTTGCTAAATATTTTTATAGAACTTCACCAAAAATCATCTGTCCTGATGAGAAAAGAGCCCAAGCATTCGTAGTATACGTAGGCTTATATTTTAGGAGTTTCAACGGTTTAGATGACGCAGAGAGTCTAACCTAAGATTTTCAACCTAGGGCAAGGAAAATATTCTTAAATTTGGAGGGACTAGATCCCAATACTGCGCTACCCCGTATAGCACAAATGTTGGACCAGATTCTCATACTGAGGATAGAACTAACTAAAAGAGGCTAGTACTAAATATAATTCCCTCTTCGATGGGGAAAATGGTCGGTTGATTTATTGTAAAAACGAACTTGTGTAGGTTCATTATCCAACCTTTTTATTTCATCCATCTCATTAAGATTTTCGGTCATGTTGTCCCCTAATATTTTAAAGGTTTATACGCTTAATAAGCCAACGAATAATGCGTTGTTCCCTGATCTCAAGTTATTAAGCCAAGAAATGGAATGGCTTTATAAGGTTAGCCTCCCGCTATCATTCTCTAAATTATATTTTGTAGTAATCTCGCCTTTCATGTTGTGAGCCAGATACTGCATTTTCATCACGTAAGATGCTGCATTCTTTTGGGTGAGGCTCATATACTAATCCAAATGAAATTTTTTAAAAATATTGTGACAAAATGTATTTTCCAATGGAAGGGAAATAGTTATTTACGAAGACTACTTTCAATGAATTAAAATTTGCAAAATCTGATATGCCAAACGCTGACATATTTGTTAAAATAGGTGAATTTAAACTTTCAAAATTTTGAGGAAATTTCATTCTTTCATCTTCTCATAGTAGTTCTCATTTGTCCATTTTGAACGTAGAAAAGCTGAAGGATTCAAAGACTTTTGAAATTAACTTTCTAAATAAAGCAAAAATATTAAGTAACGTCTACTTTTAAAAGAGGAGCTCACTAATATTTCGAATTTACGGCCTTATTTATTCTAATGCTCCACACGCGGGAATCATTTCCCCTCTCTCAACAACATCGGACCTCGAAAGGCAAAAGACCGCAATCGAAAAATAATCACCACGGTATTTGCCGTTATTCATTTGATAATCTCAAAGTATAATATAGAATTTACGTTAACGTACAGTAAGTTACTTTTTCCCCTTTTAATGTAGCTCTCACATATTTGAGAAAGTAAGCACTTATTTAGAACCTATATAATATAAAGGACTCAGTACCGTAACACCATTTATTCTTAAATTTTATTGCTCTCAATTTTTATGCAGGAATTGTGTGCAAAATATTTCGCACAAAAACTTTAAATCGTTTTCCCGTTTGGAGAGGCTGACTGAATCCCTTGACGTCGCTCGCCTCCTTTCAGGGTCCCAAAGCGATGTCTCCTGCGTCGCTCTTCATTTCATTCCACTCGTATTCACTTCGGCTCCGTCTCCGGAGAGAGCCGCCTACTCCTTCTCCTCCTCCTCTTCCTCTTTCCCCTATTCCTCTTCTCAGCGCCTTCTCCTTTGTTCCGAGCACTCACACGCTTGCACGCCTACTCTCCTCTCCTCCTGCCTTATTGCCCCGTCCTTCCTTTTATTTCCCTCACATACCCACAGCGGAACCGAATGCGACGTAAGACTTTCACTATCTGTCCAAGACGCATTCCTCACCGCCCGTCTTATAGGAAGGAGAGAGAATAACTCCCACTTCCTTGCAGTCCTCCTCCTTCCAGAAAGGCCCCTCTGCCCTCCAAAAGGGAAGCCATATACTCCCCGTAAAACGGACGATTGTTTCCTGGGCCGCCTCCACACCCTCCCTCCCATCCCCCTCACCCTCCCTTCTCCCCAACCTTCCCCCCCTCCCAAGCACCTTTCGCCCCACCCCTAAGCGGCCCTTCATGTGACAGGGAAGGACGAGGTCCCTCCCCATTGCTGTCACGTGCGCCAATCACCTTCTCCAATTTAAGGCGACCGTTTTATTTTTCAACTTCATTTTATTCCTTTTCCATGCAACTAGCACTTTTTCTTCGGGGCAGCGAAATGCTTTCGCATGCCGACTGCTACGAGCAATTACAGTGTTTGAGGGACAGGACTGCTAAGATATTATCACGAAGGTCAGCATACCCCCATAGAATGTGGAGAATTTTATAAACCTTTAAAATAATAATCAAGTGATGCGAAATAATGGATAAATATAACGACAGTGGATAGCTTAGTTGGGTAAACTAAGCTTGGGCACAGTTAGATTCATGAGTACTTCCCACAGCGATAAGATTCTACAATAGGCGTTAAAAAATCTTCATATAATCTTGTCTAGTAACGTAAAAGGAAAAAAAAACACTCCTTTTTCTTTGATAGCTGCAATAGAGGAGGAAAAAATTCGCTAATATTCATATATAATCTGACTAATGATTTCTAATGCATGGCCCAGTTCCTCATCATATATATAATTATCTCCGGTAAATTATGTTCATAGTAGAAATGGAAAAGTTGTATGGACTTGTTTGGTCATTTATGATGAACACCAATTTTCGCCAACGTTTCACCTCTTTATTGCGGCTTCATCAGGGCTTTTGGTGACAATTTTTTTTTGTAAAATTATCACCAAAATGTTTATTGAAAAATTGTCACCAAAGCCCTGATAAAGCCGCAATAAAGAGGCGAAACGTTGGCGAAAATTGGTGTTCATCATAAACGACCAAAAAACTCCATACAACTTTTCCATTTCTACATAAATAAAGTGGTCGATAACATACTTCATTATATGTTGATAGTTTCATCTTAATATAAACACCTCAAAATCATTTGTATATTCACGCTTCTACTTTTCATTGAGTTACAAATTGTTTCCTTCGGACTCTGTCTTGAAAAAGTGAGATGGGATAAAAAGTGAATTTTTTCACGAACACATTTTTTATATTTTGTTTCTTTGATTCTGTTCAAAATATCCATTTATCTGCATTGTATACCGTTATAAAATTAGACTTAGCCAAGGAATTAACAAAACGCAGCTGAAATTAGGTAATTTTAAGCATGAGAATTGCACCTAGTTTTGTTACAATTGGTTCAGTCAGCAAAGGTGGATAAAAGCTGAGGACTTATTGCAGTTGTATAGCAAAGGCTGATAACGTGACTCTGACAATTTCTTTGTAATTTTGGCTAGTATTGTCCTCTATTATTCGCATATATTTGACATAGACATTCGCGGGATAAATATATTTAATCCAGGTATTTGGTTCTTTATACTCGCTCTTTTTTCATGATCAAATTGGTCATGATAAGCTGGAGTTCATATTTTCCTCTTCAATGAAATCAGAATTGTTTCAAACGAGGCCTGAATAGAGGAAAATGGCACCATAAAAAAATGAATAACTAGGCGTTTAAAGTAAAAACCTCTGCGGTGTTCGATTGCGAAGGATTTATGGTATTTTTCCGCGTTAATTCATATTTTCATATCAAGAAAGGTTTTAATGCATTCCAAATACCTTTTTCAGGCCTGAGAAAGTTAATTGCCGCGCTTTCCTGTCGTAAATATATTTACACGAAAATATTTCACCAACATAGTATTTAATTCATATTTTTTTCTTGAATTTAAGCATCTACTTTCTTTGTTCAAGGAGTAGCAGTTTACTCCAAAGCACATTCATATTTCTTGGTCTGTGCTCGGGAGAAGTGGATTACTAGTTTGAAACGGGGATTCGATGGCGGATTTAATCCGAATTGTTGATTGGGCCCCTATTTCTCATGCCTTGCAGAATCAGCCATTTATTATAGTCACGTAACCTATGACAAGCGAATGGCAGCGTTTGAAAAATGGAAGAAGACCGGTTATCGTGGCGTTTCAATCAAGTGAAGTAGTTACTACGTAATTGGCGGCCATTGGTCTGGCGCAAGGGAGATGGGATATGGCGTGGATTGAACGGGTCATGGAGTTGCACCCTTTCGGGGATTGCTTCGCGTTATTAGGGGTCATTCCGGAGAGGGTTAGCTTGCTTGCGACGCGTCCCGCCTGCGGCCGGAGGGATGATTAGTCGCCGTCCGCGCCAAGGGAGGAAATTTGGGAGTGACCACCCATCTCATTTCGGCACCCACGGAGAAGCATGCTCCGGAAAGATGAGCCGGTGGTCTGGCCATGGAAGCCCTTCGTTGAATTCTACCTCTTTATTTAAATTTTGAAATTATGTACTTAGTGGGGTCAACTTCCAATACCTCGAGTATTATGATCAAATATAAGGTACTACGTGTAGGTATGCGGCATAGTTGGGAAAGTTACGAAAAAAATTTAACTGACTAAAGCTAAAGTTAATCTCTGTAAAAAGATGCAAGTTAAAGTTTAAAAAAGTAACTTTTACGTTAAAAGTTAATTTTTCAGTTAATTTGGCAAATATAATGCTGTGACAATCGAGGCCTTGATGGTTTTTTGTTTCGTCAAGCAAAGCAAAAGTTGAAAACTGTTATTTGGTTTCTTTGTCCGTATCCATTTGTTTAAAAATATTTTAAGTGGGGACTTTCGTTGCAATTCCATTTAGTGTCATGAGTACTGTTGGTCAGGTTTCCGAGCGTCTGCTGAAAGGATTAGGCGATATTTCTGAGTTGGAACTCCAATTCCGGAATTTTTAAGTTGCCGGGAATGTAAAACCATCTGACGGACCAAGGTGCGTCTGTAATTGGCCGCAATAGATAGTTCTTAGCGGCAGAAAGTTAGTTAAGGTTAGTTTTTGATGTTGATCCCCACGTTGCGATGTGAAGTATCCCTTCACAATTGTAAAATTGCAGTGGAAACGGCTTAGTTACATAGATTTACAGTAGATGCTGAGGGTGTGTTTGCGCACCATTTCTCGAGAATCACTGGGGACATGTATTGACGAGACAATGCCGCCGGGTAAGGCATACGTAGACTGACGCATTGTAACCGATATTCTAGTTCGAATGAAACCCTCCCCCTCGTTATCCGTCAGATGTTTTTAGGCGACTCTTCCTTCTCGGCTTCAACTATGCTTCAACAAATACTTCAACGACATGATGCGTCTGAGTTAGGCATACGAGCCCCCCAGGATTGTCTGCACCTGTTTCCGTGTTTTCTCGTCTCAGGGTGCGTTTTTACACTTTCGCGGTCACTCCCCTCCAACCTGGCCTCAGCCCCGCATTTGTTAAAAATGTATTACGTAAAAATTAACGAAAAAAATTAACTGAAGTTAACTGATGATGACCGTCGAAACCTGGGTAGTGGAAGGAAATATAATTTGTGGAAAAATCAAGTTTATTCGTTTATATTATTATGAATCGTTTCTACCTTGTCACGGCCGATAACACCACCTGTAACTGAAGTTAGTTTCACATAAGTTAATGCAAAATTTTAACGATTGAACTTTAAAAAGTGACGATTAAATTAAATGGTTAACCACATTTTTAACGAATAATTTTAATCGTTAGTTTTTTAAATCTTTAATCCCAACTATAGTATGCAGTCGTTTACGAAGCGATTTGCAATTCAAGTTATTTTTAGTCTGCTTCTGAAAAGTTAAAGGATATACCAGCGAAGGCCACCAGAAAATATTTGATTTAAACTAATTATTACCGTCTGATTGGGTTAATAAGTATTTTCACATGAATGCTATTTTAAACTAACATATTTTTCCTGGAAAAATGCCATTGATATGCATCTTGAAGAATATAACTACGAGTGATGAAAAAACTTAAAAATTCTTTCATAAAATACCTTAAAAAGGCTGGGATGATAATAATGTGCCCTGAGACTGCTCGGAAAATGAAGCGAAATCCCTTTCTTTAAAATTGAGGATACGTTTGCTTTCTTCTGAAACAAATTCCTGTAAACAATTTTGGTATAAATATGTAAAGAACCACGGAAAAATCAAGTTATGCTGAAGTAGGAATTGGTGCTTTCCAGGCGTATCTGCTTCAAGAAGATTTCTCGGGTTGTCCACCGGGTAAGGGCGTCCATTTCAGCCGACGTTTCGATCCTCAACTCGAGGGTCATCTTCAGGGCGAGAACTCAAGTTATGCTGCTCATGAATGTTGTTTTTGGGAATGAATCAGGCAATTCATTCATCGGGGTGGATACCATTCTCTCTGGTTGCCCAAAATCCTGAGTATGTTTCCATCACTCTCTGTTAGCTCTTTTTTGTCTCCATATTTTCAGTGATTGTAGATTCTCACAGGATACTCTGGCTGATGCCGAATGAGTTTGTGCCGATGCGTAGTTTTGCGTGCACCGTGAGGTTAAGATCACTTTTGTGCACGCCATTTGAAGGGGAGCAGGGTTTCAAAACTCTTGAGTGGGTTTCGTAAGTGTGGAGAAAGGCTAGACAGGAACAGAAACGAGCAAAGATCAAATAAACAATGAGTCGCCGGCCGAAAGCTAGGGACGGCGCTCATCCAACAGTTGGAGATTCCACGGAAGGCGAACTGTGAAAGAGAGCATTCCAAGCGAGCGTTAGTAGAGGATGTGGCGAAGCAGTGGAAAGCTCTGCTGGTGCTAATATTCTTACGATTCTGAGAAACCGCAGACACCGGGCCACACCAGAGTCCATCTGAGACGTTTAATTCATCCACGTTAAAGAGGATAATAGGCGAGGGAGAGGGACACTATATTCGTTTTATGATGCGATATTAACTGTTGGTGTTTTTAGCATTGAGATATCCATGTGTATATGGTGCCAAACACATGTCAATTTATCTTGTCCCCATGTGTGGCTCGATTTACAGACATTTTTACAAATTGAGCGACAGTTGGATTTTGAATCTAGACATTATAAATACACAAATATTTTTATGATAAAAATGGTTCATAATTTACACATTATATTTTTTTACATTACAATAGACTATGATATTTAATATGTTTTTAAACAGTAGCTACATTATCGGTTGGATTCCACATGTTTTTCCCTCGCCCGTGTGTGTTTTCCTACAGTGGTTTGTTTTCGTAATGGATGTAAATATACTAACCTCACGTATTTACCACAGTTGTAAATACTTTCAAACACCATTATTTTTTATTTGATATTGTGATATTACGTATGTATATTTATTTTTTTCATTTATCATTCTTTAATTCCTTGAATGATATCCTTTAATGTTTAAATTATTTATTTTTTAACCTGTTTTAATTCATGACAATCATATGTTTTATGTATTTATTTTGACCAGGGCCTTCAAGGCAGAAGAAACAGTTTTGTCTCAATCTTGTCCCAAAACCTTTTATTATCATTATGCTTATTATTATAAATGTGTAATTTTCCATTAAGATATAAAAATATTTCAGAGGAATGCAATTTTTAACACAACGCTAATACCAATGTTTATTGTGTTACTACTGGGAAAACGAAGATAATATCATATTGAGTTGGAAAATATTTGCTATTTTCAAATGTCCCCAGAGAAATAAATGCTGCTCTTCCCAAATTTAAATAAAAATAATATTTTATAACAACATATATACGTCACTATCGTATATTGTGGTTTACTATTTAAGGAGTTGTGATGCTTGATTAAATAACTTCGTCAGCGGTGGAAAACATCTCCTTTAAGGAAATAAATACCCGAGGAAAAATATACAGGGCTCTCACCGGGAAAATTCTTGAAACGGGGAAAATATAAATAAAATATTTTAAAAATGAATTTTAAGGTTCATACCAACAATTCCTATCATCCACATAATTGTTGGATACGCAGAAAATAAATTATCTAATGCTTACAATTAGCTTCCCATCTTTTGCCTACCCAGGACTTTGTAATTCAAGCCTTGACTTCAACTACTTTCCTTTGGAATGAGAGACGAATGATTGACTCGAATTCATAACTTCCTTTCACTCTTTTCCGGGATCTTTATTTTCTCAATTTGCTTCCTCCGAGATGAAAAGAAGTTTGGAATTCTAAAAGAAGAAGGAAAATCATTAAACTGTATTTCTTTCACCCGCATTCCCTCAACCTCTCTTTATCTCTCGGTTTCGTTCTCTCACCGTCCTCTCTCCCGCTCTTTCCCTCCCTGCGAAACATCCGGGGTGTTCACCCTGGCCGTCTTGAGAACTCTCTTCTTCCTCTGCTTCTCGCTTCATGTCCTCGAATCTTCCTTTATTCCTCTCTACTCCTCTCGCTTTTCCGTACCTCTCTCCATCCACTTCGCGCCACGTATTCATCTTTGTTACGCAGGTTTTTCCTTCTTCTCTCAGCTTTGGAGTTGCTTCTCGAGAAAACCTTAACTATGAGACGACAGTTGATTGCCACAATTCAATTCAACTTTATTTGTGCACCAATGGCTCTTGACGGATGTTGCGTTGGGAGCTGCAAGGTCAATAGGTTTCTGTAAGAAAAATCACTATCTTAAATCTCTCCAAAGATGCTTGCTTCCCATTTCATTTACCTTTTGGCCTATTTGTTACGATTGTATTCATGAGACCGTCATACGAGAAGATATTGTATATTAAGCATTGCCGTCCTCTCTTCAAAGTTTTCAGAATACTTCTTTAGAACCAGATTTATAATTTTCCAGCCTTGATTCTCTGATGCTGATATTGCCCATGTGTTACAGCCATAAAGAAGCGTGGAACAGATGTATGCTCTAATGAATATCCACCCTCTTCTCTACGAGTACCCTAAGCTGCCAATTCTCCCAAGCATTCCTCTTGTTCCGTTGTTTTTCCTGAATAAAATTGGTGGCCCTTCAGGAACTCTTCAGTTTTCGTTCTCTGTATATGATCGCTATAGATATCTTAAAGTACGTGTAGTTTAGTTAATAGACTTACTATTCCATCTTTCTTTCACTGATTCGAGTAAACGTCCAACTTTCAACTACGTTTTTGGTCTCCTAAATGGCCTACATATGAATGTCCATAATATAGCAATTGAAAATATAGCAAAACTATTGATTCCCAAATTTTATTTTTCACTGCTTTGCGCTCAATCCATATTTAAAGTTACCTATGTGTGAACTAGGAAATATTATGATCATTTATATCAAAAATATGTGTTTTATGGATTCACTACATAAACCTGGTTCCCAATTTCAGTTCTCCTGCGGGATTACCAGTGTAATACTAACTAAACTGAGAGAAGAGATGTTAACAAATTACAATGGTATAGGATAGTACATCTAAGTTTTTACTTCTAAATAGTAATTAATTAAACCATGTACAACATGGTAAATTAACAAGCCACTAACGTTATTTTATTCTTAAAGCTCTATTTCACATAAGTTCCTAAACGTAGATATTATGTTTTTATCCTTCGACACATAGGGCAAATTAAAAAGCTTATGATTTAACAATGAACATGACCTTTTTATTTGTAAAAATTGAGCCTAAATAGACTGACTAATCATGGCTGTGGCTGCATAGATATTTCAACTCAAGGAATGTTGTAACGATCCTTGAAATCCGAAATGTAGTGTTCTTCAAGACGAATTTCTTCTAGTGTCGCACTTACGAAAAATCTTTCCCAAGATTGCCGGCATAAATACGTTTTCCCTTCCCTACTTGGGCGAGAGTGTAGAAGTGAGGCCCTTACCCTTTCCGGGTCCCACTCGCGGTCGTAAAGCGGCGAGAGTACACGGCAATATCATGTGGAAGGCCCGGCAAAGGCGGCGATGACCATTCCCGGCGGTGGCTGCGGTGTGTGTGTGTAGTGGTGTGCAGCGGAACACGCCCACCTCTTCCCAAGCAGCCCCCCACCCCCCTCCAACTCCTCCTCTTCACTCCCACAATTCCGTGTTCCCACGAAGTCGGCTCCCAGTTTCCCTTCCCAACTTCCTCTTCCCTTTGTTTCAAGTTGCTCTCTCCGCCCCCCCCTCTCTTCGGCCGCAACGGCCCCTCTCCCAGCGCCCCCTTCCCTCGCCTCAATGTTATTCCAATTCTCGGGACCACCCGCAGCGCGAGGGAGGGAGAAAGGGCGGGAATGGGAGGGGGAAAAGGGTGTCGGAGTTTTGAGAGAAGGAAAAGAAGGGATAGCCACCCTTTTCATATGAGCACCGAAAACAGAAACTTTTTCCCTTTTCCGTCGTCGTCTCCTTCTCCGTCCTTTTTATTTGCTTTCATTTTATTGTTTTCCATCCCACTCCTCACTCCATTGGGAATCACGTCCCATTCAGATTTTTCTTTTGATCCGTCCCTTCACGACCCCCCGCCCCTCGACGGGAAAGGGATTGCCCACGCCTTTCTCCCTCTGCCACACTTCACCCAGATGGAAATCACCACCACCCAAGCAAAGCGCGCCTTCCCCATCGAAGGCGTCGTGGGTTCCATGTGAACCGATTCGGGCGCCTAAGTGCCTCAATAAGTCACTAGTGTCACGGGCAGCATTATATCTATTGTAACAAGCTTGTCATCCTTTTTACATTCGTCCCACAGCCTAATGAGGAAAATCATGGATCGTGTGAACGTGGAATTAAATCGACATTTTATCACTATTCTCTTCAAATAGGCGTAGCTAATAGAGCCTTAGGCTTATTTTATGGCATTTGAAGGCTCTATGACAGGGACTAATATAACACTTGAATTTTAGCTCTTCTATGATAACCCTTAATAAAACAATAGCCATAGCCAGGACATTCATTAGTTATGAATGATACGGAAGAATGACTTTGTTGCAATATTAGTATAATGGACTTATTCTCTTTCGGTGACAAACTTTTCCCTTGAGTGACTCCTCAGCACCGAAGTGTTGCGGCAGGATCCATGGAGTCATGTACATGCTAATTTTACATTGAATCCTTTTCTTTTACGAGGCTCTCCGATCTGTTTGCCATTGAGTTTTACCTTTATTTGTGGAAATTGTGATATCAGGGGAGTTATGTAAAATGCATGAAGTTATTGCATTCAGTTATTTATTTTTGGTAGGTGGCCACCATGTAAGACCGTTCGTGAAATTCATGATGGGTGGGTAACTCGTTAAAAGTGGCCTTTTTTCGGTCAATGGATAAAGGATGGGGCGGAATCCAACGAAGATGTTGTCATGCTCTTAACGAAAGGTGCCAAGTGGTCAACAGTCATACCCATGAAACATTCCCTGCCTTCTCCATGTTTTAAACCCAATAACCCTCGGAATATGAGGCCTGTACTCAAGCCACCGCACCTAATCAGTTCCTTGAATAGTCCTAAACATACTAGAATATGTCATCGGACCAAATCCAATAAATTACTCATCACAATCAAGTTCAGTAAATGATTGTAGATAGATGGATAGATAGATAGATATATATATATTTATTTGTTCCAGGACATTATTGTCCCTTGAAAAATATGCATAAAAACATTTACATAGTCTCATTACAACATCAACAGTGTAATATTAATATTAGAAATGAGTAGCTGTCTAAGCATTGACAATCTTAGAAATCTTAGCAATCAATCAATCAATCTTAGATACAAGGTGTCAATGATTGAACTATAATTTTATAATACAACCAATTTAATAATAAATAGTATAGTACCGACAAATATAATAGTACCAACAAAAACTTAATGGCATATACATTTAATTATTATGCTTATGCATACATAAATTATTTTATTTACATTGCATAAGATGTGAGTGCAACCGCTTTTTAAACATATAAATGTCTTCGGAAGACCTTATCCCATCAGTTAGTGAATTCCAAAACCTACAAGATGTTGCATGAAAAGAATTACCGAACACATTTGTGAGGAAATTTGGTATTAATAATAATAATAATTAATCAGCCGTTTATGCGTGTTAGCATTAAAGATAACTTTTTCAAACAAATAACTTGGACACTCAGTTTTAATTATCTTGTACATTAACACATTTATTTGAGATAGATTTGATTGTGTAAGTACCTTGAAATTATCTATTGGGTTAATAACAATCCACAGTCCTTTATATTCACACATTATTTGATTTATCTTTTTAAGTTATTGCTACATCGTACTTTTTATCTTTTGAAGTTTATTTGTTATTTAAGCCCATTTCCATTCAAAATTCCATCCTTCCCGGACATGTTTGTTTAGCCAAAGTTTCGTTTCGAGGCGCAAAGAGGGAGCTCAGCGATATCGGCACTTCCTCTCCTTTCTTGTCCTCCGCGTCGTGAAATTCCACTTCTTAATAAATTTTGGTTTTATTTAACGGTTATATCAAAGTTTGTGGCATGGGATTTTGGCGGTGTCAATAAAACCGAGTTTCGTGTTCCCGTCGCATTACTGTTCTCGGAGAGTGTGAAGTTATGGTCATGGCATAGTCCTGTTTATCCGCCTCTTTGCCTTAAAATTTTATGAGTATATCTGTCTGAAAACAGTTCATAGAAATCTATTTTATGGCAAAATTATCCACAGTACTTTACGCGTAATTATTAATTAAAAGTTTAATTCATTCAGGTCTGCCACTACTGGAATCAAATGCATGGTGTAACGCAGCTAAAGCGACGGTTTGCGAGAGATAACTCCCATTTAATCTTCCACTCGGTTAAGTGTTAACATCAATGACTTAAATGTTCGATCTGTATTTTTTTTGGTCACCTTAGCAAACATTTTGCCGGACTACTAAAAATTTAATGCAGGTTATGTAAGTTTATCCATGTGCCATCAGTGGATAAAGAAATTTGCCTATATCTTTTTGCTGCCGGATTTAAAGATACAGGTGAGAAATCGCAATTGATTCTCAGACTTCTCAGTGAAGAATTATTTCACATTAAGAACTAGTGATTTATTTTCTATGATGCCAAATTGGCTCCTGATGAGTCACGACTCTTAGAAATACTTATTTTAGGCTCACCTCAGCCAGTAAACGTTTATGAATGATCAGTGACTTCTATCGTATGGACTGATTACATTTACAGTTAACTTTGGGGCTTGAATATATGTTGTATGTGTTCTAGCTTCAGAGAATTTTAGCTTTCAAATTACTAAAAAAAGAAGGATTTTTAAAAATCTTTTGTGACTTAAATATATATTTGCTTCTCTTTCTTCCACTGCAGCAAGGAACTTTCTCTCCAAACCCCTACACCTGTCTTTTTCTTACTTATTTCAATCATAGCCAAACCACGCTTACTCCGAAAAATACTTCGGATAACAGCAATTATGATTCTTTTGTTTGGTATTAGGTTAATTAATGCTCTCCTTCAAAAGTGCACATTCAACACTTTTGCAATGGACACTGTAATCACACAATTAGTAGCAATAAGCTTACCTTGCTAATCGTGGATAAAATGCCTTCCATTAGGAGTGCGTTAGAATTGTACCTCATGGTTGCACCCATTGTCATAAACGCTATGCGCAATTTAGATCCCATTAATATTGGATCATCGTAATTACGCGTTATCCAATGATATACTTTGAACAGATCATGACACTGTAATAAGCGCACAGAGGTAAATCATTCCAATTGCGATCAAAATTGGATTCACTCGTAGTATTATGAGGTTAGTGGCCTAAAAATTCTCAACAATTGGGGCGTTTACTCGGAACCGAAATCACAATTTTCTACACGAAATCGCTGGATGAAAGCAAAAAAAAGAATTTTAGTGAAAAAATTAATCTTCTAACCACAACTATTTCCTCATAAATCAAAAATTAAAATAAGCAAAAGGTGACGCCTACCGAAAAATCTGCTGTGATAACATTGACATCATTTTCCTGCCGTCCTTGACTGCTTTTCGCGAAAGGGGAGGGAATGGAGGGGGGTTTCTCGGAAGGTCTTCTCGCACAGATGCTGCCGCAACTGCTCCTATTGGTAGAGTCAGCTGTGTACCCCCATTGTGATAAGGCAAAGTAGCTTCACGGGCTCAGTTGTGATTGGACGAAGTCAATATACGTCAGAGGTTGCACCACGCCCACTTTTCCGAAAGGGTTAAAAACATCGGTTTTCGCCGTTTATAACTTGAGAAATAATTGATGGATCAAAAAACGGAAAAAAAGATTATTTTTGTTTTACAAACTCTATCAAATACGGCAGTAAATAATATATGGTAAATGACCCCATTACTTGCGGACCCAGATTACCAATCGGAATTAATGTTAGCGTAATGGTTAGTGCTTCCGTCAAAATTGTGCAAGCTTAACGTTGGAGTTACTTGCTTACCAAATGGAAAATAAAAGTAAATTTCCCCTCATTCGTGAAGGATGATGGATATGTTAGGAAGGAGTGGTGGGGTCTTGGTGCGTTTTGGGAGGGAGGCGAGGAGAGGGGTCCAGGGGGGAGCTCCGATTCCCTTCGGCGCTCCGGGATCATGTAAGGGTGGTGGGGGGGAGAGGGTGGATGAGAGGGGAGGAGCAGTTCCGAAGCAAGAGTGTGGCGAAGGTATGTATGGAGAAGTGTCCCGCTCAACGCCTGGGTTGTCAAAAAGTAGATTTCTTCCCTCTCCCTTTTCCATCTTTGGGTCTCGTTCAATTTCCTTCCCGTCCACTCGCTTCCTCCCATAAATTCCACCTCTTCCGAAACCCCTGCCGTGGACCCCTAGGGGAGTAGCACGCCCTCTCGACACTATTGCACGCTGCTCTCCCTCTGGCTACACCCGAGGTGGCGATTGCCAGGGATTTAGCTCACTTTTGGCCCTCGAATGCAATGGCCTCGTTCCGCGTTGTAATTGGTTTTAATGCACAGCCGTTTCCAACGGAGTGCCGGCAGAGAGGGAACAATCTTTTTGTCATAATTCTTGTCACATTATTTCACCAGTTTTTCTTTTCTCCTCGCCCCCTTAAGACATACGTCAGGTTTTTAACAGCGAATGTAGTTGATAACGTAAATAAGTTCACTTTGTAAAATTCCACAGATTATTAAAACCGACCTAAGTTTCGACTTGCACAGTGATTATCAAGGTCTGTGGAATCAAATTTGTGGAATTTTACAAAGTGAACTTACTTACGGTATCGATATGTGGTTCCACGAAGTCAATCCTAGCAATTTGTTGTATAGCGAATGCAGTATTCAAAATTTATATACCCGTGTACGGCAGGTGAATTGAACCCCCTTAAATTTTTATTCCTTCGGTATCGAAATTTTCGTATACCATTTCTCATCATGCTCACTTCAACTGAAAAAATGCGGCACAGATTCTTCATGTTACGTTTTCACTTTAACTCAGTATTATATCATGTGTTGTGCTATATCAAAATACCAAAGTTTTCATGCTGGCTGTACAAAAGAACTTTCTAGAGTTCTGATTGGGCTTAAAAATCTAACGATGGCTCATAAGTTCAGCCCACGAATACTTTTATTGAAGACATGTTGTTCCACGTTGATTTATATCAACAAGCTTGCCAATTTTTCTATTCAAATCCCACCACTAGTGGGCTATTTTGTATTATTGACTATGGAGACCAACCAAGTCCATGTTAACAATTGATCGTTTATTAATTAATAAGTAATAAAAAAATAGCAGACATAGTGATGTGAGGTTGTTTTTTTTAAATGTGTAATCAATTAAAATGTTATATATGGTATTTTAAGTGAAATTATATCAAAAAACTAATTTATTTACCATTAAGATAACAATTTTTAATTGAAGTGCTCGAAGCAGAATCGTATTTATTTCCTCTTTCTCAGATATACCCTCACAGCGATAGTTTCACAGGAAAACTGTTGGTCGCTTCCTTGGTCGTAGCCAATAGAGATATCACGGACAGGATCTCGGCAGGACCTTTGAACGGCACTTTGGCCAGTGAAAATCGAACTCTTCTTGAGTGCCTGAATGAACATTTATCTCTGTAGGAAGAAGGCTATTATCTAATTTCCGAGTGGCTCAACGAGACAATTTTCGAAGCTCTCGAAGAATTGTTTCCCCTTTCGCCCATCCGCCCTCATCCCTCTCCCCTATCCCTCCGCATCCCCCCCCCCCCCGGCCTTCCCTCCCCCTCCCTCCAATCCACCTTCTCGCCCCGTTTCTCCTGAGAGATGGAAAACGGAGACTGCTTTTGCTTTGCCTCGCGACCGCCGACGATTTTTAAATTTTTTATTCCCATTTATGACTGTCAAACCCCGGAGCTTCCATTCTCTCACTCCCACACGCAGTGGAGAAATAAAATGCTACGTGTCGCTGAGGGAATTTATGTTTTGCAAAAATCCCTTCCTCCTCCCTCATAACTCCTCCCCTGCCTAGTTTGCTCTCCGCTTTTATTTTCCTCTTTTGTTCCCTTTCACCTACGATTTTTCGATCGCACAAATTCGCTCGACAGTGTGACCTCGGCGTTTGCTTGCTCTTGGCCGTCATCACCCTTTCCTCCACTTGCTCGGAGCATCACGCCTTATTTTCACGGACGCTCCCTTTGCATCGCATGGGATACATGTGCTTCCTTAAATGCATAGTGGGGTTATCTTCCATTGGTGAAGAACCTCGGAAACGTCCTTTACGAAATCATGCAAATGTAGGCATGCCTTGCGATACAATGTCAAAGATTTTTTGCGAATATTTGTGAGTGACTTAATGTCTAAGACTACAATTTATCAAACAGCTTTCTCTCTGGCTCTCGCATTGCTAATAAATTCCCATTCAGCCCAAGTATGTGAGAAGCCAATATTAATTAACGATTTTTAGTATGCGATGTGAGCATGAAAAATCTACTTTTCATATCTTTATAATTGTAACTCCACGGAAAACCATATACGTGAATTTTTATTTTCCCGTGCCTCTACATTAATATAAATGACAGAATAAATGGAGAACTATGCATTTCAACTAATTAGCTCCTGAGGAATATGCTATCAAACATCCTGAAAATGTAGAGAGGATTTTCCACGGCTGTTAGGATGATTTGACTGTAGAACAATGGGAGCTAGGAGGTCACTTATTAGATTTAATTCACAAGGTAGAATTACAACATATAGATTGGTGGCTGAAAATGCAAATATTTCTCTTCATATGAATCCGATAAAAGAAACAAACGCCATGAAATGTGAGGAGAAGGATTATGAAATCATAAATTCCGTTTTCCAGCTGAAAACCCTCGACCACTTGATACCAGCAGCGAAATTTAATAATTATTCTGATTCATTTTCTCCATGACTCTTTTGTTTGCTTTCAACCTATTTGCACTACACAAACCCCTGCCAAACAACCTAGGGTGACTTTCAGGATTATATGTGGATCCTAAAGTATTCCACCTGCAGGGAATATTGCTATTAGACCATATAATCTACGTGCATATTTGTGCTACGAATATGAAAAAGGTAAAATTTTTGAAATATAATAATATCACCAGAAGATTCACAAGCATAACTATATAACATAAGCATATAATACATTAATTGTACCCACAAATCGACATCTACATCTAACCAGCACTTCGCATTTTATAGATTACCCCGCAACCGTACTCGAAGCTACATGGCAAGAGGTGAATATCATCAAAAACATAAACTACGTTCATGTATTTAATAATTAGTATCTAAATAAAGGTAAAACTTATGTCAAGTTACAATTTAATAGGTAAACTCTGATTAAGACGAAGACGATCGGGAATAAATTGACTATTACAGTAGGAAATGTCTTACTTTGGATCATGTTAATTGTTTATCATCTTCCACAGTGATGCTGTCAAATGTTGCTAGAGGTAACAGAGAATTATAGAAATAACTAAAGATTCGCCATTTACATATCAATCCTTCAGTACGAGCTGTACACTTCTAAGTTATGTGCGCTGATTTGCTTGTGGAAAATTGTCAGTGAGTCCGCCGTCTCTGAACATATAACTTCAGTCGAAAACTCATTTTTTATAAATGCTAACAGCCATTTCACCATTGTGACCACCTGTGACCAGAATATCACAATTTATTGTTTCACCGATTTGGCGTTTGGTTTAAAGTCATTTCGTAACCAGAAGTTCTGTTGAACCTGAAAATTAATCTATTTATTGGTAGTATTAAAATGTTCTCAATGTTCTTAGTAATGAATACTAATGATTGGCTACTGCGTCCATCACCATCTTACATCGTTCAGTTTCTCTATTTAAAGTTGCACGAGATATATATTGAAATTGACTTTGAATCATACCTTTCTCACGTCATCTTAAAACTGAAAATATGGTCGGTAATTCTGAAAGGCCAGGTGAATTTTTTTTGATATTCTTTCATATTCCACTTATAGACTTTGATCAAACTTCAAGTTACTAGATGATCCTGTAGGCATAGTTTTACTAACAGAATAGTAAGTGCCATGTAGTGGTGTGGTATAGTCACCATTTAACAATGCTACAGGTACCAACTGTCTTTTTACAAAAAATCGACTGCTTACGAAATCTTTGAATGCGAATTACGTAGAGCCAAACTAGGGAAGGCATTTTTTTCAGAGAGAGAAAGTTCTAAATTTTCTGACAACTTGAAATCAGCTATAGACCAGTTTTAAGACTTTAAAACGAACGAAAAATTGTACGTTCATGAATATCCTGACAGGATATGAATAGGTGAATTGCCGAAAGGCTCACGAGTGGCTGGGGATCCTTTTTATCTTTCCCAGGGATCGGAATTCTCATGCTGGAAGTGCAGGACTCTGCCACTTGAGGTCGCAGTTTTCGAAACGCGTCGACCCCCAATTTTTTCCCTGTTCCCTGCGGAAGGGACAAGCGGGGAAGGATGGGGGAAGAGGGCAATGAGGGAGAAAGGAGCGAGAGAGGGAGAGAGAGGGAGAAGTGAAGTGGGGGAGGGGGTCGCAAGCGCGCGTGAGCACGCTGCAGGGAAGGTTGAGGAGGAGGCGCCTTCCGTATTCTTCTGTCCTTTTTTTAAGGTCCCTTCTTCCTTTCGCATGCCGCGCGAGACTGTATTTTCCTGTTGACGGGAGGAAAAGGAGGAGAGTCAAAATAAATAACGGCCGAGGGCCCCCCAGGGGCCTGAGAGGGCTGAGTGTTGGCCTGGTTGCAAATGTAAACCCGCCCGCTCTCACCGTCTTCAGAATACTGCGACGAATGGCCATTTCTATCTTTGTTCCGGGGCTCATATTACGAGCTCAAAATTATCTCCTCCTCGTTTTATTTCACCAACAAGCTGACCTGGCCACGCGTTGCTGTGGCTCAATCTGGTTAAATGGAAAGCGCACGTTTATAGTATGTTCAATTTCACAATTCTTATGGGTATACAATATATCTCAGCTGATCGATTGTTTTGCAGCTGGACACGCATATTTGTATATAATTTTAACGTCTTTACATGTCGTCACAAAGTAGAATATTTCAGGCAAGCATTTATTTCATCCGCTAGTGTCAATCGAGGAATTACAGGTAATGTTTGCCTGAAATGTCGTGCAAGCAATATTAATGCGTTCTCAAATGGTCTCAGGATTCAACGGAAATCTTGCAATGATCGATCCAGAGCCTCGAGCGATGCTTTGTGCACCATTGTGCATTCATCGCAAGCAATAAGTTGGCATTTCTGAAATATTTGTCCCATGCCGGATGATTTGAATATGTTGCACGTGAGTGTTTCAATGAATTGCAAGTTCAATGGGATGCACATCCCGTCTCCAGTGTTGATATTGTATTCTCGATATTGTATAAACCTTCATGGAGTGAATAAAACAACTAACCAAAGCTTCATGGAAATTGGATGAATGTTGTAATAATGCATGAAGTTATCAATATTGTATCGATACAGTATCGATATTGTAATGATACTTTATAAAACTTTGATAAAAAACACCCTTAATAATTTCACCTCAATTTTGTAACAACAATGTATCGATGTATCCATATTTTATCGATATTATATCGATACAGTATCGACATTGAATTATCGATTGTGTAGAAACCTTCGCGGAGCGTACTCAATAACTTTCCAAAGTTTCATGGCGATCCGATGAATGGTGTAGTAATGCATAAAGGACAAACACATTATATACATTCGATACAGTATCGATATTGCAACGATACATTCCTTTTAAAAAACTAAATAATTTCACCTCAATTTTGTATCAATAATGTATCAATTTATCGATACTTTAGCGATATTATGTCGATAAAGTATCGATATTGAAATATCGATTCCGTAGTCCTCTTTTCGGGAATCTACTCAACAACTTCCCAAAGTTTCATGGAGATCCGATGAATGGTGTAGTAATGCATAAAGGACATACACACACACACACACACACACATACATTCATTTTTATATATATAGATTATATTACGTTACTTCAAATCTAAATTGCAAATAATTTTTCTATGATAGTCTTTAAGTCATTACATCTAATTTAAAAAAATCCAATTCCTAATAGGAGTAAATCGGAATAAAAAATGAAATTTTAACTTTAATTTTATATAGTAATAAAATTTTCAATTTCACCTTATCGCCCATACAGAAATCATTTAATGATTATTTAACCTTCGGTTAACCTGTTTGGAATAATATCACATTGGGAATCACGTGATAATTGTCCTCAGACCCCTCGCGTAATTTGTTTCTAAAACGGTTTATTTTCAGTTTGCCTATTTTTTCGATCACTATACTGTTTTCTGATTCATAGGCACATGGAACAACTATATACCAAAGGTCGTAGTGTTTTAGTTTTAGGAGCAAAGAAACAAAACTCTATCAATTTTTGACTGACTAAAAGAATATGTTCGAGTATTAGTAGCCTCTAACCGTATATTTATGAAACATTATAAGTCACGGTAAAATGCAAAATTAGAAACAGGGAATCCAGGTAATTAAAAGTAAAAAAGTAATTCTTTTTCACTTGACTGCTGTACTCTCCACGCAGGTCTTACTAGAAGTGATTGTTCTAAACTTTCGGAAACTCATGTCGTTCACAACAATATTTCCATCCATCGACCTGTCTTCCCTTCACATTCGTGTCATCGCGTTTAAGGACTAATCGCATTTTTGCTTAGCAGTTCTGTTTGAGGAATCACCAATGTGCTGACGTAAATCTATAGGCAGCCACGCATTGCCTCCCTTAGCTACTGCCCGGGAAAAGATTATCTGTATCAACACCTTCCCCTTGCATAAAAGCAGCATTTATTTTATCAGGGCGCAATAGAGTTGATATTTAAAAGTCGTATTAAATAAAATGTGGTTAAAATCAGTTGCAAAAATCAAAATATAGAGTCAAGAAACTCACTTTCATAGCTATTTCCCGAACCGTATGGCTCTGGTCGTATGGGGTCTGAAGGACCCTAATACGTTTTTGCGTCCGAGTAGTTAGTGTTAGCTGGTGTTCGAAGAACTGCGTTACCGTCGACCCACGATGAACCAACAAAAGAACTCCAGCTACAGGAAGTGACGTAGTATGCGCGATGATATTAAAAATGTTGTGTGTATATCAATCCTCAACATAGGAAAGCTTACGGCAGGCTAATTATGACTGACTAGAAAACCATTATACTCTTGAATGAATAAATGTTTTTTCGCCATTATTACACTTTACATTCATGCTAGGGTACATTGAAATGATAGTAATTATTACATGAACATTTTATCTTTTTCCAGATAACATAAGCAAGTATAAATATATTGTTCTATTTTTTAAGACCTTAGACGTTCAACTAATTTCAATAACGTATTCATGTCAGAATTTGGTTTAAACTAAAATGATGATAGTTATGTAGAACATTCATATCAGTAGCATCAACACCTGTACCAGGAGTTGGATACGGTTATGTATATATTAATTTTCATTGAATGTTGCATAGTTTATGGTAACAATAAAGTGTAACGAAATAAGCACCGATGCATGAACACTATAAATTTGACCTCAAAAAATTAGGAATAAACACTGCATTCAATAATCGCGACCTGAATGAGGAAAAATTATTTAAAGATGCCTTTAGATTATTCTTATGATTAAATTAAATATGATTAATTATCATATGAGTTAACAGATTGATTTAATTTTCAAATATTCCAGTTCGTGGTTTACTGAGAACTGATTGGTATCAAGTATTGAGTTATTTTTAGGTGTATATAAAATGTAATATTACTTTCATATGATTTATAGCATCTAAGAATTTTTTCTTGCCCATTTTACATCATCACTTATATCAAGTCTAATAACGTTTCCTTGGAATATTTTTATGCCCTAGGTACAGAGGATATTTATTCATTCTTTTTCTCTGTTTTAAGAAAGCATTCAAATTTTAAAATATTTTACACCATATTTATCTACGGATTCGCCTGCAATTAAAATCTAACCCACGATAAACTCAGCCACATACTGAACGATCCCATTGGAAAAGTAATTTTCCACTAAATATGTTTTTCCAAATGTAATTTGAATTGATATCAGTGTAAGTATTTCAATATTTTGGTCCTATCTTCAAGACTTTTTAATCTCTAATAGACTATCCAATGGCATTGCTCACCAATGTAGTTCCCTCTCACCTAATTACTGTCTGGTGCAATCGATTATTGTGAAGATGTACAGTACTAATTTCTTAGATAAAATACACGAAAGTAAACAGCATAAAAGTTATTTCAAGTATTTGGAGTGGTCGGCAAAAAAATCCAAGCCTTACTTTCAAATTTTTAGCCTCTTTTATCGAACTACATTGATTGGACACATTAGGAGGTAAACACGGTTCCAGTCGAATTTTCTTTTCTGCTGGATCATTTTTGTACTTATAGGTATACATTTACAGAAATGTCTATACCTAAAAAATAAGAAAACCACGTCAAAGGTTATTGCCAATAATTCATTCTAGGGTATTTCCAGAAAGTTAATTATAATACGAGCTTATTAATGCATTATATCTTACCTCATTTTTGAAAATTTGTACTTTGAAGGAGGTGCACATATTAAAGATTATGCATAGTTTTATATGCAGTGGGCTCTCATAAAAATAAATATCTCTTGAAAACGGCGTGTCTTTGAAACACAGTAGGTAATTAATTATGCATTATTATTAATATTATAACGTTTCAAGAGTTATATGTTCACTTGCAGGAGTTTAGCTTAAGATGTCACCAAGTTGCGCAAAATCTTATTCTCTCCTAACTATAGTACCGAAAGATAAGTTTAATTTTATAAAAATGTACTTATCTTTTGAAGTAAATTTTGAATGGAATATATATGCACCAAAGAGTATACAAAAATAATTTATTCAATTTATTTAATTTAGCAGAGTGTTACAAACCATTATTTAGAAATATTTACCAATTTAGCTATGTAAATAAATTAACCCAAAATTTTTTCGATGAAAAGAAACATCTCGAAAATACAATTTTTGAAAATTTACCATCCAATTTTAGTTGCTACACTTGCATGTGACGTGAAAGTATTCTTGAATATCAAGGAAAGCAGAAATTTAGAAACTAAGGCAAGGTATTTGAACATAATCAATCATATCGTACCGTACCATAACTCTCGGAGAAAGACGAGACGATGAAAATACACGATATAGAGGGACCCGCGACCCTACCGACCTAACTATTACGGTCAGTGCAAATCATCAAAAAAAAAGCGTTGTAGAAAATATATGGTAAAAACATCAATTATCATTCAAATGTGTAAATGTTTTCCATCAAAGATAAACATGGCGTCCAACTGCTACATAATGCTGATATATATTTACCATGTAGAAGTATTAGCCTTATCTCATGACATCCAGACAATAGGGAGTTCTCTATCTCGTACTCTATTTATCATTTGGAGTTGAGGCATGACGTTGTAAACATAAATATTTCACGAATGTATTTATCCTAATACTCGTGGATATTGTGACTCAGAGTAGTCCCTCGAATCCTAGAAAATTAGCATTTGTGACTAGTTGCAAAAGATATTTAAATAACCGAATCGTAGTGAATGTGGAAGCATCTGGAAGGCGTGAAAGCAGAGGATAAGGGAAGGGATATAAAGCTTTTTATTTTCCTTTTGTTAGGCCAATGTAAGGAAAAAATAATGGAAAATCCCCGCCTGACAGGACTTTGATGAGATGACTGGAGAGAAAAGAGGATTGAGTTTTTCGTAGGAGCAAAGGGAAAAGAAAGGGAGGGGTGGAGGGAGGAGGTAAGGGGGAAGGAATGTGAGAAGGGGAGGGATCCGCGCTCCCTTCCCCCCCCCTCCCTCCCCCCGCCCCCCCTTACAGGGGTGAGTAGCTGACTATACCACCTATCTTATGCATTTTGCATGTATAAACCCCATTCTCCCTCCTACACCCTTCCCCCTCCAACTTTTCTGCCAACTCCAGTCCCTCGCAAACCTCGCCGAGCTAGGGAAAAATTCGGAGGGGTTGCAACCCTCTGCTCTCAAGCTCCCTCTCTCAGACTACCTTCAGTCGAAACCTCAGGGCCGGAAGAATCGTTGAATCTATGCTTCGTGGAGCGTGAGCCGCTGTTCCTTGCCCCCAAGGCCCTTCCTCTTGTACAGCTTCCTCGAACCCCTCCCTTCGCCTCCCCATTCCGAAATCTTCGTCACAACTTGAAGCCCTCATTCAAACCCCCCCGCCGGCTCTCTGAATTCCGATTTACTTCTGTGTGAAACAGATTCAGCTTATTGGCATGTACATGTCCACTTTTCCATAATTAATTCGGAATTATTTACATTAATTCTTTTTCCAATTCTTTTTCATTTAAAAACCAAAAGACATACTCACTAGGCTAAATTAATAGGCTGAATTTGGAAAATGCTGGGTAATGCAATATTTATCGGATGTAGTACTCTTGTTATTGCGTTCTTTCATTGATAAATCTTTGTAATGGTACTTTTCAGGTCATGTTTATGTCCGTAGTTAAAGAATCATAGCCAGTTTTACGGCCGTTATGCATTAGCATAACTTTTATATCTGTGTGTTTTTCGTAGGTTCGTAAGTTACCAGAATAATTAACTTCTTTTCATAGCACAGGATTAAAATCATTTTTACGTAAACTTTTGGGATCGTATGCTGAGATACTTTTCTTTGCTATTAAGTAGTATGTTTTATCTTTTATTTGGGGAGAAAATAAATCATATACTTATTGTGGCTGGTAATTTATTTCAAATTAAATAAAAAGGTCATTTAACAGACTTGAAATTAATCTTACTATTTCAATTTCCATTAGTTTTTCTGAAGAAATACGCATTCATTTTCCATTACGGCATAAAATAAGGAAATGTTTTCCACTCATGTTATTCCTTATATTCTTATTTCCGCATCACGGGTACTAAACTCTTGTTTCATGTTATCTCAGAATCATCTTTTAACTTTTCTTCCCTTACCCTTCCCATCTCTCCCCGCAGGCTACAGGTTTGCCCCTTTAGAATCCAAAACTTCTGAGCAAGGCATAAAGGCAATCCTCCACGCCACGTCATTTTTCAATCTCGCTTGCTTGCGGATGACGATCGCCCCCGCAATGAAGGCAGCCCACTTGTGTTGAAGCTGTTTAAGCCAGGACGAGAAGATGGTTCATTATAAACGGCTAACAAAGCGGACTAGAGAAAATAATATGCTATGGAGCACGAAGGGTCCATATAGAATAGAAGTAAAATTGGAATTTTAAACCTTATGAACAGAAATGAATTGTGGCTCAGTGCGGCTGGATTGATAGTGAAAGGGCGTTTCATTATTAACAATTTTTCTCCCATCCTTTCATTAGCTCTGAGCCCTAAGTTTTATTTTAATTAATTAAAAAGCATTTTCCTATAAGATAATGACATTATGGCGTCGAGGGAAGATAAAAAATATGGATTAAGCTTTTGAAAGTTAGCGTCTGAATTCAGAAATGCTTTTACGGAGCATACTGAAAGGGAATTAACTTCAAAACAAATTTGTAATATATTCACTGTGACAAAAAACCTTATGGCTTCCCCAGAAAGTAGCATCAAAAGTTTGTAGTTGGTTTATTACTTAATACAGTCATGGTTGGGGAATTAATATGCCAGTTAATTTGTATTTACATAACTCGCTATGAGCAAGCCATGCACGAAGCTGATTGGAGCATAAAATATGAAACACTGAAATAGATGGTAAGGAAACTAATGAAGGCTCGAAGTTTTTTGCAAAGTTTTTATAAATTATTCTATTTGATATTGATATGCGGCATTTTATCTATCTTCAGAAAATATAATCTAATTTTACTATTGCAATGCAAAGTGGTTTTGGAAGTGATCCTATAGGATAGAAAGTTGTTAGGTTTTTGAGTATCCATGGTAGCATATTAGGAAATACTTGTTCATGTAAAATTTAAGAAATTTACAACTACAATGAAAATTTGCAATTATTTCGTTGAGGTTGTCGAAGAACTCAATTTCAATATTTATAAGATTGTCAAAATCATTTCGATATTTATAATGTTGTTATCGCCAAAATACGTAACGGAGGAAAACTTTGTTCAGAAATAAGATTGTCTTCAGCATACCACATTTTCATAAAATCATGTTGCCAGGTCAAGTTAAAACCAATTTTATCGTGTCTCTTGAGCTTAGTTTAAATTACGTTCAAGCAAAAAATTACTAAAAAATATTATCTTCAAATTGGTACTTTTTGATATCTAATAGCTACTCTAGCAATTGTTTAGAGAAATAACAAAAACGGTTTCTCGATGAAATATTTCACAGCATTTATATTTTTTCTTTTAAATGATTTTTTCCCAACGTCTTTATCTTTCTCTTAATTTATTTCTTTTACCACTTTTACTAAAACTATCACCAATTTTGATCCATTACTATTTAGTCATGTTCTATTCTGTAGGCATTAAGGGGAACAACGTGTTTAATTACGGTTAATTTTTAAACCTTTATTTTTATTCAGTTTGTAGTGTTTAATCGGAGATACTTGAGCAATACATTACTTCAGTTTCGTTAAACTTAACTACTTGATACAACATCACAAACAGGAAAGCGACTAGTATCTCTGATACTCTTACCCTCCACTGAAAAGAAACCATGCTATCGGTTGCTGTCTCACGATGGTCTCGAAATTAGAGCGGACGCTCAAGCTGAGCGTTGCGTGATCCGTCATCGTCAAGTGACCTGGGGCATCATTTGCTTTATTCGCGGTGATTGGTAGTGGTGGGAGATGAGAGTGGATCTTGGAGGAGGAGAGTGGGTTGGGGGGGGGTGGGGGGGCAAAAACGAGAGTGAGGGGGAGGGAGGAGGACACGCCCCCCCAGACAAATCACACATAAACAGCGCCCTCACCTTCCAAGCCAACGACGTCCTTTTATTCGGCGCAAATGTATCGCGCTTTCATTTCCACCCTCCTCGGCGCGAGCTAACCGTCCCCTGCCCCTCCATTCCCCTTCCCTCCCCTTCCCCAACCACCCCCGCCTCCTCCCTGCCGACGTAGAAACGCACGTTCCGGACGGGCGATGAATTGCCACACGAACACGGGGTTGACATGGGTTTAGTAAAACGACGCCTCGCAGACCTAAATTACAGGAGTTCCCCCGCCGCCCCCTCCCTACGCTGTTGTCACTCGGAAAGGCCCTCCCCACGGCCCCCGCCACCCCTTTTACCGGCGGCCGGCCCTTTCCACCGCCAAATGGATGAGGACCACAGCACTAACAGGAAATCGATAGGTAGCGAGGGAGGTGATGAGGGGGTAGGTTTTGCGGGTGGGCGAAGGACAGAGGGTTGCAAAGGGATGAAGGGGGTAGTTTGCGTGCCGAGACGAGAAGGGTGGGGGAGGGATCGGAGGTGAAGGCAGTTGGCCGCGGGAAGAATGTGTATCGTGGGATAGAGGAATGGGTGTGGGGATAGTGTCGACTGCGAGAGCATTGTAAACATTAGGCCTTAAAAACATCAGAGAAAAAGAAGCGGTCGATTTCAGCAAGGGAACGAAATATTTAACAGAACCGTGCCTTAGCTAAGTTTTGATTCTCACGATCAATTAATAAACATCAAAACACTACAAAAAGTAAGTTTTTGCCGCAGCCTATTCACGTTTGAAAACTAAATCCTCTTCCCTGCGGCCTCATTTCCATTCAGAAAGAGAAAATATTAAAAAACTAAACAAGAAATCAGAATGATGGAATACGTCCTTTATTTACAATGTAAACAAGTATAGATATTTTATTGCTGAAAATCTGTACCTAAGTAACCTTGTATGCATGTATTGTGAGCTCGATGAAGTTATATTTTATTTGAATGTTATTTTTCATAAAGTTTTCAAAAGGTAAATAAACTGAGGTGTTTGTTACACAGATATGCTCATAATAACAGTACAATTTCTTTTATACAAGGAATACTGTCTTCTCAATGGTTTGAGACCTTTTTGGTTACCTATAGTTCCAAATCATTCTGTAATATAAATTTGATAAATAATAAATATGAATTATATGAATTAAGTTAAATGTAGATGTCCTAATTGTCATCATACTACTTTTATAATCACGCACTATTCAAAGCCATTTTGGAACAAACCGTTCCCAGAGATGAAGTAATTTGCTAAAAATATCCAAGATAATATCTGGCTCAACAAAGTATATTAACCTATATTAGGGTCTGCAACAACTAGTAAAGCATACACTTAGGCTGACGATTCTCATATTCTTTCTCTCTGTATCTCTCGGTTGTTCATTTCCACTATCTTTATACCTAATCTATGTACCAATCCTTCACACAAAAACCCTCGTAAGTTACGAAGCTTCCGTTCTTTTACACTTTACTTGATAGTGTAATCTAACATTATGACTGTTTACCAGACGAAAATATAATTTAATCTTATTTCCTAATGTTATTCTGAAAAAAATTAATTACACATAATCGTACGGTTAAGAAAAATGAGAGCATTAAACAGTCAAAAGTATGACCTGTGTGGTAGACAATTACATAATTCATACTTTTCGAAATGCCATAAATTTGTCCATGGTATTTCTATTGCTCTAGGCATTTTATCTACATAAAAACATTCATAAAACTTTTCGTCGGTACCTTAATTATTATTATAGATTTACTAAGAGGTATTTCAAGATTTAATCCTATAGAGAACTAATCCAATATAATATATTTATCCAAAAATATTTTTTTAAACACCAAATTGTTTTACTTACCATTATTCACTGGTAACCGAAACTTAAAGTGGAGAAGAAAACCCGGAAGAAATTTTCCAAGAAGAAGGTGGCAATAGAGATTGAGAGAGAAGATCAGAGTGGAAACGTAGACGCCGTCCGAGGAAGAGGGATCGGCCATGCTGGAAAGTGGACGCGTTTTTTGAGGAATATCGATAGGGAGGAAGTATCGTACCCCTAGGGGATGCCCTGCTAAAGACAGGGGATCGACAAAGAATCTGGGAGAGTTTCCTTCGCTCTTTGAGTGTGGGAGGGGGGAGAGAAACCCTAAAAAGAAGGGAGCGAGTTAAACAGGCCCGCGCGAGCCGATGACTGGAGGTTAAGGACACTCAATCTCTTCCCTTGCGATTAAAAATTCATGCGGCAAGAAGCAATGGGGATGGGGAATTGGAGAGAAGTGAGGGGGAGGCGCGAGAGGTCTTGCGGTGGGCGGCCCAGGTTGAATGCGGGGGGAGGGGGTGAAGATTTAGGGCTCGGGCACGCGGAGGAGGAATCGAAATTGGCTAGGGGGAGGCAAGAGGGCGCGCGGGCGGTGAAGAGAATGCACTCGGGGTGGAAATTGCAGGGGATGAAGGCGCAGAGAGAGCTGGAGAGGGGGAGAAGTTGGTGGGGAGGCGAAGCCAACTGCGTCGAGAGCAGTTTGTCGGTGGGTCTCCCGAGGAGGCGAAGGAATAATGGTGGGTGGAAAGAAGGCCAGGAATGAGGGAGCCCCGCGGTGGCAACCGTGTTTGGATTTGGGGCGAGGGGGAGAGTTTGTAGCGGTGGAGTGGGGCTGGAGGGAAAAGAATGGAGAGAAGGAGATGATGTTCAAGGGTGTATGAATGAAAGGGGCTTGAGGGGGTGGGTGGGGAAGGGCAGAGGTCGGCCTACGGAGAGAGTTCGCCCGTCCTGGGGGGCGGAAGGTTTCGAGGAGTTGAAGTAAGAGGAAAGAAAAGGAAGTGAATATTGGGAGATGCAGAGAAGGAAGAGGAAGGTAGGGAAATATGAAGGGGGCTTGCTTTAGGGCTCCGGTGGGATGAGGATGGAAATATGGCTCTTCATTTAGAATGAAACCCGAGGGGCGAGATTAGTCTCCGGTGGGTATTTGATGGTTCACCAACTCACTCCTTATTCACCGCAACCCTTTTTTGCCCTTCAGCTGTACCCAACCGTAGGACTTGTCTTCCTCCCAACCCCTCTGCCAATTCTTACCGATTTCCATTCATCCGTTAGGAATTTATTTCCCTAAGAACACTGGAGACTTATCAATATTGCCTTCCATTGATTCAGACATTTCATCATCTAAAAACTCTTCTTCCAATTTATAAATCTTTGCTGCTTTAACTACTTGAATCGTCTTTTCTCTCAGGCTCATAAACTGCGGGCGATCGCCATCCTGGATAGATTGGTTTCACTTCACTTATCACAGCTTCTTAATCTATACACTAATATATATTTGACAACTTTCTTGAAATACATCTTGTACGATCACTTGTGTCAATTCCCTGATCAATTTTCTCACCAAATTTGACAATATTATATGCTGTTAGAAAGTATTTTTTTATGGATAAATAACTTTTAATGGAAATTCTTATCAGATTATTTGAGATTCGGTAGATTGGTTCAATCCACTCAATCTACAAGCATTATTTCATTCACTACAGCATTTATTTATTTCAAATCAAATGCGTAAGGATTTTAACCATTTTAATTGGTATTCTTTTTAAAATTTGAAAACTTCAATTTACATTTCCTACCATATTTTTTATCAGTACTGACTGCACTGTACCTCATTTATCGATGTTTTCTATTATTGCCATTACATAAGATGGAAATCAAATGATACTGTATATCTGTTTCTAAATGAGCACATATCGCTTTTTAGCTAAATGTTAGATGTAATTACTGTGTGGAACCTTACCTTGATGAAAATAAGGATATATATGTATACTTTGTAATGGTCCACCAAGTATATTACACGGGTCGTGAAATTGCATCTTATTGGTAAACCATGGCAACGTGTATTTTTTATTCTCATTTTCATATGCGCAAGATGATATGAATATCAAAAATGGAATTAATTCAATCATGAAATGAATAAAAACATGCTGATGCCTTTGATTAAATACGCCACGTTTTAGATATAGCACATGTGTATTGTGTAAAAAATGGAAAATGAAACGAGAACCAATGGGCAAATTTCACCTTGTTTATTAGTGCACAGTTTTATAACAGGTATTTTTAAGTACGAATCTTGTCCTACTTCTAGGCATATAACTTGAAATTTAATAGCGGACACATTTTAAGTTCAATTATCTCTTAATCTTCGCCTGGTATCACGGGGATGTGATCCTTCGGGCAAACTGGAGGGAGCTGAGTCGTCGTAGAATCCCGTGGAAAGGAGAAAGGTTGAAGCAGGCGGTGGTTGGGGTTTGTGGATTTCCAAAGAGGCAAGCGGTGTGCAAAGGGCGGTTTTCAAGGCAAGGGGAGTCAATGAAAGGGGGTTGGAAATTTTGGTGTGGGGGGGGGGGGGGGGCTCAAGTAACGCTGGGAGAGAGGGAGGAGGTCTGGCTTCTGGATGCAAACCATACGTGGAATGTACGGATTCCAATCGGTTATCGCAATGGACGAAACGGGGCACCGAGTGTGCCTGTGAAACGGCCCGAAAAGGGGCGCCCAGGGGGCAAAGGGGGACGGAACGAGACTCGGGTGGATTTGTGAGCGAGGGAGGGCAAAAGGGTTTCTGAGGCGTCGTTCCAGGGTGGGGGTAGCATCTACAAGTTTGGAAGGAACAATGGGGGTGGGCGGGAGAGGGGTGGGGGATGGGGGTAGCGGCTGGAAGGCGCATGCCGCCGCCATCTGGGAAGTGAGAAAAGGAAGAGGGGGAGGGAGGAAGGGGTTGGGGGTGTTTCGGGGGTGGGGCGGGCGGCGGAATGGGACATTGTTTGAGCTTAGTCACCGCGGCCTGCCGCGAGGTTTCGAAGCAATTCCAGGGCAAATTAATCGGAACGCCATACACTGAGGCACATGCCCCGTTGCTCTGGAGACTGCGTAATTACTGGCGACGGGAGAGTGCGGTGGGAAGCGACGGGGGGTGGTTTTTGGGGAGAGGGGGCACGTGTTAGCGCACCGTCGTCGTCCCATTCAGAAGTGGAGTCTTTTTCCTTTTCCAAGGACCTCGGCACTAAGAGTAATGCATATCGTGCCATGAACCCCAAATGCATAATTACTTATTTCGTAGGTAAAGAAATATGAGCAATATCCATTACAATTTTACGGACAGGTCTAAATGTGACTGTAGTAATTGGAAGAAACGCTAGCTTAATCCACTCTCTGGAGAACTAGGCCATCAGCATAATGAGTTCTTTTTGGTATTATATCCTGAAGAGAATTGGTTAATAAGGCTTCTTGTTCCTGTTGGTGTGATATCCTTTTCAAATCCTTAACAAGGTTTTCATATACTCACCGCAATGTGGTTGAAAATATTTGATCAAATATATAGTTAAACGCAAGATTTTATGTGATACATTGTCGTTCAGAAGTATGGAAATGGAAGGATATGTAACGGAAAAATACATGTCGTTCATTGACGAATTGACGAAATTTTATGATATGAAGGTGACCATTATTGGGAGAATCATGATCATAAGGTTAATGGTAAAATGAGTGTCTTCATCTCACAGAGAAACAAATTAAAAAATAATGATAAAAATTGGAAATTTTATAATTGCAAAACTGGAAGTACACCGATGCATGACAAACTAATTTCTTTATCACAACTTGAGAAATGTTAAATTAGTATCCTTATGGTCTCTGATTCTTTACGAATCCAAATGACTTTTTTGAAGATTCTCATTGAGACATTGCCAATAACATTAATTCACCGTTATTGAATTAGTTATCATACAACCATATTAATTTATTCTCAACATAATTTGATGATTATTTATTAACTTTGAAATCGTGTAAAATACATCTTGTTCTATTATTTTCTATTGCTATTGAGAATAAATGTATTTTTTTCTGAATTTGAAACATACATACTTGATACACTCGGCCATAGAAGAGAATTGAAGATAAATATCGGTATGATGCTGCGTTTAATGCAACCAGCGTAACGAGAAAATTTTCTGACGGAGAGTGCAGAAGTTTTTCAGCAAAAAAAAAGATACGTATACGTATACGTATTATAAAATTGAAAAAAAAAATTTTAGAATGTTAAAATACGCCATATAAAGGTACAAAATTTTAATCAATTAAAAAGAATGAAAAAAGCTCGGAGAACATCATATTCCTGAATCCTACATACTATTTTTGCTTTGTAAAAAGCAACATAAAGCAGTTCTATGTTGTTTCTTTGGTGTTAAAAGAAAATAAAATATTCAACTTATTTTAAGGCTAAGACATTGGAAAAGGCAGTAAAACTTTTGAAGAACTCAAGAAAGCTTTTGGTTCAAACTATAATTGAGGCTGTTTTTTTGCATAAGATGCAATTCAGTTTTCCTTGCCTGCTAGATAAGAATACACGATTTAAAAAATACTTTTGACCGTAAAATGTTTTTCTTATATTAATGAATATATTGGTGTTCTTTTAAAAATCAAAAGAAAAATATATTCTTGGCCGTAAGTATTTCGTTGCCTCCAATCGTTTTTCTGAGCAAATTATGGGAAAATTTGGGAAGGGAAAATAATAAAAAAAGATATAAATTGTATTTAAAAAATGCTTTGTATATAAGGTGGATTTATAGAATGCGAAATTTGGAATTAATTTTACATTAGTAGGTTTGAATAATATCTAACTATGTATTATGTATGTACGGTAATCTGATTTTTTAAGGTGCGAATCCTTTCCAAAGTCGTCCTTACCGAAAAGCTGGTAGGTAATAGTTTTTTGTAATTCTGGCTCTCCCAATCCCTAGAGGAAGAGCATTGGGCACGGAATATTTATTGTGGTTTTAAACCTATGTACGGGCTCAATGTGTATTTGCAGCGCTTGATGTCTCTGCACGCGGTCTTTATTGACTAATGAAAAGTAAAAAGCCGTTGAGGTTAACGCTGTCCGCAGAGTTGAAATTTAAACTTTATCATTCATAAATACTCCAACATGCAATATTTACATGCTATATTCACAGACACGAAGGTACATTTACAGGTAAGCAATTACGTATTTGGTGAGCAATATTATCAAAATATGAATCGTCAACGTGACTCATTTACTGTAAACAAGGGGGAGTTTATTCAATTATTTCTTCAATTGAACGTCCCTTTCCCTCAACATAGTGTCCTCAGTGCAACGGAGTCGAATTTATTGTGAGGCTAGAGATGTGGTTGCTTATAGAGACGCAGCAATCCAAAGAACAGCACTTTTAGCTATTAGTATGGTGGCCACGTTCCCCATCCAGTGAGAATTTCTTTGCCGCGAAGCTCGTTACGTGCGTTTTTTTATCCAACCATAATTTTCTGAGTGGCGCCGTATATGTAGGCCGTCCGCAAGGAATAACCGTAGCACCTGTCGTCGACCTCCAAGGGGCCGAGTGTATTTATCACTCGCTCTTGAAAAGCTTAGGGGTGTTCAACACGAAGAGTTGTGTTTGGTACGACATTATTTCACCTGAGTGTATTTTATTATTGATCAACTTTTCTCTGAAATTGTGAATGCATTTTTTCAGATACTATTTAAAAAATACATATCCAGTGGTTCAAATTAATTTGAGCACAAATCAATTATGTATGCAATTATGCAATTATGTATCGAAATTCGTCCGTGACCGTTGATGAATTGGGAATCAGTCCTCGTACAAAAATATTAGTTTCACTTCCTTTCAGATGTATTTTCTTCTCTTTTAAGTAAGTTATAAGTAATAAGGTTACCCTAATTTATGATTTCTTATGCAACGTTCTTCAGTTCCATTATGCTATTACTTAATCCTTACTAGTTAAATATTTGTAACTTGTTTTATTTTTTGGTTAATAATATGCGAATGACTTCCTTTTAAACATTTAACTCAAATGATTATTGGGTGCAATATTCATCTACATTACCATTGTCGTATGCTTTTGCACACGGAACATTCACGTATCCAAGTAGAGGAGTTAGATAATTATAGATAGATGATTATGCTTTCATTATACATACAAGCGCAGACTTCATACACAATACGTATTTTAGGAGAGTCGATGTATGATTTTTCAGTTTTTGTGTTTCTTAGTGAATCTACGAGGATAATTTAGGACTGTCTTCAATACCGTGATAACAAGTTCAAATCTTGTCACTGATATCGAGGTAAATTTGTAGTGATGATTAAAATGCCCTAGTCACACATAATTCAGGTTAATGACAATATTTGAAGATACCCAATAATCAAAATCAGAGCAAAATAAGTATGTAATTTCCCATTAGTTTTTATATTATGAACGAACGTTACTAATTCTTGTGATTTTAATGGTAAAACGTAACGAAAACAAGAATTGCTGGGAAACGATTCTATCTGGAGATTAATACTAAACCATTTTCCATAGGGCCTAGCATCGACTTTTCGATAGAATCATTTGCACATAAATCTCCTTTTCAACTTAACATTTAGCATGAAGTTATTTGCATTTGTAGTTTAACCGTTAATTCTCAAAACCTAAGAGTAAAATCAAATTCGTGCAAAAGTGAAATTTTCATGCTGGAATTTCATTGCATTGTCGGGATACGTCTTACCAAATAAGTCAACGGCTAAGGGTCTGATTAAAGGGACTCTAACTCACAAAATAATCAATAAAATCACAAGGGGATCCTTCACATTGACTTCCGCATGCTCGTACGCTGACGACAGAATGCCAACAGGGATTCAGAGAGATGTGAAGTGAGCTAAATGTTTTGAGGGAAGGGGTGGGGGAGACGGAGAAGGGTGAAGATGCTAGGGGGAAAAAAGAGAGGAAACGTGACGTGGTGGATGGGAAATGGCAGTGTTTCGTTTTTTCTCGGTCCGTATCGACGTTTCCGTATCTTCTGCTCGTGTATCTAGTTTGAATAATTTGAAGAGAGGAGTGTGCGGGTCGTTTACTTCTTTTATTTCCAACCTTTCCCGTATTTTTTTTGTTTTCATCGACCAGCTCCAATCGCGGCGGCGAGCTTCCGTGTGTTTGTGTGCGGGTGCTTGTGGGAAGGGAGGAAGGGGGAAATCGGGCGAACGTCCGCGCGCCGGCACAGCTACCATCATCGTCGCTCCGAGGATGAGGAGGTATGTAAGAGGAGATTTGGGAATAGGTTTTCGGTCGCGGGGATGAGTTCCTGTAGCTATAGTGGAGAGGGAGGGTCGATGTGTCCGGAAGGGGTGTTTATGGGGAGCAGAGAATGGGGCGAGGGAGATACAGCCTGGATGGGGGGAGGGGAGATGGTGTGAGGGGTCGGAAGGAATGCCGTGCGAGGGGGAAAGGAGCTGGCCGGATAGGGGGTGGAATGAAGGGGATGGACCGCTCGCTGGAATTCCAGCTCACCCGATTGCGCTCCTTTGATTAATGACGGACCCGCCATCACTCCGCGAGTTATTGTTGACCCCCTCCTCGTCGACGAGTCGGACAAATTGCCAGGCGCCAGCCAGCAGCTACTCTTCCCTCCCTCTCTCTTTCCACCGGAAAAAAGGTCAAGAGATCGCGGGGGACAAGAGAAATGATAGCAGAGGACCTGGGTGATGGTTGTCGGCGAGTTTTAAAAAGGGACGTCCAGATGACAACATTTCATAAATGTGTTTAAGTCCGCGCAGTTACATACATAATTTCATTAATACATATATATAATAAATGGAACATATATATGTACATACACACCACAATTTTCGCAAATGCTATATTACTTTTCCTCTATGGCGACGGTATAACTAACCATACTACTTCAAGACATGTAATAAGATCGGAAATCGTTCATATGCTTCATCAATTTCCTGAAGTGTCCCATGTTTTTTCGGTAAATTACTAGAGGAATTTATCAATTTCATATTTTATCCATTCCGTAGTGCATGAAAATTTATCTTTTAGGGGTGAAGGAACCTCTAATCCAACCATAGAATGAGGACCGAGTGTCATTTTCATGGTAAATGATGCATTGTTTGGAAACCATCGTCAAAAATTATTAGGCTTATATGATATAAGTCACTCACACGTAACGTAATTAGGGACTGATTACGACCTATTTTCTTGTGAGATAAAAAACTTTACCAAAATGTACGAAGTAAATTGCTGTAATTTAAACGTATTTCTGTAATAAAAAATTGAAAATCTCACGATCAACTCATGGAAGCATGAAATGAAACATAAATTGGGGCTATTTCGCTCGCATGGTCGATAAAACAACAATACATAGTTTAGGGTGAGATTCGGGGGGTGGAGGGGGCGGGGGGGGGGGGGGAGAAGGGTGGGAAGCAGCAAGAAAGATTCCCCGATCGATTAAACGCTTTCTCTCTCCGGCGCTCTCCCACCAACCCCTTTCAACCTGAGCCGAGGATTTACGGTCCGGTGGCAGCCTCCCTCCCCACACGCCGCTCGCGCGCGCGCGATCCCCTTATAATGCGTTTCTTGTGTTCGACGGTCGCGAGAGCAAAGAAGTCCTTCGGAGGCTCGGCTGTGGGGCCTGGGGCAATATCCTCGCCTTTATGCTTCCCCGATGGGATACTCACTCGCTCACTCATCTCCCCTCGCTCTGCCCGATAGGTTGGGCGCCTCCAACCACCTTCTCCCCCCTCGGACCACACTCGATGTTGGGCTATCCTGCGAAGCTCCTCACGTTTGAGTTTGAAAAGACTTCACTCGGCAGCCATTTTCTGAAGTTTTTCACCCTCATACTAAAACATTCTCTCCTCCTCCCCATCTCTAACGTAACACTTTCCATTAGCATGTTTCTGTTCACTCACCGAATGTTAATTAAAAGTGAAAGTGTTTTTCTTGCAGTCATGATTTCGATACTTCATTTTAACCCATTTTTATAAAAGTATAGTTATGGCCTGAATATTACAATCCATATTCTCGTATCTCAAAACATATTTAGTAATTTCATTAACGTGTCTTAGTCTTAACTAAATATCTATTTTTTTATTCTATTAGTGGTATTTCCACTGAAAGAAAGTTTGTGGTTCATACTCTTCTCTGCATTTGTCTATTTATTTAAAATTTTTTACCTTAGCGTTCAGGGATATTATAAATTCTGCTCAGGTATTGGAGAAGAAACGTTTTTATTTCTTTCAAGGAGAGAGTTTTGCGTTCACATTGCTTTAATCAGTTTGGTAAGTATTTTCTCTTTTTTTTCACTACATAATACTTAAATCTATTTCAAATGGCATCCAATCATCATAAAACGCTCTTGTTTTCTCAGAATACGTTATTTAATATCCGATTCAATGTCGTACGAGATACGATTCCGTAACACCATCAGGTTTTTGTAATGAAGGTTAAAGAAGTAAGGAGCTTTTCCCTTGTTTTAAGAGTAAGATTTTTAAAATTTATATACGAGAACAATTTAGCTGGATTGTTTTAAATTTACATGTATTTCTTATGCTAATTATAATTTAATATTCTTAGTAGGAAGTATAGCTGTGAACGTTATTTTCGTTTCTTGCTTTGAGATTGAAAATTAATAAATGAAAATGAAAAAGCAGCACTAAAAGGTCTATTATTTTATACAACTTCAGATGTAACCACATAAAAGTTTTTATGTGTTCATATACTGTTTGATGCAATTTTCTTATGGCTATCAATTTTATGTGACATTTCATTAGCAAATTATCTCTGTCATAGCTATGATTTGCCATTGTCGAGTATTTTATCTCTTTTCCTCGTCACTCGGCTGTTTTCCACATTGCATCTTTTTACATTTTTTATGCTCTTTGTTTTTTGTGAATGAACCAATTTACTCTCGCATCCCTTCCGAAAAATTCTCTTCCATTATGAATAAAAGTTGTCCGCGTCACCCTTGAGGCGGACACTTAACTGTTTCGGGAAGGAGGGGCCGTTATAAGGGATGAGGCACTCACCCTGGCTGCCACAGAGTGCATTTCAAAGGAGTGGCGAGCGACTTCAAAGTATAAGGAGGGGCTCCGACTTCTTACAGCGGGCACTCGACGGGACCGAGGGTCCCTTTGGTCTCCCGCCAGGGGGAGGGGGGAGAGGGTTGGTTGGGCACACAGGCCATCGGGGGGCTGCTTTGATAGTGAGGGGGGCTGGGGGTGAATGAGGGCGAGCGAGATGAGTGGGGGGAGAGGCAAACAGAATGCGGATGGAGTGGTCATGATAGGAAGAAGGAACCCACTTTGCGATGCCAGCGCCGCCGCCGCCGCCTCGCAACTCAAACAAGGGGATTCGTCATATTGAGTTCTATTTCCTTTTCGCCAAGGTTCCCTCGCCCTTGTCCTTTCCCTTCCCCCCTCCCCTCCTCCCTCCCCCACCCCGTCACTTCCCCACACGTCGTCCGAATGAGAGTTTGCCAGAGCCCCGGCCACGTTTGTTTGTCCTCAACTCACGGCGGAGAGGTCGTCCTAATGTCTTCATTAATTACCTTGCGCCGTATTGAAAAAAAAACAGTCACCTTGAATAAGGCGATGAAATGCGCTCGGCATGTACCGATATCGTGATGTCGTCATACACGGAGAACTGAGTAGGAATCAGTTAAACATGCGTACACATTGATTTACATACATTTAGTAAGAATCACAAAGTTAATGGACAAAAGAGTAGATTAACTGGACGAAAAAATGTTATTGTGAAATGTTAGACTATAATAAAGAATTTCGATCTCGTTGGATCGGTAGGTATATACATGCCGTAACCGTATCTTAAATGTCTGCGATTCATGTAGATGGAATTATGCGAGTAATGTAAAAATGGTCTTTAATTTCTTGAACCAACCCTTGTGTTGAACTGTGAATATATGAGACTTCTGCACAAATGAACAACTAGTAATGTGTTATTTACGTAGACTGGCGAATTACTCATTACGAAAACACTACGGGGTTATGGAGTGTCATGTGTAGCCCAAAAGCCGTAGAGCGTTCCTGGAATATTTTACGTATCTTATAATGTGTATTGAATATTCTCTAATTGGGAAGAGTACCTAACCCACAACTTTCTTGCCTCAGAGGACGACTAGGCTACAACTTAGCTAAGACAATACAAAGATATAACTTTTCCAACTTGTAATTTACGTGGAAACCTAACTTAGCTGCAAATAGCACAAACTGGACTCTCATGAAATTTCAAATTTTCGATTGCTAAGAAAATGAAATGATCATCGTTAAAGTAAATGTACAAAAGAAATATTGGGATGCATAAAACACGATGACAATTTTTAAATCGTCGTAACAGATTAATATTTGTTTGCTCATAACGTTTTCATATCTGCCCCAAAATTTGACCATCACCTAAAAGTAGAAAAGGAGGCATCTGTATCCTGAACAATGATATTTAGCCAGATTTGAGTTATTTGAAAAGGTGTAAGAAATAGTTTTAAAAATTGTTAGCACTGTATTCCATATTTATAGTAAGCTGGGTAGCGAAAGCAAACTAAATCTTTTAATTAGAGTAAAATTTCCGTTTGTCCTTGGGATTTATTCACTGTCAATAGAATGGCTGTTCTCGCCTAGAAATGCCATCGTTGAGTTCAATATTAACACTATAATGCAAAGTGCAAAGATTTGAAGCCAAGGTAACTATGAGTGTCAACATTGAAGCATTCTGAAATATTGTCCAAAACATTCATCTATTGAAATTGATACAATTGTAAAATTTACACAAGGGTTTTACTCGTCAAATTAAAAAACTGAAGGACATCAGTCTTTGGGACTACATTTTACCTGTTCAAATATATACTGGTATGTGGTAGTATATATTTTAACTAATTTAAACGTTTTAAGTAGGTTTTAATAAATTTGTCATTGAAGTAAATGTGAAAAATACTTCTTGCACCTGCTTCCAGTTTGATACGCAAATCATTTTCCGACTTTAGGGCTGTATCTTAGAAAAAGGTGGTACGTTCATGAATTGCCCCTGAGAAAATAGGCAATTCTTGAATTTCAATTTCAAACGCTGAAAAGCTTTTGGATGTGTGTTTTTCTCCTGCTTAGGAATCCTTAGGCTCCAAAGATTCGTTTCTTCAGGCAGATGGCAGATGGGAGTGGGCATTTGAAACGACCTCTCTCCTCTTCGAACGTTCAATCTGAGGCAGGAGAACAGGGTGTCAAACTGAGAAAGAAGAAAGGGAAACGGAGGAGGTGGCTCGGGCAGACGGGGCCGAGCAGAGGAATGCGAGATAAAAAGCGATGGAATACGCTAAATAATGGGGGAAGGCAGAATGACGGCCGGAAGGGGTATGCGTAGCCAAGGAGCTGTAGTCCTTGGGCCCTTCTAATCTCATTCACCCCGGATCCACCAGAAATGTCAACATTTCCTTGAGCTGAAAGAGCTGTCGGATAAGGGAGGCGTCTTCAGAGGGGCGAGGGGTCCGGATGGCGTGAGATTGGGGAGGAAAGAGTGGAAAGGGGGAGGGGCGTGGGTCGGGAGAATGAGCAGGAGAGGTTGGAATAAGTCATTGTCGTCAGGTACGTATGGTTCTCCGCCGTGAATAAGCAGCAGCATGGAACGCCAGCACATTGTATCCTTACCCAGATCAAATTTATTTATCCAATGTTTTTGCGACGTACTGGCATGAAAGAAATATCTCATCATTACGTCGCATTACAAAATGCGAACATGAACCTTTAAGAAAAGAATAATTTGGAGAGTCTTACTTCTACTTACTTCTCCAAACGCGTTATTGCTCAAAAAGGAAGCCGTCTAGGTCATGTTTACTGATATATGTCGGAGGAACTTTTTTCTTAATTTGAAACTTCCTCCTGAAATACTGGAAATAAATATTAAAAAAATGTTGTATCTTACAACCAAGTGTTGATCAGCAGGTCTTACAACCAAGTTTTTTTTACCAAAATGAGGGATAGCCAGAGATCTTGAAATACGTAAATGAAAAGAGTGATCATCTTCATCATTGATCAACAATCCTAGGATTTGTTTGACGCAGCCCTCCACTCGATACTTCTATTGGCCAACCTCTTCATACCAACGTAACTCCTCTCTTTTAAATCCTTCACAATCTGTTCCATGGAATCTCATACGAGGCCTGCCTTTTCCATTCTTCCCGTACACTTTTCCCTCGGTGATTGTCTTCATCAGGCCATTGTGTCATAAGATATGTCCGATTAAGTTTAAGATATTTCTTCTTCTTAGAGTTTTCAGTAGATATCTTTTTTCTCCCTCTCTTCTTAAGACTTCTTCGTTTGTCACTCGGTCTACCCATTTTGTATTCATCCTTCTGTAGCACCACATTCCAAATTCTTACTGCCTTGACATCTCTGCTGCTGTTATTGTCCATGCTTCATGGACATATAGTAAAATGCTGCATGTTTTAATGAAATGTTTCTTCACTTCCACGCTTGAATTTGCAGCTCTATGCAGAATCTTCTTTTGGCAAAATGCTCTTATCGCTTGGGCAATTCTACTGGCAATTTCTCTTTTACTTCGTCTATCGCGGGTTACTCGGATTCCAAGGTAACGACTAGATTTTTTGTTTTCGTAGTTTAACATTTGTCCTGACTTCTTTTCTTGTAGTTCATACCAATAACCTAGTTTTCTTTTTATTGATATTCAGGTGATATCTGGCCATTGTCCTTTTAATATTTCCTAGTGTCTTTTTTTATATCTCCTTCTGTTTCTGCCATGACTGCAATGTCATCAGCGAATCGTAGAATGCTGATTTTATCCCCGTGGATATTCACTCCTGGAGACTTATCTTTAACTTTCTGGATGGCTTTTTCGATGCAGACATTGAATAATTCCGGAGACAGTGTCCTTGCCTCTTTCCTTTCTTTATCCTTACTTCTGGACTCCTGGGTCCTGATTTGATTATGACCACCTGGTTTTTATGCAAGCTGAGAATAACTCTTCGTTCATTTTATAATACTTCAATTTCTCTAAAAAATCTCTAACATCACGTTCCAATCCACTTTGTCAAATACATTCTCCAAATGTACAAATGTAACAAACGTCGGTAGATTCTTCTCTATAAGTAGCCTTTAATCGCTACTCTTGTACCCTTATTTTTTCTGTAACCAATTTGGTTCTCATCCAGGAACTCCTCAGCTTTTTGATCTATTCTTCTATACATGACTCTTGTGAATAACTTCGATGCATGTGTCATCAGACTTATGGTCCTAAAATGTTCACTGTTCTTAGCCCTCATCTTTTTGGCAATAGGGACGATGACATTCTTCTAAAAGTCCGTGGGTATCTCTTCTGTAGAGTACATGTAGCAGAGGGTTATTTACAGCTGGGTAAATATCTTCTCTCCTGCACTTTTAATTGGTTCGGCAGGAATATCATCTATTCCCGAAGCCTTATTTATCCTCAGGTCCCTTACAGCTGCTCCAAATTCTGATCTTAAGACTGGGGCTCCCAAATCCTCTTCGATTACTTCCACACTAACATGGCTTCCATTGTACAACTCTTCAAAGTATTCCTTCTATCTCTTCACTTTATTTTCATGTTCAATTAACAGTTCTCCTTTATTTTATCTGATGGTAGAGCATCTTGCAGCCCGTTCCTCGAAGTGATTCCTCACCGTACTGTAGGCAATTTCCACATTTCCATATACGAGTTTGCTTTGTGCATCTACGCATAGATCCTTCATCCACATTTCCCTTGTTTTCTTTCTCTACGGTGTATTTCATTCCTAATTATTTTATTGCGAAGTTGCCTCTTTTCAGTTTCCACATTTTTAGTACGTTATAAAACGCAAAAACTATTCCGTGACGTGTTACGGGAAATTAATTTTGTACCATACCCCAAATCCATTCTTGACCACCAGTATCATACGTGTCGTATCTTGCCACCATTATTTACCTATTTTTCCCTCTACCTTTCCTTAATTTATTTTAAGCCTTATTTATCGACACGCAGTAAGGATCGCTTCATTTCGATACAAACTTTGAATATTGATTTCAGTTTCTAATTTATTTTCGATTTATGACCTCCGTAGTATTCTCTCTGCTGCAGGTAGAATGAGCTTTAATCTCTAAAATTCACAATTCCCCAGAATTAAGATTAAGCATGCACAAAGAAAATGGAAATATCCTTAATGGTAGCTCTAACAAGAAAATGATAAAATTGTGTCAGTTGATTCTTATCACAGATATTTTTGGAATAATAAAATAACAGTATAGCAGAAAGATTGATTCGCATTGAAGGTATTTTGAGAAACATAGTTTTGATAAGAAAGGAACCTTGAAATTACTGTTGCTACAAGAGATAAATAAAGTAGTCATTTGTGATGAACCTAAAATGAAGAACCGTTCAACGTGTTTGGAGAAATTAACTTCATTTTATTTCAATTTCTTTATAATATATAAATTCTGAGCGAAAATTGGGGAAAAGCGGACTGCGCGTTGGAACTAGACATATTTTGTTGTGTAAGCATTGCATGATTGACATATTCACTGATTATTATTTGCTAGCCACGGACTGTACCAATTAAATAAAAAAACACTTAAGTTTCTATCCTTTAAAATACTCTTGGAATGCGAATAAATTAAACGAGTATTTTGCCCTTTTTATTCTTCGTTTTCCTTATTATCTATGTATCGACTACCTTACCAGTGAATGCTTACGTAAGACCTCTGAGGTCAATAGTAAGTTGTAGGCTGTTTATTATTATGAAAATACTTACGTGTACGGGTAGCATAAAAGCCTTCACCTCTAGAGAGTGATTTAGTGTTTGAATAATCACGTTACAAGCACTAGCTACATACAAGTAAGAAGTAGCACACTACTACTCCATAGAAGGACGTTTGATAAAAGCAAGGCTTAGAACTTAATGCAGATGTCGTTAATGTTAAAATCACTCGTTGCCTAAAGATGATCCATCGGGTTCTATTTTTCTTTTTCTCAGTCTTGGCGAAAGAATTTAAAGGAACGTTGTTCTGTTTTTTCTCGCAAAATGTTTCTTCCTCCTAAATTTTCGCTTTCTCATTCTTCGACGTATTTCATTCCGTTATTTCCATATCTTCCCATCCTGTACTATGGAGATCATGCTTTATTTTTTAATGAGAAGTTTTTAGCTAAAATGTACTTGGAAATTTTTTTATGGAGAATAAAGTTTTGTTATTAACATATTACTCTAAAGGTATGCACGTTTTCCACAGTGTAAAAACATGACTTCTTCGTGTATCTAAGTTACGATATCACGGTACGGCATTTCTATGGGTATTGTTTAGCTGTTTTAAGAGGAGGGGCGTTGTGTTTGAAACCGTCGGTATTATCCCGAATAGGTAACGTGGTATAAACGCGAATTACTCGCAATTTTACTGTGTTAAAACCGCTGATTACAGCGTCTCCTGACTCGTGACGTGACTCACGTTACTAGCACGTGACTCCTTGGTTACCTAATCTAGATAATTCCGACGCTTTCAAACACAACCCCAAATAAAAGTTGTTTTTATGAATACTTGGCGAAAATGGGTTTATTTAGCACATTTGTTTGATACAATAAACTAATGTAATTCGGTTTTTAGTGAAATTAAATAGATCGCATCAAGAAAATAGTTCATAAAATCTACAATGCCTGTAATAGTGCCCATCCAATTTCACTCCGCGAGTCTCTGCTGCGACGAAGCAATCGCTGTTTTTTAGGAAGGCATCCTCCCTAAATGTGTCTGCCGACGGCAAATTTTCAGATTGTGTCTTTTTTCATCCCTTTTCAGTCATTGTTTCGATCAAGAAACGGGTGATAACCTTTAAAAAATGCATTCCCTTTGTTCTCATCTGAAATAAACGTGTTTCTGGAGCATTATGGAACTATATTGTACAGTGATGCAAGGAGGCGTTTCTGGTCACGTGATTTTCATCAATTTTCAGGATAATTTAATATCACTTCTCAAAACATTATTTGTAGCTAAAATAGATAATTTCACCTTATATATTTAAATTTGCGAGCAAAGGTCGTGTCGAGAGTATATCCAATACACGAGAAACTAATTCCGTGCATATTCCCAATTTCTTCGTGCCACGATTTTCGTCGTCTCATCCTGACATATCTTTCGTTCTGATAATTGGTCTCGTCTCGTATTAAAGTGTTTGTCCCGCTCCGCTCCAGCAGATTCTCTGGGACGTTGTTTTCCTCTCGTCTCATATCGTTTCAGTTCCAGTAACATTTTATTTCACTAAATTAAAAGTAACTTACTTGTTTCCTTTCACTCAAGGTAATACAAATGAAGCGGGTGATATACAAACTTATGATTGAGGTTTGCGTCAAAAATTTTGCATTATTTCAAAAACATTTAGATTGCAAGACAAGAACGAATTAGGGTATATTGTTATGAAGGAAAATTAAAAGACTTCGTACAAATTCACTTTTATTGCCAACTAGTTTCGATACACTGTAACATCATCAGGACTAGTCCTCGATGACTAGTCCTCAGACTTAGTCCTGATGGTGGTACAGTGTATTGAAACTAGTCGACAATAAAAGTCAATTTGTAGGAAGCAAAGTCTTTCAATTTTCCTTCATTCGAATGGATTTCTATAATATAAAGGCCTCAGCCATTCAGGATATATTGTTAATGAATGTTTATACTAATGTTAGCTACTTTTTATTTGCAATATTCATCGACTTCATTTGCTATACTTGAGTGGTATTATTCCAACATATATCTCTCAATAATTGATTTTATTGAACACGTTTTTCGTTTGACAGTGGTTTTCTGTTGGTGCATTCCATTTTCACCAAATCTTGGACCAACTGGCAAGTTAATCAAATTACCTCGATGTTCCTGTCAAGCTTTCTAGAAAATTCTTCTAATGGGGTCATTACTTAGGAGCCGAGAAATTTAAGCGTCTCTGTGTGGACAAAGCAATTTCATTATTCCTCGGGAAACGACCACATTATCTGGCAGCCACGTTACCAGGCGCGGCCATCCTTCAAAGTTCACGCCCTCTTCCGTGGCCCTTGTCCATCCGTTTCCACTCCTCCGGGTCCCTGGAGGCGCAAGGCGGTGCGCGAAGGGAGAAATATGTGTGAGAGGAGGTTTGCTGTGCTACGTGACCACGGCGCGGCGGCGGCTGGTGGCATTCATCCCGAGAGCCCGCCTTCCGCATCCTCCTCCCCATGGTTCCATTTCCTCTCCCGACCTCTGTGTACCGCTCCTGTCCTCGACCGCACCCTCGCCCCTTGCCATCCGCCTTCGCAAGGGAAACAGCTCCGTCCGCATAGACCCCGGAGATGAAGCACTATCACCTGCCAAATGTAATTAGCAGTCTCTTCTAAATTGTCTCTTAAGTTTCCGGCTTAGATTCCTATTTAGTAAGCATCTTTGTCATTCGCACGTTCTTCTATTGAAGTCTTACAAATTTAAATCCCATATACGATGTTCTTTTCTAAAGCCTCAACAAGAAAATACTTGTTTAATTTATTTTAATTGTTGATTATCGAGCTAATTTTACCATCAGTTTTGGCTAGTGAAATTTATTGCTCTTCTTTTGACATTTCTGTTTAGATGTGACAGTGATTGACAACTATCATAACGTTGAAAGTGGCAGTATAGTACGCTTACAAAATTATTTCATCCCAGTGTTTCCACGGATGTTTCATGATGTATCCAATGCTGTTTTTATTTTGTGTTCGTCCATTATGGTAGACCATAATTCTCAGTGGAGAAAGAATCACCTATCTGTGACGAGTGCAGATATCTGGCCTCAGTAAAACACCTCCTGCTCGAATGTAAAACATATGAGAATGTAAGTCTTCAAGTATAACATAAATGGTGACCTTAGGTATATTCTTGGTGACGACCCCGAGAAAGTTTCTGTAGTTATAAACTTTTTAGAAGAGGCCAATATATTTTCAGCCATATAATACCAGGTGTATGACTGCGATGGCATAATACAGTGTCGCGTCAGGGAAACTGTATCCTGTTGCCCAAATATATGGCAAGAACATGGCGGCGAATGTGCGAAATGACCTATAGTTGTCGAAGCACCAAAATACCTTGACCATAGTTTTCAAGCCAAATATTTTGCGTCTTGGGTTAATAAGGTTAGGTGACCTTTTTCCTGAAAACACAGACTCTAGAAGAAAATGTTCTAAACCATGGTGAATCATTGTGAAATATGCCCGTAAAAACAGAAGCCAATTTGAGCATTTATCTCAATGTAATTGCTATTCTTTAATTTTCACAGTTAATATCCGTTACAGAACATACGCCACAGAAAATAATGGGGACACGTATTTCATTTAATACTAGGAAATATCTTATGCGTTCATGTAAGAACATGATGAATCCATGACTGTTTTTTTTACAAATATGCATGAGTCTAAACACCTACCTATCCATTTTTTAACCATTAGCGGTGCAGGTTTCACGGCGGCAATCGGCTACGATAACAGAAAACACTATCTTTTGAGAGACAGTTTTAAATTAAATCAGTTAAAAAAACCTTAATATGCTTAATCCGACCAAATTTCGTCAAAACATGGCATTTATATTGTAAGAAGTAAGAAACGAAATATGTCAGGGTAAGAAGGTTATCATATTTTTCTGGCCATTAAGAATAGGGCATTAGAAAATTCCCCCTTCATGAGATAGTAGCTAGTCTTTTGATGCTGACTATGCCATCACCGTAGATTGCATCACTCTGCCCGTGATTAGGATGGCAAAATCGTGATTCGAAATTTCGTCAAGATTTACCCAAGTCATGACATTCTATGAGATATCATTGGAGTTGTAAGATGAATTGCCATTAAAAACGTCTCCCGTGGCAAATTTAAATGTCTTCCACCCAGAAAGTGTGGAGTTTTAGGCGTTATTGAGCTCGTCAGAAGGTTTGTTTTATCCTCAGCCATCAAGCCTGTCTCGCTGAATCACAGAATACATAAATGAAGCTATTCATGATGAAATATTTTCAGGACCTAATGTCAATCCTTGAAAATAAATATAGGTACAGTAATAAATAGAACATTTTACTTTCTATGCACTACAGATTGAATTAGGGGGTTTTGAAGTTCTTGGTAGTTGGAGAGATCAAACAAGTAATCTGATTAAACATCACCAGATTTTAAAATAAACATTTAAATGTGTGGTGATGTGCGAAAGCACAAGAAATCAAAAGAAGCAATGGGCTTCTAAGTCCTTTATCTCCTTTTTTCCTTCTCTTTTCAATGGTGTCGTATTTCTGACCGATAATCACAGAAGAGCAAGTGTATCGAGCGGATGGTAGCTAAACCCAAAACTCCTCTGCGATTCAACTGAGTCAAATTTCAGCCAATCTTCCAGAATCTTCTTGGCATACTCTTCAATCCTTGCGGAAAAAAACTTGAGTTTGGATGCTTACTCAAAGTTGCCATTGGAGAAAAAACATTTTAACTAGTATTGCTAAAGAAATTTAAGAGATGGAGAAAATAGGAGGATTGGATACGTAGGTTTTGGGAGTGCGGCTTCGCTAGTTGAAGAAGAACGAAGCGATAAAGGAGGCGCAGTGTGGAACGTGAGGGAAGGGAATGGGTTGACTTGCGTTTGAAAAGGAAGGACGCAGAAGGGATGGAGTTCAATGAGTTTTGCGACGGAGGGGGTTCACCAAAGGAGAGAGAGGGAGAGGGGGGGGGATGAAGAAAGGGGGAGGGGTGGAGAGGCGGCAACGCGGTGAGAATGCGGGGGGGAGAGAGAGATGAAGGGCGTCGTGGTCCACGCTGACCACTATTTTCCCAGCTCCATCCGACCGTCTGCCGCCTAGTTAGTTGCCTAGTTACGGCGGAGGCCTGGCGCTTCCTGAATCCCCAATGAATCCGAAGTTGGAGGGGCCCTGGATGGGGCAGGGGGAGGCGGGGGGGACGCTCGTTTGTGCGATTCTGGATTTGCGCCACGTAGTCTGTGACAACAGGTAACTGGGGCCGGCCCTCGGCCTTCTGCGGTTGGGGGGTGGAGGTGGAGGGGGGGGCGAAAGGGGTGTAGGTGTGGGAGGGGGAGGAAGGGAGCGGTGCCCCACTTCCTCCGGAGGCCGAACGCTCCTGCCCCTGCTTAATCTCAACGAGGACACCCGCCTCAACTCAGGGAACCCTCATCCGATACCTTCCAATGAGCAAGTTTCTGTGCCTTGGATAGACACTAAGTTTGAATTAAGGGGATACTCGGGCAATCTTGAAGTCAGAAGTCTTCCGGTTTTATTTACTACACCATTACAAAGATTCGTTAGTTTCAGGGTCCAATTTGGGGAATTTCACGTTTAAGAGGAAAACGAACTCGTTCACGTTTTCACGAGTTTAATATATCACAACTGATTTTTTCGAATGTTCGGCACCTGAGGATGGCCATTCAAGCCCTGGTGTTGCATGTAAATGAGGTAGAGTACCATTTGAAGGGAGGGTGTTTATGTTTTGCTGTGGGCATTATTTTATTTATTATTATTTCTTTTACCTTTTCTCCTCATTTACATATCGCTGAACGGAACGAAATATTGCTGTTAAAATTAGAATTTGTTCAAATAGAACTTTGAATCAGAACTTTGTGTCTTCTTTACTACGCTTTATAGTCATAGAATATTTTTTCTTCTTCTATTGACGGATGTGTTGCTTGTCATTATTCGGAGCACATCAGCATCACAGAGTGGAAATAACTCTTCCTCATATTTATTTGGCAGTATATCATAAAACCAGTTACGGGAGTACGATATGCGAGTTTTCTTCTTTGTAGTGTATAAATTCTAGTCAGAGGGGATAATATAATAACTTTAAGGACAGAATAAACCTTATGCAAACGCTTCTTCTATTTTACGTAGCATGGTACCTAATTAGTTATTATGAGAGGTGAGATAGAAAAAGCTAAGAAGTGCTTTTGCTTCCTAAGAACATGGTTGTGTGTGTCCCCAGCGCATTCCAACAATAAATGAAAAAGTGAATTAACTTGTTGGTGACATAGGTAGCCTAGGTTTGCCATTCTTTTTCTTGTGAATTTCTTTGTTAATCATATCAATAATATTGGTGGAAAATTAGCTGTCATAGTCGATGCATCCTGTATGTGACCAAGTTATTTTCACTGTATAAATATGTGCATATATTACTAATTTACTGTGCAAAGCTGTGAAAGTGATGCAAGGATCACAGAAAACATCAGCACATGTGTGGCATTTTATCTTAAGTTATGGTAAAACACAAGAAGTTGTATAAGTTATAATTATCCGTTTAATGAGCACCTTTGGTGCTCTCATTCTGATATGCAGTATTCTCCTCTATTTTGCTCAATATAAGCTTAGAATGTACGTCTTACACAGCACAGAAAGTTGCATATCTAACTATTTAAATAATACTTTCTGAGTTCTAAATGTTTCCATAAATTAAAGGAAGTCTAGCTTGTCGTAACCATTTTATATTTAATTGGCATGAATGTGATTTTGCGAAAAGGGTTTTGAGCAACATCGCCATGTTTTATTTCCGCCCGCAGTACCCCCGAATATTGACGACAACTTGAGCAGCTCAGACGTGATCGTGCGGGAGGGCGCCAACGTGACCCTCACTTGTCACGCGTCCGGGTCACCGCCGCCCGGCGTCCGGTGGAAGCGTGATGACGGGAACAAGATTGCCATCAACAAGTCACTCACAGGTAAGGTCACTCCCCCGAGGCATGGAGGGGTGGGGGCCTGTTGCGAGGTGACAGATGCAACGCAATTCGAATTGTTGCGTTAAAAGAGGTCTTTAAAGACCCAGCACCTGTTCCCTCTCCACGCAAACCCCGGTGAACACGGTTGCCGTAAAACAATTTTCTTGACCGAAAACGGTGGCAATTATTGGCTTAAACGAACTGGTATTTTCATTTAGTATAATCTGAAGTAGATATATATGCAACACAAGGAGAAGCTATCGTTATATTTTAAATAATTTTCGTTATAACTACTTTTATATAGAATAATGGTTATCCAGTTGCTGTATCCAAATTATTCGACCATTTTTAACGACAAGCATTTAGCGTGGGGAAATCTCGTGATATTTTCAGCGTAGTGGTTAATAGTCTATTTCATTGACACTTACATGACTCATTGATTTGAATGGATCGTGTGAAGTAATGATAAATATGAATTTCGATTAATATATGTTTTGGGAAAGTTTCTGACTATTATGTTTAAGTATATAATTCAAAGAGAATGAAAAATTATTGCTTTTTGCTACGTCATTTACACTTTTTATTCACGAAGTACAAATTTTCCTTGCACTAATGCGTGTTTTATTGAAATCAAAAATAATATTCCTTCAATTCTTAGGCAAAGGTAGAAATAAATTTGTTTTTTTCCAAAATAGATTATAAAGTCCCTTTTTATTAGAACTTACATGACGCCCATACTATAAATAATAGCCATGTCTTTCATCATTATTTTTCATTTCTACGCTAGTCACTCTAATTACCTCTATTGGCATGTCTATCAAGATTTCATAGAAGGCAATTTTACTAAATAATTTAAATATTCTAGTTTATGTTCCAATAAATATTTTTTAAGCATAACATTTGGCTCAAAACTGAATAGAATGCGTGAGCATACTGGATCCATTGAAGTTCAATTCTCAATGCCAAATTCTTTGGTATTATTTTACATCTTAGCTCTATTTACAATAAACAATCTTATTTAGAGATTATATCAAGGTATGCTAAACATATTTTAGAAATTTCATTGAAGCTTATTTTCAATTTTGCCAACCATTAATGTTGTAGTTACACTTTCCATTGAAGATGTCATTGATTTTGGGTGGCGAGATTCACGCCAAATACCATATTTGGCATTATACCTTTGAACCCCTAAACTTATATTTCATTGAAGTCTGCGTCATAATATGTCTATTTTAGTACTATATGGTCAAAAGTATATGCTTAGTAAAATGTGGCTAATGCCCAAAGTTTTCCAATTACTTTCAGTTTTTATATTAAATAATAAAAGGTCTGATAGATTAGGTAATCCATACTGCGGTATTTAACTCGTGATATACACTTATTTTCCACACATTTAATTCATTTGCTTAAATGTCTCGTATTCTTTCCTTTTCTCTCTCCTATTTCAACGTGGCGTTGAAGTCTCCGAATTTGAGGGTGAGGTTTTGGAACTGACGAGAATCAGCCGGTTGGACATGGGCGCATACCTGTGCATTGCTTCCAATGGAGTTCCCCCCACAGTGTCCAAGAGGATTAAGGTCAGCGTTGACTGTAAGTACCAATTACAAATAGAGAATTTTCATATCGATAATGCTACTTGAAGCATCACCAAATATCCCAATGATTATACCTTTATGACTTAATTTCCTACTTTTCGAATTTTAGGTGATATTTCTGCAATTTTTGATCGCCATAAAATGATCTTATTCTTTCTCTATAATACACATTACGTAAGATATAACATGAATAATAAACACGTAAGATATTTAAAGTTAGAAAGTACAAGCTCTTAAGTTGGGAATGCTTTGTGATTCCGCATATCATGCTACAAAGTAAAGTTACAGAGAATAGTTGGTTAAATTCAATGGACAAAAGGTTAAGAGAAAAGTTTATAAAAAAGAGGAAAAAAATTGCTACGCAATTTGTTGATGAAATTCACCTTTTAGGTAAGTGTTCGAGGATTACAAGTGAGGAAAACCAATCTGTGAATTATTTCGTTCAACAGTCACCTTAAAGTTGACATCTTTTGTCAGCTCTCCTGTTTTTGCATGCATGTAGAAGTCGCGAGACTTGAATCTTTTGAAAACATTTACTGGGCATCGAATATCCTAGTCATCAGTGTTTTCAAACCGAATCTCTCATCGCTGAAAAAAATGTATGCACAGTTATATGTGTTTTACTTTTCTGTTACACCTATTGTCTGCGATAAGTTATCAAGCTTTTGAATTGAAAATGTATTAGTTGACTCCAAAATGCTCCATGAATAGTCTATATAAGTTTTGTTGTCTTAGTGTAAAATATATGTTTGCTGTTTATCTCATGATTTATCCCCCTTAAAATATATATTAATATTAGTAGTTTTTGTAAATTTTGCCGTTCATAGGAGATATATATTCCTCTAATATTTAATTGCTAATATGGGAGAGAATATTCATTTCGAAAAACATAGAACTTTTCTTTTATTGGCTTTCGTTGACTTGTCTCTAAGTGTATTTCTTACCCCAGAAGCGTAAGAATTTTTATGAAATAACAACATTTCTAAGGAATGTTTCAAATACTGTATTTTTTTGCTCTTTGGTTTTCATTTCCTATCGTTTTTTTGAGATTTTTTTTGCGTAGGAAGAGAAAAGGCCTCAATGAATTCAATGAACTAGAATATAAGCTTGAAAATTGGGAATTTTCAAACTGGTATGTGTATCCTAATTTTAAAAAGATATTATTTTATTATTATAATTAATTTTCCAATGATATTCTGGTGGTGATTTATCTCATTTGTTAATAATTGACGATTATTCCGTACCTTCTAATCATTTCATGCCTGGATCATATCAGTCTGATTGTAATAAGGAATTTTTTTGCTTCATCAGTATTTTAATACTAGGATTGGTTTACTGCAGCCCTCCATTCTGCCCTATTCAGCGTTAATTCTCTCACGCCCTGGTATATGTTCTCTTTCACGTCCTTCTTTATTTGTCCTATGTATTTGTCCCTTGGTCTTCCGCGTGGGACTTTCCCTTGAGTCTTCCCTTCTATTATATTTCTAACCAATTCATTAGCCTCAAGGTATGTCCAATCCATCTGGTTCTTCTCTGCTGTAGAGTTTTCCATATTGTCCATTCTTCATCTGCTCTTCTGTACAGCTCTTCGTTCCTCCATCCAACATCCAAGATCTGTCCATTTAATCTTAAACATTCTCCTCTAGCACCATGTTTTGAAGTCTTCAATTCTTCGTTGGCCTGCTTTCCCGATGTTCCATGCCTCTGACCCATAGAGTGCCACGCTCCATAAGAATGTTTTGATGAAGTGCTTCCTTGTTTGCAGCCGTAGGTTCTTTGAGCACAGTAGTTGTCTCTTCTCCTTAAACGCCTCCTTAGCTTGTGCTATTCTTCGCTTGATGTCCGTCGTGCTTATTCCATCCCAAGTTATAGTGCTGCCGAGGTAGGTGAAGTTCTCCACTTGTTCCAATTTCACTGCTCGAATTATGATATTTGCCCTAAGCTTCTCTCATCGGCACACTAGGATTTTAGTTTTTTTCTTGTTGATGCTCATACTATATTCTTGAAGTACTTGGTCCATTGTGGTCAGGGATGCTTGGAAGTCCTCTCGACAACTGCGATGTCATCAGCAAACCGGAGCATGTTTATTTCTTCGCCATTCACCTTGATGCCCTTCATACCAATTTCTTCTTCGTCTCTTATTGCTTCTTCCAGGTGTATGTTGAATAACTCTATGGAGAGGTTGCATCCTTGTCTGACTCCTTTATTTCTTTTGGCTTCTATCTTCCTTCCGTCTTTCATTCGCATTATGGTGACCTGGTTCTTGTAGAGGCTATAAATTATTCTTCTATCCTTGTGGTCAATTACAATTGCTTCCAGTATATTGAGCATCTTGTTCCATTCGAAGTTGTCAAAGGCATTTACCAAGTCCATGAATGCCACATACATCGGCTTGTTTACGTTTATCATTTTTTTGGCCAGTATCCTTAAGCTGAGTATTTCCAACTAGCTCCTCGGTATTTCCTGGCTCCGCATTGATTATCCGAAATATTCCCTTCGATCTTTCCTTCCATTGTTCTGCTAATTATCCTAGTAAGTATTTTCCATGTGTGTGAAGCCAGCCTCAATGCTATGTTCTTCGCACTTATCTGTCCTTGCCTTCTTCGGTATTGCGATCATTTCACTCTTCTGGAAGTCCTAGGTTCCAATTTCCTAGCTATATTTGATTATTCCAAAGAGGGTATCTTTTGCTTTGACCCCGAGTGCCTTGATGATTTCTCCGTTTATTTTGTCCCCTCCTGGTGCCTTGTTGTTCCTTAGCTATTTCACGGCTCTGTCAAATTCGCTTCTCAGTATCTCGGGGCCCAATTCATCTTCAACCTCCCTGATTTCTTATTTCGTTAAGTTAGCTTCCAGCGGTTTGGGTGCTTGACAGAGCTCTTAGACGTATTTATTCCATCTCTTCCTTATGTCCTCCTGTTCTATGAGTATCTTTCCACTCGAGTCTCTGATGTTGAGGGATCTTGTTTTCTTTTCTCCGAATTGTCTCTTCGCCATTTTATAAGCAATTTCGGCGCTTCTTTTCATGATAATGTTATTTATTTATTCGCAGCAGTTTTCTATTTTCTCTTGTTTAGCTTTCTTGCACTCTCTATTTACTTGCTTTCTGAACTTCTTATATTGGCCCTCCTCAGTTTCATTTATTGGATTCTTTTATTTTCTTCTTTCCACTATGAGGTCTCTTATTTGGGCCGTTATCCATGGCCGTTGTGCTGCTATCTCTTTAATCACAAGTTGCTCATCTGCTACCTCTGTAATGATCTTCTTTATTTCATTCCAATTTCCCGTAACGGTCGTCTCCTTCATTTCTGGTTTTGCATCGATGGCTGAGGTGAACCTTTCTCTTACTTCTTTTTCCTTCAGTGTCTTTGTGTTTCATCTTGGTTACTTCGTAATTCTCTTTATCTTCTTGTATCTCAGGAAGCTTTCCATGTTCACCAGGTTAGTGCCACTATTTCTATCCGTATTGTTTTGCTATGTCTATTGAAATATAAACACAATCTTAAATGTTTCACAATAGCACTTTTCACTAAAAATACTTTGAATAGATGTTTTGAGCACGAATTCGGAAACAAACTTGCCTACTTAAGATATTCTATTATGTATTATCAACTATTTATATAGTTGATACAAAATATGATACAAGACTAGATAAACTGGGCCGGTTGCTGGTTTCACCAGGTGATAAACTCAAACCCATTGGTCAGCAGGCTGCAGCCTGAGTTACATTGGGTAATAAATTATGCAGTTTTATTTATTCCTTACGTTAGACAGATTTGTTGCATTAACTACATGACTACGGCTGTTAATGTTAATCGCATCGCATTATTCGTTGAATTTAATACACGTTACAGTCAAATTAAGTTGAAATATAAGAAATTTTTCCCTAAAATTATCATTGCCACAGAATAGAACCAGCCAAAGAATCTGTAACTAAGAGAACTGAAAACTTTGTTGATGCAGAAAGTGTACAAAGCACTAATACTTTCCACAATTCCGATTTTAATATAACTTTCTAAATTTTAAGCAGATACCAAGTGGAAATAATCGAAAAGCGGCTTTGATTGCGGTAAATATAAAACCACTCATGTTATTGCAAAATCTTATATCCGAGAGGTGCTTAGACTTCGAATAAAATAAAACTGCCATTAAAATCAACATCCTTACAAAATTTTTATAAACCTAAATTTTAAAATAAAAATAAAACAAATTTATTTAAACGAAATAATGTATGGACAGAAATATAATATTTTAAAATATGTAGGATGTTTTGTCCTTTTATTACAGTAGCTATCAAGAAGGCAATAAATAAACATGGTCTAATGAATCCATTAGCTTCAAAAAATGTGAAAGCATTACATAGCATAAATCGTTCAATAGACAAGTCAGTTATAAGTCAATTACAAGTCATTATAAAGACACTAGGTTTCGTGATTTAAACAACGTGATGGCGGTTGTGAGATAAAGCTGCTAGATTTTTGTTATAAACGCTGCAATTGAATTGTTTACATGTGACCTATTCGTAAGAATCTGATAAAACATTGCAATTGAACGGTGCAGATTTGGAACGTATCGTACTGCAAGAGCTCTAGTATAATTCAAGGAGTATTTCCCATTAGATGCTCAGGGAAAAAGGATCGGGCGATTGAAACTCGTCCTGAAGAAAAACGGAAAAAAATTTCTCCAAGTACGCGAGAGTAATCCGGACACTTTCTGAGCTACTGACATCCGGACCGTAATGTCAGGGGGGTTATTTTGTAATCTCACTTTAGTGAGAATACGTCATACAATGTCACTTTTTCGTAGTAAAACTCCGCCACCCAGGCGGCGTGACCATCTACGGATCTCAAGCGGTGAACTGCCGGTCATGTGCTGGTCTTTCAGACGATTCATCCGCTCTGATCCGTATCTTTCGACTCTTGATCCGTTTCATTATCTCCGCCTGACATTAGTTCCCGTCTCATCTACATAAATAACGTGGCATGGAGCCACCATCGTTTCCACTAGAAGCTTGAGTTGGAAAAAAGGCAAGAACGAGAAAGATACAATCGATTTTTAATTGTATTTTTGGAATTTGCACAACGTGAAGAACTTAAACTTTCTTAAATCACGAATTGTATCTTATCAACAAATGATTTCTTGAATGGAACACTATTGAGAAAATGAAAAATGATGAAACATTATTAACGTAAAATGTAGCGAGAAACAAATGCAAATTCCAATATTGGTATAAAGGAAATTATCGGACATGAATTATCTTGACAGGCCATCCGAATAATTAAAATGATATGGACAAACAATTTTTCACTCACCTTCACCGTATTCCTCCATTTTTGAAGAAAGCGGTTGCCGTTGCCAGGCACTTGTTTGTTTATTCAACGACAGAAGCTTCGACAATTCACGATCCGTTCGTGAGCCGATCATTAAGAGAGCGAAACGGATCTCCCGCCTTCCCGCAAAGAGTCATTAAAAAGGTGAGATTACAAAATAACCCCCCAGGTAGGAGTTTCTTAAACCGTTAGCACTTCCAACCGGTGTTTTCGTCGCTTAGAATTTAAAGATCTTCGTCATGGAACTCGGTTGGAATTTTTTCAGCTGCAAAAAATATGTGGCCCTGCTAGTTTTTTGTGCCCAAGGCATCCAAAGATTCCCTTAACTACTGATTATCATTCTCATTTAAAGAAAGCACTTATTCTTTCAATACGAATATAAGAAGTCGTTTCAGGCGTAACCTTGTGGAAGTTTTTTAATGTGCATAATAAAACTCCATGCTAATACTCCACACTATTGTGTGGAGTATTACCATTGAGTTTCATTATGCACAATTATTCTTTCCACATGGTCTACACTCAATAACAATTTTACCAGAGAATTCAAGGAATACATTCACAAAAAGACATAAAAATGCTTACCCAGATTTACATTGACTATGGCTAAAGGAACTAAAATATGTTGACTCCTCCTACGATGAACACTAGCCTTCCCTCTTTTTTTGGTGAGGAACCTAGCGCACTTCCACCTGCATTCATCCGTCTGACAGCTGTCCGTAAGTCAATAAACCCTGAAGAGATTATATCTTTCCCTTTACAGTTGGCTCTCCTCAAAATCTTCAACAAGGCGCATTTGATGTTTTTTCACACTTTCCATCTGACTTCTTCATGCCAAACAAGGCTGCATAACACAAAATTTAGCAATGCAGAAAGACCAGAAAAAGCAGTAGCTAATTAAATAGCAAAACCATAAGAACGAAACTGCTTAATGTTACCTATCTTTCCTACAAATTTTCCTTCAACGTTTGCCGATTATTTCAATACTTAGGAAAGCGCTACTTGAATCTGCGAAATTTGCTAATTTTAATGTTGACTGTACGCAAAAATTCTTCATTATATATGAATTAGAGTGGCACCTAGCGTCTAGTGGATTAATTACTAAACCATGCCTTTTGACTTCCCGTCCTTTTTACGCTTGTTTATTTCAACTTAAGTGATATACTCTGCGTGGGAAAGTAAGTACTTCAGTAAATTTTTGATTATTAGTTAGATTTAAAATTCATTCCTTCGATTATTTGTATAATTTTACATCTAGTGGGAATAGAGAATTCTTAAGAAGATTACTTTTAGGCTTGTGTATTTCATATTACTCTACGTTCATTCCAAATATTTCATCTTCGGCACATGTTCAGTAGGGATAGAAAATTTTTGAGAATTATTCTTACATATTATACTTTCATACATACCCCAGTAATGCGGGTAGTATCATAGCCTTATTTTGTTAATTATTCATGATGGTTAAATAATATTTGCTCTACGTATACGTCAAAGAATTATAATACCACTCTATCAGTTTTGAGATGGCAAAGAGAAAAGCATGTTTAAGGGGATACAATACTGCTGCAAAAAGAAAGAGACGCCATTGAGCAAATGAAAATGATGCGAAAAGACCAGGACAGGAACTCAATCAGAAGAATCTGCATTAAAAGAAGTCTCAATGGTTGAAGTTCCTACGATTCGGAAAAACAAGTCAGCGGCACAAAAATGAAGGCTAACAACACCCAGATCGCGAAGTCCTACTTTACGGTAGAACACAAAATGAAACAGTGTTTACAATTATAATTCAGTTGTAGACTACGCAAGTGAAACGGAAGATATTGGGTTACCCAGTCTGATACTCCTTGTAAAGCTGCCAAATCAAAAAATCACAATAATTTTTTAGGAAATGTTCGCGTGCAAAGCAGTGGGTCCGAGTCTATAAATAAAATATTCGACCGTTATACTTTCGATGAAACCTATTACTTTGCCAAAAAAGTTAATTATATTTAGTCATTAATCTGAATGATTCTTCCTTCACGTTCTAATCTCTGAACGAAAAATGGCGTGGAATAGTAGGAAGCGTGCTCTGATAAATTGAGTTGAGACTCGTTGTTACGAGCCTAATATTAAAATTAGTACACTGTATTTCAATTATTACACAAACTCTTTATGCAATGTTGCATTTGCTGTATACATTCAAACATTTTAAACATAGCAAAAGATACATTTCTCATGCCTCCCACAAAATCTGACTGAAAAAATCGATAGAGAATGATGCACGTTGGATTAAAAATCGATATGTATCGATAGTCGTGCGAGTTAATCTAGTCCACGTTTAGAATTTCTTTGCGAGTTTTTTTTACCGATTTTGATGTAATTTTCTTCTTCCCTCCAACTCCATTCTTGCTCCCATTTCCTGCCCCTCCACCCCTTGGCCAAACGCAGGGGTTGAAAGGCATATTGTGAGGGATGTTAAAGTAGTTTGGAAAGTCAACTGTGAGAGGAGGGTGGGTTTGAAACGAGTGAAGGCGGAGGAAAGGCTGAATAGAGGGTTGGGGGGGAGGGAAGCTCTGTGGAAAGGGGAGTAGAATTAGGGATCGAGGGTGGAATAGTGGAAGTGGGTGGAGGGTAGGGCGGGCATTGGAGGGGTAGGGATGAGGCAGACGGACCTAACAATGGACTGGTAGAGGGGAGGAAGGAACGCCACGCAGCAGGAAGATTAAACTGGGGCGTTCGGGGGTGGAAGGTAGGAGGGTAAGAAGGCGGGGGTTGAAGCAGGAGGAGGAGGAGTCACACACGAGGAGGAGATTAGGGAAAGGGTGGATGGAGCAGGTGTGGGTGGGTCTCCTTAGAAGTGAGGTGGATGGAGGTGACAGTTGGATGGGAGTTTCTTGGGGAGAATTGCAAGGGCAGTTTTTAAGAAGCAGAGGTGTTGGGGCTGGAGGGGCGCGGTGAGGGAATACTAGAGAGAGGAAGACGTTTCTTTTGAAGATTGAGGAGATGTCACTTGGGAATGGTTGAAAGTTTGATCAGGAATGTGAATGAAGGTTTTATAAGTCAAACTGACGAGCTCTTCCCGACAGCATAATATATATATCTCGGTTTGGTGATGGGACCTCCTGAAATCCGACGGCAGTTTTTGACCTCTCAAAAACTTTTGCTCCAATCTTTAGACTGAGCGTCTGTCTGCAGGGATTATTGCGGTGAATTGGAAAAAACGTACATCCACATGCTCCTAGGACACCATTGAGTGACTGGTTGGTGGAAGCAACATATACATGATAGATACATTTCGTAGAATGATATAGTATCTTCGTTGTCAAGAATTTCATTCGTGAAAAGACGCTGGCATAAGGATTAAATGCTTACAGGCGACTATACCCTTTATTATTTCACCTAAAGGAAGAGATCGATTAACTCTAGTTCATCTCTATATAGAGACGGCTCCATTTTTCACATTTCTTCCATAAGATCTCATTTCTAAGCACTAAATACAGCATTTCACTGCTTACACGTTGTTGGAATTTTTCATATATAAGTCTCCATAGGTACCTCTTAAACATAGAGGCACAAAGTATTACACACGCTGTAGTTGAAAATAATTATAAAATACTTTTTTATCATGAATTCCCCTTAAATAGGCTAATTAGTTTGGTTTCACCAATTGTGTGGAAAATAAAATATTTATATACTTATAATTCATATAAAGTTCGGTTTAATAAAGTAAGGTGTTTACCTATAAGGATTGCATTCGACACAGGGACATGAGATTAATATCAACATACAAAGGGCAACTCGTAGAACTCCTCTACGAAAGGGAATGCCAGTGAAAGACCCTTGTAGTAATATACCCTATGCTCACCTCATTTCCCACGTCCTTGATATTGATGTCCAACAGTTCCATCAGGGAACAACAGGAGAAGATCACGCAGTGAACCTACCAAATGACCGCCTCCCAAAACACCCTGGACCTAGTCACATTTACCGACGCACGAGAAGCAGTATCAGAAGCAGTAGGAAGAATATCAGTTCAGGTATTTAAATTTAATTTTCAGAAATTTGAGAATAACTGATAGATTATTGTTGGTAAGGTTGATGTTATTACCTAAAGTAATAAAGTTACAAAAGAGAGATAAGGAGTTGTCGTTAAAGTCATTATCATTAAAGGAGGTTTAAATGGGATACCTTCATTAATAAATAAAAAATTTTTCTCATAGTATCAATATCACATTAGGTAGAAACATTGATTTCAGCTATTAGCTGCAATTGGAACGTAAAAACACGGATTCAAAAAAAAAACACGTTTGTAAAAAACACTGTTTTTCTGTCCAGGGAAAACACAAAATTCATCATAAGCTAAGGTGTAAGTCAAAAGGGTTGACATCCTATCATAAAATACATATTTCAAATTCAGGTAATGTAACAAAAATTTTATTTTACTAAAGCGTGTATAATTTCTAGCTAACTAGGTCCTTCATGCCACTGGATTTCAGTGGCATGAAGGACCTAGAAATGGCAAGTTTTCCTTGTTAGTTATAGATGTAAGAAGAATCTCCGCAAAAGAATTGATATTTAGATTGACTTATACACAAGTCAATATTCAGCATGTGCTTGGAATTTTATCACGTTTAAATCAACGCTTTTCTTATACAAATAAATAAAGCACATTTTTTTAGCATGAAAAGAAATTTTAATCTGCAATTTGAAGTAGGGAGTTGTGATTTCTACTCTTAGCATGTTCTTGGTTACTTTGCTTATTTTTTTGTCTTTTGTCTTATTCACAGACATATTTCTCAAATTATACACTAGATAAGTTGATAAAAAATAAGGATGAAGGTGATGGTGGAATAAATGATGATGGAATGAAATTCCATATACAGGAGTCAAATAGCTTTGTCAAAAAGTGATCACATGGAAATTTAAAAAAAGTGGGAAACTGTTTTTACATGCCCCTATATACTACACAATTTTTTATAAGGACATGGTTAAATGTGGATGTTCTCAAGGAAGAGTGAGACTTGTATCATTTCAACCAACCAACCAATTCCCTGTTTCAATATTATCTATCGGGCCTTTATTGTAAAAATTCTTTTTTTGCAGTTAAAGAATATTTTCCGCAAAGATTCTAATATTCTAATCATGACCAAGCTTAATTATTTCAAATTCCTTTTGTTAATCCCTGATTGCAGTTACTCCTCCCAGTATCCACATAAATTTTAATACGTCATTTTAAGTAGAGATTTGTGATTCCAAATTTTAAAACATTCTCGGCTATTTTGTTGTCTTACCTTAATATTAAAAAATAGGGATTAGAAAGAGCCTTTGAATGGATTTATTCCTGTTATCAGCTAATTTAAAATTCGTTCGTTTAAAGTCTGATTTGATTTGTTTCATGTTTATGGAAAATAACCCCACTCTTTCTCCGTTATCTTGCTTTGTATATATTTATCTCTTCGTAAACCTACTTTCCGTCCCCGTCCGTTTTTCCTTCCTCCTCATCCCTCTCCCAAACCACGAACACCTTACCCAATTACTTTTGCTGAAGATTTGGGGAGAAAGAGAGACTCATTTTTCAGTTTTTTTTATATTTTTTTTCCTCTTTCCCTGGTGCAACATAATTTTCAAAGATTTGTCCGCTTGTTTGTGTTTCATATCCTTCTCGCTGAATCCTGCTACACTGAACCAGAACACACCCTCCCCTCGCTCTCCTCCCTCCCTTCCTCAGAAAATTGTTTCACCTCACCCTCACGCCGCCTGCTTTGGCGGCTCAGATGAGAGACGAGGTTGTTAAGGGAGGGATCGATCCCAGGTTAGACTTCCAAACCTGGGGAAGTGGCAGCCAATCCAACAGGAAGCATCTTGTTTTCATTTCATAATTTTGCGTCAAGTTATTCAAGGGCTTACGCATGAAAAAATCGTGTGGCGGAGGAAGACGAGTTGAAAGCAAGACTGGAGGAACGGAAGAAACTATAGGCAATGAGAGGTTCAACATGCGTCGTAAGGGGAAAAAATGAGAAAACAATTGAAAGTATGTTTCATCGAAGCAGTATTGACCGACCAAGAAAGGGTATATATATGGGTCATTCCATGTTAAATCGACTAGGTGATTGCCCTTAGGATCACTGATTCTGATCAAATTTGGCATAACGGCTCCGTTTGATAAGAAAATGGAAGCTCGAAAGCCGTTTTCTAAAAAAACGTAACAGTTTACAAAAAATTGCAACGTTGCAAAACTCGAATTTTGCAAAAGTTACTACACATTTGACGATATATCTCCGAGACTATTAGAGGTACAGACGTGTATAAGGGCTTATTTTAAAGATCTTGAATTGGGAAAATATATTAAGGGATTATATTATGAATTAAAAGCAATTTTATAAATTTTACGAGAATTTAAATTTTCAAATCGATATTTGACGATGTATCTGTATCTTTCTTTGATTTTGCTCGTATTTTCATATGCTGTAGACACAACCCTCCTCTACAAATAAAAAAAGTTTTCCAGAGGTAATATTTCATTTAAGAAAGAAAAATATTTTTGAGTGAAGGCGTGACGCCCGCCGGTCATCGCGGCACGCGGCTAACGGCCTCTGGTGTTTTCAGATCTATGTAACTTTCTCATTCAACATCTTCTCACCTGTTTCAACCGTATACCAACTCTTTGCCCGTGCATATCGCTATTTGCTTGGCACAGGTGTGACCACAGCCTTAGAATCTATGAAGTGCGGAGCCTGGCCTTATAGCGCGCGGCCTCGCTGAACAATAGGAATCTCGTCTTCGGCTTCCAGTGCTTCTAAATGTTTTTACGTTTTTTTAAAATTGATATTTACTTGATCTAAATATTTTTTTATCAGTAGCAGACATTTGATCCAACGATGTCAAAGTCTTGTTCAAAGTGCTTGATGATTTTTTCCTGCCCGTACCGACTCCCAGTTTTCTTCTCGAGATGTTATTAGTCCCGCTTTCTTTCGCGGCACTAATACCTGCCTCTGACTAAAATATGACCGCGATACGGTCATATTTTAGCTGTGCTCAAGGGTAAGTACTGATAATTATTAACCCATGCACTGCTACTGACCTATTACCTATTCCATCTTATTCGACTTGATGAATTTTCCCACACTCACTTTACATGATGAAAAATGTTTCAAGCAATGAATTCGGGAAAATTTTGGTACCTTAACAACTCGGATTAAATTTATAAAAATGTTCTGCGGGGCTTTCCCTGAGAAAATTATGCGAGTACGATGGCATGTGTATATTGCTCGTATGTAAATGGTGTATTACTTGGAAGTCAGAGACAACCTGAAATCATATGAAGCTGTGTTTGTGTTCGATTTTTTCGAGAAATTTTCTTTTCTGTACCAAGATTCAGTAAAAGGTGTGCACTGGAGTAACTGCAAGGCTATGGTTCATTCGATTACAAGTTGCAATAGAAATATGAACGATCAAGTGTCTGCCCCTCAGTGTGGTTATCATTCCAGACTGTATGAAGCAAAACGTCTTCTTTCAAAGGAAGCTGCTCCATAGTGTAATAAGTGTACTAAACCTACTCAAAAGTTTTACTTTTTTTACGTTGCGGGGACTCAATATAAAAATCGCTACGAAATGTTAAAATTGTTTCATCGCGAATATTTTGGAGTCGATGCTGAATGGCATTTCTATACCACATCTCAGGGAAAGGATACACGTGATGGATTTAAAGGGACACTGAAGACAAGCCACACGTCCCGGTCTGAAGCTCAATTATAAGAAACAAATTCAGAATTCAGATTAAAGTTATGAGGCAATAGCTTTAAGTCGAGGTCCAGGAGAGAAGGCTGCGTGTATGAGCTCTGAAATCGACTGGTTGCTTTTTCTTGAACCCGTTTAAAATTCTAGAAACTGAAGCAATGCTCGCGTTTTTTGCAAGATTTGAAATTTTTAATCTCCCTTTCACTGGAGTGTTTTCGAAACCCCGCAATCTCCTCCCATCTCCAAACACCCCACTCACCACCGGGAAAAGGGAGGGTGCGTGGAGGAGTTTGGAGGGAGGAAGGGGATGGCAGCAGGCACAACCGCCGTAAAGAAGCCCTCCCAAGGAAGCTACTGGGGTGAAACTCCCTCCTCGAATCTCCATCTCATTCCTGCGAGCCCCAGCACGAGCGGGGCCGGTGGAGAGGAGAGCGTCAGTCTAAGTTATTAGTATATGCGGTGGAAGTCTCCGAGACTCTGGTGTTCCTTCAGGAAGGTGAGGTGGGGGAGAAATATTAAAAAAAACGCAACACTGAGGGTTGAGGAATAATACAAGGGAGAGGAACGGGGGTCGCGTGCGGGCAGCAGGGAGTTATCTGGAGGCGGGGGTGAGAGGGTTGGGGAAGTAGTGGTAGGGGTGGAAGAGGGTTGTAAGGGGTGGCCTCCCCTGCTTCCGGGAAAGAAGGGAGGCTTCGGTATCCGAGGGGACGTGATCTCAGAATTGAACGAGATAAAATGAAGAAAAACAGGGAGGGAGGAAGCATGAATCGGTGTAGTTGGTTTGTGGGTATCTTTAAGGCCACGTTGTGGAGGCTGGGATTTATTTAAGGCTGAAGGATGGAAAAATAATGGATAAGGAAGAGAGCAAAAAAGTACGGAAATAGATATTTGAAGGGTAATGGCTAGATGTGGCGTTGGAGATTTTTGCTATGACACATGATAAGATGGGTGGCATCCAAGAAGAGGATGAAAGCTCCAAGACCAGTTCTAATAGTTTTCCAACATATTCGGACACATCCTGAAAATCACTCACTAGGTACCTTCCAAAACTCCTCAGCATATTATGCTATATTTTTTTATTCTCAAAACAGATATCATTCCATAGTTCCCTACCATCCTAATAATTTCCACAGGAAATATCTCAACCTTGATTCTCACCAAGGGGATTGCGGAAAGTGTGGTTCTTAAAAACTCCATTGGCTATCCCTCTCGTTTTCGGCTGAAATATTTATGCCGTTGTTAGCATCGTGGCGTATTAGTTGAACAACTTAGTTAATCAAGCTTGAGATATATTTTTAAATATGCCGATATTTGAAATGACTACAAGAGAACCTATCTTGCGAAATAGGATCGAATTTGATTTTCGACGGCGGGGATGGAACAAACAAACAAACAAACGGGCTTTTGCCTGACCAGAGGACGCCTGCGGGCAGCGTAGGCGAAACATTGCCAGCAAAATCATGCCAAAAGAACTAAATTAAAAACTAAAAGAAATAAAAACTAAAACCTGCCCAGTTAATTTGAGATCAAATGTTCCGTTTTTTCATTGAGTGACGTGACAAATCAACGATACATAAATATTGAAATTTTGTTAATAGTAGCTCAGAGTCTGCTGCTTTCCTGCTGAAGTGAGATTCTAGACTGGTGTCCCTCACTCAGATTGTCTACTTTACGGCCATTTCTTTCTCATCAATGTACAGGGTGTGGCTGAGATGAATTAGCTGGGACTCAAGAGCTCATAAGAAACACGAAATTTCGGCAAAACTATAGATTCGGGGCGAAATTGCTAAGTAGGTTGGCCAAAACAACAAATCAATGTCCTTGTTGCTAAGCTAACGAGACCCTCAAGCAAACGAGAATTGGAGAAGGAAGGAGAAAGAGGAAGGGCTGGGAAGGGGATGCAAGGGATGTCTATGGAAGAGGGAGAAGACCGAGTGAGATAGAAGGAGAAAGAGGTACATGGATGCCTCGATTGAAGTGCATGGGAGAATGAAGATCAGGGCTTAAATGTTTCATTTTCTCGAACTGGCGGAGAAAGAAGTTGCCGGTACCTGGGGGCACGAAGGTTGGAGGAGAGGCATCTGTGTCTCCCCTTCAACATTTAAGTCTCCCTAAGTTAAGACCCCCCACCCACTCCTCCTTCCATCTGTCGACATTCCAACCACGCCCCACCCCCCACCAGCCCATCTGCTCGTTGCTCCGCCCTTGAATGTGGAAGACATCGAGTGTGGCGTCTCCCATCATTAACTCAGAAAGATAAATATGAAATCCGATGCTAATCTCTTTCGAAAGGTAAATTAACATCCTCAGTTGGAGAAATGAAGGAGGCGATGGGTAATGAAGCTTGGTAAAGGCATGTTATCTTTCATTTTTCTTGGTAATTTGTGGAGTCTTGGTAATCTTGGTAAGTATGGCCTTTTGTGTTTTCATGCACTGCAGTTGAATGAATGTATAATATATGGTAGGTAACTCCCCTGTTTTTCCTTTATAGTCGCTCTTTATTTATACACGTGTTCCACCAGGTGGATCGATAAAAAATAATTGATGAACGTAATATGTGCTCTTCCTAAATTCTCGAATGGCTACATCATTTACTTTAGAATGTATTCACACAATGCTTACTTTGATGGCCTTTATTGAAATTTCCTAAATACGGAATTTAATTTATACAGCAATTACATTTGCGTACAAAACTCTTACTCAATTTCAAATTTATCCGGGTTATTCCATGTATACATACCAATGAAAACAGCATCAGCATTTCAATGGAGCGGGCTTGAGATCTCTAGCGAAATTGCTCCAATTTGCAGGAGGCAAACATAAATCATTCACCCTTAGCACTTGACTGAGAGTCGCCCTCGATTCGAATCGTAAACGTATCATTATATTCAATAATCGATCCCAATGCATTGCTCCGGAGAATCTTTTTTGCCCCAAGTTTTATCCAAACAACTTTTTAATGGAAAATACAACCTCCCCTCGATGTCTCTTGCTTATATCCAAGAAATGTTTATTAGAAGGTACTTTCTCTACAAGCACCAATTATGATTATGAAAATCCCCATGCACCACAGTATATTTTACAGTGCAGTTAATCACCAGCAAGCAAAACACGCTCAATATCACCTCCTCTTGAATGCTTCCTTGGCAAAATCTATATGTATTTGGTACTAAACGGTATGAACTACTTTGGGTGTATGTCAGTTTACTTAGGGTGTGTCACACGGCGGAGGGCCGAACCCCGGGAAAAAAGAGCAAGGGTGCGTGCATATGAAATCCGGGCAGGGATTAAAAGTCATTCGAAAAAGAGGATGTGGGGTCGACGGTCCTTGATTTTATGTACCAGTTCAATCAAATCCCTCTAAACCATTCCTGGATAAAGATACACAGCCATGGGATAGCCATCGAAGGTACGATAAAATATAAGATTTGCATAATAAGCAAATTTCCTATACAAAACTCCCAATGTTAAATTCATACCCATTCATTCAAATGATCTCCCAAGCTCTCCTAATAGGTATAAGCTCTTATTAAAAATAGAATACAAATATTGGAGTAATTTTATTCTTCTTCATAATATTTCAGGCGGAAATATACTTCACATGCGAAAAATTTTCAAAAAATTAATAATTTTTTACACAGAAAAATTAGATTTAATTCTAAAAATGGTTCAAAATACCACTTCTGTCCTTCCAGTGTTAATTGCATTCGTCTTTTATGTTTCTGCCTTTGATTGGTCTTCAATCTCGTCACGCTACTTGAAATTATGAGCCCATTCCAAATGGGCGGGAGACATTTGCGGGCTGAATGCCAAATTGAAGAGAAATATTGATTTTTAAATGATACCTCATTGCCACTTTCTTGTCGTTAGAGCACTTTCCTGGTCCGTTTCTATACTTCCCATAGTATCTGGTATTGCGACTTTCTAGGAGATGTCATTGTTAACAAAGTTGAGAAAGGCGTCCCCCTTTCCTTCTAATTCTTCTTTCGTTCCTTTGAAAATTCAGGGGTTGCCTCCCTTGAGGACTGGAGAGGCTCATTGCATGCATTTAGGGGGGGTGAAGGCATTTGATCTCGGCATTAATACTCCCAGCGTCCGGCGAGGTGCTTGCTGCTGGCGGTAGAGGGGGCGGGGCGACACCAAGGCGGGAGTGGCGGTAACGAAGCTAATAGAAGCGCTCTGCGATTAAAACTGGGAAAGTGGAGTGTTCTAAGAGGAATGAAGGTTCCGAAGGGGATCGAAAGGGAAAGGGCCTTGCTAAGAGGGCTCTCGGAGAGGGCTGGATGGGTTGTCGGCAGGAAAGTTAAGATAACAAAGCAATTGCTTGCCTTGTGGAGAAGAAGCTGCGACAGTGTGATTCATTAGTTGCATTAGATGAGAATATCACTATTATTTTTTATGGACTCTCTTACAACGTTAGCATTTACAAGAAGACTGAGATTACCACAAAAAATTTACCTACAATGTCAATAAAACATGAACTAGCGGAAAATAGAAATGGAAAGCCATTTAAATGAAGAAACCAGTTTATTCATTTCCCAAAGGAAAAATTATAGGCTTCAACAGCAGAATTTATGCAGAAAACTAATTCTCCTTGATCTGACTCGAACCCGGAACAGCGGGGGCCTTCGTCAACATTTTTGTGACAAGCTGATAATCCTTAAATTTCTAATATAATTAAACTTTGAAACTAATAAAAATTATGTATGTTACAGAACGTAATATTAAGTTCATGTGTACAGTCTAAACGCCCACTCCGTATTCACATTCCTCTCTGCTTTGACTCAAAAAGACAAAGGAAAAAAAATAATAAATTAAACATGTTAATTTTGTTAGAAAAACGTACGAGAAATACCACCACAATTTGTAATCAAAAAGGAAGGACATAATCACAACGTATGTGAAAACGTAATAACGGAATCCTAGATGAGGATGGAGCAAATAATAACTAAGCTATCTGAGGAAGAAAATTGATCGAAGAATCGTTAAAATTTTTAAAACTTGCAATAGTTTATTCATATATTTTACTTCATATTAGTTAGAAATATATTACTCCCTAATTTTTTTGTTGTTTCATAGCTAATTTTTTATGTTACTATTAAAATTAATGTAAAATTGGTGAAACATATTTTTTGATCAGCGAAATGTATGTTAATAGATTATTAAATAACATCAAATTGAAAATAATGTTTAATTTGGATTGATATACCTTACGTTGTCAAGTTAAGTAGACGCGGTCTTTTAGACCGAGCGAGATTTATCCTGTTTCTATGTACCAAATGACCCCTTAGGGGTTGAACCAGATCAAGTTTACCATACATTATTTGTTCTTCCCCCTCGAAAAGGACTCTTAGGTATTTTGCTCTTGTCTTGCTTCGTCTTCGCTCGCATTAAAATTCAGAAGCCAACGTGTACATTTTCATGTTCCCATTTTGTGATCCGCCGTGACATAAAAATTTCCATTTGCTTACTCTCCATTTTCCACCTCTCGCCAGACCTTGTTTTCGTCTCATCTCACACTTCGCTTGTCAGGGATTTCTCTTTCTCTCCTCTCCTCTTTTTTCTTCTGGAAAAACTTCCTCTCGCTCCTCACTGCCTCAACGTCTGAAAAATATTCGCATGCTTCGGCCAAAGACACATCAGAAAAACTTCCTCTGGATATATTATTCCCTGTGGTAACTTTCTTTCTTATCCACCTCAGGCCTCACTCCGAACACCTAATTTGGTTACTGGCCGGAGAGAGGAGCAAGGAAAAGAAGACCAGAGACATATTCCGTCCCTGAAAAATATTACCCTGAAGGAATAAAGAAACGGGGCATAAACAGCATTAATCATTGATTAAGCGACATTAAGGGGGAAGGAATTTGTTTTTTGCGTATGAAGTCAACATAGGAAATGGGATGAAGTGTCATGCGTTGAGATGAAATTGTCGATTTAAACTGAAGGACAAATTGAGGAAACAAAGGAACATTCATAAGGTGTCATGATATGGCTGGAAATTAAATGAAATTAGCAAGTGAACAGTCATATATAGTGAAGCATCGAAGATGAAGTAAAAAGTGAATTTATGGTGATAAATTGGATGCTGAAATTGTGCTCATTGATTGGATTTTAAGTTTTATTCTGCTTAGAAACGAAAAATATGGCAGTGTTACTCATGAACGTTATCTTTGAACAATGTAATTAATACCAATTACTAGTATCTCCGATGTTTATATACATTTAGCTGATTTTCATGCCTACAGTTCATAAAAGTTTCTAAATATTGGTGGGAGAGGCGTTGGCCGTATCACGGGAGGATGGAGGAGGAAATTCCTGTATTCATCTGAGTTAAACTCCACGTCCTGATGTAAACCATTAGTGGTCATTATGATGTGTTGTTCGCGGTTACTTAACCTAAATATGCTAAGGGTGAATTGTTGTGGAATATGGAACCAGGTGGAAGGGTATAAAAAGGGGGGGAAAGAGATGGAAGGCAGGGTTGGAGTGGGGGTGGGGGGCTGCCTTTGTTGGGGGGAGGGGGAGGCAAATGAGAGGGTGGAGAAAGGGTCGTGGGGCGGGCGGAGGGTTGAAGGGAGGTCTCTAAAGAGACGCAAAGTGTCAGATGACTGGAGTGAAATGGTATATGTAGCGTGAAATTAGAGTGCGGACGGGCGAGCCCCAGTGCGGGTGGCGGTGGGCTGCAAGATTTTTGAGGGAAGCAGCACGGAGCAGTGAGCAGTATGAAAAGAACTGCCACATTTGTAATGTAGATGTTCCAGAATTTCAAATGACGACGGGAAGGAACCGGTGATGCCGTGACGTAAGGACAAAGGGGGAGGGGACGCGGCGGGAGTGGGGGGCGTTGGGGGGAGGTGGAATGGGAGGGGGTGATTTCGGTCCGCTGGCACTCCACGACTGGAGACCGTATCAGGGAGGCTCGAATCCATTGAATATTCCACGCCCATTGAGTCAGTCAAAACAAAGTCTGTTAAAAAAAACGATTCTTAATGCTCATTGTGGCAACCACATTGATCAATTGCTCATCTTATTTTAAATATACTATAAAACTGGTCAAAATTCAGAATGAGCCGAAAGGAAAACCAACTGAATTTTCAATGTTTTCTTTTTGTTTTCAGGCTCTAAAGGAATTGATTTCTGAAATTTAATAATAACCAGGAATGAAAAAAGCCTTCCTGACCCCATGAATACCATAAGGGGGTTTTAACCCGGCGTTACTCGCGCGTCATTTCCGACCGAGGTTACTCGCGTGGGGTGCTCCTGACACCCCAATGTTAATTTTCGTTTAAAAATGGCCACACAACATTTTATTTGTAAAACCTATAAATAGTATTTAAATATATGTTTTTACTTGTAGTTTTCTTGCTCAGGAGGAGGTGTTGATCGTTTAACTTGTCATCTCTAACCATTGGCGGATCTAGGGTGGGGTAGAGTGGGAAAATCCCCCACCACAAATCCAAGAGAAATAGTTTTTTGCAGGGGCTAAGTTCTGAGGGTTGATGGGGCTTAGCAGAATCTAAGTTGCTTAGAGTAATGAGGAGCATCTCGAGTGGTACACCGTATCGCAGTGTTTATTGTAGCTGACGTTACAATACTAACCGAGCGTCATTCTCAGGGAAGACTAAACTATCGTGAAGCCATTTGAAACAACTTAAATTTTTGCATGCACATTTTAGTATCAAATGTAATTTGGTAGATTTGTTTTACTGAGACAAAAGGGACTGGGTAAAATCCTCAAGTGAAGAAAATACACTGAAATTGGCTCCGAGTATTTAATTTGTTTGTGTTCCTAACAGTGATTGCATTGAATTTTTATAACTGAACCCTAGGCCGATCAATAAATTTTTTCTGTAGTGACCAACCAAGTTATCTTTCGTTTGGGATTTTTCCCAAACGAAAGTTCCTAAAACATCCCCCCCCTCTAAAAAATTCCCCCAATTTTCTAAAAAAAACATTTGCATCATTAGACACTCAATAGATGCTTACGACGGATAAAGATAATGTATAATGGCAAATTTATTGATTTACAATCGTTCATTCATAATATCAGAATTAGAGATTGTTGTTTCTAAAGGAGTAGCTATTTCATCAGACATTTTCATTGGAAATTCATTTCGAAAGCGTCAATCATCGAATATAGCATTTAGCACTTTGAAAAGGTGAGGTGTATTCTAAACATCTTCCTAAAGATTAAAACCGATTTGAATCCGTGCGTCATAAGTCTGATAGAAAAAGTGGTAATAATTTATCATGTATTTAAACAATAGTAACTTGTAGTTGGTAATTCAGAGAATACTTTAGTATTATTTTTGCTATGATTAGCATTAAGCTAGCAAAATACATGAGGAAATGTTTAGGTTAGACCTCTAGTATGCTCAAAAAATGAAATCTATCCCTTTCTTTTAGGATTCCTTCCATGCACAAATCTTTCCAAACAATTTCAATCTATAAATATACCAGAGGTTTTCAAAATTAATCTTTCAGGTCTTCTTGCTGTTTTAGTAATTTAAGAACTTTAATTTGTGGTCTCACAAAATAATTCCAATTATATTTACAAAGTCAACCTTTAGGGTATCAACACCAGCACGAGGCAACATCCTTCCCTTATATGTCGATATATTCTTTGGGTGCTTGTGTCGTAGTTGGGTGAGGATTGAGTAGGAAAGCGGGGAAAACAGTTATGTTAGTTATACAGAAAAATGTTTAAAATCCAAGGCAAAGGAACGCCTGCGGTCGTTTATTAGATGCGAAACATCGTATTTCTTGAAAACAGGGGCGAGGTTACAGTTCCTGTTCTGTGGAGTCTTGGATCCTTATTTTCGCTATAATTATCAATATTGTGGACTCCAGTCTCACGGATTCTAACAGCTTTGTCGTCGACGCACTCCATTGTTGAAGGAACGGGCCTAAACTAAAAGTTCTTGGACCTTTGAAAGTTTTCCTCCCGAACAAGAATTTTCATGAAGTGATTTGAAACCTGTTTCCATTCATTTGTTCTTGAATTCGGTGCCTGTTACTGACCAGATTCTCTCCGAAAAAAACACTTTTCATGGCTAAAAAAATATCGCGGGTTATTTCCTTGGGTTATATTTTTCCAAATGTTGATCTCCAAACCATAATATTAGCTTAAGTGGGGACGTTTCATTATGATAGTGCTGCAAATAACGATAAACTAACATGTGCAAACAGTCTGAGATATTATTTTAAAAGTTATCGAAGGGCTTACAATACTAACAATATTTACTTTAACTGAGGAAAAAATATTTACTTTTATGCTGACGTTGTAGAAGTGAACGTCATTTAACGTTAACTTTATGCAATCATCACGGAAATCACTTCAAAATTTTCAAATTAATTTTTCTAACAAGTAAAATTACTGGAAATGCATGATTAAAATGAGTGAATATCCTGTTTATGATCACAACCGATCAACAGGCACAATCAAGTATTTAATTGAGTAAGTTCTGGTCATTTCCTAGTCGGTAGAAAGAACTAGGGTAGATATTGGAATAAATGAGCTTCGTTAGGAGGTCCAGAAAAACCTTAGCAACATTTCTGTCGGAATTACACTCTCATGAAGGCTGAGAATGGTATGTGTGAAAGAAGAAGCGTAACTTATCGTAAAAAAAGGAGGAGGCTAAAGGAAACGATTGCCGCGAACTCATTGTCTCTTATCCTCTCGTCGATAGCCGATCTCCCCGACCTCACTCTCCGATCAAAGTTGGCTTTTGCCCCCTCCTCCCCCTCCCCCCCCCCACAAGGACATCCTCTCATATCTCCTCCGGACCCCTCATCTTTGTGAGTCTTCCATCTAAATTTAAGAGTCAGATTCAGGTTACAAGAAGGAACCCACTTTTCGGGTTTGGATAATAAATCGGAAATATACACTTGGATACGCTGTGTAGATGAATAATAACAGGATTTTTAATGTGATTGGAGAAAAAAGACGCAAAAATAGCAAATTGTACCATCCTTTACATGCATCCTTCGTCATAAGTCCTTATTGCTAAAATGTAACAGAGGTAGTACAAATCTTGCAGTTGCAGCTCTAAGGGAAGATGCTGCAGAGGATGTCATTATACGTGTAAGCATAACTCGAATAACGTACAGTAAAAAAATGTTTGCATCCATTTGCTTACTTCAGCGTTAATCTACCAGCAGAAAACAAGTGTGATTGTAGGTGTGTCTAAAGATCGTAAAACCAGTCTGTCTATATTAGATGAGGAAAAATTTGAGGCAACCTTTTCTTTTCTTACGCACGAAAGAAGAGGAAAATATAAAGAGTGTTTGGGAAATTTAACGCAAGTTATTTCGCATACCATACTTAAACTTCATGCTCCTCTGTGCAAAAGTCGAACACATTCACAAGCGGCGGTTAAATGCACGAAAAGAAAATGCCCCCATACAGAATATATATTTCCAAAAAACCAATTCTTATGATGCCACATCATACTTCAGGTGTCTTATTTTTTACCGACTGCTAATTTGAAATGCACGAAGCTTACCTTTATTACGATACATCTACATCCAAGGGCATTTTGACCGTGCTACTTAAACCGAAAAACGTTTATCAGCCTCCTCAAATGACAAAATCTGACTGTATTGCCTTGCTATCACACATTATACAAACTGACGACATAATTTGAAGGTCAAGAGGAAACTATATTCATAATCAAGAAACAGTTGTGTTTTTCATTATATCACGTGGTACTTTGTTTCCATGGCATTTAAAGGGGTGAACGTGATGCAAACACATTTCATTTTACTGCAATACTTAGCAGAAACAATTCAAGAAACCTGAAAACAAAAACTTAAACTAATAGACTCACATAGAATTACACTTATACACACCATTGAATTCGCAATCCTTTGGTAACAAAAACTTAAATTCACGTCCAAAGCATGAAGCTTCTCTGCGCAAAATCATCCTGCGCTTTCAAATGCTGCTCCTTCTCTTGTCCCTGGAACGTTCTTTCACCCTGCCTTCCTTCCCGACGTGAAATTCCGAGCGCGTGTGCCCTCTATTTCACCGGCAGCGTCGGCCCATCTAGCTTTGTCCGATAAAGGTGCGGTGAAAGGAAGACACGATTCAACTTAAGTGCTGAAAGGACAGATAGAACGGGAAAGGGAAGGGCACAGAAAGTAAACGTCCCCAAAAAAATGATCCCAATTTAAGCGATAGCGAACAGATATGTTCATGGCCTTCACTTCTCACGTTCCGGAAGGGAAGTTATTCGATGTGATCCGCGATGCGCGTGAAGATATCTGCTCACACTCCGCAGCAGTATGAAGCGATACACATGAATATATACGCCAAGGAGTATGCTATATTCAAAGCTAGGCTCTATTCAATGCTAGGTATTTCGAGAATTATCATTTGTAATATAAATACTTGAATTCATAAATTTAAGCACAAATTTAAACCTTAAAACTTTGCAACATTCATCATTTTACCTTTGCGTATTAATTCTGGGAATTGATATTATTTGCCTATTTCACGAGAAAATATTTTAATATTAACATTTCTGCAAAAACGGAAAAATCCAAAAATATATTCGTAAATGTATTTTTTAAACTAATTGCAATTGGCGATATACTTTTACTGAGAACCTGGGATGACAAATGGCTTTACTTATTTGAAGATTTAATTCGATTAAACTTTGACTCTTCGATTAAACTTCCACAATTAAAATTCGACTCTTCGAAAAAGAGCTGTTTATTTTTAATTTTTTTTCCACATTCGCATCTTTTTTAATGATCCTTGAATTAATGGTCTCGTGTTAGGCTTCTTAATGATTATATATATTTACTATAATTTCTTAGTATTTAACTAATGTATATTGAATATAATTACTTTTTAAAAGTTAAACCACGTGAATGAATGTTCAATTGAAAACTTTCATGCGAAATTTTATTTTTTACTAATAAAAAATTGGACGTTTTAATATATTTTGGCTTCTTCTCTTTCATTTTACGTAATTCTGTGATAATCATATGTGGCCGTAATTTCTGTCAATAACAAAATAGGAAATTACATACTTTTACGTAGATCAAATTTACTGCCTAAATAATTATGTGTGCTAACGGGAAAATATACTTGAATGAACGTTAAATTTAAAGCTTTCATGTAAAATTTTGTTTTTAACTAATAGAAAAAAGGACGTTTTGATATCCCGAGTAATTATTTTGGCTTCTTCTCTTTCATTTTACATAATTCTGTGATAATCACGTGTGACCGTAATTTCTTGTCAGTAACAAAATAGGAAATTACATACTTTTTCGTAGGTCAATTTTACTGTGTAAATAAGTATGTGTACTAATCGGAAAATATACATTTGTATTATTATCAATTCTGCATTACCTAAATATGTCTGTTTTTGATCCTATTTTTGATGTTGCAGTAAGATGTTAATATACTGGTATTGAAATAGAGCTATGTGTTCCGATTGCAGCAATCGAGGAAATTCATTGCATAATCCATTGGCAGCCAAAGGATTTTATTTCTCCGTGTAGTTTATTGGATCTTAGGCCACGCTCTAATCTCGGCGACTGCCTTGTTGGTCTTGGCGAAATTTTCAATGACGACCTCCGGAATTAGGCCGACCGAGGAGAAACCTCCCGAGGAGTATTTTTTTCCCGATTGATTCCCACCTCCGAAGCCTCCGAACGCCTGGTACACCTCAACGACGGCTCAGCGGGGGATTACGTCGGCCTAAAGCAATCTTTCTGCTGTCGGCAGAGGGCGGAAAAAAGGAGCGAAGGATGTTACGCCATGTGACGTCTCGGCGAGATAATTGTCCCGGGGGGGGGGGGAATGAAAGCCGGCTTCCAGATAGCGGCGCTGTCGGAGAATATTCGGAGGACGGCCGCGTTGCGATGCAGAGCTTTTGCGGCTTCCACGATTCCGGCGTCTGGAGTGGCGTCTCTCTATCGCCCCCGGAATGGGATCACCTCCCCCGGGGGCAACGGAGGGGGGGTGGGTTGGCGCACGTCGGACCCAGCGATGATTGGCTGGATTCCACGCCCCCCGCTCCCCCCACCCTTACAGCGCCAGGATTGATTTATTCTCTCGGCGAGAGATTTCTAGGTTTTGAGGAAGAAGATCGGTTTTTGAATTGCAAACTTTGCGAAATGCTATAGATCGAATATTTTGCCTGGTTTCTTACTCCCTTGAGTCCTATCGGTCCGGTGATGCCACTAATTCATTCGTACACGAAGTATTCGAAGTTCTGCTATTTTTGGGAACAAAAAATGCAGTATTAGCTGCCTTTGTTTCCTTTCCGAAATGTCATAGTGTATTTAGGGCCAAATATGTATCATTTAATGCTTAAAACCTTTGCATTACATATTTTATTTATTGGCACGACTTTCGCTCTCGACTTTTTACCCTGACACTTTTCTGTTTCAACAGACGTGCTTAGTTGGACGGTAATACTTAATATGGCTTGAATCTTTGAGAAGTAACCATTGTCTTCATCCGCCTAAAAATTAAAATCTTTTTTTCGTGCATAGCCCCGAAATATCAGGGTATATTTTCCCATGTGCTAAAACATAATCCATCTATTCAGAGGTACCAAATGTTTTTCTTTTAACGCTGCCTACTGGTACATTTATATTTATTTTTTATCCGTGCTTTGCCATTTAGAGTAGGTTAAGATGAACCAAAAGATTTTCCTGTCATCCCTATTGCTTCATACGATACATCTGTCTTCAGTACCCCATACCTCCTACCACTCTCTTCCCTTTCGAACATTTCCACTCATATTTTGCCTCTACCCCGCTTACCCAATATTTTCCGTACATCCTAATTCAAACTCAGCCCTTATTGCTTATTTTATCTTCTCCCAATTTTTAATATTTAATTCCTTTCTTTCCTAATTCTAGTCCTTCCTCGTTCGTCCTCCTTTTATATCCCTTATCTTATCTTCACCACAGACATCTCAAGAGTCGACAGCCTTATGCACATCCTCTTTCCTTAAAGAAAATGTGTTGATGTGAGTATTTCGATTGAATCCTCGCAACCTTGATTCGTCTTCCTACTTACCTGATCCGATCAATATCCGTAAACTCCATGAAATAGATCTTACAGAGCGTGTTTGACTTATCTAAGTATGATCCTCCATAGCTGATGTGGTAAATTGCACGAATAAGTGCCATGAAGAATAAAATAGGATTAATGCACAAAATATGGTCCGGGTTCACATTATAGTAAGAATAGTAGCTGGCAGTTTTCCTCTAGGCTGTTATTTTTCTCTCTTAGGCCAGCTTAATATAGCAGGAAAAATTCACTTCATTATTTGGCATTGGTATTTAAGGGTGTCTTATTTTATTATTATGGAAACTAAATATAATCCCGTTAAAGGTGATTGCATGAATGCATAAATGTGAGTGCATTCCATGGCTCTTTGAAGTTGCAGATTGAATTATTATGGCTAAGATTGGTAGTCACAGCACATGAGTGAAAAAAGTCATTTGACACGAGTTGAATAATATATTATCGGTAAATTTCTTTCTCAAAAGGCATTTACAGAATAATATTCCTTTGAATGCGTAATTGAGGGATATTTTCATTCCATATCCTATGATTATTCCTTATCCTATAATATATTGAACATACGTGTTGGCGATCGGGAAAGATTTGAATTCGTTGGCATTTGAAAAATCTTTATATGGAGCATTCCACCTTTCCGGTGAAATGTATCGGTGATAATGAACTATTCCTAGACGTCAGGAGAAAAATAACATTTTCTACCTCACCATGCGTAAAACTGAAGTTCGGAAAAAGTTCGAAGTTTTATTTTTTCCCCTCTCAGAAAAAGTCTAGGCCCGGGATGTTGATGATTTTAACAGAACATGTCCAAAGTGTTCATGACTAAATTTATCCGACAGCCGCCACCGTTTACCAGATGATTAGAACAGATTCAGGTTAATATTTCAGTACGAAACCAACGGACTGATTCTGCACACAATAAAATTATAAAGCATGTTGGATCTGTAAGAATTTCTCCAGAAATAAAGTTATTTATTATGCGTCCGCATTTAACACACAGCTATAAGCTGGATTTTTTAGAACAATTTGAGATTGTTATCTCTGAAAATGTTTTATGTAATGACCATGCAACCTTCTCCACCCATTCACCCCTCTTAAAAACCATTGCCCCCCCCCTTCTCACAACCTTCGACCCTCCAGCTTATTTCCTTACTTTGGTTGCGAGTATTCCTCAACAGCCAACAACCTTGCATAAATCACCTTCAATTCCCGTTTCACCCCAACCTAAACTACTCCGTCCCACCTTTTTCTTTTACTTTCACCTCCTCCCCTTTCCACCTTGAACCTATATATACCTAACCGCCACAGGACCATGTACCTTGAAAATGGCACTGAGTTGCCGAAACCCGGGTGGACTATCATTAAATTATTGTGGAGTATTACCATTGAGTTTTATTATGCATAACGCTGACTGTCGCAGCCGGTTGGTAACGTGATGGAATATAAGGCAAAAAAGTTTATATTTTTGACATACTTATGCTTCCCAAAATTGTTTAATGGATCGCTGTTCAAGATTATTCTTTATTTTGGTTACTTTTTCAGTAAGTCATGAATATATTCGCAAGTTATTTCTGGAAAGCAGTGTAGCATCACACGTTGGTGATAGTTAAGCTATATTATCGTATTTCACTAAAAACCAATGCTTATTGATTCTTTACTTCATCCTTATCCCAGCATAAGCCTGCCTAACTGTGCTACAATTTGTTATATCCTATCTTCAACCGTAATATTTCTCCTAGAGAAAAATTGCTCGTAAGCGTTCCATGGAAGCCGAAAATATTCCTGATAAGAACCCAAATTCACCGCGTACGTGTTGTCTCGCCATGCATTTGACTGCTGGTTGTTAAAGGGAGTCGTGGCTATGCGGACGGAATGGAGTTGAGAGAGCATAAGGGAGGACATGCAATGGAGGGTAGGCAGTTGAAGTGAACGACGATGTGTGCCTCCGTGGTTTGCCATCGCTCAAGGAACCACGAGAGAAGACCGCTTCGCAAGATAAGGACCCCCTCGGGACGGGCGGGAAGGAGTTGGGGCTGTCGTTACGGGCGTGCAGGAGCGAGGGCCCTCGTCAGGAGAGGCCGCTGAGACACAGAGGAGGGTCGAGAGGGGGCGTGGCACCCAGGGCAACGCGCACCGCCGCCTCTCTCTTGTTTTCGCCAACCCTCCAGTCGACGCTTGCAATCGCGCTTAACTTGCTGATCGATTGCTCCGATGGCTCCAGTCATCATATGCTCATATATTGGCAATGTTGACGGAATAATACCTTCGTTGGCGATTATTTCCGTAATTAAAGACCTTCCGTAAATCATTCACAATCAATTTAGACCACTAAATAATATATTAAAACACTAATTTCACTCTCGAAAATTTGCTTTTGCTAAGAACCTGGATCAGGATTGAATGCTTTTTTAAGTTTTACCTAAGTGCCTCGATGCTAACTTCTAATTCTTCTAATAAGTTGCTAACTTAATTGAGCTAAGGAAATGTATCGCTGCATCCTAATCCAAGCAATACTGTAGCATTCCGATAAGCTGCTGTCATCTGCGTAAGTATTATTTCTGGATTTACTGCCACGTTTTTGCTAACAGCCATAAATATTGATGGGAAACTTGCACAAATGTCCTTCGTATATCCCTAAACTTGGGCCTAAAGTAGATAATCATGTACTCTTTCCTCTCAACCTTCACTATGAACATAAAGGAATACGTTAGGAAAGATTTAATTCTTGGTTATACTGTGAATTTCTAGTTCCTAGTATAATAATTTATAATTACTACCCACAAAGTTCAATGCATGCCAATCTACTACAAATGTCAACTTAATCATTGATTATTAACAAAAACTAGTGACAGATATTTCCTCGTTTTTTAGAAAGGAAAATACTTGGAACGTACGTACATTCTCAATAATTGGCCATGCCAGGGGGCCCGTGCTTGAAACCGTCGGGATTATCTCGAATAGGTAACCAAGGAGCCACGTGGTACAAACACGAATGGTTTGCAAATTCATTGTGTCTAAATCGCTCGTTATTGTACCATCAATTGTTTTCACTTGAGTTTTTCTCTTCTGTGTCGACTGTAGAGCCCCCAGGTGAGATAAAACACAAGTGTAAACAATGAATGACGTTGTAATCAGCGGTTTTCACACACCATATGTGCTGACCATTCATGTTTATACTACGTGACTCCTTGGTTACCAATTCAAGATAATGCCGACGGTTTCAAACACAACCCCCTACTTATGGACCTAAGGTAATGGAAGACAATATGTGCATCACACGGTAGTTCCATTTTTATTTTTATAAACGTGGTTTCTCCTGAACTGAATATAAACCAACGGATAGAAATAGGCTTTGGTTACCTAAACAGGGTTTGTTGTAAAAGTTATAATATAAGGTTAAATACGTATTAGATAACGAAAGAATATTCATTTTGAATAAATTATAGAGGTAGACACATACATTTAGAGGTACTTTTTGCATTTGGTCATATAAAAAAATTAATAAATGCAATTGAATTAAGCAAATAAATACGGTATTTGATTGTAATTGGACTTGTCCCTGTTTCATGCTTTGGTTGGTACAGCATTAGTGAAATCATCCGTGCCGCCTTGCATTATATTCTCTGCATAAGGTATGAGTTGCTTGCATGAACGTAACCGTCATTGGCTTGTCAATCTGGTCCAAAATATGTAAGGCTGTAGAAGCACCACATTTCCTGTTCCTAATGACCTTAACGTTTAATAATGGCACTATGAGCAAGCTTATTATTTTACAAGTGCCAATTCGATTCCCGTTATATTGTCACATACAAAAAGGGACCTTATTTGATACAGAAACGTTGTACAAAGCGACCATTGACCAATTATTAGTTGATTACAACGAGCAACTAGGTGGTGTAAGCTCTGGTGGCGGTGGTGGTGCTTGGGGGTTGGGGAGGGAGATCATCAACTCGGTTGGGAGCCGGTGCTCGGAGTGATTAGTTAGTTGTGTGCGTTGAGAGCGGGCGGCTACTCCGAAGGACACGTTTTTCGGTGAATGGACGCGGGCAGAGAGGATGAGATGGCTGTGCTCGGAATGAGCAAATCAGAGGGTCCTCTGTGGCCCATCCGTAACTTGCGGTTCCTCGGAGGGGGCCGGGGGAAGACAGGAGGAGGGGGGTGGACTGGGAGAAGGGGCGGAACAGGAAAACGGGGAGAAACACTAAAAGAAATAAGGCTTCATGGCGATAAAATGACAAACACATGCGGCTAAAGTTAGGTTTCTTACGAGGGTCGTTCAATAAGTCCTAAGAAAGTCCAATCGGTGACGATGATATCATCTCAAAAGGTTTGCTTGTAGTAAGGATCATCTCTCATTACACTGCTGTAAAATTTTCAGCTATATGCATTTCGTGGTTTCTCTAGCAACAAATTTTTTTTGCTATCATAGCAACATAATTTTTTTCATTAAGAAAAATGGAAAAAGTGAGTTTCGTGCTGTGATGAAACACTTCTATTTAAAAGGTCTAATACAGAAAGAAATTGAAGCCGAAGTGGATGAAATTCACGGTACCCTTACTCCTGTGTTTGCGACTTTTTACTATTCGGGAAATGAGTTTAAATGTGACCGCACATCCACAAATGACGACCATCGTTCGGGACGCCCAGTGGAAGTGACTTCCTCCGAAACAATTTAAAGAATCCACAATGTAGTTTTGAGTGATCGATGAATCAATGTGCGCGAAATAGTTGAGGCCACATGCTATCAAAACGTACAGTGTTTTCAATGTTGCACGAAGAATTAGGTGTGAAAAAAATCTCGGCAAGATGGGTGCCGGGTTTTCTGTCCATGGAGAATAAACGCAATCGTGTGATCAACTCGGAGGCTGGTATGGCGCTTTTCCATCGCAGCCCTGACAAGTTTCTGCATCGATACATAACTGTGGACGGAACATGAATACATTACTACACACAAGAGACAAAGGAACAGTCAAAACGGTGGGTTTGTAAAGGCGATTCGGTTCCGAAGAAGGCCAGGATGGAGAAATTGGCCGGTAAGGTGCTGGTAATGGATTTTTGGGGGTGCACATGGAATTATCAGGGTAGATAACTTGAAAAAAGGGTAAACAATAAATTGAGAGTATAGTGTGTTGTTATTGCACCGATTGAGTGAAGAATTCAAGAAAAAACGTCCTGATTTGGAAAGGAAAAAACTCTCTTCCGTCAAGCTCATGCACGAGTGCAAACCTACGCACTTTTGATGGCGAAAATCGTGGAGTTAACATTAAGTTCAATACAATTTGGAAGCCTCTGAATGAAATCAAATGTCTTACTTTAGGTGAACACAAGGGAGGAAAAATACTTTCCTGGTCCACAGCATAGTATATTGCGGCCGGTTTGGATACAGCGTATCATCATCTGGCAAATTTTACATGATGGTAAATGCTTGCCTTTACAGCTTTGCTGGTGCTCTCGTCTTAATTTAGATTTCATAATTTTGATACATTTTACTTTCCTTCTGAATCTTCATATCTCCACCTTGGGCAAGGGACTAGCGACGTTGAATCCCCGGTTCCCGTCAGATCACCAAAGTCAAGCAACGTTGGGCCGGGACAGAGGTTGGATGGGTGACCCCTATATACCTCTACCGCGGTGCTCTTGTCCCCTGTCTGCAAGTGGTGGGAAGGTTAAGTGTGGGTCGGTACAATGGACCTAAAGAGGTCCAAGTGCCAGGGGGGCTGTAGAAGGCCCCCGCCATCCCCTCCAATTTATTTATTTAATTTATCTCCATCTTTGTTCAAATGACTATCCGTTTTAGTTTGTGATTGTCATGGTATGCAGAGCGAAGCATGAAGGGAGGCGTCATTATGAGTGACGAAATTTCTCTAGGAGGCATTATGGATGGAGAAATGTATCGGCCTGGCTGCTAAAATTCCTATTCGCAATTGGAGGAAGGTAGAATGCTCAAAAAGACCACAGACAAAGCAATTACAGGTTGAATTTTTCATGCCGTTTCGGAAAAGTAATTTGTCCTTGCCCTCATAACGAATGAGGCATTTAGGACTCAAAGACCCTGGACCGAGCGGATCATAATCATATGAAGCTCTAAGCACAACGTGTGAGGCGTCCGGCACTCACCGATCACCGCTCCCTCCCTCCCACGCCTCGCTCCGCTCCCTCCTCGCCTCCCGAGCAAGCGCGTCCCTTCGCCCCTTTCCACCCCACCCCGCATTTCCACCCTTGGGTCCTCCCTCTCCCGGCGTTTATCGCCGTGAAAGGGGAGCGCATGGGGAGAGGTGATAAGAGAATGGAGAGGCAGCAAGGATTTTCAGGAGTAGGAAAGGGAATGAATTGTTTTCAGAAGAACCGGCAGGAAAGGGATACGAGGGCATTTGCATGCAAAGGAAGGAGCTTAGAAGGAGCTAACAAAGAATATAAGACTGTGGGAAAGGGAAGTCTTACGAAATTTTCGACTGGCACTCACCCGTTTGAAACTAGTAGATCATCATTTAAGGTATTGAGGTACCATTTAAACTAAAACTGAACTAAATTATGACTAAATTTAAGCTAAAATTCTTCTTAGAGTGGATAGCCAGCATATTGAGTAATGAGACAGCGAAAATAGTTGGTATCAGAATTGGCTGAATTTAGAGTGCGGAAAATTGATGAAGGAAAATTAAGACATAGTAATTTACCGTATTAACTGCCTGCAATTCTCATACTAGTACCTATGATGAACAAAAACAAGCTAAACTTTGTTGCTGTATATATGTTGTTGCAATTAAACTTTACCAAGAAACATTGATGTCGCACTCAATAGACGGTAGCGTCTTTGTCAGTTAAGGATCATGTTAATTTGTTTCTCATTCACTACAAAATATGAACTTTTATTTACTCATGTGTTTAACTAGATACCCTGCAAATACATTTAAGTGGTATTTAACCTTCTATACGTTAAGGTTTATAATGGCTGTAATTTAAAATTCATCTATATTTACCGCGAGCCACCTTCTTACATATCTTATCATACGTTAAGACGCTACAAGTTTCTTGAATAGAAACCTCTCTTTTTTGATGCCCGATGTCGTTTATATGCCTATGACAGTTTTTTTGAGCCGTCTTTGTCTGCAAAGTACCCTGCAACTCGGGTTGCAATCAAAGTTCCTTCAATGGTCTAAAAATAGTGAACGCGAAGTCGTAAGTGCGACTTTTGAAGACCCAAGGAGGAGGAGGAAATGGAGTGGAAAGACGACGGAGCGATAATAAGTGGATGGAAGTGTAGAGTGGAGGAGGGGGAGATCCGAGGAAAAAAGGCGACGGAAAGGGAGTAAAGAGGGCGAAATGGGGTGCAAAACGCGAGTTGTCGGGTTAGGAGGGAGAGAATGATTTTTTTTGGAGTGGGAAGGGTTTCCAAGGAAATGTAAAAAAAGACGGAAGGGGGGAGAAGGATGAGGAACCCCCCCCTCCCCATCACCCTTTTTCCCAACCCGCGCTTGAGGAAAGGTCCCTTTGACTTCTTGGGGCTCCACCGAGGTCCACGTGCTGGAATGGGAGGGGCCCACTCCATTCCGGTTTTACGGCCGCTTAAACGACACGGAGAAACGCGGAACAACTTCCAAGCCTCTGGGATGATGGGCGGGAGGGGCTTAAAGGGGGAGGGTGCCGTTGGATTAGGGTGGGGCGCGGGGGAGAAGTTGGGTGGGGGAGGGGGTGCACCGCACGAGTGGGAAGACAGTGGATGAGGGGCCGGCGACGGAGAAAGGATGAGAGCTGCACGCGCTTGGGGGAATGATTCTAACATTACAATTGGAGGCCTCATCCGTGAACTGCAATTCGCTTGCCACATATCAGTTCGCAAATTCCCGTATTTCTCATAAAGATTGAAACACCTTCATGTTGAAGTCGAAGGAAATTCAATCATTAACTTTTGAACATACAGAAATTTAAAATATCAAGATTCATACCATCGCTAGTATCGATTCGCGAGTTCAAACTCTCCAAGTTTTTCTTTTGCAATCATTTTAAACATCTTCTTTCACTTGAAAATTCGTCTTGACAATATCCTTAGAACTAGATAATCACGTTTTCTGCTCGTCATTACGTTATTTTCCATGGTAAAAACATTTTTTCTGCTAAGGTCTTAAAAATGCGATTTAAGCTTATATATTAAATATCGCCCAGAGAAATTATGAATCCTATGGAAAGTTATACAGATACACAGGTCAAATATTTGGTCAAGACAATTTACTGGTTACATTATGCGAGGTAGCAAACATATCAGTTCGTAGTACGATTCTCAAATATGAAATATGCTTAGAGGAAATTAGTGGTGTAAGAGGGAATGGGTATTGGAAATTAGGGAATAAAGTTCGCTACTTTACATAAATTTACTGAAATACATTTTGTGAAATTCTGGTGAAATGTAATGGGGTATTAGTAAACAATAGTTAGAGGCGTCATGGAAATGAGGATATATGGTGTGAATTGAGGGTAGATGATCATGTAAAATTTTAGCAGTTTTAAAGAGGGAGGGACCGCTAAGATTTCTTGTAACTGATTTGCGTTTATAATTTGTAATTTTACAATGGTTTAGGTGAAAGTTAACAAGTTTTTTTTTATTTTCAGAGTCCATTGGTTCCTTTTTGACGAAATATAAAAATATAGAACTATTTAGCTAAAACCAGAGACAATCCATCGAGACAAAACATGTTCCTGAGCATAGACAGTCATTGATGAATCAGCAGTTGGGAAACTGTACTGTCCCTTATTACTTCAAGAGCTTTTCTGTGGTTAATGGTGCTTCTTTATGATAAAAAAATGTTTTTCTCCTTTATTGTTAAAAAGGTATTTGCTTCATATTGAACCTTTTTTGATCTGTTAATAAGTGTTAAATTAAGGCATACTTGGTGTACTAAGCATTATTTACTATGTTCATTTATTAATGAGTAAATACGAAAAATGTCCACCGCCCCTTATATATATCAGAAGCGTGCTGTAGTAATATTCTCTGTAGGTTTTTTAAAAAAACATAGCAAAATATGGCACCAAAATTGATTTTTTTAAATTTCTTCAGCACCAACTTTGATGAAACACTTGTGCTATAGAGTTAGCTGCATAATCCTGTAAATGGGTAATTTAGGAAGGAATTTCACGCGAAAAAATGTTTATCTTTTCGTTTGAGTTGGTTGGCCTTAGGCTTCAGTATCATTCCCGTTCACATTTCCAATGCAACAACTTTTTAGTATTCTCTAAAGCCACGACTTGTATTATCTTCCGAATGTCTTTAAAATGAGCGTATAATAGCAAACTTTGAAATCGTCCGCGATAAAAGGTTTTTATTGCTACCACCAGATTTCACTACTCTCCCTGTAGCATCTCCAGATGGCTATAAAGAGGAGGACGAAATAGGCCGTTTTATGTACAGTTGAAGAGGAGAGCGTTCGTGGTGTTGGGATGGAGAGGAAAGCAAACGGGATTTTATATGGTGAAATGGGAGGGAATGTGAATTTCGGTAGGAGGGGTTGAGAACGGTGCCGGGTGGTGAAATTCCTACGAAGCCTTGGGGATGGTATTACACACTGCCTGATCTCGGGTTACTTTCCTCTCTCAGAAAGAAGATCTTGGAAACAGTGAGCAATTTTAGTATTTACTGTAAGGAAAGTTTATTTTTCAGATTGAAAGATTTAATTGTTCATGGCAGAGAATGCTGACTAGTAAAATACCAGAAACATCTTGTTGTTTGTGAGAAAACAAATCGGAACTCATACCCTATGTAGTGCAACCTTACGTTCCGACAGCGGCAGGCTTTTTGCTTATGAACTACAAGTTCTGCAGAAGCTAGGTATCGTTGCATTACGGTCACATTAACAGATCGTGTGAGCAGAAACACATGCCTCATCAAATATTATTACTCTCTACTGCGTCACAAATGTTTACAATTTTTAAAGATGCTCAATATTTTGAATCATTAAGTAATTTACAAACTCAAAGCTATTTGTTTCCAAATTTAAAGAGTATATACTCCAAATTAGTATTTATTTAACCATATTTTTATATTGCATATATTCCCCACTGAAACTTTGGTTTCTTACAATACTGGTAACTGGCTTACTTTTCTTTGAATATTTTTCCAATTCATAATGAGTTAATTTTGTTATATGCTCTCGTTTCGCCTAATTTCGTATTTATTCTATTTGCTTTTGTAATGCTTGTTAATAACTTTACACTCTCTGTTTTTCTCATAGCAGTTGTGTGATGCAGTCTTCTGTCTAATATAAGACTGCTCATTTTCTGTTATTTTTTCCAGTAAAAGGATTAGGAAATTAAAATTTATGTTGGAGAAAACAAACTTTGCAAAATTCACTAAATAGATTTATTCACGACCCGGGTTTCAACACATTGTGTCATCATCAGGTGAAAAAACAGAGATGCAGTCCAATATATATATATGCACAGGGTGTAGGCCAAGGAGTGGGGGGGGGTGTGTGGGGGCAGTGAAGGGGGAGGTGTGGCAAGGTGGAAAGGATGCGGTTAGGGGGGGTGGGGGTGGTGAAGGGTTAAGGGTTAAGTTAAAATTTATGTATTATAGTACCTAACACTGGTGAGGCTAATTTGACGCTTTTACTTTGATAATGCATTCTCAGGGCATGTTCTTTTCGTAACATGAAAGAATTTTACAATTCAGCTCAGTAGGTATTACAAAACTGACTTTTGAATAGCGATTTGACGTCGTCATCGATAACAAAAGTCTGAACATTTTTTTTACAAGCTCCGAAGAAGCCTAACAAACTGATTTGTCTTTTCTCTACTCCCATTAGATGGAGTTAAGGGATAAATGCGCAGCGTTTGACTCGTTTTCGTTTCCTTCTTGGTTGGAAATTGATGCCGTAGGTATTGCTGGTGCGTTAAAGTACATGCAATCAGATTCTAGTCCCGACTTTTTTTAGTAATTTTATACTTTCTCCTTAAAAGTTGTAGAAATGACTACAACAAAAGTAACCTTAAAATAATCCCATGGCCACGATAATATGATTTCAGGTGAAACAAAATACAATGCAAACTCCAAAATGTTGCGACCATTGTCCTCTGGATGTTATACTCGGACATGTAAAATGTTCATGCAATACCATATTAAATTTTTTTCTTTTGTTTTACACTATAAAGAAGGCCATAAAAGATGTTTTGTTATTAGCATTTTTCATTTCACCCAATATTCTTCGTTGATAGGAGCCATAGTAGGGGATGACGGCAGCTTCTACTCCGCGTTTCTACATCGCAAAAAATCTTAGATTTTCATAATCCCCTTAATATATATAAACGACTCAAGTGAAGTGGAGCATCGAGAAAATTGAAGAAGTATATATCCTTACCATTTTTAGTGCGATCTACAGTTAAAAGTGTTGGCAAACAATTAAAACATTTACAAGTAAACTATTTATTGAAAATCACATCATTTATTTGAGATCGGTAGTTAAAAATATACATGCTTGAGCAACGCGTGCAATTTGCTTACAGAAACGGGAAAGCATTTATTTTGTCAGTAATAGTTACTGATTTTCTTGAATGCAAAAATGCTCGAAATGGCCTTATCGTAGGGAAAATTGTTATGTTATTTCGAAGTGAGTGAAATGATTGATTAATTATTTTGCAAAATGGTTATTCAAAATATTTTTTTCCTTTATTGATAAACTGGTGATTGAAACCTCAAGTTCAATTCATACTTGTTATAACTACTATTCCTGACCTAAATATTGGCATCAACTTAAAAACTCAATATATCCTCCTTAGAAATAATCTCTTTAGGTCAGAAAGCAACCTAAAGCCTTCGGCGTTTCGGCGTAAGGTGACGCTCAAGGTCGCTTGCTAGCTAACGATGGCTTGCTCACCAAGCAATGGGCGGATCGAGTGGCATTATGGGAAATGGCGTTGGCATGGGAAATTGAACGGCATTCGCTCCGATATGCGAAAGGCCGTGATGCTTTCGTGATACGGGTGTGGCGAGGGACGGCGTTCGGCATCTGAGCGATGGAAGCCGCGCGGATTGCATTCCTCCTCTGTGATGGAGTGTCCTCCACTGTAATCCATTGAAACATTTGAAGCGACAGATGTGCCACCATCACTGGCGAAAAATCCATTCCTGCCAATGTGGCAGCAATGCGATTGTGTTTTTTTTCCTTCTAGTTCATTAACTCCAGCTGCCATTTTACTCAGCCGCATTTCAAACCTTTGTGAATGCCGTTTTACGCGATGGTTGCCATTGAGCAGTCTGGGCCAACGAAACATGCGCATTCTGTAAAGTAACAAATTGCATTGGAAGCTATCCTAATGACAAGGTTGGTCGTGCGGAACCCGTCCTCTAATTCCAGGCATTAATCCTTGCAATTTCCCAGATTATAAGCTGGTTCAATCTACGCAATAAATTTCTTCGTTTTAAACGACCGCAAGTGATTTCAAGCCACTAGAACAATTTCCTCTTCACATTTGAAGACCCTGAGACTCTTTTAGAAACGCATGATCACCAAAGCTTATCACAAAAAAGTTATGTCATCACTGCTGAAAGCGGATCACGTGACCCTTTAGGTGAATCGGTGGTGGGACCATGGATAACTCCCTCGCACTGTCACCTTTGTCATCCATGGTGCGCCGGCAAATTGAAACTAGCGATTTGGGCCATTCCTTATTTCAGGAATCACCTCCACACTCTTCGGCTTTCAGTGGAAAAATTACGTAACCGCGACTTCTAGTTGCAAAGAGAGGCATCATGCCGCTGGATGCATGGTTAAACCGCCATAGTAGTGGCAGAGGGAAATACTTAAAGTTTAGGGGAAAGGCTAGGGGAGGGACTTCTTAAAAGTGTATAGAGAGCTGAAAGTTTACTACTTCTGTTATAGATACTAGAGGCACGAGATGTAACCCTTGCTACCGAAATCGATTATTCTTCCAAGCTTGTAAATTGTGCTCTTCAAAAAATTATAAAGCTATTATTTCATTTACTCGGTTCAGAATACTATGCATTTATCCTTCCTTTGCGTGCTCCGTAATCTTCCAAACAAATGTTAAGGTGTTACAGTAGGTGCAGGATTACTTTATTCCTTCGTATTACGAATTTGGAAGGAATATTTGATGAATTAGAGTTAATAATGGTAATGTTGTTTCTAACCAATGGGTAAATTGAGCCGTTTTCAAAAGTAATCCCAGTAAAACCTTTAGCATCGCCACTTCCTCAAAGTTACATAATTACCTCTTAAAGTAAATTTTTCCCCTAAAGTTGACTTGAGAAACCAATTTTGCTTAGGCAGCTCATGCTTAACCAATTACTAGTGTATTCTCGTATTTTTTGGGAGAGGATTTATAAAACCATGCCATTTGACGATGACTGCCGTTCAAACGACTTTACAGATTTTTTCCAATAAGTTTTTCCATGATAAATCCTTATTGTTGTGTAAGACATCTACATCTACATCTACAAGATACCCTGTAAGCCACCGAGAGGGTGTGTGGCAGGGGGTGAAGATCACCAAGCATGCCCTACTAACATGCAAACTAGCAACTATATTGTCTCATGCAACTTGATTGTTAGTATCTATAGTATTTAAGGGGTTAGTACAGTCATGCAGTCGTTAATACATCATGCAGTACAAAATACTCTAAAATATTTCCCCTACCTATCCCTTTGCTATGCTGCCTATTTTGTTCTCTTATATTGCGGGGGAAAAATGCCATTTTGAATCTATCGGTACGACAATCTATCTCTCTAATCTTATTTTTCTGGTCGAATCTAGCATAATACGCAGGTTTTGTTAATATGTGCCTAACATCTTCAGTAAAGCTATTCGATTGAAATTTCTCTAATAGATTCAATCTGTACTTTAAGCTACGTTCTGACGACTGACATATCCTTTGTGTTTTATGTAAGAAGTGGCATTTCCAGGACTATTCATTTATTTTTTATCTCTATGGAATCAAAAGTGAGATCTTACTTTTTTTAGTTCGTTGATAGATATATACATTTAGATAAATGACATCATAACCAATGATCCCTTTATTGTTCTGTATGTACCTACTAACTATCTGCATTTAACCTATTATCAAACATCTTTCCGTGTAGTAGCCTAGTTTCATATAAAAAGTGCATATTTGGTGCTATTCACCCCCTACCTCACACCCTCGAGGTGGCTTGCAGGGTATTGCATAGATGTAGATGTAAGTCAGTTGAGGAAATACGCAATATTTTGAAGGAATCCATTAAACACTTTCGTGGTCCATTAAGCAAACATTTTGATCTTTGATTAATGACTGTTTGTTCGCATGATTGATGCAAAATCTATGTTACTATTAATATTTTTATGGCAAGAATGCCCCTTCCTTTAGTTGAACAAACGTTAGAATTTGGCTCACCCATAAATGAGTACCGGATATGTGGCTTAATATGTGCGTGACAACATCTCATTTCGCTGTATTGTTTCCTTGCTACATTTACCTAGAATCTAATAAATTGTCCCAGACTTATTTTTCCGCCCTAAAGAGTATCATTATTTATTCCACAATCAGATTTTGGTGTTTAATGAATGTTCTCTTGATAATACGCCATGCATTCCTTCTGGATATTTACCGTCACACAATACAGACGAAGACCTTTCCACTATTATCCATCAAATTAAATAAAATTTAATTTCGTCCTCCAGTAACTGCAAATGACTCTCGTTTGGGCCCCATTGCTGTTCCAAAACTTAACGACACGGTGATTGGAATGATCGCACATTTCTCGCTTGACTTGCGATGGAAACCATTTGCAAGCTTATGAAAACCCGTTAAATTCGACGCCGTTTCCACGAAGATCCTGAAAATATTTAATGCAATCAATCCTTTGGGAGGGGGGGGGGCGAAGGGGGGTGCCGCCAGGCTTGTATTCGCCCATCATCCCTTGCGCGAATCCAATCAACGGACGCGAGCGACGCGAAGAGGGCAAAGGGGATTAAATGTCGACCTGTGAGCCTAATCCGAAAAAGATGATGACCCCTGGGGTCGTGCGTGGGTGGTGGGGGAAAGAGCCCGGGGGGAGAGGGGAGGAAAGTCCCTCCCCTTCCGCTCATATCGGAGCCTGCCATAAAGCGCGAGAAGCAGCTGAAAAAATCACATCCAAGGCTCCTTCTCTGCCTGAAACCCGCGGTTAACCCCTTTTTTTCCCATATGCCGGTCCAGTTCTCAGCCAGGAGGTCGTCGTGGGAGTTTCAGTAGTCACTTTTTGCTCTGAAGAGCACTTATATGTGCTGTCACACCCACATAGCTCGATCATACAACATAGCTTCATCCTGAGTTTCAAGTTTCAAAAAGGATAAAATATTCACATAAAAAAATTAAAAGCATGGTGACCTCCTTTGTCGTATTAGTTTCTAGCAAGGGAATTCAATGTCACGCATTTTTCTCGATACAAATCCAGTATTCTACTAACATGGATCAAAATAATTTCAATTATTTAATGATATTTATAGGGAATTTAGTCGTTACGTGATAATAGTACAATACTGCAGCTGTAAAGACTACTAAAAAGCTGAAAGATACACCTTGAAACCACCCTTTGAACACATACGTTCAGCATCGCAGCCTGATACGCAATGTTTTGATTTGAAATTAGATTCAAATCGGTGAGCAGAGGTAATCGAGTTAGCATTCCACGGCTTTCGCGGATGGATGCATTCAAATGTAGAACACTATGCACTAAGGACGAATGTAAACACCATGATGAGATTTCCATAGAAATATCTGTGAATCAAGAGGTTGAAAATCCTTTATACTTGCTGTGGGATATTTCAAGTCTGGACTGGGGTGAAATTCACATTAGTTGCCATGAAAAAAAATCCACCTGGACCTACGCGGAAAGCCAAAGATCCGTGGTTCGATTCCCGATCCAGGAGAATTTTTCTTCTTATGTCAATTAATGTGCTTTATACTTGATGCCTTCCGATACATTGCATGCGATCCGTATGTAATTGGTCTTAACCCGCCGTTCCTTCCTCTCCCTTTCCCTCGGATATGAACACGAAGATGAGTGGGGGAACGGGTTGGTGTGGTGGCTAGAGTACTGGCCTCTCATCCCGAGGGCCCAGGTTCGATTCCCGGCAGCGGATTTTTCAGTGAAAAACCGGTCCCCACTTGAGTACCTAGTGGAGAGCATTTCAAGTTTAGTACGCCGTCCGTCGTTAAGCCGTGGTCCCCTTGGCGTCTTTCGTTAATAGTAGGCTAATGCCGACGCCGGGTTTCTCTCCACCCTTCCTCCTTTCCCTGAAAACTCCTACCATTACCCAATTATCTACCTATCCTAATTGGCGCAAATGACCTCAGCTGTCGGTCGCCTCCCCTTAATAACCAACCAACCAACGAAGATGGGTGGTCTTATTCCTGAACCCTAGTTCACATAATTTGGCCGCGAGACCGCAGGTGGGAGAGGTCACTCCGCGGAGTGACCCCGTGTTGACTAGACCCTGTGTTCCTCCTCAAGCATCTCTCTCGGCCAATTAGTGATTTTATTCGCCCGCCACTCGCACATGTCCACCTGGGAGGCTGCCCCTTTGGCGGGGCCAAGGGGATGAGAGGGATGACGCGGCCGTGTGCCCGGCAAACGTATCCATCCCCCACGAAGAGCCTCCGCGTAAAGCACGGAGGATAGTATTGCCCTCCGGCGGGAAGAACTTCTAGCGGCTCGCATTGTTGACCATTGGGTCGCCCTCGGCGCCAGGGGCAACGGCAGGTCGTCCGGTCTGCTATTGTCATCCTCCGAGGACACACTGTGTAGCTTTCGGCGATAATTACTTTCCTTCCGCTCCAAGTTACATCAAAGGCACCTGTGTTGTGTTTGTCATTTGCTGAGGACCAGTGTTTTGAGAACTGACAAGTTTATAGCTTCGTTGGTGAGACCCTGTAGTTTGATAATCCACTCACTGACCTGGTGCAATATTGCCCAGTTAAGTGATTCCGAGGCTTAAAAAAAACTATGAATGGACACAACTGCTGGTAACGTTGAGGTCAGCTAACGTTTTTCTCTTTGTGTCAAGTATGTCGTCTACCTACACTCTCCGATTAACGGCCACACCAGATGATGTTTACCTTTAAGGGGCCCTCGTCAGCCATTGTAGAATCAGGCCAAGTAAATGGGTGCAGCAATTAATGCATCTGGATGGAGTCCAGAAATATTTTACTCTACGGCCGAGTTCTGCGATGATTCACCAGGTATTAAAACACATTTTCATTTTGGTATTTTAATTCTTGATTACTATAGAACTAATCTTTCATTAAAAAATATCCTGGGCTTGAATCTTTAACAGTTTTTAACAATGTGCCTAAAATATACAGCGGAAATCGTCCCATTTATGGGGAATATCTGGAAAGAAGTGATTAAATAGAAAATGAGTTGAAATAGAAAAATGCTGAGAATGGGAAATCTTAGTTTTATTCATCAGTGTGGGAGAGCCAATATTTAGCATTTTTTCTGTTGATTACATATAGCATGTACATTGATCAAAAATAACTCAGGTTTTTAAACGCAGCTCATAAATCCTCTAATGTCTTGTCAATAAACTTATTCCCATAGAAATCATAGGAGAATCGGTACTATTCACACAAAAGCGTCAATTCCTTCCTTCTAGAGGCCTTAGGTTTAAATAAGAAACAACAGAAAATATGGCAATTAGTAAAATGGTCAGTTATGCGTTTTAAAAGAGAGGTATAACTATCTTTTTTCATGCCAAGGCTACCGGGAGGACATTGCATAACTGCGAAAATTGCAAGGAGATATCAAAGAGAAATACTACCGAAAATTAAAAAAAAAATATATTATTTTTTTCAAAATTTTCAAGATATGTAGTTTAACGGAAAGAGATTCGAAGCAGCTAATGAAGAATATATATCTCTGAAGGTGGTGTTTCTATCTCAACTTATTTTGCATCAAGCTTTGCTATGGCATCTTTGATGAAACACATAGAAGGTTGAGGTCGGCAATGGAGTGCCTTCAATTAAACTGAATTTTATATCTCCTTCTCAACAATTTAAGGTTTCCCAGGCTGAAAATTAACGAAAAGAGAGTTTTGAAGACGTTGGAGAGAAATGAATGGACGAGAATAGCGTCGAGTACACGGGCGGATTTCATTTTCGCGGTGTGTTTCGAGACTCTGGGTGCGGTGGGCTCGGGTGCGGAGAATTCGCCGCAAGAGGAGCGGAGGGGTGCGGTCAGGATGTAAGGACGACCGTCCCCTTGACAGACGGCCTTGTGCATTTTAGAGAGGGGGCGATGGAATGGACTGCTGGGGCTCTGATAGAACACCAAGGTCCGTGCTCTGCGGTCGAGTCACTGTCACTCCGGGAATGTAATCTCCGCTCGTCTGACGGAATGTTCCAGAGCCAGTCGCTCCGCCCAAACCACCCCCCTACCCTTCACCCTCCCACCCCAACTCCCACTTCATCTTTCCCCAACAACAAACACGGTGGTCCGCCGTCGCCGCTGTGATGACTAATTTGCCCTCCAGGGCCGTAGCGAGCAGAGGGGTGGGAATCGGTCAGCGGGAGGACCAACGGCAAGAGGGGTAGACGAACCCCCCGACGTCACGGGGATGTGTGCGTGGGTTTCCTCGCCCATCTGTGTGCATGCGTGCTGGTGTGCGTTCGTCGCTAGGTCTCTCTCTGGATTCGGTTGAGGTCATTGGAGGGAGGACCGGAGTGCATTCTGGGGGAGGAGACGGATGGTCCCGTCTCTCCCACACACCCACCTGCACTCGATGCTTTCAGCCCCCCCTTCCCATTGTTGCTCCTCCGAAATCATCTCTCTCGTGCCGAGGGTCCCACCGTAAACGTTCCCTCTGCTCCTAAATTCTAGAGAAGTAGTCCCATTCTACGGAGGAAGCTGTATTTTCAAAGTTTACATCCGGAGAGCTCTCAATGAAATCTAAGAGAAGTCTTCTGGAGTGAAAATCTACGGAGAAAAAATTAGCATGCTGCGATTCGCTGGCGACGTAGCACTCGTAGCAGGGACAGAGAAGGATCTGAGAGACAGAGGAGACTCTAATAACAATGATAAGGACAATTGCCAGATGTCATCTGAAGATCAAAAAAGAGGAAAACTAACATAATAACGTGTAGCAAAAGGGAAGAGGCCAAAACCGACGTTAAACAAGGGAAGCAAATACTGGAAGAGGTGAAAGAGTTCTGTTACCTGAGAAGTCGAGTAACCAACAATGGACGAAACAAGAAGGAAATAGTCAGTAGAATATCTCAGACAAAGATTGCATACTATCAAAAGAAGAACCTACTTACATCTGGAAATACAAGCGTAGAAGTAAGGAAACAATTCATCAGGACCTACATCTGGAGCATGTTTCTTTACGGCAGTGAGGCATGGATAAAGACAGCAGCGGAGAAGAAAAGGGTGGAAAAATTCGAAATGAGGTGCTACAGAAGAATGATGAAGATAAAATAGATCGACCGAGTGGACAAATGAAGAAGTGCTTAATCGGCCACATCATGAGACACGATGGCCTGATGAAGACAATCGTTGAAGGACAAGTGGAAGGGAAGAATGGCAAAGGAAGTCCTCGAGTGAAATACATGGAACAAGTGATTGGAGGATGTGAAAGAGAAGAAATACGTAAATATGAAGGGATTAGCCGATAGAAGGACTCAGTGGAGAGCTGCTTCAAACCAATCTGAGGATTGATGACCAATGATGATGATGAAACTGCATTTATCAGAAATAAGCAGGAACGCAAAAATAATCCCTTGGTCCATTGACCTTTAATTTCTGCGTGAAGTTATGGCTCTTCCTTCCCTTCTTGCATGAGTGTTGATTCGGCGAATCATCATCACAGACATTGGTCAGGCATAAGCTTTATGTACATTATTTACTAGATATTTCTCGGAAATGATGACAAATCATTGCATGTACATATTTTCGGTTAACACTGAATATGCTAATTCTTTTGGACATACATCTTTTCGGAAATAATATAATTTGTTTATGCAGCAGTATGATCAGAAGTACATGTTCAAAGATTTTGAGGTAGTTAAAATACACTTAACCAACCTGTGGCAAAAATATCACTATATAATGTGCATATCATTCGATTTACCCGGCTAAAAATATCATTTAGTACTTATTTTCAGGCAATATTGTCTTAGTAATAAAATTGTAGTATTGTAATCGTAAGTTACGCATTTATCATTATTTAAACTTATCCGAGTAATTTGATTGAATCACACTTCCTTCCAATTGTTGCACGGGTACCGTAAGAAATTGAATAAATGGAAATAATATAAAAGGCATCAATTTCGAAAATGGAAAATTTTTGCACTTCAGTGAAGATTAAGATGTGATTTTCCGTATCTATTCGCCATATTTATTCGGCTCTTAATCGCAATTCACGACTTTTATTCGAAAAAGGGGTTGTTCATTGGAAAAGCAATTAGTATTTATGTTTACCAATGTCTGTGAGTTCACTTAAAATGGTATGTCATCGTCACTTCCTAGAGAGAAATTTATATTCTATCAGTAACTCAGGAGAAGGTGCAGTATTTCGTTCCTTACCTTTTTAATAAATCAGGTAAGCAGGTGCATACAATTTACGTGTGGTTTATAAAAGCTGTGGCATATCTGCCTCAAATTTACGGATAAGTTCCGGCGTATACTATAATATTTGATCTGGCAGCAATCCTCCATCCTCAGTCCTAGGCCTCCAAGTTTGAGACTAATATTTCTGAAATAACGACCATGTACCAACCTGAACTGAACAACACATTTAAAATTGATAGAAATAAAAACACTTTGTGCTACGCATGTATGTATGATCTCTGAGATCATTCATTTTTTGTGTTGATCAGTACAAATTATGTTCATTTCTATCATTTCTATGTTCCAAAAAGTGTCCTAGCAGTTTTTCCAAGTTATATTAAAACTTACCTCGAATGGAGTCTTAATGCTAAGGACGTGTACTCAATGTCACCTGATGAGAGGTCTTCACATTTCCTCCATAACAGGTCACTAGGGAATTACATATTAGTGCTTTAAATTTCAAGGCTTTCATAGAGTGGAATCTTTTTAGTGCAAACCATTCGATCCGATGTTTCTATAGAATGTTCCTGAAATTTGTTTGATATGCATGCAAAATGATTTTCTGAAGACATCATGGCCCAATTCCATTATGGCACCAGTACCCATGGCACAAGGACCATTATGGTACGAGTTAGTTGGAAACTTACTTCCGTGAATATCATTAATCATATATTATATCATCTATGGTTCACGAGCTTATATTGTGACAGTTCATGTTCAAAATCAAGTAAACTTTGTTCTTCCAACCCATTTATTGGATACAGCCCGAACGCTTTCAGCACTTCCGTGTCAGTATCAACGGGCAATATACCTATAATTTTCCTGTGTAGCCTTTTCCCACCCACCCCTCTGAAACCGAATGGACGAAAAAACCTTTTTTGAAAGATTTGCCGTACAACATCCATAACATATTGAGAAGGGTGAATACTAAAGTATATTTTTATCATTTTTCAACTCCTGGTGGTTTAATGTTAAAGTATAAGGACAAGATTAACTCCAAATATAATAGAGGTGTGTATAAGTTAAATTGTGATACAAATAGCTGCAATTGTTTTTATGTGGGACAAACGAGACGTAATTTTTAGGGCTAAAAAAAAAGAACATTTTAAAATCTTTTACAAATTTTGTCAAAAAATCAGTTTTCGTCAGTCATTTATTTCATTTGAATCATATGCCGGTTTTTAAAGTTAATGTTTTACATGTATGTGACGAAGGCCCAAGGATGGATTTCATTGGGAACATCAAAATCTTGACACATGCCGAGAATTATGGTAAGAGGTGGTTCCATTGCTCAATTCTCCTCTTTATCTAGTTTATGCCCCTCCTCCAAGGGAAATTTACGCCATCCTTCACCCAAACGCTCCAACCATAGCCCCATTACCTTAGCAATCTTTCCTTCCTGCTCACACCCTCCCCATATACCCTCCTAAATCCTCCCCCTCTCCCTGGATACGATATAAATAAGAATCCGATACAGGAAAGTTTTGTATTTTCCCTCGATAATGACACAGAAACTTTGAAGCAGGTCGGCCTGTACTGAATAAACGGTATGGAATAACAAGGTTTACTTGATTTTACCCTTGTGAATATTTTATATATAATTGCACTTGGTCCGTGCGCTCCAATTACTTTGACCCTGATAAAATTGTTTCGGCTCCCATTTCACTTAACTACCTTAAATGAAAGACAGTGATGAGCCATTCCATAAAAAAGCACGAGTTATCAATAGTGGGCCTGTTATCTCTCACGTTAAGAGAGCAATGATATAAAATTTGTAAATTAATATGAAGGATGAAGTTTTGAAATTTTGGTTTGAAGGTAAATTAACATACTGCAAAAGAAATAAAAAAAACGAACGGGCCCTAATGATGAGCTAATCACATATGAACTTTATTTGCTTCATTTATGGTAAAATTTAATTTAATTTATAATTAATAGGTTTGGCAAAGTATGTACTTCAATTCGTATTTTCATATTTTTTCTCGCAAACTGTAAAAATATTACGAAACTTGCATAAAATAAATTGTTCATGTTGCTTTTTCTCCAAAAATATGGGTTTAATGAGAATTATTAAACAATAATATGTAAGTTTTACATTTGCTTGATAATAGAAAACAAATATATTCTAAAACATCATTTTAATGGGATATCATATTGAACCACTGACCAAAACTTATATTTTATATCAAGCCGCAGTCGCATTGTCGGAAACGCGCTGGCCTGTCTGCAACATAAAGTCACGCGTTTGAATCCCACCCTAGGACATGGATGCTGTGTTCATCTTGGGATTGCCTTACGTTAGATGGTGCCATTTATCCTATGTCCTTCGATCAACAAATCCCTAACTATACTTCTCCTAATTATTTATATAAGTTTTATCTCTGTAAAAACGAAGCGTTAATAACGTTAATTATTTAAAACGTCCATTATTTAAAACTTTTATACCCAACGAATTTACTACGAAAGCAGTGTTATTGTACTCTAGATTTTTTTCACTCTACTCACCTCATTATTTTGTGTGAAATTTTATGCCTTTGGCATATATTTTTGTGAAAAAATTAAATGTTGGTGTATTTTCAAGATTTGCCTGTTTTATTTAGCAGTTCTTTTCTTCTTCGGAGATACCCTGTTTTGGAGTTGTCGCCGCGACTGATTCAGTGCCCTCTTTCCATTGCAGTTCCTCCCATGCTGTGGATCCCGCACCAGCTGGTGGGGGCCCCGCTCGCCTACAGCGTCACCCTCGAGTGCTTCACGGAGGCCCACCCTTCTTCCCTCAACTACTGGACCCGCGAGGACGGGCACATGATCCACGAGAGCCACAAGTACCGGGCCGAGAACGCGGTGGGCACGCCGCCTTACAAGACGCACATGAAGCTCACCATCTCGAACATCCAGGAGAAGGACTACGGCACCTACAAGTGCGTCGCGAAGAACCCTCGCGGGGAGACGGACGGCACCATCCGCCTTTACAGTGAGTGCTTGGGCCTCGGGGACCTATGGGGTACTCCTTCACCATGCTGCCGAATATGATTGAGTTTGCTAAGGAAAAAGACACACATTTTTCCGTTCTTCGATCCTTCGCGAAGTTTTTTGTGTTATAAGCATCGAAAACCTGATGTTTTTTTCAACCTTTTCGCTTGAGTTGAGACGCAATATATTCGTGCGTCATCCCTTAGTGCAGTCATTACTGAGACTGCACAGCTCTTTGTCCACCCAAAATAGGACAAATAGCTGAATCTGTCAATGGAAGTGTTTGTCAGACTTAGTGCGGTGTGTTTTGAAAGACATTGCATTGTCGACTACATCGTAATTTGTGAAAACATTTATGAGTTTCAGCACAATTTTATTCACGCCATAATGTGCACCAACAGTAATTAGTGAATTTAGTATTTAGTTATTTTGTTTTATTTACAGGATTCGCAGGAGTTTTGAACTCAGGTCCACTCCCACTTTTCGCTCTTATTACTATTCACGCCAAAAGAGTCAAAGAAGGTGGACGACGAATAAGCCTTTAGTGCAGCTCATTCGGTGGGCGTAACCTTTGACATACATCTTTTAATTTATAACTTATTTATGAACGGCAGTGGCTAGAGGATTATTTTTTTCGCTCAGGTTTATTTTTAGTTTCCCATCAAAATTCTTCCTTTGAGTGTTTTGTTATTTGATTCCTAAATAATAATCGATAAACAATACGATAACTCAAACGATAGAAATGCACGATAATATTTTATTTTAGTGCACCATAGCCATATTCTCAGTTGCTTTAATGACTTCGTATTTTGCTGCGACAGCTACATTGTCACTTAAATATTTTGGCGCAAAACAAGATCTATCCTCGTATCAGTCAGTACACCGTCGTGTTGTGGTTTTCTAATTTTGGGAAACCGTACTTGCGTGTATTAATTTTTCTACATAATAGTCCATCAAAATATATATTCATTAACTCCAAGTATTCTCAATACTGACAGCTACGGCTACACATTAACTGATCCTTAAATATATATTGGATCATGTCTGCAGAGTATTATCACCGGATTGTAGGCATCTTTACCCCCCTAGATTTTTTCTGACCTAAAATCAATCCATCCCTTCCATATCATTATTTTTCATCTCACTTTTGTTACCTGCTTCGAGAGGTTACCAAATGGGCAAATATTTCAAGCAAAATTCCCTCGTATTTGATGTTATATGATATATATCATTTCACTAACTCCTTAACTCTGGCATGAGTTGTCCCTTTGAATAACTTACATCTTTTGTTGAATATTATGAATATTCCAACCAGTGTAAGTTACAGTAAAAAGTGAGGAGAGACCTTTGATTTATAATTATGTTTAGGGATTATTTCAGAGAGCTAGATATTATATGAATGTATTTCTGTGGACCCATATCAAAATGTTTGCATGCCACTGCCCAATTTATGAGTTTACCTACGTCCATGAATTAAACCGTGACAACTCTGGAAACGAATTTATATTGAGAATGCCTCAGATATCTCTGAATCAATAGACGTTCCCCTCGACTTCATATATTATACTGCTTATAGGGAATAAACTTCGATAATATGCATTTTAAGCATTTCCTTGAGGAAAAGTATTGTGCTAAAACTCATAAATTATCGACTATAATTGATACTTGGAACTCATATCTCATAAAAAAGATGTTAAAGATTGATAACCCAGATTGATAGACATTAATGCATGAAAATAATAGATTTGATCATTTACTACTACTTTTAAAAAATCTGAAATCACTCTTTGGAAATTTATTGATTTTTGTCGTTCACTATTACTTGCAATTTTGTAGCACTGTTCCAAAAACATTGCGTAATCCGTCCCTTTTGGTGTTTCAAGTAAATTTGGTGCTAAAGTTAAAGAGATTATAACTGATAAAATACTCGTTAAATGAAAGCGTGTTTTCTGCTTTATAAATGCAGGATCGGAAATGCAGCAATTTTGTAGAGAATCTGTTAGTCTTATGGCAAAATACACGTTTCTTACACCATTGGACTGCCATAACCTCATTTTAATGATGATAAACATTATTTCCGCCGGACGTTCTTATTGTTTTGTTTCCACCCAACTTCATATTTTTCTCACATATTTTTTGCTTGTTGTATAAGATCAGTACAATTAAGCATCCAACACCCAGAATCTTTAAAGTGTCTCCTCTATGTAGTGCTTTTTATACCTTCTCGGAATTCCTCAGACCTTCCGTTTTCATTAAACTTCTTCCGTTTCCAACGCTGCATGTAATGGATGGGACAGTTATCCGCAATCACTTTTCCGAAAACAAACACAGTGGGCTTCATTATTATTTATCGCGAAATCTAATTTATGGTTCTCATGACGTGGAAAACCCTGCGAATCGGGGAGGAGAATCTCTCGCGCACTTTTACTCCAAGTCACGTACCGCCTCAGTGCTCATCCGTCAGCCCCTTCCCATCTATCCCCAACCCTATTCGTCTCCCCCTCCCCGTATCTTTCCCCTCCTCCACCGCCTACGCTACCCTCCCCAATTCTCTCATTCGCAACCACTAGCAATGATACATACCTTTGGCCCCTCCACCATATTTACCCTCGTGAGTTTTCCTTTGCATTGACCGGGATTTTCTTTGCATTAAGCTTTATTTAAAATACGGCGTAATTGTCACTGGCGTTGCAAATTAATGCGGTTTTCCGGCGAATTCTTTTCTGGTCCTTTACGTTCTTCTTAGTTAGTTTCTTAGACTGTTGACTCAATCAATTCCAAATCGTGGTTCGAGTTTCCTTAGCCGTTAATATTTCGTATGCTCTACTTTGCAAAGAAACATGTTTTTTTTAAATCTCCTACTTCCCTCAGGATCTCTGCTCAATATGTGAAAGATTACAAGTATATTATTCTCTCCTTTCGTTCCCAATTAATGAATAGTCATACCCCAACCAGATTCAGCACCTACACGAGATTCCGTAAACTGTCTCGGCTCACATGGCCCGATAATAACAAAATTATTGCAAATTTTTCATGCTCTAGACCTAGATAATTCATCAATAACCATATACGCTGCTAACCGTCTTCAGAATTTTCTAAATATTTTCATAGAATTTTAATCACTGGTAATAATATGGTAATAAACTTAAGGTTGGAGTTATTTGCAGTCATTGAGGTTCCTAACTTCATGTCGAAAGGGTATTGAGAAGTTGAATGCAGCGATCTAAATTGCAGCGGTTACCCTCGAAAACATCTGTGACCATTTTCTTTTGACTAGGCAATGGTCATGGATAAATGGTCATAAAATATCTAAAAAATCTTTTCACGGAAAAAATGAACAAAGTGTTCAGTACATACGGTTTTCACGTATAATTTGATGAAGAAAATACAGGAATCATTTCAAGAATAAAAATGTTTTTTGCACGTAAATATACAAATTAAAGCTTAACGTACGTGCTGCTTAAAAAATAGGTGAAATGCTGTAAGGTCCTTAAATACTTGATATAATGGAAAACAGCTTTTCCCGAAAAAAGGAGAAGGTTGGCGTTGCGTACGCTCCTCCAAGGATGTCGACCGAGGATTTCTTGGTTACGAAGATTCCGAGTTTGGCTCTATTCCTCGAGCAGGCAGCCACCCTCACTTGTGGAGGGTGAGCTCTCGTAACTTCTTTCTTCCTGGCAGAGGATTGTAGAGGTCGCGCCTGGGAAATCCTCGATGGATGATCTTTTATCGCGAGCGAGCGATTCGGACAAAGGCTTTCAAGATGCGGAGAAGGTTTCGTGTAGTCCCACGCAAAACGGCCTGCGCTCAATTCAACCTGGAAAAAAATGCCAAACGAAAACATTGCCCGTGTGGAGTTTGGACCATGAGATGAGTCAGGCTCACTTCACGAGCTTCCCTCTCCATTATTCTTCAATAGTCATCCCTTTCCTTCCCATTTCGAAGCAAGTACTTGCGTATTTCTGGCCCTCAGTATCGGAGATGAGCGAGATCTGGCCTTCCGGTGTCGAGAGGGACGGGAAAGGGCAGTGGTGCAAAATAGTTCACGGGTGATAAGATGAATATGAGGGCAAGATAGGAATGGGAGCGTTTACTCGGAATTGAAATCGCAATTTTGTACACGAAATCGTTAGATGGAGCCGAAAAAAGAATTTTAGTGAAAAATTAATTTTCTAACCACAACCATTCTCTCATGAATAAAAAATTTAAATAAGCAAAAGGTGTTGCCCACCACAACTGCTGCTGTGATAACATTGACGTCATTTTCCTCTCGTCCTTGACTGCTTTTAGGGGAAAGGAAGGAAGTGGAGGGGGTTCTCGGAAGGTATGCTCGCACAGATGCTGTCGCAATCGCTCCCATTGGCCGAGTCAGCTGTGTCCCCCGTTTGCGATAAGTCGAAGTAGCTTCGCGGGCTTAGATGTGGTTGGACGAAGTCGATATACGTCAGAGGTTGCACTACGGCCACTTTTCCGAAAGGGTTGAAAACATAAATTTTTCGCCTCTTATAACTCGGGAAATAATTGATGGATCAAAAAACGGAAAAATATGGGTATTTTTATTTTACAAACTCAGATTCGGCAATACAAAAATATGGTAAACGACCCCATTGTAGAGCCAGGAATCAGTGAAAAAGAAAAAGAAACCTAGAGGCGTACAGTATCGAAGAATTAAGTCCTTTTACATTTCATGCCTTAGGAGTTTGCAAGGTCACGTGGCTCTCCAAAAAAAAAAACAAATCCAAAGTATGTGAGGAATTATACGATATTGCTAATATGAAAAATATGCGAGGTTACTTCCATTGATTGAACTTAAACCAGGTAACCCTTTTTTCGGAATATTCTTTTTCCAGAAAGGTAAAATCTACTGCGCAATATCATGGTTGCATGAAATAGATTAGCCTCATTCAATTTCCGAGAAGTTGATGCTTTCTTAAATGCAGAAATGCTGGAATAAACTTTTACGACGGCTTTAAACATCTCTGACCTCTGAGATGTGTGCAATTCCAAGCACTATGCACTCCGAGAGCTTTGGTTTTCTTGCTTATATATATTTTTTTTAAACATTTTGCGATGAAGTAGGAGTTATGAGAAAGATGGGAAAAATCTAAGCGATTGCATTCTCTGGTTAAACACACCTCTGTTCCTTAAAAATGTGGAAATACTTGGGATATGAAAATTCAAGAGTGAAAACCCACAATATATAGTATGTATTATGTCTCATTATGTAAATTCTTCTTTTTTCAGAATCAATAATATTATTCCCGGTTTTTACTCGTATTTTAAATAGCTTTTGCGTTAAACTTAGTCTAAAGTAATTATTGATAACAATTTAAATTTCTCGATCTTTATACTGGTTAACCTGTTATTCTGCCGTTTATAAAAATCATAAAGCAGATGATTAATGATCGGAATAATTCTTCATTGCTAATTAATAACTAGTAGGTAATTATTTACTGATTGAATTATTTGCGAGAATTTCTTAGTTATAACTAAAACGTTAGTTTTTCAAGGAACGTTATAATTTTCCATTGGTTTAAATTTTTTTTGTTAGTCATTTTAGCCATTTTAGCTTCGTTTGCTAGATTTTTTCTCCTAATCGGTTTACCTAGTTAATAATTTCTTAGAAAATCTTTGTGTAACTTTTAAAAGTACCATACCCCATGCCATTCAATACGATTTTACAGGGAATAGTTGTATAGTATTTTATTACAAAAAGATTAGGTTTTTAAATCCCTATACTTCACTTCTAGAAGATAAGCTCCGTTTTTTTATTAAAAAGATCCACTACCTATTGAGATGGATATCCTCAAATGACATCGTCAAATTCCGAGACTCTCGTCTGACCACTGCCGCTCTGCCACTAACATTTCCTCATGCCTGTATCCTTTTCCTGCCCTCCGAAGGCGAAAAATAAGTTCTTTTTTGTCCTGAAATATCTTGCAACTACTATGGCATTGCGAAAAAGAGATCACCATATCTACTCTCGTCATCTTCCGTTCTTTTCTTTCCATTCCTTTTTTCCTCCAAAAACCCTTCCATGTGTGCTCCAAGGGACTACCAAATGTCTCGACATTTTCCCTTGTGTCTCTTCTCCCAACTGAACTCCTTACTTTTCTCTCTCTCGACGAACACATCGCTTTCAAAAATATCACAGTGTTTCTGCCATGGTATTCCTTTGCTTTCGTTCACTTGTGAATGGCTGCAAATATTCAACGCGGAAGGTTGAAGTGAATTGAAGAATGGGGCGATAATTGGGTTAATTCTTTTTTTGTAGTTGGTACCCCTTTAAGTGCATTTTTAATAATACAATTTACATTTTTAAATGTATTCAAATCAAGCAGCATGAATAGCCTGCTAATTTTAGTACAGAACTACAGCTATAGTTCTTACTTTAATTGAGATTTAATTATTACATCCTCAATTTCATGTAAATTAATATATCGTATAATAAATAGCGGTGAATATCACCTTAGAAGAGACCGATTTTAACATCATGTTGAAAAACATAAATTAGGCGGGGTATACATTATAATAATTGGGATACCTATACATTAAAAAAACGTACGTAATGTTCAGTGTAGCAGACACTTTTAATAACGCATTATTAGCTCATTTATAGTAGAAATAATACACTTTATTTATCACGGTTTGAAGTCATACAGCATTAAGTTTCTCAAACAAAGATGCTGACACTGGAAGATTATGAGAAATTCAATAATATAAATTAGTTAACTTTCCTTTAGCCATTTTAAAAAACAGAAGTAAATACAGTTTTAAGTTGCTCCCAATGGCTGCGCCCAGGTTTGTTTGATTTTCTTCACTAATCACCAAGAATGTATCCCAAACGACATGAGTTTGGTTTCATTTATTAATAATTATAAATCGGAATGTGAAAAGGTTTCTTTTCTCATAAAAATGTGTATACAGAGCAATTAATAAGCTGACGTGATTTTCTATGTGTACAGTCGAATGCTATAATTAAATTGCCGTAAAAAAAGTTATTGTAGTTTTTCTATGAAAAAATGAAGAAAAAATCACCCAAGGCTGCAGACTCGGGCGTTTACCATCTTGTTTTTCAATTTATTTTTACAAGCTGTTAAAAATCACAGGAAAAAAATCAGTCCGCTTAAGATTTCCAATCCACTTACTTGAAAGCTGTAGTCTGATGGAAAAAATATTGTAAACCATATTGTAAGATGGCTTCGACTAGAATGAAAAATATGTAAAAATGGAAGAGACTGAAAGGTAACATTAATAAATAGGCACTTTTAGATTAAAAATCTGGTTTTGAAAAAGTTTTAAACATTTTAAAAACTATGAAGTTTCATGGTTTCAGTGACCCGCGAGTGCTTCATGGAGGGACAATTGTCTCTGTAAAGAATTCTGCCGAAAATATATGAACGATGAATGAATAGTATGATGCCCTGTGCTTAATTCACATAGATTAGCTTTAATACAAAATCTGAGTATTTTATAAAAATAAACATCGTCAAAAATAATGCTGATTAAGACAAAAATAATATGTGATTGCTTCTTTAGTTTAAATTTATTGTAGATCATTTATACTGGCTCGTAACTGAGGGTATAATAGTTCAGAACTTCTCATAAATTTTAGAAAAAACGTATTTAGTTATAAAAATGCCCTAAATAGGTATAAGTCTTTAGTGGATCTAGAAAGCCATTTGTGGTGTAAGAATATACTTCCTCTCAGTATTTATGTTAGTCCAGCCATTAGGTCAGTGTTTATACTTTGAAGGTAATTGAGAAGTCATTCTATCCTGTCACAAAGAAGCCGTAGTCGTTCGAATGGAATGACTTTCCCATCAGTATGGCCACGGCTGCTTCGTGACATGATATGTTCAGTATTCCGCCAACATCTACTTACTTTAAGTCATTTTATGCAAAAGATGGGAAATATTTCAACTTCTTATGGAATACGTGCATAAAAATGCTCATGACCATTGAATGAATATTGGGAAAACGTAAGGATAAAATTGAGAAATTTAACCGAAAAGATGGAAAAAACCGCATGGGCAGAGTAGGTACATGTCGCTCGTTCATGGTGGGAGACGTAGGGGGTGTAACTGGAGCCTAATATGAGAATGGGATTGGAGTCAAGGGCAAGGAGAGGGGAGGATTCGGTCCGGGATGAGCGTGATGGACATATCAGAGTAGGAAAGGCTCCCTAGTTGAGACAGTGTCCATTCTAAGGGAGCGGTGGAGCTAAGGAAGCTGTCACTGATAAGCCTCGCTCCAACCGCGAGGGAGAAAAAATGCCGGTGTAGGAAAATGACAAACCGAGTCAGAGGGAAGAGCATGATGGGAATGAGGGCGGGGTTGGGCTCGGAAATGTGAGTTGCCTTGGAAACACTTCCCTCCTTTCAGAGCCCGGAATTCCGGGCCCTCGTATTATCCCTCCCCTCACAAGCTCCACCCATAGTAGTGTCTCCAAGATATCTTCCATCCTCCCCCCCCCCCCACCCCCCTCAGGCCTTCCTAGGGCCTCGTTTCGCGGAACTGAGGGAAAAGAATGAGAAAAAAACGGGTCCTTACTGGGGGGGAGGACACGAAACGACCGGAGTTTCGCTAAATGCTATGGGCCCAGGAGAGTGGACGATCCTTCCGAGTGGGGTATATGGCCAAATCCAGGGAGGGATATCTCCAGGAAGGGACCGCGGTTATCCTCCCGCTCTAACCCACCCTCCCGAAGAGCACCAACTGCTTGCACCCCCCCTCCCTGAAATGTCGTCCCTCTCTTCCTCGCCCCCCCCCCCCCCCCTCTGCCCGCGGGCCGGACCACCCCCTCGCCCGACCGACCACTCCTTCCCATTAAAAAGAAGTGGAAGAAGAAGGGCTCGACTTCGCAAACCGACCCTTCTAGGCTCCGGCGCCCCCCTGCGCGGTCCTGCCCGTCTTACCGCGACCGCCTAATTCCATTTCGACTGCTCGGTAAATCCCCCCCCCCCGCGATAAATATCCTTCACGTCAAAAATGGAGTCGGGATTTGGGAGCGTAATCCTGGTCGCAATCTTTCCTTCCTCGAGTCCGCCTTCCTCCTCCTCCTTCGTGCCGCCTCTCTCCCTGCATTCTCTGCCATTCATCTAGTGTCCTCGCAAACCCTTGTCCACTCTCTCTTTCGTCCGCCGTCATCTCTCTGAACTTCCTCCCGCCGCGTGTCGTTGTGCATTGGGAGCACGTCGCGGAAAGCATATATCGAGCTAAAGTCAAGGATTTAAACGTGACGTTCCTCCGCAGCGCAACGCATGGTCACCTGCATTATTGCGATTTCGGCCCGTGACCGGAGTAGATGTTTTCGTCGTATTTTTTCTCCACCAGGAGACTGCGTCAGAATTGGTTTGATTTATAAATAATTTTCAATTACCAAATGGTCAAAAGTTACCTGTCAGTTGATAATTTTCATTTTAGTTAATCCGTTAAATCATCGCTGGTTTGCCCCGCATTAGCCTATTTATTTCCATTAATTTGTTATATTCTTATTATATAAAAAATTACACATACCTTATAATAGTTATAGTAACTATTTTATGACCTTTACCATTTGCTCGGTGTAACTTGGCAATCTAACACCTCTAATATTGTTACGGTTAAACACTGTATTTGCCTAGTGATCTAAAAAATATTATCAAAAAAATTGCGTTGAGAATTTGAAATCAGTATGATCAAAACATTAGTACGCCTACAATTATCAAGCAATAATTTTCATGTGCGAATACCGGCCTAAAGGCAATTTGTTAATCCAAGTTGCTGCAAAGATTGAAATCCTCCGCGTTGATCGTATATAAAATCAGCGGGTAGTTCTTCAAAATTATTTTTGATTGTATGAATAAATCTAGTGTATCCTACTCTAGCGCAAGTCATGATGGTAAGAAGCTTAGTTATCGGTGGACGTAACAATATTCTAGATGAAGTTCTTGGTCCGTTTTGTTGATAAAGAATATATTTTTTTGAAGGTAAGCTGTTTTAATATGAAATTGAGCTTAATTTAGAGATTTGATGTATGTTTTTAGTTTAGACAAAAAAGCATCTTCCTCCATTGCAACATCCTACTGAATGTTGAGTAAATATGTGTAAGTATCTAATTTTAAAAGTAAAAAAATTTCGTTCAACTAATTCAAATTCATTATTTTATTTTGAACAACTTATTTGAATTCAGACAATGACCTGAATATACCTGCGGATATTCAAGCCAAGTTTATTTTTAATGAGAGGAATCGGTGCGTAGCAGAGCAATGAAATGTTGACGTGGCTCCTCTGCAAGCCGGCCGCGAAGCGTTGGGGGGAGCGATAACGATTGTCCCGTTGCCTTGGAGCACGCCAACACTGGATCCGAAAATCTGTGAGAGCGGATCTCCAACAGGTATCCGCCAGACAGTATCCTCGACGATAATCTGCAACGAACCGCTGATGGCATTAAAACGTTCATCGCACGCTCTCCCGCGGACGACCCGTTGATCGCCCGATGCGCCCATACTAATAAGGCAGGGTTTACTTTGTGAGCCGAGATAATCGCTGGGATCAATGTTGACCGAAGCCGCGAACAAGGACCGCTTCGCTGGAACACATTTGAACTCGGCGATGGAAAGGGAGGATTAGGGAGGGGGGGGGGTGAGGGGCTTTGCGATGGGCTGCATGAATAGTCAGGGAAAGAAGGGGATTTGGAATGGAGGGACGAGGTCTAAAGGAGGTAAGGAAGAGAGAGCGACTTTATCCGGGCGAAATTGAGACCGCCGCACGCCTTCAGAGGGGAAGAAGAAGTGAGGCATCGTGTTCCTTCATGCGGATAAAGAGGAAGGCTCAGAGAAGGGTCAGGTCGGGAGGAGGGAGGGCTACATGCCACGGGGCAGTCGCTCTGGCCGCAGTCCCTCGCAAAGCCAACGGTAATCTCCGGAATTTCATTTGCGCGGCTACGAAGCACACCGATTGTGCTTCCCACAGCTTTCCCTCCCCTCTCTCTCTCCGCGAGAGCTGGACAATGGCCGTGTTCTCTCGGCCCTTGTGACTTTTCACTCATCTCCTACGCCCTTTCACTCAAATCTGCTCCCCTTCGTATGTTTACGCCCTCCATTGCTCTATTGTTTTCTAACCTTTATCACTCATTGGCAAGTTCTGCATCTGCGTGGCTACATCGATACGAACTATCTCGTCCTCCATGAAATAAGTTTCACCGATCGGTAGATTAGCTCCCTCACGCCAGTTATGCGTGAAATGCGAAAAGTAATTTCAAATCTACCTGTGCCAACTCAAAAATAAGTTCACGTAAGCCATTTATGGCATTGATTGCTACACAGGAGGATATTTCTAAATAAGGGCAGCAAACAAGTTAGCGGGTGATTACCCTCACTTGCTTTAGCTTAATAATTAAGTGTTGATGAAAGTTTCTTTGGCTGCAGTGGCTAAAAATAATTTATGTGAAAAAATAATTCATTACTATCAAATATTGTACACACGTATATCCAGCAAGTATTTTCATTACTTGCAATGTAATATTTATATTTACTGTTATATCCTCATATTTTTAACAGCAAAAAATTATTATTCAAAGTTACTACAAAAATATTAACTGAGGTGAATGTTTTTTCACCTGAGTGAAAATATATAGCATTTTTTTTGGTAATCTCTGCCTCACAATAATTATTTTTGCTTCGTAGAAATTAAGAAAAAAACTACGAGAAACGGGTATGTTGAAGAAATTCTTTATGTTTTTCCAAACGAAATTTTCAGTATGAATGAATCCTCTGAAAATTTATATAATCTTATATTCATGGAATTTGCTCTCCTAATGACATATTTTTTAATACACTGAATTATGATCAACCATAGATATTGCATTGTTTTTGTCTTTGGTTGTGTTTATTGACTTGTAGTTATTGCTTATGAAGAAGGATGTGGCAAAACTGCATTGTTCAAAATGGTCGGAGTACTTACTTTTTTAACTTTTTGGAAAGTGTTATCAAATTTTCGCGCATAATTGACAGTTAGAAAAATATTCCCGATGGATACAAATATATAGCAATTTTTTCACATTAATATTCATATTCATTTATTGAAGGTTATATCAATACAATAAATCATAAAAATGTTTGGGAATATTTTTCAAACTGTCATTTATACGCAAAAATTTGACAACACTTTCTAAAATATTGGAACGCAGTAAGTTACTTCGACCATTCTCAACAATGCAGTTTTGTTACAATATCATCGGTCAACAATCCTAGTTTTGATTTGGCTCTGCCGTACACTCCATTCTCATATTGGCGAACCTCTTCATATTAACGTAATTCCTCTCTTTCACGTCACTCACTCACCTGTTCTATGTATCCCATACGAGGCCTGCCTTTTCCATTCGTCCCGTTCACTTTTCCCTCGACGATTGTCTTCATCAGGCCATCGCGTCTCAATATGTGGCCGATTAAGTTGTCTTGTCCACTTTTTTGTACTTTTCAGTAGACTTCTCTTTTCTTCCACTCTTCTTAATATTTCTTCATTGGTCAACGGTCTATCCATTTCATCTCCATCGATCTTCGGTAGCACCACATTTTGAATGCTTCAATACTTGACTACTCTGCTGCTCTTATCCTCCTTGCTTCGCTGTCGTATAGCAGTACACTCCAGATTTATGTTCTAATTAAATGTTTCCTCAATTAGGTACATTAGCAGCTGCAGGCAGGATCTTCTTTTGGTAAAATTCTCTTTTCGCCTGGGGAATTCTACTGGCATTTTCGTTTTTACTTCCCACCCACTGTTTTTTCGGCTTCCCGGGTAACTGAACTCTTTCACCTCCTCAAGTTCTTGTTTCCCTAGTAAAACATATCGTCCTGTCTTATTTTATATTGCTTCATATGAATACCTTAGTTTTTTGTTGGTCTTGACTTCATATATCGTTCTTTCCATATTTCCTGTGTATTCATTAAATTCCCTTCTGATTCCACCATCACTGATATGTCGTCAGCGAATTGCAGCTTTCTGATTTTCTCCCCGTGGATATTCACTCCAAAAATATTTTATTTAACATCTTGGATGGCTTTGTCGATGTAGATATCGAATAATACGGGATACAGTGCACAGCCTTGTCTCTATAATTTCTTTATGCTTGCTTCTCTATTGCTGATTGAATGGAGCCACCTGGTTTGTATACAAGCTGTGGATAACGCTTCGGTCATTGTAAGATACTCCAATTTCTTTCAGAATCCTTAGCACCAAGTTCCAATCCGCATCGTCAAATGCCTTCTCCAAATCTACAAATGCAACAAACGCCGGTAGATTCTTCTCTATATCTAGCCTAGGGGTCGAATCTATTGTATTATCTTCTATTCTAGAAGCTTCAACGTTTGAGGATTAACTTAGGTGAATATTGGAAAAGAAATGTCGCTTTGCAACTTCCACACACGCGTTTTATTGGCTCCGACCATGGTTTCGACAATTTACATGTGCAAGTCGACATTTACCTTGATAACGACATGTAAATTGTCAAAACCATTCTCGAAGCCAATAAAACGCGTGTGTGGAATTTACAAAGCTACGTTTCTTTTCCTATTCTAGAAGCTTTAATCTCCTACAGCTCCGTCAAATTCCAATTGTAATAATGTAGTATCCAAATCATACTTATCGACTTCATTTTCCTCTTCGATTACTACCGCGCTTAGATTGATTCCACTGTACAGCTGTTTTAAGTATCTCTTCCATTTCTTCACTTTACACTCAATTTAAATTAAGTGTGTCCATACTTGTCCCTAATGGAATTGTATCTTGTAGACTGTTCCTTGAAGTCATCCCTCACCATCCTGTAGGCAACTTACAGATTTTCATCAGCCAGTTTGCTTTGTACATATTTACATAGATCCTTCATCAATATTTCCCTTTGTTTTCTCGCCTTACCGTTTACGGTTTTATTTATGACTCTTTAGATTCTGAAATATTCAATCTGCTACGGAGGTAAGAACTAGCATGCCATAGTAGCCATGGTTTATCATTAAAAGTAAGACCTTCTTATCTTCCTCTTAAGGTTCTTATGGAGGTGTCTATATGCAACCTTCATGAATGCATCAGTAGTTATTCAGTCGTAGTTTGTCCGTGAAGGTGACAAATATTAAAGGTACCTTGCACCGTGAAGTGTTTGCTGCTGAGGTAGAATTCGGTCACGTATAGATTGAAGGAGGAAGGACGGGTGGAGGTATAGAAAAAGGGCGTCGCGGTCGGCGTTGAAGAAATGCTTCCATCCGTTCCACCAGATGATGCATAATTTAGTATTATTACCGGTCTACCTAGAACTGGATAGGGGCAGGTATTCCCCTAGAAAATATCTAACACTGCTAGGAATTGAACTCAGACCTTTGCGATAGAAATCCAGCACAGTTATATGAGGGGACCAAGTGTATGTTATTCTATTCCTCAGAATCAAAGCTTACCTTGTTTTATGGCCAAAATATTGGATCTAGGGAGCCATTTTCGTATTCCTAAATGTACCTACTGCGTAGGCAAAAGTATTCTGTAACGGAAAAACGATTTGAATATCTTTGTTCACCTACTGATTATACAACTATTGCGTTGTTTACTATGCTTCCTCCAGTATCAATTACATTTGCATATTTCGATCTGTTTTCGCGGTCTTGGAAGACAATATTTCTGCATCTCCCCTTCAAAGAGGGAGAAAGGGAGATGCAGGGAGAAGGCTGTATCAATTCTTAAAATCACTCCATTTCCTTCTTTTGCTAAATGATAATTGCACGAGATAAAAGGGGGATTCTTCCACCTTCGAGCTCGGCGGCGAATGTATTTTTACCCATAATGCCCTGCGTCTCGTTGCAGCATTTAGAATGTTTGAATATATTAGGAGGGCCGTTATAGTATGTGGCGGTAGGGATGCAAAGCGTGAGTCTTGTCCAAGGGGTTCCGCAGTGGCGCCTGCGTGGCCCCATTACCGTCCACTCCGCGCTCCCTCCACCAAAAACCACCCTCCACCCAAAAACTTTCCCTAATGTGCGCACTCATCCCGCGAGCACGATATTGCCTCCCAAATTTCAACCCCCCCCCCCCCCCCCCCCCCATCCCCCAATTTGCCACGAGCTTTCTTAAGAACTCCACCTTCACTCCTCTTCCAGAGGCCCCTTCCTTCGTCATGTCTAAAAAATGTTCCTTCCATCTGTTCATTTTCTTGCGCGGAGCCTCCTTCCCCCTATCTCTAACTGCATGCCTCACTTAGTCTCCCCTTCAGTCCTCTCCTTGCCTCGTAGTCTTGGCAACCTCTTTGCTCATACTACTGTCAGATATTCGATAGAAGATATGATGTGGTTTCTTGGTTTTCGTCCTATGTATTTACAGATGGCAATGCGGACAGGAGATCCGTATTCATTTGCGTGCTCGTGATTCATCTAAATCGCAATCAAATCCGAGATCAGGTCTTCCTCACATTCTGAATTAGTTTGCAAATCACTTACGTAACTGAGTTAGAATCACAGTTTTACTGCTGTTTTTGGTGGTCAATGGTTTAATAACCACGTTTGAATTATTTGAATGGAAGGGATATATATCGTAGATCTTGAGCATAAACGAAAGTGAATTACTAAAATATCGCAAAGATTTTCGCACTCTAGTCATGTACTCCGAATATACTCACTAAAAGATATTTTTTCATGGTGTTGTTTGTATAGCTATTTACTGGGCCAAGTTGCAAAATCTTCTCCTTCACTTCATTTATAGTACATAAAGAATTTTCATTGGCAACGCACCACTTTAGAGGCCCTGCCTTAGAAATAAAACGTAGGTACTTATTTGTTTTATTTCCTTTTTTAATAACTGCTTACAGCTTAATTAATTCAATTCATTCTTTTTCCAACTACTGCAAACAATCAATAGTTAATTCAAAATGCATAATTATTTTCACAGAATCCTCTGAATCTCCGAAAAAATACCATGTGATACCATTGACCACATGCTTTAACTTATTGGTTCGGTTATCATGCGTCATTTATGTATTCTTCTCCCACCTTGTGCAAATTTATCAAAGGTTTTATTTTACATTTTTTATTTCTCTGGCTCTTACATGATAATATGACATCAATTATGTAATTACAGTTTCATGGCTTATATTCCTTATCTGATTGGAGTTCAAGAAACCTTCAGCAATCTTTCCACCTATCTACACATAACTGCTAGGATTATTTGTTCTTAATGCAGAAGAATGTTATTCTATAAAAATAATAATAAATACCCTCTGAGCTCAAATTAATGAGTACATTAGTACGCATGAGAAGGAAAACATATAAAATATTTTGGTGACCAGTTCCTTATATGCTCCTAAGCCATGCTTTGTCTTTGTGAAATTAGCCTAGGTTAATGAAGAAGGTTCTTCTTTAAATCTCGAATAAAATTTTCTATCGATTTATTTACAATATTAATCATAAATTTTACACAATGGATATTTTTAAGAGAACTGTATTCCCTGAGGAGTACTAAAACGGTGTCTCGGAAAACCATTTTTACAAATAACCCTCTGAGTATATGCCTTGCGTAAGTAATGAGGCATGGAGATATTATCACCTTAGATTACGCACCAATTGTTGGTTTTTTTCCGAACAGATGATTTTTCTCTGGCAGTCGGCATTATACACAGAAACGGATTTTGGTGACGCCTTAGCTTGAAAGGCCTTTACATTTATTTAAGCAGGAGTTAAACGTGTTTTCCGGCGGATGTATTCATTCCCCTCTTCCCTTAGCAGTTGAGAGAGGCGTGTAGCGACAACTGTGATTTCGGTCGCGAGGGAGCATAAAAGACTCAAAACGACTAAACTTTCACCATTGTCGTCGCTGCTGCTATGCGGCTCCGTTCTCGCCATCCCTCGCCCATTGTCAAACACCATTGTTGACTTCCCCGCCCGTACAAAGCCCCCCCCCCCTCTGGAAAACTTCTCTGGCCGTATCTCTCCCCACCACGCCTCTCCCTTCGATGCCACCACGAACCCCCACCTCCTCCTTGACCCTCAGGCATCCTAGAACTCCTACCCCCCTCCCTCGCTCCACCCCCTCGAAGAAGGGAGGGTGATTTTCTCCCACTCCCTCCCCCCTCCGAACCGTCGGTTGCGTCACAGTGCATTATTGATGCCCCGTCTTCGAACTTTTGAAGGTTTGTCAGCCAGATCGGAAGAAAACGGTTTGCCCTCTTTCTAGATCCTTCCCGGTAGATGAAGGATATTTCAATCCTGCCGCGTGAAAGGCGGTGAAATTCACATTAATTGTCATGCGAAGAAATTCACCTGGACCGGGAATAGAACCACGGACTTTGGCTTTCCGGGCCACTGCGCAGACCACTACGCTACCCAGGATCCTTAATTGCCATGCCATCCAATATTACCATGGGGATGAAGGATCCTGGGAAGCGTAGTGGTCTGCGCAGTGGCCCGGAAAGCCAATGGTCCGTGGATCGATTCCCGGTCCTGGTGAATTTTTTCGCGTGGAAATTAATGTGAACTTCCCGGTAGAAATGATCTTCTCCTTGCACGTCTCATAAGGTGCATGAAGTAAGACATACCGGGACCGGCCTTGTTAATGCCTTCTCGATCATGAGTGACGTCCACACGCACATCATAATCATTGGTCAACAATCCTAGGATTGGTTTGACGCAGCTCTCCACTCCATTCTTCTATCGGCCAACCTTTTCATTGTGACGTAATTCATCTCTTTTACATTCTTCACAACCTGTTCCATGTATCTCATACGAGGCCTGCCTTTCCAATCTTCCCGTTCACTTTTCCCTCGACGATAGTCTTCATCAGGCCATCATCATGTCTCAAGATATGGCCGATTAAGTTGTCCCTTCTTCTTTTTAGAGTTTTCAGCAGACTTCTCTTTTCTCCTACTCTTCTTATGACTTCCTCGTCACTTACTTGGTCGATCCATTTAATTTAATTTGATTTCAGCATTATTCTGTAGCACCACATTTTGAAAATAAACCAGAATTCAACTGAGAACACCCACAACTCCGCTTCCGCGGGGGTCCATTGGGGCTTTTTCTCCTCTGGCCCCTTCGCCTTCCACCCCTGGAGAGGAATTGCTACTGACGGTGTCAGCCACCGTGCTGGGTCCAATGTGGTCCGTGTTTGCACGAATTATGCTCGATTTTGTGCAATTAATACGCAACCGTGCGTGCCAATCCCTCACTTTCGAGAAACGCCCTGCGTTCGCCATATATTATCCAAAATTTAAACATACCATGATGGTAGAAATATATGTCACCTCCCTTGTCCTTGTGCCGTTTGGTTCAAAATTTCTAAAGAATTGAATGGCATGTACATTTTTATTCATGATAAATGATATATTTTTAAATGAATTACTGTTCAAATCATGATGAAATTATCACATCTTCTTTAGCATGGAAGACATTTTGCGCATTGCAAATTAACGAATTGTCACTGAAATTTATGACTGGATTTTGATGGTGAATATATTTGTGGGGGAAGGGTACACAAATAGTACAATTAATATCTATATAATTAACTACTGTATTGAAACCGAAAATATATCGTAACAATTATCTAGTTAAATAATTTTGTAGCATAGTCTGCCATCACTGAATGTGGTACGAATTTTGGTGAAGGCCGCATTTGAGGAGTTTGGGGATGAAACAGGACGAGGTTCCCTACTCTTATCAACCTTAATGCCATTTTTCGCAGGGCTCTGTACCCTGCGTACAGTCTTATTGATGTACAGTCAGAACTGCATCGTGTAGAGTGGTATACTGCGCGATCGACTGCGTGAATGTATGAACGCGAGGGAGAAACTTAGACCCTGTTCTAATTCCTTGCTCGTATTCACGCAGTCTCCGAATCACCTCGTATTTTAGGCTTATATTTAATAAACAATAAATTGTAAAGTCCCAAGTTTTCCAACTCTGCAGCCCCGTAAAGAATCCTTGCTACTGCTAAACCAGCAGTTTATTTTCTTGCCTCCTCTATATCCAGGTCTTCCTGGCACCCTGACCGGAACGTAAACATGACTGCACACAGTCAGTTTTCCTCTGACAAAACAAAGCACTCTCCTATTGCGCACATAATCTGCGAAGAAATTCCACATATAGTTGCTCCCACGCGTGAGCCGTGTAAATCCGTGTGCTGTCATTCTGGTAGTGAGCTCTGGTGCCGTCTACCACGAGAACTGAAGCTGCTTCAGCCTGTGCAGTACAGTGCGTGTAAAACGGGCTTTTTGAAAGTCTGTACTTCTTTCTAACTAGTAGCTAAACCGCTATTCTTCTCCGATTAGTCCAGCATTTGTTTATTCCCCAGAGAGATGTCACACCCGCAATTAATTTGTTTTCGCGCAATATTAATTTATTTTCGGATACTGGAACTTAAGACGTTTGACTTACTCTGATGTGGGCAATAGATACGTAGGTGACTAAAATTTTATTCTATTGAATATTGATTTTATAATCGCACCATTAAGTACTGTTACGCATTAAACACACATTTCATTTAATTGCCCATAAAAATAAGGTACACGGCGCAGTTTTTACGTGTTTTCATACAACTGGGGCGTAAATATTTCCTTTAACATCTTGGGATCCCCTTGCAACTCGAAGGCAAAAGCCATATGCGGTGATCATTTTTTTACTGCTCACTTTGGATTTAATGATTGATTTAAAGTTTTACCGGATCTCTGAATTATCACCTTATTTATAGCCTATAAATTTTAATCTTCTTCTAAGATTAATGTGTTTTACTATATTTTAAAATAACGCTCTTTTGTTTTAATTTTCGAGGCCTAAATATCCAAACTCGGTCTCCTTCCTCTAATATCACTAAAAAGCTCTAAATACAGATAAGGCATATTTTATTGCTAATTCTAGCGTTAATTATATGATTTTTGGAAACCATTGCGTTCAATGAAATGTATTAGCAAACTTGTTGAGGAAGTCTTCAAAAGTCTTGTTTTAAATGAATAATTTGTCTATATAAAACAAGTTAGTTCTACATTACCTGTTAGGAATTGATAATTGAATGAAGCCCACACCAATGTTTATAATTTTATCTTTATACAAATATTAGAATTTATCATAAATAGCAGTTCAGTTTGTAAGCATGGTTTTATTAAAAGATTAGCCATATCCATATATTATGATCAATTCTCTTAAGAAAAATAAATTACATTTGCTATTAGATTTTCTCCATATCCAAAGATGAATTTTCATTAAATTTTCAATATTACAACTGAGTCCCTGTCTTAAATTTGGAGAAACTACACTTATATAAAATATTTCATGCCCACATATATGTTGGTTTATCTCTCTCAAATTGTCTTTGCCACAGTGATAATTTTGATAGTGTAACTTTTCTAGAAATATTGATGTAGTCATTGTCTGGAAGGCATAAGGAAAATTTTTATGTAAATTTTAACTCCTGATTTTAAATTTAATTTCTATTTTTTTGTGTGCCTTTTAAAACTATACATTCCTGATACTTGCATAAATATTTTTACGCCTGCACATAAACAACGAATTGTACAGTCACTTCTATTTTACTTTAGCCTTACGATTATTTTTTGTTTAAAGTGAGGAGAAGATAAATTCAAATATTAATAACAAAATATCTGTATTTTTTAACTAATTATCTTTTTGTACTCCACTTCTTTCCTTCTATTATGTGACTTGCTGCTGTCTACCAATAGCATCCGCTCCCCCGTCAACAACACCGCCTCCAACCACAACGGAGCTCCCATCCAAGAAAACAGGTTTGTGTCTTTTTACGCACGCTTATCCTAGGTTTTAGCCTATATTTCTGCAAAACCTTAAATTGATTAATAACGTGTGGAAAGTACGTGGTTTTATTATACTGTTCCAATACTCTTTGAACCTTAATATGTCAGTATTATGAGAGCAATTTGTTGTCAATGGAAATGGGAAGAAACGCAATGGAATGAAGCACCAGAATTTCTCATCGCATAGAGTAGCGTTTGCACGGCTTTTGTACAATGAAAAATGAGATTTTTTTGTAGCAGTGGTAGTATTGTATAAATGATGTATTTGAATGTAAATGCCTTTTGCATTGGAATCTAAATTCAAATTTATTTTGTATTTCCACTACGCATAATATGGGCATCATTCTTATTTCTACTTGACTTTGCAGAAGCGATTTTCAGTTTTCATTGCAAACTGTCTCACCTAACATTTATTACCATCCGAATGTTTTTACGCTGAGAAATTAATGAGTCAAGTTTCCCTGCCGTAATGTACATATTAAGCGTACGCTAAAGCATTGGGAGACAGGTTTCAAGATTGAGACGTGTGTTAAATGTAAGGACCGATTAGTCTGACACTCTACATCAACGCATGCATTCTAAATGAGACACAATTAATCCTTTCGAAAGATGAAAATCAAAATGGTGGGCAGCCATCTTTCAGCCAATCAGGGTGCACAAAAACACAACTGATGAATTCAGCTAAAAAATACTTGGATCTTATTTTCATGGGAATTCATATGGCAGGACTAAATTAATGTTAGCAACTTCAGGTCTCCTCTAATTCTCCTGGGGCAGGTCCTTTGGCCCAGAAATGGGAAAGACACGGAGCCCAAGGTCGACTTATTACGAAATATTTACTCATCAGATAAGCTCGAACGCATGGAAAGTCAGAAATACGGGTATATATTAAATAGACTTGATTTTTCGGGAAGCCGAGTAGAAATAGAAAAGCTATTTATCTTTATCATCATTATAAACTCCTAAGTCTGTTGTGGAACGTGGCTTGCTCTATCATGCATGTATGTCAGTTATATATTCATCTTGAATTCTTTCTCCACCTTGAGACACGCGTTGCCCTCAAGCCCTCTTCAACATTTTGAATCCATCTTTTCTGTGGTCAACCTCTCCTCCTGCTTCCTTCTATCTTGCGGTTGAGCAATTGTTTAAGTATTGGGCTCTCTTCCGTCCTTTTTAATTGGTTTAATCTTATCAGCCGCAGTGACTTGGTGAAGCTGACTATATTTTTCCCCTCTACTATTTAATTTCCTTCAGTTCTTTCTATTTCTACATATCTCTCTTTCTCAAGTTGACTATAAATATTCCTTACGATTTTACTTTAAAATATTAAAAATATTCTGAGAATTTCTTCATTCCGATCGGATAAACCCATACCTCTCCTTTGTGCATCTCTGCTGTATACCTTATAAAAGTTTTATAAAATTTTAACTGTTTTTATTGACAGAAGAGCTGAGATTTTAGTCCTTATTAAATAAATAGTCCTTATTACATTCCATTACTCCTAATGTTACCTCACAAGGAAAACTGTGTAATTTTATAGCATAAATTCAAGCAAGTAAACTTTCTGGCACCCTCAAACTCATAATTCTCAATCAGAATGTTTTCCGGTGTGAAGATGAATCTTCGTTAAATTTGGTTTTATGTTCATCGATTCTGACCCCATTCTCTCCCCAGTATATTCCATATTATTTTGCATTTCCTAAAGATCAATCAAATTTTGTACTGTCGGTACTGTATACCCTCCATACACAAATCCTCGAATTCTGAGCAGAAGAGCCACAATTTCACTGCAATTGCGGGACAGAGCATCATATAAGGCTGTCACAGAATTCAACGGAAAGATGGAACGATTAAGAGTGGCTGTAGATTATGTATCAAGAAAGATATGATTTGATAAAAATATTACTCTTAATGTATTTCAAAAGGTACGCCACGATAATTATGTGCAGATAAAATGTGGAAAAAAATAAGACGGAATTCACGGGATTTCAATTTACACCATTTTCCCAAAGCTGAAAATATCACACATTTTCGGAGGCTAAAATCTATTACTTTTAAAGACAGGAACAGAAATATATTTCTCTACGGTACGGTCGTCCTAGGTCCGGTAGAATATTCTTATCGCTCATTTTGATCAAAAGTATTTTCCAAAATATTTTGAACAGCAAACGATATTGTTCATTTACTGCGCATAAAATTTTTTGACGTTACATTCAAAGCAAAAATGTATTTATGCACCCCCAAGTTAATTTAAAAAATACCTTATGACGTGTGCAGCCACTGCAATGGCTTCATATCAATTTAAAACTATCATATAAAAGTTATACCCTGATGTGTCGTGTCTGATGTTGTGAGACTCATTTTGAGACCGGATTTGACTTTGACGGGTTTTTAAATCATCCCAGCTATCCCTAGTATCTACGATGGGAAACTATTCATCACTAAACTTAGAAATGCAAAGATCTGGTGAATAGGTGGAAGCAAGTGATTATTGGTGAGCCAGTATTTCCGCAGCATCCTTTGACTTCCTATTGGTCCTTACTTTTGGCAAGTGTTCCTTTTGTGTTTGTATGTGTGTGTTGGTATTGATTAATATGTATTACCAGATGGCCGAGAGACTTTCTCTCAATGCAAAACCCTATGCACGCTTCATGCATCTCTTTCCAGTTAATTGAAATTCCCGGTTGAAATATCAAACATCCCCACTTCTCACTTCCGCAGACGTTATACCCATCAAAACAGAATCCTTTCTATGACTATCGCTACCGTTCGTCGGAATGAAATTTTGCTTGCGATCATGTCTCAGCTCAGGCTACCGGAATCAAATATAAATATTTTGAAAGTATTAGCGTCGTAAATTAGTCATTTCCATGTAGAATAAAGTTCTTGGCTCAGTGAATCACGAATTTAGCAGAGAAATTTCTGAAATTATTTAAATTTAAATTAATAAAATTATTTAAACTAATTAATTAAATTAGTTCCGTAAAGCCTTAGTATTGCATAGTTTATCACTTTAATACTCGCATTTTTACGTGTAACGCCTTGTCTGTATTTTATAATTCAGTTCTCTTTCCATGGGCTTGAGCACTTCTTTTATACTCACGATTTTCTAAACTGATTTGTGGGTTTTTCGAAAATGGATGGCTTACAAGTCCTTCATAGGTAGAATGGCCCAAGATGATGAACGGTAGCGAGATAAGTGTTTTGAGCATCGCTGGTGTCACTTTACTTTGCTTAAAGTCCCTTTTCGAATATCTCTCAGTATTTCAATTATAATTTCTCTAAATGTTTCTATTTTAAATTACTCTTCAGATAATTTATAGTCAAATCTGCAACACAAACAATGCCTTAAGTTTTGATTTTGATTGCATGAGAAATTAATATTTAAAACTATCATCAATGAAGTAAAGAAAATTATTTTGCGGTGCATAATTATGAATGTATCGTTATATTTTAATAATAGCTTTCAAATGAAGCATTTTAATGCATTGTAAACTACCAAGAATTAAATGAGAAGTTCTGTTTGGAATTAAATTTTTAATGTCATACGTTAATTGGCATTATTAAATTTAAGAAACCGATCTTTTTAAGTGCCTGTAAATGTTTCTGACATCCAAAATTCCATTTGAGTGAAGTATGTTGAATTGTTTCGTTCTCATTCGGTTTCGGTTAACAAACGGGGAAGAGCAATGCATGTCAATAATAATACTTTTGCAGTTATTTAGTCTTTTCAAATTCAATCTTGTTTTTCTCCCAATTTTAGTAATCGATGAAGGGCTCAAAAATAGTTAATACCTGTGCTTTTGAAAATATGAAAAGTGACTATAAAGTAGGTTTGGTTATCCACGGAAGTAAAAATAGAGTGAAATAAAGAATTACGCAGTATTAAATATTTCAAAGGTACTTCAATAAATCAGAAAATTTAAGATTTAGTTAGTATTCCAATGAGGGTTGCAGGTGATTTTAGGTTCAGGTCACTGAGAAGGTCACGTCCTTTCGTTGAACTCCTTATTGTCGATCAAACACAATCAAACACCATGTGTTCATGCTAGAATTGGCCATGTGAACATTATTTATAAATGTCTTTGCTAAAAGTTGCTTTTATCGAATGCAGTTATTTGACTTTTTGTGTGACAATCAAATATTTTCAATATTTGAAATATGGATAAAAAGAATTTGCATAATGACGTTTTGTGTTGTATGTCAACATTTTGGATACATTGGTGAATTAACAATGATTAAGTACTATACTGATTTGACTCATTATATTAAGTTGGTAAAATCAAAGGAATTATTTTCTGTGTATTAATTCTCATGTAACTCAAAATGAAGAAGCCTTAAGTCCCTAATCTTTAAGTAATATTTTTTAAATAATAAGTAATAACTCTTAACTGAGGAAATTTAGAAAAATTTAATCTCATCATTGCCAATTCACAAACTAGCTGGTTCAAACACACTATGTTAATTATAAAGTACTCGAAATGGATAACGAATATGTACACTAATTTTAAAAATGTTTTACTCTTGTGAAATGATTTTGAAGGAAAACTCAAATGGTATAATTGTAGTTGTACTCAGAGAAAATAAGGGTTCCATTTTAAACTCCAGCCAGAGGAAATAAATCACTCTCAGTTCATATAATCACACGCCTGATTCCAAGCAAAATTGAAGTTATCTCCATCATCACGACACATTAGATCTAACGGAAATATATTTAACTGCTCGCTACAATTTTAGCTGAATTTGTACGACATTCCCGACTTGTTTTGTACATTTTATCTAAGAAAAAATCTTCCCTAACTGGGGATTTTTAGGGGAAACTAACCCCTGGACAGAGCTATTAGCTTAAGTAAGACAGAGAGAGATGCACGGAGAAAATAGAAAATATGCTATGAATCAAACTCCTTCTCCACGCAACAACACACCAGCACTTTCTTTCTTTCCCGTCCTCTTGCAGATATGGACAACTCGCTGAACAACTCGCTGTACAGGAATCCCAGCTCCCTCACCGTCCACTCGACGGAGAAAGGTGAGACTCTTTTCGAAATGAATCTAGACGCACACTGGGAAAGAAATGAGCCAGTGATTGTAGTGTAGAAGAGATAATTCGATCATGAAAGAGAAAAAAAAATAGTATGAGATCTCTGAAACTGAGATTAGCCCTGAATGACAGAGGATGGCTTTCGTGTCGCTCTCCACAACTGCGTCAGATCACGTGACTCGCATCGCGATCCTCAGTCTCCTCAGTCCACCTCGCTTCACGACGACTTAATTTCGGGAGGAGGGGGGGGTGACTCCGAAGTGACAAGCAATTCTTATTTCATCGCCCGCGTAAACTCTGGCAAGAGCCACAAGGATCAAAAATAGGAGCTGTGTTTCGGGAGGGGTCAGAGGGGAGAGTATGCGTTCGTTAAGGAGGTTGAACCGAAAGGTGAAAGTCATGTCATTTTTTTATATTTTCAGCACTTATAGAAATAATATTCCTCTATCTAGTAAAGTAAAGATAATTATACCAACCCATACTCCTTTTTGCACAAATTGCATTTGAAATTACATACAATTAACGGCGAGAATGGCCATCACATGGGAATATATCGTTTAAAAATACCATAGTGACATGTCATTTTCGCAAAAAACTGATAATTTATGCGTAATGTCACAAGGTTTAAAATGACACGAAAAATTGTATCAACCCACCGTATTTTTCGCTAAATCCACCAATTCCTGCGCTTATAGCAGAGGAAATGCGTTAGTTGACTTCAGTGGCGCTGCGGTCGCTCTAGCCAATATGTGTGGCGCATGAATAATATCATTACTAATGAGGTATTAAAGAATATTTCAGAAAAATATTATAACATAACGTTTGATAGTAATATTCTGGTGTTATGCATTAGTAAATTCGTTGAGTAAATGAATTTATTTCTTTAAAGTAAATGCTGAAATGTCTCCATCGTCGAGCTGATTAAAAGTACCATAAAAAATAAATCCTTCGACTTTCCATCTTATTTCTTGCGATACTTATGACTTTCAATAGCTAATGTAATTTTCTTTGTGAAGTAAGGATCACTTAGCAGGCATATACTCGTACTTAAATTAATAAGATTCCTTAGACGACTAGACTCGAGCAGTCGCAAGCCAACCTCCTTAAAGAAAAGAAAGGAAAGCGAGGGGTTAGTGGAATGATCGTAGGACACTGTGTGGCTTTTGATAATGGCACAATAGAAGACGGAAGAGAGTGGAGAGGGTGCTTTCATGGCCGGAAGACGGCTGAGCGAGGGATTTGAGATGGAAGGTCAGAGAACCACACATCACAGTCCAAGTTAATTGATATTTCACCCTGAATTTACGCTGCCTACCAACATATGTTTCGAAGCACAAGTTCATCGTTAATTAAAAATAAGTGGCAGTTGATAAGAAGTTCATCACTAATTAAATAAGTAAGCTGGTAGAAAGGATCCAAGGGTTCGGATTTCAAAGTTAAAATCCAAGATCCCGTGTGCACGCCAGGATGATCACGCGTGGAAGGGGAAGTGGGTCCGAGAATGCTGTGGAAGACGGTCGTTCAGGTGTCGCTGGTAAGTGAAAGGGGCGGGAGAAAAGTAAGGAGAAGTGAAATGAGTTCCTCAACTGAGAAAACCTCGGCAGACGGTGCCCTCTGGGGAGAAGACATTTACCGGACACATTCCAGGAATGACTCGTCAGGAGCACGGACCGGAAGAGAGGAGGGGGATTGTGAGTTGGAGCAGAGAATGGAAATGAACTTCGCAGTTTCACTCAGGCGATCACCTTGTTTGCCCGACCCGGGAAGCGTGCGGGTGGGGAGCGCTAAAAATCCTCCGAATCCCAGAGTACCTAAAAGAGTGAGTAACTTGCGATAGAAGAACGGGGTCGTCAAGAGGGACCCTGCGCCCAGTCCTCGCTGGTGGGATAGGGTCCAACGAAGAGGGGTAGGAAAGGGCACCAGGGAGAGAGATGGAGGAGCGTGGGAGAGTGAGTGAGAGGAACCCCTATTAATGAAAAGTCACTGCTGCCACTTAGCATTAATTGCGATGTTCATTTGGAATTCCCTTTGGCCGTCGTTTTGCAGGAGAGGGGTTTTAGGGGTTGAATGCGTGAGGGGTGGATTCTCCCGCCCCCGGAGGGTGGGATTGGCTCGGCGTCTGCTCCGGCTCCGAGCTGGAAGGCAGATGTTCCCATCCCTGATTTCCAAATCACAGCCAAGGTGGAGTTGCCAGGGTTTTGTGAGACTAGAGAGGGTATGGTTTTTTTTCGGGGAGGGAAGAACCCCAGAATAAATGAATGTGGGGGAGCGTGAAAGGGAAAGGGTGGGCTGTAAGGGGGTGGGGAGGGTTTGGAAGGTGGGGGGGGGCAGGGGAAACGGAAGGAATGGAATCCATTCGGAAACAAGAGTGGGTGAGGGTTGGGGGGGGACCCTGAGGTTTGGTGGGGCGAGTGTCGTTGAGGGCGTGGTGAAGGTGAAGAGAGGTCACGTCGGGTGGCGCCGCTCCACCGTCGTGACTTCAGTACATCCTTCTTGTTCTTAGTCACTGATTTATGCAGTAGTTTATGATTTCTTTATTCTTTATTGCTATTCCGAACTCAGATACGAAAATAAGAAGAAATGAGCATTTCCCAAAAGGCTTGCTCCAACCAGACTATTCATAATCATTTAATATATGCCCTAAGAAATATAAATATGGGCTTCCTCGCATATTATCTCCTTACATATGTCCTTGAACTTTAAATAAAGATGAGAAAATGGAGACGTGTGAGGGTTTGTATGGGTAACGCCTGGCGGAATCAATGCATCCCTGTTTTCATGGCATTAGATGTTTTTACTGACGTTTCAAGTAGGCAGTTTTCAAAAGAAAGACAGTAGGAGAAGTTCATTCAAGGTAGGGCTTGAAGATTTAAGGTAAGTTTTTGGTGTTGATAATCGTGTTGGTTGGGGGAAAGAGACTCGGACCAGGGTTTCAAGTGAAAGAGTGTGTTCGAGGGAGCGGAAAGAGATTCGTAAGGGAGAGAAAGGAATTTGATGATTACAAATGCATTCGAGTAGACGGGAAAGGGGAAAACAAGCATAAAAATGGAAATTTTTCCGAGCTAAAGCACAAGAGAAAATGTTATTTCAATGGGCTATTCGAAAGGAAAAGAGAGACAGGCATTAGTTTTGAAACTTGGAAGTTATTTTCAGTTTTAAATTGGACTGAGACAAAAATGGACACTGAAAAGGAGAGTTGCAAATGTGACTGCAAAGACTAAATGAGGTCAATTTTTGCTTGAAACATGTAGATAGCCATTAGGTAAATAATATAAACACTTCTTAGCTTATTTGAAACCTATTCAAATATGTATCTTGCGGTATAATATAGTGACACTATAAGTTTATAAATTTCGTAGGTGTCAGATAGAAACAAATGTGGTTACTTAAGGAAACTTTAACTTGATGGATAGTATATTGCCAAACACTTATGAAAAAAATCTTTTTGAAAAACCTTTTTCTGACTAAAAACTCGCAATGCAAAGAAAAATTCTTGTTTCTGTGTTCCATGCAGATTTTTGAGGAAATTGTGTAATCTAAATTTAGAAAAATAACAGGGTTATATCTTTCACTAAAGGTTAGAAATCGAGTAATTTTTTATTTGTATTAAATTATATCATTACTGAGTTGTAACACACTATGATGAACGAGAAGGTGCTGAATCGATCCGAAATTCAATTTTATCATGGAGTTTTCATCTAAAATCTTGTTCTGGATACACGCTGAGACACAATTATTGGTACGCTGAGATATTATTGGTCAATATTTTATATTTTTGTCTTGCTGTCAATTTTGTTTTGAGGAGTATTTGGTATCTATGATTCAAGTTAAATACATGAAATCAACGTTGGAATATTTTAATCTCTGTCAATGAATCAAATGCAAGAATGCTCCATAAACGTGATGTTTTTCATGCGTCCATTCTTTATTGAATTCTTGGTATCTTGCTTTTTAATATTTCCTTTCACAATGCTGTCTTTTCATGTGTCCACCCGTACTTTTAAACTCCGTTTTGTTTGCTTAAACTTCTTTTCTCCTCTCTTATTCTGTTCACGAGCACGTCCCTGTTTTCAAAATTTCTCTCGGCCCATACAGTTCTGTCTCCCTGTAATTCTATTAATGCTTAAAGTAAAACATAATATATATTTCCTCCTACCATTTTAGTAGTTAAAAATGTCGTTTTAATAAGCATACTTGTCATCTTATCAGACATTTTCTTGCTTTGAAATCTAATCTGTTTTTAAGTCTACATTTTTAACACGTTTTTATATTTTAGGAACTAAATACCAGTCAAATTTGAACGAGATTGACAAGTCAGAGCGAAAATCCTCACAAGAATCAGGAAAGGGTGTTCACTACGACTGGCCTCAGAGTGATAGTGTTTGTAAGTACAAATTCCCATTTTTTGCATGAAAAGTTATTTATGCATGTTTAAAGCATGAGTTCAATTATATTCTTTAAAGAAAAAAGACATTTATTGCTGTTTTGTTTCTTATTTGCATGCCCTTTTTTTTACGCCCATGCGCTTTTAAGTATTTACAACGCCTTAGCTGCTGCAATACACCTTGCAAACCCTTCCGGGTATTTTTCTGTGTTGAATGGCTATGACTTGCGTACTGTGATATTCAGTTTGTTCATTGATACTCCGATGAAACCTGTTGGGCCAACTTGTATTATTGAAAATTTGTGTAATTCCAATCACATAAAAAATATGTCTGATATTTTATATTGAAAGCAAAAGCAACCGCCTCTTTTGCGTGGTTGATAATCGTTTGCTGCATCAATGTGACGGATATGGCAGTAGGCATTATATTTGCGTGTTTTATTAAATACAAATATTTACCACTAAATAGTCTTGGCACGAAAATGTACCCATTCTGCACAAAGCTGGGCAAAATTATTGTTCAGCGGATCAATAATTTCAACCCTCGGCTGTTATGGATAACTGTGAAACCTCTCTACCTTACTGGATTTATGACTCAACTGGGATTTCAAAATGGATGCCTGGACCATTCTGGTAATATTCCCGATCAGTATATACAATTAAGCTACCGGTCATCTGCTTTTAATTAGTTAGTATTCGTTTTCGTTTTGCTCCACTGGGATTAGCAAATTGAAGGCTTGTGTCTACTTATTGAGAAATCTCGTACTCTCCCTAACGCTGATCATCACCATCAGCCAATAATCCTTAGATTGCTTTGACGTAGCTCTCCACTTGATTCTCCTGAAAGGTAATCTCCAATTATTTACATATTTCTTCTCTATCATACCCTTATTTCTTTCTCTAGATATCTAATTCGAGGTCTACATTTGCATTTCTTCCCGTTGACTTGTTCTCGACGATTGTCTTCATCAGACTGTCATGTATCTTGATATGGCCGATAAAGTTCATCTTCTTAAGGTTTCAGATGACATCTGTTTTTTCCCACTCTCCTCAGTACTTCATCGTTACTCATTTGGTCGATGTATTTATTATTCATTACCATTCTTAGCCTCACATTTTCAAAGTTTACATAATTGATTTTTCTGCTGCTGTTATCGTCCATGCCTCACTGCCATGAGGAAACATGATTCACATGTAATTTCGGATGAATTCTTTTTTTATTTCCACGTGGTTATATTCCCAGCGCTAAGTAGATTCTTGTTTTGGCAAATTTACCGTCTCCTGAACTATTCTACTATTTCCTTCTTGCTTCACCTTCTCTTAATTCGCCTTAAAGTTCCAAATTGCATTTAAAGCCTGTATTCCAAACTGCAATCAGAAGTATTGATTCAAAATCTAATTCCGCTAACAATCAAATAGATTTATCTGGGTCTTTGCCATCAATTTGAAGTTCTATTACGTGGCATGGATTTATAATTACCTTGAATTTTTTGTCAGGAACCATGAGTCAGGAATATGCGAGAGACCTGGGTGTATATCGTTAATATGCTTTGAAAGAAGTCTAATGAATTGGCTTTTACTTAAGTTCCGAAATGTCATCTCCTAAGTCACTTTTAAGAGAGCATATTTCTTTCTTGTAAGCTTCATAAAATAAAAACAAGTTGCATTAGTACTGTTGCCTAAATATTCGCCAAATATCTTGAATTTTTAACTCCCCTGTGGCTCATGATGTACACTTTTTGAAGATGATTTCGATTTTCTATAATTTGAACTACACGAAATATATTTTGTCAACCACCATTTGCCTTTAAGCGCATGTTCCAGTAAGACTCCATATACTAATTACTGCTTTTGAAATTAGTGTATCCTTTTGTTATTACACCATTGGTGGTGGTTTTCCATATATTTTGGTATCCATTTCTTAGTTCAAAGTGCGTGACATCCAGAAAGTCGTCGCCTCTGTCTTCGACTTTGTTAATGAAATACATTGCTCGCGCAGATCCCGTAGCGGATCAAAGATCGTGCGGATCAAAGTTATTTAAGGAGACGAACCAAACTCAAGGCGTTTTATGCTATGCTGGAAACTTAGTTGAGGTTTTCCAGAGAATAGAGGGAGTGCAAAGTAAACTCCGTCGTCGTATTGCCTCATCTTAAATGAAAGATACCCATAACTAAATGTACACTAATTTAGTGAAAACGTGTCTGTAATCCCGTAGAAATAAAAATGTTTTTCTCGGTGGTTATTTTAATATAAGAAACAATCTCTCTGTTGCGAAATGGAACGAAGAAATTCAGTGTGTACTACTTTATATGAGTGGACTCCAGTGGTTGTTATCTATCATTAAAGGAAATAATTTATGCACAAAGTAATTTCATGAGTTAAAATAATGGAGTGATATTTTTCTCGGGATTACCATTGGGTTGGTAGTTCCGATGCCGACGTATCTGTGGCCAACTCCACCATTGACTTCATCGGCGCCAACGCTCATAAAGGTGATGGATTAGTCATCTGTGAAAACTTCGGCATCTGAATTAACAAACCAACATTTAAAGTGGGAGTCCACAGAAGAATTTAGTCGTAACGTTTTCCATGAGAATTAAAAAATTTCATTTATTCAATGATTAATCAACCATCAATTATAATTCCAAACTCACAATATCCTTTGCCAACCTTGCTTTGCCTACCGTTGCCCTTCCCATGGGACAAGAAGAGCAAATTCCGACAATTTCTAAGGTGTTTGAAGAAATAAATCACCTCTTGAAAAGGAATACCAAAACAAAAAATTGAGGTGGATTCTAAGTGTGAAAATCAATATATTCAAAAATGCTTTTATTATTTCCCTCCAATCAAAATGTATAATAAATAAGGTCCGGTGAATTTGTGAACTTTTGAAGTTCAAACTTAAGCGTTGAATTATTCCTCGGTAAGTTAATTTTAAAAGGCAAAATTACTGTACTACAATTTGCTTGATTCATTAACGTGTCTCAACACACTGCAATCCACCTCGAGAGTGTGCGATCTATAATGACTATGCCTCAAAAATATGAATGAATATTTGTGTAAGTTAATAAGGGAAAGATACAAATACTAAATACATATGTACTAAACACGAGATATTAACATGCTACTAGTGACGCAATAATATAGGTATTATTATACCTGTACTTGATTTTATCCAGCGCTTTGTTACACTGAAATAATACTACGCAATACACTGAATACAATAATGCAATCTTTTAAATATATTGAACGATATAGGAAGGTATATTCTATTAAACTCATTACAAATAAGCCACACGGACTGTTATATTTTTTGGAATGGAGTAAAATATAAGCAGGAATAATAGTTTACATATCAATGTTAGGGTTATATTTCAAAATACTACTCCAAGTGCTGGTGAAATAGCCCGGTTAGGGTAAACACGGGCACACTCACGGATAACAATAACTTACACATATTCAAAACGAAACAATTATTCATCCTTCGGCGAATTCCTTTCCTGGAATAAATGCATAGGCCCGATCCCTGAATCTATTCTCAATTACTAGTTACATCGCCTGATTAGGCTCGTTGTACACTTTTCACAATTTTGGCGAGCAAACACTTACCAGAGGGACAAGAAAATCCAATCACATTTTTATTCCTAAACTTTCGTTGTGTCTGAAAATAGTGACTGCAGCAAAGCAAATGGATGTTCCTGTTTGCAATGAATAATTAGTCATGGTAATGAAAAATGTGCGTCGAATTTCAGCTCATCATGTTCCTCTTCATCAAACCGTATTTATCCGTGAACGAACATTCCAACAATGTTTTTCAGGTATTGAGACATTCATTCGGATAAAATATACAAAAAACGCTTTTGCACAAAAATGAGTTTTTCTCTTCCCGCGATATTTATTCTCTCTTTTGACGGAGAAATTAAATTTCCTTCTTTATTTCAAGAGTTCTAAGAGATAATGCATCCACAAGAACAGTGGCATTGAAAGAACTCGATATCACTAAGATTGCTTTCATTTAATTTAAATTCACATTGTGTTTCTGAGGCTCTAAATAAAGTGCCTGTTGGATGCTTTAGACGAGCTTCCGCGTTTAATGTACCGAAACACTCCATGTGCCTGCAATGTCACCGCCTAAAATGTGAAAGCCTGCGTGAAACAATAAGGTATTTCTTTTTTATTTCTTTTATATTCTTTATTCCTATTTTACGAATCGAAGGAACCGGGATAGGTTCGCAATTATCTTCCATAGAATGATCGCATTAAGCATTTGTATGAACACCTGTGTCTTAACCGGGAGCCCGATGAAATCTTTCTGTGTTCCTGCTTGACAAAACATGCATAGCCCTCCAATCTCTTTTATAACTGATACACGAAAAAATTAGTGCTGGGCTACAGACTACAGGGTCTCAGGTTCAAATATCTCGTAGATACGTTTCTGAGCACCCCCACCTAAAATCATCGCCATTCCAGCTAATATTTGATTTTCTTTGTGGAAACTTCGTAGGGAATCGCAGGCGGTCCAGGAAAAGGAATTGGCCCCCCCGCCCTGAATATGTGAATTTCACACGAAAATGGCTTAGTTCGGGGTGAGCTCTACCCTCAACAATCATAAACCAACCTTCTGATTAAATACTGATTTTAGTGTATAAATAAAAGTCTAAACAAGAAATTTTCGCAGGCGATATGGAGATATCCTCTGTGGTTGATAGTTACACGTACAGATACAGCTGCCCTTGGGACAGCTGTATGTATAACTTCTCCACAGGTTCAATGAACACTTCCGACAATTTAGAAGCGCTTATTGTGGTGAACATTGCCTGCTGTGTTGCTTTGCTTAAATTAGCATTTTGGAAGAGAAGTTTTTCAAAAACCTGCCATTTGTTTTTCCTCTGGTGATTTTATTAAGAAAGACCATAGTTATTTTTTATGTTGTTCCGGCGGCTTTTATGATAGCCTACTGAAAAAAAGGCCATTTGAAAGACATTGCATTACTAAGGTCCTAACTTTATATCCTATTCTAAATTTAGTGGGGAAAGACCACGCAGAAGACATTCATGAACTAATTCAAAAGCAGTCCACGACCTGAACTATCCTGAGCATACAACCACAGAACGTTCATTGATTACTCAAGTGTGAACTATTCATTTGAGACTGTTCATAGATCGTTCATTTCCAGTCCACAAAGTATTATTCAAAAATGCTCCTTGGTTAAACACTTAAAGAACATCTTCAAATAATGTATATTTGAATTGTCTAACGACAACATTCACTCCACATTCTCGGAGTATTCTAACATACCATAAGAGAATATTCCAAAAAGTAATTCCTGCTTTCGATGTCGTATTGTGTTATGAGTTATATAGAGCTATAGATTGTTACCAATGAACTGTACGCATGTACGAAAAAGTGCGTACCTTGTGAAAGAGTGCATAAAAAAGTGAATACCTTGAATATATAAAGTAGGTGCTAGATACATCCTCACTTTACCAAGCATTTTAGTTATTCACGAGAAGTCTGGTTAAAATGTAGACTTGACGTTTCTGATGCATAATAAATTCAAAGAAATTCCACGTTAAAATCATAAACAATATTCAGATTCAATTATATTTATTCAAACGTAATACAGATGAAAATCATTTCACGAGAATCATTTTTAAATATTCATTCGTGGTTCAAATGTTATTCATTCGAAAACAATTCAGGCACGATTCATCTACCGATGGAAGGCTACGTACCTGGACCGTTTGATTTGATTGCCGTAAATTTTGTTTTATGCAGGAGGTTGACAGCAGTGATAATTTCATAATAGCTCTGGCCAACTTGCTCTTGTTTTATTGTGAATAATTATTCATTAAGTGTGAAATTGGCATTTTATATGACACCGCTAACAGACCTATCTTGGCTACAGAAGTCACTTGGTCTAGAGGGTAGATCGCAGGATTGCTGGGAACCTAGAGACACAGATTCGAGACCCTGCGGATACACCCTTCGGGGTATGTTTTTTTCCTTCAGGTTGTATGGAATGTATTCAAGTTTTATAAACATTACGGTTATTATGAGTTTTTGACTCAATTCACATTTTTATTTCTCATACCGCCTGCCAAACCTTACTATTACTGTGAAACCCTCAACGTGGAATATTCTTTGAACATTTTATGAATTATTCCAATGAATATTCTTTGCACAATAGGCGAGTTCCATTTAAAAGTTTATTTAATGTAATTCTTTCTTGAATGATATTTCAACGTTTTAATAGTCTTGGCTTGACGTTCTTTGACCATCTTTAGGACATTAAATTCCCCAATGTGTTATTGTATTATAACTCATCTTCCTCTTCTCTTTTATGCCAAACATAACGGAGAGGGTTGGCTCTACCCACCTGTACCACCTTGAACCCTGCTTTATTTTCTTGTGGGTTACCCGCTATGAGTCATTAAAACTAGTATGTCGATAAAGCTTTCAATTCCTTAGCGCCTTTGTTCGTTATGAATTGCAAAGGAATAATTATGACATTACTAAGCGGCTATCATGTAGTTTAAAGGCACACTTTTTATTAGGTAAACTTTTTCTGGTAATCTTCCGATCTCATGGTGATTATTTTAGTTTGTCTAATTCATCAAGAATTTTTCATCTCGAGGTTCTATTCGATACAAGCTTACTGCATTTTTCCCATTTTCCTCAACACATTCACAGGGCCTATAACATATTAATACGTTTAAACGACAAGTTGTATTACATTTGGAAGATTTCATGCAATTTCCGTTGCCATTTGGACTAGAATGCCTCCTTTCGATACACATCTCGGTAAGTAACATGAAATTGGTGTTTGAATTCGCATATATAACCACACTCTTGTATTCAGCTCAAAGCTTATTCAAACAATCATTCACTGCATTTTGTACTTCAACTGGTCAATTTATCAGGCAGGTCCATGAAGCGAAATTATAGAGTTTAAAAATAAGACTAAAACAGCAAAGCGAAATTTATTGATATTCAAATGTCTTTTCTACATGTCATTATATTTATTCTTGAAAAACCGACATAAGCGTTTGTCATAAGCACAGGCATAAACATACCTAAGCACAGTGGTGGAAAGATAACGAAACTCCCTTCCTCTGAGGTGATGACTTCAAATATTCCAAAATACTAACAAAAAATTTTAATTCTCATATAATGATCCTATGCTTCGTTATCCTAGCGAGACATTTTATCGTCTCATTATCAAGATATTTGCATTGCTACGCCTTGAGATCCTGTATATCCTGGATAATAAGGACGAGAATGTTATATGCCTCCGTAGGATATGTTATAAGAGCATTTCTTTATTGTCCTCGGAGATGGACCATTCACATCGCCTCATGCACGCGAGATAATGAGGTGAGCAAATACGGGAAACTACGAATAACGGAGTGTTTCGGCTTAGTTGCAATTATTCCAGGACACATTCATGCGTCTTCTACTCCTCGCCTGCACAGTATTCTAAATGACAGAGCCATGGACTTCTTTATCCCTGTCTCCCATCTTTCCTATCCGCTGCGAGGCAGTGTCACCCGGGGGAAAAGTTCCGCTAACCCTGCCGAACCACGGAACATCTTCGTTTTGGCACAACCATCATCCCTCTCCTCGCCTTCCCCTTCGCCCCCCAACCACACCCCTTTCCTCCCACCGTCGCCCCAGCCGCTTCTCGGCAAGTTCCTTCACGCCCGATACGGCAGGATCCGGCAGATGCGCTGTGACGGCGCAGGTGGGGGGGGGTAAGAGGGGGGAGGCAAGGGGCGTGGCAGTAGCGGACGGAGGGGTCACAGGGCATGCAGAGGAGATCTCGGGAATGCATGTGGCGGAAGTGTGCTCGCGTCATGGTGGAACAAATCCTGAGGGGTTGAGGCAAGAATTGCTCAGGTCGTCTCAAGAATTCGATAATGTTAGACGACCTTGACGATTTAATAAGATAGAATGAAGAAAGATGGAATGAATTTGCAAATTAGTGATCATTATACAAGGACATTCAAATCATTAACCCTTTCAGACCTGGTGTCCATTATAATAGACATAGGTTTCAATTTATTGCTACATTGCACGCGATATATTCTCACGTTTTTTTATGAGCTTCAGTCATTCAGGGACACATTGTCTACTACTATGTGAGTGGAGTCGTGTGTCAATAGAGCGGTTTGGTTACGAAGGGAGCTCGTTTCAGAAATGGTATCCACTGTATTAACTGCTAAAGATACGTGATATTATATATTTTATTTTTTTTATACCATTGGCTCGCGATGCTTGCAGAATTTTTTAAACATTCCTAATTGATTATTAATTGTAATACGAGTCTTAATTTTGACTACTGACTTTTAGTTTTCGCTATGTAATCGTTAAATGAATGTCCCTTGTAATGGACATCGGAACCACTAGGTCACTTCTGTTTATATCTTTTCCTTTTTGATAATATATACGTAGGTAAATGCTACCAGTTCAGCGCTTTAAACATTTCAAGTATCCTTTATTTTCTAAGAGTTTGATTTTGAATAGCACTATTCCGACCAATTATTTATTTTTATTTGGATTTTGTTACCATATTCTCTCGGGTTATATATTTTTAGGCATCGCCATTATTTTATTTCACAGACCACCGCTTTACATCGGTGACTAATGTATTTTACACCACCATTCTACCCGTTCATATCATAGCTACATCTACATGTACACGATACCCTGCAAGCCACCGCGAAGGTGTGTGGCAGGGGGTGAAGATTACCAAGCATGCACTACCGTCATGCAAACAAGCGAGGATTGAAGTGGTATGTGAACAGATTTAGCGGTGCAATAGTTTTGATTAGGTATGCATTTAGGCTTATATTTCTCGCGAATTCATCTGCATGTGTTTAAACAAAAACTTTCTCAAAATTTGAAAGAATTTTTCAGCCATATTAACCGCCAAACTATTAAATTGACAATTTTCTAATATCAGCAATGAATCCTCTACTTAATGTGGCTTTTAAGCTTTTTAGCATTTAAAGCTTTATGACAAAAATAATGTTTTGCAACCGAAGAGGGGAGGTTATGACCAATGCTAAACTTGGAAATCTGGAAGAGGTAAATGAGCATTGCGAGCAACGAAACCGAATAACTATCGGTGAACGAAACAAGAAGAAAATGGCAGAATAGCCCAGAGGAAGAGGGCATTCTACCAAAAGAATAATCCACTGATACAAGTGTGGAAGCAAGAAAACAGTTCATTACAGCGCACATGCTTAGCATGCTTATTTATGGCGGTAAAGCATGGTCAACAAGAAGTGTAAAGAAGTCAGGGCTAGTATTAATCGAAGTATCGGCGCTGCAGAAAAATGACGACTTTCACATGCATTTACCAAGTGAGGAACGAAGAAGTGGTTACAAGTGTGGAACAAAGCCTGAATAAGATTACGAGGCAACTTTATCGGCCGCATCTTAAGATTTGATGGCATGATGAAGACAATTATCGAGTGAAATCTGAATGGGAAAAATATAAAAAATGGCATCGCATGAAATATTCAAAACAGCCTAGACCTAGGGGTTGTAAAATAGTAGAACTATTGCCTCTTCTACACGTCCGCCTGCGCTCATCGTACTTGGCTCAGCCTGAACGTTGAGCCAACTTCCTTTCTACACGAAGCACTTAAATCGACGATACGCCATCTGGTGCCGAAGTTTACAAATGACATTGTAAACACTCAACATGACTGGCATAGAAAATTATTGAGAGAATGAGATAATTCTACTGGTATATTATCACTTTCTATTTTCTTCGGTACTTTCCGGAACTTTTTCCCCGTTTCCTTCCATTGGATTGAGAATCTTATTTATCCAAGTTTTAAATAGCAACCGCGTTTTCGCGCCACACGTGTTGTTTAATCCGAACAAAAGCAAAGCGTATTACTTAAGCTGGGGTCCCGAGGCTTGCTAAGCCTACCCCTCGGCTGAACAATGGTGGCGCCTCAACACGGTGGAATCAGCCGTTATGTCGGCTGATCCGGGCCGCTCATCCTAGCATGTAGAGCTAGCATATGCAAAAATTAAGAGTTTTGCTGATAAAATATTTCTAGAGGAAAGCAATCCTAGCATTGTTGATAGTTTGTGAAAATACCTAACTTTCCGTGTATTGTATATACATATAAGCAAAAGGTGCTCGATGATTCTCAAAGGGAAGAATAAAAGTAGGAAATAAGAGAGCAGTCGTGATTTTACAGAAAAGAATCTTACGCCAAACGTCTTAAATTAATTTATCTTACAAAGTTGAGTTTTCCCGTACCGTCACTTCATTCTTAGTCTGAAAGTTGTATTTGCTGAAACTTTTATTTTTTCAGGCAGTTTAACCACGTCTATACGATCTTCACCTTCTTCGATCCAGAATGTCAGTCTTTATGAGGAACTATAGTTATGGCCTTACCGTTCACAACCTTTCTAGTATCCCGTAAACTGGAATAGCGTTTTCAAAATTTTGAACTTACCAAAACAAACGGGACCTTTTACTTTCCGTGTATTGTATATACATATTAGCAAAAGGTGCTCGTTGATTATCAAAGGGAGGAATAAAAGTAGGAAATAATAGAGCAGTCGTGATTTTACAGAAAAGAATCTTACGCCAAACGTCTTTGAATACGTTTCACCTTTTACTGCCACTATCCATGTTGAAAATATGAGCAAATGAAATAAATAAATACTGACCAATGGTGAATTCCATGGTAACTGATGCAACATGGGGAAGAAAAATATTTCCTTTTAACTAAATTAAAATTAAGTAAAATAACATACAAATTATTTGTTTAAACACCTCATACAGGAAAACTGGCATAAAAATTAATGCATTGACCTAAAATCTGGGATTTTCGCTGCTGTTGCTAAAACAAAGAAAAACGTTGCAGTAACTGATGCAACATAAAATGGACACACTTATTGGGAATGTCTCTGCAGACTGAAAATTCTGTGAGCTATGAACTTTCCACTTCGAAACTTTTATGCCAATAGTAAAAATAGTATATGATAAAAAAGATTCATATTTCATTATTCATTCCTGTTGTTTAAATTACCTTAAATACGCAAAAAATAAGTGAAACTGACGCAACACTAAAAAGTAACTGACGCAACATTACCAGTGAGTATTTATTCAGAATGAAAAAAGTTCAGTTTCTGTATAGAAATAATAATCCCAGAAATAATAATAACAGTCCCAGGTAATAGATACCTGGGACTGCCTTTCTTATTCCTTCCAGAAGCATCTGACCATTCTCATGGTAAATGCAGTAGCAAAAATTTTGGTCTTTTTCAGTTACAGCCAAGATATGCTTTGGCCGCAGTTCTGTAAACTTAGGTTTCCCAATCTTTTTCTGTTGGTACTCTATCTTGAATTTCATATAAGCTTCCATAACTGTCATCACGAGCATATATTTTGTAGTCTTTCTTTGTTAGCGGTAGAATTTCTAATGACAACAAAATATTTTTTTCCTGGTAACTGCTTTGACACCAATTCACATTCATAAAACTTCTCCACAAGCTGCATAGTATCAGGATGTAATTCAGTTAATCTGTGAGAAACAGAGCTGCTGCAACTACATTAAATGTGGATGAAATCTTTTCAATGACAGCTTGCTTTTTCCTAGGCCTGTTAGAAAGTGCATGTTTTACCCGTTGCACAGCATTCCCAAAAGATTGAGATGATTTGAAAGCTTCAGATGGGGATAGTGAGCTTTCTAATGCTACAGCTTTTCGTCTCATACGTGTCTTTCCCATATGGTTTTTACTACCTTCCTTTTCAGCTTCCTTTCTTGCATTGGTCCATTTTTTGTGTACCACTTTTGCTGCTCTGCATTCCGATGTTTCACCTCTGCCTTCTTTTCTTCCGTCTTGCCATCTCGATATTCTCTTATCTTTTCTGCAGGAGTCTAAGGTGGCATCTTGATATCTGTATGCTAATCCCTCACATTATGGTGTGTTTATTTATCGTGTTAATTATGGTACTAAAAGTTTATGCAATAGTGTATTAAAAATATGGAAAAATTACAAAAAAAGCAGGATATTAATACATGGGTATCACGTATTTTAGCAAACCGCTATCTAAGATCAATGGATCTTGCCTTCTGGCAAATAGTACAAATAGAAATTAAATTTGTTAGTCAAAAAATCGATATGTACCTTTACAAATATTTATGAATATTATTACCGTAAAGACCTTACAGGCCTATTCATTATGAAAACACCATGTAATTATATTTAAAAAATGTATATATTAATTTAGACTTGCACTGAATTATACCAATTTACAATTTGATAACATTTAGGAAGTATTGGATGCTTGCTAATACACCATGGTAACTGATGCAACTTCCCTCATGTTGCGTCAGTTACTATAAAGCAGTTGCGTCAGTTACCCTTTTTACTGCTAAATAAATTATTAGAGAAATATTCTTTTTTCACTGATTTATGTATATTTGTAAATATTAGACTATTTATAAATCAAATATTGAAATATCCACTAAATTTCTGAAAAACTTTTAAAAAATCCCGAAAATGGTAACTGACGCAACACTCCACACAGCAGTATTCAGAGTTTCTTTTCGATTGTATACATCACTTTATAATCCTATAGTTTGTATAACATTAATATATATACCTTAAATATTTTATAGACTGAAAATCATGCAGTATTTTCTTGCAGAGCAATTTACATAGTGAGAACAAAATTAGGTCACAGCAGTTATTCAACTGGTGGTGGCAATCTTGCTTCTTCTAATGCAGTTATCTCTCACCAGGGCACAGGAATGTCCAAAAAATTGTATTTATAAAGAACTTCAATATAAAAACGAATATAATCAAGATAATTATATTTTTAAAATTAATGTTATTTTTTTCCTCATTTTGTCCACTTTTACATGGAATTCACCCAATACGGACTGAAAACAGCAGCAAAAATTCAAGTTCAGCTATACTGACGAATAGCAGCAGCGAATTATCAGCACAAATATTTCTAAGGAATGAGTGTAGAAAGAATTAAAAACGAACGCCTCAGTCGGCGAACTATATGAAACATTTTGGCAAACAAAGTCTTCAATATCCATGGGAAATGGTTGTTTAAACTTTAAAATCTCAGAAAGTTCCGGAGAAATCTTCTAAGTTCCGATAATTTCAACAAAAATCAGTATTCGACCATAAAACTAAGAATCGTTATTGATGTACCTTTCGGAAAGTGTGCGTCTCAAGTTTGTGAAATCAATATTTCTTATTAAAATTTACAAATGAAGTAAGTGGCTCAAGCAATAATATCTTTACGTGTACATCGTATGGAAACGCTATGACTCGTCTTGGGTGGAATCGGGGACTATTGTTTGCATGAAAAGGAGCGTATTACCTGCGGCACGGAAGACATTTATATAACTTCAAAATTTGAATGCTGTACTACGTTAGTTTCTCCAATTTTAGAGAAATGAACAATACTGCAAACATGTCTACATTCCTTGCGCATGTGATACGCTCCTTTTCATGCAAATAAAAGTCCCCGATTCCACCCAAGACGAGTCATAGCGTTCCCATACGATGTACAATACTCAAGCAGTAAAGGTCTTACTGCTTGAGGATATTACCTCATTTGTAAGTTTCAATTACAAATCTGTATTGCACAAACATGAAACGCACTCTACCCGACTGATATTTCAATAACGATTCTTACTTAAATCGTTGAATACTGATTTTGGTCAACATTACCAGAACTTTAAAGATTTCTGAGGAACTTTCTAAAACTTAATGTTTAAACAGCCATTTCCCATGGCTACCGAAGGCTTTGTTTACAAAAAGGTTTTATATGGTTCACCGACTGAAATGTTCATTTGTCTTTTCTCTACTCTAATCCCATTGAATTATTTATGCTGATATATCGCTACTTCTGTGTTCTGTAGAGCTGTATTTGATTCTTTGCTGCTGCTATTAGTCTGCATTAATGAGTATGCATTTATTTCATTTCCTCTTTCCGGCATAAATACATAGGTTTCTTTGTTTGCACGCTGAAATTTGAAAATTGCACATACGTCGAAAAGAATTTCCACCACGTCATGCCACGAAAGCATTCTGATATTGATTGCTAACAAAGATGCAAAGGGAATGAAATGTAGACGCCAGAATAAAAATAAAGAGATGGTCGGAAAGAATTAAACTTTGTAAGATACTTTAATGTAAGATGCTAGGTGTAACATCCTCTCCTATAAACTCACAACTGCTCCATTATTTCCTACTTTTATGCCTCCCATTGAAAATTAACTGGCACTTTCCTCTAGTACTTGTATTAGATGAAATTTTCTGACTGCCTGATTCATTCACTCATCAAAGCACAGCCCAAATAACTGATGATAGAAATGTTAACTTTTGAGACAACATATGTACGATGAAATAGAGGTGCACAAAGAAAGGGTTCTTACGTTTAAGAAGTTAAAGAGTTGCTTTTAACATTTTATTTTTAACTTTTACTCCCATAGGAAAATAAATAGATACGGTGCAGATGTTTTTTTCATTTGCTTTTTGTTCTGATACGTTTTTCGCTACAACTTGCGATTTTTTGCTTCATATTTTTCATTTTTCTCCTTTTCAACGATCAAAATTTTCTTGCCAACAGGTAATATCCATTTAAAGTTTATTTTATAGATTTTAACCCGGTAGAACTCGCATAGCGGGAACAACGTGGGAACTCACATGTGGTCTTTTTGACCGCGTATGTTTTATTGATTGTAACACCTGCTGGCTGGATTTGTTTTCAAACACAATGAGTTAAAAACAATCTGAAGTTATTTATTGTAATCTAATATGATAAAATGCACCTGTCAATTTGTATTTTTAGTGTTTTTAAACATGGTTTTGACATAATGCAAATGAAAACTCATTGAGTTACTGCGATCACAATTTTATGTGTAGTACAGCATTGAAACATTATAATTTATCACTCGGAAATCACAAATCCAATCCAGCTTGTAAATATAGTCTCATAAATTATACAATAATATGAACAATTATCAAATAATCATAAACAATTAACAATACTAGCAGTTGTCTACCTGCAAAAAAGTAGGCCTTCAAACATTGAAATTTGTATCGCAAACAATGAAATTTACTAATAAGGCTCAATAATATAAATTTAGGTATGCAGGCTAGTAAATTATCAAAATAATATACTAAAAAGAACCAACAAATTAAGGAAAAGTAACTTAGAGGTTACCTAGTGTTATTCGAAATTAGAAACCCAAGGTTATTTTGTAAAAGTAGATGTGACATATTATTGCATTTAATAAATTCTGTATGCGTAAATTGAGCAACAGCAAGTCTTTGGTCTAATAGACTGATAAATGAGCAGCTTACTAACTTTCATCTCCTTCACTCGTGTCCTCTTCGGCCAAGCCTACGCACCTGTCACAAGTGAAGGTTGTGTGCTCTCTACATATGGATGCATGACACTGAGCACAGGATGTTTTGGATTTATATACTTGTTATTCTGGTGTACCCCGCGTACTATAACCAGGTGTCATACCTGACGTTTCGTGGCCGTTGCTGGTCACTTTATCAAAGGGAATTTTCTTATTTCCAAAGCTTCGCGGATCAGCCGGGGCTTGAAGCTTTTCACTTTCGCGATTATTTTTGTTTTTTTTGAGGTCAATCGCGTGTTCCGAGGCTGCATGTTCCGCTACTGCTGATTTTAAGGGTTGTCCCAGTCAAGTAGCCCGCTCATGTTCTTCTAGGCGGGTTTTAACGGAGCGCCCGGTTTCGCCGATATATTTCTTCTCGCAAGTTGGCATGGTATCTCATACACTCCTTCCACTTGAAATGGTGTTGCGTCTTTCACACTCCTCAGGCAGTTTCTGATTTTTAAATGTGGGATTTTTAAATATTTTAAAGGACGTTTTGGTTTTTCGGTTTTCCATCCTATCACAGACTGCAAATCTCCCTGAAACTTCCTGATTCATTCTTCGGTGGTTTTCAGCGTCTGATTTACCTTGTAGTACTTTCAGTCTGAATTAGATGCCTCATCGAAGGCTGCCAACTATTAGGGTTACTTCTAGGTAGTCATCATAAAGATCAAACGATATTTGTTTCAAAAACTCTCTGCTATCAATGTCTACCTTAGTAGACAAAATGACACAAGTGTTTATTCCTCCAGTGTTCAATAGGGTGTAGAAAATTGTCATACTCCATTGATTTCTTACTCTTGAGACTGAGAAGTTTCCCATTATTTCATCAACGACATCTACTCCCCTGTTTAATAAATCAAAAGATGAAAACAAAGTGGACTGTATAAATCTGATTGCCGCCGAATGGTACTCACAAAATTCGGAGGCTTCAATGTCATGGCGAGCTGACACGGTGATGATGATGCCGGTTCTTCCTGGACGTCCGAAGCTCACACGTTCTTTCCAACAACAACTGTCAAAAACCACTGTCCTCGTATCGAGGATCAAAAAAAAGAGAACCTCCTTGCCCTCTCACGGGCAAACACAAAAAAGAACAAAAAAGAAACGAAATGCACCACTCGGCGGCAAATACGACTACAATATTACCGAACATAACCCACCCACCAAAATTGGGTGCCAATTTTAAATATAATAAACAAGTAACGACGAGAGTGCTTAGGGAAATATAAAGAAACCAAACAAAAAACGCGCAAGCTGAACCTGGGAAGATAATGAAAAAAAGGTTAGGAAATGAATTAGGTTCTTCACTCTGAAGGGGGCCTTCATCAGAGACTTTGTACAAATGGGTAGCCCACGGATGGGAATGGTTCAGCACGAATGTTCCCTAAGCAAGCGATATGTACAAATACATGAACAATTCTCCAAAAAATATATACAAAAGAACCAGGACAGGAACAAAATACAAAGCAAAAGAACGAAGAAAAAAATTATTGAACAGGCAGTTTGGCCAGTTTTGAAACTGGTCGTTTAAAAATACCAAACGCTGTTCGGACAGTGCTAACCCGCACTCGTCTTCGAATTTTGCGCTTCAGACCGCGAGGAATGGTACAAGGAGCACAACGCAATTCGAAGCAAGGAATGCATTGATAAATCCTCTGCCTGATTACACTTCGGGCAGAGATAATCCAAAATTTAAAACTTAACAAATAATGTAAAGTAGCTGGCCCAACGTGTAAATACACCTTATGATAATAGTCCATGATCAAGTGAGTCACATGACTATTTTTGGGTAGCAACAATGGATGCTTCCGTTCATACGGTAAATTCGAGTTTTGAAGACGCCCACCCACCCTGAGACAACCATCTGAATCAAGGAAGGGATTTAAGCGTTGAATTCGAACTGAACAAGGTAGACCTCGTTTTAGTCGATAAATGTCCTCTTTGAAGTGACATTGCTGAGTCATTCGAGTGCAAAGTATCAATGCCGAATTGATTTCATTCAATTTCAGAGATCCACTGATACGATTACTTGATTTAACCCTTGTGTTATTAATAAATCTCAGACAATATGCCACAGTTCTCAACAAATTGGACCACGAAGAGTGGCGCTTGATGAATTCCAAATCGGGCTCCAGAAATACTGTGAAGGTGGAATCAAAATAATTCTTGCTCTCCGATAGTTGATTTATTTCAATTGGTTTGAAAGAACTGATTTTCCAATTAATAAAGGGTTCCGATAGCCAAGCAGGCCCATGCCACCACAAATTTTGATTAATTATTTCACTGGGCAAACAGCCCCGACTTCCGATATCAGCTGCATTATCTTGAGTTGATATGTGATTCCAAGTAATATCAATCGCATTTTCCTTGATTTGTATGATACGATGAGCAACAAAGGTTTTCAATCGATGGGGTGGGGTGGTTAACCATGTTAGGACAGTGCTAGAGTCTGTCCAAGCAAATACGCGAGTTAATTTTACCACTCCCGATATACTCTCAAATACAAATTTTATAAGTTTGGACAACAAGACCGCTCCTAAAAGTTCCAAACGAGGGATTGATTGAGTTTTGATTGGTGCAACTCGTGTTTTAGACAAAACTAAGTGAACATTTCCTGGTTCTTTTAAGTCACCCATTCGCACATACACAGAAGCACAGTACCCTCGTTCAAAAGCATCGCAAAATCCCAGTATCTGGGAGGCGTTACATTCTATATCCAAAAGTTGGTCCTTCCCTATCCATCTAGGGATTTTGACAGCAATCAATGATGGCAACTGTTTCACAAACTCTTCCCAAAGTTTCAAAGTAGAAGACGGAAGTTCATTGTCCCAACCCAGTTTTAATTTCCACAAATTCTGCATGAGATATTTTGCCCAGAAAACAATAGGAGCAATCCACCCTAATGGATCGAATATCCGTGCAATTGTGGACAAAATGCCTCGTTTGGTATTGGGTGTTTCACATTGTCGTACATGATATGAAAATGTGTCCGACTTGGCTTCCCAATAGATGCCCAACAATTTGATTGATGGAACTTGATCGTAGTTAAATTTCACTTCAACTTGACAAAGATCAGACGGAAGCCCTTGCAGCACCTCTACTAAATTGGATGCCCATTTACGGACTTGAAATCCCCCCGCATTCATTAGATTATTTATTTCAATGATTAAATTCTTTGCCTTTTGGGGAGAGGCGGTGCCAGTAACCAAATCATCTACAAATAAATCCCGTGAAACAACAGCTGCAGCACAAGGATATCGAAGAGCTTCATCTAGGCACAACTGTTTAATAGTGCGCATAGCTAAGTAAGGTGAAGAGGTGAGGCCAAAAGTTAACGTATTAAGTTCATATTCTTGCAAATCAGAATCTAAATTGGGACGCCATATAATGTGTTGATACGCTCTCTCCTCAGGCCGAAGTTCAATCATTCTGTACATTTTACATATGTCACCTATTAAGGCCACCTTATGCAAACGAAAACGAATAATCAAGGCTGATATGTCTTGGTGAAGTTTGGGTCCCACCAGAAGCATATCATTAAGTGATGTTCCTGTAGTGGTCTTGGTAGATGCATCAAAAACTACTCTCACCCGAGAAGTGGTACTATATTCTTTGTATACAGCATGGTGCGGTATGTAGTATTTGCCGGTACCCCATCCAACCTGGGACATATGGCCTAATGAAATGTATTCGGATAAAATAGAGTTATACTCATCTCTGCCTTGCGGATTCTCATTCCATCTCCTCTCCAATAACTTGTATCGCCTAATCGCTGTTGCCTGAGAATCTCCCAATGTCGCCAAATGATCTATTTCCTTAAGCAGTAAAGGAACAACATATCTGCCGTTAGGCTTTCGATAATGGCAATTAACAAATAATTCCTCTGCTAACTCATCCTGCGGTGAAACAATATGAACCATTGGTGCTTCTTCCAATCTCCAAACATTTTGCAGAGTTAAATCGAGATCAGAGTCAGCTGATACAAGACAAGTAGAAATGTTAGATGAGTCACGAGATGCAGAAGACAGCGAGTTTAATGGCCCAATAAGCACATACCCAAAAATCGAAGGCCAGGCTGTGGGAAGTCCGCTTGACCGAACCACTGGCTTATCCAACATAATATCGGAATACATATCTGCTCCAAGTAAAAAATCAACTGGCCCTGGTTTGTAATACTCCGGATGGGCTAATTCCAAGAATTCAAAATGATGGCGTACTCTCTCTGGGACCTGCTCCGTGGGTTGTGTTGAGCTTATCTTTGGTATAACAATGGCATTTACTTGAAGCTCAGGACCCCCTTGACGCGGTCGAATAACTACAGAGGCAGTGCCTTTGGTGGACGTAATCGGAGTAGCGGCTAAACCAAAACAATTGATCAGCGATGATCTGCGAGGAATCCCTAATCGTTGCTGACAATCCGTTGTAATGAAGCTTGCCTGCGAAGCAGGATCAATTAAAACACGAATAGGAATGAATGTTCCCGACTTGCTCCTTGCAAGCGCAAGGCATGTCCCTAACAAAACCATTGAATAATGCAAATTCATCTGACAAGCAGAACATGAAATTGAATTTGACGAGCCATCCACCTCGACTGCAACTGATTCAGAATTTACCCTTTCAGTAGTCTTAGGAAATTCTGCAGCCGGTCGATCATTTAAAGACTGTGCTTTATCATTTGTGGCTTGAGATTTGCGGACTACACTGTCGTAACGCGAGTTCCGATTGCATACTAAAGTATGATGTTTATTCTTACATACTTTACAAAGATTTTTGGAAAGGCATTGCTTCGAGGTATGTTTCTCTCCTAAACAATTATAGCACAGCCGTTCTGTTTTCGCCAATTCTCTTCTTTTCGTCATCGGTAGAGAAATGAATCTCTCGCATTGATATATCTTATGATCTCGCGAACAAACAGGACATGACAACTTCTCTACCTGAGCTACGTGAAAATGAGAGGTTTTCTTTGCAAAAGATTTGACTGAAGAACTAGCCTCTTTCAATGATATAGACTGCGCGCTTTCCTTAGCTCCCGATGATCGGAGAACGTTAACGTAGTCGCGACCAAATTTTAAGAGCATGTGAACAGATGGAAAGTCCACTCGATTATTCCCGAGTTCAAAATGTTTTCTAGTGTCTTGATCCATAACTCGAGATGCTAAATAAAACAAGATAAATTCGCCGAAATTAGGTATGTTCATCGTCTTCAAAGCATTCACATTTTCCGAAAATGTTTCGATGAACATTTGCAAAGAATCCAGAGAATTATTCCTCAAACATGGATAATTAAACAACTTATCTAAGTAATGAAATGCCAACTGGCGTTTATTTTCGTACTGTTGGATCAAAGTTTTCCAAGCTATTTGATAATTTTCAGCGATCAACGGCAAGCTAGTAACAAGCCTGTGGGCATTACCTCGTACGCTCGACACCAGATAATAGAATTTTTCAATATCAGTTAGTTTAGAGCTTAAGTGAACAAGACTATTGAACACATCGAAAAATGGCTTGAAATTCTCAATTTTTCCATCGAAGGAAGGCAGAGTAATTTTAGGTAAACGCGCCGTTCTGTCGTCGGATTCATTCGAAGAGGCGTTATTAGACGCAGCATGTGCTCCCCGCTTCAGAACACGACTTGCTACGGCTCGTATTTCGTGGTAATAGCCTTCTACCTTATCGAATGCCTTTAACTGAGGTGCCTCTTCCTTTACCAACTCTAATTCAATAATCATTTCCCGCAATTGATCCGATAATTCAACAAAGGACTTATATTGATCATCGAGTAGCAAAAACCTACTCTCAAAAATGTCTTTATCCTCCGCGTTGCCTTCGATCGTCATGGATATTTCGTATAATTTTTCAATAATACGCATATTCTCTTCATATTTGAATTTAGTTAATCGATATCTCCTCATTAGCCTAATATTCTTCTCTTTATCGGACATGATGAATCAACTCCAGTCAAATGTATGTGTAACAAAGTTACAATATGGAAATGACGGACACAAAAACAGAAGAAAACGGCCAAAGAATAACTCAAGATTCAAACGAAATAACAAGGAACAAATATTTCCCCAAGCACTCGCCACGACCGATAATGAATTCCAATATGATATTGAACAAAATGATTCCAATGTGGATTCATGAAATGGATCCAACCAATTAATCTGCGATCTGGTTAACCATACCGACATCCGGCCCGAAGGACCAAAAAATGTTTAATAAATCAAAAGATGAAAACAAAGTGGACTGTATAAATCTGATTGCCGCCGAATGGTACTCACAAAAATTCGGAGGCTTCAATGTCATGGTGAGCTGACACGGTGATGATGATGCCGGTTCTTCCTGGACGTCCGAAGCTCACACGTTCTTTCCAACAACAACTGTCAAAAACCACTGTCCTCGTATCGAGGATCAAAAAAAAGAGAACCTCCTTGCCCTCTTACGGGCAAACACAAAAAAGAACAAAAAAGAAACGAAATGCACCACTCGGCGGCAAATACGACTACAATATTACCGAACATCCCCCTTTGGTCAAGGTGTAGAATGTCAAAATGTCTGGTTTGTATGCCTCTCCTGAACTGGCATCAATAATCCCTGTCTCATAACAGCAGCACAACTTTGTTCTTCTTAGGTGTATATGAAACAAGAACTGCATCATCTTAATATGCAAAGACACCACTAGCAAGAGGGCTAACTTTGGCATTCAAAAACAAAGGTCGCATTTCCTTCTTGTTTTTGCGGAGTATACCCACCAGAGTTAAGTTATTATTTTTTTAGAAGTGATACTGCGAGAGGCATAGACGTATACCAGTTATCAGTTGCAATGTTACGTCCAGTATTTGAAATGGGTTGAATCAATCTTTCCATTACACTTTTAGCACAGTTGTCAACTGCGAAGAGGCCTATTCGGTTGCTTGCCAGTATACGCTTCCATTCTCTTAAATGCTTGAATTTATTTTTTAACCATGTGGCTGAATAAAATATATATATATGAAGATACCTAAGCGTCTTCGAGGGAATCACGACCCTTAACCTTTAGAAACACCTAAACCCACACATGAGAACAATTATTTGCCGCAATATGAAAAGTGATTTAGATAATGTACACATTATTTGTGCTTAAACTAATATAATTCTTAATTTTATCCGAACGGAATATCAAAATCTCAATTTTAGTCTAGCCAACATTCTAATGCTCAATTTTCAGATTAAATACTATAATAATAATAATATATTTTTTACTTCCTCAGTAAATTGCAAGAATCAAGTAGTACAACGAATGGAGCCTGTAGGTGGTGTCCAAGGTTTGAAAACATGTGTTGAGCCACCTTTACCTTAGAAATTACATTGCCGTCATACACATATGCAAATAAACACAAACACAGCAAAACACAGTAGTATTGTAAATAGAGACATAATCAGAAATAAAACTAGATAAAGCATAAGATACAGGAATGTTGTAACATATAAAAATCAAATCGTGCAATTTTCCTGGAGGTTACCGTGGAACAAATTAAAATTTAAACACGCTTGCGACGAAATATTTAGATTATATTGGGAATGGCTTATCCTCTTTGAAATGTTATCGGGATTAATCTGGTGCTAGATGCTAAAGTTCCTAACTACGAAATATGAGTAAGAAAAGCAAGTCTAAAACTGCTTGTGGTGATCCTGATGGAAAAGGGTGGACCTTTTGGTAGTGGAGGGAGGAGGGGGTTGAATCTTGGAAAGTATGCGAGAGAAATAGTTCCGAGTTTCCTCGGAAGTTTCAGCGCGAGTTCCCGGATTTCAACCAGAGGGATGTCCAATTTTCTTATATTTTTCACCACCTTTCCCTCGCACTACTCCAAATCCATCTGCACTTTTCCCGCAACTTCCTCTCCTCCTTGGCCGCCGCCATTCCCAATCTCCTCTTATTTCTAGCGCCCCGCACTCTCGCACATTTCCCAGCACTTCCACCAAATCTTTCATAACTCCTTCGACTTCTTCTTTTTTCCACTCCCTCATCCTCCTGCGGCCGTTCCGACTTCACCGCGCTATATCGAATATCCTCCTCCCCCTTCTGCCATCACCCTCACTTGTCGGCGAAAACTTCAACCCCCTCCACTTAGAGCGCAATGTGCTCGTTCACCCGTGATTGACTCTCCACGGCTTTTATTTCGTGATGCATTCGGAGTTGCTGTGTGTCGCCGAGGTTCATTCTTCACATTTAGCAATCAGGCTTTCCAGCTGCACGAGAAACGATCACGATTCGTGAGCCAGGAAAAGCTGATGCATACTGCTGAATGTTCTATTTCACGCGCCTAACCCCATGGATTCAATCGAAAGCCAATAAGGCGCGTGGTTGCATCTGCGCCTTGGATCGTTCATGCTCTGCGGAAAAATTAACCTTTAGTTAGTTTATGTTTTAACTGATGCGTCCGAATGATGTTCTCTATTTTTTTTAAAGGAAACATACCCATTGTTCTGATTGAAACACAAAAAAATCATCCTCTTTCATTTACTTCTTCATAATATAAAAATGGAAACAGTCAATTTTTATTACTGTGGTTAAGCAACTGGTAGAAAAAAATACTTTCAATCGAGCGGTCACTATTTAGCTTCTATAACACTAAAAAGGTTATTCTTTTAGATTCTGAAAAGTGTATAGTATTTGTCAGTAGAAAATCTTCAAAAATAAACATGTAGGAGCATAAGTTCATGAATAGAAATTAGTTTTCTTCAGGTAATGGTTGCAGAGCTTTCTCAGCCGAAGTGATTTATTGCTTCTCTGAGAATATATGCCGTAATTGATGTTTTCAAGACATGTTAAAATGGAACTTTAGCAAAGGAGTGGGTTTAGGTGTGTGGAATCGTGTCTTCTTATCCGAAAAAAAATCATCCGATTGCAGAGGGAATATTTATTATGAGATAAACAGAGTATTTTTATTGTTTATGATTTCCAACCTTCATTTAATATGACTTAATTCAATATTGGAGCAAAGCAGTTGCCAATTCAAATAAATATGAGAGGGTTGGTATATTATCGGAAAAATTCCAATTTTCTTGATTCTAAGTATTCTTTGGAATGACTTTGGCTCAATTTCAAACGTTTGCTCACTGCCCCGTTGCCACTGTCCCGCCTGAGCCCACCACCCGTTCCTGAACAGAAGCGTCAAGGCGACTTTCCCATTTCCTTCCTAACACCTCTAAATTCTCGACTGCCCCTCGGGAAGGAAGCCCGCACCTCGTCATCCATCCCTTTCGACGGATTCCGAGAAGTCCTCGCCATGTTTTGGTGACCCTCTTCGCACACCGGCTCACCTTTCCCGCTTGAAAGGTGTTGTTGAGTGGTGCTGTCGAAGACCTTGTCGGAACGGAACCCGAGTCCGCTTTGGCGTTGGCGGCGGTGAAAGGGGCGGGGCACACTCTGCTCCCGGGGGTGGTTTTTCCGCCCCCGGGGGGTGCGACGAGGGGCGGAGGGGGTGATGCCTACCCTCGCGTCAAGAGGAAAGGGTGGCAGGGGGTAGAGGGGAGTCAAAGAAGCAGAGGATTATGGGTGCGTAAAAGGGGAAGTTAAGAGGCGGGAGATTGACGTAGACTTTCTTATATTTCCGAAATGCCTGCGAAGGGGATGGAGAGAGAGCAAGTGGGGTTGGCGGTGCCGAAGGGAGGAAGAGCGGAGGGAAGGCGATGATTGAGACATGGCGATAGAAATGAAGGTATGAGTTTGGAAACCCGAAGGAAATACGAATAGATGGAAGGCGAATAGGTCCAGAATACAGACTCGGCATGCTTCGGTGGTCATTGGAGAAAACATAGGGGCAAGAGCTGCCATGGCGCATCATAGTGTAGTCAAACTGGGAAAACCGACGTAAATTTTGGGAAAATAATTTCGATTTTTTTAAATGCCCATGAAATTCGTTTTCAGCATTCGCTTAAATGTGCGTTTACACGTAGCAGTTGACTGCTATGACAGTCAACTGCTAATAACTATTAAGCTCCACTCGCGTGTGTAAATAGCAACTGCGATGCGAGTTCAGGTCGATACTGGACACATTCCAGTTCGAGCTATTAGCAAAGAGGAAGTCCATCTACTTTCCAGCGGAAATTTATCCAACACAATCGCAACAATCGCCAACGGAAAGCAATACACGACGTCTGATACCGGGAATTTGGATATATGTAATAACAAAGATATCCCTCCCCAAAGGGGAGATTCTACTCTTTAAAGAATGGGAAAAAAGATAATCTTTAATGGAATTTCTAATTTAAAGAATTTCATGAAAATTTAAGCATCAATCACTTTTGAAATGAAGCTCATTTTATTTTTTATGACAACGCCTAAATAGCGGCTTTAAGCTGCATAGACGTTGGTGCAGACGCATCATAGCAGTAGCGATATCGCGCATCTCGCAACTGTCAGAGCAGTCAACTGCTACGCGTAAACGCTGCTTAAGGCATCATTGACTGCGAAAACGTTAGATATGCTATTTCATTTAGGCCAGGATTAATGATTCCGGCTAGTATCTAGCGTAGTTCTATGTAAATTTTAGGGTACTTTGGTGGTTAGCGAAACCTATAGTTACGCAACTTGCATGAGATGAACTAGCGTTACCGGTTCATGCAGAGTCTTGCTCCACTCTCTTTACTGCGGGCTTCACCTTTGCTTTCATCCGAGGTTCTACGCTACTCTTTTCGTTGCCTGGAATAAGAACGAACCTGTGCTAGCTCGGTGAATAGTATCACAGGGTTCGTTCTGTGGAACACTCGGCATAAAGTTCAAAGGACTTTTTTCTTCTAAAGGCACTACATGCGTAAGAGCTCTCTACAACATAGATTGAATGAAGATTTCAGAAGATGGTTGTCATCTTTCTCGCTTTACTGCCGAGGTGTGGCAACTCGTTGAATTTATGCTTCCGATTTGACGGGACAACGCACTTAGATTCCCTTAGGTCAGAGGCAGAGGGAGGAGGGACATAAAATCCAGGTTTGGAGTAAGGATTCGCCTCGAAAAACAACACGGTGTATTTCACTGAGTATGTGTGAAGAGTCCAATCAAAGCATGCTTATCCATAATATTAACTTTTTATGCGCCATTATGCTATTTTTCTATGTTATCACGACTGGTATTGTTATTTATCGGGGCACTTTAAAACCTCATTTTAAATTATGAGCAGTTCAAAATGCAAGGTAAATCACAAGCATGCATAATTAGCTGTGAAAATTTCAGTAAAAAGCTCATGAACCATAAGGTTTTTTCAGGTATGCCTAATCACAACGAATTTTCAACGTATTTCTCATTTCTTATAATTAGCCAGAGGCAATATTGTCTTCATTTTTTCGTGCATTAAGTTTTGCAAGTTCTGATGCGTATTTTAGGCCTGATAAAAGACTATCTGCTCGTTGTCTAGAAATTTTTTCTCTCTCTTCCCCCACTTCTGTTAGCTCTCCATTGTCGAGAGATTCTTTGGTGTTGTCCAGGCGTTGCGATCGGTGGACTTAGCTTTATCCGTTGCCTAGAAACAGTCAACCTGTTCGGCAAGACGACAGTCAAAATTTTAGGATTTTATCAGATCGCAATCGACTGAGTGGAGTCTATTTGTATGAACGCCGTGCCCCGATGCACTTACTCTACGCCTTTACTTGTAGACACGATTTCTTCAAAGTTGTGATCGTATTCGAGAGGACTCAGCTTCTTGCCTTTGCGAGGAGCAGGACACACACTGTGTACACATTAAGGTACGTAGTGCTTGTAAGTTTAAGACGGGGAGACCCAACTCCACCTCAGGGTTTCTCTTTCTCGCTTTGCTGCACCCTTTTTATAGGAACCGTCCCTTTCTTCTCTCTCCCCACTGCCGTCTCTCCGATTCTCGTTTGCAGTTTGGAAGGAAACGTTCCGATCTTCCGACGAAGCCCTTCCTGGGAAGGTAAACAATGCCGGGGCCGGAAAGGGGAGCGTGGGTTGACAGTTGAAGGTAGTTACCGCACTAAACAGATTGCGATGTTTATGTGGATGGCTCTGAGGAGTAAGAAAAGCAGGCATGTGATTGAGGAGACGAGCTAGGAGGGCTGCGGGGGAAATAGAAGGGAGAAGAACCCCTTGGGGAGAGGCAGAGTGCCAGTTGTAACTTTGGTTAGGTGCAGAGGGAAAGACGATTTGAGAGGTAGCGAGTGTTCAGTGGCAGTTTGTCGGGCCATCTCTCGAGGTGGGCGTTTCATTCCACTGCAAGGAACCTATTATTGCATCTCAAGCGATTCACTTTTCCCTGCAATTGGTGTTTTACGGCGTAAGTCTAAGTTTATATTCTTGAAAGAATTTCGGAACTATTAGATATTCTTTCAAATATGTTGTTTAAATGAAAGATTTTTAACCCTTTTACTGCCAGCCCCTTTAAAGTAGACTGTGCGAAAAATGCCAAGCCCATTATGCCCAGCCAATGGGCAAGCTCATTAAGATATATTATAAGCACTTAATATTAATATAGGAATTTTTATTTTTTTTTTATTTTGATCATATATTTTCACTTTTTAAGAGGATGAAAAATTTATTCATGCTGTCTCTGATTTGAATGAATTGTAACCATTAGAAATGCATGATGATGTAATGTAGGTGGGCCGATATATCGGCCCCTTGGCAGTTTTCGCACAACCATAGAGGGCCGATATATCGGCCCACTGGCAGTAAAAGGGTTAATGAATGACTTTTCCTTTGAGTGGTCACTTTTGGGCTAAGAAAAAAAATATGTTTGGCCTGGCAGATTAAAATTAAATTTGGACACGAATTAACTGGAGGAATCTTCTAATAAAAATATTAGAAGTATTATCAATTTGTGATCAGAAAGAAATCTAAAGCCGGAAGGAATACGAATATCCCTGGGGAAAAGAACAACCTCATCCATATCTTATTAATTTACTTTGGGTGAAAAGGTCATTCATAGTGAAAATTAATACAAAATTCATCCAGGTAATACAAGAATCAAATACTTTTTTGTGGGTAGTCATATGTGCTTCAAAATAATCAACCATTTTATCCGTAACTGGGAGTAAAGTCTCATATTGCATATAGTAATCGTAATTTGCGCTATGTGCATCGTGATAGAAATATAAGAAAGCACTGACCAAAGATTGTTCTAGTTCATGAATGTTCCATTCATGAAATACGAAAAACCGAGAATTGAACTCAAAAAACATAAATATTTTAAAACATTATAGAGTGACTGGTGAGGGTAAATCTCATCCAGTATTGAACGCGATGGAGTGAAAACATAATATGTATCAACGTAAGGGGCCCACTGTTAGTGAAACCTGATCATTTCCGAACACTGCAAGTGGTTTAAGTATGCTTTTGTATCATGCATTATGCAGTACTCATATTTTCATACATTTCTTAAGTTTTTACTTTAAAAACATGATGTATCAAATATGAGATACCGTCATTCTTAGATTAGGTGCTGGATAGATAATCAGCTGATGGGAAAAGGCATAATCTATTTTAGTGATTCAATTGCTTATGCATAGGAGTTCATACAATACAGGGTTAAATCTACCCGGACGTCCTCCGTCTGAGTCCTCTTTCCATGTAACCAAAAACCTTAGTTCAGTATTTCTTCACTCTGTCTCGTTGATTTCCACAGTTTTCTGAGACAAGAAGATCAGGCAGCAATGATTAACTACTGTGTCACATTCATTAAGTGACATCAGAGGAATGGTTATCACACTAGTGATATTTAAGGCTGAAGAGTTCGTATCTAATTTGATATTAAACAAGTGTTTATAAGGGAGGTATTGAAAATGGTATGATTTAGGGCCAATTATGTTATACAATACATACTTTGATTTTATTTCAACATCATATTTCCCAGTTTGCTTTCCTGCCTGTCAGGAAAACTTGTGACTGGTAATGCTTTGGTCCAGTACAGTATCTATTCGTTTTATTTCTCCTATTTATCCTCTTTTATTCGTAAAATCCCTTTTGGAATAAGAGTCATTTGAAACATCAAATACACAACCTAGTTTCAGTGGCTTAAACAGTCTATCGATAAGGTTAATCATACTAGTGGACCTGATAGTTAATTTTCGTAAGTTTTTATTTAGAGTGTAAAAATATATACCTACTTGAACTAACTATTCGTTTTATAAAGAATATAATGTTCAACTTCCATTTGGTATATTTTATGCCTCGTTATTTCCCAAAAAGTAAACAGAGTGGCCCAAGAAAATTATAACGTACATTAAAGGCCATTTTTTCTTCTCACGCTCACCAGTTTCTTGGACTAGGAAATTTACCTTTGCCATAAATTTAAGGGAGTAGGGTTGATAGTCGTGCAGACAAAAAGAGTTATGGAGAGAATAACACTAGGACAGGGACACAGTTTTCCCCACATGAGGCAAACAACCATTAATTGACGGATGCTATTTTCTAAGTGCTATATTTATTCCTAACAGCTGCCCAGATGCACGAATTTTTAGTCATTTAAGGCTTTAATATTCGATTAAATCCTCGTCAAAGCATTTAGGTTTATATTACTGTATCTTTACATTTTTCGCATGCATCATTCAGCTTGACTTGACGATAAACGCATGAATTTTCAACACCATGCAATTGCTTGTGAAAATTGTCATGATTTTGTTAGCGTGTAAGCATAGTTTGTTATTAATTTTACCCCCTCAATTTTATAATTCTGCATGGAGTAGTACCTTCTGCACGTATTGCTTGAGAAATTGCTTCTTCCACGTATCTTATACCTGGCGCGCTATGACAACTGAAATTTTGCACCCACATTGACGCCCACCATTGATGGACCCTCAAGTATGGCTTATGGAGAAAATTGGTGATCAACTGCATGGAAATCCTAGTTAGAAAAATGTCTGCATGAGGAGAGTCTATCTGGGATGCATGATCCAGATTCACGTCCGCACGTCCTCAGAAATGTGGAGAAGTCTGGCATCAATTCACACTCTGTGCTTCGTCCATGCTTCCACAGCGAAGACCTCCGCCTTGTCTCCGGGCTTCCTTCCCGTGGTCCTCTGCGTCCTGGCCGGACTCCTCGCCTCCTCGCCGCTCCAAGACGGCCTCCTCCGCCAATCACCGAGGCCCCACCGGACCAGCAGGAGCGCCCTGGGTGCTGCCGGAGGCCTCAACTCGCCACCGCCGGAACTCCGTCCTCAGTCTTCCTCTCTCCCACCCCGGAGCGAACATCTGCTCCCGGAGAGGCGGTAGAGAGCCTTGAGACCGATCACGGGAGACTGCTTGAACGACGGACGTTGAGGTCACCCCTTCACCACCCGGAAGCCCCTCCACACAGCAAAGACATCTACGTGGCCCAAGGTCACGTGCGCAACGGATGAGAAGAAAGATTCGAGAATGGCGATGCCAAAATAGAGTGGCCATGCAACGGGACATATTGCTCTCGATGAGTTCATTGCAAATTGCGTTCTCTTGCCTTTCTCATTCATGGCACCACGCGTTTGGTTCCCTGTGCCCCATCAGAGTCACTATACAAAATTTTTATCCGCAACAAACGTATTCTCAAGCATCCCTAAACTGGAAAAGTTGACTTTAGCTGATGCAGGAGGTAGGCATTTAAAAGGTGAACGCGGTTTTCGATAGAAACGCTTTGGAAGATGACTACATTGTGTGCATTGTCCACGCCTCCTTCACCCCTATTCTCAACTGCTACGGGTTGCCTGAAATTTTCTGTGCATCCCAGGATATACAAGTCGTGCGGTGCAGGAAGATGGTTAAATTTCCTTCGCCCGTTGCTACATGCTTGCATCATGAGGTACATTCTCGTCTGCTACTTTGATAGGGATTCGTAGGGGCCGTCGGCAAGAACGCTTTGACTCTTCACCACCTAGAGGAGCGTTTGGAATTAGTCAAACAAGAAATGACACTAGTCAACGAAGTTCGCAAAAGTAAGGGAATCTAAAATACCCTGTTCCTAAAAGCAACAGTTGGCACAGTTGTAAAATAGCACAAAGACGATGGCATCAGATTGAGCCGTGGGAAAATATACGCATCTCATTTGGTTTCTTTGTTCGGAAGAGGACGCACATGCGGCCGGGATTTCTTTCATTTCATTTCAGCCCAACATTCGAAGGTAAAGCTGCAAGTACGTCTGCAGCCCCATGAATGCACGGTGACCTCTCTTCGGCGGATCTCATCCAGTCTGCTGCGAGCGAGGATCTGTGCTCTCATGTCCGCCGGGTCGGAAACAAGCGAGTGGGGGAGAGAGAGGGTGGTGTACGTAATGTGTGTGCGGGGGTGAGGTTCAAGGCGAGGAGAGAGGACCAGGGGGTGAATGGTGGGGAGGGGAGGAACTGGGGCACGCCGGTGAAAAGGCCGACGGTGGATTGGAGCGAGGAAGAGAGGATAGAAAAAATTATAACTGTGACAAAAGGAACAAATCTCATTAATCCGTGCCCTCTGGGGGATGTGGGAGGGAGAGAGTGCGCACTAGCTGGCGTGTGCGTGTGTGTTCGTGTGTCGTACGGTTGGAATGAGGCTGCGAAGCGCAACGGGGGTAAGAAGGGTCCGTTTTGGGATGGGGTCGCGGGCAGGACTCGGGTGGGTCGGCAGGGATGGCAGGAGGAAAGAAACCATTAAAAACTTTTGACGCCTCACAAACGAATAAAAAGCATAAATAAAACATAAATATTCAAGTACGTGCACGACGAGAAGAGACGAGGAGTATGGCAGGGGCTGGAGGGGAGGAGGAGATGATGCAGCGCGCATCCTGAGACAAGGGGGTGGGAACCGAAGCTCACGGAAGAGCGAGAGGGAGCCTTTTTTTTATTGCGCATTGGTGGAAAGCGAGGCGGAAGATGTCAGGGACGGAGATGCGATTCGCTGGAGGGGAAGGTGAAAAAAACATGGACTCTTGTTAGAATTATATTATTAATAGTCACGTTATTGATAAAAAAAATATTAAAAACAGGTAAATCAGTCTCAAAAAACAACAATGAAGGAGCTTATAACCGAACGTATAACATAAACAGTAGACAATGTGAATCTCATAGACAGCGAAAGAAATTATTTAACAAAAAAAATCAGCTTGGGTGCTTTTTCGTGCAGAGGTGAATTTCGAAGCGGATCCTCTTGAATGAAGGGTCGGACCAGAGCAGCGGCCCGTGACCTCGGGTCGGATAATGCGTGGTCCCTCAACGAGCGCTACCCGCTCGGAAACTCGCCGGTGCCCGAACAAGAACGCCGGCTGATGCACTCACTGTGTGTTAAATCTTCGGGACTCGGGACTTCCGTTGATTTCGGAGAATCGCCATTCTGTTTGGGCAGTGGACCGCGGGCTCTCTGGAAAGAGAAACTGTTTATGCGATGGACGTAACCTCTCGTCCGCTCCTGGAAGTGTCTCCAGTGCAGACCTCAGCAGAGCTGGTGGTGGTCTGGTGTTAGGAGCGATGCGACGTCTGATTTAAGGGTTCTCTCTGGAGGGAAGGAATGCAACGCGTGGTGGTCCTTCATGGAGCGGTTGAATCGAATCACAATTCGAGTGCTGGACTCCACTTCATCATTAATATGTGTACCCTGATCAGTTTTGTAATCTACGAGAGAAAATGGAAGGGGATTTGCTGTTGGCTTCGGAGATCGTAGCGCGTTTGATTTACCTCTTTGTTGTGGAAACGGTTATCTGTATTCGTCATGGACGACGCCGTACTCCCTTAGATGTAAATGCATCCGTGTGCTTTTCTTACAGGGCCTTATACTCTCTTTGAATAAAGCGAGTGACTCAATGTGTGTACGTTTAAAAAATACTGTTGATTATCCAAATGACATACAAAAAAAAGCATGCCATCTGACAAGTTGCCTCAAAATGACTTGTTATGAAATCAATTATGTTTGCAGTTTTTGCTGTGTCTCAATAATTGTAAAGATTGTTTCTGTAGGAGAATGGTTGAGGAAGAGACTGAATGCGAGTCTTGCCGTTTCTCTGTGGCAAATGGCGAGGTGCTGTATGCATCTAAGGGAACCATAATTGTTAAATATCTATCGATTGTATCCGTGATTGATTGTGCAGTTGAATTATCTCCCATCCATAAGATCGTATTGGCTAAAAGACATAAAGAATCTGACCGACCATCCCTCCTTTTAAATATGAAAGACATAACAGAAAAGATGCGCTTTTCTGAAATTTGAGCAAATGATAATTTTCATCAATTTACTAGCGCTATTCTTTCGTTCGCGTTTATTTTAAAGTTTTAAAACATTTTTTTTTTAAATTTAATCGGGATTATGGAAATTTCTGTTACTGAAGTTGAATGCAGTCAACTTAATTGCAAAAATCGTGCATGAAAAAGAAACTTTCTTTTATGAGAGTCTCTATATAAAACATTCACACATTTATTTAGCATGCATAATAGTGAGTGGGGTATACGTATGACATACAATGTAAGTACCACCAAAGAATCCCAAGAGAGTGAATAAAATAAACGCTTTGCTCATTAAACCCCACGAATGTTCAAGTACTGCATTCCACATTGATTTTGTTCCAGGTTTTGAAGACTTATGATGCACTTGATTCATTTTTCTTTCATTCATGTGAATTTGCGATAAAATAAACAGTTAACAAATTACATTTCCCGCTCCCACCCAAACAAATCCAGTAAAAAATCTTAATTATTTGAATGCTCAAAAATTAATGAGAAAATTGCAAAATTTCCTTTTAATATGGATTTATTCGTGACCATATTAATTAGATGCCGATGATTTTTCTATTGGTTTGCATATTACTTAGGCTTAGAATTCAATCTTAATTTAGCAAAATGTATGTGATATATTTAGAACGTACACCTTATAATCGTAGTGCATAAGAATTTCGTATAATGTAATTATTTGCTTTTTAACATTCGTATGTTAATGCCATTTTCTTATCCTATTTTTTAAACACTATCGTCTTCTTTAACATGCTTCATTTGTGTTTTGATTGCTTCCATACCTAATTATGGATGGAAATAATTGATGCAATATCCGATGTTGTAAAAAGAGTTGAAATGAAAAAAATATTATATTTTCATAGTAAATACAATCGGTTACAGCGTGGAAAATGTAATCTCTGCATCAAATGTCAGCTCTGGAGCAACAAACATAATGAAAATCCTGATGATGGCATTCTCCTCAGCCTAATATATACTGGAATTGATATTTGGTGATATTTATTATGAGATATTTCTTCAGGTATTTGGAAAAGCTCCATAATATCCCTAGAGCATTTATATTTAATTTAATATTACGCAAAACTTATCAAAACTATGCATGTTATTTTTGGTGATATGGTCTGTGGTAATGGCGCATAACTTTAATTGAATCGCGATGAAATAATTATGACTCGTAAGGAATGTAAGGGTTATCCAGTCCTAAAAAAATTATAACCCTACCCTCAAAGCTACTGTGTTTAAGTACACTCTTATACTCACAACAGAGTGTACTTAGCAGAGGTGTGAAATTGAATTTGAAACAAACAGTATGTTTCTATAATATTGAAGTAAAAATCCCTCGCTTTCAGAAAAGGTCTTAGTGCCTGCCAGGCTGCCCTAATGAGCGATACCATATTGTCGCTTGCTTGTATCTAATTGGTTAATGTGGCAATAATACTTGTTTGAACATAGTCTATCATTTTATATTTTCAGTTCATTTATACAATACATACTTTATATTAATTTAAATCTTTATATTTTCAATACTAGCTTTATGCGTATTGTTTGCGAATTAGGTATTTAATAAATGCAAGTTAATTTTCATCGCAGAAAGAGAGGCCATAAGTTTTCTATGAAAAAGAAAACCCAGAAAAATCCCGATGCGTCTGTGGAACAATGTTTTATTTTCAGGAGTCTTATGCAGGGTAAATGTTACATAAATCGTTCAATTTGTCGCCAAAGTAATAAAATACTCATTATCTAGGTTTCAGCCCTTTATCACTTGAAATGAAAAGAGGTGCACAATTCATCGCATTTATTGATCTGTCATGATGGAACGAAATAAAAGTGGTTTAGTCCTTGGTGGTAACAGGTTCCATGTATTTAATGTGGTGATGACAGTGATGTTGTAATTTGAAAAGGATGAATAAATTTTGACAAAATTAAAAGACCATTAAGAGTTCTCTCGCTAATTATCCACCCTATTTTCAGGGTCCTATCACCAATATATATGCATTTGCGAATACTTAAAGAAGCAATTGTTTTTTTTTTCAATTGTAGTTTAAGTCTGCTAGATTACACCAACTGGAGCAGCATCAAGATGATAACATACGAAGATGTTTAAACATGATTGTAATGAGCCACCACTAGGCTGGGGGTGAAGATCACCAAACATGCCCCGATTAAAGAAAAACATTCCCCTTAAAAATATCCTCGGTGCCTATGGTGAAATCTGTTAAAATTTTCAACATCAGAGGGGCAGTGCCCATCAAGCGGTTTAAAGCATGTCTTTAAACCTTGGAATGAAGATAAAGAGACAGATGTCTGATCAGAAATAAAGGTAGCGAGAATAAAAGTATTGATAATTCTGTGATGGTAATGACACTGACATTAATTCATATAACGGGTGCACACTCTGGAAGTTAACGTTCTACACCACAGGTAAGAATATATTTTGTAAGGATTACGCTTATGAAATGCTCCTTATAACGAATTTGCAGGAACTGGAAAAATGACGACTTCGTTATACGGTTGTGTAGTCTCAGGATATGTCAGGAATTTGTGCTGTTGTAAGACGTGACCCTCAATTATTACGAAAAAAATTTTAAGAGGTCTAATAATCATTTTCTGATGCCATCCCACACTGAAGCCTATATATGGGATATGTATGGGAAATATATGTAACACATATGGGAAATATATTGGCTTCAGTGTGGGATATACCACCTATTATCCGCGTAATTGTTGGTGAAGCCTGAGTGGATAAAGTGAAAGTCATGGTTAGTCCATTCATGTATAACTACGTAGGAAATTTGCCCCTGGTTTCAGTACCGAAGTATTATCCAGCCCTTTGCATGTTTTACTGAAATTATCGTTTTTTCCTACAATTTCCTTTATTGGTTAGTCATTTAATTATCGTAAACTCTGCATCACCTTTAACTTATGCCTGTTATTAATGCATATTGAATATGCCTGATCATTTTTTGGAACATTCTGTTGGGAATTTTATTCTCAGTTGCACAATATGTCCCCTTTGCATTTATCTATTTATTGTTTAGGACTTACAGATTTACTATATTTTTGGAAGGATGAGGATAGATGGGCTTTTATCTGATCGAAATGTTATGTTGTGTGCCGTTAGGAAAAAATTCGCCGGCTATACTCTGGCGATATCGCTGCGGCAGCCCACGATCTGGTGGTGAATCTCCTTGCGTGAAATATGTTGCTTCACTTTCTTGACAAAAAAAAATACTTCTGCCATGGTCACCTTTGTGATTGTCAGCGTTGGCATTTGAACCGGCCTGTTATTCCCTAAACGATGCACCACATGACATCTCGACCACGCGGTTGACTCTAAACATTCTTAGAGAATTTTCTCATTTACGGCGGAAAAAATCATCAGGAACGCAAAACATTATTTCCATATCATTGGCGAAAACCTATAAGTTCAGCGAAAAATAATTTTTTGCAAAACATTTGTTGAATAGTGGCTACCTCTATGTTTGAGCACAGGCGTGTACCTCGTTCTACGGAGGTTTAGTACGCATAGAGGTTCTTTTGCGTGCATTTTGTGTCGGAAGTTCGCGGGACACGTGCATGACTTCGCAATATGGAGGTTTTTGTAAAATGTCGTTAAAGGGAGGTTTCATTGCATATTCAACATTTCATTATTTACGCATTTATTATATAATTGCGTGAAACTTTCCCGTAAATAAAAGCGTTTCACGCATTTATTTTATAAATGCGTGAAATACCACATAATTCTCTATATCTGTAAACTTAATTTTAAACCATAATTGAACTTTATGAGGAAACAATGACTTCACAAATATCCGTCTAACTGTATATATTTTTACATATAGCTTCATGATCTAATCAACGATAGATAGAAATATTTTTCATTTTTTATATTAAAATGCCAGCACATCTGTGTGACTCCCTGTAGTAGTTCAAAAAAGGTTTTTTTTTTAATTGAACATACTACCAAACTCATCGTGCCGCCTTATTAGAAACTTGGTTGCACTCCGATGCAAATAATTCAAAATGTGCATAGGTCTTATCAAAATTGATATACTTATATATTTCAAATTATGTAAGCTAATTGTATTTAAATTGCGAAGTAATTGATCATGGAAGAAAAAAAAGTACTTTTAAATCCTCGGGAAACGTGAGGTCAATGTAAAATATCTTTGTCTAGACTAGCTTCCAACTCGTTTGTAATTATCTTTCTACTTTAGGACCCAGGGTTTATTCTGGGTTTTTATTTCAGTAGTGAATGGACATGGAGGAGTATTCATGCCACATGAAAACTAAACAAAATGCGTCACAAGAGCGTCAATTGTTTTCTCTAAGTGCCAATAACTTTGACAGATCTTTGCAAACATATGTGAAATCACTAAGGTACAACAAATTTTAAGATTTCCGGCGTGATTGAGTGGAAACGTAACATTATATAAACTTGGAATATGAGCAACTTCCACAGAGAGAAACGTTCATAGCGACCGAGTTTCGCTTCTTACAGAAACTTCAGGCCTGAATATGCTCTAAAAAGCGATTCACGGTCGCAATAAACGTTTTGGTCAGTGGAAGTTGCTCATATTCCAAGTTTCTATCAATAAGGTGCAGAAATCTCATATCATGCGTAGAAAATATATGTAGCGGTTGTAGTTAAAACCATTATCTGAATTGTCATCCATTTCAGCATAACAAGGCTGATTATTGAGGCTTCCGCGGAGTGTCTGGTTTGAGGATCCGTTCGTTACGGGATTTCTTCCCCGTGTGTCCATTCTAGGGTGACAACAGTTTCACCAACGTTTCAGTTCGCGTCTTCAGGTCTGAAGTGTTTCATAGCAGATTTTTACCGTCTTATATACCATTTACTTGCAAACATCGAGAGCCTTAAAGACCCGAATTCAAGAACACAGGAGAGCGACAAACAACAGACAACCGCGCCTTTCAGCCATTGCGGAGCACTTTTGGGATGGCCCGGTACACAACATCAATTTTGACGGAGTCAAGCTGATCAATACCGAAAAACGCTATTTCCCAAGGCTCATACGTGAGGCGATCGAAACGGCCATAAACCCCAACAATTTTAACAGAGAGGATAGCTATAAGCTCTCCCATACTTGGAAGCGCCGAATTGAAAAAACTAGTCAAACGGCCAATGAAAATGCGCCAACTTGAACATCAGAGCGCAGAAGTAAATGGTATATAAGACGGCAATAATCTGCTATGAAACACTTCAGACCTGAAGATGCGAAGTGAAACGTTGGCGAAACTGTTGTCACCCTAGAATGGACACACGAGGAAGAAATCCCGAAACGAATGGATCCTCAAAAGGCTCACCATATTTTCTCGTGATTCTCTATCGAAAATTCGGAAACTTTGTGGACCTTTTAGAGTATGGTTTATTCCATATATCGCAAAACTACGAGCCAGAGCACTCAGTATTTTGGGTGAAAGGATCAGACAAATCCACTTATCGTTTCCTCTCCGTGCAAGCGGCAGTTTGAGGCGTCTCTTCGTACTCGGCGTGTGTGAAGGTGCCTAACCTCTCTCCTCCTTCCCACTGGTTTCTGTAATCGTTTCCTGATCCCCTTCCCAGCACACGTTCTTCCCTCCTTCCCCTTCCAGACCTCACACAGGAGGCGCACGTGTTGCTGGGAACGGTTGATATTAAAGGCACCTCGCATTGATTCGACGCTCCTGATTTACGTTTCGCTCTCCGGAAGGCTCTCCTTCTTTCTCTCCTCCGCCTCGTCACGCAGCCACATTCCCCGCATCCGCCGACATCTCCTCCGATCGCCGCACCCAGTGACTGAGGCGCTCATCCCGCACCTTCGGCGCTTTTCAAACCACGCACCCCCTTCCTCTCCACACTTCGCTCTTACTTCCCCCACGCCCACCTTCGAACCACTGCTGTTCCCCGCGAACACTTGCTTTATTGATTCGGAGCAAAATTCAATTTCATTTCCATACTTCCACCGTAAAATATTTCTTTAGTCCACTTTAAAAGAAAAGGATTTTTTTAGTGGTAATTATTCCATTTTTTTTAACACGAGCAGGAATTCGATTGAAGCTTTTATTACCATCCCACACATGTCACTCCTTTCCATGGATGGCGTTCTACGTAACGTAATTTTGCGATCTGGTTGAATTTATAGAAACTGTTTTGCTTTCAAATTGTCAGAATTAAATATTCACGTTATTAAATACATTTATTAAGGTTTTCGCGGGGAAGTTATGCATTGAAATTTCTCTCTGAACATCTTCCACGTGGTACCTAAGTGCTTGGTTGACAGTTTCTTCGCCGTTTCAGTCGGCGTCTTCTAATCAAGTTACAATGGTGATTATTATCTTTTTTGTTAATGTTATTTGTCTAGTCAAAAAGGCTTGCAATTAATTACATTCGATCTGAAGATGCACCGTAGACGACACTGAGGTTCGAACAGTACAAATCTACGAGGGAAATATCCCGAAATAAATTCCAATCCATAAAGTTTCACTAGCTTCAAGTCTTAGTGTCACTATGAACGAAGGACTCGTCTAAGTCGAAAAATGTGATCAAGTAGATTTATTTACCTTTTATGCTGTAAGTATAGTACAGGCCAAACATATGCTTTCATCAATTCCTGCCAAAGAAGTGGAATCTACCTATAAGCAAAGGTAGGGGCATTTTTGCGTGGAAATTGCGAAAAAAGTTGAAAAGTATTTCACCTGCTATACCATCTCACTTCTCGGATCTTGGAAAAGCTACTCACATTACAGGTGCTGATTATTTGAATGGAAAATGATCTAGAATGTCAGCCGGAGAGTATGAGATGAGAGTCAGGTGATTAGTTCATAAGGGTAAACTTGGTGGAGGAGACAAGCGAACGTGTTTTTGATAGTGAAAGGGTGAAAAAGAAATTGATGAGAGAAATTTTAAGGCAAGGAAGATGGAAGCGTCACGTATTGTAAATTAGCGTGAATTAGAGAGCGTGACAAAGGTAAAAATGCTACATTAGCACGAATTGCGGAGAAAAATGTGGGAATTATATGGAAAGAAGGATGTAAGACCAAACAAAAGAGGTAAGTTAGTGGCAAGAGCTTCCCAAGAACCATCAAAATAATTCGATGCTACGATATCATAGAGTATACTACTCATTACTTTTCAGAAAGAGAAAAGCTCATAAATGAAAGCAATGCATCACGATTATGCTAATTTTGTTTCAACAGTTCATATCCAATCATCAGCCTCAGCATATGTCGGTTAGGAGAAAGATCTCAATTATTGCAGAATAAATCATTTATATCCCAGTGGAAAATAGCCTGCCTTGCAATGACAAAGACATGCAGAATAGTATTCGGTCGTGATTTCATCTACACCCAAAATATCTAGAGCTTAGAAAGTTCCCATTCCTGGAAAAAAGGCTAGAATACTCACTACTGTCGATATGCCATGCCGTTCCTAATGAAGCCAAGGGTTTCGGGGTGAGAATCAAAAACATTGTGTGATTACGCTAAGGTATTAACGGCTAGTTCGTAATCTTAGATTGAAAAGGGAAATTAAACATGGATAGCGATTTGGAATGACACTCCTATCAAGGCAGAGAAAAAGGAAATTTACAAACAAACATGCTATGAGCAAAATGGATATAATAAGTTCATTAGACCTAGATTTATACCTATTTAGACCTATAAAAGCTATTTATAAAAAATATTCATGTCTTGGAGGTGATGAAACAATCAGTTAAATATTCATTTGGTTTACAGGTATTGAAATTGGAGACGTGCCTTCGGTAAAAGAATAGGATATTATAATATCTATAATTATAATGAGATAATGAAGATAATAGTGGGGAAATGAAGAGGCTTCGTAACTTAAGAACAGGTTCTGGGGCGAGTTAATTAAATAGAGGAATAAGATGGACAGTCCTTAAGATCTTGTTAGAAACAGCCCAGAGATATCTCTAGGAAAGCCCATCTCAAGGAAAAACAGACGTCACAGGAAATGTGAGTGGAAAGAAATAAATCGCAAGAGACATTGATCACAATTTGTAATTAGTTTAGCAAAAGAGGGAAACAATGTCAGTATGAAGAATATTGGTAATAAAAGTGTGTAATGGAGATCTGTGAAACCATCAGCACCAACGGCCAGTATGTTGGCTAGAGCTCTTTCTGGACACCTACAAAAAAGGTCCAACTAAATCGTCAGCTGACATTTTCTAAAATACGTCCACGTTGTCTGAATTCCACCCCCTTAAATTCTCCATTATAATCTCCGGCAATCGCACGGTCGATCAACTTGATAGTAGCTTTGGGTGCAATGTCAATGATGACTTGTAGTGTATGTAATCCTCTAGGAGCCCACTTATTATCCAAGATTTTGGAGGGAGATTTTCAATGGGGTGACAAACCGTCGTCAGGAAGTTAGAGTTAATGATTTGATATTAATACAGCAAAGAATTTATATATTTTTTCCATATTTGTTTACAATATAAGGTGTTTCAAATTCTTACAACAAAGATAAAAAGTTAAAAGTTTCGTGAGATCTTGAAATGATGGTATATATCATAATTTGTGGACTGGAGTTGTTAAAATGACCTCATGTGTACAGTCAGTCACTATTTTACCAATTATCTTTTCCCCTTCAATGCACCTTTCCGTTACCTTAGACTTTTCCATCATTTTCTTTTCCAATATATTTGAAAAAATGTGCGTCCCTGTGTTATAGGGACTAGGATTAATTAATAAATGCAAATACTAACTCGTGAGAGGAGGCCTCCGTTTTGCACAGTGAATGCGAGCCGTGGCTGTTCGCCAAGCCTTGAGCAGTACCATACACAAAAGTTTGTTCTATTCTATGCATTTCGCTTTCTTGTAGCTAATTTAAGTTAATTAAAAAATGTTAATTCTGCTGTTATAATCAGGCATAAACTCCGCTGGTGCTATTTCCAAGAGATTTAAAGATTCCATTTCAACGAATTTAATTCCCTCAACTTAATTTCCTCGGCAGGAAATAGGACGAATCTTTCTTTATTGGGCAAGAGCTGACATTTTAGAATGTGTACGTTCAGATTCGTAGCCCCAAACTGCTTGTTACCATATTCGTTCAAGCCCATACGTCAGATACGCATACAAATTAATACGCATCAAAGCTTCCATTAATTTTTTGTTCGGACCATGCCTTGGCTCATTGTGCTCATCAAATGGATCAGTACCCTGCATTATATTATTACAATCGTTTGATTTTTAAGTATTTTTTCATTAGGATGAGAAGTAAAAACTTTAGCGTTCCACAGGGTAAAGAGATTTATTCCGACATGTTTCACTTCACTGAAGCATGATCAGGTACATGTCTCCTGTACCTGATGATGCTTCAGTGAAGTGAAACATGTCGGAATAAATCTCTTTACCCTGTGGAACGCTAAAGTTTTTACTTCTCATCCTATGTTATGGAATTCCACAAAGTCTTGGCCTCTACCATCCACTGCATATTTTTTCATTCTCCATCCCTCCACTTTAGATATCCAAATTAGGGACACATACTCAAAAATATTTTGTTAAAATTCTACGTAATTAAACACATTTAGTCATTCATAATGCATCATATGTAAATTACAAGTTTTACGACATGTTTTGGAAAAAAAACAAGCAGCGTATTTAAATTTAAACTAAAATGGCACTCTTACCTAACTCATTTGTTCAGCAGATACAAAAAATGCAGGTTATATTTAAAAAGTAAAAAAATCTTTATGCGTAGTCAGTGCTTAATATGGTTTCCATTTTATTAATCCAAGAGATGACAGTACAGTGGTTGATGAATTTTATCAAAATCTCATTTCACAAAAACCTTTTATTTTATTGTTGGAAATGAATGTGAACAACTCTGGCGATGTTAAGTTATCCCGAATTAAACCTACTTTTTGAAATGAAATCCATGTGAAGTTTGAGTTTAAACTATAAGTATGACAGTCATCCAATTTTTAATACATTCATCAAGGTATCGAGTAAGCATGACGCGCAAAGGGCCCATACCCTTTTTACGCAGTTCAGGAAGGAATCCATGTACGGCTGGGTAAGAGTTGGAGGGAAGAGAATGTCATAAGCTTTCGCTCTCGTCTACGACTTTAACGGAACGATTGAGATATCGAGTGACTTAGTTTCGCCAGTATCGTGTCGTCCGCTTCTTGTGGTGGTGTTGTAAACGAGACAGAACTAGGAATCCGTTCTGTGAAAGTATATGCACGCTCTAATAGTGAGATTTTACTTATCAATGCGACTTTTCATCTTACGCAAACCACTGAAATTCATGAGCAGTCGCAAATTTGTGATAGGTTCCTGAGGAGGATCAACAATGGAAGTTCCAGGGTCCACCGTGTGCTTCCTCAGTTCCCTGGGAACACAAGGGGTCTCAAAATTAGTGACGATAGTCACTTCTTTGCAGCGTAACATTTATGCCAAAAGAATCTTGATAAAATCAGTGTTCAAGCCTAAGCAAAAACTGCTATTTTCTGTATGCTTATGGAAACACCGTAATTCATCGCTTTTTTGTGATCGGGCTATGGTTAGCACGGTGGAGTATGGGAGTTGCAGTTCATCCCAGGAAAGGGTTGGCTAAGGGATGGCCGGGAAAGGATTTTCGTGCGCCCCCAACTCGAGGGTGGCGAGCACCGCCCCTTTTTCCCACGGCCGCACCGCCGCCTTAAGCAGCACCTCGGCACCCGACGATGCCTCGCCATCCTTAATCCTTCTCCGCTCTCTCATTTCCCCTAAGTCGGTTACCAATTGGCCAAGAACCCTTACAATATCGATTTCAGAACCAGCTGAATAACCCACCCTCCAATCCCCCATGCTTGATTCAGAATGCCTAGACCGCCGTTTCTTTTCCTGTGGTGCATGGATCATCCACCCCATCAATTGTAAAAGTAAAATGACTACGGTATTGTACGTTCCACGCTTAATTTTGGTGACCATGAATTTCACATGCAATTTAGGTTTCAATTGTATTTCAACATTAATTTACATTCACATAGGAAACGACATTGTATGTGATAAGCCATGGTCGGAAAAAATAGTCGTGCAATGCACAAAGTAATTATCATTTACATGAGAAGCAGTTCCATAGTTAAAGTCTAAAACTTTAAACTGTTAATTCTCAGTCATTCAGAATTCACGTCCTTCTGTTTAATTCCTGCCTGCCATAGAAATTTGGATAATTTTTTGACCTCGATAATGTAATAAAAGAAGGCGATTTTTCAAATACTAAACAGATATTACGATTAAAAACACATGGAATGAAAATGAAATATTTTACCTGATCCTACTTTCCTCCAGTGATAGAAATTAGTGTAAAAACTTAAATTTAGAAATATCAGTCACAGGGATTTTAGTTTGCCTTACTTGAATACTGCTTCCGTATTCTCACATTATATGTTGATTTAAATTGTGCCTCTAGACTTGAAAAGTCAACTGGTAACGGGTGAGCAAATATTTATGTTTGGGAATGTTTTGTAATTTGCTGAATGTTCCTTTTAAAAGAAAAAAAAATATTTCTGTTAAAAAAAGTATTCAGATTTGTGATAGACATTACTAACTTTCATACACATAGGAACAAAATTTACATTTTCATAACATCATATCAAATAGTGGGCGTGATGAAACGTTATATTGAAAGATATTCATGTTAATTCGCTCATCTTCCGCTGTTTAAGCCTCGTGGTGTGCACGTGAGAATATAAAACCTAGCATGCGCATAGAAATCGAAATATTCTGTTATTACGAATTCTCATCGTACATCTTAGAGTGAGTCATTCATTCTTATTTTGTTGGTTTTTAACATTGCTATGTTTTCAAAAATGGCTATGTTTACCTACTGAGTGACAAATGTGTATGCATACCTATATAATCATAAAATAAGTTTAATATCTTCTTTTGTTAAGCTATGCGGTACCTAAAACAAAAAGTTCTTAATTGCAAATAATTTTTCTCTCTGCTGTTAATTTTAAATTTAACCATCAAGTGACACAATTACAAGGTTCTACTACCGTTATTTGTGTAAACTTAATAACGGCAAAACTTACGGATTCGGAAGGAAAAAATTCGTTTAAGGTGACTTCAACAGGCCGCAATATCCTTGCAGCCTATTTATATACTGGTGTCACATTTTATGCCTTTTAAAGTTCATTTTTCGCACTGATGAACATTTATTTTGATTCGAAATGGTAATACAGATTAAATTTCTCACAATACTTCCAAATACATCGCCTTGTGTGATCTAGAAGGGGGCGCTATTCTGCATCTATCATACGAGATATTGCTCCAAATGCTGCAATGAGTACCTACTACAGAAGTCATAAGCTTCCAGCCCTGGGATTAGAATTCCTACATATATACAAAAAAGCTTCCTTTTTACGGAATGAAAATCTTTACGAATAAATTCGCAAATGTAAATCATTGCACAAATTTTTAATGCAATCGCAAGGAGTAGGTACTGAGAACAAGAGGTTATCGATATCGTTATCAATTAACGATTAGAAGTTTTATATTGTTTATTATTGATGTCAGATAATGGTGTTTCAACCAATAATATGTAGAAATGGATAATTTGTCTGAGGTAGTTTGGTCGTTAAGAGAAACACCAATTTTACCAACGTTTCGCCTCTTTATTGTGGCTTCATCAGGGCTTTCGGTGACAATTTTTTTAATGAAAATTGTCACCAAAGCCCTGATGAAGCCACAATAAAGAGGCGAGGCGTTGGTAAAATTGGTGTTTCTCTCAACAACCAAACTACTCCAGACAAATTATCCATTTCTACATAAAAATATAGTGGTCGATAACACACTCCATTATAACCATAGCGTTTTTCACCGCTTGCATTTTAGCTTAACATAAAAGGGCAATAAAAAATTTAGCCCGTTACCTACTCTGAATAAAACCACGTATTTTTCCACGCATAAACGTGGATTCTGGACGTGGAACCTGAACCGTGGACCTTAAAGTTAACTTACAAATCAATGTTCAGTAAAAAGGACAGTTTTTATCTCATTATTTTTCTGCCGTCATCTGGATCATCATCGTCTTAGATTTACGCTAGTTCTCTCCTCAGGTTTAAACTCTCTTACACTGACTGATATTGACCAAATATCTTGAACATGTGTCGACTTACACTGGAGAGAGAGCCAAATATAATGCACGTGTGCTAGATTTTCTCATCTGATAGGAAATAACGTAATTAAAACTGGTCGACTTGATCCAGAAACACGAAACTTCAATACCAGGTAAATTGTTAAGCAACTTATTTCATGCGATGGGCTGATAGTACTTCTCCACCATAATAAGCGAATCAGCCAAACAGAGAATCCGTTGTGTCTTCCTTTCGAATGCATCTGGTTTCATGATGATGAGCGGCAGTGATTCATGGCGGAGTCAATGAAGTCAGTAAGCACTCCTGCCCCCTCTCCGCACATTCTTTTACACCTCCACTCTTCTCCCGGGCCCCGAAACCCTTCAAACCCCTCTCCCTTGTTCCCTTCAACCCTCCCGATCACATCCACAACGAGGCACGGCGTGCGGTCTTCCTTCACGGCCTCCTCCGCGACTATCCTCCCTTTAAGTCGCTCATTACCTCTCATCCTGCTGCACTTAGGCCTGGGCGATATATCGATATATCGTAAAATATCGCGATATTTTAATATATCGCGAATCCGATGTGGAGTTTTTAAAATTGACGATATATCGTTGCTCGATAAATATCGCGATCACGATAAATATCGCGATAAAATATCATGATATCGCGCAATATCACGATAATTCAGCGGGCGCGATTACGCGATACATGAACGAGCGCAATATCACGATATTTTATCGTGATATTCATCGTGCCCCGATAAAATATCGAGACACGATAAGACGAAGTTTATCGTCACGATATGAGTTATCGTTATCGCCACGTTACGATATTCTAAAATTATCGTATCCCGATATTGAATTATCAATATCGCCCATGCCTAGCTGCACTGCCATCAGCGCTCCCTTTATTGTCCACCGACCCTTTGGCGTAGTTTCGAGGGAATCCGATACTGCAGGACTTTAGTCCCTGCCGCCCCTCTCGGCCTCTCGGACCCACCACGCAAAAGCCATCCGTCCCACGATGCGCGGCAGAACCCACTTCTCTCTCTCTCTCTTCTTCCTTAGCGCCATCTCCCCCTCCACCGGCCCACAGTTTGGACTGCTTCACATCCTGATTCCATCAAGTGCATAATCACCTATTCTCCATCGCCAGCTGCCCCCTTCATTCACTGAAACACACCACGAGTGCATCAATTCCGCATTCTCGTCTTTTTATGAAATATATGTATACTCAGGACAGATTAGGGTAAAGGGGGGTAAATCGGACCAGCGGGTGAATAGGAACGCTTTTCAAAAAGTGCGCTCAGACCCGAAACAGTATCACTTGAGACTGACTACGTTTTAGGAATTGCTTCTTTGTAATCTTGTCCTTCTAGTAGAGTGAAAACGAGAACTCGACGACTGAATTTAAGCAAATGATACTCTGTCGAATGGAAGCCTACCATACGAGGGAGGTGTGAAATTGGGTATTTAGAAAACCTCGTATAGGTTCAAAGTAAGGTGACATTGTAGCGCTTACTCAGATTTCAAGTTTTTCTTTCCTGAAAGGAAATCTAATACCATAGCTGCCACATTAGGTTACTTTTTTGAGCCTTGTATGAATATCGGAGTTACCAAACATGATACAAAATCATATTACTTAGTCGGGTGAAAAGGACCAGCACGCGCAGGAGTTCAGTTCCAAGCCGCTGATCGAGGGTGAAGCATTGAACCAGTTATACTCAACTGACACTTGGAAAAATTCCTTCTGCTACTGAAAAGTAAGTAGATATACAACTAATATTGATAAATTGCTTACTTACACTTAATGTTTTACATTAAAAACATCAAATGTTTATAAGAATGTTTGAGCGAAAGTGGCTAAAATTTTGTTTTTAGGCCATACTCTTTTATTTAAGTATTATAAGACGTTTAATGAAATAAACCTATTTTAATGCTATTCTGTATCACGTTATAGATATTTACTACGTATAACGAGGAGGAGGAAAGAGATTTTCCCCGTCATAGAGGTGAATTATTACGGCGACGAGCACGATTTACAGGCTGAGCGAGAGGTAAGCTACCTTCGTTTGATGTAACATATGTTGTGTACTGTTCCATATATATTAACCAATTATTCGCTGAAACAATATCATAAAACATACGCATTTCGTGATGGAAATTTATTGTTAATAATTCACATTGAGTTCCATACCTATACATTCTACATTACTCAGTGGTCTATATTTTCCAATCTGAAAGAAAAGGAGGTGATATAATGTACGTGATAGAGGGATTGCCAGAGTATTAAATATTATATATGGCAACAGAATTAGTTGTTGAACGCCTTACAACCTCCTTTTGATAGCGTAACATTAGCAAAATTTCATTTAAAACGTATTTATGAAAGTGATAATTTTCGCTTACCGTTAATGTTTTTCCTTTTGGATTAAGATGGGGAAGTACCGGCGAAAAACGGAACAGACATGGACAGAGGAGGATATGAGAATGGCGCTGAAAGCTTTAAGAGAGGGAAGAAGCATGAGGCATTCTTCCGAACTTTTCAATGTTCCCCGTACTTGCCTCTATCGTAGGATAGTAGCGGATACGGAAAAATTGAAGACAAGAGGGGGGCAAAATGTCTTCTCAGTGGAAGAAGAGGAAGCATTAATTAGAAGAATTCTTAGGTTATGTGAAATTGGGTTCGGATTGACAAGAGATGATGTCATGAAGGTGGCATATGAATTTTCCATTGAAAACAACATAAAAAACAATTTCTGTGCGTTAAAAAAACGAGCAGGCAAGGATTGGTTCTTGAACTTTATATCTAGACATCCTTTAAGTCTTTGAAACCCGAAGGTTTGTCAGTGGCTCGAGCTGAGGGTTTAAATAAGGAAGATGTAGACGATTTTTTTTCAAAGTTAACTATTTCGATGGCTGAGGCTGGAGTTATGGATAGGCCCCACCTTATATACAACGTTGACGAAACGGGATGTGTATTAAATAATCGCCAAACCCAAAAGAATGTTGCAAGAACAGGATCTAAGGTAGTCATAAAACAGACGTCAGTGGAAAAGGGGGAATTGGTGACAGTTGTTGCGTGCTGCAATGCAAGTGGACATTACATACCACCTTTTGTAATTTTTAAGGGGAAAAAGTTCCATAAGGAATGGGAGGATGGATTTCCGTTGGGATCTAAAATTTTTATGTCCGATTCAGGGTGGATAAATGAGGATCTTTTTTTGGAGTGGCTAAAGCACTTTCAAGCAAACAGGATTCCTGGCCGATGCATTTTAGTCCTCGATGGCCACGCATCACACAAGACTCTTCCTGTTCTACTGTTCTGTGAAAGGAATGAGATCACTCTCTTATCACTGCCCAGCCACACTACACAAAGGTTGCAACCTCTGGACAGGTCTTTTTATAAACCATTAAAGACATACTACGATATTGAAACAAATGCGTATATGACAGTTTGTAAGGGGGATAGAAAGATGACTAAATTTAATTTTGGTCGGCTTTTTCGAAATGCATGGAGCAAAGCCGCAACAATCGGCAACGCTGAAAATGGATTCCGATCAACAGGAATATTCCCTCTGAATCCGGGTATCCTGACGGAGTTAGATCTTCATTCTTCTAATCTCGGAAGCTCACACGCCCCAGAAGAAGCATCAACTCCTTTTTCGACAAATTCATCTTCCGATAAAAAATTAACTGCCAGTCCCTATGAAGAAAGCCAATCCTCGACATCAACATCTGAGGAATCGTCAAATACTTTGGGTAGGTCTTTCCATAATTTACTACCTACACCAGAAAAAAGAATGAAAGTCAATGTGAAAAGGTCAAGAAAGCTAATTGCTCAAATACTTACTTCTCCAGCTGTAATAGAAGAAACAAAGCAACGACTGAAGAAACAAAATATTAGGAACGCGAAGGGAACTTGCAGAAACTTATATGAATCATCTTCAGATAGGGACGGCAATACTGAGAATGGGGAAAACTCAGCTGATGATACGCTTTGTGGCTTCTGCTCCAAGTCTTATAATTGTGCGAATTCGTCAAAGTTTAGAGACTGGATTAAGTGCATGAAGTGTAATTGTTGGTACCATGAGCTGTGTGTAGGTGCTAAGGGGCGAGATAAATTTACTTGTGGTAAATGTGCTTAATTGTTTTGGTAAATTTGTTCTATTTTGTTCTATATGTTCATATTTGGTGATGTATGTCTATTTGTAAAGTTATGTTTGACTCTAAGAAGGTGTCGTCGAAATATCTCCAGACTGCACTACATTGTTAAAAGCAATGATGCAAAATTTCAAAATTTTATGGAATAAAACTTAAGAAAACTAAAATTTATAACGTTATTTTACTGGTCCGATTCAGCCTCTAATCTGGTCCGATTCGCCCTCCAAGTCGTCGGGCGAATAGGACCATGCAGTCTCTTGAAGAAATTTCTCCAGGACCGTTCTATTCAGAGCAACCACGCTGAAAATTGCGTTTTAAACTGGAAAAACATCAAGTCCTTTGCTGATAATGCTTTCAGAATGTAACTGTTTACACAAACGAGGAAATCGACGATTTTCCTTTTTGTGGCCCGATTCACCCCCCTTTACCCTAACTATTGCGTCGTTGGTATCTCGGTGAAACGATGTAAGGATCATGTTACATTTTTTAGAAGAAAATGTTTGATTGGATTATTTTAATCTGCTAAGACCTTGCTTGATTACATCCTTAGCAATAAGTTTAGTAAATGGTGTTGGTAAGTTAACAGAGGGGGTTCGATTATTATTCTTGGATGGATATAATGTGTTGTTACCTGAAAATACAAATGAAGAATTTCGAGAATCCAAAGAAGATTGGGAGCTTATTCATTTGATAGACTGTTTAATTGGTTTCATTCCATCCTTACTGTCATGTGGGCTTTGGTGGTAACTTCTCATAATTGCATGGTTCCCAGGATAAAAATATAAAATATAGTGATCGCGATCACAACCATAAAAATTTAAAAATTACGCCATTAATAATATGTATTTAACTTACTTATTTCAGTTCCCGAACGTCTTAGAATTTTCAGTCGGGAACTGCTGTGTGAAATACTTTACGCTACTCTTGCATGGGTTTGGATGATTTTAGGTTGTATAGTTGGAAGAGGCAGGGAAATGAATGAATGTATAAAAAGACACCTATTTTGAGATAATCACTGTTTCCACTTTGTAAATATCATGGATAATGGTGCTTTCCTCGGCGTATCTGTTGGGTTATGGCTGCAGAAGGTTGCATTCAGAAGCCCTGAAGACGGTGACCGAGTCGGGAATCGAAACGCCCGCGGGCTTGGACGCATAACCCGGTGGAGGACCCGAGAAACCTTGACTCATCATGAATATTGTCTTTTACCCGTTTCTTAGTGTTTCACATGTACCTCATAAAGTTCATCGCAGCTGGAATAATTAGCATCTATAGCTAGAATGATCCGTCACAGTAATTTGCGATGAAATATACCTACGTTTCATTTCTGCTCGGCGGCTAATTTTTTTCATCAAGGTAAAAGTGTCATTAATTCAAGTTTTTGCTCACAAGGTATAACGGTGATTAGTATAATTATTATGTCATCATAATCAACGGTCAACAATCATAGAATTAGTTTGACGCACCCCTCCAATCGATTCTTCTATTGTCCCACATTTTCATATTAACGTAATTTTTCTCTTTCACATACTTCACAACTTGCTCCACATATCTCATACGAGGACTGCCTTTTCCATTCTTCCCGTTCACTTTTCCCTCGACTATTGTCTTCATCAGGCCATCGTGTCAAGATGTGGCCTATTAAGTTGTCCTGTCTTCATTTTAGTGTTTTTGGCAGATTTCTCTCTTCTCCCACTCTTCATAAGACTTCGTTTGTCACTCGGTCAATCCATTTTATCTTCATCATTCTTCGGTAGCGCCACGTTTCAGGTGCTTCCAGCCTTGACTTCTCTGCTGCTGTTATCGTATATACCTCACTGCCATAAATATACATGCTCCAGAAGGAAGGATGAAAGAAGTATGCTCCCGATGCTTGTTCTAATGAAGTGTTTCCTGATTTCCACACTTGTATTAGCAGATTTAAGCAGGATATTCTTAGGGTAAATTTGCCTTTTTTCCTGGGTAATTCCACAGGCAATTTCTCTTTTAATTCGTCCATCGCTGGTTACTCGGCTCCCCAGGTAACAGAACTATTCCTCCTCCTCGATTTTTGCTGACCTATTTTAACATAGGTCCTGGCTTCTTTTCTCTTACTGTATGCCAATACCTCAGTTTTCTTTTTATTGATATTTAGGATCTTTAGATATCTTACCATTGCCATTTTTATATTTTCTACTGCCCTTTCTAAATCTCCTTCTCTTTCTGCCATAACAGCTATGTCATCGCCAAATCGCAGCATAATTATTTTATCCCCGTGGGTATTCACTCCCGGAGACGTTTCTTAGGCTCCTTAGATGGCTGGCTCGTTATTTACATTGAATAATATGGGATACAGTGCAAAGCCTTGTCTCTTTCCCTTATTTATGCTTGCTTCTCTACTGCTGGGTAATGATTGAATGGTTTGCATACAAGCTGTGCATAACACTTCGGTCATTGTATGATACTCTGTTTTTTTTCAGTACCTTCATATATCTAACATCATCTGTGAGCAAATCGGTTTCGAATCTACTTAAAACGTTCAGCCTGAATTTTAACCTGCGTTCTAATAGTAATTCTCATCCTAGTTCTTCTATTAAACTCGTAACATTTGTATAATTATCATAACGGCCTTTAACAAATCTATTGGATCTCCTTTGGACATGCTCTGATTCTTTTATCCTACCTTCCTCGCACAGATCCCATATACTAGCGGCATATTTTAAATGAGACCTGACGAGTGTAAAATAGCTTTTTTCTCGTACTATCTCATCGCATTTGCCTAGAACCCTTTTTACGAATCCTAATCTACGGTTTGCTACACTAGTTATTTCCCTGATGTGTTTCCCCCATGACATGTCTTCAGTGATGGTGACGCCTAAGTATTTAATAGATTCTACGTCAGATATTTTCTTTTCTTTGATGCAATAATTATTCCGGGGAAAGCTATTCTTTTTCCAACAGTTCATTACGACACATTTCTTCAAATTTAATTCTAGCTGCCAACTATAACACCAATTATCAATCGCATATAAATCCTTTGCTAAAGGTTGACTGTCCTCTTGAATTCTAATTTAATTATACACTACTGAATCATCGGCAAAAAGACGGAGTTTGCTATTTTTAACTGCTGTATTTAAGTCATTTACGTAGAGAAGAAATGAAATTGGGCCTATCACGCATCCCTGGGGAACATTCGATGTACTTTTCACTTCGCCTGAGCTGACACCATCTAATTCCACCCTTTGAACGCGTTCATGCCAGAAGTCCCCTATCCAGCCTACTATATTTATGTCTCTCCCGTATTATGCTAACTTCGCGAGTTGTTTACAGTGGGGAACCTTGTCAAACGCTTTTCCAAAGTCAAGAAACGCTGCGTCTACCTGTATGTTACCTTCTCCGGAAACTAGAACGTCATGAGCAAAAATACCTAATTGAGTTTCGCAAGACCGTCACTTTCTGAACACATGCTGGTTTGTTATCAATAAACCCTGGCTATCTAGGTGTCCCATTTTTGATGTAACTATTATATGCTCTATAATCTTACATGATAATGACAATAATGATATTGGTCTTTAGTTACATGGCTAATCCCTATCTCCGCTTTTAAAAATTGGCTTCAATTTCGCCATCTTCCAGTCTTTGGGAACCGCGTGTTCTTCGAGGGATTTGTTAAATATTACATTAAGGTACGGAGCCATTTAGATACATATTTCTTTATACGCACGAGCTGGAATTTCATCAGGACCTGAGGACTTGTTCGGGCTAATATTTTTTAGTAAGAATACGATTCTGCTACAAGATATATCGATTGGGGGCATTGGTTGCTGTAATCGGTCTGGTATGGTTTCGTGCAAACTACGCTTAGATTTGTATGTAGGATATTTCAATCCTGCCGCGTGAACGGCGGTGAAATTCACATAAATTGCCACGCGAAAAAATTCACCTGGACCGGGAATCGAACCACGTTTAGCTTTCCGGGCCACTGCGCAGACCACTACGCTACCCAGGATCCCTAGTTCACATGGCAATTTTACCGAGGTTCAGGTACTAGTTGTTGAGCCCTCGCGGTCCATCAAGGATGGCAACGCAAGGAAGGTCCATGGTTCGATTCCTGGTCCAGGTGAATTTTTTCGCATGGCAATTTATGTTAGTACGCTTAGCTTGATTAACAACGCTCTGAAAAAATAATTCATCAAATTAGCCTTATCTAAACTGGAAGTTGCTATTTCGCCCCTACCTATTGTATTTCAAAGAATTGACCGTTGAATTTTTAGTTGCCTCTACTTCCCTAACATATGCTTAAAAGGCTTTCGGATTTCCGTCTAATTTCTTCTCCGAGTACTTTTCTCTTGAACTCGCTAAACGCTTTTCTACGGGCTGTTTTTGCGGCTGCTTTACAAATTTTATTATGTTCGAAAATATTTTTAGATCGCTATTAGCTACGTTTTTCTTCCATTTTCTTAGTTTCACGTGGCTAACTCGTTGGCGTTTTAAACATTTTATAACTACCGTGATTTACCACCTTGGTTCCCTATTCTCACTCTTATACTTTTGATGTATATATCTGTTGACAAGTGGCCGCGTAATTTGGAAAAACTCTTTCCATCTATTGTTTTTAACACTATTTTTCTGATGTACTCGAATTTTTAAAATGAAGTCTGTAAGTCACGCCTAAATCCGTTAAAATCTGTTTTAATAAAAGGCATATTTTTCTTTTTATTATAATTTTTCAGTATATAGGGAAATAACGTGTACTACCTTGTGGTCACTTATATCGTCGACATTTTCAACTTAAATAACTTTTTCAGGGATGTTTGTGGCAATAGAGATTATATGGAAGCATTTTCATTCCTGTGTTTATCAGTATACATTGAAAAAATGAGCACAGTCCCGAATTAGAAGATATGAAATTTGCATAAAAGTAAAACGAGAATAATCACTTAATATTTAATAAGCGAGCCCCATCTGATGCGTTTATGAATATTTAACCGTAGCGATTACTTTGAGGCATTGCAGGTATGAATACCATATCCACAAGTTAAAAAATGATCCATCTAAGTAATGAGACATAGACTATTAATATCCTTGCCGTCGCATACGAACAGCTCTGCTTTAACACTTCATCCAAGAATTGCTTTAACACAAGGTAGGTACATTTATTCCCTTAGTATTTTTATCTTTCTAAAAAGGGACCCAAAATTCTCCTTATTTTTTTCAAAATCTTGGAAGACATCATTTAAATCAGTTTACAATTAGTTAGTAGTTTATCTTCAATACATATCCATCGTATAGAAGTTTGGTTTTAGTGTTTTAAAGATGGAGTCAAGATATCGACGAGTAAAAGGAAAATTCTTTGGTATTTTAGGATGTAAATAATGCCGTTGGCCTGGAAGGATGTGCACTTGTAGGATAGCAGTGTGCCCCATTCAGTTTCGTAAAACGAATTCATTTGCATATGCAAATGCTGTAAAATCAAGTAGCAAAAAAAGTCAATGCAATATAATTTATTCAAAACTGTGGGGAAAGAGGCATTGACTGTATCCCAAGCGAACTCCTTCTTTCATATACCTATTGGATTTGACCGCGAATTTTTTTCCGGTGCATTAAAATACTATTCGAAATGTGGTGCTACAGAAGAATGCTGATGAATAAATGGAACGACCGAGTAACGAGGAAGTCCTAAGAAGAGTAGGAGAAACAGAAGTCTTCTGATAACTCTAAAATGAAGAAGGGTCAACTTGATCGGGCATATCTTGAGACATGATCGCTTGATGAAGGTGAACGGCAAGATTGGAAAAGGCAGGACTCGTATGAGATGCATGGAACAGATTGTGATGGATGTAAAAGAGAGGAGTTACGTCACAATGAAAAGGTTGGCCGATAGAATTATCGAGTGGAAAACTACGTCAAACCAATCCCAGGATTGTTGACCAATGATGATGATGATTAAAGTACTAACCATTCTTGGAATAAAATAATCATTTCGTCTCTTAATTCTTTTTTCTTTGTTTTGGTTTGTAAAACACGAACCAACGGAGAAAAAAGGCGTTTTCAGTCGGTTAAGCCACGATGGATATGCTCTTGATACCAATCATGTGTCGTACGTGGGTATTTACTTGATATCAAAGTCAATATCCTTTCTCGTGAACGCAATACACTCGGGCATGCAAACACGGGCGCGAAAAGTGCGAGGCTTTATTCCGACCCGTCGTCGATCAACGACTCAAATGAATCTGCCCACTCTCCACAGATTATGCATCTACATCCACACGATGCCCTGCAAGCGACCGTGAGGGTGTGTGGCAGGGGGTGAAGATCACCAAGCATGCAATACTAATATGCAAACAAGTAACTATAGGGTCTCAATGAACTAGATTGTTAGTATCTATAGTATTTAAGGGGTAAACACATGCATCATGCACTAGAGACTACTATAAAATATTTCACCTACCTATCCCTTTTCTGTGCTGCCTATTCTGTTCTCTTATATGCCTTTTTGAATCTATCACTACGACAATCTTTCTCTCTAATTTGATTTATCTGGTCGAATCTAGCATAATACGCCGGTTTTCTTTAATATGTGCCTAACATCTTCCGTAAAGCTTACCGATTGAAATTTCTCTAATAGATTTAATCTGTACTTTAAGCTGCGCTCTTATAGTGATTTCCACCCTAATTCTTGTATTATTTCTGAAACACTACTCAACCTTTCGTAACACCTTTTAACGAACCTAGCTGCTCTACGATGCACACTGTTTAGTTCCCTGATCAGACCCAATTCATTGGTATCCCATACACTGGCTGCATACTCAAGGTGGGGCCTAACTAGTCAAAAGATTATTACCTCTCGAGTCGCACACCCTCCAACAAAGTCAATCGCTCTCGCTGGAGGGACGGAGGAGGACTCCGGGATTTCTGGAAATGGTACAACGGCAGTGGGCGCGGATCGGGGCGTGGAGAAGTCGGGAGTATTAGGGTGACAGGCATGGGAGAGGCGTATGGCAGGAGGGGAAGGAAGGAAGGTGATAAATAGGGAGACGAAGATGTCCAGACAAAGGGAAAAATGGAAGATGGATGAGGGGGGACGGATGCAGAGTAGTCGGAGGAGGCCTGAGGAAGGTGAGGCTTAATCTGGTTGACACCGTGAGGGGCGGGAGGAAAGAGAAATCCGATACTGGGCTTCTGGAACAATCCAACCGCGGGGTGAGGTTTCGAGCTCCGGCCGAGAAGAAATTGGTACTTTCCCCCGAAATCCCCTTCCACTCCGGACACCCGTCTCCATGCCTCCTCTTCTACAACACACGCCAGTGCTTGGCCAGATTCCCACGCTCGCAAAGCAGTTGAAATCTATCTTAAATCCCTCTTTTCAAATCACCACTTACATTTTTATTTTCTTATTTTAAAGAAAGATAACCACACATCGCAATGATGCCATTTTATGGTGGCCAAATAACAGTGCATAAATTTTGATGACACATGCAATCAAAAGAAACGAAAGGTACCAGGAATCAAATAGAAAGGAAAGGCTAGTGAGGTGACAGATGCGAAATAGAAAGGCTTATAAACGATTTAACTGGGAGTGCAAAGGGATTAATATGTTGCGGGAAGGAGTTCAATAGAGAGGAGAGACGGAAGAAAAGAGAACGCTTGGTAATCGAAAGTCTGGGAGTGGGCACATGTAATAAAGGATGAGAACGAAAAGTGGGGCGGGATTGAACTTTGAAGTTGACAAAGGAGATCAAATCGATGGGGGAATTGAGAAGATTATAAATTAGTTTTAAGTCTGCTGTGAGTCTAAGGGTCCTTAGATTAGGAATGGAGAGGGCGAACAGCATTGGTGGACATGTTACGAAAATCTGGTAATCTATTTTTAACTGTTTTAGAAAATAAATTGCAGACACAGTCCAGAGATGATAGATAAGTTTGAGGAGAGATAGACCAGGGCCTCGATCATGGATCTTTATAAGGCGTGCGCTAGCGTTATCGTTATTTTTTATTTAACCTATGTCAGAGAGAACGTAATCTCCTTTCTTCATTATTTTGCACAGCACTTAAAAAGCTTATCACAATCAGTGGAGCGAATTTTATAGACGGTTATTGTTAACCCTGCGCTATTTTGGGGTAAGCGTTATCGATACAGATTGCGATAACACGAAAGTTGCATCCGTGATTCCACACCAGATAGGGCAGGAAGATGCCAATAATATAAATGCGCGAACGTTTAATAATGCTGACGGAAATCGGGGTAGTTTCTTTTGTAGTGAATTAACACTATAAAGGCAGTCTATTGTAAAAATATATTAATGCTAATTCATCCACAATATTCAGTGATTAGTTAATAAGTATTCAGTTAAAATCTGTAATATATGCTAAATGATATTGGTAAACTTAGTACCTTAATTTACATTTACACTGATGATTTAAATTGCGCTCAATAATTCTGCAAACATTGGTCAATATTTGAGAGTGAAACGTGGGAGACCGTTCATTTCACTGTATGATATTTGGTCAGTTCCATCTCAAGTGGCTCTGAAGGCTTATGGTCACTCATTAAAATGTAGGTTTTTCCATGAAGGGGAACGTACATTGGATCCTTAGTAATTATTTTCATCCTTCATGACATACTTCTCTCACCAAGACGGAAAAAGTGAAGAGTCCTAATGGTATGTTCATTAGCACTCTACGAACATTTTTTTAATTCAAATAAAATTTCTTTCCTCACGTGAAGTAGGCATGCCACTTGTCGTGCCCGTATGTCCACTGTCGTGAATGGCTTCGTCCCCTTTGCCTGTGCTCTCCCACGGTCTGCCCCTACAAGGTCCGACGTCCGACCGGCCAAACGTCGGACGCTGAGCAACGAGTCTTGATGCGAGCGCCCTCCCCCCTGGCGGCCGAAGACGGAAGCCTCGGCCCTTTGTGCGTGCCCTCTGGGATGAGAGCGATGAAGAGGAGGAAACGAAAACGGGAAGAAGGGAAACGCGGTTCGGGAGGATTGAATCGTTTTTATGAAAGGGGGAATTAATTACGCTCCTACAGCGAACTGCTGCTCTGCCAGTCAATTGACTGTACCCGCTCAGTGGGAGTTCATTGTGCAAGATTAATCAAGGGTCTTCATTCCTTGTACGCGCATGTGTGTGTACATGTGCCCCTGCTTGGCCTGGATTCCTCCATTCCTCTCTCTCTTTATTTTTCTCTCTCTCGATGTGTTCTCGGCCTTCGATGACAATCGTCTTCCTCATCTGCTCTCCGTCCTCTTTTGCGCTGGAGTTATGCGCAAATAATTAATTTCACCGTTTTGTGATTTGAACACACCCACTCCTCTCCTTTCTCAAAAATGGGTAAAATATTTTATTATCCCTAACATATTACTATTTTTTTTAAGTAAAAAACGTTTTTTTCTCTTCTCCACAAAAAATATAAAATAATTAAATCTTATTGTGACTCATGACTTGAAATAGGTCCTGGGTAATCACTGAGCCCTCATCCCGGGGTTACTCCTCGCAACTATAGAGATTCTGATACATTGAATTACGTATTCGAGCAGAAATTCTTCTTAATTGTTTGAAAAAATCGATTCTATTAAAATGCAATGCATCAGCCAGTCGGATTTGGAAAATGTCACCGTGAGAGTATGAGCCGACATGGATTAGCGCTGGCACGGATGTCTCTACCTTAGCCCCCTTATGATTCAGAATGGCTTACGAAAGCATTGCTCCCTGCATCATTACCTTTCACCTTTTCAAAGTTCCAGTTTTAATTCCGCACCAATATTAGTTCACTAATTTCTTTCATTGCCTTATTAGAGATCACGTGTCTCATATATACCTATTCATAGGTTAGAGATTCTTCTTTCCATATTTATCAATGTATAACACCTGATGGACAACAACTACTGGAAATAATTCCTGAGTGGTTAACCATATGAGATAGAAAATATAGCAAGCCAAATCAACGAATTTAATAAAAAAACTTTTTCTGGAATATAGGCCAGTCACTTATTTTCTTTTTGCATAAGGACTCGCCAACATTCAAATCCTGTACGAACACTGATTTAGACATATTAATCGTTTGAAAAAAATTGTTTCCATACACAAATGATGTAAATGAACTCGAAAACGTCATGCTTTTTGAATCAATACTCCGGTTAATTCGGGGACGAAAAGGGCAACAGCCTAAAGTTTCAGCTCATTTACGTAAGCTATTATTGCCATTGACAAAAAGGAACGAATCAGGGAATTCAGACATTTTGTACCAGCAGCATCTTTGAAACAGAGTTAGACATTTTCACTTATCCATCCTCCCAAAGGTAATTGTACATAAGGCATTAGTATAATTAAATTTGTAGCGGTGTCCGTCAGTCAATCCGTCAGTCCAATCGGTTTTATTGTGTTTTCTCGCGGTGGTTGAGAGATCTAGAGGTGAAGAAAAGTGCGTTCAATGCAGAACGTGTCCGCGCACAACATATCAGTAGTTTTAGATTTCCTTTGTACCTCCTTCCCGCCCAAAAAATATAAAAACCATAAATATGTACGGGTTGCAAACCTTTCAGGATGTTTTTAGTTTCAGTCCAGTTTGTTTCCTTTTTATTTATTTTTCTCCTAAATTTTGAGCTAGAATAGTGAGGTTTGGTGCATTGAGTGTATATTATCTGTCTTCATGATTTGGTAGTAGTTTTATATTTTCTTTGTCCCGCCTTCCCGCCCATAAAATATGAATCCTATGAATGTACGCGGGTTGCGAACCTCCCAGGCGCATTTTGCGAACCTCCCAGGATGTTTTTAATGATGGGCCTTATATCGATCGCTTGAGGTAGGTTAACCAATAGACTGCCTGCAAAGCAGGCCACAGGTCTGCTAGTAATATATTAACATATGAAATACATTGCTTACCAACAATCATTTGTCACTCAGTTAATCTTAATTCAGTTACTTGTCTCTCTTAATTATCTCAGTTACTTGTTAATCACTCAGCATTTGTTAACGCAATTATTGATTGTAGCCATGATATCTGATGTAACGGAACGCATGGTGGCCATGAAAGATGTTAACTGATGGTTTGTATAAGAGATAGTAAATAATTTATTTTTAATCATAACTGCTACCTTTAGAAATTGGTATCTTCGCTATGCTATTTACAAATTTTATAGCTGTAGCTTGCGTGTATTTAGACTATTCATCATATCCTTAGAATATCGCTAACGCCATTTTGATTTTTATTTCGTCACTGTAGTGTATAGGACGAATAATCGAAGGCTATTATCATCCTTAATCTGTCTTTCTTCCAACCTCTGTGTAAATAAATTTATCGAAAGTACCCACGATGTATGACTTTGGAGTTTTCATATTTACTTTCCTTCGCTCGTTTCTCCGTTTGCCAATCCATTTCACGACACTGCTGGAACTCCGTGATGGAATTGCTTTTTCGAGTCGAACGGAAAAATTAATTCCAACTCTTTTTTTCATTTCCGGACACAAACTTTGTCGTTTTATTTAACTCCATTTCCCACTCCTCTGACTATTTTCCACATTTTATTCATCGTGTTTTTTTTTAGATTTCTCTCCCACGTTGCGTTTCGAGATCAAGCCGTTGATTCCTCAACCTTGTAACTATACGCTTTGTTATTGATCTCCAAACCGCTTTGATAACGGAGGCCATGGAACATGTGCTGACACACGGAAAGACGTTTGATGTGTCCAATTTCAAAATATTGCTATCTAAAACGATGGATAATAAGTGATAATTTTCTGACTTTACGTAACCGACGATCCCACACACTCGTATTCCTACGTATCTCCATTAAATTAAAAACTAATTTATTAATTCAGATAACAATCCTCAGATATGCGTTTTTTTTAGAAAAATCGTTAATATTAATAGTTAATAGTTGATATTTACAACAATTAATGGCAATGATATTACCTTTTTTAGATGTAAAATACGGTTAAAAGGAGAGTAGTTTGCATTTGCTTAGTAAAGGAGAGTAATTTGAATTAAATATCTTGGTTAGAATACCTTTAGATTCGTTTTTAAAAGCCGCAAATATTGACTCTGGATTTTTATTGAATTACAAAGAAAACAATTTAATGTGTCATGTACGTACTTTTAGTCTTCACGCATGTTTCATGTCACCAAGTAAAAGGTTTTGATAGGTAGAGTGTACATTTAATGCGAAAAAGTGATGGATTTCAAGGATCATTCTTGCAATGTTTGCCTGAACGACATTCCTGGACATGGATATACCAGTTTATCGAATCGTTTGTGTAAATAAACGTAGTTTTCCCTAATGACAAGGTGTTATTTCACGAAATGGTCTTTCAAAAGTAAAGCAACTTGATACCGATAAAGTGCTGGAGGATAAGATGTTCATTTCAGTTTTTATCGTAAAAGGCTTTGCCAAAGATCGCTTAGATTAAGATTATAAATATCATATCAGTAAGAAGATAAAAATTTGCAATTTACCTTTTAAAAAAACTTTATTCCGACTCGGGTTTCGCTGGCATTGCAACATCATCAGGTCGCAGTGCCAACGTAACCCGGGTCGGAATAAAGTTTTTTTTTACGTGGTAAATTGCAAATTTTTGTCTTTTATCTGATATGTTCGAATATCACGCAATATCGCCAGAATCTACGGAATTCATTGTAAATATCATACTTCAAAAAAGAATTAACATACCCGAAATTTTCCAAGGGATTAAAATCATTTGTCAATGTCAGGCCTTAGGTAATTGGAATGAATTCGTATCCTGTATTCCAGTTGTGGATTTATATATATTTTTTATTTTTGTTTTAAAGAAAGAAAACCACGTACAGCGATGATGCCATTTCATAGTGGCCAATAACAGTACATAAAGTTTATAACATATTCAAGAAAGAAAATAAAATAAAAGTACCAGGAAACAAATAGTAGGGAAGGCTATTCTGGGGACGGATGCGAAATAGAAAGGCTAATAAACGATTTAATTGGGAGTGCAAAGGGATCGATGTGTTGTGGGAGGTAGTTCAATATAGGAGGAGAGACGGAAGAAAAGAGAACGTTTGGTAATGGAAAGTATGGGAGTGGGCACATGTAGTAAAGGATGAGAACGGGTGGGGCGGGATGGAACTTTGAAGTTGACAAAGGAGAGCAAATCGATAGTGGAATTGCGAATATTATAAATTAGTTTTAAGTCTGCTGTGAGTCTAAGAGTGCTAAGATTAGGGATGGAGAGGGAGGAGAGAGGAATTTGAAATAAAGATCGATGGAATTGGTGGAAATGTTACGAAAATGCGGTAATCTATTTTTAACTATTTTAGCAAAGAAATTACAGACACAGTCCAGAGATGAGAGATTAGTTTGAGGAGAGATAGACCAGATGGGGCAGGAATAGGTAAGATTTTTAGAATATCTTTGCTTTAAGAGTGCATGGTTTACTTCCCCTGCAAAAACAAAATGTACTGTTCTTATGCGTCCGTCGGCCACGAACGGGAGAGCCTCTGGTCTCTGCCCGACCCTGCTCATCCGACTCCCTCGCCGCGGCGAACAGTCCCACGTCACGAATCAGTCTTCCTCACCCTCCCTTACCCTCTCTCTCTCTCTTCCTTAACCCGTTGACGTATCCTTTTTTTGCAGTTGGGCGTGGCACTTGTGTGGCGCTCTCTCTGTTTCTAACCGTCCCTTGTGTCTTCCGCTGTGGAGGGGGCGGGTTCGTGTCAAGGTCGTGAGGCAGTCTCAGGCTCTGGCGGGGGCAAGGGTTCGGGGTTCAGGGGGGGTGGTGGGGCGTGGCGCTCGCCCGCCGCGCCCTCTCTCTCCTCCACGCCACCCCTGGCCTCCCCCGTGAGGCGCCTTTAGCCACTCCGGCGGAGGGAGGCGCGAAGGAGCGTGCCCTGAATCCCGAAGCGCACGCAAAAAGGGCGAAGGTGGAACGCCTGATGGCCCCACCCCCCTTTGCAACCCAACTACCCCCTCCCCCCAACCCCCTCGTTGCACACCCTTCTGCGTCACCACGAAGAAGTAGACGGAGGCAAAAAAAATACTGGAGGGAATATTATCACATTACTCTCAGATGTGACCCCCACGCTTTTTCCGCAAGTGTTAAGTTTTTTTTTCTCTGTGATATTTCCTAATTTCATGAATTGAATTTGGCTAAATTTGGAATTTGAAAAGGAATGAGCATATGAGCTTCCGCACATGAGTTCCTAGACCATAAGAATTTCACCTAAATGAATGAAACATTTCATCGGAGTAGGTAAATGGATGTAAACTAGGCCTTTTCAAGGTACTATGAAATAATAATATGCAGGAATCAATATTATAGGCTGATTCAGGCATCTGCCGTAAAGCAAGTATACACGGTTCTTTCAATTTCTCTAAGAGGAGCAGGAAATGCAAAATTCTTGAGAGTTATTCGTTCATGCGCAACGTCAATGTGTTTTTGTAATTTTCGGTAAGGCAGGCGAATTATTCTCCCATAATGGGGGCGTTTACTCAGAACCGAAATTGCTATTTTGTAAACGAAATTTTTAGGTGCAAACAAAAACTCACTTTTAGTGAAAAAATTTATCTTCTAACCAGAGCCATTGACTCAAATGTCAAAAAAATAAAATGAGCAAAAGGTGACGTCCACCGAACGAGCTGCGTTAAGGATATTTACGTCATCTAACTCCCGTCCTCGACTGTGTTGAGGAAAGGGAAGGGAGCGGAGGTGGGGAGGGGAGGTCTGCCAGGAAGAGATCCTGTCGCCACCACTTCCATTGGCAGAGTCAGCTGTGTGGCCCCCGTTGTGATATAAGGCGAAGGACCTTCGGAGTCTCAGATGTGATTGGTCGAAGTGGATGTCGTACGAGTCCTTTTCATGGGTTTACTTTTTCTAAAAGGTCAAAAACATCAGTTTCTCGCCACTTAATAACACGAGAACTAATAGGCCGATCGAAGAACGGAAAAATATGGACTTTTTTCATTTTTTCAGATTCGGCACTAAACAAATATGGTAAACGGCCCGATTATCGTTGTGTCTGTGAATTTGCGGGATTATTTCCCAGAATTCAATCCAGTTTGTGGCGGTGGTATGAGCAGCAGACTTCTCTGGTAATCTAAGATTTCGAGTAAGAGTTCGCGATGATCGTACATCATGGTCATTTCAATTCCTATGTGAAATGAGGTGAAATGCAAAAATTATATAAGGGGTACCGCAGCTCTTCCGAAGTATTATTTACATATATTATGACGAAACCTCGGTTAAAAATGCTGACACATTTTATGATGCCGGTATTTTTTGAGTTTCCCATCATATTTCCCTCCAAAAGTATCTTAATCAGGGTATCATGTCTCAGATATGGCCAATTTGGTACTCCTGGATTCTCTCTAAAATTTCTGTCAATCAATTTATCAATTTATGTTATATATTTCTACATTGATTCATTATTTTTTGGGTTACATTGATATTTGTCTGTTGTACAGAGCATATAATTACTTTTCATTGCAGAAAAACTGATTAACATTTGTTCTCAAGCATAATTTAGAGTAGAATGCCTTTACATACTGGAAATTTACGTACTTTTTCGTTAATATTACGTTGTGCTATTCATTTTCATTTGCATATCTATAAAAACTTTGCTCAAATGTATCACTTTATTCTCTTTTATTCCTTAACTCTTCTGAGTTTCCTTTCATTGAATTTCGACGCTTCTTACATGTTATATTAAAATACGTTATGCTGAGTTGGGAAACTTATGAACATATAATCTAAAATGCATATTTTTTAATTTTTTCCTCAATATTTTGACAATCATCATAGTTATTTGAGAGAAAGATATTCCAATTATAAATAAGATGCAATCAATATAACGAAAAAGAGTAGTGTGAACACATTTCCAAGTCGTGCATTGTTGCATGCTTTGGAAGCTCTGTAGGTCTTTTCAAATGGAGTCGATAAGAACCGATTCTATTAATGCCTAAAGCAGTGTATAGAAGATCTCTCTCTGAATTTATTCAATGGAGACTGCGCGTTTTTAAGTACACTAATTGTATAATTTTTCATGATTTTATTACCCGGTGATTTTTGAAAATGGAGTGAATAGTTTAAGAGCGAGAAAACGCAAGTGCCGCCGATCGAGAAAGATGTTAATCACACTTTGAGGTAGGCTAAAATATAACATGCGTCACAGTTGTAGAATGTGGTGTTCAGACGTTCTGGATAATGCATAGGCAGTATGGTTTAATGTAAAGCAAGATCAAAAATTTTCATCACACCTTCGAATGCGTTATCATTGTTTTTAATGGATATTACGGAAGCTAAAATTAGACTACAAATGTTCAAGTGTCCTCCGAATTTTCAAATCACCGATGTCAAATGCAGAAGCAGATCTTTGGATGTGGTTGATCTCTGCAGCGCTCTTCCGGATGAGTACGAGCCCTCGATATGAGCCGATAAAATGCGAAAGGCTTGTCATCCGATCTCTCATCTGAATCCTAAAAGAAATACCACATCCATGGTTTTTGTGAGATTTGTACACACGAACCACTTTTCGGTAGCATGGTCAACTTATATCCAATCTACCTATCAGTTAGGTACCTTCCCATCTCGAACTGAGCGCTGATTTCGCTTTGGATAACGGGCGTCGTGTCGCAAATTAGTCTATTTGAGTTGAATCTGTGGTCTGATGGCAATATTGAAGGAATATTTTTTTCTAAAATTTAATGAAAGACGAAGCACTACTTTGGATGAACAATAGCATGAGTCAACAAAAGTACATGTGAACATGTTATCTATCCTTCTCGACCACAAGTAGAGAAAACATATGAAATGCTCTCACTACTTGTGGAATGGTGAGAACATATGAAATCATTCATTTTCTGTGACAAATACCGTCCTATAGGCCACATTCAGCTTCAGGTCAAATGTTCAGCTTTCAAAATGCTATCACCAGTAGTATACACGTTTTAGAATAAATAGAATTCCATTTGGACTTGTAAGGGACATACAGAAAATCCTCTTTCTTTTTTCATAACTACTGAATATGTATTTTTTGGAATATAAAGTTATATGCAAGTTATTATGAGGAAATAGATACTGAAACCTTTTTTCGAATGGTGTTTCATCTGGAAAAATTATTTTTATGGTAAAATTCTTTAAAGTTTGAGGCAATAGGCATTTCTGATCTTATGGGACAATTAATAACGTTTTGAACATTTTTCATCAATCATGAATAATACATTTAATCAATGTAATACATCGATAAGATTTATCACGTTCCATGCATGAACAGAATATCTATGTCAACCGCCGGTAATAAGATCTATTCCATCCTGGACCTTCTATTAAGAAGATATACGTTATGCTCAAAATCCTCTTCTGAGTATTACCAAAGCTGTTCTATTTCCGATTCGTTTGTTTCCTTGTATAAATCCACCTTGGTCAAAACCAGACCCAGACGGATGTACCTTCAACTTTCACCGTGTGAGGAAAGAATTTAATAAATCTCTTACCTAAGAAGGCCAAAAAAAAAAAACTAGGGATTTCCGTAAATGATAACACATTATGTGCATAAATTGTCTCTTGCATGCTTGTACAATTAACAAAACGAATGGCTTCTCGTGGTTATCCTGATTAGTTATCTTCCCGGTTACTTTGATTGAACCTACCCTTCATTGGACGCGGAAAAATGTGATCTTACATTTCTCTGCCTCGATATCAAACTTTCTCTTTTAACCAATGTGATGAACAGGACGATTAATTACAAAATTAATATGCTTAATTAATATGGTATGCACCATTCAGTCTTCCGGCTCCAAAGCAAACGTCTGCTCATGCATGGGATTTGATACTTGATCCGTTCTGCTTTTTGAGATAATTGCTGCAAGAATTTAGGCATGAAACAAAATTGCTCGTAGCGTAGTCATCGGGCAGGCATATGAAAGGAGAATGATTATTTATAAAGAATATTTTTTGTTAACCCTGAATCCCATGGTTGTGGAGCCCCTTCACCATTCAAATCCTGAAGTCTTCCCGCCCCAAAGCAAACGTCTGTTCATGCATGCAACGTGTAGGGAGGCCTGGAGCTGGAAGAATCCCCCCCCCCCCTTTCCCTCCCTCTTTATCTCAGCTTTCTCCCGGAACATCCGAACTCAGTCCACGGCGACTGTAATGGGGTCACCGTTGGTGTAGGGGAAGGAGAAGTAAGGGTGGGGGAGAGTTATGTGAAGTACTCGACATCTTCTTTTTCCCAAGAATTCCGCGGGGGTGGTGGCAGGGGAGGTTGAGGTTTAGAGGGAGGATGGAGAGGATTTCCTTCCGCCCCAGAGAGGATTCCACGGAGAATGTGACATCCGCGTCGCGGGACGCATAACCACAATAAGGCGAAATGATGAGGGTGGGTGGCGTTGGATGGGAAGGTAGAATCTAGGGATGAGCTCATGTGGCCTTCTCGTCTCGGAAGACTTGGCCGGGCGCTGCATGCGTCCACCGCATGCGCATCTTTGTGACCGTCCAGTAATTCGGGCGCGGGCATAAAAACGGTGGAGCGTTCAAAAATAAGTCGGGGTTGAAAGAAAGGGAAATGGGAAATTTTCTCGTAAAGAAAATGGTAAAGCCCTCTCTTCCGGAAAGGTTTTCCTACCAGGGACCCCACCTCCGATGCAAATCACTGCCTCGCAGCATGAAGCGAACTTGGGTGGCTTCCCTTTCGGCTTGCTTACAAATGGTGCCTATGTCATTGAATTTAATTTTGTTTGCTTGGGCGGCAAATACCTCCCTATTTGAGTACGAAGACTTAGAGTTGGCTTCTCGTTGTAAGTGACTGCATTATCAGTACGTTTGAGAGCGATATTAACACAATAATACTGAAGGGTGTCATTTTGACACCCTGCACTTACATTTGTTTGCAGAGCTGCCCATGAAAGTGTGTTGAAGAAAAAATCTTTCGTGAATTTTACTCATTTTCAGGGCTTAACATGACCACTGTGTGAGATGTGGCGGCCCCACCTATTTTTCATCTTAAAAATTCAAATGTACCATAAATGCCGGTGGGTGTCATTTTGACACCATGTTAATGTTAGCATTTCTTCTTTCGTTTTAAGCGTATCTTCGGAAGCGATTTGATTACTACCTGTCGAATGGGTATTTTTGAACAGGACCTAGATCACGTTCGCATTTCTTCAAGTTTACAAATTTTCGATAAAAGTACTTTATTTATTTATTTTTCGAAAAATATGGTAGCGCGTGAGGTAAATCTATTTTCCACTACTTTTTTCCGAATGATTCGCCTTCAAACCAGCTCATTTGTCCGCGGCGACACATAGATGAATTTATTTTCCGTAAAGCAGCACTTTTGTTGTCACAAATGTGGTGAGGTGACAATGCAGATGACAACTGCCGAGCGTCTGTGGCTGGCTGTCTGGCTCGCTACCGTGTCCTGAACTGTCACGACTTCGCCTCGCGTAGAATCGGTTGCATTGATATATTTTGTGTTTTTTTCTAGGTAACGGTGCTACGTAGAGATCTTAGGCTGAAGTAAATTACGGCAGTACTAAATGACATTTCTGAAGAGGTGTCCTAGAAAGGGTCTGATCAAGATGTTGAGCTTTTGTGAAAATTTACTCTATCTTCGCTATGGCGAAAAGTCAAGTTGCTGTGCTCGATTGCAAACAGACAAATTTTTACGGCTTTCAGATGCATGGAAGAAATATATTGCTATATTGTATGCTATAAGCCTATACCATTCATTACTATTGACAAGCATCTGTTTCCAAGCAAAGAAAGGTGCTCCTTTACGTAATGCAAATGGCATCGAAGCCTGATAAATATGGGCTAAATACTGGCTTGCAGTAGATTAGAACAGTAAATATTTGATAAACGGATTTCCCTACCTAGGCAAGGACGACTCTCGTCAAGCTGGCGATCACGTAGCAAATCATTGAATGTTGTAATGAAACTTATGCAGCCTTACTTGAACAAGAGCCGAAATGTCACAATAGACAATTATTTCACATCAATTGTGCTCGCCAAAGAGATGAAAAAAAGGTACAAGCCTAGTGGAAACCGTAAATAAGGAGAGGGATTCCTTCTGAAATAAAAGCTTTTCGAGAAGAGTTGTACTAAATTAAATTGTGCAAAACCAAGAAAGTGTGTTGTTGTTCTAAGCTCTCTGGACCCTGACGTTGACATTGGTGAAACTTCTAAGAAAACGCCATAGACTGTACAGTTCCCGGTAAAATGCCGGGATATTATATAAGGAAATAACTCTAGAGAAGATATCCCGAAAGGAGTTTGCAGAGGATCTTGGAAGTCCTTACATTGCAAATGTTTGTCAACCTTCTGACGAGTGTGATGGAGTGCGAGAGCCAGAACTGACTAGGAACTGTCAAATGAAGATAAAATTCACTAAAACAGAACTAATGGATTTTGTAAGCTGTGAAATAAATAAGTACCAGATACGCGTACGGCTAAAACAGAGCGAAAGTGCCATAATTGTGAAGAAGTTGAGTAGCTTTTTTTGAATGAAAGCATCCTTTGAATTCTTTTTGTGTTCCTTTACACAAGTTTGTAGTTTCCCTGCATGTAAATTATTCATGATTTAACGCAAACAAAATGTAAAAAATATTCAATGATTATTTACTAACCACTTATTTGCGCCCACCAGCCTTTCAGCACAATTTTCGAAACATAGTGCGGTCAAAAGAAACTTTTGCAGCCAATAATCTGCTAAAATCGAGCCACTTTAAAAAAAATTATTTTTATTTGTAAAAGAACCGGAAAAAATGTTGCCTAGTTGCCACATTAACCTAAGTTGCCATATTAACACTAGCAACCATAGAACATAAAATATTCTGCACAAAAACACCGCTATGAACACATAAACAGATGGGTGTCAAAATGATACCCTCCCGGTATTCTAGGGGGGTCCAATATATCCGGCATTCTAGTGTTAAATATATATTTTTTTCCTTTGCCTTATACTGCCGGTTGGGGCAAGGGCCTAGCCACGTTGAAACATTTGTTTCCGTTGGATCACCGAAGTTAAGCAACGTTGGGCCCGAACGGACGTTGGATGGGTGACCCTCCTCCATACCTCTACCATGGTGCTCTTGTCCCCTCTTTGCAAGTGGCGGGTAGATTAAATGTGGGTTGGCACAATGGATCTAAAGAGGTCTAAGTGCCAGGGGGACTCCAGAAGGCCCCCGCCCATTTACTGCCGGTTGAATACGTTTTTGCCGAAATATCGTCAAAATAAGTGAAACTCCTTCTGTTACACTTGTCACACTCAATGTTACTCATGCATCCTCAATGCTAGAATATGGTTTCAGTTTATCAAGTGGCACAATTATGAAGCTAATATAGGTATTAAATAAGGTTAAAAAAATATATATTTATACATATCCCTGTTCAGCGATTGCAGCTATGTTGAGTGTAAGTCCGGTTATACTTGGCTCTATTAAGGATTTTGCATCGCAGGGCAGATAAATACAAATACAATGACTTCAAAATCACGCAAAAAATAAAATCATGGTTAAAGGCAAGGCAACCGGAAATAGGGAATCGTAGTGATTTATGAACAGACTCTCTTTCGAGGTACACATCGCGGCAGGGATAGAAATTATTTATTGGAAATTCGGTTTGAAGAGCTCTCCGAGACCATTAGTAAATGGGTCTGGTGGTCGGTAAACAGGGAATTCCGCGAAAAAAGTTCTCGTGCCTTCCCAGCGTATCTCATGCACGATGTCTTCACGAGTCTTCATCCGTGTTTGAGTTTCCTTTCCAGTTTACGTGTTGATGAACGACACGCCCATCATCCTGAACTAGGAAACAGAATGCATATTATGAACATCGTTCAACTTACCGCATTGCTCCTAAGATGATGAGCAAGTCGTTCATGGAAACGTTGAATCAGATAAAGCCTAAGGGGCTTGAAGGCCCGCGAAGCACTTGGTCGACTCCTTGACATCGCTTTTTTAAGGCAGACACATTACGATGCCGTTTTTAGCTACTCAATTACTTCATTGCGTATATTGCTTAAAGAATATTTATCTCGCATCGATAGAGGCAAACGTCTTAGCTATTGTATTCTTTCAGTCTTTTCTTCTAACATCCAAAGTCAAACAGAGATATCTTGTAATTTTCCCATAGTGTATGATAAATTTCGATTCCTCCTTTGGTCCAGTTTTTGGACATAAAGTGAGTTGTGACAGATAACAATAATAAAATGGTGATATGTGAATAATTAGAGAAACTTTCTATTTTCCAGTGCATACTAACAATAAGTTAAGTGTTGCATTTACATCAATTTATCCACATGTACTGTAGATGGTAAGCAGACACTTGGGTGTGTGGCAGTGAGTTAGCTGCACATAATGCTTCCGTTCTCTCAATCTAAAATATTTCAATGTGCAAAAAAATATTTCGCCACCATATTTTCTTTTTTTTTGTGAGGTAAACTCGGGAAATTCTTGCCTTTTAACATGTTTTTGTCTTTTGACAAAAATACATTTTCACATACACTTTATAAATTTAGTATGACACATTATATTCAGTATGGTTTACATCGAAGAATTAAAAAAAAATCTTTTACGGACAATGGTTAAAGTATCTTGCTATCTATACGTAATCCAGGTTGATTTTTGGAAAGGAATTATCCAAATTCCCCATTATTGAACTTACATATCATGTAACCTAAATAGAATATATGTGTAGTGATATCGGATATATGTGTAGATTCCGGATTCTTCCCTGTAACACTAGCAGTAAAAAACTACAGTAGTAGGTAGGTTTCAAAAGATTAATAAATTGTGTGCATCGTATTTTGTTGGAGTTCGTTGTTCTCTTAAGGACGATTTCAATCCATCCATCCTCTAGATTTTTGCTCAGCAAGCCTTGGATATCGAGGGAGGAATGCAAATCTTCCAACCATAATCTTTTTCTCCAAGAATGTTTTGCGCGGGATGGGAAAAATCAAGCCACTGTCACAACGTCAATGCCAAAAAACTTTCGGATCGCGCGAAATTAAATTGACAACAAAAGACTGGGCTCTGGGAGGCATTCTCTCGAAAAAAAAGGTTGAACCTGTCAATCGCCGTCCTGGTTATCGATAGACGCGTCACACGGTTCAAGGGAAAGGGTGCGAAGGTGCTCTGATCAGCGGGGGATCTGGAGAAAAATGATCCGCAGGGGAGGAGCGACGGGGGTGGGGTGAGGAGAAGGGGGTGAATGAAGCGGACACAAAAGGACGTCGGACTGCGGCGCTGCGAACTGGAGACGTCACTTCTCCGAGGAGGCAATACATCACGTCTGCCGGCATTTCAATCTTCCATTGTCCTCCTCTTGAACGAAAGGAACTGCACCGGCGTCTTGGCTCGCACCATCTCGCAGACGACCGCCTCCGAGGCACCCTGGTGAGCCCCCACCCTCACTTCTGCAAGAATCAGGTGAGACCCCTGCGAATTGCTGCGAGTGTGCGTTCGCGTAGTCCGGAGGTCGCCGCTCCATTTAGATTTTCACCCACGTCCACGCATTGCCCTTACGGTCATCGAGAGGGTGTGTGACAGGGTGTAACTTCACATCAGGCATATTTCATCATCGCCTGCTCTCTCCTGATATCGCTAAGTATACTACTGGTTTTACCTTTAAATGATGGCAAGTTCCCAAGGAAACAAATAAGCTGTAAACACTAAGCAGCATACGAGCTATCATCAAATAGACGAATAAGCACATGTTAAGATATTGATTTATGAATTTGAACGAAATGTTTGCGGAGTCGGTAAAGACTGTTACATACATATGCGTAACCAGACTCTTGCAGGTGTGGAATAAAGGCGATAAACTTCAGTTAGAAGAGAATGTAATAGGCATTCGAAATATTCCATCGCGGATTAATTGTCACTCAAATTTGAGTAGAGTCTACAGATAACAATAATAAACTTAAAAAAAACTTGAACTCAAGTTTTATTACTCCATACACAAATTATATTTCAATAGCAAATGTACCTACAGTATTTTTAGGTGGCCTTGAATAAGAACCTGTTTAAGGCTACCATCAAATAATAATACAATGTGCTTTACTTAAGGATACATATAGCTCGTGTAGTGATACCATGACAATCTCTTAACAATGTAAGTGCACACCTTAAAAGCTACTTACTAACAGTTTATTTATTTGATTTAATGATTTAAACGTAACGAGGAAAGGAAGAGTATTACATTTTATAAGAATTGTCGAAAACGGTTATGTTCATTGGAAGCAGCATTCTTTTCTTAAACTCGAAGTTCTCGAACAAGACGGTACTCCTCCGGGTAAAAGTGACGTAAGGGACTTCAAGTGACGTTCGATGCGTAGGATATCTGACTGTTCCGTGTAGATTATCTTTTAAATGTAACTCATGTGGGTAACTTTCATAAGTTTATATTGCAATACATGTGAGCAAATGATGGCTCTTCTTCTCTACCCTTCGATCGCTTGTTGTACTGAGGAATCAAATTAGGTAAAGTATTTCTGTAAGCCATGATTTAAGGGGAAAATTATGTATGACAGAGAGAAGATGAATGAGAATTTTGATCGATAAGAGGAAGATATGAATAAATAAAGAATTTAACTCTCGATAAGTACAGGATATTAGAAGTGGTCAGTGACAGGATTGTCTGCGATAAGGAATTAGACCAATCAGATAGGAGGATTTTGAAAACCATTGCCAAAACATTGATGATGAGAGTAATTTTTCCCATCTTCTTTGCTCTCATCATTAATTTTTCAGAATAAGCGTATTTCTACATGGGTGCATAGGGAAATATGTGTAGGAAATTTAGTAGTCTACGATGAATTTTATTTTTTTTAATATTCATTCCAATCAGATAGCACTTGAGATGAGTTTCACTCAAATAAGAAAGAGTCATTTAAAAGACCATAATTAAGAGCCGGAATGTTCAAAAATGAACGTGCTTTGCTCGAGCGAAATGGGGCTGATTGCCACCCTCTTTTATAATTACTATTCCTTCCGCCGTGTGACTTAACGCCCAGCGCCAATCTCACCGCGGGTCCCTATTCTCCCCCTCTTGTCGTTGATGAATTATAGCATTCCAACCTTCTGCACCACACAATAATCTTATGAGTTGATGCCACTACATGAGCTGATCGGCTCATTTAGATTAGTCAGCATCTCTTATTATTCTATCGCCGTTCAACACTTTTCGTTTTGGCGATATATTGTTAAAAAGTTATATACGACTCCGTGGTTTGAATACCAAACTTTAATTGTTATCTCCTCAGTTATATGAAAATCAGTAATTTCCCATTTTCAGTTGAAGACTAGCGAAATTAGTAATTTGGTGTTGGCACTGTTTTGAGCAACTGCGTGTTTCCGATAATTGCAAATTGCATATCCACTTTCTTATCATTTTGTGCAACTCTTATTCATTACTTTTGTTCAGAGTATTTTTTCGGAGTTTTGGAGTCATCCTTTTCAGCAATTTCTTGTAAAATTCTAAATAAAATTATTTTCGCTTCGACAAAACTTCACCACTACGAAGGAACTGCCGGGGATTATTTATGAATTATTGATTAAAAACGATTAGCAAGTAATCCCATTTTAAGTATACAAAATATTTTTACGTTTATCTTAATCGTAACAGTGATTCATTTACTTTTGGTACGAACAGAAAAATATAAAAAACATTGATATTGATCCAACATATGAAGGAAGTGAAAAGGCTATCTATCTTAGCAATAGGAATTCTATCCGTCATATTAAAACATCCGTACTGAAAATGAAAATGGAATATTAAGGAATATTTTAATCAGAATTTACCTCAAAATCCTGACTTGGAATCAGATACGTTTAATATTCTTCTTTTAAAAATATATTCCTCGCATCATGTTGGTCTTAGTTCATGTTTGTTTCATAAGGTATCCATCCGTATTAATATTGCAACGAAAGGCAGCGAGCGAAACCTCCACATTATATGACAACCTGTGCGTTAGGTCTTGGATGATTAATGATACACATGCGCACTTCCAATGGAATATGAGAATTTGATGAGAAAATTGTCGGTTCAGTCTGGGACTTATGGATAAAATTGTGTGGCAATAAAGTTATATGAATGAACCGGAAAAGTTGATAAAGTATTTAAAGAATGCAAATAAATTTGAATAGGATTTGAAAGGGGAGTGTGTAAGGATCATTAATTTGTTACATTTATGAAATTAGGCGGCCTGGTACCGACAGCAAATATTATGGAAGGAGGCAAGTGATGCAAGCAAGGAAGTCAATATGATACAGTTCATTACTCTAGTGCATTACAACTTTGAAAAACTCTTACTTCCCCGTAATTTTACATTAATATAACCGATATATTATCGACCGTCTTAGTAGCATGAAAACTATGGTACGTGCTCGACAACAGTTTCTCCAGTCAATGGTGATCTGGCCTTGAGACGTATTAACGTAGAGGAACGCCCGGATACTCTATTCATCAATGATAAAGCCCACGGAAAACTCAGATCGAATCATACGTGTATTTCAAGCCAGCATTCCTTACTTTGACGTCTCAGGATTAACACTTTATACAGAGATCATATTCCTCTTAATACTCGGTTTGCTTAGATCATATATTTGAGGGTTGGATAACTGAACTAAATTAAATCTTAAAATTAACCAGTAAATCCGGTTATAAAAACTCTAAACACAACCAGAAAATGGTTTTTCAAAATTAAAACGATTCTTTTCACCAAATTTTGGTCAGTTTTTCCTCTTAGAAATAATAGCAGCAACATTTTTCAAATTCATTTGTATTATTTGAGTAACAATTATACTGATATGACATAATTATTTTATTTTATGCTAATATATGATATATTGTTTCGTAACAAATGTATATAGCATGTTGAGATAACGTTAAGTAAAACTATATTTAAATGAGGAACAGAAAAAACCAGAAATAAAATTATGCGTGCACATTTTTTAAATGTCAACTGTCTCATAATTTTAAATAGGGCAAGAGATTACACTGTAAAATATGCTGAACTTTTGCTTAAATGTTTATCATGATATCACATTACACCCGCGCTCAATGATGTATTCGATACGACCAAAAAGAACTTCGGGCCAAAATGCAATTCCGTGCCTTAACGTGGTGCCACCTTCGTAAGTGTGACAGGAGGAGAATGGATGGAAAGAGTTGGAAATAAAGAAGGGAGTAGAATGGAGAGGCTTAGTGGGGTGCGGGGTGGGTGGGAGAATGAGGGTGGGGGATGGAGGACAATAATAAAAGGAGCGGTCAATGGTCTCGAGATGGCCTCGTCCCACCCATCATTCCCTGCCCATTGTGTCCCCGGGACGTATCATTGAAGGACCACGTGTTATTGATGTTCCCCTGTGATCTGGCCCTGCTCCGGGTCCTCCTCCACTCTTTCTCCCCCTGCACCCGGCGCGTTCTTTCCTTGGCCGGGAATTCTATAGAGATGACGGCGAAGCATTCATCTCCCTGGCCGCTGCACTCCACCCGCCAGCCGTCTCCACCTCGACCCACCTTATCTTCGGCCACTTTTCTCTGGACGGGATTACATATAAGTATATCAGGGTGGCACACTAGATCCAGTAAAGGTCCATTAGTTAGGAGTTAATATGCCATCAGACTTCGTGTACTCAGGTACTTGAATCTATCACCCACGGGTGACACAAGTTAATCAGCTACGGAATTTTATCTCACAAACGGCTGGTAAAAACAATTGAGATGCTTATTTATTTTTATTTGTTACGAAGAGATATGGAGGAAAAAAATTAACAAATTTTAAAAATATGCAGCAAACAGGTTTCTCTCGGTATTTTCGTAGTTTGCATTTGAATTATTTAGTATGTCACTGTAGGTGAATTTACTTTTTTAGAACTTTGTTTTTCGTTCTTGAATTATATATAAGATAAAACGTTATCAAAATATCAAGCAGTTTTTATCGTCTAAAGGTTTTCACCTCTTTCAAAGATTTATACTGAATTTTTTACTACCAAAGATACGGAAGTATTGCTATATTGACTGCAGGTAGTACGAACTATGGCAATTTAATTGGGTCCTCATTTTTCAAAGCCATTCTCGGGAACTGATAAGCCTCATCTTTTGATACAATCATTAATTAACTAATGCCTTTTAGTTGATCTGAACCTTTCTCAATTGGAGACACATTTTATGATTACTGGGTTCCGTGGAGTTAAATCATGAAAGCATATTATGAGGTTGATATGTTATCAGTATCACTAAAATACCATAACTGAGCTAATTAGGTTTATATCACATTCGCCTTAGAAGACACCCATTTTTCGATTTTCCATTTTGATGCATTTTAGTATTATGGCAGAATATAAGAAAATTTATACTATTTAGAAAAGTGTTTTCACCATTCAAAAGTTATACTACCACATGACTAGAGAAATTTCTCAAAAACACACGAGGACGCAAATTTGTGATTGCATGCATTAATAAATAGGGATAATCGATAGGATAATTGGCGTGCAAAATTATTTCGCATCTGGGGTAAATAAGAACACTATATTTATTTATTGATAGCCTATTGAAATTCTTATACAATTAATAAGCTTATAATTAATAGGTTCCATTTTTATGCTCACAACTAAATCGCAGATTTTGATCACAGGGTACATTTTGAACATTTTTCGCATTTATTTACGGGAATGTTGCCTTGTAATTCATGAGTCACATATCAGAAGTATAAAAAATATATTTATAATATGTTAGGGATGCATCAAAAAGCAATATCTCAAGAAAAATTTGAATTAAAAAAATTAATTCATCAAACTATCAGTCAAAGTAGCATATCGCGAGTTTCCAATGAAAATTGCGACAAAAAATTTCCAATGAAAAATGAATTAATGAGAATCTGAGGGCAATTTCACTGGAGCAATCCATTTTTTATTATCTTAGCACTGATCTTATTTTTTGTTTATTCATTCCAAATCATATTTGGAAATCAACTCTTAACTTCAAAGTACGACCTTATTTAAAAAAACGAACATTTCGGCATAAAAATCCCACGTTCACAAGGGAATGAGTGATTTATTGGATGTATCATTTAAACGAATGGAGTTTTAATCTGCGGGGAAAAATTCAACCAGTCCTCAACACGAAATATGTACTTTAAGGGCACCAAGTGCGCGCATTTGAATGTTAGCCGTTTTAATCGATACTGATCGTCGTTCAAGCTGGAACTCCTGCCCGAACATTTATCTGCGTGTCATACGTGAGCAGCACAGAAACACACCTTCAGGTGACATTTAATTTTCAGCCATGAGACCTTTGAGCATTCCCTAATTTTTGACATTACCTGAAAGGTATAGTTAAGCCGAAGTTGGATTTTTATGGAACCAAGAATTTGCTAAACTGGGATTGGTCGGATTTTGACCAATCAAGTTGCTAAGGAAGCAAAAGAAAGGAAAAGAGACAGTGATACTACTAAAAATGTGGAAAACCTAGAAGTGCTTCCCGAAAGTACTCCAATAAAAAGGTCTGCTAAGGCCTAAGGCAAGTGGAGGTTGGTAGTTTGATGCAAATAAGTGAACTGAAAGACGAGATCTCAGGATCAATATCTTTTATAAAGTCCGTAAATTATTTTAAAATTAGCGAATAGCATTCGTATTTTTATTATGATTATAAATTACGAAATTTGTGTTCAAAACGTTGCGGAATTAAGTTCTATTTTAAATTTAGCGTAATTTATTTGTGCTTATAGTGAATATATGATAAATTTTCAGTCATCACTTTGTAACAGCTAAATACATAATTACTTTTGACATGAAAAAATAACAGTTATACGTAACAGAGTAGTTTAGTATGCTGTTATTGTGAATTGGGGAAAGTATTTTATTCATATTATTCGAAGTATAAAGAAATAATAGCAAAATATATGTCAGTAATAAATGAGAATATTTATAATGACGAAGGAAGCCTGTTTTCTTTGGAATACTAATTATTTTTAATCGATTTATTAAAAATTTCAATAAAATATTATTTAGCTATTTTGAAGAGAACATATGGGCGCTTCGAATGACTGTGTTGCTTTCACAATGGAAGGGAAAAAAATAGAATTTCACAGAGATGAATAATGGAAAAAGCAATACAAAAAATATGCTAATTATATAATTATAATAGAAGAAAAAGTTTTCATGCGTCTGGAAATGAGTTTAAGGATACGGCAATAAACCCTAGATAGTTATTACGAAATAAGTCGAGCTTTGAGACATTTCGGCAAAGGAAAATTCTGAGTGTGGAGAAGTATGAACATCAGGGGAGTGATGGAGAATGACCTAAATGAAAAAGGTATTCGGTGAGCGATAAACAGAGCGGGAAATTCGGTGGGCCAAGGAGGAGTTCGATCGGTAATAGCATTCGACGGAATTGGATTAAGGGGATTGATTGGGGGATGAATGGAAACAGAAACGAGAAAATTTATGGTGATGTGGGCGAGGATGCAAATTGGTGTCCATTGACACAATCTGCGAATTCGAGGGTGGGTTGGATGCGTCGGGGCATTAGCGTGGCAACAGAAATAAAGAGTAGAAACAGCAGAGGTCCCGAGTGGGGTGAGGGTTGGACTAGTGATGCAACAATGTCGTTCAAAATCCATTTTACGAGCAATCGATTTTTAATCGAAATGAAAAGCTCGATTTTTCAGCAAAAATCGAAATATGAACCAAAAGATCGATTGATCGAAAAAAATCTACGGTTCATATTTGAAAAAAATGCAGTTGGTACAAAAGCATGTTTATTATTAATTTGAAAAACGCTCATAATACATATTTTAATAATACAAAAAATCCTTAAAAATGTGCTTAGAAAACATTCTTGAATTATTAGTCGTAAAAATTTACAATTTACTTCAATGTGGATCACCGCTTGGAACCATTCGGCTTCACTAAAATTTTTAAGAAAGATCAACTGATTGAAATGCGTTCTTTATGATCTAGGGCGTGCCTTTCCAATTTTATAGGCCTTAGAGAAAAGTCTTTCACATGGGACGGATGACGTTGTCATACTCTGCACTCTGATCGCGAAACGGTATGTGTTGGGGTATTCACCCTTTATATCCTCCCAGAGTTTCAGAGGATTGGAGTTGACTTTCGTATTGACGGATGGCTTGATGAGGTATTGCCTAACTTCTACTGGCATCTACTTATAACAAGAAGTGACCTCAGTGGCAGTTCATCGAGGACCTCTACTGACTACTACGCGCTGCTGAGATCAAACGAAATGATCAAGATCGAAGTTGAAAAATCGAGTTTGGATCGAAACTCGAATATCATGGCTCGATCTCGATTACCTCGATCGTTAACTATTAAAACTCGATTTTCGATTTCAATCGAAATCGATTTTTCCATCACTAGGTTGGACCTTACGAATGGTTTTATAGGCATTTGAGGTGAGGACGATCGGTTGAGAGCGTTGACTTACTAGGCATCTTCTTTTTATCTGACAGATTTCATGGATGAAAGAATTTCTGTAGTCAGAGAATAAACGCTGAAATGTTCACAATGGCTTCGATTATATAAGGAATATGTTAATAACAGGGAAATGTGATGCATGAACATTGCATTCTTCTTGCAGAATTAAGGATATCTAAGGTTTACTTTTACATTTCTGGACTTTGGACCTTAAATATGTTATAATTGCTTCCCAGAAGTCTCATTTGAAGATGCTCGTTAGTTTTCGTAAAGTTATAATGAATACTACTTGAAAAATCAAATTTCCCAAGAATGCAATGAAAAACTTGACTCCATTATCAATTTAAATGTTTTTATATTTTAGGGCACTCGGAATAAAGAGCTGCTGATTTAAAAAAATATCGATGGAGATATTGAGGCTGAAATTTGTAAATAAGTCCAATTACCACGTTTGTGAAATTGAAATTTGAGTGCGAAATGGGGAAATGACTCTTTACTTCGTCTCACTTCTTCTCAGATGATATGACATAGATTTGAGATTTTATATCAGATGCATAAGAATTTAACTACAATTATTCATAATGATATTTTTCTGTTTTAAAATTGGTTTCTGCTAGTAAAATTAAAAAAAGAGTGAACCAGAAATTTTTGAATAGCGGATATTATCAAAATAAAACACCATATTATATTAATTTAATGAGGCCAATAAGGAATAATTTTCGAGACTTTTTATAAAAATCCAATGTAATTTAAACACGAGTGTCAATTCTATGCATTAAAATCAGGTGAGTATGTAATTTCACTAATATTTTTTACTAATACTCATTAATATTCACGTATTTTTATTTCATAACAACCTTTAATGCTTAAGTAAAATGGGAGGCTTACTTAAAATCTTTATTTCTTTAATATATATAATCTTTAAAAAACATTTCGATTCTCGATAAAAAAAAGCTTTGCTCAGTTTGCGGGGGATGCATTTGTTGTTTATATGGTTCAGCCAGTTGTTTTGCTATTTTGAAAATAATTGATCTTCTTGTATTACTCGTACCGTTCACTAATTTGAAAGTAGTGTGCGCATTTATCATCGTCAATTCTAAAATATTATAGAAAACATGAATTGGCCATCCTCGAGACTCTGCTTGCATACTATAGAATTGGGTCAACTGGTCAATTAGGTCAACACCAAATTTCGTTTCATTATAAAAACGTACTGTTTCTGGCATTTTCTTCGCCTTTTTCTCATCAACCATCCAACCTGATTGGAGAGAGCTAAGAATGAAGACATTTTTATTACTTTACCTTTGTAAACAGCCAACAGATTGTCTCTATTATTGCGCAATATAGTAGAGTGAATTTTTATAATTTTTCGCGGATGAAGGAACTTTCTTTTTCTGTCGTTTCACGGTACCAACCAAGCTAGTTTTTCTTTCTCTCAGTTGATCGACTAATTTTTGGGAGGTGGAAAAAATTATCCGTTAAGGCCGCTTTACACGATACAATTTTTTGCACAATTTCTTGTACAAACTCTTGTATAGACTGAACGAAATTGTATGTTTGTCTGAATGGAATTAGAACACGTTCTATTTCCCATTCAGTCATTCAGACAATCGCACAAGTTTTCGTACAATTTGCCGCTTTACACGGTACAATTTCCTCATGCAAGAGTTTGTACAAGAAATTGTACGAAAAATTGTATCGTGTAAAGCGGCCTTTATAATGTTTCGTCCCTTCTCAAGGTATGGCTCTGCCATTTTTAGAAGAACATGCTCTCCTAGCATCAGATTAGTAGGATGGTCTTCGTCTGTACCTAGGTGAGGAAAGCCGTTCAAAACATAACGTTTTGTTGCATCACACAAAAGCCAGTATTTCATTCCATATTTATCTGGTTTGTAGGCATGTGCTGGGTGAATGGGAAACGGCATTTTGAAGGGAAGAGTTGTTCATCAACAGTCATATTTTCTAAGGACCTGTAGTAAGAAATACAATTGCACATAAGCATGTACCACACTACTGAATCTGAGCAAAATTTGTCTCTTGTTTTTCTTTGAGGTCTATTTTCGCGTATGTCAAAACGAAGATACTTCATGATCTCCTCAAACCGATTATTCGACATAGTCTGGCGAAAAAATGGCGAACTCCATTCACTATCCCATAGTTCTTTACAACTCAGACCCCAGATGCCACACGCACCTCTAGCATAAAGTATTGAAATAATAGCATCTATTTCTTCTAAAGCCAACGTCCACGTACGGTTTTTCAGCTTTCGGCGTGCCTCTATCTCAGTATAGGTATTGATAGTGCGCAAGATAAAGAGCCTCCAAGCACTCAAGGGAGAGTCCCTCTCCATATAACGTCTTGTGTGACCCGTGAGCTCACAGGTCTCCTTCAAGATATTCTGCACACCTGACCTACCGTGAGTATTACCAGAAGCAACGCGAAACCAACATCCGGATGCTCCTTTCTCTCCCGGAGATGGCCACGAGTGTCACCTCTACGTGTGTCGTCGTTTCCCTTATGCTGTGGACGTGGAACTCCTGCTCCTCTGCGTCCTCGTCTTCCTCTTCTAGTTACTGCTCTTCCTCAACTACGTGATGATGGGGTGTGACCTTTGATGATGAGAGGAAATTGTTGATAACATACTTCCAATGCATACAAAACAAATCACGAAAGAAATATTTTCTGACTTACCAGTATACTGAGTCAGAGGTGCTTGGAGAATATTTTCATCGTTGTTGATTGATTAATCTGACGCTGAATCTATCGCTGGTGATGGAATAAGGACCTTATCCCCATCATCCCCAACTGAGGGGATAGAATCAGTGTCTTCATTTTCTGATTGTGTAGGTGAAATATATTGAAGTGATAGCAAAACTTCCGCCGCAGTGAGGTGATTTTGACGAGCCATGTCTAATTAAACCCAGAACACTTCTTGAATTAGGGCAGGATATTCTCTGCGGAGGAATGAAGCATTCGCCAACACCGCGACACTGCGACAGCTCAAGATTTTTAGTCACATGCCTGCCGACTGCCGACCGCCTTCACTATATTAGTGTGTTGCGATGACCACAGTAGAGGTTACGTGTTTTTTTTACAAATTATTGAAAGTGCCATGAATGATACAATGATAGACCTCTTCATGGTTCTCCTTATTCCTAACATGACTGAGCTCAATGTTAGGCGTCAAAACAATGTAAGTTTTTTGATAGAATGTAAAACTTCCTTTTCTGTAACATAATTTTGCATCATTGTATCACAAATTTATTCGAGTTGAAGCGTTTGGATCACGTTTTAGTACCGAGGACTTAACTTTTATTTCTAACAAAAGTATCAGCCACAGGATATGTTTTAATGTGATTTCCTATGGCCATAACATGGAGTGGATCAATTGACCCATTCCGGGGCTTCTAGGTATATTTTTACTTATTAAAGAAACTAATAAAGATAGCACTATGAAAATTTGGTAAAGAGAGCTTATCAATATTAAATAAGAGTCAAATAAAGTAATTTATGATCTGTGGAAATTTAAATGCGTAAGGTAAGCGCAAATTTCTAAATGGGTCAATTGACTCACCCCGGGGCTTCTAGAGGTAATATTTCTGAAATGGTTATTTGGTAGTCAAGATGGAAAAGTCTAAAATGAGACCTATTCTGAAGTTTTCTCACCACCCATGTGTAAATCATTGTGTAAATCATGTGTAATGTAAAATCATTACAAACATAAGCAAATACAGTGATTTGCCGTCGCTTGTCACGGTCCACAATTAAGGATCAAAACTTTCACAAAACACAGAAGATGGCAGCAGTATTTGTGGTGGCGATGCTTAATTATGAGGCGAGTGTCAGTGGCGTGCATATATATAGCATTTATATGTAGAGGGGAACGAGGTACATTTTTTTATGAATAGGAGACGGACGGGAGACTCCTTGACCGTGGATAAGAAATCAGGGAAGCGAAGAAGGAAAGAGGAAGAGAAGACTGGGGGTAACATCGTTTGCAGGGAGAGACACGGGGCAGGCGAGGGGTGTAACTGCTGTCCAGGGTACACGCGGAGGAGCTGCTTCAGGGGTTGGGGAGAGAGGGAGGGGATGAAGGGGGGGGGAGGAGGGGTGAGCAATCGTTAGCGATATCTCGCGAGTCGCTAATGAGTCCACCGCGCCCGCGTATCGGGAAGGACGTCATTAGGGAACACTGGGTCCACATCTCGCTTCTCCTTTCTCTCCCCCGTCTACCTTCCCCCCCTGACGGAGCATCTCTTTATTAATGCCCTTTCCGGCGAGCATTTCAGTCCCAAACGGTTGGTTTTGAATTATACACGTCACGCGCGCACGAAATTAAAGCACGGGGAGACATAGATCGGAGTCCTCCGCGCTTGCACAATGGGAGGCTTTTCTGAGGCGGGTGGCCATGAATCGCAAGGGAGCGCACGAGGAGAGGTGAAGAACTCGGCCTAGACCCACTCATAATGATCTCCCGCCTCACTCTTCTTGTTTCCCATGGAAACGATAGTTTTGGGTCCGTGCGAGAGGTGGAGCAGGATGCTGACGTGTGGTCCCCCGTGCCGGATTGCGAGTCGGGCGGACGGAATGTCGGCCGTGAAAGTCACCGTGGAATCTCGGAGTCACTCCCGATGGAATTTATTTTGAATAAATTTTGTTTGTTTTAAACTCGAGTCGTTCATTATGGGAAGTTTTCTCCGACTGGATTAACGCAGGCAAAATATTTAAAGGCAGAGGATATTCAATGTTTACTGCGTCACGAACTGTTGGAAGCATGTGCACGTTGTTTCCAATTATTTTTAATCATTAGGGAAATATGTTCACTCTTTATTCTCACGTGTCTACCTTTTAATTTATTTCAAAATTTATCGATCCCTTCTCATTTTGCCTCGAAATGGAACAATAGTAAGGTGTGTCACTCAACGATATCATCTGCAAAGCCATGACCTGTTTTTTTTATAACTTCAACTTATGCCTCGCAAGAAAACATTAAATATCTATGAATGTCAGGAATATTTCTGGATTTTCAATGCCTACTTCACTGTTTTCATTTAAATTCGCCCGAGACCTGAAATGAACTTCCTGGTCATCATGTGTTAGGCTTGTGAGTCACATTTTTCAAACAGATATCATGTATATTGATTTGAATATGTTCTTGTTTGCGTCCCACAACTACTTTTATAAATACGTATTCACATATTTAATGCTTAGGTAAAGTCTTGCCTCCTCTTAGCCATCTTTTGTCCATGCCTTACTGGCTCGAGGGATTTCATTCTGTTGAAGTGGTTTTAACTTTCAACATTGTACTTCTGGAAACTGGCATTCTTGAATTGCGACTTAATTTAGTCATAGTACTTATATGGACGTCATGCAATGACCATTGAGATTACACTTCGGTGGATTCATTTAATATGATCTTCATTTGGCTCCATACCTCTGGCATGAAAATATTACCGTCGGATGTGCAAGCAAGTCCCACGATAATCTATTTTATCCTCTAAATCCCATATTCTTTCCAAATGCTCCATGGATATGAAATAAATAATACGGGATGAATAATTTGCCAGTGTTAATGATCTATATTTTGTTCATCGTGTAAGTGGTTGTGGACATCATTATTTTCATGGAGTTGCCTTCTCTTAGGCTACATTGAAAGACATTAATTGGAAGTGTAAATCATGAATTTGCTGCCATATTTTTCTTTCAGTAAACCTAAAAAATAAATTAAAAAGTGATATCACCCATAAAATGCACCATTATATCACTGATAGATGGATTATTGGATAAACCGTATATCATGCTTCATTATTTTTTGAAAAACAGGAAGATGTTGATAAAGTGGCAGAAAAGGATTGGGCCAATAAACAAAATTACCCTTCCTTCTAACACCCTCTCTCGGGAAAACAATGAATTCTGGGCCAAAAACAAGGCAGTAACTCAGTGCGTAAAGCGTTGAATAGAAAAAGTGCATCAGAACAGAATTTTGTGATCCGGACTTAATTCCTTGCGGTTTCTTAAAAGTCGGGTGAATTGCCAGGAAATACCTTTAACCCACTTACCCGACTGTACGCCAAAGTTACATGGCTGTATGCAGAAGTTTTGGACGGTTTTAGGTGCTGTTTTTTCCACTTTTCGTGCGTCCGAGTTACCGCGAAGTGGTGGGAAGAGGGGGGGGGGGGGGGGTGGGTGGGGGGCAGCGGCAGGATCAAATGAGAGAGGGGGAGGGGGTGGGTGGGCTATATCCCTTTTGAGTGGTGTCGGCGCCACCCGCCGCCGGCATCGAGCCGCCGATCCTCTGATGGGAAGGCCCATTGCCTCGCCCTGGAAATATCCAAAGCCCAAACTGCCCAAGGAACTGCCGGGAATCACCACTTTCCACCGACTTACGGCACTTAAAAAGTTTCCCTGGGACATACAGATCGATTCCTTTGATTCACGCTATCTCAGTAACAAAATGTGACTTAAGAGGCTTTTATTGTGGGCGTGGAAAGGATTTTTCTCCTCTCTTATCGCCCGAGGCAGCGGCATTCCGGTAAGATTTTATATGTTTACGTTTCCCTCTCCGGTGAAGAGTGTTCTAACAATATTTATCAGCGCTGAATCACGGATTTCAACAAAACATGGACTTTCGCGGGAATAGCTTTCTCTCATTTCATTTCTTCGTGCCAATGTAAAACTTGCCATGCAAATCACGTCCTGTTCCATGTTGCTTCTATCCACAGGGTATTTAGAATTGTTATTTTATGTAAAGCTTTTATTTTATAGAAACGTCATGAAAATCTACTACGCGCTAATTTTCTCCCGCCCAGTTATCACTGCAACAATTATCAATCAACTCTTCCATTATTGTGTGCTTGTAGTTTCTAAAACTTCTACCGTATGTCTTTAGGAACGGTGGTTGAAAGAATCTCATATCACATACTCTTTCCATATTTTCCTAAATTTATATTAGAAGTTGTATTATCCATTTCAGCTTTTTCCGGAAATTAGTTTCCCCAGTATTTTTGACTTTACCTACATGTTATTGGAATTCCAAGTACCTACATCCGTTGAATTTCTAGTTCTCATGCACTCATTACATTTTCTTTCCATATCTGATTAATGCGCTTGTGGATTTTGAAAAGACTTTTGACAACGACAAGATTATAATCCATTGCTTGTAATGCTGAAAGCAATTTAAGTGTCGTGCAGTTACCGAATTATTATTCACAGTTTATGTAAACACTCTGTAGCTGTGGTGAATGTGGCTCCAACTGTGGGGAAGCCATAATAAACAAAGGAGTGACACAAGGATCTGAACTGTCTCTCATGATTTTTAATGCTTACATCGAGAAAGATATCAACGAAATCACAGAGAAGGCTTCGGGAGTGAATATTCACGAGGAAGACAGTAGCACGCTGCCATTCACTTCTGACATACCAGTAATCGGTGAGGCGGAAGGGGATCTAAGAGAGATTATAATAGCCATGGGAAGACCAATGACCAAATACAGTTACCTGGGAATCCGAGCGATGGACGAAGCAAGAAAGAGATGGTGAGCATAATAGCCCAGGATATTTTAAGAAAAGAAGAATCTGAATAGCTGGAAACACAAACGTGGAAGAAAGTAAAGTCCTCATTGAAACATATATTTGCAGCCTTATTTACAAGGAAGTGGGCTATAATTACAGTTGGAAATATTCTAAACTTAGTGCTAGAAAATAATAATGAATATTAAATGGATTGACCGAGTGGCAACAGAAAATTCCTAAGGAGTGTGGGAGAAAAAAGGAGATTCTGATGAATCGTTGAAAAGAAGATCTTTGATGACCAAATCATGAGACACGGTGGCCTGATGATGACAGTCGGTGAAGGACTGAGGAGAACGGCAAGGGAAGGCCTCGTATGAGATATGCTGGCCGTGTGATGAAGGATGCGAAAGAGAAATAATTAGTTACAATGAAGAGATCAGCTGACTGCAAAATCGAGACAGGAGCTGCGTCAAACCAGTCTCAGGGTTGTTGAAAAATGATGATGATATAAGTATTTAATTGGATTAACACTATGGCGTTAGGTACCGTCCGGTTTTTCAATCCCTAAATATTCAATCGCTGCATTATGCTATTAAATTAGCATATGCATATGATGGATGTATTTCTAGTTTTTTACGTCTAATAGTTTCAGAATTGATTGTGTATAATGCATCCATGGCGGGAAGAAAGATAAACATCACATTAACAAAGAATTTAGTTCATTCCGTTACCAATATTAAATTAGAATTCAGAGGTGCGTCTGTACAAGCAAAATCATTTTATTACCATTAACATTTTATTATGTCAGTTAAACAAAGATCTATGAATTTTCTTGTAAATAAGACATCAATGGACATAAGGATTTAAATTTCAATTTGTAAAAACAGCGCAAGAGTAGGTACATGTCATTGAAAACCGCTAATATTAGCATTATTTACTCTCCGGTATCTATTTGATAATTTGCATTCAACAATTTGTTAGTATGTTACATACAAAAAAATCAACAAGTATACCTGTGATTCTAACATAGTCCATAAAAGGTAGATTTACCGTTATTAGTTGCTAGGACTGCTCAAACTAGGAACTTATTTTTTAAAAGCAGCTGGGGCGATGAAAATTGTCAGGGTACAAATTTTACTGGAATGCGAGTTGGCCCACGAATCATTGATTTCTGGGCCAATGCACAGATCATCATGGTAGCTAGTATTTCTAAACCCATATTTCCAGTTATTTTATGATTAGTTGAACGAACAAATGTAGCATAAATGGTTCTTGGGTTTTAGAGATGTGCTGACACTGTGGAATTATGATATCATGAATCTGCCATTTAAGTTTCTACACAAGCTTTAGCATCAGGATAATGCTTTTATAAATTTTTTTATCTCGTTTACGCATATGAAGCCTATGAGGATATATAGATTGCGCCTGGCATCAATATTAAGCCCATGAGTTTATGAGGATTGATATATTAGATGCAATTTTTACAGACTTAGCATTCCATTATGAGAGATTATGGCATTTGACATAATTCTTTAACGGTGCCATTATCTGCAAGATGATAATAAGCTGTTCCACTTTGTTTCAGCATACGCACAAAATGACTTCCAGAGAGCCCTTATCATCAAAAATACAAAGTATTTAGAATATATAACATAGTATATAGAACATAGTATATATAACATGATACCCTGCAAGCCACCATAAAGATGTGTGGCAGGGGGTGAAGTTAGACGAAACATGCACCATATGCCATGCATAAAAAAAGAATTTGTAATAATCAGAGTCCTCTGGATTGATGAAAATAATTAAGTTAGTTATATTCCACAAAAATTTTTTGACCAACCGTTTTCGACCTTCTCAGATTCTCATCAGGGGTTATGATAACACCAGAAGGTCTAAACCGGTCAGTCAACGAAATTGTGCGGATTTTAATTTAATTGAAGAATATAACCAAGTTAATTATTTCCATCATGAATCCATTCCACAAGGTGAACTCGCCAAACATCGATTTCGTCCTCTGGGTTACCAACAATTAACTAATATATTTTACGATTGGCAATCCATAGGACTCCGGTAATAATACACTAGTCTAAACCTCACTATTTAAAAAAGATAAAAATAGCAAAGCAAGCATGCAAAACATACTGTAAGTTGGGTCAGCACAAAGTCCTTATACCACAACTTAAACAACTACCTATGATATCTATTGATACACTCGTATTGGATGTATACCGCTATTCATATCCCTAATTGTACTAGGGAAAAAATAACTTTTGAATCTGTCAGTTCAGCAATCAATTTCTCTAATTTTGTGATTATGGTCCAGTCTACCATAGTATGTTGGGGTTCGCAAAGTATTTTTAACGTCATCACTGAAAATATTATCTTGGATTTTATTTAAGAGATTAAGTCTAAATTTCAACCCGCGATCTGACAGTGATTCCCAATTTAATTCATTTAACAGACTTGATACGCCAATACAGTTATCGTGCCGTCCTCTTACAAATCTTGCCGATCTTCACTGCATACGTTCATATCATCAACATTTTTTATAATACCCGAAACATATTTATAAGAATATTGGCGATCATTGCATACTCCACTTTCAAAATGGGGATGAGTGGGCCAAATTTCAAAGGCGTAGAGATGATTTGCCGGTGACGCAAGGTGTGGAAGCGCTGCAGTGGTCCGTTGGCAGGAACGCAAAATATGCGGGTGGCGTTTGTGGTTTTCTCGTAGGTACGCTTTTGGCTAGGATCGTTATTTTTTTTTCGACGAAAATTTGGGGATGTGTATAAAGTTGGTAGTCAGAGGGATAGGAAAAAGATTCGAGGAGACAGAAGTTTCCTGGAAGAAGAGAGACGGGTTGAGGAAAAAAAACGGGGGTGAACGGCAGTGGGTGCGTGGGAGTAAAGGGGTGTTTGACAATCTCCTCTATTTTTTCCCTCGCTTTCGCTCCACCTCTCTCACTTTTTTGACTCATTCCACAACTTTGACTCTTTCCCATCCGAAGTCCACGCCTCTCGGAGCAACCCCTCCCGTGCTCGCCTTCTCTCCGGCAGCAATAAGGTTTCAAAGAAATTAGATGTCACATGGAGTCCAGGGGGGCTGGGGAGTCGCATGCTCCCTCCCCCGTAACAAATCGAGGAGGTCCTGTTATGAATACCAACTCCACTCCCCCTCCTCGCCCTTCATCCCTCATCGTGCCCCTGAGACCCCCGTCCTTTGCCCCCCCTTCGCCCCCCCCCCCCTCACGCTAAAGTTCTCCATCTTTTTCGCTTCTCCTGTGCACTTCCTTCTCCAGCTCATCCTCTCTTTCCACTCGTTCCAACTGTTTATATGACCCCAGTCACGGTGAATATTTCCATCAACTAATCTGCCAAACCGTAAAAACAGATGTGTCTGAGTGTTCCGCCCACGTGTGAAAGTGCAAAATGTTTACTTTCCTGCGACATTGAAACTTGTGCTTTATTAATATAATATTTGCTCATCTTTTAATGATTATCACATTCAAAATAACCATATAGGATATTCAATTACCTTTTCTGCTATGAAAAACAGAGGGACTTGAGACATATAGCTATATACTACGTGTTGTATTGCATATCAGTCGTAAGGTTTAGTATTAAATCACAATTTTATCATTGATGAAAATTACCATTTCATCTGAATTTTTAAAAATTGAAAAACTCATTAATGATGACACCCTAGGCTTTGAAACATGTGCTGTGTTTATGCATTCATTAAATTGTGGTGGGCAGTTCAAATCGCGCAGCTACTTAATCCCTGAAATGCTGTTTCACCCTGTAACGCCAGATTTGGTCAAATTCATGCTTGAAATGATCAATTTGCCATTGAATTTAAAAAAAGCGGACAAATGTACGTCTAGAATTGAAACTGAATAATTCTCTCTGTAACATTCCAAGTATAATCTTATAGAGCTTATCAGTATATTTATACAATTTTCTTGGTAATCCTGCATCCAGTGACCAGTTACCTGCAATTCACGGCATCTCTTTCTCTAATTGAGTAAAAAGATTGAGATCATAATCCCCAGAAGAAGAACCAGAAAATAATTTAGACATCTATCATTTCGTTGAAATGTGAGGCCAAAGATTAACAAAGATACAAAGTATCTCACCTGAGGCTGTTGTAACTCTTTTCAAAAGTTTCGGCAAATGGAATGGTAAATCCAAACTTCACTTCTATGAAACTAGGTCTGCAATGAGGCCAGCGGTCCTTAATTCCCCGCCTATGTTTATTCCGTTGTAACACCTGTCCAAGGGCCTCATGTTTGTGGACGGCGTAATTATATGGATCAAAACTGAGGTAATGGTGCATGTTTAAGCTGAAAGACTGAGAAAATATCTTGAAGGACCTCGACCTGCCTCGACCATTATTTCCGAGTCAGAATTCAATTGGTATTAGGAGTTAGCATTCAAGTTTCGCTTGGCATCCGAAGCTGCATCTTAAATCACCGGTGGCTAAAAGAATCCACCCGTGGCGACGACTGTTGTGAAGCATCTTAAGCTTGGTGATAAAATAATATTTAATTAATATTATTATATTCATATTGATTACTATTCTAGTAACAACTTCATCGTTTTCTGTTACGATTTTTGAATGTTGATGTTTATTTTTATGATTTGAACCTTGATAAAAAAGGAAAAAACATTGGAGTTGATGCGGTGAAGACAGCCGTAAGAGATGGCTTAACTCTGCCACCATTTAGTAACGTCAGCTGATGGGGTGGCTTACCATATTTTTTTATTGCCGAATATGATAGAGTTTGTAAAATAAAAAGACCCGTATTTTTCCGTTTTTTGATCCGTTAATTATTTCTCGAGTTATAGGCGTCGAAAAACTAATGTTTTTAACCCTTTCGGAAAAGTGGGTGTGGTGCAACCTCTGACGTATAACGACTTCGTCCAATCACAACTGAGCCCGCGAAGCTACTTGGCCTTTTCGCAAATGGGGGGACACAGCTGACTCTGACAATTGGAGCAGTTGTGACAGCATCTGTGCGAGCAGACCTTCCGAGAATCCCCCTCCACTCCCTCCCCTTCCCATACTAGCAGTCAAGGACGGGAGGAAAGTGACGTCAATGTTATCACAGCAGCATTTTCGGTGGGCGTCACCTTTTGCTTATTTTAATTTTTGATTTATGAGTAAATGGTTATGGTGAGAAGATTAGTTTTTTCACTAAATTTCTTTTTTCGTTTCCATCTAACAATTTCGTGTACAAAATTGCGATTTCGGTTCCGAGTAAACGCCCCATTGTCGAGTTTCTTAATGATAATTAATTTCATTACACACCAGAGTTTCCTCGATTCTGTGTATTTTTGAATTGTCAAATTCATTGATCGCGAACATTGACAGCCAGCTTGTTTGCAGAATGAGTCACACGACTTCACTGCCCATTTGTGGAACAATGCACATCCAACGTGGAGCAGTGCTCGCAAACGCCACGTAAGTCTCCCCTGAGTGAGTTGCTGCGCGACGATCCTTTGCTCCTCCATCCTCCTGCATCCCTTCCTGCTTTGTTTTGTATCCATTTCCACGTGGTCTTGTATGATTGTTTTGTCTTATCATGCTCTGAGGTAAATCTCTCTCCTTTGAATACTCTGGCAAAACACAGTGTGTGCCGTCTGTCATAGAAAAATACACTGCAGGTTAAGTTACTCTGATCGAAAGAACCCTCTTTTTAAGCAATACAAAGATCATATCCTGACTTTGTAGAGGACGTTGTATTGGAAAGGAGCCCAATATCGTTCATAGACTGCCTGGGGGAGTGGCAAGAGAACTCACGGAATTATATTCCATCGAATTTCATTTAACATTTCCATCACTAAGTCAAAGAGTTCATGCATGGCTATCTTAATCATGAATTAAGTAGAGAAGCAGTTATTCGGCATGTGCACTTTATAGAATCCTCAAGCAGGATTAACGTAACAAAATATGAATAGTAATTTATTCTAGAATACTCGCAAATCGATGCTTCTATGTGACTCCATGTGCAGGCACCCAAAAACGGCATTCGTTGATATGGTTTTTTGGCTAAGATAACATTTTCCTCCTCTCCTTATAATTTTTCAGACACTTCCAACCCTAATGAACGCTGTTAAATATAACTTGTGTTCAGTTAAAAATATGCTTTCATGGAGTTTCACTACAGATTCGGTAAATGGAGATCAATGCGGCTAAACCAGTTTTATGTGGTTTGGGATACGAGGTTTATGGCTTTGGTATGAACAGCATTATTAATAGTTAGTTAATTGTGAGGGAGGAGGAAGATAATAAGCTCACCAGCGTATGAAATGTGTCTTACCTCATCCGCGCAATCATTTTCAAGCGCTCCGCCCATTCCCCTCAACCCGACAGACCCCTACACCTTCCATATTTTCTCTTCTCACGTTCTCCAGCCCTCGGCCTCCCTCTCAGGAGGCTTTCCCGCACTACTAATTAATAGCGCTCTTAAAAGTTCACAATAAACCCTTATCCTCGTTAGGCAGACGTTGGCTGCTCAGAAGGTGGGCAGGCATAAACAATTTTTCCCCTTTCTTTTACTTCCCCATCCAGAACAAGATATCCCCAACTCCTATCCAAGACGGGACTTGCCAAGCGAGAGATAAAAATTTCCCACCTCTTTCAACGAATTCCACATAATCCCAACCCGTCACCTGAGGTTCGCGAGTAATATTAATCCTCGCACAGGAAACTGTGTTTGTGCGAGAAGAGAAGGGAAGGGGTGAGAACGGGTCGCGGTGGCGAGGAGAGAAGACTTTCTTATTCAGTTCCTTAAGCACCGGCTGAGATAACACTTAATAGGGGGCCATTTTGGAGTCTTAAAGCTACCTCCGGAGCCCATTCGCCCCCCCCCCCCTCATCGGAGATCTCCACCAGAGCTCATTCCTCCCCTCATCCTCCCGCCCAATACCCGCGAGGCGTTCGCCGATAACTCCTGCCGATAATAAAGCGAAGAGGTGCGTGTGTTTTCCCGGCGAGGGTGTGCGGCAGCGGTGCCTCGGAGGCGGCGATCACGACCTATCTTGCTGGAACAGCGTTGCGGAGAGGGAGCTCTCTTAAAAAGGGGTGGAACGCGGCGGTGGAGGGGGGGGGGGAGGGAGAGGGGGTGGAGGTTGTGGGAGGAGGATCGTGAGGGGGGAGTGGGTAATGGAAACGGTGTGGGCCTGGAAGATGGGGGGGACGTGCGTTTGGAAATTGGAACTTTGTAGCTGCTCCGAAAGACCCCCTTTTTCTCCCTTCGGGCAAGATTCCTGATAAGGAAGGCATAAATAAATGCTATCCGCAGGGAGGTAAAAATTCTGGGCGGAAAAAGTACAAGGGAGGAATGAGCACGGGTTTGAAAATGGTAAAAAAATGAAAAGGGTGTGGCTCAAGTCATGATTTTGGCTCTGGTTTTGAAGGTATAGGACGGCCCTCTAGAATTAGAAAATAACTTTGTACCCCCGTTTTTTTCTCCATTCTTCTCCCCCTTGGATGACTGGAGACAAAATTTCCATCCCTCATTCCCACACATAAGGAGACAATTTTTTCCTTTATACTCTTTCCATTCTGATTTCTGAGATTACAATTCAGAACATCATCCCTCCTCCGACTTCCAAGACGTAGATGTAGAGAGCAGATCATCCTCGGTTAATTGCGACCGCTTTCTGAATGAGTCTCCCTTCTCTAAATTTAAGCAGTTCCAGCCTTGGATAATCAAATAACCCCCTAATTTTCCAACTCCAACAAAATTGATGATATTGATACTGCTGCAGTGATACTAATTCTGCTTTATCTGAAAAATAGGAAAATTAGATAAGTGGATACTGTTTCATCAACACTTATAGCTTCAGTTTCATATTGCCATTGAGTACAGTAATGTGTTAGCTTAACTTTATTCCTGTTTAATCGTATTAGTTGTCATCAATGTTGTCTTTTCTTACACTCTTGTTAAACCCTATACAATAGGTCCATGATTGTCATTTGATTTTCACAAGATTTCATGCAACAGTGTATTATTAGGCCTTTACCCTCATACCGATTCACCGCCGTGGCCCTTGAGTTTTTGCTTTTGCTTAAAAACCTTAGTTTTTAAAATTAATTGGCCCATTGCATTGTGAGATACTATAAACTGGCAAAAGAAAACAGCGCTATTGGCCATTCCTTTTCTCTTATTTATTTCTCAAAAAAGTTACGCAAAGTGATACCTGCCACCACCAAGGCGCTGGAAAATCAAAAGGTGTTTACAATATTTCTGGGTATTGTTAAATGCTGAATGGATCATGTACAAATGAATCATAACCCTTTTATTATTTAATGTAGTGAAAAATAATCTATTTTGCTGATTATTTGCATCTTTTTGATCTATTATGGTTATATTGATTCAAATTAAATACAGATGAAATATTTTTGAAGGGAGATACGTATCTCTGGCAGATATCATTTATGAATATTACAAATGTATTAATAGTGTTGAGCTCTGCTATAAGATTCAATACAAACAAATTCTTGATTACATTAGGAAACATTTTAAAATTTCACCCTTAATGCTCGAGGCTGGTTTTTTTGGCTGGTAAACACCTTCACATTATGGAAGGAATTCCGTTCCTTGGGAAATAATTTATGTTTCTTTCCAATGGAGAAAGGAAGAGGGTGAGAATGGAAGAGGAGGGTTGGTTAATACATTAATACAAGAATTAGGGTGGGAATCATTATCAGAGCGTAGGTTAAAGTCCAGATTAAATCTATTGGAGAAATTTCAATCGGATAGCTTTACTGAAGATGTTAGGCACATATTAAAAACACCAGCGTATTATGCTAGATTCGACCAGATAAATAAGATTAGAGAGATAGATTGTCGTACAGATAGATTCAAAATGACATTTTTCCCCCGTACTATAAGAGAACAGAATAGGCAGCATAGGAAAGGGATAGGTAGAGGAAATATTTTAGAGTATTCTGTAGTGCATGATGCATGTATTAACCCCTCAAATACTATAGATACTAACAATCTAGTTGTATGAGACCCTTTAGTTGCTTGCTTGCATGTTAGTAGTGCATGCTTGGTGATCTTCACCCCCTGCCACACACCCTCGCGGTGGCTTGCAGGGTATCGTGTAGATGTAGATGTAGATGTAGATGTTAGATGTTGAGCTAAGGGGCTGACTCATGTGCTCTGGAATTTTCACGGAAGGATACGGTGGCTGCACAGTGAGGGGCCAAGACCTCTTCCTTGTGTGACAGGAGAACAAACTATTTCATTCGTGGAATGTATAGAGAAGAGAAGAAAGATGGAAGAATATGGGAAGAATTCGAGATCAGGAGGAATCTATAGAATGGACACCTAGTCACATAATTCCTTTTTGAGAGCCACTTCTCCATTCATACCTTTGCTATATTGTGCGACCAATTATGTAATTCCTCGTCCTCATGTTATGCGTCCTCACTTTGAAAAATACACAGATAAGTACAGATTAAATCTATTCGATTGGGGAAGATGTTAGGCACATATTAAAAAAGCCAGCATATAATGTTAGATTTGACCAGATAAATAAGATTAGAGATATAGATTGTTGTAGTGATAGCTTAAAAATGGCATTTTCCCCCGTGCTATAAGAGAACAGAATTGGCAGCATAGCAAAGAGATACGTAGGGGAAGTATTTTATAGTCTGTAGTGCATGATTCATGGATCATTCATGAAATCACTTAAATCACACAATCACCCTTAAATACTATAGATAATAACAATCTAGTTCCATGGGTCCCTATAGTTGCTTGTCTGCATGACGGTTGTGCTTGCTTGGTGATCTTCACCCCCTGCCACACACCCTCACGGTGGCTTGCAGGGTATCGTGTGGATGTAGATGTAGAAACAATCGAATGTGTAGAATCAAATCAGAGAAAAGTCGGCGAAGAGATTGTATGTCAATGTGTTAACACCTTTAATATGAGAAGATTCCTTCTTTTTGTGCGTATGTATCCCATTTTTTGTGTGTACAGATTCCTCCCAAATATAGTTGTAGATAATGTTACATTCGAGAAAGTGGCACTTTGTGGCTCTGATCCTCTGTTTATAGGTAGAACACCCGCAAAAAGATGTTGCGAAAGGTGAGGTCACTCCTCCTGGAGTAGTGATTGAGGAGTCCAGCGATTCTTATCGCCTCTCTATTCACAGGAAATATGTACATTGTATAGTTTATTTCACTAATAATCAAATCTTAAGGTTACAAGAGGAATAGGATATCAATTTGGTTTTAGCATATACCGTCAAAATGGATGGAAGCATATGTTGGACCTCTGATTAAAAATGGATATTTTAGGGTCTATAATGTAAGTATCCCTTGGTTTGGGAACACATTACATGGTCCTGTGATTTTTACGGCTACGATGTCACAAACGATGGCATGCTTGGTGATCATCAACCCCTGCCACACACCCTCGTGGTGGCTTGCAGGGTATTGTGTAAATGTAGATGTAGATACGTCCTCAAATAATGTTCGTAGATATTTGTAGTTCGACAGAAAGAAAACAGGGTAGGTGATTTGGGTTAGTGCATTACTGTTGATGAGCAGTCAGTTTGGTTTCGAGGCTGTTATCCTTTTCATTTATTTATTCCTTAAATTCCAGTAAAGAATGGAAGTTTTTTTTATCTAACGATTCTTCTAAAACGTAATACCTTCAAGAATATTTTTTTATATTTTGGTAAAATAAACAGAGATACAGCTCTCACCAAGATTGGAAAGAGATAGTAACTGGAATTTTGTCGTCCTGTCCATGCGAGTAAACGTAATGTCACTTGATAATTTTTGACAAACTTTCAGCGGGCTCGGAACCTGAAAAATATTTAAATCTACATCTACATAATACCCTGCAAGCCACCATAAAGGTGTGAGGCAGGGGGTGAAATCTCACCAAATATGCACTACATATCATGCATAAAAAAGGATTAGTAATTAAGTATTAGTTTAAACTACACTATTTAAAAAAAGATAAAATAAAAAAGCAAACATACAAAAAATAGCTGTTTGTTGGGTTACCTTCAAATCCTTATTCCAACATGCAGCTGCCAATGTTATCCATTGCTACACTCGTACTGGATATATTTACCGTTATTCATATCCCTAATTGTACGAGGGACGATAAAATGACGATGATGGGGACTGCGCTCAGAAATACAAGGAGTATTGCCAGTAAAGTTTCTTTCTGTGAGCGCTCGTGCCAATTATTCACCGATTTTGGATTCCATAAAGCAGTGGCATTAGAAAGAAAACAACCTTATTTAGTATTTTGCTGACGTCTGTTTACCATGGTGAAACAATTGCATTGGAGACACAAAGTAAAAGGGGTATCATATAAGTGAAATAGACAAACCGGCCATAACACGGCCAAGGGTGACTCGGATTTGATGAATCGAATGCTTTAGTATTGCGCCTGCAAGAGATTGACAAACATGGCCGTGAACAATTTCTATGAATAATTTAGAGATGTATAGAATTTTAGTGAACTGAATAACCAGAGGAAAGTTGAACATGGGACCGTAGGACCCAGAGGAAATTTGTACCATAGGAGTAATTCGTAGAAGTCCTGGTGAAAAATATACTATGAAAATACATACTGAGACGGCTGGTTGAAATTCACTCGAAATGTGTTACAAGGTGTGTTTATAGTATTTCGGTCAAACCTATACAATGATAAGTTGGCAGAGACTCCAAGCGAAAAAAATCTCGGATGATTTCAAAATCCCTTGTGCATGATGAAAAGGCAAATATTCCAAATCCGTGAGCATCGTTACTTCACTTGCAAAGAGCGTTTCCATTTAATTTGCAATACATGCTAAAAATGTTAAAAATTTATATTTTTGTTAAATGATTGCCGGTATTTTCAATATATTTTTATCCTATATTAGGTACTATTTAAGATAAGCTTTTACAATTCGTTACCTGTTGAAGAAGCGTAGGTACAGCATATGAAAACAATATTTTTTTTAAATTCAAACCCCCATTTTACTTGGAGATCAAGCGCCATGGTGGCGCCAAGAACCCGATTGCGTTGCTGAATTCAGGAATGTTTTTGCGAGTTAATCTCTTTCGTTAGATGCATAAAAAAAATATGTCCAGGTATTGTAGTAAGTAGTCCAAAATTATTCAGGTCTGCCATATTGAGTAATATAAAGCTAAATATAACAACGAAATGTGTTTCAGGGCCAATTACTATTTTTTCCGCTTTATCCATTAGTTACTTTTTCCCAGGGTTGTTAAGTACTTCTGGTTTTCTTGGCGAATCGCATAAGAACAAAGACAGCTCATACGACGTTGTAAACTAGCACTTAACGTATGGCTCTAAGGGTCTAACGTGTATTGACCCAACCCACAGACCGAGGAGTATCTGTCCACTAAGTATTCTACTGAGGATAGAGATTTTTCCACAATTGATGACATTTTTCAATGCACGAAGTAAAATCAAAGGATAGGAATCATGAAGAAGACCGAAAAACAAACACTTTGGAAACACTGAGAGGAATTTTTGTCAGAAGGATTTCGAACTAATAAAAGACTTAAAATGGAATAGGGAATATTTCATGTGTGCGTTTTCACATCAATGTTCTTTGCATTTTTTTATTATTCCATATTTCTATACAGATGATGACAGGGTATTTGAACCCAGTACTTGGAAATGAACAGCCGGGGTTTAAACCAGCGCTGTTGCCATATCATTGGCCACTTAATCCCAAAAATGGCGTATCTAAATAACGCTGAGTTATATTATCCTCTCTATTCAAGCAATAATGAATTCTGGGTAAAAAAATCATTTAGTTTGGTCCAAAAAATACACAATTAAAAAAAAATGATCTTGAAATTTTTGTATGATGCCAAAAATATCTATATTCGCAACCTACTTTGGAAATAAAGAACGAAAGAGTTTGAACCAGTGAAAGCAGTGTCAAAACGGTAGGAGTATTGAGCACATTATATATCGTGGATAAGGAGCGCTGCAGGTATCTTGAGGCGGAATAGTATAAGGAGAAAAACGGATAAAGATGCTCTGATGGAGGGGCATGGAGATTATATTCCTGGCGGGGTTTATGAGTCAAGTCGGAAGGGGGAGCGGACGCGGGTTTGCAACTTATGCGAGACTTGCCGGAGGAAAGGGACGATGCGAAAGTTCGTGCCCGCGGTTGAGAATGGAGATATCCGGAAGGCTGATTAGGGCGATAGGGCGGAGGGAAACCCGCAGAGGCAAGGAATAGGAATGAGGCGCTCCGTAGGATCAGTCACGAACGGATCAAGTTCCCCTCATCTTGAAGGATATCGGAGTAAGAGGGGTGGGGAGTATGAGCAGAGCGGAATATATTAGAAGAGGCTGATCCTAGGTGACACGGGAGGCAAAACAGAATAAAACAATGAGAAACTGTGCGCAAAAGAAAATCAATAATTTATGTATGATTATATCAATGAGGAATATACTACTACTTTAGGTTTATACAAGTTCATAGTGCATGTAATTATGAATAGATAATGACGCCAGTGAAGCACGAATATTACGATATGAAATATTCAATTATAACAAGGTGTTGGCTTCCTGAAATTTTACCATACTATGCAGAAATCTATTTTGAAACGTTTTTATGGAGGACTTGAAGAAAACTCAATGAAAATAGAAAATGGTTCTTTTAAATAAATAGAGTTTTTTACGTTATGGGATTACAATTTCGGTTATATTGGAAGGGAACGGATATCTCTAATTGTTTAGCATTTCAGAACACTCTCTTTTATGCTAATACCTTTGAATATCCCTCATTATGGTAGTACTTAAAACCTTACCTACGCTCGTATTTGAGCAGTCTAGTAGACTTTTGGATGGAATAGCCTGTTTGTTTGATACCAACGTGGTGGACTGTTGTATAGAGAGGTACAAGCCATTTATGTATTTTGCGGATTAGCACCCCATGAAGGGAATATTTTTTCTTTCGATGAAGTTACTATTCGTTTACGATAAAAGAGTAGCAAGAAGAGCATACTGTATTGACGGACTGGATAAAAGACGGTTGATTTCTTTCAGTTGATTAAAAAATTGCATGGTTGGCAGTCCTAAAATCTGAATTGAACTGAAGTCACTCATAAAACCTTATCCACAGTGTTCACACATATGATAAATGATGAAACTTCTGATCTACGCAAATGACAGAGTAGCTGAGATAGGTATGACGAGCTTCGTTTGATTATTCGGAGCGTGAAACCTTGTTTGAGTTTTCGCGTCAGCCTACCGACCGCCCTCTATCCTAACTTTCTTCACAGGTTTATATTCCATCCAGATTTACAGTTCATCATCCCTGGATTTATTACTTAGGCACGGAATACAGTCTTATGTGGCCTATTCTTTGGGATCTTGAATGATGAATTGAAATATGGTACTGCTTCCGTTAATTTCGTTAAGAGAAATTGTTTCTTTTTTTAACATTTAAAAACCAAACTCTGGCTTTGTGATGCAGTCTACATAAAGAATCGTGTGTGTTTACGGTGTTATATTCTGTCAAATATAAATATTATATTAAATTGAAGCTTCATAAACAGTTTTGAAATCTAGAGGTATTGATGTTTGAATCAAAAAAATTTAACTAATGGAGGATATAGCTATTATTGTTTAGATGTGGTCAACTTTGAAATAAAAATGACAGACGATGGTAAAAGTAAATATTCTACCTGAAAAAGAGTCAAAATAAACTGCAAAAATATACCTAAGGAAAAAGGCTCGTCATTTTAGCATACATTTTATATGCATAGTGCATTTTTTTGTGGTGAACCATAGACCATATCAGCTGAAGAAAACAAGGATGGAAGTTTTTGAAATTTGAGTTACAGAAAAGTGATGAGAAGCTAAAATCAAGGTGTCTTTTGGAGAAAGGGAACAATAAGAAATTGGGTATTGTGAGTATAACACAACTTCAAATAGCCTTGCAGAGGAATAAAAAAAGATAGTTGGGGCCATTCTTATAAAATATGCAAAAGAAGAGAAAAGGGAAAATATGAAGTGCTATTACTGTAGAGTATCTCGGTCGACCACATCATCTCACATTTAGAAGTACATATCTAGAGATAATACTGAAGGTTACTGAATTATTTTATGGGATGCTTGACCACTAGCTGATTTCAACGGTTGAATTCCTTGCACAAGAAGTTGTTCAATTCTGAAATTGTATCGTGCACTAGGTCTTCGTATAATTTCTTGTAAAAGAAATAAGATCCTGCTCTGAATTATTGGATGAAACCCTCAAAGATCCACTCCGTAGCTTCTGTACATGACATGTGATGGTAGTGATGCGTTCGTATCATATTACTAAGGTTTGTGTTCTGCATTTGCATTCACTTTTATTCCTAAAAGTGAGGCAAAATTTAGATGTTTGCTCTACATATCGTGATATTCGTCGGTCACGTCGGAAGTGTTCTATTTCTCAAGAGGTCGCACTGGGAAACATTAAACCTCATCAACAAAGTTATAAACACGTTATTAAACCTAAAAGGAAATATTAGCAAGGAGTATTAACATGACATTGGGAAAATAAATGATGGGTTTTTTCAGCCGATGAAAGAGTGCAAGTAACAAATCGTATAGTTTTATTTTATTATTGCTAGGATTAATGATAGAAAATTATTAAAACCCAGTTACTACGGCAGTAGTGTTCAAAATACTATCCTCATTGGATATCATAATTCAGCTGTTCGGCAGAAAACGATGTCTACGCATGTAATTGGCACACAAATTGCATGAAAATCTTTTGGTCGTGTACGACCGTCAACCAACTTCTTGTACAATTCATTGGTCAAATCTCGCCGTTCAAGTTTTGTTACAAGATCTTGTACGAGAAATTTCTCCTTGTGCAACGGCCTTAACAGTTCTTGAGTCTGCAGTCATATTACTTAGAATTTTCCACTAAGAAATAGAAAACTTTTTCAATCACTATATTTTAAGCGTCGGCAATGAAAAAATAAGCACAGGACTTTACTCCTGTACTTAAAATCAAAGCGAAAACATTTTCCTCTCAAAAGGACTTCCCTATTTTGTCATTCGAGCATGCAATCTTAAAATACAATTAACTATCACATTTTAACACCCTCAAGTGGATAAAATCCTTCGGAAAATATAACTACTCCCAAATGTCTTGGTTCCAATGGTTTGCATGTGATGCTTTAGTTCCCCGGCGTCATGCCAATCACTTCGTCTGTTCCGCAGTCTGTTCAATCGTCGTTGTCCGGCCACCGCCGTCCAGTCCCCACTCTTCGGCCGTCCGCCCTCCTGACTCGATGCTAATCAACTTCGTGCAGGTCAAGATGGACTCGAGCAGCCTCTTATGCTGTGCCAACCCCTCGAACGACCCCGCGTCTCTCTCCCCAGTCCCTCTTTCGCTCCCTCCGTCTCTTCCCTCCCACGCTCTCTCCTCCTCCTCGTCTAGATCCCGCTCTCGACAAGACGCCCAGTCTCCCAATGAACGCAAATTAAGTCCCTTCTGCTTCATGCAGCGTAAATCGTTGACCTGTGAAAAGGGCAGAAAAGTATTTCGTAGTCGACTCGTCTTGTTCTCATACACTTCCAACCATTGCTGGATAATTTTTTTTCAGGCTTTGAGAAGAAAGTTTTCCAAGCTGTTTCATGAATGGTTAATTCATGCATTTAGGATTTTCTTAAGAGAATAATCTGACTGAAAATGATCTCCATTTTAATGGGCATTGATCAACATGGATTATCTTCTTGGTTTTCAATTTAAAATAATTACTCAGTAGAGTCTAAGTTTATGTTGTACGTATATACATATATTTAGTGCATCATTAACAACTAACAGTATTATTTATGCATTAATGATGACAATATTAAACAAAGAAGTGGGATACATATAAATCCATATGGGAAATTTGAAAATTGTCATATAGCATCATTGGCATACATACTCGCTGAAATCGTTTATTAGCCTGAAATGATTTTCTGTGTTGTATAAATAAAGCAAGATATATTTTCATCATGACTTGTATATTGTTGGTTTTGCCATAGAACACTTCTCATTGTCATGATTGAGGTGTACATGTACTTTTTCTGGCCTGTTAATTTTTATTACTCTAAGCCATTGTAAAATTCCTAAATTTACAGATCGCACTACCCAGTATGAAGCGGAATTGGTATTTTCCTTACCTGCACAACTCCCCTTCTTCAAATAGATTTTCCTTGCCATCGAGATCTTTAAATATTTCCAGTTATTTGAAGTATGCAAAATTGGCTTCAATTGTGACAGGGTATTGAATGACATGATTTGATAAGAACGGAATCTAGCCTCGCCTAGTGTTTCCCCTCAGTCTTTTTTGATAAATTGAGATATTTTATTCACTTGTTTTCTTTTCTTAATTACACTTTCCACCAAGGATAATTTTTAAAGGTCTTCATCATGAGAATGTATGAACGGATTAAACAAGAATTGATGAACTGATTAAAAAAGAATTACTGCTTAGAACTTGTGTAAAAACATTCTGATATCTTTGATGAGTTGATCGTTACATCAACTTCATTTGTCTATGATAATATCACAAAAGAGTAATTGAGCATTAGTAGTACTTAAAATGATTTTCACGGTACATGAGATTCTGTCAAAAATTTCTCAAGCCTCGTGTCACGTTTGAAGTTTTTTTTTTAATTGGGGTCACGTTTGAAGGGAAAAAAATGCTTCACTATTTGCCAGTTAAAATGTTATGGAATATCGAACGGAAAAATCCTCAGAAGATGTTGTTGATCCTGGTAATAATTTTTCTTCTTGAACAAATAATAAGGTGGCGAATATTTTCCCCAGTAAGGGAAGTGTAATATATGAGCGTTCAACCATTGAAATTACTTTTACACCGCGAAATGATTCTGTTTTATGAAATGTACCATTGCATAAAACATGGATTTTGCTGGAAAAAGTAGAAGGAAGGATAATGCAGAATTCAGACCAAGATTACCAAGATAATATTTTACTAACGCTATGATATGGAGGAATGAATTTTCCTGAATATTGGCATAAAATAATGTCACAAAATATTTTGAATCCAGTTCATCATGATATGCGATTTTTAAGGGAATTATTCACCATTTTATCAAGTATTATAAAATCAACAATCTATATTAGGATCCATAAAAATGGTGTCTCTGATTTTGGTTTGAAATCTCTCTAAAAATCCAATCAGAGATTTTTTTCTCGCTTCATGAGGGGCTATTTTATCTTCGTTATAGCTTCATTAAAAAGCTAATTTTCAAGTAACTCTAATTTAAATGATGAAAAAAATTGAAAAAAAAGAAAGGATTCAAAAATGCGATTGGACGTTTTTAAATCTATTTTCTTTCAATCAGTTTGGCAATCACTGTAAATATTCCTGGTGCCCTTAATAGATACGTAAAAGCGAAACATATTACTTTAATTTGCGTATTCTTCTCTGCTGCTAAAGATTAATACATTCTAGTATGACGTTAAATATGCCATAACTATGAAAAGAAATATTCTAAGCACATTGAGAATAAAACGAAATACATGGTATATTCCACACTATTTTATTTACCGACCGTGGTTTCAAAGTCAGAGCGTCATAATCATGGTAACCGAAGTATTGGGTCTTAGGTACCGAGTGGCTATATATAAAAAAGCGACCCCGTGGAGTGGGGGGGAATGGATTGGGCGGAGTGGGGAGCTCACGCACGGTTTTGGAATTCCAGTTGGAAAAGACGAAGTCACAGTCGGTAAGTAAAATAGTTTGGAATATACCAAGTATTTCTTTTTATTCTCTCTATACTTTATACGATATTGAGAAAGATTTCTCGTAGATTAAGAAAGTACTTACCTAAGGTTGTCACAATTAAATTAATAATTGAATTCCCTAAAACCTGTTGGATGAACTGTCTTCACCTGCTCACATTATACGCATACTTTTCGTTTTCTTCTCATTCTCTCTGGAAGTTATTTGTTCGGCAGTTGGAAATAATACATTTCCACTTGAAATAATAACTGAAATATGTTTTCATCATGAGCATTCTATCAGTTAACTATCGTCCGATAACATTTTCCGTTATCTCTAAAATTGTTCTACGAAATCTTTCAAAAATATCTTGCAAAAGCATTCCTCTTGCTGACATTACTAAATACTGTCTTTCTGGCCTAAAACATGTTTTCTTGAATATTATCAATGCACGTCGATGCTTTATATACAGAAACGGTTTTTTGCATTGCCTTGTAACAAATGCTGTTGCCTTTGTTTTGCCTTGTAGCAAATGAAAAGAAATATTCTTTTCGTTTCATCTACATCTACATATTACCCTGAGCGCAACCTTAAAGGCGTGTGGCAGGGGGTGATTTCTCACCAAACATGCACTACATATCATGCATAAAAAAGGGATAGTATTAATAACTATTCAGAACTTCACCATTTAAAAAAGATAGAAATTGCAAAGCAAACATGCAAAAACATTCTGTTAGTAGGGTTAGCTTTAAGTACTCATACCGACATGAAGCTACCAATGCTATCCATTGCTACTCTCCGATTGGACATATTTACCGTTATTCGTATCTCTAATTGTACGAGGGGAAAAAGACATTTTTAATCTATAACTTCGGCAATCAATTTCTCTAATTTTCTGATTATGGTCCAGTCTGCCATAGTAAGCTGGGGTTTACAAAATATTTTTAACATCATCACTGAAAATATTGTATTGGAATTTATTTAGAGATTAAGGCTAAATTTCAACCTGCGATCTGATAACAACTCCCAATTTAATTCATGTAATAGACTGGTTACGCTAATATAATTATCGTACCTTCCCTTTACAAATCTTGCCTATCTTCGCTGCATACGTTCAAGTTCATTATTAAGACTGATTTTTTGGGATCCCATACACTGGTAGCATATTTCAAATGAGGTCTAAACTCTGAGGTTTGTTGCAAAGCGAATGATTATAATCCTCTCCTACGAGACACTGTTATTAACACGCTGTAATATGTAGGCCTGGGAGGCCTACTTCAATTCATACTTGCCTCTAATGAAACAAGTATGAAAAATGAAAATTAAGTTCTTCCTTGTTGAAGATGACGCAGTGGTGTGTGAGAAATTCATTGCGTTGAGAATATTAAGGCACAATCCAAGAATCTAGAAACATGATAATTAGTGTTAGATTACTTAACACTTAGAATAGAATTTAATGAACTGCGTATGAAACTGAGCATTTACAATATTGGCTCCGCCCGAAATTCTCTCCGCAAAAAATATGACATTTTATCATAGAAACAATTAAATAAGTTGTTGTCACCATTACACACCTAAGATCTGACATGAATGATGTATATCTGGAATGGTCTAGAACCTAGAAAAGTCTGTAACCTAGATAGGACTGGAATGGTTTAGATAGCGTCAATTGTTGCTTGTAAATTTCCGATGTATTTGATGCTAAAGCATAAAAATCTTTATCCCAAGCCATTCCACATTCACATGAAGTTGCTATTGTTAGGGTCCCGTATAAGGTGGTTTTAATGAAAAAATAATAATTTGGCTAGATTTTGGAGATATGTGAAAGGTGATGATAACGGTGCCCATTATCACTACCTCGCTAGAATAATGATAGACATGTACTGAGAAAAACAGTGTATTATGCTCGAATTGGTCTGGAAATGGAGACACACAAAGTGCTCTACAAATATAATTCAACATCTATTCCCTCGGAATATGAAATTTCATACCTAACAATAGAATAAAAAATAAGCAATCGTAATACTGGTTCAGTTTGTTTGTAGATTTAGCGCTTTTTGGATCTAAATAAATCTCTTGACTTTAGCATTCAGTAATTCTCATTCGTTCACCTCTTTGTTACAGAGGCAGAGAAGGCTAAAAAAATTAAATCGTTTTATTCGCAATGAAATGGCAGAATTAAGTTTGCCTACTCATTATTTTTATCATATCTTCAACAAAACTAAATTTTTTTCATGATTTGCCTGGTTTGGCAACCGCAGTTGGCTATTTATTGGCCAAGTGAAAACGGGAAATCAATCGATCGACACGTTTTACAGTTAAAGCAGTCATCTCCTACCAAAATGTAGCTCTACGCGTTAGTAAATATGATTATGCTCGGATGTTGATGCAATTTTTTTACGGGGATAGTGGTGTCGGAGAACGTTCCTCATGACTTGCTTTCGGAAAAGGCTGCGGTACCTATGCGTTGTAAATTAATTCCGAAGCTCGGCTTTTATCAAGAAAGCACATCAAGGCGTCGACCAAAGTTAACACCCTACGTCTCAAGATAATGCCGCTACACTTTCACCTCTATTCTTGCCGTACTCAAAAGCCTCATGGTTTCTTCCAAGCAGACTCGGAGGCCTTCCCTGAGCAATCAGTCCCTCGAACCACAAATTATTAACGAGAGCCATTGTTGCGAGTGGTGCAACTGGGACCACCTGTTCCTAAGCTCAACCATCTCTCCCCATTCCCATTCAACGAACAAACTCTCTCTGTCCATGATTCTTACGTTTTTTCAATTCCTACATAAAATTGTGAATTGAATTTTTAACCTAATATGCATATGCTAACATTATCAACTTATGGTTCAAAAAATAAATATATACATTCGAATATTTAAAAAAATATGTAATAATTTCATCTTTCCAAACGTTTATTTACATAAAAATGCATTTCTGAATTCAATTAAATATGTATCCGTGGAATGTATTCTATATAAACCTACATCTACACGATACCCTGCAATCCACCGCGAGGGTGTGTGGCAGGGGGTGAAGATAACCAAGCATGCACTACTGACATGCAAACAAGCAACTATAGAGTCTCATGCAACTAGATTCTAACTATCTATAGGATTTAAGGGGTTAATAAGGTTCAATTTTGAAATTAAAATCTTATGGGTTAGACAGTAACATTATATCATGGATTAATGATTTTCTGCATGATCGAGTTCAAAGGGTTGTTTTGGACGATGTTTCCTCACCGGCAATAAAAGTCACTTCGGGTGTCCCACAAGGTAGTGTGATAGGTCCACTCCTGTTCCTTTTGTACATTAATGATATCCATAAGGTGGTAAAAAGTAAGCTTCGTCTATTTGCCGATGACGCAGTAGTGTACAGGGAAATTCTATGCCCAAACGATAAAGAATATTTAAGTATTGACCTACAAGCAGTTGAAACTTGGTGTGATACATGGCAGTTAGAATTAAACTTTAAGAAATGTCTTGTTATGAATTTTTGGAAAAAGAATAGCTCTCCTCCTACCACTTACAAAATAAGTAATAATGAATTAACAAACGTGGAATCCATTAAATATCTTGGAATAAGACTGACAAATGATCTTTCCTGTGGTAAACACATTCGTGAAATAATGGGTCAAGCGAATCGCAAACTGGGATTTGTCAAAAGAGTACTGGGTAAATGTGACGATCATGTACGAGAAATCAGCTACTTTTCCCTTGTAAGACCTCAATTGGAATATGCTGCCAGTGTAGGGGATCCCTACGAAATCGGTTTAAATAACGAACTTGAACGTGTGCAGCGAAGATCGGCAAGATTTGTAAAGGGACGGTATGATAACCTTATTAGCGTAACCAGTCTATTAAATGAATTACATTGGGAATCATTGTCAGATCGTAGGTTGAAATTAAGACTTAATCTCTTAAACAAATTCTAAGACCATATTTTGTAATCATCACCAAAGTGATGATGTTAAAAATATTTTGCGGACCCCAACTTACGATGGTAGACCGGACCATAATCAGAAAATTAGAGAAATAGATTGGCGAACTGACAGATTCAAAATGTCCTTTTTTCCTCGTACTATTAGGGATATGAATAACGGTAAATATATCCAGTACGAGTGTAGCAATGGATAACATTGGTAGCTGCATGTTGGTATAAGGACTTATAGCTAACCTAACTAGCGGCATGTTTTTGCATGTATGTTTCGCTATTTTTATCTTTTTTTAAATAGCGTAGTTTTGAACAGTACCTATACAAGTACTAATCCTTTTTTCATGCATGATATGTAGTGCATGTTTGGTGAGAGTTCACCCCCTGCCACACACCTTTATGCTGGCTTGCAGGGTATTATGTAGATGTAGATGTAGATGAATACATGCATCATGCACTAAAGACTACTCTAAAATATTTCCCATACCTATCCCTTTGCTACGCTGCCTATTCTGTTCTCTTATAGTATGGGGGAAAATGCCATTTTGAATTTATCACTACGACAATCTTCCTCTCAAATTTTATTTATCTGGTCGAATCTTGCATAATAAGCTGGTGTTTTTAATATGCGCCTAACATCTTCAGTAAAGCTATCCGATTGAAATTTCTCCAATAGATTTAATCTGTACTTTAACCTACGCTCTGATAATGATTCCCACCCTAATTCTTTTATTAATTCTGAAACGCTACTCAACCTATCGTAACACCTTTTAAGGAAACCTAACTGCTCTACGCTGCACACTGTCTAGTTCTCTGATCAAACCTAATTCATTCGGATCCCATACACTGGCTGCATAGTCAAGGTGAGGCCTAACTAGTGAAAAGTAACATCACTCTTTTGTCTTCTCATCACATTTACCAAGTACTCTTTTTATAAGTCCTAGCTTTCTCTTCACTCAGCCGCATATTTCCCGGATGTCTCTTCCTCACGATAAATCTTTAGTGATTGTTACATCTTCAAATTCTTCCTTTTTCTTAGAATGAATTCTCCCTTTTGCTTAGAATGAATATTAAAAAACCTTATGGTTTCAACGTTTTCGATCTTCGTGTTACTTATTTTATAGGATCGCTCTATCGAATTATTCCTCCTCTAAAAGTTGATAGCTACACCCTTTTTAAGGTTAATCTCTAACTGTCATTTGTCGCACCACTCTTGAATTGCATCTAAATCCTTGCTAAGCGATTTCCTGTCTTCTTCTTTGATATCCTTTATACACTGCCACATCGTCTGCAAAAAGTCTAGGCTTACTACTAAGGTACCCAAATCGTTTATGTATAAAAAGTACTAAAAAAATTCTATCGTCTCAAGTTGTACGCCATTCAAACTAATGCAAAATATGTATAGAAAAATGTTATCAAACATTCATCTGGATGTAACATTAACACATGGCGTAATGCTGCAAATCACTGCCTGGTAGTGAAGGTGCTTGTTAGAGACAATCAACATTTCCTTAGTGATGAGTTGTAAAACATCACAGTATTCATGGTGAAGATATAACTACCCTGCGTAATACCAAATTGCTTCTTCGCCTTTGTCTTTCAGCGAAGGTCGATATCTCTCATTGGCTCCCATTGCAGTCTGGGTGAGTGCAAGGAAATAACGAAAGTGGCAGCTTTGTAGCTCATGTTATGAAAAAGTGTGTTAAGAGTGAGAATGCGAAAGTGCTAAGTTAATAATGCGAGAGCGTTCGAACAGGTTGATCGCCTTATCCTTTTGGACAGTCCAACTCCTAAATAATATATAAAATTAAAATGTTCACGATCAAGGTACAGTCTCATAGCCAACAATCGAAATATAATTACCAGCCTGTTTTTTGCAAATAATATTGAATATCCTTTCCGTTAGGAAGAAAATAGTGTCTTCCTTGCAGTACACATGGATAATATAATCCAATCCTCACAAAATTTGAACTTGAATTGCTAATTGGATTTAATGTGGCATATAAGGAAGAGCTCCATAAATCATGCCCCAATATTTTGGTTTGTGCACAATAAAGGCCTTATATAATCGAATTCTTATTCCCCTTGCCAGAGAACCATTTTGACCAGTCAACACGTATGAAAATAAAACAAATTTCTTAATTTTACAGAAATATTAACTTTTTCATTTCCAAAATTAATCCAAATAATTTATGTATCCAGGATTTTATATTAGTTATTGAACATAACCAAAGCAATTAGATGTATTTTGGGAATGTTAATTCTTATGGAAAAGGAGATTTCCCTTGCAAAACCCTGATTGCTGTTAGAAGCTCTGCAAGAAACTTAACCATGTCATTTCGTGACGGAACGAAACTAGCGAATTGCATATTCTGAAGACCTATGCTGAAAAAATAGCAAGTAGCATGTATTTAAATGAATAAAAGGTGCAACAGCACACAAGAAAACGGTATTTCAATCTAAATGCAACAAGAAAAGTCTACATTTTATCGTCATTATTGGATCAGGTGGTCACAAAGGTCATCGTAAAATGGGCTACAGGGCATAACATTCTTGGAGATGTTGAAGATATTTTGACCGAAGAGATTTTTTCAGTTACGTCGCCTTATACATGTTTGCCATCAAATAGTAGGTTTCCAACCCCTCCAGATCTCTCCTCCACATTATCTACTCTCCTGAAGAAGGGGCCAAAGCCTTAAAAGTCTGTGCCCTTCGTCAATCTTCCACCTTGGATATTGTTTGTACAAACATCCCGATCCCTCGACAGCAAGCTCCATATTTCACTCCGATGATCGCCCGGGAAAATTAGTAACGGGCGCAATTGTAGTCGGCTGTTTCGCCGATGAGTTTGTGTAGTGGAAAAGGGTGGATTGGGCAAGCGAAAGGATGCGGATGCTTCAATGGGGCTGACCTCCTCTGCCTGCCATACTGCCACGTCTGCCGCTCAAACAGAGCGAGAAAGTGAAGTCTTCGTACAGTGGTCAGGACTGGTGTTCCATTATAGTAAATGCATATTTTTGTTCATCGTTGACCAGACACTACATATCTCATATACTTGAATCAACGCTCGAGAATAACCTAACAACAAAATAGCCGTGGACGCTTTCCTTTCCTTGAATAGCATGTTTAGCGATAGGGATTCATTAAGGTCGTTTAGCTATGAACTTTACCTTTTACAGTCCATCGAGTATTATTTTCTGAATAGTTTTAACTTCCTACGTTACAAATTACTATTCCCTTCGAAGGGGTCGTTAGCATTTATTTTTCACTTTTATTTGGTCGATTTACTAACATTTAGGTATTATTTTATTTTACGTATTTTTATCTGCAAAATTTTTCTCAATTTTGTATTTCGTTAAATAACTAGTAATTTTATCGAATACCATGGTTTTCAATGTGTTCCCAATGCTTGATATATGAGAATTGTATAGCTATGCATGAAATGATATTTCACCGTTTTCTTCCATTGTACCTTCAAAACCAGCAACCTCTCTCCCCTTCAATAGCATGTAACCGATGCAACGGTGGAAATTTAATACGCTCCAACTCCTTTTTTCAAAAACTTCTTAAGAGGCTTGTTCTTAAACTTAAACTCCTGATATTTTAAAATGAAATCAACAACAGATGCCTTTTTCTTTTAGTTAAAAATTATCTGTTTGATATTTTATATTTCTGAGACATTATATCTGGATGTGTTAATTAGACCTCAAAGAAGAATCATATGAGGTTATTTTGGCATCGTAATCTGAGAAGAGTGTTGCTGTGTGTGGATCAATATAATAGGATGTATTTCACAAAATTATACGCTTAGATGGATGCTTAAAAATTATAGATTTCTCTTCAACGAAGTTTATTCAGTAGTGGGATTCAAATTAATGAACTACCGGTTCTCTCCTCTTATAGCCGTTCAATGAATATAGTAAAAAACCCTATACACTGGAAGGTAGTTTCATAAAGTTTCATAGTAATTTCATGAATTTAACGCTCACATGGTAGCAATATAAGAGGAGCACAAAACTTATTTTGGCATTAGAAAGATAATAAAAAAGTTTTTTTAATGAAATTAATACATAATTGCATTTTAAATAATCGGTTTGATAAAAGCAACATAATGTCTGATACCGGTTCTACCGTACCGGTGCGTACCGGCTGAATCCATCCGCTGAAGGCATCGACAAAGCTGATTTTGCGTCCGGCAGATTTGTTAAATATCCGTGGAAGTTAACAGTAATAAAAGTTTCCTAAATATCAAGTCTTCAATTTAATCCAGTTTGCTGACAAAATAAAACACGAAGAGTGGGCGTGGCCATTCTAGATGTTCTGGATGGCCATGAGGCAGGAAAAGGCAGAATTAAATGCAAAGCTTCGCATACACTTGAGCTGGTAATATTTAGAAGGGTCAAATGAGCGGCCAATGTATGCATACTCCGTCTATTCAAGGGTTCAAGGGTTCTCTCTCTGCGGAAGCCAGGGGGGGTGGGGGAGGTAGCTAACTGCGTGCCGATTGAAGGGGCACGATGGCCCTCGTTCGGCAGAAGGTAACGCGGGGGGAGGGCGAGAGAATGGGAATAATGGATCGCTGGGAGCGGAGGGAATTCGGAGCGGATCTTGGGCATACAGCACAAGAAGAGGAGAGGAGGGAATGATGGGAGGGGGAGACGGCTCGGAATACACAGATAGAGAGGGTTTTATTCTCCGTAGTTGGAGGAGCTGGAGGTTGAATGGGAGCCTATGCGGTCCGATGGCTCCATGTTGTGTGTGCTAGGACGTACGCTGCGGCGTAGGGCAGCTCTTTTTCACAATCATTATTATTTTTCCGGGGTGACTGTGGCGTGCAGTACGGCGAGGACGGGAAAGGAAAACACCGGCTCCCAGATGGACGGTGTATGGCAGCCAGGGGCTGACTCCGCCGGGGCGGAAGGGAATGAGGGGGGGTGGAGGGGTGCTTAGGGTGGTTCTACAGGGGCCCGGGAGGGTCGGGGATCGAAAATATAAGTGATGCCCATCGTACCGGAAGGAAAACAGTCCCGAAGGAGAAGCCGGGGAATTTACAATTCATGGACGTTCTTGGACGATGCCATCCCTAGCCTCCAAGCCAGGGACTGACTGATTGGAGCCATTCTTCCTGAGCCAAAACCATCCGATTGACTGAGTTGCGAGACTCTTTAGCTCCATTTATATTTTTATTTCACGTTTCACTGCTTCTTTCCACTGAGGCTATTCCAATTGTGAGCGTGACGCAATAAAATGCTAACTTCCGATATTCGACTTTCATCAGTCATAATTTATCAGCATAAATAGCTGGTTAAATATAACAATTCCGATTAGTATATTTTAAGCAAATTTTAGATTCACCACTCATTTACTCTCATTGAAAACTGTATGCAATCGAGGTTAATGATTCATTCTGTCTGAGGTGATGAATGAGGCATGAGCCTGATGGAAAACCAGTATACCTTACATAGACTTCATTTCAAATATATCCTTAGTCAAAATCACATTGACTGGTAGCTTCAAAAGTGAGAAGTATTAGAAAAAGCTTCCGTTTGTACCTTACTTTTTATGCATAATGGGAAAATTCCAAAAATTAGACGGAGATAAAATATACAACCTTTCTCTAGTAAAAACGAATTCACTGAAACTTCATAAAAGGTAAAAAATGAAAAGACAAAAAAAAAAAATTCGGTTCAACAATTTATACCTTGATAGTTTAGGTGATAAAATTTACTTGGCAAGATCTTAGGTTTCATTTTCATTTAATTCCTGTGAAATTATTTTAGAGTGACTCAAATCAACAAGAATGTATGAAGAGTTTCAAATTAATAACCTTGTAATTGCACACATATATATTAACATAATAGCGATCCAATCTTTGCTTAGTTATATAAGTTCAGATTCATTAAGTATACTCATTCTAACGGGAAGTGAATACATTTTCCAGTAGACTAACTGAAGAAAAATACCTGAAGTAAGGAAATGGCTTTGAGCCGTACAGATGTATATATTTATTGGTATTCTTCATGGAATCATTTTAATTTCCTAAATTCTGTTTATCACTACCAGGTTGGATTTTCCCAGTATCCACTAGCACTCTGATATGGTATGAATGTCCACTTAGAAATCAACCACGGAGGAATTTCATCAAGTCCACTAATTATTCCCCGACGGGAAGTATCAGATCACTTGTCTTGATAATTGAGTTAATATATATTTGTAGCAGAAGCGTTCAAGGTGCATTCTAAATAGAAAATTGTTATTTAAATATTATGCCTTCTCTACCGATTTGCAAGGGATGTATTGTATGAATGGACAACATTCTCCAAAACCAACATATACTAATGTAGTTTATTGACATCTTTTATTTTTGCCCAATGATGTATTTCCTTTCCTATTCAATAGCACTAGGAACTTGCTGAAAAAAAATAATGGCTTTTAAAGTTTTGACTTATTATATGTATGCTAAGGTAGCGTACTCAAGTATACTCAACAGTTCAACATAATAATGAGATGAGCTGATATGTTCCTAATAAACATGAATGTAAAAGCAAGACTTGGAGAGTCTCCCGTGCGAGCGAATCGCAGTGATGCCCCAAGGGCCCATAAAATCCCATGATAATATGGGCTCGGAGTGTTTAAGGATTCTTGCTGATTGTAGCAAGCTGGAAACTTTGTAGCAATGGTTAACCGCTCCAATCCACTCCTGTGCACTTTCAGGTTCTTGTTCAGATAACAAAGGACGTTGAATGCGTTGCTTATATTAAAAATAGACCCTAGGGTTTTTTGCAGTGGGTGCAGCACTTGATATATTATAGTTTCAAGCTGTAACTATTTTTCGGTGTGGTTTTGAAGAAAAATGAAAACTCCTTGCATGGTAGGAAAAATTTCGATTGTCATAATTGTGGCTTGATTTCGTAACTTGTTGTATTTTTTGTTGATTTTTGTTAGTATTATTGATAATTAGTACTCTATTGGTTGAGGATTATTTTATGAGGCATCCTAGCAGTTTTTCCTTGCTTTACAGAACGGTTTCCTCCCTTTTCTTAATCCTTCCTCACATCAGCATTGCTCCTGCCTCTCCTTAAGCTTTAAAAAAATGCCGTTTTAGTCCAAATTTCCGTCCATCACATCTCCTGCCCATCTCTCAATCCAAGGCCACATGCCAAAGTATTTCAATGTTCGGGACATTTCTCCCTACATTCCGGGTCTCATTTAATTCCCAAGTAATTCTCAATATCAAGAAATACAACGAACTTCCTGTATATCCTTCTTAAGCCGTATATCCTTCTTAAGTTAGAAGATCTAACCTGTAGATAAATGCCTAAGTAGGTTCACGAAAGAAATATCTCTCCTAAGATCATTAGTAATTGGACAATATTCGTTTACAGTATGACGTAATAATATAGCTGATTCCCACTCATTGTTACGTTCAGCGTCTTTCTCTTTTCCCGCTGAAATCTCTCAACTTTACATTCTTGTTTTTAATCTTCAACCTTCATCACCATAATCCTCCATCGCAATGATTATTTATTTCTTTGTATCATATACCTCCTTTTAATATAGATAGCAAGTAAGCATTGCAAGCACGGCGCGTAATACCTCTTTAAGGAAAATCAGATAAAAGGTACAGCATACATTTTATTTTGATACCTGCTAAAACGACCTAGCAGTAGAGAAAAGAAATAAAGAAATAGGCGAGATAATTTTGTGCGTCCAGTTTCATTATTTGCATAGAGAAATCCTTCAAAGAGTTCGAAGAAAATCTTCGGGAGCATATACGCAGGAGGAAAAATAGGCATGCTGCAACTAGAAGACAGTTTAGGTGGTCACGTTGGAGACAGAAAAAATGTTTTTTTCCTGGCTGAAGTATTTCCTGGATAAGGAAACTGGAAATACTTCAGTAAAGTTAAACTGGCGTTATACTACGATGAGAAATTTAACTTAGGAGGTGAAAGAATATTATTACTTAGGAAGCCGAGGAACCAGAGATGGAGAAAGCAAGGAAGAAATGGTCGGTAGAATAGCACAGGAGAAGAGGGCATTCTACCGAAGGATGAATCTACTGTCAGCGGACAGAAATAACAAGAGTAGAGAGACCAAGGCTGGAGGCATTGTAAATACATTTCTATTGAAGAATGATGAAGTTGAAAGGGATCCACCGACTAACAAATATGTCCTCAGCTGAGTGGGAGGAACTAGCTACCTGCTGAATACCTTTGCAAAGGAGTTGGGACCACGTAATAGACCATATCTTGAGACATGGGGCTCTGTTGCAGACATTTGTCACTTGAAAATAGAAATAGTATAAAAAAAGGGCCCCGTATGAGATATTTGAAGCAAGTAGTGAAGGATGTAAAGGAGAAGAATTATGTTAACATGAAGCCGAGAGAAAAATTAAATATTCCAAAAAAAACCAAAGGAGTAAAATTCCAAACTCATAACCTTTTCCTTCCTCTCTTTAAACATCCCACCCCTCCTTGGGAATTTTGGGAATCCCAACACACCCCAAACCCCCACCCCCAAAATCCATCCCCCCGCGCTACTAGCCTCAAAAACAGGTGAACGCCGGGGGCATGCGGGCCGTCAAACTTCCCTCCCGCCAGTCACACCCTAAGGTGACAGCCCGAGAAGAGGGCAGCAGGCCTCACGGGTGGCGAACCGGAATGTGGAGCTCTATGGAGAACTCCCCAATCCCTGATCCCTAACTGGACCTTTTAATGCCAATTCTATGCAAACCGCTACCTACCATTTTCCTCTCCTCCCCCTTCTCCCTCCCATTCTCCTCATAATCCCAGTAGAAGATGCTTATGTACCTTGCTGAGACCAACATATTCGTACTTTAAAATTAGAGTGCAAAGCTTCAACGCCGGCCGTGCAATAAAATAAAATATAAGTAAATTCCAGTAATTGCCATGGTGTGGGCGAAAACTTGCTTACCAGGCAGCCTGCAAATATGTAGATCAAATACCACATGAACCAGCAGTGCCAGGTGTGTGTAAGGATTGAGGTCAAACTACACGGTGCAATATCGTCACTTAAATCAAAGCATCTACCAACCCAATTCTACCGATAATATTTGTGATGTCGGACAACTAATATTACCTTTCACCTTTCACTCCCCATTTGTGTATAAAACCACCATTTTTTGGTCCATAAATCCCCACTCATAAATCCTTTATAAATAAAGAATACATTTTTTTAAGTGAGAGTTACATATACCCTACGCTTGTTTTAAGAACCGGTCTTAGTACATTTAGAATTTTAATAATTGCATAATTAATTAAAAAAAGGAATATATTATTCTCAGGGAATGTTTGCACCATATACTCCTTGTTTTTTTATTTTTACTGCTCCCGAGATATTCATATATTTTCTATTTTAAATAATTTTTACAATGATACTATTAATCGAGCTTCATAGAATTGTTTCATCACGAAATAAAACTAAATTTTTTTATTTTCCTTAGGCTGACTGCATTTTCCTTACGTTTGAGTGCAATGTAGTTCACATTCTGTCTTCAGCTGATAGGCAAGCCTCAAGTAAAACGGATTAGAATTTCATGCTAATTGTTACTGTTAAGAAAATAGAAATGCCGAACAAACTTCTCGTCTGTTTAGCCAAATGAATGCACGAGATTCCAAGTCCATCGCAGACTAAACATTTATAGTTGAGAACAAATTAGAATATCATTTTGACAGCTAATTGCGCGTGTGTGCTCATTAGTACATGAGTTATATTCATATTCGGGATACTGTCTAGTACTGTAATCTCTTATGAAGCATAATTTGTGATCTGCGAACGGTTTCTTATCATAGCAGATAATGTAATTCAATTTCAGTCTTTCCTCGTTTCCTCAATATTATATGTAATGGAAAAATTTTCCTATGCAAATTCTGGCTCCTTATCTACTGTCTCAGATCCAGTTTGCATGTGTTTTATGGGATGGGATGCTTGCATAAACCTGGGCCATCAATCAGAAAGAATTATCACCTTCACACGGAGTTCATATTTTCATCCTGTATTTTTCCGTTTAGCAAGGGGTATATTGTTTTAGTGGACAACGTTCTTTAAAACCCAAAACCTGCTCATGAATTACTATGCTAACTAAATACTATAATTAGCATCAGGATTGTAAAACTTTATAACAAAACATTTTTTTTCACCAATTTTCCAAAAATCACTTAGGGCTGCTAGTTGGCAATTTGCTCTTCTTGCTTGTCGAAGTGTTTTGCCATCGAAACGTAACATACGAGAGATGCAGTGAAGAGCAATAGAAGACAATGTATCTAAGAAATATGAGGCAGGTTTTTATTCCTTCTCCTCACAAACTCAACACTCTCCCCCTCCCTTTGTGCTCCGTACCTATACATTTCCTTATGTATACTCTAAAGTTAGCATGCTTTGTCACTCAGCTCTTGCTAATGACCTGAAGGGGTTGAAACAGGTGGAGCATTATTTAATTATATTTATATGGAATAGAACAAAGCTTTATCTTATTTATGTAATGCCAACGTATGCTTCGAATGTAACTATATCCAGATATTCCCAGTTTGATAACACTCACGCATTCATTTCATTCATGCATTAACGACCCTTCGACTGTTAATGTTTTGACATTTTCAGTACAATGTCCCTCCAGCTATTGTTCGTTATTACTTCAAAAGTTTATCTTTCATCATCCATCCTGGAGGTAGCATATTTCCTTTTAACAGGTGTCAAGTTAAACATGTTCCTACATGATGCTCATTTATGGTGTGGAAAGTAATCTACTCTCCAACTGATTTTTGGTTTATTACTGAACTTTAAAAACTCGCTGTCCGAAATATCACAGTCTTTCTCCGAGGTGGACTGAATTATACCATTCTCCTATGATTTCATTCTCCCTAAACTTCCTCCTCACTGTCATATGCATTCAGTAATGCAAACACTACTTCTCCCTAACTACGGGAGCATCTACGAAACGCCTAATAGGAAGCTAGATTCATGAACGGTTGATCCCTAGGAATATCTTGCATCATGAAGACATCCTCCATGAGTGTGCAAGTGCTAGAAAAGCAATGATCTCGTAACACATGCTTCCGACCACCCCCACGCCTTCGTTGCCTGGCTACCTTAACAGCCTCTCCGCCCCTTGACTCTCTCACTGCTGACGGTGGCCACCACGCCCCTATCAGCCTTCGCAAGAGTCGTGCCGCCGGTTCTCCTGTGCAGACTCCTAACTTGAGGCGACAGAGATATAGCGTATTCCACCCTAAAATTTCCCAAAGTAAAATGAGAAATTGATTACCAAAATCGTCGGTTCATATCTACCCAAGTAGAATTCCACGAGGGATTCAACTCCAGATAAGCTCACGGTGGGTAAATTCTTTAATGCAAGCACCTGTGCAATTTGGTGTCCAGAGCTCAGCAGAGGATAATAATTATTTTGTAGCTTTTCTTTTTAATTACCCTCCAATTCCGATATCCTCATGTAGGGTGCACTAAGGATTACCCTGGTAAACACTGGTTTTGGTGCCGGGTTTTTTAATATTTACTTAAGGTATAATTGATCTCCTAAATCGAAATTGACCATTATTTTTCGTGTCAGAGCTCTAGTTTTTGAGATACAAAAGTTTTGTTATTTACCTTACGAAAGTTAATGGCGTAAATTAGGTAGGAATAAAAATTCACTGATTGTTAGTATTTTTATGTTTCATCGAGAAATTAAAGAAAGAAATGCCACGTAAAACATATTGGGAGCACTTATTTAGAACTATAATTCACTTGAAGAAAAACAATGAAAAAGAGTCAGATAGCACTTCTGAAGCTTCTTTCTCGAGAAATTCTAGAATCACTTTGGGGATAATAGTCTCTCTGAATGTTCTCGCAGTAATCTGCCATCATGGGCGTATCCCATCTTCCTTAGTAGCGGTCCTTCATAGTTTTCATATCCTGATGAAATCTCTCGCCTTGTTCTTCGCTTGTGTGTCCTAGATTCCCTGGGAAACGGTCCAAGTGACTGTGTAAATAGTGAACCATAATACTCACAATGCATCCAAGGTTTCTAAAGTTTATTAACATCTCATCTACTAATTCTATATAATTCTCTGCTTTGTAACTCCCTGGAAATTTTTCACAACATCAGCAAACGGCCTCCAAGCATTTGGCTCAGCGTTATTCATGAATTCCATGAACACGGGATCTCTATTTAGCTGCCTAATTTGTGGGCCATAAAAAATTCCAGCCTTAAGTTTCTCTGAACTGATTTGTGGCATTTTTCTTCCCACACATGCAAAACACTGCCCATGTTAATCAAGAGCCTTCACAAGCTGCTTCATAAGGTCTAGTTTTATGTGCAGTGGAGGCAAAATGATTTTATCTCGTTTAACTAAAGGATTGTTTACGACGTTTTTCTCTCTCCAACAATCATGGTTTTTCTCTCAGGCCACTCCTTTCCCACCCAGTGGTTTCCTCGGTCCCTGCTATCCCAAATACAAGAAGCAAGGGTATTTGGTACAGCCACTTTGTAGTCCAAGTAGAAAGTTAACCATTTTAAATCCTCACAAATCATCCATTGATGCTCTTGATATTTAATCTTTTCCATGACCAAAGCAATGGTGATGTGTTCTTCTTTCATATTTGTTGAATGTGCAATTGGTATTGAGCCAAACTTGTTGCCATTGTGAATGAGGACGCTTACAGGACGCTTGCGAATGAGGACATCACAAACTCCGCTGAAAACTGTCAAAAATAGACACTACTCATCCAGAAGTTATTCAGGAAGACCCATTTTCTTCAGGAGTCCTCTAACATCTTGACATAATACGAGAATGTCTTCTTGAGAGAAGAAGGGACGCAAATCTTGTTCCCTTGTACGATAAAAAGTAATTTTTGTTCCTTATTCCAGTAAATTCTTATCATTCAACCAATAGGCAAGTAATTCAGATGCTATTTTTGAAAGGTTGAGATCTCCGACGAGGTCTTTTACCTCATCTTGGTTGAAACGCATAGGACTTGATGACGTTCCCTCATAATCACTGCCATCGTTACCATTTGTATCAGGAGATGTTTCACATGTATTCATGTGAAATCTGGAGATATTTCACATTTCATCCTCACAGAGCTGTGGGAACTGGCAAAACTTTGGAATAGGTACTTAATCAGTGTGGATCTGGCAATCTTGCAAAGGCTATATTATGATAGGTACACTTGCTATGATTATTCCGATTTATTCCTTTGATTTTCACCGTGCAGAAATAACAGCCATCAACGTGGTTCAAAGTTTCCCTCCATACCAGAGGCTTGATCAGAGAATTGAATTAGGTTTGATCATAGAACTATACAGAGTACAGCGTAGAACAGCTAGGTTCGTTAAAAGGTGTTATGATAGGAAGAGTAGAGTTTCAGAATTAATACAAGAATTAGGGTGGGAATCATTATCAGAGCGTAGGTTAAAGTATAGATTAAATCTATTAGAGAAATTTCAATCGGATAGATTTACTGAAGACGTTAGGCACATTTTAGAAAAAACAGCGTATTATGCTAGATTTGACCAAATAAATAAGATTAGAGAGATAGATTATCGTACTGATAGATTGAAAATGGCATTTTTCCACCGTACTATAAGAGAACAGAATAGGCAGCATAGCATAGGGATATCTAGGGAAATATTTAAGAGTGGTCTGTAGTGTATGATGTATGTATTAATCCCTTAAATGCTATTTACACTAACAATTTAGTTGCATGAGTATAAGTTATAAGTTGCCATGTGATGCCCAACGACGCAATCAGCTTTTAAACTACATACATGAAGAAATGCTGGCACGCCATGCACGAAAAACTTAATACCTCAGGTGCTTTTCGTTGATTTGGTCTATAAAAATTATTTTATGTTACATTAACGTTTCTTTGGTAATAATATAACAGACAAAAAGAGAAAGTACACAGGAATCGATGCTACTATAATGTAATTATAACATGTAAGTGGGCACAAACAATTCTTAAATATCTATAAAATCAAAATGATTGAGGTATGAAAATGCTATGTCTACAAAAGTTGAGCTGATAGAAAACAACTGATTTCATATTTAGATTTAGCGCCAAAAATATAGTGAAATCAGTTTAAAATCTTTCGACACCAAAGAAAAATTTTTTTTCAGACCTGTTTTATTCTTAAATGCTGACGACAGCTAAGGTAATTTTTCTGTTTCGGCGGCCAATGAAACTTCTAGAGTACTCTGTGGTATCCTTATTTCCAGAATCTATGAATTTCAATGGATATCAACGGAATCAATGGAATCAATCTAATATTTGACCATCAATTTTAATACAACTGGAATAACAACTTCTTTTACTCGGGAATACTATCTAGAAAAATGCCTCATGAAAAGCCTGTTTTTTTAACGTCAAATTTGATGCGAAAGAAAAAATGGCAATTTTCCACAAGAATAAAGATATTTAATTTGCCCGGTTTCGGTGTACAACACCATCTTCAGTGTACCACCTGAAGATGGTGTTGTACACCGAAACCGGTCAAATTAAATATCTTTGTTCTTGTGGAAAATTGCCATTTTTTCTTTCGCTATGATATTCCACCAAATCAAGCCTGAAACAACTACCTTTAGTCAAATTTGATGATGCATTTTGTAAACTAATCATTATTTAGTTATAATTAAGTGTCTCTATATACTTATTATACATATACTTACAAAAGTGCCTCTAAATTGAAAAAAAATCTACTTCTTTAAAAGTATTGTATATTTTGTTTGTATGTAAAAGCATAAATTATAATTTAATTGAAGGAAATATCCACTTCATTTATGCATCTGTAACTAAGATTGTGATATTCATGACTTACATAGGAACGATATTACGTGAATTGGCTTGTTCGTAACGAGTGTATTTAGCAATGCTTAAAACCTGGAGTAACCATGCCTAAAACGCAAAAAAATACTATTTAAAGTACTTTTATAGTTGAGTTATGTATGATGGCTATAATACTCGGAAAATACTTTACCTATAATTGCGGATTCCTGGAGGGCTTCACTGAGATCATTGAATGAGTGGCTGCTTTACTTTGCAATTACTCTGACTCGGGAAGAGACTTTAGGGGAGCCGAAATTCATGCAAGCGTAAGCCTTTGCTGGTACTTTCAATTGAGTAAAATATTCCAATCCTTGAAGTGTTGGAATATTATCAGATGCTCAACGAGGAGTCAATTTCTAACCGAGTTCCGCAGCCCTTGCTAAGCCGAAAGACCTTTTAAGAAGGCGAACGCTCGGGGAGTCTCCGTGACTGACGAGTGTCTTTCTCCTTCAGCAGCTCTCTGCGGTTCCATTGGTTTCGTAATGACTCACAGGCGCCCCTTCCGAGCGCCGCGTGGGCCTCAGTTCATTGTGAAGGGGAGAGTTGAGGAGGGCGCCTGTTTTTGCGACGGGCGAAGAACAAGGGAGACCCGTCGCCTATAAATTGAAGGAAGGAATTAGTGAAAGAGAGAAACGGGGCAGGTGAGAAAATTTAATTAAATTACGTCTTCTATTCATGAGGAACAATAATTAATCCCTTTGAGAAGAGACCACTTTGCCATGAAGAGCGAAATATTATATGTCTGAAAAGGTTCCCGCATACCTTTGTGGAGACTCCTCTTTTCGCGAAAATGGACGCAATAATAAAATATTATGGGCAAAATTGGATGTGCTAAAGTACTCTTGAAGTTCTCTACCACTCTGTATTTCTGTATCAAAAAAGGAAGGAATAAATCAAGTTTAGTTAGGCTTAATTATTACCAGATTTGAATGATGCATTAGTTATCAACAACTTCATGTGCATGTGGACGGAATTAAAAGTACCTAGTTCTTAGCGTTAATATTGAGGTTTTCCTGTTCATGGTGATACCGCTTTTAACTAGCCTGAGCATTATAGAGTAAATAATAAGAATGTTCAGGTACAAGTAATTTGGTATATCATTTCAGTACAAAGAACTTAATGCAGGAATTTGAATCCGAACACAAATATTCAGTTTTCCATTATCATACTGTCTTGATTAAAATTTTATAAACCTGGAGTATACCTTAAAAGTCTTTTGCCTTGAAATCACATGTATTTTTCCTAATTTATTAAAAATTGAAACATTTCAGTGGTGGGAAACAGGAAGGCAATTTTGAATGCTGTTTCAGACGATACACTCCGTGAAAGCATATTAACAAGTATCTAAGGAACACTAGTTAAGTTAATTTTTTTACTTTTTATTTAATTCATGATTGTTTATTTTATTTGTTTCTTTATCAGCATGTATGTATTCTATTAATCGGGCTACGAGCATTATCCACGAAGAACAGCTAGCATTTGCGGTGGCAGAAGACTCAACTAGGAGGGATCGTAGGAGGAGGGAGAACGGCCATTAACACTACGCAGTCCTTCCGAGCATTTAAAATTCTGATAGGCGAATGATAATGCATTTAGTCATATGGAGTCCGAACCACAATTGTCAATTCAGACAATCAATGTTTCCTATGCCTCGCAGTGTAAACTACGTACATGCGACGTCATCAACATGGTTTACACATTTATTAATTAAATAATATTTGCAATTTTCCACAAAGAAATCTTTAGTACGACTGATTTCGATGTGATACATCATCATCAGGTCTGTGATTATATGGTTTACACAGTCCTACCCTTTCTTCGCATTTAGAAATAAACATAACTTTGGAGTTTTATTCTCTTGTAAACACGGATTCGATAATTCATATTAATTTAACAAAATGAATCAGTTCTACTGATATTGAAAGATGATTAGGGAAACTGAGAATCCACTCTGAAATTTATGCCGAGAAAAATATTTCATCGTACCTTTCCGATGTTGACACATATTTTAAAATATGTTTTTGGGAAGATCCTTATAATAAAACACAGTAATGTTAACAATAATCGGTTTCCGCATTTCATAATGTGCCCAAGGAAATAAATAAAAGTTGGTACAATGCTATACAGATACGCTTAAAGATTTCTCATTTACCGTATCATTCTTATTAGCACCGGAAACCATATTTACAGTTGGTACCACTTTTACCTTGAGGTTGATTTTTACGAAACCCCAGTAGGAAATGTAATTGTCCGATCAGGACAAGACGCAATGGTGACCGCCCGAAAGACTACGGACAGAGAACAAGTACAAGGAGCCTTGGGGCGGGACCAGCTGAAGAGAAGGAAGGAATGAACGCGGTCGCTGTGCGGGAGAAGGGATGGGGTGTGGAAGCCGGGAGGGGAAGGGGGGGAAGGGGGATGGAGGGGGAGGGGGATGGAGGGGGAGGGAGCGGGGGCGTATTAGCGACGGAGCGGAACGCACGTGCCTTGCGGTTATTGCATTTTCGCTTCTTGTGATCTCCGAAGACTTAATTACGTTTGGAAAGGTAATCCGAAGGGGAGGGAAGGAAGTTGGAGAGGGCGCGTGTTTGGGGGGCGGGGGACGTAAGGAAGAGGAGGCCGCGTTTTTACTTTACGGCAAGGGGATGAAGAGGGAACGCCGGGAAATATCTGTCCGGGGATTCAAGAGGGGCGAGGCACAAGCAATACGGGGACGAAGAAAGTTTGCATACGTGTCTAACTGTGGGCAAAGCTCCATTCTCATCGCGTGGTGAAGATTATATTTCACATTTTCCCGTAGAACTTCAAGTAATTAATGGATAAAAACACTATGAATTAGTAAGAAAGCTAGTGGAATTTGAACATGGTTTATATCATGTTTCTTAAAAAAATGTTAAGGTATTTTCAGTGAGATAATTGTAAAATAGCGCATGAAGATGTAGCAGAAGCTGAACAGCGTTTCTGATTGTTTTTATAATTCAATAGAAGATATGTCTGTGAATAAAACCCGCTAGGATATTAATTGGATGAAGTAGACGCTCTTGAAAATTAAATATCCAAATTAGTGTTAGAACGAAGAGGTTCGCGGCGTTGGTTAGATAAATCTACACATCTGTATCCACACGATACCCTGCAAGCCACCGTGAGGGTGTGTGGCAGGGGGTGAAGATCACCAAGCATGCACTACTGACATGCAAACAAGCACCTATAATGTTTCATGCATCTAGATTGTTAGTATCTATAGTATTTAAGGGGTTAATACATGCATCATGCACTACAGACTACGCTAAAATATTTCCCCTACCTATCCCTTTGATATGCAGCCTATTCTGTTCTCTTATAGTACGGGGTTTTCCCCCGTACTATAAGAGAATGCCATTTTGAATCTATCGGTACGACAATCTCTCTCTCTAATCTTATTTATCTGGTCGAATCTAGCATAATACGCTGGTGTTTTTAATATGTGCCTAACATCTTCAGTAAAGATATCCGATTGAAATTTCTCTAATAGATTCAATCTGTACTTTAACCTACACTCTGATAATGATTCCCACCCGAATTCTTGTATTAATTCTGAAACACTACTCAACCTATCGTAACACCTTTTAACGAAATAGCTGCTCTACGCTGCACATTGTCTAGTTCTCTGATATCTGTTTTTCTGATCCCATACACTGGCTGCACTCAAATTGGGGCCTAACTAGTGAAAATTAACATCACCCGTTTGTCTTCTCATCACATTTCCCAGGTACTCTTTTTATAAATCCTAGCTTTTTCTTCGCTCAGTCGCATATTTTCCGGATGTGTCTTCCCCACGATAAATCCTAAGTGATTGTTACACCTTAATATCTCATGGTTTCAACGCTTTCGATCTTCGTGTTACTAATTTTATAGGATTGCTGTATCGAATTATTCCTCCTCTATTTATAGCTACACACTTTTTATGTTAGCCGTGGTGAATGTGAAATATAAAACTTACTCCTTTATAGGTTGCGTAAGATGAAGGAACAACAACTTTATTTATTTCTTATTTACACACTATCGCTAGGCAGCAGTAGCGACAATACAAAAAACAAAACACCTCCTATCATTCCTGATAGGTGGCACCACCCACTGATGTCGATGAAGGTACCATTCTAACACCTCCCCTCGGGCATTCACATCAAACAATTAAAACTGAAATTTTTACAATGCGATAAATTAGCATAGACCTAATCTACTTGAAAGCCCCTTTGTTCTTACTCCAGGTAAGATCTTAGTGAAAAGGTCAGCCACATTTTCCTTTGACTTTATGTATTCCACTTTTCATCATCATCATTGGTCAACAATCCTAGGATTGGTTTGACGCAGCTTTCCACTCGATTTTTCTATCGGCCAACCTTTTCGTTGTGACGTAATTCTTCTTTTTTACACTCTTCACAACTTGTTCCATATATCTCATACGTGGCCTGCCTTTTCCAATCTTCCCGTTCACTTTTCCCTCGACGATAGTCTTCATCAGGCCATCGTGTCTCAAGATATGACCGATTAAGTTTTCCCTTCTTCTTTTTAGAGTTGTCAGCAGACATCTCTTTTCTCCTACTCTTCTTAGCACTTCCTCGTTACTTACTCGGTCGATCCATTTAATTTTCAGCATTCTTCTGTAACACCACATTTCAAATGCTTCTACCCTTTTCTTCTCCGCTGCTGTCATCGTCCATGATTCACTGCCGTAAAGAAAAATGCTCCAGATGTATGTTCTGATGAACTGTTTCCTTACTTCTATGCTTGTATTTCCTGCTGTAAGTAGATTCTTCTTTTGAAAGAATGCCCTCTTTGCCTGGGCTATTCTACTCACTATTTCTTTCTTGCTTCGTCCATCGTTGGTTACTCTGCTTCCCAGGTAACAGAACTCTTTCACCTCTTCCAGTTTCTGTTTTCCTAGTTTAACGTTGGTTTTGGCCTCTTCTCTATTGCTGCACACCAATATCTTAGTCTTCTTCTTATTGATCTTCAGCTGATATCTGGCCATAGTCCTTTCCATGGTTGTTAGCATCTTATTCAGCTCCTTCTCTGCCTCTGCTATGAGAGCTATGTCATCAGCGAATCGTAGCATACTGATTGTTTCTCCGTGGATTTTCACTCCAGAACACTTCTCCTTGACTTCATTTATGGCTCTCTCGATGTAAACATTAAAAATTACGGGAGACAGTGCGCAGCCTTGTCTCACTCCTTTCCTTATTCTTGCCTCTTCACAGCTGGGTCCAGATTTAATCACAGCAACTTGGTTTTTGTACAGACTGTGTATAATTCTTCGGTCATTGTAGGACACTCCAATTCCCTTCAGAATTCCAATCATTGAATCCCAATCCACATTGTCAAAGGCCTTCTCTAAATCCACAAATGCTATGAACGTCGATTTGTTCTTCTCCATTCTCTTCTCTATAAGTAGCCTAAGGGCCAATATTGCTTTCCTTGTACCCTTACTTTTCCTGAATCCGAATTGATCTTCATCCAGGAACTCCTCTGCTTTTAGTTCTATTCTTCTGTAGATGATCCTGGTCAGTATCTTCAATGCATGTGTCGTCAGCCTTATAGTCCTAAAATTTTCGCATTTCTCCGCTCTCTTCTTCTTGGGAATAGGAATGATGTTGTTTTTCTCGAAGTCCCTTGGAATTTCCCCTGTTGAATACATGTCGCAGATGGTTTTGTAGAGATGAATTAATGTCTTCTCTCCTGCATTTTTAATTAGTTCTGCAGGGACATCATCAATACCTGAGGCCTTATTCATCCGAAGATCCCTTACTGCAGCGTCGAATTCCGATCTTAATATTGATGCCCCCATATCATCTATTTCCACTTCGCTTTCCTCTTCAATAGCTTTTGTGCTGAGATTTTTTCCATTGTATAGCTCTTCCAGATATTCTTTCCATCTCTTCACTTTGTCCTCGTTTTCAATCAAAATTCCTCCATTCTCGTCCCTTATGGCATTGCATCTTGCGCTCCGTTCCTTGAAGTGGTTCCTCACTATGCTGTAGGCCGCTTCCACCTTTCCAAGTGCAAGGTTGCTTTGTACATCTTCGCAAAGATTTTTCAACCACAGCTCTCTAGCTTTCCTTGATTTGCGACTTATTTCGTTCCTTATTCTTTTGTAGCAGAGCTGCCTTTCTTCAGTTTTCGCATTTTGTACTTTCTTCTTTCTTCAATCAATTCTAAGACTTCCTCCGTGATCCATGGCTTCTTCTTGGCAACTTTTCTTCTTCCAAGAACTTCTTTTGCGGCTTCCTGTAGTCCACATTTAATGTTTTCCCAACGCTCTTCCACTGATTTCTCATTCAAGTTCTCTCCTATGTTGTTTCCCACTGCTTTTTGAAACGCCAGCTGATGTTGAGCCTCCTTAAGGTTCTACTTGCCATATATTCTTCTTTGTTTTCTTCAATTTTTTGAATTTTAGATGACATTTCATCATCACTAAATTATGGTCACTGTCGATGTCTGCCCCAGGGTAGCTTTTGCAGTCCTTCACTTGGTTTCTAAATCTCTGCTTCACTAAAATGTAGTCTATTTGTCATCTTCTTTTGTCTCCTGGCATTTTCCATGTGTATCTTCTGCGGTTGTGATTTTTAAACAATGTGTTGGCAACCACTAACTTATGTTGAGTGCAGAACTCCAGCAGCCTTTCTCCTCTTTCGTTTCGGTTTCCCAATCCATATTTTCCAGTTATTCTTCCATCTTGACCTTCGCCGACGATAGCGTTCTAGTCTCCTAAAATAATTAGGTTTTCTTCTCCTCTTACCTGTTTTATAACTTCCGTGATATCTTCGTAGACGTCTTCCACTTCTTCATCTTCATAGTCAGTCGTAGGCATGTAAACCTGCACCACCACGGTATCTACAGGTTTGGTCTCGATCTTCACCATTATTATCCTTTCATTGTACTGCAGGAAGCTCTTCACACGCATTCCGGCGCTCTTTCTGAGCATGATCCCTACCAGCATTACCATTTAATGGTCCTGTATGTATAATTCTGTAGCTTCCACTCCAAAAGTCTCCTTCTTCGGGCCACTTCATTTCGCTGATTCCTAATACGTCGAGGTCCATTCTTTGCATTTCTACCTTCAGGTTCTCCAGTCTTCCACAGGTCCGAAGCGATCTCACGTTCCATGTTCCTACCCTAAAAAGTGTATCACATTTGACTGATGTACTCTCTCGGGTAGTCCCCGCCCGGAGATCCGAATGGGGGACTATTTTACCTCCGGAATATTTTACTCGAGAGGGTGCCATCACGTCTTGATACTGAAGGAAAGAGTGGAGCAGGTCGACCCACCATCCGCAACCCGGTGGACGCACTCGGTGGCTTTAAGCTCAGCCGCGAGCTTACCATTTTTCCACTTTTACCTTACCATTTTGGCTCAACTCTCTGCAGTAGTTAAATTTGGGCATAAAATGTTTTGTTCTCTCTCTGACACATTGGAACCCTCAGCAAGACTAATTTGCACCACTACTGTCACAAAAAATGTTTACTGGGTCCAGCACAAATTGATTTAAAACTAATTCCTCTATTAAATATTTGAGCCATGCCACTTCAGTGCATGCATCATACATAGCCATATACTCAGAGTGGAAAGTAGATGTCGCTACACTTGACTGCTTATGGCTTCTACAACTCATGGCTGCCTCCCATCTCGCTGCCTGTAGTCCGCTGAGTGCCTCTCCCACTAGTTGTGAGTCTGGAACCTTGATATTCGTGACCTCTGTGCAGCTCCTCGAGACCCTACGGCATGGCAGGTTACATGGCGGCCTTTCTCTCCGTTCGCGGCGAGGACGCTTTTCCCCGGCCTCGGCGGTGTACTCTTCACCTGCCTCTCCCTGTGGCGTTGCCTCCCCTAGGACTGGTACTCCTCCTGATTTTACTTTGTGGTGCTCTGGTTCCACCACAGCTGCTTCTACTCCCCTGGATCCGCTGACTCCCCAAGGTTGTCATTTGCCTGCACTCCGAACGGAATAGGTCTTTCCTCAGGTGGTGGCTCGGCTTCCGGTAACAGCATGGGGTAGATCCTCTCGCGGAACACTACATCTCTTTTCATTTTCCCCTTAATACAGGGAATGCAGTCCATGGCACATTTACTCTTATCCGTGAGCTGAGTTAAAACGTCCAACTTCCTAATATCCTCCATTTTTACGTGTCCATGTCTTTCATGCCACACATACAGGTTTACTTTGTTCACCTTTCTCACGGACTCCATCTCTTCCTTGATTTCTCCAATAGATAAACTGTTAACTGTCGTTAAATAATATAACCTGGCCACTCTGTGGGCAACAAATAATTTCCTTTCTCCAAGAAACAACTCCCGTTTACCCTTGTAAGTTATTGACTTCATTCCTCTTTCTTCCAATTGACCGATAGAAATTAAATTATCCTCCAAATCAGGCACATACAATACGTCAGAGAATGTCACATCTACTCCTCCACACTCATTCGATAAATGCAAACATACCTTCCCTTTCCCCACTATTCTTAGCGGTGCTCCATCTCCCACTGCAACAGAGCCACTCATATCATTGAATTCTGTGAATAAATCTCTCCGGCTGGTCATGTGGTCACTGGCAGCACAGTCCAAAATCCAAACACCATCACCCTCCTTAGTTACCCTCTTCATGCACAGGGCAATGTGCTCCCTTTTTACCACTGACGCACCGCTCCTTTTCTCCTTTTTCTCGTCCTCCTCCTTCTTCAGACAATTCCTAGCAATGTGGTCATTCTTTTGTCCACAAGCATAGCACCAGTAAGCCTTAGATTTACTTTCTTTTCTCGTTTCCTGTTTCCTTGTCCCATGATGTTCACTGTAACCCCCACTTTCACTGCTGCTGTTGTTCTTGGGCTTGTAGAACCTTTTCTTCTGTACTTTCAAAGCTTGATGTGAACCATCTAATTTCATTTGTTCCTCCTCCTCGATCAGCACTTGCTTTACTATGGACATTGTTAGGTTTTCTTTCTGCGCAATTAAAGTCTTCACTGTTATTTCGTATTCTTTAGGCAATCCCGTTAAACAAACCGCAGCCAATTGTCTATCAGTGAGGCCTAATTCGTTTGGCACCAAATTTCTATTCATGTTCATCATGGCGTTGCAGTAGCCTTGAATGGGCATTTCCGGCATTTTCCGAAAACTTGCTGATTCTCTAAATTTCACCGCAGCTCCATATTCAGTATTTTCGCAACAAACTCTTTCTAGGTGTTGCCAGGCCTCCCTTGCTACTTCGTAGTCGGCGATATCATTAATGAGCTCGTCCCCGACAGTCCGCATGATGGAAGCCAATGCGACAAGGTTTGCCTTCTTTCTCCTCCGAGTCTCGGCTGCCGTAAGCTGTGGAGATTCATCGCTGCCATTATCTCCATAACCAGTAATTGCCTCCCATGCCTCTTTCGCCAAAAGTTCCGCCTTCACTCTTGCCTTCCAAGCATTCCAGTTTCTCCGATTTAACTTCGGGATGCTAGTTAGCATAGACGTTTCGTTTTCCATCTTGATCTCCGTTGTACTTCACCAATGCAGTGCACGTTTCGCCAGAAATTTTTACGTACAATAGCAATTACGCACTATCAGCACCTATATTATTTATATTTCACTACGTCTCTGGGCCCATAACCTGTCAGCCGTGGTGAATGTGAAATATAAAACTTACTCCTTTATAGGTTGCGTAAGATGAAGGAACAACAACTTTATTTATTTCTTATTTACACACTATCGCTAGGCAGCAGTAGCGACAATACAAAAAACAAAGCACCTCCTATCATTCCTGATAGGTGGCACCACCCACTGATGTGGATGAACGTACCATTCTAACATTTTAAGGTTAAGTTCTGTCATTTGTCGCACCACTCTTGAATTGCAGATGCTCTCTGTATGGTTCCTGGTGTCTTTCTGCGTTAGTGGCACGACGACTAAAGTTTCGTTCACTATCCGTTCAGTATCTTGTCGAATGTGTTGGGATGTGGTTTATGTATCGTAGGCTGTCTGGGTGCTGCACTCTGATCTAACGGGGCAGAAACCACGTGCCAACACATTCGAGCTGGGGACTCGACAGGTTAGTCAGAGAAACTGTTTTCATCTGGCAAACACTCTGAAAATGAATTGGCTAAATTTATCAAATTTTGATAAATTTTTTCAAAAATTTCATTTCATATGGACAATTGAATTTCACATTTATTTCTATCATGACTGTTTGGTAAAAAAAATTGGTGAAAATTATTAAAATGTGCGATAAAATTTATCAAGAAAAATTAGCTATTAATTCTACCAAGCGTGTTCAGTATTCTGGAGAGTGTGATTAAATTTATCGAACAAAGACTAGGCTTTTTCGTTTATTTTACCAAAAAATTTGATACTCAAGAAAGGTGATATTGTTAAATTCATCGAACAGAAGAGTCATCGTGATTTATCATACCTAATTAATATCTAAACTAATCAAACATACTTAATGTTCACAAACGATCAAATTAGAAGCAATGAGTGGCAATTATTTTTATGAAATTATTATAAGATAAGATACCAAACATTAATATCCTAAGAAATACTCCGCCAACTCCGGGGAACCCCGGGACTTCAGCAGGCTTCGCAGCTCTTCTTTACATCGTTCACAACTTCGCAGACTCCGAACAAGAACACAACACACGCAGGAAAATGCACGTGGTTCACTGAGTGGACTGCAAGGCTTGGACATCGAATATCATACACTCAAAAAAGAGGTTGGATGAGGCATCCAATTTTAATTGGTTAATAAACAGTTGGCCCGAATTTCAATTGCAATGGATACGACAGCCAAGATGGCTGGATGGACCATCCAATTAAATTTCATTCTCTTGCAATGAGTCTAGTCCCAAATAGATGGATTGGACAGCCACTGATATTTTTTTTCATGGGTGTTTTCAAGTCTGTTTCCGCACTAATAGGCGCTTCAGGCCGGGAGGAAATGTATAAGGATAGGAATGGAAGGGTTGGGCCGGGGATCGCCACTGATATTGTTAACCCGCTCTGCAGAGCAGTATTTCCGAAGCGCACGGCTCTGTTTCTATAAACAATGCAACAATAGACACATTTCTGTAAACAGCGCGACTATCATACACGATAATAAAATAGATTCTCGACGAGCCAGATGTTTTTAAACAAACGCTGAGTCGGGTCTTTGAATGGGGAATATGCATGAAATTTATTTATCGAAAATTAATTATGTACTTGATACTAAATTTTCTCACAAATTTAAATATATAGGTAAGCCAAAATTTTCTATGCCAACCACAAAGATTATTAGATGATATTAAAATGTTCCCGAAAATTGATGAAAGTCACGTGACCTGAAACGCCTTCTGACGTCACTGCACGGTATAGGTTCCATATTGCTACGGAGATAGAAATTTATTTTTAAAAGAAAACGAAGCGAATATGTTATTTTGAGGTTTTTAGCCGTTTCTCGCACGAAACGATGACTGAAAAAATACTTTAAAAAAATAGATACCGACAATTTACTTTGGTTCACTCCCTTATGACGGCGTTCTTAAAAAAAAAGCCAGAGATTGCTTAGACGCAGCAGAAACTCTTGGGCACTAAACAGGCATTATATGGACGATTTGCTCGTTGCCATCCATACTACGTAAATAAAAATCGAAATACAATCGTGCATTGCATTTAAGAAATGTGATTAATACATACGCTTTCGCCAAGCATTCATTTAACAACATACATTCACGCATAAACAGATAAACAACGCCCTTAGTGATACCGTGCCATGACGTCATGCGATGACGTCGTGTTTTTAAGCTGCCGAAAAGGTACAATTTTCAAAGAGTAATATCTTTATAACACAACTTAATTCTTCAGCTAAATTTTCGCCAAGCACATTTTAGCTAATAAAATTCACATTCAAATAGTTATAAAAAATAGTGCATGTTCCCCATTAATCGAAAACTTGGTGAAGATTATCCAACTCTTACGTATGGAGCCGATTCAGTAGTTTTAGCCGAAATGTTTCGTGTTTTCAAGTCAATTCTTAACTACCGAAGTTTTTAGTAATTGTTTACCAAATCGTTCAATAAATTTTATCTACCACATGGTTATTTTCATTGAAAATTTAATAATTTAAATGGAAAAGCGTCCAATCAAACATGTTCGATTGTATCTGGCAAACTATTTTTTTCCGTGAACCTACTCGCAAGGAAACCCGATACCATGCAGAGAGCATCTATCCAACTTAGTTACTTGTAAAGTGATGTGCCCTTCAAATTGGGGCTTTTTATTGATTACTTTTATTATTACTAACTGGTTTTATCAATGCATCAATATACCATAGAAGAGTTATGCATGGGAATACAAGTTGTTCAGCTTAATCTCCAAAAAGCTGTTCTTTCCGGACATTATTATTTAATTACAATATCAGTTTCACCTTGTTAGGAAAGAACTGCTCGAATCTTGATTGCTATGACCAGAGTATTCAAATACACGTATGCACAAAATGTCGGTGACGTTCTTTTATTTTTCTGATATGGAGGAAGTGAGTTTTCGTCAGTATTTCAATAAATATATATTCCGTAGAAATGAAAACTAGGCATAGAATAGACGTAGTAGATTAGATCTATAGAGCGAATCACATTTGTGGATGATGAGTTGCCATTTGGTAAAGGGAATATGGATGATACAACATGCCTAATTCCACCTGAATCCTCCTCCAACCTCCTAACCTAAAATCCTCCAACATTTTTGTAAGTATGATTCCTGTTACGAAAGAAAAAACGCGAGAAACCTGATGATTGATATAGAATGGGGTTAATAAAGAAGTGACGTTGTGTGAATGAAGATGAGATAAATGGGAAGGTAAAAAGAGAATAAATAAATAGAATATAGAATTGTGTGGGTCAGGAGTTGAAGCCAAATGTGTATTGAAATCTGCACATTAATACCTTACATTTCTTTATATTTATAGCCAGGTAATATTTGGACATTATCTTTTTCATGCTTATAACCTATTCTAAGTATTTTTATGCCTCTCATGATTATATATTATCGGAGAATCGCCACACCCTGATTTCCTCACCGTAAATATTCATTTTTGAATCCTTCTCTCTGACTTCATCGATGGAATGCAATTGTGATAGAGTACAAAGAGGTGTGCTCAACCATATCTCACTCCTATTTTAATACTTGATTCTTCACTGCTGTGTCTACATCTAATCACAGCCCTCTGGCTTTCATGAAAACTGTAGATAATTCTTCGGTCACCGTACAACACTCCAATTTCCGTAAGAATCCTGAGCATAGAATTTTCAATCCATGCTGCCATAAGCCTTCTCAAAATCCCCAATTGTAATAAACGTTGGTTTCTTCCTCACCATTCCCTTCTCTATACGTAGCCTACGGGCCTTGCTTCTCCAATATAGATACTAAAATTTGCAACTCCAGATTGGTGTTCATTCAGAAACTCCTTTACTTTTCAGTCTATTCTTCTGTAGATGGGCCTCGTCAATATATTAAATTCGTATATATTCGATGCAAGGCTTATGATTATAAAATTTAACAGTTGTCTGCTCTATTCTTTTTGGGAACAGAGATGATGATATTCTTCTCATAGTTTATTAATGTCTCTTCTATCGAGATCACGTCATAATTTTGTTTTTTTTGTTTGTTGTGTAATTGTTCCTGGTGTGGATACACCCCCTGCCACACACCCTTGAGGTGGCTTGCAAGGTATGTCGTAGATATATATAGATGATATTGTACAGTTGAAAGAATGTGTTTATAGATCGAATTACATTCTAGAAAAATTTGATTTCTACACACTACGTTGAAACTTTTTGTATACACACTCGAATTTGAGGAATGCATAGTGATGATACATATTGATTTTAGCATACTTATGAGAAAACTTCTGAAGATGAACGTTCTCTATTCCTTCTGCATTACAAGAAAAGTAGGTACATTGTCGCGTGAATCATTGAGGTGAGGTAAAAATCATATTTAGTGTTATCAAGGTTTCAATGATGCTCTTTAATTTGTATTTGTACCAAAATCTATTTCTATTAAAAGTTCAAAAATAATTGTCAAAATATTAATATGTACATGAAAATGGCAAGTATTTCGAGTAGACAACGTATATTATTGATAATAAGGAGCTGAATGACAACGGGTGATTTGTTGATGCACTCTTCCGCCATGGGCTATCTCAGTCGCGTCACTTGACTCTCAAAGCAACTTCAAAGCAAAATAGGTTGATTAACTAGCTAAGGCTTTAAAGATATTTCAGAATTAAGTAATGGCATGGCCTTTCAGGATTTTACTTGAGGTTATAATTTGTATTATATGAGATATTATATAGATGAGAATAATGAGAAAAGGCATTTTGTTGTTTCCAAATGAGCACACTACTGTTCTTAAACCATAATAAAAATTGCATAAGTCAGAAAAGTGGTGAAGGAAACAAACCTCTTTCAATAACCTTTATTGAATTTAGAAAATCATCTGATTGAATCCACAGACCGTCAATTTTGAAAATTCTAAGAACATTTGGACTCCACCCCAAAATTTGTCAAAACGTAAGCGATCAGCTTAACTAATACAAAACCTAAGGTGAGGCTTAGTGGAGAACTTTCTGAATCATTTTTCATAATAACAGGTTCGAGACAGTCGGATGGCTTGTCACTACTAATGTTGAGCGTACTATGTTAAGGAAATGAGTTTGTTGAATACAGCCTTAGTCTCATCCGGCACAACCGCGCGTGCCATCCTGAACTCTACGCAGCACACTCTACCGCACACTATACATGCTACCATTACTTCAGCCCTCTTTCTACTTCCCTTCCCACTCACTTCCCTAGGCAGTGCTCCTGAATGTCCCACGCTCTCCGACTGACTCCGCTCCGCAATCCTCCTCCTTCGGCCGCTCGAACGTGTCCATCCTCTCCCCCGACTTCCTCCCCCTCGCCGCCCTCCCGCCGACACACCCCCTCCACCCTCCCTATCAACCCCAGGAAAACTCATACCCCCCCCTCCCCCCCCCGGTTGCCAAATCCCTAAGCCTTTCACCAAACCGCCGCCTACCCCCATCGCCACCGGCCCGAGCTATCTTCTCGCCATCTTTACTTGTTGCATTAGTAAAACTGCTCCCCAGGGCCTCATCCTGGCGCACGGAGATAAACGGAATTCGGTGGGGCACCACTGGGGCAGGTCAGGCGGCGGGGGGGCGAGGGAAGGGGGCAAAAGTACCCTCGCGAGCATCGACTCCTTTCACGACGTTTCGCGCGATGCGCTTTTATGCCGGCATTTGTCTGTTTTTGCCTTCTCCCCCTCCTCCGTTGTTGATGGTGTTTGATGGCCCAACATAAAGGCACCTAAAAAGTGAACGGGGAAAGAGCGGAATTCCAGGTGGAAAAAAAACCTCCTCCCGATCACTTCGCCTTGCGGCCATCCGAGGAAGCACATCCGTACACAAGCCTTACTGCGCAAGCTTGCCGGGGATTGGTCCATATATGTCTGAATTTGCAATAAAAGCTTTGTAATATTTGGCCATAAAAAGCTTATTGCTTACTCAATACTGCTACCGCATTATATTCGATACGTATGAAAATATAGTTCGTAAGATGTCTGATTTTTCTCCACTCTCGAAACTGTTATCATAGTCCCTCGCAAGAAGACTGCTTGTTTCTCGGGTTAAATTTCAGTTTATCAGTTTTTTATCGATCTCGTTTTAATTTTTTATGTACTCCGGAGCTTGTCTTTTCAAGTGAAAATGCAAGGACCTCGATACATGAAAGCCATAGTTGAAACTGTTTTTTTTTTCTGGAATGAAAACGCATTTTTGATTATCCCTTCTTTTCTGTTGTATAAAGTATTTGTTGTAAATTACTTGAGTTTTTCATTTAAGCTAGTATCACATTTCCAATTTTTGAACCAAGGGTTTTAGTAATTAGTTATCAAAATATGCATTATTTACTATTATTTACCAGAAACATGTACGTGCTTTCGGAAAATTTTCTAAAATATTAAACAATTGTATCACCTTCCAAGCAAGTAAGTAAAGACTTCATTGTATAGACCTTCATTTCAAGTATTAGAGAAGAGCATTGCACTCAATATTAATATGCATTTCCCTCTCTCTTTCTATTATTCATAGGGTATTACTAAAAGTACATTAGTTATTTCAGAAAACATAGAATAGTGTTTCTTCAATTGCATCGTTGTTTAGAAAGAATAGGTACTTTGTTTTCTAGTTGTTTAAAAATTACTTTAAATGACTGGATGAAAATTAGTCTCAGCTCATGAATAATAAGCAATAACAAAACAAGAGATTGCATTCCTAAGGGGACGGATAATGATTCAACAATTCTCAAGTCATTTAATTCCAAGAAATTTTACTAGTGATTGGCAAGGTTTAATACCTGCTGTTTGCTATAACGAACCTAAAAAATCCATATATTAATTTTGCGATCGATATTGTAAAGGATATAGTGCTTATATTGCGTAATTTAAATTGGAAGATACTTCAGGAAATTAAATACTTGGAGCTTAGCTTCACTGTAACCGCATTTTATCATATTTTGTGACTAACATAGAGTAATTTTCAATATAGTCCTTTCTAACTTTTATATTTATATTGCATTGTGAGGAGAGAATAAATTTTTATCACCTTTTTAAAAAAGCTTAAATGCTACTAGCAACATGGGGAGTTGAATCTTTGACTAGGTTAAACACGGAAAAGTTTCTAAGAATTGAAAAAGAAACTTCCCATGTCTCCATTAACGTCGTTCACTTACTATCATTGAAATATTTTTTCATTATTTTCTGAGAAGATTGGGATAGTCCTAAGTTGGCCACTCATGTATTTGAGGATGCAAATTGAATCTCGTGATCTTAAACCTTAAACTTTAAGCGAATAGCAAGAGCATATTTTTTCTGCTAGCCCTTCTAGCACGTAGCTTAAAAATCTAAATTTACACCTTGTTCATATGCGTGACAAATTATTACTATAACACTGATTATATTCATATTTCATCATATTATCCACCGGTATTGCGCCAAATGAAGCTAAAAACTTAGACAATATCGAATGAAAATTATTTTTCATTGCCTGAGAATTATTGAAGTATTTATAACTTTCTGTTGAAGTACTTTTTCGTGCTACTCACCAGTTACTGCTCACAGTGTTTGTATTAATTTTTGTTACGATTTTGATTATTTGCAAAACTTGAAACTCTTAATTGCTTTCAAATATAATAAATTTAATTCTACATTCTAATTTATGTAGTTTAAAAATTATCAACTCTAATAAACCTTGGCGATTTATTAGTAGTTTAATATTTCAGGTAACTAAATCCTTGTGGCATAGCTGCACTGTAAGCGCATTTTATCATATTTTGTGACTGACATAGTAATTTTCAATATGGTCCTTTCTAACTTTTATATCTATGTTGCATTGTGAGGAGAGAATTGAGAAACGGAGAAATCACTAAAGGGTTGTCAGTAACTGTTGCCCTAAATCATGAACCTTGTTCTCCATTGCTATTGGCAGTTCGTTGTTGATATTATTTTAATAATCAAAACCACAAGTAATTTATAACTACATCCCCCATTGTGTAAGTAGTGTTGCCTTTAGGTTAGAAATTATAGAGAATTACAGTTATTGCTCAGTCAATTGCTCCTATTGAAATATCACCCGGATTGTTTCCTTGTAAGGACTATAAGAACCAAGTTTTAGTTATTGTCGAGGATATTCTGTCATCGAATTAGAAATTGTAAAACGGATGAACTAATGCTGATGACAAATGAAAAGCCGTGGAGAAGTAAGTCAGGTTCATTCCGGACTGTGCGGTAACGTTTGATGATACTTTTGGGTGGAATGCCTGAAGGTTGCTGGTGGAATGGGGGCGTTTACTCTGAACCGAAATCACAATTTTTTGCACGAATTTGTTAGATGGAAACGAAAAAAGAATTTTAGTGAAAAAATTAATCTTCTAACCACAACCATTCGCTCATTAATCAAAAATGAAATTAAGCAAAAGGTGACGCCCACCGAAAAAGCTGCTGTGATAACATTGACGTCATTTTCCTCCCGTCCTTGACTGCTTTTAGGGGAACGGAAGGGAGTGGAGGGGGGTTATCGGAATATCTGCTCGCACAGATGCTGTCGAAATCGCTCCCATTGGGGGAGCCAGCTGTGTCCCCCCCTTTGCGATAAGGCGAAGTAGCTTCGCGGGCTCAGTTGTGATTGGACGAAGTCGATATACGTCAGAGGTTGCACCACACCCACTTTTCCGAAAGGGTTAAAAACATCAGTTTTTCGCCGCTTATAACTCGGGAAATAATTGTCGGATCAGAAAACGGAAAAATACGGGTCTTTTTATTTTACAAACTCTATCATATTCGGCAATAAAAAAATATGGTAAACGTCCCCATTAAGTTGGTTGTTGCTTGTTTGACAGTTTTTCTCTTTAGCCACTGTTTTTGAAAGAATGGTAGAGTCGTGAGTGTTTAAGAAATGATTCTCTGGCAATATTATGGATGATGTGTCTGATTTGTTATTCGGTAGAGACGGAGATGGGTCTCTTGAGACAACCCCGTGAGTGCACGCATTCGCTCTGCTCCTTGCGTCTTCGGTAAGCTCTAGATCTTTTCTCACTTGTCAAACGTTTTCTCTTATACGATTCATTTTCTCCGTCTTCAGCCACCTTTTAGCCTAATGCCACAGTTGAACTTTATAATAATTTCTTGAAAAACTTGTTATGGTGAATGCTCATAATGATCCATAATCCCTATGGAAACAAAAAACCTGAGTAACATGATGGTCTTTCGAGCAACCAAAGGAGAAATTCGTGGTCCAATACAAGTTCAGGGAACATTTTTCTCTCTGTTTTCGATTGTGTAAACATTTTTTTGGTCAAATACTCTTCAATGTGTAGTTTATCTAAGTTTTCCCGACTATTAAATGTTATAATATGCACTGAAATGTCATCTCAGGGACATCATGAAATATTTAAATATAAGTTTGATATAATAAAAGTGATTTTTAAAATTGTAATAATATAGATGTATGTAATATTTCATCATCATCATCGGTCAGCAGGCCTAGGATTGGTTAGCGCAACCCTCCACTCTTTTCTTCTATCGACCAACATCTGCATTTTGACGTAACGCCTCTCTTTTACATCCTTCGCAACCTGTTCTATATGTCTCATACAAGGCCTGCCTTTTCCATTCTTCCTATTACTTTTCCCTCGACGATTGCCTTCATCCGGTCATCGTGTCTTAAGATGTGGCCGATTCATTTGTTTCGTCCCTTAGGGTATTCGGAAGACTTTTCTTTTCTCCCAATCTACTTAAGACTTCTTCGTTGGTCACTTGGTCGATCATAGTAACATATAGTAATAATATATTTTGAATGTTTCCAGGATTGAGTTCTCTACTGTTGTTATTGTACACTCTTCGCCGATATATAATAGCATGCTCCAGATGTATATTCGAATGAAATGGTTCATCACTTCCGCGCTTGTATTTACAGCTGTAAGTGGAATCTTTTTTGGCATAGTGCCCTTTTCACCTATTTCGCCTATGGGCTATTCTACTGACAATTTCTCTTTTGTTTCGTCCATCGCTGTTTACTTGGTTTCTCAGACAACAGTACAATTCCACCTCCTCAAGTTTTCATTTTCCTACTTTTACATCGGTCCTGGCTTCTTATCTCCTACTGCATACTAACACCATAGTATTCTTTTTATTGATCTTCACGAGATATCTTGCCATTTTCCTTCCCAGATTTTCCGGTGTCTTCTTTAAATCTTCTGTTTCTGCTATGACTGCTGTGTTGTTGGCGAATCGCAGCATGCTGATTTCCTCCTCATGTATATTCACTCCCGAAGTCTTTTCTTTGACATATTGGATCGCTTTCTCGATGTAGACATTCAGTAATACGGGAGACCGTGCAACAGCCTTGTCTCACTCTTTTCTTTATGCATGCTTCTCTGCCGCTGATTCCTGATTTGATTACAGCCACCCAACGCAAGTAGGTAGATTTTCCTATATTCTCTTTTCTGTAAGTGACCTGAGGGTCGAAATCGCTTCTATTGTGCCCTTGTATTTTCTGAACCCAAATTTTTTCCTCATCCAAGAACTTCTTAGCTTTTCATTCTATTCCGCTGTAAATTATTTATATCCATATTTTCATAGGTTGTGAGGTTTTACGGGCCTAAAATGATATAAAAACTGATGTAAGTAATATTAATTACCAGGAGTTGTTGTAATACTTAATAGGAACAGTCTAAAATTCTACCTATATACTTATATATCTATATATTTATATTTTTTATTGTGAACCCGAAGAGGTGTAAGATAATAATTTTGTTCTTGAAACAGAAAATTATTGGAGGTTCAAACTGTAAGTCAGTCATTGTCTATTATGTCAGGTGTAAATATTTTTGTTCACAGGTTTCTAACCTATTGATTCAAATTTTACCCAGTATGTCTTGAAGATGGACCTTTGCAATCACTATCGTTATCAACGAACTAGGATGTTCATACCTTTTATCACCATAAAAATCAACGGCGCTCAGATTAAAGCCTATTGCGTGAATGACAAATATTGCAGGTGGAGGAAGTGCTTCGAGGGTTCACCGGATGGGGAGGTGGAGTGACCAGTGAATGAAGGAGGAAATAATTAGCACAGGCATCGACGAAAAATTCCACCCTGGGTCGGATTACAATGGAGGTATCCGCGGATTGAGAGACGGGGAGTGAATGGAACAGACGCGAGCGTAATGAAGCCTTCTGCTCTGAAAGGCACAAATGCCAGGGGTGAACGAAAATAAATGGCTGTTGTATAGGAAACAAAAAAAAGGATTGCAATCGGGGCACGGTTTTGTGATTGCCTGGACTAGCGGAAGTGTTACATCCAAGATTAGCTGTTAGACATCCTGCATGTGAACGGGAGAAAGAGTATGAAGCTCAGCAATGTATTATTTTCACATCGAACAGCAAAAAGAAACAACTGAAAACAGGTCCATAACACAAGTGAAAAGAAGTAAATGAAACCATAAATATATATCCCAACATTCATTCATTTCGACACCCTACGTAACGAGTTCGGAAAGATATTTTCAGCATGCTAGCCAATAAAGTGCACCTCGCTTAAATGGAGTGACTCGTACGATGCTTTTCTCCAGAGTTGTCTCCATCAATGAATTTTGAAATACCTACTTACCCAAGAATATTAATTTTATTACATATGCCAATAAAAAACTAAAAGTATGTGAATTTTCCACGGAATTGGAACTTTTTAATGCTACACATAAAAATCCGGTTGTGGTCTGCGGTTTTTTTTTTTTTAAATATATATTTATATCCATAGGGAAAATATTTAGCTCCAGCCTTGTCTTATAGGCTCTTTGCAACATTTTTTGCTCCAAACTATACGTATTCTTTTAATTACCATTTTGAAGAAAACTTGCGTACTTGCGTAATTGACCGAGAAAGTGCAATAAATACCTTGCTGGAAATGATCATCAAAGTATTGGCTATAAATGAAGGGTACAAATAAATATAATTTGATTTCAAAGCATGTGGTAATCCTCCTTTGGAAGATAAAGAGGTTCACCTAGAAGGAAAACTACTGTCCGTTGAATCAGTTTCGTTCTCAATTTTAAAGCCGAAACGTCATCATTTTACTCTGCCGCGACAGATTACTAAAACTTGTTGAAATGATTGAGAATTTTTATATTGAAGAAATAACTCAATTTAATTAATAATTCAGAGCCTTTTCCAACTATTTGGTCAAAAAATATTTCCCTCGACCTCTTACGTAATGAATCACACGATGAAGATGATTCTTCTCAATTCATCAGGAGGCTCACTTCGGAAGCAGTTTTTATTTTTTCAAAGTTGTTTACTTCTTTCTGTCAGCACCTATCCCATGAGTCCACAGTAACTCAAGAGGGTCTCCGCGCATAAATTTCCATCCAGAAGTAAGGAAGGATTTTCGGAAAAGTTGTCACCACGGAGGCCAACGCCACCATGACTCCTTCTCGCCCTTTCCAACCTACAGTCTAATATTTTCCAAAAATGTTTGCCACTCCGGGGAGTCGTTTCGGTTTGAGATTGTATGTACATACGCGTGTATGTGAGCACACATATCCGAGGATACATACCCGCAACTTTCGCTTGTCCCAGTGTAAATAAGAGGAAAGAAAATAAGAGCGAGGGTGCGAAATCGTAATTGTTTGCCCCTCGTCGTACTGTTTGCGCTCCCTCTCTCTCTCTCAATTATCCTCCTCCTCCCATCCCCCCTATCTCCCTTCCTCCGTTCTTCCTTCGTCCTCTCTCCCCACTATTCCGTCTCTCCCTCGTATTTATCGCCGCTGTTTTCCCTTTTTTTCCACCTGAGATTTCTGACTCCCCTCCCGTCCCGTTGAGGACCCAAAGGAATCCCATCCCTCATCTTATCCCGTCATTCGTTCGAAACGTTCAATTCTTCCTCCGTCATCTCCTTCCCCTTTCTTAAATCCCACTCACCACATCGTCTTCGGCCAGTGTCTTCTCCCCTGCGTGCCATAAACTTCGCTCGCCGTTGTTTCTTTCCTTCGACTAACGGATATTTCACGTTGATACGCATTATCATTCCAACACCACGTCCACGTTCTGTTCTTATCCGGGAAATATGCGGCCGATCGAAGAGAAAGCTAGGATTTATAAAAAGAGTACTTGGAAAATGTGATGAGAAGACAAAAGAGCGATGTTACTTTTCACTAGTTAGGCCCCACCTTGAGTATGCAGCCAGTGTATGGGATCCGAATGAATTGGGTTTGATCAGAGAGCTAGACAGTGTGCAGCGTAGAACAGCTGGGTTCGTTGAAAGGTGTTGCGACAGGTTGAGTAGTGTTTCAGAATTAACACAAGAATTAGGGTGGGAGTCATTATCAGAGCTTAGGTTAAGGTACAGATTAAATATGTGGTGCAGTCTATTCGGGTCTTCTACCGGGTAAGCTGCTCCATTACTGCCGACGTTTCGGAGACCGAGTCGTTCTCCATCTTAAGGGCTGATGACCTGAAGATGGAGAAGTAATGGAACAGCTTACCCGGTGGAAGACCCGAATAGACTTCTTCACAGCTATTCGCCGGGGGAACCTCAAATCTTTTATCAGATGAAATCTATTAGAGAAATTTCTATCGGATAGCTTTACTGAAGATGTTAGGCGCATATTAAAATCACCTGCGTATTATGCTAGATTCGACCAGATAACCAAGATTAGAGAGATAGATTGTCGTACTGATAGATTCAAAATGGCATTTTCCCCCGTACCTACTATAAGGGAACAGAATAGGCGGCATAGCAAAGGGATAGGTAGGGAAAATATTTTAGAGTAGTCTGTAGTTCATGATGCATAAATTAATTCCTTAAATACTATATATACTAACAATCTAGTTGCATGAGACCCTATATTTACATGTTTGCATGTCGGTTGTGCATACATGGTGATCTTCACCCCCTGCCACACACCCTCGCGGTGGCTTGCAGGGTATCGAGTAGACGTAGATGTTTATAATTGTGAAGTAAATAGAGCGAGATTACTTTGCAGACGATCCGCGATTAAGTGAATTGACATTTTTCTCTCTTAGAAAGCCTCATTTAATTGTGAAGCCCCGTATTGCCTTTTTGAATGTTATTTTTACTCATTCTTCTTCTTATCGAACATCTTATTGATAGAAACCCAATAAAAGCATTCCATTTCAAGAGGCACTGTTTTCAATATTTCCGGTGCTATACCATGCTTTGAGATCGTTAAAAAAATTTTATATGAATTTTGATAAATACATTCAATGATTAAGCGTTTATTTTTTATTTATATCTAAAAGAAATGTTATGAATTATTATTTTTCTCAGTATAGTAATTTAAAGAGTAGTCAGGAATTTAATCGTTGTATTTCATTACCTTCAGAAACTTAATTCATGGCCAACCATCCTCTTTTATTTTTAGTTTCTACCAGGAAACTGTGTTTCCTTGCCACGTATTTATTAAAGATCAATTTTAAGGAGCAATAATCGTCTGTGCAGATAATCATTTTTTTCAATTTTAAATCATCGATGTGATACGTGAAGAAAATTCTAATCAATTATTTATATGCATGCATCTGCTTCACTAATAGCTATGGCTGAGTTCTCTCAGTATCTTTCTGCAGCATGATTTAGTGGTTTTCTTTGAGTTGGCAAGCCGCGGAAAACCCTCTCTACAGAACGATAACATTTCCCGCAAGAGCAAAGGGTTCTGTAGTAATCCCTCGATGTTCAGTAGGTGGAGGCTGGCCTTGGCGGGTGGAAAGAAGTCTTTCGAGTGCAGTACTCAGTCCGTGGGATGGGACGTTAAGCCGTGGTCCCCTTGGCGCTTTTTGTTAAAAGCAGGCTAATGCCGGAATTCTCTCCACCCTTCCTCCTTCTTAAGGATGGCGATGGGAGTCATGCGTACACTACCTTGCCGTAATCCAAATACTTCAGGTACTTTACATCAACGCGTCTAGGAAGGGCAGGTCGCTGTTTACCTCCGTTTCCTGATTCTCCGGATTGAAGGGCGCGGATTGTGTGGAGAGGCTATATCCGCCAGCATCTCTCTCCCGTATGGCCAGGTAACAAATGTGTGTTATCCACGTATCTTATATTGCACGTAGGTTAGGGTGGTCAACTTTTTACTCAGTAATCGATTACCCATACTGAACATTGTCGAAAGCTCATTAATCGACTGGACCAATTTATGAGAGGCTGAGTATGGCGATTTTGCAGGTTTCCTGACACAATGCCAGAATCGAAACAATTTCATTTTTAATTCATAGTTTACAGAGTTTTTTTCATGATATCCCTTCATACTGTCCATTTTGTCAATTTCAAGGGTATCTCGCACGTATTAAAGAAGATAACTATGCATAAATAGGAACATTTTAATCAAAAAGTGCCTCTGAAAGCCATTCTAACAAAACTACCTTTTCAAAATATTCAATAAAGATTGAAGGATTTTTATTATATTATCTATTATATATCTTTTGTTCCCGAATATTTATGAAGTAGTTCAAAAAGGGAAGTGGCAGATATTATTTAAAATCGTGGAAATGTGATTTTCTGTGTTGATATTTGGATTCCAAGGTCTCTGATTGTGTATCTCCTTATCTCTTCATTCTGATATTCATTTATTTCTTTGAACTACTGCCAGGGAACCAAGGCGTCAACAAATTATTACGCTTGGATCTAAATAATCGTCTTTCCTCATAAACAATAAAGGAGTAATGAGAAAGGTAATCTAAAGAGATAAAGACACACAGACTCCACAATTCTTCAGTAGCCTACTGGAGGTAACGCTTTACAAATAATCGATTGCCGATTTCAATCGAACCTTCCCTATTCGATTAAAATAATAGATTCATTTTCCAGAATAATCGATTAATCGATCAATATACTCGATTACTAATATCGGTAACACAAGTTCTTAATTTAATGGATACCAGGGCGTCTTTTTCAAAGCATTTGATGAATAAACGTCTACGAAGTGTTCGATTAAATCTCCTGCAGAAATTGCAACTTATGGGTATGCTGAAGATTCTAGATATACATATATGTATTAAAAACCTCTGTGCCATATCCTATATTTGACCAGATAATTAAGAATAGAGAGACAGATTGTTGTACAGATAGATTTTTAAAAAAATTTCCCGCGTACCATAGCAAAAGGTTAGTGGTTAAAATATTGTAAATATAGCCTAAAGTGGTAGCTCTTATTTGCATGTTAGCTATTAGGGACTTTTATGGTGACATGGTTTCATGGCTGTTGCATTAAACTGGTCTTGGTAGCTCTTAGTTGCATCCAAATGGCGCATGTTCTTCACCTCCTGCCACACATCTTCGCCGTTGATCACGGGGTATTACGTAGATGAGTAAGTTGGCCACTAACGGGGAGAGAGAGATACTAGTACCTGATACTGTGGCCCCCATCATATTGTTAATAATATTTCCCACCACATATGAAGTAATTACTTCACAAGTAAAATTTGACCAGTTTGGGGACATCAAGTGGCAGCCGAAACTCATGAGTTTTTTTTTTTTTTTTACAGTTTCCTAATGGTGTCCACTGATTACTTCATGGGGACCTTTGTGAATTTCGGGATGTCAACGAAGCTGACGAGAATGTTTCCTCATCGTTGACGGTAAGCTGTTTCAATATTTGTATTAATTGTCATGAGTTCTTCACGTTTCCTATTTTTCCCTCGAAAGTTGGAATTGGCTGTCGATGGGTGGGGGGGGGGGGGCTGTCGTTCCAAAAGGTCCATGGCAGGTTCAATGTAGTTGGCAGTACATCTGCATCTACATAATACCCAGCAAGCCACCTCAAAGGTGTGTGGCAGGTGGTAAATTCTCACCAAATATGCACTACACATCATGCATTTTAAAGGATTAGTATTAATATATTAGTATTGACTGCAATATTTAAAAAGATCATGTGTCAGTCTTTTTCCAAGATATTTAATGGATTCCACGTTTGTTAATGCATTAATACTTTTTTTGTAAGTGCTAGGAGGAGAGCTATTCTATTTCCAAGAATTCATTACTAGACATTTTTAACAATTGAATTCTGCCATGTATCACACCTATATTCGATTGCTTGTAGGTCATCATTTAAATATTCTTAATCGTTTGGGCATGGAATATCCCTTTACACTACTGCGTCATCGGCAAATAGACGAAGCTTACTTTTTACCGCCTTATTGATATCATTTATGTACAGAAGGAACAGGAGTGGGCCTATCACACTTGTGGCCACGCACCTTGTGTGGCAGTAGGGCGAAAGGAGAACCCCATCTTAAGAGGATCGTGTGTAGACCGGATGGGCTGGGATGAAGATGAGTATGAAGGAAGTAAGGCTGAGAGATGGATGGACACGGATTATTGCTCGATGACTTCTCGTACTTCTCGTTCAATTTTAACCGTCGAGTCCTCCTTCAGTTTTCCGCAGGTCGGGTTCTCAAACAGTTGTTTTACTTTGGCATTGTATTCCTCCTTAGCGATGATTACTTAAGCGTTCTCCAGTTAAAATAATTATCTCATGATTTCATTTAAAGAAATATAAACCCCCATAAACTTATCAAATGAGATAAGAACCAACATAGCCGTATGAAAACATGACAAACATACTATGACTGCAAGTATGGCACGACTGAGAATGGGGATCATCTGACGTCAGGGACACCCGATAGAACCATCACTGGAATGGGATAATGTCGGAGTTAGGACAATATATATCTCGTCAAATTTCCGGTCAGGTTATTTCCTGTTGATAAACCCTGCAATGGGCGAGACATCTTAGTCGCTGGCTACACGAATAAGGTAGTTTCTCTCGATGGTCTTTGTCGGTGACATTCTTCGTTGAGAGAACCTGCTATCCATACTAGCCATAGACATGTGTCATATTGATGGCTTTAAGATATATCGTGGTAGAATTATAATTCATGTCAGATAGGCTGAGGGAAAAACACTTGCTTCTATCATTGACGAACCGAACATAATGAAACAGCTAGCTTCCCGTGTGAGTGTTACCTACCCCTATTTCCTTGGCCCCATTTTGAGGACAAAATAATAATAATAATAATAATAAAAGGTCATTGTTGGGGTGAGATTGAGACAAAACTGTCCCTTCTGCCATCTAACCCCTCGTCAAAATAAATATATAAATCAAATAGTGCTCAATACCTAAAACAATTACAATCTGAGGTTTAAAAAAAAGTAAAGAATACACTTATAGGAATTAAATAATGATAAATTAACACAAAAGAAATATATATACACAATATATCAATATTACATATCTAATAGTGTGTGAGAGAATTTACAATGTGGGAAAAACGTGAGGATTATTATGCTTACATCCTTTACGCAAAAACCCACTACAGGAAAACACCCACACAAGAAGGGGGGTGTGAAAAACCTGCGAAATCCTACTGACAGTAAAGCTAGTGTTTAATAATAACTCAAATATAATAGCATGTACATAGGAAAATAAGTAGATTATAATGAAATTCAAGAAAAGATAAATACAAAAGGTAGGGAGAAAAAAAATAGAAAAAAAAGGTAAAAGGGAATTAAGGAATAATTAATAAACAAAAACAAACATCAACATGGTGTCAAATGTGTGCCGTTTATCTTGCCATCCGTGTTCTAATCTATCATGTGTATTGAGAGAGTGCCCGTGACTTGTGATGCTCTTGTGCCCGTCTGCTGAACTTTAAGAAGTGTTTTATGTAGCGCCCTTTTAAAATATGGAAGTGATGGAGAGTTTCTTAAGGATAAGGGAAGTTTATTCCATTCACGACATGCAGTGACAATGAATGATTTATTGAAGATAGTAGTCCGGTGGAGAGGTATTACCAGCTTATGATTTCCTCGCGTATTGGATTCATGGACATTTTTCAGCTTCTTGAATTCTTCAAAGAGGTAAGAAGGCGTTTTAGTATTCAGAATTTGGTAAAGAAGAGAGAGGGTGTGAAGTTGTCGTCTGTGACTAAGTTTTAACCAAGATAGCTCATTTATGTATTGGGTGATGTGATCTGATACCTGTAGATTGAAAATGATGCATGCATTCCAAACCTGATGCATGCATTCAGATAGCGTTGAAGTTTTAGTGACAGTTCTTGTAATAGATCTTGATAATCTGTGTCGGCGTAGTCAAAGTGCGGTAATATTAACGCCGAAACCAGCTGTGCCTTAAGAGATGTGGGTGATCACATGTTTCAATATGAGAATGGTAAATAATGATTTATTGACGGTTTTACAGATATTATTTACATGGTACGACCATGATAGGTTTTCATCTACTAATATTCCCAAATTTCTAACTGCCTCGCAATAAGGAATTGGATCACCATTTATTCGTAAGGGCGGAAGCTCAGATTTTTTAATTGATGCAAGAATTCTCGGATATCCAATTATGATGGCTTGTGATTTGTCAGGATTAATTGTTAAGAAGTTGGCTTTGCTTCAATTATTAATTTCTACAAGATCATTATTGATGTTTTCCAAATTATTACGTAAGTTGTCAACAGTTGAGTTTAGATATATTTGAAAATCGTCAGCGTAAAGATGGTGTTTGCAGTTTCTGAGTGATAATGGACAGTCGTTAATATAAAGAGAGAATAAAAGAGGTCCGAGGATAGAGCCTTGAGGTACTCCTCGAGATACATGGGCCCACAAGGAGCAAGAGTCATTTGAGATAACTTTCTGTTTCCGGTGGGATAGGTATGATCTAATCCAATTCAATACAGAGGAAGAAAAGCCCATACCCCTCATTTTTGCTATAAGGGGATCTCTATCTATTGAATCAAAGGCCTTGCTGAAATCAAGAAGTACAAGAACTGATAACTCTTTCTTGTCCATTGATCTTCTAAAGTCGTCAGTAATTTTCACAAGAGCTGAGGTAGTGCTGTGTCCATGTCGGAAACCGGATTGAAATTGATCAAGAATATTATTGACTCTTATAAAATCTGTAATTTGTTCGTATATTAGTTTTTCAAATGCTTTTGATAGAACAGGCAGAAATGAAATTAGACGAAATTCTTTCTCTTGAGAAGAACTTGTCTTTTTAGGGATTGGTTTGATCAAAGCACCCTTCCACTGACTGGGATATTGTTCTTGAGAAATTGATGAGTTGAAAATATTGGTGATATATGGCAAGAGGAAAGGGAGTAATTTTTTAATGAATTCTATTGGGATTCCATCAGCGCCCCTGGCCTTGGACTTGATTCTATTAAACGAGACAAAGACTTGCATCTAGCTCACTAGGGAAAATTTGAATTGTTTTCTGCTGTTTGTCAATGAGTTGGTTTTGGAATTGTACATATGAATGGTTTTATCCTTGATATCCTTTGCTATAAGACAAAAGGGTAGAATTTGGAGAACACCATTTTATAAGCACATGTATTTGTGAGTATAAGGCAGCAAAAGCGGTGGAAAGTCGAACAAAAGATCATCTAATCAAATATAGAAAGCAACCGCTAGTCACTACAGCGTTGTTGGATGCGTGACCCTCCTCCATACCTCTATCGCGGTACTCTTGTACCCTTTCTGCAAGTGGCGGGTTAAATGTGGGTTGTCTTTATGGATATATAGAGGTCTTAGTGCCGGGGGAGACTCCAGAAGACCCCCGCTCCAATGTTTTCACTCACTACACCTCACACTGAGCAGAGCAGAGGGATGCTGGGTGGTGATAGCTAGCTCAACATTCAACGCGGTCTATAAGGAACAAATGAAATCTGTTACGACGCTCTGTAATGAGTGTAGCAATGCGAGGACGACAACAGTATCCGATATTTATATTTTACTCTTTAGAGCTATGATGTTTTAGGCAGGCAGGTTTGACATCGGAACATTAACTTATAATTGGAATACTGTTTGCGTATTGCATTGCGATTCTAATTTCAGGATGAACGAGTATTTTGGGTGTGACGACCGAGGTGTTGGGTGACTCATCAGAACAACGTTTGGATACCAAATGAAAGCTTTAGATGACCAGCCCAAACGCATGTACCCCTTACCCCTTACTCCCCCCTTATAAGCCCTCCTACCCCAAAATATGTTTCTTTCTCAACCCCTTTTGAAATAGTGCAATAGGACAGTGCTACTAGAAAAACGAGAAAAATTGGGCTCTGTGGTTGCTATGATATATATTATCACATTATTTGTCAATATATTACAAAAGATACACAAAAAATTACAAGTTAACACAATTATCAAAAAAAGGAGGTCATTATTATAAAAATATTATTAAAATACATTAATAAACTATACAAAATATGATCAGGAAACACAAAAAATATGTAAAAATACTGAATTTTCCTTAGTGTGTGGCTCAGAGGTACATACGAACTTTCTTTCATAGTTGAACGTATGGCAAGGGATGGAGTGACCAATCGCCTTATAGCAATGCATTCATAATTGCTAGTGCATAGGACTTCATAATCATGAAGGTCATGCTCAAATCCAACAGTATAAAACACTTTACAAATCAATAAAACATAATTATTTGCATCCTGTAACACAGAATCAACCACACCAAGGGTAGGATAAATTTCGCATGTACCTTCTACTCGCATGGCAACACAGGACCTTTCTTATAAGTGTGGCCGTTTACTGTCACCCACATCTTACGAGCGAACACCTGGGCATAGGCTCCAAGTCCAGCCTTCAATAGGAATTTCTTCGTCCCTTCGTCCATAATATCTTCGAGCAGCCGGAAAACTGTGAAGCAGACGCGGCAGAAAGGTCACAACGAAGTTCGCCTGTTTCGTACAGAGCAAGTCCAAAGGTGTCGACGGCTTGCCCGGCTGAACACGGAATGGCGGGTGCTACAGCTTCCTGACAGCGCCATTTGTGTCTCCCATCCAAAGGACGTCAAATGTTTGGTGTGGCACTCTTAGCCTTTGGTTCTCACATCCAAATAATTAGTTCTGACGTCGTATCATTCTTGATGGCGCATCCAAGACTCCCCGCCCAAAATAGTTTAGCATGTAGCATCCAAACCTGTTCTCAACTTTAGTTTCCCAAAAAAACCTATACCTAATCAATATTTTAACCACCTAATTATACGCTGAGAGAGCAAATGTAAAATAAAGCAGTGCATAACTTCAGTAATTGGTGTCACGTTGTAGGATGGAAAAGGAAAATATTAATGCGCACCATTGGGAAATGCTCGACTCGGGCATAAATAAGCGTAACGTTTGTGGCGCTCTTTCTTCTGCTGGAAATAATTCTTTTAAAGTAACATCTTCTTATGGAGCCATGTATACCGAGCATCTCACGAACAACTTGCCAATAATATATTAAAAATTTGCAAGTTGTTCGTGCCGGTCAGTATGTCGAAACATTGGAATTACATATTTATTGGAAGCTTGTATTATTATAACTACCGGTAAGAGAATGATCAACTCAGAAATATCAAAAAGGTGTAAGTTAAATTAAGAAATACCCAGTGAGTTTTGAATGAATATATGGTGTGCCAACAATTGCAATTTTATGTACAAGTAAATGGGAAAAATTTGCCAATGCCTGGGATTTTGTTATGTATTGTTAAGCAATTTTTTAAGCATATACATTGAAAACTAATCATAGTTACTTGAGAAAAATAAAGCATAATGTTTCTCATGCCTATTACACGTTTTGAACAAAATTTAAAGCCTAAAATAGGGTCAAAAGAGTTAATTTTCGTTATTAAGTCCCTTAAAGTGCCTATAACGGATGGTTTTCCGTTCGTTGACGTAAATGTAAATGGAAACTTCGAGTCTGACGTCATCTGCCTTCCGAAGAAGATACGTAGGGCACGAAAATCAATGTCAGCAATGCCAATGTAGTTAGTGACGGGACGTTAGTATTTTTGCGATTCGAGCCTCAATCTCGTTCAGGACAGAAATACTGATGAAAGCAGTGTAAAAGGTTTTCATACTTTCTGCGATACAAAAAGTAGTAAATTCCACAACTTTGAGAAAATTGAGAAATTCGGCTGCCCTACAATCAGTACTGACGACCAAACCTAACTTCTTCTGGCTGCGTATCTTCGCAAACCATAGCTCCAAGGCTGCCTCATTGGATTTCCCCTGGCATCCCCCAGCAATATATGCAGAAATGGCGATGAAATAGGAAAGATAGGGAGGTGATGGAGAGAGGGAAAGAAGAGCGAGATGTGTGGCATCCATGATGGATACGGACGGCAGGAGTGGAGGGGGGGGGAGGGGGAGGCGACGAATTGGGGCCTCATATATTATATTAGACTCTCGGACTTTTGCCTTCAAAAGTCTCTCTTTCGATTCTGGAACTACGCCCGACAAGTCCAGCGGCCCCGACAACGTATTCCATTTCTCACCGGCTACGACCCTCTCCCACACATCCCCCAGGGGGCCGACGAAGGAAGCGCCCTGCTAACACCCCCCTCTCCCATGGAAACCTCCCTCAACCCCCCTCCCCTTCCTCCACCACTACTACTCGCTCTCACAAGCTTACGCCCCCGCAGTGATCCTGGGCCCCCGGATATCCCGCGAATAGCAGCGCCCCCCCCTTTATTTCAGTGGAGACGGGAAGCACAAGCGGGGAGAGGGAGGGGGCAGGGTTCCGCTCGGACGGGAAATGACTCTCCTCTCCTCTCTCGGGGTGCTAGGTACGGGGGTGGGACGGCAGGGGTTTGCCAGGCGTGGTGGGGGTTTCGGATGATGGACGCAGCGGCATTGGAAGGGGAAAGGTGAGGACAGACCATATAACGTGCTGGAGGGGACGTGGAAACTGAGAGAAAGGATAATGCCAGCAATACAGATTCGTGATTGCATCCCGGCTGTCGTATATACGTTTCCTTTACGAGAACTCTGGTCAGGAGCTCAATACTCTTCGCAGTGGACACTATCATTGTTTGAGACGATGGCGACCAAAGCATCTTGGTAGCTGACTCGTTTAGTTATTTAAACAAAAGCGAATGCCGATCCATATTTTGTAGGGTTCACAAATTTGATTGATATTTCATAATAATTCATAAAAATTTTAGCATTTGATGTATCGCCATTCATAGCGCAATCCCTTCAATTCATACACAGTGTACACTCTCTGTTCTTTAGACGCTTTACGAGCATTTTAACTCGTAATCTGAAAGATTCGAAGGAAAATAATTTAGAACGAAGTTATTGATTTCTTCACTCAGCGCGATGTTATCTATAATGAATCTTGTCTCACGCGTTTTGTGTATCTCAAACTGTATAAGGGCAGTAGTAATAATAAATTGAAGGAATGTGGTTCTGCGGGGGATGATTAGTTAAATATTCCTAGATGCTGTTTAACAATCTTGTTACATTTATTAAAATTATAGTCTCCATTACATGTTATAAGTTTTTTTAAATATTAAACCTTATTTGGGTTTTACTTTAGCAACCTGCTTGGTAACGGTATATTGATAAATAAACAATAAGGATTTGGGAATTCGGTTGTTAGAAGTGAGAGGATTCGGATGTTTTTCTTATGTGAACGCAGAGTAAGTTGGCCAATCATGGAGAACCTTATTTTTCGATATAAGAGGTACCTACCTACAATGGGGTAATGTGGATTCTGTAGTTATGAAACGATCATTCTCATGCTGTACATGACGATAAAGCAAGCGTCACTAATAAGTGTCTCACGGTTGATGTAAAACTGAGCTTGCTAATTCCTGAGATATTATATAAATTTGAATGATGCGGACATAAAAATGTAACCCATAATAACCTGAATAAGATTTCTTAGGCAAGCACCGTCGGGTGAGGAAACATATTTCTATGCTGATTTGAAAACCCTACAAGGATATTTCTCATGGTAATTTTTAATGACTTTAACGCTTCCTGCAAAGTGTTTAAAAATACTACTACGATATAAATATACAAGTCAATAAGTCATTGGAGTTTCAAGCAACTTGCTTTTCACTACCCACGTGACATCTCATAGGTTTCAAAAAGGATTATTTTAAAGTCATTTGATAAAATGTGTGATTACAATATTTTTAAATGTTTAAATCACTGTATCGCTTGGTGGCTAGCTGTGTTTTACCATGGTACGCGCAAGAATAAAAGATATACTGTCCAAGTTGTTGATGATGCGATGTAAATAATTTTGATTCATTTTTAAAATGGGAACAGGACTGGGAAAACGAGTAGCCGGTGAAAATTATCATGGAGGAAATATGATGACGCAATTCCATTGACTTATTCCGTCACAATGATGCCACGATGAATCCCCAAGAAAGGTTTGGAAGTCACCTGGTGAGGAGAAAAAATATACATATGACGGGAACTGGAGAAGGGGAAGGAAATAGTCGAGATACTGGAGGAGAGCTTTGAAAAGAAGAATGGAGTAAGAACACTGGAAGATAGTCATGGAAATGAAATGCAATTTATGTAGCTATGCAAAAAATTGCAAAGTTTAACTTTGCAATTTTTTGTACCAAAGCTTACAGTTAACTTGACAAAACTACGAGGAAGAAAATTATATCAGTGAATCGTTTCTCTGATCTTTTGTTTGATCATTTAATAGAGAAGAAAACCCTTTTTGTCGTTTCAGATCGACTCATATACCGTCTTTCAAACGATGACGTAATATGTGAACTGCTGTCTCCAATACTGAGCCTCTTATGTTTTTAATATCTATTCCATTGAACATTCGACAACATATGGTCCCAAGTGGCAGGTGAATTGAGTGTCAAAAGCAATTATAGTTTCCTCTCTAAATCTTCCCTATCTTCGCTGCACACGCTCAAGTTCATTATTTTAATCTATTTCTTAGGAATCCTATACACTGGTAGCGTATTCAAAATAAGGTATAACAAGCGAAAAGTAGACAATTTCTCGTACATGGTCGTCACATTTTCCCAGTAGTATTTGATGAATACCAGTACTCCAAGTCTCCTTCGTCGAGCATGGGCGCTTTGTTTTTCTTGCAAAGGAAGAAGTGCATCCCTCATTATATAAACCATTTTCCGTGCTAGGGTAAACTACAGCTCAAGTTCCCCCACAGGGAGTTTGGCGCATTCAGTTCAGTGCTTAATTGCAGGAATAGACGTGATAAACACAGATAATAATCTTTGTGTTGTAAGTTCCACGGACTTAGGTTCCTTCACTTGTTTATCCACGCAAGTTTAATGGTTCTTTCTCTTCCACTTTATGGTGGTTGATCCTACTACGGTCCAACGCTCTCGTTAGCTGTCTGTATTCTATATTATATCGATAAAATTATATCCTTTTCCCAGCAAATGCGCCATCTAAAACTAATTTTAGTTTGGACAACTTGGAGTATCCAGTGTATTAGTTGCTCTTCTCTTGTAAACTTATCTAAGTTCTATATCCATCACAACCTCATTTCCCCTAAATTAATATTATGATACAAACCTGTGATTGATTTACATTAAAGTATGGGAAAGTTATTTCCCGAGAACAGAAGTAGCCAAGCAGCTAATTCCTCGTAATAACTCGCTATTATGTAACATATATTTTGGTCTACCATCCAAAATTATGAAGGCATGGCAATCAAACATTTTTAATGTGCACCATTTTTGTGAAATACTGAACGATAATTTAGTCATAAAAATCCTTTGAATCAGGAAAAATTATTTGGTTTGAAATAATTGTAAGGAATTCTACAAGTTTACTTTAATAACACCAGATTGCTTCATACGCAAATTGCGATTGTAGTCCAGTGTTCTCGTTCAATGAAATACTAAAAATATTTTCCTTTGTTCTTTTGGCAGTAAGCAAGCTTTAGTTTAGTAAAGAAACCTTATTTCAGAGTTCATTTAGCTATCAATCGTAAAAGAATAATCTCACCATGGAGGAACAGTTCTTTCTCTCATTTTTATTATTCCTTTATTGAATGGTAAAACTCCAATCTGTCTGATTGACTAAACCCAGTATGATTTCATTAAATGTCATTATGTGATGCACATCGAACCTAATGCACTCAAAATAGTTTTGCTTTTTGACCTAGATGTGATCCTGCAAAAGAACATTTGAAATTTGATCAACCATATTCTTCTGTACTTAAATTTTCATGTCTTCATGCAGTTCAACTCTAGATTCCGATTGACAACGATTTTTTTACTAACATGACCGTTAATAATATATTAAAAGAATAGAAAAGGAAACATTAGCGACATTGCCGAAATGTTTTTTCATAAAATCCATCATCATAGTAAATGTTTTGAATGAAGAAAGGTGAACACCACCTTTTATTTTGAAGGAAAGAAGAAAATTAGGGGCACCTCGACATATATGAAAGGTTGTAATTTAATACCAATTTTTTGATAAACGGTTATTGAAGTTTATTTTTAATCTGAAAGGCTGGCATACAGGTTTCCTTGTTGCCATTGAATTGCTGTCAAAAAATCCTCTGAAGCTATGGAAATTGATAAGTAATTGTTTTCGTCCATTATAATCATGATTTGGATGGAAGTTTTAGGAGTATTATTGCGATATAAAATGCGCAAAATCCTGTTAATGACTTTGGGCAATAAATCATTGTTCCGCTGACACAATTCGTGTTTCTCAAAGCGGCAACTTTACGCAAACTCTCGCTTGACATCTCGACGCTCGGATGTTCCGGGAAGACCCTTTCCCTTCTCCCCCGCGCTCTGCCAGTGATCCATCCCCCTCCTAATTCGTCAGCGTTGAAATATTTCCACCGCCCTGCGCAAGCGGAGATTGTGTTTTTCCCTGCGACTCGCAATTGGATCACAGCGCGGTGACTGTTACTTCTCGTCATCGAATACATTTTCGCAGGGGCGCTTTTGACAACCGGTTATTACCCGATAACTGTGCTTTTCGCGAGAGTGATGCATAACGCCTACTTTGCTTGATTACTGTGCTAATTTGTCAAGCAGACAGCGGGGGCGGAGCGCAAGCTAAACTCTACTCGTTCCGCGGGAGCCTTTTCCCAGTCGAGAATTAGCATCCCCCCCCCAGAGGATCTCCCCCCCCTACCCTTGCTACCCGTTACTCTCCTCATGCTACTCACCCCCACACCCCTAAATTCCACCACCCCAACTTCAGTGGCGGTCGACGGCCCGCAGTTTCGAAGCCGAACTCGGCCGACGACTCCGAAAATTGATTGAATTGACGCCGGGAGTAGTACGGTGGTAAAAAACAAAGGGAATACCGTTGTTTATGAGGCGCGTATGCAATAACTTTGTGAGGGTGGCCAGCTCCTCCCCTTTCCCTCCCCCCTCCCCCCCTGGCCCTCGTGGGAAGTGGCAAAAGTCAAAAAGCCACGGGCTGAACTTTTTCCGGCGAGCTCTCTTCTGGCCTTAAACCTTTCGGAGAGTGACCGACGAACTATAAAATACTAAATGCAAGCCAACTCCTGAAAACAATCCGTGTGCCAGTAAGTCTTAAGTTTCAAATGATTCGACAACATTCAGTTTGCCTTTCGTTCCGTCTCTACTTTTTAGGGGTGAAATAGGTGTTGTGACACTCTGCTGCGTGGAATGAAGACGGGTTCCTTTCATTTCTGTGGTAAAACATAACGCTAAGAAGGAACTCAATGTGGGCTGCATTTTGAACAACGTTTCTTCGAAGACGTGTTAGCTAAACCACATTTTCTCCCATAAAGCACTGCGATAGGTTGACCTTTCCATGTAATAGTACCTTTAAATATAATGCCTTTCGAAAAACGCCTTAAGATAACCTTATATGTTGTACATAGCGGGCATACATGCTTATATGTTGGTATCGAGCTTAAATTTGTTTTTAATGAGGGACGGGAATACAAATTGTTTTTCGTGCTTTTCCTTCGCAAGTTGCGCATTCCTTGTTTATTCTCATCGTCGTCTTGTACAGTTTTCCTCTCACAAAAGTCACCGAAAAGGTAGCCAAGAACTGCAGTAAATAATTGGGATTGAATTTGATTTTTGATTCTGAAAAATTATAAAGTAGTTATAAAAAATAATATCATAGGTACCTTAAGATACAAAGGAATATCCAATGATCGGAGTTCGAAATAGCCTTAAAAGCATGAATTTCCAATAGTAAGCCATCAAGTTCTTTCACCAATCTTTGTTTTAAAGTGAAGTGGTACTTCCTTGTTTGCCTTGAAATAGGTAATTCGGAGGCTACTAACTACGTGAATCTTGAAATATTTAAATCTTTATCCTATTTTTAAGAACGGTATCAACCATCGTGATAAGAATTAAAAAGGGGATACATATACCTAAGGAGAAAAATGCATGTTCCGAGCATGTTTCACAAATATCACCGAGTATGAGTGCATGCATACTCGGTGATGTTTCTTTTCGTAATGCAGGAAGGGCTAAATTAAGGTTTAGATTCTAAGTAAAGTACAGGTTAAATTTATGAGCTTGTCTTTTGTCCCAAATTGAGAGTTGGCTTTCTAAAAAAATAGTTATGACTCGCTTTGCATTTTTGGTTGAGGTGGCTTTACTAATTGCTGATATCTGGTAAAACTCATTTCAACTAGTTAAATGCGTTACAAGAGCTGTGTCCTGAAAATAAATTCTGATGAATGTACTCAAAGTCAATATAACATCTATATACTCGTGTGATTTAAATAAAAATTTTCAAATATAATGCCGTTCGAAAAACTCCTTCAGTAACCTTCTATGGTATACATAGCGCGTCTATGTGCTTATGTTGATATTGAGAATAAAACTTGTTTTTTATGAGGGACGGAAATACAAAATACAAGCTGCCCTTCGCAAGCTGCGCATTCCTTGTTTATGCTCATCGTCGTCTTGTACATTTTTCCTTCATTGTTCACTAAATAACCTAAATTAACATGGGATAGTTCTCTCGAGGTAAGGTCGTAAATATAGTAAAAACAGCAATTCTTCTCCAAAGTTTCGGAATTTGACTAATGCCATCATCAGGGCTATTACATTTTATTTTTGTATGTAACTACAATGGGTGGTTTAAAAAAATATTATTTTTAAATGATAAATAAATTTTAAAATGAATTTTTCGTTGGATTACAAAATATCGATAAAATAGTGTTTTTAAAATAGAACACGCGTCAGCGGCCCACTCTTTTTATTGAGTCCTGGAGCAACGCTGCTCCTCTTTTATATTCCTACCGGAGGCGAGAGATAGCTAGCCAAGTGCTTTAGAGTGAAGCTGAGAGGTGAAATGGACCGTGAGGAGGGTTGTTCCTCCCCATCCAGCGCCCCTAAGATGCGAAGCCGTCGAAGTCTCAACCCGTGAGGCCAAGGATTCGGCCGGAATGCGTCTCTGCCCCACTCGCGACTCACTCGGCACAACGAGGGGCGAGAAGGCGATTCAGGAAGGAGAAAGGAGGCCCATCACCTTGGCTGGTGGGCGCATACTCCGTATTAGCGTAACCAGTCTATTAAATGAATTAAATTGGGAATCATTGTCAGATCGCAGGTTGAAATTTAGAATTAATCACTTAAATAAATTCCAAGACCATATTTTCAGTGATGATATTAATAATATTTTGCGAACCCCAACTTACTATGGTAGACTGGACCATAATCACAAAATTAGAGAAACCGATTGCCGAACTGACAGATTCAAAATGACATTTTTTCCTCATACAATTAGGGATATAAATAGTGGTAAATGTGTCCAATACGAGTGAATCAGTGTATAGAATAGGTAGTTGCATCGCGAAAGAAAAATACTGGCAATTTTCCACAAGAATAAAGACATTTACTTTTGACCGGTTTTGGACGAAGATGGTGTTGTACACCGAAACCGGTCAAAGTAAATGTCTTTATTCTTGTGGAAAATTACCAGTATTTTTATTTCGCTATGATATTCCACCAAATCAAGCCTGAAACAACTACCTTTATAAGTAGTTGCATGTTGGTGCAAGGACTTGAAGGTAATCAACTAACAGCATGTTTTTGCATGTTTGCTTTGCTATTTTTATCTTTTTTTAAATAGTATAGTTTAAAACATAGTATAGTATAAAATATGTCATAAATTGTGTAGTTTAGAACAGTATATAAATACTAATCCTTTTTTATGCATGTTATATAGTGCATGTTTAGTGAGAATTCACCCCCTGCCACACACCTTTATGGTGGCTTGCAGGGTATTATGTAGATGTAGATGTACTCCTCTGCCAACGGCAAGACTCATGGGAGGAGCGGTCGAGAATCGTGGGAAACGCAGAAGGCGCGGTATCGCTCAATACATGGAGAGGTCGCTGACAACGTCTGCTAATTAGCTCAGTGTGATTCCATTAAATTAGTTGGCAAAGACGCATTTGGTGCAAGGTCAATAATAAGGAGAAGAATGGGTTGGCTGCGGCTGTGGTATAGGATGATCGCACCGTTTCCCCATGATAACCCTCGACCACCAAGTCGTGGGTTACCATGGGGGTACAAGGGTTCCTGAAGAAGACGTGGCAATCACTATGCATCACATGACATTAGTAGCTGCAATGAAGCTCCAAAACAGTAACCTCTATCTAAATAAAACTGCTGTAAATAGTACATTCATCATGCACTCACAAGTAAATTATTTAGAAGTATTTTACTTGTGAGGGCATCATGAAAGTATTACTTACAGCAGTTTCCTTAGAGGTTACATATTGGAGTTAGGGTTTAAGGGGTAAATGATCCACGACTACTTCAGACATTACACCGTTACAAAGACTCAGTGTATTTATTGGATTATCTTCATACGTCCCTACGTCCCACATCCCTAACGTTTAGTATGACGCCTACTTAAGTTTTGGCATAATTTTTCGCAATAAGGGAGAGAAACCTGTTTCACCCGAGTAGAATTTCTGTGATTCTAGAATCAAACAATATAGAATTAGAACCTAGCATTTGGAACCATAACTACAGTCATAAGCGGAAACTTACGCATCCGTAAAACAGTCTGAATTTTACCGTCAAAATGTGCCGCGCCGTAAGTTACGTACACCATATTTATCACTGCATATTTCGAAACTTTAGCATATTTAAGCACCTACATTGAACCATTTTGACATTACAATTGTAACTCGGTATCAAGGACAAATTAAATTTGATCTGTTGGAATAATACTCGCATATAAAGTAATATGCCAATTTTTATTTTAGAAAGTGTGAGCACGTAGATATGGACCGGGTTAGGGAGCTCCCATGTCATCGTGTACAAAGGACATTCTAAATAGTGTTGGTCGCTGAAGATAAAGTCTAGGAAGTGTTACTTGGCACCATTTTACCCATAGATTCTACGAGAGCGTTTCACTATCGTTCCTGCCTAAAATCACTTACTGATTAGTATATCACTTAGAACTATATCAATAATTTTATTTTAATGAACTTCTAAACATATTAGTGAATTATAATGTTACCAATAGGTCAGTGCAACGAGATCCAAATAAGGATCAATGAAATAAAATAATCCATTACTCCGTGATATATGTTTTGATAACATTCAACTTTTAATCAAAATCCATAAGAAAATAAATATATTGGATCTGAGATTTTCGCAGCAAGTGCTGTCATTAATTATGTTTTTCGGGTTTGGCTGCCTGAGATACTTCGTCAGTGGTGGAGCCATCGCGACCATTGCAGGGCGAATCTTCAGGACAATGGCATGTCGATCAATGTCCGTAAAACATATTTAACGGCATTAAGGAGTAATTATAATTTTGTTATTGGGCATAAAATATGTGTGTTAAATTTTGGTGCGTAATACCAAGAAATGTACCAAAGTGTGATCCCAACACGATTACATGGGTTTTAAAGAAGGAAAAACATGGAAACTCACAAACTCAAAACACAGATATTTCATATTTTTCTATTGCCTCACATTTTTCACTATTCTCCATTCTCAGCAATTATCTTTTGAGGAAGCATCGACATAGCCATGGCCACGTTTTGAAGCATAAAATCTGGTAACAGGTGTGACGTTTAAATATGAAATAAATAAAAAATAACACAACTTGCTGGAATTTTCGGAGGTCTTACCCACCTTTTCCTATGAATAGAAAGGGACTATTGGGTTTACAGCGTCTTATATCTTTCTTATACTTAATAACGTTGCTTGTATTTCTAGAATAGTCATCATTGAAACGGATACACGAAATTATGCATACCAATTATTTTCAAATTTTACCATACCAATTAAAAAAAAATATTTTCCTTACTGGTTAACGTAATTTTCCTGTCAAATTGCTAATTACTTTTCCAATCACTATCATTAAGATTATCATAGAAGTTCAAATACTTTCTTGCTCTATCATGTCCATGAATTACCGCAAATTGAACGAAAGGAGTTTCACCAGCTAGCGTTGTGAAATATTTTTTTTATAATTCCTTGACGACAGCTCAAACGGGACGGGGCTGGATCGCATTGTTGATACCCCATGGGGCGTTTACCTCAGATGGGGAACTTTGAAAATATATATCCCTGAGATATCAGTCGGATGGCAAGGGTTCCCTCCCCCAGAGAAAGGAAAAGATGGGATGGGGTGGGGGTGGAAGACGGGTTTAAGAGAGGGGAAGAGGGGGAGGAACGGGAAGGCGAAGACCTGACGTCACGCGCGTTCCTCCAAAGGGCGTGAACCATTAATTAGGGACCCTTCGCTGATAAATTGCGCCATGATTCAAAAGGAGTCCCGGCGACGCAGAGCAATCGCGGGGTCCTTCGCGAACGGTGTGCGAGAGGGCCCTCGCTTCTCAGCAGGGCGGGGCCTCCGTCTCGCGCGCCCCCCCCTGAAAGGCACACAGGAGGAAAGGGTGTGCATGAGGAGAGGGGGTGTGGTCTCTCCTGGTGCGCCGTAATAAGCGATGGATGGCGGGGGCCCCGGGCCTTTCTCTCGCCTCCTCTGAGGCCCTCGGCGTGATCCCATCAATTTCCAATGCGACGCCGACGTCACGAGCCCCGTCACTCCCTTCGGAACCCCCTCCCCACAGGGGATGGAGCGAGGAAAGACGGAATTTTAAGGAAAACACTCCATTTTCCACGTGGCGGCGGCGGTGGCATAATCTACCTCCCGTGAATTGGCTGCTGCTCTGTGAATAATTAATACCCATTTGGAAATTAATTTCATTTAGAAATAAAATTAAGACTCTTAGCACAAAAATTATTTGCATCATTCTGTATTACACTGAGAAAAGTGTTTCGATTTATAAGAAATTTGAATTCGTCCAATATGATTTTTACTTTTTACTCCTTTATGAAAAATTGTGGCTCCAATTTTGCTAAAGTTGACTTTAAATAATTCATCCTCTGCTTATGGAAGGACAAGATGTGGGTTCAAAACAAACTCAGCATCGGTTATATTGAGTTTTTTTCTTGAATATTCTGCATGTGGAATCACATTTTGAAAGTCCTAAAAGAAATTTGTCGAATCGAAACATATTCAGAATATGCATGTGGGACGTTGCCTTTGTTACATTATGGCAGGAAAGATACTATTGCTTGCCATTAATGTATCGTAAAGGTAAAGTAAATGAAATTAAATTTTCCAACCGAAGGCGTAGAAGGCAGAAGGGCTCAGAGTAGATATCAATTCCATCAAATAACGCAGGTTATGTCGTTGATGGTGGACCTACAGCTGACATGTAGTTTGAATATATGGTTTGAAAAAACGGCCTATGCCATTTACTAATGGTATGTAAAAAGAAAGAAAATTTTGAATTTTGCATTAATATGTGAGAAAACTGATGAATTTAATATAAATTTTCGAAGTGTAATCAAATGTTTACTACAGGATAAATGGTTTTTTGAGGCACTGGAAAGACGTTAGGCATCAAATTTATTAATACCATTAATCGATGTTTCGATGTAAAAATTGATGATAATTCAAGTAAGAAGTATTTTGACTTGCTAGTCATTTCTGTGAGCCGTACTGAGGGTAAATGGCAGGGGCAGGCACGTCACCTAGCGGAATTCACCGGAGCCAATGGGAAAGAGTAACTTTTTCTAAATAATTAGCAACTCTCTTTCCTCTGCCTAGGGTCAAGAGTGGCAACGAAGCATTTCTCCCCTCTGCATTTATTTATCATGCAGACGTCCAAGGTAGAAAATAAAAAATGTACATTGAGGATGAAGAACACTGACACACAACCCCTTTGAACTGTTTTTCTCATTGTGTATTTTTTGCTGCCGTTACTTAAATTGGTGCTTTATATTTCTTGTGCACTCTCTGAATTTTTGCTTTTTAAGTACAATTTCATGTTCCATTGCTTATAAAATTAGTAAATTATAGTCGAGTAGTTATTCCATCCCGGCAATTTTGATAAAGTTTTTGCGATATGAGAAGTAAGACATGAAAAAGTTTAAGGGGTAAAATAATGGTTCAAAATCATTTTAATTTAATTTAATTGAGCAATTATAAAAGAAATATTCAAATAATCTTAGTCTTTACGACTTGATGACGACTCTTAATTAGGACAAGTGCACATGAAACCAGGATTATACTTTTGGAGCACGGATGAATTTGTCTCCACGGTAACGATAAAAACAGAATGAATGAAAGAGTGAATGTATTATCCTCCTCATAGAGTGCTCATACACCAATTGTCCCACTTATATATCCCTGTTGAGTAATTTTTTAGCCTTGTTTTCCTTCCTCAATTATGCTGATATTTCCTCTCCAATCACCGACTGGGGATTAGAGTCGAGAGAGTGTCAGATGAGGGAAAATGATTTTTTTTTAATTTGGCAACGACATTTTATCGAAAAATAAACCTGGGGTGAATTTAATACTTGTGTGAATATTTAGAACATTTATTTTTATTATTACCTCTGAGAGGAAAATATTTTTCAGCAATGCAATGGAATAATCGCAGGCGTTTCTTGTAACTACGTTTACGATAACTTCGATGATATTTACATGCCTACCAATTGCCAGGACTTCTTCATAATCTCAAGTTTTGCGGCAAAATGGGAAAAAATACTGCGTTGCTTTGAGTGTTTTTTTGTCGGGTGGACTCAATGCGTCAGATACAATAGTGTCCATTCCGGCCCATCCCCTGTCTAGAGTGGTGTTATCCAAGGAAGCTTTTTCGGGCCGCTCCTTTTCAACATTTTTGGAGTCAAAGCAGTTTTTTGAAGATTGCCAACCAACACATTTGAAAATTGTGTTGGTTGGCAATGAAATCCACCGCTCTCACCATGATTCCGTTTATTTACAGCTTGACTACAAAGGATTACACGGTTATAGATTGGTTGCGCCTGCTAAAATTTCAGTTGACGACTTCCCTGGCCCGCTCCATTTCAATTCCGATTTATGGTGTTTATTTGACCAATTGACTTGCAAAATATATGTTGAGAATGAAAAAAGACAATAAGATATAACAATAATACGATGGTCTCCCTGTTGAGGCATTGGCCTCTTCAGGGTTAATTGAATACATAGCTATATTTGAAGTAATTGCAGAGTTATGTGGAGCAGAAATAAAGCTGGAACTCTTTTTCTCCGGGGATGGCTCGGTATTCACCCGAGGCGTGAGGGAAACCCTGGCCCGTTGTTCACCCGCCGTATTTATACAAGCCGGCGATCTCGCCGTCGACCCGCCCGACCGCCAGGGTTGGCACAGCGCTATTCGAACCTGCCACATCTTCCCTCTGAAAAAAACAAGCAAAACAAAAGAAGGAAAAATGGCAACAATTATTGCATTTGCAATCTTTGTGGAGGACGAACGACTCGTCCATATCTCGTCCGGTATAGTCCTGAAGGATGATCGACTTTCTCCGGTGTGGCCTCTTTCTCGCAGGAATCTAGAAACGACTTGTCAGACATCATTCAAAATCCACCCTCGTGCAGTAAGCCAACGACTGCATTGTCGACAAGAAGATTGAGAGAGAGCAGGACATTGATGAACTGTGGGACGACTTGTCCAACACTGACAAAATTGGGTGCGTAAATATTGGTATGGAACTGAACGCCAAATATTGGAAAATGATGGACATGTCTCGAGCTCGCATCCTTCTTCATTCCCTCTATACACTATCGGCGGTGTGCCTCTGTGGACGCAGGAAGTCTCCTCGGCTTCCGTATCTCGCACGGTGGAACAAGCGCTCTGTCGTCGTGCGTACGAAAGGGGCGCAAACACTCGGACGAGGGTCTCGAAGTCTGCATTGTAGCAAGCCGAGGGTCAAGCGGATGGCATGCCTCACCCTCGCCCGACCCATTTCCCTGCGTGGGACTCCTTCCTGACCCCCAGGAGACCATTGAAAAGGTCGGGTGCCTCCACCTTTCAGTGCGAAGAGGATTCACATATTGAATACTTTTTATGAAAGCTAACATACTTTGTTCCTCAGGGTAGGAGGAGGAATCGCTATAATCCAACGTTCTATATATCCCGGTATGTTTTGGCCATTGCAATTGAAATTGAGCTATCACTTAAATAGTGCCAAAAATAATGGAATAAGTGCAATAAAAGACAATTGACCGGCAGTGGAATTAAAAAAAAGTTAAAAAAAGCTGAATATTTAATCTTTTATATTCTTTTTATTATATTTATATTGATGAATAACATCACCAGCATCTACTTATTTTGAGTAGGGATTTCTAGAGAGTATCTTTACCTAAATGGATGCTAGATCTTTGAAATGAAATAAAATAAACTTTTATTTACGCACGAAACACTTTTATGGAAAAATAAACCAAACTTTTAAATAAAAAATAACTTCTATTTACGTACGAAACAATTGTATGGAAAAATAAAACAATCATGAAATAATAATAATGAAATAATAAATACCTATATCAATTTCATAAACACGCTAGGCTAACACATTTCGACATCCAGGAGATCATCGAAAAGGTCGAGGGCGTCCAGCGAAGAGGGCGTCCCTCTATTGCATCCTGTGCATACACCTCCGCAGCAACGAAACAATATGCCAGGTCCCATGCAGCTGCGGAACACCGATTTGAACTTCTTCAAAATGTGCGTCACCGGCGAGATAGATTTCTTAGCCAGAATACGCGCATGATCTCGGAATAAGACTGACACATGATCTTTCCAGGGGTAAACACATACGTGAAATAATTGGTTGGTGAATAAAAATAGAGTATTGGGTAAATGCGACGAACATTTACGAGAAATCAGCTACTTTTCCCTTGTAAGACCTCATTTGGAATATGCTGCTAGTGTATGGGATCCCTACGAAATCGGTCTAAAAAACGAACTTGAACGATTGCAGCGAAGATCGGCAAGATTTGTAAAGGGCCGGTATGATTACCTTATTAGCGTAACCAGTCTATTAAATGAATTAAATTGGGAATCATTGTCAGATCGCAGGTTGAAATTTAGACTTAATCTCTTAAATAAATTTCAAAACCATATTTTCAGTGATGATGTTAAAAATATTTTGCGGACCCCAACTTACTATGGTAGACTGGACCATAATCACAAAATTAGAGAAATTGATTGCCGAACTGACAGATTCAAAATGTTCTTTTTTCCTCGTACAATTAGGGATATGAATAACGGTAAATGTATCCAGTACGAGTGCAGCAATGGATAACATTGGTAGCTACATGTTGGTATAAGGACATAAAGCTAACCCAACTAACAGTATGATTCTGCATGCATACTTTGCTATTTTAATTTTTAATTACAGATTTTATGCATGATATTTAGTGCATGTTTGGTGAGAGTTCACCCCCTGCCACACACATTTATGGTGGCTTGCAGGGTATTATGTAGATGTAGATGATAGAGGGGCGTGTTCTCCGACTAGGCCCTCCAACCTCTCCACCAGCCTCCAGCATACAGGGAACCCTGGAACGACTCGCCTCTCAAAGATGGTCCAAAAATGATTTTCCCTTCCCTGTGCAATATTTATCTGTGGCAGAGTTTTAACGTGTAAATGTCTCAGTGGCATTTTAATCCGCTCGCGATCTCAAACTCCAATAGCTAAGAGTTTTCGCAAATTCATTGCTAGCAGAGGCGTCTTTTCATCAGCTTATGTTCTTAAATTTTAAGCTTTTATTTTTGAACTAAATCTATCCTTAGAAATGGACAAAGAATCAATAAATAAAGAAAATAAATAACTACGTTATATCGATTCAGGCTGAATACCAGGGCAGAGATATCTATTCCTTAGTAATAACTGAATAATTTCCAAAGTTAATGATTTTGCAAAGATTATTAGTGCATGGTTAATGAAGTGATTATTGAGACAACTGTGACAATTTGATGGTTTCCTACATCAATCGTGAAATTATAAGAGGAAAGTAACCTCACTCATAAGATCGCTTTCTCTCCATAAATAAAGTAGTTAAATAAGGTTGTCTGTTATCTATATCTATATCTACGACATACCCTGCAAACCACCTCGAGGGTGTGTGGCAGGGGGTGCATCCACACCAGGAACAATGACACAACAAACAAAAATGAACACAACAAAACAAACACTATACCTTTAAAAGTAATTGGGGATAAAAAGAAGGAAAAGTACCAAATCCCAATCATTCAGTACACACCCATGAATACCATGCATGCAAAAAAAAATGCATGTGAGTCACACGTTGATTTGAACATGCAGGTAATTAAAAACCTACCTGGACCTACTACCTCTATTACCTCTATAATTATTACCGATTTATGCGATGTTTAACGTTCTGATCTCGAATCGTGCGCGGAAAAAATGACATTTTAAACCTGTCCTTAATCTCCTTAATTTTATTAGAATTATCGAGTCTACCATAATAAGTCGGAGCCAGCAATATATGATTAACGTCATTAATGAAATGTCCCTCCTTAATTTTCCTAGAAGATTAAGTCTATAATTCAGCCTGCGTTGTGACAGCGATTCCCATCCCAATTCGGCTAACATACCAGACACACTGCTTTCCCTATCGTTGCACCCTTTTACATATCTCGCTGCTCTTCGTTGTACTCGATCTAATTCGTAAATTAAGCCTGCTTCATAAGGGTCCCATATACTCGTAGCATATTCTTAGTGTGGTCTAACAATTGCAAAATAGCAACGTTCCTTCACCCTCTCCTCACTTTTCCCTAATATTCTTTTAATAAACCCAAACCTTCTATTTGCTTGACTGCATATTTCCCTGATATGGTTCCCCCATGATAGATCCTGAGTAAGTGTTACACCTGAGTACTTAACTGATTCCACGTTTACTATCTGTTAATGGGCGGGAGGCTCTGCATACACCTCATCATAGCAAAACAAGATTTTACTTAGAATGATAGTATACTAAGAGCAGCCGAACGTTATGCTCACAGAAATAATATAGTCTGGGTAAAGAATGTACTCACGTTTAGCAGCGACCACTGGACCTCCACGGCGTCCTTCCACGGAAATCTACGGTGTATAGGAACATTTTCTATTCACACGTAAGAACCTTCGCTCAACCTGGTATCACAGCCTACTATTGCGTCTGTTAACTCTGTAAGTCATGTAGGTAATGAATTTGGTAAAAGTATTGAATAGAGGACGTTTGTTTTCGTAGCGAAAAAAAATCTGATTCGAAAACAGCAGTGAGATAGGGAGGAAGTGAACGGGTTTTTGGTAAGCTGAAATCCTAGCGGTAACAAAAAAGTAAGGGAGGAGTGAATCGGCAGACGTAGTGCCCTAAAAAATACGAGGGAAGACACGAAAGAAATACGGGTGTGGCTGGAGAAAGGGTGGGGATGGTGGAAAGACTGTGGAATAACAAGGAGAGATGACAAACTACTCGATAGGAGGGATGGTGTGTGTGAACAGGAACGAAGCGAAGGGAAGAGATAAACAAGGGGATCGAAGGGGAAGAGAGAAAGAGGGAAGGTCGAGCGGCGTGGATCGGGAGGCCAGCGGGAGAAAAATTCGTCCACATATAATACAAGGAGTGAGAGGCTGTCAGCGCATGAAACTCAGATCAGGTGTGCATAGATAGCACACCGAAAGATGTAGGAAACTCTGAAAGGATCACTGTTGATAAAGTAAATTATTTTACCAGTTTTGAAAAAAATTACGCATTCCCTAGTGATTTCATTTTGTTACTTTTGAACGAGTCACGGTGATCAAACTGATATTTCACTCTTATATCGCCAAACTTCCATAGTTATAGTGGTCATAGTTATTTGGAAATATGTCTTGCAGAATCCCCGTGGTGGACTTTATACTCAAATGCTTTTCAGAGTTGAAGTCAAAGGTAGAAAACATAGAAACAGAGTGAGAGGTACTCAAAGCAGAGAACAAAACGCTAAGCTGACGCGTGGGGAATACGAGTTGCTAAATATTTCTTATTGATATCTCATTTAAGGAATATCTCTTCATTTGTTCCCGGCACTAAAAACTCGCCGTTAAATAATAAAATAAATCAATCTTATTTTGCCCCATCCAGCTTATGAAAAAGCGTGATGTGCAAATTGTAAGTAAGGTCTGAGGTAAATGTCTCTAAAATTCTGTAAGATTTTTTCTTCTGTTATCTCACGTATCTAAGTCGCCGTCATTTCCCTAACAAGTTTTTCCCATCAACAATTAAAACTTTACATGAATTACAGGATATTTTACGAAAATGCCTTAACTTCTTTAGCTAATGCTGAGTTCACGGTTGGCAGTTACATTGCTTGGATGACTTATATGAACCAATCAGTCAAACATGCATAGTGGCATTACAGAATATGGGACGCAGTGAAATCAATATTTTATTCTAGAATTGAATTTTTCGTCAACCAGAGCCAAGGAAACTTTAATGAATCAATACCACACCTAACCTTGTTGAATCGTGAAAACTCTGAAGTTGTGACGAAACAGAACGATAGAAAACACCCAAAAGAACACTGTAAAAAGTAGATCGGATTTTAAGGTACAAAAGCGATCTGAATTTCAGATGCAACAATTTTAAGACAGGGTATGTAGAATTTCAGCAGTAATATCTTGTCTAAAAATAAGGCAGGTAAACGACTGAAAATCAGACCATCCAGAATCCTGCTTCCTCTGCTTCCTGCTTAACTGCTCCTGTACCAACCATCCATGTTCCTGCCTCTTCCGCACCTTGCATCCGTGTTCCTGCCTTAAACCAGACAGCGCTTAAATTCAGATCGCACTGAAAATCAGATCAACTTTTTACAGTGAAATGTTTACACTCATTTCAATGTATCTGAAAAAATGAAAGTGTTCGGTCTATTAGATGACATGGTTAGTGAGAGTACAATGTCCAGTACTAAAATCAACGGACTGTGGAACCAAAACATATGAGCGGTAGAGCAAATTCCTTCCCCCTTTTCTCTTTGAATTTACTTAGAAAGATCTAGTTCCCTGAAAATCACAAGGACTGGATTCCACAGGATTTATTCAAAGGCTTCCCATAAGTACGAACCTGGAGGTTGCACTCTATATCCAAGCGCTCTATTCGCTAGCCTTTGAAGTAGGCTAAAAATTATATCATTTTGCAGGAACATCAAAGTGAAGTAATTGAAGCAGAGCGAGGAATCTAGGTATTATAAAGGGCAGAGGGAAGTGCGTAGGATACAGTTGGAGCGTGAGTGGGAAAGGGGGGATTCCACTTGCCCCAGTTGACAGGGAGGGAAGGAAGGGAGTGTTTTGGCGCCTCGAACACCATCGGCGATGGAGTCGGGAGGGAGAGAGAGAGAGGTCGCAAAGTTTTGACCGCCGAGAGAGGCGTTTCATTGGTAATCCGATTCCCACCCACCTCCCACTCCCCTCGGAAGCGCCGCCACCCGTCAAACGCCTGGCGCCCTTTCATCCCCCTCGATTCTGTTTTTGGAAGCTCCCCAACTCTCGATCACACATTTGTTACACAGACGACGGGATTTACGGGCCCGGTCAGAGACTAAGGCCCGGAGGAGGATGTGGGCCGACCTGGGGGTAGGTGGGGGCTACGTAGAACTTTTCCACCGAAACTCATTTTTATGTTTATTTCAGTGTGTTTTTTTTACATTCACTGCTCTTCTCAGTGCTCATACGAGTGAGTCCTTTCCTCTCATCCCCACTCTCTGCTGTCTCTCCTCTTTTGCCCCAAAAAATATGTATATATCTTCATCCTCCCTCCACACGTCTCCTCCTGACTCCAATTTTTTTGTTACACCCACACGCATCGGTGTAGGAACGTGCGTCTTATTCCGGTGATTCTTTTTTCTTTGACTTGAGTGGAGGCCAAAACATTTGGTTCCCCGAACAGTATAATTTTTTCCCTCTCTTCTCCCTTTTGCGAGCCCATTCACCTTCCTCTCCGCCGCCCTCTATTCCTCGCTCTTTCTTCTCTTCCCCACCAAATCGTTCCTCTTCCTTTCTCCCTCCCCCTCCCTTTCTACCTCTCTCGGTTAGAATTCTGAGTGGTTCTTTCGTGGCCGTTAATTACGGTGAAATTCTTTTTTAAGGTATGAGGAAAGTTCGGTCAAATTTCCTTGTGGTGTCCGTTCTTCACTACGTGGGATCGGTACACGAATGACGATCTGCAGACATTCGAAACCCGAGTAATCGTCGATCCCCTTGCTTTCCTCCCCTCTACAATTAATTCTTTTCCTGCCCCAATTCCGTCCATTCCTAGTTGTTCACACCCTTCTGTTAGTGCTCTACAGGTCAATTTAATCTGTTTTTAACAAAGCTAGAGTTATATCTTGTGCCAGTCGCCTCAATGGTTTTGTTTCTTCGAAGGGTCCCTTGGTTTATTCCAATCGTTTAACTCTTATTAGTATATAATATGTTTATTTAAGTGACCGTTTTAATGCCATTTAGGAACTAATAACTGTTTTCTCACTATATGCTGACTGTCCAAGGTCTGGAGATAAATTTGGGTGGAAAGTTTAAGTGTATGATGGTTTTTTTCATATTTCCATTCTTTTTAAATTAGAGTCAACCTTAAATAAATTATTATTTTGTATCATAGATTTCCAAACCCTCATATTTTCCATTTGGTATCAATTCGCTTCAAGTATCTATGTATTTAGTTCTTTACCATTTCATTAGAAGTTATATTCTGAATCGATCGCCACTGATCGACAATCTGAAGATTGCCTTGACTCATTCTGCCACTTGATGTTTCTATCTGCGTAACCCATCGCATTTGCAAAACTGTCTGGACTTTTTCCATGCAGGTATTTCATTACAGACCCTCCTATTTGAAGTTTCTATTTAATATTCTCCCGTATAATGAGATGTAATACATTCTAAAACATTTCCTCGTCTTAATTCAAATATTTTCATCATCTTTCATTTTATCATGCGTGTCTAAGAGGTTCTTCGAAATCATCTTGATATATTCATCCCATGCTCATAATTATCCATTATCCATATTCATTTGCTTTCAGAATTGAATATCATCATCCCCCATCCTGTGGTGTTTTCTTGTGACAGTAAATTTATCAGCATTCCTTTCGGCGGATGATTGACATTTTTGTAATTCCTTATTTTTATTTTCACTATTTTCAAATGTTCCGCATACTTTGATTCCCTTATTTATTTGCCCATATCCGTCCGCGCGCATTTTAACACTAAACCTCATAAAAAGTAATCTTGTATTAATGATACCAATGGACCATCCATTTATATTCACTAATTTAACTCTCTTCCACACGACACTTTCTTTCCCTCGCAGTCCGAATCCTGTACTGAAGCTATTTACTGTGTTTGCTATTTAGTTTAATGACCTCACTTTAGAGCAACTTCAAGTCATATTTCTCTTACTTTCAATAAAAACTACCGAGCGTGTTGAGCCTCATTAATTGACATTACCAGATCTTATTTGCACCATAAAATATTTTGCAAAAAAATATCCTTTTTGGTGAAATGTATCTTCTTTACTATCTACCTACTAATTCTTCTACTATCTACCAATATTTTCAAAGGAACATGGATTCACCTTATTTTTGTCAGTCATTTTGCTATAAAACTTCAGTTAGCAACTATTATTCCGCCAGACATGTCCTTTATAATGTATTCCTATGTATTTCTCCACTACTTCATTTTACTCACCCTAGGGTTTTTCTCGACTTTAATTTCGTACTTTAGATTTTATGTTCCAACGGTGCAATATTTCGTATGGCCTCCTAGTTAACCCTTAATTGGCCACCTGCTTCCAAATATCATTTGCACAATTTCTGGTATTATTTCCACCATATTGACATGTACAGTCAAAGTACTGCTATAATGATAAATAAGAGACCCACTTAATAGATCCACATTAATTTATCCGAATACTTGAGAAAAAATTGTCTTATGCATCCACTAAATAACTATAACCTCGATACTCAAATCAGCAATACAGCTGCCTAGACACCCAAAGGTCGCGATTTTAAATTCCGCTACGAGCATGAAAATTGTTAGGTTTATGTTTAATAATATACATTAAACGAAAAAAACTAAAATTTTAGGGTAGGGTAGGTAAGAAAATATATAACCTAAATTCCAAATGCAGAATGCTAAGATTCCGCACTTGAGAACCACGTGGCAGATTAGTTCGTCGTTGCGGAACAGAGTGCAACAACTTCGGCATACCTATTTTGTTCAATTTTGCTCAGTTATTTTTAAGCATTTTAATGTATTGATAATTTCAATTATCCACTCATTAATTTTATTTATATTTGCTTCATCATATATATTTTTTCATGTAGAAAATTCGTGTAGATCATTTCGTGTAGAAAATTAATTTTAAATATACTGCTAAAGAAGTGATTAGCATTATTGGAAAATATTATTTTAACATTATACCAACACATTTTAGTAATTAAACCTATATTTAGTGCAGATTCAACTTAAATAGCCTATTACAAGCCTTCCATTGCTAAGCCTGCCAGGAAATCAATAATTATCCGAGACTGAAATGTCTAAATGCTAAATTATCTACGAGTCAAAGCAATATTTTCTAGATTGATTGGTGTAGACCTGAGTCATTTGTAACCAATTCATATCATTTTTTAAATTTTCTATGGCAAGTACTTGCATTTAGTTATATGTGCAGTAGGCTACATTAAGGATTATATTAACTGGTATTTTAATTGAAGTGAAATAATGTCCATTGCCACTAAGTGAAACATTATAGGTAGTATATTACTGCACTTCTATCAAGGTCAAGAGAAAGTTACCATCAAAAAACAGAGCTGTAAATGTGTTTTTGATGGTAACTTTCTCTTGACCTTGATAGAAGTGCAGTAATATACTTGGTAGGTACCTATAATGTTTCACTTACAATTAGTGGCAATGGACATAATTTCACTTCAATTAAAATACCAGTTGTTCCAGGGCTCACTGCTCTCTTTATTGCTGGTCATTTCTCTTTCAGACAGAGGAAGGTAGCTATATTGTTTCAAAACTACAATTTAGATGTATTTTGGGAATTTTATGGAATGATTACAACATAATACAATTAGAAAACACCAACTATAAGACTATAGTAAAGCCACATGGAGGAAAGATTAGTCTCTAAGTTGTAAGATTAAAACAATAAAACTATAATTTTTAGTACCATCAAGTCTCATCTTTGACAAGTTGGCATAGTATTGTTTTATAGTACTAAATTTGGAGATGTCGTATAGGATAGTGTAGGCCTACTTAGTTTTTAATACCTATCTTCAGTTGTGTGGGATAGATAGATATTCAGCTGAAAACACTAGGGCCATGCATATTTAATGTTACTTGAGTAGCCTTAAATGTTTTCATTTCTAATTCTATGAACACAAATGATTGACTTTTGAGGTGTAGAAAAACACTGTCTTTGCTCTCTCTGATGAATTCTGCTAGGTCTTCCAACCCATCTCCATCTCCCGGGATTTGAACCCGGGACCCTCCGGTCAGTAGCTGAGCACTCTACCCACTAAGCCACCACAACACCTAATCAATGCAATACTTTACTTTATTTGTTTAATTGCAATTTTCTTTATTAAACTTTCAATTTATTTTATTAAATATAAGACATTATTTTACAGAAAAAATAATCAACATAATATTCTACATAATCTACGCAATATTCTACATAATCTACATTATCTACACTATTTATTACGTGTATTATGTATAAGCTTCATTTACTACTCTTTTAAATCTTATTATTTTCACTCACCAACAGTCCCATATGAAGTTTTGTCCTTGAAATCAAGAAGTTGACATGTACAAAATTTCCCTTAGACAGATATTTGAGTCCAAAAAAGAGTATTCTCAATTCGTCCGCGACTTAAATTTCTATAACTCTTTTCATTGCGTAGAGTTAAAGATTATTATATATTTCCAACTATTCTACCTCTCAATAAAAGGCAATTAGCCACTGAATGTAACAAAAGCAATGCTGAATCTGCTATATGATTAGTGCTCTACAAGCTTATAATACCTCGATTCGGCCAGTGCATTGAGGCCACATTTTGAATAACAGATGAGCTAATTTGAGTCGAAATCGCCCCCAATGTTTGGAGCCAACCACTTCCAGTGACCACGAGCGGCAGTCGGCTCATAGGTACTTTCTTGCCGGCATTTTGCAATTTCCCGAGAGCCAGGACTCAACGTTTCTTTAAATCGGGGCGGCCGACCGTTTGTTGCTGCGCTGAAGGTCGAAAACAAACGAGGACAAATGGGAAGGGGCAGTTCCGGATGCTTTTCTGTGCATTCCTGTTGGAAGGGAGGAGTCCAGTGGGCCAATTACACCGGCGTGGCTTCAATCGTGCTACGGGATTTTGTAGGGTAGTGCTTTGGATCTGGGTAAAGTTCTTCCGCCCCCTCCCCCCCACTCCACGCCGCAATCCTTTCATCAGTGGCTGCCACTCGATAGGAAACAGAGTCACGTCCCAATAAATAGGTTCGAGCACATCGTCATAAACTTGGCCTCAATTGCTTCCTCTTCCCATCCTTACCGATCGCTGTCTCTTCCTCATGACACTTTCTTTCCCTCGCAGTACAAATCCTGTACTGAACCGACTTTTGTTTCCTATTTCTCGTTGATCCCGTTCGAGTTATAGTGTCAATTTAATAAGTATCAACCATATTACTCAAAACTATCGTCCAAGAATATGCTGTCTTTTTTCCTCTCTTCTTAGGACTTCTTTGTATCCCGGCCGATGCATTCAATCTTCATAATTCCTCTGTGGAACTAAATTTCAAATATATCCAGCGATTTATTATCTACTGCTATTATTAATCCACTTTTAATAATATTATTAATCTACAAATATGCATGATCCAGTTTTAAGTTCTGATGAAGTAGTTTCTGATATCTAACGCTTTTATTTTCAGTCGTATGAAGATTCTTTTCTTAGTATCCTTATCGTCAGCGATTATCAATGATGATTGCAACGATATCGTTCTTTGGCTTTAAAATGACTCTTATACACACTTCAGAGGTTTATATGATGTTCATTTAGGTATAATATGTCAATTGTTACTTAAAAATGGTGAATCATCTGGCCTATTTCCTCTGAAACTTAAATGTTGCTTTTCGTTTCATTAAATGTGACGTTCCCGATTTTGGAGTGTCCTTTAAATTCTTCATCTAGTTTATCTCCAATCAAAGTAGTCATCTCTTGTTTGCAGTGAGAGATCATTTTTCCACTGTTGTAATATTAGAAGAATTCTTGACTGGAGAAATTAAGCGATACGCTGACTTCATTAGCTACTGTGCGCCAATAAGTCACAGATACAATCTGTTGAAAATATGTAGATAATGAAATTATTAATAACACCATTAATTTATCTTAAATTTTATGCCTTAGAGTGTTGGTTAACAGCGTCAATTTCACCTTAGCAAACGATAGGGTACTCATTGCAAAAAAACAATGTTATATTATTTAAAACATTTGACTAATCAGTTCCTTCCTATATGGTGCAAACGTTTCCTTCAGCATGTTCTTAATTTATCGGAAATTGGAATTCGGAACGATGAGCTCTTCCTCCTCGTACCAAAGTGATAAAAAATCAGTGATTACGGAGTTATTCTAATGAATTCATCTTTTCATTTGATTTCATATTAACCGACCAGGGAATCAATCAAAATGTCTTTCCCGTCCCTCCCATTTCATCAAAAACTATTATTTTTTCCGATGATGTCTTCTGCAGTTTTAAGTATTCTACTTATTTATGTTAGAAGTATTGTAAGTGAAGTAAGATTAAATGATTATCACTTAATCATGAACCAGTCTCATTTAATGTGCTTGACGGTATAAACGTCGTCTTGCTGAGCAGCGTCTCTAGAATATATCTAAAGGTATCATCCTGTCGTCGTGAAGTGGAGGAAATCCGTGGTCCGCAAGGTTTTAAAAAAAGTTGATTGCAGTTTTTCTTCTATCAAAAAGGACGCGAACATACCAACAATTAAGTAGGCAATGCAAAGGAATATCTAAATGCATTTTGTTGTTAAAACTGGTTCATAAACAACGAAAATATTTAGAAACTTTTCCGAGTCGTATTTGCTTGAATATTTCAATGTGACTAATTCAGCAGCTGCATGGGAACAGAGGAATTAAGAATTTAGTGAAAGTCAACCGCATTAAAATCCAAAAAGACCGATATGAGCAAACCATATTATACAACAAAATGTACCAGTGGCAGTCTATGACAGGTGGCAATATAACAAGTAGTCAGTTCTACGGTGACCTTCGGCGATGAAGGTCTTCATCGTGGGTGAATTCCTGGAGGACATTAGTGGTTCATTTCCCTCTTGCGCTGGATCAAACGGCCAATTGCTTCCTGTTGTTTGATCCCAACTGAATTTTCCTTTAATGCCTTCGTAATGGCCGTTTCTCAATCGTTTGTATCATGACTTAGGATGTTTAGAAAAACAAGGAAATAGTGCACTCTTGATGAAACCAACTATATGAAAATAACTTGGTATCCTCATTTCCTATAGCAATTAAAAAAAACATACTAATACCGCTGCAGTAACCGACCATAAGGTGTTTTTCATCAAATTAATTTTTTAAACTGTCCCTGAGGAATTATTTAGAGTAACCAATGCATAAAAATTATTTACAATGAAAACATAATAGAAAGTGGACATAACATGACATCAATCACCAGCTACGAAGAATTAGAAGAGTAAATATCGGCCTACATGCATTTTGCATCATATCCTCATATATTTAGATATTTAGTTGAATTTTCGTTGGGTAATCCGTACCTGGAATTTTAATGCCTCTGTTTATTTCTTATTTTTTATGTCTTAATGTGCTTCGCAGAGAATTTGGCATATTACTCAGAGTCATTACCAGTTGTGCATCATGTAACACACCGCAATTGCAAGGGTGAGTGACAATGAGTCTTATATTCTTAGTCTTCTTTAGACTTTTCAATTTCATCTCATTGCGAAACGAAGGTTATCACGAAGGCACATCTTATTATCCCAGGTCCACTTTAGGTCATTAAAGTATGAAGTGAACAAACCCATGGCACAGTGGAGAGGTCACGCAAAACGGTTACAGCTGATGATTTTGTTAGCACGGTACCTAATTGGCCGCATCTATTTCACCCTAATCGTTTTCGGCGAAGGACGAGCACTGAAACGTAATGGCTTCGCATCTCAGGTCTAGAATAAGCCGGTGGCAAGGGTGGATACATACATATATATATCATTGAAAGCGCAGCCCTTTATTTCCTAATTCGCTACAATCTTCCCGCACCGAACCGCTCGCTGGCTCTCTCCCGGCCACCCATCGAAACTGCTGGCCGCAGTTCCCTCCCTACGCCAAATTACCACCGCCGCCACGGGGCACACGAGACTTCCGCCTTCGCCGGGGAGCATCCCCCGTTCCTTCCGGCCCCTACGCGGCTGCGGCACCCTAATTACTTCCTATGCGCGGTGGCTAAATGATGATCAATGAGCGGGCCGGATTTTTTAATATTCCCCCGCTTCCCCCTGCGCACACAATGGGCGACTGTCACGTGGGATTTCGAGGGTTCCTCTACACCGCACCCGGCCGGGCGGCGCTGGAGGGGGAGGATTCATAAAGGGATTTTTCCTCGCTCAACTCATATTAGCGATGTGATGCGGGGGCGTTGTTCGCGCTGGATTTCACCGCATTAAGCCGCGGCGCGCGTAAAGGGAGGAGAGCCGCGCAACAGAACTGCCTCTTCATCTTTTCACAGTCACATTCCCTTTGATGACTTTAGGGGAGACAAGTAGGAGGCGAAGCAAAGTGAAACTAATTTACCAGTGTTTTTGCTGCCTTTTAAAGGAGAATATGCTCTTAAAAAGTTTTTTGTTTTCTTCCAAATCTTCGTACCGGAGGGTATAAAATGCTGAAATTATGACTTCAAATCCACTCGAATAGATGCGACCAGTTTCGTGACAACGCACTTTTCCAGTTTTTTTCCACTACATTCCTCATTTAAAAAAGTGAAGTGGCAATGGGTCTTACATCCTTAGCCTTCCTTCCCTTTCTCCGTCTCATTAACTTTTTATAAAAGTTTCTACAATACCGTTTCTCTGTGCAATTATGCTACCTCTAGAAAGGCAATAGCTATTGATATAAGGTAAATAAAGAATCTAGCATTCATTTAATTACATGAATATTTTTTCCTCCAGTACTCATCTGTATTTTTTAATATTTGAAAACTATGTAACGGGAGCCCAAAAATCCTGAAATTAACATAATTAGAACTTGGTAACTAAACGGTTCTCAGTGATTCGGCAAGGACCCAGCTGTTTCACGCCTGCTGCACTCTCCTTATAATACACGGCATCCTCTTACCTGTTCCTTCTACCAGTACTTGACTCCACACCGCCGGAATCCTTGTCGCAGGCCTTTTTCTCGTTTTATTCTGCGGAAAGCCAATTCCATGGTCTCATCATTTTTGTCCCCTAACCCGTCAGTAAAACTTCGTCAAACAGTTGCTGATCTTGATATTGCAGCTTTAACGTGACGTCTAAAATCCTCGACACTGCATTAGCAAATCATTTCAGTGAATATATGCATTTCAGTGATAATGAACAGAATTCATCTCCAACGCCTATTTTCAATGAGGTGATTCTCCTTTGAACTCTGTAGTAGAATTTATCTCTTTGCCTTCCAAGTACGAAATGTTCCCAAATAAACTTATAAAGTCGCTACTTACGAGCCGGCGAAAGGCGGGGAACGGGTTATGGCGTTTACCATCCCATCCTCAAACTTGGGAAGCCAATATCTGTCAATATTTCTGTCAATAATTTTCCTTATTACAACTCTATGTCCCCAGTCTACTTTTGAGAAAAATGTGGGTGAAACTATTTCCCATCATTCCCTTCCATTTCCTTCTTCCTTTATTTCCTAACAGAAGGCAGTTCAACTTCTGCTGTAGAATCGAAAGTACTCTCCTCCTCTTACATCTCTGCTATTGTGCGTCCAGGCAACGCTCCCTTCAGTCCATCTCCACACTTTTTCACTTTCCTTCAGCAATATTTTCCTGGCTGCTCACTTCATCCACTGGAAGGCAGGATCTGGAAACAGTCAACTACTCCTTGCTTTTTTATTCACCACGCCAATATCTCCCCATTCACAAGACTCCGCTCCTCGCTGTTATTTTCGCTCGCTATTTTCTCGCATATAACTAGCTTCTTCTCGTTGATGGCCCCCGTCCCTTCCATTCCTATCCTTATACCTTTCCTTCCGGTCTGAAGCGCCTATTAGTGCGGAAACAGAATTGAGAACACCCATGGAGAGCTTCTTCTCGTTCGGAACAAAATGAAAGAAAGGAAACTTTCAGTTTTTCTCCCTTTCACTTCTTCGCTGCCTTTTCCTGCCATTCTTCTTCTTCCCGTAGGCTGTCCTTCCACTGCATCTTCTCCATCTGCACTTTCTCCATCTGTATCTCGAGAGATCCCTGCTCTGTCACCCCCTGTATGTCCATGGTCTCCAAAACAAGTAGGCCTCAGCCCGTTTCAACAAAGCCTCGCTCTTTCTTCACTCGGCAGGTCTTGCTGCTATATAATGACATCTGCGTAGCTCACCACCGTCCCACTCCCTACAGTCAGTCAGGCCTTCCCTTTTCCGTTGTTACTGGAGGAGGTCTTCTTTTTTCACTCGCAAGTCATTATTGGCCAATTTTCTCTTACTATCTGGTACGAGAGAATGAATTTTCCAATGGGCATTTCTAGCAACCCATGGATTTTGTACGACAGAAGTTTCAAAAAAGATATTGACCCTTGAGAATGACACGGCAGTTTTGAAACTAGTCTGGCTGTACCAAATGAATAGTGTGGAAGAACAAAGTTTATTTGATTTTATTCTCGTTATATTTGGTTCCTTTTAGCGCAAATTATTTGATGAAAGGTACTCAAAAAGTATTTAAAGAATGTAAGATATTTCAATGCTGCCGCGTGAACGGCGGTGAAATTCACGTAAATTTCCATGCGAAAAAATTCACCTGGACCGGGAATCGAACCACGAACCTTTGGCTTTCCGGGCCACTGCGCAGACCACTACGCTTCCCCAGGATCCCTAATTCACATGGCAATTTTACCGAGGTTCAGGTACTAGATGTTGAGCCCTTGCGGTCCATCAAGGATGGCAACGCAAGGGAGACTGGGCTTCAAGGAAGCCACTACCAAAGATTTGTTTTACCAAAATTTTTTCGCATGGCAATTTACGTGAATTTCACCGCCGTTCACGTGGCAGCATTGAAATATCTTACATTTACCGCCAAGCGCGGCTTTAGCGCTGGATGGGGTTCATCTTTGGTAGTGGCTTCCTTGAAGCCCAGTCTCCCTTGCGTTGCCATCCTTGATGGACCGCAAGAGCTCAACATCTAGTACCTGAACCTCGGTAAAATTGCCACGCGAATAAGGGATCCTGGGTAGCGTAGTGGTCTGTGCAGTGGCCCGGAAAGCCAAAGGTCCGTGGTTCGATTCCCGGTCCAGATGAATTTTTTCGCGTGGCAATTTACGTGTATTTAAAGAATGTTTAAAATGTTAACTATTCGTTTGTTATTGAATTCTACCCGCCCAAAACACCATGGACGTTAATATAGGTATGCACATTGCCGTAATATTGTAGTTTTACCTTGATAAACTTTATCTTCATCGACTCATTTCTAATAATTTTTATATTATTTAATACGATTTGGTTACGCACGGTATTTCACATTACAAAGCGAACTCTTTCTAAAATGATTATGCGTAAAAGTAAGCCGATATTCATTATTGGGGCTTAAATTATGTATTTTTATTTTGATATTTAATTTAAATTATATGTTTTTTCCATATTGATTTTTCTACCTAAATTACCCTTCTTTATACGGTTTCTCGAAGATAATAATTATATGTTTTGAAATGATAGGTAAATATGAACGGCATGAATGCTTCATGCTGGAAATTTGAAAAAAAAAGTCGTAAGAATAGGCGAAGAGAATGATAGTTGTAGTACTTAGTAGTTACACGGGGCTGCTTGCTTCTTTCACGGAAAGCCATAAAGTTTTCGCATTTAACCATCGCGATTGCTTCATTTGAATTGCCTTTTTAGGTTCCCTTCCCTATCCATATTCAATTATTGAGTGGTATGATATTTTACCCATAACAGCTGGAGGATCACTGATTGGCGTTTAACGAAAAGCAGATTTTATAAGGCGAGCATTTAAAACCCTAAAAGGTGTGTTCGCGCCATGGAAGGTAGGCCTATGTATGAGTTTCCATACCTTCCATCTTTTTAAATTTCTTCCTTAGGCGCACATCGGGATTCACTTGTTATTGTTTTATTATAGTTATTGCTGCGAGAAACTTTCGTAGTTCAAGCCCGAAGAGGAGGCGGGCGTTCGTTTTTGGGTTTGTGGTCAGTTCGTCTTTAGTTGACCCAGCGCGAGGTCCCCAGCATGTCTCCCGACGTAGGTTAATTCGCCAGCGCTGGTCAGATGCAAGAAGCAAGGCGAGCTCACCGTCCCTGCCATATTTCCTCCTCACATTATTGTTTTAACCCTTCCCATTTATATTTTTTCCTTGTACAATTGAGAATATCAATATGCAGCTGTAAATATGTAAAATTGAGCAACCGTAAATATATCCAATAGCATAAATACGAGTGTATCAATGGATAGCATAGGTAGTTGCATGTTGGTTTAAGGGCTTTAAGCTAATCCAACTAACATCATCATAATGCATGCTTGCTTTGCTTGTTTATCTTTCGTAATTGTGAAGTTTAGACCAGTTTTTTGTATGCGCCGGGACAGATCTATTTTATTTCTTTCTTTGGTTTTCCCAAGTTTCTTTTTCTATTCGACCTCCCTCCCTCCCTTTCTCCCGTCCTGCATTTCGCATCGTTTTTGTTTTGTGTGTGCGTGCTGAGAGAGAGAGCACCAGTTCAGATTTCGGTATTGCTCTGGTTCCAGGGAGACGAGGCAGTCTTCGGAAAGTATTCGTCGGAGAGTGGTTGCTTGCAGGAGCGCAAATTTCGCGTCAGCGAGGGCCAGATGGCGGAGGCGAACGACAAGCTGACGGGAGTAAGTTTTTACTTCCATTCATTTCCCCCTTCCTTTGCTCCTTCTTCACCGCTCTTTGCATTTTTTTCCTTGTTGATTTCTTCCTTCTTTCCTATTTTTATTCAATTTAATTACTTATGCGTAAGGCTTGTCCCGGCCCGGTAGAACAGAAGGGTCCGAGCCGTGACATCAGCCCCGTATGCCTACAATATTATTGCTAATCCTTTTTTATGCATGATATGAAATGCATTGAAGTGAATTCACCTCCTGCAACACACCTTTATGGTGGCCAGCAGGGTATTATGTAGATGTAGATGAAGGAGACCTCCCTACGGTACCATTATTTGCTTCCCTACGAGAAAGCTTTTCTCATCTTTTCCTTGCGAACATTATTTTCAACTCACCCTCATCAGTTGATATAACTTTACGGAAAGACCTTCCCAAGCTACTCTAGGTGGTCGGAAGACATCCCATACTAATGATTTAAATGACTTTCATACCATTTTTGGATGGTTTTAACGGATAGCGTATTGACGGCATCGTCAATTCCTTCTATCCAAGTGTCCTGTACTAATGGTGAGGAAATCCCTCTACTGAGTTTAGTAAAGCGTTTTTGGGAATTAGGAGAAGCGTTAACTGAACCCAGTAAAGATCCAGAGGATCTAGAGTGTGAAATGTTCAGCTTACAAACCCATCGTAGGTATGATACGGGCAGATAAAACGGCGTCTTTACCTTTCATAAACGTTCTCTCTTTGTTAGGTAAATCGTACGCCCATGCGCGGAGATGGTTTAGTACGGGGGCAAGCCTGCGTCGGAAGCCGCAGTTATAAGAATAACACAGTCATTTTTTGTCCGAAAACGAATACCTTTCGCACACGTCCTAGGCGAGTCTGGCGCTTGCTTGATTCCCCATCACTATGTGATTAAATCCATGCCAGGAAATTTGAAATCGAGGGTGCATTGGACGCCTCTGCGCGTTCTTCGACGGGCATATCGCTTTTCTCGGGTCCAAAACTCCATAAAATCTTTGACACATTCATAACATTGCGAATCCATGCCAAATCACATTTACAGCGACATCGTAAAGATGTATCGCCAGATTCAAATCAATCCCAATCATTGGCGATTTCAGCACACGTTGTGTCGAGAAAATTCAATAAACTCGATGATTTCAGGCTTTACTTTGTGAAAATCCATTTTAAGGAATTAAATGAGAAGGTACTTTTTTCACAGTTTATTTCTACAAGTCGGCCGGTTTCGTCGCATAGGCGACATCATCAGGTAAATGAGTATGCAAGTGGCAGAATATATACAATTTTTAAAAGGGGGGGGGAGAGGAGGGAGGCGGAAGAGGCAGTGGTGACGAAACCGGTCAACTCGTAGAAATAAACTGAGAAAAAAGAAACATCTCGTTTAGTTCCCGAGAAAATTCAAGTGATTCGATAAAAGAGCTTGAACTGAACATAGTCACCTATGGGGTGATTTCTTTTCCATTTCTGGGTATTGGAGTTCTCCATCATCTAGCCGACGATTAAGATTGATCTTTTACTTTGGCCACTTAAGCCCTGCTCATTGATGCGTTCGTCGATTACAATGCCTCAGGAACGGAGTTCATGTCAGACGCCTCAGCGTTGCAAATTAAAGCCATTAAATAATTAAATTTAGGCGGATTCCTTCATCTACAGTCACCAACACATAATGATTTCTTTACTGAATGAAGCATAGACCCACATCGATGTCGGTTTATTAGCCATGCGAATTGCAATAATAAACATCTACGCGATACCCTGCAAGCCACCGCGAGGGTGTGTGGCAGGGGGTGAAGATCACCAAACGTGCACCATTGACATGCAATTAGGCTACTACATGGAAACATGTTATAAAATAGGGTCACATGCAGATAGATGATTAATATCTGCATGGAAAATGAGCAAGCCATTCCCTGTAGCTATTGTGTAACCCCCTGGAAGATGAGTGTGAGGTTCCATCGTATTTCGAGGGGAACAAAGATTCCTCCTAGATAGTCTGCGGTATGTTTTAGTCGACCAAAATGTTTTTCTCGCATTATGTGCACTTTGATTCTGGCGTGACGTCTAAAAGAATGCGTCTCTCTAAAATTGTGAGAACCGTCTATTCTAATGGAGTTTCATCTCCCGTTGTTTCTTGGCCCAAATGCTAAATTCAGTCTCTCCGATAATTAAAATTAGATTGGGGCGATCCTCTTCCTAAGGAATATCTGCTTAAATGCGAGGAATTTGTATCCCGAGCTTATATTTGATCAGCAATTCACAATCCCCGGTTTCTCGCACTTCCTGACAATCAAAAGTGCTAACTACTAGGATTTTGTAAAGCTTCCGTTCTCGGGTGCTGCAGATTACTTATGCCAATTTACGTTTACATCTACGCGATTCCCTCCAAGGCACCTCGAGGGTGTGTGGCAGGGAGTAAATATCACCAAAACATGCACTGTTGACATGCAACTAGGCTACTGCATGGAAGCATGCTACATAATAGGATCACATGCAGCTAGAAAGTTAGTATCTACAAAGTAATAAAGGAATTGGTTGATAATACATGCATCATGCACTACAGACTACTCATACTAAATTTTGCATACCTATCCTTTTGATATACTGCCTATTGTGTGCTCTAATAGTACGGGGAAAATGGCATTTGAAATGTATTGGTAGGACAATCTATCTCTCTAATCTTATTTATCTGATAGAATCTAGCATAATACGCTGGTGTTTTTAATATATATCTAACATCTTCAGAAAATCCATCCGTTTGAAATTTCTGTAATAGATTTAATCTGTATTTTAACCTACTGATAAAGAATTCCTACCTAATTCTTGTTTTGATTCTGATACACCGCTATACCTATTGTAATACCTTTAAACGAAACTAGCTACTCTACGCTGCACTCTGTCTAGTTCTCTGATCAAACATAATTCATTAGGATCTCATACACTGGCAGCATACTCGAGGTGGGTCCTAACTAGAGAAAACTTCTTGAAGCAGATACGCCGGGAAAGCACCAATTCCTAGAGAAAAGTAACATCGCTCTTTTGTCTTATCATCACATTTCCCAAGTACTCTTTTTATAAATCCTAGCTTTCTCTTCGCTCGGCCGCATATTTCCCTTATGTGTCTTCCCCGCGATAAATCTTTAGTGATTGTTACACCTTACCTTATGGTTTCAACGCTTTCGATTTTAGTGTCACTAATGTTATAGAGTCGCTCTATCGAATTCTTCCTCTTCCAAAAATTAATAGCGAACCACTCGTTAAGGTTTATTTCTAACTGCCATTTATCGCACCATTGTATCTACATCCTTGCTAAGCTATTCCCTATTCTACTCTTTCAGAGGCATTGATTCGGTGTGTTTCGTCACTAATGTTCACTACCGTCTACTCTACTACTACTACTCTACTACTGTCTACTACTTCGCCTCTGACTACTCTGCCAGAGGCGAAGGACCCTAGGTTATTTATTTGGCCACTAGGGCAAAGGTTGCTCCCTTCAAGATGATCAGCAAACGTAAATTGGAATTGTTAGCGGCATTCCTGTTGTCATGGCTCTTGACTCGCATTTTTCCCAGTTTAAAAGATAGGATATTTATTTCCCTCATTTTCGCCCTTATATATTCAACCATTGATCTTTCGTGGGTAGCTACTTCTTCCCATTTGTTGAAGATATTCTTGGCCAATCGGTTTACACAGACAAATGATAATTTTTGAATGCTCTTATGACGTCATATTGACACTGAACCCAGCTGATCACGCCTCTCCCTGTTTTCTTCGGCTGCAATTATTGCGCGCCAAATTTTATTGGACAGGACCCCCATTCCTTATATTTCCTTTAGGTCTTTCAGGTTTGTCCGTTCTAAAACGTCTTCTCTCCCGGAAATGAAGCGCACGGCAACCTCAGTGGGTTGCTGTTGTTCAATCTCAATCAGGTGTTATTATTTTTTAAGAGTACCCGGCTCTTAGAGGCCTCCCTGCTTTCAAATTTTATTTTCTGGGAATTCTGGCCCCAAGTTTGGTGCGAAAATCGGTGACGAAATACACGAAATCCATGTCATCTGGTTTCTGCCATATGCGGAGTCAATAATTTTTTGTTCTTCGGCGTATGATTTATTTTATTTTAAAAATAGATAGTGGATTTCACAGCAGCTTGCTTCTGATTGAGATCATATTTACTCAAACCATTATCCTCAGCATCCATTAACTTCAACCATGGTATCTCTTAACTCTCCACTCATTAATGCCGGCAGCGATAGCCAGGTCTGCTTACGCGTTGGCTTGGAAACTCAAACGTTCGCCGGTACCAATTCCCGTCTCTGGGGATGTTTAAATGATAATGCTTTACTAGACATCATGTTGAGAAAGAGTGACGAAAGTCATGACCATCCACCCATTTCAATGGGGTTGTTTACCAAAACGACTTTTGGGTTTTCATTTTCTTATCAAATGGTGACGTTCTGCCAAATTTTGTCAAAGTCGGTTTCCCTAATGGTAATACACCAGGTAGATTTCACTTGGAATAATCCATATATATATATTGACATAAGATGAGAAAGAATAGGAGTGGAACAGTCATTTACCATGTTTTTTATTGCCGAATATGATAGAGTTTGTTAAATAAAAAAGACACGTATTTTTTCGTTTTTTGATCCGTCAATTATTTCTCGAGTTATAAGCGGCGAAAAACTGATGTTTTTAATTCTTTCGGAAAAGTGGGCGTGGTGCAACCTCTGACGTACATCGACTTTGTCCAAACACAACTGAGCCCGCGAAGCTACTTTGCCTTATCGGTCTTATCGCAATGGGGGGGACACAGCTGACTCTCCCATTGGGAGCGATTGCGACAAGATCTGTGCGAGCAGACCTTACGAGAATCCCCCTCCACTCCCTTCCCTTCCACGAAACGCATTCATGGACGGGAGGAAAATGACGTCAATGTTATCACAGCAGCTTTTTCCGTGGACGTCACCTTTTGCTTATTTTAATTTTTGATTTATGAGTGAATGGTTGTGGTTAGAAGATTAATTTTTCACTGAAATTATTTTTTCGTCTCCGTCTAACGATTTCGTGCACAAAATTGCGATTTCGGTTCCGACTAAACGCTCCCATTGAATACAGATTATTATTCATTTATGTGATAAACTCTCCTTTGTGCGTGAAACATTGAGTTGAACGCTTAATAAATATGTTGTGATAGATAAATTTTTCACATTCTATGATAAGAATTACACGTTTTAAGATTTCGCTAGTTACTGTAGGCCGATGCAAATATTAGTTTCTTAGCGGGCGATATAAAGGATATTCCTAGAGAAGGTTATCCACTTGAAAGGTATATGTACAACCAATCCCTCATTACTATGTAGATACTAACTGTCTATCTGCATGTGACCCATATTATTAGCACGTTTCCATGCAGTAGCCTAGTTGCATGTCAAAAGTGCATGTTTGATGATCTTTACTCCCTGCCACACACCCTCGAGGTGCCTTGGAGAGTATAGCGTGGATGTAGATGTAAATGAGCATAAATAATCTACAGTACCATACAGGAGAGCGGAAGCATTACAAAATCCTAGTAGATAGCACTCCTGATGGTTAGGAAGTGCGAGAAACAGAAGATTGTGAATTGCTGACAAAATATAGACTTGGGATACAAATTCCTCGCATATTCCTTAGGAAGCGGCGAGAGCTCCTGGCATTTAAACTCTGCGCCAAGGGACAGTGTTGTCAAATCTCCTTCAACTCGTGACTTAGAAAAATTCGGCCTCCGAGGTGGTAACTTTTTACTGTGGACGGGTGTACATACCTCCCACTTTTCAGTCCGGTGCTACTCTTCCCTCCATTATAACCTTCGTGGACAGGTCTCTTTGGCCCCTTCCGTTGAGAGTATGCTAATGCCCACGCCCAGTTTCTATCCATGCTTCCTACACTTCCAAAATTACAAACTATGCCCAATTACCCTCGGGTGTAATGCGAATGAGTATGGCCTTCAGTTGCCCCCTCTAATAACAGCAACCCTCCATCATGTGCCCTTGAAGGAGTCGTTCTCTCGCATCCGAAAATATTTACCCAATCTCTCTGCCGTTGTTAAGTAACCAGTCCCTCAGTCCACAAAATTATTTCCTTCCCCACCTTTCCCTTTCCATCGTTAGTTTGGAGTACATAATGAGCTGTTGCGCTTTTCAGTTGGCTGTTTTGAGTCAGTTAGTTATTCGGGGGAGGCGACCGACAGCTGAGGTCATTTGCGCCATTTTAGGATAGGTGAGTAATTGGGTGATGGTAGGAACATATCAGGAAACGGAGGAAGGGTGGAGAGAAAACCGGCGTCGGCATTAGCCTACTCTGAACGAAAGGCGCCAAGGGTACAACGGCTTAATGTCTCATGCGACGGACGGAGTACTGAACCTGAAATGCCCTACACTAGGCACTCAAATGGGGACCGGTTTTCCACTGAAAAACTGCCACTCTGAAAAAATTCCACTGTTGGGAATCGAACCCGGGCCCACGGGATAGGAGGCCAGTACTCAAGCCACCACACCAAACCTATTGTTTAGATCTGGGCTCGTTTGTTTCCGTTAAAGTTTTAAATATATAAAAAGAAGCTTAAAAGCCTCATTTAAATTTAAACTTTATTTGGCATTACACTAACAAATTATTTTATCATAAATTTTAAAAAAGAAAAATTTAATAGTTGGGTGGACAACATTCGTAGATAAAAACTACGTCAAAACTTTTCTATTCAGAAAATTTGTAATATTCAAAAGAGTGGGCGAATTCAAGGCGACTCCAAGAGGGGAGAAAAAATATCTTTAAAGTCAATATGTTTTTTGGTAGAGTTTGGGTATGTGGCACGATGTCTAAAGTCCATTTCTTCAGCTCAAATAGAATGTTGCCCTCTTATATATGGACGTAATTATATGAGAAATCACTCCTTTTTTATATACCTACCTATGTATGACAGCACTATTTATATTCACTGCCGTGTTGTAAAATTTACGTTCACTTGCATTTGTTGATTTTGCATGCAACAACAAAACTTGTGTATTCTTCTAGGTTTTTAGGAACCTTCGATTTACTCTTTCTATATTTTGAGGTAGTTCTTTCATTTACTATGAACGAAAAAATTATAGCCGCGAAATAATATTGGTAAAATTGGACACATTTAAAAATGATAAAATACCATATATTGTGTGAATTAGAATTTCCTTTAAATGTATTACAGTGAAATAATATAGAGCCTAGACATCAGAAACGAATATTTTACAAGAAAATGTGTAAGTACAAATTATTTGTCTTGTAGGTTGCGCACTAATTCCTTCTACGAACGAGATGGAAGGTTTCATAAATGACCCGTCCCTCACAACCACTAATGCACTCTAATTCCTGACGCGCATGATAAAAATGGTAACAATGAGAATAGTGGCCATAGGCTCACGCTGAAATCTTTATTAAGGCGCATATTAAAAAGCCTTCCTTTCCAAGGCGGCGCGCGAAAATGACAAAGTGAAGATGAGTGAAGGGGCGAAGGAACGGGAGGGGGGGGGATGGCAATTTGCCCTTAAGCAGCTGTCCGAGGGAAGGCAGAGGGGGGGGGGAGGGAACGGGAGTGGGGGGGAGGGATGCGAGAGAAGATGCACCCTTCGGCGAGGACCCATCGTCATTGCAATGGGACCCTTCGCTGCAACACGAAAGTTTTAACGTGCATTTGACTCTGGAGTTCACTGTGATGGGTGTGGATTCTCGGTGGTCGCCGAAATGACGGCGGCAGTTGGGGCAGTTGGTCCTCCGTCCATTGCAGTTGGCCTTTGACCGTGCGCTGGTAAAGAGGCCTTCCAGCAGCCGAACCCCCCTCGCTGCCCCTTCCTATGGACCCCCCATTAACATTAAACGTTATCCTATTTATATTTATCGGACTTTCCATTTCATGCATGTTTTATTAATGCTCAAATATGCACTTTAGACTAATCTAGCAAATTTTTATCTGTCAAACCCTTTGCTATTCAGCCCATTGTGCTCTCTTATATGGTACGTACGTACGTGGGAAAAATGACATTTTAAATCCATCGGTACAATAATCTATCTCACTAATATTGTTTATCTGATCAAACTATAGCGTAGCACGCATGGATACTTCTGAGGAAGGAGGTCCGTGCCTCCGAAAATTTAACAAGTATCTTTTTATTTTGTGTGTTTTCTTTTTGTGCCGCCTCATCGGTCTGCCCTGTGAATTTCTTGTGGTACGTCCAATTGGATTTTTGCCCATTATGCTATATATATAGTATATTTAAATGCTAGAGGCTTGAATGCTCTTTGAAAATCAAAGGACATTCACACCGATCTTTGGTTGTCAAGGAAATATGCTATCGTTGATTTCAGAGAAAAATGGGAGATTTTTCAGCTAAAATATGATTTTAAGACAAATACTAAGCGTAATAGAAAATTGATTGAAAGAATTTGAAACTTCATTTACTCAGCAATCCGATTAAAATAATTTCACCACTCTATCTCGAATGAAAGTACTTTAAATAAGAAAAAAATGAGACCACTGCACCGAACTCAATGCCATGGACCATCAGGATCCATCTAAGGACCCATTCAAAGACTTTTGGGGACCCTGAGGGTATTTTAACATAGCCTATGTTCTGCCCAGACTCATTTCCTATCTACATACCAAATTTCAGCTCAATCCGTCTAGTAGTTGTTGCGTGATTGGGCAACAGACAGACTATAGACAGACAGACAGACACCATTACATTTTTATATAGGTATTAGTATGGATAAATCTAACGTCATTTCACGTGACGTATATTTTAATTGTACGTCAAAGGTGTGATAAATCCAAGCCCTGTTGCATACATCCATTGTGTACTTAACCTTGAGTATTTTGAAAAAAATACTCCTATTCTCCATTACCTAATCTAATAATTATCTTTCCCGGAAATTTGATCAGATCTGTTAATTTTTCTTCGCAAAATTAAAAGTATCAAATTCTTTTTATCCCATTCTCTCTCTCTCTCAAATTTTATCGTCAAGATATTAATAAGTAATAGTTCAATGTACTTTTCATTTTTTATAGCTGTCAGAGGAGCAATTAGCCTCTTTCTTACACTTTAATTCCCGATTTTCCACTTTTCTCCATCCCTTTCTCTTTATTTTTCTCTGAATATAGTATAACGACATAGAAACACAAATGTGTTTTACCCTCGCTCCCTTGTTCTCATATTCTGCCAGTCGCTAGAAGAGAATCACTGCCATGATCTGCCGAGACAACGCCCCATTAACGGGCAGGGCATTCGTTTCGTCCATGGATATTACATTTGCACACTTCGTTAAAGACTCTCATTCTCCTCCGTACGCTCCCACAATGCAGAGCTTCATTTCAGCGCGAGTTGGTTACCGGAGTCCCTCCGTTATAATTGTTTGCCTTACTTTCCGCTCTTCGTGGTTGGAAGAGGGCGCTCGTTCTCAAGTCGCAATTTGAAGTTGGTTTCCTGGTTGGATACTCATTGACAAACTGCTTTCTGCAAATGCCAGTATTAATGCAATGTATACATGTTTTTTTGGAAACAGAACTGTGCAAATTAAAAATAATGTTTTAAGTAATATGTTTTCCACTTCAAATCGATGTTGTTTTGTATTCCAATATAGGCTAATGTATGACTACACGAGAAGGAAATTATATATGATTCTCACATTGTATTTTGCGTTTTTGGACTTGAAAATTTCAAAATTTATGCTTCGTATAGAATTTGTACTTACGTCATTCTATCCGGTTTGTTTCCAAGACGATCGTAATAATTACTGAGAAGCTTAGATCTTGTGGCCCGTACCAACTGTGGATTAGCATAGTCAATGAAAATTTATGAGATATTATATACTTTCCTCAAAAACATATATTAAATGAGTTCCCTTTGCTACTAAAATATCGTATATTTTCTCAAATGAAGATATTTCCCCAATCGTTAAAACACATCACTGCTTGCTTTGACAGTGATTCCTAAAACATGACCGCATTTCATTTACCAAGTTTTTCTCACCTTTTTTAATAAGAGAGGTGAAATACCGTTGTTTCGAAGGATGAAATGGAGGGGAGAACATAAGAAAATATGAGCAGAGTAGGGAGAAAAACGGAGATTAAAAGGAATTCTGAGAGGCGGTAAAAATGCAGAGGGAAATATAAACGTTATGTAAAAGATATATAATGGTAAACAGATTTTATTTGATTATTTAGAATAACCCTACCATTCAAACCTACCTCTTCGGTGATTTCATTGTAATTTTACACTCTGGTGTTCACAGAATGGCGGAAAATTCTCGGTCATAAGGTTTAAGTACGCATATATCTGAACCGATAATTGGTTTGTAACTACGCTTCATAACTCAAGCACGTACGATCAACTACAAACTTCTATAGAAAATTCTAATTAAATCATTTGGCCAAATTGAATTTGCATCAAAGTATTTGGTTTTCTCTTAAACGAATAGTTTACATGTGTGCTGTATATTCTTAGGACAATGCAGCAACTACATTTCAGCTTATTTCTTTGCCTGAAAAATTAGGGTTAGAAATTATTGTTTTCACGTCAGGGACAGCTCCAGCCTTTTCTGTCTCGGTCATCAATTTGACAATGGTATCAGTCAGGGTCGCATCTCTATTGTTCCTCCCGAATGATCCGTTTTAATAATTTCCGACTCCTTACATTTCATTCCTGGAACGGTATGATTAATAATGGCCAAATTACTTGCCCTAAAACTTTGCCCGAGCATTCTCCATCCTCCGGAGGGAATAGCGGGAGATAATTTCGCCACTTGCCCCATCTCCGCCCGCCAGCACACGCCTCGCCGACGGAAGCGCCACTTCCGAGGCCCTGAAATGAATGCAGGGAGACAGGGGCGAAGCTAACGATTGCAGGGAGGGAGGGGGAGGGAGGGTTTATGGCGCGAGAAGACGCCTCGGATTAATGAAAACGGCCCCATCACCACACCGCAATATCGCATTCGCTTCATCAGTCCCAAGTAAGAGGAGGGGCGGGGGGGGGGGAGGAGGGAACGGAGAAATTCATGCGGTTGCGAGAATAATTGGAAAAGGAAAGAGAGAGAAGAGAGGTGAAAATCCTTTGGAATGAATGAAAGGATAACGGCCGAAAGGGGTAACTATCTTCGAGACTAAGAGGAGAATGGTTGACGAAGGAAAATGATTGTTTTACGGCATCGATTGGGTAATTGATCGTTGACTCCGATGTCAAGTGAGCGAAGTTGTTAAAGATACACCCTTCCTCAATTCATCTATCGAGAGCATATTTGCATTGAGTGCCCATATATTGGATGATACCAATAACAATAATGATTATTTCCCTGATTTTTTTGTTGATATCTTCCTGCAAGTGCTTAAAAACGGTCGGAAAAAACTCATTGCCTGGAGGAAATGCGATGCCTTCAAATGAAATAATGAAATAAAGTGGAAAGGCTTCTTTCATCTTTCACTTTGAATTCCTACAGTAAAACGTAAGTATATAGTTTAAAAAGTAACTTAGAAGGGTCATTTCACGTCAATATGACCAGTAAATTGGCAAAAATGACCCTTAAGGTCACCGTATTTGACAAAATTTGGCAGAACGGCACCGTTTGATAAGGAAATGAAAACCCTAAAGCCGTCATGCAATAAACGTATCTGTTTAGGAGAAATTGCAGTGTTGCAAAATTTGACACATTCGACGGTATATCCCCGAGAATATACGGAGCTACAGATTTGCAAAGAGCTTATTTAAAGACAATGATTGTGAAACTGTAATAGGGGTTCATATTATAAAATATAAAGAAATTTATAATTCTTATAACCATTTATTAAAAAAATAGATTTTTGATGATAATTATGTCTTTGATCTTTCTCAGTGGTTTGTGCGCTGTAGATAAAATCATCCTCTATAGAATGTAAAAGTTTGGTGGAGGTAATATTTAATTTAAGAAAGAAAACTATTTTTGAGTGAAGGCGCACCATTCGGTTGACTGCTAGCCGACCGTATGGTACCCTGGTGTCTTCAGATCTCATTAACTTTTTATTTCATGTTATTATCACCTATTTAACCATATACCAAATCTTTGCGCCTGCATATCGCTACTTGCTTCTCCCAGATGTGACAATAGCCTTAGAGACCTCGAAGAGTGGCACCTGTTCTTGCAGCGGTACAGCGAGGATGACCACCAGGACACCCTCGCGCAACTTTGACACAACGACCACGCACACCTTGGTCCTTGCCTTAGGCCATACCTTGCTGCTCGTTATGCTTTTGGCATACACTTCATCTGTTGACAGAGAACAAAGCTGTGTTACACGTCTGAAGAGGTAAATATAAATGTCAACGTAAAGCTTCATACGAGCGTAGTTATTATTGCTTGCCTTGAATAGCATCAATCATCGGCTAAATTTCTGGCGAAGGTTCCCTCGGCGTTCCGATGATTGTAAATAGCTTTCGGGAGTCTTCCGCTTTGTCATTGTGATAAAAAAGGCGATGTTTCACCCATTCTGCTGCGGTCGTTCTCTGGCCAGGCTGAAGTGACAAATGCTTCGAAGTTGACGCTTATTTACGCCTCGTTTTCTGAGGTGGCCGATGCTTGCTGATTGGTTGTTGATGTTCGTGTGAATACTAGTTTCCACGTGTTGGAGAGGGGGTAGCTATCCTCTCTATTCATATTGTTGGGCCTCTTGGAAATTTCAATTGCTTCCTTTATAGTTCTAGGGAAATAACGCTTTTCCCTCGTGAGTATTTTGGGTTCCATGCGAGGCGAGGAAACTGACGAAGTGGTTAGATTCCATCAAAATATGCTCCGCAATGGCCGATTTCTCCCCTTGTCCGTTTTTGAGAGTTCATTGAATGTCCATTCATTCGGCATTGTACAGCTCTCTTTGTTAGCCTTACGTAGGATTTTCCGCAGCTGCAGATAACCTCGTAAACGCCTTCGAGGATACCGGGCGGGAGGCAATCCTTCGCTCCGATGAGGAGACTGGATACACTACGCCTCGTCCACATCGACCTAGGGGTTCATATCGAGGAACTACTTTTCCGGGTCCATGTATTCGTTGACATCCATCAGCACAATTGCCAGCAGGAGCTGCGACAGCAAGCATTTTAGTCGCTAAAGAGCGCAACGGGAATCACTTCAATCGAAGAGCGCAGATGATTCAATACTTTGGCGTTAAATACGTTGGCGAAAAGGCAAATCGTGTTCTTCCTCTAATGATGATATCCAAGCGTCGAGCAGGACCAGGTTTTTTCGATTCCGACTCACTTGCCTTTTTACATCTACATCTACATAATACCCTGCAAGCCACCATAAAGGTGCGTGGCAGGGGGTGAACTCCCACCAAACATGCACAACATATCATGCATAAAATTTGTAATTAAAACTTAAAATAGCAAAGCATACATGCAAAAACATGTTGTTAGTTGGGTTAGCTTTAAGTCCTTATACCAACATGCAGCTACCAATGTTATACATTGCTACACTCGTACTGGATACATTTACCGTTGCTCATATCCCTAATAGTACGAGGAAAAAAGGACATTTTGAATCTGTCAGTTCGGCAATCAATTTCTCTAATTTTGTGATTATGGTCCAGTCTACCATAGTAAGTTGGGGTTCGTAAAATATTTTTAACATCATCACTGAAAATATGGTCTTGGAATTTAGTTAAGAGATTAAGTCTAAATTTCAACCTGCGATCAGACAATGATTCCCAATTTATATCATAGACTGGTTACGCTGATAAGATTATCATGACGTCCCTTTCCAAATCTTGGCGATCTTCGCTGCACAAAGCCTTTTATCCAAAGTACGGCATATAAACTCGAAAAGATTATTGCCGTCGAAAAAAGTAGTGTGATTCTATAATTTAGGTACTGTGAGGAAAATCCTTTTTGACTCTAAAGACAGATAGGCGAAAGAAGGCCAATGTGGAGTGCACAAACTGAAGTGTGAGGACTGCGGCATGTGTTATATTGGCCAAACTGGTCGGAAGTTCAGAGACAGAGTGAGGGAGTATAGGAGCTCCTATATAAGTGGCAATAGTAACTCGAAATTTGCAGAACATTTGTGTTGTAACGGCCATTTTAGTAATTTTAAATATGAAGTTTTACACAGTGGTATTTTCAAAGGCCATAATCTCGATTTTTTAGTACAATTTGAGATTGCTAAATCTGAAAATGTTTTATGCAATGACCATGCAACCTTCGCCACCCATTCACCTCTCTTAAAAATCACTGCCCCCCCTTCCCACAACCTTCGACCCTCCAGCTAATTTCTTTACTCCCCTGCCACACACCCTCGTGGTGGCTTGCAGGGTATCGTATAGATGTAGATGTAGATGTACTCTGGCTGCGAGTATTCCTCCACAGAACAGCCTTGCAATGAGTCACCTTCCATTCCCGTTTCACCCCGACCTAAACCACTCCACCCCAACCTTTTTCTTTCACTTTCACCTCCTCCCCTTTCCACCTGAAACCTATACATACCTAACCTCCACAGGAACATGTACCATGAAAGTGGCACTGAGTAACCGAAACCCGGGTCGTCTATCATTAAATTAGTGTGGAGTATTACCATTGCGTTTTATTACGCATCCGACTCACTTGAATCACTCACTGAATGGGGACGTTTTTCTCCGGAACATTCCCTTCATCCTGATCAGAGTTATCGGCCGATTCGTGGCCGAAGTTTGTTGATGAAATATCGCGGAGGAAACGTATTTTCCTAGTCTCAGAGATCCCACGTCCGCATGCCTTGCTTGCAAGTTACCGTGTTCAGAAGTAATGGCAACAGGGCTAGATGATGCAATATAGTGCAGTTTAGAACAGTATATAAATACTAATCATTTTTTATGCATGATATGTAGTGCATTTTTGGTGAGAGTTCACCTCCTGCCACACACCTTCACGGTATTATGTAGATATTGCTGCAGGATACTGCAGGGTGTTATGTAGATACAAAGACGACGCCAACTACCGCAAGATATTCCATTTGTTCATTTCTTTATGCCGGTTCGACTCGCCACCAATTTAAAGTGTTGTTTTTTCCACCAGGGGTCGTGAGGCGTATACCGCGTTTCTTTTTTTTTGTGTTCCGTTTAGGAGTAGAGCCAGCGGAATCATTTCTACCCATGTCTCCGTATGAAGAACGTCAGAAACATTCATTAGCGCAAACCAACGGTGACCAGTTCAAGCCAATTGTGCAACGAAATCAAAAGGCCGATAGAATGAAGCTTGGACAAAACGTGAGTTTCATCCCCTGACGGATAGCGGTATTTTCCCATTAATGTTGAAAATTTACTGAAATTATTTAACTAATTTTAATTTATCTTTATTCACTTAGTTCATTGATCTTGCGCAAACTCTGTTCTCCCAGCCCAACAACCTGGAAAAGTATCCCTCTATGGTTGGGTGTACACTGCTAAAACTTCAAAATCAACGATAGGAAGGGGGACCTGAGAGAGTTTCAATATCAGCTAGCTCAACTTTATTCATTTATGGTCTAATTTAAACTTATTTGTAACAGTCATGGCGTCAAATACTGATCAAAAATAAGAATACATCTACATAATACCCTGCAAGCCACCTTGAAGGTGTGTGGCAGTGGGTGAACTCTCACCAAACATGCACTACATATCATGCATAAAAAAGGATTAGACCTAGTATAGGTACTGTTCAAAACTACGCTATTAAAAAAAGATAAAAATAGCAAAGCAAACATGCAAAAACATGCTGTTAGTTGGGCTAGCTTTAAGTCCTTACACCAACATGCAGCTACCAATGTTATCCGTTGCTTGATGGAAGATTACTTATCCTCCAGACAGTGATCGCTAACCTGACGACGTGAAATATTGTAGTAATATGCTATGTAGCCTGACACAATATGCCCTGGGCCAAAATGACCATGTGGATATTAAAATGGAAATATCTTAAAAAGTATTCGAACGGGGGAGAATGATACATTTTTCAGATCTTAAACTTCCTCTTAAATGAGTAAAATTCACGAGTTTACCATATTTTTTAATTGCCAAATTCGATGAAATTTGTAAAATAAAAATACAAGTGCCTATTTTTCCGTTCTTTGATCAGTCACGTATGTTTCGAGCTATAAGAGACAAAAAAACTTATGTTTTAAACCCTTTCGTTTGATTGGGCGTGCGAAAGATTCGTAATTCATCCCCTCGTCCAATCACAATTGAGAGACTGCTCCTTAATGCAATCGGGGACACACAGCTGATTCTGCCAACGGAGGTGGTTGTTAGACACCATGCGGGGTGTTTCGAAAAGCATTGCACATTTGCCTGCATCGTAATTTGTGAAATAGTATATAAACTGCAGTACACTTAAAAACGCCAAAATGTTATGGGAAAGTGCTTGGTGAATTTCGTTGTTCAGTTATTTCGGGTTGTTTACAGGATGCGCACGAGCTTTGTGCGCTGGCCTCCCCTCCCCCCCCCCCAATTTCCCTCCAGTTCTCTAGCCAAAATAGTCAAGGAGGGGAGTTGAATGACGTCTTGAGGAAGTCTTTAGTACAGTTTGTTCGGTGGGTATCACCTTCTGCGCATTTCAATTTTTAAGTTACCAGTGAATGGCTCTAGTTAGAACGTTTAAGTTTTTTACCAATTTTCATTTTTTTGTTTTAATTTAACGATTTAGCATATAAAATACCTATGTTGTGAATGACACTACGAGTTCGTTTCCGAATAAACGCCCTCATATTCTCTAGCTAAAATATTATGATGCACTTTCAAAAGTTTGTTTATTGTGAGAGTGAGTTATTTTAAAAGAAAAATGTATTACTGCATTTGTTTTGCGCAACACTTTATGAATCAAATTTTATTCCGTGACAATCGTTTCTTTTCCAGAAACGATTGTCACAAAGATTTTCACTATGCCCTGTTCAACATTTCCTTTAAGCATGAGTAACGATTCGTGAAGTGATCACGAAATCATCCACACAAGAACAATTCATATCTTTGTGGTCAACAGCTTGTATAATGTCATTAGCATTTCCATTAATTATTTACAACTTTATAGATGAACCATGTTCGAAAATTAAATTCAAGCTCAGAAAAAATATACCTATAAGGAAATCTTTACTTTTCCTCACATTGGGGATGGGAGATACTTTTGAAGATGTGTTTTAGTTTTAGGCGTCAATTTGTGGTGGGTACTCTATCATTGGTAGATTCTAAGGAGAGCAGTGAATTTCAAAATCAAAAGTAAATGTTTAAAAAACATTAAAATTATGCATCCAAGCTATTGAATTTTCTTTCCTGAAAAACTCGAACTCTCTTCCAGATTAAGGTAAAAAGAGATTTGATTTATGTTACCGACAAATCTTGTTGTCTCATTTAATTGAATATTTCAAGTGTCGTGTAAACAAACTCGCCCTCCATGACAAATAACTCTTTTCTCAATTTAAATAACATTTGGATAATTAGTTCATTACTTCAAAAAAAGCTGGGTCAATCCATACCAAGTGGTCCAAGTTGGTAGCTCGACCATTTTAGAAAAAATTCATTTTTTTAGGGCCGATAGCCTTATGTTTCAATAACTCAAAACAAGTTTTATTTTTTTTCTATTTTCCATGGCAACCGAATGCTGAATTTTTGCGTTTTTTACACACCTGTATTTGCGTAACTAGAAAAGTCTGCTTGTCCAGTTTTATACCATAGTTATATTTTGTACAGATCTTTATTTTCTGTAATTTTCAAATTTTTAAACAATTTCCCACCAGAGATATTGGACTTGGAATATTGCAATATTTTAAAAAGTTACAATTTGTCGGCTCTGTAAAAATAAAATTTGCAAGCTTCTGACACTTCAAATTATTTTATTATAGAGATATAACGTCAACGTATATTATGAGTAAATTTTAAAGTTCGAAGAAAATTCCTTCTTCCCCAAAAAAAAACCGAAATATACTAAATCTTGCGTTTTTTACTTCAAAGTTTGGCTGTAAAATTAGTCCTGTTGAAATAATAATTCCACGTTATGACATACACAAAGTTGTAGTTCCAAGTATGGGTAATGCATGAAAATGTATTTCATTTTCCTATAACCAACGGTATCTGAGTAACAGAAGTTAATTTCAAACCTTGAAAATGCTAAAAAAGCTCTGCACGGAGATGGAAAAATTGGGACCATTCGGTTGCCATGGAAAATAGAAAAAAAATAAAACTTGTTTTGAGCTATTGGAACATAAGGCTATCGGCCCTCAAAAAATGATTTTTTTCTAAAATGGTCGAACTTGGACCACTTGGTATGGATTGACCCAGCTGTCAAAATGTTTAGAATAAATATTAGCTATAAAGAACAGCAATAACTGTAAAATTTAAAGCGTGCGCCGTTGGGGCCTAAAACATGATCTTTTGAAGCGACACTGCCATATTTTAAGCGACATTTTACGGAGTCGAAACATAATTGATGAGGACGCCAAGCTCCCTCGCGCTAGGACGAGGCGAATGAAAAGTTTTCCGAGGGTGGAACAGCACAAGAAGAAGGAAGATAAGGGAGAACGTGGTGGGGAGGGAGGCGACGAGGGGGTGGGAATGCAGGGAGGAGCCGGGGGGTGGTGCGCTGCTTGTGCGGGGGTGTTCACGCCAACCATTTAACCACCTCGTATTGGTCGCGGGGATGAATGCGTTCGTCACCTCGTTCCATTGATAGTAGCGCCCCAGCTTCCGTCTTGCGCTCCCGTGAAATGGCCTCCCGACAAAAGAGGGCGCAATTTGTTACGGAGACGATGACAACGATTGCCGCAGAAGTCGGGCGCCAGGGAACAACCGCGCCTTAAAGCATCCTGCTTTATCTTAGTCTCTTCCTTCCCCCCTCCCCTCCCCCCCCCCCCACACACCCGCAACCACTCCATCCCCCAGAGCCATTATGCCCCGTTATGATTCCTACACACAATCCACTTTGCGTCGTTTACGGCTTTCACATTGTCTTCCCCGAAACTGATTCTCGCCACCGACATGAGTGACACATATCTGAGGGGTCGCGCTTCGGACCTTATCCTATCCCCATCCCTTCCATACCTATCCATATGCCTTTCCTCCCGGTCTGAAGCGCCTATTAGAGCGGAAACAGACTTGAAAACACCCATGATGATTCTCGCCTTTCTGGGTATATTCCCAGCTTCAGACCACATATCCCTATCCCTTCTATCCCTTCCATCCCTATCCTTATACCTTTCCTCCCGGTCTGAAGCGCCTATTAGTGCGGAAACAGACTTGAAAACACCATGAGTGATTCTCGCCTGTTGAATGGATCTCCTCTTACTCTCCTCCCTCTTTTCCCATCAGCCCCTATTCACTCTCCTTTCCCTCTCACACCTTCCAGATATTCCATTTCCACGCCTCCGTATCGTATCGCCTATACCACTCCTCGAAGGGCAAGGAAGAGGACGGATATTTTGCATTCCTCAAAAATTTCATCTACAAATCACAAAATACCTTGCAAGCCACCATGAAGATTCCTTGACAAGAATGAATACACACCAAACCTGTATTACATATCATACATAAAAAATGATTATTAGTTATTTACTACTTTAAACTTAACAATTTAAAAGGACAAAAAATAGCAAAGCAAGCATGCAAAAACATGATGCCAGTTGGGTTAGTTTAAAGTTCTTATACCAACATGCAACTACATATGCCATCCATTGATACACTCGTATTTATGTTTATTGGATATATTTGCAGCTCTTCGAATCCAAATTGTAAGATAAGGTTAAATGTGTGTTGGTAGTATGGATATCTACATCTACATAATACCCTGCAAGCCACCATAAAGGTGTGTGGCAGGGGGTGAATTCTCACCAACATGCACTACATATCATACGTAAAATAGGGATTAGTATTTATATACTGTTCTAAACTTCACTATTTAAAAAAAGATAGAAATAGCAAAGCAAACATGCAAAAACATGCTGTTAGTTGGGTTAGCTTAAATTCCTTAAACCAACATGCAGCTACCTATGATATCCATTTCTACACTCGTATTGGATATATTTACCGTTATTCATATCCCTAATAGTACGAGGAAAAAAGGACACTTTGAATCTGTCAGTTCGGGCAATCAATTTCTGCACTTTTATGAGCATTGTCCAGTCTACCATAATAAGTTGGAGTACGGAAAATATTTTTAACGTCATAAGTGTTAATATTAGCTTGAAATTTATTTAAGAGATTCAGTATAAATTTCAACTAATGATCTGACCTTGATTCTAAATTTAATTAATTTAACAGACTGGTTACGCCTATAAATTTATCAAACCGTCCCTTTACAAGTCTTTCCGATCTTCGCTGCTCACATTCATAATTAAGGCCTATTTGGTATGGATACCATATACTGGCAGCGTATTCCAAATGAGGTGTAACAATGGAAATGTAGCTTATTTCTTGTACGTGATCGTCACAATTACCCAGAAGTCTTTTGGTTAAGCTCAGGGCCTCTATAACTCGATCTTCATAATGCATGCGCTAGCGGAATCGTTATTTTTTGATTCAACTTATGTCAGAGGTAACGTGATCTCCATTCTTCATTTTCGCACAACACTTCAAATCACTTATTAAAATCAGTGGAGCGAATTTTATAGATGGTCATTATTAACCTTGCGCTACTCTAAGGGTAAGCGTTAACGATAAAGATTGCGATAACGCGAAAGATGGAATCGTGATTCCACACCAGTTTACGATTAGCAATATCTATTATTTCACGCATTTATGTACCGCAGGAAAGATCATGTGTCAGTCTTATTCCAAAATATGTAACCCTTGTGTGTATACCCTGGGATCCAAAACGCCAAAATCGAAAAAAAAATTCATTGTTATTGTACATACTTTACTTAGGTCGTTTGGATACTCGTGATTTTATCGTTTTGCAGTGATAAGGAATAGAACGGTACAAAAAATGTATAAATTAAATGTTTGGCAACTATTTTAAAAAGTTACCTTCTTAGGCACGGCCGGGTACTCATAATTACTCTCTTCATTTTTTTATCTCAAAATTATCAATTTTTAATATAACCTCTATTTATAAACATATGCAATTAAAAATTATTCAAACATAAATAAAACAACCATTTTAGTCAAAGAAATTTGAAATAACAATTAAAATAAAATTTATTTCGTTTCTCTTGCCTTACAATTCTTGCAGTGTATATTTAGTGATAACTTTCAAAGGTCCACCGTTTAGAAAACAAAACTTTTATTCACTGGAAATAAGGCACTGAATGTTACACAATGGGTAAAATGCTTTTGTGACATAATGTTCATTGCAAATAGGTGTATTACAAGAACCACAAGATTTTAGTGTCTTTCTACGTAATGTGTTAGGCTATTGTACGCATACCTCACAAATTCCAAAAACAGTTTCCCTATCACTTGGAGTGGAAGTAATTGATATCACAACATTTTGCACACTTCTGTCAATGGCACCTTGAGTAGCATTTTTGTTGAAAAATTCCTCATTACTTGTTGATTTTGAGCATGATCTTCAATCAATGGCTTTGCTGAATCCTCGCTCAAATGCCGCAAGAAAAAAGGACGTCGATCCTTTCTTTTTAGTATCGTCTTATTATTTTCGTGATATATGAAATAATCTGCAAAGGCAGCAATGTCTAGCATATTATAAAACATCGCAAATGGCCATTTAGAAGTGCGGCGTTGGCTAGTGTAGTGGCCGAGATTATGGTCTATTGCATCCATTCCAACCTTGTATTTGCTGTAGTCTAACGTCATTTCTGGTTTTTCATTTTCATTATCTGATATTTTCGTGTCATAATGCATCGCTATTAGCAGTCTTACAGCTTTGTTATTTTTATTATCTGATGTTACATTAGCAGATTGCTACGTTTTCATTAAATCAAAAACTGGTGGAGTACACTACCCTATCCCTCGAAGCAGACATAGCCTTCGGAATATATGGTATGTTCAATCTAACAATACCAAGAATCGTTATATTCCATGATAGCAGAAGCCTTACCATAGGTAATGCTGTAAAAAGGTTGTCCATGGTTATGTTTCTACCACTACATTTTACATATAACCACGAGCTCTTTTACTACCCTCTACCCATAATTTTTTACGTGAATATTTCCTTGCTTTCCTGTGTATATAATGCCGTGAAGTGGATATCCATTTTCAGAATCGCAAAACCACCGTATTTTCATTCCATACTTCCGAGGTTTACTGGGCATATACTGGGTAAATGCTGTTCGTCCTCGATATGGGTAAAGCTGCTCATCATTAGTTAGATCTGCAGATGGCTGGTAAAGTCTTGATGAATTGTTGATTAACTAATTGATTAACTAATTGTTGATCCATAATTCCCTAATTGGAGCTGCTTTGACTTTGCGTGCTCGTTCTTAGCGCGTGTCTGAATTGTCAAATCTTAAAAGCTGATTAATCGTCGAAAAGCGATTTATACCCATGGTTGCTCTGAAGAAAGGAAAAGATGACGTTTTCCACATGTGACTTCTGGCTTCCGTATAAGTATTTTTTACCCCTGCACCAATCAAGATACCGATATAAAAGTAGACTTCACGGCTAGAGATGTTTCTCCCTACGCGAGGCTCTTTATCGGGATGTTTTCGAAAAGTATCAGGATTTTCGGACAAGTCGTCCATTGATGAGCAAATGGCACCGTATTTTGGGTGGCAGTCGGCTAAAATGTTCATCCGAGGGAAACCGATTAGAATTGGTTATAAACTGTGGTGCCTGACATCATCAAAGGGTTATCTCTATCAGTTTTTGCCATACGGAGGGGCCGAACCAGTAAGTAATAATTCTTTAGGGCTAGGGAAAGAGTTGTTCTAAAGTTATTGGATGTTTGTGATTCCCCGGAAAATAATGCAGTGTATTTTGATAATTTCTTCACCAGTTACTGTTAATTAGAAGCCCTAAGTGATAAAGGATATTATGTGACGGAGACAATAAGAGAAAATCGAACAGGAAACGGCCAACTCAGGTCTTCCAGGGAGTTAGGTAAGAAGCAGAAGGGGGCTTTGACCTTTTGTTTGACATATTTGACATTTTGGAGGTTTTACATACTAGTCACAGGCTAAAGTATTTCTCAGTTAGATTACCGGTCTGAAATCTTAAGAATCTTACTGAAACAAGAAGTAGTGTCTAATACAAAGACTGATGATGCACAGCATCAAAGTCGGTGTGCACATGCGGGACGCCCAGAGAGTAATGATATACCTCAGTGTATTCGTCAAGACAGGATAGGGCAATTCATCCAAAGTAATACTGAAAACTCACGAAGATGCCAGGTGTGCCAATCTCATATAATTTAGAAGTGTGTAAAATGCAATGTTTATCTCGACACAACGTTTTCATAGATTTCATCACAAGTCACAGTGAAAAATAAAAGATATAACATAAGGGTAAAGAACTATGAAGATTATTATTTACCTGAATTTTCACAGCGTTGCGTGTACGCAACATTATATAAATCAATTTTTATGATCACTATATTTCTTTTTGCTAAAGTGAAATAATAATTAGGCCAATATAGGTAAGAAAAAACGAGAAAACTGCAGTTCCAACCGGTATATACAATATACAACCGATATACCTACAGTTTGATGGAGTTTACTTTTACATTGTCCATTGCCTTTTCCGTAGGGATAGAAACACTTCCTACACTTTTTATATTGACTTGATGTTCGAAAATGAATAAGTTACGATCGGGTCACTTCCGGACAGTAAATTCAGTTTCCAATGAAGCCCGTTCAGTCAAGTTACCTATTTGCATTTTCACACCCGGAAATGAGAATTAAGACAATCATGAGTTAGACCTTCTCTACCTCTCACATCTCCTTTCAGATAAGAGAGAGCACCTCAATCGTACAATTACTTCTCTAACTCAAGGAAATGAAGAAGAACATTATGTTCTTGATTTTCATGAGAATTTTGTAACTAGTAGTGTAATATACAGAATAAGAGAAACGATACCCTCATGCTCAGCAAGCACAAAAGACCCACAGAGTTTTCAGCAGACTTCTCCTATCTCCCACTCTTCTGAGGAATTCCTCGTCACTTGGTCGATCCATTTCATCTTCATCACTTTTCTGTAGTAACACATTTGAAATGCTTCCACTTTCTTCTCCTCCACTGTTGTCACTGTCCATGTCTCACTGCCCTAAAGAAACATGCTTCATATGTATGTACGTACTGATGAATTGTTTCCTTACTTATACGTTGTATTCCCAGATGTAAGCAGGTTCTTCTTTTGGAGGAATGCCCTCTTTGCCTGAGCTACTCTACTGACTATTTCTTTCTTGCTTCGTCCATCGTTGGTTACTCTGCTTCCCAGGTAACAGAACTCTTTCACCTAATTAAGTTTTTGTTTTCCTAGTTTCACGTTGATTTTGGCCTCTTCTCTCCTGCTGCACACTAATATCTTAGTCCTCTTCTTATTGATATTCAGCTGATATGTGGACATTGTTATTTCCATGATTATTAGAATCTTATTCAAATCCCTCTGAATCTCTCAGACTCTGTCTCTGCTATCAGTGCAATGTCATCCGCGAATCGCAGCATGCTAATTTTATCCGTAGATATTCACTCCAGAAGACTTCTCTTTGATTTCATTAATGGTCCTCTCGATGTTAGCAGTGAAGCATATGGGAGACACTGCACAGCCCTGTCTCACTCCTTTATTTATTTGTGATTCTTCACAGCTGGGTCCAGATTTAAACACAGCTACATGGTTTTTATACAAACTGCGAATGATTCTTCGGTAGTTGTAGAGGATTCCATCATTAACTCACAGTCCACTTTGTCAGAATCCTTCTCTAAATACACAAATCTAATCAACATCGGTTTGTATTCCTCCATTCTCCTCTCTATGAGCAGCCTATAGGCCAAGTATTTTCTCACTTGCACCCTTGATTTCCCTGAATCGGAATCGGTCATCATCCAGGAACTCCACTCCATTACGTTCTATTCTCGTGTAGATGATCCTTGTAAATATCTTCGGCGAATGTGACGTATGGCTTATGGCCCTTAGATTTCCACAGGTGTCCGTTACCTTCTTTTTGGCAATTGGAATAAAGATGTTCTTCTAAAAGTCATGGATTCCACATAGCAGAGTAAGGTTTAAAAGAAAAAAGGCGATAAAAGTGGCATCGGTTAGATAGCAGAGCAAAACAAAAATTCGTCTGGAACTACCCCACGCTCCCGTTCCCAATGTCATCAAAATAAAAAAGTCTTATATTTATTGAATTCTACATATTTTAAAGCTAATTTCGATAAAAGGCAATGCTGAGAGAATTTCTTAAAATTTTCAATTGACGGCTAACAGAGAAAGATAACTCGTGGAATTAAGGATGTTTGAATGATGTAATAAAAGTATTAAAATAGTTCTACATCTACATCTACATAATACCCTGCAAGCCAACATAAAGGTGTATGGCAGGGGGTGAATTCTCTCCAAGCATGCACTACATATCATGCATTTCAAAAGAGTAGTATTTATATAAAAGCCGAGACTGCAATATTTAAAAAGATAAAAATAGCAAACTACGCATGCAAAAACGTGCTGTTAGTTGGGTTACCTTCAATTCCTTACACCAACATGCAACTAACTATGCTATGGATTCAATCACTTATATTGGATACATTTACCGCTATTCATATCCCTAATTGTACGAGGAAAATAGGACATTTTGAATCTGTCAGTTCGGCAATCTATTTCTCTAATTTTGTGATTATGATCCAGTCTACCATAGTAAGTTGGGGTTCGCAAAATATTTTTAACGTCATCACTGAAAATATGGTCTTGGAATTTCTTTAAGAGATTAAGTCTAAATTTCAACCTGCGATCTGACAATGATTCCCAATTTAACTCATTTAATAGACTGGTTACGCTAATATGGCTACCTTTACAAATCTCGCCGTTCTTTGCTGCACACTTCGTTATTTAGACCGATTTCGTAGGGATCCCATACACTGGCAGCATATTCCAAATGAGGTGTAGCAAGGGAAAAGTTGCTGATTTCTCGCACATGATCGTCACATTTACCCAGTACTCTTTTGATGGATCACAGTTTCCGATTCGCTTGACCCATTATTTCACGAATGAGTTTACCCCAGGAAAGATCATGTGTCAGTCTTTTTCCAAGATATTTAATGGTTTCCTCGTTTCTTATTTCATTATTACTTATTTTGTACGTGCTAGGAGGAGAACAATTCTTTTTCCAAAAATTCATTACTACGGATTAAAAAAAAATTAATTCTAACTTCCATATTCAACCTGACATTGTTATGGCAAAACTTACAGTCAGCGGTGTAAGAAGGCATGAACCAGCGTACGCCCCTCACGTCATCATCGGTTGAGAGAATTCCATGGATTGGTTGTGGTTGTAAATTTAGTTTTAGCGGAAGAGATACGTGCATGGTGGTGAGTGAACTTGGCTGAAGGAAACAATGGCGTCTTCTCCCGTCCACTTAAACTCTAAGAATGAAACTTAGAGGAGTGGGTAGGGAGAGAGCGCTGGTTCGAGGGGAATGGCACAATGAAGATTTGACGCCCTCGTCCGTAGAATGGCATATCCCTCGGGAAGGGGGTAGAACCGTGAAAGCAAGCCTTTCGTTCCCACCCACCCCCGCATTTCACACGGCCTCACCATTTCCCATTTTCCTCAACTCCTCTCTTGTAGGCCCTTGCCTCAAAAGAGTTCCCTACCCTGTGTGCACACACGTCTCCTCTCCACCCCCTCCCCCTGTGTGCCTCCCCCATTACATATTCGGGGCTAACCCCTTTTGTGGAGCGCCGGTGGTGATGGGGTACCTGCGATGCCCGTACTTCCGTCCCCGTACGTTAAGTGCTCGAAGGCTTTCCGCATTCGAGTCTATTCTGACGTTCCACGCCGTTCTGAGAGCTTTTCCCGCTTTGTTAGCGGTTACAAGGCAGACGCGCAACCGGAATCCAACGTGCTGATGGGCACTTGACGGTGCAGCAGCTAAACATTGAAATTAAGACAAGCCTCGCTCATCGAGATTGGCATTCCAGATTGCGTTTCTTTTCGCGTCATAGAATCAGTCCATTTGGACATTAAGGCCACAGATTGCCTTCGTAACCGCTGCGATGCTGAATCTAATGCCGATTTTTTTAACAACATGGAATTCTTATTTGAGTGATTATTTAAATAGATTCTGAATAAGCATTTTAATTGATAAAATTTTGCGGGAAAAGTTATGGTATCTGCACTTACATAATACCCTTCCAGCCACCGCAAACGTGTGTGGCAAGGGATGAAACATCACCATTGATGCATCATATATCAGAGGGAATAATTTTACTCTTACAACCAGGTAGGCATGCTAAAATACCTTCGGTGCAAACACTTCTTAAAAACAACTGATAAGCACAAGGATCCTAGGAAAAAATAGCCTTTTGATTTGCGAGACCAGCGAAATAATAGCTATAAATAAGAATAATTTTTAACGCATGCAAATTATATAAAATGTATCAATTAGAGAGTCGTTTCTATATAAAAATTGAATAAATAACTCCTTTCCTACATAATGCATGAGTTAGTATTGTTAAGACTTTGACACGATAAAAAAATCACTGGATTTAAATTTGTTCCTGAATATCTGCAATACCGATTCTGAATTTCCCAAGCCCCTCAGCCGTGACCTATTACTGTCTCCAATTGTGTCCGGATAGGATGATTTTTTAAACCTGCTACCAAGTCTAGGTAAGAACTTATTTTCATTCGAAATTGCTATTATAATACCACAGTCCTCACGCAGATTAACTGACATTGCAAAATACTCTTCCACTGATTCAACCTTACTCAGAAGTATAATGACTTACCTGTTTCCTTGAGCGTACAATTTGATAGACGACATGACTCCGAAAGCTCATATCTTGCTAGAGGATATAATAGGTCAACAGAAGAATTTAATCAAAGTCTTATGCGTAAGGCCGATGCGGTGAAATACTTTTTGTCTACGGCTACAAACTTCTCTGCGTAATAAATTACACGATCTATCTGTCTTTCTGAAACTGAACATTTTAAACCTTAATGATTGAGATTCAAATGATAAAATTTCAATTTTATGTGAAAACACGATTGCTTCCAATATAAGTGAGGGAATTATGAAAGTTTGTCAAAATACTTAATTAGTGCAATGGTTGCAATTGGAAATGCAATTGAATCTTGTCGTTTTCTTTTTAATAATACTCCAAATGAGGTGTTATCTTTGATTCAATGTTTTCTTAGATTCCGGTGAATACACAATGTGACATCTTGCTTATGACATGGCTTTACTAGTTCTATGGCTAGATTTGTAGTGATCACCTTTTGAAGCAGGTATATCGTTGCGTTTCTTGACCAACTTTCGGAACAAAATATGAATGTTCATCACTTTGTGTTAATTAAGGTGATTGGAATGTTGCTTGCTGTTTGAAGTCCGTAACGTCTAAAAGCGTTCAGTGGCAACAGATTGTTGAGCATTAACGTTCAGTGACCGGAGTCTAATCCGTATTTACGGTCGTCTACTATCCACAAAAACACTTTCGCAATTTATAATGAAGTATTGTGGGTATTTTATTTTAAATAATTACTGAAATAATTAAAATAATCTAAACTGCAATATTTAAAAAGATAAAAATAGCAAACTACGCATGCAAAAATGTTCTGTTAGTTGTGTTACCTTCAAGTCCTTTTATCAACATTCAACTACCTATGCTATGGATTAAATCACTCGTATAAGACTTATTTACCGCTATTCATATCCCTAAGTGTACGAGGAAAAAAGGAAAATTTGAATGTGTCAGTTCGGCAATCAATTTATCTAATTTTGTAATTACGGTCCAGTCTACCATAGTAAGTTGAGGTTCGCAAAATATTTTTAACGTCATCTCTGAAAATATTATCTTGGAATTTATTTAAGAGATTATAAGCCTAAATTTCAAACTGCGATCTGACAATGATTCCCAATTTAATTCATTTAATAGACTAGATGCGCTAATAAGGTTATCATACCGTCCCTTTACAAATCTTGCCGATCTTCGCTGCAAACGTTCAAGTTCGTTATTTAGACCGATTTCGTAGAGATCCCATACACTGGCAGCATATTCCAAATGAGGTCTAACAAGGGAAAAGTGGCTGATTTCTCGTACACGTTCGTCACATTTACCCAATACTCTTTTGATGAATCCCAGTCTACGATTAGCTTGACCCAATATTGCACGTATGTGTTTACCCCAATGAAAGACCATATACAAGTACTGCAATAACGAACTATATTGACAGTTATAATGTGAGTTAATAACAAATGGCATAGTCTTAAATTGCTATGGTGATTGGTTAAATGGCTATTAAATTCCATCGTTTGTATTTAGTCACGTTTTTCTGTAAAAGAATTTTATCTAAACTTAAATTTCAAACAACAATGTGTTTTAACGCAATATAAATAGGTTATGTCATAAGTCCGTGAAGTCACTACCTATGCACTGATATATTTTTCATCACTTTAGACTTTATATAAGTTGAGAAAACGAGATGCTGACGAAAGAAATAATATTAAGAATGATGATAATGTCGTAATTATGTAATAACCTTTATTGTGTACCGACGATACTCGCACTTAACGAATTCCTGTAGTTTCCTATTTTCTTGTTTTGGAATACAGATAATTTTTCATGCGCATAAGCCTTATCAAAAATTGACTGAGCAATATCCGTCGAAAATTGAACCGAAATTCTCCGAAAAATTCGAATCGCTCTGTAAGCGTATTTGAACAGATCTTTACTTTTGTCTCTTCCAGTCACCAACTTGCCCTATCTCCTTCGTCGTAATTTGCGGTTTCCGACTCACGAATGCACTCACAAATCGAAGTTTATTACTCAACGAAGACGGTTTTCTTTTAGATCACGTGACGCACTTCCCTCTGAAATTGGCGTCAAACCTTTGTTTGCAAGTCTTTCCTGACCCCATGGCGGACAAACAAAAAACCGATCTATCGAAACACGCTCAACGTGAGGCAATGCTGTTTCGCTTTTTGAGGTTGACACATGGAAATTTGGACGTTGAATTCAATTCACTAAGAGTCTTCTCACTTATACGGGCCTTACGTTCCAAAATTTCAGTATTACATAAAAATTATTGCCTTTGTATTATTCAATGATTGCGGCTTGATATTCAAAAAGTTGTCATGATAAATTGGAATTTCATCCAATATATTGTGTCAATGAAAATATTGATCAAAACATAATAGTGACATTGTATTTTATCTTTAGGAATTCCATTTTGCGCAACTTCGATAATTTCCCTGTTCCTCGAATTTCAACAACTCATACTAAGTCAGATAAGTATTGCCCTGTTTATCCCGCACTGGAACAGACACACACCTCAGAAATCTGAATAGCTATTTAGTAACAAATTTTCAACGATTATTTTTTTTTTGTTTCTAAGAATTTTGTTTTCGGAATCGGTGAACGAAATAACGGTACCCAATGTACCGAATAAAAATACGGTGCGAATAGCAATGGGGTCGTGTACCATATTTTTGTAAATCACCGAATCTGATAGAATTTGTAAAATAAAAAGACCCGTATTCTTCAGTTTTTTCATCCGTCAATTAGTTCTCGAATTATAAGCGGCGAAAAACTGATGTTTTTAACCCTTTCGGAAAAGTGGGCGTGGTGCAACCTCTGACGTATTTGACTTCGTCCAATCACAACTGAGCCCGCGAAGCTAATTTGCCTTATCGCAATGGGGGATCACAGATGACTCTGCCAATTACACCGATTGCGACAGGATCTGTGCGAGCAGACCTTCCGAGATCCCCCCTCCACTCCCTTCCCTTCCCAGAAAAGCAGTCAAGGACGGAAGTAAAATGACGTCAAAGGTCTCAGGTCAGCTTTTCTGGTGGACGTCACCTTTTGCTCATCTAAATTTTTGATTTATGAGTGAATGGTTGTGGTTAGAATATTAATTCTTTCACTAAAATTCATTTTTCGTTTCCATCTAACGATTTCGTGTGCAAAATTGCGATTTCGGTTCCGAGTAAACGCCCCCATCACTGCAAGAAAGCAGTGTGGGACATTTTTCGGAGGCGCGGAGTGCGAGATTTCCTTTTCCCGAGGCGCACCCCTCCTCTCGCCTCCGTCCTTTTTTTCCGGTTCGTCAGCCCTTCCCCCCCCCCCCACTTCTATCAGAGTCTTCTCGGAGCAAACACGGCTAAAGGCTGCAAACACAATCCGCCGGAGCGTCCGCTGATTCCCACACTTTTCGACCTCTCTCTCTTCTTCATCCGCATTTCTTAGCCCTCCTTCCTCTCCCCTCACCTCGCGACAGTCCTCCGGTATTTGCACACTCGTTCGTCCTCCCTCCCTTCCGTTTCCCAGACCCTCCTTTCCCCCATTCATACACTCAGTCCAATCACCAATCCCGACCACGGACAGAACCGATACTCTTCTTGCTTTCAATTACGAAAAAATTCGTGGGATTTTTTCTTTCTCGGAAGGTGTGATGAAGTTCAAATGAATTCGAAATCCTAAACCTCTCACAATTGTGTTACATGAACAAAAATCGGAATTGTTATCAGACCGTAGTTTGAAATTCACACTTAATCTCTAAACTAAATTACAAGACAATATTTTTACTAATGACGTTAAATGCATTTAGCGAATGAACATCACTGTGTCCGGCGAGACGTAGAGGGATGATATCATGATAAACAACAAGATATAGCACTTATTCCACAGGTTTTCCATTATTTTTCATATTACATAATTTATCTTGAATATTGCATTGCATTCATATTACATAATTTATCTTTATATAGCATATCTTGCATATCATATTACATAATCTTATCTTAATACATCTTTCTTGACTCATAATTTTTGTACCTGACGATGGCTTAACCGCTGTAAAGCGTTGCGTCACTAATAAAAAACCTGTGGAATAAGTGCTATAGGTATCTTGTTGTTTAACATTTAGCGAACTTCGAAAAACTATGGTAGACTGTAACATGAACTTAAAATCATAGAATTTGTTAGCCGAAAGTACATATTTAAAATGTTTTTCTCCATGCACAATAAGAGAAATGAATATTTTTGAATACATTCAATATTATACATTCAAGTGTATCAACGGATAGCATAAGTAGTTTCTTATCAGTATGAGGACTTTAAGCAAACCCAACTGACACCATATTTCTGCGTGCTATTTGCCCTTATCATATGTTTTAAATTGTTATGCTTTGATTAGAATATACTTACTAGTATTTTGTGCAAGATAGATAAAGCATGCCTAGCGTAAATTATGTAATATGTAAATATTTTGTAGAAATACCGAGTACCATTCAAGTTGACGCAGGAGATAGGGCTAGAATGATTTTACACCAAGCATGCATTACCGTTAGGACTTTAAGATCTATATGTCATTCATCTACATCTACGTAATACCCTGAAAGCCGCCGCGAGATTGTGTCTGGGGGTGAAAATACCAAACATTTACTAGATACATGCATGAAACTTTTTACTGCCATATATTTTGCACGTTCTCTCCAATTACACAAATGTAATTAATATATAATATTCTCTGAAAACATTTTAGGTTCATGTCTCGTAGACAGATAATCATTTTCTGGAGCAAGAAATTACCTGATATATTTCCTGTAAGCCCAACGGCTATAAAAACAGTAGTGTGATAATCCAAGAGATGGCAGACGAAAGCGTTCAAATATTAACATAAGGAGCGTACTGTTAATGTGTGTGCAAGTGAACTAATACGAGACATGTGCTCACTACATGGAATTAAATGATTAGTCGCTGCGCACAATAGTAACAGAATCTGGTGCATCTCTAATATTTAGGGCATAAAACTAAATAGTTAGGAATTTCGAAGGCATTTATAATTTTAATTAATTGATGAGTTATTTTTTCCTTTCAAATTGTTGCTTGTCACAAGTTGCATGAAAGGATTCAGTTCAATCAAATAACTGAAATTTAGACTTTCCCAGATTTTCCTAATATGTTGGCTACGCAGGCTACAGCTAGGCAACTATTAATCGATGAACTTTGCCTCCTATTTTGATCTCCTATGTTTCATTGAATGAAAGATTTTATTTTATTATTTAGAGCATAGAGTGTCCAGACAATAAAAATAGTCATCGCATTCGCTTAAAATACTTTTAGGTGTTACGAAAAGTCGCTTGTCATAAAAATATCAAATGATAATTTATTTTCCAACGTATTGTTTTCAAATTTTCTATAATCATCTTGAATGAATTTAATGTTTCCGAGTGACTTTGCGAGTTATGTGATATTTAGTGAATTTCATCCCTTTGGAATAACAACTGTCACGTGCCTTGTCATTTCCATGCTCGATACTGACAAAACTCTCCATAATTCTTAGCTATGGAAGTAGCAATCCAATCTATCCACAAAAATCACGGCATGGCAATGAAAAAAACCATAATCTACTTTAAAGATTAGAGCCGTGGTTTGGAAACTCACCAGATTCGGGCAATCTTTGAGACGATCGGGCAAGTCCGCAAGACAAACAGGAGGAGAGAGCAGCGAATGTGCAGCTACTGGGTCCCTCTCATTGATTTCGGCGCGAGAAAGAAGTCTTCGTCCTCCGCCTGGCTCCCTCGTTGCCCGGCGACCTCTCTGCATCCGTTCCTCCTTCTTGGCAATCCCTCTCCTTCTTGGGAGACCACCCCCGCGCCTGATAATCCTAAAGACCCTTCTTCTCATCCAGGCCTTCCAGCGACCCTTTCCTCTCACCTCGTGACCTTTCCTTGATTGCCTCCCCGGAGTTGGAAGAAAAGTTCTCTGTTGGAAGGAAAAGGGGGGGGGGATCCATCGACCCTTTAGTTCCCTGGCCAGATGCGGGGGTTTGAAGGGGGTTTGGCTGCGGAAGGGAAGCTTTTGAGAAGGGGACTAAAATAGGAGCGGATTTTTCCCAGGGTGGGGGAGGTCTTCGGATGGGAAGGGGTTTCCGCGAATAGCCATGACGTTTCAATGAATGCGATTGGCTTCATGTCAGGGCAAAGGCTTCATTTGCCTTCATCAAAAGCAAAGTCTCCCTCGCTCAGCCCTCATCCGAATCTTCTACCACCACTGTCTCCCTTGAAAACTTCCGCACAGCAAAACTTCGTCGAATTCGAAGCGGTCGTGGCAGAGGGAAGCAGGAAAAAGAAGACCGGAGTTCCGACGCTCCGAAGATTTCCTGTTGAAGAATTAGAATGCGGTGGTCGATTAGAGAACTTAAAAAAAAACATATGGCTTTTCGCTCCCCGAAGGTTGTCTGTCTGCGAAGCTATTTCGATTTGATGTAACGTACTCGGTAGAATATCCTACCGCGGCATTTGAAAACACGCGTTACTGAGGTTACGTTATCTGTACGCTTTTGTTTTACACCAGATCCTTTTCCAGTGCATAACCGGTAGCCCAGGGGTCGAGGGGTTCACTTACCTCAGTGCAAGCTTCTATTTCAAATCAGAGATCCACAGAGGCTTAAGCTTCTCAAAAACCAATATTTACTTAAAATAACAAGTGATTATGTCAACTCGTTAGTTTATAATAATCACATTTACTTTAGTTATGTGTCTTCTTTTTCTACGATATAACCTCTAGATCGTAACATTCTCCATCTTTATCTTGCTTATTCAAACAAAGTTTATGGTTAACGTTTTATTACTAGCAATCTATGTCAATGATACGGAATGCTTGATTGTTGAAATTCATCCCTGGCAGGCAGTCATATTTGTCCTTAACCGTTAATGAAGTATGAATTTCTCAAGATTCTCTATTGCCAACAGTTATTAGCATAACTATGTTTCATAAACAATGTTTAAAAGAAAATAATTTTTACTTTATGAATTAGGTTTTGAGCAGTTTCAAATGTTACACACGACACCCATGCGCGAGGGGAAATTGTACCCTAGTCCTTTGGGTAGCCATACCAGCGCGATACCGACCTGATTACTGCGGCCTCTCTCTCTCTCTCTCTCTTGCTCTCCTGAAGCACTTCATGTGAACGACGATCATGTACTATAAATCAGCACCCTTTCGCTTCTTAAAGCCCTTTTTAAATACGCTGCCAGTGCATGGGATCCTTACGAAATAGGTAAATCACGAACTGGAACGTGTGCAGCGAAGATTGGCAAGATTTGTAAAGGGACGTTGGGATAATTGTATTAGCGTAACCAGTTGATTAGATAAACTGAAATGGTTATCATAATCAAACCCTAGCAAAGTGGGCTGATATTAAAAAAAAGCTGGCCAATAGTCCGAAAGTACCTACGTTTTTTTAGCTTAGATTTTGAAACTTTTTCATCCTCAATTGATTGGTACATTTGCTTTTTCATGTCACTTGTTCTAGATATCACTCATTAACAATACACATGAGGTGAAATTTGATCAACTTTTGCAAAAAAAGGCCTCCTAAAATTTTCCATGATCGAGACCTAATCCAATTCCAAATCTAGAATATCAAGATGATACAGTACCTTGTAAGATAAAACTTTGGGGCAAAAAATGATATCATAATGTAAAAATCTTTTTTACCTTTAAATAAAGTTGCACAATATGAGATTGTTGCAATACTTACCAAAGATACAAAACAAAATGCTGGACCTTATTTTCAGTCAATTTTTTCGCCTTCATGCAGGAAAATAGTTGAATCCTAATTCGTGCTATAAAAAGTTACTTACATCAAGAGATTTTGCAAATTGTCCTTAGTTAGTATCCGTCGAGAACTTAAGCGACCATTTGCGACGCCGAAATTTAAACAGGGATTTCGATCGCGCGGCGCAGTCCTCTCCTGCCAGACTACCAACGGAAATACGACGTCGAGGCTATGATGTCACAAAGTTTACTATGGTATTTTTCAAGATCTGCCAATGAAAAAGAGCCTTCATAGTTATTTTGATGGTATTGGTTTTGATGGATGTATCCCTACGAAATCGGTCTAAATAACGAACTCAAACGTGTGCAGCGAAAATAGGCAAGATTTGTCAAAAGCCGGTATGATAACCTTATTGGCGTAACCAGTCTATTAGATGAATTAAATTGGGAATTATTGTCAGATCGCAGGTTGAAATTTAGACTTAATCTCTTTAATGAATTCCAGGACCATATTTTCAGTGATGATGTTAAAAATATTTCGCGGACCCCAACTTACTATGGTAGACTGGACCATAATCACAAAATTAGAGAAATAGATTGCCGAACTGACAGATTCAAAATGTCCTTTTTTTCCTCGTACTATTAGGGATATGAATAACGGTAAATGTATCCAGTACGAGTGTAGCAATGGATAACATTGGTAGCTGCATGTTTGTATAAGGACTTATAGATAACACAACTAACGGCATGTTTTTGCATGTATGCTTTGCTATTTTAATTTTTAATTACAAATTTTATGCATGGTATGTAGTGTATGTTTGGTGAGAGTTCATCCCCTGCCACACACCTTTATGGTGACTTGCAGGGTATTATAAAGATGTAGATGGTGATACTATAGGGGTATCGATTCTTCGATAGAGGCCACGATATCGGATGCCGATGTAAGTATCCTAAAGACTGCTTTTTCCTGAAGTGTTTCGGAATCGAACGCCGATATTTCATGCGCATATTCAACAACGCCTTTGAGAGAATATGGAGACTTCGATGATAGCATGCATGCCTATCAGTATAATGAACGCTCTTCTGAACATGAGCGAATCGTTGGTGCTGCATTGCCGTCGCCTCCCTCCCTTCAACGGTAAGCTTGGTGAAAAGTTTTATAAATATTAGGCATTTTGGGTGGTCATACAGGGTTATTTTCGGAAGTCTCTGGCAAAAATAAAGTAGGATGCCTACTTTTTATAATTGCTACGAAATATCATTTGCCTTAGTAGCCATTAACCCTGGCTCACTGAAAATCGTCCCCTTCTCTCGATGAATCTGGTTTTTTTTATGGCGCTCAGGAAGAGAATGTTTCTCATAACCTTTGGCCAATTCTTTGATTCCTTCGGCAAGCATAGCGTAATGCTGGAAATTATAGGATCTAGTGTAAGACAGAGTCTTCGAAGTAAATCCTCACCCGTAGCCCCACAGGAAATTTTTGTGTTGAAATCTTCTTGAAATGTTCTCGTATCCCTATTTCTCCTATTCCTCTCTTGCCTTATGTGATACATTACCAAACGGAAAAATTGTCTTCTTTACCATGTGATCTCCTTGAAAAAGTATTTTATGAAATATGGATGTTATATTGAACCAGAAATACGGCTGCACCTCTAATTCGGTGGTTGTCCAACCATAGTGATCAAACTTTTCTTTTTAGGAATAGTCCACTTGAAAGTGCTTTTAATTCTAGGGTACCTTTAGTAGATTGACTGTAGATTTTGTAGATAGACTGTACACATAATATTTATTCTTTTATTGATGCCTAGAGAGAGACGCTCTGCATTTCGTGCAGAAGAACGTATTTCGTAGACCTCAATATGCATCCGTTAACAACTTGTGATCACTCAAAAGGCTAGCGAAACCAGTTAGAAAACTTTATGAAATCAGTAAAAGTTACTGCAGACGATATTGTTGGGCTATCAAAAAACGCTGAGCCTTATTGTCACCGTTTTCCTTCAATTTCCCTGCCTTGGCACTTACAAAAAAATCCCATTTTTGGTATTACTGTTCCAGTTTTCAGGAGCCTATTACAGGCGTTGAGCACAAGCAATGCCAAATAAGTACACATTTGGAAACAAAAATACCTCTATCCCTGAAATAATCCATCCGCCTGCCATTGATTTCATTCCAGCGGTTATTAAATATTCGATTGTATCTCAAAAAAATGTTTACAGTAATGCAGCGCTGATTTTGCAAAAGTATAATTATCCCTATTCACGGGCCAATTTTTTATCTCTTGCAGTTGTTCATATCGGATGCCTTTTCTTTGCGAACGTAGTACGTCTTGCATCTACTCTTAGTAAAAATATTCCATGCCTAAGTTTATGATTGTTTTAGTTCAGCACTCAAATTCTACTGCACTTCCAAATCGAACTTTACCCCCTATTTTTTCCGTTTTCCAACGCAAGGCACTAAAAACTGATAGAAGATATGGATACAAAGGATGTGGGAACATCTTCCATATTCCTTGTCTATGAATTTTCGTTTGTCTTCAAATTAATTTTTTCCCCCTTCACCCTTGGTCTTCTTGGGGCGTTGAACAGAAATGGGCTCTAAATATCTGCTGGACGGTAGCCAAGAATTTATCCAAAATGTTTAATCTAAATTAAAACATATATTTGAATGTTTTAGTGTACCCGAAAATTTTATTGTAATGAACAATGTCGAACAGTGTCGAAGTAATTCCAAAAAGATACAAAGATAAACGATGCTAGATTTCCACGTTAGTACCTCTTTCATCACTCAGCAATCGAAGAGTACCAGGGAAATCAAAAATAAAAATCCATCCGATATCGTTCTCGTTGCAATTCTTATTCAATTCTTATCCTGAGAATTGCCAGAACTTCCGTCGAGACGATACATGGATATCAGAGTATAATTAATATGTACCACGCAGATGAATAAATAGTAGCCACACTAGCTGCGAATCATGATGGGGTGTGATTCATCAAAAATTGCAGGCTTACTTCACACGGACCAAAAATCACCTTAACTAGTCATCCAAAATGTCATGATATCTATGGCCCTTGGTTTCATCCTTTGGACCGTTATGAAAATTTCACACTGGTTACTTGAAGTAATGAATATTTGTTACTCTGCTCTCAACGTGGATCAATATTAGCACCTATAATTTTTTAAATAAATAAGTGTATTGTAATTGTAGGCTTGGCTAAGCAGTAGTATCCCTGTAAAACCATATGCATGTAGAATTTAACAGCTAACAACATAACGTATTTTTTTGAAATCTGATGGTGTGCAACAAAATAAAAATACGTTTATTTTAACTGATGTTTTAATTGGCTTACCACGTTATAGTCATGGGAGATCGATGTTAAGATTTACGGATCACATAAAACGGAAAGATATACTGAGTATGTTAGATATGCATTAGAAACACCAGTGTCTTACGCTACATTCGACTAGATACACAAGATAAGAGAGGTAAATTGTCGTACAGATAGATTTCAAATGCCATTTTTCGCCGTACTATTAGAGAACACAATAGGCAGCATATTAAAGGGATAGGTAGGCGAAATTTGGTGAGTAGTCTGTAGTGCATGATGCATATACAGAGTGTCCCATTGATCGTGTGTCATTTCTAACCTGTAATTTTAGACACTTCCTTTCGAGCCACAAGGATGAAATTTGGTACTTGGCTAGAAAAAGGATGTAAGTTTTGTTGAGTCTAAGCAAAATATGAAAAATATGACCTTTTGACCCCAGAAATAGGGACCAACCTAAAATCCAAATTTTGCCTTATGGGCTTTCAATGTTAAAATATTCGAAGTACAAAAAAGACGGAATTTTTCAGCGAAACTTTCTACTTATAGGTTTTTGGACACGAAGAACACGATGGAAGAACTATTGAGGTCAGAAATTGCAACTGTGACCCCTGAAAGGTCACAGTCAAGGTCACAGGGGTTACAAAAAATGAATCACCGCTTCAAACCTGTCGAATCATAGGTTTAAAAAGGTTCCAAGGTCGATTTTAAGATCTTCATATCCCTCTTTTCATCTCATGACCTTCAAGGGTAACTCAGAGGTCAAAGGTCACAGGGATGGAAAAAATGAATCCAGGCTACAAACGTGTCGAATCATAGGTTTAAAAAGGTGTCAATGTCGATGGAAAGGTCATAAGATTCCTCTTTTCATCCCTTGACCTTCTAGGGTAACTCTGGGGTCAAAGGTCACAGTGATTGCAAAAGGTGAAATAAGGCTACAAAACTTTCGAATCATAGGTTTAAAAAGATGACAAGGTGGATTTTAAGGTCTTCAGATCTCTCTTTTCATCTCTTGACCATCAAGGGTAACTCAGAGGTCAAAGGTCACAGGGATGGAAAAAGAGAATCCAGGCTACAAACGTGTCGAATCATAGGTTTAAAAAGGTGCCAATGTCGTTGGAAAGGTCATCAGATCCCTCTTTTCATCCCTTGACCTTTAAGGGTTACTCAGGGTGTCAAAGGTCAAAATGGTGACAAAAAGTGAAATTAGGCTAAACGTATCGAATCATAGGTTTCAAAGAGTGCCTAATACGATGGTAAATTCCCTCCAGGAATTATCTGACATTGAATGATTGGAAAAGGGCAAAAGGTCACTAGGTGTATCTTAGATTTAGGGCAATAGATGCGTCGAATTCTAGCTTCGAAAGGGTGAAGAATTAGATGAAGTTACTTGGTCCTTTTTGTTGCCTCCTGACCTCAAAGGGCTACACTGAGTTTATTGGTCACGGATGTAAAATATGCGAAGACGTGAAACACATAATTTGAATGAGATTATTTAACTCGCAAAGTAAATGTTAAGAAATTTGAATCCCAACTTCCATCCCTTAAACCCTCTGGGTCATATGGTAGTCGTTGATTTAGAGTTTACTAATCATTGAAAAAATTCAATTGTAAATTCAAGTTAATAACTATTATTAAATTAAAAATACTTAATCATGCGTTTTATTCAAAAAAGTATTTCAAGTGTTATTTAAAAAAATTTCAATATTAAAATTTAAAATGAAAATATGGAAGCAGTAAGAATGAAAATCAATTTTTATTCATTCTACGTACCCGATATTCCATGCCAGGCACAATTGAATTTGCCCGATAAAAGCGTGTGTGAATGTGTCTTCCAGCATATTCGGAGATATGGACTCTGCACACGTTGTAATTTCTTTTTTTATTTCTTCAATGCCCGAAAATGTTTTTTTCACTACACCTGGTGGACTTTGACCCCTGCCCAACCGTTCCAGGTCAGAGTCTTCCTGGAGGGATTTTACCATCGTATTAGGCACTATTTAAACAAATGCGTCGTTGTAGCCCCGTTTCGAAATTTGTCACTCCAACGACCTTTGACCCCTGAGTAACTCTTGAAGGTCAAGGAAAGAAAAAAGGGAACAGAAGACCTTTCGATCGACCTTGGAACCTTTTCAAGCATATGATTCGATACGTTTCTAGCCTCATTTCCCATTTTGTCACCATTTTGACCTTTGACCCCTTAGTAACCCTTAAAGGTCAAGAGATGAAAAGACAAGAAATCTGATGACCATTCCATCGACATTGGTACCTTCAAAAACCTATGATTCGACACGTTTGTAGCCTGGATTCATTTTTTCCATCCCTGTGATCTTTGACCATCGTATTGTGCACTCTTTGAAACCTATGATTCGATACGTTTAGCCTAATTTCACTTTTTGTCACCATTTTGACCTTTGACACCCTGAGTAACCCTTAAAGGTCAAGGGATGAAAAGAGGGATCTGATGACCTTTCCAACGACATTGGCACCTTTTTAACCTTTGTATATTAACAGCCAATTCTTTTATTGCTGTGTAGATTACTATCCATGTAGCTGCATGTGACCCTAACCATACTTCCATGTAGTAGCGTAGTTGCATGTCTATAGTGCACGTTTGGTGATCTTCACCCCCTGCCACACACCCTCGCCGTGGTTTGCTGGGTATCGCGTAGATGTAGATGAATCAATATCAATGATGAGAAGAGACAAAAGCCTGTATTATTTTCTTTGTCATCGGATCTAATCCTTGCTCATTCGAGGCCATTGTAGGAACAAGGTCTTAGTGATAGTCTAACCTTAGCTGTCATGGTTGGCGCAAAGTATATCGGTCTCGTATTGTCTCATGAAAAATGACCAGTGTTCGGCACGAAGCTATGTGCACCAGCACATTTAGCTTTCATTCGATTGGATCACCGGCCATTCCCACTCCCCTCCTCCCTCCCCACTCCCCTCCCCACCCGCCCGCAAACATCCAGGACCCTCCCTTTCGCCCTCCCTCGGGTTTGTTTACTCGACGTGGCATAATGAGGGGCGCTGAGGTCGATATCGGTGCGAAGGTGCTTCGTCCGGTGCGCTAGGGGGTGATATTTGGAGAGGGGGAGGGGTGGGAGGCTACCTACGGCGGACATAAAGAATCTGTGGGATTCCGTCTGTTTCTATTCGGTTGCCACTGACTACGGACACCTTGCCTCCTTTTGTACAGAACAACGAACGCAAAAATTTGTCTCCATCTGATAAATGACAAGGAATATCCTCATAAGGAAGTACGGCCAATTCAGAGGTATCAAAGAGTAGATTTTCCAACTTGATTGCAAAAATTCTTCATCCCAATATTTTAGTCTCGTTCAACCCGACGGACGCGAATGCGCGTCCGAGGTGAGTTGCCAAGACACCGAAGGACGCGCATTCGAGTCTGTTAATGACCTCTGTGATGACCTCACTGAAGACCACTCTGAAGACTTATCTGAAGGACGCGAATTCATGTCATTTATAAACTATGGAGTTTTGTTATAAAAAAATGTTTGTAACTAATTTTAAAATTACATTTAATTGACTGCCCAAATTAATGTGGAGGAAAAACCTTTCCGTTTTTCACGATTGCACACTAGAAATATTCCGGGTTGAATGTGTTAACTGCTTGGAGTCCATACAGAAATAAAATTAGGGTATATGTCTGTATCTCAAAGATGTCACACATCAATTTGGCCAGTAGTATGATTTCCTATTGCACCGTATATCTTGCGCACAAAATAATCTAAACCGATAAGTTCGTTGTCAGATTTTTTTCTCCGGTGCTCGCGTCTAAAAAGATAATAATTACATTCTCTCACCCGGAAAAGATCCTTCTCTCTTTGGGTAGTAATTTGTCTTTAGATGAGAGGCAGATCCAATTTTAAATCCAACTTTTCATTATTACAGAGATAAACAAAATTATATAGCTTAAACATAATTTTCTTTATTTTTAACATTTTTATAGAAAGTAAATCTGATGATTTGCTTGATATGTAGCAAGAGTCTACAGGTAAATGGTAGTTGCCAGTAATCCCATAATACGATTAATAAATACCAAAATACGATTAACATTATCCAGATTCCGTCATATCCTAGGAGCAATCAGGTATAGAGTTATGTACGCATGCATTTATAAATAATAATAAACAAAAATTCCACTCCAAAAATTGTGCATAAATATAAAAATGAGTGAATTGGGTACCCCTACAACTATTCCTCAGGTATCTGTTTTTTTCCACTTTTTCGGGATTGAAAATTACTTATGATTGAAAAGTAATTTACTTTTAATTAAAGATAAAAATTACTCTTTAGTAGGCCCTCTACACATGCCTAAAATATAATTAGACTATTTTATGTCACACTGAAAACTATAATACTGGACGCACCTGAATAAAATAAGATTAAATAAATGAATAGAAAATGTACTTCATTCTCTTTTTCATCTTAATTATATAGACCCACAATATCCCGATTCTCCTTTCACGAATAAAAGAAAAAATGTAACTAAATCTAATCTAATCTCTGTCTTTTTTCTTACGTATTTATAATCTGAACATTCTTTAAAAAATGTATGTGGCTGGTTTTTCCGAATTTTATGACTTGTTGGCATGATTCTCAAAGCTTTGAATCATCAATTTTAAACCTCGATAAGTTTAGGTATGTCTTACTATCGCTTAGAATCGCTGACTCATATTGAAATGCATATGAAAATAGAATCTGACATGTCTTCCATGGAAAAATTGACGCATGGCTATTGATAGAAACTTATCTTATTCATGATCAATTCTTTATGATTGATTCAATAATATTGAAGGGCAGGGATTTTCCAAAGTTTTTTTCATTCGAAGTAACGGAAACCTTCATAATGAAGGAACTTCACAATGTCAAAGCCAATACCATCTGGCTTATTTGACATTTCAATACAATTCCACTCATTATTAGACATTCATCAGTACACAAATACGGAATACTACATGGATTAAAATTTCAGGATGAAATATTTATTCTTCTCTTCCTTAAATGATATATTTCTCAGATTGCATGCCGTATGACAGGTTTTCCGAAAAACAGATCCACCAGGTTCTCACGGAATGTCAAATATAAAAATGGTAGGTACCATATACCTATGGAAATAAAAAGACATAACCACACTGGACTGCGAAGTACATATATCGAATTCAGAGATAATTATACTTAACAGGATACTCTGAATTAATTCTTTCCTACTCTACTCCTTTAATCAACGGGTTATATGTTACCATTTTCTATTTTGCTGCGTCTTTTTTAAGCGTAATCAACTCGGAAAAATATACGGGAGGAAACTGATGCACTTAATTTCCCACGAAATAATTAGGGCGTAGGTGTTCTACTCTTCGTCTGCGTCTCCATCTTGGTCTTCAAGTCATTTTTTTTGTTGCCAGCGCCGGCATACTCGGGGGCGGAATCGGTGGAAGGGTGTTGGATATTGGTCTTTCATCGAGGGAGCTGGGCAGATGAGGAAAGCCCTCCATTAGCAGGGCGGGCAGAGGGGGATGGGATCGCCAGGGGTGGATATTGGGGGGGGGGGTGTTGGTGTAAGGCGGCACAGGGGTTGGGAGGAGGGTATGGACTTCTCAAATTGGCGGAGATGGGGTGAGGACGGATCCAGCGATGATGCCTTCATTTAATTTGTGAATGTGGGTAGGGGGTGGCGATGATCGGCCAAGAGGCCCTTTTGAGTCCCTCGAGGGTCCGCGGTTATTGATTGACGGTCAAGGGTTGCACAAATATTATCCTAGGATACCGGTTGAACATTAAAGGGGATTTATTGCTCTCACCACCGTGTTCCTTCAGGGAGAAGTGGAGCCTCGAAGTTTTATTCAGAAGCAAGTCGCAATATGTTCAACAAACCATTCAACGACTCCTTACTTCGACATTCAAGGACCACTGCTCCTATTTGATGGTAAAATATAATCATCTATCAGATTATTAAAATAATTACCAAAGCGTTTTCTAAAACTAAGAACTAATTTTATCAAATTGACACCCCTCCGTTTCCATTTAATATTCCTCAAAATACAACACAACTGGCGATGTAACGGCATTTAACCATTATTTCAGATACCTCACATAATATCTAATGTAGAAAAACAAAAACTGGAAGAGGTGAAAGAGTTCTGTTACCTGGGAAGCCGAGTAGCCAACGATAGACAAAGCCAAAAAGAAATAATCAGTAGAATAGCTCAGGCAAAGAGGGCATTCTACAAAAATAAGAACCTACTTACATATGGAAATACAAGCTTAGAAGTAAGGAAACAATTTATCAGAACTTACATCTGGAGCATGTTCCTTTTCGGCAGTGAGGCGTGGACGATGATTACATTGGATAAGGAAGGGATTGTGACATTCGAAATATGGTGCTACAGAAGAATGATGAAGATGAAATGGATCAACCAAGTAACAAGGAAGCCCTAAAAAGAGTGGGGGAAAGAAGAAGTCTGCCGAAAACCCTAAGAAGAAGAGGAGACAACTTAATCGGCCATATCTTAAGACACGATGGCCTGATGAAGACAATCGTCGAGGGAAAAGTGAACGGGAAGAATGTAAAAGGTAGGCCTCGTATGAGATGTATGGAGCAAGATGTGAAGGATGTGAAAGAGAGAAATTATGTTAATATGAAGAGGTTGGCCGATAGAAGAATCGAGTGGAGGGCTTCGTCAAACCAATCTTAGGATTGTTGACCGATGATGATGACGCAATCATATAAGTTTATGGAAATTCAATCCATGGAGAAAATGTAATTGCGTTTGCCCATAACAGCTAATATAGTAAAATTATGACACTCAATGTTCCCTAATTTCATTGGGAAGAAAAGCGGCAGAGATTTGTTTGGTGGTAGGTATCCTATTTAGACTTTAGGATATTAATACGCTCTCACGTAGAAAAAATGAAAGACTCAATCGTTGGCACCAAGGGTATCACCTTTTTGCAATTCAAGACGTATGATGATGCGACTTGGAGAGAAATTTCTGGGCCTTTCTTTACGAATAATATTTTATGTATAAGCACTTGAAAAAAATTGTATTTTCTTCAGACCATGCAGAAGCTGAACGAGTTGTCCGTCGAAGTGCTAGCTCTGGAGGATCTAATCCGAGTGGTGTTAACACAAATAAACCCAGCAATTCTCCTATGTTAGCTTGTGGTTGGAAATATTTCGGACTAACGGGGAGAATACGCGCCTCCATGCTCCATGAAACGCACTCTACGTCACCTCATTATCTTTCACCTACGCTGCATCTTAGGAAAATGCACTCGGGAAAAAATTATACATGTAGAGTGTTGAGACCTATCAAGTATAACTTATCTTAATTTCAATTGAATTGGGATTCTAAAGAAATCAATTGGTTATATCACCTACTTTTATGACAAATGTTTTAGTTCAATAGCTCAGTTGATATTGTAATATCATTTGTTTCTTGGAGTAACGCGATTTGATTCCCGGGAGTGGTCTTCAATCATTCGTAGCCAAGCCCAACCCGGGTATTTCCTGGGTACCTTTTTACGAAACCGCAGGCGATATTACAATTATGTGTCCACCCTAAAACCCTAATTTGTGAATTTCACTATTTACACCCAATTAGTTTTAGTGCATGATGAACCTCACCCTTACTAACTAAACCAACTTTGGCGTTGAGCGTAACTTTTAAATTGACTTTTACAAATATTAATCAAAATATAGTCGATGGACATAAATGTGCCGGTGTTTACGCTTACTACTGGCTTACTTTTACTTCTATTTGGGCCTTAAATACTTGTATGTTTCTTACTGAAAATACATGAGCTTGGTTTTAACGATCTCGTCGATGGTCTGGGGGATTGATTGCTAAAAATATGAAATATTACAAATTGCTGCGTATTTTACAAATATTCTGGCTACATCCAAACAGAAGTTAAATACCTTACCAGAATAAGGATCTGTATTGCATTTCCCTTCTAATGGTTTCCGAATGGATCTCATAGACAGATTTTTCCTAATTTAATTTTGTAAAAGAAATAAATCCTGCTGGAGAGAGAAACGAACTCTCGACGTAATTCTTAAGGACGTCTTCTGGAGTTGAACCTTTTACTTATGTATCCCTAGCGCAATAGATTTCTGGCTCCCTAAAGCCTCAATATACGAATTTTTGCAAAAATTGTTATGGCCGTTTCCGAAATAAAAAGGACATAAATACAGAGATTTCTCGTTTAATAGCTTTGTGATATTAAACGGGGATTGTCGTGACAATTATATCTGGTTAACTTTTACCATAAATTCATGAGGTGATATGTTACTTTGGTGGTTTACAACACCTTAGATGACATGAATGCTAACTTTAGAAAAAGCGTAAACCCAGTCGTTTTTTTTAGCATCGAAAATAACAGATATTTTGGTCCTCTCTTGTTTTCTCTTAGAAGAGCTTCAATCGCGTTTTATTCTTGAGCATGCAATTGGTCGTTGAAGGAAATCAGCTACTTACGTCCATGTCCAACGGCAAATATCCAGCTGACCTTTCTATTCGCAAATGAGCCCTATTAATCTCACCTATTAGTCACTCTTATCAATAAGGTGACCAGATTTTAACATTCGTAAAGCGGGACACCATTTACCCGGGGAGATTGGGGGGGAATCTTGATTGAAAATTTGGTCTATATTATTATTATTAGTATTCTACCGGTGGAGGTAGGTTTAAATGGACATTTAATTCCTCCCACCCCCTAAATTTCACACGATGTCTCTCTTCATCCCCTCATACCTCCTGCCTCCCATCATTCCATCCAAGCTAACCGTTCTTCTCCTCCCTCTTCCCCGCTTACCAAACGCTCTTCCCTCAATCACCTTCTTCAAAACACCAGCCCCTTATATTACCTTTTCCATCCACACCTTCTGCCTTCTCCTAATTTCATCTATCAAATTTCTTTCCTCTCCGAACAATTCTAGACTTCTTCGTTCGTCTTCCTTTCGACCCACTTTACCTTCTTCATCCATCTCCACACCCACATCTCAAAAGCCCTAAGTCTATTTTCATCTTCTTTTCTCTAAGCCCACGTTTCCGCCCCATATAGTGCAACGCTTCATATTAAACTTTTCACTAGTCTTTTCTTCACTTCCCTACTCAACGCCCCTGTCGTTAGTTCACGCCTCCGAGTGAAAGCTTATTTCTCCAATGCAATTCTCTTTCTCACTTCGATGCTGCTATAGCCTTTTTCTTCCAACACACTACCTAGATAGCTAAATTGCTCTACCTGCTCTAGCTTCTGACCTCCTTTTATCGTTATATTATCCCTTTTTGTTCTTGAAAATCGCATTACTTTCGTTTTATTCTGGTTTATCTTCCTCCCATATCTTTCGCACTGTTCCTGCAATGCATCCAGCATTTTTTGCAAGCCACGGGCTTACTGGCTGAGTAGCGCTTGGTCATCCGCAAATCTCACAGATTTTATCAATTTCCCCCCGACCTTTGCTCCAGCCTCCAGCTCATCCCAAGTCTCTCTCGCCATTTCCTCCGAGTGTATGTTGAAAAGTACCGACGATATAGGACAGCCCTGCCTAACTCCCCTCCCTATTGTGACCCAATCCGATTCTCCATCGGCTACTCTCACCTGCGTCTTCTGCGCCATGCATAAATTCCGGATCAGTCTCCTGTCTCTCCAGTCTACTCCTATGTACCTCAGTATTTCCATTAACTCGTCCCACCTCACTCTTTCGAAAGCCTTTTCGAAATCAACAAAGAACGCGAATACATCCTGATCGCTAGCGAAACATGTCGCCATAAGAATAAAATCTGTGGAAGAGTACGAATTGTTCTCTCTTCATTTTGCAGCTACGAAATGTTTTCGTCGCTGCCAATAGCCAGAAATGCCACTGTTATTTTAGTCCAAACAATGGTGGTCGAATTCTAGCAACTGATCAAGGCGAACTTTGATAAGCAGTTCCTGATAATCAGTTGTCAACAATTAATTTTATTATTAAAGTTTAACATTATAAAATTTACAAAAATAATATAAAACTCAATTCCTGGTGAAATAGCTACATGGGAGCCGAAAACCGCATATTCCCTTCCCGTTCTCCCACCGTTCCCTAGCTTGTCGTGTATTCTTTCTAAAAATCGGGACTTTCTTAAAACCCCGCGGGACGCGGGATAAATTGTTAAAAATCGGGACTGTCCCGCTAAAAGCGGGACGTATGGTCACCTTACTTATCAATCACTGGTAGACTATCACTGAGATGACCTTATTTGTATATGTGTCGGTTATGCAAACAATATTCCATATAAACATATGTTTCACGTAGCACTGATTACCGTTCTTGGAGGACCCCATAAAATCTTTGAGACCCTTTAGAGAGTTGGTGCCCTTGAAGGGAATTCCTTTGACTAAAGCGTTAATATCCTTAGGTGACTTAAATTTTCATTGTCCATGCCTTGAATTTTTATTGAAAAATTTTGGATTATGATTAATTTCGAGTTAAACAATTTATTGTCAACTTTACGAGAATATGCCTTATTGAAATATTTTTGATTAAAGATTCTAGTGGTGTGCTGAACCGGATCTAAAAATGTTGTGATACAATTAAAAGCTCACTTCTAAACTAATAACAATTGCCAATGTCAGTACAAAGAAATGTCGATGCTATTCAAATGTTAGTAGCGCCCTAAAGCATTAGGTACCCTTTCGGTGATTCATATTTGAATGGGATAAACGTTGACAAGAAATATAATCACATGAGCTGGATGGAGCGTGAACATATATCATGTATTAGAACACATCATCATTATAACATATATCAATATATTAGAAAACATTGAAATTATGCATGCATATTTAAACTAAGCGAGTTGGAGGAGACATGAGAAATGTGCCCTAATCATATATAATACATTCATGACTTAACGAAAAAGCATTTATTATGATCACATATGCTAGTAAGTCCAACGAGTTCATTGATCTTTGCACAGAAATAATTTCGTATTTAAATCAAAAAGGATAAACAAGTATATACTATAGTATTGGCTACAAATGGTATAAGGGCGTTGAAGCTTTGTTTCATAAAGTATTTACAAACATTTAAAAGTCAAAATATATAAAAAGTACAAAATCTAAAAAAAAAAATACATAAATGTGTAAAAATATTTACAATGTACAGGAGCCAACGTAATTATCGAACTTGGTGCTAAACGTATTTACATGCACCCATTGAAGATGAAATATTTACGTATTCGCATTACGTAAAGAGAAGAAAGAATGCTTTACACAGATCATATTTACATTTACTATAAGAGAGAAATTTCCAAACGTATAGGCATTAACAAATACGAAAGAAAATTTTTTTATCTTAAATTTTATTAAATCGCCTTCATATTGAATACGAGTTCCAGGTGGGACCGAGGAGTTAAATGATATTATTGGTTTTCTACTGATCAAGTTCGAATTTCTTGTACCAACCACTCCTACTTGCTCGATCCTCGTTTTTAAGTTGATTTGAAAAGTATTGGGTTGGTAAATATTGTCAAAGACATTCTACTATGGATGCTAGGATGCTATACTTTCTATGACTACTTTCTTTTTTCTTTTGCCTTTTATTAACGTGACTTCCACTCTATACCCCTATTTATTCCAGCAAATGTCCTATCAACCTTCAACCTACTAAATATATTTAATGAATTTTACCTTTGTTAAATTATTATTCCCTTTGTAGTCAGTGCTAAGAAGAGAGCTATTATTTCTTCTTAATTTTATTTTTACAATTTTTTTTCAATTTTAATTTTATCACACCAGTTTTCAATTGCTTCATCCTTTAAAGATTTATTTTTTTGGGCTAAGTACTTTTCTGTACTCTATTGTGTCATCGACGAAAAGAATATTACTATTTACCATAGTATTAATATCGTTTATACACAATTGGAAAAAGAGAGGACCAATGACAATATAGAAATATTCCCAAAAGAGATAGCTACTGTATTAGTTAAAATTATAGTATAATTACTTATGCTCAATATCAGACGTTTATTTTCTAACTGCTTTGCTAAGCATTAAGGTCTATATCCGCATAGGATTTTATCCACTGTGCAGGTATAAGGGACTGTAATTGTTAGGAATGAATTTGAGCCTCTTGAGGAATATTTTTCATACCCTCATACAATCGATCTCAAAATTATAGTAGGCGGAATAAGAGTTGAGAATTGTGTGCTTGTAAAACTTTTCGCTTTTTTAAGATGTTGTTTACGCAATGTTCGGATACGAACGGTCGCGGGAGCGATCAGGGGTCGAGGGTGCGGACGGGAGGGAGCCAATGGGAGGAGGGCTGGGGGAGATTTTAATGAACGGCCCTTGGGACGTCCCGGAGGCCAAGAGGGGGTTGAGGGGACAGCGGTCCAGAGGGGGTGACAGGAGGGCCCTTTGAGGGGCAGCGGGGCCCTCGGAGACGGGAAAAGGCGTGGCGGAGGGCGAGAGCATTGGGAAGGGCCCTCTCTCTCTCTTCTGGCTGTGGAGGGGCACCGAGGAGTGGGCTCTTGGGACTGAGGGGGGCGGGGAAACAGAAGAAGAGCGACTACGTGAGGTCTCGCGAGTTTCCCTCGAACGCCGGCCTCTCTAATGAGAACAAAGAAATCGCTAAATTACTGAGTGGAATTTGGAGAGGGAGAGCAAGAAGGAATGCGCCCGTCCCGTGTGTTTTTTTTCTCTCTCTCTGTTCTGGCCCCAAACGAAAGGCTACTCGAAAAGGATGCTGAAGTTTAAGCGTATTCCAGTCCGGTTGACTTTCTCTCCAGACGAGTGACGAGGGAAACTTTTATAACTGCCGTTTTGCTTGAAGGGAGCTCCTCACTTAAAAAAAAGACATCCCATCGTAATGAGCTTTGGGGTTGGTGGAGGTATTTTTACATTGATTGAGAGTAAATGCTTTAGGAATTAGAGAATCTCAACGTGTTACTGCCAAAATTGCTTCTCTATTGTTGCATCATCCAAAGATGAGAAGAGATTAATTGTGAATTGATAATCTTTTTTAAGCCTCATACCACATTGCGCACTGAATGGAGGCGTTTACTCGGTACCGAAATAGCAATTTTGTACACGAAATCGTTAGATGGAAACAAAAAAAGAATTTTGGTGAAAAAATTAATCTTCTAACCAAAACCATTCACTCATAAATCAAAAATTAAAATTAGCAAATGGTGACGCCCACCTAAAATGCTGCTTTGATAATATTGATGTCATTTTCCTCCCGTCCTAGACTGCTTTTCGTAGAAAGAGAGGGAGTGGAGGGGGGTCTCGGAAGGTCTTCTCGCACAGATGCTGTCGCAACTGCTCCTATTGGCAGAGTCAGCTGTGTCCCCCCCATTGCGATAAGGCAAAGTAGCTTCGCGGGCTCAGTTGTGATTGGACGAAGTCGATATACGTCAGAGGTTGCACCACACCCACTTTTACGAAAGGGTTAAAAACACCAGTTTTTCGCCGCTTATAACTCGTGAAATAATTGACGGATCAAAAAACGGAAATATACGGTTCTTTTTTTTACAAACTCTATTAAATTCGGCAATAAAAAATATATGGTCAATGACCCCATTCTAAGGTATATATTTTACATGTTGTATTCTCAATTAGATTTTTTTAAATATTCAATCTTCAATTTTAATATAGTAGCCCATCAAAGCTGTTTATTTTTTAATTATAAAATTCATAGAATTACTGGCCTGCTATCCCTTGCCACAGTGCTAGTTTTAAAATACTTAAGGTGAAGTGTTCTGTCCGTCGAATAAGACTTTGCGTCATAGGTACCTATTACTGAGAGTACCTATGCTACTGCCTACGCTGGGATTCTCTTCATACTTCCCTGAAAGAGTACTGTAATTACCCAATTTTCCATCCACACTTAAAAGCTAAAATACTTATGCAATTTGCAATGCTTGTTTCAGTTGCCGTTAATAGTATTGTTATAGTTCATAATTGAATTTACCAGCTGTCAGAATTTTTAAATGCTAGTGGCCTTCCATGGTACCAAAGTCAATAATGCCCCGGCCCGGACACCTAATGACGTATTGGGTTTGAATTCAACCTCTATCATGTGTGTCGAATTTATCTTTGGGTTAAGCTGAGGTGTAAGTTATATTAGACGACATGATATTAATGGTTAGAACATCTTAACACCCAAGTCTACCACACACTTTAATATTGGCTCTGGTAAATATGCTTTAGTCCTTGAACCACAGTCATACCCGTACGTTCGTGGTCATTCCAGCAGTGAAAAACTTTGGATGGCGACGAATTAGAATAACTGTTTTGCATTATTTGATGATTTTTCTGAAGCTAATCGGAAGCTATAAGCTCTTGTGCCCCCACTACTTGTATTCATTGTCAATATATATTGCATGCTGTGAAATTATGTTACCTGAGAACGATGGGACTCAGAAAGAAGTCTCTTGCCTTAGATTCATGTTGCCGTTCAAGGTTTTATTCTTAAAACTACCGTGCGTGTGAGTGAGAAAGATGTGCTGATGACAGGTGGAATAGAAAATTAGAAAGAAGGGTTTGACTTGATGAGTCGACAACAGAGCGCTGGCCACTGAACTGGGGATAAGAAAGGGAGGGGAATAAGGACCAACTTTTGAGACTTGGAGTTGAGTAAGGTTAAAAAATCCGAGCGAGTAGGGAATGTCAGACGCAGCACTCGTAGGTGGCAGACTGGGTTCTACCTTCCAGCGTCTTTCTCTCACCTTAGCGGCACGCCTTCTCCTCAGAGGGATGGAAACCCTTCCCCTTTACAGTCACAACCCCCCAATAACTCTGCTCCGAAATCCACCTGGGAAGATGGTTATGGGCGGTCGAGCGAAGGAAATGCGGAAGAAGAAACTCTCTTCTTAACTCGACGGCGTCTTGACATTCCCAACTACAGCTGTCGTTAGGGAACCAGCACTACCAATTAAATATAGTGAGAAAAGCACACGACAAATTAAAAAAATTAATTGCTCTAACCATCAATCTTCTATTGTGAAGATATGAGTATCAAATTGAAGTAAAAGAGATTCCTTATCGTGACTGGAAAGAACAAAATGATTTATTTGCCTAGCATTTAATATTCGTAATTGAAGTACCAAGGAATTTACGCCATTTTATGGCTTCTTATTGGGCTTCTACATTTGCATATTCACAAAATATCCAGTGTTAATTTTAACTATATTTTTTTAAATACTCAACTACCATATTTTCGAGTCTCATTTGTTATTGAAACTCATCATACTATCGATTGTATTAGCGCGTAATATTATTCACAATTTAATTCCTATTAGTATTCACATTTTACCACTTCTGCTTGCTTGCTTGCTTATGCCTTGATACTCGTACGCATGTAAAACGATTTGACAATACGAAGTTTTTCTCGAACTTCAAGGTGCTAATTAAACTACGTCGCAAATAGCAAAGGTGACTTCAAGGCGTTGTAACCTGTACAGCTACGATGTCAGTTTACCAAATGTGTGCTCGAAAATATTTATAGATGGTAAAAAAGGGTAAGTTTGCAAGAAGATATCGCGTAGATGAGAGCTCCATGTACTTATATGGAATACCCTGTAAACCACAATGAGGGTGTGTGGCAGGGGGTGAATAACCACCGCACATGCATTTCTTACGTAAACCAATGGTCTCAATACACCTCGGATAATGTTTGAAATTGATTTCATGCGATGTAATGTATAGTAGAAATGTATAGTAGAAAGTTCACTTGTTACACAATTGGCAACGAGGTATTTAAGAAAAGCTTCACTCGTGCATTTACAATTAATGATTCATATGCTTACACATGCACAAAATGCCAAAAAAATATAACTTCCTATCCTATTCTCCCCATGGAAAAACATTTTATCACCCATTGTCTCAAATTATTAGCACGATGTTGAAATGACGTGTCGTACAGTATTTATTTCCCTTAAGTACCAACTTGCCCTGCTTTTACATTTCTATGACCGTGACACATTGATTAATATCTAAGTAAATAAAATCATCACGAGTTTTGGAAAATTGAATAAAAGTAAATTTTCCTGTGCATCGCAAAATGCAGATTAAATGCCAGATAAGCGCTAGACCAGCCAAACATTTGTATCCGAATGAATTTATGCTGGAAATGAATGAACATGTTATCTCAAGTTTCCTGCTGTCATATCCGCTTGGCTTTCCTTCCATTTTTTTTGTCGGAAGGGGAAACCGAAATGAGAAATCGGGAAAAGATGAAGAGAACCGCTATTCCACATTCCTTTGATTTTTCAATGCAAACACCGGTGGAACTTTTTTAATCATCCGTTTCTGGTTTATGCTCAATTTTTGAATGGTCGTAAGAGGCCTTTCCATGCCCGCTACAGATTCAATCTTGCGAACGGCAATTCCTGCTTCGTTTTCCGTGAGAGGCGGGGGGCGGGGGGTGGAGGGGAGGGAAACCTATTCCTTTTCCGACGTTTCCCACCTTTCGAAGACTTGGCCTCCAGACCGACTCCCTGCATTTGACACGTACAAGCAGTGACTCCAAGCGCCGTTTGACGACCTTCATAAATTGAGGTTTTCCACCGAGTCAGGCCCCTCCCTTCCTTGCAACCCACCCCCTACTGCCCCCACACACCACGTTTCAACTCCTAGTCCCCCGCATCTGCCTCTCACGTCTCTCAAACCCTCCCTCTACCCTCCGGAGCGCTTTGAACCACCCCCGACCACCGCCACCTCCCCCCCCGCCCCTTAACTTGCATCCGCAAGCCTGCCCCTCCCCTAAAACCCCGCCCCCGCACACGCGACGCCGTAAAACGCTTCCAGGGGTTGCCCTCTCCAGCGAGCCCCTAATTTCCCTCCCTCCACCCCCACGGCCGACATCCATCAGCAGTAATTAAGCCGTAAAACTTTTTACGCGTATTTCTCCCGGATGTCATCGTGTGGGGTGGAGAAATGGTCCAGCATGGCTTGCGGAAGAAAAGAATTTTTTTAGTGAGAGGACGAGATTGGGAACGCTGCGATTCTCCGAGGATTTATTATTATTTTTATCTCTTCGAGTCACTCGGGGGGGGGGGGGGGGATCAATAGGGCAATAAAATTGCTTGAATTTGCGGTGATAGTGCGCAGGAAAATTATTTTAGAGACACTGAAATTATTTGTTGATATTTTCTTAAGAAACACACCAATGCACCCTCCTTCCTCGTCCATTTTATTCTTTCGACTGAATTCTTTAATGAGCCTGGAACAAAAGCGCAGATATCATCATGAACGTTCGCATTCCATCGTACAACTTAAAAAATCTCAGTAAACACACCAGAACACCTAGAGCAATGATAAACCTCCAAATTATAAATCTCTAGCTTTTGTCACTTTTTTTACTCTAAATTGCACTATGTAGTCGTCAAAAAATAGCAATATTTTGCAAGACACACATTGGGGCAAGAAGAGATTCCGAAGAGCTTGAGAATAGCAGAAATTCTGAATATATTTGTGAGTTTATTGAAGAAGTAACCCCAAATGAATCCAAGCAGAGTGTACTCCCGAATGTCTCGTAGCATATACCATTTCATAGATATCGTCAACTTAGATTGCGTGGTGCTTCCGTCTATTGCAGAAGCGTAAATAATTCAATCTTCACTTCTAAATAAAATATGGGTATGAATTAACAACAGAAAGTAGCTATTTTCAAGGAATTGTTTCAATACTGATTTAAAAATCATTTAAAAATGCTCGTAAAAACAAATGCTCAATCTAGGGTCATGTGAGCAAGAGGAAAAGTGCACAAAAACGCCAGGCGTTGCTCACGCTGCTGTTTATTTCACACCTCAAAAATTGTTTCTGAATTGTCACCATGGAGATATGAAAATGTGGGTCACGTAGCCTCAAGCAAGCCATCAGTTGCTCGGGCTATCATTTGGCCCGTGTATCGATGTACTTTAATGGCGCTATTTGACGACCGAAAGATATAGGTTTTAAAATTTGTTAGGACGCCAAGCCATAAATCCCTTTAATGCCCGATAAGCCTTTGGTTGGCGAAAGAAGCATAAAAAGGTGATATTCCATTTTTACACTTTAACCGATTAATTGTGGCTTACGGCTACCCAAAACGAATGATCAAATTATTAAAAAAAGATTGTAACCCATATATAACAAAACCTAATGATTGAATATTAAATAATATTTTGATTTCATTTCCTAATAATGTGTTTTTCCAACTATTGCACCGTAAAAGAAAAACAAATAATAATTAAAACTTCATATAATTTTGGTTGAAGGCGAAAACTTTTGTAATGTTATTTTTAATAATTTTTAACTAAATAAGACTATTTCTTTTATAGTTAAATAACCATTTCAGTCACATTATGTACTTGAGTAAAACGTGCGTTATATCTTCACGTTGATATCGTCCATAAATATGTTCTTTAAGAGATTCCATTATCTTATTCTTAAATAAAAATGAAGCGTTTCTCAAAGTGTAATGCCGCACGATATTGAAACTGAAATTGAAAGAGGTATATGTTATTTCTCTCCTTAGGATAAATTTCATTCCCATTCTATTCAATTCAATATTAATATCTTTGGAAACTCATTCTAGGAGTAATTTTGCCAAGTAAATGACATTTTTAAAGGAAAAGGATCCTTACTCAGCCAAAAAATACACGAATTTGATTTTTTTTTCTCTCATACTCCAAGCATATGAAATTCATTTATAATGATAAGGTATCTTTTGGTCGCAAGAAATTGGCCGGTTGGTTCCTGCGTCCTTTCCTATTTGGACCGCAAGTTATTCCTAAAAGTGCTTTGCTATGCATTAATGATTTAAAATCTTCGTCTGCTAAAAACCATTTGTTTCTTTATTGGCTTGTCATCTTCAAAGCTCTGGGGCCCTATTCTGTAAGGCAACAACCTCGGAATTCCGAGGTTGGGTGGAATCGGAAACGTCGAGGAATCGGAAACAGAAAGTGATATTTACAGAATAGGGCCCCTGACATCCTTTAACCTCTTCACCCTTTCCTCTCTTGCACAGAATTTTTTCTCCAAGAAGTTGTATTCGGCGTATTTTTTTTTGTCTGAAGAGATTGCCATGCAGTTTCGTTTTGATTTCTTGGATGTTCTCTACCATGTTCTTTTGTTTATCTACTTCTTATATGGTTTCCTTGTTGGATTGTCCTTCCGTTCAGTTACTTTTAGTGGCTCTTCACCACATTAATAACTCCATTTACTCTAATGGTTTTTTTATTCAATGGGGAGATTCAGAATTATGTATCTACACACTATTATCAATCATTCAAGAAATTGTCATGCACAATAGGCTCTGTGCTTTTTCTACCGGAGATCACGTTTGAAAATATTTATAAACATTTACACCAACTGTTCTCCAAGGTCACGTAACAAAATGTTTAACCGTTAATTAGTGCATTATGATTTCCTGACTTATACCACCATATAGATAGAACAGAAATTGTGACATCGCTGTTCTGGTACCTCGCTTGGCAAGATAGAATGCAATAAGGAAAAGGGAAACGGTCTCATTTTCGCTTCAAATTTAGGTTTGTGCTCAGAAGTACCTGCTAACTCAGGATTTAGAAATCGCGAAAGTCTGTTGTTTCAATATAGCAAAGAATTCTGAAATTAGGAATATTGATTGATACCAATATGTATCGTTTGCCCACGAGGGAGTTTTATATGAGTTTTTAAACGAAAAAAAAACAAATAAGTATACGTTAAATTTTCTACCGAGAAACACGTGATCCGCAATGTACGATCATTTCTGTACGAATGTGTTGCAAGTTTACCATAATAACAAATTCATGCTCGGACTCTGCATATTGCAATATTTTTTACTTGTTTTATGGAATGATTTTCGTCACGGAGTCGTCCTTGCTCGTCTGATTTTTCCGCAACTGTAAGGAATTCTTTTTCACAAGCTAAAGCCTAATATTTTTCCCATTTACTTATCAGTACTAAAATGTAGCAATTCACTTTATGGCAAGTATAACTTACCAGAATACTACCACTATATTTGCAGTCAATTCAGTCCAAAGTGTTCACTTTATGATAGACTTTTTACTCACGTTATGGATGTTATGTGACTGGTTTGGAATCAGTCATAAACAGCAATGTTTGCTGTTACTGTCACAGTCGGTTTTAAGGCAGTTTTTTGTAGATTTTAGTTGCTAAATATTAATTACTTTTTCAAGTCATTTTCATCTGCTCTGAGCTCTTCTACTGCGATTATTACTTCTTTTGTTGGAATTTATAAAGTTTCTTAGTGAGTTTACTATACTATTTATAGTAAAAGGTTTATAGAATTTGGGGAATAACACCACAAATTATGATTAATTGTTCAGTGAATAATCTATAGTTAATTCCCTTTTTTAATTCCTTGGTATCGGTAGCTGAAATGTCACAAGTAGTGTTACAAAAAAGGGATGAGTCTTTATATTTACATTTAAAAAAATTAACAGGCGACAAATGGGTAGTAATCGGTATGGAGTAGGGGATTTTTAGTGAAAACTACAATGTTCCAGAGTTCTATGTTTAGGATCTTCCACTTTTTAGATGGACTGTGGGTAATATTTAATGTTTGATTGGCAACAGGAAATACAAATTCGTGTTATCATGCAATAATATTTCATGCATCAATCTATTTCCAAAATAAATGGCCTAATATGTTTGAAATTTTGAATTATGCGTTCATGGCTATATTTACATATACCTACATTTATATATGCATAATACCCTGCAAGCCACCATAAAGTTGTGTGCCCGGGGGTGAATTCTCACCAAACATGCACTGCATATCATGCATAAAATAGGATTAGTCTAAACTTCATAGTCTATATTAGTGTAAACGTCACCATTTAAAAAAGATAAGAATAAAAAAGCAAGCATGTAAAAACATGCTGTTACCTGGGTTAGCTCTAAGTCCTCATAACAACATGCAATTACCTATGCACATTAATACACATGTATTTATGCTGCCAATATACACTTAAAGAGTCTCACTGGTGTATCTAAATGACCATCCATTAAGAAATTGAACAAAGTCAAACGATAAGGATACGTCAATATTTGTTACACGAGAATAACTATAAAAGCTGTAATCAGTGTTCATTTTGAGGATAAGGGAAACATTATCTTTAAAATTGGATTACATTATTTACGGTAAATACGCGATGAGGTCCTAATTAGTGCATGCTCTATTTCCTTTATGTGCTATACTGATATATGATCTAGTGTTTTCCTTGCCAGTGGCAGGTATAAAGTTTTGTCGGGTGTTTCACCGTGAGGGGCTTCAGTACATCATCGATATTTCTAAAAGCGAATCGCTTTTCATTCTCAAGGCTTCTGAATGCCGTAGCTATTTTGGTCGCTATTTATACCTTGAAAATACATACTTTAAAGGGGATAATGCCCAGCGATAAAAGGTGAGAAAAGACACAAACATTATGAATGGTTATTTCAGATCACGGGTTGTGGATTGTTGGCGCCTTTGGTAGGCTACGTTTACCCTGTGCTACAAAAAGACTCACTCCCACCTCTGCATTCTATCGTGTTCTCACTTCGATACTGGTGGCCGAGTTGGGAAGGGCTTCAGCGACTTCGAAAGGGGAACCGCCAGTTTGAATGTGGAAGACAGTGTTTTGGGAAATCATTAATGAAAGTTTGGGGGAGAGAGATGTGGTGAAATGATTATAGCCACTCGTTAGTATGGAAAGAAGGGATCATTCACCTCCACGGGAAAGGAAGCAGGATATATTAGTGTAAATTTTTGAGACAGCCGTTTAGGAAAACTTGTTGGAAGAAGCGATGGGGTTAGAATGTAGACGGTGGTAATATTTACGTCCTTTGAAAAAGTTAGCGGATTAATTGTAAAGGGGAGAGTGGGATGGAGGACTGGCAAATTTGCAAGTTCAGTGTGATTACCGACTACCCTGCAAGCAACCTCAACGGTGAGTGGCAGAGGGTGAGTTGCCACCAAAGATGCACAGAAGTTAACTTAAACTACGTACCGAAGGAGATACGAAGATGCACATCTAAGAAGGGCATCATATTAATGGCTATGCTCAGTCATTTTGGAAGAGGCTGAAGCCAATGAAATAGGTCTGTAACACTCTGGGTTTTCTATTTTTCGTCATTTATGCATAGATGGGTCCCATTATGGGCACTTGAAGAATACGAAGGGAAAGTTCGGCAGAGATACAAATATTCAAGTCTTACCTTTGATTACTTCTTTAACATTTGTTTGAATCAGCCACTGCAAATCAAAGCGTCGTACGAATAAATAGTGGTGGAGTGGTTTATAGTACGCTGATGTCTTGATTCTGGGAGCTGTATTTGGAGTAAGGGTAGGATTTTATTTCTAATTATAGTTTGCTAAATACCCCCGTGTTTACTCATGGAGGATATTGAAATTTATCAACCCCAGCGTTCATATCAGCCGCAGTGATAGTATTATTTCTCACAATTATAATATTAGCAGTATATCAACCCCAGCGTTCATATCAGCCGCAGAGATAGTATTATTACTTATGAAAATAAATGTCCCCTTCATTTTCTAATAGATTAAGATATGATTTTGCATGATGAAGATGAAATAACATGATAAATGTTATTTCCATTCATTTTTCTCAGTGTTGTCAGATGTGGAGCACATGAGTGCGACGGATAAGGAAATAGGCATTCCGGGTGCTACATGGAAAAATTCCACTCTGCTACCATACAGCGTTAGATTAAATATTAAATTGCTTTCGATATTTTGTTCTTAATGATTTGGGGAGTTTTATTTAATTAATAAATCAGTTCTTTATGCAAATTATTAAAATTATCCATCTCCTTCCAAACTCTAATTTTTAATGACGTGCAATTAATGAATAAAATGGGGCGAACGAATCAGGACTCTTCACTTCACGAGATGTTAAAATAAATGTTTGCTTTGAATCTGGATTATGTTGTAGTTTCGGATTTATTTTATTTTATGCCCACGTGTAGAGAATATCTCGCAAATTAAGAGTTCTGGTGTGAAGCATATCTGGACTCAAATGACAGGGACCAGAAAGCAGACCCTCGCATAGCTTTCGCGGTTGCCTATTACAATTATATCACGCTTATTGCACAGTATCATGCTCAGATTAGAGAGGAGTTTTTCTCTTTTTCTTTACTTTTGAGGGTAATTACTAGCTGTAATTATTTTCTTACTTTTCTCTTTCATGACTGTTTTCCAAAAAAATTATTAATCAATGGGATTATGATTCAGGTTTTCAACGTTCAGAGATTATATCGCAACTTCTATTCAGGCTATGACAAAAACGATAAACACACCCGAGACGGGAATCGAGCCCGCGACCCTTGCGTTGTCAGGCCAACGCGTTGCTATCACGGAAGCAGAAAAAATTGACGAGTCGGCGATCGCGGACTGGCTCGGGAAAAATTCCATTCAGGATGATGAGAGAGGCACCCTCCCTACAGGGTGTTTATTGTGTGTGCGCCCATGCGCTTGTGTGAGAGTCACCCCACACCAGCCCCCCCCCCTCTCTCCTCCACTCCCCTTTCTATCGCTGCTTCCCATTTTCGAGCGTAGGCGTCGATTAATCGCGACGGATGGCCTTCCATAATGGCCGTCCTCACGAGTACCGATTATGTCCGACAGAGGGCAGCAGCCTCGCTCCGCCGTCGGAGCGGTGATAAAAGTTTCGTCGCCCGCTCGCTCACCGCTGACGACGCCGCACCCACACACACGTGCAATGAAAAAAGAAGAGCGATTCAAGGAGCCATCAATTAATCTCCAGGAACCTCCCTACCTTTTTTTTGCTCCGAGAGCTGTCCAGCTCGGGGCACTGCTTTCCTCCCCGGAAACCAGCCGGCCCTGTGCAGTTACTACCCATCCCTCCCTCCATCCCTTCCCCCTGGTCCCTTTCTCGCATTCTATCTAAACAGCTTTCGGTGGATAATTATTCTCGCCAGATTCAGTTCCATCCGTCCATCTTTCGACGGAGATCAAAGATAGCCCGCTCTTAAGAGTGTTTTTACCGTCGCGATTCGTGGAACCTAACGTGTAACAAATGCATTCCGCTGGTGCTTTGATCGTAACATTTTCTATCAGAAGTTCAAGAAAAATAGATAATATAATATAATATAATATTAAAAAATATTTATTGCTCCAGCAAGTTATAATAATACAAAAAAGATAAAACAAGAATTTTGGAGCTTTAGGTGAACCCTAAGGCTTTTTCCAGTTGTTGGGTTCACCTTCAAATCACACATACAGCAATACTGGCTTACATGCTCATAAAACAAATGTCACCAATTGAATATAAAATAACACTGTTACAAGAAATTACTTATAATATTATGGAAATTTATATATGGACAATACAATTACAGTTATAGGTTGCTTTAAGGCATTACAACATAGGATAAATATTTAGAACAACTACTAGATTACCTCTATATTTATGTTTTCTCTCGTGAATAGCGTGAATAGCCAGATTTTTACTTGCTTCAAAAAGTTTTGAAGTGTATGGCATCTCGTATAATCTTTGGCAAGCTATTGAAAAATGTTGGCCCCAAGTAAAGAAAGCATCTTTTGAATTGGGATGTATTTGGTTTGGGTACAACGTAAGAAATGTTAGTCCTCAAGATGCAGGTATCAGTTTTGGCAATGTATACTGCAAATGGTAAGCTGATCAACTATCACAGTACTGTCAGCATGTGTTAGCGGTTGGGAGATGAAAGGACAAGAAGCCGAAATTAATCGAACCACAGTCTAATCCATGCGGTGCTTTCGAGCCGATGGCATTTGAAATCAATGAAAGGAGAGGAGAAGGAAAATACGAGCAAACCAGGAATAGCGATGACCTCGTTGCCTAAATAAAAATAAAAATTAACTGTGCCCAATTACACCTGATGTTTACTTTCGTTATGTGCATATATTGCAATCCCCTCTTATCACCTACAACCTATATAAAATCCTATACATCGATATTCATAAGATGTTTGATAACAGCCTTTGTTCCTTTTTAGGAAATAGTTGGACACATTGCAGACGGCAAGCCGTGGCAGTCGAATCAGTGACTCAACAACGGCGCAAGTCACGGAGGTCAGGAGTTTAAATCTCAAAAACGGTAGGAATTCAATTTTTAATAGGAATATTAGCAGTTCACACAACGAGATACAATCTCAGAATTTTGAAGGTTTGAAGGCGAAATGTGGGAGCAGCGATGCAGAAAAATCCTACTGCAAGTATAATGATAATTCAAAACAGGTAATGGTTTTTGAGATGTTTCATAAGCACGCTTTTAATTATCAGAACAGAAATAAAAAACATGCTCCTCATAGGAAGAATTGACTGAAGTTTTTCGATACAGAAATTTGAGTAAAAGAACCTTGAACATGTAATAAAGATTACCGGATCTATTTCCAGATTTCGTCAAGTTGTTTGTCTGAGGTGACTATAGTGACAGGTGGAATCCAAGCGAAACTGCAGTCACCTCAGATAACAACGTGGCGAAACTCTAGTATGTAGAGATCAACTAATCCACAGAATCCCAAAAACGATCCAAACCTCCGATCACATACGTAAAATGGGCTGTTGATTTTAAAACGCCACTAAAAGGAGAAACATCCATACTAGCTATATTACTGTGTTGTAAACAGTTCAATCGATTTTCTATCCTAGGTTTGCTTAGGTTTTTTCGAAAATTTTCCATTTTAGCTTGTAAATATTGGCGCGTTTGACAAAGCGTATTTAAACGTGCTGCGTAAGTGTATTATACAAATAAAGATGTTTCAAGGCAATTTTTGTCTCTAACGTCAATTGTGCCAAATGAAGGAGTTTTATATTGATAAAATTTAATGTGTTCCGAGCGTGAGAAATATTTAAATTTCTGTCATTTGGGCATCTTCTAATAAAATAATTTTCATCTCTGGCACCTAAATTCTTTATCAATATCATTGTTGCTTCATCTAAAATAGGTATTACCAATTGCAGGAAATATGATCTTAAATATTACTAATAAAAACTTTATATGTATATACAAGCAGTTTACCAGAAAAATTCTCATCAGCTAGGAAGTATTCATGAAGTTGGTTGCGAAAGGTTTTTTTCTTTATTTCGAAAATTAAGCGTATACTTACTGAAGCAATAAAATTTTATAAATAAACCTATCAAAGGAATTTTAAATAATTCTGAACTCATAACAGGTGTTCTTCCTAGTAACCTGTCTAACGCCAATGCACCTCTCGCTTGTTAGCAAGGCGTCGTCATAGACACAGGTGAAGGTGTTGAGTAGCAACTTTGAGGACTTCTTGATACGGGACCTTTGCTGTCACAAATAGATGTAACACTGCTGCTGCATAGGATGTCAAAATTGTTTTGCGAAAAGCGTCAATGCAACATTGTGTACAATTGGACTGAATGCTGTGTTTTTCCACCGCCCAAGTATTAAAAACCATACCGAGGTGTAATAAACGAAGGAGATAATATGCTGAGTAATTTCATCCTCCCCATTTGAGTGCCGATGAAAAAATAGTACCCAGCGGGGTGAAAAATTATTGTTCGTTGCTTATTCCGCTGTCTAGTTTTGCACGTCGTCAACCGTGAAAAGGGGTGTCACTGGTATCGTTTATTTTGTAATTGGAAATGGCCGAGGTCCGGTGGCCTTAGAGCAGAGTAAACACTTTCCCCTTCCCCCCCCCCTTACTCATTGGTGCCTTTAGCCAAAGCGTCCGATCCAGGGGCCTACATGCTGGAGGGACGTTTAGCCCTTCCCGCCACCCAATAATGCCAGTCCCGCACCGCGATCGTCATCTCTTTTTAGCGCCCTCAAAGTGCTTCCTTTGGAAAGAGGTGCTGAGCGATCTCACCGAAATGAGCGGGGGCTAGGATAGGTGTTGTTGGATGGCGCCAGCCCCCGGGTGGCGCTTCGCGCGTCAGTGGCGACGCAGTCTTTTGTTTGCGTGGCAGGCTGGGAAGATTTCTGGGAGAGGGGGGGGAGAAATTAAGAGGAGAGGGGGATGCGGATCGCAGCGGCGCACAGGGAGGGGGTGAGGCTGCTTGTTTGGAGCGGCTGTTATCAGTTTAAAAGCGACGGAGAAAAAATCTCGAAAAGATCCAGCGGAAAAAAAGGAAGAGAAATAACGTCGAGGCTAGATGCATCCACCAAACCGTAACCCTTTTCCCCGACACCCAATGCCGATCCGCCGATAGTCATTTTTTTCATCTCATTCATGGCGTCGTAATGTTCCGCTTGCAAAGCTATCACAAAATTTCGTGCAGCGAAACAGATTTATCTTAGGATGGCTGTAAACGTAGGTACGTCAGTGGGTTGGGTTGGCGTATAGTGGGGGAGGATGGAGAAGAAGGCAGAATGGAGGGGGTTGAAAGGGGGTGGAAGCATTGGAAGGCCAGAGGAGGTTGGGGGGAGCAACGAGAGGGCAGAAGAAATTACGGCTTGCTCGTGAAACACAAACAAGAGCGAGTATAACGTGCGTGGTCAGAAAAGTGCATCGCTCGGTTTCGTCCTATTTGCCTGGCGACACTAACTCCTCCCTCCCTCCCCTCTTTCCATTTTGCTGAAATCGCACCCCCCCTCCCGCCCTCCCTCCCCCTCCCCCAACCACCACCACTTTCATTCTCCTTTATTTTTCACCACTCGTTTCTTGGTCGTCAAAATTGGGGCCCTGAAGATTTGCGGCCGCGTCCCGGCATGCATTGGGGCGAGGAGGCAGGGAGTTGGTAGTTTTCCCGGACTCCAGGTGAGCGGAATTTATGGAAAAATGAAAATCCACTCCTCATCGTTATCCTGAAAATTTGACGATTTTGTAGATTGAACCGAGAGATAGCTGCAGGAAAGATGAAACTCGCCAAAAAAATTCCTCATCACCATTGGCTGGCATACCAGAGTGTTTCATCAACAATTTTGTTTCGAAACTAGGTGGCACAACAGTTTTCAATACCGACGATCCCTTTTTTTGGGCATTCCATGGAGGAAATTAAAAATGTCGATAATTAAAGATGAACCCCAGCAGTGGACCATAGGTGGAAGATGAAAAATATCAAAACCTCTTTGATGCGTAATAGACAGTTTGACAGTTCGTTAATGGTTTTCTAATAATCCTCGCGCAAAAATGCTTTAACCAGTGTGACAAATTGACAGCTTAATTTTCAGAACATGAAGAGCGGAAATTGGAGGGACATACACGGTGTGAAAATAGTGGATTTCATTGGAGCTCCGTATCGTCAATGTATCGTAAAAAATGGTCAGTAATATAAATAAAATCACTTTGGAACTTCAAGAGAGATTAACGCATTCATTAACCCATTAATATTGTAATTTAACAGGATATATAAAGAACTATTAAATAAACCTTCATATTAATGGCTCTGATGAATTATTTTAGCAACTAGTCTACAATGAAGAAATTTTGATTTAATATTACTCCCAAGACTTGTTGTAACCAACGGATGTTTTTTTACCGAGGACACCGTTTTAACTTTATGACGAGAAAACCAGTGGAAAACATACGAAAAAGTATTTAAATATGGATATTAATGTGGATGTGGTCACTCACTCCTCCGCAGTTAATTCGTCGCGCTACCTCCCAGTGAGTCTTTGACAAACGCTGCATAGCCAATAGTAGCATCCTAGATTATTTTAAGGCATGTAAGTTGGTTTTCGCATTTTGGGTCAGAGAATTCCCGGGTTCTTCTAAATGTTCTTCATTGAACTATGGCTTATTGAAAAAAATCCTCATAAATTCTTCACTTTTCCTTCATTCCGGTAATTCGGTAAAAGTTGCTGGTAGAAATAGCCAGCGAATTTTGCAAATGTAAATTTCAGACGATGTTAGACGACTACCGAAAGATTCAGTTGGAATATAGGTGTACCACCATCTGGAAAGGAATGCTTTTGACCTCTAGCCAGGCTTTCAATAATATATGGTTGTACTAAGTTTTACACTACTTTCTGCGTCGTGATTCTTTGGTTATACAAACAAAGTTACGTATTTTATGATGCAAAAAATATATGTTTTGTTATTTGTAGTTAAAGTAAGAATACTTACGGAAATCAAATAGATATATACTGATGCGTTTCTCCACCTTCGGATTCCCAGTTGTAATATGGTTCAAATAGAACTCTTAAGAAATATTCTGTCATATCCAGCAGACCAACTTTTGTAAATAACTGCAGAGATTACAATTGACACTCAACTATCAGCATCTGGTGTAAAAAATTTGGATCTTCTCTCATTTCCCTTGTATTGCTACAGTCAGAGTGATTAATAAAATTTGAAAATTAAAGAACATTGTAAATTAAAAAATTTTTAATTTTTTAATTTACAATTTCTTCATTTTTAATAAAAATGAAGAAATTAAAAACGAACTTTTTAAACATCTTTTACAAGTTTTTTTAGGCAAACCTAATTTTCATCCTTCATTAATGGTTCAATTGAATGATAATCAGATTTCCACAAGGCTATGAGAAAAATGTTTCGTCTAAATTTAGATAGGTCATTATTATTTTTTTAAAATGATCAATTGAATGCCTAGATCATTAACTACATATGTATTATTTTTCCAGAAATAACTATTATCTAAGTGGATATAACGTAATCAGCATTGATTGCTTATGAACTTAATGGAAAACGATTTTTTTCCTCGAGGATAAAAATAATCTAGCAAATTAAAAAAATTTACCGTCAAGAACACAATTAAAATGATAAATAATCATGCAAAAAGAAGATAAGTGGATCTTTCGAGATGAGTAAAATACTTTGTCAATTATAAGGAGTTGAATTTTGGAAATATAATGAAATATAGGGAAATCTCTACGATGCACATGTTTCTCATAATTATATAGCCGAAGCAAACATTTACTTGGTTCATGAAATAATCTAAAGGGTAAAATGGAATTGTATCCTTGCCTCACTCTCAATTAATAATATAGTTCTCGAATAGAGAGCGGTGTTTAAATTTCAAGTGTATCATTGGTCTTAATGGACAAGCATCACTTAATTCATGATGGCTCGTTGGGGTTACGTCCATGGTAAATATCCTTTCTACATAGGATGCCTTGCAAGCTGCTGCAGTCATGTACATGTGTCAGGGGTTCTTGCATTGCTGAGTCAAAGGTGTGCAAACTAATACTAATAAAATAATCCTGTACTCCTAGTAAATTAAAACTACTCTACCGTCTTTATTGTCACACCATCTAAAGCCACTAGTTAAATTCATCAATCTATCTGGATGACTTTATATGCGATGAAGGTTCTGATTGAAAGCTATTTTAATTCGGGGTAGAAACTCTCAATTGCCTAATGGTGCATTTATTTGGTGTTGAAAACGGAGGGTACATGAAATAATCTAAAGGGTATAATTGAATTGTATCCGAACCTCACTCACAGTTAATAATCTCGTTCTCGAATAGAGAGTTATTTTTCACTAATATAACTTTAAAGTTTGTTTTTAAATGAATGAAAATTGTTAAGCTATCATCACATTCCTTCTCCGAATACGAAAGTGTAGTGATGTGCAATTAAACATCTCGTTACAAATTAATAATTATTATTATACGGTTCCAAGAATGTTTTATGCTCTTTATGCTACCAAATGTTCGCAGATAATCTGAATCTTTACTTCATTACCAAACGATCTGGGCTATATTTCTTGTAATTTTAGGGTTTGCAAATAAAATAATTTCATAACAGAATGTAGTAAAAAAAATGTAAGATTTTTTTCCTCTAGAAAGACAGGTACAAATGGAAGACATTGGAGGGGCAAAGAGGGAGTATTCATTGCTTGATATTCATGGCATGGTGGCACCCTTGGACGGAGATATTACGTGACCTAAGACGAAATGATATTTAATTCATTTGGAGTTGGATTATTATCTTTTTCTGCAGGGAATTAGAATTGAGCGTCTTACTTCTGAACATTTATTGCATACATCACTTTACCTTATTTAACCTAATGAATATATAATATAGAAGAAGAATTTGGAAACGTAATGTAACGAAATGAAGGGTATTCCGGTTTCCCAAGACAAAAAAATGAGAGGTTCTGCTGAGAGTGTTCGGGATAAAAATGCCTGACGCGCGGCAGAGAGGAATCCAAGTCCGTCTATTCAGTGTCTGTGCTCCTTTCTTCACCCCCTCCTGCTCTGCCCCACTCCGCACGAAGACATATGGAAGGGGGGGTGGATGGAGGTCACGGTTTGGAGGGCACGCGACGGCTCCGAGAGGGTGGCTGCGGTCTGGCGATGAAGGGGGGGTGGGCATTATCAGGGCTCCGATATTCACTCTCCGCTTCGTTTAAATTTTGAATGTCGGCGTTGCGGAAACAGAATGGGAGGCTGGTGAAGGGGGTGGGGTTTAGGAGAGATGGATGCAGAGGGAGCGGTTTTCCTGAGGCGTTCTTTGAGGAGGAGAATCGCGGGTGAGGCTTCAGAGGGGGGAGGGAAGAGGCAAGGCCTTTGGTGCGAGGAGAGAGAGCAGGGGCGGGTCCAGGGGAGGGAGAATTGTGGGGATGAAGAAGGGCGGGTGGGGAGGAGAGGGGGTTGGCGCGCGAACTGAGGAGGGGTGGGGGCGGTGAGAAGTAAAAAGGGGTGACGGTGCGGATAAAGGGTGGAAGGGTAATGAGTGTGTGAAACTTTCGGTTATTCAAAAAGGAAGAGGAGGCTGCAGCGACGGGGGAGGGACTTATGTTTAAAACATAAGGCGGAAAGCTGTTGGGGAACAGAGACACGGTTACTAAAACAAGACGGCTTCTTCTCCTCCATCTCCGGGTTTGTCTCGCACACTTTCCCTTTCTGTCTCTGCCTCTTGTCTTTGTTTCTCTTCTTGTCTCCCCGTGCTATCCCACGCTTGCGTCTTGAAAGACACCGTTTAATGCCAATTATTTATTATTGAGAGGTCTTGTCCTTTGTACGAGGAAATCAAGAGGTATCCCCATGAAATTACCGCTGAAATACATTGTCCGCTTTCCTTTGTAATGGCTTCAATATTGGGTAATGGCGCTACTTCACTAACTTTTATCGTTACTGACGTGGAAAGGGTTGAAATGTGATTCTGTAAGATCAACGTTTTTCCTGAACAGGTTGTGTGGTTCTAGAAAAACTTATTTATCTGTGTGTAAATTATAATTTACACCTCCGGAAAGTAGCCCGGTTAAAAGATGCAACCTTGTTGGCAGGAACTTATTACCCAAGAAAAATGCACGATAATGATTAGATTAGTTATTAATTTAGACACATATGCGTGTGCGTATAACCTTGCGTGTTAACAGCATTTAGTACAGTTACACGTAGATTACATACTTTCTCTTTGATGAGCAAGTTTAGGCCATATTTTTAGGATCCTAGCGCGATAAGAATGAAGTTATCAAGATAAGAATGTAATAAATTTTTTATGGAAAAACCTCCCCCTGAAATTGGATGTGATATTCGTATCAATGGCATTAAGCTGGTATTTCAAAGCACAAAATTAGAAAGTCAATTCATGATTTGCCTTCACGTGCGTGAAATAATCACATAAAGACTACGACCATCAGCAAAAATAACTAAATACTATATATTGCCAATGGAGAAATTGTGAGATAAGATTTTTTTCTTCACAAGATGTAAAAGGAACATTTCTTTGCGTAATAAGTCAAAGAAATATATTCAGTATATTCAGGGGGTACATTACCAATTAGTTATAAGCAACTTTTAGATCATCAGTGCATATGAAGTAAATATTGGTAGTATCTTATAGGAAAGCTAGAACGCCAGTTTGAGTTGGAGGATGGTGGAATAATTTATGAAGAAAGGAAGAAATGGAAGAAGAAAAACGGTATCCTTGACCTGCTCTTAAAGATGGGTTCCTAAAAGCTCATCCGTTTTACGTCCCATCCAACCGACCATACACTCGGCGTGAAGATCTCCCCGTACAGAAGAACCCGTAGCTACAGAAAACAATATCCACTTATTCCGGAATACGAACCCGGACCATAAGGATGGAAAGGAACTACAACTAGTACCGTACTATCTACGTCCCTACTGTTATTACTTTTCTTTATAATAAGTCGTTAAAACTTAACGTATAGCCGATTATATTCATTTACGCATTAAAGCCAGGTGTCAAAAAAAAGGAATTACATTAGAATAAGTTGTGAAGTATCTATCTAGGGATCGCGGTAGTAACCTTGCTAGGAAGTGATTGTACTTGAGCATAGTAATTATTGAGGAAACAGCGATATTTTCCCGATCAAATTCTAATAGTTCACCGACAATAGAAACTTGATATCCATTTCTTTGAATGATGAGGTCGAATTCGAATCGAAATCGAATGCCACTCAATATCGCCGGAAACTACTGAATGAATGATGAAGAGTTGCATTGAGTGATCTCCAGCTCGTCATGAATGAATTGGGGAGTTGGTACGCCTGTAAAGCCAATGAAGAAGGAACTCTCGTGCCAAATAAGTATTATGAATTCCAAGACACACGCAATTAATTTAAAAAATGTGGAACTTGCTATATCTTCCTTAATAAGAATGCTGATATTTGGTCCAACTCCTACATTTCACTGCTCCCACTCATCTGTTCCCCATGTATTGAGTGGACCGATTTGATTAAGAATGGACAGAATGTTTTGAAAAAGTTAACTCTCAATGAAACTAACGGTCAATAAATCAAGTGGTTAAAACAGTGAAAAATTGCAAAAATAGTATCCACAAATTCGAGTTTACATTTCGGGCTCTAATATCCTTAATTCATACTGTTTTCTTCTCCTCTTGCCTTTTTTATTTTTTTCGTGATACCATCGTAGGCGTCTATTGCTTTTACAACCTCGTAGTCCAACTCAAACCCTGCACCACAGCGTTATCTGTAAGCTTCATCTGTTTAATCTCGGAATTCACCATAACTACCTTTTATTTATATTTCAGGAAACTCTTCACTCGCATGTCGGTACTGCTCCTTTGCAGGTATCGTTACTGCTCCAGCATTACCATGCAGTGATCCAAGCGTGTATGATCCTGGAGCTTCCGCCCCATACGTATATTTTTTTGGACCAGTTCATCTCGCTGATTGCTAATTCCTTGAGAGCCGTTCTTTTCACATCCAGTCGCAGGTCCTATCTTGCGTTGGTTGGAAGTGATCTTACGTTCTATGTTCGTACACTAAATTACTACGCTAAGTTCCTACAGTAAATAAGGAATCAGCGGATTATCTGCCAGCCATATAGATAATAATGTGTCCTTGCTTTCCTCAACGCAGTACTACTGCCGTTAAAGTAAATGTCATCACGGCTGTAGTGAAATTAGTTTCTCAGTGACAACTACGGTACTATCCACCTTCACATATTTGAAGAACAGCTGCTGCCCTCTCCTTCACGTAATGGTATGCATAGTTATTGGCGGATTCCCTCCCTTCACCAAGTCACGGAATCTTCCTGGATTTCCAAATACAGTCAAACTCATTTATAAAGAGCACGGTTAAAACGAGATCTCGGCTATTGCGAGGAAAAAAAGAAGGGTTGTTTGGAAATAATGCATTTTATGAGCAATATATAACGGTTAAAACTAGACACTATTAAGGAGCATTACGGTTATAACGAGCAAATCTTTTGTCCAAATGAACGAGCAGTGGCTGTACTGTCGTGTCAAGGACATTTTCTTGTAAATTTAGCATGTAGTATGTGGATAGTTTACTAAATAAATTGTTCATTTTGTAATTTCAATCATCTTACATTAATCTTTGTTATTTTATCACCTCTGCATAAGAATAGTATGTGTGTGAGCGCGGAGGGTGGACGCATACCACCACGGAATGCCTCGCTTTTTATCCATGATTAACTCTTGGACAAGTAAGCTCACTTATCTCGCTGATAACCTCTATTACTAGAGGTAGACCCACCAATTGCAAATCGGTGGACACACTCGGTTGCTTTATGATCAGCCCCGAGTTGAAAGTTATTAATTCGTTTAAATACCCCAATTTATTTCAGAATCATATGTTTGAAGGCGTCAGCAATGATGCTTTGTATCAACTATTTATGTGCACCAAGCTGCAATCAAGGCACCCAAAGAGGAGGGCGTATGAACTTACTGCATGAGGATGAAATTACTGCAATGATATTGCTGTATTATTTTAGCTGAATATCGCTGTCGATAGCAATTTCATATCACTATCTAGTTAATCGGCATTTCATTGAATCTTTTCGCGGTGGCATGCACCAAATCGAAGATCACGATTAACCTCACGAAGAGGGCGTGTGAGGAGGAGGTCTCATCTACATCTACATCTACACAATATCCTGCAAGCCACCATAAAGGTGTGTGGCAAGGGGTGAATTCCCACCAAACATGCACTATGTATCATGCATAAAAAAAGATTAGTATTATTATACTGTTCTAAACTTCACTATTCAAAAAAGATAAAAAATAGCATAGCAAACATGCTGTTGTTTGGGTTAGCTTCAAGTCATTATACAAACATGCAGCTACTCGTAAGGATATATTTACCGTTGCTCATATCCCTAATTGTACATGGAAAAAATGACATTTTGAATTGGTCAGTTCGGCAATCAATTTCTCTAATTTTGTAATCATGGTCCAGTATACCATAGTAAGTTGGGGTTCGCAAAATATTTTTTACATCATCACTGAAAATATGGTCTTGGAATTTTTTAAAGAGATTAAGTCTGAATTTAACCTGCGATCTGACAATGATTCCCAATTTAATTCATTTAAAAGACTGGATACGCCAATAAGGTTATCGTACCGTCCCTTCACAAATCTTGCCGATCTTCGCTGCACACGTTCAAGTTCATTATTTAGACAGATTTTGTAGGGATCCCATACACTGGCAGCATATTCCAAATGAGATCTGACAAGGGAAATGTAGCTGATTTCTCGTACATGATCTTCTCATTTGCCCAGTACTCTTTCGATGAATCCCAATTTACGATTCCCTTGACCCATTATTTCACGTATGTGTTTACCCCAGGAAAGATCATGTGTCAGTCTTATTCCAAGATATTTAATCGATTCCATGTTTGTTAATTCATTATTACTTATTTTGTAAGTGCTGGGCGGTGAGCTATTCTTTCTCAAAAAATTCATTACAAGGCTATTTTTAAAGTTTTATTTTAACTGCCATGTATCACACCAATATTCAATTGCTTGCAGGTCATCATTTAAATATTCTTTATCGTTTGGGCATAGAATTTCCCTGTACACGACTGCGTCATCGGCCAATAGACGAAGCTTACTTTTTACCACCTTATTGATGTCATTTATGTACAAAAGGAAAAGGAGTGGACCTATCACACTACCTTGTGGGACACCCGAAGTGACTTTAATTGCCGGTGAGGAAACACCGTCCAAAACCTCCCTTTGCACCCGATCATGCAAAAAATCATTAATCCATTATATAATGTAACTCTCTAACCCATAATATTTTAATTTCAAGATAAGTTTGCTATGGGACACCTAGTCAAAAGCTTTTTTGAAATTGAGTAATATAGCATCCACTGGAATATTATTTTCGCCAGAAACTAAAATATCGTTGGAAAAGAGAGCAAGTTGAGTTTCACATCATCTGCTCTTCCGGAAGCCATGCGAGGTCATGATCGTGCAGAGGCGTGAGGGGAGGAAAGGCGTGAATAAGTCTGTGGCGCTCACCACGGGGAAGACGAGTCAGGGCGAGAGGGAAGGGAGAAGCACTTACGGGGCCGCTCCAGTCATAGAGTTAGTAATAAGGTAGAGATGGCGCGGCCTATACTCGGCCGTATGCGAATGTGAAGCTAGGTGGGCGAAACCATCCGCCATATTGAGAGACCCTGCAATTTTATTAGAACAATGGAATTAAACGAGTTTTTCTGGGGTTTTCCTATCGAGTATAAACAGGTTTACTATTACATTCACTTAGTATTTACCCGTAAAGTATTAGATAGATTAATGCCAAAGTTCTCAATACACTAGCAAGAGGAAACCCTCACAAGGAAGACTGCGAGTGAAACGAGATCACAAGAATGGAAGAAATGGAAGATATAACACCTTTCACACTGAATACGATGGACAAACAATGAAAATAGGACATGCGTTCGCTGATTGAATATTGGGAAAAAACTATGCAAACTCTAAATGGAGTTTCCAGTAAATTGTTCACCTACCTTGCCGAATTAAAGTGTAGGCATGAGTTTCTTCCGTAAGATTATCGCGAGACTTCGACATGCAGGGAGTAAAATATTTGTAACAAAACGAAGATTAGATCATGGAAAAACAGTTCAAAAATAATTTGTCAAACGAAGATAACTTACAAGTAAAACTGCCAGCTGTGTGCACATGAAAAAACTTTGTTGAATTAAAGTCTAGAATAATATAGACACAGAATATCAAGGAATCAATTTATTGGCCTTTAAACAGTATAACCTTATTAAATATGTGGCGGATTTTCTCTTTTTGCAACACCATTGACTTGCACAACGTCTTTCGTTATAGAAAAATAATTTTCATGACAAAATTTTTCATACGTGTACCGATAACAATCACATTTAATTACCGAATATAAAGTACATGATGGGACAAATTGAAATATGCAATTAATACGTTGGTTGTAAAATGCAAATTTTCTTATTTATGGAACGAAATGCCAAGTTTCTTCTTATTTTTATGGTTGTTACACTCATATGCCGCACACGCAACCATCTGCAAAAAAAACACGAATATTAGAAAAGATTCCATTCATTATTCCCATTAATACAGGACATGAATTTTATGAGGCACTAAAATAAAATTAAAATGGTAAATCTCAAATACTAGGTAAATCGACGGAAACATGAACAGGCTTTTCGAGAATTTTAAGACAACCTCAAAGCAGCTTCTGAATTCAACGGTCACTCAATATGGCAATATTCTCCTTTTATATGCATGCTATGTAGTGCATGTTTGGTGAGAATTCACCCCCTGCCACACACCTTTATGGTGGCTTGCAGGGTATTATGTAGATGTAGATGTATGGCGAAATTCGTAGGACATTGGCTTCACCTAAAACTCGTCACGCCACCTCTTTTGTATTACTAACTCTATGGATCCAGCCGTACTGTAAGAGTCTAAAAGGGGGCGGCGGCAGGGGTTGTGTGGGGGCGGCGTAGAGGGTGGGCCAAGGCGGGCATTTCGACTGTGCGGCTCTCGTGACTGGCCGTCTTGTGATGGGGCGAGAGAGAGTGGTTGGAGAGGCAGGAGTCTATATTTGCGCCACATTGGATAGGTGGGTAATCGGGTCGTTTACCATATTTTTGTTGTTGTCGAATCTGATAGAGTTTGTAAAATAAATAGACCCGTATTTTTTCGTCTTTTGATCCTCCAATTATTTCTCGAGTTACAAGCGGTGAAAAACTGATGTTTTTAACCCTTTCGGAGAAGTGGGCGTGGTGCAACCTCTGACGTATAACGACTTCGTCCAATCACAACTGAGACCGCAAAGCTACTTTGCCTTATCGCATTTGTGGGACACAGCTGACTCTGCCAATATGACAGTTGCGACAGCATCTGTGGGAGAAGACCTTCTGAGAACCCCCCTCCACTCCCTTCCCTTCCCCTCAAAGCAGTCAAGGACGGGAGGAAAATGACGTCAATGTTATCAAAGCCGCTTTACCGGTGGGCGTCACCTTTTGCTTCTTTTAATTTTTGATTAATGAGTGAATGGTTGTGGTTAGAAGATTAATTTTTTCACTAAAATTCTTTTTTCGTTTCCATCTAACGATTTCGTGTACAAAATTGCGATTTCGGTTACGAGTAAACTCCCCCATTGAAAGTATTTTTTTCTTAGGCCTGAAAGCACCCGTTCCTTTGAAAATTGTTTTATGTTTAGCATTATGACAATGCCTGAAGTCTGGTGAATTAGAATAGGTGCTGGATAGAAAGTGTCGGCAGTGAAGTAGGAGTCACGTGGGGGGCGTCGGAGTTACCGTGGGAACCTTGTCTGAGTTACCTGCGTTACCTCCCCCGCCGCCCACATAGCATTTCTGCAGGCCTTCTCTCGGGCATTGGGAGGGTGGGGGATTGTGGGTAGAGGTAGGCAGAGACCGTTTGACCCAGCTAAGGCCCCCGGCGACGAACAACCCCCTTCACGAGTTGGAAGTCAAATCTTTCGGTTCTTCAGTTTCCTGGTCGGAGTCGGATCGGAGCTCAAGTATTGGCACTGGAAGGGAAGGTATTTTAGCCTTCAGCGAGAGCGGCGGGGTTGTTTAAATCCTCTTCCCGCTCCCCAAACCCAGTCACGCGCCATGCCCTCTGCATATCACGGACCCTCCTCCCGCGAACCATCTGGCTCCCTTTGACCTTCCCCCGCCCTCATTTCAGCCGCCATTTGCTTTCCTCTCGCACGAAGTCATTCGGTCGCTCACTGCGGCGGCTTCCCCCCGTTCTGGCAACGGCATCCACCGCGGTGATTACCGCCGGAGCTGTGTGGCTCCGTGCCCACGGCCGCCGCACCTTGCCATTTCTTCCTCCAGTATCCCTTTCTCAACACTCCAAGACACGCCAGCCAATCAACCTCCTAAATTGCTCGAGACTCATCTGGTACCCCCCCTTCAATGTGCTGGGGGAAGTGGTGGCTAGATTACTGGCCCTCCATCCCGAAGACCCGGGTTCGATTCCCGGCAGTGGCGGATTTTTCAGTGGAAAACCGATCCTTGAGTGCCTAGTGGAGGGCATTTCAGGTTCAATACTCCATCTGTCGGATAGGACGTTAAGTCGTGGCTCCTTGTCGCCTTTCGTTAAGAGTAGGATAATGTCGACACCGGGTTTCTCTCCACTCTTCCTCCCTTCCCTGAAAACTCCTACCATTACCAAATGGGGTCGTTTACCATATTTTTTATTGCTGAATCTGATAGAGTTTGTAAAAGAAAAAGACCCGTATTTTTCCGTTTTTTGATCCGTCAATTATTTCTCGAGCTGTAAGCGGCGAAAAACTGATGTTTTTAACTCTTTCGTAAATGTGGGCGTGGTGCAACCTCTGACGTAGATCGACTTAGTCCAATCACATCTGAGCCCGAGAAGCTACTTCGCCTTATCGCAAAGGGGGGGGGGCACAGCTGGCTCTCCCAATGGGAGCGATTGCGACTGGATCTGTGCGAGCAGACCTTCCGATAATCTCCTTCCACTCCCTTCCCTTCCCCTAAAAGCAGTCAAGAACGGGAGGAAAATGACGTCAATGTTATCACAGCAGCTTTTTCGGTGGGCGTCACCTTTTGCTTATTTTAATTTTTGATTTATGAGTGAATGGTTGTGGCTAGAAGATTAATTTTTTCACGAAAATTCTTTTTTCGTTTCCATCTAATAACAAAATTGCGGTTTCGGTTCCGAGTAAACGCCCCCATTACCCACCTATACTAAAATGGCGCAAATGACCTCAGCTGTCGGTCGCCTCCCCTGAATAACCAGCCTACCATCCGTTGTGCTATACGGGATATCAGCTTCCCCTTTTGTGGCTTGGTTATTTACAGAATACATTATCTGGAATCCGTACAGTTTCTGTCAGGGGAACAAACTATTATGAGTTTCGAGGGATGGGCTTACTTTCGGTCCCTACCTAAGCAATTTATTTGTTCTTTTGAAACATATTTCCTTTAAATGTCATTATAAATCTTCAGCGATAGTGTGAAAGACGAGATCGAATTAATTATCCCGATTAATAGATTAGGGAAAATTTGACACCCTCCTGTCTATGTAATGAAAATTCCGGATGTTTCTGAAAGAAACACTGCGATGTATATCGTCGAATTGATGATTCGATAACTTTGGGACTCCTAACTCTTTTTATTACCATTTTCAATTTCTTTCTTTTTTTCCAATATCTTGCTTGTGAAAGGAGTAAAGGATAGATATCAAAGTTACTTAAAGGGTGTTAATGTATCAGGAATCCACACTGAGCTACCCTGAGGATCGTATTACCTTTTCGCCTTGGAAACGACTGTGGCCAAAATCTTCAACGGTAATGTATATGGGGAACTGAAGAAGGATAGCGCTCAGTAATTTGAAATGGACGCGCTCTGAGAACGTCCGATGTGAGACATGCGTTCAGAGGTGAATAACATTTAGAACTGCACAGTGCAAGGCTCGGAGACATTCGGAACGTGAGCGCCGGCAGAAAAATTGTCAAGGAAGTTCATTCAGTGCCGACCTCCGCCATAAGTTGCCAGGTGTGTCGATTTATCGCCGATTCAGTTATTCTCGCTTGATGCTGCGTTGGTTTCAGGTGTTGGTGATTAATAGTCATTAACGTTTCCCAATGGTTACGTTTTGGTGGTTAGTGGATTTTCCCATAAATCCAAGCCTTTAAAATGCACATACCTTCTGAAAACAATGTTCACCAAATGAGAATACCAATGAACACTGCACTCATTTATAGCCTAATTTGGTGCAGAACCAAGAAGATTGGAGCTGTTGACTAAACCTTAAAACAATATTAGATTTTTACTTAAACAGTAGTGTTACTACTTGTTCTTATTTGTTATGGACTCATTTTCTAAATATACTGTTCCTGTTTTAAATTACAAAAGTAGAAGGTATATTAATTTTCCAAATTTTCCAAGAGCTCCCGGTGTCCAAGATCCGGAGCAACATCGTAAGTAATCGTTTACCTGTTTGATGCCTCCCTGACATGGTTGACTGTTAGCAGATATTTAAAATATGAGAAAACATTTTCAATGTTGTTTTTTCGAATCTATTGTGGCCGTGTAAGCATCGGTATTTCGGCTTGATTCTTGCCAAGCGACAGCGCTGAAATTTGAGCTGAACGCAATCGGGCAATGAACCGCCATGACTGAGGACTTTCATGCCTGAAAAATCCTCCCACCAAATGTAATAAATATTAATTATTTCAAGGATGCGACCGACACCTGAGATCATTTTTGCTGTTTGAGAAGGTTTGATAATAGGGAAGGGGTTGTTATATTTTTGGGAACGGAAGGAGTGGGGAGATAAATCTGGTGTCGGAAATAAACTGCTTTTAAAATAAAGGCGCCAAGGGGACCACGATTCTGACGTTCCATGTGACGGACGGAGTACTGAACGCAATGTGCTCTGCACACAGAACCAAAGTGGAGATTGGGAATACCAAATGAAACTCTTTGTCACTTCCGGGATTCGAACCCGAGACCTGAATGGGATGGCATCCCTGAGCTACAGTGCGATGTCTTATTTTCATTCGTCACCACGCCAACCAGATTCCCGTCTTACACTCATCCAATTCCTTTCCTCCGGCTTCGAGACGTGCCTTTCACTTTCCAAATGAACGCGGCGCATATGTCATTAATGGCCTCAAGAGCCAGCGCCCTCGAATCAGTGCCAAAAGGATCGCCCTCAGGAGCGTTACTTTCACGCGGATATTGAACGCTTTCGGAATTTTGATTCGGCAGTATTAAACTCGATGTAAAGCAAAGATTAAAGGTCATCAACCTTCCCTGCAAAAGAACGGTTTCGCTGACCATTTTCTTCCACAAGCCCACGTAATAAGGCGCTAGCAAATATAGTCCGTTGATCAATCTGGCAAGGTAAATAGCTCTAAGTGTTTTCACAGAAAATCAAGAGTGTAAACACTAAGCGGATATGTGCTTCATGAAAAACTTCTCCTTCCATTGCAAACAATTCAAATGAAATGTTTACTTCCCTTGACGAGCGAACAGTTTCCTTACTCTCTCCGAGTGAGTCTGAGGCAAACATAACAATTTAAAAACTTTAAAAAAAGTAAAGTTTAGACTGGTATATTATTACTAATTTTTATGCCTGATAAGAGGTGCATGTTTGTTGGGAATACACCCTCTGCCACACACCTTAATGGGGGCTTGCAGGGTATTATGCAGATGTAATTTTAGATAAAATTGTTGGATGGAATTCATCTACACCCACGCGATATCCTGCAAGCCACAGCGAGGGCGTGTGGCAGGAGGTGCTGATCACCATTCATGCACTGTTGACATGCAAACAAGCTACTAAATGGAAAGATGCTACATGTTAGGGTCTCATGCAACTAGATGGTTAGACAACTATGACATAGTATTTAAGGGATAGGTTGCTAATATGTACATACATCATGTACTACAGAGTACTGTAAAATATTTCCCCCACCTATCCCTTTGCTATGCTTCCTATTGTGTTCTCTTGTTGTACGGGGGAAAGAAGAAAAATGATATTTTAATCAATCAGTACGAACTATATTTGTTTTTCAGTGACTTAGGCACTTATTACATTGTGAAGTAGACCCTAATGGGGCGTGAGAGCTTAGCTTCCATGCACAGTTGGCTGAATGCGAGGTCGAGGTGGAAAACAAGGGAAATAACGCAAAGAGCGCCGAGCGAAAGATATCGGAAATTTGAGACTTTGCACGTCAACCTGAGTAGTGGCGGGACAGGGCAAAAGGAAATGAACTATTCAAAGAAACCCTCTCAGGGATGCTAAATTTTGGCCCAGATCACCTTCATTTTTGCTTAAAACAAATTTGGCTACACTTCTTTGTGCGGTACAAAATAACTCTTTCTTTAGCACAAGGTAGAAATTTCCACAAGGAAGAAATCCACATCGACCGGGACTCAAAGTGGAACCCCCTGATACGCTACGTAATACCCTGCGAGCCACCACGATGGTGTGTAGCAGGGGGTGTGTGGGGCAGGGAGCACTTGGGCTCAGATTCCGTTGTGTTTGAAACTGTCGGGATTATCTCGAGTATGTAACCAAGGAGTCACGTGGTACGAACAGGAATGATTGACAAATTTATTGACTGCGAATTACTCATTACAATATTTATAATTGTGTTCAGTTGAGTTTTTCTCATCTGTCTCGACTATAAAGCCCCCAGATGAGATAAAACACACGTTTACATAATGAATGAGGTGGTAATCAGCGGGTTTAATGCGCCAAATATGGGAACTGTTCGTGTTTATACCACGTGACTCCTTGGTTACCTATTCGAGATAATCGCGATGGTTTCAAGCACAAACCCCACAGGCTCCTGAGGCTACTACAGAAATATGCGCGTGCTTATGGAAAGTGAAAGTCACGTTTCGAGCCAGTGGGTTAGAAGGAAAGGAATCGGAACTGAAAGAGCATCTGGCCGGAAATCGTTACCGTGGTACAGGTTTTTATTACCGTGCCAAATGAATCATCTCCCTCAATAATGTCGGATACGAAAAAAGTTAGAAATGTATGCTCGTCATGTATCGCTTCTAATTCCCAATTGCAAATTATAAAATCGTCCTATTTTATTTTAATTACGATAGAGTATGAAGGGAGTTATGGTGGCATAGTAAGTAGGATGGAGGGACCCGGGTTCAAATTCCGGGCAGAGGTTTATGGGCACCCCAACCTAACATCATCATCAAGGGTCAACAATCCTAGGATTGTTTCAACGTAGCCCTCCACTCGATTCTTCTATCTGCCAATCTCTTCATACTAATGTAGTTCCTCTCTTTCATGTCCTTTTCGACCTGTTCTATATAACTCATACGAGGCCTGCCTTTTTCATTCTTCCCGTTCACTTTTCTCTCGACGATTGCCTTCATCAGGCCATCGTGTCTTAAGATGTGGCCGACTAAATTGTCCCGTCTTCTTTTAATAGTTTTCAGCAGACTTCTCTTTTCTCCCATTCTTCTTAATACTTCTTCGTTTGTCATCGGTCTATCCATTTTATCTTCATCATTCTTCAATAACACCATATTTCGAATGCTTCCACTCTTTTCTTCTCCACTGCTGTCATCGTCCATGCATCACTGCCATAAAGGAACATGCTCCAGATTATCGATCTGATGAATGTCTTCCTTGCTTCCAAGCTTGTATTTCCAGCTGCAAGTAGATTATTTATTTGGTAGAATGCCCTCTTTGCCTGGGCTTTTCTACTGACTGTTTCTTTCTGGCTTCGTCCATCGATGGTTACTCTGCTTCCCAAGTAACAGAACTCTTTCGCCTCAACCAGTTTCTGATTTCCTAGTTTAACGTTGGTTTTGACTTCTTTTCTCTTGCTGCACACCAATATCGTAGTCTTCTTCTTACTGATCCTCAGTTAATATCTGGACACTGCCCTTTCCATGATTATTAGAATCTTGTCCGGATCCCTGTATCTGCTATGAGTGCTATGTCATCAGCGAATCGCAGCATGCTAATTTTTTCTCCGTGGATATTCTCTCCAGGAGACTTCTTTTTGATTTCTTTGGTGGCTCTCTCGATACAAACAGTAAAAATGACGGGAGAGACAGCCTTGTCTCACTCCTTTCCTTATTCTTGTTTTTCCACAGTTGGGTCCAGATTTTATCACAGCTACTTGGTTTTTAGACAGATTGTGGATAATTCTTGTCATTGTATGACACTCAAATTCCTTTCAAAATTCCAAGCATTTAATTCGAATCCTCGTTGTTAAAAGCCTTCTCTAAATACACAATTGCAATGAACGTTGGGTTGTTCTCCCTCATTCTCTTCTCTATGAGCCTTAGGGACAATATTGCTTCTCTTGAACCCTTATTTTCCTGAATCCGAATTGATCTTCATCCAAGACTTTTCTGCTTTTCCTTCTATTCTTCTGTAGATGATGCTCGTCAGTATCTTCGACGCATTCGTCGTCAGGTTTGCAGTCGTAAAAGTTTCGCATTTCTCCGCTCTCTTGTTTAGGGAATAGCAATGTTTTCCTCCAAGTCCCTGAGTATTTCTGCTGGGTGTATCTCCTAAGGCAGGGGAATGGGAAATATTTTGCTCGCGTGTCCCTGATGGATTGGCAGAACTTTGAATCTTTTTTCCAATGGTCATGTGGCATGCGAAACACGTCTTTAATGTGTTCACTAACTAGAGTGTTATCTTCGGTGAATGCATTTTCATTTTTTTACTCGTAGGATAAGCTTCGAAAAATGCACCTTTATATTCTGACATTATACTATTGAGAGATGCGGAACTAGTTTCATTATTAAATATATTTTAGATTGCGAAATTAAATGCTAGGACAATCAAAAAGAATAGTATGTAATGAAATTGGTTTCTAAGTTGAGAAAAAATAGCATTATTTCAGTTCATTTATAACCTATAGAGTGTTATTTATAATAATGAACATATCTAATGCGGGTTTATGTTCAAACATTTCTATGAAAATAAAAGTAAATTCTCTTTGAAAAATTTTTCATCTTTTAACATTAATTATAGTTTTTTATAGCAGCAATAGGTGGATGCATGAAATTGTGGATACTCGATTCAAATCTTAAGTAATGAGTATAAAAATGATCGTGCTTTCAGATTTTAAAAATAGCTTTATTTATTACACATACAAGGTTACTGATCGGCTAAGTCCGTGTTTCTTCGCAGCTGTAGGAGAATACCAAAGGTTATCGCTAACTTGACCCTGAAATATACGGAAGGAAGCAAGTTTTACGTTGAATTTATAGCGGTGTTCATTAACGAGAGCTTATCACCGCGATTCCCAAAGATTTGGGACGAGGCGTGCCTTTTTGGGCGTTTGGAAAAATGCGGGGGGTATAATTTTTGGAGCGTTTGTTGTCCCGCTTTGGTCATCAATTCATTACCCACTCACTCTACGGGGAAAGAGAAAAACAGGGACTCGATCTTTGCTGCATCATCGTGAGGGACAGTGCTTTCCTTTGCACATCTCCTCGTCTTTGAAAAGTTTTCGAAGAAACATTCTATTTCACTCATATCCTCATGCTAATTACTTTTCTGTTTCCATTTTCAAGTCCTTTTGATCCTCCTTGCCCGTTGCTGCCGACTTTTTTCGTTTTAAAGTCAATTGTATTACTCTTTCTCCCTCGCTCTTTCCTGTCTGAAGCATTTTTCTTCCTCGAGTAAATTCACTTCGTCCATTCTTCCCCATTTTCCTCTCGGCGTCTTAATATTCTCCATTTAACGTGTTTATTTGCTTTTGTTGTGGAATATCACTCCCGTCTTTCTTTCGTTGTTACTTCCATAAAGCGTTCAAAATTGTATACTTGTGAAATCCATGTAATATGTTCCATGTAAAATATGATCGTTCCAATTTTAGTGCTCACTGCAAAATATTGCTTATTACTGCTTCATACCCTCGTGTTGTGATGGCGCTAATACCACTTAAACTAAGCATTTTTATTCCAGCAAAATGTAATAGCAAAGATGTAGAGGGGATTTTCATGAACCTGTTTCACGAATTGCACATCGCGTCGAATCCTGAGAGTGTCGTAGATTCGACTGAAATCAGTTTCTTAACTCGCCGAGTCAGCTAAGGAAAGCGTTGAGGATCTAAACATTATTTCCTCAAAAGGAATCAACGACTAACGTAAAGAAGATGATGGTCTCTTGAGCACTTTTAGAGTATCCAAGTATAAACGTTTTGGAGGGATTTAAAGCTCTGTTGGAAGATGATGAGACGATAATGATTTGAAAATTTTATATAGGGAGCAACGGGCGGAGGCCAAATTTTTAATATTTTGCGTATACCGAGCTCACGTAGTAAATGGGAGTGTTTTCCTTTCCTACATTTTAACCGGCAGATTTACTCTTGATTGCGAATTAATTTGATGACGAATATTTGTTGTTTTATCTTGAAGTTCCCAACGTTCTTCGTTTATATCTAGTGCTGTATAAAATGTTGACAGACCAAGTACGTACATACATCGAATCTGAATTTTTGTGCATCTGAATGCATGACAGCCACTGATTCTATTGCTCTAAAAATGTTCGAGGAGTAGTCAGAAATTAAGGCCTCCTATTTTTTACCCATTAAATAAGTTATTGGTGTAAATATTTCAACTTTTGCTCGATTTATCTGGCCTTTTTCTGTATTTCTATGTAGTATCAGCTTCCTCGGTAAATGGGTGTCAATACTGCATCAGTTTAGAAAAAGACTGACTTTTACGTGGGCATGAGACAGCATGCCATGATAGAATTCCTGAATGTGGAAGGAAAAAACCCATTCGCATTCATGAAAGGCTGAAGAAGGTTTATGGGGACGCAATAGTCGATCTCAGAACTTTAAGGAGATGGATTTGTCGCTGCCAAGAAGCTGAAAGGGAAATACCATTTTCTATGGTGCTGCTCGTATTTTAAATGGAAGGAAGTATTTTAATATCAAATATTTATCATTTCCAAGATTATTCCAGGATATGCCGAAAATCAGTATTTTAATTAAACCTTTTTTTCTAGCGCATTTTCGGGAGTAAAATATAGGCAAGAAGTATTTCTAAATAACGAATGTTCGTCTCGGAATTTAGCTGCGTGAAAGAAACCTGAAGAGCTCCCCCTCCACGCCCCTCTCCTTCCATTTCCTCCCCCCAACCTCTCACCCCCCCCTCCCATCTCCCCCCACCCTCTCCCCATCCAACCCTCGTCCCACGTGACGGAATGGGCCCCCGGGGCCATTTTGCTCGCCGCTATCTTGGGTCCACATCCACAATCGGGCGTGACTGTTCATAATGCGGGGCTTACCCCCACCCACTCCACCCCTTCTCCTCCCTCGCCCAACCCCATCTTGTGCGCCAAAGGGTTAATATTATTTTTATGCCGTTTATATTTTTATTTTTTTCATTCCCCCTCCATTATTTCGAATATTCGCTTCTTTCGGAGGCGCGGTGTGCTGCGCGGATATCAGGAAGGAGTCCTGGGCGGCATAAATGGGGTGGGTGCGTGCGAGGGGGGGGTTTGAGGCCAATTCCGGGAGAAAGGCAATGAAATAGTGCTTGCGTCGCACTCTTCCCTCGCTCAACTTTTTATTCTTTCCAAACCGCCCCCCCCCCCTTCCCCCTTCTTTCCAACCCCCACCGTTCCCCCCACTTCCCTCCACCACCATCCCCCGGCAGTCGCTCTGAGTGCAGCGGTCCGCCACCGTGGGAAATCACCGCTGGTCGCTGAAATGCAATGGTTATTCATTGATTTGCTTTGGCGCGGTTATATTCGTTCCCCTCTCGACTCCTTTTATTTTTCCGCGCCTGAAATTGTTTCGATGTGTTTGGGCGAGAGGAACGAAGTTTCCTCCCGCGTCAAAGGCTCTATTAAACAGCTTTGCCATTCTCCATCGCCACCCCCTCCTCATGCTGTCGCGGGAGCGCCCTGAGCCGTCCATTTCCTGACTTTATGATTGTTCATCGATTCCCACGCGCTGAAGAATTAAATGCGCATCGTTTATCTCATTTCCAGGAAGAATATTATGGTTGGGCGGAATATATTCTAGTTTATCAAAGTTCGTGTATGTTGTTCATTCTTGTGTCACTTGCATGGCTAACGAGGCGATCATATATTTTAACAAAAATGCCTGAGTTAGGAGGTTCGATCCCATTCTCGATTACGCACAGTGAAAGTTCGGAATTGTTATTTTTATGCTCTCAGTATTTCAGCCCCCTACGGGATGTTCAACTAAGCAGTTAACCTTAATATGATCTGTATCCAAGCACGGAGCCTAAAGCTATGGCTCCAGATACAGCCTAAGTGCTTGCTATAGAATACCTTGTGAAATTTTATTAGAGTAGTGAAGGATGGGATTGAGGAGGGATGCTTGCGCATGATTGGAGAAGAATTCGTTTTATCGTGAGAGCGAGAAAAATGGGGATGATACGTACTATTCCTTAGTTCATGAATTGGGAACATACTATACAAAAGAACATAAATTTACGTTGTTTACACATAAATGATGCATATATTATAAAAAGATAAGACCAAAACCCTCACGCGGAAGTGCAACACTAAATTAATTGGAGAGCCATAAGTTGAATGAACATGAAACTTAGCAAATCATTGAATGTCGTTAACCCCCATAGCTACTTGGGCTATTATTTCTTCCCCTTAAAGTCCCGGGTTTGACTTTACGCCAAATTTCAGTTTCCAAAAAGAATAAGCGGTAAAATCAGTTTTTCAGCATGTTCTGTTACGTTTTTTATGTAAATTATTATATAATATCCTATTAGAACAGTTATGAATTATAAGAAAGGATGTACTGCAAAGTATCCTATTCTTAAAATGAAGTATATTTTTTTGATTCAAATCATTAAATATTTCATAAAATATACTGATATCAGTCAAATTTTGCTGCTTTGAGAAACATTCAACTTGACAACCAAAGGCGATGTAGAAGTTGAATCTCATAAGAATTTTATTATTTTAAGGGTAAGAAAGTCCTATATAAGGAGGTTAGAGGGTACCGAAACTGCATGGCATCTGAGTCGTGAAGAAAGATTAACCTTTCCGTTAGACAAGACATTGGGGAGTGTAGGTCGATGCGTGGATGCAAGCTGGTAGTGGAGGTGGCATCACAGCCAATTCCTAGCGAAAGGTTGGCCATATTCGGTAGGCACGGATACATGGCATTAATACTCACAGAGTTGTTCATGTACGAGATAAAACCATGAGTGGTGCGTCAATTAAGGGAAACCACTGCACAAACATCAGCGAAAAAGTGTGCAAGCAAGCAGAAAAACGCCAAATGGGATATGCAATTTTGAAAGTTAAACTTTTCACGACTATTAGGAACAGAATCAATGCCCAGTGAAAAACTTAGCACTTTTACTTTTATAAAATACCCCTATGATCCTTGCTGACGTGGTAGCGTTGAATTTCGGGCAATATACCCTTGCTGGGAAGTGGTAGTAAAATTATTCGGGGGAAGTTACCGAGGGGTGTGGTCATTGGTGCCATTTAGGATCAGGTAGTTTTGGTGGGAATTGACTAGGAGTATGAATATTTTGGGGGATGAAGAAAGAGTGCAGAGAAATGAACGGGAACGAAAGGCGAGAAGGGGTCCACGTTTTAATGCCCCAACCAACGGATGGAGTTGGTTGGGACATTAAAACAAAAATATGACTTGCCACTTGAATTTAAGTAAATTATTACCTGCATCTGTATTATTTCAAATCGCAATATTAGTTTCTTGAAACAATGACCAATACATACTCAATATTTGCTATCTGACCCGGAAATTATTTTCCTTAAACCATTCCTTCTATAACTGTCTGAGGGTGGAAAGAATGAATGGAAAAAACGGGTCGACAAGCCACAAAGAGAAAATTAATGCTTAGCATTACAAAAATTGAACAGTAATTGTGAAGCGAGCAAAAGAAGAAGGGGCTTAGACCGCCATAAGCGGACAGTGGGGTAGAGCCTATTAAAACATTAAATTGAAATCATAATCTTTCAATTATTGAGTGCTACGACTGTGGGGTATACATATAAGTTATCTTTTTCACTGCATACAATTTCGTCATATGGAGAATATTATTAAGTTTCGAATAAATATATTCTAAAAAAGCCGGAAAAATATGACTTTCCACTTTAATTTAAGTAAATTATAATACCTGCATCTGTATTATTTTGAACCACCATATTAGTTTCTTGAGCCCATGACCATGGAGAACCACGCCTCAAGGAAGAACACGGTGACTTGGCCATTCCCTTAGACACATGTCGAAAATATAAACGAAAACATAATGTCGAAAACAACTACATTTAAGGAAAAGTGCCACGAAGAAGACCATGAAACATCTATATCTATATAATACCATGCAAGGCAAGACAAGGGTGTGTGGCAGGGGGTGAACCATCACCAGGTATGAATTGACTTTCAGAGAGAATATTTATTACCGTGCAGATATGCAATAAGAACTACCCCGTTTAGCACTACTACTTTGAAACATGAGTATGTGTAACTATTAAGCAAGCAGCCACGAGACATGTGAAATGTTGCCTGTAGTGTAGACCATGGGCTATTTCGATCATTTTAACAGCAGAGCGTCATAGCCAGAGTTTGAACTATGTGGAGAACTGTTCGTTTGCACCTTCTTTTAATTTAGCCAGTGCTCAAGAGAGTACGGCGAGTACAAATTTTGTAAAGTTAATGAACCTCGACTTGAAACTTGATCCTAATGAAAAACCTAATGAAACTTGACCCGTCACTTACCTAACCTAGAGTAAGTTAAGTGACGTCACAAAATATATCGAAATGTCAAAAATAACGGGGCTATTCTGATTACTCAAGGGGTTATTCTGTTCATTTTAGTTTTTGAATATATAGCAATATATAATAACATGCCTTTATTATTCGGTTTAAGGTGAAAACAATTGAGAGTAAATTAACACAAAAAGGTGTTGTCTAGGCATAATTTTTCAAGTCCAAGTATCAAAATACATTTACCGCGCGGGCGCCGGGCGGTGCCGCTGAAAATGTTGCAGCCAAGTCAAGGAAAGTTATTTGTTTGTGCAATCTGTCTCCGACATTGTGTCAATCGTACATTGTGGCATGCTCTCTGCGTATTCGGATCTCTATCGAACACATTTTATGATCACCATCGGAGGAATATAAGCCCCACTGGCACTACAAAAAAGGACCACAGAAACATTTTCTCCTCTCTCTACATTTATTAATGCGACTAACTCCTCTGTACCTTTCTCACCGACAGGTTTTGACGGCTTTAGTTGAGGGGGAATCCCGTTATATCTATGTTTTAAACAAGTTTTGGTCGTCATATCATCTCATTCTCATTTTCTTGTGGAAAGGTTTTCCTCGTTTATTGTCCTTACTTTGCTTTATTCTTGCCCCATGTGGAGCTAAGCAACCCCTCACTGACACTAGTTTTGTCCTTTTCCATGCTTCTTCGTTACATTTGCTATATTTATCCTTCCTTTGTAGTTTTGAACCATTTTTAAAATAGAATGAACTCTAGATAGATCAGGAATTATGTTATAATAACTAAATGTTCTGGAATAATGACCCAAACTAAGATCGAAATAGCCCCTAGGGTGATCAGAAAAGCCCCGCAAAAAGTGATCGAAATAACCCCGAGAGTCATTTATTTATTCTTTAATTTATCAATGAAAAGTAGATTGCAGTAGATACTTAAGTTTATCCCAGGTCAGTTTAGGTACACTCAGGATATGTTAAAGAAATATAAGTAATGGGTATGCTCTAAGCTGAGGAAGCCGCACCTTATTTCAGCAGGGAAAAAAGTTACATGCACATCTTAGAATTGATTTTTGCAACTACCTTAACTGTTTCAGAGGAAAACCTCACTGCTAATACCGCTGTTATCTGCTGCGCGATTCGGCTACCACTCACTAAGGAATCACTCTTACGACCAACGTTGATTGAAACACTTGCAGCAGTACCGGATTTCTCCAGCGAGTGTTTTTACTATTTTTTTCGAAATAGCCCCTACCCTAAATAACGCTAAATTTTTAGCACAAAATTTTATTATAGCTTCAATTAGGCAGGCATTCCATAAATATATAAACTTATGAGCTTACGTTTTCTAATGTGCATACGTAAGTAGTCTTAATACATACACACGTATTAAAAAAAGCAATAAATTCGAATTTCTATGCCAAAATCTACATACGTATTCTAATTTCCCCAAAAGCCTTCGCTGTAATCTATTACCATCCCTAATTATACAGGGAAAATATGAATTCTTCAACCTCTCAATCCTGCTATCATTCTCGTTAATTTTAACTATCTATAAACGTGCCGTAGTGCATTAGTATTTTTAATAGACTCGAAACATCTTCAGTGCACCTACCCTTTAAAAATTTCTGCAGGAGAGATTTTATCGGCATATTTCATCCTACAATCCGATCATGATTCCAAAGTTAATTTTTCCTATAATTTTGATGCAGTGATAAACTTAACATGACATATTTTGCTCCCTTTGAGGCCAAGCGAAGAGAAAGCTAGGATTTACAAAAAGAGTACTTGGGAATTGTGATGAGAAGACAAAAGGGCGATGTTACTTTTCACTGGTTAGTTGAGTATGCAGCCATTGTACATGGGATCCTAATGAATTAGGGTTGATCAGAGAACTAGATACTGTGCAGTGTAGAGCAGCTAGGTTCGTCAAAAGGTGTTACGATAGGTTGAGTAGCAATTCAGAATTTAAAAGAATCAGGGCGGGAATCATTATCAGAGCGTAGGTTAAAGTACAGATTAAATCTATTAGAGACATTTCAATCGGATATTTTTTCTGAAGATGTTAGACACATATTAAAAACACCAGCGTATTATGCTAGATTCGACCAGATAATTAAGATTAGAGAGATAGATTGTCGTACTGATAGATTCAAAATGGCATTTTCCCCCGTACTTTAAGAGAACAGAATAGGCAGTATAGCAAAGGGATAGATAGGAGAAATATTTTAGAGTAATCTGTAGTGGATGATGCATGTACTAATCCCTTAAATACTATATACTAATAATCTAGTTGCATGAGACCCTATAGTGGCTTGTTTGCATGTCAGTAGTGCATGCTTGGTGATCCTCACCCCCTGCCACACACCCTCACGGTGGCTTGCAGGGTATCGTGTGGATGTAGATCTGATGTGTGCGCATCAGATAAAAAATCTATCAGAGAAAGATGTGGATACTCCATTTATTGCTGATGTTTTTACTTCGGTATCAAGCCGCAATAATTTAATTTTTTTATGATTAAAAGTATCCACTCTCCCGGTGGCTTGCAGGGTATCGTGTAGATGTAGATGTAGATATTTTAACAAACCTAGTTACTCCACGCTGCACACCGTCTGGTTCGGAGATCAAACCTAATTCATTTGGATACGATACACTGCCTGCATACTCAAGGTGTGATATAACAGGTGGAAAGTAAAATCACTCATTTGTCTTCTCGTCACATTTCCCAATTACTCTTTTAATGAATTTTGGCTTTGTCTTGGCTTGACCGCATATTTCCCGGATGTATCTTCCCCAAGATAAGACTTTGGCAATTGTAACACCTAAGTGCCTCATGGATTCAACGCTTCCAACTGTTGTTTTACTTATACAACTATCATATCCTTTTATGTAGTATGTGATCGTTCTAACGAATTATTCCTCTCCCAAAACTTAATAGCTACAGACTTTTCTAGGCTTAGTTCTGCCATTTTTCGCATCACTCTTGATTTTCATCTATATCCCTGCTAATGATTCCCTATCTTCATTCGTTATACCTTTGTTCACTACCACATTGTCTGCAACAATTCTGAGCTTATCACTCACTGCGGTACCTATATCGATGGCGCATTAAAGAAATATAAGGCCACCTATGGCACTCAATGCACTAGAGAACTCTCGATGTGACTGTGATTGTGTCGGGCACGATACCGTGCACATAAGGTAACTCGGATAACAAGACTGGAACAACAGGCCATGGATAAACAACATTTTGATTCTTACTTATAAGTTTGGTTTTCTTTGGTTGCTTGGTGATCTTCGTTCACTACAATGCGCCCTCGCGATAGCCCGCAGAGTATTACGTAGATTTAGATATGGATCTGTACGGACCTCGTGTTTTACTATTTTGTATATTTACTATCTCAATCCAACATATTTTCTACTACCAAATCTCTCAAAATTCAACATTGATTTCCCATGAAGAATTGCATCGAATGTGTTTTGGAAGCCTAAGAATATCGCCTCAACTTCAGCAGGTACTGTTTTCGCCGTATAATAAAATATCGTGTGCAAATAATGCTAATTGTTTCTTGCAAGGTATGCTTATCCGGAATCCATTTTTAGTAATTACTGACTTTCTAAATGCCTCATTGTTGAGATGAAAACTTTGTATCCAAATACCCCTCATGATATTGATGTGAGTGGAATGGGTATGTAGTTACCCAGTTATTCCTCATAACCGCTTTAAAAAATAGATTTTTTGCTAGCTACTTTCCAATTTTTGGGTACTGTGATTTTTAAGTGTTTTATTTAATATTATTCCTAGACTGGAGGCTATTTATGGTGCCAATGTTCTCTACACTTTGAAATGAATTTAATTGGGACCTGGCGATTTGTTTTTACTGTTGCTTTTAACTGGTGCTCTATTCCGCAACTTGACATTCTAATTTTCGGCATTTAATGACTGAAAGTTTACGGATGTGGTATAATTTGAAAAATGTAAATATTTTGAAATTTGATAACGTTTGTTTTGATATATCTCACAATTTTAATCAAGTAGTATTTGTTAACTGCTTTACGGGTGACCCCAAAAAATGCTTTCCGTGAATCTTCTGTATCTAATCCTTTGCTTGGTTCGATAAAGATCTTGAATGATTCCCTTAACTCCTATTTCATACCGTCACGATTTGATCCATCCAATAAGTATACCCTCTTCTTTGCTTTTCGAAGCCATTTTATGATAATTGATATCAGTGTCTGTAACTGTATTTAGAGCTTTTTCGGGCATATTTTTTGCTAATAAAGCCTTAATGTTGCTTTTTCTTATCGTGTAAGTAATGGACAACTGCCTAGAGCGAAATATAAGTTGAGTATTTCGTAGACTGGCATCCTTTTTATAACGCATGGAGAACTCGATCAAGGTCTTTTGCCTTGATTTCCCTTGACAAATTAAGCTCGCTATTATTTACCATTTTGTTCTTACCTGGAGACGCCGATTATATTGAAAACCTAAAAAAATATTCTTACGAAAAAAATAAGTATCCCTCAATATTCCTATTCTACTAAGTGAAAAGGCGCTACCCATTAATTGTGCCAGAAAGAAAAGTGTTACTAGTTTAAGGATTCATACCCATCTTAAACTAATGAGTGTGAACATTATTCAGATACCCTACATAATTATCTACCGGCATTACTTCTCCTATCTGATAACTATGCTGCTCATTGCCATTCATTTTCTTCGCTGGAATAGACATATTAAAATCTCTCCGCCCGGTCGTCCATCTCTTTAAGTTTGCTCTCTAGATCAAATTCCACCTAATGCGTGGGCTCTTGCTCTGTATTTCCACCGAAATCGGAAATTAAAGAAACTACAAATATACTTTAGAAATAATGACTTTCTTCTGAACCACTATGGAGATTGACGGAATTTTTGCAACGGCTACTTGGTTGAAGCATTCAGAACGTTGATTTTTTGAGTGGATAGACGTTTCAAAGGAAACACTACTTTTATTAGGAGAAGTGTAGTCAGGTAAGCACAGTTCTTTCAAATGGCTAAGTTTTCCTTAAATTGTCGTTCTAGACTGATTGATGGTGATGACAAGAAACGAAGGCCCATTGCCCATTTTAGGGTTCGGAGAGGAGGGCGAGGGGGAAGACGCATTTCTGATTAATTCATGAAACAACCCTGGCTGATGGCAGCATTTGCCTTTTCAGCTTCACTTTGGCCAATATAAGAGCTTGAAAGTAGTTTTAAATTTTAATATTTGATGTGCAATGCGAGGTAAAGAAAGAATACACATTGTCGTAGTTCTCTTTTAGTGACCTTTTTGATTTCATGTTCTCGTTCGTACATTAACACCCTTATATTCCTTTAACTTTGTGATCGCTATTTTAGGAATGAGTACGCATCCCCAACGAATAATATGCATGTTTTATTAATCTCTTCGTTTTCTTTCTTTTGATTCTCACTCACTTGTCTTCTGTGGCTGCAATGATTTATTTAATGATAACATTGGATAATATTTGATATCAGTTTATTGTATAAATTTATTCAAGTTTATTGTTATATTTTCTCTAACATTGCTATAGTGTGTTTGAGATTAAATTTTCCAGCTTTAATCAGGTTTGCAGGCTTATCTTTGCCATATTGAATCAATTTCATTTGCTCTCTACTGCGTAATACTACATTTTCTTTAATGGCCCAAATTTTTCGTATAATTTTAAGTAAATATTGTAATTGATTTTTTCTACATTTCAACCACTAACACAACTTGGTCCACTGATACTTCGATCGCTAATACTAGAGAGGAGTAACCATGCTTCACCCGGGTAATATTCACTTAAGTAAATACTCGTTTAACTTCATTGAACTCTCATTGCATTAGGAATTCTTCTAATGGTACTTGTTCCCTATAGTTCTCTGTATTTAAAAATATCTACCTTAGAATATCGTGACAAAAAGGGGATTCGTATGTTTCCCACTGCTTTGTTTCAACAACTTAACAACTACATGCGGTTCAACACTGTAGGTAGTAACTATCTAGTTGCATGAGACCCTATTATGCAGCATGTTTCCATGTAGTAGCTTGTTTGCATGTGAATAGGGCATGCTTGGTGATCTTCACCCCCTGCCACACACCCTTGCGGTGACTTTCAGGGTGTCGCGCGGATGTAGATGTAGATGAACACACTATGGTTCACAGCATCTATGGCATAACTATGATATAGATACATGGTATCTTACTATGGTATATGACATTAAGAATGATAGCATAGCGTTTTGAAACCGGTACGACGCCAAGGCGTGTTGCAACACGTTTGGTTGTTAAGTAATTAAAATAAACCAGTAGGCAGTCATGATCCTCTACTTCAACAAGAACTGTTCCTCTACATCTCCGTAATACACTGCGAGTCACCGCGAGGATGTGCGGTTCCTGTTCCACCATTCACCGCCAGATATTGTGGAATTCACTAGTTTTTATTGTGTTATTGTTCGTGGATTCAGAGCGTAGGTTAACGTACAGATTAAATCTATTAGAGAAATTTCAATTGGATAGCTTCACTTAACATGTTAGGCACATATTAAAAACACCAGCGTATTATGCTAGATTCAACCAGATAAATAAGATTAGAGGGCTAGATTGTCGTACCGATAGATTCAAAATGGCATTTTTCCCCCGTAATATAAGAGAACACAATAGGCAGCATAGCAAAGGGATAAGTAGGGGAAATATTTTCGAGTAGTCTGTAGTGAATGACGCATGTATTAACCCCTTAAATACTAACAATCCAGTTGCACGACACCCTATAGTAGCATGTTTGCATGTCTATAGTGCATGTTTGGTGATCTTCACCCCCTGCCACACACCATCACGTTGGCTTGCAGGGTATCGTGTAGATGTAGATGCAGATTTCATTAGATCGTGATGATTTCTTATCACTTACCTGACATGATTTCCTTGCCTCGGGCACAATTGTGATGAACAACAGATGAATGCGGATGCGCGAATTCGGGTATTCCGTTGAAACCTATCAAATTCTCCCTTTGGACCGGTTGCTCCGCGACGAGCCTTTGCCCCCTCCCCCCCTCGAAGAGAAACTATTAATAACCGCCCTCATCCGCATCTTCACGCTCAAGTAATGCCGATCAAGCCTCTTCCGCCCCAATGCACAAAAGGCACGCCGTCGATATAATCAACTCGGGGAAATTTCCGAGATACCTGAGGGATCCCCGCCACCTGTTTCACTCTCCCCCCGTGCAAATGGACGGCGCTGAAGTGACGCCACCGCCTCCGAATCCTCTTCAAAACCCAGCAGCAATTACCAAAACCCAATTTAACCGACCATCGGCCGCAACCAAAGCCCACCCCCCACATTCGCACGTCACCCTTCCCCCGTAAACCACCCTCATAACCCCCACAACCCCCGACCCCAACCAAAATCCCCCCAACCACCAATCCTCGCCACCATTCAGCCACTTAAAGCATCACGCAACCCTCCTCCACCCCTTTTAGCAACCTGCCCACTTCCTTTCAAACGACTAATTAATACCAAACGGATCGCATTTGCGGAGCTGAAAGGTTTATTCCCAGCCCACATATTTGCATTCTCCACGGCGGGAATAGAGATTGGATCACAACTTGGTGCTAAATGCGTGCTCATATACCCATCGAGTGATACGGCATCGTTCTATTCTACTGATTGATTTTCGCATTTAGCAAATGTATATGCTCTGTTAGAGGTGAAATATTATCGAGTAGAAACTGGTCGTTGTAAAAGTTGGTTTTTGTCCGTAAGCAAGTGGATGATAAAATCAGCTTCTCTGCCGGGATATGAATGTGAAATAATCACTGACGCAAAACATTTGCAATCTATTAACTAAGTAAGTACGCATTAAATAAGACGCAAATTTTTATGCATCGACCTTGTAATTTCTAAGTCTGTGTTTATGCGCTATAGAGAGAATGAGAAAGGATATTATTTTCATCAGAATAGGTTACGGAGCAGTTTTATTAATGAGAAGAAATAATTCCTCAAAAGATACCTACAATTACAGTGGAACGTGATAGTGGGAACTATGTGGGTTACATTAAGGGAATATGGAATTCGATCCAATTTCAGCCCAGAATGTAAGAGAGGTCATTTAATTAAATCGTGTCTCCTCAGACGGTCGAAGTTTTGCAGAGCTCGCACAGCTCAATGATGAAGTACTAGGTAGTCATTTGGATATAGGCGTCTCTGATAAAGTAATCGAAGGAAATATAAAGGATCTCAGATTCTCCGAGAAATTCCCGTCTGGTAAATTTTCTGGCCGAGGAATCGTAATTACTACGGAAGTTGGAAAACATTTTAATCCTCAAGGAAATTCTGGCCCAATTCTTAGGCTTTGAATCTCACTACTCAAAAGACCGTTCTAAACTCATACGGTGACCTACACAGGACCTTTAGATTTCCTTTCAGCTGCATTGAGTATTAAAATATTTACGTAAAGTATGTGCATTTTTCGTTTAAACTGAATTAGCAGTTTTGAATTCATTTAGAGTGTGGCGTATGGTTATATTCTCCCACGCTTTGTGTATAAATTAAGGACTCCGTACAAAAACTCTGCACCTTGGAATTAATTTTGTTTTACACCATTTCAATTTCTTGCATTTTGGATGAAATATAAATGTGTGCCCCGTATAAATCAATTAAATATCTTGGAATAAGACTGACACATGATCTTTTCTGGGGTAAACACGTACATGAAATGTGTGGGTCGAGCGAATCGTAAACTGGGATTCGTCAGAAGAGTACTGGGTAAATGAGACGATCATGTACGAGAAATCAGCTACCCTTCCCTTGTTAGACCTCATTTGGAATATGCTGCCAGTGTCTGGGATCCCTATGAAATCGGTCTAAATAACGAACTTGAACGCATGCAGCGAAGATCGGCAAGATTTGTAAAGGGACGGTATGATAATCTTATTAGCGTAAACAGTCTATTAAATGAATTAAATTGGGAATAATTGTCAGATCGCAGGTTGAAATTAAGACTTAATCCCTTAAACTAATTCCAAGACCATATTTTCAGTGATGATGTTAAAAATATTTTGCGGACCCCAACTTACTATGGTAGACTGGACCATAATCACAAAATTAGAGAAATTGATTGCCGAACAGACAGATTCAAAATGTCCTTTTTCCCTCGTACAATTAGGGATATGAATAGTGGTAAATATGTCCAATACGAGTGATTGAAACCATACCATAGGTAGTTGCATGTAGGTGTAAGGACTTAAAGGTAACCCAACTAACAGCACGTTTTTACATGCGTATTTTGCTATTTTTATCTTTTTAAATATTGCAGTTTAGACTAATATATAAATACTAATCCTTTTAAATGTATGATATGTAGTGCAAGTTTGGTGAGAATACACCCCCTGCCGCACACCTTTATGGTGGCTTGCAGGTTATTATGTAGATGTAGATGTATGCATTATATGTTTGGTGAGAATTCACCCCCTGCCACACACCTTTATGGTGGCTTGCAGGGTAATATGTAGATGTAGATGTATGCATTATATTTTTAAGTTGTTATGTTTCAACTATAATATAGCTACCAATCATTTTTAAACATTATGTATAGAGCTTATTTAGTGTTAATAACCAACTACCACAATCTTTAATGGTGGCTTGCGGAGTTTTATGCAGATGCAGAATACAGAGACTGTTTCAGGCCATTGCAAAACAGACAAAAAGTGGGTTTCGCGTGGAGGGACGCCTCGCCCTTCGCGTCTTCCGCTTCCCCACGCTCCAACCACCCACGCCGTTCCCCTCTCGCCACGCCCTCTACTATTTGTTTTCTCTTCGCCCACCCAACCCCTCTCTCTCTGCTTTCCCATGGACCTCGTTGGCAATACAGGGAAGTCCTCTCTTCCTCGCGGCTATTGTCTAGCTCCGAAACGGAATTCCCATTTACCATTTTCTGTGGTCACCGTCGATATAATTTTCGCCCCTGAAATAGTGATGCTCAATGCTAGTAATTTCCCATTCACTTCAAATCCATTCATTTTTATCGCCGGATTTAATATGCAAATCTAATAATGATAAAAGGTAGTGGTAAAACTATGAGTACCTTTGCAGTGCAATGGGTACGATATGTACAGTTGGTATAATAATGTAATCAACAAAATTTGTTTCACATTCAGGGTTCCCTGATATAGATAGCAGTTGAGAATTTTTCGACTAAAATATGGTTCAAGACAAAACTATATAGTGTGAAACTTTGGGTCTGTATCTGTGGGACTGTAAAATAATACCGTTGGAGATTTATATGATTAATGAATAGGATCTGGTACCTTATAAATAGTTTAAAAGTTTAAAATTACCAATTTTGTACGTTTATATTTGCTTTTTTGAATCACTTTCTCAAAAATATTTTCCAAATAGCAAATAAGTGCTTAAGTAAATCTTTAGGTAACCAAAGAGCACTTAAGTAAAGCATTCCCCATGACTTATTAGTTAAGAATACTTATTTTTCTCTTTTACGACAACAAGTCATTTGTCATGTTTTCAATATGTTGTCTAAAATAATACGCCACTCCACGTGTGAACAATGGATGTTGGCTAAGCATCACCACTGCAGGTACGCGGATGCGGAGTGGAGAAGGTACCAAGTAATGCCGGAGGCCATGGAAAAAACACCCTTAGGCTAGCCATGAGTTTCTAAGATTTATTCTTGAAAGTAGATGAATTTTTATCATTGAATGCTGTAAACAAGCAAAAACTATTATTATTATATAAAAGACGAAGCAAAATTGGCATAGTATAATTTCTCCTATATTAAACAATTTATTTTGTTTATACAGTTTAAAAATTTAAATATTATGATTATAAATTAATAAATACCATTTCATACGAAACATAATAACTTTTAAATTAGTATTGAGAGTGCAGTCACCGACATTGCGACGAGGAAACTCGGCGCCGCAACGGCGCCGTAAATCCAAAGACGTGACTTCTTTCAATAGATGCCAATAAAATGAATACTATGCACACTATACGCATAAAAATATATTTTCAGCCTACGAAAGCAGAAAAAATAGACTACTGAAAGTTTCAGAAAGATCCATGGGAATGGAAAATTTTAGAATAATTTTTAAAATCACGAGCGCCGCTAAGGCGCAGAGAATCCATGTGAGGCTTAAGATATAAATGTTTTTTTTCCATAGGCCTTAGTTTCTATGTGAACCTCAGGAAAACACAATACTTCTATATTATCCAATTTATATCAATTGTTTGTAAAAAAAATCTGCTCATATAGCCGATGCAATATTCACTCCATGCATGTCCAGGGCCTATAAAATAACATAGAAAGGATCATTCCAGTTTCTGCATCACCGGCCCAGACCACACACGTGTTAGCCTTAAAATACCATTTGTAAGGAAAACATAACTTGGATGATGCAAAAGTTAAAGAGGAACGTTTCCCCACAAGTTCTCTGAGCATGAAAAGGTGCAACGTCTAACTGTGTGATATTTTTCTAATAGATTTTTGCACGAGGAAAGGTGTTAATTTCAAACACACAATATTTAAAAGATAATCAGTATGCGAAAGATCAAAATAATAAATTAGCAAACAAGCAGTTTCCAGTTTTAAAAAAACCTAAAAATATTTCCTTACCGATTCCCGGGGCAACTTATCCTCAGGAACTTCACTTCCAGCAGTGGTTGGACAGAATTTTGCACTTCATTTACCTTGATAGAACAATACCATTTGTAAATTAATCTGACAATTTTCAATATTCTCATCGCTAACGACGCCAAGTTTGATTGAAATTAAGCCCAAATGATAGTTTAATCAGAAGTTTATTTTTCCCATACAGTTGACTGATCTCCGGAGTTCATGTACAATATTGCACTAGTTTTCTGCCTTATGCTAGCTAAAACGTTTTTGCAAAACACTTTTAAAAGTCATGCCATTTTTTAACATCATTTCAACAGTCAACGAAGTTGTTATCCACATTCATTCTTTAATTTGGGTACTACGAAAAAATCATGTCACCTTCATGGGAGACGTAATCTAAAAATGGAAAAAGGAGGTCACAAAAATGCACGTGACTTTCATATCGATATCTGGGCCATTACATGGCTTTAATCGAGAAGCAAAATCATCACACTGTAGTTTAGAGCATCTCAAATCACTCTCAACATTATTGACATATCCTTGTGGAAAAATACTTGCCTACTTGGATGAATCCGGCTCTTGAAATTTTGTGCTAAAATAAATAGTTTCTTTATCACCTTATGTCTCTTCTCCATGTTTTTCGCCAAATTCATCTTCTCCCAATGTCATTTTACTTGCCACATAGATATTTTTCTACATTGCATTCACATTTAGGCCTTATAGAAAATGATTCAGTGTTGTTATGTTGTTTTGGTATGATGATCATCGACGTTTTTTAGTGATCCCAACCGTTGTTGTCCAACGGAAATAAGTTTGCATTGGGATATGTCGATTCATCGGTAATTTTGCCGTACCGCTCCCATAAACGAGTTGGGGTGATAGAAATGGAATTTAGTTTATTAATTCATGTTCATGTATTAGTATTACATATGCATTTCAGAATACATTATTCAGCAATTAGATGTACAGAACAAATAAATTCGCTACAAGAAAATATAAACAATTCCGAGTGTTTTCAAGAAATTAAAAAAAAAGGGTGCCTCAAGAAAAGAGAGTCCAGTAAAAAAAATCCATTTGTAGATTCATCACGAACAACATAACCCATATCACCTTTCACATTTTATTTGATAAAAATTCGGTTGATCACTGTTGCACACAGAACTATCCTGGATATCTTTCACTGTTATTATCTGGGGAATGTGAAGATAAAAGTCAGACTTGTAATCGATTTTATGTGTGAAAGTTTAATCAAAATTTTCCTAAAAGCAAGCTAATTACTTTTTCATTTATTCAATCGTATTCCTAGCCACAAGTCGTAAGACTGGTTTGTCGTTGAACAGTTTAAGCTTGACACGACGTTTCACTCAATTTTTCTATCATACATCTTTACCATACCAACATCGTTCTTCCCATCGTATTTTTATCACTACTTGCTTGTGAATGCCATCCATTTATAATTCTCACTGTTCACTTTTTGCTTTGCCTCCATTCGACTATCGATTATATATGCTTTTGATTAGATACGATGCTCAATTTTTCTTTCAGAGTGTTAATAAGAATAATCTTTTCCCCTATTCATCATAATACATATTTGCAAGTTATACAATCTCTCAATTTAATAATCACCTTATAAGCGTTACAGTTGCAGCAAAATACTTAAGGTGCCCTACCAAAATTGTGATTCGGTCTTATATTTTTCTCAGAATTCACTGGAGTGCGTCTTCTACCCTTACTTACGCGAATTTCTTTACTTCTCCGGGTCTCTCAGTCAAGGGGCGCTCCCTTCCATCTGGTGCGTTCCGTTCGCAGCGTGTCAAACGGCAACCCCAAGAACTTTGATTGATGCCTCACGACTAAGGCTCATGAGAAAGACAGAAGGAGTTGTGGGCGAGTTGGAGGGAGATGAAGTTCTGAGATCTCTCCAGAGATTTCGAAGTCTCTCTAGATTTGGTCTGCCTGCGAGAGGAAAGCACGAGGGACTCAGAAGTGAACAAGGTTCAAAGGAGTTGCACCATAGTGCGGATAAACATATACTGGACAGTAAATAAGGAAGTGAGTCGAACAACCAGAATTGCCTGCTTAGACTGAAATATCAGTGATGAAAGTATGCGGTGTGGAAATAACGAACCTCATTTTCTCCCTCTTCTTAGGGTGTAGATGGTTTTCCCGTTAGTTACCAGAGCCAGCGCCCATGCAATGGACACATTTGTCTAGAGTGTGTCTTCTCAATCATTTGTACCTTGTGTGGAGTAAGAAGGAGGCCTGTCGCCCATTCCAGGGTCTTCATTGGCCCATAATGTGGCCCTCTATACTACCGAGCATTTATCGTCACCTCGCAACCAATTCAAATCTTTCCCACTGCCTTATCGTTTTCCTCTCTATTTCCTTCGTTTCTTCATCGACCTTTTCTAGAGTCCATGAATAACCGACACTGTTTCCTGAAGTCCTCAATAGGCATATCAGGCCTTTCAATATAAGGTTCATGTTTCCTTTCAAAATCAGCTATTTTCCCAAGTGGATCAAATGTATATCTTCTCGATATTGGTCCAACTTTTCTTTGGATGGAAGTGAAAATTGCTTTCTTCCGTCTTCCTTGGAGAGCCGTTTTACGTACACTGGGCTCACATTACAAACATTTTAATAAAAGGCAGAATTCAAGTCTCTCTGACAAATTTTTAGGTATATAATGCCGAAAATAGTTCTCCATTATGGAATGCAAAGCGGGAGGAATAAATGTTTTTAAAATTAGGTAAGAAAAATATTTTTTTTAAATAACATGGCTAGAATGTTACTCTAGGTATCAGGTATTGAAACTTTAGCAGTAGCATAAATATCTTATGATTTCCAAAACTTTCTTTTTCGGGCCTGTTGTTCCTTTACATTATGCTGAAGACAGGCAATCTTGATGCACTCCAGGCAAAGTCAACTTTTTATGGATAAACATATCAGGATCCTTTTTGTTAATATGTTGCACTTCCGTCTAAAATATGAAGGCAATGAATGGTATTGATGGATAAGTTTCGAAATAAAAATTCAGTCGGTACTCGATATTTATCGTACATCCTATTTATCCCTTAGCTAGCACAAAATTAGTCCGTCTCGAAGGAGATAACTATCGGTATATCTTTGAGTTGTTTACCGCCTATTCGCCTTAATCTTCTCACGAAATTGATTTCACAGACTTGGCCAAGTCCAGGCATGAAACATGCTGGCCTTTCAAGTTATAATTATTCTGCTGGCATGGAGGCCGTGTTTGTTTCAGGGTTAAGCCTTTTTAAGTCCATTTCGTTAGCAATGGCAGGAGAAGTACCTTAAAAGTACATTACAACTCAGTTAATATCAAGAATTAAAAAAAATATTTTTGAGGATACGCACACATTGCCTCGAAGCAAGATTCCTGCAACTGCCATCTTGGCTGCAATCGTCTCATTTTTGATCAAGCGTTACAGGAGACATTCAGTGAATCATGAAAAGAGCTTGAACAGATCTGCATCTATATCTGCACAATACCCTGCAAGCCACCATAAAGGTGGGTGGAAGGGGGTGAATTTACACAAAACATGCATTATATATCATGCTCAAAAAGAATTGGTGGCAATACCTATTATAGCCGAAATATAAAACTGAAAAAATAAATATTAGAATATCGGAGCAAGCATACAAAAACATGCTGTTAGTTGGGTTATCTTAAAGTCCTTATGCCAACATGCAACTACCTATGCTCTCCATCGATACAGCTGTATTTATTTTATATAATTTTATGTTCATTGCCCAGTATAGGTACCATTGTAAGTCGGAGTTTGCAAAATGTTTTGAATATTATGAGTTAAAATATTGCCTTGGACTTAAGCTAAAATACTAAGTTAAGCTAAAGCTAAGTTTCAACTTACGGTCTAATACAAATTCCCACTTCAGTCAATCCAATAGGCTGGTAAGACTAATAAAATTACCATACCATGCCTTTACAGATCTTACCGGCATTTTGGTGGCCAGGTTGGTAGCGGACTGGCCTGAAACTCAAAGGTCGTGGGTTTGATTTCCTCCCAGAGTATATACGTAGTAGTAGGATAAACGATGTAACATACCCTTAGCCGTTAGATAGGCTAAACGTTAGACTACTTACCCTTGTACTTGAATGCATGCGGTGGTGTGCGATATGAAGGGATGAATCATGAAGATTCAGTCTATGTCGCTTGGACTTGAAACATGCTTAGGTATAATGAAAATGGGCGATATCCAAAAATAAAATAATTTATTACGGCCTAGGTTGTTACAGTGAAGAGGAAATGGAGAAACGTAAGGGTGAGAAATAGTTGGTGGTTAGCGAAGGGTTTAAGGGAAGGCGGTTGAGGATCCCGGGCATGGAAACTGAAAGAGAGGACGAAAAAGGTGGGATTTTTGGCTTAACATAGTTAAATTAGGCTGATTCCTTCAAGTACCTACTGTCTGGCGTTGCGTAATGTCTGTCACAATGCGCTCTTTGAGACACTAATTCTAAAAGACAGTAATAAATTATTAATTTTTGTCGTTTCAATTTATTTTCCTTTTAAGTTATAGTAGATTGTACTTTACCGCCTAATATATTAAATTGCGAGATTCGTGATAAGTACGTGACTGCAAACAGTAATGTTTCTATCGTAAGCCGTGAATTTTTAAACTTAAATTATGTCAAGTACCATTATCAGATGCGAAACGTTTACAACAGTATCTCTCGCCAGTTGAAGTGAAACCTGTAAACCGTTTCCTGGCATAGAGTGATCTACATATGATGCAATAGTTAGTCATTTGTTCAAATTCTTGCAGTTTCCGAAGTAAATAGTGTAATCCCTCTGCATGACAAGAAGGTGAGATATTTGGGCTGTGAAGTTGTTCGCAGGTAATCTCGGATGTTACTAAACACCGAATCTCAAGTTATTCTAGCAGGAAGTCCGAGCTACTCTCCCAAGGTTTCACCAACCACACACCCTCGCGGTGGCTTGCTGGGTAACTCGTACATGTAGATGCATTATAGTACCGATGGCATTTCATATCTCAAGAAGCTGAGTTTGGTTTAGGAAAGTTCACATTTCCTGCACGTGTAATACCTGTGGTGAGCATATGCTTATGAGGAGATGTATACTTGATTCTACACACCCTTATACCAACTTACACCAACTGATATACTGTCATGCGTATGTGTCGAAGAAATAAGAGATTGCTCGTGGAAGGTAACTATAGATATTGGAATATAGCTGGATAGATAGAGGAAGGAGAGGAATGGATGGTTTGAATAGAATAATAACAGGTAGGAAGCATATGGGGCTAAGGAGGTAACATTTTAAAAATTGGAGTCGTGTGATACATTTATTATTCATCCAAACTACCCTTAACCGACGGTCAACTACGCTAGTCTATATAGTTTTTGAAAAATACATAAACACAGATATGCGTTTGGATTCCAAGCAAAGTATTAAAAATCACAAAGAAGCCATCGTGTCTCGTGTTCATGTTATCACATCACATAATATCGCTTTTATTCTAAGTTCTTTGTTTTCTGATTTGACTGTTAGCAGCACTAAAGAAGAGTGGTGGGGGAGTTTTCTTTTCTATATTTTTCTTGCTCCCAGGGAATTGAGAAGCCTCGTGAAGTATTTTATTTTGTAATTCAGAGAACTGTATGTAAAACAGTGTTTCGTTTTCGTAAAAATAAAAAATGAAAAAATAAAATGTTTGTATATCTGACCTTTTCATAGTTGTCTCTTAGTTTATGAGTGAACATAATAAGGAAAAACCGGATTTGTATCCTCCACATAAAGTAAACGGCTTTCTCATTTTTTGCCGGTACCTACACTCATGAAAATTATATTAAAGTACTAAGTATTTTTTTCTTTCAGCAGACTGTAATGTTAACTATAGGTACCTACACTCCCTAGGCACAAATTTTTAAGGCCATAGTACCGGTCACCCAATCTACCTAGCAACATCCACGCCGATTCGCTCTAAGTTGGACACTGTTTTTAAGGCTATAAGATGGATTTTCCTCGGGGTCATTTTCTTGACAGAAGTATTCTCATGAATTTTATAAAAGCGCAGTGAAAATCACCGAAGGACATCACAGGAAAAAAGGAAAACAGATCGGCGGCATTTCTCCATTGCACCGTAACTTCCGCCGGAATTTTTCATTTCATGGAATGCTGGATTACATCCTCAGGTCGCACGGTGAGACGGGAAGGGATCGGCTTCTTAGCTGCGCTCCGGCGACTGCTTTTCCGAGTCAGCCTTTCGAATCGAATATGATAAAAAAATGAACGCACGTGGACAGTGTCCGAAAGATAACGCGAGGAAGATAAGGGATTCAGTAGGTACGAGGGGCACAACGGGTCATGAATATCGGATGAGTGCAATCTTCAGTCGTTCTGAGTCCGTCACATCTCATTTTGATCTGGTGGGATGTCTCCGGAATGGACGGTGCTCTTTTTCCTCTCTTTAACATCCTCGCCATACGCGTCAGACATTCCAAATTCTTCACGACGAGCAAGGCGCGGAGACGGATGGTGAAACATATAGCGACAGAGGTGCACTTGCCTTTCTTCTTAAGGAGGCTGTGCACCTATCACGATCTCGAGAAAATTCTTTCAAAAATGCAGTGAAATTTGAATGCATACTTGAGCGAATCAGCATCATTATGGATATAGTTGTTGTTTTATATTATTATTATATTGAATATGTGTTGAGTTACATTGAATATGAAATATATATCTTGAAGGGCATCAGGACCGAATTATTTTAAAAATTCCTGTACCATTCTTGATGTTAATACATTCCATTGAGATATACTACTTCTATTTGTAATAAATTAATCTGATATCTAAACTCCAGTGTATAAGGCTCTTATGTGGATGGCTTTTAGAAAAGCGTACAAAACTAAAATAAAAGCGTATTAAGGCACTGAAAGTTATTAGCTATTCAACGGTTCTTCTTTACGACAGAGAACTGAATATGTATTATGCGTCTATTGGCGCGTATTTGTATATGTAATTATTCATTCATATGAAGCTATGAATGGATAGCCAAGAGTTTCACTATGAAATGGGAAGCTGGATCATTAATGAAAATAATTTCCGTAGAGGAATTCCATGCAGTTCTACGTCATGCAAAAACGCATATGGAAAGTTATTTGGAAGTAAAATGTCATTCTTTTTTATTTCATGTGACATTCGTAACTCACTTTTTAGAAATTTTTCTCTTTTTAGAAATCTTGAATTTATGAATTTTCACCGCTAAAGTTCTATGCAACTATTGAAGCTAATCTCCCTATGCATATTTGGTTTATTCACATGATTATGAGAGTGAATTGGAATGAACGGTTATATTTGAGGCTACCAAAATATTAGATATAATTGCATGAGGAGTTATTGAGAACCTATCTTCAACCATATTTGATTTTGTTACAAAATGTACGGAGAATTCAGCAAAGGACCATGCTCCATTCTGTCAACGCCAATCACAATCCCCGATCGGCTTCCCACCTCCCCGTTCATGGACTCACTCAACATGGAGGACGAGTATCAGATCAATTCAAACGCTAGCTCAATGATTGAGTGGTATTTATGTCGAGAGAATAAAAGCGAAGGAAGGTAGAGAGAGATGTTACTTTTCCTTTCCAATCACCCGGAGCTGAAGAACGAGTTACCATAAACTGCCACACATCCCCCTGCCATTCACCCTCTCGGTGGCTCGAAGGACATTACATTGATGTATATGTCACTGTAGCAACTGATCCTTTATCAGCATTGGCGAGGGTCTCTTATGATCAATTCTTGCATATCAAGTTTCTAAGCATGTAGAATATTTCTCAAAGATCACTGCCTTCCCAAGTAGATACACTTGGGGCCGAATGTAATAGAATGAAAGGACGAGCATATTTTCCTTAAAGTGTGGTAAAGTGGCCATCATCTTTAAACACATTCAATTTTGTACAATCCAGCCTGTTTGTTCTTATTTCCCCTAATATATTGTACCAATAGTAATACCAATACTCGTAATGAAACTCTATTGTGAGTACATTTTCTTTGAGTCATACTTACGTGAGCTTGACGTTGTTCAATAATGTCATTTATTACCATCGTGCCAAAATATTTGGACAATGTCCCTTCAACTCCAACTACGACTTCACTGTACTTCACTCAAAAGTTTGCTTGCTGTGCAGCGGATCTAGCGGTGCTCTGAAGCGATCTTTCTTGACGGATCACTCACCAGGTGCCTCTCGCAGCGCGTAAGAGGCAGAGAGAAATCACTGTTGGAACCTCCCGCCCCACACTCCTATGTCTCGGTTCCTTTGCGCGGTTACCCTTCGGGGCACGCAGTTGCAAAACTCGGAACGGGAGGGACGTGGGTAGTGGGGGGGAAGGGTGGGGGGGTGGGGGGGGGGGGGGGTAGGGGGGAATTCTCGCGCGTGGTGGCGTGCAAATCAAGGGAGGAATCCTCTTCTTTCCCTCCCGACTCCTCTCCACGGCTGCTTTGAATCCGGTCAAAGGTCAAGGGATCTCCGCTCTGAGCGCCACGCGGCATTGGTACGTACGTGTCTGGAGGGCAGCGATTCGCAGCTGTTTGCCGAAGCTGAGGTTCAAAGCGGTCTCACTCCCGCGACCGCTCTTCGAAACCCACTGCGCCTGAGACACACGTGTGGATATCCCTGCATAAAATTGAATGGGGCCGCGGTGCCGTGAGGTAACACGGCTTCAGTGTCGGATGCAAGGGAGTGCAATTAATGAGGCGCCATCTCACCGTATGCATAACGCGAGCTCAGTAGAGGAGTGAAACCCCACTTCAGTAATGATGAAAAAGTTAATCGTCAAACTCACTTCGTCTTGATGCTTAAAAATAGCTGAATTAACGTTTATAGGTGTACCAAGCTCGGATAAACTGATAGGCACTAGTGTTGTCATGCCTATACGCCCTGAAAGAGATTGAGACACATGATGACTGAGGGCAAAAATTTGAGACCCTGTTAGTACAAATCGACCCTTTACAGGAAACTCATCAGCTATTTCTTGAAGATATGATAATAAATCAGGTACGTGCTGTACTTCACTGGTGACGGTTTCATCGTTCGTATGATGTATTGAGTAGCGTTTCAGAATTAATAAAAGAATTAGGGTGGTAATCATTATCAGAGCGTAGGTTAAAGTGCAGATTAAATCTATTAGAGAAATTTCAATCGGATAGATTTACTGAAGATGTTAGACACGTATTAAAAAAACCAGCGTATTATGCTAGATTCGACCAGATAAATAAGATTAGGGAGATAGATTGTCGTACCGATAGATTCAAAATGGCATTTTCCCCCCGTACTATAAGAGAACAGAATAGTCAGCATAGCAAAGGGGTAGGGGAAATATTTTAGAGTATTCTGTACTGCATGATGCATATATTAACCCCTCAAATACTATAGATACTAACAATCTAGTTGCATGAAATACTTTAGTGGCTTGTTTGCATGTTAGTAGTGCATGCTTGGTAATCTTCAACCCCTGCCACACACCCTCGCGGTGGCTTGCAGGGTATCGTGTAGAGGTAGATGTTGACAAGAAAGTGACTTGTTACCTGCTAGGAAAAGACTCAACTATGCGTTGAACGATCATTCTTTTACAATTACTGCAATGCTTGTCAAAACCCAGGTCGTTGGTTTTTGAATAATTTTTGGAATTTGCAAAAGCACGACTATTCAACAAATAATGTGGAAGATGGAGTACGGCGAAGTTAAGGAGGACATGTTTATAATAAAACAAGAAAGCACTATTTCCACATGTTTTATTTCGGTACCGGTTTCGATACATAAAACCCGTGGAAAAATGTGTTTTATTATAAACATGTATACCTTCCACTACATCTCGCCTGCCTCAGTCAATTAAAGAGGACAGTTATATTTAATAGTCATTTAAATATATTGATATTTAATTATACATGGCGAGGTATTATTAAACTCAAGTAAAAGTAGAGAAACGTTGTTAATACTTAAACCTGCGTATTTTAAACACGGCATTTTAGTTACTTAGATTTCAAAAAATATATTTTTACATGCATAAATTTGGGCATCGGGCAATCAAATTTTTTGAGGAAGGTAATCACTTAAATAATCATGAATTGCATGGTGTTTGGAGCTTGACGCATAACGTTTAGCCCTACAACTCTCAAGTATTGCTCCACTTTCTATGAACTTTTTCATTGACAAATATGATAAGTATTTATCAGGGAAGTCAACAGAAACTTGAAAGACACATCACTTATTCGTGCATCTTGCGATTAAAGCCAAGAATATTTCCAGCATCCTCAATTTTCCGTTCAGTTCCCTATTTTAGTTTCAAAAAGCAGGAGATTCGTCATCAAAAAGGAATGGTGTTTTTGAATAGTGAAAAAGTAGGTAATCTTTTGTTCAAAACCCTAAATAGGTATTTAAGGCAAGAAATGAAGGCAGAATTGCGTGCCATTTCTCTAGCTATATGTCACTAGCCTTTTCGAACAGGCAAAGTCGGATGAAAATGGTGCTTCAAGAGGATGTTTGGGTTGAAATATAATTCCATGAAGTACGTTTCACTTAAAACTTTGTTTGCCACTTATGTTAGAGCGACGGAGTCACAAACAAATAGGAGCTAAAAAGAGTGGGAGAGAAGAGAAATGTCCAAAAAACCTCAAAAAAAAAGAGGCAACAACTTAATCGGCCCCGAATTGGAGTCAATGAAATGGCTCACATCAGGCATAAGGGACATTTAGTAAAAGAGATAAAGTATGAGTTTTTGAGAGGTTAGCAGAGAGAAGAAACGACTGGATTAAATTAATCTAAATTGTTGACTGATGCTGAAGGAACTATTTTTCTTTACTGACAGAAATAGGAGTAGAAAATCTGGATCTCAAGTTGACACTTTTATTCAGTATTTGAATGCCATTAAATCCAGATTTTCTACTCCTCTTTCTGGAAAATGCCCTTTCTGACCACCTTCTGTCGCTTATGGCCACAGAAAAACATTCTTCGGTTACTCTTCCTTCCAGTTTCCTCCGTCACTGTGTCGTGTGTGATACTAAGGCGCCCTTCCCTCATTTTTCGGATTGGAGCCTACATGTCTCCTTTTCTCTTATGGCCCAACTTTCGGAACTAATTATACTGCTCAACTAACTACAGAAAACGCTAATCCTTTCTTTATATGTATTTTATTACTTCGTACTCCATGTAATCCCTGAATAGCATACATTTGTTTACACAGAATCATATTTGTATCCGTATCCGTAATCATATTTTATTATTTCGTACTCCACGCAATCAATCCCTGGATAGCATACATTTGTTTACACAGAATCATATTTGTATCCGTATAAGTCAAACATTTTGAAGCTAGCTAGTTTTTGTTCACGATATTGCACCAGAAAAAAACGATAAAGCAGCTAGCTGTTGGATTCTTGGTTCGTTAATCGTAAGGTAGGTTGCCCTACAAAAATAATATTTCAAAGGGCACTAATGTATAATTGTTTAAGAGGTGGCTCTTTTATTTTTTAAAAGTAGGACACTCGTCGTAAAAAAAAGGAAGGATATTTTCACAAAATTTTTTATTCGACTGAAAATATTGGATGATTGGATACTTGATTTCCTTACAGACAGTAGGATTTTTTTAATCACTTAGAGATGATTGATTTTTCTTTGCCGTTCTTCGCGAAAGCCATTAGCATTTCCGGATAAATGCGCTAACCACCATGCTACCCAGAATTCCAGATCTCAAAGGCAATTTTTAGGAGGATCTACAGACGTTCCTGTGGTTTGCACTAAGTGCGTATGGAGTTTGATCTATAATCTTGAGCACAAAGACGGTTTTATTCTTGAGCCCAGCAACTCATCATGCCAATTAAATCAGTGTATTTTGTTTTTACTGTATTTACGGGTTCAGACTTGAAAACCACAGATAGAAAGGGGTATAGAAAGGGGGGCTCTCAACTTGGATAGCTTGGATAACCAATATTTAGTAGTAACAACTTGGATATCCTATATTTAGTACTATAAAAATGCAGAAAAGCTATGTTAATAAAGGTGAAATGACTAAAAGCGAGAATAGTCAAAAATTGTGTGTGATTACAACTTTCATAATGAATAGAATAAACTTGGTTACATTCCACAACCTCAGGGATTTAAAAAGGATGATCTGAGAAGGTCGAAACCGGTTAATTAATAACATTTTTGTGTAATATAACCAAGTTTATTCTATTCATCATGAATTCATAACACAAGGTGAACTCGCCAAGCATCGACTTCATGCCTTTCATAAACTCAAATTAGAAAGTTACACTGTGGAAATATCGTAAATGCTTGCTTAGGTTATATGTAGCTATTTTGTTGGTCTGAGGATTAAATTATATCAAGTTTGTCTTAGATCTAATTAAGTTGTTCTGAGGATAGTTTGAAGAACATTGGTACGGGTGCCCTCTTTAATTTTCCAGCTAAATGAGGAAACGGTGTTTGGCTTAACTTTGTGAAACATATCTACTATGGATAAAATTGAAAAATCACTTGGATAAATCCTCTCTTCATTATATAATCATTAGAAACCTAGAGAATCGAAGCTTTTACCCGTCTGTGAACTATTATGAGGTAGATGTTTCATTACTCCCTGGGACATTTTGCCTACATCCCGCATAGCAACGCTAGGCAGTGACTGCCTTAATCATTAATATCATCAGAACTAATTAAAACTCAAGGCCAATTGTGCAGATATTTTCGAACAGAAATGGAAACGTATGTGTGTTTTTCCGCCCCTATTTTATGGCGTCGTGTGGATAGGGATTATGCGAGGGTTGGGATATCGACGAATGTGACAAGGTCGGGACGCAATCCATTTCTTTCCCTCTGGACTCACCGTTTTATTATTTTGCTTTCTTGACCTCCGTGCACTCCCCCATAATCCCGTTCAGATCATCGTCGACCTTTTTCCTACATCTCTCTGGTCCTGATTTTTCGTTTCTCCGCATAGTGCATCGTCAGCGAGGGCAGGAAATGACCGCTCTGTCTCCTCAGCGCAGCGGAGAGGACACGAGCACCCAGTGGTGAACCATCCATGACGGCCCTCCCTTCGAAATCACTTTAAAAGCAGGCCCCGTTGAAAATACCTTAGGCTTACCTATAAGGTTGTTTTATTTTAGAGCTATTACATCATAGCTTTTTTCACGGATAGAACATAATTTATTTATTCGTCGTGGATTTTAATTAAATGACTGTTTACGACTACTAGGTTTTCGAAACGGATGCCAGGCAACCTTAGCCCACTAGGCATACTCTTAAGTTCGCTGATTGATTCCCGTGAGGTAATTCGCAATTTCAGTGTTACGTGTGCAATGAAATGGGCATGAGCCTGTTTCCACGGTATATTTTTCTGTTTATGATGTACATATAAAATAATTTTACTCCTGATAGATAGCGTTTCAGAACATTTATGTGTTTTAAGTTTAACTTCCTCCCACGGCACCCTGTTTTCTCAAAGATAACCAAATTAAGTATAGGCAGAACGAACTTTGATTCATCATGGCAGTTTACAATTTCTCTCTTAAGAAGATTACGCCAAATCGACTTTTCTTTTCTAGAGCAGCTTCATTATATTTAAATACTTTTTAACATATGACGCTTGAAATGCACTCTCAAAATTTTTTTTCATTGCTAACTTAGACTCAGGTACTTTGATTCATCCTTCCTTATTGCTCCGATATCAACGTATTTACCTAAAGTGTGCCAGCTTGTAAGAAACGGAAAAAATGAAAGAAAAGTTAATTTTTCAACAACTGAATACCTACTTTGGTGCACATTTTTTCGAGGAATTTTATAGTACTTTGTACGTAAAATTATTCCATCTACCCTATTTTTCTGCATAAGATATTTATATTTATCTTTGAATTTTTTTTTCAATTGTAAAAATATTTCCGCCTCAACTGAAATTATCGTTGCTTGAGTTGTCACTCATCAAAAGTTATTCGATTTTTACTTTTCTGCTTCCAAGTATTGCATTTCCGCTTCCGTATCGAGCAATAATCCTGCTTATACCCTCAGTAAAAAAATATTTTGCCCGCTTATATTGATTGGTCTTATTGCACATCGCTATTGGGACAATTATCTTGATTGGCCATTGGGAATGAATGCAAGCACGGTTGAATGCGCGCAATAACTCGAGAACCAATCATATAAAAACGCCCTGGACGTATACATACTGATATATCAGTCATAGCAATTGAGAAACCTGTTCAAAACCATCGATTAGTTATCATTTCCCAATAATGTATTTTGTCTCAATATCCAATTATACGATTACGAAAAAATTTTAATTTATATTAAAATTAATGCTTTTGATCTAAGACTACTAACCTGTTCAAGAAAGTGCATCGGACTCTGTTTTTTTTGCGTCCAAGTGTTACTTAAAAAATATGCAGTACATAGCTCCCTTCAAAATCACTTTAACAGCAGGCCCCGTTGAAAATACTTTAGGCTTATCCATAAGGAAGTTTAATGTATTTATTTATTTATGTATTCGTCGTGGCTTTTAACGAAATGACTGTTTACGACTGCTAGGTTTTCGATAGGCACCAACAATAAGCTAAAAAGCGCGTGAATTTAGGTTCAATATTTGTATTATATCTCTTAACTTATCCCCTTTCTGCTATCGATTGATTACCTATCGCATATTGGTCAAATATATTGTCCTGTCATTCAGCAGCCCCAGGTTCCCCTCGTTGATTTCCTGTGATGTTTGGAACGAAATCTTAGCTGCCACAAAGTAGGAGGAGCAAAATAAGATGCGTGAAGAAGTGAACAGCATTTCGACTTTCACTCGGTGTTATTCGACCCCTTACTTGAGCCTCCATCGTGTTTTTGTCTAGATGTTACGTCATCTCAGATGGTCTCGTATCCGTGGAGATATTGGACCTTTAAGTTCTCCCCTCCTTTTCCCTTTCCTTCCCCATTCCCCTCCTGACCGCAGTTCCCGCAACGAAGAGTAACTTGCCGAAAGATATCAACACGCCATGGCGCCCATCGGCTCATTTGCTGGGGTTGGTGGCCAGAAACTTTATTGTCTTAAGCAAACCATTAATGTTGGCGTAAATCAGCCATTTCTTTTTCCACCGCCGTCTTCCATTTGAAGCCTCCCCCACCGCTTCTTTTTCCCTCAGCAACCACTCTTCGGTCCAGTGGTCCATTCGACGGCTAGCCATCTCTCCTCTCTTCAGCAGAACCTTTCAGCTGCCCATATACTTTCGGACTCCCTATATCACGGCCACTCCTTTAATGCATTTCCGATCCCCACTTGCACCCTCGCTTTGGCTGGCTCCTTTTACAATCCTATTCATCCTCCCTTATTTGTCCACTGGGGAATACGAGGGTGCTTTGGCCTGTGCGTTTGTTATGGCTACCAATATCTGTGAACATTGAACATGACGTTGTTCTCGTAAAAAACCCTGATGCCGACATGAATTGGCTGCGTTAAGATTTTTCACGAGTATGAGTGATTTCATAAAAAGTAGGTATTGACAACGTTTTTGTCTCTTATGTCTGAGAGAAATTTAGGCGATTGATGGGGTGTAATTTTGTTAGATATATTGAACTTCTCACTATCGAGTATCAAATGCATATTTGACCAGGAAAAGAACTTTGAAAAAATTCATATTAAGAACAATTTATTTAATTTTTTACATACTCCTGTCATTCCACATTCCTATTTATTCAACCAACCAAATCCCGTCCAAAGCATGCATATCTATTTCTGTAAGCAATATGTATTTTTTAGCGTTAATTTGGACAACATTCAAGAAAATTTTGATAAAATTGATGAAGGACTGAGGAAATGGTTTCTGGCATCACCTGGTGGATATAATGTGGATATGGATGTGGATTGTGGATAAAATGAAAAATTCACTGGGTGTATTCCTCTGATTATTTATTGACATGACCCGACACGTTGTGTCGTAAAATTAAGGGTTGTTGAGTAACTTACAATTATATTATAATTCAAAAGCTCTTTAGCCAAATTCATTTGACATTGTTTTGAGAATAAATAAAGTCACTCATGATGATCACTCAGGGAATATTCCTCCCGTAAGGTCTCGAAAATGGCTGCAGTAAATCACACTAGTGACACATCTTCATTTTCATATTATATTTCAAATATCACTTGGAGTTTCAATTTAGACTTCATAATAATAAAAGAGAAAGATGAATGTCTGGTTCCTTTGTAATATTTAGATGTCTAAAAATATAGTTGGTGGTTTTCATAGGATCATACAATGGAAAGGAATTGTGTGCATGGATACATATTGAAATATCTTTATGTGGTTCAATGCTTTGAAGAGTACACTACTTGTATTTGCAATAGTTTTAGTGCCACATTTCAAGTTACAGAGTTTTCAAGCATCCATCCGTCGTTTTAAGTTCAAGAAAAGTTATTTTTATAATAATTTTATCTGAAAATTTTTCGACGGCTGCTTTTAGCAATATTATCTGTTAGAATGAATCAATGATGCAATACTGATGACATCACCTCAAGTTCATTCATAGAAAGTTACTTCTAAGATTTTTTTGCCATTTATGGAAGCAGTGCCGCCCATATATGACGTCAGCATAGCAGGATAACGGTGATAGTCTCCTGCGAGCCAATCAAGCGCATCTTCTATCTGCACTACCCTCTTCTGTATTTCTCCCTTGTGCTCGGTTGCGGACAATTGAGAATTCTGGCAATCGCAAAACCAAAAGCAAATTATACGTCACGGCGATGCACTGAAAATTGGAAAGAAGAGGAAAAGAAGTGTAAAATGCTGAATATGGGACTAGCTGAGATTAATGAACATAGAATCATACTTTGACCGAATGACACACGATTTAATTTCAGATGCATTTGAGCAATTACCGTTTCCGTACGTTGGGAAATATTTAGCATGCTATTATGATGTTAGATGTTAGTCTTCAATAATGTAAAATGAGTAATTAAAAATATTATGTATATAATTATTCCTGAATTACCATCGTCAAAATATGTAAAACCCAAAGTGTCTATAATTATATTACGACATTGATAACAATGTGTGTTATATACAACATAGTGCGGCAGCAAAATTTCATATTGATAAACGAGTATCACCATCGGTCCCACATAACTTCCTTTAAAGTATGAGAGTCTTTCTCGAACTCCATTACCTATCTAAGATTTGTTTATATTTGTGTTTTACGGGGGAGGTGATCGGCATTCTTTGGCAGGATTGGGATTTTGGAAGATGAGGAAGGCAAAACCTCAGAGTCGACATTAGACTGCTTTTAATGAAGGGCACTAAAGGGCTCTCGGGTTAACGTACCATCTAGCGGTCAGAGTACTGCACATAAAATACTCTCCACACAGTACTCAAGTGCAGGCAAGTATGCCCACAAAAACCACCATAACCAGGCGACAAACCTGAGCCCTCGGTATGGGAAGTCGGTGACGTGCTATCGCACCAACACGATCCCTCGCACCAAGTCTTATTTTCAATGCACCCACTTGATAAGATCTACCTTTCGCAACGCCTTCGTTGTTTTCTCCTGTTAATTTTTAGCTCAATGGGGTCGTTTACCACATTTTTTTATTGCCGAATATGATAGAGTTTGTAAAATAAAAAGACCCGTATTTTCCCGTTTTATGATCCGTCAATTATTTATCGAGTTATAAGCGGCGAAAAACTGATGTTTTTAACCCTTTCGGAAAAGTGGGTGTGTTGCAACCTCTGACGTCATTGACTTCGTCCAATCACAACTGAGCCCGCGAAGCTATTTCGCCTCATCGCATTTGGGAGGACACAGCTGGCTCTGCCAATAGGAGCAGTTGCGACAGCATCTGTGCGAGCAGACCTTCCAAGAACCCCCCTCCACTCCCTTCCCTTCCCCGAAAAGCAGTCAAGGACGGGAGGAAAATGACGTCAATGTTCTCAAAGCAGCTTTTTCGGTGGGCGTCAGCTTTTGCTTATTTTAATTTTTGATTTATTAGTGATTGGCTGTGGTTAGAAGATTAATTGTGTCACGAAAATTCGTTTTTCTTTTCCGTCTAACAATTCTGTGTACAAAATTGCGATTTCGGTTCCGAGCAAACGCCCACATTGACGACCGATCTCAAGTGGGGCTCGAGGTCTCCGTGTCGAAATCCCCGTGCGCTTGGCCGTGAGGTGAGCATCTGAGAGTGGCCCTTAGTGCCCTCCACTTCCTCCAAGGAAGAGAGCCGAAGAGAAGGAGAAGGAGGAGGAGGAAAGGGAAGGAAGCGAGAGGCACTTTGTTTGCGGAGTGGCCGCTGGGGGAAGAGGGGGGGGGCGTCCCACGGTCTGGACCCAACCCACAGTGACCAATCTGGAGCGAGTCCAAGCACAGATTACATTTTGCTTCAGAAGAAAGGTTTGCAAGCGGAGTTGTGCTCAAAGAGGTGGGGGAGTTGGGGAGATTGTGGGGGGAGGGGTGCTCTGGAGATGGAACCAGCCCCTGGATCCCCACCCCCCATCCGACTCCCTCGCAGCAGCAGAAGTTCGAATGGGCGTTCGTTTGGAGTGTCCACTGGGGAATGTTGGGGGCGGGGGGGAGAGGAGAGGGATGGTTCGGAATTAGAAGAAGGCGGGGTGAGGAGAGTCCGGGGAGAAGGAACAGAAGGATGGAGGACAAGACGTGATGCAACGGAGTCGCCCGTCGCCAGGTTCAATCTTGGGAGAAAAGAACAGGAAGCATAAAAGGTGTTTCAAAAAATAATTATTTTAAATAAAAACTATTAATTGAAGAGAGGATTCTTAGTGTAAGCGTTAATGAAATAAACATAATGATATACTATTTGTAATAGTTTTTTTTTTCTTTTTTTAGGTAACACTATTAGAATAGAAGAATATAACATACGAAGAATTAATAGAAATGGTTCTGTGCCTAAAAAATAGAAGTAAGCGGAAGAAAGGGCGAAACTCTATTGCATTAAAATTGCCCAAAGAATTTATTTATAAATTAATTTTATGCACTGTAAAATAGCGTGATCGATGACTGCAGCGGAGAAGAAAAGGGTGGAAGCATTCGAAATGTGGTGCTAAAAGGGAATGATGAAGATTAAATGGATGGACCAAGTACCTAAGTAACGAGGAAGTCCTAAGAAGAGGGGGAGAAAGAGAAGTCTGAAGAAGAAGAAACTTAATCAGTGGTTTCTTAAGACACGATAGAATAGAAGTTAAGTTCAATTGCTTTTAAACAAATGCCAGTGCCCAGAGAAAGGACATAAGCTTAGTAAGACGAAGGCTTGGAAAAAGTTACTGTAGCAAGGAAAGAAGTGTCTATTTATTGCTTGAATTTTAAAACGTAAATATAATTCTCGAATAAAGGTAAAAGTCCAAAAAATATTAGAGAAAGTAGAAGGTGGGAATGTTAGTTAATTCATTGCTTAGCAAAATATTGAAAAGAATGTTTTGCGGTGACTTCTTTTTGTGAAGCAATTTATATGAATGCGATCCATTTTGTTCGGTTTAAGGACAACAGCTAAGATCTATCGTTTTCCTCTTCGTGCAGTCCTTTACCAGCGTCTTAAAGAAAAACGAGGAAAAAACAGAAATATGGAATGTAAGTGAGGTATCCGTTTTTTAGGTTTTAATGAAATACACATCCCCTCCTTTGTTTCTCTCTGCTGTAATTTTCACGATACATGGGTACCACAGAGGGGCGTGGTGGCCTAGTGGGTAGAGCACTGAGATACTGACCGGAGGGTTACGGGTTCAAATCCCGGGCAAGAGCCTTTCTGGACACTCTCATCTAAAATCCTCGCGATTCGATTTCCTGCGTGACAGAATTTCGTAGGAATCGCAGGTGGCTAAAAGTAATGAAGAATAAAAGGTTTTATTATAGATAAAAAGAATTTTTTGTCACCTTTCCTCAAATATACGGATAAAAGAATGATTATTTTCATGTCATCATTTAATGAAATGTTTTGATCAAGGATGGCGAACGAACCACCAAAAATCTAAACAGAGTCACCCGCTGATGTGAACAATAGCATGATGTTCAAATAGAAAAAGAGAATTCACCTTCAGCGAAGCTTGAACCCGGAAGATATGAATCCCTGGCTCGAATCCCGTTTAAGATGAATGACATTTTTTCTCTTTGAAAATTCTGCTTTTGAACGAGTTTATATAGATCATTCTTTCGCACTCTCGTTCCGAGATACAAAATTCGTTATTTCATCATGGCTACTTGAGCTGAGTCCGTCAGGCTCTTCCCCGTCGCAATCCATTTTGCTTGGCATACTTATGCCATCCACAGTTCCAAAGTCCGTTTTCTTCTATCGCCCAACACCCACTCCGCCCCGAAGTTGAGGTACCTCTCTCTGTGTTCAGTTCTTTTCCTTATATTTCCTCTAGTGCAAATAGAACTCATTTCTTAATTACGTGACCAACCATTTTTACTTGCCGGATATTCAATTGAGCTTTTCTTTCCAAGTTAATTTCTTCGAAAATAATGTTTCTGCTGGTCCACGTTGTTAAATGTTATGTTATCTGCATCTATATCTATAATACCCTGCAAGCCACCACAAAGGTGTGTGGCAGGGGGTGATTTCTTACCAAAAGTGCACTAAATAGCATGCATAAAAAAGGATTATTATTTATATACTGTTCTAAACTATACTATTTAAAAAAGATAGAAATTGCAAAGCAAACAAGCAAAAATATTCTGTTAGTAGGGTTAGCTTTAAGCACTCATACCAACATGCAGCTACCAATGCTGTCCATTGCTACTCTCCGATTGGACATAATTACCGTTATTCGCCCTGATGGAAATTTCCCTACAAATTTTCCCTACAATTTTCCCTAGAAAAGTGTAAGGTTTTCCCTAGAAAATTGAACCCCCTTTTTCCCTAGAAAATATTTCTAGGGAATATTTTTCCCTAGAAAATATTTCCCTTGAAAATATTTCCCTAGAAAATTGAACCCCCATTTTCCCTAGAAAATATTTCTAGGGAAAATATTTCCCTATCAATTAGGTACCGTGGAAAGTTTTCCTTAGGTAAATATTCCACTCAATAAACAATAATGCACATGATTATCCAAAAAAACATAAAACCTAAGCATAAATATAGGGAAGACTTGATAAAAATCAGTGGAATGGAGGGCATATATCACAATGAATGATTGAAAAGAAATCAATGTTACCAATGTTTATTCCTTTTTTAGCAGCATGTTTACATTTTTCATTAGCATACACTTTTATTCTTTTTCCTTCTGCTGGATGAAATCGTATTCTCTTCTTTAATTCATTTATGAATGCACCTGAAAATATAGAGGAGGTCAAGGATTATGGTTATAAAATTGAACTAATTATGATCATAATTACACAATACTGAACCCATGCGTGCGAAAACGCTGTCTCCGTTGCCATTTCAATTCTGTTGACAACAATGTAATAAACAAAGATAGAATTTTTAATGACCGAATTTGCCAATTTCAATGATTAACATAAAATTATGGAATGCTCATGATTATAAGAAATGTCTTCATTAACTTACCGAAAATGTTCCCAACCTCGAATAAAAAGGTGTTCTTCCGAAATTATCACTGTTGATACTGCTGATTCGCTTGGCTTCAAGCACTGCTCGATGCGGGTTAGCATATATTTGTTTGGTTACAAATGTTATTAATTGTGATTTGTGACTGTTAACTCTGTGATAAATGTATACACAACATAGAAATGGTGAAATGTAATCACTAAATTGATAAAGTGAAAGGGAATCATTCAAATAATATGGGAAATTTCTCCTTAATAACGTTTTCCCTAAGCCTGAAGATTTTCCCTAGAGCAGCGTATTTTCTAGGGAAATAATTTCCCAACGCCTAAATTTTCTAAGGAAAAAAGTTCTAGGGAAAAAATTTCCCTAGAGCAGCGTTTTTTTCTAGGGAAATAATTTCCCAAAGCCTAAATTTTCTAAGGAAAAAAGTTCTAGGGAAAAAATTTCCCTAGAGCAGCGTTTTTTTCTAGGGAAATAATTTCCCAAAGCCTAAATTTTCAAAGGAAAAGATTTCTAGGGAAATTAATTCCCTAGACTATGAGGGATTTCCCTAGAAAACGCATTTTTTCTAGGGAAATTTCAATTTTTCCCTTGCTTTTCCCTACGTTCTAGGGAAATCTTGTAGGGAAATTTCCAACAGGGGTATCTCTAATTGTACGAGGGAAAAAGGACATTTTGAATCTGTCAGTTCTGCAATCAATTTCTCTAATTTTATTCCAGTTCCAATTCCAGTCTACCATAGTAAGTTGAGGTTAGAAAAATATTGTTAACATCATCACTGAAAATATTGTCTTGGAATTTATTTAAGAAATTAAGTCTAAATTTCAACCTGTGATCTGACAATGATTCCCAATTTAATTTATTTAATAGACTGATTACGCTAATACAATTATCGTATCGTCCCTTTACAAATATTGCCGATCTTCGCTGCACACGTTCAAGTTCCTTATTTAGACTGATTTCATAGGGATCCCAACCATTGGCAGCATATTCCAAATGAGATCTAACAAGGGAAAAGTAGCTGATTTCTCGTACATGATCGTCACATTTACCCAATACTCTTTTGATGAATCCCAGTTTACGATTAGCTTGTCCCATTATTTCACGTATGTGTTTACCCCAGGAAAGACCATTTGTCAGTCTTATTCCATGGTATTAATGGATTCCACGTTTGTTATTTCATTATTATTTATTTTGTATGCGCAAGGAGGAAAATTATTCTTTTTCCAAAAATTCATTACTACACATTTTTTAAAATTTAATTCTAACTACCATGTATCACACCAATTTTCAATTGCTTGTAGGTCATCATTTAAATATTCTTTATCGTTTGGGCCTAGAATTTCCCTGTACACAACTGGTCATCGGTAAATAGAAAAAACTTACGTTTTACCACCTTATTGATATCATTAATGTACAGAAGGAACAGGAGTGGACCTATTACACTACCTTGTGGGACACCCGAAGTGTCTTTAATTTCCGGTGAGGTAACACCGTCTAAAACAACCCTTTGAACCCGATCATGTAGAAAATCACTTATCCATGATATATTGTTACTGTCTAGCCCATAAGATTTTAATTTCAAGATTATTTGCTATGAGGCTCATTGTCAAAAGCTTTTTTTAAATCGAGAAAAACAGTAGGTCATTAAGGAAGCTGCGTCCATACGCGACTACGACCTCCAAATTGGACATTTTCTCGCTTTTCAGTCCATTGCCACATAGAACACTGCCGTGTGGTTTCCGCTTACTTAGATCGTCTTGCATTTCCTGATTAATAGAATTTTGCAACGTCCCGCACCACACTGCGTGTCGCCAGAAACCGCCCTCGGACCTACCGTAGGCACCCCCTTTCCTTTCTGCTCTCTCAATCGTCAGTGCGTGTCCTCCAATGGGGAGTCGCGCGTGTATTTGTGAAGACGACGGTAATGGGATTGGACCTCTGAAAGATATTCCTCGAAATAGACGTTGGGGAAAAGCAATGAAGGTCATATAAATCCCCAAAGAGAAACGGCAATTTAACATGTCAGGCATTGGAGGACAATCAGCTTATTGGAATCTGGAGAGCAAACAAACCTCCTTCCTGGCCTTCTTCTCAGATGAATGAGCGACAGTTTCCCTCCCTCCGATTCAGTTTTCTCTCCTCTCTCTCTCACTCTACCTCTATGTCCTTTCTGTCTCTATCTCCTTTCTATCTCTAACTCCTCTCTTTCTCTCAATCTCCAATATTTCTTATATTATTAAACATTACAAGTATGAGTAAGTACGCTATTGCTTTTCATTCCATTTTAATACGAAAAGACAATGAGTTCCAAAATAGATTTAAAATGTTCTTTTCTTTAAATATTCAGCAGACTTACGGTAACCTTATTCAAAAACTATCCCGCTATGATTCCAACTAATGCTGCTACCGGCTATATCACAGCTTGAAATATTAATTCGAAATTCAACCAATGGCAAACTTTTATTTAATTGCAATGATAAAATTTTGTTCAAATTTTAAAAAATTTTGAACAGAGAGAAAACTGTGTCACCACCAAGGTATGATACTCCATAAAAGTAATATATGTTAATAGATGAACACTAAGTATAAGTAAAACGATTAGAACAAGAAAGTTATATTTTTTTGCTTTCAGCTGTAATTTGTAATAACCCATTTTTGGTCTCACTGACGTATTGTTACATTAGGCAGGCGAAATTAAAGTAAATAGGACATATTATATATACTCAAGAACATTATTCAGATACTCCACAGAGTTGTGTACTAATATCACACCCAGAAATCCAATTAGCATGATGACTATTATTATGTTCAGTTTTTGCTGAAAAAGTTTCATTTAATATTTTTCGTGCCGTATTTTACATACCAAATCCTATCCTGTCAATCCTAATCCTAATTACTAGGTGAGTATGTTGAATTTGTAATTGAGAAAAAGATTAGCTTCGAAATTTATGGAATGAGTAAAGAAAATTTTCTGGCTACGGTAGGAAGTTTTAGCACATGCGATAGGTATTTGTTCGGGCTTGCGACAATGCTATCCAGGTTTATCTTGTAATCTCGAGCCGATTAGAGCAAGATTGCCGCACTTCAAAAGTCTCGCCATAATCCTTTGTAGATGATTTAATTCTATAACCAAACTTGCCTCTGAATGGATTCCATATGCAAGCCTCGAAATGATTCCAATTGCGGGAAATGTTGTTTCTCTTAAACTCTTGTCGCGCAGAATTCTATAACCTTTGGACTTTTCCAAACTTTGGATATACGGAGTGCATCCGTAGGTTCCAAGCTCCAACCAAGGAGACTTTGGCACATTTCGCGAACAACAGACCAATGCCGACGTTAATTTCTCTCCGACCTTTCTCCGTTTACTGAACGCAAATTCATGTCTAGACAAAAATCCTAACTAATCCTAAAACTCTGCTAATGATGTAAGTTGTTGGTCCCTCTCCCGACAACTTTGACCCCATGTTATATGAGAGATGTATACCGTGATTTCATCGGTACTTAGGTGCAGAAATTACGCATGCAGATCTTTTGTGTCATTAAAAAGTCACCGCTGGATATTTCTAAGATTGTTTCGTGTTTTTTTCAACCATATTCCTCGTTTTGACAAAAATTACGTGGTAATGAGCCCCGTCCCAGGCATCCGTGGGTGAATTGCAATGCATACACATTTAATGCTGCAAGACCCAAAAATGTGTGTGGATTATAATTCATCATTATTCACAAATGAAATCACATCTTGTTCTCAACAGTGAAAATCAGCTGATTTCATTTTCAGCTACTGAACATTTAATATTTCATGGTGTCATCTAAATGGGTTTTCCTTCATTTCACAAATCATTTTTTTTGTTTCTTCTTGCAGCACACAACCATACTGCTAGGGATATTTATTTAAGAGATTCGATTGTAACACGGAGGAAATATTGTCCTATTACTCCGCAGCTACTGATTTAAGTAGTCTGCGACGCAGGTACTAGCATGACCTCAGTCGCCTGATTAGATGTGCTTGGTAAAAGGCTGCACCCCCTGCCAATCTCGCGGGCCCATTTCTGTCCCAATGGCGGGGGGGGGGAGAAAGTCAAACGCCGTGCTGCGTCGGGGGAGGCCGACTACGCTCCCCTGCCACAGGGCCCCCTCCCCCCCCCCCCGAGGGATCCCCGCCAAGCCCCCTCCACACCCCTCTGCAATTCTGTCGAGAACGACCCAAAGAAACAGGTCACATAAGTCGATTGGTTCCGCCCAAGATATCATCGGCAGTTTCCTAAACTTCGCGGAAAACGGTTGGGGGAAGCTCTGGAAGGTCGTAGAGTGAAGAAGCCGGAGGCATGGAGGCGGAAGTGCTTGCCTGGGGTTGGGGGAGGAAAGTGAAGGCAGGACGCCCGAAAGGCGGATAGAGATGAAAGAAAGGCGGGTCGCAAGAATTTCCACAGTCTTTTCTCCAGCGGAGTGGTAGACAACGAAGGGGTGGTTTCTTAGGGATGTTTTTCTCGCGCCCTTGAAAACAGGTCTGCCATTTCATGAGTTGCGAACTACGCTTTCTACAACCTTGAAATAGGATTTCTTACTATAGTAGATACCAGTTAAGATTCACCTACTCTGCCGCTGTCATTCAGAGTCTCAACTAGACTGTACTTATGAATTCTCTTTCATCCAATTTTGTTGGCAACCTTTTACAGGAAAATTATGGAGAAAAAAAGTCTTGTGAAAAGGAATTCGCAAGTCACCACAACACGTCATTTTTGGGGCCTTATTTAGATTATTTTATCGTCATTATTAACGTCATTATTTTCATATACCTCTTATATACTAAACATGCTGCTTAGTCCAATTATGCTTGCAAAATATACCGAGGGACATAGTAATGAAAATATGGTAGAATGTTTCGGAAAAAGAAAAATATATGACTTCTGATAACTCAGCCACTATGATGACAATGGTTGAGACATTTGTAATCACACATAAAAAAAGATGATTATAGGAGAAAAAGATGGTAGTAAGAGAAAAATATGTTTTATTTTGATATATCAACTATTGAAACTGGAACCTGATGGAAGGGAGCGATTGTCAATGATACATGTTTTATGAGGAATACATGAAGTATTCTAAAAGCCTTTTAAATCACTAAATTTTGCAAGGATGTCCGGTAAAATTCATCGCATTTTTTCCAGTGAGAGCGCCGCATATGTTTCAATCAATTTCCAACGCTTTCCTATTGTATAGTAATTTGAGGTCTGTCAACACGGTCGCTGTTATTTTAGTACGAGTGGGAACGAAACCGATTCGTCCACATCAGGGGAATGGATAATAGGCTCATGTGGGGAATTATGAAGGTAGAAGCACTTCGTATGGTTCGAGAGTTTTAAGTGCCATCATATCAGTGAATACACGCCCATTATGAAATGATGTGCTTCATTTATGATTCATCTAAGTAGTGAGAGAAACCTTTGGGAAAATCAATTATATCGATCAGTGATCTTCAAACTCCATTGATGCAAAACTTATTCCTGCTGAGTGAAACAAATGCGAGACTCTACATTTTTTTCAGAATTAATTTCTTCAGCAGGGGCGGTAAATGTTAACATTTATTTTATGTGGCGATCGCAAATAAGGTCTTGAAACGGTAATTTATTCAATTAATGATCGTATTTATATTCCGCAAGTTGGTTTATAGCAGTCCTTTTTAGAAGTATTTGCGTTCAATTTACATCCTACTTTATTAGGCCTACTGATTCCCGTTCATCATCCTCTGCACCGAGTTATAATTTTACAAGTATTTTTTTCTACAAATAATTGAATAGTTAATCTTGTCTTAGTTAATATAGACGCACAATGAAATTGGCCCAAATTATTCCTCAGTTACATTCTTTTGCGTAGAAAAACTTTTACAGGTTTAAACATAGGGGAAAAATACATTGATGCTCACTCATGCAGCTCTAGACCTTTATTTTACGATATAATAAGATATTCTTAAAAAAAAAGAATTGGATACCTAGTTGGGCCTTTCAGCTAAATTGGACCGTTTTAATTAATTGGAAAATATTTCCTTACGGCCCTCTGGGCTTTTACTGGGGCGATTTTGGGCTATTGACCTGATGTTCGACGTAAAGTCCGTATAGTGTCCTCACAGTATTCGTTGTAAAGGTCTCAGGTGAAGTTACTCTAGTTTCATTGATACCAGACATTTCTGGGAAAACACAATCTGAACAAAGAAATGAAATGGTTCTCTTACCCTTAAGAGGAAATTCTACACGCCTATGTGCAAGAATCGCTCACCCAATTCTAACTGACCTTCAGGTTCAAAATTGATTAAAAGAATTTTACATCACGGTGATACCGCCTCGTACGCCCATCGGGGAGACATTTTCTTTCTTTTGCTTCAAAAATACGCAAATAAATGAGTGAAAGTTAAAGAATAGCGTGACATTGAGAAGGAAAGATAGACAAATAGAGGCAGTGAAGCGATAGAAAGGGTAGGGGAGGGTGGGAGTAAAGTAAACAGAATGAAGACTGGAGATATGATCTGAGGTGGGGAGGGGCACGGTGAACTTCCAGGGGTCCCCCAGGGATCTTACCTCTCCCCCCTTCCTCTTTCTTTTATGTTTTTGCGAGATGCGGTCGAGCCAAAGGATATCATAAGTGCGAGATAAAAGATAAGTAAGATTCCGAGCGGAGAGGAGGAACAGAGGGCGAGAGAAAGGTTACTGCCTCCTTCCGAGGGAGAGGACAGAGATGGAGGGGGAAGAGATAAGGGTGTTCTTGAGCAGGATGTGGGCAGTTGGGGACGGAAGTGGTCGGGGGTGGAAGGAGACGATGGGTGGGGGAGGTCCAGGGCCGGGCAATAGGGAGGGGTATGAGGGCAGTTAGGAGTGGGAATTTTATTATTGGAAGTAAAGGCGGTGCGATTCGGAGGGGAGCCAAAGTCCCGATCGAAATTAAGAGAAAGGGAGAGGCCTCCAAAGTTTCCGATTGAGGTTTTCGGGGGTTGGAAGTAAGGATGCGGGATTGCAGGAGTTTAATAATGCCCTCTCGGAAGAGGAAGGTATTGTGCGACGTAATTAGCGCCCTATATGTGGGGCGAGGGACCAATGGCGAGTCCCCGAACCAAACGACCGATACAAACCTCGTGTCTAGAGATTGGACATCGTGATTGGCTTACCCCCTCGGCCTATGCCATTGCCCGTCGACGGCGTGCTTCCGGTATTAAATTCTAAATTGCTGTAATAAGGAAAGAAAGACATACGAGGCTGCAGGGACAATACTTTTATGTTTAAGCCAGTAATCCAAACCGAGAGGAATGAGGGGTTTGTGATATAGCATAAAACTTGTACTTTGGTCTTCCCTAGAATTGTCTCAGAAAATCGAAGGAATACACCAAAGTAGCTTATTTTCCTTTTTTGTGGATGAAAGTATTAAATACATTTTAGTACCAATAAATTGAAAAATATGCTTGCAACGTGGCTACGGGGTTTTTTGTTTATTAATCCTCGGGAATTTTTCATCTATAAATTCTAACCGCTGTACTTTTTAGGTTGATTGCTACAGCTGCATAAAAGACTGTGGATCAGTATTCCTTACATTGAAGAGGTTTATTAATTCAATCCCTTCCAGCTCGCGCAGTGGGAGCAAGTGACTGCAAAATTGAAACTTTTGCTATCAATCTCATTATTATCCAGGACCTTTTTTGCACTATTTAATCAATATTGTGGCTTTGAAAATTGCATTTCCTCTAAATTTTGCTCATTTTTTGCTCGCTATTATTGAGAATCTTGCCTAACAAATTCCATTTTTGGATGAAAAGCACTGAAATGCTTAGCCTGTTATGAAACCGAGTGTATGTTTAATTAATATTGTAGCTTCCGTGACGTCATTTGTGTTTATAGTGTCGGTAATCACTAAAACATCAGATCATTCCTCTCTTTTTGAAAGTACTAAATGTTCAACGGTGGAAAATAAAAGTATTTTTTGCTCACCAAGGCGCAGGGCAAAGAGCGGTACACTGGCAACTTTTAGGAAGGAAGGCTTTAACCGGGAGTATTCGAAATCCAAAAGAGAACCCATTATATTGTACCTTTTCTTCGAACTTGACTCTCAAATACTTCGTGCATTCTCTCGCAGGATTCATCATCTTAATTTCAGCATTTTTCCTACCGCTGTATATCTACAGTATTAAGGCATGATGGCATTAAGTGATTAATGCCATTCATTATCCATTCCATCTCTAAAAAACGCTAAAATCTATATATGGTAAGCTCAAATAAAGGAGATGTGCTGTGGTCAACCTTCCAAGGACTTTATAGTACTTAGTATCCGTGAATAGACTAAAGGAATAAAAACATAAAAAATCTGCTAACACCGACTTTTCACATATTAGTAAGTGTCAGTCAGCACATATCAGTCTGGCGTATTTGACAAGCATTTTAGAGGTTTGGGTTTGCATTTCGGTAAGGTTTTATAAATTCTTATGGAAAATTCCTCATAATGAGGCAATAAATGAGTGTAAAATGCAATTTCAATGAGACGCAGATGATCTGAGGTCGTGCATATACCGATGGAATAAAACACGCCATTAAAAAAGCATTTGAAAAAACTGTGATTAGAATCATTATCTCATTTTTGCCTTTCCGGTATATTAGGCAGCTACGACATCGATCAATCAATGTTCACGGTGAAATTCAGTGGAGGTTTTTCATTTCTTTGGTGCATATCTTAGCACCCTCGAGCGTCTCTGCGAACAAAGTCATTTCTGCATTTCGCGGTGACATTAATAATTCTTGCTTGTTGAAACCGTAGTAAATGGAAGCGGAGATATCCCTCGGCAACAACGCAGAAAATTATTGTGTTTAGAATGTTCCACGTCGGCAGAGGTCAAAACATAATTTCCATCGTGGATTGTCTGCGTATGAGACTGACCTAAATGTAAATCAGAGCCTTGAGTAATTCTTTGAAACAAAGCCATTTAAACTCGGAATGAATAAGGAACGAATGACTTTCGTTTGGGACATAGTCTGCAGTTGATAATTGCCTGTTTGCTGGCCTTGGTAGCCAGGCTGGTAGCGCATTTGAACATAGCATAAAGCATATTTTCTCCGCGAGTCAGCCGCTATATCTCTCGTGTCTAAGATTAAGATTAGGGGTCCAGTCATTAAACTCACTGGAATTAAGTAGCGTTTGACTTCTTTTTCGAACTCACAAGTATTTGTCTGGGGCTTCCCGAAGCGCATTGAGTCTTCCCGGTTCAGTGCGTATTCCGAAACCTAAATGTCTTACACAACATCGAACCACTTCCTACGTGTTATAACTTCACTCGGGCTTATTGGTAACGCTGCTTCATTGAGAATCACATCATTAGACAGGCAAACAGAGCAGGCTGAGCAAGCAGAAGTTTATTTCATATTTGACTGCAATTAATTTGCATTTTTTTATTGTAAATGATCATTTCGGACTTTCAGTAGCCTTCAACTAGTAGTACTTCAGTAGTGGCCTTCAACTATCGCCCGTAGCAGGTCCTCATATTTCTGAGAAGAGGGTAGGCCATTCAACCCTGCCGATATAGCATTCTGCATCGGCGATTCCACCGGGTGCTTTCTTTCTGTCATCCTTTATAGCATGCCGGGGAAACTCCCAAACCGGTAAAAGCAGTCAAGGAATGATTCGCGCAGCGAATTAAAAATATTTACCAGCGTAGTTCAGATTTACATGTGGTAAAATTAAATCTTATGCCTTGCTTCTACAGAACACGCCAAAATATTTAGTGTGGGTTGATGTTAGATTTGCGGAAGAAGTCTTAACCTAGTAGTATTTTCATACTTTCAATTAAAACAGCAAATTAAATCATTGCCAGGAGAATGGCTGAACGGCTATTATATTCGGAGTTTCTCATTGTGATAAAAAGAGAGATGAAGAAAAGCTGATAGCCGAAGGTACTGAACTATACCCAGAATCGTTTGAGAGATTCCAAATCAGACGTTGGGAAACTTCGTGCAAACTTGGTCTAAGCTTCACACTTTAAGGAGAAACCATGAGCGTTTCTCGTATAACATCGGCGTGAATGCCAATTTACTTTTTGGCATTCTAAAGATTCAAATGGTAATTTCCTTGAAAACTTAGGCTGACATGGTCATTTTTAGTAGTATGTTCTGAACAATTACCAACAATAGAAATGGGTATGGGTATAGAAATAGAAATCTCTCTGCGATAAATAAAATAATTCTGCACGTACTTACCAATTAATTATTTTATTTCAGAGAAGGCAATTATTTACCAGGGGATTTTGAAAAGAGCTACTCAAGTATGTCGTCTTTGGAACGTGCGGTTCCCCAAATTAACTTCTCCTGTTTACTAATACAATACGCTGAAAAAACACGCTTGTAGGTCAAACAGCCGTGAAAATTATAAACAGATAGTACCAGTGTGGTTACTCTTATGAAAATAATAGAGATTACGAGTACCTAAGCATTCGATAAAGCATCACAATATATGCTCATTTTCTAATCGTTCAATAGCTAGGAAGACAGATTTTGCGACCAAACTTCTGCGAAAATGCGCTCCTTTGAGTGCGTGTATTTATCAACCGAAATTTCATGATACAGACTTGAGAATGCAATAATTTGAGAGATGTAAAATTTTTGACCTGTCACTTTAAATAAAAGTAGACGCTTTAACTTTAAATTGAACATTTCGGATTCATCAACTTCACAAAAAAAATTCTGATGCTAAATTTCGGCCATCGGCCTTGATAAGGGATATTTGACTGCATGAATAAAAATTCACTCTCTTATTTTTGGATGGAGGTGTGGCGACAGTCACCACTGCTTCGATTTGGTTCCATCTGCACGAAGCAAAAATAATTTCGCACCACAATGCCAGACGGAGAGCTTATTCCTTCCCTTTTGTGCCCGGTGCTATAATTCAAATCGCCGCGTTTGTTTACTCAGGCTGCCGCTCACGTCGTATAAATGAATATCAACCGCAGCGTCATTAAGTGGATCCTGCGTTTACGCTGTTTCCATCCGTATATGAAATGACGGTGAATAAGCGAAGTAATTTTCGGAATATTTCCCTTCTCACAACCCATCAAACACATTCTCGGTCATCATTTAATTTTGCTGCAGCCTCCGGCACTGGCAATGAGGCATAGGTTGGAAATAGGATGGGAGAATTCCGAAAATTTCTAGTTTTCAACGACACTGCTTGATATCATCTGTATTCATTTCAAAAATGTAAACGGTGACAACTTCTACGTATTTTTCATCTCATGGGTTATTTTCTGAGAGATGTTTTTAAGAACATTTTCCTACTTTTCTTCAAGTACATACACTCACTCCTTTATGCGAAGTAGTGCATAAATATTAGTGTAGCCGAGCCGAGATGAGCGAAGAGAAAGCTAGGATTTATCAAAAGAGTACTTGGGAAATGTGATGAGAAGACAAATGAGCGATGTTACTTTTCACTATTTAGGCCCTACCTTGAGTATGAGACCAGTGTATGGGATCCGAATGAATTAGGGTTGATCAGAGAACTAGACAGTGTGCAGCGTAGAGCAGCTAGGTTCGTTAAAAGGTGTTACGATAGGTTGAGTAATGATTCAGAATTAATACAAGAATTAGGGTGGGAGTCATTATCAGAGCATAGGTTAAAGTACAGAATAAATCTAATAGAGAAATTTCAATCGGATAGCTTTACTAAAGATGTTAGGCACATATTAAAAACACCAGCGTATTATGCTAGATACGACCAGATAAATAAGATTAGAGAGATAGATTGTCGTACTGATAGATTCAAAATTACATTTTTCCCCCGAACTATAAGGGAACAGAATAGGCAGCATAGCAAAGGGATGGGTAGGGGAAATATTGTCGAGTAGTCTGTAGTGCATGATGCATGTACCTACTAATCCCTCAAATACTATAGATACTAACAAAATAGTTGAATGAGACCCTATAGTTGCTTGTTTGCATGCCGGTAGTGCATGCTTGGTGATCCTCACCCCCTGCCACACACCCTCACAGTGACTTGCAGGGTATCGTGTAGATGTAGATGTAGATGTGTGCGCATCAGATAAAAAATCTATCAGAGAAAGATGTGGATACTCCATTTATTGCTGATGTTTTTACCTTCGGTATCAAGACGAAATAATTTAATATTTTGATGATTAAAAGTATCCACCAACTGAAATCTTAGTGTTTTGAATATGAGTTCAATTTTATTAAACAAACTCATCATACGAATTGAGGATTTTAAAGTTTGGCTGGCCCATACAGGTCCATTGAGGCATACAGGAGAGATCAAGAGGGCCGACCGAGAGGGGGAGTATTTGCCGCGGTTAAGAACACAATAGTTAGCAAATAAGGAGTGATTTTCAATAATGTAATTGGAATTATATAGTGCTCCATTCAATGTTCTTAGTCAAAATAATACATGTTTGTGCCTGCTAAAGACCACCCCATTCCGATGCACACTCAGGAATAGAACTCGAGAAACAGATCAAGTCCATTCAATCCCATTACAACGAATGTCAGATTATTGTAGGTGGAGATTTCAATACTAAATCGATATCAATGGATTCAAAGACATGTAGCCATAAGCCTGAGGGTAGGGACTGAGAAATCTGTGAGTCATTGCTGAACCTGTTAGCATCATACGCATTGCATCAAATAGTAATCTAGCCTAATAGAATATATTAATGTAAAAAAATTGCGATACCGAGAGTATATGTAAAGGGTCAGCAAAAATATACCCCATAAGTATAAGAGTGAGAACAAGGAACCAAGTTGGCACACGTCGGAGGCTAGAAAATCTACATCTACATCTACATCTCTACATCTACACGATACCCTGCAAGCCACCGCGAGGGTGTGTGGCAGGGGGTGAAGGTCACCAAGCATTCACTACTAGCATGCAAGCAAGCAACTAAAGGGTCTCATGCAACTAGATTGTTAGTATCTATAGTATTTGAGGGGTTAATACATGCATCATGCACTACAGAATACTCTAAAATATTTCCCCTACCTATCCCTTTCCTATGCTGCCTATTCTGTTCTCTTATAGTACGGGGGAAAAATGCCATTTTGAATCTATCTGTACGACAATCTATCTCTCTAATTTTATTTATCTGGTCGAATCTAGCATAATACGCTGGTGTTTTCAATATGTGCCTAACATCTTCAGTAAAGCTATCCGATTGAAATTTCTGCAATAGATTAAATCTGAACTTTAATCTACGCTCTGATAATGATTCCCACCCTAATTCTTGTATTAATTCTGATACACTACTCAACCTATCGTAACACCTTTTGACGAACCTAGCTGCTCTACGCTGCACACTGTCTAGTTCTCTCATCAAACCTAATTCATTAGGATCCCATACACTGGCTGCATACTCAAGGTGGGGCCTAACTAGTGAAAAGTAGCATCGCTCTTTTGTCTTCTCATCACATTTCCCAAGTACTCTTTTTATAAATCCTAGCTTTCTCTTCGCTCGGCCGCATATTTCCCTTATGTGTCTTCCCCACGATAAATCTTTAGTGATTGTTACACCTAAATATCTTACGGTTTCAACGTTTTCGATCTTCGTGTTATTAATTCTATAGGATCGCTCTATCGAATTATTCCTCCTCCAAAAATTGATAGCTACACACTTTTTAAGGTTGAGTTCTAACTGCCATTTGTCGCACCACTCTTGAATTGCATCTAAATCCTTGCTAAGTGATTTCATGTCCTCTTCGTTTGATATACCCCTGTACACCACCGCATCGTCTGCAAAAAGTCTAAGGTTACTACTAACTACGGTACCCAAATCGTTTATGTATAAAAGAAATAGAAGCGGACCTACTACGCTACCCTGGGGAACTCCCGATGTGACTTCGATTGTGTCCGACATGATACCATCTATGACAACCCTCTGCTCTCGCCCACTTAAGAATTCTTTTACCCAACATACAACGTCTTTATTTATACCAAAACTCTCTAACTTCAAGATTAATTTGTCATGAGGAACTTTATCGAAAGCCTTTTTAAAATCTAAAAATATCGCATCAACTTCAGTACTGCTTTCGCCGTGGACTAAAATATCGTGTACGAATAAAGCTAATTGTGTCTCGCAAGATCTACCTTTCCGGAACCCATGCTGGCTGTTTATGAGTAATCCCTGACTATCCAAATGCCCCATGATCGAACTGACTACTATGTGCTCAAATATCTTACAAGAGATTGACGTGAGTGAAATGGGTCTGTAGTTACTAGGTTCTTCCCTATCACCGCTTTTAAATATAGGTGTAATGTTAGCTACTTTCCAATCCTTGGGTACTGTGTGGTTCTTTAGTGTTTTATTGAATATTATTTCTAGATAGGGGGCTATTTCAGAAGCTAATGTTTTATAAACTCTGGAAGGAATTTGATCGGGACCTGGTGCTTTGTTTTTACTTATGCTTTTTAACTGCTGCTCTATTCCGCGACATGAAATGTTTATTTCGGGCATTTGCTCACTGAAAGTGTTCGGCGGTGGTTCCACTGCGTTTTGTGACGATGAGTTGAATACACTTTGGAAGAAGGTGTTTAAAGTGTTGGCTTTTTCTACACTGCTGGTGACTCTGATTCCTTTATCATTTTTAAGTGTGTGCACTGTGGACTTATTTCCCTGAAGCTCTCTCACATATGACCAAAACGCTTTAGGATTGCTATCTAAATATTCTCCTAACATCTTGCTCTTGAAATGTGATAACGCTTGCCGACATGATTTCCTTGCTAATGCTCTCGATTTTTTATAGTTTTGAACTAGCTCATTTTTTTCCTCTACCGATAGACCCCGTCTGGCATTTTTCATCTTAGCGTGGCATACCCTTTGTCGCTTTAGTGATTTCCTAACCTCCGCGTTATACCACCTTGGCTCTGTATTATCACTAATATATTTACTTGGTATGTATTTATGAACTGCGTTACGGGTGACCTCAAGAAATTCTCTCCACGAATCCTCTGTATTTAATCCTTTGCTTTGTTCGCTGAATACATTAAACGCTTCCCTTAATTCCTCTTTCATACCGTCGTAATTTGCCTTGCCAAATAAGTACACCCTCCTCCTTGGTTTATAATGTCTTTCAACGCCTACAATAAATTTCGCATGCACTATTTTATGGTCACTAATTCCTGTGTCTGTAACTGTATTTAGAACTCTCTCGGGTATATTTGTTGCTAATAAGTCTAGAATGTTGTTACCCCTGGTCGGCTCTGTTACTAGCTGTTGTAGAGAATGTGTCGTAAAGGTGTTCAACAGTGATTCGCAATGTTCCTTATCCTTACCTCCTGCAATGAAACTACACGTATTCCAGTCTATCGAGGGGAGATTGAAATCTCCGCCTACTATTATTCCTCTATCATTCTTCCCAGAAAGTAATGTGCGTATCTCTGACTCTAGCTCTATTATAGAATTGGCGTCTGCGTCCGGTGGCCTGTAATATGCACCTACATATATCTTTTTTGCGTTACTACTTTTACTTTTAACGGAACACCAAATACTTTCTACATTTCGCTCTGAAATAAGTTCTCTTCTACTGACATACGGGTCCTTCACAGCTATGAAAACTCCTCCTCCGTTTCTGCTTACTCTATCCTTTCTGTATACTGTAAAACACTTCGGAAATACTTCATGATCTGATATGTCCTTCGAAAGCCAGCTTTCTGTACCTACGATTATATCTGCATTAGTACTCTTAATGAGGTGGTGAAATTCTGCTACTTTATTTCTTATACTACGACAATTCACTACTATCACTGAAATTTTTTCTTCCAATCTGTTTCTCTCTTGGTGCTCCTTTCCAACTAAAATTTTCCTCGATAATTTTTTGACGGACAAACTATTTGGTCTACCTCTTACCTTTGATGAATTATCATGTTCGTTCTCTCCATGTGTTTTTCTCTGACCTTCTAAAACTACTCTGCATGTTCTGTCAAATTCTTGCACGATTTTTCCCCCGCGGATTGACCTGCACTCTGGGCTACCACCTGAGCTAAACCCTACGTGTATGCTCCAGTATCCTACTCGCTACCTTAGACGATGCCTCGTCCGTGTAGTGGACACCCGAGCGATTCAGGGGCACCCGACACGTTTCCAGCTCCGGCCCGAGGTCCAAAAACTCAGCTCCCTCGCTCCCACAGACTTCACGGAGTCTCCGGTTTATGCCTAAAACTCGGCTCCAAACCATCGACCCCCGATCCGTCCTAGGTACCAAGCTACATATAGTCAGCCTCATATCGATACCCAGACCTCCACGAACACGGTGGAACTCGGTGCATAGATCCCTTACGGAATCCATTACATCCTCGGACCCCCGTTTCGCGGCGTCGTTAGTGCCGACATGGGCGACTACGTGCAGCTTGGAGCAGTTAGTGGCACTGACCGTTGCTTTCAACGCCTTCGTCACCTGGGGCACCGTACCTCCTGGTATACACCAGGAACGTACCCGTTCTTCGTCACCTTTCCCTCGGGATTCACCACCTCCTTCCCGACGGGCCCTGGCACGCATCGAGTCCGCTACTCGGCGGACATTGGAGCTACCTATCACTAATACTCCCTCCCTTCCCTCCCGACTCCCAGTCGGCGAAGTCTCCGGAGGCGGAGCGTTCGATGCGCCGACCTCCGCCAGCCCATCGAACCTATTACTAACGGGGAAAGGCTCAGCCTCTGCCTCTGCATTTCCCCGTTTGTGTAGTGTGACCCCACGACTCCTCGTACGGACCACTTCCCACTCTCCCCCGGATTCGGAGGTAGGCTCCGCTAGAGGCTCGGGTGTGCGGGGAACGTCCTCAACCCTCCAACCCACGCCAGTGTAAGGGCTCGCCCCCGCACCAACGCGTGCGGAAGGCCTTGGCCGACCCCCACTCCCCCTCGACCGTTCCAACGTAGTCACCAGCCGTTTCACGAGAGAGCGAAGACTATCCACCGTCTTCTCGAGCTCATCGACTCGAGCCCGCAAGGGCTCGCTATCGGGTGAGTCACGGAAGAGGTTGACAATTGACCTAATGGGAGTCATCCTAATCTAACTCTAACTATCTCTCTCCCTTAGACTCGCAGCGGAGCTATCTGGTAAAAGAATCTACTATTTACTACACACTAATAAATAACTAACAAGGCTCTTGAAGAAACGAGCAAGCAAGCAAATACAGACCACAGATTATCACCAGAAAACAATTAACCCAAAGGGGACAGGGACTAGGAGTAAACTACACAGGTAGAAAAACTACACGGGTGAGTGGTTGCAGGGGTAGCGCTCGGTAGGGAGTCGCGATGGGAGGTGGGTCACGGTTGACCTTGGTTAGGCTGAGGTTTGGGAAGGGAACCACGGGGGGGGGGGGGGGGGGGGAGCTCTGGAATGTATACGAGAGGAATGTAGGCTGTAGGATGCGCAAGACCAGCGATTACGAAGAGATGAAGCAAAAAGTGTCAACAGTAAAGCTAAAGTAAATGTATTAAAAATCTACTACTAAAAGAAGCAACGAAAAAGACGAGCTAAATTAAGCACTAATCTAGGAAATATAAATATATCTATAAAAAAACTATTACCGAATTATTTCAATGACAATAAGCGATTAAAAAAAACTGTATAATCTACTAGGTTAAAAAATAAGTTACGCAAACTGCAGAGATCGTATAAACTATAAATGTATAAATAAAACTTTATGTGTATAAAGCTAAAGTAAATGTATTAAATATCTACTACTAAAGGAGCAACGAAAAAGACGAACTAGATTAAGCACTAGTCAAGGAAATATAAATATATCTAAAAAAAAACTATCACCAACTAACTTCAATAACAATAAGCGATAAAAAAATCAACTATATGAATCTACTAGGTTAAAATAAGTTACGCAAACTACAGAGTTAGTATAAACTATATATGTATAAATAAAATTTATGTGTATAAAGCTAAAGTAAATGTATTAAATATCTACTACTAAAAATCAACGAAAGACGAACTAGATTAAGCACTAGTCAAGGAAATATAAATATGTCTAAAAAAAACTATTATCAACTAAGTTCAATAACAATAAGCGATAAAAAAGATCAACTATATGAATCTACTAGGTTAAAATAAGTTACGCAAACTACAGAGTTATTATAAACTGTATATGAATAATAACACAAGTGCAAATTACACCTTACACGTTAGGATGGATTATACGGTTCTACACAGGACTATGAATAAATAACAATAAGATAATATTAAATTAGAAATTCACTTGTAGGAGAACAAGTCTATATATATCACGGAGATTAAACAGCGGTACGGAAGCACGGATATTATGAAACAATAACTAATGCAGTGTAGCTATAACGAATAAAGTTAAATTAAAGCCGAGTGAAGTCTAGAAATATATTGTTAACAATAGATTATAATGAACGGTTCTATAACTGAGAAATACTTAGAAAAACAAAACTATGGTGATGATAAAATATAAATAAGAAACGTAAATACGCTAACTAAGGAGTAGCCACAACGATGTTAAACAATAGTGGAAGATTTGTATTTATCTCAGTATATAAAAGTAATAAAGATACTGGTTTAGTTCTACTTATCGCTATCGGCACACACTCTCGGCAGACGCTCGCGGGATGGCAGGGACTACAGCCACAGCAGGCACAGAAAACTCACACACTAACACACTCACTTACTAACTAACTAAACACTCACTACTAAATACACCACTACACTATGAAATAGGGGATAGCCTAGGACGACACAATTTTAGAGCTAAAACTACGGACCCAGCTAGGCAACGTTAAAGCTGCTACTGGCGACCAGGTAAAAAAGTGAAAGTCACAACTCAAGACGGGAGCTCTCACCACGCGACCTTCCTCTGCGAGTGCAGGTAGAAGAAAAAAAAGAAGATCTTGGATGTGCCAACGAAAAACTAAGAAAAATGTAGCTAATAACAGTCTAAGCAATATTATCGAACATTATAAAATTTGCAGCCATGAAAACATTCCGTAGAAAAGCGTTTATTGAATTCAAGAGTAAAAAAACTCGGAGAACAACTAGAGGGAAATCTGAAATCATTTTGGCCATATGTTTGGTAAGTACTGGGAACTAAAATGTCAATGGTTAACTCACTGAAAAACGATGGGGGTGAAATGGCAACTTCCAGTTCAGATCAGGCGATTCGAATCATTAAAAAAAAACATTTCTCCTAACAAGTCCTCAGGTCCTGATGAAACTCCAGCTCACGTGTACAAAGAAATATCTACCGAATTAGCTCCGTATCTTGAAGTAGTATTTAACAAATCCCTCAAAGAATATGTAGGTCCAAAATACCAGAAGTTAGCATGCGTAAGCAATATCGCTGACTCCAGTATGATTTAAGGTTATAGAGCATGCACTAGTTACATCAATAATGGGACATCTCGATAGCCATGAATTATTGATACAAACTAACATGGGTTCGGAAAGAGTCGATCTAGATTAATATTTTAGTTTCGGGAGAAGGTGACGTACAGGTAGACGCAGCGTTTCTCGACCTCAGAAAAGCATTTGATAAGATTCCCCACTTTAAGTTACTCGCGAAGTTAGCAGCATACGGCATAATACGCTCGATAGGAGATTTCTTAAAATAACGCGTTCAAAGATTGAAATTCGATTATGTTAGCTCAGGCGAAGTCATAGTTATATCGGGTGTTCCCCTGGGAATCGTAATAGGCCCAATTTATTTCTTCTTTGCGTAAATGCCTTTAACTCATTCAATGCTAGGCAATTTCATGAAAACTTCTTCTCACGCGAATTTTTTTTCCGTATATATGAATAAATATATTAAATGAAGTGTTTAAGACATTATATTTTTTTAATATTATATTTTTTTTATTTATCAGCGAGTTTTTTTCATGCTTTGGAATCAAGGCATCCGCGTCAGGCAATGTCTCGAGGTAGACGACCCCGCAATACATTGTTGGCGAAATTTCATTAATGGAGTCAAATATGAGGTGAAAGTACAATTTTACCAGAGAGAAGGATAATTATCATTTACTTTCAAATGATAATGTATAATTTTTCTTTTTTTAAGTGCTGAATATTATTTTTTTTTACAATTTATATATATTTAGAATTAAAACAATACAATTCTGGGAGATTACTTTGAAAATAAATATTTACATATCATGTACATTAAATTTTATACATCTAAGATGGACATATCCACTTTACTCGCATATTTCATTGTTATATTCTCGAAAAAATTCAAGGGGATCGGGTTGGTGTGGTGGCTAGAGTACTGGCCTCCCATCCCGAAGGCCCGGGTTCGATTCCCGGCAGTGGCGGATTTTTCAGTGGAAAACCGGTCCCCACTTGAGTGCCTAGTGGAGGGCATTTCAAGTACAGTACTCCGTCCGTCGGATGGGACGTTAAGCCGTGGTCCCCTTGGCGCCTTTCGTTAAGAGTAGGCTAATGCCGACGCCGGGTTTCTCTCCACCCTTCCTCCGTTCCCTAAATACTCCTACCATTACCCAATTACCCACCTATCCTATATGGCGCAAATGACCTCAGCTGTCGGTCGCCTCCCCGAAATAACCAACCATCGAAAGAATTCAATGCAAAGGCCTGATGCATCCTTGCAATCAGGGCACCATTCCTTCACCATTTTTTTTGTACCTTCACTGTGGCACACCCTTCATTGTTAGAAAGAATATCTCCTCCAGTCATTATATAGCACATTTGATGCATTGTATCACACTTGCAGGAAATCAGTAAGATATCTCAGAAAAGTAAGTAAAAAAGAAAGTATCTCAGAAAAAGAGCATGCCCTAAAAAAGACTCCTTCCGGACAACATAATGACTTTCCAATTATCCCAAACGCCCAGCGTCCTATTTATTTAAAAGTGAAATCGATCACTCTTAATTTCTTAAAAACCAAGAAATATTTTGCAAATAACTGTCGTGAATGAAATATGAATGAATTACCTCTAGTTTTTTGGATTGATAACCAATGTCTACCATTGACAGAAATTTTTATAGCGTTTGTTGCATTTGTAGTCCCACTGTGATAAAAAATCCAGGGTTCACAGTTTCGTAAAAGTCATATAAATGGAGTACGGAAACGGTTGCTAGTATGAAGCTATCTAGAAGATAGCTGGCTATGCTAGGTAATGCTACTATGTGCATATGTTACTATATACTGCGCACTAATACATTATGCATTTTATACCTTAGATGAGAACATAGTGCGAAATCTCATAATACCTCGGTTTCCCCTAAATGTAAAGCTGGGCGCTAATGGGTAAATAGGAAGAGTGGACTATACCAAGTTATAGTGCTTATTTCTACATTATATGAACATGGACGTAATAACAATACTTTTTACTACTTTCTTATTCGTAAGATGAAGTATGTCTTGTGTCGTTAATAATCCTTCCTCCTTTGTTGTTCGTTTACTATGTCACCATGCAAGAATTCTTCTTTCGTTACAATAAAACATTTATTAACATACATTATAAACAAAGAATATGTTTTAAAGGAAACTAAGTTCGAAATGTAACAAGTCAATAAAAAATCCTATTTACTGGTACCAGATTCATTAATTTACACTTTGTATTAGTTGATATAAAGAGATGTTGAAATCTGAAATAATGTCTGCAAGGCTTCTCCGTCATATTGAGATAATAAATTCTAGTCTGCAGACTCCATTTAGTGACACCTTGTTACTCAATTAATAATAGCAACTGTGTCGCTCGCCGAGGGTAAAACATTTATGCATTTCAGCTCACCAACAGATTAAGGTAAAACATTATCTCCCATTAAATTTTGCACCAGTAATTGGCATTAATTTCACATCGGTGTCTTTTACCAATTATTAAAAATTGTATTGTAAAATCGCTAAAAATATTGCAGCCAGTCTGAAATGTAAGGCCTAATTCCTGAAATTCTCTTCATTTGCATATTTAAACTCATGTCCGGTTCGAGTTTCTTAGCAAGGCGCTGATAATATTATGTCATAAAAGATTAATATCAGTGAACTGAGATTATAACCTAAACTTCTGAATTTTAGTCAGGCAAAAGTCACGAATCACATAGTTATTGTACATACGATTGGATAAGTCCAAATATAGAGCTAAAAGGAGCATCGTAGAACATGAGGGTTGTAATGGCATCCTTATATACATATTAAAAACCTTTAGGAGTTAACTGATTAGATAGGTAATTACCTTGATTGCCTTTCATTATTGTCATTATCACAATACCATGACTGCTTTAGTCTTACTCTGAGGAATTTTCTAGGAGTGAGAAGTTCTCAGCAAAGAAGGCACTTTGCTGATGCTCTCATTTATTTGATCCTGAATGGCACTGAAGAAAAATAATTATTTTTATCGCTCGACAGTTCTCACCCCGACCGGTGGCGACGTGGAACAAAACGTTAGCGTTATCCTATGAATGAAAACATCTTATTCATGCTGACTTAATCTATCGTGGGACGGTCCACGTTTTGCCAAGATTCCGTGTGCTGATTTAAGCTCTGCTCATTGGTAGGGGAAAAAATTTCTAGGGTCTGGTCTTAAATCTTCCAATATCAGTTTTCTATCATATGTACCTATGTAGTGTTCTAATTCTTTGTACAAATGGATGCCATATAGTCCAACCCGAACCCACCGGCGTAGTTCATCATACCTTTCTAACACATTGGTGAATCCTAATCTTTAAGAAGCTCCTATCATTGATGGGAATAAAACGTGAAACAAATTTGGAAAAAGTAGTAAATTTTGAGTTACAAAAGCAGAGATTTTTTGCGATCTCACCTTTGAACAGTGCGTTATTTTTTTACGTGATTTTCTGTATTTTTTTGGGAAACGAGTAAGTTATTATTATCTTAGATGCTATTGCTGAATTATTTATGGCAACACACTCCCTTAGATTACGTTTTGATCACAGAAAATGAATAGTTAGAGAAATGTATAAAATTACAAACTAGTTTTCTCTGGTGTAATCTGGCATTCTTCTGGCCTCCTCTCCTCTGTATGACTCCTCTGCAAAAGAGAGAAACGAGAGTGGGCGAAGGAACAGCATCTACACACTCAGTCTTTCCATTTCCCTTTCAGCTAATCCCCTTCTTTCTTTATCTTCTCATCGACTCAACTTCCCTTTCATTCTTTTTCTCTCACCTTCTTTCAACATAGTCTTGCCGGGAGATTTACCCTTTTCTTTTCTTCAGATGTTTATTTTCTCATCAGTTCATCCTTTGTTGATTTTACACATTCTCTTCTCCCCCCCCCCTCCACGCCTCCCAGTCCTATTTCATCCATTTTTAATCTTCCCTTTAGATTCCAGCCATTCTCTTTCTTCTGAGAATTTGTTGCCTTAAGGGATATACCTCTACGAGGCTGCCACGGCTTCTCGGCCACTTTAGACCTACACCGCCAGCCAGAGCAGTTGGATTGGAAGCCCTATCGCAAACAGTATGGGAACATCAGTATTTTTCGGAGGCAATGAATGGAGAAATGGTGTAACTCAGTAAAATCCAGGAAACAAGGCTTCTGGGTTTCGCTACTTGGTGCGAAGGAGTTGTAATCGCCGAGTATTCAATTTGGACCCAACTTCAATGACGCATTTTCGGGGCTAAATAAATATCATACTGTGTTAATTTTCAAATAAGTGATGGCATGGTTATTCATATATTTATTGCATAAAATCCTGCTTTGAGCGTTCATCGTTTTGTTTGGTTCTCTTTAAAGATAGGAAGTGCTGAAATGGCAGCGTAACCTGAATGAAATTAAGATTTTATTTCGTGGTTACGCCTGCCCAGAGCACCAAATTCCTTCCACGTTTGGGTGATACAAGATGAGGTCAAATAGAGCAACACACAAATTATGAGACTAACTATACCAGAAAATGTATTTCAGCAATAGACAGAGCATGTGCAAACCAACAACTGGATGAATATTATTCCCTTCATGGAATCTCTTATAATTTGGGAAGAACAGCGAGTAGCCACCAGGACACTTGGCAAATGACTATCGGCAAACTTCAGAGTGTTTTCTCTGGATGAAATAAGTAGGTATTTTTCCATCAGTGGCATCAAAGGAAAAAATGAAGATCATAATTGAATTTGATAAGTTGAGTAGTTTTTCGCTTGTTGTTTCGCCCGCGTTTCATAAAACCTTATTTTTCACAACGCATCTTTATGTGGGAGACGCCTGCTGAATTATTAGCACTGAACTACCAACTGTAGAAAAAGAATGCGGTGGAACACAAAAATGTTTTCACCCTCAAAATCAACGCGCCGTGAAAGCATTTGCATAAATTTGATAACGAAACTAAACGTCATTTTGGGGTTCTAAAATTCAGAACAACGAATTTCTCACTATTCAATTTTGATTGATAATTAAAGGCAATGAATACTCATGTTATACATTAAATACTCATTTTTTCATCGCATAGTTATTAGCTCCGCATGAAAAAAATCTTTCAAAGTTTTTGGCATCATCATTGTTGAAATATTGGGGTCCTAGTGTTAGAATTAGGTCCTAGAATTAATATTTATGTAGGATGTTCACATTGATTGATATAAGCAAATTAATTTCGTAAACATCAGGCCCATCCATTATAAATTTTAACTGCAACAAATGTACATTATTGGCACTTATTCAGCATTCAATAATATTCTCTCCATTGTAAATTCTTTTTAAAAACTACATTTCCTTGATCTGTTTTGAATTTGTCCACGGACATAATATTTTCTCGTATTCCCAAGGGTCCATTGAGCTTACGATTGAGAAGAGAGAGCAAGACGAGTCTAAATTTCACTAAATATTTCCTACCTCATTTTTAGATTATGAAAGCACCAAAGTGCATGTTTTTTTAAGATGCAGGAATTAAAATAATAGTTGGCTTTTTTAGTGTTTCATGTTTCCTGTGCAATTTATTTTGAGGCAAGTTGGTTAAGTAGGGACCGTTATTGCATGTTATAATAATAACTCTCTTAGATTTCAGAAAATGTTTTAGAGCGTTTTCTGCTCATAGTTTTTCTTTACGTTATCTTTGGACCCAATTTTTCTTCGCGTTTTATGCACTGCGAAGTCCTTAATATCATAAAAATTAGAGAAAAAAATATCACGAATCAGAAGTGTAGTCATGGTGGTCTTTCTCTAAGAAAATTCTCTTTGAAATCAGACTGCAGTGTAGAGGTTTGCGAATTGACTGTGAATCACTGATTTTTGAGGTTCGATTCCGACTCTCACTTCTGGCAGTTATCTTTGGATCCAGATCTCACTCTTGAGAGGCGGGAGCCAGACGAAGGCGGCATTGAGCCCTACAGCTCTAATGTACTGAAGGTGTGGTCGTGTGGACCATTATTACAGTCCGAATGGAGGTTGTAAAGAGTGGAAACGGAACTCGAAAAGGAATGTCAAATTAAATGATTTGCATTTGCGTAGGATACAAAGTATCTAATATCCTCCCATCCTACCATTAACAGATTATCTTGTGAGACTTTATCTCCATAATGAGTCATTTAAAGAGTTGCAGCATACGTGAATCAATTTTTCACTTCCATTTTCCACTTCTGTAAAGTGTCTTTTTCAATTGAGAATGACAGAATAACCGATGTATTTTGGTAATGTCATGCTTAAAGTGGATTTTATATGTTTTGCTATATTTCACATAGGGAAAATAATCTTGTTAGTGAAGGATACTAGAATCTGGGTCGAAGGGAATATATATTACGAGGGTCGTTCAATAAGTCCTTGGAAAAAAGTAGAAAAATATTTTTGCAGGATTTTTTGTATTTTCCAACATAATCTCCTTCCAGCTTTTCATTTTTCTAAGCGTTTTTCCAAATTTTGTAAGCCGTTCAAAAAGTAGGATTTCGAAAGCTGCTCAAAATTGACATTGGTTTGGACAATGCCCTTCTAGTTAGACGTAAACCTTTGTCCACAAAGCCATTTCTTCAAGTTAGGAAATAAGAAAAAGTCAATGGGGTCCAAATCTGGTGAATAGGGTGAATGCTGTAATAATTGTCACCTTAATTCCGTATTTTTGCCATCGCAACTGTGCAGGTGTGCACCCGGTCATTGTCTTGATGAAGGAGGATCTGTTTCCGTTTCAAATGAGGACGTTTTTCCTTGATTTCTTCTCTCAGCCGGTCCAATGACCACGCATAATACTCTCCTGTTATCGTTTTTCCCTTTTCCAAGCAATCGATTTAGATGATTCCGCGTGCATCCTAAAAGACCGTGGCCATAATCTTACCGGCAGATTTTCCCGTCTTTGCCGTCTTCGGAGCCCGTTCGCCGGTGAAAATCCATTTTTTGACAGTTCTTTTGTCTCTGGAGTGTAGTAATGTATCCATGTCTCATCAGCAGTTATGTATCGACGCAGAAACTCCTCAGGATTGCGACGGAAAAGCGCCAAAATAGCGTCAGAGTCGACCACACGATTGCGCTTATTCTCCACTGTGCGCAAACGTGGCACCCATCTTGCCGAGATTTTTTTCACGCCTAATTTTTCGTGCAGAATTGAAGCAAATATGCCTTGCGATATGACTGTGGCCTCAACTATTTGCCGCACTTTGATTCGTCGATAACTTAAAACCATATCGTGGATTTAGTCAATCATTTTGGGGGTAGACACTTCCACACGTGTCGTCCGGAACGATGTTCATATTCTGTGGATGTACGGCCACGTTTAAAATCAGTTACCCAATTGTAAACAGTTGCAAACACAGGAACAGATGTGCCATGAGCTTAGTCCAACTCAGCTTTGATTTCTTTCGGCGCTAACCCTTTTAAATAAAAATGTTTTATCACCGCGCGAAACTCACTTTTTTCCATTTTTATAAATAAACAAAAGTTGTTGACTTCAATCGACAACATCAATGAAACTATGTGATGGATACAGCTGAAACTCTAATAGCTGACTAGTTAGGAGTGCTCCTTACTGAAAAAAGTTCATTTTCGATTATAGGTACGAGCGCAATCTCTTGGATTTTCTAAGAACTTATTGAACGACCCTCGTAACTTAAAAATATAACTCGCACCCTCGTACTTAAACTGCATAAGCATTTTGCCACTTAGCTAACAGAAAATTATCGATCTCATGATATATCCACTTTGCCAGTACACCTGGTCTGTTCCTTTGCCAAAAACGTAAACACATTTACTTAGCAACGTAAACTAAATTGCTTAGAAACTCGTTCCCCACGTTATAAGATAGGAAAAAAACACTTTTTATGCTTATATTTCCACACTTTTCAATTAGTTGACGAAAATAAAATTATGCCAAGGCAATACGTCAATGTTTACTCTTTTGAAAGACTTGTCTCCCACTTCGATCGGTACCTTCGGAGATTACCACAAATTAATGGACCAACCTCGAGCGCTGCAAACACATAGGTCACACAGACAAATACCACGAAGAGATACGGAGGAGGTCAACACACGCTGCGCGCGTTGAACCTCTGTGGGCATCGGAATGATCATGGAGGTTTTTGTATGGTCGATCGAATGGTTTGGGTGTAATATTTGGTAAATATTACAGCCAAACCAAAGTAAAGGTTGGCGATACATTTTCTGGGATCGTCTGGGTTTAAAAACAGAATTGGTCCTTTCAGCTTTTGGAAATAACTCTGGAGGGAGTATAATGGATTGTCTTATTTGAAATTGATATAAAACATAAGGGTTTGGGTGCTGGAAATTTTATAATGGCGGGTGTGTTTTCAAATTCATGTGCTGAAAATGAATTAATGTCTAAATTCTTTACAGCTAAAAAACAAATTATTTTACGATGCACAGTAAATATTAACCATTTTACTGCCAGTCCCTTCAAGGTAGACTGCGCGAAAACTGCCAAGCCCATTTCTGTGAATATCGTAATATTATGAATTTTTTAGTGTATTTGAAGCCCTTAACTTTAATACATAAAGTATTTATTTTTCTCAATCTTTATGATATATTTCAATTTTTATGAGGATGAAAATTCAGTCTAGCTGTCTCTGATTTGAGGAAAACATAATATTATAAATATGAAATGTAGGTGAGCCGATTAGTCGGCCCTTTTCAGCTTTCGCCGAACCACAGAGGGCCGATATATCGACACACTGGCAGTACATAAGAAAAATACATTTTTATGTGATGTTAAACGTATTTAAACCTTATCTCAAATGTCAAGAAAAGTATTTCAAGACATCTAGCTTCGAAAATCACATTTCCGACACAAGATCGGATTCGCCAAAAAATGTTTTCTCTTACTGTCGGCACGGCTAAGACGTAAATTAATACTTTCCTACTTACAAAATTGATTAATAACACTAATTCCACTTTCTTACACTTCTTCCAATTTGTCAGTTCACCTTTTGTCCCTTTACCAAAGACGTTAACACATTTACTTGGCAAAGTAAACAAATTTGCTAAGTAACTCTTTCCCCACGTTAAAAGATGGGGAAAAACAATTTTTTCATGCACTTTCCGTTCCATCGGCGCAAATAAAAATACGCCTAAGCAATGCATCCATTTTCCCTCCAATAAGTGACACCACTTTTGCTTCCATCCATCCGGTACCTTCGAGGATTACCTCAAATCAATGGACCAACGTCGAGCTCTGCAAACACACATAGGTACAGACAAATACCACGAATTCACATATAGAAGATATGATGTGAATAGTTGAGGTCAAGACTTGGTAGAATTCTGTAATGAAAGAGAAAATCTGTCTCGGGAAGATGTCTCTATAAGGCATAGTTTATAGCCTATGGAACGCGCAAGTTTTCATCATTTTAAATTGGTGCTCAACCCGAAGGTTGGTCTTTGATAGGTGAGAGTAGAGCTCACCCCGTACTAAGCCATTGTCGTGTGAAATTCACACTTTGAGGGTAGGGGGGGGGGGGCAGTTCCTTTCCCTGGGCCTCCTGCGATTTTCTACGAAGCTCTGACACGTAAAATCTATCCGCGAGGGTTTACGTGGGGATTAGCAGATAGACGTCTGCCAGGGATATGAACCCGGGACCTTTCGATCGCTTAGCGCTCTACTCACTAGGCCAGATTTTCTGAACGATTTCCTTTTGATATTATTGGATTTGACTTCTTTTTTTTAATGCTCGCAATTACTATAAAAATTTAACAATGGTTGATATTTTATCACAGTTTCTTCTCGGTACCTAACGGGGAAAATGCTTGAAATTTGCTTCGTATATTGACGATGTACTTGATGCGAAAATTTCTCACAAATTCAAATATGTAATCCAAAATTTTCTATTCCAATCACAAATATTATTAAATGCTGTTGAAATGTTAACGAAAATTAACGAAAGTCACGTGAACTAACACGCCTTCTGACGTCACAACACGGTGTAGGTTCCATATTGCAGTGAAACAGACGTTTGATTGTTTTTGAAGAAAACGAAGCGTTTATAATGTTTTGAGGTTTTTAGACGTCCTTTGATCGAAATGATTACTGGAAAGGGATTAATAAAAGCAGAACCTGACAATTTGTCTTTGGTTGACTGCTTGATGGTGGCATTATTCTAAAAAAAACATTTTAGCCCTGAAGAAGGAAAAATACAATCTCCGAAACGGCGGCCAAAAGTTGAATAGTTTTCATTTTTAATAAAAGACCTAAACTCCCGAAAAATCATCAATAAAAATTAGTACGTTTTCGCCAAGCATTCGTTAAACAACTCCACGCATAAACTAATAAACAATGCCCTTGCCGTGACGTCGTTTTTTTAAGCTGCCGATAACCTTCAATTTTTAAAGAGTAATATCTTTTTAACAAAAACTTAATTCTTCAGCAAAATTTTCAACAAGTACATTTCAGCTAACAAACTTCTTCACTCTAAAAGTTATGAAAAATAGTGCATGTTCCCGATTATAGCGCTATTTAAGGGTTTTATTGATATAAATAAACGGCTGGCTGCGCAAAGTACAAAGAAAAGTATTTGAATGTAATCCCTCAAGAGATATGATGAATGATTAGCTGATTTCGTGATAGTGTCCTCAGTCACTTTGGGGTGATCTGCGGTCACAAAGATTGGCTCTCTCATACGCTAACGAGGAGTGACTGACCCTTAAAGAGGGAGCTCTCGAGATGAACGAAGTGAGGAGGGGATTAGCCATGCCGCCGCTCGGAGGTCCAGGAATACCGGATCATAACTGGCCCGCACTTCCACGGGAAACCCATAGGGCTCCGCTAAGTAGTCACTTCACGTTTGAGGACATAATTTCAATAACTCGATCGTCCAGTCGGAGAAACTGACATGGAAAACATCTTCCTGTCCTTATCCTCTCAAATGTGTAATATTTTTCTCTTTTTTACCGTACTACCCTCTTTTTTTCTATTTGTAATTTTTCTATTTGTTTCCTCATTACATTCGGGCGTAAAACGTTTATCTCAGTATCATTTAGTTACTTTTATTTAAAGGCTGTATCTGAGAGAAAAATTTGGTAATTTGGATCTCTTTGTTAATGAATTCGAAATGTGGTGCTGAAGAAGAATGATGAAGATTAAATGGATCGACCGAGTAAGTAACGAGGAATTCCTAAGAAGATTAAGAGAAAAGAGAAGTCTGCTGACAACTCTAAAAAGAAGAAGGGACAACTAAATCGGCCATATCTTGAGACACGGTGGAAAGTGAACGGGAAGATTGAAAAAGGCAGGCCTCGTATGAGATACATGGAACAGGTTGTGAAAGATGTAAAAGAAAAAGATTACGTCACAATGAAAAGGTTGGCCGATAGAAGAATCAAGTGGGAAGCTGCGGTCAAACCGATACTAGGATTGTTGACCAATGATGATGATGTTGATGATTGTTAATGAACCAGCGTTAGCGAAAACTAGTATTGATAAATTCACATTATGTGTAAAGTTATGGAATTTGCTAAACCATAAAAACAGTCACAGAGAAGTCGATGGACAATTTCAATCAATTTAACCCTCTGGTGGGCAGGCCAAATTCACTCCCACGAGTTGGTATGCCGCGGCAATTTTACCGCAAATATAAATTGCACTCCTATAGTTAAGAAAAAGGCAATTTACTAGTGAAAAAGGCTGATTCAGTTGTTACAGTTGCGTGCTTTATTGTTTGACACAGAATGTACATTTTTAATCATCTTTGTTCATATCCAGGTCCCGTTGGAAATATACTGCTTTACCATGTTGGTGACTGCCATTTTGAAAAATCAAACTAATAAGACGGTACACAGCTTTATTCTATGGTGCTCTTTAAAATTTAAGAGAGAGATCATCGAAAACATAAGAAAAAGACCAAAAAATAATTGCCCACGTGACCGGGGGCACGCAGGCGACTATGTTGGTGTGTCCAACTCTCTTCGTTGCCACGCAGCTGCTGAAGCGTTTGGTGGATTACGGACCCAGATATCGAAAATATTGCCTCCTATCATGAAAAACGGACACCTGGAGACACAGGCATTAAATACAAACGGTACCATACGGAGAGCTCAGAAACGAACATATGCGGCAATTTGCCGCGGGTGGAGGGTTGAGGAGAAAACGCCCCCCTAGGATGATTAACGTGGAAATATTTAAGCGAACCAAAGGTCCCCAATCATCTTTTTCACCCCTGAAATATATGGATCGCTCAAAACTAGGGTGATTCCACAAAAACAAGCTCTGTATTTAGTTTCAAACACTGAACAGGTCCAATAGTTGGATTTATTTTCGCTTGCAACTGTATATTATTTTACGCCTTCGTAACAATGGGACTTCCGGAAGATTGAAAGTATTTCTCTCCCCGTGGGTGTGAACACCGGAGTTAAAACCAGATAGAAAATAAAAGCTCTTTAAGTCTCCCCGAAAAAGAGAGTAAACTTTAATATTGCCAAAATATTCATAGTTTACGAAAAAAGGAATAGCCGAATCCTTCACGATCATTACCGAACTGTTTCCAAGATTCGAAGATATAAAAATGAACGGAACTTAACGATCCAGTAGTAGTCATGATCATCGAATTCGTCCAATATAATGTCGTCATTTTCCAGGATTCGGTGATTATAATCCTGGAAATTTTAAGCGGAGGACTCGTATCTTTTCATGAAAGAAAAACTTGAAGGAAGCCCATCCGTTCACATCGATTCCTCGGCCAACAACTATCGGATAATCTTGATCTCGCCATTATGCCAAGGGTGCTTCCCTGGATCCTCGTCCGAACCCTCTCATTTTCCGCACCTCCCCCCGTCCATCCCTCTGCCTCGAGGTCTAATTGCCAATTCATGTCACTCGAAAGCTTCTCTTCCTCATTCCGCCGCTGTCCACCAATCCCCCCTGACCCACCCTCCCTTCCCCTGGACCACCGCCATTCTCCTGGACCAACACACTCCCTTCCGGCGTCCTGGGCCTCACTACTACCTGTCCAGTGTTGCCGCTCTATCGCCTGCAGTGCTCTACCATAGATTTTTTTCTTTTTTTTCTTGTTCATTGCTGCGCCTCTTATGGATGGTTAGAAACCTGCTTCCGTTTTCAATGTTTTTCACCTCTTTTCGATCAGTAGTCCAAAATATCCGAGGAGCGATCGTCTTTTTTTTAGTAGACGCAAGCATAAGGTCTTGATAGTCATTAACTTTGAGTGTTTACTAGGTTAAGTTATCACAGATTCAATCTGTGGCCGCATAAACATTTATCTGGAAATCAAATAATTTTGGTAAATGATTAACTTCGTCGTCGCTTCGTTAATAGTAGCTATCACCATTCACTTTATGAGAGCAAGATTATGTTAATAAAAGGAGAATTTATTGTTTAAGTGTTGTCTCTAATGTTCTGCGGAATGTTCATTACTTTAATTTCTCAAATTGAATTCCTTGACTTACCATAAAACTTGCAACCGTCAAATTATTAATAAATATTTTTCATCGCGCGCCTAGTCCCACATGCCTGAAAAATTGATAAAATGCCACAATTTTTTACAATCACAATTTTTACATGGTAGTATGTCTTGGAGTAAAAGAGTAATAAGTAGTCTATTTAAGATCAATTTTCAGTGTGAACAATGGTATTGTATTACATCAATTTCATTATTTAGATAAATATTCGCAAAAAAACGTAAAATGTGTTGAAAAGTGTCTTTTATCACGTGTTTCTTGCTATTGCAAGTTTCCAGAGGAAAACCTTATTAAAATTCACTGTATTTTAGTTCCTGCATAGGGGCCATGGGGCTTGATGTTATTTTTATCATGATCATCATCAGACATCATCATTACATTTGTTTTACGCAGCTCTCCACTCGATTCTCTTCTCGCTTAAACTCTTTTCATTTACGTGATCCTTTGATAATCTTAAACACTTGCTACATGTATCTCATGCGAGGCCTTCTTTTTCTATTTTTCGCATTCACTTTTCCCTCGACAATTATCTTCATCAGGCCATCATGTCTCAAATAGGTGACCGATTAAGTTGTCTCATCTTCCATTAAAATTTTTCAGCAAACGCCACTTTTCTTTAGACTTTTCTTGTATCCCATGTATATCCGACATAAAAAAGCATGCTCCAAATATATGTCTTAATAAACTGTTTTCTTATATCCACGATTGTTCTTCCAGCTGTGAGTAGACTCTTCTTTTGACGAAATTCTCTCTTCGCCTTGATTATTCTACTTACGATTTCATTCCTTCTCCTTCTTTCGCTGTTTACTTGGCTTCTCAGCAATACCAAGAGCAATACTCTAGCATCCTCGAATTGTTCCATTGCTGGGTCACATTGGTTATTGACTTCATCGTTTGTACTGAATATCTTGCAAATTTCCCTTTGTATTGATTTTCAGGTTGACATCAGACTATTGTCCTTTTCGTGCTTACCGGAGTCTATTTCAGATCTTTTTCCGTCTCTGCCATGATCATCGTGTCGTCGGCAAATCTTGGCATGTGTATTTTCTCCTCTGAGGTATTTCCTACTTGAAGATTTTCTTTGACTTCATCGATAGCATATGTCAATGTAGACATGGTCCTCTCAACCTTATCTCACTCCTTTTTTATTCTTGTTTCTCTACTCCTGGGTCCGAATTTGATCAGGTTTTATGCAAATTTTGGACATTAATTTACTTCATGACGTTAATTTCCTCTATAAACCACAATTATTACATTTCAAAACAATTTTTCAAAAGCCTTCTGCAAGCATAACGAACATCGTTTGTACACCTCGATGCTCTTCTCTTCAAATATCAAGAGGGCTAAAATCGTATCTCTAGACCGTTGCTTTTTAAACCCAAATTTTCTTTCATCCAAGAAATCGTCAGCGTTTATTCCTATGCTTTTGCCGATGATTGCCTTTAATATTTTCAAGGCATGAGCTGTCAGAATTATGGTCCTTAAATTATCACATTACTCAACCTCTCCTTTTGAAGGAAGAGGGAGATGATATTGTTCTAGATTTCCGTCAGTTTTTCTCCTATTGAGTCTCATATGTTTTGTACAGCTGAATATATGTCTTTTCTCTTGAAATTTCAATTAGCTTTGCAGGAAGATTATCAATTCCAGAAGCCTTATTCTCCCGCAGCCTCCTTACTACAGGGTTGAATTCTAGTCTTAGTTTTCCATCCTGTTCGAATTTATTTTCCTCTTTGACTACACTTTAATTGAGAACACTTCTGTTGAATAGCTTCTCCAAATAATCCTTTTATTTGTTCATGTTCATCCATATTCAATTAAAATCTCTCCATTCTCAACCCTAATTACATTGCAGCTTCCGCATCGCGCAGATGTAATGTAATCGCGCATCCCATTATGCACTGAAAAAATATTTGATTGAATTTAGGATTTACCATATTTTGATAATATTTATCAAAAAGTTCAGTTCATATTAAACATTGAATTTCACAGGAATTTCTATTAATACTGTTCGGCAAATAAAATTTGTGAAAATTGTCAAAATGTGCGATAAAATTTATCAAGAAAAACTAGCCTTATCGGTTGATTTTCCCAAACTTGTTCGATATTCTGGAGGGTATAAATAAAGTTATGACTAAGTTTATTACAAGACTAAAAAAGACTCACGGGTATATTCTTAATTTTCGGAGGCGTAGCCGTCTTCTTCAGAGGATAGAGGCTCCTCTATCCTCTGAAGAAGGCGGATTTTTAGTCTCGTCTATCACTTGTGTCATCACGACTGTGATAAACTTATATTGAACTGTTATTCACCTGAGTGATTTCCGAAGAAATTGTACGTAAACAAATATATATACATATTTAATTTTAAAAGATAAATACTGTGATTGAGAGAACACCCAAGGCTGCCTCCAAGTAAGTTTGCCCACAGGCTAAGAATTCGAAACCGAAGCCAACCAAATAGTACGCTTAGATAAATATGGTCAGAGATATCAGAGTCAGGCCTTTCTCAAGTCAATCGCATAAAGAGACCGCCAAACAGTTTACAAACTCTACTTTCAGTTTTCTTACAAATAATTAATTTCCTGTTTTCGTATGCTTTATCATAGGAGATCCGCTAGATTTGTTAAAGGCCGTTATGATAATTATATTAGTGTTACGATTTTAACAGAAGAACTAGGATGGGAATAACTCTCAGAGCGCAGGTTAAAATTTAGTTTAAACCTTTTCAGTAAATTTGAAACTGATTTGTTCAAGATGTCGCTAGATACATGCACCCTGAACCCCTGCTTATTACGTTAGAAGTGATTAGTTAAACAAGTTTAGAGGTTGTCGTACCGATAGATTAAAATGTCTATTTTCCCACGTATCATAAGAGAACACAATAGGCAGCATAGCGAAGGGGACGATAGGTGAAAAATTTGTGGAGTAATCTGTGTTGCGTGAAGCATGTTTTAATATTACTAATCGTTGCATGCTGGGGAAATACAGATATTTATAAGAAGTGAAGATCTTCCTAACAGTAATGACTTCGCTACTCTGTAGACGCCAGTTTCTTGTGGCTCATTAAACCTACTTGTTTTCATGTAGATGTACCATTATAGGTCTTAGCTACATTTCAGTAGTGCATTTTTGGTGATCTTCACCCCCAGCCACACCCTCGCGGTGGCTTGGAAAGTATTACGTAGATGAAGACAATACGAGAAAGAAATTTATTGAATACGTGGGATCAATCAGAGCATACTCTTATTTTCAAAAATATCTGTTGCTGCCTCTCCTTGAATCCTCAGAATGTGTTCTCACAACTCCTTGCAAAAATATGTACTTCATACTCACTGTGGATAAGGAACAATGTGTTCTCTGCACTATAAAAGTATAAATGCAATTAACTTTACTATGAAAATTTACTTATCACTTCATTCGATGAAATTCATTACAAAAGCAACACAGCAAGTATTTGTTAAGCTATAAATATAATAGGGATTGACTTTAATTTTTCCACAATTGCTGATCACCAACCGTGCTAATCAGAATAAAAGAAGTATTTTGTAAACTGTAGTTCTTCCTTTCTTGAAGTCCATATAACAATTCGAAAACCCATCATCCCAGATTTCTCGGCTGTTTTTTCCAATAATTAAGTTAAATTCAGCAGCTTTCTCACGAAAATACCACAGATTTTTTTTTACAAAGACTCAAATTCCGAGAGACTTTTCAAAATTATTTGTTACTTTTTGGCAACCTTTTTTTTTGCAAAATTGAGGACTTCCTTTGGGTTTGGGGTAAAAATTCTTTGCCTTTGGTGCTACTGATTTCCTATAAATTGCTGGCTCTCATAAAATCACTCATCATGAGTTTATTTTAATGTTTAATCATGACACCTTTCATATTTGAACCTCCCAGTTATCAGAAAATAAATATCAAGGCTATTAGAATAGCACTGCGTTTTCGATATTAAAATGAACAAATTTTGCACAAGAGAGGGAAGTAATTGGGAGGTGATCTTGAGAGATAACAACTAAAATAACGAAAATAAAAATTTAATTATGTAGTCACATTTTCTGTAAGCTCTAATGCTTCAATACTTGAATTGTTTAAATTCAAGCCATAAGCAAGAGTTTTCCCGACATCTGACATGAAACACTGACAGTAAAGGCATTTGATAAGCAAAATGTATAAAATGCAGGATACTCCTATTTTTGTACCCATTTTTCGTTATTTAGGACGTTTAATTATCCTTGTTTTTTGTGGACTATTGGCTTCAACAAAATATAAAAGAACAGTAAATTATTACATTTCATGGTTTATGATGTTTGTTAATTATTTTGCTCCTCCGATGAATCACATTTAGAGCAATTCAATTAAATGCTCATTTTAATTATTCAAATAGGACTAGCAGAAAAAAACTCCATGAAAGCATTTACCGAAATATAACGACTGCTGAAATTAAATATTGGATTATGATGAACACACTCAGTAAATATTGACACTCCCACACTTTCGGAAATTATAAGCGTAAAAAAAAATTTTAATCCTTTTCCATATGAGGAAGCTGTCAAAAATAGTCTAAATGTTGCATCATGACGTGGAGAAATGAATTCCTCAAAGTGACCTTGGGACGAGAGCTTGCTAATGTGTTCACCTCGACTTGTCGACGTGCATCGGCAAGTATGAGAAAATCAACCCAAAAGGAATGAGAGGATTAAAAAAAAAAAAAACAATTAATGACCGTAATGAATCTTTCTCTATCTTCTCCTCAAAGTGGGTTTCATCCGGGAAAAAAATAGAAGTGTGATAATTAGAGCGCGGAAAAGTCCTCAATTTTGCAAAAACAAAAGTCGTCAGAAAGTCACATATTTTTGAAAAAAATTCTCTCAAAATTCTGAAGTATTTCGGTGAGAAATTTACTAAATTTGACTTAATCATTGGGAAAAGGAGCAGAGAAATCCGCGTTAATGGGTTTTCCAGTTGTTAAATGGACTTCAAGAATGGAAAAACCACAGTTTACAAAATACATTTTTTTTATTATGAATAACGCGTTTGATGACCAGCAATTGTGAAAGAAAAATGTCAATCCCTATTATTTTTATAGCTGATAAATGTCTATCTTTGTTTTACGAAGGGAATACCAAAGGTAAAATATGAGTTTTAGATAACAGATTTTATTATTTTATTGCGTCATATAAAATATACAAAAATATTTACCTACTTTCATTTACTTTAAGTTTCATTACCTTGAAGACGCTTCATAAAGTTGTGGCAGAGAAGATATTTTTCCATTTTTTACATAGCAGACGTTGTGCGAAGATCGCTCAAAATGAGTTCGTACATCGAAAATGATCGCTTAACTTCACAAGTTGTCATAGGGCCATACCTCAGCGTAGCCACTTCACTCACGGAGGGCTTTTGGGAAATGTTAGATGTCTGTCCCTTGAACTCACCATTGAGAATCTGAGCTACATCACTCGTCAACTTGAAGCCTTCGTCTTTACTCAAAACATTACTCAGTTTCGTATAAACAGTTACGGCTTGTTCACCCTTTGCATATTCAAGTTTCTTCTTTACAACCGTAATTGGCGACACTGAATCACTTATGCTCGAGGTGGAAGATTCGAAGTGGTTAATGTTTTCAAGCAAAAATCCAAAGGATTGAGACGAGAGTAAAATCAAGTAAACTTTGTCCTTCCACACTATTTATTGGGTACAGCCGTTTCAACACTTCCGTGTCATTCTCAAGGGACAATACGAAGCTTTACTGCGGCGGTTCTTATTTATATTGAGTCAAGGGGGGAAGGGGGAGGATTTGGGTTGGAATATGGGGAGGGGAAGTTTTCATGGGGGAAAGATGACTATGGTAATGTGGCTATGGAGCTATGGTTGGAATATTTGACTGAGGGACGGCATAAAATTCTCTTGGGGGAATAAAATTTCGCTTTGACAATTTTAAGGATCTTACATTTTTACAGTACATCTCTGCTCCGCGGAGTACCGTATGAAAACACAGATGTGTCTAATACCCAGTTACCCAAAAGTGATCAGAACAGCCAATTATTAACTTAGACAAGTCGTTAAATTGAAAAGGCCCAGAAATGGCTTAGTCTTAAAAAGTCCCGCCACGCCAAAAATAAAGCCCCAATAAGTCTCAAAACAAATCATAAAAACTGTTTTATTTAATGAGATTGGTGACGATTTGTATTTTAAAAGCACTTAAGTCCCAGTTTTACCCAATAATAGGTGGAAATAGAGCCAATGAACAAATTATAACATTTTGCCATCCAGGAGTTTCTGAAGAGAAAGAAAATTTAAAACAATCTTCTCCCTTTCCACGAGATTTTTTAGACTTCTTTCGCAGTTCACCAGATTTGGCCAGAATTTGTAACCTTTGTTTAAAAGGGCACTGTCAATCTTGGAGAATTTGTATGATGACAAATTAACCAGACGGGGAGAAAACATTATCCCTGTCCGAAACGTGTGCTTCTAGCGCCAAGCATACTACAATGCTTGCTGGCAAATGGAGGGGGGGTACCGTCGGAAACACCCAAAGAATGTCCGAGCGCAAAGCACTCTGGGGGAAGCATGCTACGAAACCAAAGCACAGAAGCACGCTTCCATGCACACTTCAAAGCATTGTTGACGAGAATAACAAAAGATGGCGGAGCCGTAGGAAACTTATAAATGTGTCTTTGTATTTTACAGTCCTCGGGAAAAGACTCAAGTTGAAGGCTTTATATCTCGAATACGGAAGAAGCGATGTTCATGAAGAGCACATCAATGTGTAGATAAATCAGTCCTTCGTTTAATTCAGGTAACATACTTTTTTTAACAATTACTTTTGTGGCATTTTTTTGCAGTGAGTTTGAAAAATGCATAAATATTTTCGAGTCGCAGAGGGCAGCGTCACTTTGGCGGTTGTCATAACAATATGAAATACGCAAATGAAAAGGAATTTCGATAAAATATGAATTGCACTTTTGTCATGATGTCCTTTGAGTTTAAAATAATTTACTCATATTCCTTGAAGTTATTCTACAAAATTTATGGAACAGGGTTTTCTCCATAAGTATGCAACATTGGAAGCACGCGAATACTTTTGTCTTCAATTTAAAATTTCTAATGAGATTCCATTAACGTCATAACACTTGACCATGCCGCAATACTTTATTTTAAACTTATATTTTTTTTTGAAAGTGAGTTTGGAGCTAAGGCGGAAACGCCGAACAACGTATGCGTTGAGTAGAGCGATCTCGAGTTCAGTATTGATGGCAGAACTTCAATGGGGTCGTACACCATATTTTTTTATTCCCAAATATGATAGAGCTTGTAAAATAAAAAGATCCGTTTTTTCCGTTTTTCGATCCGTCAATTACTTCTCGAGTTATAACCGGCAAAAACCTTAGTTTTTAACCCTTTCGGAAAAGTGGGCGTCCTCTTCGACCGCTTGCGTCATCCACTTCGTCCAATCACAACTGAGCCCTCAAAGCTACTTCGCCTTGTTGCAATGGGGGGCACACAACTGACTCTGCCAATGGGCGCGGTTGCAACAGGATCTGTGCGAGCAGACCTTCCGAGAACCCCCCTCCACTCCCTTCCCTTTCCCTAAAAGCAGCCAAGCAACGACGGGAGGAAAATGACGTCAATGGACTCAAAGCAGCTTCTTCGGTGGGCGTCACCTTTCGCTTATGTTATTTTTTTATTTATGAGTGAATGGCTCTGGTTAGAAGATTAATTTTTCCAATAAAAATCATTTTTTGTTTCCATCTAAAGATTTTGTGTACAAAATTGCGATATTCGGTTCCGAGTAAACGCCCAAATTTTTCCCGCTATTTCAACTCCCTTCATATGTGGGTTTTAGTCTACTTTTCGAAGAAAGTTGAGCTTTTCAGATAATAATTTTCTTTTCATCTAAGACCTTACCAAGTCTAATGCTAAGCAGTTGTCTCACATTTAATGCCGGGAAGTACTATTTGGTACTAGCATAGTTTTGATGCCTAGTCGACACTTGTAAAACAAATTAACATCGTGGTAAAATGACGGGCTTTTGGGTGCTCTTTCAACACTTCATTAACATTTTTTACCATATTATTCCTATTTAAATAATTTTGTAAATAATAACAATGTTTTTAATGCAAGATAAACATTTTGCGAGATATCCATCGTCAAATCAACCTATACGGCGATTGTTTTCCTGGGAAAAATTTGGTTCGGTAATCTTTTGAATATGTTAAATATGTAAGCAAAACGTGCTAACCAGTATTGTTTACATGCACTGTTACATGGAGCTGAGGAGACGAACGTGCTAACGAGAAAAACGTGCTATCAAGGAACGTCTTCCTAACGAGAGTTCACTGTAGGACAGTATCAACATTGAGCAGCTTTCAAAATCAGAGCGGAGTCGCTAGGGATGAAGGCGTAAATAATTTTATAAAACCTCTGATTTCTGGGGGGCACAAGCACGATTTCACAATCGTGCTTGTGGGGGCAATGCACCCCCGTGTTGCGCCCATGGCTCTCCTAAGTGTACAATCATCAAAAGGGTCAAAGAGGAACTAAAGGAGGCAAGAGAACCCATTCCTGAGTCCATATAGGTGTGTAACGTCTGATAGGTAATTGTTTTGTTTGTTTGGGATATGTTGTTGGGTTGCTGGGGGAGTGAAGTGGGGGGATTGTTGCGTTGTTGATTGTTGGATTGGTTGGGTTGGAGAGAAAGAATAAAGTAGAGTCTGATTTGCAGAATTTTCTTTATTGAAATTAGTGTTCTCCCGTAATATTCGGCCGAAGTTACAGGTGCATGTTAAAGTGGCTAGAGAGGCTATTAGGAATCATGGCGTTCAACCCAGAGATTGGCCTGGTTGGTGAAACCCACTAAGCGCACACCAAGCTGCATGGAATAAGAAATTATCACATCAAAGTATATTTAGGGGCTAGTTCCTTTCCCTGCTGGGTGAGAATTCCTTGAAAGTTCATGTAACTTGGGTTTAGCTTGACTTGTCATTTACCTCTAATTAGTAGCTAAATTATGTAACTATGGTACATATCATACCATTGAATGAATAGCAGTTAATAGTGGCATGTGATCCTTGATAACAAATTATGTATAACAAGGATGACAATAGGTGATGAATGGTAGAGAGTGGAATAAGTCTATTGATCATTGGATGGAAGGCAGAGAGTTTGTGGAGGGAGAGTTCTCAATCAATGGGTCATCAAGTAGACATTAACTTTTAAGAGTTGGAAATAAATTCCTCCTGCAGCTCCTAGCCGATTGATTTATGTTACTTGGATATTTGAATGTAGCAAATGTATTTACATTTGGCATATAATCCACCACTGTAAGTGGGCCATATATGTGCGTCATTCAGAAGATATGTATTAAGATACTTAACTTCTCACCACTTTCTGACCAGGATTTCTGACCAGTCCAATCTTTGGGTTGAACGCCATGATTCCTAATAACCTCTCTAGCCTCTTTGACATGCACCTATATGGACTCAGGAATCGGTTCTCTTGCCGCTTCTAGTTCCTCTTTGACCCTTATGATGATTGTAGAGTTAGGTGAGCCAGGGGCAAAACAACGGGGGGGCAGGGAGGTTTTCCCCCCCCCAAACACGATTGTGTGTGGGGGGGGTGTTGCCCCCCAGAAATCAGAGGTTTTATAAAATTATTTACGCCATCATCCCTAGCGACTCCGCTTATTATCAGACAGGCACACTAGAATCATGCATAACTAATTGCATGCATAACTCTTTGCAGCGAAGGCCCTACACGTGTGCGATAAATGTAGCTCTCCTCCATGACTGTTCAGCAACTCCCATTTCCATGACTGTTCAGCAAGTTATCTTGTTTATTTCACAGCAATCTGTTGATCTAGATTCCACCAACCGCAACTCAGTGGCTTGAAGCTCAGATCTGAGGTGCTGTTTTAATGTAATTTTATTATAAGCTTAAAATTGTCAGAGACATTACAGATCTATTTGGCCTATGTGTCTATAGTAAGTGCAAGTGTTCCTTAAGGGAAATAAATGAGCTCGCATAGAATATAAAGGAATGGAGGGCTAGAGTTTGGCAATTTTGGCATTGAAATAGTACCTACTGATGATGAGGACGAAGTGACTCTATATGTCAAATATGTGCATCAATTTTTTTTTGACCACTCACTTTATCAGGAGGAATTTATCACATCCATAGTATACTCTGATATTGTTGTGAACTCTGACATGTATGCATGCAGTCATGAAATATTTTATTTTTGTTTATTTGGGGAATAGAATAGAGGAAAAGCATAAAATGAATATTTAGTGTGGGCATGGTGAGATTTGCCAAATACCAGATTGATTCCAACACCAGGTTTATATCTCCATGCCTAACGAACCCATATGCTGAGAAAGTCACCAGGCCCAGAGGAATCCATCATGGTTGGGCAGATTAGTGCCTTCACAATTTCATGCCGCATTCTATTGACTCAAGAGACCGCGTCATTCCTTAACCACATTCACACATATTTACTTACCTGAGGTTATCCAAATTATTTTTACAATCGGAGCAATGAGTATATCCAAATATTTACTGTGATATTTTCATGCCATTCATTTTTGTTGGTGACACAAGTACTGCCAAGTAACATTAAATTAATAATAATAATTTATCAATTGTGCAGTGCATACACCGATCACTGAAGTAATAAGACCAAAAATGACAACAGGGGGGTTGTGTTTGAAACCATTGGGATTATTTCGAAGAGGTAACTTAGTATTCATGTGGCATAAACATGAATGGTCTGCACATTTGGTGTGTAAAAAACACCTGATTATTACAACATGGTTGTATGAGGTTATAACTGCCTCATACATTGTTTACACTTGTCTTTATATCTTCTGGAGGCTCTGTCACAGTCTGATAGACTCTATAGTAAAAACAGATGAGAAAAGCTCAAGTGAAAACCATTAATGGTGTTGTAACAAGCGATTTGGACACACTGAAATGCAAACAATTTGTGTTTATGCCACGTGACTCCTTGGTTGCCTATTTGAGAAAATCTACATGGTTTCAAACACAACCCCCATAGGAGAGACTTATGGGAATTATTGTGATTATATGAAGGACAGCATTATCTTTTTTGTGACATTTATATTACTCCCTAATTCACTTGCAGACGGTATTTCTCAGCTACCTACCTCCATCATGAAGTAAATTTACATATTTGCTGCTGAATATCAATTTCCAAAGGACACAAATGTGGATCTGTAAGTACCTTAAATCTAAATATTCGACATGGAAAAAATCCTGTGAAAGATTAACATGATAGAGATGTTCATGATGCTAAATCGGCTATAGCACAAAACTTTGATTATTCCAATAACTTGATTAATATCATTTTCTACAAAATAGATGACCATTAAAACTGCTTTTTGACTGCTTTACATGGCCAGGTGATGACAATATTTTTTGTACCTGAGGCTAGATAATTATCAACATAATGGAATAGCCAATGTGCTCACTGTCATTTTATGAATAAACTGTTAGCTCATGCTGAACTAAGCTAGCCTGATTCATGTAACAGTAAATCAGTATAAACCTGTAAAAATATATTCACCTCTTGTAATAGCAAATGTACACAAAGTAATAATAATTTATGTGTTCAGTTTTCCACGGAAGATGGTAGTACCACACTGATTTCCAAGTAACTTTGCTTTTTGTGAAAAATCTATTTTAAGCAACATGCTAATGAGCTGTATTTTAAACTTCAAATAAATGCTAAATCAACAGTTATGAAATGATTTTCCATCAATCATCATTAAAATAGTGTTTGGTTGTTTCAAACTCAATTTATACGGTCCAATTTAATACTTCAAGTTTAATTTTATTTCAGTAGGGGAAGAAAAGAGGAAACTATAAATTGAGAATGGAAAGGAATTTCAGTTTGAAACCAGTTAGGGGAATCAGTTGGAAACTACCAACATCTTATGTCAGGGTCTTCTGTTCTTCTTCTGGTCTTCTGACATCTGTTTTCCTGGTGTTTCAAACATGGAAATCATATTCAAAGGAATTGGAAAACTGTTTTCTAAATATTTCCAAACTGTTTTCAAATTATGTTTTCTTTCTTAAGTAAGGAGTACAGCAAGATTAAAATAAATAAAAGAGCATTTGTTTGACCACCCAGAGCCATTATAGCTACTTATTTTTTTAAAATTTCAACAGTAATGTGTCTTATGCAGATACATACTGTAGTAATTTGTAAATAACTTTGAGTAACTTTTATTTACTTCATATTGCAATGTGAATTCATTCACCGAATGGATTTTTGAGAAAGAAAATTTTAATATTGGCATTTTTCCTGAACACGTTAAAAATTGGAACTCTTTGAATTCTAACAGTACTAAAAATACTAAAATATAAGTACCTTTCTGGAGGTCTTTTTAGTTACTTCTTAGACAATATTTTTGTCTACAGTAGTTATGCTATGAATCCTCGGGATGCCTTGCACACAACTAGAATATTTACCCAGAGATTAGGCTTTTTACTAAAATTTTAAGTGTACATAACACTAATACTAATTTTAAGGCATATTACTAAATGAGCAAAGAAAAAACCTGCACTATTGCATATTTATAATAATATTTACAGTTTAATACCTAATGGGGTAAAACCCAATTACAATTGTGTTACACAATTAAAAATAACTGAGATAACACCAAAAGTTTTTTGAAACAGAAAAAACTGTTCTTGGAGGAAAATTGCAGAACACTTTCTGGTAATGGCCAGTATGAATTATATCAAACAAACATCATTTGTATGAAATTTGATGTTAAATTGGGAATGGTACAGATAAGTGGTTTTTATGAAGGCTCTATTTCTTGGACATTTATGAATACTGCCTTATCGAGCTGTTGTTGAAGCTCCTAACCATATCAGGATCGCAGTGAAGAGCAAAAAAATTGGAAACATCAATGACATCTATTTTACCCTGTAAGTAACAGCGATGATTATGACCATGGTTGAAAGATATATTATACAAGTAGGTATGGTGGCCTTGTGGGTAGAGTACTGAGCTACTGACCGGAGGGTCCCGGGTTCAAATCTCGGGGAAAAGGCATTTCTGAACACCCCCATCTAAATTCCTCGCGATTTGATTTTCTAAGTGTCAGAATTTCATAGGAAATTGCAGGTGTTCCAGGGAAAGGAACTGGCCCCCCTACCCTGAATGTGTGAGTTTGACATGCCATTGGCTTAGTACGGGGTGAGTTCTACCCTACCAACCTTTGGCTTGTATCACTGATTGAGTGATATTCTGATTATAAATGAGCATAGAAGGAGAGTGAAATCGTACATTCTCAGAAATAATATCAAATGCTTGTGGAACAAAAGAGATATTTGATATGAAATCAAAACAAATTTAAAAAGAATAATTATCAACAGAAAATATGTTAAGCTATAGGAAACCATTAAAATATTAGAAAATGGAAATTTTATTACGAGATGAAAAAGATATCCGGTCCTGAAATATTGAGAATGAAAAATCTAAAGATCATGCACATTCGATGGAGTGTTTAATTTTGATGCATAAATTGTTTAACGCATGATTTTTATCTTATAGCTCATTAATACATCAAGTTTGCTAAGAAGAGCCAAAATTGGAAAAATTCACTCTTCATCTGCTTATATATTATCCTAAGCAAGTACACCTAGGGTCAATGAGCACGGTTTATACTATTACTATATTTACATGCATTTCTAAGGAATTGATCATAAAGCATTTTCATACTTGACATGTGATTAGATAATACATAGATACACAGAGTTGATATGATATTTATATATAAGCAAGAATTATCAAACCGAAAAATTATGTACGATTATTTGGATTTTTGTTTGGTTTCAGTGTGTTTCAAGGTCAATGACGAGTGAAATATTACTTGATTGCTACTCCACATGTCGATTGTGGAAATCACTCCAACTTACATAACACGTTGTCTTAAACTAGTTTTGCAATGACCTTATGCATCAAACAAGGGACAACATTTTTTGTAGACAAAATGACATGCCATGAATTAAGAGAAGAAATAGGTACGCATATTAAAACTGAAAAAAATGACAATGCGAAACGAAAGATTATGACATCATCACATATTAGGGAGTAAAACAGGTTCACTGTGATAATTCAAAAAAAATAAATTATAATAATACCAACTTAACTTAATGAAAAAATTGAAAAAATGATAAAGGTTCTAAAGATTTATAAAAATCCACTGCAAAGATAGACAGAAGTTATATTTATTAATAGTAAATAAGTATGTCGTACCACTGCTTAAAAAATGTAGTTTCTATGCAACGAAATCATTTCAAAAATTGACGCTTGAAAAATGGACCAAAGTATAAAATGAAATACTCTGTTAAGTTAGTATCTAGGAAAAAATTTAAAATGCAAGCATAGAATTACCACTCTAACATTGAACAGCCATTTTTTGGCACAATATCACCTTTAGCGTATTTAAAACTCCACATTATATATGGGATGGCAACAGAATGGAGAGCGGCTAAAAACAATAATATGTCTGGATGAAATATTGTTGACGTACTCCACTTCTCTGGAATTCATAATGCCTTTGGTTGATGCCAATATTCCAATGAATTTGTCGGATTTCCACTTTAACGACTACCTTGTGAATTCTAAACAGCAACAAAATATCCACAATGGCCTAACCCACAATATCTTATTCAAAGATGGACCATTTTCAGTTTTCATGGAGACATCAAAGAACAACAGAATTTTTTTGAGTGTGTTCACTCCAAGTGATAATACAATGATCTACATAAATAAAGTCAAATATGCTGACTGACTGACTGATATTTCACTCATCAAAGAAAACCTAAACTACTGGTGATAAAAATGTGAAATTTTCAGGAAATACCTATCCTTATTGTAGTGTAGGGGGTGATTAAGAAAGGGTTGTTGCGTAAATCTATTGTAAGGGTCATTTTTACCCCTTTATTGTTAAATTTCACTCACATAAGGAAAGCATTGAATTTTTAAATGGGGGCTTTTACTCGGAACCGAAATGGTAATTTTGTACATGAAATCGTTAGATGGAAACGAAAAATGAATTTTAGTGAAAAAATTAATCTTCTAACCACAACCATTCACTCACAAATCAAAAATTAAAATAAGCAAAAGGTGACGCCCACCGAAAATGCTGCTGTGATAACATTGACGTCATTTTCCTCCCGTCCTTGACTGCTTTCAGGGGAGGGGGAAGGGAGTGGAGGGGGGTTCTCGGAAGGTCTGCTCGCACAGATGCTGTCGAAATCGCTCCCATTGGCCGAGTCAGCTGTGTCCCCCCCTTTGCGATAAGGCGAAGTAGCTTCGCGGGCTCAGTTGTGATTGGACGAAGTCGATATACGTCAGAGGTTGCACCACACCCACTTTTCCAAAAGGGTTAAAAACATCAGTTTTTCGCCGCTTATAACTCGGGAAATAATTGTCGGATCAGAAAACGGAAAAATACGGGTCCTTTTATTTTACAAACTCTATCAGATTCGGTAATAAAAAAAATATAGTAAACGACCCCATTAGCTGCACTCAAGATAATGGATGGGAATTTATATCACTATAAGGAAAAAACAATGTAGAATGTAATTCTTTTATTCAATTACTTATATGGTATGTTTTTTGACTAACTGTGCATTCCACTCCAAATTCATCAATTTTTCTTTGTTTTCAACAATCAAAAGTTCTTTGGCAGCCAAGCGTGAAAGTCCATTCCAATCCGATGTCAATGATTTTAAATGGATAATGAAGCTTGCTGGATTTAAAGTTCTGCCTAAATGACTAATTTGAGGGATTTAGTAAGAACTTACATTTGATAATTTTCACTCCAACCACTATTTGTATTATTAAGTTCCAGAAAGACGAGCACATATTGTACACTATCATTACAGTTATATTAAACATTTCAATAGACAATATTATGCATAGGTAACCAATAGCCAATTAATTCTGCAGAGCAATAATTACTCTGCCATTGTTGGCATTTATTTTGCAAACATCTGCATTAGCTCTGCCATTGGCGAACCTGAAATGTTATTACATGGTTGCTATTGTTTCACATATTTTAGGTTTTTAAGCCTGCTTTAGTCGTAGTTTTGCATTAACATGGCATGCAAAGTACACAAAGAAATATGGAAATAAAAACCTTAATGTTGTCTCTTTTCTTAAGTTTAGATACCACCAGTCATTGTTAATTAATGGCATTTATTTTGCTTGATATGCCTCGACTCTGCCAATAGTATACCTGAAACAGTAACATACTTCCTATTGATGTGTGCACTATTGGTTTTGTTGGGATGCTCTGTTAGGGACAGGTATGCGTGAACAAGGAGTAAATTTGCAAGATGCCCGAAGAATTAAAATAAAGGAACTTTACTCTTATTGAATTTTCAATGAATAAATTTAGAATGTGAATGGGCTCAATACAAGTGAAGAGCTTAAAATCTTCCCCTTTGAGGTGTTGTAAAGAGACCCCTCGGGTTCTGTAGTCTACCTCGAGGAAGAGCTTCATCTATGATACCGAATGCAACACCGAGAGTGCCAAGCGCAAGACTGTCACCATCATAAGCATTGTCTATACTCTCAAACAAAATATCAAAATCTTCATTTGTTGAACTTGGATACCAAACTTAACTTAGAGATTAAATCAAAAAAATTAAAAACGTTGGAATGACTATTTTCATAATAGGTATATTTCAATTAATAATGGCAAATGTAAAAATACATTTGAGGATTATAAATATGTATCTTTTAGTTATAAGACAATTGTCCTACTTTTTCATTTTTTTTGGCTTCACTTTAATTATAGAGCAGTGAAAACGGAAATCGACAGGGCTAAATGTATAAATTTTTTCCTGGATAGAAACGGAAATACATTATCATTCCGAAGGGGATGTATGTACTCAGTGCAATAACATGAGGCAGGGCCGTATTTACCATATGGCATACCCAGCAGCCTCTGGGGGCCTCCTGAGAGAGAAAATGTAAATATAGTTGTAAGTAACCTGGGGCCTACTAAGAGTATTAATAGTGTTAGATATTTGTACTCATTGTGTGTGTTCTTAATATGCAAGGAAAAGCCTATGTCAAGCTGCCAGGTTGACATATAACATTGGGGGCCTCAATCTAGATTCTGCCGGGGGCCTCAGATGTCAGAAATAGGTCCCTGACATGAGGTGGAGTTTGTCAATTGAGGTCTATGTACACAGATATGAATATGGAAAGGAGTAGCTTATTCTACGCTGGAATGGAGAACTCAAAGAGTTTTCATCTTCTATATTGTGGTTAATTCAATAACCATTCTGAGTCATATGCATTGCTTGATACCTGGTCATATGTTTTAAACAGTAGTTAGTTTGTTGGTTTACACTTAATATTTATGTGTTCCAAGTTTTTCTCCCCAAGTTGAAATTTAACGGAAACATTCTGCTATTCTCTATGTATAAAACGAAATGTCCTGACTGAGTGTTTCATTCACTCATCGATGCACCTGGTGGTCATAAAAATGTGAAATTTTGAGAAAAATCCCTATTGTGGTATAAGGCGCACTGACAAAGGATTTTTGCTAAAAACAGCTAAATGGTTTGTTTTTACCCCTTTATCGTTAACTTTTACTCTCATTGGGGAATCATTGAGTTCAGTGTAAATGTTTCTTTATTTCCCTTTCACAATTAGTTGTTGAAGAACTTTGGATTGATAATTTTCACCCAAATCTCTTTTTGCATGGCAGAGTTCAAAAACAACTAGCATCAAAAATGCATTGAAATTATTCTAAAAGTATTGATAATCAATAGAAATTGAATGCCAATGGGTGATAACTTACTGTAATGTCCCTGGATTTTATTTTGCATATATTAGCTGCTCCAGTGGTGAATTTTATATGCTTATACACAACTGGGACTATGTCTACAGATATGAATATTAAAATGCATAAATAGTTTTTTTATGCTGGAATGGTGAACTCAGTGTTTTCACCAAATATGTTATAGTTGATTAACTATTCCCAGTCCTATGCGAAGCTTGATATTTGGTCACACATTTCAAAGAGCTAATAGTTTACTGGTTTAATTTAATTTACTATATTCAAAGATTTTCATCCCCCTCTCCCACCCATAGAAAGTCAACTGCTAGTGTGAAATGTAAAAGGGTAGAAGTATTGTTCGTGGCTCCACAGCACGCACCACATGACCTTGTAGTTCTTAATCTTCCATAAACGCGTTATACCATTGCCTGAGATTTGGCTGCTTATCAGGACACTGTTCAATATGGAGAGACCTTCCATGCATTGCTCCATGGCCACTACTCCCTAAGAGTGGCACGTCAATATGTCGCGTCGACTTAGGGCGACATTTATAATGTTCATACATTTAGAAGTATTAAAATATTCCCCGCTAACCCTAGGTTCTTTTTTACATTAAGAAGATTTTTACTGCTCATAATACTACTGATGTCTAATAGACGAATGAAATTTAAAATGCAAAACCAGTATTTATGGGTAAAACTTGATAACCTGATAGCCTACACATGCAGAACATCGAAGTTGATTGAAATTGATTTCCAAAGTGAGAAAAAAAGATGGGAAGCAGGAGGAATATGGAATCCACTGCTTACAACACATATTTCAAAAAACAGTCATCTAAGAAATCTTATTCCAAAGAGATGTAAAACCAATACTAATAACAGCGAGGCAATTAAGAATGATGAACCTGTCTCTGCTGAATCCATTATACAACCAACCTTCGAATTTGCTCCTGTCCCACAGTAAAACCCTTGGGATATACTTCCAAGACCTGAGACCAATAGACTGAGTGAAAGGCCATTTCCCAAATCACAGGCTATGATTTCACAAACCTCCCATCTGCCCTCCTCCCTAAAACTTTAGGGAGCAGGAATTTATCCTGCTGGACATTGTTCCTCCTCCTCCAACAGGAACAGAGGAATATTTTGACTACGGAAACATTTCTGAGATCCCTCCACCTGAGGATTTCTCTGATTTTATATGCCTCCCATCCACGGCAAATACTATTTCCCACTTCAATTTTATTCCTGCAAATTTAATTAATTCTTTTGAAACCCCAACCGTGAATTCCCAAGCCCTTCCTGCAACCCAGATTTCGATCAATACTGTAGTTCTCCCCGCCTATATTCCACAAGAACCATCACACTTGATCAATTCCAATGATAATAATATGGCTGACGTGAATTGGCCAGCTATTATTAAAGCCACCGCTACATTTTTGGCCTCTGTCATGTCAGTGCCACCAAATGAGCCACTAAAAGCCTTTCTCACCTCCTACGCTTACATACTTTTTATCATGAATGGCCAACAACACTAAAAAATACCAACAAAATTTCCAACTTACAGTTCTCTCCTGGAATGCAAATGGCATCACCAATAAAATTATTGACTCACATCTTCTCACTTCCTCTCATAACCCACACATCATTACCCTTTCTAAAAACCATCTTTAACCAACCAAAAATTTAATGCCCCTGGATATCATGTGTATAGTAGTACTGGTAGACAAACCTATAACTTCCCCAGAACCTAGAACAAGGAGGAGGCGTCGCCATTTTTATTAAAAATTCCATCAAACGACACAATTATCCAACAATAATTCAGGGGCATTGAGCGAATCATTATTTTCAGCACCTATCATCCTCCTAAACCTTTAACATCTGAAGCATTTAAAAAGAAACCATTCATTCAAAAATCACCAACTATCCAATTTGGAGGTGTTAAGTGTAAAAACACATAATATGGCTACCAGGCTTCCAACTCAAATGGAAAAGTACTATCCAAACACTGCACAAACAACAATTTACAAATACATGCACCATCAATAACACACTGATCAGGACAAAACCTAACCCTGACTAATCTGACATCCTAGACATTTCCATTTCTGGCCATTTTCCATATGAAATCCCCTCTAAAGCCTACATATTTCCTCCTCTGATCATCTTCCTGCCTTATTTTATTTAGAAGCCATACCTATTATTGAAATCCCAACTTCAAACACCCATAATTGGGAAAAAAATTGCTAAAATCCTTCCCACATAGCACAAAATATCTACTAGATATCTACAGCATATCTTAAATATCTTAAATGTTTACAGGATGTCTAGAAAATATTTTAGACATCTCCTAGATCTGAATATTATATTTTTTATTCATTTCGTGTGGATTCAAATGTCATATTCATCTCATATTCATTCAAATGGATATCCAGGAATGGATGACTTTTTTCAGTCCCTCATAGACAGTATCGGACTTGGAGAAAATACTGGTGAGAAAACAATCATCACTTTGAATAGGTATACAGCTAGCGGGTAAGCACTTACAAAAGAGAAATTAAACTGATAGGCACATAAAAGACAGATAATTAGAAATTGATTGTTATCACTGTTTCAAATATTTTATGGTTCCAATTCCATTGATCGTATTTCGCCCACGTAGTTAGTTCTTAGTTCTTTCAACTAGTAACGAGTTTATGCTTAGTTGATTGCCCCAAGTTATTGAAATATTCATATTTTGTAGCCTTGAACAGTAGACGTCTAATTTTTTCTATTAGGTATCTAATCTGGAGTCCCTATGGCCCAAGGAACGCTATAACTAGGCGCTATAATTTTTTCAGTTGTACTTTTTCCTAAATCTAAGCCAATACGGTCTTAGTGGTGCTCGTTACACGAGCGATATTGGACAAAATGATGACAGGAGAAAGCTTATTGAATAAGGACGAAAAGAGCACTTTACCTTACATTAAACATTGCAAATGTGTATAGTATTCATCAGCAATGTGGAGTTTCTTGTGTCCAGCATTCATTTAATCCCCTGGTATCCCCTGAGAATCCGTTTTCTGGACATGACTATAAATGCTGGTCATGCGCCACCCCTCATTCACGTATAATATTGCGCGTACTCACCGGTTGTGAAAAAATATTTCATCAAGTTTTCAATTAACATAATAATCAAATTGCACAAAGTTATTCGTTCCAAATTGCATTCCGAGTTGAATTCAAATATATCCGTCATAAAAGTAACGACGGATCGAATTAATTCTCGTCTAAAGAACGCACGAAAGGTCATGTTTTCGAGTACGATATGCACGGAAGCGGACTCAATCCCAAACTGCGTCAATTTAATCCGGAGTTGACGATGGGGCCCTTATGGCACCCGCCAGCCCCTCCCTCCGGGTGCTGCCGCGCTGAGGAAGCACCACTGAGGATTCCCGTCACGTGCCTCGTGAGTTTGCGGACTGGAAATGGCGCTTGTCGCTCGCTCGTTATTCGGGATCTCCTATCGCATTGTGTTCCCGACGCCCCTGGATTTGCCCTGCCGCCCCTGGCCCACGTGCCAGAACTCCAGGTGACCCACCCGCCGAGGAAGATGCCGTAGCATCCGCGCCGTGATTTGATTAAAGCCTCCGGGGGAAAGCGGTGTGGGGGCGGGGGAGAGGGAGGGGGGGGGGGCGTGGCGACGGTGAATGCTCGCGCCCACGAGGTCAGCCACGCCACGGCAGAGGGAGGGGGGGTGTCATTGTTGTCTCAGCGGTGGGACTTACTTGGGGGAAGTGCATTATTGGTTGATTAGTAAGTCGCCCTTCTTTATCTTCTGGGATAGTTGCTCAATATTAGTATAATTAAGCTTGTAGCGGTGTCCGTCAGTCAGTCCGTCAGTCTAGTCGGTTTTATTGTGTTTTCTCGCGGTGGTTGAGAGCTATGGAGGTGGAGAAAAGTGCGTTCAATGCAGAACGTGTCCACGCACAACACATCAGTAGTTTTAGATTTCTTTTGTACCTCCTTCCCGCCCAAAAAATATAAAAAGTATAAATGTGTGCGTGTTGAAAACCTCCCAGGATGTTTTAACGCTCGACCTCGGTGCATCAATTTGAGGTAAACTCCGAAGACACTTATCTGATCGATGCGGGAGTGGTGTCGTTTTAAAGAAGAAATATGGGAACAGACGTATTTAAATATTCGTCAACGAATTAGAAAATGTGAAAATTTAAGTGTTAAAAAGAGTGTTTTCACTACATTTTAACATGGGAAACGTTGTTATGCAAATTCGTACACGTTGCTATGTATGTTTGTTTACGTGTTTTGCTAAATGTGAACCTGAAAGAAGTTACAGAAATCTGAACTGGTTTATAATTAGTTTATAAGGAATATAATGAAAATGTGGTGTACAAAAGAGTACAAAAACATATAGGATAATTAGAGTAGGACACATTTCTCTATTCATAGAATAGCCATTTCCTTCTCTCTGCTTACGAAGTGCTTATGAAAAGTGCCTGCAAAGCAGGCAGCAGGCCTGCTAGTACTATAATAATTGTACTATAAGAGAACAGAATAGGCAACAAAGCAAAGGGATAGGCAGGGGAAATATTTTAGAGTAGTCTGTAGTGCATGATGTATTTATTAATCCTTTAAATACTATAGATACTAACAATCTAGTTGCACGAGACCATATAGTTGCTTGTTTGTATGTCGGTAGTGCATGCTTGGTGATCTTCACCCCCTGCCACACACCCTCACGGTGGCTTGCAGGGTATCGTGTAGATGTATCAATGAGGTCAAAGTGTAAGGGCTGCGTGGAGCACAGTCGCCCAGAACGAGGTTGCAATGCACGTTGCAATCCTGAGCATGCATTTTGCTTTTGAATTAATATGCCAATTGGCAACGAGTTGCCTGAAAAGTTAATTAACCTACGTATAGAATCAAGATAATTGGGATTTCTACGGAATTAAATTGAAAATTTGGAAAACTTGGATCGGTTGTGACTGATTCGGTATGTTGCTTTTAAGCCCAGTTTTTCAGATGTCCGTTTGCACACCGGTCCTCTAGAAACATATTTATTTGATGAAAGCATCATCATTGGTGAACAATCCTAGGATTGGTTTGACGCAGCCCTTCACTCGATTCTTCTATCGGCCAACCTCTTCATTTTAAACGTAATTCTTCTCTTTCACGTCCTTCACTACTTCTCCCATATATCTCATACGAGGGCTGCCTTTTACCCACCTCCTCGTTCACTTTTCCCTCGACGATTGTCTTCATCAGGCTATCGTGTCTTAAGATATGGCCGATTAAGTTGTTCGTTTAAGTTTAAACTTTCAGCAGACTTCTCTTTTCTCCCACACTACTTAATACTTCTTCGTTTGTTACTCGGTCTTTCCATTTTATCTTCATCATTCTTCGATAGCACCACAGTTCGAATGCTTCCACCCTTTTCTTCTCTGCTGCTGTCATCGTCCATGCCTCACTGCCGTAAAGAAACATGCTCCAGACGTACATCCTGATAAATTGTTTGCTTACTTCTACAGTTCTATTTCCAGCTGTAAGTAGATTCTTCTTTTGTTAGAACGCCCTCTTTTCCTGGGCTATTATACTGAATATTTCTTTCTTGCTTCGTCCATTGTTGTTTACTCGGCTTCCCAGGTAACAAAACTCTTTCACCTCTTTAAGGTTTTGTTTTCCTAGTTCAACATTGGTTTTGGCCTCTTCTCTCCTGCTGCGCACCAATATCGTCTTGTTGATCTTCAGACGTATACTTTAGACTTAAGACACCAATATCTTAATTCTTATTGGAATTGACATAGATGAAAACATAAAATTTAAATATCTCCCTCGATGAAATCAATGTCATATTAAATGAAAATGGACCATAAAAACACAGAAAAAGAATTAGTATATTTTTCACAGCTGACGTATTAATGAAAAATTTAACCCGGGTGTAAAAAAACGAAGGTAAAATGAGGCAGAAAATGATTAATAGATGCAGTTCAGTCAAAAGGAAGCAGATGTCCATGACTGAATAGTGGATTGAAATCCAGATTGAAGTCAAGAGGTGAACAGGAATCCACGAAAATGTAGAAAGTAAAAAATGGGTTGGAAAAGAATAATTTAAGATCTCTGTAAACAGTAAACACAGCGATATCTAAGACACTATTTCCAAGGTTTGTAAATGTGTGGACTGTTAGGAAAGCGCAAATCAGAGAAATGTAACCAAGAAGGAGGTATCAGTTGTATAAGTAGTTAATAGATTTTAATGAGAATGAATAGCGTCCAGTACACAAACCCGATAGCTAGCGCAGAACGGAGACCAAAATGACCGGGACGGTATAATAAAATAGGAATATACGCGCTCAATGGCTATGAAATGGGACAGACCCTGCCGCAGAAAGACAACAATTACTTGGGTAAGGTTTGTAATAGACATAGAGAATAATGAGATACAAAAGGGAATTAGATTCAATATATGTGGGGCACGCTTATCACATATACCTTTAAAATGGATGCAAATATTAACTTGAGAATCGTGCAAAAAAATACCAAGAGCTATGATATCAATAAGTATATTGAGAAAGGAGGCATAAATCTAACTTTCCATGATCTGTGAATGCCTATTTGTTTATAAATTCACTCAAGGTTTTGGAAACAGGTGAATTTGAATTGCCTCTCATCTCTAGGGCCGAGCTTCTACCCCTGATTATAGGAAATGTATTTTTTTGTAATATTATCCCCTCTCGAGAGAGATGTGAAAAACATTTCAAGTTCATTTAACTTCGAGGCCATGGAAAAGGACCTGAAAAGGTGTTCAAAATTCGCCAGGATTAGGAGAGGAAAAGTAATCCTCACCTCATATTGGAAAACTTTTACTGTAAACTATGCATGCTAACGCCTGAAATTTCCTTTAACAATACAGTAATAGAGAGGGCTGATGTCTATGGAAGATATTGTGAACGCTGTAGTTTATGCAGGAGAAGAGCGAATAAAAGCCACAGATTTAATTATGCCCGATGCTGGTTTTTAAACAAGGCATGCTCCAATATAGGTACTCTAAGTCTAAATAATGCTGAAAGTGGGTTAAACTCATCTGAAAGAAAGTCAGGAAGATCCTTTACCTCTGGATTTTCATTATTTTACACTTAACGTGAGGGTGTAAAAGAGGAGTACTACAGTCACGAATGTATTAGCTAAAATATATAGCCAAAAGCTGCCTATATCAAGAGCGAAACTTTTTTTTTCTGGGTATCACCTCACCCTAAATTTAGGAAGTTAACTCTTCGATAGCCAAAGCAAATAAGCGCCAAACAATATCCCGGGTTCGATTCCCGGCACTGGAGTATTTTTCAGCGGAAAACCGGTCCCCACTTGAGTGCCTAGTGGAGGGAATTTCAAGTTCAGTACTCCGTCCATCGGATGGGACGTTAAGCCGTGGTCCCCTTGGCACCTTTCGTTAAGAGTAGGCTAATGCCGACACCGGGTTTCTCTCCACCCTTCCTCCGTTCCCTGAAAACTCCTACCATTACCCATTTATCCACCTATCCTATGAGGCGCAAATGACCTCAGCTGTCGGTCGCCTCCCCTGAATAACCAACTAACCAAGCCAAACAATATTTTCTCATTGACCTCTTTAGTTCTTTTCAATCCTCTAAAGTTACTGCACATTTATTTAAATTTTAATAATCAGACTTAAATTAAAGTTCGTTTTTTTGGGAAAACAGAACGGCAATCCTTCGGGGAATAAAAATTCTCCGTGAGTAGAATTCACTTCGAGGAACCAAAGACACATTATTCATCCAATGTTTTCTGAGAACCACTGGTTAGTAAATTTTAGGGAACCTAATTATTTTATCGTCTTTCGTAGATTATGTATACTTACCTCTCTCATGCTCATCAACTGGGGTGTTGTTTCTTCACAGGTTTCCTCGCCCGTGTCTTTCGCTCCGTGGGTACAAAGGCGCTAGTCTCATTATCCAGCTTCCGTTCTTCGTTTGCGGGGCTCTCGTCATTCCTATCGTTCCGCTACATTCACCCAAATTACATCTCATGGCCTTTGCCCGAGCTCCATGATGTAAACGAGGTCACTCCACGCCCTCATTTCCATAAATACATTCCAGTAAGACTGAAGGTGCAGTACGCGTGACGCAAGAGTATCAGAGTGATATTTTTTTCATAACTGTGGTCCAAAAAAATTATTGTCCCGTAAATTTACAGTTCGGTGATCAATATTCCTCGGTAGCGTAATGGTACTAAAAAGTTCAATCTCTTTTTTCATATCACGATTCCCAGCATCCACTCACTGTACATAATTGTACTGTGATCTTTTACAGCCATTATTGGTGTATGGTTCCTACTGCACGGCTATTCAAATACGTGCAAATCATTGTGAAATATACTAATCATTGTTTGAGAGGCTGATATTGAGGCAATGAAACATTTTCTCATATTATACGATGCTAGAAATGATAAGATAAAATAATGAACTCTTACCCGATGGTTTTTATCTGATTCAGTCAGTGAATGATAATTATTAATGCTTTATTTAGAAAGAGTTACATTTATAGTGTAGAACAAAAGGAGCAGTAATATTGTATTGACGGTCCTCATTTTTGTTTAAAAAAAGTATAGATAACTTTACTTAACGGTACGTGCACACGTGACCTTCCCTTGAAATCAAATCACCACCTTGCTGCTGTTGTATGTTCAATTTGGACCGCCGCCGGATACGTCAGCGCCTCAAAGCCGATTCCGACTGCCGAACTTTGCTCCCTTACTCACTCGTATCTCATCCCAACTGCGTTTTAAAGTATGTTTCCGCACAAACAGGCGCTTTAGAACAAGAGGAAAAGTGCAAAGATGGGAATGGAAAGGAAAGGCAGCATATAAAAGGGATAGATAGCTAAAATATTGTTAGCCTGTAGTGCATGACTCACGTTTAACACAGCATGCATCGAAAATACACTTAATTACATTATATTTAGATAAATGGCTTTCTAACCAGTAACCACTTCATTTCCATGTACATACAATTACCTTCTAGTTGCACGTAACTATTATGCCTAACATGTAATAGTGAAATTGTAGCTTTTACTTGCATATGAGTGCTGAATGCTTGGTGATCTTCACCCCCTGCCACACACCCTCAGTGTGGCTCTCAGGGTATTACGAAGATGTAGATGTATATTTCTCACCAAACATGCACTACGTAGATATTATGCATAAAAAAGGATTAGTAATAATATACTAGTCTAAACTTCAATTTTTAAAGAATGATAAAAATAGCAAAGCAAGCATGCAAAAACATGCTGTTAGTTGGGTTAGCTTAAGGTCCTTACACCAACATGCTGTGGTTCCTATGCTATGTTCCTATGCTATTCATTGATCCACTCGTATTGGATTTTTTTTACCGCTATTCATATCCCCAATTGTACGAGGAAAAAAGGACATTTCATTTCGGCAATCAATTTATCTAATTTTCTAATCATGGTCAAGCCTACCATAGTAAGTTGGGGTTCGCAAAATATTTTTAGCGTCATCACTGAAAATAGTATCTTGGCTTTTATATAAGAGATTATGTCTAAATTTCAACCTGATGGATTTCAACCTGATATTGATGGAAGAAGGGTGGAGAGAAAGGGCGTCGACCTGCTCTTAACGAAAGGCACCAAGGGGACCACAGCTTAACGTCCCATCCGACGGACGGAATAATGTGCTGGAAAAAGCTCCACGAAACCCTCAAATAGGTTTACCAATGAACCACAATCAGAAAACACTCCGGATTCGATCTCAGGCCCTCTCAGTAAGAGGCCAGTACTCTGAACACTTAATCAACCCGACCCCGCACTTCGAGTCCTCACCCAATGGGGACCCACCCTCGGGAGCGAATCGCGACCATCATTCCCGTCGGACATACTTTCGCGGTAATTTAAATGCTTAAAGCTTGCTCCCTTGCTTCGTCCATATATTCTTCAATTCGTCACGAATTCAATGTTCAAATTTAAAACGGATAATTGAACTGAAAATGTTAGATACAAATTAATAAACCCGAATTATTATGCTATATTTGACCTGATAAATAAGATTAGAAAGATAGATTGTCGTACCGATGGATTTAAATATCATTTTTCACGCCTACATTAAAAGGCAGCATAGCAAAAGGAATAGGTAGATGAAATATTCTTAGTCTGTCGACCATGTTGCATGTTTTAACATTACTACCCCTTAGTGCTAGAGATTAGTATTTAGATGAAGAGTGATGTATTTAGAGAAATACTTCCTAACCAAAAATAATGTCATTGCCTCGACTACTATCGATCGAGATTCTTGTGATTCTTATTCCGAACATTTTTCCGCGACGTAGTAATATGGTGGCTCATGGTTGCGCATGCAATTAGTGTATGTTTGTTGATATTCTCCCACTGCCACACACCCTCGTGGTGGCTTGCAGCGTATTACGAAGATGTTGATGAATGTTGTCGATCTGCGGTTCGCCTCGCGTTGCTTGGCGATGTCACGCGGTCCTGTGAGGAGAATTTTCCGTGGGGCTTCGCACACCCCTTTGGGAGGAAGGCGAGGGAAGGAGAGGCAGAGGAGACCCGGCGATCGTGGCGCCTTGTGCGAGAAAGGTGGTAACTACTCGAGAGCTGGATAGGGACTCCACAAATGACCCCTCCGTTAAGACTTCCTTCTATGCAGTCGAGTGTTTTTCAAGTACTTTGAATGTTTTTCTTCGCCTCCATATTATTTTTCTCCCTTCTCCCGAGAGAGCCTCAACATCTTCGGCCTTCCGCGAAGGAAAGAGGGAGGTTGCATGGAAGGGAGGGTAAGAGGAGGGTGAACACGAACATCGTCCCTTCATGAGAGAGCTTCGTAATTAATGGGGAGAGGACGTCCTCGCGGCAATTTGCGGTCGGATTGGTCCCTGACACGAGGCGAGGTTTGAATATTCGCAGGCGTGGAGCGACTGAAGAAGACGTCCACCACACGATGTGCCTCAGTTAATAAGGGAAGAGAGGGCCCCGAACAAAAATACACGATTCCCACAGCCCCCCGCAGCTTCTGATTCTATGGTTGGGCGCCAGGGGGGAGGCCTACTTCCTCCCCATGGTGCAGTTCGCGGCGTTCCTTGACCCCAAGCGGTCATCGCACTGCCCGGGTCGCTGGGCGCACGAGGAGGTCAGCTGCCGCTAGTTGGCAAGCGGCTGTCTGTCTCACGAGGTATCTGTTTCTTGGGATGGGAGGGGGAAGCATAAGAAGACTCCTTCCCATCTCGGCAAACACAGTTCCCCGGACGACCTTCCGGAGAGAGACGTGATTAACGCGAAGGCCAAAAGGAGGTCAACTCGCTCCTCAACTGCGACGGGAGAATCTCAAACGACGACGCCCTCTCCTCTTACTCAATCTGAAAACAAAAGACGCGCGATTTACATCCCAGGGACGGCGTATTTCCAGGAAATGAGGCATTCGTCCATTCGCAGCTGAGTCCAAGAAATTATACCCGCAATGCTATCGTCAAGTGATATTTGGGGAACTCAATTCATTATACGTTCGAATCAATCTGGAAAATAGTCAGAGAAATATACGGCCGTAAGGCAGTTGAATAAAATTAAAAGTGTCCATCCCGAGGGAAATGAGTGCTAATGATGTAAAAAAGAGAAATACTATTATCATTCAGATGTGCAGAAGGATGTTAAGTTTATAGCTATTGTACCTATATCTGAAAACCTTGAAGGTTTCACTGTAGTATGACAATTATGCACTATGAGGAGCATAACGAAGAATTAAGCGAATGATGAATCTGTCGATTAAAATGTGTCCTCTAGGGGTTTGAAACCAGGAATTAGTCTGAAGGTGAAGGACATTTTTGTTAGATTTCGCTAGATAGCCTGTCAGGGTGATATCTTCTTTCTTATAGATATCAGCGCTATAACGGCGACTTTAGGTTTTTTCAAAGAAGACGGTACATCCCTCCTATTTCGATTTCGCGTACCTACAAGGGTATTTTTTCTCTTCCTGAGGCCTTCGCGTTTCTGCCCTTGTTTAGGAGAGGCTGTACAAGTAACTGGTAGTATTTTCACCAACGCCTTTTGTGCTTGCCGTTCCTTCATTCTCGCCTTAGGCAGGGAATAGCATTGACCACGTATCTGATTTTTGCGTCGGTAACAATTCATAATGTACTTGTCCGGTTTTTTAACCATATATTGTAAGAAAGGGCATCTGCATTTCGTTGGATACAGCTCCTCATTGACGGTACCCACACTAAAATTCCCATGAAGCCGCCCATGGGAAAAGCAATTTTTCCCATGGGAAAAGCAATTTTTCCCATGGGAAAAGTAGCTTTCTCATGGGAAAAGTTGCTTTCCCATGGAATCTCCAGGAAACCGCCCATGGGAAAACTTGCTTTCTCATGGGAGAAGTTGCTTTCTCATGGGAAAAGTTGCTTTTCCCATGGAATTTCCAGGAAGCCGCCCATGGGAGAAGTTGCTTTCTCATGGGAGAAGTTGCTTTCTCATGGGAAAAGTTGCTTTCCCATGGAATCTCCAGGAAGCCGCCCATGGGAAAACTTGCTTTCTCATGGGAGAAGTTGCTTTCCAATCGAATTCACATGAACCTGCTCATGGGAAAACTTGCGTTCCCATTGTAAAAGTAGAATGTTCCCATGGGAAAGATGCATGTTCCCATGGGTTAAGGTGCACATTCTAACACCATAAATATATCATGCACAACCCCCCTCCAAAGGCAATACAATGGGTGGTAAACTGAGGATCGTATGGATAATTCTGGAATGATGATACATGATAAATTCTTTTGATTATGAGCTTTATTTTGTCAACATACGAAAATTATAGGTTATGTACAATTCTGTTACTTGCGATTGCAAACATTTGGGAAAGGGCATACATAGTCACCATGCCTTAATGTTGCCCTGAAACACACAATTCGGAAATCTGTAACATTGACATATCTTAACTCTTCATCGACTTTTACTATTTTCCTAATACTATGGTCATCTCTCTCAAGTCGCATGCCAATGGGAGGTGTCAACAAAGTTTCAAAATGTACATCAGACACCAATGAAATAACAAAATTTTTAACTCGATCAAAGAATATTTTGCGAATAACAACAATGCTTTTATCCTCCAGCTGAGCTACAGAATTATCTGTCTTGGAAAGAACATTTCCACTGTCTGTAAAGGCACAGTTATTATAAACAATTTTCCAATATCGTTCTAAATTTTCTAACACATGTCCTTTGCGTTCCAACTCATACTTTTCTGCCTCAGAAAGACTGAGGCCCCGAGGTTTTCCAATCAGACGACACTTTCCAACAAGAATGCTAACCCCTTCATGCTTTTTTGGTGTACATATGTCAGAAACGTAATCTTTTGCTTTCTGAGTCACCTCAGCTTCGAGAATTTTCATTGACTGCTCCCAAGAAAATGCCCTAATGATCTGATGGGGGATTCCCATGTTGCTGTGTATAATTCTCTTCAAGCAACCATTTCTATCCTCGAAGCAATAAGCTGTTGAAGCCCAACTAGGCCCCCACCTTAGTGTATGGGCAACAAGATGCTTAAGAATATGGAGATTAAATGACATATCACAGTCGTCATACAGGTCTTGAGTTTTGAGCAGAAAAGTAATTATTAAAGTGTCAGCAACATTAAGTTGCTCATAAGAAACCTGATTAAGGCTCAACAAATAAACTGCCTGGACAAGTAGAAGCCATGCCTTCAAGTATTTATCGTCCAAAATTCCACTTAAGACAGGGACACAACAATACATCATCCAGTTGTGATTTTCTCTTGCAGTAAATCTGGACCTTTCTGACAGCAACCTTGGCATTCTTCGAAATTCCAATGGTGGGCGCAGTGACTTTATTCTTCTGTCTATTTCTTCAGTAGAATCTTTAATGTAATACTCATAGCCATAGTCTGTCATCCACTTGCATAGAAATCTTTTACAGATTCCTAGATCGATGCAATGCATGACATCGACAAAGAAACCATCAACCATATCAAAATGGGGTAAATTGACAAGTGGTGATACAGCATTAACACCAAGATATCCCCGTTCAACTTCCAGGTCATGATTGATTCTTTCTTCTTCATCAGAAATAGTTTCAACTTCCAGTGACCTAGGGTTGCCAACTAAACTTCTCTGACATCTCACAAGTTCCTCATGACTTCTATTGGGTGGACGCTCCTGCCTCAATGGAAACCTAACTGCACCACCAATCCATTCTCCACCAATTGTACACCAATTGCAGGAGAAGTAACCTGAATGTGATGCTATTCCTTGCACTTTTCCTCGTGCTCCAGAGTCCGCACAACAACCTATACAGTATGCACGGCAATTCCAAACATCATTTTGAACTCTCAGCTGAAAACCTTCACCTAAGCTTCTGAGATGAGAAACGAAGGGCATCAAATACAAGTCCATCTTAGCTTGCTTCGGTCCAAACCATAACCCACCTAATAACAAGTTTTCCATTCTGATTTTTGCTGGCAACTCATTCACAGCTACTAGAATAGGCCAAATTGAACACGTAGATGACTCACTTAAGGGGGAACCATCTATACTAAAGTGAAATGATATAACATGCTCAGTCATACCAGCCACAGAGGCAGCAAATGCCTTATATATGCTGCCATCACATAAGTCACTAAGGTAACCATTACGGGACCGAGCAATGAGATCAGCTGGAGAAGCTAATGAATGTAAAACAAGCGGATGGCAGAACAAATTTTGCAACTGAGTTACTAGATCAAAAATAACAAAAAAATTAGCCACTCTCAAGTCTGAAATATGTACAGTGGTTTCACATTCTGGACACACTCTAGTTTTTACAGTCCTGTGATCGAGGGCACCAAAGGAGAAATAGCATTTATGACAATAAAAGAAATATGTGGCAACTTTGTCACATTGTAAAAGCGAGTCCAAAACATGAATTGTTGATGGTAACACATGGGCGGCAAATACATTGTTTAAAAGTGCAATGGCATGACTTAATGCTACATTTGTGAAGTTATTCCGTTTTGCCATACCTAAAGCCATGTACAAGAGATCATTGCGAGTGACATTGACCTGAACGTCTACTGGTTCTGCGAATTTCCCATGCATTCTCTGCCGAAGACGTTGATGGCCCAGAGGTTGATTCCTATTAACATCTTCTCCTTCTTGCTGTACATCGTTCTCGTGAGCAGGTACATCTCGACTTTCCCTTGGACCTGGTGGGTGATCCCCATTAGAACTCTCTTCTTGTTCTGCTCCCGAGTCTAGCAGATTGTCATAAGTGAGTTGGTCTCTGTCTACTGCTTCATCCTTGTCGTTATCAAGTTCTAATGAATCCTGTGAATGTACATCTTCCTGTGGATAATGAAAAGAGCATTGCGGTTATTCCAGTTGATAAAAAAACCATTACCTACGATGGTTTATTTTAATGATGGATTGTGAAATGGAATAATGGATCTAAGTAACTAATAGCAAACACAATGCAAGCAAAGAAGATAAATACTGGTATGGAGTACTGGTCAACTTTTACAAACCACAAAACCGTTGTTTGCAAAAGTAAACCTTATTAAATTTTGAATATTGAATACCACAAAATGATGGAATAATGGATCTAAGTAACTAATAGCAAACACAATGCAAGCAAAGAAGATAAATACTGGTATGGAGTACTGGTCAACTTTTACAAACCACAAAACCGTTGTTTGCAAAAGTAAACCTTATTAAATTTTGAATATTGAATACCACAAAATGACGAAAGAAAGCATTTCATCTCTTACAATGCCTTAACAAATGCAGCGTAAAGAAAATATTGCCAATGCGGTCATTGCTTACCACAGAAAACATATATTCCTGCTCCATAGCATTTGCATCATCATCTGACGCACTTGTGGAAAAAAAGCTGAGGGATGAGTCCAGGTTATTTGCATTATCACAGATTTGATTTCCATCCGCTTCACTATAACTGGTCCCATCTTCAGTACTGCCAAGACTTTCTTGGCTCTTATCTTGAGAACCTTCGCCTCTTCCTTGATGATCAACTACATCTCGAGTACTTTCACCATGTGAAAGATCATCATCACTATAGGTGTCAGGAGCACTCGGAGAATGATAATCTTCCGTATAGCAGCTTTTATTTTCATTTGCGCCAGGCATCTAAGAGAGCAGAAAGAAAATCATTGTCATAAAATATACATGAATAAGAACCTTAATTCAATACCCTTTCTAAAGACACATTCGAATGTGTCGTCTGACGAATGACGATCGTCATTTCGTGCAACCAGTTTTTCAAAATAAATTCAGAAAAAATATAATGGTGTGCAGCGTTTTTCTCTCTCAGCGTTACGTGCAATAATGGTGCATTATCATGTCAACAATATCATGGCATTACTGGACTTTTTTTTTGGACTGGAGAGCGTTTTTTTTCACTTTTACTTGTAGTCAATGTATAACTTTATAAATGGTTTTATTTACATCAACCCGTTTAATAAATATATTATTATTATTAAGTCGTCTGAATGGAGTGGGAACTATAGAAAACTTAAGTTTACCTTATCACGCCATTTCGAAGTCTTCGGGATGTCTTCTGTGCTATGCGGGCCAAGAAATCTCTTTCTCCTTTTAGGACGGGGTATATCTTGTTCACTTACTTTATCCATCCCTGCAGCAGAGTGTTATAGCTGTCAATTGCCGGCAATGCACACGTGGTTATCTCTGTTATTTGCACAATGAATATGTTTCGTCAACTTTTTAAAGAAAGAATACTAGTCGGCATTGAAGCAAATTCCGCATTAATACAGATATTTACTTCTTCACCAATATTGAAATCAATCCTCTACTCAGATTTCATGAAGTATTCGTAACAAGAATATCGTTCACCTTAATACGATACGGACGGTATGAACCAGTACGAACTCACGGTGGAGACTACGTAGTTATGACAGCGGCCGTCTAGAGGGCTCTGGATATCGACGAACAAATCTGCACTCTGGTGGAAAAACGACAGAAACAACGCAACCAACGCAACTATTGTTCGAAAAGTGATTCACTCGTGTGGCCACGTTTTCAGATCTTTGTGGAAATCGTTGAAATGATCAAACACGCACTTGTGCAGTTCTCTGGCGGAGAGAAAGAAAGATATGTAGTACCTGTATCTGATATAGTGAATTTTAACCCGAAGGGAGTATCGGATTTCGACGAAGAGAGAGTTTACGAAGTTCGCTGGCCAGTTCTACCGAGGAAGAACAGCAATAAAACGGAGCAGAACTTCGAAGCAAAGGTGCTTCTTCTCGCAGGTAAATCTTTGGTATGAAGGTGTTTAATGATGATGCGATGCCAGCATAATCGTAACTTAGATTCTATTGTCCGTTACCGTAATCTATTTTGCACGTTTTTGGCAAGAGAACGACTTAAAACTATCTATGATCTTTGCTTTCATTGTTTATATCTTAAATTCTTGGCTCATCGTTACAGCCAGCCCTGAATCGATGAGTAAACAAGCCGCTGCGTTAAGGATCAGACTTCCTAAAGCGTTCCTGAGGTCACTTGCACCAGACGCGCCGTCAAAGAAAGCTCGGCATGAAGAAACGGTGGCTGTTGCTAAGCGGGCTAGTAAACAGGTAATCTTCCATTGGCAGGGATCGAGGCATTCGTGCGGTTTAATAATCATACCGAAGCAACTGCTAAGAGAATGTTGCTGATTCTATTTTCCTTCCACGCAGACTCGGGTACAAGTTTCCACAGCTATCGAAAGAACCGCGAATGATAGGATGAAAGCTATGGTTGAGCTACATAAGACGGACATTGCTGCCTCGGTCGTTGGCTGCGGTGAAGGCCATGACATGTCTGGTGCTGCTGCAGTTGGAAGTGGCTCTGTGGAAGTCGATACCGAATCTCTCGAGAAAGGTAACTTATTCACCAAAATTTCATCGACTAATTCATATGATGAACATACTATGTATTTCAGTGTGCATGCATTTCTCATCTATGTCTGACATTGTACTCTTCGCGATTCATTTCCAATTAATTAAACCGAACGATTCGCTTAATTTATCAGGGTGTTTTTTTTTCAATTCAGAGAATAAGACTCTGCGAGAAGAAATTGTCAAGTTGCGAAATCAGCTGTCACAGGAGATGAGAAAACGTGAAATTGCTGAGTCCGAAAAAGAAAATGCGTGCCTGAGGCTTGAGAAGTGGGAAGCAGCATTTGCGGTATTCTGCAGCAGCAAACCCACAGTGCCTTCTCCAGGTTAGAGGAGCTTATTCGACCTTTGTTGTTTTATGATTAATGTCCATCCAGATATCCGGTTTCTTATATACTATTTTATTCCTCTTGCACAGCTATAATAGCCTCCAGTAGGAGTACTGCTAATCGGTCCCTACAATCAACAATTGTAGAAGCAGGTAAATTAATCCAGTCATAGCTTGGAAGTGAGATTCGATAATTTTTGTACATGTGTTTTACACGCTGATTAAGGCAGAGCAATGCCTTTCCCTTTCTTACACATATCATTCTCATTCCAGGAGGGGTGAAGAAAGTGGATATTCCTAAATTACGTGCTCCTTTGACAGAAGCTGTCACCAATGAAAATCTACCTGAAGAGGAAGGTAATTTTCAGTGAACCATGTACATTATCTGAAATGTGATATCTGTATAGGCAAATTTTAGTACATTTCAAAGGCTTAATTTTATTTTTTTAGAACATTTTGAAATCTGCCAGAGCAGAAATAAGGCGCCTAGTCCCAAGGCAGGGACAAAAAGTATAAGTAAAGGGAAGAAGAGGGATAGAGTTTTAGGTAAGAATTACCTGGTTAATACTGTTGATTTATGCTGATTCCAGGTGACATTTCTATGAATCTCATGTATATCCTTCACCACTATTCGACTTTTTTGCAGCCTCAAATTTTTTCACCAATGAGCAGTTGGCTCCAGCAATCGTTAGAGCACTTAAAGGAGAAGAATCTCTGAGATACAGTGAGAATTGCGGAAAGGTAAGATAATTTTTTTTTTTTAATTTTAATGTAAGTACTTGGGATTTTAATTTCATACTGATGTTTCTGTACTCATTTTAACACTTATCTCTCTCTCAAGCATTTTTCCCTGTATACAGGGCAAATCATATTTGTGGTTTGTCATTTCTGATTGTCAATCGCTCTTTTCCAAAGGTGCTTCTAGGCAATGAAGTCTGGATTAAGAAGAGCGTGTGGGAGTCGAGAATTAAGAAGGAATCTGCTAAACTCTCAGTTATGGTGCTAGATTTGGCAGAGGAGATCTGGGGCTTTGAAATGTGTGCAAAGCTCAGCCTGTATGGTGGAGTGAGCCCTAAAACTCCGAATGCACCACCTAAGGAGGTCGCACCATTGGAAGTGGTGGAAGTGATCATGGGTAATTACACTTATATAAGATCACATATATGAAGGGAATCACACTTTCATTTATTAGTCATTAGCTGTTTAATTTATAATACTGGTCATCAGTTACTTATGTTAAGTATTGTGTTTGCAGCTGTTTACCGTGCGAAGCTCATCTACCAGGGTATGTGTAATGAGGATCACCAAGAGAAAGCTTTGAAAAGTTGCCTTGATAGCCTAAGGGGGAAATTTAAAGATTCAATGGTATGTTGGTTTTCAAAATCATTGTTAAAAATGTTATAGACATTTCCATTTTGATCATTTCATTGCACTAATTTGAGTTATTGTACTTATCAAACTTACAAGTTTTAATTTGGTCACCTTGCAGAGAAAAGTGCGACAGAAGGAGAACAAAAAAGAGAGGAGTGAACAAACAAGCCCTGAATTAGAATGATAATATATATGTAAAATTTTAGTAATATCTGTGTATTATAGTGACAATGTTTTGTTTTATTTATGTTTTATATAAATGTTGCCAATTTTATCATTGTGTATTTGTTCTAATACATGCTCCTTGTGCTTATATAATGCTCCTTATTTCTTTCCACCATGTATCCTGTGTACTTTTCATTATATGACCTTGAAGTTTTATGATTGTAGTCAGCTGCTTTCCATGTGACCAATATTTTTCATGCCTGCCCATGAGTAAGGGAATTTCTTATGAGCATTGACCAAGACCTTGCCAATGGAGAGGATTTCCCATGGGGAGGAATTTCCCATGGGGAGGAATTTCCCATGGGGAAGAATTTCCCATGGGGAAGAATTTCCCATGGGGAAGAATTTCCCATGGGGAAGAATTTCCCATGGGGAAGAATTTCCCATGGGAAAACGTTCCATAAATCAATGGGAAAGACCATTTTGCCCATGGGGAAGCTTAGCCATCATTTCCCATGGGAAAAGCATCATGGGAATTTTACTGTGGGTAATACTCTCGCCAGGTTTGCAGCATGCTAAACAATTGTCAACAAACTTATTCTAAATGTATCGGTTTGTCACATTTGTCTTTGTCATCTAAACGTGAAAATCTGAAGATTTTGTTTAAGCTATCTCAACTCATTGTCATTGAAAATAATGGTCGGTCCCATTGCTTGTTCCACGTATCATTTACACGGATGGATCGAGCTACAAAACCCCACATATAAGATAGAAAGGAACGCCTAGGAAATTGGATAAAAGGCGCTGTTGTAGATATCTTTCTCTAAGTGTTGCTTAGCGTGGACGGTGGGTCCCCATGATTCTTTGGGTATATTCATTGCAAAATTATGAGATTGAAAAGGAGTGCATCAGTAACCGAATTTTACAATCAGTACCGTAGCCGTATTACCTTCAGCTGAAAGTACCGTATTAGAGCAAATTAGTATAACCGAACAGTAAGAAAAAATTTAAATAAATGAGTAATAATCATGACAGTTAAATGCTATTTAACTTAGGGTACAGTACAAAAAAATCTTTAACATCACTTAATTTCGTAAAAAGCTTAAAGATGCAATAGCGGTCAATTGACCGCCCGCCGGACCATTTAGGAAGACTTGATTTTTACTCGGCAACCATATTTATATTTTTAGTAATATTTTCCTGGGTGGCCTCACACCCTAACATATTAAAAGTCGGTTAATATCAATCTCATACAAAAATAAGTTTTCGAGTTTGCACAGATCAAAATACCCAAGAGAGAAATTCGTATGCACACACCATCTAACCTCCTTTGTTTCATCTGGCCGGAAAGTTTCTACATAAAATTCTTATTTTTGTAAAGGCCAGGTATGAGTCCAGGCAGTAATCATATGTTTACATTGGTTTAAATTATATTTATGGCTCCGATTATGGCTTGGAGACATAGCTCACTCCATAAAACAATTTTTTTTCGCCCATTAATGAAAATTATTAAAATTTCTTAGTACAATTCGTAATTATTATATTTCTCCCTCCCGTTGGATTTCAACGGGTAGTGAACCTACCCGCTAATATATAAAAATGAAACGGTGTCTCTCTGTCTGTCTGTCTGTCTGTTCTATGTTCGTTATTAATCTCCTCAAAAACTACAAAACCATTTGAGGTGAAATTTTGTAGGATTATAGCGTATACACTACAAGGTTCTATAGGCTATATTACAATAGTTTCAGAGACCGGGTCCGATTTCTGGCGCCAATTTTATATTTAAATTGGTTAAAATTGACTTTTTCAATGCATGAAAGCGCAAGAGTTTTGTCTTTCGCTAAGTAAAATTGCTAAATCAGGGTTCATACCAACTTTACATTTTCAATTTCCCAGACTTTTCCCTGATTTCCAGTCCCAAATTTTGAAATATTCATGACTTTATATCAATGGCAAAGCAGTCATATATAGAGATATCATGGAAAAACGCAGCATGTTGGTATGTAAAACTAAGAGACGGAGAGTACTAGAAGATAGAAAAGGACAAAGCGTCACTGATACCCTTCAATAATTTTCACTTGGGAGCAGCAGATACCATGCATGAAGTGTTCCTGTTCACATACTTCGAGAATGTGAAAAGTGTCTATTAGTGAGAGTCCGCTATTTACAAGATAGCCTCTCATATGATTTGGTGTGGAGTTTGCAATTTCCTTCCGATTTCTCACACTCGTATCATCGTAACTCGTCTGGAGTGAAGTCTTAAGTATTCGTGTATTTGAGTATTTTTTCCTTTTTTATTCATATTGATGATTTACTTGAAATCCACAACTTTGCTCGGGAACGTACTCAGAAAGCAGACACCATATGCTTTGAAATGCTGATCAAGGACACATGTAGTTACTTGACTTACAGCTTTCTCCGTTTTTGCTCTGAATCTTTTGATTCTTTGTTATTAATCTTGTATTGCAGTAGTATTAGTCATGTCTGTGAGACAGTATTCACTCATTAATCACCATTTTCAATACGCATTTCGTCGTAAAAATTTCATGTAGCCTGATAAGTGAAGGTATAATATTTCGGACGCCTGTATCTAACGGCAAATAACGGTGTCATACTTGGTGAATGCAATGAGTTGAAACGTGCGTTTGTGAGCATTCGTCATATTTATTTAATTCGCTAACAGTTTTTTTTTTACATTCATGACTCGGCATTAAAACCATTTTCGTTCGCTAATGTGAGATTTTCGGCTGCCTAATTATGCTAGATCGTGGTGCCGTAGGAAAAAAATTATAATCCTTGTTAATTGGGATTGCTTAACATTTTTCGGGGTAATTTCGTCGAAATTACTTTGTCTCCGACTTTTAGTGATTGACGTTAAGGTTCAAATTCGTACCCACGTAATTCCTAATTTCTCGTAAGCGAATAAACTCAGAATGGATATTCTAAAGCATTTATTTATCACCAGGGATTCCGGGGGATTGTATGACTAATTTAGCTAATTCCGTCACGAAGCGCCTTTTATAGAAAGGAAAGGGTCGTTGACAAATACTGAGAATGGCAACGCATGTTGTATACGGTCAAATGTATTTGTCATTAACACATACACATCAACCCAATGCCCTACTAGTTACTGCGAGGGTATGTGGCAGGGAGTGAAAGTCACCAAGCGTGCACTAATTACAAGCAGCTGCTACGACTACTAGATGATAGTTTTTGATTGATGAAATGATTATTTTCCTGAGATGTTCTTTTTCCAATAGTTCATTAACTTTAGGGAAAACGTCAGTTTCATAATCGGAAAGGAAAAAATGCATCATCATAATAATTCTTCAGTTTTATCATATTGTAATGAAAGTGTACGGTATAAGAGTACGGAAATAAAGTTTATAAATGGTTAACGGCGTCCGGACATTCCGTGGTCGACAATTCCTAGTCCAGACGGGGGGGGAACCCAAATATTTCCCAAGATAATCTCCCTAAGTGCGAGGTTTGGTATTTACTAATTGTCTCGCCGCCGTTATCGCCAGAGGCTAGAGTCCCCTCGACACTCTCCGTGCCGTTTGGACATACCCCCTCCCTCCGAGCTTGGAAGCGTTGACCTGCAAATGCCCGGACGACGTAATACGGTATAAATATGCCGATCCTCTCTAGGATCGGGGGATTATAAGTTGGTTGACAGAGACGAGCGCACGGGACGATTCTGCCCGTCGCCGTCACTTGTAAAATTATCCGCTATTCTTTCAGAACATTAAACTCTCTGTTATCGCTTCGCGTGAATTTTTATTCTTTGGTGCCCTATGCCCTAAACGGGAGACGCAACCGCTCGAGTCTCCCTCCGTCTACATTAGTGTCAATCACTACATAGGACGTTTTTTTGGTGTCAGGTGTGGGGTTGGGCATAGCGAAGTAGATTTAGTACCGGCAGACCGGGGCAGAGAACGAGTACCGAAAGAAGGCGATAAAGGAGCAGCGTGGAGGAGCCAAACAGAGAGGACGCAAGCGGAACCCCCAGCGGAAGGAGCCGCTGCCTTGCAGTCCGACCCAGAGTAAGCGGTACGACACAGCAGTGGAACGAGACAGCGCGGCGCCGGAAGATAAGAGAAAGAAGATAATCTTCGAGAGGGAAAGAAGATTAAGTGGTAAGTCGCACTCAAATTCCTTTTCTTCCTTCCCACTGATTGTGCAGTATTCGTAACGATGGCCCCTCCAAACGAGAGTAATGTCAGCGCAAGTCAGGAGAGTTATTGCAGTATAATGGAGGCAATGAAATTGATTGCGCAGCCTTTTGATGGCGACAAAAAGAAATTAAGAGAGTTTATTGAAAACGTAGATGTGGCCTTTGAATTGGTTAACCCAATAGATTACGAGAAGTTATTGAAATTTGTTAAGGCGAAAATTACTGGAGATGCTCGCTCCAAACTTATGGTGAGAGACGAAACCAATACGTGGGAACAAGTGAGGGGCATATTAGAAGAGAATTACGCCACTCGCAGGACCCTCGATTACTATGCTTGCACGATGTTCGGGGCGAGGCAGCAATTACATGAAGGCATCGCTAGCTGGGCTAGTAGAATCGACGAAATGCAAACTAATTTGCGGAATGCTAGTGCTAAAGTTGTGGGAAGCCGAAATTTGGCCGGAGCACTTTCGCTCGTCAATTACTTGGCCAAGGCTTGTTTCATTCAGGGTCTTGAAAATGAACGGGTTCAGACCATAGTAAGAAGTAAGGGAGACGGAATTCTCTTACCTGAGGCAGTTGAAGTAGCTTTAGAAGAAGAAAGCGCAATCCTTTCAGGAGTTGAAAGAAAGAAGAATATGTTCAAAAGCATTCCTAATTGCGAGAATTGTGGGAAACCAGGGCACAAGGCGAGTAATTGCTATTTAAGGGTTAAACGAGAAGTAAGCAAACAAGTGAGAGCTTTGAAAGAAATGAAATGTTTTAGCTGTGACCGTATGGGACATTTAGCTAAGGATTGTAAGATGGGAATAAAATGCTATAATTGCAACCGAATGGGTCATTTAGCAAAAGATTGTAGGGTCCCGAGGAGGACAAAAGAAAATTCAGGTTCCGATAGAGGGAACAAATGGGATGAACGAGGCACGGGTCCTCGAAATAACACAGCGGAGATACGAGGAGTGAATCCCGTTGGAGAAAAGAAGGCGAACACCTTAACTTTTGAAGTGTTAGAGAGCAAAAAGGGTCGGATTACGCTCTTGATTGACACGGGAGCGGACGTAAGTCTAGTAAAGGCATCCGCACTGAAAAGAGGAACCAAGTATTACACAGATAACAAGATGACTCTCAAAGGAGTTACTGATAAAAGTTTTGAGACTATGGGATGCCTTAAGATGAAATTAATGACTCGTGATAAAATGAAAGATCATTCCTTTCACTTGGTAGATGACAGTTTGGCGATAAATTGTGATGGCATATTGGGCAATGATTTCTTCAGAGCCATGGGGGCTCAAATCAACTATTCTCAAAGAAAGGTTAAAATGGGTAACGCGGAACTAGCGTTTGATAGGCACAAGGAGGAAGGTGACTCGAGAGCACGATTGAGTAGTCTGCGGTTACCCCCGCGGAGTGAGGTGATAATAAAATGTGCTGCGGAAAACGAGGGAGAAGGAATAATTGAAAAGCGAGAGGTATCCCCTGGAATTTATTTGGCGGAATCTCTCACCCTGAGTAAAAATGGAGAGTGCATTACGAGCATAGTGAATACCACTGAAGTGGAAACGGATATTCCGACCCCAGTGGTCTCGTTAGCAAGAGTAGAGGAGGAGGAAGATGTAAATTTTCCAGAAGTGAAAAAGGTGGAAAGAGCACTAAATAGAAGGGAAAAGATTACCTCTCTTCTTAGGTTAAACCATTTGAATGCCGAAGAGAAAAGAGAACTGGTAGGGACTTTGAAAGAATATAGTGATGTCTTCTACCTTCCTGGAGATTCTCTCTCATGCACGAGGGCGGTGGAGCATGCAATTCCCACTCCAAGCCTAGGGCCCGCCCAAGCTATCAGGAGTAAACCCTACCGGATTCCTGAGGCTGAGGAGAAGGATGAAGTTGAGAATCAAATGCAGAAGATGCTGCGAGAAGGCATAATTGAAGAAAGCAAGAGTGCATGGAATTCTCCGATATTGGTGATTCCCAAGAAGATGGACGCCTCCGGCGTAAGAAAAGGGAGAAGTGTGCTGCAGAGACTGAGAGTCCACGAGTTAAAATTACATCCTGATAAGTGCGAATTTCTGAGAAAGGAGGTCACTTATTTAGGTCATGTAATATCAGAAGATGGCGTGCGCCCTGATCAAGAGAAGGTGAGGAAGGTGCAGGAATTCCCGGAGCCTAAGACCACAAAGCAGCTGAAAGGGTTTCTTGGCCTGGCCGGGTATTATAGAAGGTTCATACCGGAGTTTAGCGGGATAGCAAAGCCATTGCACGCGCTGTTGAAGAAAGGGACGCCGTATGAGTGGGGCGAGGATCAGCAGGAAAGTTTTGATAAATTAAAAGAGTTGCTGACTAATGAACCGGTCCTCCAGTATCCCGATTTTTCGAAGGAATTCATCCTCACCACAGATGCCAGCAACGACGCCCTTGGATGCGTGCTATCGCAAGGCGCAATCGGAAGAGATAAGCCGATCGCCTACGCCAGCAGGACTCTCAACAAGGCCGAGAAAAACTACTCGACCGTTGAAAAAGAGCTGTTAGGGATTGTGTGGGGGACAAAGTACTTCCGCCCCTATATTTTCGGCAGGAAGTTTACGATAGTCACAGACCACAAACCTTTAGTATGGATATTCAACCTAAAGGACCCCAGTTCGAGACTCATGCGATGGAGACTCAAATTAGAAGAGTACGATTATCACGTCGTCTACAAGAAAGGAACGCAGAACTCAAACGCCGATGCTCTCAGTCGCATCCATCGACTCAGGGCACGGAGAAAGGAAGTAAAGGATATAGAAGAAGGCAAGAAGGAAGAGAAAGAAAAGGACGAGGACAGAGAAGACGTTGAAGATGAACTAAGGGAATGGGAAGCGGAGACCCGTAGACAAAATGAAAAGGAAGAAGAGGGGGAAGAAAGAACATCCGTGGGGCGGAGAGAGAGCCTCAGCGAAGAAAAGAAGAAGGAAATTTTCAAGGAATTCCATGACTCACCCCTAGGAGGTCACCAAGGAGTAACGAGAACGTACGAGAGGATGAAGACCTATTTTGATTGGCCAAATATGAAGGAAGATTTAAAGTACTACATAAAGAAGTGTGAGACTTGCCAGATGAATAAAGGAAGTGACAGGAAAACGAAGATGCCAATGGAGATAACGAGCACGCCAGAGACCGTCATGGAGAAGTGCGCCCTCGACGTCTGCGGTCCATATCCTGTAACTCAGAAGGGCAACAGGTATTTACTCACCTTCCAAGACGAGCTCTCGAAGTATACATTGGCCTTCCCGATCGAAAAGCAGGATGCGGGTACGATAGCTAAAGTATTCGTGGAAAACGTTGTATTAAAATTTGGAATTCCCCAGGTGGTATTGACGGACCAAGGCGCAAATTTTCTGAGTGAATTGTTTAAAAGAGTGTGCCGCCTACTGAGAATAAGAAAAATCCAAACTACGGCCTTCCGGCCGCAGAGCAATGGTAGTTTAGAAAGGACCCATAAGACGCTCACGGAGTATTTGCGACATTTCATCGCTGAAGATCAAAGCAACTGGGATGAGTGGATTCCGTACGCCACCTTTGTGTACAACACCACGCCGCACACGGCGACAAGATTCACTCCCGTCGAGTTGATGTTTGGACGGCAAGCCAATCTACCCAGTCAGCTAAACATAAGGACACCGACAACCCAATACACGTATGAAGACTACGTAGCGGAAATGAAGAGCAGACTACAATCTTCCTACCAGAAAGCGAGAGAGAATCTTCTCGGAGCAAAGGAGAAAAATAAGATTCACTATGATAAAAAGATCAAGGTAGAATTGTTTAAAACAGGTGATAAAGTTCTCTTGTTCGATGAATCTGTTAGGAGGGGTAGATCGAAGAAACTATCTGCTCAATGGATAGGACCATATGTAGTAGAAAGTGTAGAAGGGGTTAATGTGGTTATAAGCCGAAAAAGAAAACTTGTAAAGGTTCATGCTAACAGGTTGAAGTTATTCTTTTAAATTTATCTTTCAGAGATACGGTGGGCATGGCGTGGACCTATCTGCTAGCAACTGTATGGATATTCACTGTGGTATTAGGGAATGACTATGAAATAATTAACATTAAAAACTCACCGGGATTATATTATGAATACATGGGAGAAACGCAGTTGTATTATACTGAATGGAAAATAGTCAGTTATGTAAATTTAAAGGAACTAGATGACAATTTTCGCAAGGTAGAACATTACGTGGGAGTGACCACTAAGTTGTGTTCCCAATATAAGAATAGTGCATGGGTTAACATGACGGACTGCGTCAATTTGATGCATTACTTACCTCATAAAATAGAAGAGATTGAACAAACTAGGTCAGTGATTAATCAGGTAGCCAGGAGTGGTGAGAATCCTTTGAGATTCAAGAGGGGAGCCCTAAACTTCATTGGAGAAATAGGGAAGGTTTTATTCGGAACGATGGATGATGATGACGCCACCTATTATTCTAGGAAAATAGAAGAACTGGAGGGAGAGAGAAGCAACATATTACGGCTGGCTAAAGAGCAAATGACGGTGGTAAAGTCCACCCTGAGAACTATAAATTCAACAGTCCAAAATATACAAACAAACGAGGAAACCTTAATGAATAATTTAAGGTTAATAGGAGATCACCTCACTAAAGATGAAGGGGAAATTCGTAGAAAATTTAGCATATCTTCTCTTATGATAACTGTGAATAGGCACTTGATACAGCTCAATAGAGTGATCGATGAAACAAGGAGGAATTACGAAGTGATTCTAAGGGCCATCGTAAATGCACAGAAGGGTATCCTTGAACCGCACATAATTACTCCAGCCAAGATCATGGAAATAATGAAGTCAGGTGGAGAAGACATTCCCAAGGACCTTTCCTTACCTTTTCCTCTGAGTGCGACCTACGCAAGTGTGCTACTTAGACTAATCATCCTTGATGTGTTCATCAGTGACAATGTGTTGGCCTATGCTATTAAAATACCCTTAACCGAACATACGAAATTCAATGTGTATAAAGTGATTCCTTTTCCAGTGGTAATGGACTTGAAGTGTATTTATGTTCAACCTGAAAAGCCTTATTTATTAATGGATATTACTAAACAGCATTATTGTAAACTAGATAATTATGAATTTGATAAATGTAAAAAGGTAACCAATTATTGGAGAGTATGCAAGCAGGAATTTGTGGTTCAGTCCACCCATTTTAAAGAAGAGTGTGAAGCACGAATGTTGCAACAAGTCAAAAGTATTCCCTCTGACTGCTCCCAAAGACTTGTGAGAATAAATGAGACATTGTGGACTCAATTGGACAACAATGAGTGGTTGTTTGTGGCCCCTAAGGCTGAGAGTTTTACCATAATTTGTAGGGAACGGGAGGCAGTCGATGTTACTTTAGAAGGATCTGGGAAATTAATATTTAAAAATAATTGTAAGGGGTATACTACTAAGATAATGATTCAAAGTCAGATAATTGCGAATACCAATGTAACCAATAGAGATGTGATTCCGCCTCTGGATCTTATATATGAATGTTGTGAAAGTGAAAGTGTACGAATGAAAATACAACAGCTCCAAATGGACTCCACCATTAGAAATGTGATCAGTAATGTGGACGATTTAAAATACGCCAGTCATAAGGTGGAGGAAGTGGAACGTTTAATTTCTGAGCAAGAATGGAAGCAAACTCATTCCACTAGGGTATTTCAATTTTCTGCAATGACCATAGTGGGTCTAATAATAATTGGTGTGATTGTATTATGTTATTGTTGTAAATGTTGTGCGAGGTGTTTTCCAAGAATGTTCAACCCAGTAGACGATTGCAATCCATGTAAAGCCATTATTTTCAGACCAAAGATTGTAACTAAGGTAAAAACGTCAAGTGACCGGTTGTCCCATCTCGAAGAGGAGATTGAGTTAACTTCCACGGCAGTTCGACCATCCCCGAAAACCTCGAGACGAGCCGCTTCTGAACCAGCGGGTGGAAGGCGCTGAGTTGCAAGAGAAAGTACCAAATCCAGAAGAAGGTCCTTTCTCTTTCCTATGGGGGGAGATGTAATGAAAGTGTACGGTATAAGAGTACGGAAATAAAGTTTATAAATGGTTAACGGCGTCCGGACATTCCGTGGTCGACAATTCCTAGTCCAGACGGGGGGGGAACCCAAATATTTCCCAAGATAATCTCCCTAAGTGCGAGGTTTGGTATTTACTAATTGTCTCGCCGCCGTTATCGCCAGAGGCTAGAGTCCCCTCGACACTCTCCGTGCCGTTTGGACATACCCCCTCCCTCCGAGCTTGGAAGCGTTGACCTGCAAATGCCCGGACGACGTAATACGGTATAAATATGCCGATCCTCTCTAGGATCGGGGGATTATAAGTTGGTTGACAGAGACGAGCGCACGGGACGATTCTGCCCGTCGCCGTCACTTGTAAAATTATCCGCTATTCTTTCAGAACATTAAACTCTCTGTTATCGCTTCGCGTGAATTTTTATTCTTTGGTGCCCTATGCCCTAAACGGGAGACGCAACCGCTCGAGTCTCCCTCCGTCTACATTAGTGTCAATCACTACAATATTTCATAACAGTTATTATTTGATCCTCTTCCCTTATGTCTTTTATTCCATCTGTGCAATAGATAAACTTGGCGCCAAGTCCAATATTATAACTAATCCACGTTACGTTGTACTGAGCTCGAATTTCAACGCGAATCCATTTTCCGAATACGGTTTGACAGTCGCGGGTTTCGATCCCAACTCGTACATAGATTATCCTCCATCTTAGGATTATAATTTGGTGTATGCTAGCTCAGACCTTACATTTACATCTACTGTCTTCTCTGCAAGCCACCTCGAGGGTGTGTGGCAAGGGGTGAGTTTCCCCAAACATTCACTACGGACATGCACTAATGGTAACATATACCTACCACCTGCATAATGCGATGAATATTATTTAAAAAAACAACCGGAAAAATTCCAATTTTCATCTAACCATCCCGGAAATAGTCCTCGCATTTGAAGTATCACCATTCCCAATGTTAATCTACGTCTACATAATACCCTGCTAGTGACCATAAACAGGTGTGGCAGGTGGTAGTTTTCACAAAGCATGCTTTATCCTTCATCCTTAAAAGGATTAGTAACTACATACTATTCGAAACAAAAAAATTGTATCTAGTTACGAAGCTACACTTACCCCCTTGTCATAACAATTGCCAACAAATCCGACTGATTTCCCCTGAATTTTATCCAATTCCTTCAACAGTTGTTTTTCCCACGGATCCGGAATACTGGAGGCGTATTCCAATTTTGGCCCAACTAACGCGGAGTAGTTGTCGTTTGGGAACTGACGGAAAGGAATCACTTCGCTTATGATCAAGAGATATCACACTAGCTTTCATTTTATGATGATTACCTATGGGATCCCAATTTAATCATATTGTTGTTAAAATTTTGAGTAATTTTGAATATCAATTCTACCAATTCTAACACCACTCTATCCCTGTTTGACTTTTATGAATGGCATTCAATCATCGTCGAAAACTCCACTCCGTTGTGCATAAATGGCTCATCGGTCGCTGAGTAACGTGCTTATTGTGACGTCAACAAAGTCGAGTGGTCCGACGGTCGAAGTGTGCATCACTCCGTTGCTTTGCTGGGCGGGAGATTTCAAATGGCGACTCACATCACCGCGCTTACTTACCCCCCTTCGTTTCTTGCATTTCTCGACCCATATTTGTATGCCCAAATGTATTACCGCTATGGGAATCGGTCAAATACCACTCGGACAACTTTACTATGACGAGTGACGACTTGACTTCATTCGACGCCAGCCGGAGTTAAGGCCTTTCCTTCAGTGGTCAAAACACGCTGGTGTTTCAGTTGCCTCGCTTTAGAATTCGGACGTTGGGTCTTGACTCTTGAATCTTTTGCTTCCCTTAGGGGCTGTTGACCACCGGCTGCCACGGGTATGAGGTTCATCACTCAGTATGGATTAATAACTCTTGAAACTTGACACCACCGAGGCTATAAATAGTCAATATGATTAATGGAAGAGGATAGTTTTGGGGTCAGACTTCAAGTTGCCGCTTTAGCTCCAGTTTAATGTTTAATCCAACTAGCTACGACACCCAATAGTATTAGGAACAATAATAGATTACAGCCAAGAAAGAGAAGGAAATTAGAATGAATAGTGCAGTTTTGATGTAGATTAAGTGTAGTAATTTTTTAGCATTCTCATGTTCCAATATTTTCAATAATTAATCATCCATAATCTAAAAGATGTCCGTCGTAATTTTTGGTCAACAATTATAGTATTGGTTTCATGTTTCCCGTGATTGCATAGCTAATATTTTTATGCAGTTGTAGAAATTTCTCACCTATCGATAATGATTACATTGCTTTTCATGCACGAACAATTCCGTTTTACCTGTGTCGTGATTGCATTTTTATCGAAGGACTTGGGATTATACGTACCTCTCAATTGCATGCAAGTAGCGCATGCCCGGACTTATATTTGCATGTCCGCATGACAAGTAAATGCACATAATAGTCTCTTTCCATTCAAAATGTATGTCTGGGGGTGTTTTATCATAATTCAGGGAGGCTTTCAGTATATTATCTTGATACAGACGAATGCTAGAGAATCTGGACTTCGGGCAGGTTGAGAAGTGGAGATCTGATATTTTAAAGCCTGGAAATAACACATAACTTGATTAGAACCTTAACGAATTCGCGCAAAGTTATCGCAGTGGCCTCTCAAAATCCAATTATTTTTCGCGTCATAATCGGGTCTGCTTTGACCTCAAAATACTCCACTTAGAGGCTCCGCGAAGCTATTTCCTAATGACTAAGACCTCGGTCAACTATGCTACCAATTTGATCATTCAACTTGCCCTGTCATTGGAAGCTTCAACTTCATCCCGCCTTCATGCTTGGCTGCTCTTATGTTTGTGGAAAGTTACGGGATCGCATGATTCACCTTAGAGTGACGATTTGTTTGTCCTTGGACGCTGCCTCGTGTTATGTCCCAGCGAGCTCTTTTGTGAATCCCTTGTTCTCTGATAGATCATGCTGAGTCTTTCGTTTTTTAAGTCACTTGCTTAAAAATGACTTAATGCTTTTCTTGAATCATCCATGTCGTTATTCCTCTTAATTCCAATTAAAGTCACCTCGTCATTGCATAAGATGCATGTAAAAAGTATCTTAAATTTAGTAATAATCGCGAAACTTTCTATTCAGGCCCGCCTTAGGGTACCTGAAAATTATACACTTTTGATAATGATAAAACAATGCACAGCTGGATATATTTAAAGTAAATCAAGTACAAATGTATCAATGGTAGTTGCATGTTGGTATAAGGATTTTAGGCTAACCCCACTAACAGCATGTTATTTCATGCATGCTTTGCTGTATTTATCTTTTTTTTAAATTCAAGTTTTTTACCAGTATCCTTACCATTCCAATCCTTATTTATACATGATTTGTAATAGATGTTTGATGTGAGTCGACACCCTGCCACACACCTTTATGGTGGATTTCAGGGTATTATATAGATGTAGATGTAGGTGAACAAGAGGAGATGACGTAGAAAAAATGCGACTCCTATCTTTAGTTTATTTGTACTATATAATTGGCGAAATAAATTCTTGGAAGGTCGTGGTGATGGTTCACCCTCTGCCACACACCGTTGCGGTGACTTTCATGGTTTCATGACTATGTAGATGTTTAGTAGTGTATGTACCAATGTTGGTAGATTGACGCCGCCAATTTGATCTCTTTCATCAATAGGTGTTAATAACAAAACACTAACGAAATATGACTGATGTTTCATCCTACACTTCTATCCTCCTTCTCTCCAGTCTTGCTATTTTCTTTCCTCCGCCTTCTTCATTAAACATTCACTCCTCTCCCGCTCCTTCCTATCTCTAGATACCGCTCATTGGTGCATAGAGATGTATATCTCTATATACAGCATATTTCAATCTCTATTTACCGCATATGCTTGGTCTCCCTCTTTCGTATTTCTTCTTTCATTGCCAAAACTTTCTCACCGGTCTTCTTCTCCTTTTAACTAACACCATTCTCTCTTCACGCAATTTACATCTATTAGGTAAGTGGTTAGTTTTTTCCAAGGTTTTGGGGTAAAACATCTCCAACTTCGAATTACTTGGTAACCTTATGACTGCATTTTCCTCGGGGTGATAACATTTTGTTTCTCAGTCGCACGTAAATAGTCCATACACTGATTGTCTTGCATCTCTGCATAGCATCAGGTGTATTCTTATTCCCTCTGATTTCTAATACATGCGCTTTAATTACTTACTTCGAAATCTTGTTGTTATTGTTCTTTACCTTGGTGACAGAGACATTGCCATATAACCTCACCACGGAGATTCTATCTTCTCCTGCAATATCCACGTAATATTAAGACAGTATACACGACAATCTTACACGTAGTGGTTTTTTCCAACTGATTCCTTAATTACTAATTGACTTAATTGACCCTCAATACCTGTACCTTCAATACCTGTGCGTTCACGGAACGCCTAACGAAACGGATTCTCCTTAGAAAAGAATCGGAGCTATAAAAGTAATCCACGGCCGCGAGATTGACCGCATTCAGAATAGGTTCCCTCTACGAACATTAGTTTAATCCTTTTTTCATCCATGCCGTATGAATTAAAATAAGAATTACCTCTGGGTGGCTTATCACGAAGAACAGTGTTCAAATCCCAGACTTGCAAGTGATTTTTTGGCGCTATACTATTCCTTGTGTGTGAGTGCTTTATGAGAAATCACTTCAATTTTAAGTACCCCGTCGGTCGGATGGGACGTTAAACTGTGGAAATTCCTTGTGACCCCTTTCGGTGTCTTTCATCAAGAGCAGTTAAATATGGACGCCAGGTTTTTCTACACCAATAGTCCACCCGTTTAGAAATCTCAACCTCTTTCCGTGACCTGCACTAAGTGGCATAAAAGGTACTGTTATGTGTTAGCCGTTTCCACAAATTGCAACAGCAACATTACCTTACTTAACCTTAAATGTCCTTAAGGTTAAAATGGAGGGGAATCATCCGTAATTGTAATATCGTTTCCATCTCATTAGTGCAAGACCTGTAATCCGCATTCAAAACTATATTTATGCGATACCCTGCAAGTCACCGCGAAGTTGTATGGCAGGGGGTGAAGATTACCAAACATCTACTACTGACATGCAACTAGGCTACTACATAGAAACATTCTAGAGAATAGAGTCACGTGCTAGATGGTTAGTATCACTAAAGTATATTTCACCTACATATCCCTTTGCTATACTCCCTATTGTGTTCTCTTATAGTACGGTGCAGATAACCTTAAAGATAGAACCTAGTCACAGTGCTTATTATAAATAATCCTCCGTAATGCGTGAATTTCGCCTAGTGTACAGCCAAAAATACATCGGGGGATAAGGAAAATTTGTTTTTTTCGAGCGATCTTTCTTTCTGAATTACTTCTAGTGCATGTTCACTCAATACACTCGTTGCGTACTCATTAAACTTCACTTAATTAACCAAATACATATCAATCATTACATTTAATTCAATACAGTTATTATTTCACCCAATACACTCACTGCTTTTTAGTCAACACATACATTACGTGCTATTGTATTTCGCTCGATTTTTCGCTTTTTTTTGACGAGGTCTGGAATATTTTCGACAAGGTCTGCCTTTCTGGCATTCAATGACCCACGTCTTTTTTCCAAGTGCTTCGCTTTCGATCCTGAGAGCGAAAGTGGAAAAGACTTTTTTCAGCGTTAGTGTGAAACGCAAGGCCTTCCAAGTTGACGAACGAAATAATTCCTCGCTTTAGTTCCTTGCTTTATTCGCACGAGGCAAGAACACAATCCCGAACAGCTGACCAGCGGAGCGAAATCCGTGCGAGATTGCTTGCATGTCTTGTAATAAGAAGATGCGTTTCGTGTCTCCCACGAGAAGTTATTTCTGTTGTTTCTTCGATTGATTAAGTCCAAGATCGGCGGTGAAACATGTGCACAAGTGAAGAAAATATTGATCACCAAACCCTGCCCCAAAGAAGCCTGTTAGTCATTAGAAATTCCTCAACATGTTAATACATCTCCGTACCTTATGCTGTGCAATTTGTGAGAGTGTTTATCAGGAATCGGTCAGTGTTTCATCCGCCAACATAACCTTGCAAGTGAAATTAGTTGTTTAGTCGTGTCAATCACCGGATAAGTGACCAAGTTATATTGTGACGTGTCCGCACGATTCGTGGTTATCTGTCCCTTGCCAAGAAGATTTAACAGTAAATTGTTGCAGTGGAGCTACCCTTGCTGAAATGATGGCATACAGAGTTCCCGTATAGGTAAGCAATCGCTTGGTTTACATCCATTTCGCATGTTTATGTAGGTACCCACGTCCAAGTAAGATATGCGTTGATGAAGTGTTCTTCGAACGATGTCGACGAATTTCGTTGCTGTTGGAGTACGAAGGTTTAATTAAGTATGACTAATCTTTGTTTGGAAATCAGGGTTGATACGAAACACTCGTTATTTCCCATTACATCAGGAAAGCCTCCAGAAGGATGGATTTTGGTGAGAGTTCACCCCCTGCCACACACCTTTATGGTGGCTTGCAGGGTATTATGTAGATGTAGATGAAGGATGTTTGGCAGGGGTGTTCAGTGGTTTCATTTGAAAATTTCTTTCGTCTGATTACTAACCATAGTAGGGGAGAATGGAATTCCGACTTCATCGTCAACGGGATTGTTAGTCTGAAATTCCTTATTATGCAACTATTTTATTGATTGTAATGATTATGGCACCTCAAACTGAAATCATGTATCAGATGTCGTACAACTTTCAGAGTTTGTGGACCCGAAATAAAATATCTAGAGGTATTGGTATAGTAGTCGTTTGATGGCCATTTATTTTTTAGATATTTCAGTCCACTGCGTGTTTAGTCACTTTTACCCGCCAAAACGAGTAGTTTACGGAATTAACAGAAGATGGCTCTCTTAGTTGTTTAATTTTTCGAAACTAATAGTATCGCAATTATAGGGAAATATTAGTATCCAAAATAAATATCCAATAATAGAATTTGTTAGCGAATAATAACAACAGCCATATTTCATTAATGTTTCGAGGTTATTAATCACGACGAATTCTCATTGCACTCACGTTATTGGTTCAGTCTCGTTGACGTCACGCTAGGCCGTGACATTTTTACAAGTGATCAGACATTCTTCAGTATTCGTCAGAACGCGGTGATGGAAGGCCAGGTGAGTTTTCAGCCCCATAACAAGAAAATTTTAATCTAAGTCAGTTTGAGTAAACGTTCATTAAGTTTATTGAGACTTTGAAGGAAAATTAAAAGCAATTACTAACTTATCTTTCTGGAAAGCTAAGTGCTAAAGCATTTACATCACGACATTTAATATTCTTTCTACAGTTAGTAATTTACCCCGGAAATGTTTGAAGTAACACTATCCAGTTACATCTGTTAATTGTTTAAATTTGTTACAGGAAGGAGTTATTCGAATTTCGTGCGACGTAAAGCTGAATTTTCGTCACCAATCGGGTCTAGGAGCTGGGAATTAAATGGGAGTTCGAGAGACTGGCTGTGAGGAACGCTCTTCAGTATGGTAAGTCCCTATTAACGTTTTGACTATTATTCTCATTCACGAGTTTTTTCACTTTTACATAAAGTTGTTAACGTCGTTTTGGTTATTCTACTACTTCTTATCGGTACCAAGTAATGTCCTATGATATCCGAGATTTCCCGCCAAAATATCAAAGGGTTGTTTCGTGCCTCTAAAATTTTCTCGCATGCTTCTAGACTATTCTGGTTTTTTCTCGAAGCTTCCCCGTTTACGCTTTATTTGAAATTGAATCTGTTTCTCTTTTGTTCTGCTCGAAAGTAACGTAAATCTGAGATTAAATAATTGCTGTTTAAGGCACTGGTCATGAATGTACAGTCGCGTATCTTAATTTGCACTTGCGTGTCCTTGTATTAATTTGTTTTTGTGGATAACTTTAATTTCGAGACCGATGTCGTGATTGTTGATGTCATATAGCATTAGCCTCGTAGTCCCTCTCATTTTGTTAACTGATGTAGGTTTTTCAATCGATTATTATCCTTGTGTGACGGTTACTATTAACTAAGTTACTTTGCTCAAATGTTAGTTTGAAATGACCCAGACTTCACGTGGTTAATTTTGCAATTTTACCCAAAGGCGGACGATTGAGATACAATTGATAATGTTTTTCAGCGATGTCAAATGCTTGTTGGTACAGATAAGAGACGGAGAGTACTAGGAGATAAAAGGAAAAAAGCGTTACTGATTTCCATAAATAATTTTCACGTGGGAGAAGCAGATACGATGCATGAAGTGTTCCTGTTGGCATTATTCGAGAATGTGAAAAGTGTCTATTAGTAAGAGTCCACTACAAACAAGAAAGGCTCTCATGAGATGTCATGTCAGTTTTTCCATTTCCATCAGAGTTCTCACACTCGAAATATATTATGTAAAGTTTACCTTTAGCTTTGATTATTCATGTATTTCAGTGTTTTTTCCTTTTTTTGTTCACATTGATAATTTACTTATAATCCACGCATCTACACGGGAATGTACTCCGAAAGCAGGCACCTTATGTTTAGAATTGCTGATCAAGGACAATGGCATTTACTTGACTTACTTCTTTCTCCGTTTTGGCTCTGAATATTTTGATTCATTGTTATTAATCGGTTATTGTAGTAGTATTAGTCATGTCTGTGAGACATTATTCACTCACAAAAATCACCATTTCCAATACGCATTTCGTCATAAATACTTCATGTAGCTTGGTAGGTGAACATATAATATTTCGAAAGCCTGTATTTAACTGCAAATAACGGTGTTATACTTGTTGAATGCAATTAGTTCAAACGTGAGTTTGAGAAGTTTCGTCATATTTTGTGATAGTTATAGTTCATTCGCCAAAGGTTTCTTTAGATTCATGACACGACGTTAATACAGTTTTCGCTCGTTAATGTGAGATTTTTGGTTATCTTAGTGTGTAAGATATTGGTTTCATAGGAACACATTATATTCCTAGTTGATTGGGATTGCTTAACATATATAACTCATACGAGACCTATCTTTTCCAATCTACATCTACACGATACCCTGCAAGCCACCGCGAGAGTGTGTGGCAGGGGGTGAAGATCACCAAGCTTGCACTACTAACAAGCAAACAAGCAACTATATTGTCTCATGCAACTTGATAGTTAGTATCCGTAGTATTTAAGGGGTTAATACATGCATCATGCACTACAGAATACTCTAAAATATTTCCCATACCTATCCCTTTGCTATGCTGCCTATTCTGTTCTCTTATAGTACGGGGGAAAAATGCCATTTTTAATCTATCGGTACGACAATCTATCTCTCTAATCTTATTTATCTGGTCGAATCTAGCATAATACGCTGGTGTTTTTAATATGTGCCTAATATCTTCAGTAAAGCTATCCGATTGAAATTTCTCTAATAGATTTAATCTGTATCCAAATGCCCCATGATAGAACTGACTACAATGTGCTCAAATATGTTACAAGAGATTGACGTGAGTGAAATGGGTATGTAGTCCCTGTCACCACTTTTAAAAATAGGTGTAATATTAGCTACTTTCCAATACTTGGGTACTGAGTGATTCTTTAGTGTTTTATTGAATATTATTTCTAGATAGGGGGCTATTTCAGAAGCTAATGTTTTATATACTCTGGAAGGAATTTGATCGGGACCTGGTGATTTCTTTTTACTAATGCTTATTAACTGCTGCTCTATTCCGCGACATTAAATGTTTATTGCGGGTATTTGCTCACTGAAAGTGTTCGGTGGTGGTTCCACTGCGTTTTGTGACGATGAGTTGAATACACTATGGAAGAAGGTGTTTAAAGTATTGGCTTTTTCTACACTCACTGCTGGTGTCTCTGATTCCTTTATCGTTTTTAAGTGTGTGCGCTGTGGACTTATTTCCCTGAAGCTCTCTCACATATGACCAAAACGCTTTAGGATTGCTATCTAAATATTCTCCTAACATCTTGCTCTTGAAATGTGATAACGCTTACCGACATGATTTTCTTGCTAATGCTCTCGATATTTTATAGTTTTGAACTAGCTCATTTTTTCCCTCTACCGATAGACCCCGTCCTGCATTTTTCATCCTAGCGTGGCATACCCTTTGTCGCTTTAGTGATTTCCTAACCTCCGCGTTATACCACCTTGGCTCTGTATTATCACTAATAAATTTACTCGGTATGTATTATCTGTATTATCTCTGTATTATCACTGTATTATCTCTGTATTATCACTAATAAATTTACTCGGTCACCCGTAACGCAGTATTAACTGCGTTTGGGGTGACCTCAAGAAATTCTCTCCACGGATCTTCTATATTTAATCCTTTGCTTTGTTCGCTAAATAAATTAAACGCTTCCCTTAATTCCTCTTTCATACCGCCGTAATTACCCTTGCCAAATAAATATACCCTCCTCCTTGGTTTATAATGTCTTTCAACGCCTACAGTAAATTTCGCATGCACTTTTTTATGATCAATAATTCTTGTGTCTGTAACTGTATTTAGAACTCTTTCGGGTATATTTTTTGCTAATCAGTCTAGAATGTTGTTTCCCCTGGTCGGGTCTGTTACTAGCTATTGTAAAGATTGTGACGTAAAGGTGTTTAACAGTGATTTGCAGACTTCCTTATCCTTACCTCCTGTTATGAAACTACACGTATTCCAGTCTATGGATGGGAGATTGAAATCTCCGCCTAATATTATTCATCTATCATTGTTCCGAGTTTCAATTATTCGGAAAAACTCTACATATTAACATAAGTCCCTTCTATCACGTACTTCACGACCTGTTCTATACAACTCATACGAGGTATACCTTTTCCAATCTTCCCGTTCATTTTCCCTTCGAGTTGTCTTCATTTGCCACACAATTGATGCATTTTACCTTCATCGTTCTTCGGTAAAACCATATTTCGAATGCTTCCACCCTTTTCTCCTCCGCTGCTGTATAGTCCATGACTAACTGCCGGAAAGTTACATGCTCCAGTTTTACGTTCTGATCTTTCCTTGTTTCTAAGCTAGTATTTCGAACTGTAAGAAGATTCTTCTTATGATAGAATGCCCTCTTTTCCTAGGCTATTCTACTGAACATTTCTTTCTTGCCTCGTCCTTCGTTGGTAACTTGATTTCCCAGGTAACAGGACTTTACACCTCTCCAGTTTTTGTTTTCCTACTATAAAGGTTGTTTTTGCCTCTTCTCTCTTGCTGCACACCAACATCTTGGTCTTTTTCTTCTACATCTACATAATGCCCTGCAAGCCACCATAAAGGGGTGTGGCAGCGGGTGAACTCTCACCAAACATGCACTACATATCATGCATAAAAAACGATTAGTACTTGTATAGGTACTGTTCAAAACTACGCTATTTAAAAAAAGATAAAAATAGCAAAGCATGCATGCAAAAACATGCTGTTAGTTGGGTTAGCATTAAGTCCTTATACCAACATGGACTTACCAATGTTATCCACTGCTACACTCGTACTGGATATATATACCATTATTCATATCCCTAATAGTACGAGGAAAAAAGGAAATTTTGAATCTGTCAGTTCGGTAATCAATTTCTCTAATTTTGTCTACCATACGATACCCAAGTCTACCATAGTAAGTTGGGGTCCGCAAAATATTTTTAACATCATCACTGAAAATATGGTCTTGGATTTTGTTTAAGAGATTAAGTCTAAATTTAATCCTGCGATCTGGCAATGTTTCCCAATTTAATTCATTTAATATACTGGTTACGCTAATAAGGTTATCGTACCATCCCTTTACAAATCTTGCCGATCTTTGCTGCACACGTTCAAGTTCGTATTTAGACCGATTTCGTAGGGATCCCATACAATGGCAGCATATTCCAAATGAGGTCTTACAAGAGAAAAGTAGCTGATTTCTCGTACATAATCGTCACATTTACCCAATACTCTTTTGACGAATCCCAGTTTACGATTCGCTTGACCCATTATTTCACGTATGTGTTTACCCCAGGAAAGATCATGTGTCAGTCTTATTCCAACATATTTAATGGATTCCACGTTTGTTAATTCATTATTACTTATTTTGCAAGTGCTATGAAGAGAGCTATTCGTTTTCCAAAAATTAATTGCAAGACATTTTTTAAAGTTTAATTCTAACTCCCATGTATCACACCAAGTTTCAATTGCTTGTAGGTCAATATTTAACTATTCTTTATCATTTGGGCATAGAATTTCCCTGTACACTACTGCGTCATCGGCAAATATACGACGCTTACTTTTTACCACCTTATGGATATCATTTATGTACAAAAGGAATAGGAGAAGACCTATCACACTACCTTGTGGGATAAGATTGATTGATTCTTATTGATCTTCAGCTAATATCTGGCTATTTTCCTTTCCATGGTTCTTCGTAATTACTGATCGAATTAGACTTAATACTCACCCTTAAAAAGATACGATATGGAGTACCTCATGTACCTGCTGAATGAATTCTATTTTTTGCATGTTTGGTAGGTGAACTCCGATATTAGTTGAACTGGGACCTTTAAAATGAAAGCAATCTATCGCATGAAGATCAGCTTCAGACCGCATATCCCTATCCCTTCTATCCCTTCCATCCCTATCCTTATACCTTTCCTCCCGGTCTGAAGCGCCTATTAGTGCGGAAACAGACTTGAAAACACCATGAGTGAAGATCATCAATTTTTTCATGCTTACAAATTCGCTGACAGCATTCACTATTGTTTACTGTCACACAAATAGTAAAAAATGGAACATCTTCCACTTAACACATAAAATATAGGTAAGTTACACTGTAAAATTGTTGTGAAACAACAACCGCCAATTTTAACTTAAGTTTGGTACTTCTGGGACTACTCTTGCTATTTTACCTCTTTACCTTCGCAATAAGACGGGTGAGGGAGGGGTGAAGGGGAACTTCATTTAAATTTCAAGGAACGAGGGAGGGGTTGAAGAGAATTCATGAGAATGAAGGAGGGGCATGGCCAATTTCTAAAGGCCTCAACTTTAAGGTGGTCATCGAGGATGGACCAGAAAACGGTTCAATAACACTATGTTCACAATTTGACGATGTGATGCATTTTTCTTCACATCCACATATCGAAAATCTGGCCCTTGTTCACGATAGGGAAGGGTGTGAGCAATCGTGTGGCAGGTTTTTTCGTGAAATGTGACTGTGAGATGATCCATGTTATGTAAGAGATGTGTTTTCTTTCGGTTACTTTCTGTAATTAGTTTATTCCGTCGTTGTTGTTACTTAGCATGTATCGGAGGTGATTATTATTAAATAATAAAACTCTGTTTTTGTTTTTTGGGAATATCCTGGAAATCTCTCTTCGATAACGCTCGTATTTACCTGAGTTTGTGCCACATATCTTGACTAGAATATTTTCTATTTAGATTCTATACCAATTCTATCACTTGCGAATTATCACTTTTCTCGCAAGTAAAAGGCGTTTATTCACTAGTATTTTGTCCATTGTTTTCGCATTAGAATTTTTACGATAAGGAAGTGTATTAGCAAGCTAACTCTGCTCTGAAACTTTCATTGTGAAGTGGGATCTCACGAAACATGCCTCTTTTTTTAATCGCACTTTCTTTTTTGGATGGTATTCATTATTATTTGTTGGGCATAATTCATTGCCTTGTTTAGTTATTACAATATTTTCCCCAGATATTTAGGAAAAGATAATTAATAATAACATATAAGTGTTATATTTGATAACAACCATGAGCAAATACCGTCATTAGTGATAAACGAAATAGCATTTAGTGTTATAGTTGGAGGAACGGTCTTATTAAACGAAAATGACCTAGTTTATTCTTAACAACAGCAAGGTTTAGGTTATTCAATCTTGATTTTTCACTCTTGAAATAGTTTACTTAACTGAAAATAATGGCTTTTACCGCATCCAATATTGTAAAAAAAAACCTCTTCGTGAAAAACCATTTTTCCATCCTCTAAAAAAACGTAATTCTCAGCCGTTTTTTGCTAATATTTGTACCTCTGTTATAAAGAAAGTAAGAAGTAATACAATTAAGGGGAAATATGTAAATAAGATGAATGAATTGGTAAATATTAGTTTCCTGTTGCAGGTTTACAACTTTAAAATGCTTCCTTTACGATACTTTTTATGATACTTATTATCCTAATTCATTTGTTCTGACAATTTCTGACGTACTATTGGCATGACAACCGTCCTAGACGCGCAAATCCGTATCTAGGGCTCTCGTTAACTACCCGGAGGTATCTTGATTATTATATTATAATTATTATATCCTCATAATAATCTTATCTCAACTTCACGTCCACGTTAACTAACGAGAGGTTTAACCAAACATTATAAAGCCGGCCTTTAGTGTCTTGTTGCCTCATGTACGAATCCCTACAAGTGTGCAGAGTTTGTAATTTGCAATCATGCAGTAATTTGCTGCCTGATTGTCGTTCGGTTGTATCCCGCGTAATTATTCAGGTACGTCACCCGACGTTTAGTGGCCGTTGCTGGTAACTTTATCAAATGGAATGAAGTAGCTGTTGAGTTGGAGGAGTTTATACAGTGGTCCATGGAGAGAAACGGATGGGAAGGGGATGAGAGGAAGGAGTAGTCATTGCATTTGTATGTAGGTTCAAATAAGGGTCCCACGTGTGGCTGATTTTGAGGGCTCAGTCCCTATTGTAGTTTTGTTTGCGTTTCTTATCTCCAACATTTCGTGGTTCATCCGAAGCATGAAGTTTTAAACCTTCGCGATTATGTTTGTTTGTTTGAGGTCACTATGGTTAATGTTGAGGCTACTAATGACCTCAAATATTGTCACAGTCGAATAGCCCGCTGGTGTTCTTCTAAATGGGTTTAATTGGTGCGTCTACTTTCGCCGATATATTTCTGCTCGCAAGTTTTAAATGGTATCTTACACATTCCTTCCACTTGAAATGATGTTGTGTCCTCCGCTTTCCTCAGGCTTTATCTCATTTTTAAATTTGGCTTGAACACAGTTTTGTTTTCATGCTTGCGGAGGATGTTTCCTATTCTATCCGTTTTGACCCGTACGTAAGGAAGGACGGATTTCTTGGTTGATAGGCTGTTTGCGTCCGGAGTCCCAATTTCTTCTTTTGAGCCGTCCTTCTCTTTTGCCATGATTTTACAAAATGTTTTGGTGATGGCTCTCTTTTCATATCCGTTGATTGACTTCCACTTTCTCTCTTTCGGTCGGGAGGTTGATCTCGGCAGTAACTCAGCAGGAATGCTGGATTATGGTGTTGAGAAAAGTATATATAAAAGTGTCATAGGTTAATCTCAACCAAATCTTAGGCTTATTAACCGTGTTTTGAAGCGCTGTCATCTGGAAGTTCGTCAGTTTAAGGTAGTTTCATCTCGAAGTTTAGGTGTTTGCTATTTGGAACGTAGGTTCTGTGGCGTGCCGAATAAAGGAACATGAAAGGGCCCTATCACATAGGGACACGGGGAAATCAGCCGTAGCGGAGCACGCCTTTTCCGAGGAGGGACACCAAATTTTAATTAACGAGACTCGGGTGTTAGCCCAAGAAAGATTGCATCACCACCGACTGATCCGCGAGGCTATTGAAATTGAGAAATGCCCCCTGAATTTCAACAGGGACGAGAGCATTCGACTAAGTTTGACTTGGAGAATACTTTTCCGGAGTAAAGATACGCCCGGATGGTTCCATGAGAAGAAAAACAACGACACACCCGTTGGCACTGTGAGGAGTAGGGAAAGTTCACCGACCCCCCAAGGACAGTGCTAAGTGGCGGCCACGTTCTCACGTCATACAACCCCCCCCCCACTCCACAGTAAAGGGGGGAGGGATTGAGAGATATAAAACATCATCTTTTGCAATATATTTTATCATTGCCTGATGATTCGTCCTGCAATGGCCGCGAAAGCTCGCTCACCGACAACGCGTTATACGCAGCTGCACCCGAAAGCCTCTGACGACGTTAGGTATTTGCTACCACCGGGGAGGTAAGTGATCCCATAGCCGCTCCGGACGTCTGTTCATAAAAGTTGTTCCTTCACAGAAAGAAGGTGCTAGACAAGCACACCTATCACAGCTTGGCAATATTTTCTCACAAATCTTATCTAACGATCTACGAAGGGGGTCAAAAATGATATCATATCACATATCGGAGATCGACCAGGATGGTACGAAAAAAACTACTTTTTTCCCGTCGTGGTATCGTATTTCCGTCACCATGGTTCATAAAGAATTATTAATAATATAGTAGTTTAAACATCACTATTAAAAAAAGATGAAAATAGCAAAGCAAGCATGCAATACCATGCTGTCATTTGGGTAAGCTTAAAGTTCCTAAATCAACATGCAACTACCTATGCTATGCTCCATTGATACACTCGTTTTGGTCATATTTACCGCTATTCATATCCCTAACTGTACGAGGATAAAAGGACATATTGAATCGATCAGTTCGGCATTTAGTTTCTCTAATTTTTCTAAAGTCAGTATAGTAAGTTGGGGTTCGCAAAATATTTTTAACGTCATTACTGAAAATATTATCTTGGAATGTATTTAAAAGAAGTCTAAATTTTAACCTGCAATTTGACAATGATTCCCATTTTAATTTATTTAATAGACTATTTACACTAATATTATTACTGTACTTTTACAAATCTCGCCGATCTTCGCTGCACACGTTCAAGTTAATTATTTGGGTCGATTTTCTACGGATCCAATATAATGGCAGCATATTCCAAATGACGCCTAACAAGGGAAATGTAGCTGATTTCTCGTACATGATCGTCACATTTACACAATACTCTTTTGATGAATCCCAGTTTGCGATTCGCTTGACCCATTATTTCACGTGTGTTTTTACCCCAGGAAAGGTCATTTGTCAGTCATATTCCAAGATTCCAAATGGATTCCACGTTTGTCAATTCAATATCGCTTATTTTGTAGGACGAGAACTATTCTTTTTCCATAAATTTAATACTACAGATTTTTAACATTTCACTTCTGACTGCCATGAATAACACCATTTTTGAATTGCTTGTAGGTCATCATTCTTTATGGTTTTGGCATATAATTTCACTGTAAACTACTGCGTCATCCATGAATTGAGAATTCTTACTTTTTAGCACCTTATTGATATAATTTATGTACAAAATGAACAGGAGTGGGACACCCGAAATGACTTCAATTTCCGGGGAGGTAACACAGTCTGAAACAACCCTTTGAACCCGGTCATGTAAAAATCAATTATCCATGATATAATATAGCTGTCTTAAGCCATGAGATTTTAAGTTCAAAATTAGTTTTCTATGAGACACCTTGTCAGAAGCTTTCTTGAAGTCGAGGAATATAGCATCCAATGGAATATTTTTTTCGCCAGAAACTAAAATATCGTGAGAAAAGAGAGTAAGTTGAGTTTCACATGATATACTCTTCCGGAAGCCATTTTCAACATCGAACAACAAATTCTGGCTATCTAGGAGCCCCATGACTGAACTGACAAAAATATATGTTCCTGGACATTGCATGAAAGGGATGGGAGGGATGTCGGTCGTTCAGTGGCTTGGCTTTGATGGCTGCTCCCTATCACCACTTTTAAACATGGGTGTTACATCGGCGGCTTTCCAATCCATCGGTACGACTAAAAGATTTTATTGTTATTATAAGTTTAAAAACATATACAGTTTCCGTAATAGACCTTCACAAAACACAATGTTTTATGTTGAGTAGGGGTGTCCTAATCGTTCGTTCCCTAGTGCCCCTATTCTGGTTCTGTTGCCTTCCAACTTAATTTACCTCCCCCTGCTTTAATACTCTTGTATTGATCAGTTCGCGTACATATTTAAAACTTTGCAAAACATCAATTTAATTGCCGTCATGCCACGTTTGCCACCATGCATCCAAATAACAAAAATCTCGTTATCCGCCCACAGCGAATTTAGCGTGGAATCCGTTCTTATTTGACTCCGTCCTTGTTGACTAGACGGGTGAAACGTCACGCGATCACGTGATGTAAACAAACCAGTCGTGTATACAGGGACATAGACCACAGCTAACCGAAGTTAAAACGCTTGCCTAAATGATGCCCACATACTAAGGTATTCCCACATGAACGCTTGAGATGAAGAGGTGAAATACAAGGTAATATAAATGCACCCGTCCCCTATGTTGAGTCCCAAGTGATTACTGCGGTCTCTTAATGTTTATAGAATAAGAGAGTTGAAACTTTTGGAATATTTCAGAAACGATTAATTACATACAATACTAGTAATATGTACGAATAAATGGTTACACTCTTTTTCTTTTTGCAAGTGAAGAATTAAATATTTTTATAATAGTTCAGCGTTGGAATTTTTCATTATACATGATCGCTGATGATACTTGCTAATTAAACTGAGTTAGTGCTATTAGTACCTACAAATTTAGTACAGAAAGTATCTTAAGGCAAGGAAACCGAAACTAGTTCTGAACGACAACATAGATTATTGATCATAAGAAAGATAATTTAGCAATATTCAGAACATTCCGTGACGGACTTCGTAATTGCGGATAAAATTATACTCGGTTCACGTTCTTGAAGAGACATGATATTTGTACGCTAAATTACTACTATTTTTCAATTTTACTCGCATAGATTATATTCCATATTTATTAGTGAATCGCTATTTCAGACTGTAAGGGAGAGAGGACTATTTTTAGTGCCGTTTGGTGAATACGCATGATTAATTCATTCTCCCGTATTAACAACCTCTACCTGCTCATATTAAATTCCTGTTGGCCTGTATGGAAAATTTTTTATCATTTTTTTTGGCACCGTAGCAGGAGATTCCCTACGTACCCGTGGAAAGCGAAAGACAATGAGAAATTCACGATTTCGGAGGCCCCTATTTATTTACACGAGTCTCTCGGGAGTTTTGAAGACAGTATACTGGTTCATCAGCGTTCTCTCTCCTGTAAAACGTTTTTTTTAAGAGTATTAATTTTAATTTTTGCATTTTAAAGCCATCTTGAAAACATTTAATCTCAAGACGGTTCTTTGCAGTAAGAGGCACACATGCTGTATTTCGTACATGCGTACGTTTCGACGTCAAAAACGTGTCATTCATGTTTTCTTGTAGAAGGACTCTGCTTAGCATATTCATTCATTCGATTTTAATTGTTGAAATTTATGATTATTAAGATTTATTATTTTTTTTCTTGTGTTGTATTGAGGAGAAGAATCGTGGGGAGGAACAGCGAAATATTCGAGCTCAGAAGACCGCTCTTGTGTCTGGTTTAGTTTTAGGTTGAAGGCTGCTCTAATTTTTTTTCCTACCGATATTTAAACAAAATCTCTGAACCATCATTTTACTACATTTAATTTTGTGTGCAAATGTATATGTGACTATTTTTTAAGACCAATTTATGCAATTTTCTCAGAGAATTGCATTTATATCATGATTCTAAGATTTCTTTGACGCAGCGCGCTTTGTACTTTTTTCGTCATATTTACATTATACTTCTCTTTCACAATGCTACCCCCGTAATTCTCTTCATGAATCCAAATTGTCTTACGATATGGCGTTTATGTCTTCCCACCTTCTTCGACCCCTTGCACCCTTTGAGGTTGAAAGTCCCCCACCATCTCATGATTCCGAATGGTTAATGAATACGGACGCGGGAAAAAGTCTTTTACCTCAGGTTGAAGACAGAAACTAAGCCTATACATGAACTTAGTTTAAAAGTAACTCTAGTTATTCATTTGCACATATAAAAAGTAGTCAGCAGAAATTCTACCGACAATATGCTTATACCGTAATTTGTAACAAGCAACTTACCCATGGGCGCTTATTTCGTTACATTAATTTCTCTAAGATTTTTATGTTGGCATATTTCATGATCAAATATTTTTTTTTCTATTAACCATGACAGTAGTTAGTAATAAATCCTATCAACTCCCTCAATTTGTGGTAATGGGCGTGGTAGTAATTAAATGTTTTTCACAACAGATATTACATATAAAACAATATTAATAGTTCCTTGATAAATTATTTAATTGTTTTGACGGCAAGTTTACTTTATTCATAAAATATTTTCTATCGTTGCAGGTCCTGATGCCGATCCACGTTTCTGAGGTCACTTCCCGTAAGGTGACGGAGTTCAGGTGATGAATCTTTGTGGATGCCCGGAACTGAAGAATAAGGAGCAGCCTTCAACAGGAGGACCAACATTGGTTTGCTCATGGGTTTGCAGTGCAATGGTAAAACTAACTCTGTTTCAGGTTCTACGATCTCAAAGGTATAGAACGCATCTGTAAATTTGGGTAAAATGTGTATTAATGAATATTTGGTTTTTTGTATTTGTCATAGGAGCCCATTGCTCCACTTCTTGACATGTTCAGTGTCTGGTACTATGTGAAGGTTATTTGGTGAATATAATTTGATTAAAGGTGTAAAGGCCTTGGTAAATGATGTCGGGGCCCCGACATTCTGATATATACAGTACCTAGTCCTCCAACTATAAGGCAAGTGGCCACTTGCCTGACTTAGCGAGTCGACTCTAGGCAGGAATATGCTTGCAAGCTGTGTTATATCTGATGTGCTACCTTGAATTTCATGCCTATTGATGTATGTATGTATGTATATACATTTTATTTTCAATGCTGTGATGTCTGTGCTTTTTATTAATTTTTTTTTAATGTTTTATTTTTTCGTATTTTGATTCTTTCACAGATCCGCCTTGTGGCGACGCCCATGCAGAGTAGAGAGTAGGAATAGTTAGTCAGTTTAGAATATTTTCCGGCCCATATGGCCCATCGTATCCGTTAGCTTTGAGTTAAGCAAGGCGTTAATTTAAGTTTTTGTGGATGCGAAGAGTGCTCTAGTGTTAATTTTCAAAAGTCATGGATTTGGATCGCCAGTTACCAAGTGCATCCAGGTGTACTTAGTTGCTGAGTGACCAATCCTCGCATTTTTATAAAATGCACTTTCGGCTTCCTTCATTAAATGTGAGCAACTTGGCATTCAATCTTTTGCTTGTTTTTATGTATTATGTTCACTAACCCGCTCTCTCCTTAGGTACCTCCACAACGCCCCGGCCTGGCAGAGGGTAGGGTATGTAGTCAGTTTCAATATTTTGAATTAAAGGCCCTTCTGGCCCGTCGTAACGGTAGGGTAGTTAGGACTTGCGTTAGCTGTTAGCGTTATTTTGTGAATGCGAAGAGTGCTCTAGTGTTAATTTTCAAAAGTCATGGATTTGGATCGCCAGTTACCAAGTGCATCCAGGTGTACTTAGTTGCTGAGTGACCAATCCTCGCATTTTTATAAAATGCACTTTCGGCTTCCTTCATTAAATGTGAGCAACTTGGCATTCAATCTTTTGCTTGTTTTTATGTATTATGTTCACTAACCCGCTCTCTCCTTAGGTACCTCCACAACGCCCCGGCCTGGCAGAGGGTAGGGTATGTAGTCAGTTTCAATATTTTGAATTAAAGGCCCTTCTGGCCCGTCGTAACGGTAGGGTAGTTAGGACTTGCGTTAGCTGTTAGCGTTATTTTGTGAATGCGAAGAGTGCTCTAGTGTTAATTTTCAAAAGTCATGGATTTGGATCGCCAGTTACCAAGTGCATCCAGGTGTACTTAGTTGCTGAGTGACCAATCCTCGCATTTTTATAAAATGCACTTTCGGCTTCCTTCATTAAATGTGAGCAACTTGGCATTCAATCTTTTGCTTGTTTTTATGTATTATGTTCACTAACCCGCTCTCTCCTTAGGTACCTCCACAACGCCCCGGCCTGGCAGAGGGTAGGGTATGTAGTCAGTTTCAATATTTTGAATTAAAGGCCCTTCTGGCCCGTCGTAACGGTAGGGTAGTTAGGACTTGCGTTAGCTGTTAGCGTTATTTTGTGAATGCGAAGAGTGCTCTAGTGTTAATTTCAAAAGTCATGGATTTGGATCGCCAGTTACCAAGTGCATCCAGGTGTACTTAGTTGCTGAGTGACCAATCCTCGCATTTTTATAAAATGCACTTTCGGCTTCCTTCATTAAATGTGAGCAACTTGGCATTCAATCTTTTGCTTGTTTTTATGTATTATGTTCACTAACCCGCTCTCTCCTTAGGTACCTCCACAACGCCCCGGCCTGGCAGAGGGTAGGGTATGTAGTCAGTTTCAATATTTTGAATTAAAGGCCCTTCTGGCCCGTCGTAACGGTAGGGTAGTTAGGACTTGCGTTAGCTGTTAGCGTTATTTTGTGAATGCGAAGAGTGCTCTAGTGTTAATTTTCAAAAGTCATGGATTTGGATCGCCAGTTACCAAGTGCATCCAGGTGTACTTAGTTGCTGAGTGACCAATCCTCGCATTTTTATAAAATGCACTTTCGGCTTCCTTCATTAAATGTGAGCAACTTGGCATTCAATCTTTTGCTTGTTTTTATGTATTATGTTCACTAACCCGCTCTCTCCTTAGGTACCTCCACAACGCCCCGGCCTGGCAGAGGGTAGGGTATGTAGTCAGTTTCAATATTTTGAATTAAAGGCCCTTCTGGCCCGTCGTATCGGTAGGGTAGTTAGGATTAGCGTTTATCTGTTAGCGTGATTATGTGGATGTAAAGACTGCTCTAGTGTTAAATATCAAAAGTCATGGAATTGGTGCCTGACACTGCCTTCCTTTTAATGTGGAATGGAAATGTTGGTGTTGTCCTCTTCCAGCATTTTTATGCTTTTTCGGAATTTTTTATTAAATGCGAGCAACTTTGCATCCATTTTCTTTTATCATGTGTGTATTAATCCGTTCTCTCCTTAAAAATCAGTAAACCGCCCCGGACCAGCCAGTGTAGTGATTTAGTGTAGTGATAGTGGTGAAAGTGCTTTGTGCCGACGTGGAAAAAGTAGAAAGTTAGTGTGGTGTAAGTGAAGTGCCAGTGTGGTGTATGATAGTGTGGTGCCAGTGTTGTGTTAGTGCCTGTTTTAACAGTTGGTGACCATCAAGTGGACTAAAAAGACAAATGTATTGAATTGTATGTGTGTTTGTATATTTTATGCTCCTTCCTTACCTACCCTTCCCATAGCTTCGCGGTGCAAGCGGACCAAAATAAAGAGAGCTGCCACAACTGCCAACACGACTACTAAAATGGTTTTGTGAGTTTTATCTTTAGATATATTTTTTTACCATTAATGTTTTTACTTGCTTTATATGTTTTAATTTCTTTATCTTAAGCACTTATAGTTGTAGGGTTTTCATGTCGGTCGTTTGACCCGGGTCAATCCAGGTTTGGTCGTCGAACTCCGGTTTTGCCATGGCTCTTAGTTCTTGACTTAGGTAGGAATCACACTATTAGCGCCATTATGCGCTACAATGACACTTTCATTTTTTTAAATTTATCTATTTCCACGATATTTTTCCAATAATTATTAGATTTTTATTTTCGGTGTAACTAAACTTCTTTTACTGGATATTCCTTTCATGTTTTCTTTTTTAGGTTCTTCCCCATTTTATATTATTTTCCTTTGCAGGTACATGTGTGAATGATATGTTTGAGAGCATTTTGTTGACTGTTGAATGCATGATGATGAACAGGGTCAGCGCCGATAGGTATGCGAATGGAATAGGTAGGCCTAGGTTATTTTAACAGTAGATTTAGTTTAGCGGGTGGGTGGATTTTAGATGGGGAAGCTAGGGCTTAATGACGTAGGTACGTAGCTTTTATTTCTTAATCCGCTTGATCTCGTCGCGTCTTGCCCTGGCCCTGGGAGTGAATGCGTGGAATAGGCCTCTGCGCAGCCCGGAGGGGAACGCAGGGGGAAACGCCACGTTAAATAAAGGTTAACGAGCCGATGGCGTTGACCTCCTGGGTCCGGCATGGAATAACGCCAGTGTGTGTAAGTGTGTGCGTTGTGTGAATGATATAATGATAACTTCAAGGTATTTGAAAAATGTTTTTGCAACACGAATTTTTTATTTTTTTACCTTGTTTTTGTTAAACAAGTTTTACCCACGTAAAAGATGGTGGCAGATGAGGATATGTAGAACTTGTGCCATGGAAGGCTATTGTTTAAATATTGGCCTCTGCGACTCCTTCATCTATATATATAAAAATGAATGTATGTGTGTGTGTGTGTGTGTGTGTATGTGTGTATGTCCTTTATGCATTACTACACCATTCATCGGATCACCATGAAACTTTGGGAAGTTGTTGAGTACATTCCCGAAAAGAGGACTACGAAATCGATATTTTAATATCGATACTTTATCGATATAATATCGCTAAAGTATCGATAAATTGATACATTATTGATACAAAATGGAGGTGAAATTATTTAGTTTTTTAAAAGGAATGTATCGTTGCAATATCGATACTGTATCGAATGTATATAATGTGTTTGTCCTTTATGCATTACTACACCATTCATCGGATCGCCATGAAACTTTGGAAAGTTATTGAGTACGCTCCGCGAAGGTTTCTACAAAATCGATAATTCAATGTCGATACTGTATCGATATAATATCGATAAAATATGGATACATCGATACATTGTTGATACAAAATTGAGGTGAAATTATTTAGGTGTTTTTTATCAAAGTTTTATAAAGTATCATTACAATATCGATACTGTATCGAAACAATATTGATAACTTCATGCATTACCACAACATTCATCCAATTTCCATGAAGCTTTGGTTAGTTGTTTTGTTCACTCCATGAAGGTTTGTACAATATCGAGAATACAATACCGACACTGGAGACGGGATGTGCATCCCATTGAACTTGCAATTTATTGAAACACTCACGTGCAACATATTCAAATCATCCGGCATGGGACAAATATTTCAGAAATGCCAACTTATTGCTTGGGATGAATGCACAATGGTGCACAAAGCATCGCTCGAGGCTCTGGATCGATCATTGCAAGATTTCCGTTGAATCCTGAGACCATTTGAGAACGCATTAATATTGCTTGCACGACATTTCAGGCAAACATTACCTGTAATTCCTCGATCGACACTAGCGGATGAAATAAATGCTTGCCTGAAATATTCTACTTTGTGACGACATGTAAAGACGTTAAAATTATATACAAATATGCGTGTTCAGCTGCAAAACAATCGATCAGCTGAGATATATTGTATACCCATAAGAATTGTGAAATTAAACATACTATAAACATGCACTTTCCATTTAACCAGATTGAGCCACAGCAACGCGTGGCCGGGTCAGCTTGTCACTTATATACGCTTTGTTACAGTGGGTGGCGAAAATCGGACGTTGGGGCTAGAGAGGGAATTTTTAGTGCATTATTATTTTGCAATTGTACCAATATTTACCAACCGGTCCAGGTTTTGAAAGATGCCCAGTTTTAAATTAACATTTTTTTAAATGTTTCCCTCCTTTGATTCATCATTCAAGTTCCCTAATTCCATTAAATCAATTTTCCTTCTTTGACCTTGCGTTCTTCGAATATTTCTGCTTCTGCAAGCATTATGCGGCTGTATTTTGAAACCAAGATCTGTCATAAGTTATAATCTTGGTCTTACCCGTTGTTTTTAAACTCTGTTTTTACCTTTTTTTAAATTTACGCATTCTTTTGTCTCATGACTTGCGATTGTAATTATGATTTTCCAAATTATTGGTGATTTTTATCTTGTAGTTTCTAATTCGAAGTTTCCCAGCGATTTCATTTCACGATCATTCTTCCTACCCGTCCTTTTCTTTATTTCGGACTCCCTTGGATCGAAACAATATGTTTTATATTCAAGTGACGTTTTGAATAGAAAGCGCCTTAAACACTTATTTTCGACGTAAGAATTTTTTCAGTGGATTATTGTTGAATGTTTGGAACTTTAATCCACTAACTTCATTATGTTGGTTAATTGAATCATGGATATTCTTAATCTTGGTGACCCTGTTTAATCGCCTAATATTCTTTTGCATTGTCGTTTACTGTTCATCTTATTACTTGTATCTTTTATTCTGTCGAATTGTGTTTATTTCTTCATTTATTTTTTAAAATTTTTTTACTGTCCCTGCCGAGCAATTTTTGACGCAGGCAGCTCTGCCTACACTTATATACAGTGAAATTAATAGAGTTAATGTATTCTCGCAAAAGTGTTCTAATTCTACGCATAAGAAGCACTCAACACAATAAATTACATTTAGTGCTATTTAGATCGATTTCGCAAAGGACGTGGGAAATGATGAGAATATAATAGGGTACTGATATGGTATTATTGATTACTGATATGCACCAAATGTAATGCTAAATTTTCATTGCATTATTTTTCGATTTTGTACGTCTTTTGTAGCTAACGTAATTAACGATGAAAGTTATATTACCATTTCAACCTGTGTATGTCTCCCAGAAAAATAAGCTTTATTAAATTACCTCGGCGTGGATCCATAGGTAAAATTATATGCAGAATAAAAGTGAAGATTAAAAAATTGTCGATTTTCTAAAAAATTTCTCCTAGTAGTATGACAAATATATAGATCCACAAGCCATAAATAAAAAAATTAATGATGCTATAGTTTTTCATACTAGATATTTTATAAAATGTCCACCTTTTTCTCCTGGTACTAAACGTCTCATTTACAAAGCTTTTCATGTAATTGTGTTAATTTGCATTATTTTTCTTCATTAATTGTTGTCACAAACATTCATTATTGTTTGCAATAAAGTGTGCCTACCTCTTTTCTAATGCTTATCTGAGTATATTTGCGATTGAAATTATTGCAATGTACGGTCGTATACAAAACGTACAAATATGGGGTCATCTATATAAAATTACATATTTTGTTTAGAACCTAATTCTTTTTAAATATCTTTTGTTCAGTTATCGCTGTTCCGGTTTGTATGACAAACATTCTAACTTATTTTTAATAAAGCATTTTATTATCGCTGCACATTTATATTTTATGTATCTCTAATATGATTTTACATATATGACAAAATTAAATTGTTATAATATAATTTTTTAATGTTATTAACAATATATATACAGTATATGTTACACATTTGTTTATCATGTTATCATTGCAGTTCATATTATTGTATGTTATATTTTATACCTGCTGGTTGAATGTGTAATAACAATATGACTTTGATTTTCATTTCATGAGTTATTTTTTGAGACAGAAAAATTATTTAAGTGGAATATTGCCATTTACATGCACTGGCAATGTTTTAAATGTTCTCTTGATTTATTAGAATGAAGGAGTCGGTAATCTTCATTTCCACACGCACGAAAAATTATTCTTTAATGGTAGTTTAATGGGGGCGTTTACTCGGAACCGAAATCGCAATTTTGTACACGAAATCGTTAGATGGAAACGAAAAACGAATTTTAGTGAAAGAATGAATCTTCTAACCACAACCATTCACTCATAAATCAAAAATTAAAATAAGCAAAAGGTGACGCCCACCGAAAATGCTGCTGTGATAACATTGACGTCATTTTCCTCCCGTCCTTGACTGCTTTCAGGGGAGGGGGAAGGGAGTGGAGGGGGGGTTCTCGGAAGGTCTGCTCGCACAGATGCTGTCGAAATCGCTCCCATTGGCCGAGTCAGCTGTGTCCCCCCCTTTGCGATAAGGCGAAGTAGCTTCGCGGGCTCAGTTGTGATTGGACGAAGTAGATATACGTCAGAGGTTGCACCACACCCACTTTTCCGAAAGGGTTAAAAACATCAGTTTTTCGCCGCTTATAACTCGGGAAATAATTGTCGGATCAGAAAACGGAAAAATACGGGTCCTTTTATTTTACAAACTCTAACAGATTCGGCAATAAAAAAAATATGGTAAACGACCCCATTTATGAATTTAATAAGCGAAGTTGCGTTGCATTAAAAATCCAATTATTCTTGTGAATCCAATGAATTTATCAATGTTTTTTGTCAAAGTGTTTGTGTATTTGTTTGTGTTGTTATTATTGTTGGACTCGCGAGGCTTTACTTACATGAAGATTTATGTGTATGAAGGGAGGGGTGAGAAGTAGCGAAACATCACCCAGCAGCGTACAAGTGACATATGTGCATTTTTACAATCCAAAAGAAAGCCCTTCAATAAATGTGTGTCATTCAAGCACACAGACTTAGTTTTCATCATGTATTTCGTTTTAGTCCTTCGCGTATATAAGAAGCTGCCCAATCATTTCTCATCGCTCTGCATATCGCACAAGTTTTTCACAAAATGTTCCGTCGTTCACAGCTTTATCGAACTAGTTGACTTTTTGGACCTATCACTTACCGAAAACGGATCGTTCGCAACATTAACAAACTTAATTTACCGGTTTCAATTTGTAAATGAGATAAAAACATTTTCTCAAGTTTCATTCTGATGTTAAATATTTTTCCTGAATGTTGGAATGAATATTTTGGAATTCCCCGCTGTAGAATTAAAAAAGGAAAACTACCGATATAATTGAAGGTGAGAGAAGAAGCATGTAGGCTGTTGAAAGTGAAATCCGTGGAATATATTTAAATTTTTTAAAAATATTATCGGTAATTTTCCAATAAAATAATATTTTCCCCTTTCCACATGATGTGCTTTTGTGAACTTTATTGTGTTTTCATTTCCTGTATTTTATCTAAATGTATTATAAGATTATATAATAGAGAGAAATTGTGATTATGATAACAAACTCTTATCCCTGATGAGGATTTGGAGTGGAAATTCGAATATTTTTAATATCTTTAAATAATCACCGTCATGTTTATAATGCGTCGCATGTCAATAACTCTCCATACGAATGCATCGTTGCAAATTTTGAAAATTATTATAATGCGCTTCTGTGAAGAAGGCGTGTCCTTAGGGAACACAAGAAGCGAAATATTACGATAATTCTGATTTTCACAGTGAAATATTTTGGTGATAGTTGATTAAATATAGAGAAGAAATCTGATTTACATTTAATGATATTTTCCGATATGATTAATGATATTTTCCAAAGAGAACGACTAATTTAGTTTACCTACGGCAATTTCAGAATGGAATTCTACAGACAGGATTCCCATTCGGATGCATGGTAAACATAGGCCCATAATAAATCTTCTCATCCTCATCTCTCATGATGGAGGTAATATTTAAAGGCTTCGGCTTGAGAACAGTACTTGATCTCAATCAATCTCATCAAATGCAGACGTAATTCTGAAATCTTGACGAGTAGAAAATTTCCCTTTAAATAATAAATATTGTATTATGTCACTCTTGAGTGTGTTGTTATCCAGAGGTTTATCGATTGGCGTTTAATTAATTTCATATACGCTTAATAGTGATTTTTTTATGACGTTAATTGCATACCTGTACTTCCTTCAATAACATTTTGCTTTGAAACTTTACCTTAACCCATGAAAATTCTTTTCATTCTTTCTGTACTTGTGTCATATACCATACTGTGCCCGACGTGTGTGTGCTTTTTTTGTATAAACATTTGACGATCCAAGTTAATTGAGCTACTTCGAATGCGACGTGAATTCCGGTTCTATCATCATTATTTTATGACCTAAGTACGTGTTATGACTGGGTTTTCACTGTCCTGGGGTGATGTTATTTTTTTTGTTAGATTGGTTTTACTATTGACACCAGATTTTATCAAAAATTCACGAACACATGTTTCTTCAGTTTTTGTGATTTGGTTCTGGTAATAATGATAATCTTGAGATAAACTTACTATTTAAGCCTGTTTTATAGTTACATGTATAGAAGGACAACATTGATGCTACATGACTTAGGGCACAGTCAACTTTGTTGCACGTTCTTATGTTTGCCAGAAGGAGTCATGATGTCATTGATGCCTTATATTTTGCTGTTCATATTTGCAGACTGGCGTTTGTATGAACTTTGACAATAACGAAGTATATATACATTTCGAAGTAGTCGTTCAGCATATAAAGCAGTATATTCACAATTCAATATTAACTTTTAAGTGGACAACGTTTGTTTGATTTTTCATATTGACCATTTTCAGTAAGTGCTGAAAGTTTTCAGCAATATTATTATAAAGATTTCTTTGAAGTTACTAAGGTCGATTGCTGCAATGATGGAAACAAATTGTTAAAAGTTAAAAGAAACTCTTGATTACTAATGATATATTCTTCGAATGATACCTGTGTGACGAAATTCGTCGAATGGCACAGAGCCTTAATAATGCCTGTCGAATGTTATGCTGTTTATATATGTCCGCAAATGATCGGTTAATGCGATTCATTTACTTTTATGTGATGATTGCAACATGTTTTAGGACATAAGGGCTTGTTTTTTGTAATCGTTAACCTATTTTAAGTTAGTTTTGAGTTAAGTAAGTTTATTTCACAGAATTTGCTCATAGAACATTTGGTGATTTAACGTTTTATCGTTATATGTATAATAACTATATATACATTTGACGTTATAGAGGTATTTAGGAGTTTCATCAGTAAGTTAGCTCTTGCTTTTGTTCACCGCATACGTACATTGTCTCTAATAATACTGCAAATTCTACGATCATTGCAATTTCACTGCTTTCAAAAAGAAACCGTAATATGGTAATTATTTACACATTTACTTTTTTTCTATTATTATTTTAATTAATGGAAGAACTGCACTGATAATTTGATGATCCATTGATGAATGTTAGAATTAATTAATTAATTGTTATAATTATTTTTAGTCGACACCGTTTAACTTCATTTTGCCATCCTTGAAGAGTTAAGATACCAACATGAAAAGATGCAAGATAGATATCACCAAAAACCTTTGCCAATCATTGCTTATGGTACTTAACGAAAGCAAGTTATAAAATTCTTTGTTACAATCATTGAGATGTTTTGCAGGTGTAATTATGTATTATATGTTGTTTCTGGTATTGAGGTGCTTAGAATAAAGATTTGTGAAAAATATCCTTCTAATCAACCGTTTGGGATTAGATGCTTTTTACCATTTCGCCATGCCATTTTGTAAAAATGTATTCGTCGAATAAAGTATATCTATATGTCATGGAAAACTTTAACATTTACTTTTTTCTTCGTGTCATCTGCTCTATTAGTACTGTGAGGTAACTTCAAGCAAAATTGTGTTATTATTTTGGTGTCATCGAAATCCTTGACTGTAGCTCACCTGTGACTGCGAAGGGTTGATTTTGCGTCACAAATACTCTGTATTAAAAGGCATAGTGATGTAGACAAATAACTATGGAAATAAAAACCACAACGTTGCCGCTCTTTCGTTTCGGTAATGCAGCGAAATACGTATTGATGCCATAATTAATTGCTTATTGTAGGTACTTAATTTTCACCTGTACTCTGTACTCTGTACCTCTGTACCTGTACTGGGCCTGTACTCTGCCGACGGTATGCCTAAAACACAAATTCATACTACTTATTGTTGCGTGCGTGAACAGTTTCATTGGGAAACCGTGTTAGGAACTGTCATTTCTAGGTAAGGAGTAAATTGTCAATGTGCTTTAAGGATAAAACTAAAGCTACTTAACTATAATTGAATTTTCAATTAATAAATTTAAGATAGACGGGCTGAATACGAGTGAAGACCATATAGTCTTCACTTTGGGCTGCTGTAAAGAAACCTGTTGGGTTCTGATTTCTTCCTCGATGAAGAACTTCATGCATGAGACCAAAATCTACACTGAGAGCGCCAAACGTGCAAGACTGTGACCGTCATAAACATCGTCTATATTCTCAATCAAAATATTAAATCTTAATTTCTTCAACTTGAATATCAAACTTAGCTTAAAAACTTAAATCTCAGGATTTAAAGAAGTTGGAATTACTATTTGAATGAGGACGACGTGAACAGTTATGGATGTCGAAGTGCGTAGTACTTTATGCTACACTGGAATAGAGAACTCTACGTTTTTTCACCTTGTGATAATTTATTATGTTCTACGTTTTTCTCCCCCCGTTGACATTCAACGGAAACCCTCCTTCACACTTTACATATAGAATGAAATGTCCTGACTGAGTTACTGTTTCATTCACTAATATAAATATATTATTTGCATGACTGATTATAAACTAGGACTTAATTCGAATCTTTTTGCATTTAGATAAGTTATGTTGTAGGTTCGAGGTATAAGCGTTAGAACATCTTTTCTTAAACATTTACTGCTCCGCTTTTCTTGATGATACAGCTTTAAGATAACTCAAATCTGTAATAAGGTGAGACACCATGACCATGAATTCTAATTATTTCTGTGATTGATGCTGTTATATGATGATATGTTGATTATAACTTACAAAAAAGATAAAACATCTTTGTAACATATGATATATCGTTTTTTCACTTTATTTCTCATCTGATTAATGTGAATTTATCATCTGATTGATGTGAACTCTAATGAGAATGTTTTATTCTTTCCTGTCGCCTTCATTTTTCTCTTTTCTTCTTCGTTAAAGGCGACATTATTTTAAGGCTTTTTATATAGTATTATTTTTAATACTTCAACAAAATTTAGTATTCAAGAACATCTATACATAAAATATTCAATTATGAATTTATACTAAGGTAATCGTTATAATGATATGATTTTTTCCTTTTTATGATACCGTGAGATAAGATATAGTCGAGCCATTTTTTTAAGGTTCAAATATACGTTTTGAGTCAAGACTTTTACTTGAACTAGCATTCCAGCGTTTAACTTTTCTATTTATATTTATTTGCATTCAATTAAAAATTATATATTCTAGTATAAAATGACAAATTACTTTTTTTTCTATGCTCATTATTTTTTGACGTGCAAAATATGCGTTTACTAGTGTCTTCATGAATCCTTTTTTTCTTCAAATCCATAATTGTATTTTTGTCCATAATTACTCATTCCTATACGACCTCGATGAAGTAAAAAATTTTATTGCCTTATCGCATTTTAAAAAATTAAGTACGACTAAAACTATATTATTTTGAAAAGAACGGTATTTTACTGGTAGACTAGCAGGTATTGACTGTATTGGTATAAGTACTGTATTGTATAGGACAGGTATTGATGAAAAATTAAAAGTGGATTATTTATGAACATCGGAAATTTCGATGTCCTGTATAATTCTCTATATTTTGATTTTATTTACAGTATTTAATAGCAAAATAATAAAAAGAACCAGAAACGCGTTTCTTATTCTGGTTTTTGTTCACATTTAATGATGATTTTAGCGGTTTAACATCTAAAATTGGCTTATTTGGTTCTTCTCGGTGCAATTTCTAGAAATTCGTGCAGAATATTATTGCAAAATATTAATTCATGTTACAATGATAACAATGTTTTATATTTTTGCTTTTTTCATATAAAAATGACATTTTTTACCTGTCAGATTTATTTCCTTTATAAGAGCGGCTTTTAGTAGCAAAATTATATCATATGTTTACCAATCTTAGATGATTTTTAGATTCCTGATTTATTTTTGCTTATATCGCTTTTTTTCGACTTGATATGATTGTTTTTCCTTTTATCTGTGTAATTCCGTGTATATTGTACAGTATTCTATAAAATTTAAATAATACGAATCCTTCGCTTAATATCTTCTCCTGCATTTACCTGCTTGATTTGTAAAATATTGTAGTTTTAAAAAAAAATTATATTTTCGAAATATGTCGGAATAATTCTCTGTAATCTGTGTTGTTCTTCATCCCATACGAATCTGAGACGAACCTCAGTATTTATCCCACTTATATTGTTGCTTTGCTCTTTTTCATTTAAAATTGACATTTAAGCCTCTTTTCTGTGTAAATAGCTGTGATTTGTACAGTATTTCAATCTAAATAATAAAACGATGCTGAGAAACGTTACAAATTAGATTTATCCTCCTAATTTTCTTTCTGTGATTGTTTTATAAATTACTATTTTTCCTCATCTCTGTGTTACCCTCTGTAATTTGTAGGTACAATGTACATAATAGTCTACAATACTCAGAGGATTTTTAATTTTTTTAATTGTACAAATTTCGTTGAATTTTATGGATTTACTCAGAAATGATTTTCCAACCTATTCTCTTTGTCATTCTCTGTAAATTGATCAGGATATTATAGGATATGATCTGAAACGCATTTTTAATTCTGGATGTAAAGAAAATGTTTTGTTTTTTTTCTTCTTTTTAAGAAAATTTGACTTTATTGCCTTTTTTAAGTAATTCCCTACGATAAGTGAAGGAGACCTTAAAGGAGAAAAAGATAAATCTTCTGAGACGTATTTAGATATTATGGTTTAACGTAACTGTGTCCGGCGAGACGTAGTGGAATGATATCATGATAAACAACAAGATATGGCACTTATTCCACAGGTTTTATTAGAGGTACAACGCGTTTCAGCGGTTAAGCCATCATCAGGTACCTGATGATGGCTTAACCGCTGAAACGCGTTGTACCTCTAATAAAACCTGTGGAATAAGTGCCATATCTTGTTGTTTATCATTATGGTTTAACATTTTTTTTATTTAAGCAGTTTTTCACCTAAAATTACTTTTTCATTTCTCTGTGTAATGCACTGTATTTTGTACTGTGTTACATAGAAAAAAAAGATACGGAAACGCGATTAGTGAAGGAGACCTAAAAGGTGAAAAATATAACTCTTCTGAGACGCATTTAAATTTCGAGATTTAACATTTTTTTTATTTTAGCAGTTTTTCACTTAAAATAACTTTTTCGTTTCTCTGTGTCTGTACTTTGTACTTTGTTACATAGAAAAAAAGATGCGGAAACGCGTTTTTTATTCTGGTTTTGTTCTCTTTTTTTGTGGGTTTTAGCTTCTTGCTATGTCGAGGTGCAATTTCTAGGAATTCGTACAACGTTACTGCAAAAAAAAATACAATTCATAGGCGTAGTTTCAAATTATGGATTTATCCTTTAAAAAATTTAATTTTGCTTTTTACATCTAAAAATGACATTTTTTACTTCTCGGTTTATTTTCTTGAAAAGATGCCATTTATCCCTCTCTCTATGTAGTTGTTTTTTTTCCTTTTAATTTTAAATTTGACATAAGTCTTATGACATTAGCCTTTTCTCTGTGTAAATCGCTGTGATTTGTGCTGTACTTCAAGCAAAATATTGAAAACATGCTTGGACGAGTGTTCAAACCAAATTTATCCTCCTAATTTTCTTAGTATTGATTTTTTTTAAATTGCCATTATAAATTACGTTCTTAGTATTTTGCGCAATGTAAATAATTGTCCACGAATGTCACACGATTTATAATTCTTGTTATATACTATTAATGTTTTTGAATTTTATGACTTTTCCAAAAAATATTTTTACCTATTTTCTGTTACTTCTCTGTAATTTGTGTAGAATCATCGATGAAAAGAAGCAGAAACAATAGAGTGCATAGCAACGATAAGAGAGAATCAGTGAATTTTATTTATAAAAACAGCATTTGATATCCATATAAGTAGTATAAATTCAGAATTGAAGTAACGCCGCTGAGCAGAGTTTTTTTATTTTGTAATGATCTAATTAAAAAAATAGAGTGAATCGAAAAGAGAAGAGTTTTCTAGCTTAAAATTTATATCAACCTACCTCAAATTCATGTATTTTATTTGTAAACACAGGTTTTGATATCCTAATAAGTAGCAATAATTCAGATTTGAATTAACGCCACAAAGCAGAAATTTATTATTTTGCTATGAATTACGAAACAAAATAAAAGAAATCGCAACGAGAAGAAACGAATCCGTAAAGTTTATTTTTAAAATCAGTGTTTCATATATAAATAAGTAGCATATATTTAGAATTGATGTAACGCTACTAAGCAGAAATTTTTTATTTTGCTATGAAATACTTATTAAAATAGAATATATCGAAACGGAAGAGGCGATTCCATGAAATTTAATCCTAAAACACCATTTGATATCTAAATAAGTAGCATAAATTCAGATTTAAAGTAACGACAATGAGCAGAATGTTTTCATTTGGCTATAAAAAACTTAACTAAATAGAGGGAATCGCAACGAAAAGAGGCGAATCTGTGAAAACTATTTGTAAAATCCGCATTGTAATGCATATAAGTAGTACATATTCAGAATATTAGTAACACGCAAAGATGGAATTTTTTTATTTTGCTATAAAATACTTAATCAAATAGATTGAATCGCAACGAAAATAGGTGAATCTGTGAATTTTATTTGTAATAGCAGCGTTTTACATCCAAATACGTAGCATACATTCAGAATTAAAGTAACGCCTCTGAGCAGAATTGAGTATTTTGCTATGAAATACTTAACAAAATAGTAGATAGCAACGAAAAGTGGCGAATTCATGAATTTTATTTGCAAAAACAACGTTTAAAAACTAAATAATTAGTATAAATTCAGTATGGAAGTAACGCCACGAAGAATTTTTTTTTTTGATAAATTACTTAAAAAAATAGAGATATTAGAAACGAGGAGAGGCGAAACCCTGAATTTTATTTGCATAAACAGCGTTTGGTATCTAAATAAGTAGCATAAATTCAGAATTGAAGTAGCTTAAATAGTAAAATAGCCACTTAGCAGAATTGTTGTATTTTGCTATGAAATAACGTACAAAATAGAGTGAATAGTAACAAGAAGTGGCAAATCCGTGTATTTTTATTTGTAAAAAAGCGTTAAATATCCAAATAAGTAGCATAAATTCAGAATATAATAAACGCCACTAAGCAGACTTTCTTAATTTGCTTTGAATACCTTAACAAAAAAAAGTGAATCCCAACGATAAAAGGCGAATCCATGGTTTTTAAAGAAAAAAAATCGTTTGATATCCAAAAAGGTAGCATAATTTCAGAAATTGAGTAACGTCACAAAAAAGAAATTTATTTTCCGGCAATGAAGACTAGACAAGACCAGACAAGACCAGACAAGACCAGACAAGACCAGACAAGACCAGACAAGACCAGACAAGACCAGACAAGACCAGACAAGACCAGACTAGACCAGACTAGACCAGACTAGACCAGACTAGACCAGACTAGACCAGACTAGACCAGACTAGACCAGACTAGACCAGACTAGACCAGACTAGACCAGACTAGACCAGACTAGACCAGACTAGACCAGACTAGACCAGACTAGACCAGACTAGACCAGACTAGACCAGACTAGACCAGACTAGACCGGACTAGACCGGACTAGACCGGACTAGACCGGACTAGACCGGACTAGACCGGACTAGACCGGACTAGACCGGACTAGACCGGACTAGACCGGACTAGACCGGACTAGACTAGACAAAACAAGACGAGTCTAGACAAGACTGGACAACTATGTCCTAGAATTTTGCTATTAATTTTTTAAAATAGAAAATATAAAAAAATCTACTCCACCGCTTTAATACATTCCGAAATTATGCTACTTATTTGATTTTCATAGGTTTTTTGCAAATATAAGATATTGATTCACATTATCTGGTTTGGATTCACTCGTTTTTCATAAATATTTCATAGAAAATAAAAAAAATTCTACACTTACTTTTTAATATTTTTATTAATTTATGCTACTTTCTTGGATTTCAAAACCATTTTACAAAGAAATTCACGGATGCGCCTATGCGTCTTGTTCAACAATTATTTTTTTAAGTATATTATTAAAAATTTTTAATATTTCTCATTTGTGTTACTTCAATTCTGAACTTATGCTAATATATAGATTTCAAACTCTGTTTTTACAAATAAAATTCACGGCTATCCTCTTTTCGTTGCGATAAACTCTATTTTATTACGTAATCTTTGGAAAAATTATTAACATTCAGCTTTGTGGCGTTACTTTAAATCTGATATTATGCTACTTATTTTGATGTAAGAATATGTTTTTACAAATAAAATTGAAAGGCAAAATAATAATAAATTTGCAGTGTTTGATTCAAAATGTGTGGTATTTCACGTGTCTTATCGTTTCTATTCACTTTATTTTGTTCATCATATTATAGCAAAAAAAATCTGCTCAGTGGTGTTATTTAATTTTTGATTTATGCTTTTATTTCGATAACAAACGCTGTTTCTGCAAATACAATTCAGAAATCACTCTTCTCGTATCGATTCCCTATTTTGTTAAGTATTTGATAGCAAAATGTAAAATTTATTCTCAGTGGTGTATCCTCAATTCAAGATTTTTGCTACATTATTTGATAAAAAACGCTGTTTTTACAAAAAATATTCACAGATTCGTTTCTTCTCGATGCAATTCATTCTATTTCGTTAAGTATTTCAAAGCAAATAAAAAACACTGCTCTAGCGCGTAACAAATATTCATATTTAAGGCATTTTTTTAAATACATACGCTGTTTTGACATATAAAATCATTGCTTCGACGCTTTTTTTTCACAAATCCCTTTATTTCGTTAAGTATTTCATAAGAAAATGTAATAATTCTACTCAGCGGCGGTACTTAAATTTCTTAATTTACGCCACTGATTTCCAAAACAACGTTGAATTTACAAATATATTCACGGATTCAACTCTTCTTGTGCTCTTCACTTTATTTTAGGAAGGATTTCATAGCAATATAAAAAATTCTACTCAGTTGCAGTACTTTTATTCTGTAATTATGCTACTTTTTTGGAAATCAAACCCTGTTTTCGCAAATAAAATCCACCATTTTCTTTTTTTTCGTTGCGGTTCACTCCCTTTTTTTAAAGTATTTTATAGAAAAATAAAATTAATATAATAGGTGGCGTTATTTATTTTCTGAATTCACGCGACTTATATGGATATCAAATTCTGCTTTCACAAAAACATTCAATGATTCCTATATAATCGTTGCGATTCACTCTATTTTGTAAAGTTTATCATAGCAAAATTAAATAATTCTACTCAGTGACGGTACTTTATTTTAATTTATGGTAATTTACGCTCCTATTTTCGATTTCAAACCCTTTTTTACAAATAAATTACACGGATTCGTTTCTTCTCTTTGCGATAATAATTTTGTTAAGTATTTTATTGAAAGATAAAAAAATTCTGTAAGGTAGCGTTAGTTGAATTCTGAGTTTATGCTACTTTTTGCATAGCAAACGCTGTTTTAAGAAAAAAAAATTCACGGATTACGTCTTGTTGTGATTCTCTGTTTTTTGTTAAGTAAATCATAGGAAAATAAAATTATTCTTTTCAGTGACGGTAATTTAATTCTGTATTTATGCTACTGTTTTAGATTTCAGAACCTGTTTTTACAAATAAAATACACGGATTTATTTCTTCTCCTTGCGATTCTATTTATTGTTACGAATTTTATAGAAAAATAAAAAAAAATCTGCTCATTGGTGTTAATTGAATTCTGAGTTTATCAAACTTTTTGCATAACAAACCCAGTTTCAACAAAAAAAATTCACGGATTACTTGTTACAATTCTCATTTTTGTTTAGTATATCGTAGTAAAAAAAATAATTCTTTTCGGGGACGGTACTTTGATTTAGTATTTATGCTACTGTTTTCGATTTCAAACCTTGTTTTTACAAATAAAATACACGGATTCGTTTCTTCTCTATACGATTGTATTTTTTGTTAAGTATTTATAGAAAAATAAAAAAAATCTGCTCAGTGGCGTTAGTTGCAATCTGAGTTTATGTTACTTTTTGCATAGCAAACGCTGTTTTAACAAAATAATTCACGGATTTCTTTCTTCTTGTTGTGATTCACTCTTTTTTGTCAAGTATATCGTAGGAAAATAAAGTTATTCTTTTCAGTGACGGTATTTTAATTCCATATTTATGCTACTGTTTTCGATTTCAGACACTGTTTTTACGAATAAAATACACGGATTCGTTTCTTCTCTTTGCGATTTATTTTTTTGTTAAGTATTTATAGAAAAATAAAAAAAATCTGTTCGGTGGTAGCAATTGAGTTATGAGTTTATGCTAATTTTTTGCATTACAAACGCAGTTTAGGCAAAAAAAATTCACGGATTTCTTTCTTCTTGTTGTGATTCTCTCTTTTTTGTTAAGTAAATCATAGGAAAATAAAATTACTCTTTTTAGTTACGGTTCTTTAATTCAGTATTTATGCTATTGTTTTCGATTTCAAACCGTTTTTTACAAATAAAATACACGGATTTGTTTCTTCTCTTTGCTATTGTATTTTTTGTTAAATATTTTTTAGAAAAATAAAAAAACTATGCTCAGTGACGTAAGTCGAATTCTGAGTTTATGCTACTTTTTGCATAGCAAACGCTGTTTAAAAAAAAGAAATCACGGATTACTTTCTTCTTGTTGCGATTCACTCTTTTTTTTTTGTTAAGTATATCATAGCATAATAAAATACTTCTACTCAGTGACGGTACTTTAGTTCAGAATTTATGCTACTGTTTTCAATTTCAAACCCATTTTTACAAATAAAATACAGGGATTTGTTTCTTCTCTTTGCTATTACTTTTTGTTAAGTATTTTATAGGAAAAAAAATTCTGCTCAATGTCGTAAGTTGAATTCTGAGTTTATGCTAATTTTTGCATAGCAAAAGCTGTTAAAAAAAAAAGAAATCACGGATTACTTTCTTCTGTTTACGATTCACTCTTTTTTTTAAGTATATCATAGCAAAATTAATTAATTCTACTCAGTGACGGCACTTAAGTTCCAAATTAATGATACTGTTTTTCATTTCAAACCCTGTTTTTACAAATAAAAGACACGGATATGTTTATTCTCTTTGCGACTTTATTTTTTATAGAAAAAATAAATTCTGCTCGGTGACGTTAATTGAAACTACCTTTTGCATCACAAACCTAGTTTTAACAAGAAAAATCAAGGATTATATCTTGTTGCGATTCTCATTTTTGTTTAGTATTTCGGAGCAAAAAAAATAATTCTTTTCCATGGCGGTACCTTGATGTAGTATTTATGCTACTGTTTACAATTTCAAACCTTGTTTTTACAAATAAAATACACGGATTCGTTTCTTCTCTATGCGATTGTATTTTTTTTAAGAATATATAGAAAAATAAAAAAACTGCTCAGTGGCGCTAATTTAATTCTGAGTTGGTACTACTTTTTTGCATAACAAACTCTTTTCTAACAAAAATAATTCACGAATTTCCTTCTTCTTGTTGTGAATCTTTCCTTTTTGTTATGTGTATCGTAGCAAAATAAAATCATTCTTTTCAGTGACGGTACATTAATTCAGTATCTATACTACTGTTTTTGATTTCAAAACCTGTTTTCACAAATAAAATACAAGGATTCGTTTCTTCTGTATGCGATTGTATTATTTGTTAAGAATTTATAGAAAAATAAAAAAATCTGCTCGGTGGCGGCAATTTAATTCTGAGTTTATGCTACTTTTTTGCATTACAAACGCTATTTTAGCAAAAAAAATTCACGGATTTCTTTCTTCTTGTTGTGATTCTCTCTTTTTCGTTTAGTATATCATAGGAAAAAAAATTATTCCTTTCAGTACGGTACTCTAATTCAGTATTTATGCTATTGTTTTCGATTTCAAACTCATTTTTACAAATAAAATCAACGGATTTGTTTTTTCTCTTTGCTATTGTATTTTTTGTTAAGTAGTTTTTAGAAAAATAAAAAAATTCTGCTCAGTGGCGTTAGTTCAAATCTGAGTTTATGCTACTTTTTGCATAGCAAACGCTGTTTTCACAAAAAAATTCACGGATTTCTTTGTGATTCTCTTCTTTGTTAAGTAAATCAATGGAGAAAAATTATTCTTTTTAGTAACGGTACTTTAACTCAGTATTTTTGCTATTTTTTTCGATTTCAAACCCTTTTTTACAAATAAAATACAGGGATTTGTTTCTTCTCTTTACTATTAATTTTGTTAAGTATTTTATAGGAAAAAAAATTCTGCTCAATGTCGTAAGTTGAATTCTGAGTTTGTGCTGCTTTTTGCATAGCAAACGCTGTTTTAACTAAAAAATTCACGGATTTATTTCTTGTTGTGATTCCCTCTTTTTTGTTAAGTAAATCATAGGAAAATAAAATTATTCTTTTCAGTTACGGTACTTTAATTCAGTATTTATGCTATTTTTTTCGATTTCAAACCCATTTTTTTCAAATAAAAAACCCGGATTTTTTTCTTCTCTTTTCTATTATATTTTTTGTTATGTAGTTTTTAGAAAAATAATAAAATTCTGCTCAGTAGCTTAAGTTGATATCTGAGTTTATGCTACTTTTTGAATAGCAAACGCTGTTTTAACAAAAAAATTCACGGATTTCTTTCTTCTTGTTGTGATTCTCTTCTTTGTTAAGTAAATCATAGGAAAATAAAATTATTCTTTTTAGTTACGGTACTTTAATTCAGTATTTATGCTATTGTTTCCGATTTCAAACTTTTTTTTACAAATAACATACACGGATTTGTTTCTTCTCTTTGCTATTATATTTTTTTCTAAGTAGTTTTTAGAAAAATCTAAAAATTCTGCTCATTGGCGTAAGTTGAAATCTGAGTTTATGCTACTTTTTGCATAGCAAACGTTGTTTTAACAAAAAAAATACACGGATTTGTTTCTGTTCTTTGCGATTCGATTTTTTGATCTGAAATTTATACAAAAAATTGAAAAAACTGCTCGGTGGCGCTAATTGAATTCTGAGTTTATGCTACTTTTTGCATAGCCAACGCTGTTAAAAAAATCACGGATTACTTTCTTCTTTTTGCGATTAATTTTTTTTTTGTTAAGTGTATCATAGCAAAATAAAATACTTCTACTCAGTGACGGTACTTTAGTTCAGAATTTAATTTACTGTTTTCAATTTCAAACATTGTTTTTACAAATAAAATACACGGATTCGATACTTCTCTTTGCTATTATATTTTTTGTTCTGAATTTTAACAAAAAAATAAAAAAACCGCGCGGTGGCGTTAATTGAATTCTGAGTGTGTACTACTTGTTTGCATAAAGAACGCTTTTTTAACAAAAATAATTCACGGATTTCTTTCTTCCTTTTGTGATTCTCTCTTATTTGTTAAGTATTTCGTAGCAAAAAAAATAATTCTTTTAAGTGACGGTACTTTGATTGAGTATATAGGCTACTGTGTTCGATTTCAGACCATGTTTTTACAAATAAAATACACGGATTTGTAACTTCTCTTTGCATTTGTATTTTTTGTTAACTAGTTTTTAGAAAAATAAATAAATTCTGCTCAGTGGCGTTAGTTGAAATCTGAGTTTTGTGCTACTTTTTGAATAGCAAACGCTGTTTTACAAAAAAATTCACGGATTTCTTTCTTCTTGTTGTGATTCTCTCTTTCTTAAGTAACTCATAGGGAAATTAAATTATTCTTTTAAGTTACGGTACTTTAATTCAGTTTTTATGCTATTGTTTTCGGTTTTAAACCTATTTTTACAAATAAAATACACGGATTTGTTTCTTCTTTTTGCTATTATATTTTTTATTTAAGTATTTTTTAGAAAAATAAAAAAATTCTCCTCAGTGGCTTTAGTTGACTTTTGAGTTTATGGTACTTTTTGCATAGCAAACGCTGTTTTAACAAAAACATTCACGGATATCTTTCTTGTTGTTGTGATTCTCTCTTTTTTGTTAAGTATATCGTAGCAAAATAAAATAATTCCTTTCAGTAAAGGTACCATAATTCATTATTTTTGCTACTCTTTTTGATTTCAGAACATGTTTTTTCAAATATAATACACGGATTCGTATCCTCTCTTTGCGATTCTATTTTTGTACTGATTTTTATAAAATCTTAATAAAAAAACTGCTCGGTGGCATTAATTGTAGTGGAGTTTTACTACTTTTTTGCATAACAAACGCTTTTTTAACAAAAAAATTCACGGATTTCTTTCTTTTTGTTGTGAATCTTTCCTTTTTGTTATGTTTATCGTAGAAAAATATAATCATTCTTTTCAGTGACGGTACATTAATTCAGTATTTATGCTATTGTTTTCGATCTCAAACCCTTTTTTGCAAATAAAATACACGGATTTGTTTCTTCTCTTTGCTATTATATTTTTTGTTAAGTAGTTTTTAGAAAAATAAATAAATTCTGCTCAGTGGCATTAGTTGAAATCTGAGTTTATGCTACTTTTTGCATAGCAAACGGTGTTTTAACAAAAAAATTCACGGATTTTATTCTTCTTGTGGTGATTCTCTCTTTTTTGTTAAGTTAATCATAGGAAAATAAAATTATTCTTTTTAGTTACGGTTCTTTAATTCAGTATTTATGCTATTCTTTTCGATTTCAAACCCTTTATTTTCAAATAAAATACACGGATTTTTTTCTTCTCTTTGCTATTATATTTTTTGTTAGGTAGTTTTTAGAAAAATAAAAAAATTCTGCTCAGTGGCTTTAGTTGAAATCTGAGTTTATGCTACTTTTTGCAAAGCAAACGCTGTTTTAACAAAAAAATTCACGGATTTCTTTCTTCTTGTTGTGATTCTTTCTTTTTTGTGAAGTAAATCATAGGAAAATAAAATTATTCTTTTCAGTTACGGTACACTAATTCAGTATTTATGCTTTTGTTTTCGATTACAAACGTTTTTTTTCAAATAAAATACACGGATTTGTTTCTTCTTTTTGCTATTATATTTTTTGTTAAGTAGTTTTTAGAATGTTAAAAAAATTCTGGTCAGTGGCGTTAGTTGAAATCTGAGTTTATACTACTTTTTGCATAGCAAACGCTGTTTTAACAAAAAAATACATAGATTTGTTTCTTTTCTTTGCGATTCTATTTTTTGTTCTGAATTTTATCCAAAAAAATAAATAAACTGCTCGGTGGCGTTAATTGAATTCTGAGTTTATGCTACTTTTTGCATAGCCAACGCTGTTAAAAAAATCACGGATTACTTTCTTCTTGTTGCGATTTATTTTTTTTGTTAAGTGTTTCACAGCAAAATAAAATACTTCTACTCAGTGACGGTACTTTAGGTCAGAATTTATTTTACTGTTTTCAATTTCAAACCTTGTTTTTACAATTAAAATACACGGATTCGTTTCTTCTCTTTGCGATTCTATTTTTTGTTCTGAATTTTATTCAAAAAAAATTAAAAAACTGTGCGGTGGCGTTAATTGAATTCTGATTTTATACTACTTTTTTGCATAACAAACGCTTTTTGTAACAAAAATAATTCACGGATTTCTTTCTTCCTTTTGTGATTCTCTCTAATTTGTTAAGTATATCGTAGCAAAATAAAATAATTCTTTTAAGAGACGGTACTTTGATTCAGTATATAGGCTACTGTTTTCGATTTCAAACCCTTTCTTATAATAAAATACACGGATTTTTTTCTTCTCTTTGCTATTATATTTTTTGTTCAGTATTTTATAAAAAAAAAATTCTGCTCAGTGGCGTAAGTCGAATTCTGAGTTTATGCTACTTTTTGCATAGCAAACGCTGTGTAAAAAATAGAAATTACGGATTACTTTCTTCTTGTTGCGATTTATTTTTTTTTCTTAAGTGTATCATAGCAAAATAAAATACTTCTACTCAGTGACGGTACTTTAGTTCAGAATTTATTTTACTGTTTTCAATTTCAAACCTTTTTTTTACAAATAAAATACACGGATTTGTTTATTCTCATTGCGATTCTTTTTTTTGTTAAGAATTTTATAGAAAATCAAAATTCTGCTCGGTGGCGTTAATTGAATTCTGAGTTAAACTACTTTTTGCATCACAAACCTTGTTTTAACAAAAAATTCAAGGATTATATCTTGTTGCGATTCTAATTTTATTTTAGTATATCGTAGCAAAATAATAAATTCTTTTCGGTGACGGTACTTTGATTTAGTATTTATGCTACCGTTTTCGATTTCAGACCCTGTTTTTACAAATAAAATACACGGATTCGTTTCTTTTCTTTGCGATTTTATTTTATGTTAATTATTTATGGAAAATAAAAAAAATCTGCTCGGTGGAGGTACTTGAATTCTGAGTTTATGCTACTTTTTTGCTTTACAAACGCTATTTTAGCAAAAAAAAAATTCAAGGATTACTTTCTTCTTGTTGTGATTCTCCTACTTTTGTTAAGTATATCGTAGCAAAATGAAATAATTCCTTTCAGTGAAGGTATTTTAATTCATTATTTTTGCTACTCTTTTCGATTTCAAAACATGTTTTTTCAAATATAATACACGGATTCGTATCTTAATCTCTTTGCGTTTCTATTTTTTATTCTGATTTTTATAAAATCATAATAAAAAAACTGCTCGGTGGCATTCATTGAATTCTGAGTTTGTATTTTTTTTGCATTACAAACGCTGTTTTAGCAAAAAAAATTCTTGGATTTCTTTCTTCTTGTTGTTATTCTCTTTTTTGTTAAGTAAATCATATGGAAATAAAATTATTGTTTTCAGTTACGGTGTTTTGATTTAGTATTTATGCTACTGTTTTCGATTTCAAACCCATTTCTACAAATAAAATCAACGGATTTGGTTTTTCTCTTTGCTATTGTATTTTTTGTTAAGTAGTTTTTAGAAAAATAAATAAATACTGCTCAGTGGCGTTAGTTGAAATCTGAGTTTATGCTATTTATTGCATAGCAAACGGTGTTTTAATAAAAAATTCACGGATTTCGTTCTTCCTGTGGTGATTCTCTCTTTTTTGTGAAGTAAATCATAGGAAAATAAAATTATTTTTTTCAGTTACGGTACTTTAATTCAGTATTTATGCTATTGTTTTCGATTTCAAACCCTTTTTTTTTCAAATAAAATACACTGATTTTTTTCTTCTCTTTGCTATTATATTTTTTGTTAGGTAGTTTTTAGAAAAATAAAAAAATTCTGCTCAGTGGCTTTAGTTGAAATCTGAGTTTATGCTACTTTTTGCATAGCAAACGCTGTTTTAACAAAAAAATTCACGGATTTCTTTCTTCTTGTTGTGATTCTCTCTTTTTTGTTAAGTAAATCATAGAATAATATAATTATTCTTTTTAGTCACGGTTCTTTAATTCAGTATTTATGCTATTTTTTTCGATTTCAAACCGTTTTTTACAAATAAAATACACGGATTTGTTTCTTCTCTTTGCTATTGTATTTTTTGTTAAGTATTTTTTAGAAAAATAAAAAAACTATGCTCAGTGACGTAAGTCGAATTCTGAGTTTATGCTACTTTTTGCATAGCAAACGCTTTTTTAAATAAAAAAAATTCACGCATTTCTTTCTTTTTGGTGTGAATCTTTCCTTTTTGTTATGTATATCGTAGAAAAATAAAATCATTCTTTTCAGTGACGGTACATTAATTCAGTATCTATGCTACTGTTTTTGATTTCAAAACCTGTTTTCACAAATAAAATACACGGATTCGTTTCTTCTCTACGCGATTGTATTTTTTGTTAAGTATTAATACAAAAAATTAAAAAAATCTGCTCGGTGGCGGCAATTGATTTCTGAGATTGTGCTACTTTTATGCATTACAAACGCTGTTTTAGCAAAAAAAATTCTTGGATTTCTTTCTTCTTGTTGTTATTCTCTTTTTTGTTAAGTAAATCATATGGAAATAAAATTATTGTTTTCAGTTACGGTGTTTTGATTTACTATTTATGCTACTGTTTTCGATTTCAAACCCATTTCTACAAATAAAATCAACGGATTTGGTTTTTCTCTTTGCTATTGTATTTTTTGTTAAGTAGTTTTTAGAATGTTAAAAAAATTCTGGTCAGTGGCGTTAGTTGAAATCTGAGTTTATACTACTTTTTGCATAGCAAACGCTGTTTTAACAAAAAAATACATAGATTTGTTTCTTTTCTTTGCGATTCTATTTTTTGTCCTGAATTTTATCCAAAAAAATAAATAAACTGCTCGGTGGCGTTAATTGAATTCTGAGTTTATGCTACTTTTTGCATAGATAACGCTGTTAAAAAAAATCACGGATTACTTTCTTCTTGTTGCGATTTATTTTTTTTGTTAAGTGTATCATAGCAAAATAAAATACTTCTACTCAGTGACGGTACTTTAGTTCAGAATTTATTTTACTGTTTTCAATTTCAAAACTTGTTTTTACAATTAAAATACACGGATTCGTTTCTTCTCTTTGCGATTCTATTTTTTGTTCTGAAATTTATACAAAAAAATTAAAAAACTGTGCGGTGGCGTTAATTGAATTCTGATTTTGTACTACTTTTTTGCATAACAAACGCTTTTTGAAACAAAAATAATTCACGGATTTCTTTCTTCCTTTTGTGATTCTCTCTAATTTGTTAAGTATATCGTAGCAAAATAAAATAATTCTTTTAAGAGACGGTACTTTGATTCAGTATATAGGCTACTGTTTTCGATTTCAAACCCTTTCTTATAATAAAATACACGGATTTTTTTCTTCTCTTTGCTATTATATTTTTTGTTCAGTATTTTATAAAAAAAAAATTCTGCTCAGTGGCGTAAGTCGAATTCTGAGTTTATGCTACTTTTTGCATAGCAAACGCTGTTTAAAAAAAAGAAATCACGGATTACTTTCTTCTTGTTGCGATTTATTTTTTTTTCTTAAGTGTATCATAGCAAAATAAAATACTTCTACTCAGTGACGGTACTTTACTTCAGAATTTATTTTACTGTTTTCAATTTCAAACCTTTTTTTTACAAATAAAATACACGGATTTGTTTATTCTCATTGCGATTCTTTTTTTTTGTTAAGAATTTTATAGAAAATCAAAATTCTGCTCGGTGGCGTTAATTGAATTCTGAGTTAAACTACTTTTTGCATCACAAACCTTGTTTTAACAAAAAATTCAAGGATTATATCTTGTTGCGATTCTCATTTTATTTTAGTATATCGTAGCAAAATAATAAATTCTTTTCGGTGACGGTACTTTGATTTAGTATTTATGCTACTGTTTTCGATTTCAGACCCTGTTTTTACAAATAAAATACACGGATTCGTTTCTTTTCTTTGCGATTTTATTTTATGTTAATTATTAATGGAAAAATAAAAAAAATCTGCTCGGTGGAGGTACTTGAATTCTGAGTTTATGCTACTTTTTTGCATTACAAACGCTATTTTAGCAAAAAAAAAATTCACGGATTACTTTCTTCTTGTTGTGATTCTCCTACTTTTGTTAAGTATATCGTAGCAAAATGAAATAATTCCTTTCAGTGAAGGTATTTTAATTCATTATTTTTGCTACTCTTTTCGATTTCAAAACATGTTTTTTCAAATATAATACACGGATTCGTATCTTAATCTCTTTGCGTTTCTATTTTTTATTCTGATTTTTATAAAATCATAATAAAAAAACTGCTCGGTGGCATTCATTGAATTCTGAGTTTGTACTTTTTTTGCATTACAAACGCTGTTTTAGCAAAAAAAATTCTTGGATTTCTTTCTTCTTGTTGTTATTCTCTTTTTTATTAAGTAAATCATATGGAAATAAAATTATTGTTTTCAGTTACGGTGTTTTGATTTAGTATTTATGCTACTGTTTTCGATTTAAACCCATTTCTACAAACAAAATCAACGGATTTGGTTTTTCTCTTTGCTATTGTATTTTTTGTTAAGTAGTTTTTAGAAAAATAAATAAATACTGCTCAGTGGCGTTAGTTGAAATCTGAGTTTATGCTATTTATTGCATAGCAAACGGTGTTTTAACAAAAAAATTCACGGATTTTATTCTTCTTGTGGTGATTCTCTCTTTTTTGTTAAGTTAATCATAGGAAAATAAAATTATTCTTTTTAGTTACGGTTCTTTAATTCAGTATTTATGCTATTCTTTTCGATTTCAAACCCTTTATTTTCAAATAAAATACACGGATTTTTTTCTTCTCTTTGCTATTATATTTTTTGTTAGGTAGTTTTTAGAAAAATAAAAAAATTCTGCTCAGTGGCTTTAGTTGAAATCTGAGTTTATGCTACTTTTTGCAAAGCAAACGCTGTTTTAACAAAAAAATTCACGGATTTCTTTCTTCTTGTTGTGATTCTTTCTTTTTTGTGAAGTAAATCATAGGAAAATAAAATTATTCTTTTCAGTTACGGTACACTAATTCAGTATTTATGCTTTTGTTTTCGATTACAAACGTTTTTTTTCAAATAAAATACACGGATTTGTTTCTTCTTTTTGCTATTATATTTTTTGTTAAGTAGTTTTTAGAATGTTAAAAAAATTCTGGTCAGTGGCGTTAGTTGAAATCTGAGTTTATACTACTTTTTGCATAGCAAACGCTGTTTTAACAAAAAAATACATAGATTTGTTTCTTTTCTTTGCGATTCTATTTTTTGTTCTGAATTTTATCCAAAAAAATAAATAAACTGCTCGGTGGCGTTAATTGAATTCTGAGTTTATGCTACTTTTTGCATAGCCAACGCTGTTAAAAAAATCACGGATTACTTTCTTCTTGTTGCGATTTATTTTTTTTGTTAAGTGTTTCACAGCAAAATAAAATACTTCTACTCAGTGACGGTACTTTAGGTCAGAATTTATTTTACTGTTTTCAATTTCAAACCTTGTTTTTACAATTAAAATACACGGATTCGTTTCTTCTCTTTGCGATTCTATTTTTTGTTCTGAATTTTATTCAAAAAAAATTAAAAAACTGTGCGGTGGCGTTAATTGAATTCTGATTTTGTACTACTTTTTTGCATAACAAACGCTTTTTGTAACAAAAATAATTCACGGATTTCTTTCTTCCTTTTGTGATTCTCTCTAATTTGTTAAGTATATCGTAGCAAAATAAAATAATTCTTTTAAGAGACGGTACTTTGATTCAGTATATAGGCTACTGTTTTCGATTTCAAACCCTTTCTTATAATAAAATACACGGATTTTTTTCTTCTCTTTGCTATTATATTTTTTGTTCAGTATTTTATAAAAAAAAAATTCTGCTCAGTGGCGTAAGTCGAATTCTGAGTTTATGCTACTTTTTGCATAGCAAACGCTGTGTAAAAAATAGAAATTACGGATTACTTTCTTCTTGTTGCGATTTATTTTTTTTTCTTAAGTGTATCATAGCAAAATAAAATACTTCTACTCAGTGACGGTACTTTAGTTCAGAATTTATTTTACTGTTTTCAATTTCAAACCTTTTTTTTACAAATAAAATACACGGATTTGTTTATTCTCATTGCGATTCTTTTTTTTTGTTAAGAATTTTATAGAAAATCAAAATTCTGCTCGGTGGCGTTAATTGAATTCTGAGTTAAACTACTTTTTGCATCACAAACCTTGTTTTAACAAAAAATTCAAGGATTATATCTTGTTGCGATTCTCATTTTATTTTAGTATATCGTAGCAAAATAATAAATTCTTTTCGGTGACGGTACTTTGATTTAGTATTTATGCTACTGTTTTCGATTTCAGACCCTGTTTTTACAAATAAAATACACGGATTCGTTTCTTTTCTTTGCGATTTTATTTTATGTTAATTATTTATGGAAAATAAAAAAAATCTGCTCGGTGGAGGTACTTGAATTCTGAGTTTATGCTACTCTTTTGCATTACAAACGCTATTTTAGCAAAAAAAAAATTCACGGATTACTTTCTTCTTGTTGTGATTCTCCTACTTTTGTTAAGTATATCGTAGCAAAATGAAATAATTCCTTTCAGTGAAGGTATTTTAATTCATTATTTTTGCTACTCTTTTCGATTTCAAAACATGTTTTTTCAAATATAATACACGGATTCGTATCTTAATCTCTTTGCGTTTCTATTTTTTATTCTGATTTTTATAAAATCATAATAAAAAAACTGCTCGGTGGCATTCATTGAATTCTGAGTTTGTATTTTTTTTGCATTACAAACGCTGTTTTAGCAAAAAAAATTCTTGGATTTCTTTCTTCTTGTTGTTATTCTCTTTTTTGTTAAGTAAATCATATGGAAATAAAATTATTGTTTTCAGTTACGGTGTTTTGATTTAGTATTTATGCTACTGTTTTCGATTTCAAACCCATTTCTACAAATAAAATCAACGGATTTGGTTTTTCTCTTTGCTATTGTATTTTTTGTTAAGTAGTTTTTAGAAAAATAAATAAATACTGCTCAGTGGCGTTAGTTGAAATCTGAGTTTATGCTATTTATTGCATAGCAAACGGTGTTTTAATAAAAAATTCACGGATTTCGTTCTTCCTGTGGTGATTCTCTCTTTTTTGTGAAGTAAATCATAGGAAAATAAAATTATTTTTTTCAGTTACGGTACTTTAATTCAGTATTTATGCTATTGTTTTCGATTTCAAACCCTTTTTTTTCAAATAAAATACACTGATTTTTTTCTTCTCTTTGCTATTATATTTTTTGTTAGGTAGTTTTTAGAAAAATAAAAAAATTCTGCTCAGTGGCTTTAGTTGAAATCTGAGTTTATGCTACTTTTTGCATAGCAAACGCTGTTTTAACAAAAAAATTCACGGATTTCTTTCTTCTTGTTGTGATTCTCTCTTTTTTGTTAAGTAAATCATAGGAAAATAAAATTATTCTTTTTAGTTACGGTTCTTTAATTCAGTATTTATGCTATTGTTTTCGATTTCAAACCGTTTTTTACAAATAAAATACTCGGATTTGTTTCTTCTCTTTGCTATTGTATTTTTTGTTAAGTATTTTTTAGAAAAATAAAAAAACTATGCTCAGTGACGTAAGTCGAATTCTGAGTTTATGCTACTTTTTGCATAGCAAACGCTTTTTTAAATAAAAAAAATTCACGCATTTCTTTCTTTTTGGTGTGAATCTTTCCTTTTTGTTATGTATATCGTAGAAAAATAAAATCATTCTTTTCAGTGACGGTACATTAATTCAGTATCTATGCTACTGTTTTTGATTTCAAAACCTGTTTTCACAAATAAAATACACGGATTCGTTTCTTCTCTACGCGATTGTATTTTTTGTTAAGTATTAATACAAAAAATTAAAAAAATCTGCTCGGTGGCGGCAATTGATTTCTGAGATTGTGCTACTTTTATGCATTACAAACGCTGTTTTAGCAAAAAAAATTCTTGGATTTCTTTCTTCTTGTTGTTATTCTCTTTTTTGTTAAGTAAATCATATGGAAATAAAATTATTGTTTTCAGTTACGGTGTTTTGATTTACTATTTATGCTACTGTTTTCGATTTCAAACCCATTTCTACAAATAAAATCAACGGATTTGGTTTTTCTCTTTGCTATTGTATTTTTTGTTAAGTAGTTTTTAGAATGTTAAAAAAATTCTGGTCAGTGGCGTTAGTTGAAATCTGAGTTTATACTACTTTTTGCATAGCAAACGCTGTTTTAACAAAAAAATACATAGATTTGTTTCTTTTCTTTGCGATTCTATTTTTTGTCCTGAATTTTATCCAAAAAAATAAATAAACTGCTCGGTGGCGTTAATTGAATTCTGAGTTTATGCTACTTTTTGCATAGATAACGCTGTTAAAAAAAATCACGGATTACTTTCTTCTTGTTGCGATTTATTTTTTTTGTTAAGTGTATCATAGCAAAATAAAATACTTCTACTCAGTGACGGTACTTTAGTTCAGAATTTATTTTACTGTTTTCAATTTCAAAACTTGTTTTTACAATTAAAATGCACGGATTCGTTTCTTTTCTTTGCGATTCTATTTTTTGTTCTGAAATTTATACAAAAAAATAAAAAAACTGTGCGGTGGCGTTAATTGAATTCTGATTTTGTACTACTTTTTTGCATAACAAACGCTTTTTGAAACAAAAATAATTCACGGATTTCTTTCTTCCTTTTGTGATTCTCTCTAATTTGTTAAGTATATCGTAGCAAAATAAAATAATTCTTTTAAGAGACGGTACTTTGATTCAGTATATAGGCTACTGTTTTCGATTTCAAACCCTTTCTTATAATAAAATACACGGATTTTTTTCTTCTCTTTGCTATTATATTTTTTGTTCAGTATTTTATAAAAAAAAAATTCTGCTCAGTGGCGTAAGTCGAATTCTGAGTTTATGCTACTTTTTGCATAGCAAACGCTGTTTAAAAAAAAGAAATCACGGATTACTTTCTTCTTGTTGCGATTTATTTTTTTTTCTTAAGTGTATCATAGCAAAATAAAATACTTCTACTCAGTGACGGTACTTTAGTTCAGAATTTATTTTACTGTTTTCAATTTCAAACCTTTTTTTTACAAATAAAATACACGGATTTGTTTATTCTCATTGCGATTCTTTTTTTTTGTTAAGAATTTTATAGAAAATCAAAATTCTGCTCGGTGGCGTTAATTGAATTCTGAGTTAAACTACTTTTTGCATCACAAACCTTGTTTTAACAAAAAATTCAAGGATTATATCTTGTTGCGATTCTCATTTTATTTTAGTATATCGTAGCAAAATAATAAATTCTTTTCGGTGACGGTACTTTGATTTAGTATTTATGCTACTGTTTTCGATTTCAGACCCTGTTTTTACAAATAAAATACACGGATTCGTTTCTTTTCTTTGCGATTTTATTTTATGTTAATTATTAATGGAAAAATAAAAAAAATCTGCTCGGTGGAGGTACTTGAATTCTGAGTTTATGCTACTTTTTTGCATTACAAACGCTATTTTAGCAAAAAAAATTCTTGGATTTCTTTCTTCTTGTTGTTATTCTCTTTTTTGTTAAGTAAATCATATGGAAATAAAATTATTGTTTTCAGTTACGGTGTTTTGATTTAGTATTTATGCTACTGTTTTCGATTTCAAACCCATTTCTACAAATAAAATCAACGGATTTGGTTTTTCTCTTTGCTATTGTATTTTTTGTTAAGTAGTTTTTAGAAAAATAAATAAATACTGCTCAGTGGCGTTAGTTGAAATCTGAGTTTATGCTATTTATTGCATAGCAAACGGTGTTTTAATAAAAAAATTCACGGATTTCGTTCTTCCTGTGGTGATTCTCTCTTTTTTGTGAAGTAAATCATAGGAAAATAAAATTATTTTTTTCAGTTACGGTACTTTAATTCAGTATTTATGCTATTGTTTTCGATTTCAAACCCTTTTTTTTCAAATAAAATACACTGATTTTTTTCTTCTCTTTGCTATTATATTTTTTGTTAGGTAGTTTTTAGAAAAATAAAAAAATTCTGCTCAGTGGCTTTAGTTGAAATCTGAGTTTATGCTACTTTTTGCATAGCAAACGCTGTTTTAACAAAAAAATTCACGGATTTCTTTCTTCTTGTTGTGATTCTCTCTTTTTTGTTAAGTAAATCATAGGAAAATAAAATTATTCTTTTTAGTTACGGTTCTTTAATTCAGTATTTATGCTATTGTTTTCGATTTCAAACCGTTTTTTACAAATAAAATACACGGATTTGTTTCTTCTCTTTGCTATTGTATTTTTTGTTAAGTATTTTTTAGAAAAATAAAAAAACTATGCTCAGTGACGTAAGTCGAATTCTGAGTTTATGCTACTTTTTGCATAGCAAACGCTTTTTTAAATAAAAAAAATTCACGCATTTCTTTCTTTTTGGTGTGAATCTTTCCTTTTTGTTATGTATATCGTAGAAAAATAAAATCATTCTTTTCAGTGACGGTACATTAATTCAGTATCTATGCTACTGTTTTTGATTTCAAAACCTGTTTTCACAAATAAAATACACGGATTCGTTTCTTCTCTACGCGATTGTATTTTTTGTTAAGTATTAATACAAAAATAAAAAAAATCTGCTCGGTGGCGGCAATTGATTTCTGAGTTTGGACTTTTTTTTGCATTACAAACGCTGTTTTAGCAAAAAAAATTCTTGGATTTCTTTCTTCTTGTTGTTATTCTCTTTTTTGTTAAGTAAATCATATGGAAATAAAATTATTGTTTTCAGTTACGGTGTTTTGATTTACTATTTATGCTACTGTTTTCGATTTCAAACCCATTTCTACAAATAAAATCAACGGATTTGGTTTTTCTCTTTGCTATTGTATTTTTTGTTAAGTAGTTTTTAGAATGTTAAAAACATTCTGGTCAGTGGCGTTAGTTGAAATCTGAGTTTATACTACTTTTTGCATAGCAAACGCTGTTTTAACAAAAAAATACATGGATTTGTTTCTTTTCTTTGCGATTCTATTTTTTGTTCTGAATTTTATCCAAAAAAATAAATAAACTGCTCGGTGGCGTTAATTGAATTCTGAGTTTATGCTACTTTTTGCAGAGATAACGCTGTTAAAAAAAATCACGGATTACTTTCTTCTTGTTGCGATTTATTTTTTTTGTTAAGTGTATCATAGCAAAATAAAATACTTCTACTCAGTGACGGTACTTTAGTTCAGAATTTATTTTACTGTCTTCAATTTCAAACCTTGTTTTTACAATTAAAATGCACGGATTCGTTTCTTTTCTTTGCGATTCTATTTTTTGTTCTGAAATTTATACAAAAAAATAAAAAAACTGTGCGGTGGCGTTAATTGAATTCTGATTTTGTACTACTTTTTTGCATAACAAACCCTTTTTGTAACAAAAATAATTCACGGATTTCTTTCTTCCTTTTGTGATTCTCTCTAATTTGTTAAGTATATCGTAGCAAAATAAAATAATTCTTTTAAGAGACGGTACTTTGATTCAGTATATAGGCTACTGTTTTCGATTTCAAACCCTTTCTTATAATAAAATACACGGATTTTTTTCTTCTCTTTGCTATTATATTTTTTGTTCAGTATTTTATAAAAAAAAAATTCTGCTCAGTGGCGTAAGTCGAATTCTGAGTTTATGCTACTTTTTGCATAGCAAACGCTGTGTAAAAAATAGAAATTACGGATTACTTTCTTCTTGTTGCGATTTATTTTTTTTTCTTAAGTGTATCATAGCAAAATAAAATACTTCTACTCAGTGACGGTACTTTAGTTCAGAATTTATTTTACTGTTTTCAATTTCAAACCTTTTTTTTACAAATAAAATACACGGATTTGTTTATTCTCATTGCGATTCTTTTTTTTTGTTAAGAATTTTATAGAAAATCAAAATTCTGCTCGGTGGCGTTAATTGAATTCTGAGTTAAACTACTTTTTGCATCACAAACCTTGTTTTAACAAAAAATTCAAGGATTATATCTTGTTGCGATTCTCATTTTATTTTAGTATATCGTAGCAAAATAATAAATTCTTTTCGGTGACGGTACTTTGATTTAGTATTTATGCTACTGTTTTCGATTTCAGACCCTGTTTTTACAAATAAAATACACGTATTCGTTTCTTTTCTTTGCGATTTTATTTTATGTTAATTATTTATGGAAAATAAAAAAAATCTGCTCGGTGGAGGTACTTGAATTCTGAGTTTATGCTACTCTTTTGCATTACAAACGCTATTTTAGCAAAAAAAAAATTCACGGATTACTTTCTTCTTGTTGTGATTCTCCTACTTTTGTTAAGTATATCGTAGCAAAATGAAATAATTCCTTTCAGTGAAGGTATTTTAATTCATTATTTTTGCTACTCTTTTCGATTTCAAAACATGTTTTTTCAAATATAATACACGGATTCGTATCTTAATCTCTTTGCGTTTCTATTTTTTATTCTGATTTTTATAAAATCATAATAAAAAAACTGCTCGGTGGCATTCATTGAATTCTGAGTTTGTATTTTTTTTGCATTACAAACGCTGTTTTAGCAAAAAAAATTCTTGGATTTCTTTCTTCTTGTTGTTATTCTCTTTTTTGTTAAGTAAATCATATGGAAATAAAATTATTGTTTTCAGTTACGGTGTTTTGATTTAGTATTTATGCTACTGTTTTCGATTTCAAACCCATTTCTACAAATAAAATCAACGGATTTGGTTTTTCTCTTTGCTATTGTATTTTTTGTTAAGTAGTTTTTAGAAAAATAAATAAATACTGCTCAGTGGCGTTAGTTGAAATCTGAGTTTATGCTATTTATTGCATAGCAAACGGTGTTTTAATAAAAAATTCACGGATTTCGTTCTTCCTGTGGTGATTCTCTCTTTTTTGTGAAGTAAATCATAGGAAAATAAAATTATTTTTTTCAGTTACGGTACTTTAATTCAGTATTTATGCTATTGTTTTCGATTTCAAACCCTTTTTTTTCAAATAAAATACACTGATTTTTTTCTTCTCTTTGCTATTATATTTTTTGTTAGGTAGTTTTTAGAAAAATAAAAAAATTCTGCTCAGTGGCTTTAGTTGAAATCTGAGTTTATGCTACTTTTTGCATAGCAAACGCTGTTTTAACAAAAAAATTCACGGATTTCTTTCTTCTTGTTGTGATTCTCTCTTTTTTGTTAAGTAAATCATAGGAAAATAAAATTATTCTTTTTAGTTACGGTTCTTTAATTCAGTATTTATGCTATTGTTTTCGATTTCAAACCGTTTTTTACAAATAAAATACACGGATTTGTTTCTTCTCTTTGCTATTGTATTTTTTGTTAAGTATTTTTTAGAAAAATAAAAAAACTATGCTCAGTGACGTAAGTCGAATTCTGAGTTTATGCTACTTTTTGCATAGCAAACGCTTTTTTAAATAAAAAAAATTCACGCATTTCTTTCTTTTTGGTGTGAATCTTTCCTTTTTGTTATGTATATCGTAGAAAAATAAAATCATTCTTTTCAGTGACGGTACATTAATTCAGTATCTATGCTACTGTTTTTGATTTCAAAACCTGTTTTCACAAATAAAATACACGGATTCGTTTCTTCTCTACGCGATTGTATTTTTTGTTAAGTATTAATACAAAAAATTAAAAAAATCTGCTCGGTGGCGGCAATTGATTTCTGAGATTGTGCTACTTTAATGCATTACAAACGCTGTTTTAGCAAAAAAAATTCTTGGATTTCTTTCTTCTTGTTGTTATTCTCTTTTTTGTTAAGTAAATCATATGGAAATAAAATTATTGTTTTCAGTTACGGTGTTTTGATTTACTATTTATGCTACTGTTTTCGATTTCAAACCCATTTCTACAAATAAAATCAACGGATTTGGTTTTTCTCTTTGCTATTGTATTTTTTGTTAAGTAGTTTTTAGAATGTTAAAAAAATTCTGGTCAGTGGCGTTAGTTGAAATCTGAGTTTATACTACTTTTTGCATAGCAAACGCTGTTTTAACAAAAAAATACATAGATTTGTTTCTTTTCTTTGCGATTCTATTTTTTGTCCTGAATTTTATCCAAAAAAATAAATAAACTGCTCGGTGGCGTTAATTGAAATCTGAGTTTATGCTATTTATTGCATAGCAAACGGTGTTTTAACAAAAAAATTCACGGATTTTATTCTTCTTGTGGTGATTCTCTCTTTTTTGTTAAGTTAATCATAGGAAAATAAAATTATTCTTTTTAGTTACGGTTCTTTAATTCAGTATTTATGCTATTCTTTTCGATTTCAAACCCTTTATTTTCAAATAAAATACACGGATTTTTTTCTTCTCTTTGCTATTATATTTTTTGTTAGGTAGTTTTTAGAAAAATAAAAAAATTCTGCTCAGTGGCTTTAGTTGAAATCTGAGTTTATGCTACTTTTTGCAAAGCAAACGCTGTTTTAACAAAAAAATTCACGGATTTCTTTCTTCTTGTTGTGATTCTTTCTTTTTTGTGAAGTAAATCATAGGAAAATAAAATTATTCTTTTCAGTTACGGTACACTAATTCAGTATTTATGCTTTTGTTTTCGATTACAAACGTTTTTTTTCAAATAAAATACACGGATTTGTTTCTTCTTTTTGCTATTATATTTTTTGTTAAGTAGTTTTTAGAATGTTAAAAAAATTCTGGTCAGTGGCGTTAGTTGAAATCTGAGTTTATACTACTTTTTGCATAGCAAACGCTGTTTTAACAAAAAAATACATAGATTTGTTTCTTTTCTTTGCGATTCTATTTTTTGTTCTGAATTTTATCCAAAAAAATAAATAAACTGCTCGGTGGCGTTAATTGAATTCTGAGTTTATGCTACTTTTTGCATAGCCAACGCTGTTAAAAAAATCACGGATTACTTTCTTCTTGTTGCGATTTATTTTTTTTGTTAAGTGTTTCACAGCAAAATAAAATACTTCTACTCAGTGACGGTACTTTAGGTCAGAATTTATTTTACTGTTTTCAATTTCAAACCTTGTTTTTACAATTAAAATACACGGATTCGTTTCTTCTCTTTGCGATTCTATTTTTTGTTCTGAATTTTATTCAAAAAAAATTAAAAAACTGTGCGGTGGCGTTAATTGAATTCTGATTTTGTACTACTTTTTTGCATAACAAACGCTTTTTGTAACAAAAATAATTCACGGATTTCTTTCTTCCTTTTGTGATTCTCTCTAATTTGTTAAGTATATCGTAGCAAAATAAAATAATTCTTTTAAGAGACGGTACTTTGATTCAGTATATAGGCTACTGTTTTCGATTTCAAACCCTTTCTTATAATAAAATACACGGATTTTTTTCTTCTCTTTGCTATTATATTTTTTGTTCAGTATTTTATAAAAAAAAAATTCTGCTCAGTGGCGTAAGTCGAATTCTGAGTTTATGCTACTTTTTGCATAGCAAACGCTGTGTAAAAAATAGAAATTACGGATTACTTTCTTCTTGTTGCGATTTATTTTTTTTTCTTAAGTGTATCATAGCAAAATAAAATACTTCTACTCAGTGACGGTACTTTAGTTCAGAATTTATTTTACTGTTTTCAATTTCAAACCTTTTTTTTACAAATAAAATACACGGATTTGTTTATTCTCATTGCGATTCTTTTTTTTTGTTAAGAATTTTATAGAAAATCAAAATTCTGCTCGGTGGCGTTAATTGAATTCTGAGTTAAACTACTTTTTGCATCACAAACCTTGTTTTAACAAAAAATTCAAGGATTATATCTTGTTGCGATTCTCATTTTATTTTAGTATATCGTAGCAAAATAATAAATTCTTTTCGGTGACGGTACTTTGATTTAGTATTTATGCTACTGTTTTCGATTTCAGACCCTGTTTTTACAAATAAAATACACGGATTCGTTTCTTTTCTTTGCGATTTTATTTTATGTTAATTATTTATGGAAAATAAAAAAAATCTGCTCGGTGGAGGTACTTGAATTCTGAGTTTATGCTACTCTTTTGCATTACAAACGCTATTTTAGCAAAAAAAAAATTCACGGATTACTTTCTTCTTGTTGTGATTCTCCTACTTTTGTTAAGTATATCGTAGCAAAATGAAATAATTCCTTTCAGTGAAGGTATTTTAATTCATTATTTTTGCTACTCTTTTCGATTTCAAAACATGTTTTTTCAAATATAATACACGGATTCGTATCTTAATCTCTTTGCGTTTCTATTTTTTATTCTGATTTTTATAAAATCATAATAAAAAAACTGCTCGGTGGCATTCATTGAATTCTGAGTTTGTATTTTTTTTGCATTACAAACGCTGTTTTAGCAAAAAAAATTCTTGGATTTCTTTCTTCTTGTTGTTATTCTCTTTTTTGTTAAGTAAATCATATGGAAATAAAATTATTGTTTTCAGTTACGGTGTTTTGATTTAGTATTTATGCTACTGTTTTCGATTTCAAACCCATTTCTACAAATAAAATCAACGGATTTGGTTTTTCTCTTTGCTATTGTATTTTTTGTTAAGTAGTTTTTAGAAAAATAAATAAATACTGCTCAGTGGCGTTAGTTGAAATCTGAGTTTATGCTATTTATTGCATAGCAAACGGTGTTTTAATAAAAAATTCACGGATTTCGTTCTTCCTGTGGTGATTCTCTCTTTTTTGTGAAGTAAATCATAGGAAAATAAAATTATTTTTTTCAGTTACGGTACTTTAATTCAGTATTTATGCTATTGTTTTCGATTTCAAACCCTTTTTTTTCAAATAAAATACACTGATTTTTTTCTTCTCTTTGCTATTATATTTTTTGTTAGGTAGTTTTTAGAAAAATAAAAAAATTCTGCTCAGTGGCTTTAGTTGAAATCTGAGTTTATGCTACTTTTTGCATAGCAAACGCTGTTTTAACAAAAAAATTCACGGATTTCTTTCTTCTTGTTGTGATTCTCTCTTTTTTGTTAAGTAAATCATAGGAAAATAAAATTATTCTTTTTAGTTACGGTTCTTTAATTCAGTATTTATGCTATTGTTTTCGATTTCAAACCGTTTTTTACAAATAAAATACTCGGATTTGTTTCTTCTCTTTGCTATTGTATTTTTTGTTAAGTATTTTTTAGAAAAATAAAAAAACTATGCTCAGTGACGTAAGTCGAATTCTGAGTTTATGCTACTTTTTGCATAGCAAACGCTTTTTTAAATAAAAAAAATTCACGCATTTCTTTCTTTTTGGTGTGAATCTTTACTTTTTGTTATGTATATCGTAGAAAAATAAAATCATTCTTTTCAGTGACGGTACATTAATTCAGTATCTATGCTACTGTTTTTGATTTCAAAACCTGTTTTCACAAATAAAATACACGGATTCGTTTCTTCTCTACGCGATTGTATTTTTTGTTAAGTATTAATACAAAAAATTAAAAAAATCTGCTCGGTGGCGGCAATTGATTTCTGAGATTGTGCTACTTTTATGCATTACAAACGCTGTTTTAGCAAAAAAAATTCTTGGATTTCTTTCTTCTTGTTGTTATTCTCTTTTTTGTTAAGTAAATCATATGGAAATAAAATTATTGTTTTCAGTTACGGTGTTTTGATTTACTATTTATGCTACTGTTTTCGATTTCAAACCCATTTCTACAAATAAAATCAACGGATTTGGTTTTTCTCTTTGCTATTGTATTTTTTGTTAAGTAGTTTTTAGAATGTTAAAAAAATTCTGGTCAGTGGCGTTAGTTGAAATCTGAGTTTATACTACTTTTTGCATAGCAAACGCTGTTTTAACAAAAAAATACATAGATTTGTTTCTTTTCTTTGCGATTCTATTTTTTGTCCTGAATTTTATCCAAAAAAATAAATAAACTGCTCGGTGGCGTTAATTGAATTCTGAGTTTATGCTACTTTTTGCATAGATAACGCTGTTAAAAAAAATCACGGATTACTTTCTTCTTGTTGCGATTTATTTTTTTTGTTAAGTGTATCATAGCAAAATAAAATACTTCTACTCAGTGACGGTACTTTAGTTCAGAATTTATTTTACTGTTTTCAATTTCAAAACTTGTTTTTACAATTAAAATGCACGGATTCGTTTCTTTTCTTTGCGATTCTATTTTTTGTTCTGAAATTTATACAAAAAAATAAAAAAACTGTGCGGTGGCGTTAATTGAATTCTGATTTTGTACTACTTTTTTGCATAACAAACGCTTTTTGAAACAAAAATAATTCACGGATTTCTTTCTTCCTTTTGTGATTCTCTCTAATTTGTTAAGTATATCGTAGCAAAATAAAATAATTCTTTTAAGAGACGGTACTTTGATTCAGTATATAGGCTACTGTTTTCGATTTCAAACCCTTTCTTATAATAAAATACACGGATTTTTTTCTTCTCTTTGCTATTATATTTTTTGTTCAGTATTTTATAAAAAAAAAATTCTGCTCAGTGGCGTAAGTCGAATTCTGAGTTTATGCTACTTTTTGCATAGCAAACGCTGTTTAAAAAAAAGAAATCACGGATTACTTTCTTCTTGTTGCGATTTATTTTTTTTTCTTAAGTGTATCATAGCAAAATAAAATACTTCTACTCAGTGACGGTACTTTAGTTCAGAATTTATTTTACTGTTTTCAATTTCAAACCTTTTTTTTACAAATAAAATACACGGATTTGTTTATTCTCATTGCGATTCTTTTTTTTTGTTAAGAATTTTATAGAAAATCAAAATTCTGCTCGGTGGCGTTAATTGAATTCTGAGTTAAACTACTTTTTGCATCACAAACCTTGTTTTAACAAAAAATTCAAGGATTATATCTTGTTGCGATTCTCATTTTATTTTAGTATATCGTAGCAAAATAATAAATTCTTTTCGGTGACGGTACTTTGATTTAGTATTTATGCTACTGTTTTCGATTTCAGACCCTGTTTTTACAAATAAAATACACGGATTCGTTTCTTTTCTTTGCGATTTTATTTTATGTTAATTATTAATGGAAAAATAAAAAAAATCTGCTCGGTGGAGGTACTTGAATTCTGAGTTTATGCTACTTTTTTGCATTACAAACGCTATTTTAGCAAAAAAAATTCTTGGATTTCTTTCTTCTTGTTGTTATTCTCTTTTTTGTTAAGTAAATCATATGGAAATAAAATTATTGTTTTCAGTTACGGTGTTTTGATTTAGTATTTATGCTACTGTTTTCGATTTCAAACCCATTTCTACAAATAAAATCAACGGATTTGGTTTTTCTCTTTGCTATTGTATTTTTTGTTAAGTAGTTTTTAGAAAAATAAATAAATACTGCTCAGTGGCGTTAGTTGAAATCTGAGTTTATGCTATTTATTGCATAGCAAACGGTGTTTTAATAAAAAATTCACGGATTTCGTTCTTCCTGTGGTGATTCTCTCTTTTTTGTGAAGTAAATCATAGGAAAATAAAATTATTTTTTTCAGTTACGGTACTTTAATTCAGTATTTATGCTATTGTTTTCGATTTCAAACCCTTTTTTTTCAAATAAAATACACTGATTTTTTTCTTCTCTTTGCTATTATATTTTTTGTTAGGTAGTTTTTAGAAAAATAAAAAAATTCTGCTCAGTGGCTTTAGTTGAAATCTGAGTTTATGCTACTTTTTGCATAGCAAACGCTGTTTTAACAAAAAAATTCACGGATTTCTTTCTTCTTGTTGTGATTCTCTCTTTTTTGTTAAGTAAATCATAGGAAAATAAAATTATTCTTTTTAGTTACGGTTCTTTAATTCAGTATTTATGCTATTGTTTTCGATTTCAAACCGTTTTTTACAAATAAAATACACGGATTTGTTTCTTCTCTTTGCTATTGTATTTTTTGTTAAGTATTTTTTAGAAAAATAAAAAAACTATGCTCAGTGACGTAAGTCGAATTCTGAGTTTATGCTACTTTTTGCATAGCAAACGCTTTTTTAAATAAAAAAAATTCACGCATTTCTTTCTTTTTGGTGTGAATCTTTCCTTTTTGTTATGTATATCGTAGAAAAATAAAATCATTCTTTTCAGTGACGGTACATTAATTCAGTATCTATGCTACTGTTTTTGATTTCAAAACCTGTTTTCACAAATAAAATACACGGATTCGTTTCTTCTCTACGCGATTGTATTTTTTGTTAAGTATTAATACAAAAATAAAAAAAATCTGCTCGGTGGCGGCAATTGATTTCTGAGTTTGGACTTTTTTTTGCATTACAAACGCTGTTTTAGCAAAAAAAATTCTTGGATTTCTTTCTTCTTGTTGTTATTCTCTTTTTTGTTAAGTAAATCATATGGAAATAAAATTATTGTTTTCAGTTACGGTGTTTTGATTTACTATTTATGCTACTGTTTTCGATTTCAAACCCATTTCTACAAATAAAATCAACGGATTTGGTTTTTCTCTTTGCTATTGTATTTTTTGTTAAGTAGTTTTTAGAATGTTAAAAACATTCTGGTCAGTGGCGTTAGTTGAAATCTGAGTTTATACTACTTTTTGCATAGCAAACGCTGTTTTAACAAAAAAATACATGGATTTGTTTCTTTTCTTTGCGATTCTATTTTTTGTTCTGAATTTTATCCAAAAAAATAAATAAACTGCTCGGTGGCGTTAATTGAATTCTGAGTTTATGCTACTTTTTGCAGAGATAACGCTGTTAAAAAAAATCACGGATTACTTTCTTCTTGTTGCGATTTATTTTTTTTGTTAAGTGTATCATAGCAAAATAAAATACTTCTACTCAGTGACGGTACTTTAGTTCAGAATTTATTTTACTGTCTTCAATTTCAAACCTTGTTTTTACAATTAAAATGCACGGATTCGTTTCTTTTCTTTGCGATTCTATTTTTTGTTCTGAAATTTATACAAAAAAATAAAAAAACTGTGCGGTGGCGTTAATTGAATTCTGATTTTGTACTACTTTTTTGCATAACAAACCCTTTTTGTAACAAAAATAATTCAAGGATTTCTTTCTTCCTTTTGTGATTCTCTCTAATTTGTTAAGTATATCGTAGCAAAATAAAATAATTCTTTTAAGAGACGGTACTTTGATTCAGTATATAGGCTACTGTTTTCGATTTCAAACCCTTTCTTATAATAAAATACACGGATTTTTTTCTTCCCTTTGCTATTATATTTTTTGTTCAGTATTTTATAAATAAAAAATTCTGCTCAGTGGCGTAAGTCGAATTCTGAGTTTATGCTACTTTTTGCATAGCAAACGCTGTTTAAAAAAAAGAAATTACGGATTACTTTCTTCTTGTTGCGATTTATTTTTTTTTCTTAAGTGTATCATAGCAAAATAAAATACTTCTACTCAGTGACGGTACTTTAGTTCAGAATTTATTTTACTGTTTTCAATTTCAAACCTTTTTTTTACAAATATAATACACGGATTTGTTTATTCTCATTGCGATTCTTTTTTTTTGTTAAGAATTTTATAGAAAATCAAAATTCTGCTCGGTGGCGTTAATTGAATTCTGAGTTAAACTACTTTTTGCATCACAAACCTTGTTTTAACAAAAAATTCAAGGATTATATCTTGTTGCGATTCTCATTTTATTTTAGTATATCGTAGCAAAATAATAAATTCTTTTCGGTGACGGTACTTTGATTTAGTATTTTTTCTACTCTTTTCGATTTCAAAACATGTTTTTTCAAATATAATACACGGATTCGTATCTTAATCTCTTTGCGTTTCTATTTTTTATTCTGATTTTTATAAAATCATAATAAAAAAACTGCTCGGTGGCATTCATTGAATTCGAGTTTGTACTTTTTTTTGCATTACAAACGCTGTTTTAGCAAAAAAAATTCTTGGATTTCTTTCTTCTTGTTGTTATTATCTTTTTTGTTAAGTAAATCGTATGGAAATAAAATTATTGTTTTCAGTTACGGTGTTTTGATTTAGTATTTATGCTACTGTTTTCGATTTCAAACCCATTTCTACAAATAAAATCAACGGATTTGGTTTTTCTCTTTGCTATTGTATTTTTTGTTAAGTAGTTTTTAGAAAAATAAATAAAATCTGCTCAGTGGCGTTAGTTGAAATCTGAGTTTCTGCTATTTATTGCATAGCAAACGGTGTTTTAATAAAAAAATTCACGGATTTCGTTCTTCCTGTGGTGATTCTCTCTTTTTTGTGAAGTAAATCATAGGAAAATAAAATTATTTTTTTCAGTTACGGTACTTTAATTCAGTATTTATGCTATTGTTTTCGATTTCAAATGCTTTTTTTCAAATAAAATACACGGATTTTTTTCTTCTCTTTGCTATTATATTTTTTGTTAAGTAGTTTTTAGAAAAATAAAAAAATTCTGCTCAGTGGCTTTAGTTGAAATCTGAGTTTCTGCTATTTTTGCATAGCAAAAGCTGATTTAACAAAAAAATTCACGGATTTCTTTCTTCTTGTTGTGATTCTCTCTTTTTTGTTGAGTAAACCATAGGAAAATAAAATTATTCTTTTCAGTTACGGTGTTTTGATTTAGTATTTATGCTACTGTTTTCGATTTCAAACCCATTTCTACAAATAAAATCAACGGATTTGGTTTTTCTCTTTGCTATTGTATTTTTTGTTAAGTAGTTTTTAGAATGTTAAAAACATTCTGGTCAGTGGCGTTAGTTGAAATCTCAGTTTATACTACTTTTTGCATAGCAAACGCTGTTTTAACAAAAAAATACATAGATTTGTTTCTTTTCTTTGCGATTCTATTTTTTGTTCTGAATTTTATCCAAAAAAATAAATAAACTGCTCGGTGGCGTTAATTGAATTCTGAGTTTATGCTACTTTTTGCATAGCAAACGCTGTTTAAAAAAAAGAAATCACGGATTACTTTCTTCTTGTTGCGATTTATTTTTTTTTCTTAAGTGTATCATAGCAAAATAAAATACTTCTACTCAGTGACGGTACTTTAGTTCAGAATTTATTTTACTGTTTTCAATTTCAAACCTTTTTTTACAAATAAAATACACGGATTTGTTTATTCTCATTGCGATTTTTTTTTTGTTAAGAATTTTATAGAAAATCAAAATTCTGCTCGGTGGCGTTAATTGAATTCTGAGTTAAACTACTTTTTGCATCACAAAACTTGTTTTAACAAAAAATTCAAGGATTATATCTTGTTGCGATTCTCATTTTATTTTAGTATATCGTAGCAAAATAATAAATTCTTTTCGGTGACGGTACTTTGATTTAGTATTTATGCTACTGTTTTCGATTTCAGACCCTGTTTTTACAAATAAAATACACGGATTCGTTTCTTTTCTTTGCGATTTTATTTTATGTTAATTATTAATGGAAAAATAAAAAAAATCTGCTCGGTGGAGGTACTTGAATTCTGAGTTTATGCTACTTTTTTGCATTACAAACGCTATTTTAGCAAAATAAAAATTCACGGATTACTTTCTTCTTGTTGTGATTCTCCTACTTTTGTTAAGTATATCGTAGCAAAATGAAATAATTCCTTTCAGTGAAGGTATTTTAATTCATTATTTTTGCTACTCTTTTCGATTTCAAAACATGTTTTTTCAAATATAATACACGGATTCGTATCTTAATCTCTTTGCGTTTCTATTTTTTATTCTGATTTTTATAAAATCATAATAAAAAAACTGCTCGGTGGCATTCATTGAATTCTGAGTTTGTATTTTTTTTGCATTACAAACGCTGTTTTAGCAAAAAAAATTCTTGGATTTCTTTCTTCTTGTTGTTATTCTCTTTTTTGTTAAGTAAATCATATGGAAATAAAATTATTGTTTTCAGTTAGGGTGTTTTGATTTAGTATTTATGCTACTGTTTTCGATTTCAAACCCATTTCTACAAATAAAATCAACGGATTTGGTTTTTCTCTTTGCTATTTTATTTTTTGTTAAGTAGTTTTTAGAAAAATAAATAAATACTGCTCAGTGGCGTTAGTTGAAATCTGAGTTTATGCTACTTTTTGCATAGCAAACGCTGTTTTAACAAAAAAATTCACGGATTTCTTTCTTCTTGTTGTGATTCTCTCTTTTTTGTTAAGTAAATCATAGGAAAATAAAATTATTCTTTTTAGTTACGGTTCTTTAATTCAGTATTTATGCTATTGTTTTCGATTTCAAACCGTTTTTTACAAATAAAATACACGGATTTGTTTCTTCTCTTTGCTATTGTATTTTTTGTTAAGTATTTTTTAGAAAAATAAAAAAACTATGCTCAGTGACGTAAGTCGAATTCTGAGTTTATGCTACTTTTTGCATAGCAAACGCTTTTTTAAATAAAAAAAATTCACGCATTTCTTTCTTTTTGGTGTGAATCTTTCCTTTTTGTTATGTATATCGTAGAAAATAAAATCATTCTTTTCAGTGACGGTACATGAATTCAGTATCTATGCTACTGTTTTTGATTTCAAAACCTGTTTTCACAAATAAAATACACGGATTCGTTTCTTCTCTACGCGATTGTATTTTTTGTTAAGTATTAATACAAAAAATTAAAAAAATCTGCTCGGTGGCGGCAATTGATTTCTGAGATTGTGCTACTTTTATGCATTACAAACGCTGTTTTAGCAAAAAAAATTCTTGGATTTCTTTCTTCTTGTTGTTATTCTCTTTTTTGTTAAGTAAATCATATGGAAATAAAATTATTGTTTTCAGTTACGGTGTTTTGATTTACGGATTTTTGATTTGTTTTGATTGGCTTTAGTTGAAATCTGAGTTTCTGCTACTTTTTGCATAGCAAAAGCTGATTTAACAAAAAAATTCACGGATTTCTTTCTTCTTGTTGTGATTCTCTCTTTTTTGTTGAGTAAACCATAGGAAAATAAAATTATTCTTTTCAGTTACGGTGTTTTGATTTAGTATTTATGCTACTGTTTTCGATTTCAAACCCATTTCTACAAATAAAATCAACGGATTTGGTTTTTCTCTTTGCTATTGTATTTTTTGTTAAGTAGTTTTTAGAATGTTAAAAACATTCTGGTCAGTGGCGTTAGTTGAAATCTCAGTTTATACTACTTTTTGCATAGCAAACGCTGTTTTAACAAAAAAATACATAGATTTGTTTCTTTTCTTTGCGATTCTATTTTTTGTTCTGAATTTTATCCAAAAAAATAAATAAACTGCTCGGTGGCGTTAATTGAATTCTGAGTTTATGCTACTTTTTGCATAGCAAACGCTGTTTAAAAAAAAGAAATCACGGATTACTTTCTTCTTGTTGCGATTTATTTTTTTTTCTTAAGTGTATCATAGCAAAATAAAATACTTCTACTCAGTGACGGTACTTTAGTTCAGAATTTATTTTACTGTTTTCAATTTCAAACCTTTTTTTACAAATAAAATACACGGATTTGTTTATTCTCATTGCGATTTTTTTTTTGTTAAGAATTTTATAGAAAATCAAAATTCTGCTCGGTGGCGTTAATTGAATTCTGAGTTAAACTACTTTTTGCATCACAAAACTTGTTTTAACAAAAAATTCAAGGATTATATCTTGTTGCGATTCTCATTTTATTTTAGTATATCGTAGCAAAATAATAAATTCTTTTCGGTGACGGTACTTTGATTTAGTATTTATGCTACTGTTTTCGATTTCAGACCCTGTTTTTACAAATAAAATACACGGATTCGTTTCTTTTCTTTGCGATTTTATTTTATGTTAATTATTAATGGAAAAATAAAAAAAATCTGCTCGGTGGAGGTACTTGAATTCTGAGTTTATGCTACTTTTTTGCATTACAAACGCTATTTTAGCAAAATAAAAATTCACGGATTACTTTCTTCTTGTTGTGATTCTCCTACTTTTGTTAAGTATATCGTAGCAAAATGAAATAATTCCTTTCAGTGAAGGTATTTTAATTCATTATTTTTGCTACTCTTTTCGATTTCAAAACATGTTTTTTCAAATATAATACACGGATTCGTATCTTAATCTCTTTGCGTTTCTATTTTTTATTCTGATTTTTATAAAATCATAATAAAAAAACTGCTCGGTGGCATTCATTGAATTCTGAGTTTGTATTTTTTTTGCATTACAAACGCTGTTTTAGCAAAAAAAATTCTTGGATTTCTTTCTTCTTGTTGTTATTCTCTTTTTTGTTAAGTAAATCATATGGAAATAAAATTATTGTTTTCAGTTAGGGTGTTTTGATTTAGTATTTATGCTACTGTTTTCGATTTCAAACCCATTTCTACAAATAAAATCAACGGATTTGGTTTTTCTCTTTGCTATTTTATTTTTTGTTAAGTAGTTTTTAGAAAAATAAATAAATACTGCTCAGTGGCGTTAGTTGAAATCTGAGTTTATGCTACTTTTTGCATAGCAAACGCTGTTTTAACAAAAAAATTCACGGATTTCTTTCTTCTTGTTGTGATTCTCTCTTTTTTGTTAAGTAAATCATAGGAAAATAAAATTATTCTTTTTAGTTACGGTTCTTTAATTCAGTATTTATGCTATTGTTTTCGATTTCAAACCGTTTTTTACAAATAAAATACACGGATTTGTTTCTTCTCTTTGCTATTGTATTTTTTGTTAAGTATTTTTTAGAAAAATAAAAAAACTATGCTCAGTGACGTAAGTCGAATTCTGAGTTTATGCTACTTTTTGCATAGCAAACGCTTTTTTAAATAAAAAAAATTCACGCATTTCTTTCTTTTTGGTGTGAATCTTTCCTTTTTGTTATGTATATCGTAGAAAATAAAATCATTCTTTTCAGTGACGGTACATGAGTTCAGTATCTATGCTACTGTTTTTGATTTCAAAACCTGTTTTCACAAATAAAATACACGGATTCGTTTCTTCTCTACGCGATTGTATTTTTTGTTAAGTATTAATACAAAAAATTAAAAAAATCTGCTCGGTGGCGGCAATTGATTTCTGAGATTGTGCTACTTTTATGCATTACAAACGCTGTTTTAGCAAAAAAAATTCTTGGATTTCTTTCTTCTTGTTGTTATTCTCTTTTTTGTTAAGTAAATCATATGGAAATAAAATTATTGTTTTCAGTTACGGTGTTTTGATTTACGGATTTTTGATTTGTTTTGATTGGCTTTAGTTGAAATCTGAGTTTCTGCTACTTTTTGCATAGCAAAAGCTGATTTAACAAAAAAATTCACGGATTTCTTTCTTCTTGTTGTGATTCTCTCTTTTTTGTTGAGTAAACCATAGGAAAATAAAATTATTCTTTTCAGTTACGGTGTTTTGATTTAGTATTTATGCTACTGTTTTCGATTTCAAACCCATTTCTACAAATAAAATCAACGGATTTGGTTTTTCTCTTTGCTATTGTATTTTTTGTTAAGTAGTTTTTAGAATGTTAAAAACATTCTGGTCAGTGGCGTTAGTTGAAATCTCAGTTTATACTACTTTTTGCATAGCAAACGCTGTTTTAACAAAAAAATACATAGATTTGTTTCTTTTCTTTGCGATTCTATTTTTTGTTCTGAATTTTATCCAAAAAAATAAATAAACTGCTCGGTGGCGTTAATTGAATTCTGAGTTTATGCTACTTTTTGCATAGCAAACGCTGTTTAAAAAAAAGAAATCACGGATTACTTTCTTCTTGTTGCGATTTATTTTTTTTTCTTAAGTGTATCATAGCAAAATAAAATACTTCTACTCAGTGACGGTACTTTAGTTCAGAATTTATTTTACTGTTTTCAATTTCAAACCTTTTTTTACAAATAAAATACACGGATTTGTTTATTCTCATTGCGATTTTTTTTTTGTTAAGAATTTTATAGAAAATCAAAATTCTGCTCGGTGGCGTTAATTGAATTCTGAGTTAAACTACTTTTTGCATCACAAAACTTGTTTTAACAAAAAATTCAAGGATTATATCTTGTTGCGATTCTCATTTTATTTTAGTATATCGTAGCAAAATAATAAATTCTTTTCGGTGACGGTACTTTGATTTAGTATTTATGCTACTGTTTTCGATTTCAGACCCTGTTTTTACAAATAAAATACACGGATTCGTTTCTTTTCTTTGCGATTTTATTTTATGTTAATTATTAATGGAAAAATAAAAAAAATCTGCTCGGTGGAGGTACTTGAATTCTGAGTTTATGCTACTTTTTTGCATTACAAACGCTATTTTAGCAAAATAAAAATTCACGGATTACTTTCTTCTTGTTGTGATTCTCCTACTTTTGTTAAGTATATCGTAGCAAAATGAAATAATTCCTTTCAGTGAAGGTATTTTAATTCATTATTTTTGCTACTCTTTTCGATTTCAAAACATGTTTTTTCAAATATAATACACGGATTCGTATCTTAATCTCTTTGCGTTTCTATTTTTTATTCTGATTTTTATAAAATCATAATAAAAAAACTGCTCGGTGGCATTCATTGAATTCTGAGTTTGTATTTTTTTTGCATTACAAACGCTGTTTTAGCAAAAAAAATTCTTGGATTTCTTTCTTCTTGTTGTTATTCTCTTTTTTGTTAAGTAAATCATATGGAAATAAAATTATTGTTTTCAGTTAGGGTGTTTTGATTTAGTATTTATGCTACTGTTTTCGATTTCAAACCCATTTCTACAAATAAAATCAACGGATTTGGTTTTTCTCTTTGCTATTTTATTTTTTGTTAAGTAGTTTTTAGAAAAATAAATAAATACTGCTCAGTGGCGTTAGTTGAAATCTGAGTTTATGCTACTTTTTGCATAGCAAACGCTGTTTTAACAAAAAAATTCACGGATTTCTTTCTTCTTGTTGTGATTCTCTCTTTTTTGTTAAGTAAATCATAGGAAAATAAAATTATTCTTTTTAGTTACGGTTCTTTAATTCAGTATTTATGCTATTGTTTTCGATTTCAAACCGTTTTTTACAAATAAAATACACGGATTTGTTTCTTCTCTTTGCTATTGTATTTTTTGTTAAGTATTTTTTAGAAAAATAAAAAAACTATGCTCAGTGACGTAAGTCGAATTCTGAGTTTATGCTACTTTTTGCATAGCAAACGCTTTTTTAAATAAAAAAAATTCACGCATTTCTTTCTTTTTGGTGTGAATCTTTCCTTTTTGTTATGTATATCGTAGAAAATAAAATCATTCTTTTCAGTGACGGTACATGAATTCAGTATCTATGCTACTGTTTTTGATTTCAAAACCTGTTTTCACAAATAAAATACACGGATTCGTTTCTTCTCTACGCGATTGTATTTTTTGTTAAGTATTAATACAAAAAATTAAAAAAATCTGCTCGGTGGCGGCAATTGATTTCTGAGATTGTGCTACTTTTATGCATTACAAACGCTGTTTTAGCAAAAAAAATTCTTGGATTTCTTTCTTCTTGTTGTTATTCTCTTTTTTGTTAAGTAAATCATATGGAAATAAAATTATTGTTTTCAGTTACGGTGTTTTGATTTACGGATTTTTGATTTGTTTTGATTGGCTTTAGTTGAAATCTGAGTTTCTGCTACTTTTTGCATAGCAAAAGCTGATTTAACAAAAAAATTCACGGATTTCTTTCTTCTTGTTGTGATTCTCTCTTTTTTGTTGAGTAAACCATAGGAAAATAAAATTATTCTTTTCAGTTACGGTGTTTTGATTTAGTATTTATGCTACTGTTTTCGATTTCAAACCCATTTCTACAAATAAAATCAACGGATTTGGTTTTTCTCTTTGCTATTGTATTTTTTGTTAAGTAGTTTTTAGAATGTTAAAAACATTCTGGTCAGTGGCGTTAGTTGAAATCTCAGTTTATACTACTTTTTGCATAGCAAACGCTGTTTTAACAAAAAAATACATAGATTTGTTTCTTTTCTTTGCGATTCTATTTTTTGTTCTGAATTTTATCCAAAAAAATAAATAAACTGCTCGGTGGCGTTAATTGAATTCTGAGTTTATGCTACTTTTTGCATAGCAAACGCTGTTTAAAAAAAAGAAATCACGGATTACTTTCTTCTTGTTGCGATTTATTTTTTTTTCTTAAGTGTATCATAGCAAAATAAAATACTTCTACTCAGTGACGGTACTTTAGTTCAGAATTTATTTTACTGTTTTCAATTTCAAACCTTTTTTTACAAATAAAATACACGGATTTGTTTATTCTCATTGCGATTTTTTTTTTGTTAAGAATTTTATAGAAAATCAAAATTCTGCTCGGTGGCGTTAATTGAATTCTGAGTTAAACTACTTTTTGCATCACAAAACTTGTTTTAACAAAAAATTCAAGGATTATATCTTGTTGCGATTCTCATTTTATTTTAGTATATCGTAGCAAAATAATAAATTCTTTTCGGTGACGGTACTTTGATTTAGTATTTATGCTACTGTTTTCGATTTCAGACCCTGTTTTTACAAATAAAATACACGGATTCGTTTCTTTTCTTTGCGATTTTATTTTGTTAATTATTAATGGAAAAATAAAAAAAATCTGCTCGGTGGAGGTACTTGAATTCTGAGTTTATGCTACTTTTTTGCATTACAAACGCTATTTTAGCAAAATAAAAATTCACGGATTACTTTCTTCTTGTTGTGATTCTCCTACTTTTGTTAAGTATATCGTAGCAAAATGAAATAATTCCTTTCAGTGAAGGTATTTTAATTCATTATTTTTGCTACTCTTTTCGATTTCAAAACATGTTTTTTCAAATATAATACACGGATTCGTATCTTAATCTCTTTGCGTTTCTATTTTTTATTCTGATTTTTATAAAATCATAATAAAAAAACTGCTCGGTGGCATTCATTGAATTCTGAGTTTGTATTTTTTTTGCATTACAAACGCTGTTTTAGCAAAAAAAATTCTTGGATTTCTTTCTTCTTGTTGTTATTCTCTTTTTTGTTAAGTAAATCATATGGAAATAAAATTATTGTTTTCAGTTAGGGTGTTTTGATTTAGTATTTATGCTACTGTTTTCGATTTCAAACCCATTTCTACAAATAAAATCAACGGATTTGGTTTTTCTCTTTGCTATTTTATTTTTTGTTAAGTAGTTTTTAGAAAAATAAATAAATACTGCTCAGTGGCGTTAGTTGAAATCTGAGTTTATGCTACTTTTTGCATAGCAAACGCTGTTTTAACAAAAAAATTCACGGATTTCTTTCTTCTTGTTGTGATTCTCTCTTTTTTGTTAAGTAAATCATAGGAAAATAAAATTATTCTTTTTAGTTACGGTTCTTTAATTCAGTATTTATGCTATTGTTTTCGATTTCAAACCGTTTTTTACAAATAAAATACACGGATTTGTTTCTTCTCTTTGCTATTGTATTTTTTGTTAAGTATTTTTTAGAAAAATAAAAAAACTATGCTCAGTGACGTAAGTCGAATTCTGAGTTTATGCTACTTTTTGCATAGCAAACGCTTTTTTAAATAAAAAAAATTCACGCATTTCTTTCTTTTTGGTGTGAATCTTTCCTTTTTGTTATGTATATCGTAGAAAATAAAATCATTCTTTTCAGTGACGGTACATGAATTCAGTATCTATGCTACTGTTTTTGATTTCAAAACCTGTTTTCACAAATAAAATACACGGATTCGTTTCTTCTCTACGCGATTGTATTTTTTGTTAAGTATTAATACAAAAAATTAAAAAAATCTGCTCGGTGGCGGCAATTGATTTCTGAGATTGTGCTACTTTTATGCATTACAAACGCTGTTTTAGCAAAAAAAATTCTTGGATTTCTTTCTTCTTGTTGTTATTCTCTTTTTTGTTAAGTAAATCATATGGAAATAAAATTATTGTTTTCAGTTACGGTGTTTTGATTTACGGATTTTTGATTTGTTTTGATTGGCTTTAGTTGAAATCTGAGTTTCTGCTACTTTTTGCATAGCAAAAGCTGATTTAACAAAAAAATTCACGGATTTCTTTCTTCTTGTTGTGATTCTCTCTTTTTTGTTGAGTAAACCATAGGAAAATAAAATTATTCTTTTCAGTTACGGTGTTTTGATTTAGTATTTATGCTACTGTTTTCGATTTCAAACCCATTTCTACAAATAAAATCAACGGATTTGGTTTTTCTCTTTGCTATTGTATTTTTTGTTAAGTAGTTTTTAGAATGTTAAAAACATTCTGGTCAGTGGCGTTAGTTGAAATCTCAGTTTATACTACTTTTTGCATAGCAAACGCTGTTTTAACAAAAAAATACATAGATTTGTTTCTTTTCTTTGCGATTCTATTTTTTGTTCTGAATTTTATCCAAAAAAATAAATAAACTGCTCGGTGGCGTTAATTGAATTCTGAGTTTATGCTACTTTTTGCATAGCAAACGCTGTTTAAAAAAAAGAAATCACGGATTACTTTCTTCTTGTTGCGATTTATTTTTTTTTCTTAAGTGTATCATAGCAAAATAAAATACTTCTACTCAGTGACGGTACTTTAGTTCAGAATTTATTTTACTGTTTTCAATTTCAAACCTTTTTTTACAAATAAAATACACGGATTTGTTTATTCTCATTGCGATTTTTTTTTTGTTAAGAATTTTATAGAAAATCAAAATTCTGCTCGGTGGCGTTAATTGAATTCTGAGTTAAACTACTTTTTGCATCACAAAACTTGTTTTAACAAAAAATTCAAGGATTATATCTTGTTGCGATTCTCATTTTATTTTAGTATATCGTAGCAAAATAATAAATTCTTTTCGGTGACGGTACTTTGATTTAGTATTTATGCTACTGTTTTCGATTTCAGACCCTGTTTTTACAAATAAAATACACGGATTCGTTTCTTTTCTTTGCGATTTTATTTTATGTTAATTATTAATGGAAAAATAAAAAAAATCTGCTCGGTGGAGGTACTTGAATTCTGAGTTTATGCTACTTTTTTGCATTACAAACGCTATTTTAGCAAAATAAAAATTCACGGATTACTTTCTTCTTGTTGTGATTCTCCTACTTTTGTTAAGTATATCGTAGCAAAATGAAATAATTCCTTTCAGTGAAGGTATTTTAATTCATTATTTTTGCTACTCTTTTCGATTTCAAAACATGTTTTTTCAAATATAATACACGGATTCGTATCTTAATCTCTTTGCGTTTCTATTTTTTATTCTGATTTTTATAAAATCATAATAAAAAAACTGCTCGGTGGCATTCATTGAATTCTGAGTTTGTATTTTTTTTGCATTACAAACGCTGTTTTAGCAAAAAAAATTCTTGGATTTCTTTCTTCTTGTTGTTATTCTCTTTTTTGTTAAGTAAATCATATGGAAATAAAATTATTGTTTTCAGTTAGGGTGTTTTGATTTAGTATTTATGCTACTGTTTTCGATTTCAAACCCATTTCTACAAATAAAATCAACGGATTTGGTTTTTCTCTTTGCTATTTTATTTTTTGTTAAGTAGTTTTTAGAAAAATAAATAAATACTGCTCAGTGGCGTTAGTTGAAATCTGAGTTTATGCTACTTTTTGCATAGCAAACGCTGTTTTAACAAAAAAATTCACGGATTTCTTTCTTCTTGTTGTGATTCTCTCTTTTTTGTTAAGTAAATCATAGGAAAATAAAATTATTCTTTTTAGTTACGGTTCTTTAATTCAGTATTTATGCTATTGTTTTCGATTTCAAACCGTTTTTTACAAATAAAATACACGGATTTGTTTCTTCTCTTTGCTATTGTATTTTTTGTTAAGTATTTTTTAGAAAAATAAAAAAACTATGCTCAGTGACGTAAGTCGAATTCTGAGTTTATGCTACTTTTTGCATAGCAAACGCTTTTTTAAATAAAAAAAATTCACGCATTTCTTTCTTTTTGGTGTGAATCTTTCCTTTTTGTTATGTATATCGTAGAAAATAAAATCATTCTTTTCAGTGACGGTACATGAATTCAGTATCTATGCTACTGTTTTTGATTTCAAAACCTGTTTTCACAAATAAAATACACGGATTCGTTTCTTCTCTACGCGATTGTATTTTTTGTTAAGTATTAATACAAAAAATTAAAAAAATCTGCTCGGTGGCGGCAATTGATTTCTGAGATTGTGCTACTTTTATGCATTACAAACGCTGTTTTAGCAAAAAAAATTCTTGGATTTCTTTCTTCTTGTTGTTATTCTCTTTTTTGTTAAGTAAATCATATGGAAATAAAATTATTGTTTTCAGTTACGGTGTTTTGATTTACTATTTATGCTACTGTTTTCGATTTCAAACCCATTTCTACAAATAAAATCAACGGATTTGGTTTTTCTCTTTGCTATTGTATTTTTTGTTAAGTAGTTTTTAGAATGTTAAAAAAATTCTGGTCAGTGGCGTTAGTTGAAATCTGAGTTTATACTACTTTTTGCATAGCAAACGCTGTTTTAACAAAAAAATACATAGATTTGTTTCTTTTCTTTGCGATTCTATTTTTTGTCCTGAATTTTATCCAAAAAAATAAATAAACTGCTCGGTGGCGTTAATTGAATTCTGAGTTTATGCTACTTTTTGCATAGATAACGCTGTTAAAAAAAATCACGGATTACTTTCTTCTTGTTGCGATTTATTTTTTTTGTTAAGTGTATCATAGCAAAATAAAATACTTCTACTCAGTGACGGTACTTTAGTTCAGAATTTATTTTACTGTTTTCAATTTCAAAACTTGTTTTTACAATTAAAATACACGGATTCGTTTCTTCTCTTTGCGATTCTATTTTTTGTTCTGAAATTTATACAAAAAAATTAAAAAACTGTGCGGTGGCGTTAATTGAATTCTGATTTTGTACTACTTTTTTGCATAACAAACGCTTTTTGAAACAAAAATAATTCACGGATTTCTTTCTTCCTTTTGTGATTCTCTCTAATTTGTTAAGTATATCGTAGCAAAATAAAATAATTCTTTTAAGAGACGGTACTTTGATTCAGTATATAGGCTACTGTTTTCGATTTCAAACCCTTTCTTATAATAAAATACACGGATTTTTTTCTTCTCTTTGCTATTATATTTTTTGTTCAGTATTTTATAAAAAAAAAATTCTGCTCAGTGGCGTAAGTCGAATTCTGAGTTTATGCTACTTTTTGCATAGCAAACGCTGTTTAAAAAAAAGAAATCACGGATTACTTTCTTCTTGTTGCGATTTATTTTTTTTTCTTAAGTGTATCATAGCAAAATAAAATACTTCTACTCAGTGACGGTACTTTAGTTCAGAATTTATTTTACTGTTTTCAATTTCAAACCTTTTTTTTACAAATAAAATACACGGATTTGTTTATTCTCATTGCGATTCTTTTTTTTTGTTAAGAATTTTATAGAAAATCAAAATTCTGCTCGGTGGCGTTAATTGAATTCTGAGTTAAACTACTTTTTGCATCACAAACCTTGTTTTAACAAAAAATTCAAGGATTATATCTTGTTGCGATTCTCATTTTATTTTAGTATATCGTAGCAAAATAATAAATTCTTTTCGGTGACGGTACTTTGATTTAGTATTTATGCTACTGTTTTCGATTTCAGACCCTGTTTTTACAAATAAAATACACGGATTCGTTTCTTTTCTTTGCGATTTTATTTTATGTTAATTATTAATGGAAAAATAAAAAAAATCTGCTCGGTGGAGGTACTTGAATTCTGAGTTTATGCTACTTTTTTGCATTACAAACGCTATTTTAGCAAAAAAAAATTCAGGGATTACTTTCTTCTTGTTGTGATTCTCCTACTTTTGTTAAGTATATCGTAGCAAAATGAAATAATTCCTTTCAGTGAAGGTATTTTAATTCATTATTTTTGCTACTCTTTTCGATTTCAAAACATGTTTTTTCAAATATAATACACGGATTCGTATCTTAATCTCTTTGCGTTTCTATTTTTTATTCTGATTTTTATAAAATCATAATAAAAAAACTGCTCGGTGGCATTCATTGAATTCTGAGTTTGTACTTTTTTTGCATTACAAACGCTGTTTTAGCAAAAAAAATTCTTGGATTTCTTTCTTCTTGTTGTTATTCTCTTTTTTATTAAGTAAATCATATGGAAATAAAATTATTGTTTTCAGTTACGGTGTTTTGATTTAGTATTTATGCTACTGTTTTCGATTTAAACCCATTTCTACAAACATATTCAACGGATTTGGTTTTTCTCTTTGCTATTGTATTTTTTGTTAAGTAGTTTTTAGAAAAATAAATAAATACTGCTCAGAGGCGTTAGTTGAAATCTGAGTTTATGCTATTTATTGCATAGCAAACGGTGTTTTAACAAAAAAATTCACGGATTTTATTCTTCTTGTGGTGATTCTCTCTTTTTTGTTAAGTTAATCATAGGAAAATAAAATTATTCTTTTTAGTTACGGTTCTTTAATTCAGTATTTATGCTATTCTTTTCGATTTCAAACCCTTTATTTTCAAATAAAATACACGGATTTTTTTCTTCTCTTTGCTATTATATTTTTTGTTAGGTAGTTTTTAGAAAAATAAAAAAATTCTGCTCAGTGGCTTTAGTTGAAATCTGAGTTTATGCTACTTTTTGCAAAGCAAACGCTGTTTTAACAAAAAAATTCACGGATTTCTTTCTTCTTGTTGTGATTCTTTCTTTTTTGTGAAGTAAATCATAGGAAAATAAAATTATTCTTTTCAGTTACGGTACACTAATTCAGTATTTATGCTTTTGTTTTCGATTACAAACGTTTTTTTTCAAATAAAATACACGGATTTGTTTCTTCTTTTTGCTATTATATTTTTTGTTAAGTAGTTTTTAGAATGTTAAAAAAATTCTGGTCAGTGGCGTTAGTTGAAATCTGAGTTTATACTACTTTTTGCATAGCAAACGCTGTTTTAACAAAAAAATACATAGATTTGTTTCTTTTCTTTGCGATTCTATTTTTTGTTCTGAATTTTATCCAAAAAAATAAATAAACTGCTCGGTGGCGTTAATTGAATTCTGAGTTTATGCTACTTTTTGCATAGCCAACGCTGTTAAAAAAATCACGGATTACTTTCTTCTTGTTGCGATTTATTTTTTTTGTTAAGTGTTTCACAGCAAAATAAAATACTTCTACTCAGTGACGGTACTTTAGGTCAGAATTTATTTTACTGTTTTCAATTTCAAACCTTGTTTTTACAATTAAAATACACGGATTCGTTTCTTCTCTTTGCGATTCTATTTTTTGTTCTGAATTTTATTCAAAAAAAATTAAAAAACTGTGCGGTGGCGTTAATTGAATTCTGATTTTGTACTACTTTTTTGCATAACAAACGCTTTTTGTAACAAAAATAATTCACGGATTTCTTTCTTCCTTTTGTGATTCTCTCTAATTTGTTAAGTATATCGTAGCAAAATAAAATAATTCTTTTAAGAGACGGTACTTTGATTCAGTATATAGGCTACTGTTTTCGATTTCAAACCCTTTCTTATAATAAAATACACGGATTTTTTTCTTCTCTTTGCTATTATATTTTTTGTTCAGTATTTTATAAAAAAAAAATTCTGCTCAGTGGCGTAAGTCGAATTCTGAGTTTATGCTACTTTTTGCATAGCAAACGCTGTGTAAAAAATAGAAATTACGGATTACTTTCTTCTTGTTGCGATTTATTTTTTTTTCTTAAGTGTATCATAGCAAAATAAAATACTTCTACTCAGTGACGGTACTTTAGTTCAGAATTTATTTTACTGTTTTCAATTTCAAACCTTTTTTTTACAAATAAAATACACGGATTTGTTTATTCTCATTGCGATTCTTTTTTTTTGTTAAGAATTTTATAGAAAATCAAAATTCTGCTCGGTGGCGTTAATTGAATTCTGAGTTAAACTACTTTTTGCATCACAAACCTTGTTTTAACAAAAAATTCAAGGATTATATCTTGTTGCGATTCTCATTTTATTTTAGTATATCGTAGCAAAATAATAAATTCTTTTCGGTGACGGTACTTTGATTTAGTATTTATGCTACTGTTTTCGATTTCAGACCCTGTTTTTACAAATAAAATACACGGATTCGTTTCTTTTCTTTGCGATTTTATTTTATGTTAATTATTTATGGAAAATAAAAAAAATCTGCTCGGTGGAGGTACTTGAATTCTGAGTTTATGCTACTCTTTTGCATTACAAACGCTATTTTAGCAAAAAAAAAATTCACGGATTACTTTCTTCTTGTTGTGATTCTCCTACTTTTGTTAAGTATATCGTAGCAAAATGAAATAATTCCTTTCAGTGAAGGTATTTTAATTCATTATTTTTGCTACTCTTTTCGATTTCAAAACATGTTTTTTCAAATATAATACACGGATTCGTATCTTAATCTCTTTGCGTTTCTATTTTTTATTCTGATTTTTATAAAATCATAATAAAAAAACTGCTCGGTGGCATTCATTGAATTCTGAGTTTGTATTTTTTTTGCATTACAAACGCTGTTTTAGCAAAAAAAATTCTTGGATTTCTTTCTTCTTGTTGTTATTCTCTTTTTTGTTAAGTAAATCATATGGAAATAAAATTATTGTTTTCAGTTACGGTGTTTTGATTTAGTATTTATGCTACTGTTTTCGATTTCAAACCCATTTCTACAAATAAAATCAACGGATTTGGTTTTTCTCTTTGCTATTGTATTTTTTGTTAAGTAGTTTTTAGAAAAATAAATAAATACTGCTCAGTGGCGTTAGTTGAAATCTGAGTTTATGCTATTTATTGCATAGCAAACGGTGTTTTAATAAAAAATTCACGGATTTCGTTCTTCCTGTGGTGATTCTCTCTTTTTTGTGAAGTAAATCATAGGAAAATAAAATTATTTTTTTCAGTTACGGTACTTTAATTCAGTATTTATGCTATTGTTTTCGATTTCAAACCCTTTTTTTTCAAATAAAATACACTGATTTTTTTCTTCTCTTTGCTATTATATTTTTTGTTAGGTAGTTTTTAGAAAAATAAAAAAATTCTGCTCAGTGGCTTTAGTTGAAATCTGAGTTTATGCTACTTTTTGCATAGCAAACGCTGTTTTAACAAAAAAATTCACGGATTTCTTTCTTCTTGTTGTGATTCTCTCTTTTTTGTTAAGTAAATCATAGAATAATATAATTATTCTTTTTAGTCACGGTTCTTTAATTCAGTATTTATGCTATTTTTTCGATTTCAAACCGTTTTTTACAAATAAAATACACGGATTTGTTTCTTCTCTTTGCTATTGTATTTTTTGTTAAGTATTTTTTAGAAAAATAAAAAAACTATGCTCAGTGACGTAAGTCGAATTCTGAGTTTATGCTACTTTTTGCATAGCAAACGCTTTTTTAAATAAAAAAAATTCACGCATTTCTTTCTTTTTGGTGTGAATCTTTCCTTTTTGTTATGTATATCGTAGAAAAATAAAATCATTCTTTTCAGTGACGGTACATTAATTCAGTATCTATGCTACTGTTTTTGATTTCAAAACCTGTTTTCACAAATAAAATACACGGATTCGTTTCTTCTCTACGCGATTGTATTTTTTGTTAAGTATTAATACAAAAAATTAAAAAAATCTGCTCGGTGGCGGCAATTGATTTCTGAGATTGTGCTACTTTTATGCATTACAAACGCTGTTTTAGCAAAAAAAATTCTTGGATTTCTTTCTTCTTGTTGTTATTCTCTTTTTTGTTAAGTAAATCATATGGAAATAAAATTATTGTTTTCAGTTACGGTGTTTTGATTTACTATTTATGCTACTGTTTTCGATTTCAAACCCATTTCTACAAATAAAATCAACGGATTTGGTTTTTCTCTTTGCTATTGTATTTTTTGTTAAGTAGTTTTTAGAATGTTAAAAAAATTCTGGTCAGTGGCGTTAGTTGAAATCTGAGTTTATACTACTTTTTGCATAGCAAACGCTGTTTTAACAAAAAAATACATAGATTTGTTTCTTTTCTTTGCGATTCTATTTTTTGTCCTGAATTTTATCCAAAAAAATAAATAAACTGCTCGGTGGCGTTAATTGAATTCTGAGTTTATGCTACTTTTTGCATAGATAACGCTGTTAAAAAAAATCACGGATTACTTTCTTCTTGTTGCGATTTATTTTTTTTGTTAAGTGTATCATAGCAAAATAAAATACTTCTACTCAGTGACGGTACTTTAGTTCAGAATTTATTTTACTGTTTTCAATTTCAAAACTTGTTTTTACAATTAAAATGCACGGATTCGTTTCTTTTCTTTGCGATTCTATTTTTTGTTCTGAAATTTATACAAAAAAATAAAAAAACTGTGCGGTGGCGTTAATTGAATTCTGATTTTGTACTACTTTTTTGCATAACAAACGCTTTTTGAAACAAAAATAATTCACGGATTTCTTTCTTCCTTTTGTGATTCTCTCTAATTTGTTAAGTATATCGTAGCAAAATAAAATAATTCTTTTAAGAGACGGTACTTTGATTCAGTATATAGGCTACTGTTTTCGATTTCAAACCCTTTCTTATAATAAAATACACGGATTTTTTTCTTCTCTTTGCTATTATATTTTTTGTTCAGTATTTTATAAAAAAAAAATTCTGCTCAGTGGCGTAAGTCGAATTCTGAGTTTATGCTACTTTTTGCATAGCAAACGCTGTTTAAAAAAAAGAAATCACGGATTACTTTCTTCTTGTTGCGATTTATTTTTTTTTCTTAAGTGTATCATAGCAAAATAAAATACTTCTACTCAGTGACGGTACTTTAGTTCAGAATTTATTTTACTGTTTTCAATTTCAAACCTTTTTTTTACAAATAAAATACACGGATTTGTTTATTCTCATTGCGATTCTTTTTTTTTGTTAAGAATTTTATAGAAAATCAAAATTCTGCTCGGTGGCGTTAATTGAATTCTGAGTTAAACTACTTTTTGCATCACAAACCTTGTTTTAACAAAAAATTCAAGGATTATATCTTGTTGCGATTCTCATTTTATTTTAGTATATCGTAGCAAAATAATAAATTCTTTTCGGTGACGGTACTTTGATTTAGTATTTATGCTACTGTTTTCGATTTCAGACCCTGTTTTTACAAATAAAATACACGGATTCGTTTCTTTTCTTTGCGATTTTATTTTATGTTAATTATTAATGGAAAAATAAAAAAAATCTGCTCGGTGGAGGTACTTGAATTCTGAGTTTATGCTACTTTTTTGCATTACAAACGCTATTTTAGCAAAAAAAATTCTTGGATTTCTTTCTTCTTGTTGTTATTCTCTTTTTTGTTAAGTAAATCATATGGAAATAAAATTATTGTTTTCAGTTACGGTGTTTTGATTTAGTATTTATGCTACTGTTTTCGATTTCAAACCCATTTCTACAAATAAAATCAACGGATTTGGTTTTTCTCTTTGCTATTGTATTTTTTGTTAAGTAGTTTTTAGAAAAATAAATAAATACTGCTCAGTGGCGTTAGTTGAAATCTGAGTTTATGCTATTTATTGCATAGCAAACGGTGTTTTAATAAAAAAATTCACGGATTTCGTTCTTCCTGTGGTGATTCTCTCTTTTTTGTGAAGTAAATCATAGGAAAATAAAATTATTTTTTTCAGTTACGGTACTTTAATTCAGTATTTATGCTATTGTTTTCGATTTCAAACCCTTTTTTTTCAAATAAAATACACTGATTTTTTTCTTCTCTTTGCTATTATATTTTTTGTTAGGTAGTTTTTAGAAAAATAAAAAAATTCTGCTCAGTGGCTTTAGTTGAAATCTGAGTTTATGCTACTTTTTGCATAGCAAACGCTGTTTTAACAAAAAAATTCACGGATTTCTTTCTTCTTGTTGTGATTCTCTCTTTTTTGTTAAGTAAATCATAGGAAAATAAAATTATTCTTTTTAGTTACGGTTCTTTAATTCAGTATTTATGCTATTGTTTTCGATTTCAAACCGTTTTTTACAAATAAAATACACGGATTTGTTTCTTCTCTTTGCTATTGTATTTTTTGTTAAGTATTTTTTAGAAAAATAAAAAAACTATGCTCAGTGACGTAAGTCGAATTCTGAGTTTATGCTACTTTTTGCATAGCAAACGCTTTTTTAAATAAAAAAAATTCACGCATTTCTTTCTTTTTGGTGTGAATCTTTCCTTTTTGTTATGTATATCGTAGAAAAATAAAATCATTCTTTTCAGTGACGGTACATTAATTCAGTATCTATGCTACTGTTTTTGATTTCAAAACCTGTTTTCACAAATAAAATACACGGATTCGTTTCTTCTCTACGCGATTGTATTTTTTGTTAAGTATTAATACAAAAATAAAAAAAATCTGCTCGGTGGCGGCAATTGATTTCTGAGTTTGGACTTTTTTTTGCATTACAAACGCTGTTTTAGCAAAAAAAATTCTTGGATTTCTTTCTTCTTGTTGTTATTCTCTTTTTTGTTAAGTAAATCATATGGAAATAAAATTATTGTTTTCAGTTACGGTGTTTTGATTTACTATTTATGCTACTGTTTTCGATTTCAAACCCATTTCTACAAATAAAATCAACGGATTTGGTTTTTCTCTTTGCTATTGTATTTTTTGTTAAGTAGTTTTTAGAATGTTAAAAACATTCTGGTCAGTGGCGTTAGTTGAAATCTGAGTTTATACTACTTTTTGCATAGCAAACGCTGTTTTAACAAAAAAATACATGGATTTGTTTCTTTTCTTTGCGATTCTATTTTTTGTTCTGAATTTTATCCAAAAAAATAAATAAACTGCTCGGTGGCGTTAATTGAATTCTGAGTTTATGCTACTTTTTGCATAGATAACGCTGTTAAAAAAAATCACGGATTACTTTCTTCTTGTTGCGATTTATTTTTTTTGTTAAGTGTATCATAGCAAAATAAAATACTTCTACTCAGTGACGGTACTTTAGTTCAGAATTTATTTTACTGTCTTCAATTTCAAACCTTGTTTTTACAATTAAAATGCACGGATTCGTTTCTTTTCTTTGCGATTCTATTTTTTGTTCTGAAATTTATACAAAAAAATAAAAAAACTGTGCGGTGGCGTTAATTGAATTCTGATTTTGTACTACTTTTTTGCATAACAAACCCTTTTTGTAACAAAAATAATTCAAGGATTTCTTTCTTCCTTTTGTGATTCTCTCTAATTTGTTAAGTATATCGTAGCAAAATAAAATAATTCTTTTAAGAGACGGTACTTTGATTCAGTATATAGGCTACTGTTTTCGATTTCAAACCCTTTCTTATAATAAAATACACGGATTTTTTTCTTCCCTTTGCTATTATATTTTTTGTTCAGTATTTTATAAATAAAAAATTCTGCTCAGTGGCGTAAGTCGAATTCTGAGTTTATGCTACTTTTTGCATAGCAAACGCTGTTTAAAAAAAAGAAATTACGGATTACTTTCTTCTTGTTGCGATTTATTTTTTTTTCTTAAGTGTATCATAGCAAAATAAAATACTTCTACTCAGTGACGGTACTTTAGTTCAGAATTTATTTTACTGTTTTCAATTTCAAACCTTTTTTTTACAAATATAATACACGGATTTGTTTATTCTCATTGCGATTCTTTTTTTTTGTTAAGAATTTTATAGAAAATCAAAATTCTGCTCGGTGGCGTTAATTGAATTCTGAGTTAAACTACTTTTTGCATCACAAACCTTGTTTTAACAAAAAATTCAAGGATTATATCTTGTTGCGATTCTCATTTTATTTTAGTATATCGTAGCAAAATAATAAATTCTTTTCGGTGACGGTACTTTGATTTAGTATTTTTTCTACTCTTTTCGATTTCAAAACATGTTTTTTCAAATATAATACACGGATTCGTATCTTAATCTCTTTGCGTTTCTATTTTTTATTCTGATTTTTATAAAATCATAATAAAAAAACTGCTCGGTGGCATTCATTGAATTCGAGTTTGTACTTTTTTTTGCATTACAAACGCTGTTTTAGCAAAAAAAATTCTTGGATTTCTTTCTTCTTGTTGTTATTATCTTTTTTGTTAAGTAAATCGTATGGAAATAAAATTATTGTTTTCAGTTACGGTGTTTTGATTTAGTATTTATGCTACTGTTTTCGATTTCAAACCCATTTCTACAAATAAAATCAACGGATTTGGTTTTTCTCTTTGCTATTGTATTTTTTGTTAAGTAGTTTTTAGAAAAATAAATAAAATCTGCTCAGTGGCGTTAGTTGAAATCTGAGTTTCTGCTATTTATTGCATAGCAAACGGTGTTTTAATAAAAAAATTCACGGATTTCGTTCTTCCTGTGGTGATTCTCTCTTTTTTGTGAAGTAAATCATAGGAAAATAAAATTATTTTTTTCAGTTACGGTACTTTAATTCAGTATTTATGCTATTGTTTTCGATTTCAAATGCTTTTTTTCAAATAAAATACACGGATTTTTTTCTTCTCTTTGCTATTATATTTTTTGTTAAGTAGTTTTTAGAAAAATAAAAAAATTCTGCTCAGTGGCTTTAGTTGAAATCTGAGTTTCTGCTACTTTTTGCATAGCAAAAGCTGATTTAACAAAAAAATTCACGGATTTCTTTCTTCTTGTTGTGATTCTCTCTTTTTTGTTGAGTAAACCATAGGAAAATAAAATTATTCTTTTCAGTTACGGTGTTTTGATTTAGTATTTATGCTACTGTTTTCGATTTCAAACCCATTTCTACAAATAAAATCAACGGATTTGGTTTTTCTCTTTGCTATTGTATTTTTTGTTAAGTAGTTTTTAGAATGTTAAAAACATTCTGGTCAGTGGCGTTAGTTGAAATCTCAGTTTATACTACTTTTTGCATAGCAAACGCTGTTTTAACAAAAAAATACATAGATTTGTTTCTTTTCTTTGCGATTCTATTTTTTGTTCTGAATTTTATCCAAAAAAATAAATAAACTGCTCGGTGGCGTTAATTGAATTCTGAGTTTATGCTACTTTTTGCATAGCAAACGCTGTTTAAAAAAAAGAAATCACGGATTACTTTCTTCTTGTTGCGATTTATTTTTTTTTCTTAAGTGTATCATAGCAAAATAAAATACTTCTACTCAGTGACGGTACTTTAGTTCAGAATTTATTTTACTGTTTTCAATTTCAAACCTTTTTTTACAAATAAAATACACGGATTTGTTTATTCTCATTGCGATTTTTTTTTTGTTAAGAATTTTATAGAAAATCAAAATTCTGCTCGGTGGCGTTAATTGAATTCTGAGTTAAACTACTTTTTGCATCACAAAACTTGTTTTAACAAAAAATTCAAGGATTATATCTTGTTGCGATTCTCATTTTATTTTAGTATATCGTAGCAAAATAATAAATTCTTTTCGGTGACGGTACTTTGATTTAGTATTTATGCTACTGTTTTCGATTTCAGACCCTGTTTTTACAAATAAAATACACGGATTCGTTTCTTTTCTTTGCGATTTTATTTTATGTTAATTATTAATGGAAAAATAAAATAAATCATCTCGGTGGAGGTACTTGAATTCTGAGTTTATGCTACTTTTTTGCATTACAAACGCTATTTTAGCAAAATAAAAATTCACGGATTACTTTCTTCTTGTTGTGATTCTCCTACTTTTGTTAAGTATATCGTAGCAAAATGAAATAATTCCTTTCAGTGAAGGTATTTTAATTCATTATTTTTGCTACTCTTTTCGATTTCAAAACATGTTTTTTCAAATATAATACACGGATTCGTATCTTAATCTCTTTGCGTTTCTATTTTTTATTCTGATTTTTATAAAATCATAATAAAAAAACTGCTCGGTGGCATTCATTGAATTCTGAGTTTGTATTTTTTTTGCATTACAAACGCTGTTTTAGCAAAAAAAATTCTTGGATTTCTTTCTTCTTGTTGTTATTCTCTTTTTTGTTAAGTAAATCATATGGAAATAAAATTATTGTTTTCAGTTAGGGTGTTTTGATTTAGTATTTATGCTACTGTTTTCGATTTCAAACCCATTTCTACAAATAAAATCAACGGATTTGGTTTTTCTCTTTGCTATTTTATTTTTTGTTAAGTAGTTTTTAGAAAAATAAATAAAAACTGCTCAGTGGCGTTAGTTGAAATCTGAGTTTATGCTACTTTTTGCATAGCAAACGCTGTTTTAACAAAAAAATTCACGGATTTCTTTCTTCTTGTTGTGATTCTCTCTTTTTTGTTAAGTAAATCATAGGAAAATAAAATTATTCTTTTTAGTTACGGTTCTTTAATTCAGTATTTATGCTATTGTTTTCGATTTCAAACCGTTTTTTACAAATAAAATACACGGATTTGTTTCTTCTCTTTGCTATTGTATTTTTTGTTAAGTATTTTTTAGAAAAATAAAAAAACTATGCTCAGTGACGTAAGTCGAATTCTGAGTTTATGCTACTTTTTGCATAGCAAACTCTTTTTTAAATAAAAAAAATTCACGCATTTCTTTCTTTTTGGTGTGAATCTTTCCTTTTTGTTATGTATATCGTAGAAAATAAAATCATTCTTTTCAGTGACTGTACATGAATTCAGTATCTATGCTACTGTTTTTGATTTCAAAACCTGTTTTCACAAATAAAATACACGGATTCGTTTCTTCTCTACGCGATTGTATTTTTTGTTAAGTATTAATACAAAAATAAAAAAAATCTGCTCGGTGGCGGCAATTGATTTCTGAGTTTGGACTTTTTTTTGCATTACAAACGCTGTTTTAGCAAAAAAAATTCTTGGATTTCTTTCTTCTTGTTGTTATTCTCTTTTTTGTTAAGTAAATCATATGGAAATAAAATTATTGTTTTCAGTTACGGTGTTTTGATTTACTATTTATGCTACTGTTTTCGATTTCAAACCCATTTCTACAAATAAAATCAACGGATTTGGTTTTTCTCTTTGCTATTGTATTTTTTGTTAAGTAGTTTTTAGAATGTTAAAAACATTCTGGTCAGTGGCGTTAGTTGAAATCTGAGTTTATACTACTTTTTGCATAGCAAACGCTGTTTTAACAAAAAAATACATGGATTTGTTTCTTTTCTTTGGGATTCTATTTTTTGTTCTGAATTTTATCCAAAAAAATAAATAAACTGCTCGGTGGCGTTAATTGAATTCTGAGTTTATGCTACTTTTTGCATAGATAACGCTGTTAAAAAAAATCACGGATTACTTTCTTCTTGTTGCGATTTATTTTTTTTTGTTAAGTGTATCATAGCAAAATAAAATACTTCTACTCAGTGACGGTACTTTAGTTCAGAATTTATTTTACTGTCTTCAATTTCAAACCTTGTTTTTACAATTAAAATGCACGGATTCGTTTCTTTTCTTTGCGATTCTATTTTTTGTTCTGAAATTTATACAAAAAAATAAAAAAACTGTGCGGTGGCGTTAATTGAATTCTGATTTTGTACTACTTTTTTGCATAACAAACCCTTTTTGTAACAAAAATAATTCAAGGATTTCTTTCTTCCTTTTGTGATTCTCTCTAATTTGTTAAGTATATCGTAGCAAAATAAAATAATTCTTTTAAGAGACGGTACTTTGATTCAGTATATAGGCTACTGTTTTCGATTTCAAACCCTTTCTTATAATAAAATACACGGATTTTTTTCTTCCCTTTGCTATTATATTTTTTGTTCAGTATTTTATAAATAAAAAATTCTGCTCAGTGGCGTAAGTCAAATTCTGAGTTTATGCTACTTTTTGCATAGCAAACGCTGTTTAAAAAAAAGAAATTACGGATTACTTTCTTCTTGTTGCGATTTATTTTTTTTTCTTAAGTGTATCATAGCAAAATAAAATACTTCTACTCAGTGACGGTACTTTAGTTCAGAATTTATTTTACTGTTTTCAATTTCAAACCTTTTTTTTACAAATATAATACACGGATTTGTTTATTCTCATTGCGATTCTTTTTTTTTGTTAAGAATTTTATAGAAAATCAAAATTCTGCTCGGTGGCGTTAATTGAATTCTGAGTTAAACTACTTTTTGCATCACAAACCTTGTTTTAACAAAAAATTCAAGGATTATATCTTGTTGCGATTCTCATTTTATTTTAGTATATCGTAGCAAAATAATAAATTCTTTTCGGTGACGGTACTTTGATTTAGTATTTTTTCTACTCTTTTCGATTTCAAAACATGTTTTTTCAAATATAATACACGGATTCGTATCTTAATCTCTTTGCGTTTCTATTTTTTATTCTGATTTTTATAAAATCATAATAAAAAAACTGCTCGGTGGCATTCATTGAATTCGAGTTTGTACTTTTTTTTGCATTACAAACGCTGTTTTAGCAAAAAAAATTCTTGGATTTCTTTCTTCTTGTTGTTATTATCTTTTTTGTTAAGTAAATCGTATGGAAATAAAATTATTGTTTTCAGTTACGGTGTTTTGATTTAGTATTTATGCTACTGTTTTTGATTTCAAACCCATTTCTACAAATAAAATCAACGGATTTGGTTTTTCTCTTTGCTATTGTATTTTTTGTTAAGTAGTTTTTAGAAAAATAAATAAAATCTGCTCAGTGGCGTTAGTTGAAATCTGAGTTTCTGCTATTTATTGCATAGCAAACGGTGTTTTAATAAAAAAATTCACGGATTTCGTTCTTCCTGTGGTGATTCTCTCTTTTTTGTGAAGTAAATCATAGGAAAATAAAATTATTTTTTTCAGTTACGGTACTTTAATTCAGTATTTATGCTATTGTTTTCGATTTCAAATGCTTTTTTTCAAATAAAATACACGGATTTTTTTCTTCTCTTTGCTATTATATTTTTTGTTAAGTAGTTTTTAGAAAAATAAAAAAATTCTGCTCAGTTGCTTTAGTTGAAATCTGAGTTTCTGCTACTTTTTGCATAGCAAAAGCTGATTTAACAAAAAAATTCACGGATTTCTTTCTTCTTGTTGTGATTCTCTCTTTTTTGTTGAGTAAACCATAGGAAAATAAAATTATTCTTTTCAGTTACGGTGTTTTGATTTAGTATTTATGCTACTGTTTTCGATTTCAAACCCATTTCTACAAATAAAATCAACGGATTTGGTTTTTCTCTTTGCAATTGTATTTTTTGTTAAGTAGTTTTTAGAATGTTAAAAACATTCTGGTCAGTGGCGTTAGTTGAAATCTCAGTTTATACTACTTTTTGCATAGCAAACGCTGTTTTAACAAAAAAATACATAGATTTGTTTCTTTTCTTTGCGATTCTATTTTTTGTTCTGAATTTTATCCAAAAAAATAAATAAACTGCTCGGTGGCGTTAATTGAATTCTGAGTTTATGCTATTTTTTGCATAGCAAACGCTGTTTAAAAAAAAGAAATCACGGATTACTTTCTTCTTGTTGCAATTTATTTTTTTTTCTTAAGTGTATCATAGCAAAATAAAATACTTCTACTCAGTGACGGTACTTTAGTTCAGAATTTATTTTACTGTTTTCAATTTCAAACCTTTTTTTACAAATAAAATACACGGATTTGTTTATTCTCATTGCGATTTTTTTTTTGTTAAGAATTTTATAGAAAATCAAAATTCTGCTCGGTGGCGTTAATTGAATTCTGAGTTAAACTACTTTTTGCATCACAAACCTTGTTTTAACAAAAAATTCAAGGATTATATCTTGTTGCGATTCTCATTTTATTTTAGTATATCGTAGCAAAATAATAAATTCTTTTCGGTGACGGTACTTTGATTTAGTATTTATGCTACTGTTTTCGATTTCAGACCCTGTTTTTACAAATAAAATACACGGATTCGTTTCTTTTCTTTGCGATTTTATTTTATGTTAATTATTAATGGAAAAATAAAAAAAATCATCTCGGTGGAGGTACTTGAATTCTGAGTTTATGCTACTTTTTTGCATTACAAACGCTATTTTAGCAAAATAAAAATTCACGGATTACTTTCTTCTTGTTGTGATTCTCCTACTTTTGTTAAGTATATCGTAGCAAAATGAAATAATTCCTTTCAGTGAAGGTATTTTAATTCATTATTTTTGCTACTCTTTTCGATTTCAAAACATGTTTTTTCAAATATAATACACGGATTCGTATCTTAATCTCTTTGCGTTTCTATTTTTTATTCTGATTTTTATAAAATCATAATAAAAAAACTGCTCGGTGGCATTCATTGAATTCTGAGTTTGTATTTTTTTTGCATTACAAACGCTGTTTTAGCAAAAAAAATTCTTGGATTTCTTTCTTCTTGTTGTTATTCTCTTTTTTGTTAAGTAAATCATATGGAAATAAAATTATTGTTTTCAGTTACGGTGTTTTGATTTAGTATTTATGCTACTGTTTTCGATTTCAAACCCATTTCTACAAATAAAATCAACGGATTTGGTTTTTCTCTTTGCTATTGTATTTTTTGTTAAGTAGTTTTTAGAAAAATAAATAAATACTGCTCAGTGGCGTTAGTTGAAATCTGAGTTTATGCTATTTATTGCATAGCAAACGGTGTTTTAATAAAAAAATTCACGGATTTCGTTCTTCCTGTGGTGATTCTCTCTTTTTTGTGAAGTAAATCATAGGAAAATAAAATTATTTTTTTCAGTTACGGTACTTTAATTCAGTATTTATGCTATTGTTTTCGATTTCAAACCCTTTTTTTTCAAATAAAATACACTGATTTTTTCTTCTCTTTGCTATTATATTTTTTGTTAGGTAGTTTTTAGAAAAATAAAAAAATTCTGCTCAGTGGCTTTAGTTGAAATCTGAGTTTATGCTACTTTTTGCATAGCAAACGCTGTTTTAACAAAAAAATTCACGGATTTCTTTCTTCTTGTTGTGATTCTCTCTTTTTTGTTAAGTAAATCATAGGAAAATAAAATTATTCTTTTTAGTTACGGTTCTTTAATTCAGTATTTATGCTATTGTTTTCGATTTCAAACTGTTTTTTACAAATAAAATACACGGTTTTGTTTCTTCTCTTTGCTATTGTATTTTTTGTTAAGTATTTTTTAGAAAAATAAAAAAACTATGCTCAGTGACGTAAGTCGAATTCTGAGTTTATGCTACTTTTTGCATAGCAAACGCTTTTTTAAATAAAAAAAATTCACGCATTTCTTTCTTTTTGGTGTGAATCTTTCCTTTTTGTTATGTATATCGTAGAAAATAAAATCATTCTTTTCAGTGACGGTACATTAATTCAGTATCTATGCTACTGTTTTTGATTTCAAAACCTGTTTTCACAAATAAAATACACGGATTCGTTTCTTCTCTACGCGATTGTATTTTTTGTTAAGTATTAATACAAAAATAAAAAAATCTGCTCGGTGGCGGCAATTGATTTCTGAGTTTGGACTTTTTTTTGCATTACAAACGCTGTTTTAGCAAAAAAATTCTTGGATTTCTTTCTTCTTGTTGTTATTCTCTTTTTTGTTAAGTAAATCATGTGGAAATAAAATTATTGTTTTCAGTTACGGTGTTTTGATTTACTATTTATGCTACTGTTTTCGATTTCAAACCCATTTCTACAAATAAAATCAACGGATTTGGTTTTTCTCTTTGCTATTGTATTTTTTGTTAAGTAGTTTTTAGAATGTTAAAAACATTCTGGTCAGTGGCGTTAGTTGAAATCTGAGTTTATACTACTTTTTGCATAGCAAACGCTGTTTTAAATAAAAAATACATGGATTTGTTTCTTTTCTTTGGGATTCTATTTTTTGTTCTGAATTTTATCCAAAAAAATAAATAAACTGCTCGGTGGCGTTAATTGAATTCTGAGTTTATGCTACTTTTTGCATAGATAACGCTGTTAAAAAAAATCACGGATTACTTTCTTCTTGTTGCGATTTATTTTTTTTTGTTAAGTGTATCATAGCAAAATAAAATACTTCTACTCAGTGACGGTACTTTAGTTCAGAATTTATTTTACTGTCTTCAATTTCAAACCTTGTTTTTACAATTAAAATGCACGGATTCGTTTCTTTTCTTTGCGATTCTATTTTTTGTTCTGAAATTTATACAAAAAAATAAAAAAACTGTGCGGTGGCGTTAATTGAATTCTGATTTTGTACTACTTTTTTGCATAACAAACCCTTTTTGTAACAAAAATAATTCAAGGATTTCTTTCTTCCTTTTGTGATTCTCTCTAATTTGTTAAGTATATCGTAGCAAAATAAAATAATTCTTTTAAGAGACGGTACTTTGATTCAGTATATAGGCTACTGATTTCGATTTCAAACCCTTTCTTATAATAAAATACACGGATTTTTTTCTTCCCTTTGCTATTATATTTTTTGTTCAGTATTTTATAAATAAAAAATTCTGCTCAGTGGCGTAAGTCGAATTCTGAGTTTATGCTACTTTTTGCATAGCAAACGCTGTTTAAAAAAAAGAAATTACGGATTACTTTCTTCTTGTTGCGATTTATTTTTTTTTCTTAAGTGTATCATAGCAAAATAAAATACTTCTACTCAGTGACGGTACTTTAGTTCAGAATTTATTTTACTGTTTTCAATTTCAAACCTTTTTTTTACAAATATAATACACGGATTTGTTTATTCTCATTGCGATTCTTTTTTTTTGTTAAGAATTTTATAGAAAATCAAAATTCTGCTCGGTGGCGTTAATTGAATTCTGAGTTAAACTACTTTTTGCATCACAAACCTTGTTTTAACAAAAAATTCAAGGATTATATCTTGTTGCGATTCTCATTTTATTTTAGTATATCGTAGCAAAATAATAAATTCTTTTCGGTGACGGTACTTTGATTTAGTATTTTTTCTACTCTTTTCGATTTCAAAACATGTTTTTTCAAATATAATACACGGATTCGTATCTTAATCTCTTTGCGTTTCTATTTTTTATTCTGATTTTTATAAAATCATATTAAAAAAACTGCTCGGTGGCATTCATTGAATTCGAGTTTGTACTTTTTTTTGCATTACAAACGCTGTTTTAGCAAAAAAAATTCTTGGATTTCTTTCTTCTTGTTGTTATTATCTTTTTTGTTAAGTAAATCGTATGGAAATAAAATTATTGTTTTCAGTTACGGTGTTTTGATTTAGTATTTATGCTACTGTTTTCGATTTCAAACCCATTTCTACAAATAAAATCAACGGATTTGGTTTTTCTCTTTGCTATTGTATTTTTTGTTAAGTAGTTTTTAGAAAAATAAATAAAATCTGCTCAGTGGCGTTAGTTGAAATCTGAGTTTCTGCTATTTATTGCATAGCAAACGGTGTTTTAACAAAAAAATACATAGATTTGTTTCTTTTCTTTGCGATTCTATTTTTTGTTCTGAATTTTATCCAAAAAAATAAATAAACTGCTCGGTGGCGTTAATTGAATTCTGAGTTTATGCTACTTTTTGCATAGATAACGCTGTTAAAAAAAATCACGGATTACTTTCTTCTTGTTGCGATTTATTTTTTTTGTTAAGTGTATCATAGCAAAATAAAATACTTCTACTCAGTGACGGTACTTTAGTTCAGAATTTATTTTACTGTCTTCAATTTCAAACCTTGTTTTTACAATTAAAATGCACGGATTCGTTTCTTCTCTTTGCGATTCTATTTTCTGTTCTGAATTTTATACAAAAAAATTAAAAAACTGTGCGGTGGCGTTAATTGAATTCTGAGTTTGTACTACTTTTTTGCATAACAAACGCTTTTTGTAACAAATATAATCCACGGATTTCTTTCTTCCTTTTGTGATTCTCTCTAATTTGTTAAGTATATCGTAGCAAAATAAAATAATTCTTTTAAGAGACGGTACTTTGATTCAGTATATAGGCTACTGATTTCGATTTCAAACCCTTTCTTATAATAAAATACACGGATTTTTTTCTTCTCTTTGCTATTATATTTTTTGTTCAGTATTTTATAAAAAAAAATTCTGCTCAGTGGCGTAAATCGAATTCTGAGTTTATGCTACTTTTTGCATAGCAAACGCTGTTTAAAAAAAAGAAATCACGGATTACTTTCTTCTTGTTGCGATTTATTTTTTTTTCTTAAGTGTATCATAGCAAAATAAAATACTTCTACTCAGTGACGGTACTTTAGTTCAGAATTTATTTTACTGTTTTCAATTTCAAACCTTTTTTTACAAATAAAATACACGGATTTGTTTATTCTCATTGCGATTCTTTTTTTTTGTTAAGAATTTTATAGAAAATCAAAATTCTGCTCGGTGGCGTTAATTGAATTCTGAGTTAAACTACTTTTTGCATCACAAACCTTGTTTTAACAAAAAATTCAAGGATTATATCTTGTTGCGATTCTCATTTTATTTTAGTATATCGTAGCAAAATAATAAATTCTTTTCGGTGACGGTACTTTGATTTAGTATTTATGCTACTGTTTTCGATTTCAGACCCTGTTTTTACAAATAAAATACACGGATTCGTTTCTTTTCTTTGCGATTTTATTTTATGTTAATTATTAATGGAAAAATAAAAAAAATCTGCTCGGTGGAGGTACTTGAATTCTGAGTTTATGCTACTTTTTTGCATTACAAACGCTATTTTAGCAAAAAAAATTCTTGGATTTCTTTCTTCTTGTTGTTATTCTCTTTTTTGTTAAGTAAATCATATGGAAATAAAATTATTGTTTTCAGTTACGGTGTTTTGATTTAGTATTTATGCTACTGTTTTCGATTTCAAACCCATTTCTACAAATAAAATCAACGGATTTGGTTTTTCTCTTTGCTATTGTATTTTTTGTTAAGTAGTTTTTAGAAAAATAAATAAATACTGCTCAGTGGCGTTAGTTGAAATCTGAGTTTATGCTATTTATTGCATAGCAAACGGTGTTTTAATAAAAAAATTCACGGATTTCGTTCTTCCTGTGGTGATTCTCTCTTTTTTGTGAAGTAAATCATAGGAAAATAAAATTATTTTTTTCAGTTACGGTACTTTAATTCAGTATTTATGCTATTGTTTTCGATTTCAAACCCTTTTTTTTCAAATAAAATACACTGATTTTTTTCTTCTCTTTGCTATTATATTTTTTGTTAGGTAGTTTTTAGAAAAATAAAAAAATTCTGCTCAGTGGCTTTAGTTGAAATCTGAGTTTATGCTACTTTTTGCATAGCAAACGCTGTTTTAACAAAAAAATTCACGGATTTCTTTCTTCTTGTTGTGATTCTCTCTTTTTTGTTAAGTAAATCATAGGAAAATAAAATTATTCTTTTAAGTTACGGTTCTTTAATTCAGTATTTATGCTATTGTTTTCGATTTCAAACCGTTTTTTACAAATAAAATACACGGATTTGTTTCTTCTCTTTGCTATTGTATTTTTTGTTAAGTATTTTTTAGAAAAATAAAAAAACTATGCTCAGTGACGTAAGTCGAATTCTGAGTTTATGCTACTTTTTGCATAGCAAACGCTTTTTTAAATAAAAAAAATTCACGCATTTCTTTCTTTTTGGTGTGAATCTTTCCTTTTTGTTATGTATATCGTAGAAAAATAAAATCATTCTTTTCAGTGACGGTACATTAATTCAGTATCTATGCTACTGTTTTTGATTTCAAAACCTGTTTTCACAAATAAAATACACGGATTCGTTTCTTCTCTACGCGATTGTATTTTTTGTTAAGTATTAATACAAAAATAAAAAAAATCTGCTCGGTGGCGGCAATTGATTTCTGAGTTTGGACTTTTTTTTGCATTACAAACGCTGTTTTAGCAAAAAAAATTCTTGGATTTCTTTCTTCTTGTTGTTATTCTCTTTTTTGTTAAGTAAATCATATGGAAATAAAATTATTGTTTTCAGTTACGGTGTTTTGATTTACTATTTATGCTACTGTTTTCGATTTCAAACCCATTTCTACAAATAAAATCAACGGATTTGGTTTTTCTCTTTGCTATTGTATTTTTTGTTAAGTAGTTTTTAGAATGTTAAAAACATTCTGGTCAGTGGCGTTAGTTGAAATCTGAGTTTATACTACTTTTTGCATAGCAAACGCTGTTTTAACAAAAAAATACATGGATTTGTTTCTTTTCTTTGCGATTCTATTTTTTGTTCTGAATTTTATCCAAAAAAATAAATAAACTGCTCGGTGGCGTTAATTGAATTCTGAGTTTATGCTACTTTTTGCATAGATAACGCTGTTAAAAAAAATCACGGATTACTTTCTTCTTGTTGCGATTTATTTTTTTTGTTAAGTGTATCATAGCAAAATAAAATACTTCTACTCAGTGACGGTACTTTAGTTCAGAATTTATTTTACTGTCTTCAATTTCAAACCTTGTTTTTACAATTAAAATGCACGGATTCGTTTCTTTTCTTTGCGATTCTATTTTTTGTTCTGAAATTTATACAAAAAAATAAAAAAACTGTGCGGTGGCGTTAATTGAATTCTGATTTTGTACTACTTTTTTGCATAACAAACCCTTTTTGTAACAAAAATAATTCAAGGATTTCTTTCTTCCTTTTGTGATTCTCTCTAATTTGTTAAGTATATCGTAGCAAAATAAAATAATTCTTTTAAGAGTCGGTACTTTGATTCAGTATATAGGCTACTGTTTTCGATTTCAAACCCTTTCTTATAATAAAATACACGGATTTTTTTCTTCCCTTTGCTATTATATTTTTTGTTCAGTATTTTATAAATAAAAAATTCTGCTCAGTGGCGTAAGTCGAATTCTGAGTTTATGCTACTTTTTGCATAGCAAACGCTGTTTAAAAAAAGAAATTACGGATTACTTTCTTCTTGTTGCGATTTATTTTTTTTTCTTAAGTGTATCATAGCAAAATAAAATACTTCTACTCAGTGACGGTACTTTAGTTCAGAATTTATTTTACTGTTTTCAATTTCAAACCTTTTTTTTACAAATATAATACACGGATTTGTTTATTCTCATTGCGATTCTTTTTTTTTGTTAAGAATTTTATAGAAAATCAAAATTCTGCTCGGTGGCGTTAATTGAATTCTGAGTTAAACTACTTTTTGCATCACAAACCTTGTGTTAACAAAAAATTCAAGGATTATATCTTGTTGCGATTCTCATTTTATTTTAGTATATCGTAGCAAAATAATAAATTCTTTTCGGTGACGGTACTTTGATTTAGTATTTTTTCTACTCTTTTCGATTTCAAAACATGTTTTTTCAAATATAATACACGGATTCGTATCTTAATCTCTTTGCGTTTCTATTTTTTATTCTGATTTTTATAAAATCATAATAAAAAAACTGCTCGGTGGCATTCATTGAATTCGAGTTTGTACTTTTTTTTGCATTACAAACGCTGTTTTAGCAAAAAAAATTCTTGGATTTCTTTCTTCTTGTTGTTATTATCTTTTTTGTTAAGTAAATCGTATGGAAATAAAATTATTGTTTTCAGTTACGGTGTTTTGATTTAGTATTTATGCTACTGTTTTCGATTTCAAACCCATTTCTACAAATAAAATCAACGGATTTGGTTTTTCTCTTTGCTATTGTATTTTTTGTTAAGTAGTTTTTAGAAAAATAAATAAAATCTGCTCAGTGGCGTTAGTTGAAATCTGAGTTTCTGCTATTTATTGCATAGCAAACGGTGTTTTAATAAAAAAATTCACGGATTTCGTTCTTCCTGTGGTGATTCTCTCTTTTTTGTGAAGTAAATCATAGGAAAATAAAATTATTTTTTTCAGTTACGGTACTTTAATTCAGTATTTATGCTATTGTTTTCGATTTCAAATGCTTTTTTTCAAATAAAATACACGGATTTTTTTCTTCTCTTTGCTATTATATTTTTTGTTAAGTAGTTTTTAGAAAAATAAAAAAATTCTGCTCAGTGGCTTTAGTTGAAATCTGAGTTTCTGCTACTTTTTGCATAGCAAAAGCTGATTTAACAAAAAAATTCACGGATTTCTTTCGTCTTGTTGTGATTCTCTCTTTTTTGTTGAGTAAACCATAGGAAAATAAAATTATTCTTTTCAGTTACGGTGTTTTGATTTAGTATTTATGCTACTGTTTTCGATTTCAAACCCATTTCTACAAATAAAATCAACGGATTTGGTTTTTCTCTTTGCTATTGTATTTTTTGTTAAGTAGTTTTTAGAATGTTAAAAACATTCTGGTCAGTGGCGTTAGTTGAAATCTCAGTTTATACTACTTTTTGCATAGCAAACGCTGTTTTAACAAAAAAATACATAGATTTGTTTCTTTTCTTTGCGATTCTATTTTTTGTTCTGAATTTTATCCAAAAAAATAAATAAACTGCTCGGTGGCGTTAATTGAATTCTGAGTTTATGCTACTTTTTGCATAGCAAACGCTGTTTAAAAAAAAGAAATCACGGATTACTTTCTTCTTGTTGCGATTTATTTTTTTTTCTTAAGTGTATCATAGCAAAATAAAATACTTCTACTCAGTGACGGTACTTTAGTTCAGAATTTATTTTACTGTTTTCAATTTCAAACCTTTTTTTACAAATAAAATACACGGATTTGTTTATTCTCATTGCGATTTTTTTTTTGTTAAGAATTTTATAGAAAATCAAAATTCTGCTCGGTGGCGTTAATTGAATTCTGAGTTAAACTACTTTTTGCATCACAAAACTTGTTTTAACAAAAAATTCAAGGATTATATCTTGTTGCGATTCTCATTTTATTTTAGTATATCGTAGCAAAATAATAAATTCTTTTCGGTGACGGTACTTTGATTTAGTATTTATGCTACTGTTTTCGATTTCAGACCCTGTTTTTACAAATAAAATACACGGATTCGTTTCTTTTCTTTGCGATTTTATTTTATGTTAATTATTAATGGAAAAATAAAATAAATCATCTCGGTGGAGGTACTTGAATTCTGAGTTTATGCTACTTTTTTGCATTACAAACGCTATTTTAGCAAAATAAAAATTCACGGATTACTTTCTTCTTGTTGTGATTCTCCTACTTTTGTTAAGTATATCGTAGCAAAATGAAATAATTCCTTTCAGTGAAGGTATTTTAATTCATTTTTTTTGCTACTCTTTTCGATTTCAAAACATGTTTTTTCAAATATAATACACCGATTCGTATCTTAATCTCTTTGCGTTTCTATTTTTTATTCTGATTTTTATAAAATCATAATAAAAAAACTGCTCGGTGGCATTCATTGAATTCTGAGTTTGTATTTTTTTTGCATTACAAACGCTGTTTTAGCAAAAAAAATTCTTGGATTTCTTTCTTCTTGTTGTTATTCTCTTTTTTGTTAAGTAAATCATATGGAAATAAAATTATTGTTTTCAGTTAGGGTGTTTTGATTTAGTATTTATGCTACTGTTTTCGATTTCAAACCCATTTCTACAAATAAAATCAACGGATTTGGTTTTTCTCTTTGCTATTTTATTTTTTGTTAAGTAGTTTTTAGAAAAATAAATAAATACTGCTCAGTGGCGTTAGTTGAAATCTGAGTTTATGCTACTTTTTGCATAGCAAACGCTGTTTTAACAAAAAAATTCACGGATTTCTTTCTTCTTGTTGTGATTCTCTCTTTTTTGTTAAGTAAATCATAGGAAAATAAAATTATTCTTTTTAGTTACGGTTCTTTAATTCAGTATTTATGCTATTGTTTTCGATTTCAAACCGTTTTTTACAAATAAAATACACGGATTTGTTTCTTCTCTTTGCTATTGTATTTTTTGTTAAGTATTTTTTAGAAAAATAAAAAAACTATGCTCAGTGACGTAAGTCGAATTCTGAGTTTATGCTACTTTTTGCATAGCAAACGCTTTTTTAAATAAAAAAAATTCACGCATTTCTTTCTTTTTGGTGTGAATCTTTCCTTTTTGTTATGTATATCGTAGAAAATAAAATCATTCTTTTCAGTGACTGTACATGAATTCAGTATCTATGCTACTGTTTTTGATTTCAAAACCTGTTTTCACAAATAAAATACACGGATTCGTTTCTTCTCTACGCGATTGTATTTTTTGTTAAGTATTAATACAAAAATAAAAAAAATCTGCTCGGTGGCGGCAATTGATTTCTGAGTTTGGACTTTTTTTTGCATTACAAACGCTGTTTTAGCAAAAAAAATTCTTGGATTTCTTTCTTCTTGTTGTTATTCTCTTTTTTGTTAAGTAAATCATATGGAAATAAAATTATTGTTTTCAGTTACGGTGTTTTGATTTACTATTTATGCTACTGTTTTCGATTTCAAACCCATTTCTACAAATAAAATCAACGGATTTGGTTTTTCTCTTTGCTATTGTATTTTTTGTTAAGTAGTTTTTAGAATGTTAAAAACATTCTGGTCAGTGGCGTTAGTTGAAATCTGAGTTTATACTACTTTTTGCATAGCAAACGCTGTTTTAACAAAAAAATACATGGATTTGTTTCTTTTCTTTGGGATTCTATTTTTTGTTCTGAATTTTATCCAAAAAAATAAATAAACTGCTCGGTGGCGTTAATTGAATTCTGAGTTTATGCTACTTTTTGCATAGATAACGCTGTTAAAAAAAATCACGGATTACTTTCTTCTTGTTGCGATTTATTTTTTTTTGTTAAGTGTATCATAGCAAAATAAAATACTTCTACTCAGTGACGGTACTTTAGTTCAGAATTTATTTTACTGTCCTCAATTTCAAACCTTGTTTTTACAATTAAAATGCACGGATTCGTTTCTTTTCTTTGCGATTCTATTTTTTGTTCTGAAATTTATACAAAAAAATAAAAAAACTGTGCGGTGGCGTTAATTGAATTCTGATTTTGTACTACTTTTTTGCATAACAAACCCTTTTTGTAACAAAAATAATTCAAGGATTTCTTTCTTCCTTTTGTGATTCTCTCTAATTTGTTAAGTATATCGTAGCAAAATAAAATAATTCTTTTAAGAGACGGTACTTTGATTCTGTATATAGGCTACTGTTTTCGATTTCAAACCCTTTCTTATAATAAAATACACGGATTTTTTTCTTCCCTTTGCTATTATATTTTTTGTTCAGTATTTTATAAATAAAAAATTCTGCTCAGTGGCGTAAGTCAAATTCTGAGTTTATGCTACTTTTTGCATAGCAAACGCTGTTTAAAAAAAAGAAATTACGGATTACTTTCTTCTTGTTGCGATTTATTTTTTTTTCTTAAGTGTATCATAGCAAAATAAAATACTTCTACTCAGTGACGGTACTTTAGTTCAGAATTTATTTTACTGTTTTCAATTTCAAACCTTTTTTTTACAAATATAATACACGGATTTGTTTATTCTCATTGCGATTCTTTTTTTTTGTTAAGAATTTTATAGAAAATCAAAATTCTGCTCGGTGGCGTTAATTGAATTCTGAGTTAAACTACTTTTTGCATCACAAACCTTGTTTTAACAAAAAATTCAAGGATTATATCTTGTTGCGATTCTCATTTTATTTTAGTATATCGTAGCAAAATAATAAATTCTTTTCGGTGACGGTACTTTGATTTAGTATTTTTGCTACTCTTTTCGATTTCAAAACATGTTTTTTCAAATATAATACACGGATTCGTACCTTAATCTCTTTGCGTTTCTATTTTTTATTCTGATTTTTATAAAATCATAATAAAAAAACTGCTCGGTGGCATTCATTGAATTCGAGTTTGTACTTTTTTTTGCATTACAAACGCTGTTTTAGCAAAAAAAATTCTTGGATTTCTTTCTTCTTGTTGTTATTATCTTTTTTGTTAAGTAAATCGTATGGAAATAAAATTATTGTTTTCAGTTACGGTGTTTTGATTTAGTATTTATGCTACTGTTTTCGATTTCAAACCCATTTCTACAAATAAAATCAACGGATTTGGTTTTTCTCTTTGCTATTGTATTTTTTGTTAAGTAGTTTTTAGAAAAATAAATAAAATCTGCTCAGTGGCGTTAGTTGAAATCTGAGTTTCTGCTATTTATTGCATAGCAAACGGTGTTTTAATAAAAAAATTCACGGATTTCGTTCTTCCTGTGGTGATTCTCTCTTTTTTGTGAAGTAAATCATAGGAAAATAAAATTATTTTTTTCAGTTACGGTACTTTAATTCAGTATTTATGCTATTGTTTTCGATTTCAAATGCTTTTTTTCAAATAAAATACACGGATTTTTTTCTTCTCTTTGCTATTATATTTTTTGTTAAGTAGTTTTTAGAAAAATAAAAAAATTCTGCTCAGTTGCTTTAGTTGAAATCTGAGTTTCTGCTACTTTTTGCATAGCAAAAGCTGATTTAACAAAAAAATTCACGGATTTCTTTCTTCTTGTTGTGATTCTCTCTTTTTTGTTGAGTAAACCATAGGAAAATAAAATTATTCTTTTCAGTTACGGTGTTTTGATTTAGTATTTATGCTACTGTTTTCGATTTCAAACCCATTTCTACAAATAAAATCAACGGATTTGGTTTTTCTCTTTGCAATTGTATTTTTTTTTAAGTAGTTTTTAGAATGTTAAAAACATTCTGGTCAGTGGCGTTAGTTGAAATCTCAGTTTATACTACTTTTTGCATAGCAAACGCTGTTTTAACAAAAAAATACATAGATTTGTTTCTTTTCTTTGCGATTCTATTTTTTGTTCTGAATTTTATCCAAAAAAATAAATAAACTGCTCGGTGGCGTTAATTGAATTCTGAGTTTATGCTATTTTTTGCATAGCAAACGCTGTTTAAAAAAAAGAAATCACGGATTACTTTCTTCTTGTTGCAATTTATTTTTTTTTCTTAAGTGTATCATAGCAAAATAAAATACTTCTACTCAGTGACGGTACTTTAGTTCAGAATTTATTTTACTGTTTTCAATTTCAAACCTTTTTTTACAAATAAAATACACGGATTTGTTTATTCTCATTGCGATTTTTTTTTTTGTTAAGAATTTTATAGAAAATCAAAATTCTGCTCGGTGGCGTTAATTGAATTCTGAGTTAAACTACTTTTTGCATCACAAACCTTGTTTTAACAAAAAATTCAAGGATTATATCTTGCTGCGATTCTCATTTTATTTTAGTATATCGTAGCAAAATAATAAATTCTTTTCGGTGACGGTACTTTGATTTAGTATTTATGCTACTGTTTTCGATTTCAGACCCTGTTTTTACAAATAAAATACACGGATTCGTTTCTTTTCTTTGCGATTTTATTTTATGTTAATTATTAATGGAAAAATAAAAAAAATCATCTCGGTGGAGGTACTTGAATTCTGAGTTTATGCTACTTTTTTGCATTACAAACGCTATTTTAGCAAAATAAAAATTCACGGATTACTTTCTTCTTGTTGTGATTCTCCTACTTTTGTTAAGTATATCGTAGCAAAATGAAATAATTCCTTTCAGTGAAGGTATTTTAATTCATTATTTTTGCTACTCTTTTCGATTTCAAAACATGTTTTTTCAAATATAATACACGGATTCGTATCTTAATCTCTTTGCGTTTCTATTTTTTATTCTGATTTTTATAAAATCATAATAAAAAAACTGCTCGGTGGCATTCATTGAATTCTGAGTTTGTATTTTTTTTGCATTACAAACGCTGTTTTAGCAAAAAAAATTCTTGGATTTCTTTCTTCTTGTTGTTATTCTCTTTTTTGTTAAGTAAATCATATGGAAATAAAATTATTGTTTTCAGTTACGGTGTTTTGATTTAGTATTTATGCTACTGTTTTCGATTTCAAACCCATTTCTACAAATAAAATCAACGGATTTGGTTTTTCTCTTTGCTATTGTATTTTTTGTTAAGTAGTTTTTAGAAAAATAAATAAATACTGCTCAGTGGCGTTAGTTGAAATCTGAGTTTATGCTATTTATTGCATAGCAAACGGTGTTTTAATAAAAAAATTCACGGATTTCGTTCTTCCTGTGGTGATTCTCTCTTTTTTGTGAAGTAAATCATAGGAAAATAAAATTATTTTTTTCAGTTACGGTACTTTAATTCAGTATTTATGCTATTGTTTTCGATTTCAAACCCTTTTTTTTCAAATAAAATACACTGATTTTTTCTTCTCTTTGCTATTATATTTTTTGTTAGGTAGTTTTTAGAAAAATAAAAAAATTCTGCTCAGTGGCTTTAGTTGAAATCTGAGTTTATGCTACTTTTTGCATAGCAAACGCTGTTTTAACAAAAAAATTCACGGATTTCTTTCTTCTTGTTGTGATTCTCTCTTTTTTGTTAAGTAAATCATAGGAAAATAAAATTATTCTTTTTAGTTACGGTTCTTTAATTCAGTATTTATGCTATTGTTTTCGATTTCAAACTGTTTTTTACAAATAAAATACACGGTTTTGTTTCTTCTCTTTGCTATTGTATTTTTTGTTAAGTATTTTTTAGAAAAATAAAAAAACTATGCTCAGTGACGTAAGTCGAATTCTGAGTTTATGCTACTTTTTGCATAGCAAACGCTTTTTTAAATAAAAAAAATTCACGCATTTCTTTCTTTTTGGTGTGAATCTTTCCTTTTTGTTATGTATATCGTAGAAAATAAAATCATTCTTTTCAGTGACGGTACATTAATTCAGTATCTATGCTACTGTTTTTGATTTCAAAACCTGTTTTCACAAATAAAATACACGGATTCGTTTCTTCTCTACGCGATTGTATTTTTTGTTAAGTATTAATACAAAAATAAAAAAAATCTGCTCGGTGGCGGCAATTGATTTCTGAGTTTGGACTTTTTTTTGCATTACAAACGCTGTTTTAGCAAAAAAATTCTTGGATTTCTTTCTTCTTGTTGTTATTCTCTTTTTTGTTAAGTAAATCATATGGAAATAAAATTATTGTTTTCAGTTACGGTGTTTTGATTTACTATTTATGCTACTGTTTTCGATTTCAAACCCATTTCTACAAATAAAATCAACGGATTTGGTTTTTCTCTTTGCTATTGTATTTTTTGTTAAGTAGTTTTTAGAATGTTAAAAACATTCTGGTCAGTGGCGTTAGTTGAAATCTGAGTTTATACTACTTTTTGCATAGCAAACGCTGTTTTAAATAAAAAATACATGGATTTGTTTCTTTTCTTTGGGATTCTATTTTTTGTTCTGAATTTTATCCAAAAAAATAAATAAACTGCTCGGTGGCGTTAATTGAATTCTGAGTTTATGCTACTTTTTGCATAGATAACGCTGTTAAAAAAAATCACGGATTACTTTCTTCTTGTTGCGATTTATTTTTTTTTGTTAAGTGTATCATAGCAAAATAAAATACTTCTACTCAGTGACGGTACTTTAGTTCAGAATTTATTTTACTGTCTTCAATTTCAAACCTTGTTTTTACAATTAAAATGCACGGATTCGTTTCTTTTCTTTGCGATTCTATTTTTTGTTCTGAAATTTATACAAAAAAATAAAAAAACTGTGCGGTGGCGTTAATTGAATTCTGATTTTGTACTACTTTTTTGCATAACAAACCCTTTTTGTAACAAAAATAATTCAAGGATTTCTTTCTTCCTTTTGTGATTCTCTCTAATTTGTTAAGTATATCGTAGCAAAATAAAATAATTCTTTTAAGAGACGGTACTTTGATTCAGTATATAGGCTACTGTTTTCGATTTCAAACCCTTTCTTATAATAAAATACACGGATTTTTTTCTTCCCTTTGCTATTATATTTTTTGTTCAGTATTTTATAAATAAAAAATTCTGCTCAGTGGCGTAAGTCGAATTCTGAGTTTATGCTACTTTTTGCATAGCAAACGCTGTTTAAAAAAAAGAAATTACGGATTACTTTCTTCTTGTTGCGATTTATTTTTTTTTCTTAAGTGTATCATAGCAAAATAAAATACTTCTACTCAGTGACGGTACTTTAGTTCAGAATTTATTTTACTGTTTTCAATTTCAAACCTTTTTTTTACAAATATAATACACGGATTTGTTTATTCTCATTGCGATTCTTTTTTTTTGTTAAGAATTTTATAGAAAATCAAAATTCTGCTCGGTGGCGTTAATTGAATTCTGAGTTAAACTACTTTTTGCATCACAAACCTTGTTTTAACAAAAAATTCAAGGATTATATCTTGTTGCGATTCTCATTTTATTTTAGTATATCGTAGCAAAATAATAAATTCTTTTCGGTGACGGTACTTTGATTTAGTATTTTTTCTACTCTTTTCGATTTCAAAACATGTTTTTTCAAATATAATACACGGATTCGTATCTTAATCTCTTTGCGTTTCTATTTTTTATTCTGATTTTTATAAAATCATATTAAAAAAACTGCTCGGTGGCATTCATTGAATTCGAGTTTGTACTTTTTTTTGCATTACAAACGCTGTTTTAGCAAAAAAAATTCTTGGATTTCTTTCTTCTTGTTGTTATTATCTTTTTTGTTAAGTAAATCGTATGGAAATAAAATTATTGTTTTCAGTTACGGTGTTTTGATTTAGTATTTATGCTACTGTTTTCGATTTCAAACCCATTTCTACAAATAAAATCAACGGATTTGGTTTTTCTCTTTGCTATTGTATTTTTTGTTAAGTAGTTTTTAGAAAAATAAATAAAATCTGCTCAGTGGCGTTAGTTGAAATCTGAGTTTCTGCTATTTATTGCATAGCAAACGGTGTTTTAACAAAAAAATACATAGATTTGTTTCTTTTCTTTGCGATTCTATTTTTTGTTCTGAATTTTATCCAAAAAAATAAATAAACTGCTCGGTGGCGTTAATTGAATTCTGAGTTTATGCTACTTTTTGCATAGATAACGCTGTTAAAAAAAATCACGGATTACTTTCTTCTTGTTGCGATTTATTTTTTTTGTTAAGTGTATCATAGCAAAATAAAATACTTCTACTCAGTGACGGTACTTTAGTTCAGAATTTATTTTACTGTCTTCAATTTCAAACCTTGTTTTTACAATTAAAATGCACGGATTCGTTTCTTCTCTTTGCGATTCTATTTTCTGTTCTGAATTTTATACAAAAAAATTAAAAAACTGTGCGGTGGCGTTAATTGAATTCTGAGTTTGTACTACTTTTTTGCATAACAAACGCTTTTTGTAACAAATATAATCCACGGATTTCTTTCTTCCTTTTGTGATTCTCTCTAATTTGTTAAGTATATCGTAGCAAAATAAAATAATTCTTTTAAGAGACGGTACTTTGATTCAGTATATAGGCTACTGATTTCGATTTCAAACCCTTTCTTATAATAAAATACACGGATTTTTTTCTTCTCTTTGCTATTATATTTTTTGTTCAGTATTTTATAAAAAAAAATTCTGCTCAGTGGCGTAAATCGAATTCTGAGTTTATGCTACTTTTTGCATAGCAAACGCTGTTTAAAAAAAAGAAATCACGGATTACTTTCTTCTTGTTGCGATTTATTTTTTTTTCTTAAGTGTATCATAGCAAAATAAAATACTTCTACTCAGTGACGGTACTTTAGTTCAGAATTTATTTTACTGTTTTCAATTTCAAACCTTTTTTTACAAATAAAATACACGGATTTGTTTATTCTCATTGCGATTCTTTTTTTTTGTTAAGAATTTTATAGAAAATCAAAATTCTGCTCGGTGGCGTTAATTGAATTCTGAGTTAAACTACTTTTTGCATCACAAACCTTGTTTTAACAAAAAATTCAAGGATTATATCTTGTTGCGATTCTCATTTTATTTTAGTATATCGTAGCAAAATAATAAATTCTTTTCGGTGACGGTACTTTGATTTAGTATTTATGCTACTGTTTTCGATTTCAGACCCTGTTTTTACAAATAAAATACACGGATTCGTTTCTTTTCTTTGCGATTTTATTTTATGTTAATTATTAATGGAAAAATAAAAAAAATCTGCTCGGTGGAGGTACTTGAATTCTGAGTTTATGCTACTTTTTTGCATTACAAACGCTATTTTAGCAAAAAAAATTCTTGGATTTCTTTCTTCTTGTTGTTATTCTCTTTTTTGTTAAGTAAATCATATGGAAATAAAATTATTGTTTTCAGTTACGGTGTTTTGATTTAGTATTTATGCTACTGTTTTCGATTTCAAACCCATTTCTACAAATACAATCAACGGATTTGGTTTTTCTCTTTGCTATTGTATTTTTTGTTAAGTAGTTTTTAGAAAAATAAATAAATTCTGCTCAGTGGCGTTAGTTGAAATCTGAGTTTATGCTATTTATTGCATAGCAAACGGTGTTTTAATAAAAAAATTCACGGATTTCGTTCTTCCTGTGGTGATTCTCTCTTTTTTGTGAAGTAAATCATAGGAAAATAAAATTATTTTTTTCAGTTACGGTACTTTAATTCAGTATTTATGCTATTGTTTTCGATTTCAAACGCTTTTTTTCAAATAAAATACACGGATTTTTTTCTTCTCTTTGCTATTATATTTTTTGTTAGGTAGTATTTAGAAAAATAAAAAAATTCTGCTCAGTGGCTTTAGTTGAAATCTGAGTTTCTGCTACTTTTTGCAAAGCAAAAGCTGTTTTAACAAAAAAATTCACGGATTTCTTTCTTCTTGTTGTGATTCTCTCTTTTTTGTTGAGTAAACCATAGGAAAATAAAATTATTCTTTTCAGTTACGGTGTTTTGATTTAGTATTTATGCTACTGTTTTCGATTTCAAACCCATTTCTACAAATAAAATCAACGGATTTGGTTTTTCTCTTTGCTATTGTATTTTTTGTTAAGTAGTTTTTAGAAAAATAAATAAAATCTGCTCAGTGGCGTTAGTTGAAATATGAGTTTCTGCTATTTATTGCATAGCAAACGGTGTTTTAATAAAAAAATTCACGGATTTCGTTCTTCCTGTGGTGATTCTCTCCTTTTTGTGAAGTAAATCATAGTAAAATAAAATTATTTTTTTCAGTTCCGGTACTTTAATTCAGTATTTATGCTATTGTTTTCGATTTCAAACGCTTTTTTTCAAATAAAATACACGGATTTTTTTCTTCTCTTTGCTATTATATTTTTTGTTAGGTAGTATTTAGGAAAATAAAAAAATTCTGCTCAGTGGCTTTAGTTGAAATCTGAGTTTCTGCTACTTTTTGCATAGCAAAAGCTGTTTTAACAAAAAAATTCACGGATTTCTTTCTTCTTGTTGTGATTCTCTCTTTTTTGTTGAGTAAACCATAGGAAAATAAAATTATTCTTTTCAGTTACGGTACTTTAATTCAGTATGTATGCTATTGTTTTCGATTTCAAACCCTTTTTTTTTCAATAAAATACACAAATTCGTTTCTTCTATTTGCGATTTTATTATTTGTTAATTATTTATAGAAAATTAGAAAACTTCTCGGTGGCATTAATTGAATTCTGAGTTTTACTACTTTTTTGCATTACAAACGCTATTATAGCAAAAATAAATTCACGGATTACTTTCTTCTTGTGGTGATTCTCTCTTTATTGTTAAGTTTATCATAGGAAAATAAAATTATTCTTTTTAGTTACGGTTCTTTAATTCAGTATTAATGCTATTGTTTTCAATTTCAAACCCTTTTTTACAAATAAAATACACGGATTTGTTTCTTCTCTTTGCTATTATATTTTTTGTTAAGTAGTTTTTAGAAAATAAAAAAAATTATGTTCAGTGGCGTTCATTGAAATCTGAGTTTATGCTACATTTTGCATAGCAAACGCTGTTTTAACAAAAAAATACACGGATAATTCTTTTCTTTGCGTTTCTATTTTTTGTTATTCAGAATTTATGCTACTGCTTTCAATTCCAAACTTTATTTTTACAAATAAAATACACGGATTAGTTTCTTCTCTTTGCGATTTTTTTTGTTAAGTATTTATAGAAAAATTAAAAAATCTGCTTGGTAGGGGTACTTGAATTCTGAGATTATGCTAATTTTTTGCATTTCAAACGCTGTTTTGGCCAAAAAAATATAAGAATTAGTTTCTTCTTTTGGTAATTCTCTCTTTTTTGTTAAAATTATCGTAGCAAAATAAAATAATTCCTTTCATTGAAGGTGTTTTAATTCATTATTGTGCTACTGTTTTTGATTTCAGAACATGTTTTTTCAAATATAACACACATATTCATATCCTCTCTTTGCGATTTTATTTTTTGTTCTGATTCTTAAAAAATCATAATAAAAAAACTTCTCGGTGGCATTAATCGAAATCTGAGTTTCACTACTTTTTTGCATAACAAACGCTTTTTTAAATAAAAAAAATTCCCGCATTTCCTTCTTTTTGGTGTGAATCTTTCCTTTTTGTTATGTATATTGTAGAAAAATAAAATCATTCTTTTCAGTGACGGTACATTAATTCAGTATCTATGCTACTGTTTTTGATTTCAAAACCTGTTTTCACAAATAAAATACACGGATTCGTTTCTTCTCTACGCGATTGTATTTTTTGTTAAGTATTAATACAAAAATTAAAGAAATCTGCTCGGTTGCGGCAATTGATTTCTGAGTTAAACTACTTTTTGCATCACAAACCTTGTTTTAACAAAAAATTCAAGGATTATAACTTGTTGCGATTCTCATTTTATTTTAGTATATCGTAGCAAAATAATAAATTCTTTTCGGTGACGGTACTTTGATTTAGTATTTATGCTACTGTTTTCGATTTCAGACCCTGTTTTTACAAATAAAATACACGGATTCGTTTCTTTTCTTTGCGATTTTATTTTATGTTAATTATTAATGGAAAAATAAAAAAAATCTGCTCGGTGGAGGTACTTGAATTCTGAGTTTATGCTACTTTTTTGCATTACAAACGCTATTTTAGCAAAAAAAAAATTCACGGATTACTTTCTTCTTGTTGTGATTCTCCTACTTTTGTTAAGTATATCGTAGCAAAATGAAATAATTCCTTTCAGTGAAGGTATTTTAATTCATTATTTTTGTAACTCTTTTCGATTTCAAAACATGTTTTTTTCAAATATAATACACGGATTCGTATCTTAATCTCTTTGCGTTTCTATTTTTTATTCTGATTTTTATAAAATCATAATAAAAAAACTGCTCGGTGGCATTCATTGAATTCTGAGTTTGTACTTTTTTTTGCATTACAAACGCTGTTTTAGCAAAAAAAAATTCTTGGACTTCTTTCTTCTTGTTGTTATTCTCTTTTTTGTTAAGTAAATCGTATGGAAATAAAATTATTGTTTTCAGTTACGGTGTTTTGATTTAGTATTTATGCTACTGTTTTCGATTTCAAACCCATTTCTACAAATAAAATCAACGGATTTGGTTTTTCTCTTTGCTATTGTATTTTTTGTTAAGTAGTTTTTAGAAAAATAAATAAATTCTGCTCAGTGACGTTAGTTGAAATCTGAGTTTATGCTATTTATTGCATAGCAAACGGTGTTTTAATAAAAAAATTCACGGATTTCGTTCTTCCTGTGGTGATTCTCTCTTTTTTGTGAAGTAAATCATAGGAAAATAAAATTATTTTTTTCAGTTACGGTACTTTAATTCAGTATTTATGCTATTGTTTTCGATTTCAAACGCTTTTTTTCAAATAAAATACACGGATTTTTTTCTTCTCTTTGCTATTATATTTTTTGTTAGGAAGTTTTTAGAAAAATAAAAAAATTCTGCTCAGTGGCTTTAGTTGAAATCTGAGTTTCTGCTACTTTTTGCATAGCAAAAGCTGTTTTAACAAAAAAATTCACGGATTACTTTCTTCTTGTTGTGATTCTCCTACTTTTGTTAAGTATATCGTAGCAAAATGAAATAATTCCTTTCAGTGAAGGTATTTTAATTCATTATTTTTGTAACTCTTTTCGATTTCAAAACATGTTTTTTTCAAATATAATACACGGATTCGTATCTTAATCTCTTTGCGTTTCTATTTTTTATTCTGATTTTTATAAAATCATAATAAAAAAACTGCTCGGTGGCATTCATTGAATTCTGAGTTTGTACTTTTTTTTGCATTACAAACGCTGTTTTAGCAAAAAAAAATTCTTGGATTTCTTTCTTCTTGTTGTTATTCTCTTTTTTGTTAAGTAAATCGTATGGAAATAAAATTATTGTTTTCAGTTACGGTGTTTTGATTTAGTATTTATGCTACTGTTTTCGATTTCAAACCCATTTCTACAAATAAAATCAACGGATTTGGTTTTTCTCTTTGCTATTGTATTTTTTGTTAAGTAGTTTTTAGAAAAATAAATAAATTCTGCTCAGTGACGTTAGTTGAAATCTGAGTTTATGCTATTTATTGCATAGCAAACGGTGTTTTAATAAAAAAATTCACGGATTTCGTTCTTCCTGTGGTGATTCTCTCTTTTTTGTGAAGTAAATCATAGGAAAATAAAATTATTTTTTTCAGTTACGGTACTTTAATTCAGTATTTATGCTATTGTTTTCGATTTCAAACGCTTTTTTTCAAATAAAATACACGGATTTTTTTCTTCTCTTTGCTATTATATTTTTTGTTAGGAAGTTTTTAGAAAAATAAAAAAATTCTGCTCAGTGGCTTTAGTTGAAATCTGAGTTTATGTTACTTTTTGCATAGCAAAAGCTGTTTTAACAAAAAAATTCACGGATTTCTTTCTTCTTGTTGTGATTCTCTCTTTTTTGTTGAGTAAACCATAGGAAAATAAAATTATTCTTTTCAGTTACGGTACTTTAATTCAGTATGTATGCTATTGTTTTCGATTTCAAACCCTTTTTTTTAAATAAAATACACGGATTCGTTTCTTCTATTTGCGATTTTATTATTTGTTAATTATTTATAGGAAATTAGAAAACTGCTCGGTGGCGGCAATTGATTTCTGAGTTTGTGCTACTTTTATGCATTACAAACGCTATTATAGCAAAAATAAATTCACGGATTACTTTCTTCTTGTGGTGATTCTCTCTTTATTGTTAAGTTTATCATAGGAAAATAAAATTATTCTTTTCAGTGACGATACGCTAATTCAGTATTAATGCTATTGTTTTCAATTTCAAACCCTTTTTTACAAATAAAATACACGGATTTGTTTCTTCTCTTTGCTATTATATTTTTTGTTAAGTAGTTTTTAGAAAATAAAAAAATTATGTTCAGTGGCGTTCATTGAAATCTGAGTTTATGCTACTTTTTGCATAACAAACGCTGTTTTAACAAAAAAATACACGGATAATTCTTTTCTTTGCGTTTCTATTTTTTGTAATTCAGAATTTATGCTACTGCTTTCAATTCCAAACCTTAAATTTACAAATAAAATACACGGATTAGTTTCTTCTCTTTGCGATTTTTTTTGTTAAGTATTTATAGAAAAATTAAAAAAGCTGCTTGGTAGGGGTACTTGAATTCTGAGATTATGCTACTTTTTTGCATTACAAACGCTGTTTTAGCCAAAAAAATATAAGAATTAGTTTCTTCTTTTGGTAATTCTCTCTTTTTTGTTAAAATTATCGTAGCAAAATAAAATAATTCCTTTCATTGAAGGTGTTTTAATTCATTATTGTGCTACTGTTTTTGATTTCAGAACATGTTTTTTCAAATATAACACACATATTCATATCCTCTCTTTGCGATTTTATTTTTTGTTCTGATTCTTAAAAAATCATAATAAAAAAACTTCTCGGTGGCATTAATCGAAATCTGAGTTTCACTACTTTTTTGCATAACAAACGCTTTTTTAAATTAAAAAAATTCACGCATTTCCTTCTTTTTGGTGTGAATCTTTCCTTTTTGTTATGTATATCGTAGAAAAATAAAATCATTCTTTTCAGTGACGGTACATTAATTCAGTATCTATGCTACTGTTTTTGATTTCAAAACCTGTTTTCACAAATAAAATACACGGATTCGTTTCTTCTCTACGCGATTGTATTTTTTGTTAAGTATTAATACAAAAATTAAAAAAATCTGCTCGGTTGCGGCAATTGATTTCTGAGTTTGTACTTTTTTTTGCATTACAAACGCTGTTTTAGCAAAAAAAAATTCTTGGATTTCTTTCTTCTTGTTGTTATTCTCTTTTTTGTTAAGTAAATCATATGGAAATGAAATTATTGTTTTCAGTTACGGTGTTTTGATTTAATATTTATAATACTGTTTTCGATTTCAAACCCATTTCTACAAATAAAATCAACGGATTTGGTTTTTCTCTTTGCTATTGTATTTTTTCTTAAGTAGTTTTTAGAAAAAAAAATAAATTCTGCTCAGTGGCGTTAGTTGAAATCTGAGTTTATGCTATTTATTGCATAGCAAACGGTGTTTTAATAAAAAAATTCACGGATTTCGTTCTTCCTGTGGTGATTCTCTCTTTTTTGTGAAGTAAATCATAGGAAAATAAAATTATTTTTTTCAGTTACGGTACTTTATTTCAGTATTTATGCTATTGTTTTCGATTTCAAACGCTTTTTTTCAAATGAAATACACGGATTTTTTTCTTCTCTTTGCTATTATATTTTTTGTTAAGTAGTTTTTAGAAAAATAAATAAATTCTGCTCAGTGGCGTTAGTTGAAATCTGAGTTTATGCTACTTTTTGCATAGCAAACGCTGTTTTAACAAAAAAATTCACGGATTTCTTTCTTCTTGTTGTGATTCTCTCTTTTTTGTTGAGTAAACCATAGGAAAATAAAATTATTCTTTTTAGTTTCGGTTCATTAATTCAGTATTTATGCTATTGTTTTCGATTTCAAACCCTTTTTTTTCAAATAAAATACACGGATTTTTTTCTTCTCTTTGCTATTATATTTTTTGTTAGGTAGTTTTTAGAAAAATAAAAAAATATCAGCTCAGTGGCTTTAGTTGAAATCTGAGTTTAGCTACTTTTTGCATAGCAAACGCTGTGTTAACAAAAAAATTCACGGAGTTTTTCTTCTTGTTGTGATTCTCTTTTTTTTGTTAAGTAAATCATAGGAAAATAAAATTATTCTTTTTAGTTACGGTTCTTTAATTCAGTATTTATTCTATTGTTTTCCATTTCAAACCGTTTTTTACAAATAAAATACACGGATTTGTTTCTTCTCTTTGCTATTGTATTTTTTGTTAAGTATTTTTTAGAAAAATAAAAAAACTATGCTCAGTGACGTAAGTCGAATTCTGAGTTTATGCTACTTTTTGCATAGCAAACGCTGTTTAAAAAAAAGAAATCACGGATTACTTTCTTCTTGTTGCGATTCACTCTTTTTTTTGTTAAGTATATCATAGCATAATAAAATACTTCTACTCAGTGATGGTACTTTAGTTCAGAATTTATGCTACTGTTTTCAATTTCAAACCCATTTTTACAAATAAAATACAGGGATTTGTTTCTTCTCTTTGCTATTATTTTTTGTTAAGTATTTTATAGGAAAAAAAATTCTGCTCAATGTCGTAAGTTGAATTCTGAGTTTATACTAATTTTTGCATAGCAAAAGCTGTTAAAAAAAAGAAATCTCGGATTACTTTCTTCTGTTTACGATTCACTCTTTTTTTAAGTATATCATAGCAAAATTAATTAATTCTACTCAGTGACGACACTTAAGTTCCAAATTAATGATACTGTTTTTCATTTCAAACCCTGTTTTTACAAATAAAAGACACGGATATGTTTATTCTCTTTGCGATTCTTTTGTTTTATAGAAAAAATAAATTCTGCTCGGTGACGTTAATTGAATTCTGAGTTAAACTACCTTTTGCATCACAAACCTAGTTTTAACAAAAAAAATCAAGGATTATATCTTGTTGCGATTCTCATTTTTGTTTAGTATTTCGGAGCAAAAAAAATATATCTTTTCCATGGCGGTACCTTTAAGTAGTATTTATGCTACTGTTTTCGATTTCAAACTCATTTTTACAAATAAAATTAACGGATTTGTTTTTTCTCTTTGCTATTGTATTTTTTGTTAAGTAGTTTTTAGAAAAATAAAAAAATTCTGCTCAGTGGCGTTAGTTGAAATCTGAGTTTATGCTATTTATTGCATAGCAAACGGTGTTTTAATAAAAAAATTCACGGATTTCGTTCTTCCTGTTAAGTATCTTATAGGAAAAAAAATTCTGCTCAATGTCGTAAGTTAAATTCTGAGTTTGTGCTGCTTTTGGCATAGCAAACGCTGTTTTAACTAAAAAATTCACGGATTTATTTCTTGTTGTGATTCCCTCTTTTTTGTTAAGTAAATCATAGGAAAATAAAATTATTCTTTTCAGTTACGGTACTTACATTCAGTATTTATGCTATTTTTTTCGATTTCAAACTCATTTTTTTCAAATAAAAAACCCGGATTTTTATCTTCTCTTTGCTATTATTTTTTGTTATGTAGTTTTTAGAAAAATAATAAAATTCTGCTCAGTAGCTTTAGTTGATATCTGAGTTAATGCTACTTTTTGAATAGCAAACGCTGTTTTAAATAAAAATTCACGGATTTCTTTCTTCTTGTTGTGATTCTCTTCTTTGTTAAGTAAGTCATAGGAAAATAAAATTATTCTTTTTAGTTACGGTACTTTAATTCAGTATTTATGCTATTGTTTTCGATTTCAAACTTTTTTTTACAAATAAAATACACGGATTTGTTTCTTCTCTTTGCTATTATATTTTTTGTTCTGAATTTTATACAAAAAAATAAAAAAAACTGCTCGGTGGCGTTAATTGAATTCTGATAATGTACTACTTTTTTGCATAAAGAACGCTTTTTTAACAAAAATAATTCACGGATTTCTTTCTTCCTTTTGTGATTCTCTCTTATTTGTTAAGTATTTCGTAGCAAAAAAATAATTCTTTTAAGTGACGGTACTTTGATTTAGTATTTATGCTACTGTTTTCGACTTCAGACCCTGTTTTTTAAATAAAATACACGGATACGTATCTACTCTTTACGATTCTATTTTTTGTTAAGTATTTAATGGAATATAAAAAAAATTCTACTCAGGGCGTTAACTGAATTTTGAGTTTGTGCTACTTTTTGGCATAACATGCAATTATGCGATTGTATTTTTTGTTACGGATTTTTAGAAAAATGAAAAAAATCTGTTTGGTGGCGACAATTAAATTCTGAGTTTATGCTACTTTTTTGCATTACAAACGCTATTTTAGCAAAAAAAAATCACGGATTTCTTTCTTCTTGTTGTGATTCTCTCTTTTTTCTTAAGTATATCATTAGAAAAAAATTATTCTTTTCAGTTACGGTACTTTAATTCAGTATTTATGCTATTATTTTCGATTTTAAATCCATTTTTACAAATAAAATACATGGATTTGTTTCTTCTCTTAGCTATAATATTTTGTGCTAAGTAGTTTTTAGGAAAATACAAAAATTCTGCTCAGTGGCTTTAGTTGAAATATGAGTTTATGCTACTTTTTGCATAGCAAACGGTGTTTTAACAAAAAAATTCACGGATTTCTTTCTTCTTGTTGTGATTCTCTCTTTTTTGTTGAGTAAACCATAGGAAAATAAAATACTTCTACTCAGTGACGGTACTTTAGTTCAGAATTTATTTTACTGTTTTCAATTTCAAACCTTTTTTTTACAAATAAAATACACGGATTTGTTTATTCTCATTGCGATTCTTTTTTTTTGTTAAGAATTTTATAGAAAATCAAAATTCTGCTCGGTGGCGTTAATTGAATTCTGAGTTAAACTACTTTTTGCATCACAAACCTTGTTTTAACAAAAAATTCAAGGATTATATCTTTTGCGATTCTCATTTTTGTTTAGTATATCGTAGCAAAATAATAAATTCTTTTCGGTGACGGTACTTTGATTTAGTATTTATGCTACTGTTTTCGATTTCAGACCCAGTTTTTACAAATAAAATACACGGATTCGTTTCTTTTCTTTGCGATTTTATTTTATGTTAATTATTAATGGAAAAATAAAAAAAATCTGCTCGGTGGAGGTACTTGAATTCTGAGTTTATGCTACTTTTTTGCATTACAAACGCTATTTTAGCAAAAAAAAAATTCACGGATTACTTTCTTCTTGTTGTGATTCTCCTACTTTTGTTAAGTATATCGTAGCAGAATGAAATAATTCCTTTCAGTGAAGGTATTTTAATTCATTATTTTTGGTACTCTTTTCGATTTCAAAACATGTTTTTTCAAATATAATACACGGATTCGTATCTTAATCTCTTTGCGTTTCTATTTTTTATTCTGATTTTTATAAAATCATAATAAAAAAACTGCTCGGTGGCATTCATTGAATTCTGAGTTTGTACTTTTTTTTGCATTACAAACGCTGTTTTAGCAGAAAAAATTCTTGGATTTCTTTCTTCTTGTTGTTATTCTCTTTTTTGTTAAGTAAATCATATGGAAATAAAATTATTGTTTTCAGTTACGGTGTTTTGATTTAGTATTTATGATACTGTTTTCGATTTCAAACCCATTTCTACAAATAAAATCAACGGATTTGGTTTTTCTCTTTGCTATTGTATTTTTTGTTAAGTAGTTTTTAGAAAAATAAATAAATTCTGCTCAGTGGCGTTAGTTGAAATCTGAGTTTATGCTACTTATTGCATAGCAAACGGTGTTTTAATAAAAAAATTCACGGATTTCGTTCTTCCTGTGGTAATTCTCTCTTTTTTGTGAAGTAAATCATAGGAAAATAAAATTATTTTTTTCAGTTACGGTACTTTAATTCAGTATTTATGCTATTGTTTTCGATTTCAAACGCTTTTTTTCAAATAAAATACACGGATTTTTTTCTTCTCTTTGCTATTATATTTTTTGTTAAGTAGTTTTTAGAAAAATATAAAAATTCTGCTCAGTGGCTTCAGTTGAAATCTGAGTTTCTGCTAGTTTTTGCATAGCAAACGCTGTTTTAAATAAAAATTCACGGATTTCTTTCTTCTTGTTGTGATTCTCTTCTTTGTTAAGTAAGTCATAGGAAAATAAAATTATTCTTTTTAGTTACGGTACTTTAATTCAGTATTTATGCTATTGTTTTCGATTACAAACTTTTTTTTACAAATAAAATACACGGATTTGTTTCTTCTCTTTGCTATTATATTTTTTGTTCTGAATTTTATACAAAAAAATAAAAAAAACTGCTCGGTGGCGTTAATTGAATTCTGATAATGTACTACTTTTTTGCATAAAGAACGCTTTTTTAACAAAAATAATTCACGGATTTCTTTCTTCCTTTTGTGATTCTCTCTTATTTGTTAAGTATTTCGTAGCAAAAAAAATAATTCTTTTAAGTGTCGGTACTTTGATTTAGTATTTATGCTACTGTTTTCGACTTCAGACCCTGTTTTTTAAATAAAATACACGGATACGTATCTACTCTTTACGATTCTATTTTTTGTTAAGTATTTAATGGAATATAAAAAAAATTCTACTCAGGGCGTTAACTGAATTTTGAGTTTGTGCTACTTTTTGGCATAACATGCAATTATGCGATTGTATTTTTTGTTACGGATTTTTAGAAAAATGAAAAAAATCTGTTTGGTGGCGACAATTAAATTCTGAGTTTATGCTACTTTTTTGCATTACAAACGCTATTTTAGCAAAAAAAAATCACGGATTTCTTTCTTCTTGTTGTGATTCTCTCTTTTTTCTTAAGTATATCATTAGAAAAAAATTATTCTTTTCAGTTACGGTACTTTAATTCAGTATTTATGCTATTATTTTCGATTTTAAATCCATTTTTACAAATAAAATACATGGATTTGTTTCTTCTCTTAGCTATAATATTTTTTGCTAAGTAGTTTTTAGGAAAATACAAAAATTCTGCTCAGTGGCTTTAGTTGAAATATGAGTTTATGCTACTTTTTGCATAGCAAACGGTGTTTTAACAAAAAAATTCACGGATTTCTTTCTTCTTGTTGTGATTCTCTCTTTTTTGTTGAGTAAACCATAGGAAAATAAAATACTTCTACTCAGTGACGGTACTTTAGTTCAGAATTTATTTTACTGTTTTCAATTTCAAACCTTTTTTTTACAAATAAAATAGACGGATTTGTTTATTCTCATTGCGATTCTTTTTTTTTGTTAAGAATTTTATAGAAAATCAAAATTCTGCTCGGTGGCGTTAATTGAATTCTGAGTTAAACTACTTTTTGCATCACAAACCTTGTTTTAACAAAAAATTCAAGGACTATATCTTTTGCGATTCTCATTTTTGTTTAGTATATCGTAGCAAAATAATAAATTCTTTTCGGTGACGGTACTTTGATTTAGTATTTATGCTACTGTTTTCGATTTCAGACCCAGTTTTTACAAATAAAATACACGGATTCGTTTCTTTTCTTTGCGATTTTATTTTATGTTAATTATTAATGGAAAAATAAAAAAAATCTGCTCGGTGGAGGTACTTGAATTCTGAGTTTATGCTACTTTTTTGCATTACAAACGCTATTTTAGCAAAAAAAAAATTCACGGATTACTTTCTTCTTGTTGTGATTCTCCTACTTTTGTTAAGTATATCGTAGCAGAATGAAATAATTCCTTTCAGTGAAGGTATTTTAATTCATTATTTTTGGTACTCTTTTCGATTTCAAAACATGTTTTTTCAAATATAATACACGGATTCGTATCTTAATCTCTTTGCGTTTCTATTTTTTATTCTGATTTTTATAAAATCATAATAAAAAAACTGCTCGGTGGCATTCATTGAATTCTGAGTTTGTACTTTTTTTTGCATTACAAACGCTGTTTTAGCAGAAAAAATTCTTGGATTTCTTTCTTCTTGTTGTTATTCTCTTTTTTGTTAAGTAAATCATATGGAAATAAAATTATTGTTTTCAGTTACGGTGTTTTGATTTAGTATTTATGATACTGTTTTCGATTTCAAACCCATTTCTACAAATAAAATCAACGGATTTGGTTTTTCTCTTTGCTATTGTATTTTTTGTTAAGTAGTTTTTAGAAAAATAAATAAATTCTGCTCAGTGGCGTTAGTTGAAATCTGAGTTTATGCTACTTATTGCATAGCAAACGGTGTTTTAATAAAAAAATTCACGGATTTCGTTCTTCCTGTGATAATTCTCTCTTTTTTGTGAAGTAAATCATAGGAAAATAAAATTATTTTTTTCAGTTACGGTACTTTAATTCAGTATTTATGCTATTGTTTTCGATTTCAAACGCTTTTTTTCAAATAAAATACACGGATTTTTTTCTTCTCTTTGCTATTATATTTTTTGTTAAGTAGTTTTTAGAAAAATATAAAAATTCTGCTCAGTGGCTTCAGTTGAAATCTGAGTTTCTGCTAGTTTTTGCATAGCAAACGCTGTTTTAACAAAAAAATTCACGGATTTCTTTCTTCTTGTTGTGATTCTCTCTTTTTTGTTGAGTAAACCATAGGAAAATAAAATTATTCTTTTTAGTTACGGTTCTTTAATTCAGTATTTATGCTATTGTTTTCGATTTCAAACCCTTTTTTTCAAATAAAATACACGGGTTTTTTTCTTCTCTTTGCTATTATATTTTTTGTTAAGTAGTTTTTAGAAAAATAAAAAAATTCTGCTCAGTGGCATTAGTTGAAATCTGAGTTTATGCTACTTTTTGCATAGCAAACGCTGTTTTAACAAAAAAATTCACGGATTTCTTTCTTCTTGTTGTGATTCTCTCTTTTTTGTTGAGTAAACCATAGGAAAATAAAATTATTCTTTTCAGTTACGGTACTTTAATTCAGTATGTATGCTATTGTTTTCGATTTCAAATCCTTTTTTTTTTAAATAAAATACACGGATTCGTTTCTTCTATTTGCGATTTTATTATTTGTTAATTATTTATAGAAAATTAGAAAACTGCTCGGTGGCATTAATTGAATTCTGAGTTTCACTACTTTTTTGCATAACAAACGCTTTTTTAAATAAAAAACATTCACGGATTTCTTTCTTTTTGTTGTGAATCTTTCCTTTTTGTTATGTATACCGTAGAAAAATAAAATCATTCTTTTCAGTGACGGTACATTAATTCAGTATCTATGCTACTGTTTTCGATTTCAAAACCTGTTTCACAAATAAAATACACGGATTCGTTTCTTCTCTACGCGATTGTATTTTTTGTTAAGTATTAATACAAAAATAAAAAAATCTGCTCGGTGGCGGCAATTGAATTCTGAGTTTATGCTACGTTTTTGCATTACAAACGCTATTATAGCAAAAATAAATTCACGGATTACTTTCTTCTCGTAGTGATTCTCTCTTTTTTGTTAAGTATATCATAGGAAAATAAAATTATTCTTTTCAGTGACGATACGCTAATTCAGTATTAATGCTATTGTTTTCAATTTCAAACTCTTTTTTACAAATAAAATACACGGATTTGTTTCTTCTCTTTGCTATTTTATTTTTTGTTAAGTAGTTTTTAGAAAATAAAAAAAATTATGTTCAGTGGCGTTCGTTGAAATCTGAGTTTATGCTATTTTTTGCATAGCTAACCCTGTTTTAACAAAAAAATTCACAGATTTCTTTCATCTTGTTGTGATTCTCTTCTTTGTTATGTAAATCATAGGAAAATAAAATTATTCTTTTTAGTTACGGTACTTTAATTCAGTATTTATGCTATTGTTTTCTGTTTTAAATCTATTTTTACAAATAAGTACGTTTTACAAATCAGTGGCGTTAGTTAAAATCTGAGTTTATGCTACTTTTTGCATAGCAAACGCTGTTTTCACAAAAAATACACGGATTTGTTTCTTTTCCTTGCGATTCTATTTTTTGTTCTGAATTTTATACAAAAAAAAGCTGCTCGGTGGCGTTAATTGAATTCTGAGTTTATGCTACTTTTTGCATAGCCAACGCTGTTAAAAAAAATCACGGATTACTTTCTACTTGTTGGGATTTATTTTTTTTTGTTAAGTGTATCATAGCAAAATAAAATACTTCTACTCAGTGACGGGACTTTTGTTCAGAATTTATTTTACTGTTTTCAATTTCAAACCTTGTTTTTACAAAAAAAAATACACGGATTGGTGTTTCTCTTTGCGATTCTATTTTTTGTTAAGAATTTTATAGAAAATCAAAATTCTGCTCGGCGGCGTTAATTGAATTCTGAGTTAAACTACTTTTTGCATCACAAACCTAGTTTTAACAAAAAAATTCAAGGATTATATCTTGCTGCGATTCTCATTTTTGCTTGGTATATCGTAGGAAAATAATAAATTCTTTTCAGTGACGGTACTTTGATTGGGTATTTATCCTACGGTTTTCGATTTCAGACCCTTTTTTTACAAATAAAATACACGGATTCGTTTCTTCTCTTTGCGATTTTATTTTTTGTTAATTATTTATAAAAAAATAAAAAAAATCTGCTCGGTGGAGGTACTTGAATTCTGAGTTTATGCTACTTTTTTGCATTACAAACGCTATTTTAGCAAAAAAAAATATCACGGATTACTTTCTTCTTGTTGTGATTCTCCTACTTTTGTTAAGTATATCGTAGCAAAATGAAATAATTCCTTTCAGTGAAGGTATTTTAATTCAGTATTTTTTCTACTGTTTTCGATTTCAAAACATGTTTTTTCAAATATAATACACGGATTCGTATCTTAATCTTTTTGCGATTCTATTTTTTATTCTGATTTTTATAAAATCATAATAAAAAAACTGCTCGGTGGCATTCATTGAATTCTGAGTTTGTACTTTTTTTGCATTACAAACGCTGTTTTAGCAAAAGCAATTCTTGGATTTCTTTCTTCTTGTTGTTATTCTCTCCTTTTTGTTAAGTAAATCATATGGAAATAAAATTATTGTTTTCAGTTACGGTGTTTTGATTTAGTATTTATGCTACTGTTTTCGATTTCAAACCCTTTTTTACAAATAAAATACACGGATTTGTTTCTTCTCTTTGCTATTATATTTTTTGCTAATTAGTTTTTAGAAAAAAAAATAAATTCTGCTCAGTGGCGTTAGTGGAAATCTGAGTTTATGCTACTTTTTGCATAGCAAACGCTGTTTTAACAGAAAAATACACGGATTTGTTTCTTTTCTTTGCGATTCTATTTTGTGTTCTGAATTTTATCCAAAAAAATAAATAAACTGCTCGGTGGCGTTAATTGAATTCTGAGTTTATGCTACTTTTTGCATAGCCAACGCTGCTAAAAAAAATCACGGATTACTTTCTTCTTGTTGCGATTTATTTTTTTTGTTAAGTGTATCATAGCAAAATAAAATACTTCTACTCAGTAACGGCACTTTAGTTCAGAATTTATTTTACTGTTTTCAATTTCAAACCTTGTTTTTACAAAAAAAATACACGGATTTGTTTTTCTCTCTGCGATTCTATTTTTTGTTCTGAATTTCATACAAAAAAATAAAAAAACTGCTCGGTGGCGTTAACTGAATTCTGAGTTTGTACTATTCTTTTGCATAACAAACGCTTTTTGTAACAAAAATAATTCACGGATTTCTTTCTTCCTTTGGTGATTCTCTCTAATTTGTTAAGTATATCGTAGCAAAATAAAATAATTCTTTTAAGTGACGGTACTTTAATTCAGTATATATACTACTGTTTTCGATTTCAAACCCTTTCTTAAGATAAAATACACGGATTTTTTTTTCTCTTTGCTATTATATTTTTTGTTAAGTATTTTATAGAAAAAAAATTCTGCTCAATGGCGTAAGTCGAATTCTGAGTTTATGCTATTTTTTGCATAGCAAACGCTGTTTAAAAAAAGAAATCACAGATTACTTTCTTCTTGTTGCGATTTTTTTTTCTTAAGTGTATCATAGCAAAATAAAATACTTCTACTCAGTGACGGTACTTTAGTTCAGAATTTATTTTACTGTTTTCAATTTCAAACCTTGTTTTTACAAATAAAATACACGGATTTGTTTATTCTCATTGCGATTCTATTTTTCGTTAAGAATTTTATTGAAAATCAAAATTCTGCTCGGTGGCGATAATTGAATTCTGAGTTAAACTACTTTTTGCATCACAAACCTAGTTTTAACAAAAAATTCAAGGATTATATCTTGTTGCGATTCTCATTTTTGTTAAGTATATCGTAGCAAAATAATAAATTCTTTTCGGAGACGGTACTTTAGTTCAGAATTTATGCTACTGTTGTCAATTTCAAACCTTGTTTTCACAAATAAAATACAAGGATTCGTTTCTTCTCTTTGCGATTTTATTTTTTGTTAAGTATTTATGGAAAAATTAAAAATATCTGCTCGGTAGGGGTACTTGAATTCTGAGATTATGTTACTTTTTTGCATTACAAACGCTGTTTTAGCCAAAAAAAATATAAGAATTAGTTTCTTCTTTTGGTAATTCTCTCTTTTTTGTTAAAATTATCGTAGGAAAATTAAAATAATTCCTTTCAGTGAAGGTGCTTTAATTCATTATTTTGCTACTGTTTTTGATTTCAGAACATGTTTTTTCAAATATAACACACATATTCGTAACCTCTCTTTGCGATTTTATTTTTTGTTCTGATTTTAAAAAATCATAATGAAAAAACTGCACGGTGGCATTCATCGAATTCTAAGTTTTACTATTTTTTTGCATAACAAACGTTTTTTTAAATAAAAAAAATTCACGGATTTCTTTCTTTTTGTTGTGAATCTTTCCTTTTTGTTATGTATACCGTAGAAAAATAAAATCATTCTTTTCAGTGACGGTACATTAATTCAGTATCTATGCTACTGTTTTTGATTTCAAAACCTGTTTTCACAAATAAAATACACGGATTCGTTTCTTCTCTACGCGATTGTATTTTTTGTTAAGTATTAATACAAAAATTAAAAAAATCTGCTCGGTGGCGGCAATTGATTTCTGAGTTTGTGCTACTTTTATGCATTACAAACGCTATTTTAGCAAAAAAAATTCAGGGATTTCTTTCTTCTTGTTGTGATTTTCACTTTTTTGTTAAATATATCATAGGAAAAAAATTATTCTTTTCAGTGACGGTACTCTAATTCAGTATTTATGCTATTGTTTTCGATTTCAAACCCTTTTATTTTCAATTAAAATACACGGATTTGTTTCTTCTCTTAGCTAAAATATTTTTTGCTATGTAGTTTTTAGAAAAATAAAAAAATTCTGCTCAGTGGCGTCAGTTGAAATCTGAGTTTATGCTACTTTTTGAATAGCAAACGCTGTTTAAAAAAAATCACGGATTACTCTCTTCTTGTTGCGATTAATTTTTTTTGTTAAGTATATCATAGCAAAATAAAATACTTCTACTCGGTGACGGTACTTTCGTTCAGAATTTATGCTACTGTTGTCAATTTCAAACCTTGTTTTTACAAATAAAATACAATGATTCGTTTCTTCTCTTTGCGATTTTATTTTTGTTAAGTATTTATAGAAAAATTTAAAAAATCTGCTCGTTAGGGGTACTTGAATTATGAGATTATGCTACTTTTTTGCATTACAAACGCTGTTTTGGCAAAAAAAAATTCAAGAATTTCTTTCTTCTTGTTGTGATTCACTTTTTTGTTAAAAATATCGTACCAAAATAAAATAATTCCTTTCAGTGAAGGTACTTTAATTCATTTTTTTGCCATTTTTTTTATTCAAAACCAGTTTTCACAAATATTATACGCGCATTCGTTTTTTCTCTTTGCAATTTAATTTTTTGTTAAGAATTTTATTCAAAAATAAAAAAATTCTGCTCCGTGGCGTTTATTGAATTCTCAGTTTGTGTTACTTTTTGCATTACAAACGCCTTAAAAAAAATTCACGCATTATTTTCTTCTTGTTGCGATTCACTCTCTTTTTTGTTAAGCATATGGCGCGTATGGCGCATAACGCAAAATAAAATAATTCTACTCAGTTACGGTACTTTAGTTAAATATCTATGCTACTCTTTTCGATTTCAGACCCTGTTTTTACAAATAAAATACACGGATTCATTTATCTCTTTGCGATTCTTTTTTTTGTTAGGTATTTTATAGAAAAATAAAGAAAATTATGTTCAGTGGCGCTAGTTGAATTCTGAGTTAAACTACTTTTTGCATAACAAACCCAGTTTTAACAAAAAAATTCACGGATTACATCTTGTTGCGATTCTCATTTTTGTGTAGTATATCGTAGCAAAATAAAATAATTCTCTTCGGTGACGGAACTTTGATGTAGTATTTATGCTACTGTTTTCGATTTCAGGCCGTTTTCACAAATAAAAAACACGGATTCGTTTCTTCTCTTTGTAATTTTATTTTTTGTTAAGTATTTTATTGAAAAATAAAAAAATTCTGCTCGATGGCGTTAACTGAATTCTGAGTTTGTGCTACTTCTTTGCATCACAAACGCTGTTTACCAAAAAAAAATTCACGGATTACTTTCTTCTTGTTGTGATTCACTTTTTTGTTATGTAAATCGAAGAAAAATAAAATAATTCTGTTTAGGGAGGGTACTTTAATTCAGTATTTATGCTACTGTTTTTGATGTCAAAATCTGTTCTCAGAAATAAAATACGCGGATTGGTTTTTTCTGTTTGCAATTTTATTTTTTGATAAGAATTTTATAGAAAAATAAAAAAAACTCTACTCAGTGGCGTAAATTGAATTCTGAGTTTGTGCTACATTTTGCATAACAAACGCCTTTTTAACAAAAAAATTCACGGATTACTTTTTTTTGGTGAGATTCACTCTCTTTATTGTTAAGAATATCTTAGCAAAATAAAATAATTCTACTCAGTTACGCTACTTTAGTTCAGAATTATTGCTACTCTTTTCGATTTCAGATCCTGTTTTTACAAATAAAATACACGGATTTTTTTCTCTCTTTGCGATTTTATTTTTTGTTAAGTTTTTTATAGAAAAATAAAAAAAATTATGTTCAGTGGCGTTCGTTGAAATCTGAGTTTATGCAACTTTTTACATAGCAAACGCTGATTTAACAAAAAAATATACGGATAATTCTTTTCTTTGCGATTCTATTTTTTGTTATTCAGAATTTATGCTACTGTTTTCAATTCCAAACCTTATTTTTACAAATAAAATACACGGATTCGTTTCTTCTCTTTGCTATTATATTTTTTGTTAAGTAGTTTTTAGAAAAATAAAAAAATTGGCTTTGGCATTAGTTGAAATCTGAGTTTATGCTACTTTTTGCATAGCAAACGGTGTTTTATTAAAAAAAATTCACGGATTTCTTTCTTTTTGTTGTGAATCTTTCCTTTTTGTTAAGAAAATCATAGGAAAATAAAATTATTCTCTTCAGTTATGGTACTTTAATTCAGTATTTATGCTATTGTTTTCGATTTCAAACCCTTTTTTTCAAATAAAATACACGGATTTTTTTCTTCTCCTTGCTATTATATTTTTTGTTAAGTAGTTTTTAGAAAAATAAAAAAATTCTGCTCAGTGGCTTTAGTTGAAATCTGAGTTTATGCTACTTTTTGCATAGCAAACGCTGTTTTAACAAAAAAATTCACGGATTTCTTTCTTCTTGTTGCAATTCTATTTTTTGTTCTGAATTTTATACAAAAAAATAAAAAAACTGCTCGGTGGCTTTAATTGTACTACTTTTTTGCTTAACAAACGATTTTTGTAACAAAATTAATTCACGGATTTCTTTCTTCCTTTTGTGATTCTCTCTAATTTGTTAAGTATATCGTAGCAAAATAAAATAATTCTTTAAAGTGACGGTACTTTCATTAAGTATATAGGCTACTGTTTTCGATTTCAAATCTTATTTTTACAAATAAAATACACGGATTCGTTTCTTCTCTTTGCTATTATATTTTTTGTTAAGTAGTTTTTAGAAAAATAAAAAAATTGGCTGTGGCATTAGTTGAAATCTGAGTTTATGCTACTTTTTGCATAGCAAACGGTGTTTTATTAAAAAAAATTCACGGATTTCTTTCTTTTTGTTGTGAATCTTTCCTTTTTGTTAAGTAAATCATAGGAAAATAAAATTATTCTCTTCAGTTATGGTACTTTAATTCAGTATTTATGCTATTGTTTTCGATTTCAAACCCTTTTTTTCAAATAAAATATACGGATTTTTTTCTTCTCCTTGCTATTATATTTTTTGTTAAGTAGTTTTTAGAAAAATAAAAAAATTCTGCTCAGTGGCTTTAGTTGAAATCTGAGTTTATGCTACTTTTTGCATAGTAAACGCTATTTTAGCAAAAAAATTCACGGATTTCTTTCTTCTTGTTGTGATTCTCTCTTTTTTCTTAAATATATCATAGGAAAAAAATTATTCTTTTCAGTGGCGGTACTCTAATTCAGTATTTATGCTATTGTTTTCAATTTCAAACCTTGTTTTTACAAATAAAATACACGGATTCGTTTCTTCTCTTTGCGATCTATTTTTTGTTCTGAATTTTATACAAAAAAATAAAAAAACTGCTCGGTGGCGTTAATTGAATTCTGAGTTTGTACTACTTTTTTGCATAACAAACGCTTTTTGTAACAAATATAATCCACGGATTTCTTTCTTCCTTTTGTGATACTCTCTAATTTGTTAAGTATATCGTAGCAAAATAAAATAATTCTTTTAAGTGACGGTACTTTGATTAAGTATATAGGCTACTGTTTTCGATTTCAAATCTTATTTTTACAAATAAAATACACGGATTCGTTTCTTCTCTTTGCTATTATATTTTTTGTTAAGTAGTTTTTAGAAAAATAAAAAAATTGGCTGTGGCATTAGTTGAAATCTGAGTTTATGCTACTTTTTGCATAGCAAACGGTGTTTTATAAAAAAAAATTCACGGATTTCTTTCTTTTTGTTGTGAATCTTTCCTTTTTGTTAAGTAAATCATAGGAAAATAAAATTATTCTCTTCAGTTATGGTACTTTAATTCAGTATTTATGCTATTGTTTTCGATTTCAAACCCTTTTTTTCAAATAAAATATACGGATTTTTTTCTTCTCCTTGCTATTATATTTTTTGTTAAGTAGTTTTTAGAAAAATAAAAAAATTCTGCTCAGTGGCTTTAGTTGAAATCTGAGTTTATGCTACTTTTTGCATAGCAAACGCTATTTTAGCAAAAAAATTCACGGATTTCTTTCTTCTTGTTGTGATTCTCTCTTTTTTCTTAAATATATCATAGGAAAAAAATTATTCTTTTCAGTGGCGGTACTCTAATTCAGTATTTATGCTATTGTTTTCAATTTCAAACCTTGTTTTTACAAATAAAATACACGGATTCGTTTCTTCTCTTTGCGATCTATTTTTTGTTCTGAATTTTATACAAAAAAATAAAAAAACTTCTCGGTGGCTTTAATTGAATTCTGAGTTTGTACTACTTATTTGCATAACAAACGCTTTTTGTAACAAATATAATCCACGGATTTCTTTCTTCCTTTTGTGATACTCTCTAATTTGTTAAGTATATCGTAGCAAAATAAAATAATTCTTTTAAGTGACGGTACTTTGATTCAGTATATAGGCTACTGTTTTCGATTTCAAACCCTTTCTTATGATAAAATACACGGATTTTTTTCTTCTCTTTGCTATTATATTTTTGTTGAGTATTTTATAGAAAAAAAAATTCTGCTCAATGGCGTAAGTCAAATTCTGAGTTTATGCTACGTTTTGCATAGCAAACGCTGTTTATAAAAAAGAAATCACGGATTACTTTCTTCTTGTTGCGATTCACTCTTTTTTTTAGTATATCATAGCAAAATAAAATAATTCTACTCAGTGACGGTACTTAAGTTCCAAATTAATGATACGGTTTTCAATTTCAAACCTTTTTTTTACAAATAAAATACACGGATTTGTTTATTCTCATTGCGATTCTTTTTTTTTGTTAAGAATTTTATAGAAAATCAAAATTCTGCTCGGTGGCGTTAATTGAATTCTGAGTTAAACTACTTTTTGCATCACAAACCTAGTTTTAACAAAAAATTCAAGGATTATATCTTGTTGCGATTCTCATTTTTGTTTAGTATATCGTAGCAAAATAATAAATTCTTTTCGGTGACGGTACTTTGATTTAGTACTTTTTGCATAATAAACGCCTTTTTAACAAAAAAAATTCACAGATTACTTTTTTTTGGTGAGATTCACTCTCTTTATTGTTAAGAATATCTTAGCAAAATTCTTCTCTTTGCTATTATATTTTTTGTTAAGTAGTTTTTAGAATTATAAAAAAATTCTGCTCAGTGGCTTTAGTTGAAATCTGAGTTTATGCTACTTTTTGCATAGCGAACGCTGTTTTAACAAAAAAATTAACGGATTTCTTTCTTCTTGTTGCGATTCTATTTTTTGTTCTGAATTATATACAAAAAAATAAAAAAACTGCTCGGTGGCTTTAATTGAATTCTGAGTTTGTACTACTTATTTGCATAACAAACGCTTTTTGTAACAAAAATAATTCACGGATTTGTTTCTTACTTTTGTGATTCTCTCTATTTTGTTAAGTATATCGTAGCAAAATAAAATAATTCTTTTAAGTGACGGTACTTTGATTCAGTATATAGGCTACTGTTTTCGATTTCAAACCCTTTCTTATAATAAAAGACACGGATTTTTTTCTTCTCTTTGCAATTATATTTTTTGTTAAGTATTTTATAGAAAACAAAATTCTGCTCAATGGCGTAAGTCGAATTTATGCTACTTTTTTCATAGCCAACGCTGTTAAAAAAAATCACGGATTACTTTCTTCTTGTTGCGATTTATTTTTTTTTGTTAAGTGTATAATAGCAAAATAAAATGCTCTTACTTAGTGACGGTACTTTTGTTCAGAATTTATTTTACTCTGTTCAATTTCAAACCTGGTTTTTACAATTAAAATACACGGATTCGTTTCTTCTCTTTGCGATTCTATTTTTTGTTCTGAATTTTATACAAAAAAATAATTGCTCGGTGGCGTTAATTGAATTCTAAGTTTGTACTACTTTTTTGCATAACAAACGCTTTTTGTAAAAAAAATAATTCACGGATTTGTTTCTTCCTTTTGTGATTATCTCTATTTTGTTAAGTATATCGTAGCAAAATAAAATAATTCTTTTAAGTGACGGTACTTTGATTCAGTATATAGGCTACTGTTTTCGATTTCAAACCCTTTCTTATAATAAAATACACGGATTTTTTTCTTCTCTTTGCTATTATATTTTTTGCTCAGTATTTTATAGAAAAAAAAATTCTGCTCAATGGCGTAGGTCGAATTCTGAGTTTATGCTACTTTTGGCATAGCAAACGCTGTTTAAAAAAAAGAAATCACGGATTACTTTCTTCTTGTTGCGATTTATTTTTTTTTCTTAAGTGTATCATAGCAAAATAAAATACTTCTACTCAGTGACGGTACTTTAGTTCACAATTTATTTTACTGTTTTTAATTTCAAACCTTGTTTTTTCAAATAAAATACACGGATTTGTTTATACTCATTGCGATTCTATTTTTTGTTAATTATTTGTAGAAAAATAAAAAAAATCTGCTCGGTGGAGGTACTTGAATTCTGAGTTTATGCCCCTTTTTTGCATTACAAACGATATTTTAGCAAAAAAAAATTCAAGGATTACTTTCTTCTTGTTGTGATTCTCTCTTTTTTGGTAAGTATATCGTAGCAAAATGAAATAATTCCTTTCAGTGAAGGTATTTTAATTCATAATTTTTGCTACTGTTTTCGATTTCAAAACATGTGTTTTCAAATATAATACACGGATTCGTATCTTAATCTCTTTGCTATTCTATTTTTTATTCTGAATTTTATAAAATCATAATAAAAAAACTGCTCGGTGGCATTCATTGAATTCTGAGTTTGTACTTTTTTTTGCATTACAAACGCTGTTTTAGCAAAAACAATTCTTTGATTTCTTCCTTCTTGTTGTTATTCATTAAATCATATGAAAATAAAATTATTGTTTTCAGTTACGGTGTTTTGATTCAATATTTATGCTACTGTTTTCGATTTCAAACCCTTTTTTACAAATCAAATTCACTGATTTGTTTCTTCTCTTTGCCAATTCATTTTTGTTAAGTAGTTTTTAGAAAATAAAAAAATTCTGCTCAGTGGCGTTATTTGAAATCTGAGTTTATGCTACTTTTTGCATACCATTCGCTGTTTAATCAAAAAATACACGGATTTGTTTCCTTTGTTTGCGATTCTATTTTTTGTTCTGAATTTTATACAAAAAAAACTGCTCGGTGGCGTTAATTGAATTCTGAGTTTATGCTACTTTTTGCATAGCCAAAGCTGTTTAAAAGAATCACGGATTACTCTCATCTTGTTGCGATTAATTTTTTTTTGTTAAGTATATCATAGCAAAATAAAATACTTCTACTCGGTGACGGTACTTTAGTTCAGAATTTATGCTACTGTTGTCAATTTCAAACCTTTTTTTTTACAAATAAAAAACACGGATTCGTTTCTTCTCTGCGATTTTATTTTTTGTTAAGTATTTATAGAAAAATTAAAAAAATCTGATCGGTAGAGGTACTTGAATTATGAGATTATGCTACTTTTTTGCATTACAAACGCTGTTTTAGCAAAAAAAAATTCAAGAATTTCTTTCTTCTTGTTGTGATTCACTTTTTTGTTAAAAATATCGTAACAAAACAAAATAATTCCTTTCAGTGAAGGTACTTTAATTCATTTTTTTGCCATTTTTTTCTATTCAAAACCTTTTTTCACAAATAAAATACGCGAATTCGTTTCTTCTCTTTGCAATTTTATTTTTTGTTAAGAGTTTTATTCAAAAATTCTGCTCAGTGGCGTTAATTGAATTCTCAGTTTGTGTTACTCTATGCATTACAAACGCCTTAAAAAAAATTCACGGATTACTTTCTTCTTGTTGTGATTCACTTTTTTGTTATGTAAATCGAAGAAAAATAAAATAATTCTGTTTAGGGAAGGTACTTTAATTCAGTATTTATGCTACTGTTTTTGATGTCAAAATCTGTTCTCAGAAATAAAATACGCGGATTGGTTTTTTCTCTTTGCAATTTTATTTTTTGTTAAGAATTTCATAGAAAAATAAAAAAAACTCTACTCAGTGGCGTTAATTGCATTCTGAGTTTGTGCTACTTTTTTGCATTACAAACGCTATTTTAGCAAAAAAAATTCACGGATTTCTTTCTTCTTGTAGTGATTCTCTTTTTTTTGTTAAATACATCATAGGAAAAAAATTATTCTTTTCAGTGACGGTACCCTAATTCAGTATTTATGCTATTGTTTTCGATTTCAAACCCTTTTATTTTCAATTAAAATACACGGATTTGTTTCTTCTTTTTGCATATTATATTCTTTGTTAAGTAGTTTTAGAAAAATAAAAAAATTCTGCTCAGTGGCGTTAGTTGAAATCTGAGTTTATGCTACTTTTTGCATAGCTAACGCTGTTTTAACAATAAAATTCACGGATTTCCTTCTTCTTGTTGTGATTCTCTTCTTTGTTAAGTAAATCAGGAAAATAAAATTATTCTTTTTAGTTACGGTACTTTAATTCAGTATTTATGCTATTGTTTTCGGTTTTAAACCTATTTTTACAAATAAAATGCACGGATTTGTTTCTTCTTTTTACGATTCTATTTTTTCTTAAGTATTTAATGGAATAATAAAAAAATTCTACTCAAGGCGTTAACTGAATTTTGAGTTTGTGCTACTTTTTGGCATAACATGCCAATGTATTTTTTGTTACGGATGTTTAGAAAAATAAAAAATATCTGTTAGGTGGCGACAATTGAATTCTGAGTTTATGCTCCTTTTTTGCATTACAAACGCTATTTTAGCAAAAAAAATCACGGATTTCTTTCTTCTTGTTGTGATTCTCTCTTTTTTCTTAAGTATATCATAGGAAAAAAAAATATTCTTTTTAGTTACGGTACTCTAATTCAATATTTATACTATTGTTTTAGATTTTAAACCCATTTTTACAAATAAAATACACGGATTTGTTTCTTCTTGTTGTGATTCTCTTTTTTGAAAAGTAAATCATGGGATAATAAAATTATTCTTTTTAGTTACGGTACTTTAGGTAAGTATTTATGCTATTCTTTTCGATTGTAAACCCATTTTTACAAATAAAATACACGGATTTGTTTCTTCTCTTAGCTAAAATATTTTTTGCTAAGTAGTTTTTAGAAAAATACAAAAATTCTGCTCAGTGGCGTTAGTTGTAATCTGAGTATATGCTACTTTTTGCATAGCAAACGCTGTTTTAACAAGAAAACTACACGGATTTGTTTCTGTTCATTGCGATTCTATTTTTTGTTCTGAATTTTATACAAAAAAATAAAAAAAACTGCTCGGTGGTGTTAATTGAATTCTGAGTTTATGCTACATTTTGCATAGCAAACGCTGTTTAAAAAAAGAAATCACAGATTACTTTCTTCTTGTTGCGATTTTTTTTTCTTAAGTGTATCATAGCAAAATAAAATACTTCTACTCAGTGACGGTACTTTAGTTCAGAATTTATTTTACTGTTTTCAATTTCAAACCTTGTTTTTACAAATAAAATACACGGATTTGTTTATTCTCATTGCGATTCTATTTTTCGTTAAGAATTTTATAGAAAACAAAATTCTGCTCGGTGGCGATAATTGAATTCTGAGTTAAACTACTTTTTGCATCACAAACCTAGTTTTAACAAAAAATTCAAGGATTATATCTTGTTGCGATTCTCATTTTTGTTAAGTATATCATAGCAAAATAAAATACTTCTACTCGGTGACGGTACTTTAGTTCAGAATTTATGCTACTGTTGTCAATTTCAAACCTTTTTTTTACAAATAAAAAACACGGATTCGTTTCTTCTCTGCGATTTTATTTTTTGTTAAGTATTTATAGAAAAATTAAAAAAATCTGATCGGTAGAGGTACTTGAATTATGAGATTATGCTACTTTTTTGCATTACAAACGCTGTTTTAGCAAAAAAAAATTCAAGAATTTCTTTCTTCTTGTTGTGATTCACTTTTTTGTTAAAAATATCGTAACAAAACAAAATAATTCCTTTCAGTGAAGGTACTTTAATTCATTTTTTTGCCATTTTTTTCTATTCAAAACCTTTTTTCACAAATAAAATACGCGAATTCGTTTCTTCTCTTTGCAATTTTATTTTTTGTTAAGAGTTTTATTCAAAAATTCTGCTCAGTGGCGTTAATTGAATTCTCAGTTTGTGTTACTCTATGCATTACAAACGCCTTAAAAAAAATTCACGGATTACTTTCTTCTTGTTGTGATTCACTTTTTTGTTATGTAAATCGAAGAAAAATAAAATAATTCTGTTTAGGGAAGGTACTTTAATTCAGTATTTATGCTACTGTTTTTGATGTCAAAATCTGTTCTCAGAAATAAAATACGCGGATTGGTTTTTTCTCTTTGCAATTTTATTTTTTGTTAAGAATTTCATAGAAAAATAAAAAAAACTCTACTCAGTGGCGTTAATTGCATTCTGAGTTTGTGCTACTTTTTTGCATTACAAACGCTATTTTAGCAAAAAAAATTCACGGATTTCTTTCTTCTTGTAGTGATTCTCTCTTTTTTGTTAAATACATCATAGGAAAAAAATTATTCTTTTCAGTGACGGTACCCTAATTCAGTATTTATGCTATTGTTTTCGATTTCAAACCCTTTTATTTTCAATTAAAATACACGGATTTTTTTCTTCTTTTTGCATATTATATTCTTTGTTAAGTAGTTTTAGAAAAATAAAAAAATTCTGCTCAGTGGCGTTAGTTGAAATCTGAGTTTATGCTACTTTTTGCATAGCTAACGCTGTTTTAACAATAAAATTCACGGATTTCCTTCCTCTTGTTGTGATTCTCTTCTTTGTTAAGTAAATCAGGAAAATAAAATTATTCTTTTTAGTTACGGTACTTTAATTCAGTATTTATGCTATTGTTTTCGGTTTTAAACCTATTTTTACAAATAAAATGCACGGATTTGTTTCTTCTTTTTACGATTCTATTTTTTCTTAAGTATTTAATGGAATAATAAAAAAATTCTACTCAAGGCGTTAACTGAATTTTGAGTTTGTGCTACTTTTTGGCATAACATGCCAATGTATTTTTTGTTACGGATTTTTAGAAAAATAAAAAATATCTGTTAGGTGGCGACAATTGAATTCTGAGTTTATGCTCCTTTTTTGCATTACAAACGCTATTTTAGCAAAAAAAATCACGGATTTCTTTCTTCTTGTTGTGATTCTCTCTTTTTTCTTAAGTATATCATAGGAAAAAAAATATTCTTTTTAGTTACGGTACTCTAATTCAATATTTATACTATTGTTTTAGATTTTAAACCCATTTTTACAAATAAAATACACGGATTTGTTTCTTCTTGTTGTGATTCTCTTTTTTGAAAAGTAAATCATGGGATAATAAAATTATTCTTTTTAGTTACGGTACTTTAGGTAAGTATTTATGCTATTCTTTTCGATTGTAAACCCATTTTTACAAATAAAATACACGGATTTGTTTCTTCTCTTAGCTAAAATATTTTTTGCTAAGTAGTTTTTAGAAAAATACAAAAATTCTGCTCAGTGGCGTTAGTTGTAATCTGAGTATATGCTACTTTTTGCATAGCAAACGCTGTTTTAACAAGAAAACTACACGGATTTGTTTCTGTTCATTGCGATTCTATTTTTTGTTCTGAATTTTATACAAAAAAATAAAAAAAACTGCTCGGTGGTGTTAATTGAATTCTGAGTTTATGCTACATTTTGCATAGCAAACGCTGTTTAAAAAAAGAAATCACAGATTACTTTCTTCTTGTTGCGATTTTTTTTTCTTAAGTGTATCATAGCAAAATAAAATACTTCTACTCAGTGACGGTACTTTAGTTCAGAATTTATTTTACTGTTTTCAATTTCAAACCTTGTTTTTACAAATAAAATACACGGATTTGTTTATTCTCATTGCGATTCTATTTTTCGTTAAGAATTTTATAGAAAATCAAAATTCTGCTCGGTGGCGATAATTGAATTCTGAGTTAAACTACTTTTTGCATCACAAACCTAGTTTTAACAAAAAATTCAAGGATTATATCTTGTTGCGATTCTCATTTTTGTTAAGTATATCATAGCAAAATAAAATACTTCTACTCGGTGACGGTACTTTAGTTCAGAATTTATGCTACTGTTGTCAATTTCAAACCTTTTTTTTACAAATAAAAAACACGGATTCGTTTCTTCTCTGCGATTTTATTTTTTGTTAAGTATTTATAGAAAAATTAAAAAAATCTGATCGGTAGAGGTACTTGAATTATGAGGTTATGCTACTTTTTTGCATTACAAACGCTGTTTTAGCAAAAAAAAATTCAAGAATTTCTTTCTTCTTGTTGTGATTCACTTTTTTGTTAAAAATATCGTAACAAAACAAAATAATTCCTTTCAGTGAAGGTACTTTAATTCATTTTTTTGCCATTTTTTTCTATTCAAAACCTTTTTTCACAAATAAAATACGCGAATTCGTTTCTTCTCTTTGCAATTTTATTTTTTGTTAAGAGTTTTATTCAAAAATTCTGCTCAGTGGCGTTAATTGAATTCTCAGTTTGTGTTACTCTATGCATTACAAACGCCTTAAAAAAAATTCACGGATTACTTTCTTCTTGTTGTGATTCACTTTTTTGTTATGTAAATCGAAGAAAAATAAAATAATTCTGTTTAGGGAAGGTACTTTAATTCAGTATTTATGCTACTGTTTTTGATGTCAAAATCTGTTCTCAGAAATAAAATACGCGGATTGGTTTTTTCTCTTTGCAATTTTATTTTTTGTTAAGAATTTCATAGAAAAATAAAAAAAACTCTACTCAGTGGCGTTAATTGCATTCTGAGTTTGTGCTACTTTTTTGCATTACAAACGCTATTTTAGCAAAAAAAATTCACGGATTTCTTTCTTCTTGTTGTGATTCTCTCTTTTTTCTTAAGTATATCATAGGAAAAAAAATATTCTTTTTAGTTACGGTACTCTAATTCAATATTTATACTATTGTTTTAGATTTTAAACCCATTTTTACAAATAAAATACACGGATTTGTTTCTTCTTGTTGTGATTCTCTTTTTTGAAAAGTAAATCATGGGATAATAAAATTATTCTTTTTAGTTACGGTACTTTAGGTAAGTATTTATGCTATTCTTTTCGATTGTAAACCCATTTTTACAAATAAAATACACGGATTTGTTTCTTCTCTTAGCTAAAATATTTTTTGCTAAGTAGTTTTTAGAAAAATACAAAAATTCTGCTCAGTGGCGTTAGTTGTAATCTGAGTATATGCTACTTTTTGCATAGCAAACGCTGTTTTAACAAGAAAACTACACGGATTTGTTTCTGTTCATTGCGATTCTATTTTTTGTTCTGAATTTTATACAAAAAAATAAAAAAAACTGCTCGGTGGTGTTAATTGAATTCTGAGTTTATGCTACATTTTGCATAGCAAACGCTGTTTAAAAAAAGAAATCACAGATTACTTTCTTCTTGTTGCGATTTTTTTTTCTTAAGTGTATCATAGCAAAATAAAATACTTCTACTCAGTGACGGTACTTTAGTTCAGAATTTATTTTACTGTTTTCAATTTCAAACCTTGTTTTTACAAATAAAATACACGGATTTGTTTATTCTCATTGCGATTCTATTTTTCGTTAAGAATTTTATAGAAAATCAAAATTCTGCTCGGTGGCGATAATTGAATTCTGAGTTAAACTACTTTTTGCATCACAAACCTAGTTTTAACAAAAAATTCAAGGATTATATCTTGTTGCGATTCTCATTTTTGTTAAGTATATCATAGCAAAATAAAATACTTCTACTCGGTGACGGTACTTTAGTTCAGAATTTATGCTACTGTTGTCAATTTCAAACCTTTTTTTTACAAATAAAAAACACGGATTCGTTTCTTCTCTGCGATTTTATTTTTTGTTAAGTATTTATAGAAAAATTAAAAAAATCCGATCGGTAGAGGTACTTGAATTATGAGATTATGCTACTTTTTTGCATTACAAACGCTGTTTTAGCAAAAAAAAATTCAAGAATTTCTTTCTTCTTGTTGTGATTCACTTTTTTGTTAAAAATATCGTAACAAAACAAAATAATTCCTTTCAGTGAAGGTACTTTAATTCATTTTTTTTGCCATTTTTTTCTATTCAAAACCTTTTTTCACAAATAAAATACGCGAATTCGTTTCTTCTCTTTGCAATTTTATTTTTTGTTAAGAGTTTTATTCAAAAATTCTGCTCAGTGGCGTTAATTGAATTCTCAGTTTGTGTTACTCTATGCATTACAAACGCCTTAAAAAAAATTCACGGATTACTTTCTTCTTGTTGTGATTCACTTTTTTGTTATGTAAATCGAAGAAAAATAAAATAATTCTGTTTAGGGAAGGTACTTTAATTCAGTATTTATGCTACTGTTTTTGATGTCAAAATCTGTTCTCAGAAATAAAATACGCGGATTGGTTTTTTCTCTTTGCAATTTTATTTTTTGTTAAGAATTTCATAGAAAAATAAAAAAAACTCTACTCAGTGGCGTTAATTGCATTCTGAGTTTGTGCTACTTTTTTGCATTACAAACGCTATTTTAGCAAAAAAAATTCACGGATTTCTTTCTTCTTGTAGTGATTCTCTCTTTTTTGTTAAATACATCATAGGAAAAAAATTATTCTTTTCAGTGACGGTACCCTAATTCAGTATTTATGCTATTGTTTTCGATTTCAAACCCTTTTATTTTCAATTAAAATACACGGATTTGTTTCTTCTTTTTGCATATTATATTCTTTGTTAAGTAGTTTTAGAAAAATAAAAAAATTCTGCTCAGTGGCGTTAGTTGAAATCTGAGTTTATGCTACTTTTTGCATAGCTAACGCTGTTTTAACAATAAAATTCACGGATTTCCTTCTTCTTGTTGTGATTCTCTTCTTTGTTAAGTAAATCAGGAAAATAAAATTATTCTTTTTAGTTACGGTACTTTAATTCAGTATTTATGCTATTGTTTTCGGTTTTAAACCTATTTTTACAAATAAAATGCACGGATTTGTTTCTTCTTTTTACGATTCTATTTTTTCTTAAGTATTTAATGGAATAATAAAAAAATTCTACTCAAGGCGTTAACTGAATTTTGAGTTTGTGCTACTTTTTGGCATAACATGCCAATGTATTTTTTGTTACGGATTTTTAGAAAAATAAAAAATATCTGTTAGGTGGCGACAATTGAATTCTGAGTTTATGCTCCTTTTTTGCATTACAAACGCTATTTTAGCAAAAAAAATCACGGATTTCTTTCTTCTTCTTGTGATTCTCTCTTTTTTCTTAAGTATATCATAGGAAAAAAAAATATTCTCTTTAGTTACGGTACTCTAATTCAATATTTATACTATTGTTTTAGATTTTAAACCCATTTTTACAAATAAAATACACGGATTTGTTTCTTCTTGTTGTGAATCTCTTTTTTGAAAAGTAAATCATGGGATAATAAAATTATTCTTTTTAGTTACGGTACTTTAGGTAAGTATTTATGCTATTCTTTTCGATTGTAAACCCATTTTTACAAATAAAATACACGGATTTGTTTCTTCTCTTAGCTAAAATATTTTTTGCTAAGTAGTTTTTAGAAAAATACAAAAATTCTGCTCAGTGGCGTTAGTTGTAATCTGAGTATATGCTACTTTTTGCATAGCAAACGCTGTTTTAACAAGAAAACTACACGGATTTGTTTCAGTTCATTGCGATTCTATTTTTTGTTCTGAATTTTATACAAAAAAATAAAAAAAACTGCTCGGTGGTGTTAATTGAATTCTGAGTTTATGCTACATTTTGCATAGCAAACGCTGTTTAAAAAAAGAAATCACAGATTACTTTCTTCTTGTTGCGATTTTTTTTTCTTAAGTGTATCATAGCAAAATAAAATACTTCTACTCAGTGACGGTACTTTAGTTCAGAATTTATTTTACTGTTTTCAATTTCAAACCTTGTTTTTACAAATAAAATACACGGATTTGTTTATTCTCATTGCGATTCTATTTTTCGTTAAGAATTTTATAGAAAATCAAAATTCTGCTCGGTGGCGATAATTGAATTCTGAGTTAAACTACTTTTTGCATCACAAACCTAGTTTTAACAAAAAATTCAAGGATTATATCTTGTTGCGATTCTCATTTTTGTTAAGTATATCATAGCAAAATAAAATACTTCTACTCGGTGACGGTACTTTAGTTCAGAATTTATGCTACTGTTGTCAATTTCAAACCTTTTTTTTACAAATAAAAAACACGGATTCGTTTCTTCTCTGCGATTTTATTTTTTGTTAAGTATTTATAGAAAAATTAAAAAAATCCGATCGGTAGAGGTACTTGAATTATGAGATTATGCTACTTTTTTGCATTACAAACGCTGTTTTAGCAAAAAAAAATTCAAGAATTTCTTTCTTCTTGTTGTGATTCACTTTTTTGTTAAAAATATCGTAACAAAACAAAATAATTCCTTTCAGTGAAGGTACTTTAATTCATTTTTTTTGCCATTTTTTTCTATTCAAAACCTTTTTTCACAAATAAAATACGCGAATTCGTTTCTTCTCTTTGCAATTTTATTTTTTGTTAAGAGTTTTATTCAAAAATTCTGCTCAGTGGCGTTAATTGAATTCTCAGTTTGTGTTACTCTATGCATTACAAACGCCTTAAAAAAAATTCACGGATTACTTTCTTCTTGTTGTGATTCACTTTTTTGTTATGTAAATCGAAGAAAAATAAAATAATTCTGTTTAGGGAAGGTACTTTAATTCAGTATTTATGCTACTGTTTTTGATGTCAAAATCTGTTCTCAGAAATAAAATACGCGGATTGGTTTTTTCTCTTTGCAATTTTATTTTTTGTTAAGAATTTCATAGAAAAATAAAAAAAACTCTACTCAGTGGCGTTAATTGCATTCTGAGTTTGTGCTACTTTTTTGCATTACAAACGCTATTTTAGCAAAAAAAATCACGGATTTCTTTCTTCTTGTTGTGATTCTCTCTTTTTTCTTAAGTATATCATAGGAAAAAAAAATATTCTTTTTAGTTACGGTACTCTAATTCAATATTTATACTATTGTTTTAGATTTTAAACCCATTTTTACAAATAAAATACACGGATTTGTTTCTTCTTGTTGTGATTCTCTTTTTTGAAAAGTAAATCATGGGATAATAAAATTATTCTTTTTAGTTACGGTACTTTAGGTAAGTATTTATGCTATTCTTTTCGATTGTAAACCCATTTTTACAAATAAAATACACGGATTTGTTTCTTCTCTTAGCTAAAATATTTTTTGCTAAGTAGTTTTTAGAAAAATACAAAAATTCTGCTCAGTGGCGTTAGTTGTAATCTGAGTATATGCTACTTTTTGCATAGCAAACGCTGTTTTAACAAGAAAACTACACGGATTTGTATCTGTTCATTGCGATTCTATTTTTTGTTCTGAATTTTATACAAAAAAATAAAAAAAACTGCTCGGTGGTGTTAATTGAATTCTGAGTTTATGCTACATTTTGCATAGCAAACGCTGTTTAAAAAAAGAAATCACAGATTACTTTCTTCTTGTTGCGATTTTTTTTTCTTAAGTGTATCATAGCAAAATAAAATACTTCTACTCAGTGACGGTACTTTAGTTCAGAATTTATTTTACTGTTTTCAATTTCAAACCTTGTTTTTACAAATAAAATACACGGATTTGTTTATTCTCATTGCGATTCTATTTTTCGTTAAGAATTTTATAGAAAATCAAAATTCTGCTCGGTGGCGATAATTGAATTCTGAGTTAAACTACTTTTTGCATCACAAACCTAGTTTTAACAAAAAATTCAAGGATTATATCTTGTTGCGATTCTCATTTTTGTTAAGTATATCATAGCAAAATAAAATACTTCTACTCGGTGACGGTACTTTAGTTCAGAATTTATGCTACTGTTGTCAATTTCAAACCTTTTTTTTACAAATAAAAAACACGGATTCGTTTCTTCTCTGCGATTTTATTTTTTGTTAAGTATTTATAGAAAAATTAAAAAAATCCGATCGGTAGAGGTACTTGAATTATGAGATTATGCTACTTTTTTGCATTACAAACGCTGTTTTAGCAAAAAAAAATTCAAGAATTTCTTTCTTCTTGTTGTGATTCACTTTTTTGTTAAAAATATCGTAACAAAACAAAATAATTCCTTTCAGTGAAGGTACTTTAATTCATTTTTTTTGCCATTTTTTTCTATTCAAAACCTTTTTTCACAAATAAAATACGCGAATTCGTTTCTTCTCTTTGCAATTTTATTTTTTGTTAAGAGTTTTATTCAAAAATTCTGCTCAGTGGCGTTAATTGAATTCTCAGTTTGTGTTACTCTATGCATTACAAACGCCTTAAAAAAAATTCACGGATTACTTTCTTCTTGTTGTGATTCACTTTTTTGTTATGTAAATCGAAGAAAAATAAAATAATTCTGTTTAGGGAAGGTACTTTAATTCAGTATTTATGCTACTGTTTTTGATGTCAAAATCTGTTCTCAGAAATAAAATACGCGGATTGGTTTTTTCTCTTTGCAATTTTATTTTTTGTTAAGAATTTCATAGAAAAATAAAAAAAACTCTACTCAGTGGCGTTAATTGCATTCTGAGTTTGTGCTACTTTTTTGCATTACAAACGCTATTTTAGCAAAAAAAATCACGGATTTCTTTCTTCTTGTTGTGATTCTCTCTTTTTTCTTAAGTATATCATAGGAAAAAAAAATATTCTTTTTAGTTACGGTACTCTAATTCAATATTTATACTATTGTTTTAGATTTTAAACCCATTTTTACAAATAAAATACACGGATTTGTTTCTTCTTGTTGTGATTCTCTTTTTTGAAAAGTAAATCATGGGATAATAAAATTATTCTTTTTAGTTACGGTACTTTAGGTAAGTATTTATGCTATTCTTTTCGATTGTAAACCCATTTTTACAAATAAAATACACGGATTTGTTTCTTCTCTTAGCTAAAATATTTTTTGCTAAGTAGTTTTTAGAAAAATACAAAAATTCTGCTCAGTGGCGTTAGTTGTAATCTGAGTATATGCTACTTTTTGCATAGCAAACGCTGTTTTAACAAGAAAACTACACGGATTTGTATCTGTTCATTGCGATTCTATTTTTTGTTCTGAATTTTATACAAAAAAATAAAAAAAACTGCTCGGTGGTGTTAATTGAATTCTGAGTTTATGCTACATTTTGCATAGCAAACGCTGTTTAAAAAAAGAAATCACAGATTACTTTCTTCTTGTTGCGATTTTTTTTTCTTAAGTGTATCATAGCAAAATAAAATACTTCTACTCAGTGACGGTACTTTAGTTCAGAATTTATTTTACTGTTTTCAATTTCAAACCTTGTTTTTACAAATAAAATACACGGATTTGTTTATTCTCATTGCGATTCTATTTTTCGTTAAGAATTTTATAGAAAATCAAAATTCTGCTCGGTGGCGATAATTGAATTCTGAGTTAAACTACTTTTTGCATCACAAACCTAGTTTTAACAAAAAATTCAAGGATTATATCTTGTTGCGATTCTCATTTTTGTTAAGTATATCATAGCAAAATAAAATACTTCTACTCGGTGACGGTACTTTAGTTCAGAATTTATGCTACTGTTGTCAATTTCAAACCTTTTTTTTACAAATAAAAAACACGGATTCGTTTCTTCTCTGCGATTTTATTTTTTGTTAAGTATTTATAGAAAAATTAAAAAAATCCGATCGGTAGAGGTACTTGAATTATGAGATTATGCTACTTTTTTGCATTACAAACGCTGTTTTAGCAAAAAAAAATTCAAGAATTTCTTTCTTCTTGTTGTGATTCACTTTTTTGTTAAAAATATCGTAACAAAACAAAATAATTCCTTTCAGTGAAGGTACTTTAATTCATTTTTTTTGCCATTTTTTTCTATTCAAAACCTTTTTTCACAAATAAAATACGCGAATTCGTTTCTTCTCTTTGCAATTTTATTTTTTGTTAAGAGTTTTATTCAAAAATTCTGCTCAGTGGCGTTAATTGAATTCTCAGTTTGTGTTACTCTATGCATTACAAACGCCTTAAAATAAATTCACGGATTACTTTCTTCTTGTTGTGATTCACTTTTTTGTTATGTAAATCGAAGAAAAATAAAATAATTCTGTTTAGGGAAGGTACTTTAATTCAGTATTTATGCTACTGTTTTTGATGTCAAAATCTGTTCTCAGAAATAAAATACGCGGATTGGTTTTTTCTCTTTGCAATTTTATTTTTTGTTAAGAATTTCATAGAAAAATAAAAAAAACTACTCAGTGGCGTTAATTGCATTCTGAGTTTGTGCTACTTTTTTGCATTACAAACGCTATTTTAGCAAAAAAAATTCACGGATTTCTTTCTTCTTGTAGTGATTCTCTCTTTATTGTTAAATACATCATAGGAAAAAAATTATTCTTTTCAGTGACGGTACCCTAATTCAGTATTTATGCTATTGTTTTCGATTTCAAACCCTTTTATTTTCAATTAAAATACACGGATTTGTTTCTTCTTTTTGCATATTATATTCTTTGTTAAGTAGTTTTAGAAAAATAAAAAAATTCTGCTCAGTGGCGTTAGTTGAAATCTGAGTTTATGCTACTTTTTGCATAGCTAACGCTGTTTTAACAATAAAATTCACGGATTTCCTTCTTCTTGTTGTGATTCTCTTCTTTGTTAAGTAAATCAGGAAAATAAAATTATTCTTTTTAGTTACGGTACTTTAATTCAGTATTTATGCTATTGTTTTCGGTTTTAAACCTATTTTTACAAATAAAATGCACGGATTTGTTTCTTCTTTTTACGATTCTATTTTTTCTTAAGTATTTAATGGAATAATAAAAAAATTCTACTCAAGGCGTTAACTGAATTTTGAAATTGTGCTACTTTTTGGCATAACATGCCAATGTATTTTTTGTTACGGATTTTTAGAAAAATAAAAAATATCTGTTAGGTGGCGACAATTGAATTCTGAGTTTATGCTCCTTTTTTGCATTACAAACGCTATTTTAGCAAAAAAAAATCACGGATTTCTTTCTTCTTGTTGTGATTCTCTCTTTTTTCTTAAGTATATCATAGGAAAAAAAAATATTCTTTTTAGTTACGGTACTCTAATTCAATATTTATACTATTGTTTTAGATTTTAAACCCATTTTTACAAATAAAATACACGGATTTGTTTCTTCTTGTTGTGAATCTCTTTTTTGAAAAGTAAATCATGGGATAATAAAATTATTCTTTTTAGTTACGGTACTTTAGGTAAGTATTTATGCTATTCTTTTCGATTGTAAACCCATTTTTACAAATAAAATACACGGATTTGTTTCTTCTCTTAGCTAAAATATTTTTTGCTAAGTAGTTTTTAGAAAAATACAAAAATTCTGCTCAGTGGCGTTAGTTGTAATCTGAGTATATGCTACTTTTTGCATAGCAAACGCTGTTTTAACAAGAAAACTACACGGATTTGTTTCAGTTCATTGCGATTCTATTTTTTGTTCTGAATTTTATACAAAAAAATAAAAAAAACTGCTCGGTGGTGTTAATTGAATTCTGAGTTTATGCTACATTTTGCATAGCAAACGCTGTTTAAAAAAAGAAATCACAGATTACTTTCTTCTTGTTGCGATTTTTTTTTCTTAAGTGTATCATAGCAAAATAAAATACTTCTACTCAGTGACGGTACTTTAGTTCAGAATTTATTTTACTGTTTTCAATTTCAAACCTTGTTTTTACAAATAAAATACACGGATTTGTTTATTCTCATTGCGATTCTATTTTTCGTTAAGAATTTTATAGAAAATCAAAATTCTGCTCGGTGGCGATAATTGAATTCTGAGTTAAACTACTTTTTGCATCACAAACCTAGTTTTAACAAAAAATTCAAGGATTATATCTTGTTGCGATTCTCATTTTTGTTAAGTATATCATAGCAAAATAAAATACTTCTACTCGGTGACGGTACTTTAGTTCAGAATTTATGCTACTGTTGTCAATTTCAAACCTTTTTTTTACAAATAAAAAACATGGATTCGTTTCTTCTCTGCGATTTTATTTTTTGTTAAGTATTTATAGAAAAATTAAAAAAATCCGATCGGTAGAGGTACTTGAATTATGAGATTATGCTACTTTTTTGCATTACAAACGCTGTTTTAGCAAAAAAAAATTCAAGAATTTCTTTCTTCTTGTTGTGATTCACTTTTTTGTTAAAAATATCGTAACAAAACAAAATAATTCCTTTCAGTGAAGGTACTTTAATTCATTTTTTTTGCCATTTTTTTCTATTCAAAACCTTTTTTCACAAATAAAATACGCGAATTCGTTTCTTCTCTTTGCAATTTTATTTTTTGTTAAGAGTTTTATTCAAAAATTCTGCTCAGTGGCGTTAATTGAATTCTCAGTTTGTGTTACTCTATGCATTACAAACGCCTTAAAAAAAATTCACGGATTACTTTCTTCTTGTTGTGATTCACTTTTTTGTTATGTAAATCGATGAAAAATAAAATAATTCTGTTTAGGGAAGGTACTTTAATTCAGTATTTATGCTACTGTTTTTGATGTCAAAATCTGTTCTCAGAAATAAAATACGCGGATTGGTTTTTTCTCTTTGCAATTTTATTTTTTGTTAAGAATTTCATAGAAAAATAAAAAAAACTCTACTCAGTGGCGTTAATTGCATTCTGAGTTTGTGCTACTTTTTTGCATTACAAACGCTATTTTAGCAAAAAAAATTCACGGATTTCTTTCTTCTTGTAGTGATTCTCTCTTTTTTGTTAAATATATCATAGGAAAAAAATTATTCTTTTCAGTGACGGTACCCTAATTCAGTATTTATGCTATTGTTTTCGATTTCAAACCCTTTTATTTTCAATTAAAATACACGGATTTGTTTCTTCTTTTTGCATATTATATTCTTTGTTAAGTAGTTTTAGAAAAATAAAAAAATTCTGCTCAGTGGCGTTAGTTGAAATCTGAGTTTATGCTACTTTTTGCATAGCTAACGCTGTTTTAACAATAAAATTCACGGATTTCCTTCTTCTTGTTGTGATTCTCTTCTTTGTTAAGTAAATCAGGAAAATAAAATTATTCTTTTTAGTTACGGTACTTTAATTCAGTATTTATGCTATTGTTTTCGGTTTTAAACCTATTTTTACAAATAAAATGCACGGATTTGTTTCTTCTTTTTACGATTCTATTTTTTCTTAAGTATTTAATGGAATAATAAAAAAATTCTACTCAAGGCGTTAACTGAATTTTGAGTTTGTGCTACTTTTTGGCATAACATGCCAATGTATTTTTTGTTACGGATTTTTAGAAAAATAAAAAATATCTGTTAGGTGGCGACAATTGAATTCTGAGTTTATGCTCCTTTTTTGCATTACAAACGCTATTTTAGCAAAAAAAATCACGGATTTCTTTCTTCTTGTTGTGATTCTCTCTTTTTTCTTAAGTATATCATAGGAAAAAAAAATATTCTTTTTAGTTACGGTACTCTAATTCAATATTTATACTATTGTTTTAGATTTTAAACCCATTTTTACAAATAAAATACACGGATTTGTTTCTTCTTGTTGTGATTCTCTTTTTTGAAAAGTAAATCATGGGATAATAAAATTATTCTTTTTAGTTACGGTACTTTAGGTAAGTATTTATGCTATTCTTTTCGATTGTAAACCCATTTTTACAAATAAAATACACGGATTTGTTTCTTCTCTTAGCTAAAATATTTTTTGCTAAGTAGTTTTTAGAAAAATACAAAAATTCTGCTCAGTGGCGTTAGTTGTAATCTGAGTATATGCTACTTTTTGCATAGCAAACGCTGTTTTAACAAGAAAACTACACGGATTTGTTTCTGTTCATTGCGATTCTATTTTTTTTTCTGAATTTTATACAAAAAAATAAAAAAAACTGCTCGGTGGTGTTAATTGAATTCTGAGTTTATGCTACATTTTGCATAGCAAACGCTGTTTAAAAAAAGAAATCACAGATTACTTTCTTCTTGTTGCGATTTTTTTTTCTTAAGTGTATCATAGCAAAATAAAATACTTCTACTCAGTGACGGTACTTTAGTTCAGAATTTATTTTACTGTTTTCAATTTCAAACCTTGTTTTTACAAATAAAATACACGGATTTGTTTATTCTCATTGCGATTCTATTTTTCGTTAAGAATTTTATAGAAAATCAAAATTCTGCTCGGTGGCGATAATTGAATTCTGAGTTAAACTACTTTTTGCATCACAAACCTAGTTTTAACAAAAAATTCAAGGATTATATCTTGTTGCGATTCTCATTTTTGTTAAGTATATCATAGCAAAATAAAATACTTCTACTCGGTGACGGTACTTTAGTTCAGAATTTATGCTACTGTTGTCAATTTCAAACCTTTTTTTTACAAATAAAAAACACGGATTCGTTTCTTCTCTGCGATTTTATTTTTTGTTAAGTATTTATAGAAAAATTAAAAAAATCTGATCGGTAGAGGTACTTGAATTATGAGATTATGCTACTTTTTTGCATTACAAACGCTGTTTTAGCAAAAAAAAATTCAAGAATTTCTTTCTTCTTGTTGTGATTCACTTTTTTGTTAAAAATATCGTAACAAAACAAAATAATTCCTTTCAGTGAAGGTACTTTAATTCATTTTTTTGCCATTTTTTTCTATTCAAAACCTTTTTTCACAAATAAAATACGCGAATTCGTTTCTTCTCTTTGCAATTTTATTTTTTGTTAAGAGTTTTATTCAAAAATTCTGCTCAGTGGCGTTAATTGAATTCTCAGTTTGTGTTACTCTATGCATTACAAACGCCTTAAAAAAAATTCACGGATTACTTTCTTCTTGTTGTGATTCACTTTTTTGTTATGTAAATCGAAGAAAAATAAAATAATTCTGTTTAGGGAAGGTACTTTAATTCAGTATTTATGCTACTGTTTTTGATGTCAAAATCTGTTCTCAGAAATAAAATACGCGGATTGGTTTTTTCTCTTTGCAATTTTATTTTTTGTTAAGAATTTCATAGAAAAATAAAAAAAACTCTACTCAGTGGCGTTAATTGCATTCTGAGTTTGTGCTACTTTTTTGCATTACAAACGCTATTTTAGCAAAAAAAATTCACGGATTTCTTTCTTCTTGTAGTGATTCTCTTTTTTGTTAAATACATCATAGGAAAAAAATTATTCTTTTCAGTGACGGTACCCTAATTCAGTATTTATGCTATTGTTTTCGATTTCAAACCCTTTTATTTTCAATTAAAATACACGGATTTGTTTCTTCTTTTTGCATATTATATTCTTTGTTAAGTAGTTTTAGAAAAATAAAAAAATTCTGCTCAGTGGCGTTAGTTGAAATCTGAGTTTATGCTACTTTTTGCATAGCTAACGCTGTTTTAACAATAAAATTCACGGATTTCCTTCTTCTTGTTGTGATTCTCTTCTTTGTTAAGTAAATCAGGAAAATAAAATTATTCTTTTTAGTTACGGTACTTTAATTCAGTATTTATGCTATTGTTTTCGGTTTTAAACCTATTTTTACAAATAAAATGCACGGATTTGTTTCTTCTTTTTACGATTCTATTTTTTCTTAAGTATTTAATGGAATAATAAAAAAATTCTACTCAAGGCGTTAACTGAATTTTGAGTTTGTGCTACTTTTTGGCATAACATGCCAATGTATTTTTTGTTACGGATTTTTAGAAAAATAAAAAATATCTGTTAGGTGGCGACAATTGAATTCTGAGTTTATGCTCCTTTTTTGCATTACAAACGCTATTTTAGCAAAAAAAATCACGGATTTCTTTCTTCTTGTTGTGATTCTCTCTTTTTTCTTAAGTATATCATAGGAAAAAAAAATATTCTTTTTAGTTACGGTACTCTAATTCAATATTTATACTATTGTTTTAGATTTTAAACCCATTTTTACAAATAAAATACACGGATTTGTTTCTTCTTGTTGTGATTCTCTTTTTTGAAAAGTAAATCATGGGATAATAAAATTATTCTTTTTAGTTACGGTACTTTAGGTAAGTATTTATGCTATTCTTTTCGATTGTAAACCCATTTTTACAAATAAAATACACGGATTTGTTTCTTCTCTTAGCTAAAATATTTTTTGCTAAGTAGTTTTTAGAAAAATACAAAAATTCTGCTCAGTGGCGTTAGTTGTAATCTGAGTATATGCTACTTTTTGCATAGCAAACGCTGTTTTAACAAGAAAACTACACGGATTTGTTTCTGTTCATTGCGATTCTATTTTTTGTTCTGAATTTTATACAAAAAAATAAAAAAAACTGCTCGGTGGTGTTAATTGAATTCTGAGTTTATGCTACATTTTGCATAGCAAACGCTGTTTAAAAAAAGAAATCACAGATTACTTTCTTCTTGTTGCGATTTTTTTTTCTTAAGTGTATCATAGCAAAATAAAATACTTCTACTCAGTGACGGTACTTTAGTTCAGAATTTATTTTACTGTTTTCAATTTCAAACCTTGTTTTTACAAATAAAATACACGGATTTGTTTATTCTCATTGCGATTCTATTTTTCGTTAAGAATTTTATAGAAAATCAAAATTCTGCTCGGTGGCGATAATTGAATTCTGAGTTAAACTACTTTTTGCATCACAAACCTAGTTTTAACAAAAAATTCAAGGATTATATCTTGTTGCGATTCTCATTTTTGTTAAGTATATCATAGCAAAATAAAATACTTCTACTCGGTGACGGTACTTTAGTTCAGAATTTATGCTACTGTTGTCAATTTCAAACCTTTTTTTTACAAATAAAAAACATGGATTCGTTTCTTCTCTGCGATTTTATTTTTTGTTAAGTATTTATAGAAAAATTAAAAAAATCTGATCGGTAGAGGTACTTGAATTATGAGATTATGCTACTTTTTTGCATTACAAACGCTGTTTTAGCAAAAAAAAATTCAAGAATTTCTTTCTTCTTGTTGTGATTCACTTTTTTGTTAAAAATATCGTAACAAAACAAAATAATTCCTTTCAGTGAAGGTACTTTAATTCATTTTTTTGCCATTTTTTTCTATTCAAAACCTTTTTTCACAAATAAAATACGCGAATTCGTTTCTTCTCTTTGCAATTTTATTTTTTGTTAAGAGTTTTATTCAAAAATTCTGCTCAGTGGCGTTAATTGAATTCTCAGTTTGTGTTACTCTATGCATTACAAACGCCTTAAAAAAAATTCACGGATTACTTTCTTCTTGTTGTGATTCACTTTTTTGTTATGTAAATCGAAGAAAAATAAAATAATTCTGTTTAGGGAAGGTACTTTAATTCAGTATTTATGCTACTGTTTTTGATGTCAAAATCTGTTCTCAGAAATAAAATACGCGGATTGGTTTTTTCTCTTTGCAATTTTATTTTTTGTTAAGAATTTCATAGAAAAATAAAAAAAACTCTACTCAGTGGCGTTAATTGCATTCTGAGTTTGTGCTACTTTTTTGCATTACAAACGCTATTTTAGCAAAAAAAATTCACGGATTTCTTTCTTCTTGTAGTGATTCTCTCTTTTTTGTTAAATACATCATAGGAAAAAAATTATTCTTTTCAGTGACGGTACCCTAATTCAGTATTTATGCTATTGTTTTCGATTTCAAACCCTTTTATTTTCAATTAAAATACACGGATTTGTTTCTTCTTTTTGCATATTATATTCTTTGTTAAGTAGTTTTAGAAAAATAAAAAAATTCTGCTCAGTGGCGTTAGTTGAAATCTGAGTTTATGCTACTTTTTGCATAGCTAACGCTGTTTTAACAATAAAATTCACGGATTTCCTTCTTCTTGTTGTGATTCTCTTCTTTGTTAAGTAAATCAGGAAAATAAAATTATTCTTTTTAGTTACGGTACTTTAATTCAGTATTTATGCTATTGTTTTCGGTTTTAAACCTATTTTTACAAATAAAATGCACGGATTTGTTTCTTCTTTTTACGATTCTATTTTTTCTTAAGTATTTAATGGAATAATAAAAAAATTCTACTCAAGGCGTTAACTGAATTTTGAGTTTGTGCTACTTTTTGGCATAACATGCCAATGTATTTTTTGTTACGGATTTTTAGAAAAATAAAAAATATCTGTTAGGTGGCGACAATTGAATTCTGAGTTTATGCTCCTTTTTTGCATTACAAACGCTATTTTAGCAAAAAAAATCACGGATTTCTTTCTTCTTGTTGTGATTCTCTCTTTTTTCTTAAGTATATCATAGGAAAAAAAATATTCTTTTTAGTTACGGTACTCTAATTCAATATTTATACTATTGTTTTAGATTTTAAACCCATTTTTACAAATAAAATACACGGATTTGTTTCTTCTTGTTGTGAATCTCTTTTTTGAAAAGTAAATCATGGGATAATAAAATTATTCTTTTTAGTTACGGTACTTTAGGTAAGTATTTATGCTATTCTTTTCGATTGTAAACCCATTTTTACAAATAAAATACACGGATTTGTTTCTTCTCTTAGCTAAAATATTTTTTGCTAAGTAGTTTTTAGAAAAATACAAAAATTCTGCTCAGTGGCGTTAGTTGTAATCTGAGTATATGCTACTTTTTGCATAGCAAACGCTGTTTTAACAAGAAAACTACACGGATTTGTTTCTGTTCATTGCGATTCTATTTTTTGTTCTGAATTTTATACAAAAAAATAAAAAAAACTGCTCGGTGGTGTTAATTGAATTCTGAGTTTATGCTACATTTTGCATAGCAAACGCTGTTTAAAAAAAGAAATCACAGATTACTTTCTTCTTGTTGCGATTTTTTTTTCTTAAGTGTATCATAGCAAAATAAAATACTTCTACTCAGTGACGGTACTTTAGTTCAGAATTTATTTTACTGTTTTCAATTTCAAACCTTGTTTTTACAAATAAAATACACGGATTTGTTTATTCTCATTGCGATTCTATTTTTCGTTAAGAATTTTATAGAAAATCAAAATTCTGCTCGGTGGCGATAATTGAATTCTGAGTTAAACTACTTTTTGCATCACAAACCTAGTTTTAACAAAAAATTCAAGGATTATATCTTGTTGCGATTCTCATTTTTGTTAAGTATATCATAGCAAAATAAAATACTTCTACTCGGTGACGGTACTTTAGTTCAGAATTTATGCTACTGTTGTCAATTTCAAACCTTTTTTTTACAAATAAAAAACACGGATTCGTTTCTTCTCTGCGATTTTATTTTTTGTTAAGTATTTATAGAAAAATTAAAAAAATCCGATCGGTAGAGGTACTTGAATTATGAGATTATGCTACTTTTTTGCATTACAAACGCTGTTTTAGCAAACAAAAATTCAAGAATTTCTTTCTTCTTGTTGTGATTCACTTTTTTGTTAAAAATATCGTAACAAAACAAAATAATTCCTTTCAGTGAAGGTACTTTAATTCATTTTTTTTGCCATGTTTTTCTATTCAAAACCTTTTTTCACAAATAAAATACGCGAATTCGTTTCTTCTCTTTGCAATTTTATTTTTTGTTAAGAGTTTTATTCAAAAATTCTGCTCAGTGGCGTTAATTGAATTCTCAGTTTGTGTTACTCTATGCATTACAAACGCCTTAAAAAAAATTCACGGATTACTTTCTTCTTGTTGTGATTCACTTTTTTGTTATGTAAATCGAAGAAAAATAAAATAATTCTGTTTAGGGAAGGTACTTTAATTCAGTATTTATGCTACTGTTTTTGATGTCAAAATCTGTTCTCAGAAATAAAATACGCGGATTGGTTTTTTCTCTTTGCAATTTTATTTTTTGTTAAGAATTTCATAGAAAAATAAAAAAAACTCTACTCAGTGGCGTTAATTGCATTCTGAGTTTGTGCTACTTTTTTGCATTACAAACGCTATTTTAGCAAAAAAAATTCACGGATTTCTTTCTTCTTGTAGTGATTCTCTCTTTTTTGTTAAATACATCATAGGAAAAAAATTATTCTTTTCAGTGACGGTACCCTAATTCAGTATTTATGCTATTGTTTTCGATTTCAAACCCTTTTATTTTCAATTAAAATACACGGATTTGTTTCTTCTTTTTGCATATTATATTCTTTGTTAAGTAGTTTTAGAAAAATAAAAAAATTCTGCTCAGTGGCGTTAGTTGAAATCTGAGTTTATGCCACTTTTTGCATAGCTAACGCTGTTTTAACAATAAAATTCACGGATTTCCTTCTTCTTGTTGTGATTCTCTTCTTTGTTAAGTAAATCAGGAAAATAAAATTATTCTTTTTAGTTACGGTACTTTAATTCAGTATTTATGCTATTGTTTTCGGTTTTAAACCTATTTTTACAAATAAAATGCACGGATTTGTTTCTTCTTTTTACGATTCTATTTTTTCTTAAGTATTTAATGGAATAATAAAAAAATTCTACTCAAGGCGTTAACTGAATTTTGAGTTTGTGCTACTTTTTGGCATAACATGCCAATGTATTTTTTGTTACGGATTTTTAGAAAAATAAAAAATATCTGTTAGGTGGCGACAATTGAATTCTGAGTTTATGCTCCTTTTTTGCATTACAAACGCTATTTTAGCAAAAAACATCACGGATTTCTTTCTTCTTGTTGTGATTCTCTCTTTTTTCTTAAGTATATCATAGGAAAAAAAAATATTCTTTTTAGTTACGGTACTCTAATTCAATATTTATACTATTGTTTTAGATTTTAAACCCATTTTTACAAATAAAATACACGGATTTGTTTCTTCTTGTTGTGATTCTCTTTTTTGAAAAGTAAATCATGGGATAATAAAATTATTCTTTTTAGTTACGGTACTTTAGGTAAGTATTTATGCTATTCTTTTCGATTGTAAACCCATTTTTACAAATAAAATACACGGATTTGCTTCTTCTCTTAGCTAAAATATTTTTTGCTAAGTAGTTTTTAGAAAAATACAAAAATTCTGCTCAGTGGCGTTAGTTGTAATCTGAGTATATGCTACTTTTTGCATAGCAAACGCTGTTTTAACAAGAAAACTACACGGATTTGTTTCTGTTCATTGCGATTCTATTTTTTGTTCTGAATTTTATACAAAAAAATAAAAAAAACTGCTCGGTGGTGTTAATTGAATTCTGAGTTTATGCTACATTTTGCATAGCAAACGCTGTTTAAAAAAAGAAATCACAGATTACTTTCTTCTTGTTGCGATTTTTTTTTCTTAAGTGTATCATAGCAAAATAAAATACTTCTACTCAGTGACGGTACTTTAGTTCAGAATTTATTTTACTGTTTTCAATTTCAAACCTTGTTTTTACAAATAAAATACACGGATTTGTTTATTCTCATTGCGATTCTATTTTTCGTTAAGAATTTTATAGAAAATCAAAATTCTGCTCGGTGGCGATAATTGAATTCTGAGTTAAACTACTTTTTGCATCACAAACCTAGTTTTAACAAAAAATTCAAGGATTATATCTTGTTGCGATTCTCATTTTTGTTAAGTATATCATAGCGAAATAAAATACTTCTACTCGGTGACGGTACTTTAGTTCAGAATTTATGCTACTGTTGTCAATTTCAAACCTTTTTTTTACAAATAAAAAACACGGATTCGTTTCTTCTCTGCGATTTTATTTTTTGTTAAGTATTTATAGAAAAATTAAAAAAATCTGATCGGTAGAGGTACTTGAATTATGAGATTATGCTACTTTTTTGCATTACAAACGCTGTTTTAGCAAAAAAAAATTCAAGAATTTCTTTCTTCTTGTTGTGATTCACTTTTTTGTTAAAAATATCGTAACAAAACAAAATAATTCCTTTCAGTGAAGGTACTTTAATTCATTTTTTTGCCATTTTTTTCTATTCAAAACCTTTTTTCACAAATAAAATACGCGAATTCGTTTCTTCTCTTTGCAATTTTATTTTTTGTTAAGAGTTTTATTCAAAAATTCTGCTCAGTGGCGTTAATTGAATTCTCAGTTTGTGTTACTCTATGCATTACAAACGCCTTAAAAAAAATTCACGGATTACTTTCTTCTTGTTGTGATTCACTTTTTTGTTATGTAAATCGATGAAAAATAAAATAATTCTGTTTAGGGAAGGTACTTTAATTCAGTATTTATGCTACTGTTTTTGATGTCAAAATCTGTTCTCAGAAATAAAATACGCGGATTGGTTTTTTCTCTTTGCAATTTTATTTTTTGATAAGAATTTTATAGAAAAATAAAAAAAACTCTACTCAGTGGCGTAAATTGAATTCTGAGTTTGTGCTACATTTTGCATAACAAACGCCTTTTTAACAAAAAAATTCACGGATTTCTTTCTTCTTGTAGTGATTCTCTCTTTTTTGTTAAATATATCATAGGAAAAAAATTATTCTTTTCAGTGACGGTACCCTAATTCAGTATTTATGCTATTGTTTTCGATTTCAAACCCTTTTATTTTCAATTAAAATACACGGATTTGTTTCTTCTTTTTGCATATTATATTCTTTGTTAAGTAGTTTTAGAAAAATAAAAAAATTCTGCTCAGTGGCGTTAGTTGAAATCTGAGTTTATGCTACTTTTTGCATAGCTAACGCTGTTTTAACAATAAAATTCACGGATTTCCTTCTTCTTGTTGTGATTCTCTTCTTTGTTAAGTAAATCAGGAAAATAAAATTATTCTTTTTAGTTACGGTACTTTAATTCAGTATTTATGCTATTGTTTTCGGTTTTAAACCTATTTTTACAAATAAAATGCACGGATTTGTTTCTTCTTTTTACGATTCTATTTTTTCTTAAGTATTTAATGGAATAATAAAAAAATTCTACTCAAGGCGTTAACTGAATTTTGAGTTTGTGCTACTTTTTGGCATAACATGCCAATGTATTTTTTGTTACGGATTTTTAGAAAAATAAAAAATATCTGTTAGGTGGCGACAATTGAATTCTGAGTTTATGCTCCTTTTTTGCATTACAAACGCTATTTTAGCAAAAAACATCACGGATTTCTTTCTTCTTGTTGTGATTCTCTCTTTTTTCTTAAGTATATCATAGGAAAAAAAATATTCTTTTTAGTTACGGTACTCTAATTCAATATTTATACTATTGTTTTAGATTTTAAACCCATTTTTACAAATAAAATACACGGATTTGTTTCTTCTTGTTGTGATTCTCTTTTTTGAAAAGTAAATCATGGGATAATAAAATTATTCTTTTTAGTTACGGTACTTTAGGTAAGTATTTATGCTATTCTTTTCGATTGTAAACCCATTTTTACAAATAAAATACACGGATTTGTTTCTTCTCTTAGCTAAAATATTTTTTGCTAAGTAGTTTTTAGAAAAATACAAAAATTCTGCTCAGTGGCGTTAGTTGTAATCTGAGTATATGCTACTTTTTGCATAGCAAACGCTGTTTTAACAAGAAAACTACACGGATTTGTTTCTGTTCATTGCGATTCTATTTTTTGTTCTGAATTTTATACAAAAAAATAAAAAAAACTGCTCGGTGGTGTTAATTGAATTCTGAGTTTATGCTACATTTTGCATAGCAAACGCTGTTTAAAAAAAGAAATCACAGATTACTTTCTTCTTGTTGCGATTTTTTTTTCTTAAGTGTATCATAGCAAAATAAAATACTTCTACTCAGTGACGGTACTTTAGTTCAGAATTTATTTTACTGTTTTCAATTTCAAACCTTGTTTTTACAAATAAAATACACGGATTTGTTTATTCTCATTGCGATTCTATTTTTCGTTAAGAATTTTATAGAAAATCAAAATTCTGCTCGGTGGCGATAATTGAATTCTGAGTTAAACTACTTTTTGCATCACAAACCTAGTTTTAACAAAAAATTCAAGGATTATATCTTGTTGCGATTCTCATTTTTGTTAAGTATATCATAGCAAAATAAAATACTTCTACTCGGTGACGGTACTTTAGTTCAGAATTTATGCTACTGTTGTCAATTTCAAACCTTTTTTTTACAAATAAAAAACACGGATTCGTTTCTTCTCTGCGATTTTATTTTTTGTTAAGTATTTATAGAAAAATTAAAAAAATCCGATCGGTAGAGGTACTTGAATTATGAGATTATGCTACTTTTTTGCATTACAAACGCTGTTTTAGCAAAAAAAAATTCAAGAATTTCTTTCTTCTTGTTGTGATTCACTTTTTTGTTAAAAATATCGTAACAAAACAAAATAATTCCTTTCAGTGAAGGTACTTTAATTCATTTTTTTTGCCATGTTTTTCTATTCAAAACCTTTTTTCACAAATAAAATACGCGAATTCGTTTCTTCTCTTTGCAATTTTATTTTTTGTTAAGAGTTTTATTCAAAAATTCTGCTCAGTGGCGTTAATTGAATTCTCAGTTTGTGTTACTCTATGCATTACAAACGCCTTAAAAAAAATTCACGGATTACTTTCTTCTTGTTGTGATTCACTTTTTTGTTATGTAAATCGAAGAAAAATAAAATAATTCTGTTTAGGGAAGGTACTTTAATTCAGTATTTATGCTACTGTTTTTGATGTCAAAATCTGTTCTCAGAAATAAAATACGCGGATTGGTTTTTTCTCTTTGCAATTTTATTTTTTGTTAAGAATTTCATAGAAAAATAAAAAAAACTCTACTCAGTGGCGTTAATTGCATTCTGAGTTTGTGCTACTTTTTTGCATTACAAACGCTATTTTAGCAAAAAAAATTCACGGATTTCTTTCTTCTTGTAGTGATTCTCTCTTTTTTGTTAAATACATCATAGGAAAAAAATTATTCTTTTCAGTGACGGTACCCTAATTCAGTATTTATGCTATTGTTTTCGATTTCAAACCCTTTTATTTTCAATTAAAATACACGGATTTTTTTCTTCTTTTTGCATATTATATTCTTTGTTAAGTAGTTTTAGAAAAATAAAAAAATTCTGCTCAGTGGCGTTAGTTGAAATCTGAGTTTATGCTACTTTTTGCATAGCTAACGCTGTTTTAACAATAAAATTCACGGATTTCCTTCCTCTTGTTGTGATTCTCTTCTTTGTTAAGTAAATCAGGAAAATAAAATTATTCTTTTTAGTTACGGTACTTTAATTCAGTATTTATGCTATTGTTTTCGGCTTTAAACCTATTTTTACAAATAAAATGCACGGATTTGTTTCTTCTTTTTACGATTCTATTTTTTCTTAAGTATTTAATGGAATAATAAAAAAATTCTACTCAAGGCGTTAACTGAATTTTGAGTTTGTGCTACTTTTTGGCATAACATGCCAATGTATTTTTTGTTACGGATTTTTAGAAAAATAAAAAATATCTGTTAGGTGGCGACAATTGAATTCTGAGTTTATGCTCCTTTTTTGCATTACAAACGCTATTTTAGCAAAAAAAATCACGGATTTCTTTCTTCTTGTTGTGATTCTCTCTTTTTTCTTAAGTATATCATAGGAAAAAAAATATTCTTTTTAGTTACGGTACTCTAATTCAATATTTATACTATTGTTTTAGATTTTAAACCCATTTTTACAAATAAAATACACGGATTTGTTTCTTCTTGTTGTGATTCTCTTTTTTGAAAAGTAAATCATGGGATAATAAAATTATTCTTTTTAGTTACGGTACTTTAGGTAAGTATTTATGCTATTCTTTTCGATTGTAAACCCATTTTTACAAATAAAATACACGGATTTGTTTCTTCTCTTAGCTAAAATATTTTTTGCTAAGTAGTTTTTAGAAAAATACAAAAATTCTGCTCAGTGGCGTTAGTTGTAATCTGAGTATATGCTACTTTTTGCATAGCAAACGCTGTTTTAACAAGAAAACTACACGGATTTGTTTCTGTTCATTGCGATTCTATTTTTTGTTCTGAATTTTATACAAAAAAATAAAAAAAACTGCTCGGTGGTGTTAATTGAATTCTGAGTTTATGCTACATTTTGCATAGCCAACGCTGTGAAAAAAATCACTGATTAATTTCTTCTTTTTGCGATTTATTTTTTTTTGTTAAGTGTATCATAGCAAAATAAAATACTTCTACTCAGTGACGGTACTTTAGTTCAGAATTTATTTTACTGTTTTCGATTTCAGACCCTGTTTTTACAAATAAAATACACGGAGTTTTTACTTCTCTTTGCAATTCTATTTTTTGTTAAGTAGTTTTTAGAAAAATAAATAAATTCTGCTCAGTGTCGTTAGTTGAAATCTGAGTTTATGCTACTTTTTGAATAGCAAACGCTGTTTTAACAAAATAATTCACGGATTTCTTTCTTTCTTTTGTGATTCTCTCTTATTTGTTAAGTATTTCGTAGCAACAAAAATAATTCTTTTCGGTGACGGTACTTTGGCGTAGTATTTTCGCTACTGTTTTAGATTTCAGACCCATTTACAAATTAAATACACGGATTCGTTTCTTCTCTTTACGATTCTAATTTTTGTTAAGTATTTAATAGAATAATTAAAAAATTCTACTCAAGGCGTTAACTGAATTTTGAGTTTGTGCTCCTTTTTGGCATAACATGCAATTATGCGATTTTTTTTTGTTACGGATTTTTAGAAAAATAAAAAAAATCTGTTTGGTGGCGACAATTGAATTCTGAGTTTATGCTACTTTTTTGCATTACAAACGCTATTTTAGCAAAAAAAATCACGGATTTCATTCTTCTTGTTGTGATTCTCTTCTGTGTTAAGTAAATCATAGGAAAATAAAATTATTCTTTTTAGTTACGGTACTTTAGTTCAGTATTTATGCTATTGTTTTCGATTTTAAACCAATTTTAACAAATAAAATACACGGATTTGTTTCTTCTTTTTGCTATTATATTTTTTGTTAAGTAGTTTTTAGAAAAATAAAAAAAACTGCTCTGTGGCATTAATTGTAATCTGAGTTTATGCTACTTTTTGCATAGCCAACGCTGTTAAAAAATTCATGGATTTCTTTGTTCTTTTTGCGATTTATTTTTTTTTGTTAAGAGTATCATAGACAAATAAAATACTTCTACTCAGTGACAGTACTTTAGTTCAGTATTTTTGCTATTGTTTTCGATTTCAAACCCATTTTTACAAATAAAATACACGGAATTGTTTCTTCTTTTTGCTATTGTATTTTTTGTTAAGTAGTTTTTAGAAAATTAAATAAATTCTGCTCAGCGGCTTTAGTTGAAATCTGAGTTTATACTACTTTTTGCAGAGCAAACGCTGTTTTAACAAAAAAATTCACGGATTTCTTTCTTCTTGTTATGATTCTCTCTTTTTTGTTGAGTAAACCATAGGAAAATAAAATTATTCTTTTCAGGTGCGGTACTTTAATTTAGTATGTATGCTATTGTTTTCGATTTCAAACCCTTTTTTTCAAATAAAATACACGGATTCGTTTCTTCTATTTGCGATTTTATTTTTTGGTAATTATTAATAGAAAATTAGGAAACTGCTCGGTGGTATTAATTGAATTCTGAAATTGTACTACTTTTTTGCAAAACAAACTCTTTTTCAACAAAAAAAATTAACGGATTTCTTCTTCTTGTTTTGAATCTTTCCCTTTTGTTATGTATATCGTAGCAAAATAAAATCATTCTTTTCAGTGACGGTACTGTTTTTTATTCCAAAACCTGTTTTCACAAATAAAATACACGGATTCGTTTCTTCTATTTGCGATTTTATTTTTTGTTAATTATTAATAGAAAATTAGAAAACTGCTCGGTAGCATTAATTGAATTCTGAGTTTGTACTACTTTTTTGCAAAACAAACTTTTTTTCAACAAAAAAAATTAACGGATTTCTTCTTCTTGTTTTAAATCTTTCCCTTTTGTTTTGTATATCGTAGCAAAATAAAATCATTCTTTTCAGTGACGGTACTGTTTTTTATTCCAAAACCTGTTTTCACAAATAAAATACACGGATTCGTTTCTTCTATTTGCGATTTTATTTTTTGTTAATTATTAATAGAAAATTAGAAAACTGCTCCGGGGCATTCATCGAATTCTTAGTTTTACTACTTTTTTGCATAACAAACGCTTTTTCAAATAAAAAAAATTCACAGATTTCTTTCTTTTTGTTGTGAATCTTTCCTTTTTGTTATGTATATCGTAGCAAAATAAAATCATTTTTTTCAGTGACGGTACATTAATTCAGTATCTATGCTACTGTTATTGATTTCAAAACCTGTTTTCACAAATAAAATACACGGATTCGTTTCTTCTCTACGCGATTGTATTTTTTGTTAAGTATTAATACAAAAATTAAAAAAATCTGCTCGGTGGCGGCAATTGATTTCTGAGATTGTGCTACTTTTTGCATAGCTAACGCTGTTTTAACAAAAAAATTCACGGATTTCTTTCTTCCTTTTGTGATTCTCTCTAATTTGTTAAGTTTATCGTAGCAAAATAAAATAATTCTTTTAAGTGACGGTACTTTGATTCAGTATATAGGCTACTGTTTTCGATGTCAAACCCTTTCTTATAATAAAATACACGGATTTTTTTCTTCTCTTTGCTATTACATTTTTTGTTAAATATTTTACAGAAAAAAAAATTCTACTCAATGGCGTAAGTCGAATTCTGAGTTTATGCTACTTTTTGCATAGCAAACGCCGTTTAAAAAAAAGAAATCACGGATTACTTTCTTCTTGATGCGATTCACTATTTTTTTTAGTATATCATAGCAAAATAAAATAATTCTCTTAAGTGACGGTACATAAGTTCCAAATTAATTATACTGTTTTTGATTTCAAACCCTGATTTTACAAATAAAATACACGGATTCGTTTCTTCTCTTTGCGACTTTATGTTTTGTTAATTATTTATAAAAAAATAAAAAAAATATGCTCGGTGGAGGTACTTGAATTCTGAGTTTATGCCCCTTTTTTGCATTACAAACGCTGTATTAGCAAAAAAAATTCACGGATTACTTTCTTCTTGTTGTGATTCTCTCTTTTTTGGTAAGTGTATCGTAGCAAAATGAAATAATTTCTTTCAGTGAAGGTATTTTAATTCATTATTTTTGCTACTGTTTTCGATTTCAAAACATGTTTTTTCAAATATAATACACGGATTCGTATCTTAATCTCTTTGCGATTCTATTTTTTATTATGATTTTTATAAAATCATAATAAAAAAACTGTTCGGTGGCATTCATTGAATTCTGAGTTTGTACTTTTTCTTGCATTACAAACGGTGTTTTAGCAAAAACAATTCTTTGATTTCTTCCTTCTTGTTGTTATTCATTAAATCATATGGAAATAAAATTATTGTTTTCAGTTACGGTGTTTTGATTCAGTATTTATGCTACTGTTTTCGATTTCAAACCCTTTTTTACAAATAAAATACACGGATTTGTTTCTTTTCTTTGCTATTACATTTTTTGTTAAGTAGTTTTTAGAAAATAAAAAAATTCTGCTCAGTGGCGTTAGTTGAAATCTGAGTTTATGCTACGTTTTGCATAGCAATCGCTGTTTAACCAAAAAATACACGGATTTGTTTCTTTTGTTTGCGATTCTATTTTTTGTTACGTATTTTATAGAAATTAAAAAAAATTAAGCTCAGGGGTAATAATTGAATTCTGAGTTTATGCTAGTTTTTACATAGCAATCGCTGTTTAAAAAAAATTACGGATTACTCTCTTCTTGTTGCGATTATTTTTTTTTGTTAAGTATATCATAGCAAAATAAAATACTTCTACTCGGTGACGGTACTTTAGTTCAGAATTTATGCTACTCTTGTCAATTTCAAACTTTGTTTTTACAAATAAAAACCACGGATTCGTTTCTTCTTTGCGATTTTATTTTTTGTTAAGTATTTATAAAAAAATTTTAAAAATCTGCTCGGTAGGGGTACTTGAATTATGAGATTATGCTTCTTTTTTGCATTACAAACGCTGTATTAGCAAAAAAAAATTCATGAATTTCTTTCTTCTTGTAGTGATTCACTTTTTTGTTAAAAATATCGTACCAAAATAAAATAATTCCTTTCAGTGAAGGTACTTTAATTCATTTTTTTGCCATTTTTTTTTTATTCAAAACCATTTTTCACAAATAAAATACGCGTATTCGTTTTTTCTCTTTGCAATTTTATTTTTTGTTAAGAATTTTATTCAAAAATAAAATAATTCTGCTCAGTGGCGTTAATTGAATTCTCAGTTTGAGTTACTTTTTGCATTACAAACGCCTTTAAAAAAAAAATTCACGCATTACTTCATTCTTGTTGCGATTCACTCTCTTTTTTGTTATGTATATCTTAGCAAAATAAAATAATTATACTCAGTGACAGTACTTTAGTTCAGTATTTTTGCTATTGTTTTCGATTTCAAACCCATTTTTACAAATAAAATACACGGAATTGTTTCTTCTTTTTGCTATTGTATTTTTTGTTAAGTAGTTTTTAGAAAAATAAATAAATTCTGCTCAGTGGCGTTAGTTGAAATCTGAGTTTTTGCTACTTTTTGCATAGCAAACTGTGTTTTAACAAAAAAATTCACGGATTTCATTCTTCTTGTGGTGATTCTCTCTTTTTTGTTAAGTAAATCATAAGAAAATAAAATTATTCTTTTCAGTTACGGTACTATAATTCAGTATTTATGCTATTGTTTTCGATTTCAAACCCTTTTTTTTCAAATAAAATACACGGATTTTTTTCTTCTCTTTGCTAATATATTTTTTGTTAAGTAGTTTTTAGAAAAATAAAAAAATTCTGCTCAGCGGCTTTAGTTTAAATCTGAGTTTATGCTACTTTTTGCATAGCAAACGCTGTTTTAACAAAAAAATTCACGGATAATTCTTTTCTTTGCGATTCTATTTTTTGTTATTCAGAATTTATGCTACTCATTTCAATTCCAAACCTTATTTTTACAAATAAAATACACGGATTCGTATCTTCTCTTTGCGATTTTATTTTTTGTTCTGATTTTTAAAAAATCATAATAAAAAACTGCTCGGTGGCATTCATCGAATTCTTAGTTTTACTACTTTTTTGCATAACAAACGCTTTTTCAAATAAAAAAAATTCACAGATTTCTTTCTTTTTGTTGTGAATCTTTCCTTTTTGTTATGTATATCGTAGCAAAATAAAATCATTTTTTTCAGTGACGGTACATTAATTCAGTATCTATGCTACTGTTATTGATTTCAAAACCTGTTTTCACAAATAAAATACACGGATTCGTTTCTTCTCTACGCGATTGTATTTTTTGTTAAGTATTAATACAAAAATTAAAAAAATCTGCTCGGTGGCGGCAATTGATTTCTGAGATTGTGCTACTTTTTGCATAGCTAACGCTGTTTTAACAAAAAAATTCACGGATTTCTTTCTTCCTTTTGTGATTCTCTCTAATTTGTTAAGTTTATCGTAGCAAAATAAAATAATTCTTTTAAGTGACGGTACTTTGATTCAGTATATAGGCTACTGTTTTCGATGTCAAACCCTTTCTTATAATAAAATACACGGATTTTTTTCTTCTCTTTGCTATTACATTTTTTGTTAAATATTTTACAGAAAAAAAAATTCTGCTCAATGGCGTAAGTCGAATTCTGAGTTTATGCTACTTTTTGCATAGCAAACGCCGTTTAAAAAAAAGAAATCACGGATTACTTTCTTCTTGATGCGATTCACTATATTTTTTAGTATATCATAGCAAAATAAAATAATTCTCTTAAGTGACGGTACATAAGTTCCAAATTAATTATACTGTTTTTGATTTCAAACCCTGATTTTACAAATAAAATACACGGATTCGTTTCTTCTCTTTGCGACTTTATGTTTTGTTAATTATTTATAAAAAAATAAAAAAAATATGCTCGGTGGAGGTACTTGAATTCTGAGTTTATGCCCCTTTTTTGCATTACAAACGCTGTATTAGCAAAAAAAATTCACGGATTACTTTCTTCTTGTTGTGATTCTCTCTTTTTTGGTAAGTGTATCGTAGCAAAATGAAATAATTTCTTTCAGTGAAGGTATTTTAATTCATTATTTTTGCTACTGTTTTCGATTTCAAAACATGTTTTTTCAAATATAATACACGGATTCGTATCTTAATCTCTTTGCGATTCTATTTTTTATTATGATTTTTATAAAATCATAATAAAAAAACTGTTCGGTGGCATTCATTGAATTCTGAGTTTGTACTTTTTCTTGCATTACAAACGGTGTTTTAGCAAAAACAATTCTTTGATTTCTTCCTTCTTGTTGTTATTCATTAAATCATATGGAAATAAAATTATTGTTTTCAGTTACGGTGTTTTGATTCAGTATTTATGCTACTGTTTTCGATTTCAAACCCTTTTTTACAAATAAAATACACGGATTTGTTTCTTTTCTTTGCTATTACATTTTTTGTTAAGTAGTTTTTAGAAAATAAAAAAATTCTGCTCAGTGGCGTTAGTTGAAATCTGAGTTTATGCTACGTTTTGCATAGCAATCGCTGTTTAACCAAAAAATACACGGATTTGTTTCTTTTGTTTGCGATTCTATTTTTTGTTACGTATTTTATAGAAATTAAAAAAAAATTATGCTCAGGGGTAATAATTGAATTCTGAGTTTATGCTACTTTTTACATAGCAATCGCTGTTTAAAAAAAATTACGGATTACTCTCTTCTTGTTGCGATTATTTTTTTTTGTTAAGTATATCATAGCAAAATAAAATACTTCTACTCGGTGACGGTACTTTAGTTCAGAATTTATGCTACTCTTGTCAATTTCAAACTTTGTTTTTACAAATAAAAACCACGGATTCGTTTCTTCTCTTTGCGATTTTATTTTTTGTTAAGTATTTATAAAAAAATTTTAAAAATCTGCTCGGTAGGGGTACTTGAATTATGAGATTATGCTTCTTTTTTGCATTACAAACGCTGTATTAGCAAAAAAAAATTCAAGAATTTCTTTCTTCTTGTAGTGATTCACTTTTTTGTTAAAAATATCGTACCAAAATAAAATAATTCCTTTCAGTGAAGGTACTTTAATTCATTTTTTTGCCATTTTTTTTTTATTCAAAACCATTTTTCACAAATAAAATACGCGTATTCGTTTTTTCTCTTTGCAATTTTATTTTTTGTTAAGAATTTTATTCAAAAATAAAATAATTCTGCTCAGTGGCGTTAATTGAATTCTCAGTTTGAGTTACTTTTTGCATTACAAACGCCTTTAAAAAAAAATTCACGCATTACTTCATTCTTGTTGCGATTCACTCTCTTTTTTGTTATGTATATCTTAGCAAAATAAAATAATTATACTCAGTGACAGTACTTTAGTTCAGTATTTTTGCTATTGTTTTCGATTTCAAACCCATTTTTACAAATAAAATACACGGAATTGTTTCTTCTTTTTGCTATTGTATTTTTTGTTAAGTAGTTTTTAGAAAAATAAATAAATTCTGCTCAGTGGCGTTAGTTGAAATCTGAGTTTTTGCTACCTTTTGCATAGCAAACTGTGTTTTAACAAAAAAATTCACGGATTTCATTCTTCTTGTGGTGATTCTCTCTTTTTTGTTAAGTAAATCTTAGGAAAATAAAATTATTCTTTTCAGTTACGGTACTCTAATTCAGTATTTATGCTATTGTTTTCGATTTCAAACCCTTTTTTTTCAAATAAAATACACGGATTTTTTTCTTCTCTTTGCTATTATTTTTTTTGTTAAGTAGTTTTTAGAAAAATAAAAAAATTCTGCTCAGCGGCTTTAGTTTAAATCTGAGTTTATGCTACTTTTTGCAGAGCAAACGCTGTTTTAACAAAAAAATTCACGGATAATTCTTTTCTTTGCGATTCTATTTTTTGTTATTCAGAATTTATGCTACTCATTTCAATTCCAAACCTTATTTTTACAAATAAAATACACGGATTCGTAACTTCTCTTTGCGATTTTATTTTTTGTTAGGTATTTATAGAAAAATTAAAAAAATCTGCTTGGTCGGGGTACGTGAATTCTGAGATTATGCTACTTTTTTGCATTACAAACGCTGTTTTAGGCAAAAAATATATAAGAATTAGTTTCTTATTTTGGTAATTCTCACCTTTTTGTTAAAATTATCGTAGCAAAATAAAATACTTCCTTTCATTGAAGGTGTTTTAATTCATTATTTTGCTACTGTTTTTGATTACAGAACATGTTTTTTCAAATATAACACATAATCGTATCCTCTCTTTGCGATTTTATTTTTTGTTCTGATTTTTAAAAAATCATAATAAAAAACTGCTCAGTGGCATTCATCGAATTCTTAGTTTTACTACTTTTTTGCATAACAAACGCTTTTTCAAATAAAAAAAATTCACAGATTTCTTTCTTTTTGTTGTGAATCTTTCCATTTTGTTATGTATATCGTAGCAAAATAAAATCATTTTTTTCAGTGACGGTACATTAATTCAGTATCTATGCTACTGTTATTGATTTCAAAACCTGTTTTCACAAATAAAATACACGGATTCGTTTCTTCTCTACGCGATTGTATTTTTTGTTAAGTATTAATACAAAAATTAAAAAAATCTGCTCGGTGGCGGCAATTGATTTCTGAGTTTGTGCTACTTTTATGCATTACAAACGCTATTTTAGTAAAAAAAAATTCAGGGATTTCTTTCTTCTTGTAGTGATTCTCTTTTTTGTTAAATATATCAAAGAAAAAAATTATTCTTTTCAGTGACGGTACTCTAATTCAGTATCTATGCTATTGTTTTCGATTTCAAACCCTTTTATTTTCAATTCAAATACACGGATTTGTTTCTTCTCTTTGCTATTATATTTTTTGTTAAGTAGTTTTAAAAAAATAAAAAAATTCTGCTCAGTGGCGTTAGTTGAAATCTGAGTTTATGCTACTTTTTGCATAGCTAACGCTCTTTTAACAAAAAAATTCACGGATTTCTTTCTTCCTTTTGTGATTCTCTCTAATTTGTTAAGTTTATCGTAGCAAAATAAAATAATTCTTTTAAGTGACGGTACTTTGATTCAGTATATAGGCTACTGTTTTCGATGTCAAACCCTTTCTTATAATAAAATACACGGATTTTTTTCTTCTCTTTGCTATTACATTTTTTGTTAAATATTTTACAGAAAAAAAAATTCTGCTCAATGGCGTAAGTCGAATTCTGAGTTTATGCTACTTTTTGCCTAGCAAGCGCCGTTTAAAAAAAAGAAATCACGGATTACTTTCTTCTTAATGCGATTCACTCTTTTTTTTAGTATATCATAGCAAAATAAAATAATTCTCTTCAGTGACGGTACATAAGTTCCAAATTAATTACACTGTTTTTGATTTTAAACCCTGATTTTACAAATAAAATACACGGATTCGTTTCTTCTCTTTGCGACTTTATTTTTTGTTAATTATTTATAAAAAAATAAAAAAAATATGCTCGGTGGAGGTACTTGAATTCTGAGTTTATGCTCCTTTTTTGCATTACAAACGCTGTATTAGCAAAAAAAAAATTCACGGATTACTTTCTTCTTGTTGTGATTCTCTCTTTTTTGGTAAGTGCATCGTAGCAAAATGAAATAATTCCTTTCAGTGAAGGTATTTTAATTCATTATTTTTGCTACTGTTTTCGATTTCAAAACATGTTTTTTCAAATATAATACACGGATTCGTATCTTTATCTCTTTGCGATTCTATTTTTTATTATGATTTTTATAAAATCATAATAAAAAAACTGTTCGGTGGCATTCATTGAATTCTGAGTTTGTACTTTTTTTTGCATTACAAAAGCTGTTTTAGCAAAAACAATTCTTGGATTTCTTTCTTCTTGTTGTTATTCTCTCTTTTTTGTTAAGTAAATCATATGGAAATAAAATTATTGTTTTCAGTTACGGTGTTTTGATTTAGTATTTATGCTACTGTTTTCGATTTCAAACCCTTTTTTACAAATAAAATACACGGATTTGTTTCTTCTCTTTGCTATTACATTTTTTGTTAAGTAGTTTTTAGAAAATAAAAAAATTCTGCTCAGTGGCGTTAGTTGAAAACTGAGTTTATGCTACGTTTTGCATAGCAATCGCTGTTTAACCAAAAAATACACGGATTTGTTTCTTTTGTTTGCGATTCTATTTTTTGTTACGTATTTTATAGAAATTAAAAAAAAATTATGCTCAGGGGTAATAATTGAATTCTGAGTTTATGCTACTTTTTACATAGCAAACGCTGTTTAAAAAAAATTACGGATTACTCTCTTCTTGTTGCGATTATTTTTTTTGTTAAGTATATCATAGCAAAATAAAATACTTCTACTCGGTGACGGTACTTTAGTTCAGAATTCATGCTACTCTTGTCAATTTCAAACTTTGTTTTTACAAATAAAAACCACGGATTCGTTTCTTCTCTTTGCGATTTTATTTTTTGTTTAGTATTTTATAGAAAAATATAAAAAATTATGTTCAGTGGCGTTCGTTTTAAAATATTTTTATGGTACTTTTTGCATAAGAAACGTAGTTTTAACACAAAAATTATAGGATTATTTCTTGTTGCGATTCTCATTTTTGTTTAGAATATCTAAGCAAAATAAAACAATTCTTTTCGGTGACGGTACTTTGATGTAGTATTTATGCTACTGTTTTCGATTTCAGACCCTGTTTTTACATATAAAATACACGGATTTGTTTCTTCTCTTTACTATTATATTTTTTGTTAAGTAGTTTTTGGAAAAATAAAAAAATTCTGCTCAGTGGCGTTAGTTGAAATCTGAGTTTATGCTACTTTTTGCATAGCAAACGCTGTTTAAAGAAAAAAATTCACGGATTTCCTTCTTCTTGTTGTGATTCTCTCTTCTTTGTTAAGTAAACCATAAGAAAATAAAATTATTCTTTTTAGTTACGGTACTTTAATTCAGTATTTATGCTATTGTTTTCAAATTCAAACCCTTTTTTATAAATAAAATACACGGATTTGTTTCTTTTGTTTGCGATTCTATTTTTTGTTAAGTAGTTTTTAGAAAAATAAAAAAATTTTGCTCAGTGGCTTTAGTTGAAATCTGAGTTTATGCTACTTTTTGCATAGCAAACGCTGTTTTAACAAAAAAATTCACGGATTTCTTTCTTCTTGTTGCGATTCATTTTTTTTGTTAAGTATATCATAGCAAAATAAATACTTCAACTCAGTGACGGTACTTTTGTTCAGAATTTATGCTACTGTTTTCAATTTCAAACCTTGTTTTTACAAATAAAATACACGGATTCGTTTCTTCTCTTTGCAATTTTATTTTTTGTTAATTATTTATAGAAAAATAAAAAAAATCTGCTCGGTAGGGGTACTTGAATTCTGAGATTCTGAGATACAAACGCTGTTTTAGCAAAAAAAAATTCAAGAATTACTTTCTTCTTGTTGTGATTCTCATTTTTGTTAAGTATATCGTAGCAAAATAAAATAATTCTTTTCAGTGACGGTACTTTTTTTCAGTATATAGGCTACTGTTTTCGATTTCAAACCCTTTATTACAAAAAAAAAATACACGTATTTGTTTCTTCTCTTTGCTATTATAATTTTTATAGAGTATTTTATAGAAAAAAAAATTCTGCTCGGTGGCGTTAATTGAATTCTTAGTTTATCCTACTTTTTGCCTAAAAAACCCAGTTTTAACAAAAAAATTTACGGATTACTTCTTGTTGCGATTCTCATTTTTGTTTAGTATATCGTAGCAAAATAAAATAATTCTTTTCGGTGACGGTACTTTGATGATGTATTTATGCTAATGTTTTCGATTACAGACCCTGTTTTTACAAATGAAATACACGGATTCGTTTTTTTCCTTGCGATTCTATTTTTTCTTACGTATATTATAGAAAAATAAAAAAAAATCCTGCTCAGTGGCCATAATTGAATTCTGAGTGTATGCTACTTTTTGCATAGCAAACGCTGTTTAAAAAAAAGAAATCACGGATTACTTTCTTCTTGTTGCGATTCATTTCTTTTTGTTAAGTATATCATAGAAAAATAAAATACTTCTACTCAGTGACGGTACTTCTGTTCAGAATTTATACTACTCTTTTCGATTTCAAACCCTGTTTTTACAAATAATATACAAGTATTCATTTCTCTCTTTGCGATTCTATTTTTTGTTAACTATTTTATAGAAAAATAAAAAAAATTATGTTCAGTGGCGTTAATTGAATTCTGAGTTAAACTTCTTTTTGCATAACAAACCTAGTTTTAACCAAAAAAAATTCAAGGATTATTTCTTGTTGCGATTCTCATTTTTGTTTAGAATATCTAAGCAAAATAAAACAATTCTTTTCGGTGATGGTACTTTCATTCAGTATTTATGATACTGTTTTCGATTTCAGACCCTGTTTTTACAAATGAAATACACGCATTCGTTTCTTTTATTTGCTATTACATTTTTTGTTAAGTAGTTTTTAGAAAATAAAAAAAACTCTACTCAGTGGCGTCAATTGAATTCTGATTTTGTGCTACTTTTTGCATAACAAACGCCTTTTTAACAAAAAAATTCATGGATTACTTTTTTTTGTTGCGATTGACTCTTTTTTGTTAATTATATCTTAGCAAAATAAAATAATTCTACTCAGTTACTGTACTTTAGTTCAGAATTTTTGCTACTCTTTTCGATTTCAGATCCTGTTTTTACAAATGAAATACACGGATTCGTTTCTTCTCTTTGCGATTTTATATTTTGTTACGTATGTATAGAAAAAAAAATCTGCTCGATAGGGGTACTTGAATGCAGAGATTCTACTTTTTTGCATTACAAACGCTGTTTTAGCAACAAAAATTACTTTCTTCTTGTTGTGATTCTCTCTTTTTTGTTAAATTATCGTAGCAAAATAAAATAATTCCTTTCAGTGAAGGTACTTTGATTCATTATTTTTGCTACTGTTTTTGATTTCAAAACCTGTTTTCACAAATAAAATACGCTGATTCGTTTATTCTCTTTGCAGATTTATTTTTTGTTAAGAATTTTATTCAAAAATAAAAATATTCTGCTCAGTGGCGTTAATTGAATTCTGAGTTTGGGCTACTTTTTGTATAACAAACGCCTTTTTAACAAAAAAAATCACGCATTACTTTCTTCTTGTTGCGATTCAATCATTTTTTTAAGTATATCATAGCAAAATAAAATAATTCGCCTCAGTGACGGTACATTAATTCAGTATTTCTGCTACTATTTTCGATTTCATTATCTGTTTTTACAATTTAAATACACGGATTCGTTTCTTCTATTTGCGATTCTCTTTTTGTTAAGTATTATATAGAAAAATAAAAAAAATTTTACTCAGTGGTGTTTACTGAATTTAATATTTTCCGATTAGTGTATCATAGCAAAATAAAATAATTCTCCTCAGTGACGGTACTTTAATTCAGTATTTAAGCTACTGTTTTTGATTTCAAAATCCTGTTTATACAAATAAAATTCACGGATTCGTTTCTTCTCTTTGCGATTCCTTTTTTTTTGTTAAGTATTTTATAGAAAAATTAAAAAAAATTCTGCCCAGGGGCGTTAATTGAATTCTGAGAGTATGCTACTTTTTGAATAACAAACGCTGTTTTAACAAAAAAAAATTCACGGATTACTTTCTTCTCTTTGCGATTCTCTTTTTTGTTAAGTATTTTATCGAAAAATTAAAAAACGCATAGCCCAGGGGCATTAATTGAATTCTGAGTTTACGGTACTTTTTTGCATGGCAATCACTATTTTAACAAAAAAAACGATTACTTTCTTCTTGTGGCGATTAAATCTTTTTTGTTAAGTAAATCATAGAAAAATAAAATAATTTTAATTAGTGACGGTAATTTAATTCAGTATTTATGTTACTGTTTTCAACTTCAAACCCTGTTTTTACAAATATTACTACGAGTTTATTTTTTCTCTTTGCGATTCTCTTTTTTGTTAAGTATTTTATAGAAGAATAAAAAAATTCTGCTCAGTGGCGTTAATTGAATTCTGAGTTTGTAACTTTTAGCAAAAAAATGCAGTTTTACAAAAAAATTCAAGGATTACTTTCTTCTTGTTGCGATTCACTCTTTTTTGCTTAGTATATCATAGAAATATAAAATATTTCTATTGTGACGGTGCATTACATCAGTATTTATGCTACTGTTTCGATTTAAAACCCTCTTTTTACAAAATAAATACGCGGATTCCATTTTTCTTTTTGCGATTCTCTTTTTGTTAATGTTTTTAAAGCAAAGTCAAAAAAATTCTGCTGTGTCCTTATTTGAATTCTGAGTTATTGCTACGTTTGCATAACAAACGCAGTTGTAACCAGAAAAAATTCAGGGATTACTTTCTTCTTGTTGCGATTCACTCTTTTTTGTTTAGTATATCATAGCAAAATAAAATATTTCTACTGAGACGGTGCATTACATCAGTATTAATGCTACTGCTATCGATTTCAAACCATGTTTTTACAAAAAAATACACGAATTCGTTTATTTTCTTTGCGATCCTCTTTTTACTAAGTATTTTATCGAGAAATAAAAAAAATTCAGATAAGAAGCGTGTATTGAATTCTGAGTTTATGCTACTTTTTTTTAAAACAAACGCTGTTTTTTCAAAACAGAACTCGGATTACATTCTTCTTGTTGCGATTCACTCTTTTTTTTAAGTATATCATAGCAAAATAAAACAATTCTACTCAGTGACGGTACTTTAATTCAGTATTTATACTACTGTTTTCGATTTCTACCTCTGTTTTTACAACTAAAATACACGCATTCGTTTCTTCTATTTGCGATTCTCTTTTTGTTAATTATTTTATAGAAAAATAAAAAAAATTCTGCTGTGTCGTTATTTGAATTCTGAGTTCATGCTACGTTTGCATAACAAACGCAGTTGTAACCAGAAAAAATTCAAGGATTACTTTCTTCTTGTTGCGATTCACTCTTTTTCACTTAGTATATCATAGAAAAATAAAATATTTCTACTGTGACGGTGCATTACATCAGTATTAATGCTACTGTTTTCGATTTCAAACCAATTTTTTTCAAAAAAATACACGGATTCGTTTATTTTCTTAGCGATTCTCTTTTTACTAAGTATTTTATCGAAAAATAAAAAAAAATTCTGATAAGAAGCGTTTATTGAATTCTGAGTTTATGCTACTTTTTTTAAAACAAACGGTTTTTTCAAAAAAAAAACTAAATACTTTCTTCTTGTAGCGATTCAATCATTTTTTTAAGTATATCATAGCAATATAAAAACATTCTTCTCAGTGACGGTATTTTAATTCAGTATTTATGCTACTGTTTCGATTTCAAACCCTCTTTTTACAAAATAAATACGCGGATTCCATTTTTCTGTTTGCGAGTCTCTTTTTGTTAATTATTTTATAGAAAAATAAAAAAAATTCTGCTGTGTCGTTATTTGAATTCTGAGTTAATGCTACGTTTGCATAACAAACGCAGTTGTAACCAGAAAAAGTTCAGGGATTACTTTCTTCTTGTTGCGATTCACTCTTTTTTCTTTAGTATATCATAGAAAAATAAAATATTTCTACTGTGACGGTGCATTACATCAGTATTTATGCTTCTGATTTCGATTTTAAACCTTGTTTTTACAAATATTACCTCGGATTCGTTTCTTCTTTTTGCGATTCTTTTTTTTTGTTTAGTATGTTAGAGAAAAATAAAAAAATTTATGCTCAGTGGCGTTAATTGAATTCTGAGTTTATGCTTATTTTTGCATAACAAACGTAGTTTTAACAAAATACATTCACGGATTACTTCTTGTTACGATTCACTTTTTTTTGTTTAATATATCATAGGAAAGTAAGAAAATTCTCCTCAGTGACGGTATTTTAATTCAGTATTTATGCTACTGTTTTCGATTTCAAACCCTGTTTACAAATAAAATACACGGATTCGTTTCTTATATTTGCGATTCTGTTTTTGTTAAGTAATTTATAGAAAAAAAATTATGCTCAGTGGCGTTAATTGATGTCTGCGTTTATGCTACTTTTTGCATAGCAAACGCCGTTTTTAGAGAAAAAATTCTTGGATTACTTTCATTTTGCGATTCAATATTTTTTTAGGTATTTCATTGCAAAATAAAATAATTGTCTCAGTGACGGTACTTTAATTCAGTATTAATGCTACTGTTTTCGATTTCAAACCCCGTTTTTACAAATAAAATACACGGATTCGTGTCTTCTCTTTGCGATTCTCTTTTTTGTTAAGTATTTTATAGAAAAAAACTTCTGCTCACTGACATTAATTGATTTCTGAGTTTATGCTACTTTTTAAATAGGCGTATATAGGTACTATAATTTAGTATTTCTGCTACTATTTTCGATATCATTATCTGTTTGTAGAAATAAAATACGAGGATTCGTTTCTTTATTTTGCGTTTCTCTTTTTTGTTAAGTATTTTAAGAAAAATAAAAATAATTCCGCTCAGTTGCGGTAGTTGATTTCTGAGTTTAAGCTACTTTTTTGCATAGCATATGCCGTTTTTACAAAAAAGAATTATCAGATTACTTTCTTTTTGCGATTCAATATTTGTTTTACGTATATCATAGAAAAATAAAATAATTCTCATCAGTGACGGCACTTTAATTCAGTATTTATGCTACTTTTTTCAATTTCAAACCCTGTTTTTACAAATAAAATACACGGATTCGTTTCTTCTATTTGCGATTCTCTTTTTGTTATGTATTTTATAGAAAAATAAAAAAATTATGCTCAGTGGCGTTAATGGAATTCTGCGTTTATGCTACCTTTCTCATAGCAAACGCCGTTTTTAGGAAAAAAGTTCTTGGCTTACTTTCTGCTTGTTGCGGTTAAATCTTTTTTTTAAGTATATCATAGCAAAATAAAATAATTCGCCTCAGTGCCGGTACATTAATTTAGTATTTATGCTACTGTTTTCGATTTCAAACCCTGTCTCTACAACTAATATACATGGATTCGTTTCTTCTATTTGCGATATTCTTTTTGTTAAGCGTTTTATAGAAAAATAAAAAAAATTCTTATCAGTGGCGTTAATTGAGTTTTGAGTTTATGCTACTTTTTTCAAAACAAACACAGTTTTAACAAAAAAAAATCACGGATTACTTTCTTCATGTTGCGATTCACACTTTTCTCTTTCGTATATCATAGAAATTTAAAATAATTCTACTGTGACGGTACATTATTTCAGTATTTATGCTACTGTTTTCGATTTCAAACACTGTTTCTACAACTAATATACATGGATTCGTTTCTTCTATTTGCGATATTCTTTTTGTTAAGCGTTTTATAGAAAAATAAAAAAAATTCTTATCAGTGGCGTTAATTGAATTTTGAGTATGCTACTTTTTTCAAAACAAACACAGTTTTAACAAAAAAAAATCACGGATTACTTTCTTCATGTTGCGATTCACTCTTTTCTCTTTCGTATATCATAGAAATTTAAAATAATTCTACTGTGACGGTACATTATTTCAGTATTTATGCTATTTTTTTCGATTTCAAACCCTGTTTTTACAAATGTTACCACGGATTCGTTTCTTCTCTTTGCGGATGTTTTTTTTGTTAAGTATTTTATAGAAAAATAAAATAAATTCTGCTCACTGGCATTAATTGAATTCCGAGTTTATGCTACTTTTTGAATAACAAACGCAGTTTTAACAAAAAAAAATTTACGGATTGCTTTCTTCATGTTGCAATTCACTCTATTTTGTTAGGTTTATCATAGCAAAATAAAATAAATCTACTCAGTGACGGTACTTTAATTCAGTAATTTTGCTACTGTTTTCGATTTCAAACCCTTTTTTACAAATAAAATACACGGATTCGTTTCTTCTCTTAGCGATTCTTTATTTTTTGTTAAGTATTTTGTAGAAAAATAAAAAAACATTCTGCTCAGTGGCGTTAAATGAATTCTGAGTTTATGCTACTTTTTTGCATAGCAAACGCTGTTTTATAAAAAAAACTGCACGGATTACTTTCTTGTTGCGAATCACTCTTTTTTATAGGGATATCATAGCAAAATAAAATATTTCTACTCATTTACGGTACTTTAATTCAGTATTTTTGCTACTGTTTTCGATTTCAATCCCTGTTTTTACCACTAAAATATACGGATTCGTTTCTTCTCTTTGCGATTCTCTTTGTTGTTAAGTATTTTATTGAAACATAAAAAAAGTTCTGCTCAGTGGCTTTAATTGAATTCTGAGTATATGCTAATTTTTTAATAACAATACATTGGAATGGAAATGCACATCAAGAAATAAGTTTAAGGATAATGCTTCTAAATAAAAAATGCTCTTTCAAGTAAAACTATTAAAACAATATATTGACAAACTTTAAATAAATTTGTCGACAATCTATCATTTCACCCTATAATTAAAGGAAGAAATCATATAATAAAAATTATTTTAGTATAAATTCATAACTGAGTATTTTAAATGTAAATACAATACTAAGTTATGTGAAAGCAAAATAAAAATTCCACATACAAAGCCTTTAAAAAATGTCATCGAGTAAGGAGAAAAAAACAACAGAAAAATGAAGGCGACAGATAAGAATATAATATTTTCCTTTCAGTTCACATTTCAAATTTGACACTCGTCACTTATTTTCCGTTTTAAGTAAAAATTGGCACCCACATGTGCAATTTAATCAGACGAAAAACACAAAATGTATAAAAAATAAATATCGTTATTCGATATTTAGTATTCGCCAAGCGATAAACGTCTGGATAACAGCATACTCGAAAGTGACATAATATAATATTTATTATTTATACGGAAAATTATACTCGTCGATTGGTTGAGACCAAGTGCAGTTTTCAATCCGCAGCTTTGAAATATCACCTCCATCATGAGAGATGAGGATGAGAAGGGAACAAAAACATTACACACGTCGGGCACAGTTATACACAATTATATAAAGAATAAAAATAATTTTCATGGGTTAAGGTAAAGTTTCAAAGCAAAATGTGATTGAAGGAAATACAGGTATGCAATTAACGTCCTAAACAAAATCACTGCTAAGCGTACATGAAATTAATTAAAGGCCAATCGATAAACCTCTGGATATCAACATTCACAAGAGTGGCATAATACAATATTTATTATTTAAACGGAAAGTTGCTACTCGTCAAGATTTCAGAATTACGTCTGTGTTTGATGAGATTGATTGAGATCAAGTACTGTTCTCAAGCCGAAGCTTTTAAACATCACCTCCATCATGAGGATGGGAAGATAGTCTAAAGAAATCCAAATACATTATTCATTTCCATCAAATTTGTAAAATCCAGTCCAGTAATATATTGCGAAATTTAAAAAAATAAATGTCTTTTCCTGCATACTCAAGGACTTGTTTTTCTCTACATAGTGAATACACATTCATATAAACATACCTTCATCTAAATGACAATTCAATTTTATCATATTTACGCTTTCACCAATTCCGGAATTTAGATGAAATAATGGAAATAATAAATTTAAACCAACACTCAACATTTATTTTCTGTCTTAATTAAATATGCCTAAAGTTACATTTAAGGTTCTTTGAGCTTAATGGTGAATAGTACAATATTTCATTCCCAATTTATTATGGGCCTATCTTTCCCATGCATCCGAATGAGAATCCAGTCAGTAAAATTCCATTCTGAAATTGACGTTTTTTAACGAAATGAGTCGTTCTCTTTAATATCGGAAAATATTATTAAATATACATCAGGTTTCTTGTCAATATTTAAGCAAGTACTAACAAAATATTTCACGGTGAAAATGAAAAATATCGTAATATTTCGCTTCTTGTGTTCCCTAAGGACACGCATCCTTAACGGAAGCGCATTATAATAATTTTCAAAATTTTCCACAATGCATGGAGAGTTATTGACATACGACGTATTATGAACATGACAGTGATTATTTCAAGACATTAAAAAATATTCGAATTTCCACTCCAAAATCCTTATCAGGGATAACAGTTTGTTATCGTCACAAGTTTTCTGTATAATAGATATATTCATAATAGATTAAAACATAAAACACGAATTGGAAATACAATTACGATCAGAAAAAAAACACATTGTGCGGAAAGGGGAAAATATTTTTTATGGATTTTTACACATAAAATTTGAAATACGTATTCAGGAAAATGCCATCCCGCATTCAGGAAAAATATTTAAAATCGGAATAAAAGTTGAGAAAAATTGTATTTCATCATTGCCAAACTAAAAACTGTTATTTAAATTTGTTAATATGGCCGAACGATCGGTTGTCGGTAAGTATTAAGCCCAAACAGTGAACTGGTTCCATAAAGCTCAACATTGTCGAGTTTCATCGAACCATAAACATTTTGTGAAAAACTTGTGCGATATGCACAGCAATGAGAAATGATTGGGGAGCTTCTTTTATACGCGAAGGAATATAACGAAGTATATGATGAAAACTAACGCTGCGTGCTTGAACGACATAAAGAACACATGTTCGCTGGGATGATAAAAATTCACGTATTTCACTTGCAGGCCGCTAGGTTTCGCTACTTCTCACCCCCTTCGCATCACTTCACGTGATTGACGGACGCCTCTCTCTCTCTCTCTCCCCCCACGGCAACGTATATTCTCGACATCTCCTTAAAATATATTATAGAAATAAGTGCCGAAAATAATGCAGGCATCTTCGGCCTGGAGAAGCTGGAAAAGCTATTCCTATAATACCTCTTCTACATAATGACACCGTGGTAGACCAAATGCAAATCCACTGACTCGGGAGGACCTTATCCTATACCCATCCCTTCCATTCCTATCCTTATACCTTTCCTCCCGGTCTGAAGCGCCTATTAGTGCGGAAAGAGACTTGAAAACACCCATTTACCTTGGCGCGTGAATGAGCATCACAGAAAGGTTCTTGTATTTGTAAAAAAAAATAGGATTCAAATAAGATCCTCCAAGCTACCAACTTACATTTTTGGTATTAACCAATTTATTCTCTACATTTTGAAAAATAATCTACGTGATTATTTTCTTACAAGGTAAATAATAATTTGAAATACACATAAATCATCTTCACGTTAGTACAGCCTCGCGTGTCGAGATTTTAGAATTTTAGAGGACGTCTCTCCAACATAAGTAAATACACAAACAAATATGAAAAAATGTGACAACAAAAATTGATAAATTCATTTATTCGCAAGAACAATAGGATTTTTATGCAATGCAATTTCGCTTATTTACTTCATAAATTAAACTTCCAGAAAACAATAATTTGTCCTGCGCGTGGAGAAAACGATTACCAACATCATCATTCTAATAAAACTCGAGCACATTTGAAAACATTGCCAACGCATGGAAGTGGCAGTCTTCCACTTAAACAATTTTTCTGTACCAAACAAATAACACATAAAATTAAAATCACAGCCATAATGTAATTACACATCCAACCAGCATATATACAATACAACATGCAGTAATATGCACTGCAATGATAATATAATAAACAAATGTGTAGTAAACCTAAGAAATATATTCAGGAAATAATATAATAAAATTATATTATAGCTATTAAATTTTGTCATATATGTAAAATCATATTATAAATACATGAAATATAAAAGTGCAGCGATGATTAAAATGCTTTATTAAAATAACTTTTAATATTTAACACACAAAATGGAACATCGATAAATGACCAAAGATGCTTAAAAAGAATGATTTTAAACAAAATATGTAATTTAACGTGAACCCATATTTTACATTTTGTATCAGACAGTACATAATAATGATCTCAATCATAAATACACTAACAATCAGATAAGCATTAGAAAAGAGGTAAAGCACACTTTATTGAAAATAACAATGAATGTGAGTGACAACAATTAAAGAAGAAAAATAATGGCAATAACCACGATTCCATGAAAATTTATGTAAATGAGACGTTTAGTACCAGTAGATAAAGGTGGACATTTCCTGAAATATCCAGTATGAAATACTATAGCATTATTGATTTTTTAAATTTATGGGTTAAGGATTTATATATTTGTGATACTAAAAAGGGACAAAATATACAAAAACGACACTTTTTTAATCTGCTTTTTTTCTATACATACATTTATCTAAGGAACCACGCTGAGGTAAACTAATACGGTTTATTTTGTTCGGAGACATACCCAGGTTGACATGATAATAAAATTTTCATCGTTAATTACGTCATCACTGCTACAAAAGATTTAGAAAATGAAAAATAATAGTATGAAAATTTAGCATTACATTTAATGCTTATCAGTTGTCAATAATACATTTGTCAGTACAATATTACATTCTCATCATTTCCCACTTCCATTGCGAAATCGATCTAATTAGCGCCAAATATAATTTATTGTGTTGGGTGCTTCTTATGTGTACAATTAGAACGATTTTGCGAGAATATATTAAGTCTGTTAATTTCACTGTATATAAGTGTAGGCAGAGCTGCCTGCGTCAAAAATTGCTCGGCAGGGACAGTAAAAAAATGTTAAAAAATAAATGAAGAAATAAACACAATTCGACAGAATAAAAGATACAAGTAATAAGATGAACAGTAAACGACAATGCAAAAGAATATTAGGCCATAAAACAGCGTCACCAAGATTAAGAATATCCATGATTCAATTAACCAACATAATGAAGTTAGTGGATTAAAGTTCGAAGGATTCAACAATAATCCACTGAAAAAATACTTACATCGCAAATAAGTGTTTAAGGCGCTTTCTATTCAAAACGTCACTTGAATATAAAACATATTGTTTCGATCCAAGGGAGTCCAAAATAAAGAAAAGGACGGGTAGAAAGAATGATCGTGAAATGAAATCGCTGGGAAACTTCGAATTAGAAACTAAAAGATAAAAATCACCAATAATTTGAAAAATCATAATAACAATTGCAAATCATGAAAGAAAAGAATGCGTGCATTTAAATCCATAATATTAAAACAAGATAAAAACAGAGTTTAATAACAACGGTTAATACCAAGATTACAACTTATGACAGATCTTGGTTTCAAAATACAGCCGCATAATGCTTGCAGAAGCAGAAGTATTCGAAGAACGCAAGGTCAAAGTTGGAAAATTGATTTAATGGAATTAGGGAACTTGACGGATGAATCAAAGAAGGGAAACATTTTTAAAAAATCTTAATTTAAAACTGGGCATCTTTCAAAACCTGGACCGGTTGGTTAATATTGGTACAATTGCAAAATAATAATGCACTAAAAATTCCCTCTCTAGCCCCAACGTCAGATTTTCGTCACCCACTGTAACAAAGCGCATAGGAGTGATGAAGGAGTCACAGAAGACAATATTTACACAATAGCCTTCCAGGCACAAGTTCCACATATCCTCGTCTGCCACCATCTTTTACGTGGGTAAAACTTGTTTAACAAAAACAAGGTAAAAAAATCAAAAATTCGTGTTGCAAAAACATTTTTCAAATACCTTGAAGTTATCATTACATCATTCATACAACGCACACACACACACACACTGGCGTTATTCCATGCCGGACCCAGGAGGTCAACGCCATCGGCTCGTTAACCTTTATTTAACGTGGCGTTTCCCCCTGCGTTCCCCTCCGGGCTGCGCAGAGGCCTATTCCACGCATTCACTCCCAGGGCCAGGGCAAGACGCGACGAGATCAAGCGGATTAAGAAATAAAAGCTACGTACCTACGTCATTAAGCCCTAGCTTCCCCATCTAAAATCCACCCACCCGCTAAACTAAATCAACCGTTAAAATAACATAGGCCTACCTATTCCATTCGCATACCTATCGGCGCTGACCCTGTTCATCATCATGCATTCAACAGTCAACAAAATGCTCTCAAATATATCATTCACACATGTACCTGCAAAGGAAAATAATATAAAATGGGGAAGAACCTAAAAAAGAAAACATGAAAGGAATATCCAGTAAAAGAAGGTTAGTTACACCGAAAATAAAAATCTAATAATTATTGGAAAAATATCGTGGAAACAGATAAATTTAAAAAAATGAAAGTGTCATTGTAGCGCATAATGGCGCTAATAGTGTGATTCCTACCTAAGTCAAGAACTAAGAGCCATGGCAAAACCGGAGTTCGACGACCAAACCTGCATTGACCCGGGTCAAACGACCGACATGAAAACCCTACACCTATAAGTGCTTAAGATAAAGATATAGCTTAAACATATAAAGCAAGTAAAAACATTAATGGTAAAAAAATATATCTAAAGATAAAACTCACAAAACCATTTTAGTAGTCGTGTTGGCAGTTGTGGCAGCTCTCTTTATTTTGGTCCGCTTGCAACGCGAAGCTATGGGAAGGGTAGGTAAGGAAGGAGCATAAAATATACAAACACACATACAATTCAATACATTTGTCTTTTTAGTCCACTTGATGGTCACCAACTGTTAAAACAGGCACTAACACAACACTGGCACCACACTATCTTACACCACACTGGCACTTCACTCACACCACACTAACTTTTTTCTTTTTCCACGTCGGCACAAAGCACTTTCACCACTATCACTACACTAAATCACTACACTGGCTGGTCCGGGGCGGTGTTCTGACTTTTAAGGAGAGAACGGGTTAATACACACATTAAAACAGAAAATGGATGCAAAGTAGCTCGCATTTAATTAAAAATTCCGAAAAAGCATAAAAATGCTGGAATAGGACACCACAGACATTTCCATTCCACATTAAAAGGAAGGCAGTGTCAGGCACCAATTCCATGACTTTTGATATTTACAACTAGAGCAGTCTTTGCATCCAAATAATCACGCTAACAGATAAACGCTAATCCTAACTACCCTACCGTTACGACGGGCCAGAAGGGCCTTTGATTCAAAATATTGAAACTGACTACATACCCTACCCTCTGCCAGGCCGGGGCGTTGTGGAGGTACCTAAGGAGAGAGCGGGTTAGTGAACATAATATAAAAACAAGCAAAAGATTGAATGCCAAGTTGCTCACATTTAATGAAGGAAGCCGAAAGTGCATTTTATAAAAATGCGAGGATTGGTCACTCAGCAACTAAGTACACCTGGATGCACTTCGTAACTGGCGATCCAAATCCATGGTTTTTGATATTTAACACTAGAGCACACTTCGCATCCACAAAATAACGCTAACATCTAACGCAAGTCCTAACTACCCTACCATTACGACGGGCCAGAAGGGCCTTTAATTCAAAATATTGAAACTGACTAAATACCCTACACTCTGCCAGGCCGGGGCGTTGTGCAGGTACCTAAGGAGAGAGCGGGTTAGTGAACATAATACATAAAAACAAGCAAAAGATTGAATGCCAAGTTGCTCACATTTAATAAAGGAATCCGAAAGTGCATTTTATAAAAATGCGAGGATTGGTCACTCAGCAACTAAGTACACCTGGATGCACTTCGTAACTGGCGATCCAAATCCATGACTTTTGATATTTAACACTAGAGCACTCTTAGCATCCACAAAATAACGCTAACAGCTAACGCAAGTCCTAACTACCCTACCATTACGACGGGCCAGAAGGGCCTTTAATTCAAAATATTGAAACTGACTAAATACCCTACACTCTGCCAGGCCGGGGCGTTGTGGAGGTACCTAAGGAGAGAGCGGGTTAATGAACATAATACATAAAAACAAGCAAAAGATTGAATGCCAAGTTGCTCACATTTAATAAAGGAAGCCGAAAGTGCATTTTATAAAAATGCGAGGATTGGTCACTCAGCAACTAAGTACACCTGGATGCACTTCGTAACTGGCGATCCAAATCCATGACTTTTGATATTTAACACTAGAGCACTCTTAGCATCCACAAAATAACGCTAACATCTAACGCAAGTCCTAACTAACCTACCGTTACGACGGGCCAGAAGGGCCTTTAATTCAAAATATTGAAACTGACTAAATACCCTACACTCTGCCAGGCCGGGGCGTTGTGGAGGTACCTAAGGAGAGAGCGGGTTAGTGAACATAATACATAAAAACAAGCAAAAGATTGAATGCCAAGTTGCTCACATTTAATAAAGGAAGCCGAAAGTGCATTTTATAAAAATGCGAGGATTGGTCACTCAGCAACTAAGTACACCTGGATGCACTTCGTAACTGGCGATCCAAATCCATGACTTTTGATATTTAACACTAGAGCACTCTTAGCATCCACAAAATAACGCTAACATCTAACGCAAGTCCTAACTAACCTACCGTTACGACGGGCCAGAAGGGCCTTTAATTCAAAATATTGAAACTGACTAAATACCCTACACTCTGCCAGGCCGGGGCGTTGTGGAGGTACCTAAGGAGAGAGCGGGTTAGTGAACATAATACATAAAAACAAGCAAAAGATTGAATGCCAAGTTGCTCACATTTAATAAAGGAAGCCGAAAGTGCATTTTATAAAAATGCGAGGATAGGTCACTCAGCAACTAAGTACACCTGGATGCACTTCGTAACTGGCGATCCAAATCCATGACTTTTGATATTTAACACTAGAGCACTCTTCGCATCCAGAAAAACTTAAGTTTACGCCTTGCCTAACTCAAAGCTATCGGATACGATGGGCCATATGGGCCGGAAAATATTCTAAACTGACTAACTATTCCTACTCTCTACTCTGCATGGGCGTCCCCACAAGGTGGATCTGTGAAAGAATCAAAAAACGAAAGCATAAAACATAAAAAAAACTAATAAAAAGCACAGTTATCACAGCATTGAAAATAAAATACACATACATACATACATACACACATCAATAGGCATAAAATTCAGGGTAGCACATCAGATATAACACAGCTTGCAAGCATATTCCTGCCTAGAGTCGACTCGCTAAGTCAGGCAAGTGGCCACTTGCCTTATAGTTGGAGGACTAGGTACTGAATATATCAGATTGTCGGGGCCCCGACATCATTTACCAAGGCCTTTACACCTTTAATCAAATTATATTCACCAAATAACCTTCACATGGTACCAGACACTGAACATGTCAAGAAGTGGAGCAATGGGCTCCTATGACAAATAAAAAAAAACAAATATTCATTAATACACATTTTACCCAAATTTACAGATGCGTTCTATACCTTTCAGATCGTGGAACCTGAAACAGAGTTAGTTTTACCATTGCACTGCAAACCCATGAGCAAACCAATGTTGGTCCTCCTGTTAAAGACTGCTCCTTATTCTTCAGTTTCGGTCATCCATGAAGATTCATCACTCCAACTCCGTCACCTTACGGGAAGCGACCTCAGAAACGTGGCTAGGCATCAGGTCCTGCAACGATGGAAAATAATTTTTGAATAAAGTAAACTTGCCGTCAAAGCAATCAAACAATATTCCAAGGAACTATTAATATTGTTTTATATGTAATATCTGTTGTGAAATTCCCAAACATTTAATTACTACCACTTCCAGTACTACAAAATGAGGGAGTTGATAGGATTTATTACCAACTACTGTCTTGGTTAACATAAAAAAAATTATTTGATCATGAAATATGCCAACATAAAAATCTTAGAGAAATTATTGCAACGAAATAAGCGCCCATGGGTAAGCCCATGGGCGCTTGGTACTTGTTACCAATTACGGTATAAGTCAACTGTCAGCAGGATTGCTGCTGACTACTTTTTATATGTAAATTGTTTACATATTGCAAATAAATTAATTGAGTTACTTTTAAACTAAGTTCACGTATAGGCTTAAGGCCGCTTTACACGATACAATGTTTTGCACAATTTCTTGTACAAACTCTTGTATAGACTGAACGAAATTGTATGTTTGTCCGAATGGAATTAGAACACGTTCTATTTCCCGTTCACTCATTCAGACAATCGCACAAGTTTTCGTACAATTTGCCGCTTTACACGGTACAGCTTCCTCATGCAAGAGTTTGTACAAGAAATTGTACAAAAAATTGTATCGTGTAAAGCGGCCTTTAGTCTCTGTCTTCAGCCTGAGGTAACAAGACTTTTTCCCGCATCCGTCTTCATTAACCATTCGGAATCATGAGATGGTGGGGGACTTTCAACTTCAAAGTGTGCAAGGGGTCGAAGAAGATGGGAAGACATAAACGCCATATCTTAAGACAAGTGGGATTGATGAGGGGAATTGCGGGGGTAGTATTGTGAAAGAGAAGGATAAATGTAAATATGACGAAAAGAGGACCAAGAGCGCAGCGTCAAAGAAATCTTAGGATGATGATATAAATGCAATTCTCTGAGAATCTTGTATAAATCACTTAATATCTTCCCGCAAAATTATACGGTTTTTAAACGATGTTTCAGAGATTGTGTTCAAATATCGGTAGGGAAGAAAATTAGAGCAGCATTCAACCTAAAACTAAACCAGACACAAGAGCGGTCGCCTGAGCCCGAATATTTCGCTGTTCCTCGACAGGATCATCCTCCTTAATACAACACAACTGCAGAAATAATAAACTCGAAACCTTAATCTTTATGATCACAAAATTCACGAATTAAAATGGAATGAATGAAAATGCTACGCAGAGTATATCTTTTTCAATTAGAAACTTGAGAAATAAGACAAATCTATAAATATCCACAACATATTCGAGGGATTAATTGAAGCACATTCCATCAATTCCAGTTGATTTGAGCTCAAATATTTACAAATCAAATCATAACTTCAGAGTAGAAAAGCAAAATTGGAAACCATTGCTGAAATTAAACTTAGCTGATGTATTTTACTACGCGTCAGAGTTGGCCTTTCTCAAGTTTTCCTGTTTTTATTAAGATTTTAAGAATAATTTATATTGCGATGCATTGTTGAGTGAAAGATTCACGGCAAACAAGACTTCATTTAATACAGTTATAATTAAATACTTTAATTCGTTTAACACCCCTCACTGTATTGGGATGACAATATCCGCGAGACACGCCTTAAACTACTGAAAGTAAATGTTTACGAGAGATAGCCTGTATCCCCATAACTACACGAAAACGTGAATGACACGTTGTTTTTACTACTAAACGTAAACGTACGCATTTACGAAAGACAGCATGTGTGCCTCTTACTGCAAAGAACCGTATTGAGGTTAGATGTTTTCAAGATGGCTTTAAAATGCAAAAATTAAAATTAATACTCTGAAAAAAAACGTTTTAAATGAGAGAGAACGCTGATGACGACGTCAGTATACTCTCTTCAAAACTCCCGAGAGACAGTCGTGTAAATAAATAGTGGACTCCGAAATCGTGGACTTCTCACTGTCTTTCGCTTTGCGCGGGTAATAAGGGAATCTCCTGCTACCGTGCTAAAAAAATAATAAAAACCTTTCTATCAAGGCCAACAGGAATTTTATATGAGCAGGTAGAAGTTGTTAATACGGGAGAATGAATTAATCATGCGTATTCACCAAACGGCACTAAAAATAGTCCTCTCTCCCTTACAGTCTGAAATAGCGATTCACTAATAAATATGGAATATAATCTAAGCGAGTAAAATTGAAAAATAGTAGTAATTTAGCCTACAAATATCATGTTTCTACAAAAAAGTCAACCAAGTCTCTTTTAGCCGCAATTACGAAGTCCGTCACGGAATTTTCTGGAAGTTGCTAAATAATCATTTTATGCTCAATAATCTATGATGTCTTTGAGAACTAGTATCGGTTTCCTTCGCTTAAGTTATATTCTGCATTAAATTCGTAGGTACTAATAGAATTAACTCGGTTTAATTAGCAAGCATCATCAGCGATCATCCACAAAGATAAATTCCTATGCTTAACTATTGTAAAAATATTTAATTCTTCGCTTACAAAAAGAAAACGAGCTATAACCATTTGTTTGCCCAGTATTGTATGCAATTAATCGTTTCTGAAATATTCCAAAAGTTTCAACTCTCTTATTCTACAAACATAAAAGGACTGCAATAATCACTTGGGACTCAACATAGGGGACGGATACATTTATATTACCTTGTATTTCACCTCTTTAACTCTAGCGTTCATGTGGGATAAATAACCTTAGTTTGTGGACATCACTTATGCAAGCGTTTTCACTTCGGTTAGCTGTGCTCTATTTCCCTGTATACACGCATGTTTTGTTTACACCACGTGATCGCGTGACGTTTCACCCGTCTAGTCATCAAGGACGGAGTCAAATAAGAACGGATTCCGCGCTTAATTCGCTGTGGGGGGATAACGAGATTGACCTACAAGCAATTAAAAATCTCTGATACATGGCCGTTAGAATTACAAATGTTAAAAAATGTGTCGTAATGAATTTATGGAAAAAGAATAGTTCTCCTCCTACCACGTAAAAAAAAGTAACAATAAATTGACAAACGTGGAATCCATTAAATATCTTGGAATATGACCCACACATAATCTTTCCTGGGGTAAACACACACTGGGCAAATGTGACGATCATGTACGAGAAATCAGCTACTTTTCCCTTGTTAGACGTAAATTGGAATATGCTGCCATTATATGGGATCTCTACGAAATCGACCTAAATAATGAACTTGAACGTGTGCATAGAAGATCGGCAAGATTTGTAAAGGTTCAATAACTAACTATATTAGCGTAACTAGTCTATAAATAAATTAAAATGGGAGTCATTGTCAAATCTCAGGTTAAAATTTATATTTCATCCCCTAAATACATTCCAAGATAATATTTTCAGTTATGACGTTAAAAATATTTTGCGAACCCCAACTTACTCTATTGACTTTATTATAGACAGGGCCATAATCACAAAATTAGAGAAATTAAATGCCGAACTGACAGATTCAAAATGTCCTTTAATCCTCGCAGAGTTTGGGATATGAATAGCAGTAAATATGTCCAAAATGAGTGTATCAATGGAGCATAGCATAGGTAGTTGCATGTTGATTTAGGAACTTTAAGCTTACCCAAATGACAGTATGGTATTGCATGCTTGCTTTGCTATTTTCATCTTTTTTTAATGGTGAAGTTTAGACTATTATATTATTAATAATTCTTTATGGACCATGGTGACAGAAATACAATAGAACAGCGGAAAAAAGTTGTTTTTGTCCTACCATCCTAGTCAATCTCCGATACGTGATTCGATCATTTTTAACCCCCTACCCTCCCTTCGTAATTCGATAGGTAGGATTTGTGTGAAAATATTTCCAAGCTGAGAGAGGTGTTTGACTAGCACCTTCTTTCGGTGGAGGAAAAACTTAAGTGAAGGTAAGTTAGGTACTTCTGGGACTACTCTTATTATTCTAGCCATTTACCTTCTCAGTTTAGAGAAGTGAGGGAGGGGGCAACCCCTCCCTCACTCTAAACTGAGTAGGTAAATGGCTAGTATAATAATAAGAGTAGTCCCAGAAGTACCTAACTTAAAATTGGCGGTTGTTGTTTGAAAACAATTTTGCAGTGTAACTTGCCTATATTTTAACTGTTAAGTGGAAGATGTTCCATTCTTTACTATTTGTTTGACAGTCAACAATAGTGAATGCTCTCAGTGAATTTGTAAGCATGACAAAAATTGATGATCTTCATGTGATAGAATGCTTTCATTTTAAAGGTCCCAGTTCAACAAATATCAAAGTTCAGACTACAAATACACAGCGGATAGAATACTTCTGTGACTACCCCCGTATCCTTTGCCTGTTTGAAATTAATACATGCAGGCACGGGTGATTAAAGTGTAAAAATTATATATATTTATCGAATGTCGCTAAAAAATTAGCCTCTCAGTTACAAATGGAAAAGGCGACATCTGCGAACACAAAGTATCAAACATGCAATAAATACAATTAATTCAGCAGCTACATGAAGTACTCCATATCGTATCTTTTGAAGGGTGAGTATTAAGTCTAATTCAATCAGTAATTACGAAGGACCATGGAATGGAAAATAGCCAGATATTAGCTGAAGATCAATAAGAAAAAGACCAAGATATTGGTGTGCAGCAAGAGAGAAGAGGCAAAAACCAACTTTATAGTAGGAAAAGAAAAACTGGAGAGGTAAAAAGTTTTGTTACCTGAGAAGCAGAGTAACCAACGAAGGACGAAGCAAGAAAGAAATAGTCAGTAGAATACCTCAGGCAAACTGGGTGCATTCTATCAAAGGTAGAATCTAATTACAGCTGGAAATAAAAGTTAAGAAGTAAGGAAGCAATTCATCATAACATCTGGACCATGTTTCCTTATGGCCGTAAGGCATGGACGATGACAGCATCGGAGGAGAAAAGGGTGGAAGCATTCGAAATATGGTGCTATCACAGAATGATGAAGGTAAAATGAATCGATTGTGTGGCGAATGAAGAAGTCTAAACAAGAGTGGGAGAAAAGAGAAGTCTACTGAAAACTATAAAAGATTACGGAACATTCTAATCGGCTATATGTTAAGACACGATGGCCTGATGAAGACAAATGTCGAACGAAAAATGAACGGGAAGATTGGAAAAGGTATGCCTCGTATGATTTATATAGAACAGGTCATGTAGGACGTGATAGAAGGGAATTATATTAATATGAAGAGTTTGGCCGAATAATGGAAAAGGTAGGCCTCGTATGAGTTATATAGAGTTATATATGTTAACCAATCCCAATCAACTAGGAATATAATTTCTTCCTATGGAACCAATATCTTGCACAATTAGATAACCGACAATCTCATATTAACGAGCGATAATGCCTGTATTAATACACATTAATACATATCGTGTCGTGAATCTAAACAAACCTTTGGCGGATAAACTATAACTATCGCAAAATATGACGAAAACTCACAAACTCAAGTTAGATCTAATTGCATTCACCAAGCATGACACCGCTATTTGTAGTTATATACAGGCGATCGAAATATTATATGTTCACCTACCAAGATACGTGATATATTTACGACGTAATCCTTATTGGAAATGGTGATTTTTATGAGTGAATAATGTCTCACAAACATGACTAATACTACTACAATAACCGATTTATAACAATGAATCAAAATATCCAGAGCCAAAACGGATAAAGAAGTAAGTCAAGTAAATGCCATTGTCCTTGATCAGCAATTAAAAACATAAGGTGCCTGCTTTCGGAGTACATTCCCGTGCAAATGCATTGCTAGTAAATTAACAACGTGAATAAAAAGGAAACACTACTCAAGTACATGAATACTCAAAGCTAAAGGTACACTCCACATAATATATTACGAGCGTGAGAAATCAGATGGAAATCGAAAAACTGGCATGAAATCTCATGAGAGCCTACCTTGTAAACAACGGACTCTCACTGAAAGACACTTTTCACATTCTCGCACTATGCGAGCAGGATCACTTCAAGCATCGTATCTGCTGGTCACAATTTAAAATTATTGATGGAAATCAGTAATGCATTGTCCCTTTCCATCTCATAGTACTCTCCGTCTCTTAAATGTACCAACAAGCATGTAATATCGCTAAAAAAACATTATCAATTGTAGCTCAATCGTCCACCTTTGGCTAAAATTTCAAAATTAACTTCATGAAGTCTGGGTCATTTCAAACTAACATTTGAATAAAGTAACTTGGTTAAAAGTAACCGTCACACAAGGATAATAATAGATTGAAATACGAGCATCAGCTTAGAACTGGAGTGAGACTACGAGGCTAGTGCTATAACATCGACAATTACGACATTGGTCACGAAACTAAAGTTATCCACAAAAACAAATTAAAACAACAAGACGCAAGGGAAAATAAAGATACGCGAAAGTGCATTCATGACCAGTGATTAAACAGCAATTATTTAATCTCAGATTTACGTTACTTTCGAGCAGAACTATAGAGAAACAGACTTCAATTTCCAAGAAAGCCTGAACGGGGAAGCTTGAGAAGAAACTAGAATAGTCTAGAAACACACGAGAAAAATTTAGAGGCACGAAAATACCCTTTGATATTTTGGCGGGAATTCTCGGATATCATAAGACACGACCTGGCACCGATAAGAAGTAACAGAATAACCAAAAACGACGACAACAACTTTATGTAAAAGTGAAAATACTCGTGAATGAGAAAAATAGTCAATACGTTAATAGGGACTTACCATACTGAAGAGCGTTCCTCACAGCCAGTCTCTCGAACTCCCATTTAATTCCCAGCTCCTAAGACCCGATTGGTGACGAAAATCCAGCTTTACGTCGTACGAAACTCGAGTAACTCCTTCCTGTAACAAATTTAAACAATTAACAGATTTAACTGGATAGTGTTACTTCAAACATTTGCAGGAGTAAATTACTAAGTCTAGCAAGAATATCAAGTGTCGTGAAGTTACGACTGCGCATTTGATCAGTAATGATTATTAAATCTTATGTGCGAAGGTCTCGCAATTTATATCTACTCTTCATACATCCAGCAAGTTGGGAATTGCTTTTAACTTCTCTTCAATGACTCAGAAAACTCAATGAACATTTACTAAAACAGACTTAGAGTAAAAATTTCATTTGCGGCTGAAAACTCACCTGGCCTTCCGTCACCGCGTTCCGATGAATACTGATGAATGTCTGATCACTGGTATAAATGTAACGGCCTAGCGTGACGTCAACGAGACTGGACCAATCACCAATGTGCAATGAGAATTCGTTGTGATTAATAACTTCGAAAACGTTAAAGAAATATGGCGGTTTTTAATATTCACTAACAAATTCTATTGTTGGATATTCATTTTGGATACTAAAATTTCCCTATAACTGCGATATGATTAGTTTTCTAAAACTGTTTACTAAATACTAAGAGCGCCATCTTCTGATACTTCCGTTAACTATTCGTTTTGGCGGGAAAAAGTGACTAAACATGCATTGGACTGTTATCATATTCAACTTATTGAAATATGGCCTGCCATGAAATATTTGAAAAATAATTGAGCTTCAAAGAAATATTATATCAATTTGCAATGTCCAGTTATTTTATTTCGGGTCCACTCTGAAAGTTGAACGACAACTGATACACTATATCAGTTTGCGGTGCTATAATCATTGCAACTAATGAAATAGTTGCATGACAACTAATTTCAGACTAACAATGCCATCAATGATGAAATCGGAATCCTATTTTCCTCTACTAAGGCTAGTAATCAGATGAAGACATTTTCAAATAAAACCATTGGAAACCCCTGCCAAACACCATTCTGATTGCTTTCCTGATGTAATGGGAAATAACGAGTATAACGTATCTACCTAGATTTCCAAACAAAGTCCTATCTAATTAAACCTTCGTACTGCAACAACTACGAAATCCGTGGACATCGTTCGCAGAACACTTCAGCAACGCAAATCTTACGTGGACGTGGGTAGCTACATAAACATGCGAAATGTAAGTACACCAAGCGATTGCTTACCTATACGGGAACACTTCAACAAGGCCTGTATGCCATCATTTCAGCAAGGGTAGCTCCACTGCAACAATTTACGGTTACATCTTCTTGGCAAGGGACAGATAACCACGAATCGTGCGGACACGTCACATTAAAACTTGGTCACTCATCCGGTGATTGACACGACTAAACCACTAATTTCACTTGCAAGGTTATGTTGGTGGATGAAACACTGACCGATTCCTCATAAACACTCCCACAAATTGCACAGCATAATGTACGGAGATGTATTAACATGTTGAGGAATTTCTAATGACTAACAGGCTTCTTTGGGGGGCAGGATTTGGTGAGCAATATTTTCTTCAGTTGTGCACATGTTTCACCGCCGATCTTGGACTTAATCACACGAAGAAACAACAGCAGTAACTTCTCGTAGAAGACACGAAAAGCATCTTCTTATTACAAGACATGCAGGCATTCACGCACGGATTTCACTCCGCTGGTCAGCTGTTCGGGATTGTGTTCTTGCCTCGTGCGAATAAAACAAGGAACTAAAGCGGGGAATTGTTTCGTTTGTCAACTTGGAAGGCCTTGGGTTTCCCACAAACGCTGAAATGAATCCTTCTCACTTTCTCTCTTATGGTTGAAAGCGAAGCACTTCGAAAAAAGACGAGGGTGATTGAATGCCAGAAAGGCAGACCTCGTCGAAAATATTCCAGACCTCGTAAATAAAAAGCGAAAAATCGAGCGAAATACAATAGCACGTAATGTATGTGTTGACTAAAAAGCAGTGAGTGCATTGGGTGAAATAATAAATGTACTGAATTAAATGCAATGACTAATATGTATTTGGTGTATTGAGTGAAGTTTAATGAAAACTTAACGAGTGTATTGAGTGACCATGCACTATAAGTCATTCAGAAAGGACGATCGTTCGAAGGAAAAATGTTCCTTAACCCCCGATGTATTTTTGGCTGTACACTAGGTGTTATTCACGTTTATTGGAGGATTATTTACTATCAGGACTTTGAGTGAACAAGGTTCTCTCTCTAAGGTTATCTGCACCGTACTATAGGAGAACAGAATATAGGGAGTATAGCAAATGGATATGTAGGTGAAAAGTACTTTAGTGATACTAACCATCTAGCATGTGACTCTGTTATCTAGAATGTTTCCATGTAGTAGCCTAGTTGCATGTCAGAAGTGCATGTTTATTTAGTGATCTTCACCCCCTGCCACACAAACTCGCGGTGACTTGCAGGGTATCGCATAGATATATATCTGAATCTGGATTTCAGCGATTGCTCTAATGGGCTGGAAAGAATATTACAATTACGATTAATTCCCCACCATTTTAACTTTAAGGACATTTAAGGTTAAGTAAGGTAAAGTTGCTGTTGCAATTTGTGGAAACGGCCAACACATAACAGGACCTTTTACGCCACTTAGTGCAGGTCACGGGAAGAGGTTGAGATTCTAAACGGGTGGACTAAAGGTGTAGAAAAACCTGGCGTCCATATTTAACTGCTGTTGATGAAAGACACCGAAAGGGGTCACGAGGAATTTTCATAGTTTAACGTCCCATCCGACCGACGGGGTACTTAAAATTGAAGTGATTTCTCATAAAGCACTCACACACAAGGAATAGTATAGCGCCAAAAAATCACTAGCAAGTCTGGGATTTGAACACTGTTCTTCGTGATAAGCCACCCAGAGGTAATTCTGATTTTAATTAATACGGCATGGATGAAAAAAGGATTAAACTAATGTTTGTGGAGATAACTTATTCTGAATGAGGTCAATCTCGCGGTCGTGGATTTGTTCAACTCCGATTCTTATCTAAGAAGAGTCAATTATGTACGCATTCTGTGAACGTACAGGTCTCGAAATCCATGATAAAATACGTACTTTATTAAGAGTCAATTAATTCAATTAGTAATTAAGGGATTGGTTGGAGAAAAGCACTACGTGTATGACCGCCGTGTATACTGTCTTAGGATTACGTGGATATTTCACTATATGATAAAATCTCCGTGGTGAGGTTATATGGCAATGTCTCTGTCACCAAGGCAAAGAACAATAATAATACGATTTCGAAGTTAGCATTTAAAGGGCAGGCATTATACATCAGAAAGAATGAGAATACACCTAATGCTATTCAGGGATGCAAAACAATCAGTGTATGGACTTTTTACATGCGACTGAGAGTCAAAATGTAATCACCCCGAGGAAAATGTAGTCACAATGTTACCAAGAAAATCGAAGTTGGAGTTGTTTGGTCCCCAAAACCTTGGAAAAACAGCTCGCTTACCTACTATATGTAAATTACGAGAAGAGAGGAGTTGGTTCGGCAAAAGGAGAAGACTGGTGAGAAGGTGTTGGCAATGAAAGTAAACTAATGGGAGAAATCCTAAGGAGGCAGATCTGTAGATGCGGTAAATTGAGTTTGAAATATACGTTATATAGAGATATGAACCTCTATACATCAATGCGCGGTATATAGATATTGAAAGAAGCCGGAAAGGAGTGAATGTTTGATGAAGAAGGCAGAGGCAAGAAAATAGTAATACTGGAGAGAAGGAGGATAGAAGTGCAGGATGTAACATCAGTCATATTTCGTTAGTGTTATGTTATTAACACCTATTGATGAAAGAGACCTAGTTGGCGGCATCGATCTACCAACATTGGCACATACAACGCTTAACATCTACATAATCATGATACCATGCAAGTCACCGCAACGGTGTGTGGCAGAGGGTGAACCATCACCACGACCTTCCAAGAATTTATTTCGCCAATTATATAGTACAAATAAACTAAAGATAGGAGTCGCATTTTTTCTACATCTCCACTGTTCATCCACATCTACATCTGTATAATACCCTAAAAAATCCAACATAAAGGTATGTGGCAATGGATCGACTCATATCAAACATGCATTACAAATCATGTATTAAAAAGGATTAGCATCAAAAGTGTATAATTTTCTGTTATCTTAAGACGGACCTGAATAGAAATTTTCGCGATTGCTACTAATTTTAAGATACTTTTTCATGCATTTTACACAATGAAGAGGTGGTTTTAATAGTAATTAAAAAGAATAACGACCTTAATGATTCAAGAAAAACATGAACTCATTGTTAAGCTAGTGACTTCAAAAACGAAGGACTCAGCATGATCTATCAGAGAACAAGGGATTCACAAAAGAGCTCGATGGGACATAACACGAGGCAGCGTCCAAGGACAAACAAATCGTCACTCTAAGGTGAATCATGCGAGCCCATAACTTTCCACAAACATAAGAGCAGCCAAGCATGAAGGCGGGATGAAGTTGAAGCTTCCAATGACAGGGCAATTAGAATGATCAAATTGGTAGCATAGTTAACCGAGGTCTTAGTCATTAAGAAATAGCTTTGCCGAGCCTCGAACTGGCGTATTTTGAGGTCAAAGCAGACCAGATTTTGACGTGATAAATAAATGGATTTTGAGAGGCCGCTGCGATAACTTTGTGTGAATTCGTCAAGGTTCTAAATGAGTAATGTGTTTTTTCCAGACGTTATAAAATCAATCACCAGTTCTCAACCTGCCACAAGTCCAGTTTCTCCAGCATTCGTCTCTATCTACGTAGATAATACACTGAAAGCCACCTTGAATTATGATGAAACACCACCAGACATACATTTTGAATCGATAGAGACTTTTATGTGCATGTACTTGCCATGAGGACATGCAAAAAATAAATCCGGGGATGCGCTACTTGCATGCAATTAAGGTACGTAACATCCTAAGTACTTTGATGAAAATGTTAGCTATGCAATCACGACACAGGTATCACGGAATTGTTCGTACATGAAAAGCAATGCAATGAGTATAGATAGGTCAGCAATTTCTACAAGTGCATGAAAACGTTAGCTATGCCATCACGAAACACGTACAACGAAATTGTTCTCGTATGCAAAACAACGTTATGGGTATTGATAGCTCAGTAATTTCTACAACTGAATTAGTGACATTTTTAATTAGTTAATTAACATCTTCAGCAAGGAAACATTTCATCAGAACTCAGATATACATCTGGAGCATGTTTCTTCACGGCAGTGAGGCATGGACGATGACAGCAGCGGAGAAGAAAAGGGTGGAAGCATTCGAAATATTGTGCTACCGAAGAATGATGAAGATTAAATGGATCGACCGAGTAAGTAACGAGGCAGTCCTAAGAAGAGTGGGAGAAAAGAGAAGTCTGCCTAAAACTCTAAAAAGAAAAAGGGACAACTTAATCGGCCATATCTTGAGACACGATGGCCTAATGAAGACTATCGTCGAGGTAAAAGTGAACGAGAAGATTGGAAAAGGCAGGCCTCGATTGAGATACTTGGAACAGGTTGTGAAGGATGTAAAAGAGAAGAATTACGTCAATATGAAAAGGTTGGCCGATAGAAGAATAAAGTGGAAAGCTGCGTCAAACTAATCCTAGGACTGTTGACCGATGATGATGACGAACATCTTATAGATTATGGACGATTAATTATTGAAAATATTGAAATAAGAGCATGCTAAAAAAATTACTACACACTTCATTTACATCAAAAGTGCAGTATTCATTCTAATTTCCTTCTCTTTCTTGGCTGTAATCTATTATTGACCCAAATACTATTTGGTTGTTGTAGCTGGTTGAATGAAGCATTTAAACTTTAGCTATAGCGGCAACGTGAAGTCTGACCCCTTAACTATCCTCTACCATTTATCATATTGGTAATTTATAGCCTTGGTGGGTTGAAGTTTCGAGAGTAGGTACTGAGTAATGAACCTCATATCGGTGAGACACGGTGGCCGCCAGCCCCTAAGGGAAGCATAAGATTCTGAGTCAAGACCAAACATCCGAATTCTAAAGCGTGGCAACTGAAACACCAGCGTCTTTTGACCACTGTTTCCGTGGAGGAAATGCCTTAACTCTGGCTGGCGTCGAATGGAGTCAAGTCGTCACTCGTCAAAGTTAAGTTGGCCGAGTGGCATTTGACAGATTCCCGCAGTATTAATACATTTGGGCACACAAATATGGGTCAAACAATGGATTAAACGGAGGGGGGGTAAGTAATCGGTGATGTGAGTCGCCCCTTGGAATCTCCCGCCCAGCAAAGCAACGGTGTGATGCACACTTCAACTGTACGGACCACTCGACTTCATTGACGTTACAATCAGCACGAGAGTTAGTAGAGCCAACTTAACCTAACGATAAAAGAAAAATTATTCATGCACAACGGAGTGGATTTTTCGACGATGATTGAATGCCATTCATAAAAGTCAAACAGGGATTGAATGGTGGTGAATTGGTAGAATTGATACTTAAAGGTACTCAAAATTTTAATAATAATATGATTAAATTGGGATCCCGTAGGTAATCAACATAAAATAAAAGCTAGTGTGATATCTCGTGATCATAAGCGAAGTGATTCCTTTCTGTCAGTTTCCAAACGACAACTACTTCGAGTTTGTTGAGCCAAAATTGGAATACGCCTCCAGTATTCCGGATCCGTGGGAAAAACAATTGTTGAAATAATTGGATAAAATTCAGAGAAGATCAGTGAGATTTTTAGGCAATTGTTATGACAAGGGGGTAAGTGTAGCTTCGTAGCTAGATACAATTGTATTGTTTCCATAAGTATGTAGTTACTAATCCTTTTAAGGATGACTGATAAAAGCATGCTTTAAGTAAACTAGCACCTGCCACACATGTTTATGGTCAGTCTCAGGGTACTATGTTGATGTAGATTTACATTGGGAATGGAGATACTTCAAACGCGAGGACTATTTCCAGGCACGTTAGATGAAAACTGGAATTTTCCGGTTGTTTCTTGCATGATATTCTTCGCATTAGTCAGGTGGTAGGTATATGTTATCATTAGTGCATGTTCGTAGTAAATGTTCGGTGAAACTCACCCCTTGCCACACACCCTCGAGGTGGCTTGCAGAGAATCAGGTAGATGTAGATGTATGATCTATGCTCACATTCACCGAATTATTATCCTAAGATGGAGGAGAATCTATGTTCGAGGTGTGATCGAAACCCGCGACCGCCAAACCGTATCTGGAAAGAGGATTTGCGTTGAAATTCGAACTCAGTAAAACATGATGTGGATTCTTTTGGTGCCAAGTTTATCTAATGCACAGAGCGAATAAAAGGCATAAATGGAAAGGATCAAATAATAACAGATCTGAAATTAAGTAAAACTGAAGAATTATTATGATGATGCTTTTTTTCATTTCCGATAATGAAACTGACACTTTCCTAAAGTTACTAAACTTTTGAATAAAGATTATCTCCGTAAAATACTTATTTCATCAATCAAAAACTATCATCTCATAGCCATAGCAGCTGCTTGTCATTAGTGCACGCTTGGTGACTTTCAGCCCCTGCCACATACCCGCACGGTGGTTTGTAGGCCATTGGGTTGATGTGTATGTGTTAATGACAAATACATTTGACGGTATACAACATGTGTTGCCATTCTCAGTATTTGTCAATGACTCTTTCCTTCCTATAAAAGATGCTTCGTGACGGAATTAGCTAAATTAGTCATGCGATCCCTGGCATCTCTGGTGATAGATAAATCCTTTAGAATATCCATTCTGAGTTTCTTTGCTTACGCCACATTGAAAAAAATTTACATCAGGAATAAGGCGAAAGCATCAAGGAGACAAAGATGACTAAATATCGAGAATGAGGGTAACTTACATGGAAACATTGGGAAACAAAAGCGAGCAACAAAAGAAAAACTCATCGAATGTGTCTCAAGAACAAAAAAGATTATGAGTACATAATACCTGAAACAACTTTTGATGCCAATCACTATGCGAATATTTAAGAAGAATCCAAAATAATTGTGGTGTTAAATAAAGAAGTTACGTTGGGAAGCGACCAAAAGATAATCTTTACAAAACGAAGACTGTGAAATCATTAACAACAGCATAGGTAAGGCCTAAATACAAAAACATTTTCAGAGCGCCTACGCCAAAAAATGACAGAATTAGATGAGACTGCAGAAACCCTTTACGAAATAATAAACGATATAATTATTTCAGAACACGGAACAATATAGGTACTCAAGAGCATGAAATGGAACTTCACAAACTTGGATTTTGGGTGTTTCAACGTTTAAGGTTACCCAAGGAAAGTTACACTAGCTCCCAAATTTACCATGGTAAAACGTATAAGAAGAGTTTTTAAGTCTGCTTAACCCTTAAGTAGGCGCGTGAGGTCTTTAAAGACCCCAAGGATTTGCAAACGAAATATTTTGTCTCATAAATCACTTTCGAAGCTATGACACCTCGTAGTTCAACTAATAGGAAAAAATTAAAGTAGGTATGTTGAATTATCATGCTTTGAATATTTAGTGTAAAAATATAGCAATGTAAAATAAACAAATTTGGTGAAGTTACAAAACATTACGCATGGGGTATTAAAAGACCCCACGCGCCCACTTACGTCACAAAGTGAGGTGCGCCTACTTAAGAAATTGAGTTCACTAGACGGGTAGTGGGAGCGTAAAGTAAAAGCCCTTGTGACCCTAATATGTAACATGTTTCCATGTAGTTGCTTGTTTGCACGTCAATAGTTCATGTTTGGTGATCTTCACCCCCCCCCCTTCACACACCCTTGTGTTGTGTAGATGTAAAATGGGTTTTATGGATTAAGTCTTTCTTTCATATCATCGTAAGCACGTACTTTCAAGCTTCAGGAATTCCAAGTCCTTGCTGAAGAAGGCAATTGAGGGCGTGATAACAGCTTTAAAACGAATGTGACACACCATTGAACATACAGATACAATTATTTGTAACAAGGACATTTAATGCTCAATATAAAAACAAATAACTTAAAAAAGAGGAAGGACTTACATCTACGCAATACATTATTCAAGTATGTTATTGCGTCACTTTAAATTGGCAGAAATGCTGTATGTGAGCTTTAATTTAAAAAAATAAATGAATACCCTGAGAGCACAGCGAGGATGTGTGGCATGGGGTGAAGATCACCATACGTGCACTACTGACATACAACTATGATCAACAGTGACACTACTGCATGGAGGCAAGTTAAGCAATAATCAATACCATTGGATGTAACCTCGATTAATAGCTCAGTACTCTGGAAGATGAAAAATTCTAAACTGAGTCATGAAAAGATCACCAAAAAGATTAGTTGAAAAGGTGCGAGGAATCTTTTCCGACGCAACCTCCACCATCATGTACCGATCAAACAGGCAAAGCTTCTAAAAAGAGTCATTTCAGGCATTATATGGTGGAATAACATAATTAAATAAAATTGCCAATCTTATTTAAAAAGGCAAAGCTTCATTAGATGCCAACTTCCATGTTTCTACAAGGAGCACAAAAGAGAATAAGGTGCCAAAAATCTCCGAATTGTCAAAACTATAGCTTCACGTGTTGTTCTCAATGCAAAAAATACTTTGAGGAATGTGTGCCAAAAACAAAACCATGTGCCTAAAACGTCATAATAAGTAATATTTTTGTATTTTTATATCAATGAATCCTAAACCATACGAATATTCTCAAACTTTTCTAGTGAAATTTTAAGAACTATAAATAATTGCAATTGCATGATTATATTGACTACAAATTAGATTATGATTTATATAAGTGATAAATTTGAATTTATGAGCATCAAAATAATTTATTAAATAGTTCGTGGTATAAGTATTACATAAACGTCAAATCCTCTATAAGAAAACAATCCATGGCAATGCATGAAAGCTTATAATTTGGTGAAACAAAGTTGGGGTCAAATGACCCCTTGCCATCCTTCTAGGTAGAGCGAAACTCCCGTCCTACTAGTGTTAAGTAACCACCTACTAGTGTTAAGTAACCACATATCATGTATCATTATAGGAAGAAAATTACAAAAAATGGATACCTAATGATACCATGTGCTGATATCAAACTCATTGTACCCACATATTAGTCAGAAAGGATTATCACGTTTTGTTTACTCAAATGCAACCAAGCCAACCGATACACATTGTGGGTTAGATAATTGGGCTTTTAGACATCTTCCAGGATACCGAGACACGTCAAAAAGGTCAGCTGCACGCAACGGGAGAGATTAGGTATGAAAGGCAATGGCATGGTTTATCTGGCTGACATACTTATGCAAATAACAAACATTGTTGGACAAAGAGGGCTCCATTTCTTTTCCAATGGTACATGTCTGACTTAATGTTTCTTGCACACAGCTACATTTCCTGATAAATTCATCAACCGTGAAAATATGCTTTGGACGAGTGTAAAAGGAAATGATAGTGCAATGTCAAATTACACCTTGGAACTCAATTTTTTCTAAAGCATAAAATTATTAATAAAAAGAAAAGAAAAAATGACTGAATTTTTAAAATTCTACCTGCAAAATAAATTCTTGTTCATATCCTTCCTTTTCCATTGATGACAAAAATACTCTTGATTCCTCTTCAATCATCCAATATTTACATTCATTTGCTCTGTTCACCACAAAAATTTCTTTCTCGATATCTTTTAACATGTTGAGAAAGTTCTAAGACTTCCTATCCATTTCAGTACTACATGAGATAACAGAACCGGAGCTCTCTGGATATATCTCTGAAATTATTTATTAAAACCAAATAATTAAAATAACATTTTTTTCAAATACTTTACTGCAATAATTATCAAGATACATCCTCCTAATACACAAAAATATTCAAAGATTAACAGTTTGCCATTTCTGAGGAAAATTTCAGAAAATGCAGATCAATAAAGAGATTCCATTTAAGCATCAGTGCTCATGACTGAACAACTCACCCAGCAAAGGGTTTATTGGCAGTAAATCTGTTGAGCAAGTCCAGAGCCCACTTGGGCTGGTCTGTAGGCACCATGTGCCCAGCGTTCCTCACCAGTATTTCTGTGAGGGGACCCGCCACTTTAGAATAGCCGGCTATTTTGCTGTCAACATGCCAAATGTGCCTAGAGGCATTTCGGTACGCATCAGCTCCACTCCACTCCAGCGAACTCAAAAATGACACAGTCAAAGGGTATGCCACAATTATGTCCAGCTGTCCATTGTAAATAACGACTCTGTACAGCCCTGAATCCAGCAGAGCTTCCACCCAAGGCTTCACAGACTGCATGACATCAAGTTTCAGGTGTTCCTCAACTGTCGTGCCACCGTTGAAGGGCCTATCCCCGACATGAATGGCACTGCGGACTTCAGATTTCTGGATGAACTTCCCGAGATCACCAAATCTATCTTCATCATGAGCATGCAAGTAGTTGTAGTAGAAGGTGAAGCCAGTGGCATTGAAGAAGTAAGACGGATATGGCGTAAGGTCTCCATTGAGAAGCTCATCAAAAATCTGCAATGCATAGGAAAACACAAGGAAACAATTAATATATGCATAATAAGCACAATTTAACATTTCTAGATTTAAACTAAATGTTCTACATTTCCTAATTAAACTCCTGCAGTTACAAATGTCTATAACACTGCAGTTACCAGAAATCATTCTTGGCTCTACTGTGTAGAACTCCTTCACGATTACACTTGGGTAATAAATAGAAATGGGCAACTCGGTATATTACCATGATAATTCTCATAAATTACAGAGGTATTTTTCGTAAATTACCAACACCCCTGAAAATTACCGTAATAAACAGTAATTTTCAGTTCTTTTTCAGAAAATTTCTTCCTCATGAAGAAACCATTGGAATGGATGATATTATAAATTAGGTAGCTAAAACGATTTTGTTTACATTGTGTCCGTGATTAATTCAGAGTAAAATAGCAAATGCACATTGTGCAAAGGTATGTCTTTGGAATGAAAATTTCTCATAGTTTGACAAAAAAGAGGCAAATTGCATGTTGCTGCCAACTTTGTTATAATTTTTTAATGAGTTATAATAGATAAACGTCGTGATATGTTTGATATAAGAGTCGGCAATTGAATCTCAATGCCATTTGATTTCGTTTTGAGTCCTCTGATACGGATTTGCCGCTCAAAACTTATAATTACCTGAAAATTATGGTAATTTTCAAAAATTACCGTAATTTACCACGGTAATTTACCTCAGTTGAAAATTATGGTAATTTACCCATCTCCAGTAATAAATGATGCTGCAATTTTTCCACAAAAACACTACTCACCTTCATTGGCAACCAGTTTCATCGTAACATCAACAGGCACTGATCAGGCATAAGACTAGTAGAATATTTCAAACCTGCCATGTGAACAGCGGTGAAATTCACATTACTAATTGCCTTGTGAAAAAATTCACCTGGACCATCTGGGAATCTAGCATTTGGGAATCGAACCACAAGCCACAGGTTTTCCGGGCCACTGCACGCATCTAGTACCTGGAACTTTGGTAAAAATTGCCATGTGAATTAGAGATCCTGGGTAGCGTAGTGGTCTGCGCAGTGGCCCGTAAAGCCTAAGGTCCGTGGTTCAATTCCCGGTCCAAGTGAATTTTGTCGCACACCAATTAATGTGAAGGCATAAGACTTAATGATGTCAAAATATAATGAAACCAGTTGCCTATAAAGGTGAATGGAATTTTTGTGTAAAAATAGCAGTTTCATTTTTTACTCAAGAGTAAACTGCAGTTATCAATTTTATGGTCAAATTACAATGACCGAGAGCAGAAAACATTAGCAACATAGAGAATTATGTACCAGTTAAAAATCCATCCATTCCTCTCCTTCTGGCAGAAATGACCTTGAACAGCAATAATAATTACTGATAGCCTTTTATATTCACTATGAGGCCCATAAGCACTGGGTTCAAACTTAGGAGAGATGTCTCCATTATCATGAAAAGCATTTCCCAATATTTGGAGTGCATGGATTTCCATTCTAATTGCATTATGATCTTTGCTCTTTCCAGAAATTGACCCATCTTCAGACTCAGTGCTTGGCTTTTTGAAAACATTCTCAAAAATAACTTCAGTGGACGAGAGAAAGTAGATCATTATGTGTATGTATGTATGCATTTATTCCAGCAATGTTGATGAGAGCAAGTGCATCTTCTTGCTCTCCTCAAAACAAAATAACTAGGCATTTGATCCACAGTATCCACACACCATCTTGGGCCCCACTGTCATCCAGAATGAGTACTGCCTTATATCCAGAATGAGTAAGTTATAAGATAGAATTAACTGATTTCTAAAAGTAAGTCACAGAATCAGGCCAAGCAGAAATTCTGAGAGAACAAAATGAAACCTATTTCTAAACTTACGTAATCAGCGGTGCTTTGGTAAAGAAAAGGCTAACATTTATATTCACTCACTCAGTGATTCAACCCGAAGGTTGGTTTTGATAGGTGAGGGTAGAGGGGCCAGTTCCTTTCCCTGGGCCACCTGCAATTTCCTACGCTTCCCAAGTTATGACACGCAGAAAATCGAATCGCGAGGATTTTAGATGGGGGTGTCCAGAAAGATTCTTGCCCGAGATTTGAACCCGGGACCCTCAGGTCAGTAGCTCATTGCTCTACCCACTAGGACACCACGACCACCATATTTATATTGTGAAATTGTATTCTATATTCATGAGACTGAGCCTTTTGAAACAGCTAACACGCTGCGTACGGATGGCGAGAATTCTCGTCATTTAAATCCCATCCGTTGCGGACGGATGACGAGAATTCTCGCCATTTAGGCACATCATGGTAAAGTTATAAATTGTGTTATTTATGTGCATCGTGAATATTTCTCATTTGCTTTCTGTTATTTATTAAGAATAATCTCAACATATTGTTCGATAACCCAAAGTAATTTCGTTAATTTTAGACATTTAACTCGATTTAAATCTCAGTCCAGTGTTCTGTGATGGCACGTAACTTCAATTCCATCAACTTGAAACTTATTCGTCTTCCCTCTCCTTTTCAGAGGGTATATTTCTTTCACAGCTTCCTCGGTCACCCCACCTCCTTTCCTCATTGTTTACGGAATGTTTCTCCACATGGCCCTAGCTCAGCCAGCGGCAAGGAACCATATCTCTGTCGCCTTGAGGACCATATCTGTATTGCCTCGCCTTCAAGTTCCTCTCACAGCAGATGAAATGTGCTCTCAGCTCTGCTCCATCAATGTAAACATTCACTTTTAAAAGAATGAGGGGGCCAATAATGAATCGTTCATTGTTCTTTTACGGCTGTGGTTAGTTCCTTCTCTCGAAGTGTCTTGAGCAGTTCGTTTTCTTGAGTCCAAGTGAATTGTGATTTTTGTTTCGGGTTTGTCTTGCAAGAGGTTTTCCTCAACCTGTATTTATTGAAATATTCAGTGCAATGGCATCACATAGGAATGACAGTGCTTTGCGCGAGGAAGAAATTTTGTTAGATCTGTGCGCCGATGATTTATCAGATGTGCCATTACAGTGTGAAGAAGACAGTGACGAGAGTGGAAGTGATTCCGATATTGCAGTGAAGGTCTGAAATAGAAAATCCCCTCCTCTCTTGATAAGTGAAAGTGACTCCGATTAGAGCGCAAATGAAGACAATACTTCACCAGGAATCTCCACTAGATGGGAAAAAAAAGATTCTGAGAGGAATTTAGAGCAATTTTTGGGCCAGCCTGGAGTAAAACGTGTACCAGAAAATTCTACCAGTATCCTTGATGTAGGCTCATTGTTTATTGCCGATGACTTGTTCAAAATGATGTGCATTTAGTCAAATCTGTATTACCATCAAAACCAACACAGATACAAAGATTCACCAAAAACAGGAAAGTGGTCTGACATAACCATTACTGAAATGAAAAAATTCTTTGCTATTTTGATTCTCATGGGGCAGGTGAGGAAAGATTCACTGAAGGAGTATTGGACCACTGATCCTTTTATAGCAACGAACATATTTAGAGAAATGATGAAATAATAATGAGAAAATTTGGGACGTGACGGACAGTCTATACAAAATAAGACCGGTCTGGGAATACTTCATTGAAAATTTTCAAAATGTATACAAACCAAAGCAGGAGCTCTCTCTTGATGAAGCAATGATTCCATGGAGAGGAAGATTAAAAATTAAGACCTATAATCCAGCCAAAATCATAAAGTATGGCTTGCTAGTTCGTATGGTTTGTGAAAGTGATTCTGGCTACATCAGTAATTTAGAAATATATTCGGCCGAGGGGAAAACATTAGAACAAACCATCCTTTCTCTTTTGAAGCCTCATCTCAATCTTTGGCATCACGTATATCAAGACAATTATTACAAAAGCGTAAAAATAGCAGAACTGCTCTTTGATAATAAAATTAGAGTTTGTGGAACCATCAGACCAAATAGAAGGCTCCCAGCCACATTGAAGAGTGAGGCGAAAACATTGAAAAAAGGACAATGCACGTTTTCTCGTAAAGGTGAAGTGTTACTTGTGCTGTGGAAAGAGAAAAGAGAGGTGAGGAGGATGATTAGCAGTATTCTCAGTGCTAAGATGGGTAATACAAAGCTGAAAATTAGGATCACAGGACTTCCGATCAAAAAACCTTACTGCATTTTGAAATACAATGAGTATGAAAGGCATAGACAGGGTGGATATGTATTTATCGTATTATACAATCATGAGAAAAACAATGAAATGGTCGAAGAAAGTAGTCCTGTGCCTAATAAACTGTGCCCTTTTTAACACTTTTAGATTTTATAAAACACTCAATGAATCAAATAGCACTCGATTCAAAGGCTTTCTGCTCCACACAGCCAAAGATTGGGCAGCGAGTAGAGAGGAGCCAGATGAGCCATTCTCGGACGAGGACAGAGATAAGCCGACGGAGCGTGCTCCTTCGAGGGATCACCCACATCATCTCTTGAGAGACCTTCGTAAACATCATGTCATCCCTATCGTGGGAAAGGGGAAGAAGAAATACCACACCCTAAGATGCAAAGTGTGTGCTTTCAGAAAAATTAGGAAGGAGACGAGGTAAGTCTGCTCAACTTGCGGTGTTCCACTCCACAAGGGAAAATGTTTTATGGAGTATCACACAAAGAGGAAATACTGAGACTTTCTGTGAGTATTATTTTCCAAATCCCTTTAAAAATTTTCACTTTTAAATAAGTTACAGCAGTTTTACTGATGCAATGCATTTCCAAACAGTGAGGTTTAAAAATCCGCTGGAACAGAGGGTTAAAAGGCATTTAAAAGGCATTTAAATACCCCGGTACGCAACGTGTTAATATCGCCCACTTGATCGTCAAATAGATTGTGTCCTCTCTATAGAGGTGTTTTGTTGAAGTTGGGATGTTGTAAAAAAAAGAACAAGACAGATGAAATTTGATCAAAGATAAATGCTGTGTATCAGGAGAATTTGAGGGAAAACATACGACAGCAACAGTACAGCAAATTGCTAGAATAGTCACCTGTAAAATACAGTGGAATGGCGGTAGTACAAGTATGGCCTATTGCGAGACCCCTGCCATTACGAGAAACTGCAGGGGCACCATCAATTGACCCTATGGGTACCGAAGACACAAGACCCTTTACAAGACCCTTTTGGTGTTTGCCCCCACCATTGCGAGTTGCCGTCACCGGCAAACAAGCACCATAAGTGGCAACATTTGCCACATATCTTGCAATCTGTTAGCAATACAATAAATATGAAGTGTTACATATCAACTGCACGTTATAAATCAACATCCGATTAATTTATTGTTAATGTTGGTGGAAATACTGCAGCATTAGCAGTTAGGAATACATAATTGATCTTCTTTTGTTTCCCGGGCGGTCGAGAGCACACTCACACATCTGTAAGTTGAGAGCATTTCCAAGATAGACACCATGGCCCAAAAACGTAAAACACTTAAGTGTCGGAAGTGAAAAACGGCAAGCTACTCAATTGTCTCTCCTAAATTTGTTTTCATGTTTTCTTTCACTCTATATTTATCAATGTAGAACATTTTTGGGAGTTAATTTAATAATTTATGAGATTATTGAAGTTAACAAATCATTACTTGTTACCTATACTTGTAATTGCTTGATGTATATGTGATGAACGTGGTTCCAAAGGAGTAACGTTCTTAGTTTATTGAGTAGTACAAGTATGGCCTATTGCAAGATCCCCGCCATTCCTTTTTATATATTCCTTTCTATGTTTTGCTGCCATTATTGAGCAATTATATGAATTAATACTTAACACATTTGTTGGTATACGAGGGCTCTAAATTAGACCCCTTTTTTTCAGTCCTTTGTATCATACTACCATTGCGCATAACACCCAACAAAATTACTGTAAGTACGCCGAGGGCCTAACGAAATCTTTAAAAAGAAAGTATTGTGATACAACTGATATTTCAATAAAATTGTTGTACATGGTAAAGCAGACTGTTTTTTGATGTAGACATTACATCAGATGAAATAAAACGCCCTCCTAGGCAAGATCCCTTCCACCACTTCCACGGTCCCTTTCCGTCTGCTGAAACAAATGCGATATATTATTCCAAATGGCTTCCGTGAAATGTCGTGAAGAACATGATATAGTGATAATAAAAATTAAGACCAACCAAGAGAAAGCGTAAAGGCGATACAATTTTGATTTATCAGTTATGGTATAAATTTTTGGGGAAACTAATCAAAATTATAGACTTAACATTATAAAATGGAACGAGCATTAGAAAAGAGTATCTGGGTCAGTTGTGCATTTGGGAAAATGGTCGGCAATTCGAGGCTTTTTGCATTTTTGGAGCAGGTACAGTACTTTTTGATCCAAGAGTAGGGTGCTAAATTAAGTAGGGATATTAATTACAGCAAAAACTTTCCCCTTCCTTCAGGATTTGTGCTCAGACTCTCCGGATGATAATACTTCCGCCATCACACCAACCCCATTCCTAGAAAATTGGTGACGATAGGTTTCATGGCTATTATTCACACCAACCTCGGAAAGACCATACTTCCCTATAGCAAGGGTTTTCTTGGGCACCATGTGAGGTCTCTTTTTAAAGAGGTTGCACTGTATAATGATAGGGAATCTATAAAAAAGAATAGTGACCTATAAAAGTTAATAGCGCCCATACTGGTGGTTAGAGTTTTAGAATGAGATAGTCTATCAATATTGTATCAGAGAAGGAGGGGGAGAGATAAAATTATGCTATCCTGAAGAGGAGAGGCAATCAGAAAAAAATTGTAACATCAGAGTATAAGTGGCATACTGAACACTCTTGGACCTACCCCAAAACCTTTCACGCTTAGTTCTCGGAGCTGAGCCTTTCAAATACTGTCACCATTTATAGAATATTTTAGACAAAACTATACTAATAGGTAGGGGTCCAGGGAAATCACTTTACTGCCATAACACAACACAACACAAAAATAAATTAAATAAGTTCACTTGTAACTTTGTGGAAATTCATCATGACAAATGATTTATTACGAACTTTTTCAAACCACAATAAAACCTGATGATGGTGCTTAGCGCCGACACCTGGGTCGTGAGTTTGTAATTCTATTGAGGCTTGTAAAAGTTCGTAATAAATCATTTGTCATTCAACACGAAAATGCAGCCATAAGACAATACAGCCTGAATTCTTTATGTTTCAGATGAATTCTCCAAAAGTTTGCAAATTCTAATTGCATTTGTAGGTGGTGCAACTTTCCCAAAATATACTAACTAAAATGTTAAGTGCATTAGCCCATATACATTGTAATATTTAAAAAAAAGCCGAGATGAGTCTGTTGATGGGTTTCAGCGAGTAATTTATCATAGAAAGACAACAGTTTTAACAAACGGAATTCTGGCAAAATATTTATCTTTTAACAATGAATAACATGGCGAAACTGGTCATCGCTAGTCAACATTTAAAATCGAAGAAAGTTTGTAAGCATCGTCAACAGTTGCCGCTTTATATGGGCTACGCTTACTCCGGCTAAATATTCACCACTATAAGAGGTCACACGATGTGTCTCTTCTTCCATATCATACTTTCACAAATAGCTAATTAATTTTTCGTAAAAGTTACTGAGAACTCATGCCTCTGCTCTCACTACAAGCCATTGTCACTATTTTCAGTTGAGACATCCGTCAAGAATACGCTGACACAAACGATTTTGAGAAGTTACATCTTTTGAAACAGGAAACAAATTTCAATGCAGTGAAATTTATTTAATGAAATGTCCATTTCCACATTTATTTAGGCACGTAAAATTTTTTGTCACCTTAGATAAACTTTCACAAAATTTTATTTCGATTAGAACTATTTTCGTGACAAAATCTGATGAGTGAGAATTGCATACATTCTATTCTGTCTTCACATTAAAAGGAAATTTCAACTAAATAAAGCCAATGCTGAATATTTAAAATATTCAGAAGTTACCATGAAATTTGTAAAACCCTGCTACGAAACTGGTGACTTGAATGAGATCAATGCAGTCGCAAGTTTTTCAGCATAAAGAGCCCTGGTGAAAAAAACCGTATTAGTCACAGTGTACGCACACTGTGCTCCCTTCAAAGCGTGATGGACAGTGTGACCACAATGTCCAGCACACTGTACATGGGTATTAGTCACAGTGTCCTCACAATGTGTGCACGGTGTCCTCACACTGTGAACAGACTGTATCATCACAGAGTCTATCATGCTTTCTGCATGCTTTTGAGTCCCAATTTACGCATTTGTCACGGTGTATGCACACTGTAATCACACTCGTCACATTCTAAGCACACTGTGTTCACGCTTCTGTCACATTGTCTGTCACACTGACTGTCATGGTTTATTTTCACCAGGGAGCATGGAGAATGAGAGAAACAATAATTATAAGTTTTACCTAACGGCATTAAAATTGGTTTTCTCTTTTGAAAGAGAGCTTCTCAAGCTCAGGGACACTGATATACTTTACTGACAGGCACGGCACGGCGTCAATTATGTGCAAAATGTTTAGTTGGTCACAGCTACACCATAGTTCATTTTATCAGATCTGAGGCTAATATTTCCAACTTAAATCTTTTCTGAAAATATTCTATTTACTCGAACTTGGACACTAGTTTGAGGTTAATTCGTTATTGGACAGAACTTGCACACGTACCATCAATTTCTGCTCACTTATCAACACTTATAAAAGTTAATATATTCAATGGTCCATAATGGGTAGTAATTTTATTATGTATTTGAAATTTTTAAACCAGAATTAAATTTTTTAAATCCATATATTTGTAGCTTTTTCCTTCGCCAGAGAACAAATAAATTAGCAGAATAATATTTAACATATGAATTGCATTTTTAGAATTCGAAATTCAAGATATTCAAGTCATATTTTACTGAGGTATAGTTGGCTCCAGTTATGTGGAATGCTTAATTTTTGACTGAAACACACTTTAAACAGTACATTTTAATGTTTTAAGTGATTTAAGTGGTTGAAAACAATCCCGCTCCTACCTCATGTAACCACTCATAAAAAACAAGATGGGAGAGCTTGGTGTTTTCAAGTCTGTTCCTGCACTAATAGACACTTCAGACTGGAAGGAAAGGTACAAGGATGGGAGTTGAAGGGGAAGGAGGTAAACCTGGCGTCAGCATCAGCCAACCCTTAACTAAAGGCACCAAGGTGATCACCACTTAACATCCCACCCGATCGAAAGAGTGCTGTACTTGAATTCTTTCCACAAACACTAGAGAGGGTGGGTTTAGCAATGAAAACTATCTTCCACTACTGGGATTCAAACCCAGATCCTCGTCATGAGAGCCCACTAGAGTTACATGGTTAAGAGTATAAAATTAACTTTCTTCATGCTGATAATGATTTTAACACCAAAGCCGTAAATAATTTAGACAAACTTTCCAAAATCACTGCAGAAGAGGATAGAAAGAGCCACATTTACCTGATGCACATTACAGACAAAAAAGAAAGACAAATAAGCATCACCACAGAGATCACAAGGACATCCAAAAGTAATCTTGAGAAGTGACAAGGGCCTCTACTTAAACTCACCTTGAAGGCATCCTCAAATTGTTTTGCCTGAATGAACTTCACTCCCTCTGCTTCCTTAGCCATGAAGAAATCCCTCGCTTGTGAGTCGATGAGACCAATCTGATACAGGTAGCTGGAATACTTGAGCATGTGCTCCGGATCACAGAGACCATTCCCTATTGCCATGCCTAAAAGAAAAATCAAACAAGAATGTCTCATTTCACCAATGGCATAAAAAGAGGAAGAGAGAATCGGTTCACAAACAGCACCATGATGAAGGCGGAAATCACAGATCCACTGAAATATATTAAATGAACAACTCAGGAGAATTATAATTCAAGGTGAGTGGGCTCTTGTAGACTAAATGGACACATGCATTAATTTATCCTTGGATGAACTTTAAGACTTGACTGGAATTCATGCCACAGTCCAAAGATTTTATACACTGATTTGTAGACTATTTTGGTAGGATGATGAAGTAGAATTCTAAAATTCATAAAAACTTGAAGTTTAACTTTGAAAGTTAAATATACTAGGCATGTGCTACTCCATAAATATTTCTTAAATATGTGGTACACAAAATAAATTTGAAGAACTTTAATCAGAAGGTAACCTTAGTGAATATATACATAAATAAGTAGTAATCATCTATGTACTTCGTAAAAACCAAAGGAAATTTTTCCCATTTTTATAAAAGGATTCATGAATATGCATAGTTAGTATCATAGAAGTCACTGTATCCTGAACCTAATGGCACATCAATATACCACACGCAATGGATCTCACTGATGGCCCATCCAAATTTTACATAATATCCGAGATTCAGCTGCAATCAACTGATTGGTGATTTACAAAGAGACCACTTCATCAAACATCAGCTGTCATGTATTCATCTTTAAGTTAGCTTACGAACTACGTTGTCAGTACATCAAATCACAGTCAGGCAGAGCACCTTATATTTCAGGCACACAAATTGGAAAAGGGCATCAGTGGCTTATACATATATGCAAAGGAAACAAAAAAATGGAGAAAATTCAAGATGCCAAAGATATGTGCTGAAAATGCACAGCAAGAAGTGTAAAAAAAATTATTATGGGTGTTCTGTCTCATGAAAAAAAGAAAAGGATAGTACAGTGAAACAGGTGGTCTAGTAATGTAAGTGGAAGCCCCACATAACGAATACAGCTTACTACAATAAGCTTGAAATACGAAGGGATGACAATTTATTACCCTATGATTTGCATTTAAAATAAATTTGTAACACAGGACAACAAATTGCTTTCACAGGGGTTGTTTCATATTACAAGCACAGAACATGCACACAAGCTTGTACTCATAAAATTTCATTTTGAAATTGTCAATCATTACTCTACATGGGCAAGCAGCTTTTTCCCACAAAAGCTAGGTATAGATTCATTCAGAATATGGCAAATAAATCAGATAAATTTGGATCCTTAACCCCTCAAGCGTGACTTCTAATGGAGGCATTTAATCACTCAATGTGTGCCGTCTGCATCTGATAAAATCCATGTCTCAAGCGTGTGCGGTGCACCACTTGCATCCAGGTTTTCCATTGGGAATTCTTATCGCTCACACTCAAATATATGTATTTTCAGTGAGTATATATGTGGTCCAATGCCTCCTGCCTTCGTTATGGTCCTCCTATGTATCTGTGTTAATGTTTACGCATCTAAAAAAATTTCCTTCAACTCATGCCTGGGGAAGGGGACATCTCACTTGCAGCCCAGCATCTGGTGTCTGCATGCAAATGTATTTTTTTCCACTCATGATTTCCTTTATAAGCTTCCAGAGATGATACATGCATGCTGATTCTGAATGCTTTCATCTATGGTTCCTTGTTACGTTTTTCTGTGTCAACATTTCCTTTCTCTTTCATCGTGGTAATAATTACGAAGCCATGGTCCCTCCAGGCATGGTCACTCAATGTTTCTAGGAGCTTGTCAACTCTGGTATCTTATTTATGATGTTTGAAGACAAGAATCTAGTAATGATGCAATGCAATGGCCGTGAAAGCTCGCACACCGACAACGCGTTATACGCAACTGCACCCGAAAGCCTCTGATGACGATGGATTTCGCTGCGAAAACCTACGTTCCAAGGGTCTAGAAACCTTTGTCTTCAACGTCTATGGTTGAATTGGGGGCTTAGTTTTTTTTCATCAAGACCATCCCATTGCTGAACCCCTCTTTAGTTGACCATTGCTTCTAGCTCACGTGAGTTGTCCAATGAGCAAGTGTTCAAGATTCTGGAAGAGGAGAGTGCAGTATGTTCAGATACAATTTCTGAGGATTCAATTGGCTACTCTCTGGATTCTAGTTCCGAAGAGGAAGAACCTTCTCAATTGTATATCTCTTAACACATAATTAACTTAATTATAATCTTAAATAACAAACTTAATTATAATCTCTTAACACATTCAGTGCCGAAATGAATTTTCAAAAAAATGCCATCAGGGTCAAATATTTTTTTTTTAAGTTTAATGACTTGAATATCCTTTAAAAATATATTATCTCCTTATACATAGTATTATTTGGCATTTTTTCTAAAAATGCTGAATTTTTATGCAGCGGTCCCAAGGGACCACCATGGCAACCACGGTACTGTTGGTCTTTTGTTGCTGCAGCAGTCCCATGGAGGTCCACGTCATAGGACCTCCATGACGGACGACCATTTCATTCATGTAGACTCGTTTATTCGATATTTTCCCTGATGAATGCTTACATTGTAATGTTTGTACGGCCTGTTTCTTTGATCACACATGTCTCAAGTGTCATCGAAGTCACTTTGCCGACACCCTTCCCTTACATTGAGCCCTTCCCACTTCAGCTCACCCTTATACCTTGTTTCTTTTACTTTGTGGTTCGCAATCATAACAGTTTTACTTAGTAATCGAAAGGTAGAATTTTGTATTACCATTGCATAAAGTTAATGGGTTTGCAGAATATATCTGCTGCAACATTTTAACCCTTTCACAGCGTATTTGGTTTTTAACCAAGTTTCTTAAAAAATGTCACTTTGCAATGAAAAAATGAAAGTCATATTTTTATTATGTAATTTAATTTTTTAATCTTATTAGGTTGCACGGCAGCTGTAACAGATATATATTTTCAAAATTTTCTCATTATTGTTGCTAAATATTACGTTTTACGAAAATATTATATTTTTCTCATATAATTTTGAAAATATCAATAGACTATAATACTTGCAATTTTAGTTAAGGATTTTGGAATAGATGCAGATTTGGTTCGATAAAATAATGTCTTTTTGTTTTTATAACAATACCTTTCTGAAGGGATCGGGTTGGTGTGGTGGCTAGAGTACTGGCCTCCCATCCCGAGGGCTCGGGTTCGATTCCCGGCAGTGGCGGATTTTTCGGTGGTAAACCTGTCCCCACTTGAGTGCCCTAGTGGAGGGCATTTCAAGGACAGTACTCCATCCGTCGGATGGGACGTTAAGCCGTGGTCCCCTTGGCGCCTTTCGCTAAAAGTAGGCTAATGCCGACGCCGGGTTTCTCTCCACCCTTCCTCTGTTCCCTGAAAACTCCTACCATTAACCAATTATCCACCTATCCTATATGGCGCAAATGACCTCAACTGTCGGTCGCCTCCCCTAAATAACCAACCAACCAACCAACCTTTCTGAATTTAGATGCAAAGAACAACATCATGTATTGCTTTTAGAAATGAAGGCCCAAAAAATCACAAAAGAAATTATTTTTCCATGGCTTACGGAATAGGATGCAAATTCAGGTGCATTGAGGATTTACTATTATATTTAGCAATAAAAATTGATAACATTTTATATGTTAGCATGTACACATTTATTGACATTTACAAATTTTCTTATATCTTTTTTGCGAGTGATACACCTCGAAGCATGGAGTTACACACAAGGGAGGTTTAGTTTCACAAGAATTACAAAAAAAAGTAGTCTGCTTCCTTTTACAATCACCTTTACCTTTTTTACTGCATTTTGAGGGTAAAACAGAACATACAGTACAGTTTGGTTTATGACTTTTGCTTTCGTACTGTGAAGGAAAGTGCCTTTGGGTCAACCTATTTTCAGTGGTAGGTGAAAGTGTTCGGTGACCCTTTTTCAAAGCATTTCTCTTCTGATAACCTTCTAATAGTCCACAAATTACTTGTTCTCTGTATTGCCTCTGGTTGAGTTGTTTTGTGTTTTGCAAAATCTAGCATATCCTAGAATTCACCAATGCAGTCTCTATCAAAAAATGCCAAATTGGATGGTACCATTTTTGACATTTCCTGTTGAAGGGATACGTAGAACAAAGCTGATCAAATTTATCAACCCCCCCCATATTTTTATTGTATAGCACTTGAATATTTGGTTTGTCAACCAACCTATCACCTTTCTTAGATCTGATTCTTATTTTGGATGTACCACAATCGCCAATTGTTGATAGCATATTGACTTTCCCTGTATCTTGCCAGGTGCATGCAATCATGGTACTCTCAGAGTTTTCCAAATAATTGGAAGTTCTCCACGCTTCTGTTTTCTTACTTTTATGCCAGTTGGTAACCCCACCCTGTTGGAACGAATTGTTCCACATGCACCAACATCCTTCAGTCTCAGTGTTTCAAAAAGGGAAACACTTGAAAAAAAATTGTCCACATAAAGAATATGCCCTTTATTTTCATATCCCTCAATTAGAGATTGAACTACCCTAGAGCCTAACCCTCCTTCTTGTATACTTGAGGGCTCTTTGCCTGTATAAACGTTAAATTTGAGTAAATACGCCGTTTTCGAATCACACAAAGACCACAACTTTATACCCCATTTTGCTGAGGGCTTAGATGGTAGATATTGCTTGAAATAAAGCCTACCTTTAAATTTTAGCATAGTTTCATCGACAGTAATTTCTCTGTGAGGCTCATATATTTTGGTGTACAAATCTCTTACAAAATTTATAATTGGCCTGATTTTATACAACCTGTCATTTAAATCTTTATCAGAGTTGTCAGCAAAGTGTATAAATGAGCGAATCAGTGTATACTGATCCCTACTAAAAATGGATGAAAACCCTGGAGTATGAGTTAGCCAAAAGCTATCGCTGAAATAGTCCTCCAGGGTTCCTTTGTGAAGTAAGCCCATGCCTATTTCCACTGCCACGAATGCCTTGATGTCATCAATAGTAACACCTTCCCATCTGTGAAATTTTGAACTAGGAGATAACATTCCCTTCTTTTCCAACATTTCCTTGGCATATTTGTTGGTTTCTCGGCAAATGTGCTTGAAGACATCTTCAGGGAAGAGTTTTTCAAAGCATTGGTATGGCGTACAGTTTTCTATGCCTTTAACTCCTGGCGTACCTTTGAATTCACTCACTCCCTTCACCTTCATTGGTGTTTCTGCTTGCACGTCTCTAACCGTAGACCACACTGGCTGGGCTGTCTTCCTCGTAGAAGGTGTACGCTCATGTGATTCTTCTTCACTATTTACTTCATCGGTAGACTCGCCAGAATACTCTTCACTTTCCTCATTGCTACCTAAGGTAAAATGGTATTTTTATTTCATTATGATAGAACAGACAAATGCTCACATAATCTCCATTAGAGCTAAAATATTTGAAGGTTACTACATGGAATATTCACGCATGAGAAAATAGAAAATCATTTTCGAGGAGATCGAAATCTGAAAAGTTATTTGAACAACTTACCCATTTCGCACTCTCCATCGTTCTCAGAGTCTGATGCTGTGATGACTTCATTTATCTCCAACTCAGTCAATGACCTCTTTCTTTTAGTAGCCATTGAAAGTAGAAAATAAAGACGCGTGTAGAAAAGAGTAGGAAAAACTGATATGAAGATAAAAATGAAAGAAGTATAAATGTAATCATCGAACAAAGATCGGAGATTGCATGAAATATATGGCCATTTGCCACTTCAGATCATCAATCGCCAAGTAGCCATCACTTCAATACTTAATACTACTACAAATGAAACTTACCGATTGATTAAATATAAGTAAAAGAAAAGAAAACGTATCGGTGAACTGCGATGCTGGCTTCTATCGCCAAACACTCGCATACACTTCTACGGCGTGGTCACGGCGCTGACGGCATCACGGCAAGAATAGCACTCACGTTTCGTTGCAAGGGTTCACTTTGTTCACATTTTCCCATCTAGAGAGAAGCACTGTCCAGTTCAAATTCGGGGATATAGCATATAAGACCTAAGTCGAACGTCGTGGGTAAAGTAAACGTTATTTCATGGTCGTGGACTAAAGTCGATCGTCGCGGCGAAGCAGAAATAATTGTAGATCGACTTTTGTCGACTATCGCGGTGAAAGGGTTAATGAATCGATTCTTCTCATCTTCCAAATAATAGATACTTTATTGGATCCGATCTGGTTAGAGATACTTTATACACACTGGTGTTTAGATGTTTTCAGTGAAGAAGACTTTGTATACTTAATTTATTTTCTTTCTCAACGTTGCACTTGAGTTCTTAAGGAAATAATCGGCAATCCAGGCTACACTCCTAGGAACCCACTATGAAGGAGTAAATAAAGAGATTTATTGGCATTGTTGGGCATATGCTATTTGCTGATTTGCCAACAATTCGCCACTACTTATGTAAATGAAGGGTTTTTGGTCAGCATCCTTTCAAATGTTATGTCGTGCAATTGATTTGAAATCTTACTGAGGATATGGCACTTAAGCAATAAGGAAGAGTGCCCGGATGGGAATAGAGGCAACAAAATAGAGCCCTTAATAAAATCCCTCATTAGAAAGTGGCAGAAATTCTTTACTCCTGGGGAAATATTTTCTGTGGACGAGACTTTAGTGCCTTTCAGGGTACGTCTTCAAATTGAGCAATACATTCCACCAAAAATCCGTTAGTAAGGAATAAACATTTTCAAGTTATACTTTGATATAAATGATACACGTGGAGTATGAAAATGTACTACGGTGGAGAGCAAGATACAAGTGTTTCCGTACCAACTAAAATAGTCATTGAATTACCAGAAAATTTACAAATTAAGGACAAACCACAATTACTGATACATAATTACTATACTAGCGTAGAATTAGCAAATGCTCTGCTCGACAAAAAGACTCACCTCTTTTGGACACACTGAAATAACAGGAGAAGAAATCCAGAATATGTGATGCAAAAAAAGTTGTAAGTTGGGGAGATTGTTGCGAAAGAAAATAGCATAGGAATATGTATCATGGAATGGAGAGATCGACGAGATGAATTCACTCTATCCACCGAGCATAAGGACTAAAAGTCAACTGTGAAAAAGCCCTTGGCTATATTGGTGTACAATAAAGGGGAAAGCTCAATCGATTTGTCCAATCAGCTCTCAAGCTATGGATTGACTGAGGAAACATTACAGTGGAACCTCAAAATAGCAATTGAACTACTACTGGGAACAAGCGTAGTTAACACGGAATTTTGTTTAACCCTTCGCGACAGGGCTACATGTCAGAAAATGCTACTTCCCTTACGAATGCCGTAAAATATTCTTTGCATTGCCAATACGGAGCTTTCACTACGCTAGGATCCTCTCAGGCACCTGTTTCCCTATCTTGTGTTGGGGCCCAGAGGGGTGTTGAACCTTTTTCTCAGTCACCGAGATGAGATAATCTTCACCCTTTTCCACTTAGGGTTCCCATTACGGCATGCTGTCATGGACAAACTATTTGTTTATGCAATGGTTTTGCTAAAAACATTGTTTGCTGCTGCCTTGATATTGCTTTTATTGGAAACGAATTGTTTTAGTTTTACAGTGCCTTTACAGCTTTTAAACGAAATTCTACCATAAATATTAAGCTCTCTAGCAAAAAAATCATATCAATGGTTAAACAAATAATTTTGTCGTTTTATTTCGCACTCGTCAATGAATTTGACCGTATTTGAAAGTGATGTTAGTACTACTTAGAAGTTAAGACTAATAAGTTAGAGAATAAATAAAAAAGTAGCTACTCTAGCTATCGAAAACTCTTAATAATTTGTAAAAAAAACCATAAATAACATTCTCCATTACTGTTAATGTGGCCTTTTTTGTTGTCTGTCCGTTTCACAGTCTATTACACTAATTTTGTGTTCATGCTCTAATGTACCATAGCACGATAAAACCGGTTTCATATTTTTTTTATCTAGATCTACGTTAATATAGTACCATGCAAGCCGGAACTGTTATTTTCAATTCCAACTCGCCCGATTTTAGGAATAAGAAATTCTTCGAAGCGAATATTATACCTTCAACATTTGTGTACTCGAAGGACTGCCAGGAATCACTGTATTCTTTAGGTGGAAACCAATGACCAAAGAAAACAGAACTGAAATAGTCAGCTGTCATAATTAAATTAGATTTAGTAATTACCGGGAAAAATAAACATTGAAACTCACGAAAAGTATGGTCGTCAACTTATATGAAAAAATAACATTCAGTTGTTGAACCTAAAAAAATAATAACTCCCTACCTAAATAAAACCATGAAAAAATAACTCACTAGCCAACTAAATAACTAACAAATATTTGTTCCGAGATTCCTTTACAGATGAACTACGTTAAAAATAACGGTAGAGCTCTGTTTAAAATTTGTAGTTGTAGAGCTAAACAAAGAATATAATTAAAATGCTCACTTTGCCAACTACACAAAAACTTATAAGTTTGTTAATCCACTGCACCAACAAGAAATTGACCGTGGACCCCTGCTGTGAGTGGGGCACGCACTGTGACTCGAAGGGTCGAGATAATCCTCTCCCGGGGACCGAGAAAGGGTACCTATGGCGTCCCGAGAAGGAGTCCATTATAACGCACTCCTTTTAAGGCTAGCTTAGCGTCAGTGCCATTTTAACACATCGTTCATTCATTTGCTTGAGTAGAAAAAATTTACTCTGTGTTAAAACGTCGTTCGTAGCGAAAGGGTTAAAAAAACAATGACAGCTCAATTACAATAACTGTATTTAGGGAAGTTCTAATTGACCAGTTATTGTTTTAAGGCGAGAATGAGGCTGAGGACGATGAGTCTGGGACGTCATTGAACAAAAGAAGGAAAAGCACTCCCCACTCCCTGAAAAAGAATAGTATCCTAAATAAAAACGTGCCAAAAGTGGACCGCCACCTTTAACGTGTTAAAATATCAACCTGTTTATCATATTTGATTTTAATTCTATATTTATAGTTTTTCCTGGAGAGTGTTTTCCAACCCATTTATTTTTTGGAGGAGAACATTTAAATAGATAATTTTCATTATTGTTTGTTACACCTTTTAGTGACTTTAAATTATACTTTTTATTCATGGAAAATGGTCCTACGAATTAGACTCAAAAACCTCAAAAAAATGGTAGGTCCTCAGTGTTTGACCGCATTAGTTTTTAAAATTTTTCCACCCTGAAAAACTTTAAATCAGGATTCTACTGTGCTCTTAAATAAACCTTACCACTCTGTTTACGAGTACCATGATGACACTATCCTAAGTGATACATAACTAGGTACATATATTTATATTTTTCTAGATGCACTTGTAAGTTTGAAAAATTAATGTGATATCAATATTTTAGAACCTCATGTATCTTCAACGAATCACCTACTCATTACAGCCCAATATGAATTAGACAACTGTTATGTGACAATAAATATTATTATTATTAGATCTGAAAGCACAACCTTGTATGATTGATGGATATGAAAGTAGTATGAAGGCATGAAATATGAAAGTACAAAGAAACTTTGTATGATTGATGAATACAAAAGTAGTGGGAAGGGAGGGCATTATTATCAAAAAGTAGCAGGCACTAGAAGTCATTAGAGTAGAGGACATTACACGTACCTCAGTGAAATTGTATTTGAAACTTACTACTGTTTTCATGTGGCCTTGATTTCAACAATCATGATTTCGAATAATCAAGAGAATAGTCCACATATAAATAAGGCTTCCAGTATTGATGATGTTCCAGCAGAACTAATTGAAAATGCAGGACAGAAGACATAAAAATCATCTTTATAAAACCACCCGCGACATGTACTCAACAGGAGAAATACCAATGGACTTCAAGAAAAACGTCATAATTCCTATTCCCAAAAAGAAGAGAGCAGAAAAATGCGAAAATTTTAGGACTATAAGCCTGATGACACATGCATCCAAGATATTGACCAGGATCATCTACAAAAGAATAGAATGAAAAGCAGAGGAGTTCCTGGAAGAAGATGAATTCGGATTCAGGAAAAGTAAGGGTACATGAGAAGCAATATTGGCCCTTAGACTGCTCATAGAAAAGATAATGGAGAAGAACAAGCAGAAATTCATTGCATTTGTGGATTTATAGAAGACGTTTGACAATGTGGATTGAGATTCGATGCTCGGGATTCTGAAGGGAATTGGAGTGTCCTACAATGACCAGGGAATTATCCAGAGTATGTATACAAACCAAGTACCTGTGATTAAATCTGGACCCAGCTGTGAAGAGGCAAGAATAATTTAAGGAGTGAGACAAGGCTGTGCACTGCCTCCCGTAATTTTTAATGTTTACATCGTGAGAGACATCAATGAAATCAAAGAGAAGTCTTCTGGAGTGGCTATCCACAGGGAAAAAATAAGCATGCTGTGATTCGCTGATGACATAGCACTCATAGCAGATAGAGAGGGATCTGAAAAATATTTCAATAACCATGAAAAGGACAATGGCCAGATATCAGCTGAAGATAAATAAGAAGAAGACTAAGATATTGGTGTGCAGCAAGAAAGAAGAGGCCAAAACCAATGTCACAACTTAGGAAAACAAAAACTGGAAGAGGTGAAAGAGTTCTGTTACCTTGGAAGCTGAGTAACCAACGATGGACAAAGCAAGAAAGAGATAGTTAGTAGAATAGCTCAGGCAAAGAGGGCGTTCTATCAAAAGAAGAATCTCCTTACAGCTGGAAATACAAGTGTAGAAGTAAGGAAACAATTCATCCGAACATACATCTGGAGCATGTTTCTTTACGGCAGTGAGGCATGGACGATGACAGCAGCGGAGAAGAAAAGGGTAGAAGCATTCGAAATGTAGTGCTACACAAGAATGATAAAGATAAAATGGATTGACCGAGTAAGTAACGAGGAAGTCTTAAGAAGAGTGGGAGAAAAGAGAAGTCTGCTGACAACTCTAAAAAGAAGACAGGACAACTTAATCGGCCATATCTTGGGACATGATGGCCTGATGAAGACAATCATCGAGGGAAAAGTGAAAGGGAAGATTGGAAAAGGCAGGCTTTGCATGAGATACATGGAAGAGGTTGTGAGGGATGTAAAAGAGAATAATTACGTCACAATGAAAAGGTTGGCCGACAGAAGAATAGAGTGGAAACCTGCATCAAACCAATTTTAGGATTGTTGACCAATGATGATGATGATGAAATTATTGCTGTCAATGACTATTAATTACTGATATGGGTATACCTGTAAATTCTGATGATATTGGAGTCTGTGATTCCGACTGATTATGATACAACACAAGTAGAAGCAGGATTCTGACAACTTAAGCTAGCTGTTTTCAGAGACAAATTTATAGCAATTGAAAAGGATCTCTTCCATTTCTGCCTCTACCCCGGAGAAGGTTACCTGCCCAGTGTTTGTATGGAACTTTGTTATGTTGTTCAGGGGAGGCAATTAACAGTTAAGGTCTTTTGCACCAATTAGAAACCCGTCATCGGCATTAGCCTACTCATAACGACAGGTGCCAAGGTGAAGCTTAACTTCCCATCCGACGAACTGAGTAGTGAACTTGATATGCCCTCCACTAGGCACTCAAGTGGGGACCGGTTTTCCACTGAAAAATCTGCCACTGCTGGGAATCAAACGCAGACCCTCGGGATGGGAGGCCAGTACTCCAGCCACCACATTAACTTGATCCCTTTGTATGGAACTATGTATATACAACCATGGGGTAATACCATTAGGTGAAAATATTTTTAATAGCTACCTCAATGGAATCTTTAGACCATTCACCCAAAACACCTTAAATGTTGGTTAAACTAGTGTTAAAGTTGTAGGGACTGGCTGTGGAAAGATTATTGAAACATCTTCAGTAATAATGAGAGTTCAATACAGTGAGTGAATTTATGACTCCAGGGAGCCCTCTCTTTATAGACTTCTACTGTATATGGTTTAATGCCGTTACTCACATTATATTACAACTGTTTACCATGATTATAAATAACATATGTATACATGTATTACTATACTATATATACATATAAAACCTCGTATTTGCATTACCGGAATTTATCTTTTCCTAAGATTTCAACATTTTTACCCAATTTTCTATAACTCCAACACATGTAGAGCCCCGTATTCACACCATGATGTTTTCCTGCTGCTTTTGTTAGATACAGATTAGAATGTGATAGATTAAAAAATTAAATTCACTTCTATGACATTTAGTCATACATACCAGTCTCTATAAAACTCTTTTTGGCCTCATTTGTTACGCGCTCCATTTTATGGAAGAAATTGAACATAGCAGGGCAGTAAACAGCACCACTAATGACAGAAAGATGAAATATTTACCCTCGTGATCTCTTTGCCAGTAAAAGATCTGAGCTACGAAATGCATGTGATTACGACATGATTTGAAGATTTTTCTAATGGAACCAAACCGGGATATGTGGAAGAGAGCTGCAACGTTAGCAAAATGGTCGTCTATTGAGATGGACAAAGGTGGTGAGGAACCCAAATGAAGTCTAACAGTAATGACAGTAGAAAGTCAAAAAATAAAAACTAATATAATTATACATCAAATAAACAGTGGAGAGTGCACATATACACAACCAAACATATTTGGTAGTAAATATTGTGCTAAATTTGTACTACATCCTCTCTCTGCTCTGTTGTGTTCTAATGAGATAGTTTGTTGCTGCTCCACTGTCTTTGATTTTTAGCAACCAAAGCAGAAGAAAAGATACTAAGTGATTGCTACCATCTCTCACAGTTGGTGTGTTCAGTCAGCTGTGGTGTTGAGTCAGCAATGTGGCTCCGATTGTCAACCTCATTATCATAGTAGCTACAGCAGTAGTAATTGAGAGATGATGTTGAGCACAAAAGTAAAATGTGTGCCTCTCTTGCTGTTGTTTACACAATGAAATGTCGTCACCTCTATAAATCCCAGAATTTTGTTCATGTAGCCAGTATCATTTAGTGGCGAGTGGATTTGTGGTCATGTTTTGACCCAGTGGCGTTTCGAAATTGAAATAACCCTTTTACCTAATGTATGGCATCAACTTCTAGAAATGAATTTGCACCAGGTGTTGACGATGACAGATTAGTTGAATATAAAAAATTGCTCAGCAATACTGATGACAGCTGTGTGAAGTGAAGGCAGCACTCATTTTCATCGAGACAATAGTGAAGGGGAAGTGCTATCAGACTCCGATGAAAGCATAGTAATTCTTTCTAAGAAGAGACAGGCTATGTGATTCTGTCATGAGGTACTGCCAGATATTTTATTGCTATCAAATAGCAAAAACCAATGTAAATAGTGAAAAAAATGAAACAAAAACATGGTTAAGGGCATGTAATAGTGAAAAATGTATTGAATGCTGGAAATTATTTTATGACAGGATATCATGTTGTCGCGAACAATTTTTTCACCAGTATAGATTTTTCTCATGTTCTGTTTAAAAATATTTGCATTTTTAACAGGTACATTGAGACATAATAGGAAAAGAATACCTTAACCTTTCAATGAAAAATGTGGTGTAGTTATTTTAGATGTAACGAGCCTCTTATTCTTGGATATCAAGAAAAGAAATCATAAAAAAACCCAGTTTCATTACTTTCCACTAACTCGATAGCTAATTTAGTCTTTCACAAGGTTCAAGTATTTCCAAAGAAAAGGCCACAAATCATTGAACAATACAATTGAACATGGGCGGCAAGATTCTTTGGATATGATGTAGTACGTGTATTTAGATGAAAGAAGAAAACTGAAATACTGGAAGAAAGTTGTCTTCAATGTAGTTCCTTGAGTGGCGCTAAATACTCACATTTTTTACAAATCAAACAATCCTGGGAAAAATATAAAGAGTACAGACTATGTAGAAAATAATAGATAACATTGAGGTTCACCATAATGGTTACATAGAACGAATAATTCCAGTCAGTCTACTCCCAAGTACAGTATCGCCAGGAATATGAGGGAAAAGAAAACTGCCAGGGCGGAGGGGAAAAGTTTGTGTTGCATCCAGTAGGAAAGACGTATAGAACTTGCCTATAGATAGAACTGTTTGTGTCAAATGTGATAAGTTCTACACAGAATTTGTCTCCCTCATCATATTTGTGAATAATGTGATAATTAGCTATTAGATTTGGAATTAAATTTGTAATGTTGCCATTGTTTTCTATGTATGTGCATGCATTTTCAATAATTTTAAATGTAATTGCTAACATTTTCTAAGTGATAACAGACAAATTCTTGTTATTACTATTTAGATACCGAGTATCATAACATTTTCACATGCACTGTTCCCTTGTCTAGGAAAAGTTTCCCCTACGTATATACCTCCAACCATTTTGACAATCTCTCCTGAATATTATGAAATTGGCATAGTAGAAATTATTCTAATATTTATTGAAAATTGGTGGAATTTCCTAGGATATTATATAATCATTTCCTATTAAAAAAATGATATTTTTCATTTATCAATGTTTCATTTGAAAAATCTGATATTATTCCTTGCTTTTTTGGTCAAAATTGGAAAATTAAATCATCAATCTTGTAAATTTAATGTTAAACTATAACAAATGAGTGTCATTGAAATATACAGTGGATTTCTTTTTCACATTCAATACGAAAGAAGTTTTCAATTAACAAATACAGAAGAAATAATGTAATAATAGTAATAAATAATCAAATAATGATTTTTTGAATTAAGGCCTCTAATTAGCAAAATACCCATGATTCTTCTGGCAGAACCCATCAAAAAATTGGTGGCACTCAGAGGGTTAAATTACATTTATGGTTTCGTTACAGACCTTGAGCCATAGATAGCTGCAATGCACAAGCTAGGTATCGTAATTTACGAGAGATGTTAAAATTTTCTTAATATTGTGTGAAAATTTGATTCATCTCACTCCCGTTGAATTTCATTGGGTACCATCAGATAAAGCCTTTGCCATTCTTGTCTCCGAAAACATCGTTGGTGTTAAAACAGTTTGACACAGAGGGATGTCTTTGACTGCATTGTGCTTTTCGCCAGGATATTAGAAGGCATATTAGAAGGTGATATTGCAGCTAATTAGAGAAGCGAGATCAGCCATTTTATTTGTCACAAAGTTGCGGGCATACTGATAGCCTCTCTATTCAAGTAGGTAGACAAGCACCTGGTAAAGCTAAGAGAATTTACATAAATACCACAGTGGAGTTTGTGAGTGAATTTAGTCTACAGAGTTGAGCAGATTGTGAAAGTTTTTTGGATTTCTCTCTCGACTACTCTATTTCACCCAAAATGCGACTCGAGGAATTGTATTGCAACCCTTGCAAGAATGTCATCAACTGGCACAAACATTATCAGTGAGAATGGTGAATGAATTTCAACAAAAATATGTGCAGTAAAGTAAAAAAAAATTGTACCTTAAATATGCACAAAATGAAAAATTCAAATATATGCAAAGGAATGATATGTATGCAGTATAAATAGGATAAATTATTACCAGCTTTTATGAATAGAATTCTAACCCCAGTGGCAAAAAGGCATTAATACATATCTGTAGGAAGGTCATTGTAATGAAGTTCAGGGATCAATACAGAAGGTGGTAACAGATAACACAACATTTTTTTTTCTTTTTCGCCTGAAAACTTTAAACCTTCTTTATCTTTCAACCGGTTTAGTACTTACTCTCAATGTTTCTCTAAATTGCTCGCATAGCCTTAAACTTAACAGTGTTTTTCTTCTATTGGTTTCATACAGACCTTGAGACTTGGGTAGCTCCAATACACAAGTTAGGCATTGTGTAAAAATGTTAAAATTTGTTACTACAATGAATAAATTTTATTTTTCTCCCTCCAGTTATATTTCAACAGGCACCACAGCCAGTGAATTATGGGCTAGATATTATTAGGGGCAAATATCAGAAGGGGTGTAAAGTAGTTCCGGACCAGCAAATGCCATTACATAGATGGCAAACCTGAATTAGGAGAAAAATATGAAAATGGTGGAGGATAGTATTGCTGTAGGTTATAAAATGCACTCTTTTAATTGCTTTTTGAGTTTGGAAGACACTAAGTAAATCATACAGCATATGTCATCAACTCAGTATATGGTTCAAAGACTGGTGGCCCCAGATGGCAAATGAATTGACATGGAGTGCAGAGGAGCCAGGTGAGTCTTTCCCTGGTGACTCTGTGATAATAAGCTCTAGTTATATCTGGGGGAGGCGGCCAACAACTAAAACCTTCAGAGAGACGAGCTGAGTAACTGGGTAAAGGTAGAAATTTTTAAGGAAACTGAGGAAGGATGGAGAGAAACTCGGCATAGGCATCAACCTGCTGTTAACGAAAGATGCCAAGGGAATCACAGCTTAACGTCCCATTTGACGGATGGAGTACTGAACTCGAATGCCCTACACAAAGTACTCACGTATGCACTGATACACCAATGAAAAATCCACCTTGGCCGGCATTAATCCCAAGGACCTTGGGATAGGAGGCCAGTACTATAGCCACCGCAACAACCCAATCCCATTCTAACAGTAAGGTGACAGTGTGTGTCCCTTCATGGAATCACACACATCAGCTATCCAGAGACCTAGTGAGCATCATCTGGTGAAGGAAAGGGAGAAAAAAATACCAGACCAAGGGTTTACTTGAAGAAAAATTAGGAAAGAGATGATGCAGTGAGCTCAAGTTGCAGTGTTCCACGAAGGAAAAGGTTTCATGAAGTATCACACAAATAAGACAAATTAAGATTACCTACGAACATTTATTTTAAATTTCTATTTGTTTAAATAGTTGTTAAGGAATCTATGGAATTTTTACTTATTTGTGTCTCAGTTCATGATATTAAAAAACTGAGCTTTAAAATTACCTGCATGGAGGGTTAAAAGAGCTCTAAAAACCTCAGTATACAATGTGTTGAAATTGAATCATCAACATCATGGATACAAATATTTGAGATGAAATTAGTGAAAGAAGCCTACTGAAAAGGATTTTTCAGAAATGAGCTGATTGTTTACATAGACATTAGCATAAGGGAAGCTCGACCTTTCTTTGTTAGAGACACTGAGTCTTCAGAAAATAATGATTATGGAGACCATTACAGTAAGGATTTCCGTGCATGGGAATCACAAGATGTAAAAATCAAATTACAGAAATTTGAAGGCACACCTGGTGTACGAGACAGACCAAATTGTTTATAAAGCATCTCCGATGTCGTGGAGCTGTCTAATAACAGATTGGAGAATATTTGAAAAGCATGGTATTTCAACCATAACCATTTGTTTTCATATAAAACAGCTGACAGACTTCAAAATCTGACCAGTTTTGGACTGCATTGTGGAAAATTTTCAGACAGTTTATACGCCCAAACCAGAGTTATCGTTAGATGAAGCAATGTTCCTTGGAGGGTAAGACAAATTCCGCATGTGCAACCCAGCTAATATTGTCAAATATAGACTACTTGTTCGCATGATGAGTGAAAGTGATTCAGGTAATACCTATTTCTAACTCAGAGATTTATGAAGCACAGGATAAAAACTGTGAGAAACTATCAAATCAGTCTTGTAGCCTAGCATTGGCCAGTGGCATTACATCTATCAGGACAATTATTATAATAGTGTAAAAATAGCAGAAACTCTTCCTCCCATGAAAACAAGCATGTGGAACAATTAGAGTGAACATTTACTTCCAGAATTTATAAAAAAAAAGAATGAAAAATTTGAATACAGGAGAATACACCTATTGCCGAAATGGGCAAGTCCTGCTCTTAAACTGCAAGGATAAAAGAGACGCTAGGATGACCATGACCATTCATCCATGACCATGATCCTAGTATGAGTAAAAAAAACTAAAATAAATTTTTAAAAATGGACTTGCAGTGAAGAATTGCATTGTCAAGTATAATGAATGTATGAAGGGTGTTGATAAAGCAGATACGTATTTATCATACAACACGATACTTATAAAAACAAAGAAGTGGTGGAATAAAGTCATGTTGTGGCTGATCAGCTATGTCCTCTTCAACTCCTTTCATGTCTATAAAATGCTAAATAATGAGAACAAAATGAGATTCAAACAATTTCTTCTCAGGATAACAAAGGACTGGACAGAGAGCAGTGAGAGGCCAAGAAATGGGTGGGTCATGCGGCAAGATAAAACTCTCAGGGGACTCAGCAACGCATCATCTCGAGCCCATAGTGGAGAAAGGGAAAAAGAAGTATCACACGCGGGTGTGTAAAGTGTGCGCATTCTAAAAAGTTAGATGAGAAACTCGCTATTTGTGTAATATTTGCCATGTACCACTGCATAAAGGTAGCTGTTTTCTGCTGTACCATGCCAGGAAGGACTACTGACTTTGTTGGTAAGTAAGTTTAAAAAAAATTTCAATTTAAATAATCAATAAAATAGGAGTTCTAACATTTTAAACAATAAACTGCATTTAAAAGACGCATCGTTTGAATTTCTGCCGGAAACGAGGGGTATGTGGTATTTAAACACTGCCATATGAAATGTGTTAAGCAGAGCAATAAAACTGGCTGAATATAAATTATGGAGAACATGACAGTCAGCCTAAACAATAACTACATGCACTGCTACTTTTGGCATCACTGCATGGACTTAATGGGTACATATATTGAATAATCTGAACAAATATTCAACCTAGATGGATGAAGGTGGGCATAATAATAATTTTATGCTCTATGTCACAAAAATAAATTGACTAAACCGGCACTTAAAAGCAAAAAAAATTTAGATGAGAACTTGCACCAAAAATGTCAGGAAAATGTTGTTAAAGAGCTTCATAAGGAATATCGCTCCATGCAAGGGACACGTAAACACTGAAAATTGGACACAAGCTTCAAAAAAATTCAAAATATGCAAGAGTAAACAGAAGAGAAAAAAAGAAAAAAATTGGATGTTATGGAGTGATGAATGTTAACTATTCAGAAAATGCATTTCAGTTCAGGGTTACTCCATGAATAGGGACATTAATAATCGATAGCAATAAATAATTATAAAATATTCCCGGCCAATCATTATTAGCATCTCTCTTAAATGATCTCACAATGTTCAGCAAACGAAGCATAGGGTCAACTTACTGTAGGCAGAATGCTGCTTATTGTCTTGAGGTAACGTACAAATTGATGCTACAAATATTCTGCACCCTATTACTCCACACTTCTTATGAGATTACCCATCTCTCTAAATAATCTCTCTTCTCACAGCTGTTTGGTATTTCAATCACAACCTCTGGACCACTATCTGGTCTAGAGTGGCAAGCCTCGCAGGACATTAAGTGCATGGATAACTTCTACATAGAAATTTGTCATTACATCCCTTATTTTGAAAACCCAGAATCCAAAACTGGCTAAACTCATCCATAGACAAAATACATGCAGACAAAACAGTGGAAAAAATATATCAATACCTATATGAAGTAGCAATTATAGTACAATACCTTTGAAGTTAATGCGAAGATTTGCCTTAGGATTTTCTTGGTGTATTGTATAGGAAACAGCAGGAACATACTTGCCTGTAAAATTCAGACCAGGAATAAAATTTGGAGTACAAATAAAGATGAATAAAACTTCTTTGAAAGAAAAAAGATGCATATGAATTTAGAACAAACTTACCAGCATATGACTCCCCAGTGACGAAAAAGTCATTGCTTTGCAGATCAGGGAACAACTGGAAAAACTGCAAAAGTGCAGCATAAAGGTTTTTCCCAACTTCAGTTTCATTCGTTGAATATCCACGATCATTTTCCGTAAAACTGTAACCTGAAAATTTACATGCAGAAAATAAGCTTCACTGGAAGGTGACATTTAAATTAAGGCAATGCATGACCCATGTACGTTCTACAGTCAGATTGTTAAGACATTAATGCCAGATTATTTAATCAAGCATCCATTGGATTTTGATTTCACCACCATTCTCATTCACTGAATGAATGATGAAATTAAGAGGATTAACCCTCTTGGTGTCAGCCCAATAAAAAAATATTGTTCAACTTTATGAAATTAATAACATATTTTTCAGTCGATGTCATAAATAGTGTCATTATTAATTATTTCAACTTAAATAATGTTAAAAAAACCATGCATGGATATATACAACAATTGCTTCATAATGTTTTTTTCCTAAGGTGTAACATTTTATTGAATTACCCTCCACATTTCTCACAATTACCCCAGGAAGAAGGTTAGCCCTAAGAGAGATAATATTTTCACTTTGACCCATGAGGAAATGGAGAATATAAAATGGCACCATTTTAAGTGCAAAAACACAAGTAATTCAATTGAATTACTAGTGGAATGTACTTTCGGAAAAACAAAATAACTTACATATTTTGTTCATGAAAAGTTAAATTGCACAACAACTTTAAAGTAGTTTCAGACAATCATAGATCGACATGCAAAACTTCATTTTTATACGAGACAATTTTAAACCATGTGACAAGTTTCCAAGGGCAAATTTAGAGTTAAAATATCTAACTTTCATCACAGCAAGTTGTTGCTAATGACGTAATGCAGGATAAGTGTGTACACATAACAAATGCAGATTTTGAGGAGGCTAGCGACAAAGTAAGCCGAGCAGAGACTTCTGTGTGTTTGAAAACACATGACAAAGCAAATGTACCTGGTCTAAAATATAGTAAAAAGCTTAAGAAATAAAGACATACACTGAAGTGGCTATTTAATTTTCAGATAACTATATGCTTAGATAGGTATATGCTGTGGCATCTTGAGTGCTTCAATGATAGAGAGTTTCATTGACGTTAAATAAAATATTGGATTAATTAAAATAATTATTAAATCATCCATATGTGATAGAGGGAATTAAAGAATGTTAGCAGGATGTCAATCAATAAATAAATTATGTAATTATTAATATTGCCAAAGACATACACAAAGTGAAGAGATGGAAAGAATATCTGGAAGAGTTATACAACAGGAGTAATCTAAGCACGAAAGTGATTGAAGAAGAAAGCGAAGTCAAAATGGATGATATGGGAGTATCAATATTAAGAGCGGAATTTGACGCAGCAGTAAGGGACCTTTGAATGAATAAGGCCTTAGGAATTGATGATATCTCCGGAGAATGAATAAAAAATGCAGGAGAGAAGACATTAACCCATCCCTAAAAAACCATCTGTGACATGTACTCAATAGGAGAAATACCCAGGGACTTCAAGAAAAACATAATTCCTATTCCCAAAAAGAAGAGAGTGGAGAAAAGGAAAACATTTTTAGGACTATAAGCCTGACGACACATGCATGGAAGATAATGACACGGATCACCTACAGAAGAATAGAACGAACAGCAGAGGAGTTCCTGAATGAAGATGAATTCGAATTCAGGAAAAGTCAGGGTACAAGAGAAGCAATATTGGCCCACACGCTGCTAATAGAGAAGAACAAACCAACCTTCATTGCATATGCGGATTTAGAGAAGGATTTTGACAATGTAGACTGGAATTTAATGCTTGAGATTCTGAAAGGAATTGAGTGTCGTACAATGACCAAAGAATTAACCAGTTTGCACAAAAACCAAGCAGCTTTGATAAAATCTGGACCCAGCTGTGAAGAAGCAAGAATAAGGAAAGGAGTGAGATAAAGCTGTGCACTCTCTCCCATCATTTTCAATGTTTACACCAAAAAAGCCATCAATGGAATCAAAGAGAGGTCTTCTTGAGTGAACGGAGAAACAATCAGCATGCTACAATTTGCAGAAGACATAGATATTTCTCACAGCAAAGACAGAGAAGGATCTGAATAAAATTCTAACAAACATGGAAAGGACAATGGCCAGATATCAGCTGAAGATCAATAACAAGAATATAAGACATTAGTGTGCAGCAAGAGAGGAGAGGCCAAAACCAACGTTAAACAAGGAAAACAAAAACTGGAAGAGGTGAAAGAAATAGTCAGTAGAATAGCCCAGGCAAAGAGGGCTTTCAAAAGAAGAATCTACTTAAAGCTGGAAATACAAACTTAGAAGAAAGGAAGCAATTCATCGGAACATATATCTAGAGCATGTTTCTTTATGGCAGTGAGATATGAACGATGACAGCAGTGGAGAAGAAAATGGTGGAAGCATTCGAAATGTGGTGCCACCAAAGAATGATGAAGATTAAATGGATCGACTGAATGACAAATGAAGAAGTCTTAAAGAGTGGGAGAATAGAGAAGTCTGCTGAAAACCCTAAAAGAAGATGGTATAACCTAATTGGCCATATCCTAAGACACGATGGCCTGATGAAGACAATCGTGGAGAGAAAAGTGAACGGGAAGAATGGAAAAGGCAGACCTCGTATGAGTTATACAGAACAAGTCGTGAGTGATGTGAAAGAGAAGAATTACGTCAATATGAAGAGGTTGGCCTATAGAAGAATCGAGTGGAAGGCTGCATCAAACCAATCCTAGGATTGTTGACCTATGATGACGAACATCGATGAGTCATGTTTGCCCCAAGTAACATGAGTTAGCCATATCAAGGGTACATGAAATAGGAGAATTGAGAGGAATGAAGAAATAACATCATTACCACCAGGTACAAAAAATACCACGAAGTATACTATTCTCATCCCATGACATGAAACTCTTGTGTATCCAAAGACATACATGCTTGGAGTACATAATAATAATAATAATTAGCAAACATTATTTGGCACAAGACTGACTAAATGACCATTCTCTCCTTCTCCAAACTCAATTTAGTGTGGAAAGGGGGACGAATGAATGAGGCAAGAAGATATTGATTGGATGCCGCAACAATGGAAAGACAACAATGGGTTCTGCAGGTCACAGAGGACGGACGCTGATCCATTCGTGAAGGAATGCTCACGTCGCAGAGCAAACAAGACTACGAAAATGATACGAGCGCCAAGAATGACTCGGGAGCAGTTTTTTCCTCGGCAAAGGATTGGCGCAAAGTGAGTTTGCAGATGCTGGACCAAGGTGACCCGTCTAAAAATAACTTTCTAGGGACACAAATTGCGGCCAAACTTAACCGTTTAGAAAACTGTAGCTGTCACCCCTGTCACCTGATACGACGACACCTGTCGCGATATCTCCACCCATTCACCTCGATGACAATTACGTTGCTGCGTTAAAACCATGACCACACAACGAAACGGCACCTAATGGCATAACAACCCCGCAAATGTCATAATTGTCAACACTTATCGCCTTAATAAATTAGCGGCATAGACATGACATAGTGTTGATTGAGACTTTTAACTCAAGAATGACCTAATATTTGTAGGGCCACTATTCTCCAACAACGAAAAAGAACTGAGAGACTTATTTCACACATTACCGGTTCCAACAGGGTTGTCAATGTAGAGGACACTGTGCGATCTCGTCCAAGTATACTTCCTAGGTTTCAGATACATTTTCTTGTCCACATAGAATGGCCCGTGCTCAGTAAAAAGACCAAACAAAGATGTGGCTCCCGGACCACCTTGCAGCCAAAGAACTACAGGAGCTTTTTTATAATTATGCTATGGGAGAAATCGGGAAAAAATTAAATGACACTCATTAAAGCTACGATAAAAATCATTTATAGGCACATTCCTATGAAACTCACCATGGCAGGAAAAAACCAGAAGAAAAGATTGGAGTTAAATTCCTTATTAACAGTCAAGTAGCCCGAATAACTTGATACATCGGAAACGCCGGCTAAGGATCCCACACGAGCAAGTTTTTGAGCTTGTCCAATGTCTCCATTTTCTATTAGAGGAGTTAGATACAACGGTTTCCCTGGATCCCCATATATTGGGTACTGCTCAAATTTTGGGTACACGTTTATAAAACCACTAACGTCCCAAACACCAAATAAACAAAAAATTATAAGCGTCCACATTGTGAGTTGAAGCTCTGATGATAGGGAGAGGACTACCACGGCACTTCACAAATGGTTCAATCACGGTTCAATGAACCAAACGACTAACTTCACCCGTCTATTGCCAAGGGCGAGCGGCCGTCTCACTTTGCTGGAGTGAATGACTCAGGCGACTCAGGGCACAAACACTGCAGCGTAGAGAAAGCAAAAGTCACATGGCCACCTTCGTCACAAACACGACTCGTTCAATGATTCATATCAACACGGATATCCTTCGAACCTCAACGCCTCAACTGTGCAAGGAAGATAAACAAGGAAAGATTCGAATCATTCGAATGATTAGTCGGTTCTTTATCAAGAGCCGTTCCAGAGTGAGAACACCCGCATACCCGGAAGTTGTTGACAGTTGAGTTCCGATAGAGCGCCTAATCCGCGGAATGATTCAAATCGTTGAAATCACGGACACGATTAAACCTTCACTCATATTTTCAAAAAGAACGAATGAATCAAGGGATTTGAGAAGTTTTCCACATACGAGTTATTTCCATATGCGAGATTATTCTCATTTTAATATGCCAATTAAGATACATTTCTTAGTTTTTTGTTTGAAAACAAGGGAATTTTGACTTTGCCTTCAGCCGCTCATTTATACTTTTCCGCATACAATCCAACTTTTCATACCGGAAAAATTTTTAATGTTTCGCTGAAAACTAAGCTATCGGTATGTTTTCAAAGGAGATGTGACCAGTTTATCCGTATGTTTTGCATGCCAGACTTGACCAAATTATATTTCTGATTTAAATCCCAAATAATTCGTACAAAATTATGCTCTCAATCTGAAATCAAGTCCATCAAATATTCTCACTAGGTAGCGGGCTAATTGCATCAACAATGGTCACCATGGAGCCAATTGGCTTTTTATTTCCCTAAGGAATATAACTACGTAGTTCCCTTCTGTTTTCATGAGTGACATGATGAAAAGAGGAGAAGAAAAAGAGCTGTACGGCGATAGGTGCAATATGGTGGATTGAGGAAGATGGAAATACTCAGAGACGTCGATATTTCATAAGTTACACGGTGGGTAAAGGCTCATCGGTAAGATTTGTAAATGAAAGGTAAGTTACACGGTGGGTAAAGACTCATCGGTAAGATTTGTAAATGAAAGGTATGTCTATTACTATATTAGCATAGCCAGTTTATTAAATGAACTAAAATGGGAATCATTGCCAGACCGTAGGTTGAAATTCAGATGAAACCTCTTAACTAAATCCCAATACAATATTTTTAAAATATTTCGTGAACTCCAACTTACTATGGTAGACTGGACCATAATCATAAAATTAGAGACATTGATTGCCGAACTGGCAGATTCAAAATATCCTTCTTTCTTCGTACAAATAGGGATAGGAAAGCTGTAAATATATCCGATAGTATTGGTAGTGTCTAATAGTAATAGTGATAATAGTAATAGAGACAAGTGTTGGATAGCATAGGTATTTTGATATGATAAGGACTTTTAGCTAACCCAACTGACAGGTTGTTTTTTTATGCTTGCTTTGCTAGTTTTATCTTTTTGATTGTGTTTTAACTTTGGGAAGTTTAGACTATAATATAATTACTAATCCTTTTTATTCACACATGTTTGGTGTGAATTCACCCCCTGCCACACACCTTTATGTTGGCTTGCTGGGTATTATGTGGATGTAGAATTAGATGAAAATGAGAAATAAAGTTCCGCAAGTGAGAACGAGAGGCAAATGCTTGGACAAGATTAAATAGAATGTGGAAAAGGATAAGATGAATGATATAACGTAGGGGAGGGTGCAAAGCTTCAGATAAACCAGTATCATTGCAGGAATTTACATTAAGGCGCCGTTGATGAGCCAAAAAATAGCATCAAAATCATGATCAGGGGAACCACTTGGTCTGAAGAGAGAAAAGCAACCCACAACTAACGAATGAAAGAAATATGGGAACAAAGGAAGGCAAATAAACGTCTCCAAGTTCTTCATGCAGTCCGGAATGGGCTGATTCGCAGCTAAAAAAATAATAATTTTATTTTTTAGAGCTGATTCCATCAACATTTTTTTTGTTGATATTGTCAGAGAAATTGAATGCTAGAAGCTATCGCATTTATTTCCATGGTTTGATTGTCATCAGTATCCAAAAGAATATTACTTTTGCGATTAATTTGCGCTTTTCCTCCGCTTTATCATTTCACATTTAACACAACTTCTTTATCCCAAAGAAGGCCACGTTCACAAGAAAAACTTCTTCGATATCACGAATTAGGAATTCCGAGATGCATGCAACTGCTCTCCGGCTGGTCGCCGATGACGAGGGATCTTTGAACCTTTGCCCTTTGCGCAGAAACAGAATCTCTATCATTCTCCAGATAGTGCTAATCGCGGGGGCGAACTAAGGAAGGTTACTCCATCATAGATAACGGAGGAATCCGTTAGGGATGAACGAAGCGTCCATTATTGTGTTCACTTTCGCATGTGGATTGTAGAATATTTGTTACGCCGAGAATTAATATTTATCTAATTGACTTGTCTCTCTTACTTGGAAAAATAATTTTTAGTACTATTTCATTCATTATTGGAATTTTCTTCATGGCATTTTTCCTTGCGGCAGTGAGGCATGGACGATGACAGCATCGGAGAAGAAAAGGGTGGAAGCATTCGAAATGTGGTACTGCAGAAGAATGATGAAGATTAAATGGATCGACAGAGTAAGTAACGAGGAAGTCCTAAGAAGAGAGGAAGAAAATAGAAGCCTGCTGACAACTCTAAAAATAAGAAGGGATAGCTTAATCGGCCATATCTTGAGACACGATTTCCTGATGACGACAACCTTCGATAGAAAAGTGAACGGGAAGATTGTAAAAGGCAGGCCTCGTACGAGATACATGGAACAGGTTGTGAAGGAAGTAAAAGAGAATAATTACGTCAATATGAAAAGGTTGGCGTTGGTTCGTTTCTGTACGTTTGAATAGAAAAGCCTAGTGGAAAAAAATGTCGACGTATAGTACTTGCACATTGTCGGTAATTTCCTTTTATCTTCCTTATTTATCTTATTTATATTTATATTTACGAGTTCAGAACTTTCAGGAAAAGGTAAGCATGAGGAAGGTGAAGAAATTGCAGAGGTTTTGCATAAACCTTGATCGTAAAAAATAAAAAGTAAATTTTAATTTGCAAATAAGACACTTTTATGAGTTTTGTAAAACATAAATTCCCATGCAAGAATAATCGTTTCAGCCAGAGAAATTTCGCCTTTTCTTAAATTTATAAAGATGATAATTGGATGTGGGAATCGTAACAACAAATATAGTCAAAGGATTGGTTTGTTTTCATTATCAAATGCAAATTTCAGGGAAATGGAGAACACATCATTACTTGAATTACAAACTGTCGTGACTTCGTAATATCTTCCGAACCTTAGTACCTATTATTCATTATTACTTTCATTAAATTTTTAGCTCTTCAACAACTGGCTATGATGATTTGACTGACTTTTTGAAGTACTTGATCTTTAGTTTACCACAGTACATTTTTCACAAAACAATCTCCTACTGAAGATCTACCCGACAGGAAAAAAAACTGTTTTGATAAACTGGATACTTGTTCATTAGTTCACATTTTCGTTTCAATCCGAAATTTTCGAATAAATTGAACCGACGACCTTTGGGTTACCAGGCTGGCCACCGTGGTTGTAATTTGTAACTTGTAAGCACTAAGCTTTGCCACCGTGGTTGAATCCCACCTCTATCCAGTTACCCAAGTGTGCTAAATTGGCCATGAGAACTGAATTATCGAAGGCGCGAAGGTAAACTGCTCATGAACTGCGACCTCCGCAACGTGAAGCGATCGACATTCCCCAGCTGGGAGTATTGATGATGGTCCCCAATTAAGTCCGACGTAGATCTATTTCCCAAAAAAATCCATGTTTTAGCAGCGATTTGTCGATGTGATTTTCTCTGAATCGCAGCACTAAATATTGATGCTCGATCGAGTACGAAAAGTATTTCGAACAGGCACGACAAATAGAGCTGAAGGTAAATGCTTGTCGAGGATATACATGATCTGCGTGAGACTAGAAAGGAAGCGATCTAGAATGTTTTTAGTGCCAGAGGAGGTATATAAGTATAGCTTTGCTCGTTTGGTGACAATTATATTAATTTAAAGGCATTTGTAGCTTGTAAGCACTAAGCGTCCGACTTTGGTGTAGGTATATATACTACACTATCACGGTAGAGAAATGTTTTATCTTGAATAAATGCTCCTGTTTAGACCACTCATTGATAATAATTGTTTACCTTATATGACATTGATTTATCTCCATAGTGTGGAATACGTAACAAAATAAGTGAAGCACATAACAATTAAACTTGTTGACCGGCGCATGATTTCAAGTTTCTGGATGTTGAATATATTACAGCTGTGAATGTTTTCGCATGGAGCCAGTAGAACATCCGAGAAACATTTGTAATGAGCTATGACGATCCACATAATAGAAACTTTTTCACTTTTTATCGGAATTTGCTCAAGTTTCCACTTACAAAAAGTCTTTATGTTCGTTATACATACCTATAATAGATAATAATGGATATACCCAGAAATACTGTGTATGCTACTGTTCTTTATCATTGGTGGAGACCATATCTGGTTTATATAGAAAAGTAATGATTCTATTATGCTGTAAGCATCATTTGATTTTATATAAAATTTGCCAAGAAAAAATTTGGCTTCAAAATTTGACTTTCCTACAAAAGAATGCACAGCAGCATGAAATTTAAAAATATTTTTTACTTACGTTTAATATTTTTTTCTCTTCCAAAGAGATGATTAAAACATTCATTGCATACTAACATTCCATTTTCATACGAACCGCAAATGTTCTTAGGTTGTTTACAACCTACTACACTAAATTAACTCCGCTTTACGCCAGAGCTCACCCCTGCCCCTGAAAATAACAAATGCTTTATTTGACAACAGAAAGGTGAAGCGAGAAATCATAAGCCAGTTTGAAATAGCACTTACGTTAGCAGAGGAACTAAATTCGTATCCTTATGACGTGGTTGAAATCATTTGAAAGCATTGTGATGGATTGACAATGACGTAGTTGATGCGTGAGTTCTCTGAATGCATAGCGTGAATAAACAACTCATTTAATACCTAACCAACCCAGGCCGCTGAAGCGTAACCACCGCGGTGGTTACGGTTGAAGACGTTTGAGATATTTTCGTCGAAGGAAGTCTACGATTTTGCTTGAGGTATTTTTTTATGATTTTTATTCATATTCATATTTTCTGTGATAGGGTTTGCAATGTAGCGTGCTTTTCCGACTGACCTTAATTTTGCCCTAGCCACAATTGAATACATATTTGAAGACGGTGGAATCTATAATTGGAGATGAAGATAGACCATTGGTAATTATCAAGAATGGAACGGCTTGGATCCATGGCTAAACAAACAAGGGGTAAAGGTATTGCCTGGAAGCAGTCTTTATCCGTTTCGTGATAGGCTTTGTGCGGGGCAGGGCACGTAGGCTGATTGAGATATACATAATATGGATTAATATTAAGGCCAGACTATTTAAGTTAATTTGAAGCTGATTTGTTTACAGTTGACGTTAGATAAACACTAAGAAACTCTGCGTATAATGCTTGGTTTGTTCAAATAAAAAAGATTAGAGATATAGATTGTCGTACTGGTAGATTTAAAATGTCATTTTTCCAGCGTACCACAAGAGAGCACAATAGGCAGCATAGAAAAGGGTTAGGTAGGCAAAAAATTATTTGAGTAGTCTGTAGTTCATGAAACATGTTTTAATATGACGTGGTTGGTAATTCTATGCCAAGAAAATTATAGGGAAATGTAGATAAATAGGTATATATACATTGAAAATCTTTCTAACCAGTAAAAACTTCTTTACTTTGTGACTCCATCTAGTTGCACGTTACTCCGATACCTAACTTGTTTACATGTAGTAGTAACATTGTAGCTCTTATTTGCAGGTCAATAATGCATGTATGGTGATTTTCACACCCTGCTACACACCCTCGCGGTAGCTTGCACGATATTGCGTGGATATAGATGTAAGCAGCCTATAGTTTTTAAATTAGCTACGAATTTATCTTCGCCATTTTTTTACTCTCATGGAGATGAATAAGGACGTAGCACCCATGTGAATAACGCCTAAAATTGAGTTATGGATCATTCGAAGGAGGACATTTAATATTAAATTTGCCGCTTCGTTCGTCATTGGCTTCTCTGTGCGGTCGTGGGCGGAGCCACACCTCGGGAAAACAGCCTGATGAAGTTGAAGGGGCTGCCAAGAGAGGCGCTGGCTGCATGAAGCAGTTCACTCTCTTCCGCATCTCGATAGGAGTCGTGGTTGTTCTCCCGCGATAGCGAGGTCCTTCCAAACAGGTATCTTATATACATACAGGTCTGGGAGGACCTTGGCGGTTGTACTCTGCACCCGGTCTTCTCGAAATGCCTTTGAGAAAATTCTGAGTCTTTTTCTTCGCAGTTACGGCGAGACGCCATTTATACCTGGACAGATATTGACTGCCAGCGCTTAGAAATTAAAACGACCCACACCAAAAATGATGATGCATGAAACACATATCATTGGCCATCAACGATAGTAATGGAAAGTTAAAACAAGAGGAGGTAGGCTGTTGGGAGAGGAATAATTTGAAGAGAGAACTGGGAGAAGGAATGCATCGAGAAACAATTAGGATTAGAGTCCCAATCTTATGATAATACTTGAAGGGAAAATTTTGCAAACCGAATGCCCAAAGTGTAAACACCAATTACCTTTTATAGCTTTGATAACGAGGTCATGTAGTTAACTATTTTTGAGGTTTCATTGTCAAATATTTTAAGCCTATTTATTAAGAAGAGAAAATCATGGCATGTCATTTCACGCGCCATTGGCTCAAATTTCATTTCCCACAAAATCATAACTTCAATAACTAAGTGCATCACCAGTATGGTAGAGTATTAAGTCTCTATGGTTTGTTGACAGTCCCTCTTTGCAGTTGACTACCAGTCTCTTAACATACTTTATTACCAATCCATGCTTTTGAATAAAATCCTTCATTATGCACTCATGTCTTCTGCCTATCTCCATCCGACCCGAACACTATGATGTCATACAACACTATGGTGTCATACATGGCAGTTAGAATTAAATTTTTTTAAATGTGTAGTAATGAAATTTTGGAAAAAGAATTGTTCTCCTCTTAGGACTTACAAAATAAGTAATAATGATATAACACGCGTGGAATCCATTAAATATCTGGGAATAAGACTGACACATGATCTTTCCTGGGGTAAACAATTACGTGAAATAATGGGTCAAGCTAATCGTAGACTGAGATTCATTCAAGAGTATTGGGTAAATGTGACGATCATGCACGAGAAATCAGCTACTTTTCCCCAGTTAGACCTCATTTGGAATATACTGCCAGTGTATGAGATCCCTACGAAATCGGCCTAAATAATGAACTTGAACGTTTGCAGCGAAGATCGACAAGATTTGTAAAGGGACGGGTACGATAACTACATTACCGTAACCAGTCTATTAAATGAATTAAAATGGGAATCGTTGTCAGATCGCAGGTTAAAATTCAGACTTAATCTCCTAAATAAATTACAAGATGATATTTTCAGTGATGACAGTAAAATATTTTACGAACCCCAACTTACTACGGACAGGACTATAATAATTATAGTAAGTAATTAAGTGTAGTAATTATTAAAAAATTATAGAAATTGACTGCCGAACTGACAGATTCAAAATGTCCTTTTTCACTCGTACAATTAGGGATATGAATAACGGTAAATATATCCAATACGAGTGTAGCAATGGATAACATTGGTAGCTGCATGTTGGTATAAGGACTTGATGCTAACCCAACTAAGAGTATGTTTTTGCATGTTTGCTTTGGTATTTTATCTTTTTTAAATAATGAAGTTTAGAAGATTATATAAATACTAATCCTTTTTATGCAGGATATGTAGTGCATGTTTGGTGAGAATTCACCCACTGCCACACACCTGTATGGTGGCTTGCAGGGTATTATGTACATGTAGATTTAAGATGAAATTTAAACGCTGAATGTCAAATTTCCGACTCTTTACCTGCCGTAAAATACTTTAATATATCCAAACATATGTGATGAATACGCGGAGATATTACGTAATGAAAAAATAGCTATTATGTTAACAATCGAGTAAATATTTAACAATGTGGTAAAAACTAGTCTAGGTTAGAAACAACCTTTCATCAATTGAATTTTACAAGCAATGTATGCTAAATGTTTAGAAAATTAAATCAGGGAAACCTAGAATTGGGATCATGAATTCCGGAAGTATCGAGTATGTCTGTGTACATTCAGGTGTGGGCCAGTTGAGATTTGATGCACCAGTATTTGACCCCTCTTTTCCATGACCTCTGCTCAAGTGGGCGGGATCAAACTCCAAAGAGGGCGGGGCACATTATCTATGAGCCGCGGCCAATGCACCCCACACCAGATTGTTGTTCTCACGATTTATTCGAGGTGCGTTCTGGCGAGCTCTCCATCCAAGGGGATACCTCGGGAAAGAGACTCACTACGTCCACCCACTCCTGCTTCCACGGCACCCTGCCGCACCCGCCCGCCAGTGCAATCGACACCCGCCGTCGTTTCTCACTTAACCACCTCTCGACCGGTATTTAAAACGTCGGATTATTGAGATGGCATCTCCTCCTTGCGCCATTCCTTATTTCTCCTCCATGCTCCTTCCATGTTATTTATTATCCGGCGTGCAACTCGTTCAGACAGGTTTATCGGTGGAGGAGACCTTCGTGGGAGTCAGGGATGCATCCCCCACCCACGTCCTTCGCGTTCCCCTGCAATTCCTAGCCCCTATGATATCGCATGAGAAATATAAAACGGTCAGACCAATGGAGACGCCCAAGATGCGCCGAAATCGAGCAGGTAAGAAACAAGATTCCGCTCACGTTTGGCTTTCTGCTGCGACGCATCAAAAACTCAGATTTGATAGTTTTTTTTCCAGTCTGGGTGTTTTGGTGAAGTGCTCCTGCTCATCTTCAATTGTTTTTACCTACCTTCCTCTTCCCTACGTTATACCTCTCCCCGTACATGAGTATTTATTACCTCATCAATGAACGAATCCTCCTGTAATGTACCTGACGCAAAGTGTGCTTTCATTGATGATCAATGGCTTGCAGCGAGTGACGACCGATACCATATCTATGAAGTATGTTTACTACCTCTTCTCAAGCATTCCGCAATAACTTCTTTATTCCGTCCTCTTCCCTGCTTGCCATGCACTTCGATAACGGCCTTCTGTGTTCCCTCTCTGCCTTCTCCGCCCTCCCAACTCCTCCTACTTTCCACCATCAACGTTCTTTCTTCCTCTCTCTCCTTGCTCTGAGTTTCTTCATTGGTACCTACTCTTTTCCGTTCATCTCACTTTTTTCCATTTTCTACTCCCCCACATTTCTATAGAATCCTGTTCTTTTTTTCTCGCCATTTTTCCTAAGAGTTCAAGTCTCAGTGCCGTGCCAATCCACGCTCTATATCAAGCTGCTAAAGTAATCTATCTACATCTACATTATACCCTGCAAGCCACCTCAAAGGTGTGCGGCAGGGGGTGAATTCTCACCAAACATGCACTACATATCATGCATTTAAAAGGATTAGTATTATTATATTAGTCTAAACTGCATTATGTAAAAAGATAAAAATAGCAAACTACGCATGCGAAAACGTGCTGTTAGTTGGGTTACCTTCAACTCGTTACACCAGCATGCAACTACCTATGCTATGGATTCAATCACTCGTATTGGACATATTTACCGATATTCATATCCCTAATTGTGCGAGGATAAAAGGACATTTTGAATCTGTCAGTTCGGAAATCAATTCCTAGAATTTTGTAATTATGATCCAGTTTACCTTAGTAAGTTGGGGTTCGCAAAATATTTATAACGTCATCACTGAAAATATTACTTAATTAGGAGATCAAGTCTAAATTTCAACCTGCGATCTGACAATGATTCCCATTTTAATTCACTTAATAGACTGGTTACGCTATTATAGTTATCATACCGTCCCTTTGCAAATCTTGCCGATCTTTGCTGCACACGTTCAAGTTCGTTATTTTGACCGATTTCGTAGGGATCCCATACACTGGCAGCATATTCCAAATGAGGTCTGACAAGGGAAAAGTAGCTGATTTCTCGTACATGATCGTCACATTTACCCAATACCCTTTTGATGAATCCCAGTCTATGATTAGCTTAACCCATTATTTCACGTATGTGTTTACCCCAGAAATAATGGGCGGTTTGGAAATAGATATTGAATCCTGGAAACTGCATTCCATCGGATCGGGTGCCATTCGAGGGGAGGATATGCGTCCGACGTCGCCAAACCAATCTCACACACACCAATGAATTGGAAAATGTAAATATTGGCCCTCAAATGTTTCCAATAATTGGGGGTCAGTGTTAATGGCTTGATTGCCTTCTTCGTGTCAAAGCACAAAATGTCATAATTTGTTCTCAGATCATAGACTCTGGAGATATTTATGCTGGAAAGGGAGCGAGGAAACGCAATTATGCTTTCTTTGTCAGACGGCCTTGGCACCCTGGAGGGCTAAGCACCGACGTACGGGTGATGGGTTCGAGTCCCACCACGAATGGTATATCTCGAGAGATTTAAGCATAGGTTGGGCCGCGCGATAAGATCTTAGTTATGGAGCACCCCCCCATCCAAATTCTACGGTTAAGCTGCGCATCTCAAACGATTCACTTATCCAAAAACCTCATCTTGAATTATTCATGCATCCAACTCCGTAGTTGAAATTTTATGGACCCGAGCAGCTCGCGGAGACACGTAATTTTAGGTGAATGATGAACCCTAGTCTCGAATAACTTGTTTACCCACACAACAATTTTCGTCTGGGAATCGATTTACCGAACGAGTCAATTTCTCTTCGTGGAGAGGAGGAGGAGGGGATGGGGTGGGGGGGCGGGCGAGAGCGTTTTCTCGTTGTTGTCGGGGCCACTTGGGGGCGGGGGAGGGGGGAGAGGGGGTGGGAGGGAGAGGAAGCTCCGCCTCCCGACAGGAAGAAATATCCTCCCGAGCCGAGGATGGTGAAGAGGTGCAGAGTTATGAAATGGTCGGCCGGGCAAGGGCGCTCGCAATGATGGAGGTGTGCGCCTCCGATACATATTATATTTATATACACTCTCTCCCTCATGTCTGAGCGACTACAACCCCGGGAGAGAGCACGGAACTTTATTCGGCTCGCTCGCATAACGTAAATCTCTCGACAAGACCCTCGTCTAAAACTCCGCCTTCGCCAACCGGTCGCTTCCCCACTGCTTTATGAAGACTGTAAGAGGCGGACGAGGGGAGGGGACGCTACGTGAGCAGGGAAAGGGGCGTTCGGCGGCTGTACATACATACATACATACGCATGCCAACACTTAGTTGGTGTTTTAATTGCGACCCGTAGGAGACTCACCTCTTTGGTCGTCTTAGTTGCAAGCAGATCCCTTCTTCAGTCTGGAATGCATATGCATGACGCAACGAGGAAACAGTGAAGAGGATCCAAAAACGCAGAGTCCGCAAAAATCAACAGAGAGAGAGATGGAGACAAACATGCTGCAACGCGACATCAATTATTATATAGATTCGAGGTCCCCCACTGCTTGTGAATAAAGACATTAGGCATCCCTCAGGTTATCACGCGACTTGAATACAGAATTTTCCAGCAAGGTCTGCAAGTTGCTCTAAAAATCGCAAAATATATACGCATCTCGTTAGGCATGCGTGTTTCCGGATAATTGATTCAAGGAGAGCAAGACGTCAACGTTTCCGCGGTGCGTGAGAGTATCATCTCCACTGGGTTTCCGCCCACTCGCTCCCGGAGCACGTCTCAAAGAAGGAGAGGCATCCCAGTCATCTCAAGGGGTTTACTAAGTGACTGCCTGGAGTTGAAGCATGTCTAACAGCAGGCATGCTCGTGCAATTTCATTGGCTAGTCTTCGAGCAACCACCATTTGGAAATTATGTACTCCACATTATTTTTTTCTTCCGGTTATTTATATTGATTTATTGAGAATAATACGAGAGGGTTGGTGTGGGGGCCAGGGTGTTGGCTTTCATACACATGCCATGGCTCTGGTTCTAACCCCGGTGGTGACAGATTTTTCATGGTTTACCGATCCCTACTTGAGTAAAGTGTGGAGAGCACTAAGAGTGTTACATTCCGTCAGTCGGAGGGGACGTTAAACCGAAGTCCTCTAAGCGCCTTTCGTTCGGAACCTCCCTTCGTTTCCAAAAATATCCCTATCTCTACCCAATTACTCACATATCCCAAAAAGGTGCAAATATAACTGCCACTGCTGCTATCAACGAGACCATACAATATTTTCCTTGTCTCACTCGAAGAACACCTAATTGGCCAGTAACCTTCCCTATGGTAGTAAGTATTCCAATGTTTCCTACAAAATATTACGTCTTTGGCTTCGTCTCCAAACTGGAAAATTATTTCTCCATCGTTGTTGCATTTGCATCTTGCCTCAGTTAAAAATAACACAGGCTAAGAAAAAATATTAAAATATTTCGGTCGTCAGTCGTCCATATATTAGTTGTGGCTATGAGATCTTAAGCAGAACATTTTTTTTCTTGAAATGCACATCTACATATTCATATACGCGAGACCCTGCAAGCCACAGCGAGGGTGGGTAGCAGGGGGTAAAGATTACAAAGCATGCACTATTTACATGCAAACAAGCTACTATAGGGTCTCATGCAACTAGATTGTTAGTATCTACACAGTAATTAAGAGATTGGTTGTTAATGCATGCATCATGCACTGCAGACTACTCTATAATATTTCCCCTACCTATCTCTTTGCTATGCTGCCTATTTTGTTGTCTTATACTGCGGGGGAAAATGACATTTTGAACCTATCAGTACGAAAATCTATCTCTCTAATTTTATTTATCTGATCTGTTTACGCGATTACCTGCAAGCCACCGTGAGGGTGTGTGGCAGGGGGTGAAGATCACCAAGAATGCACTATTGACATTCAGACAAGCTACTATAGTCTCATACAATTAGATTGAGTAGATGTAGAGAATTATGTAAGTGTGAACCTTTTGCTGACTGCATACCTACCTGTTCTGAATCAATAAGATGAAAGTCTGTAAGGACATTGCATCCATTGCATTGCATTGCAATTGCAAAGTAAGTTGAAAAGATGATCAATTGTTTTGCCTACTGCTGTATTGGTAGGGGATATAATATAAACTTTAGAACATAGTGTAACATACCTACATTCATTCAGCGTATATTGGCAGGAATTAACATTTATGCTTACTTCTTCATTCTTACTTCCTACACTTATACTAACTTCGATATGTTTTGAAAAAATAATAAATTCAAACACATATGCAATACGTTGATACACTTGTGTATATATGTACACAAAACAAGTGTATTAACGGGTAGTAATGGTAGTAACATGTTGATATAAGGACTTATGATGCAGGGTTTGCGCAAACACAACTAACAGCATGTCATTGCATGCTATTTGCTCTAAGCTTTTTTAAAAATTGTTATGTTTTACCTAGAATATATATACTAATACCTGTTGTGCATAATAGATGTTTGTTTAGTTTAAATTTATACCCTGCCACACACCTTTATGGTTACTTGAAGGGTATTACGTAGTTGTAGAAGTAAATAAAAGTTTTATCAGGAAGTCATTTCTATGAACAAATTAAATAAATTAAATTATGAACTTATGTATCGTAGAGCATGGCTAAGTTAATCAGTAGCATGCAAACTTAAATTGAAAAAATCATTATGTTCTAATGTCAAAATATATAAAACACTTATTCTGACACCCCATACCCATCCATTGCAGACCCCAGTCCTTCGTCTCCCGTGCACCTATCCCTGCGGAGACCAGGCACGCAGGTGGGGGGGGGGGAGGCCCTTGGGGCCCCCACCTTGCCCTCTACTGGAGCAGATGGTACACCTGCTGCCAACGGCGCGAAGAAGGAAGGGAGTGGAGATAATGACGTCGCATTTGGGGAAGCGGAGAGAGAGGGGGGTGGGGGGATGTACGCGATGCTTTGAGGCCCGCGGGGGGGGGGAGGAGGGGAAGCCTTCCCTACCTCCCTCCCCCACCCACTCCCAAACCTTTGAGTCGGCACCAAGTCACTCCATCATCTCGGGCCATCCACTACTCCCCCCCCCCGCCCCCTCCGAGGCCCCAATCTCCTCTCCAGGAAGCGGCAGGGGTCCTCCTTCAGACAGACATCCCAACCTCTTCCCATCCCCCCTCCTTAATCTTTCCCCGCCCTTCCTCCACGCCCAGAAAAAAAGTGAAGGCATCATCCCTTTCTTGGCTCCAAAAGAACATACGACTCCATCTTGTCCCCTGCCTTCACCGAAGCTTCCACCTTGAACCTCTGAATCTCATCACCCTGATCTTCGTATATCCCAGTGTACGTTACGTAATCCAAGTTCCAAGAAGCTATGTTTCTTAGCATTTGGAGTGGTAGGTACGATGAAACACCATTCAGCGGATGAGCTCGAGTTAAAGGGGATTAATATAATTAATAACCATTGGTAGCCTTTACTGGTAGGTAACTTTTGTGATGCGGAAAGCAATCATCAACTGTTTCAATGCCATAAAATTAAGAGAAAATGCCTCAAGGACCCGGAAACTTTGATCAGGTTATACATTTGATAATGTACATTTAGACATCTCGACGAGTTAATAATTTTTTCTCATACGTACTCAAAGCAAAACCAATCAAAATATTATCCTGAATGACCCGTAAAGAGACCAATTGATAATTCCTTAAATGCATAACATTTTACCATGCCATAAATATCATACATATGCATCATTTAATGAATTCCCATTTGGAGTTTTCAAGGGTCATTATTTAAGGAGAGAAAAAAATGACTCGTTTTCCACGTCCCAGCGGGGAAGATTGTGATTGGTATCGCTGGATGTAGTTCACGGGTCATGGTATCCAAACTCATTTCCAGTTTCGTGAATACAATATTGTTCCCCTCAGTGAGTTTTGAGAAATGTATAGGAATGATACATTTTGCATGAAATGAATTAACACTGGTCGCTTTCCTCCGCGAATAGTAGTTGAGGAAAGCAACCATTATTATGAATCCCTATTGGCGGTGGCCAGGGTCTTAGCGTGTGGAGACGTGGTTGTCTCCAAGGGGAGCCGCGGGGACAACCAATACTCTTGTCTCACGCCACTATCAGGGCCCGCCGCGGCCCTTGCTTGCACGGCCAGCGGGCTTCAGGGGCCCGCTAAGAGTCGATTCCACCTCTCCCCCAAGCATCCTATTATTTTCGATGCGTCGTCATCCTCGAGACCAACATTCGGGAGATGGGAAATAAAAGAGCGATGTAACCTTTCACCAGTTAGGCCCCACCTAGAATATGTAGCCAGTGTATGGGATCCGAATAAATTAGGTTGGATCCGAGAACTAGACAGTGTACTTCGTAGAGCAGCTAGGTTTGTTTAAAGGTTAGTAGACGGTCTAAAGTAAAGCTAGGCTTGTTATACCTCATTTGGAATATGCTGCCAGTGTATGGGATCCCTACGAAATCGGTCTAAATAATGAACTTCAACGTGTGCAGCGAAGATCGGCAAGATTTGTAAAGGGACGGTACGATAACCTTATTAGCGTAAATAGTCTATTAAATGAATTACATTGGGAATCATTGTCAGATCGCAGGTTGAAATTTAGACTTAATCTCTTAAACAAATTCCAAGACCATATTTTCAGTGATGATGTTAAAAATATTTTGCGGACCCCAACTTACTATGGTAGACTGGACCATAATTACAAAATTAGATAAATTGATTGCCGAACTGACAGATTCAAAATGTCCTTTTTTCCTCGTACAATTAGGGATATGAATAGCGGTAAATAAGTATGTCCAATACGAGTGAATCAATCCATAGCATAGGTAGTTGCATGTTGGTATAAGCACTTGAAGGTAACCCAACAGCATGTTTTTGCATGCTTACTTTGCCATTTTAATCTTTTTTTAAATAATGAAGTTTAGAACAGTATATAAATACTGATCCTTTTTTATGCATAATATGTAGTGACTGTTTGGTGAGAATTCACCCCCTGCCACACACCTTCATGGTGGCTTGCAGGGTATTATGTAGATGTAGATGAAACGTGTTACAATTGGTTTTGTAGTTTATAACAATAAAACAAGCATTAGGTTGTTAATTATTATCTTATCGAAGGTTGGTTGGTTGGTTATTCAGGGGAGGCGACCGAAAGCTGAGGTCATTTTCGTCATTTAGGATAGGTGGGTAATTGGGTAATGGTAGGAGTTCCCAAGGAACGGAGGAAAGGTGGAGAGAAACCTGGCGTCGGCATTAGCTTACTCTTAACGAAAGGCGCCAAGGGTACCAACGGCTTAACGTCCCATCCGACGGACGGAGTACTGAACTTGAAATGCCACTAGGCACTGAAGTGGGGAGCGGTTTTCCACTGAAAAATCCGCCACAGCCGGAAATCGAACCCGGACCCTCGGGCTGGGAGGCCACCACACCAACCCGATCCACATATCGTAGGTTAAAGTACTGATTAAAAGTCCTGCAGAAATTTAAAACGGGTAGCTTTACTGAAGTTCTTAGATATATAATAAAACCATCAGCGTATTATGCTAGATTTGGCCAGATAAATAAGATTAGAGAGATAAATTGTCCTAATGATAGATTTAAAATATCATCTTTCCCACGTACCGTTCGAGAACATACCTACTAGGCAACATAGCAAGCAAGGTGAAATAAGCGCTGTTAGAGTAGTCTGTAGTGCAGGATACATGCATTAACTTTGTATCCCATGCATGATAAGTAAATAGAGATAAATATTTTTCGAAACATGCCATTATAACTAATAATCCCTTTATTACTATATAGAGACTAACCATCTAGCGGCATGTTTCCATATAGGTAGTAGGTACTCTAGTTGTATGTTTGGTGATCTAGACCCCCTGCCACACACCCTCGCTTGTAGGTTATTGCGTGGATGTAGATGATTCCGCGCCAATCTCAGGAGGGAGAGTGGCGATGACGCGCCAGCCCGACTAACCCCCCGAATACTAGGCCTCAACCCATGGTACTAATACATTGTACTAATACATGGTAGGTACTAATGTATTAGTACCATGCCTCGACCAATGTCGTCTACCGGCGGGCGACGCGAGCACACCTCCGCCACTCCTAGGTTTCCGATCGTGGGCCCGAGTTGCACGTTGCTCGCGAACAAGTGAATCGGGCGCTCCGGGGGAAGACTGATATTCCCTCTACCGCAGAGAATATAATGTTACCAAAATTACCTTTCTTTTACTATGGTGGATTTCACAGAAAATCCTTGGTTGACTATTCCGGCAAAAACTCACAATAGCGTTCCAGTTTTCGCAACAATAATCCCCATGATCTTATATAAAACTTGTTCAATGTGTAATAATTATCAGAAATGCAATATGCATGACCACAACTGATCACAACCTACCTGAATGCAAAGAAGCATTGTTCAAATGCGTCCGCGTTCAATAGCTTATAAACTTAATTTTATGCTTAAAACACCTCTGTTATTGGTACGGTATGGGTCGAAGTTCAAGAAGACCACCGATACCAGGACAAACGATGTCTCACTTAGCGGAATAAAAAAGACGAATGTGACCGGACGATCTGTGGCAGACGAAGAATAGGATTCTCCTCTGCGGAAATTCATAAAGTCAACGAAATCTCGCCGTTCTTGAGTGTCACGCCGATCACTAACATGTTGTTCCTTTCGGATCCACCAGATTTGGATAAGCTATCTTTTCCGGAAGATAAACATTCAATTAAAGATGCACACTCTGTTTTAATGCTGCTGCCGAGCTCCAATGGGAATGGGGTCGTTTACCATATTTTTTATAGCCGAATCTGATAGTTTGTAAAATAAAAAGACCCGTATTTTTCCCTTTTTTTGATCCAACAATAATTTCCCGAGTTATAAGCGGCGAAAAACTGATGTTTTTAACCCTTTCGGAAAAGTGGGTGTGGTGCAACCTCTGACGTATATCGACATCGTCCAATCACAACTGAGCCCGCGAAGCTACCTTGCCTTATCGCAATGGGGGGGGGGGGGGGACTGCTGACTTTTCCAATAGGAGCAGTTGCGTCAGCATCTGTGCAAGCAGACCTTTCGGGAACCCCCCTCCACTCCCTTCCTTTCCACGAAAAGCAGTCAAGGACGGGAGGAAGATGACGTCAATGTTATCACAGCAGCATTTTCGGTGGGCGTCACCTTTTGCTTATTTTAATTTTTGATTTGTGAGTGAATCGTTGTGGTTAGAAGATTAATTTTTTCATAAAAAGTCTTTTTTCGTTTCCATCTAACGATTTCGTGTACAAAATTGCGATTTCGGTTCCGAGTAAACGCCCCCATTGCAGAAGGATCTTGACTTACTTCTGACTGAAGACATACCAGAATTGGCTGGGAAAGGGCATAGAGTTAGGTGCGGAATCACTCTCGGATCGTGGGTTGAAACATTGAATAATTACTCCGTAGAAATTCCACGCCACGTTCTCTAAAGGCCACGTTCTCTAAAGTTAATAATAAAATAAAAACCCCAGCTTACTGAGGTAGGTTAGATAATCAAGATGAAATCAAAGAGAATGGCAGCACGTCAGAGGGGTTCAAAATGGATTTTATCCGGGAACAGTAAGGGACGTCAATCAATCAGATCGATGCAGTCACGGAAATAAATTGGTATGTAAGTCTACTTTTTACATGTCTTTTGTAAGTTTGCAAGAGACTAAAAATAAACCATTTGAATTTTACAATGATTGTTGAGAAAATGGTAATATTTGTGTATGTGTGGTTTCATAAAGGATGATAACATTTCATTTTTAGCAGAATTGCATGGTGAAATCATTTTTTCATTCATTGAGTGGATTTACTTTATAACTTTATGATAGCTACTACGGGGTCTATATGCCCCTTGTCCGCCCCTAATGGCCCATCTCTCTCATTCCACTCTCATCCACTCCGCTCATCATTTTGGAATTTTTGGCGACATATTTCATTTGGTGGTGTGTCGAAACTTTTTTCCCATTCATTTACCATTTTGACCTAAGATAGATTTAGATGGCACAGGAGGAGCCAGGTGCATGCTACCCTACGGTTGATGACGAAACCTAAATGTGTCAGGGAAGGATTAGGTGCCGCCTATTCGACACAACAGTTTGCGCTTTCCATATGGATCCTTCCTTTTTGGAGATTTTACGATTCTTAAAATACGAATAATCGTTTGGAGTGATACTGGCCTCTCACCCTAAGGGCCCGGATTCGAATCCAGGCAGGGTCAGAGATTTATGAATGGTAAACCGGTCCCTGATATAGTGCTACGTAGGGAGAACTTTAAGTTCAGTACTCCGTCCGTCGGATGGGATGTTAAACCGTGGACCCCTTAGCGCCTTTCGTAAAGAGGCTAACTCCGGTGTTTGGATACACCCTACACCTTTTCTCCATTCCCCAAAATATTCCTCCCTCTAGGCAGATATCCACCGATCCTAAAAGGCAAAAATGACCACAGCTATCGGTCGCCTCCCCCGAATAATTACTAGCCAACAGTCGTATTCGAAATTCATTGCAGCGGCGTCAGTTAATCTTCCTTGGGCTATTTTATAACAGTTTAGATGCATTTTATTCCTTATATATTTTAGGAATATGTCCTCTTCCTAAACAATGGTACAAATTAAACTAATTTCAACTATATGTTTTGTTTGTTTGCATGATTGCGAACTTTTCGCTGTTTATTTGACAAACTTTTACTGTGAATACCAATAGTAATTACAACAGAAATAATATGAAATTCACCGACACAGCAATAGTGTTTACGCTTATAACCTACCCACAGCTAGATTACTGTTGTATTTTGACAGTTTACAGTTGTGCCGGCATCCAAAAACAAATTTTCCCCAAACTAAAAATTTATACCATAGAGAATATAAAATGTCACTGTATTTCCAAAATAAGAGCTAATCGGTAATTTTTATGGCGATTTTTGAATTCAGCATGTGGAAATACGTAAGAATCGGCTATTTTTGGGCCCGAAACATTTCCATTGTTGGGCAGTGTAATCGGTCACAAGAGATGTTTATCCATGAATGTGTTAATAAACATATATATTCAACCTTTATATATTCAAACACCAATATTTTCATGTGCGGAATACTGACTCTTTTAAATATTTAAAAAATTAACCTACCAATTGCGTGTTAGAATGAGAAAATTCAATGTGATTAATATTAGTATTTTAATTGCCATAAAGTCATATTGAAAAACAGCCAATGGCAAAATATATTTCACATTATCAATTAACATTTTATGCAATTTCGATAACTTCGTAATACTAAAATTTTGCGCGATATAGCTGATATTTATCGTATATTTTCTATACGGCCTTTGGAGACTGCATTTCCCACTTGTAATGCCTATGAGCATTTGTAAAAATGTCCCATTACCATACTGCAGAGAGCGCGTATCATCAGTTAACTAATCTTCTTCCTTAGGAATAAATAAAACTACCTACTCTAATTCATACGAAGGCTTCCGAGGAGATATTTTAAATAATTTTTTTTCGGTATTTACCCCACGTTTGCTCCTTTAAGACAACATGTCACTTGTACTCCTTCATGCTTCCTTAGTTAAAGTGTCGATGTATTGTTTATCTCACGTCCTACAGGAATATTCTCACAAATGATTGAACGCGGAAATTTTTGCAAAAATAAATATATGAAATCCACTCTGATGGCTTCACTAGCGGCTACACCAATAGTGATTGTAACCTAATTTTTCAAAGGAGTTTGAACGGAGTCAAACCAATCTTACAAAAAACTTTTTACAAGGCAAGCTTCTCTACCCACTGGTAATATATTGCTAGTAGTACCTGCTCACAAATGTGAGTGGCGAGCTATGGAGTCTATTCGGGTCTTCGACCGGGTCAGGTCCTGCATTCCTGCCTTAACGTCTCGGAGACCGAGTCGCTCTTCATCCTCAAGGGCTGATTGGCGTGGTGACGTTTGATTTCACGAACTTTTGCTATCATAACCACTTATCTATCTCAAGCCCTCGGGAGTTTGATGCATTTCCTCGTCATATGGTAAAAAATGCCTTAAGTATAACGTTTATCCTAAAGGGGATGAAGAATTATCCGAGGAGAAAAAGGAAATCAAACCGCGAATAGCTCGCGTCCGCAAATACTTTGCTGACAGAGACATCATTGGTGCGGTTTCCAACCCCTTTGGCGGCTCGCTTCATCCCGCAATCATCCCTGAAGGGGGAGGGAGGGTGGAGGAGGAGAGGGGGTGGAAAAGTGCTTGGGGAGGGGGATTTGGAAGCCATTCCAGTTTTTGCTGCCGGTGGAAATTTAAATTTGCGGGAAGGACTCACGCGTGAACGCAGACAGCGTGAAGTGATTTCTGATTGTGTCAGGAGTTCTCGCAGATTTACAGGCGCGGCATTCCGGCCTCCTTTCGTGCAGAGAAGTGCGTGTTAGAATATTTCCATTTGAATGTCTCGAGTGCCGCGTACTTAACGTTAGGGGTGTGTTTGTGAGGTGGAAGGTGACCCGTCACCAGATGTGAATGATATTACGTGCTATTAGAGGAGAACTTATGTAGAAAAAGACTTTTGCCTGTGAAGTGAGCAACAAATTTAAAATATCCGGAGATTTTAAAAATATATTTACTGTAGGTGTATGAAAATGTGCTGTTAGCATTCACGAATAGAACTACAGTTGCTTAAAGAACAGACGATTAAAGGAAACCAATGAAAATACTATATGATCTCGTTCTTTCTCGGCGAATGATATTTAAAAAACATTCTCGGGTTTCTAGCCGAGTAAGATGTTTTGTTGCTAACGTTTCGATGGAATACTCCACCATCGTCCTCAGAGCAATTATAGCTTGCTCTGAGGACGATGGAGGAGTATTCCATCGAAACGTTAGCAACAAAATATCTTACTCGGCTAGAAACCCGAGAATGTTTTTTAAATGAAAATACTGTTTGCTGTGTAACACTCAATTCTCCACTGTGTTACATCTTAAAGCATTCAAATACTCTTATCTACTTCATATTGATTTTCATTCATAGTTAGATCTCTGCTATACACCACTATTAGGATTAGAATTAGGATACGTTTTTTAACTCTAATACGTTCTTCAATCACGTTACTTGGGCAAGATTGTTTTCAAATCAGCCCTAGGGATGAAGCTATGAGCTTTTGTGTACGTGCCTGGAGATCAATTGGGCTAAAGCTTGGAAAGTTACGGGAATTGACTAAAGTTGTAAGATTCACTCTCCACTACAAAATTAAATATCGTGGGCATCGGTCTCTGTAAAAGGCGTGGTAGAGTAACGGGTGTATTAGAAATAATTCAATCATTTTGAAAAAAATGCATTTACTAAGACTTTACGAAATAGTGAAATTCGCCAGGAAAGAATTAAATCATATGCATTTACTAAACTGGCTATTTCTACGCTACCACTAACCAATTCATGCACATCCTTACAACCACTTGTATTATTTAGGTATTCTTATTGACCAATTTTATTCAATTAGAGATAGAATTGTTTTTATGGAATTTTTTGGTCGCATTTTTGATTAAAACCAATTTTAGCCAGTTTCACCTTTCACCTCCTCAGGGCTTTTTTTTAAATAGTGATGCAATCACAATAGAGAGTTATAATTTATAAATAATAATAAAAAAATAACAGTGCAGTTAAGGTCCTGCTAAGCCAAAGCGGCTTGTCAGCAGGTGCCTTTAGTGAAAACATATTTTTTTTGCTGTGTAGCGTTTTGGACAATAAAGAGCTTAACAGTATTAGCCAATGAGCCACTCTTTTAGTGATTTTTTAAGAATAGATATGCTATTAATATCATGCATTGACATAGGTAAGTTGTTTAACAACACAGGGACTACATGTGCCAAAGATCTCTTGCCATGGAGGTTAAAATACTTAGGTACATGCAACTTATTTATTCGCCGCAGTTGCATGTCAGTATTAATCACACGTCACTTTATAAATTTGCTGTCAAAGAAGTTGTCACAAATTAACACATATTTATACAATTCTTTTAATGGTAATAGTCTTTGATTCTTATATACTTCTCTCACATTGTTTTCCTTGACCATCATATGCGCAACAATTTGTTTCGCAATTTGTATGCGCAACAATTTAAAGTTCATAATGTAAGTTTCACAATTTCAATAACATTAAACACAACATTTTTAATTTCTTTAAACATACCGCTGATGACAAATTTGAAAAAACAACAATAACAATGTTCACCTTCTTAGATGCATAGATTACTTCAGCAAACTTTTATATATTAAATAAACGAACAACCAACATTTATACTATTTAAATTTTGGTTATAAAATACTAAAACAAAATTTTTTAAAAAGTGGATATAAAATTTACATGTTAATGGCTGTGTTCAATTAGATATATTTATGTGTTGGATGTAATGGTATTATGATATATTTTGCTTAATTTCTGCATATATATTCTATTATTACACACAGTAGGAGTTTTATCTGTGTGAACCATCTCTTTAAAGCACCTTTTTGATGGTTATCTTCAAAATCAATGGATTTTTCGTCTTCACATTTTAAAAGAATTGCTGCTGTCTAGAGCATGTTTCGCCAAGGCACTGGTTCCGGTATTTGAATAATTGATTACTTGTGGGAGTTAATTCGATTTTTTTAAGCATTGTGCAGTTTTTCCAATATAAATTTTGTTACATTCTTGGCAAGATATACTATTAACAATGTTACCCTTGTAATATTTTGCAATTTGGCTCTTTAATATCAAATAAAGTGTTTTATGTAGTGTTTTTCTTGCTCGATATGTTATGTTGTATATAGTACTTATAAAATGTTTGATACTTGTTCTGACGACCCTAACAATCCTGACAATTATACTCTTGAGGTGTTGAGTTGATTTTTGTTATTTTAATGTATCATGTTAGTTCTCTGGGGGAGGATTCATATTTTTTATATTTTCTTTTGGACGAATGCTACCGTTATAGAAAACTGACCTAATAAGTTTTCATGGAAAATTGTGATAGATAAGGATGCTTTCTAAAATTTTTAAATTTTTTATATGATATTCAGGATCGCTTAGCTGTATGCCTCTATATTTAATGAGTAGAACTATGTTAATGTTTTGTTTAAAGGGGTAACAACTAGTCAATTTTAAAAATCTATTGGTTTTCATCTCTTTCATGTACCAATCTACTAATACAGTTCCATCTAAATTTCGTTTAACGTTATATACCATATATAGTATCCATAAAAGTTAGTAGTTCATTTTGTTCTTTTTCTATTGTAAACAGAAGTTTGTTGTGGAATGGAGACGTTTACCACAGTTTTTTTATTGCCGAATATGATTGAGTAGGTAAAATAAAAAGACACGTATTTTTCCGTTTTTTGATCTGTCAATTTTTTCGCGAGTTATTAGCGGCGAGAAACTGATGTTTTTAACCCTTTCGGAAAAGTGGGTGTGGTGCAACCTCTGACGTAAATCGACTTCGTCCAATCACAACTGAGCCCGCGAAGCTACTTTGCCTTATCGCAAAGGGGGGACACAGCTGACTCTGCCAATGGGAGCGATTTCGACAGAATCTGTTCGAGCAGACCTTCCGAGAATTCCCCCCCTCTCCCTTTCCTCCCCTTAAGAGTAGTCAAGGACGGGAGGAAAGTGACGTCAATGTTATCACAGCAGCTTTTTTGGTGGGCGTCACCTTTTGCTTATTTTGATTTTTGATTTATGAGTGAATGGTTGTGGATAGAAGATTAATTTTTCACTAAAATTCTTTTTTTCGTTTCCATCTAACAATTTCGTGCAAAATATTGCGATTTCGGTTCCGAGTGAACGCCCCCATTGGTTAAAGATTTGCAATAAATGTTCTTCATCATAGTCTTGCGGAATTGCAAGGAATAGGCCATCCACATATTTTCAAATAAACGGTACATGAAATGGTAGCATTAAAATGACAGTGTCTAGAAGTTCATTCCTTACGGTGTCAGCCAGAATTGGGGCAGCTGGGGAACCTATTGGAACTACAGCGATAATTTCATAAAATGCTTCACTATATTGTAAATATCCATTGTTTACACATAAGTAAATAATTTCATGAAGTTATTCTTTTCAGGAGTGACGTGATTAGCAATCTTATCCCATTTTGATTTGACTATATTTTCTACCAGTGCCAAAGGGATATTTGTAACAAGGATTTAACGACGTAACAAAATATAATGGGACAGCGCCACAACTATATGATTTACTACATATGGTTTACTAAAAGACCATAAACCAAGCAATTCACAGAGACCTGTCGTTAGCTTTGTGAATAGCCCATCATATGAGTGTGCAAAATATCACTGCAAGTTTTTGAGTTGCATAGCATCTAATAAATTTAATGTTCAAGATTCGTTTGATTTCTTCGAGAAAATAAAATTTATTAAGATCCCACAAGGATTGATACTTATATCTTTTGACGTTGCACATTCGATAGGACTCAGAACGCATTCTATTCCACAATGGGGAAAAACATTCCGCTGACAGTTATACTTTTGAATTCAAAAAAGCTTGCATGGTAATCCAGCTACATTCATGTCTTAAATGTATTAAAAAAGACTGCAGAGAAGAGATTTCATTTGTGATTTCAATTGAAAGCCCATTTTAAGTGATTATAATTTTAACAGAGGGGAGAAAATTTACGCTCCAAATTTTGATATATGGAATAGTAGAAATCTTGGGTTTTAGGAGCTCCAATGGCCGAGGTTATTTTGCACTGTCTAAACCAGGATGTTAATACTAGATTACACACAGCATTCATTTTCTGGGTGATATTAAAAACCTTTGGGATGCCAGGGAGGAGCGTTGCCAAACAGCCTACCTTGAAGTACGGAGATTAATATTTAGGTACCATGACACCTTATTCTATGTTACAATCACTATGCTTAAAATTGTTGGTAAACTTGGTTATTTCGTGAACACTCTCGGTAATCAGGCTGATTCCAATCATTACATTCATGAAGATTTTCCAATCTATTGTAAATATTAGATACCAGAAAATCATTGACACATAAGCAACTCACAGTCGATAGGTACTAGTAGTGGAAAGGCTCTACAGAAGCTATAGAACAGTTATAGTTCCATCGTTTTCGCGACAAAGGATAACCGGATAAATTAAAGCTTTTCACAAGTTTTGGGAAAGTATTTGATATTAATTAAGCTATAGTGCTTCCAGAAAATAATTTATAATAGAGACACTTAAAGAAAAGTCATGCGCATGTAACCATAAAGTAATTTTAAATATGGATATCGGTGCATTACCATTAGTATTGAAAATAATAGGTAAATTATCTTAAAGAAATGCATTTTAAATGGTTGTCCAATACATACATTTAATTTGCAATAGAACTTAAATCCTTAAATTGGCTGTGTGCCTAATTCTAAAAAATTCATCTGTCTGAAAATGTAACATCAAGAGGGCATAAGTGACTGTACATAAAGCTTAGAGTATTATTTTTGCTTCAGATAAATCTTAAGATAATCACATTCGAGATATAAGCAAGGGTATACTAAAGAAATTGAAGGATCGCGAACTAGCCGCATGAACCTTAACGGCGTTACCCGCTGAAATGCACAATAGCAAAAAATCCACAGAGAAAAAAATAATTCGCCTTGACTGGAATTCGAACCCAGATCTCCAAATTTCCGGCCAGGTGCTTTAACCAGTTAAGCTACCAAAGCGTCATTTTTCAGTTATTCTAATATTCTACATGAAATAATGACGTTTCGGTAGCTTAACTGGTTTGGCCGGAAATCAAGGGATCCGCGTTCGAATCCCGGTCAAGGCGAATTATTATTTCTTTGCGGATTTTTTGCTATCATATACTATAGGGAAAATAATAGAAATTGTTAGAAGTAGCGTCACCGTTAAAGAAAGAAAAAAAATACGTTTTCATCATGGCGAAAACGTATTCAATGCATCTAACAGTTAGCGTCAAGATAAAAAAATATCATCCAATTCAGCAAGTTGTAATGGGTAATTGGCGTGTTCTTTTAAAAAACTCCCATGAGTACCTATAACATAAAGTGTGAGTAGAGCGATGTAACCAGCGTCTTTTGAAACTAAATTCAGGGTCTTAGTTGACTCCACAGTAATTTTTAATGGGACGACATAAGTTTCGACAGGTTTTCATCATCAGGTATCAAAAACTACTGTGTAGTCCACTTAGATATTTTCATTTATCCATAGTGGAAAACCTCCACCATATCTAGCCGGAATTTATTTCCTCTATTACATTTGAGGAAATTGCTTGTCAGGTTTAAGCACTGGAAAAATTCGAATCGCACAATTCCGAGACTGACAAGAGAGATATTTTCATCATCACTCTATTTTAGCTAAGCAGACATAGAAGATAAATTAGGTGACACCAAAAGAGAAGGCATGTGGCAATATTGAAGAATTCATTTTTCACACGACAAAAAACCATGGCCTACTCGCAAACAATATGCAATACTTAAAAAAATTCGTGTAATCGATATTCCCCCGTCTTTTTCGTCAAAAATGTTTCCTCCGGTTAGTGTATATATCAATGGCTACAGCAATCAAGCTAATATGTAGATTAAGATTCAAACCAATGAACACTAAGTCGAAACGCAAGTTTCCGTAGTGCTTTAAATTGCATACTGAAAGTTCTACTAGTCCTTTGCACACCCACTTTTCCGAAAGGGTTAAAAACATCAATTTTTCGCCGTTTATAACTCAAGAACTACATGACGGATCTAAGAACGGAAAAACAGAGGTATTTTTACCTTAAAACTCTATCGGATTCGGCAATAAAAAGTATGGCAAACGAATCCATTACCTTGTGTATCTGTCACCTGTGAACAACATAGCATTCGACGCCAATCACAAGTCTACAAGGAATGAGCTTAAATATCTGCAACTAATGTTTCAAATTTAAATTTCGTTTGTTTTTTAAATAAAATGTATCTAAAATTAGGTGTATGTTTACCTGCATGTGTATTTGTGTATCTTAGTTTAATAATGGAACAAGAGAAACGGAAAAAATATAATTTTTTTATAGTATAATGATAAGTTTCACCTTACAAAAGTTTTCGACGTTCGTGAACCGGATCTTTATAGCTTGTGCCATTCTTCCGTTCGCTCGTCAAAATTAATATCAAAACGCAGGTTTAGAAAACTATCAAACTTAAGTCATTAATTTGAAGAGGATTTGTTAACACAAGGACTATCAAAGCTATATTTGCTTGCTTCTTTAGTAGAGTAGAGTGAAGCTATTTCCCGTAAGGAGCGACACTTTAAAGCCGGTACAGTGAGCCGTGTGTATTTAATTTAAGAAACGTAGTGGTTGAATGGATGCAGATTATGTAGAATTTAGTACGTAGTGCACACTTCTCCTCTAGAAAATATGAAGATGGAAAATTAAGGCTTACTTTTTTAGACTTTATTCATATGCAATACTCTTTAGAAAAGCTATCATACTGGGTTTTGCTGGGTCTGAGTTACTTTTGCTCACAAAATATATTATTAAATTACATTGTTTAATATGTTTTGGTATATATTTTGGCCTTTTAATTCGAATGTGAGCTATCACTTAAACAAGGAACAAAAATTATGGAGATGGCGTAATAAAAAGGATTTACTGGCCGAGGAAAATAATAAGCTAAATATTAAACCTTTTATTTTATTTTTATAACATTTAAATTGATCAATAACTTCACCAATATCTACTAATTTTGAGCAGGGATTTTAAAGGTAAATCTAAAATAGATAGTGCCAAAATAAATGCTAGACCTTTTAAATAAAATAATAATGACAACTTTTTGCATTGCATGAAACAATTTTATGGAAAAATAAACTAATCATCCTAATCCATGCTAAAAATAGAAAAGTAAACTGACCTCACCCTTTTTGCTGAGCGGGGGGGGATCCCTGCCTCCTCATCCTTATCCCCATGCGGCTGCCTTACACCAATTCGAACTTCTTCACGATGTGCATCCCTGCAAAGACCGAGTTCGACGCCCGAGCGCGCGCCTGATCCAGGGGAACCCTGAATACTCTGGATTCTTCTGCATGGAACCTTAGAACGACCTGCCTCTCAAAGGCTGTCCGCCAAGGATTTTCTTCTCCCTCTGCAAGGTTCATCTGCGGCAGAGTTAAAAATGTGTAAATTTATTTGTGGCATTTTAATCAGCCAGCTCACTGCGACCTCAATCCCCATGTGACTAAGGAGATAAAGGAAGTTTTTTGCTAGCAGAGCTGCCTTTTCTTCTTATTACCTTAAAAACTATTAGGCAAGTGTGTAAACTTTAAATAATATCTAATAATGGCAATGTGATAGAGAGTAAAAATAAAAAAACGAAACAATTGCTTAGAAAAATAATTCAATCGTGAAAAAAATTATCAAATTCATTACCAAAATAGTTCGATTTTCTTACAGCTAGGGAAGTAGACACTGTAAACCTATATGTAAGCAAAGATATCATTCACTTAACATCAACCTACTTGCACAGTCTCTGCGTGGATTTTCTGGTACGTAACATGTTTAGTGCCACTTTTACGGGATGTTATGCATGCATGAGGGGCATGCGTACGAGTATTAATCTGATGGATTGCCTTTTGCATGTGTATGCCTCAGTTTTCAGGTCGATAAAAAGGTCTTCGACGCATTCGGCTCTGGAAGAACGCAGAATATTCATCGCCAAATTCTCAGCGTTTCCTTAACCCTCGAGATTTCAATGGATGGGAGAATGTGCCGTTTTATACACACTCAATGTCGAGATATTGTCCTCGTGAATTTCATACCTTGATATCGCGGATTGGCTTAATAGGAAGCAACATAATTCATAATATCCACGATGATAAGTAACTCAACAATACATTAAAATAAGAGTTATGGCAACGGTGATTAAAGAATAAGAAATATGAAGCAGCAACTCCTTTTAAATTCTTATCCCCACCAACGGAAATAATTAATCACTCGCTTCGTCAACATGTCGCTATTTCACATAGACAATTTTGCAAGGTAAATAAGTGGAAAACTGTATGTTTTTCACCTATAGAATTGAACAATTGAATTTCTCCACCAATTTAACCTAGTTATTCTTACCATTCAAAACATTCTCATTCAAGCCCCTAATAAATCATTCTCGAGAAAATAAGATCAATTTAAATCAAGCTTTGTCCTCCACCGTGACGAGTAATTTCGTTTTGGCTGTTTTCCAAGCGTCAGTAATGCGTTTATGGTGCAAATAGGCTAGCAGTTTATTGCCACGACAACAAGGTGTATTGAGTCATGACAATAATCCTTCACATACCATGAGCAAGGTTTACTTAATATCAAGGAAAAAATAAAAGTACTAAACGAGAAAATTCCTGGAGTTTAGCTGAGCTACCCTATCCAAGTTGGAATGTAGATTCTCAAACACGTGACACGAGAAATCTTTAAAGGACAAAATAACTACAGGTCTACACAAAGCTTGTAGGCAATTCAACCATGAATGTATCATTTACACATCGACAACCTCCTTAATTTCGGTTCTTTGAATCAATGACAACTACGAAATGGAATAACAAAAATAAATTATAATATACCTATATTCAAAATTAGATAAAAAAGTTCGAAATGCAAAAATATTCCTTACAATAAGATGACATCATTTACCAACATCAAGTCTGAATTTCATATTATGGCGAATGAAAAATAAGTGTTATATATTAACTATGATAATAATGGCAGCGACAATTGTTTAGAAACAAACTAATTAAGAGCGTGAGAACTCGAACCTGAGAATAAAAACCGAATGTAAGTTAACATTCTTAATTTGATTTATTTCGCGACAGAATAATCTCATTGATACATAATACTGGTGCATTTACGATCCCGGCTACCAAAAGTGAAGTGGAAGCAAAAACAATTCAATACTCGAAGAAGTCCTCCAATTCTTTATTGAAAATAAATATATTTTTGTTAATTAATTCATAATAACATTTTTCGGAAATCTATTTTTTTAAAAGTGTGTTTACTGATAAAAAGGTAAAAGCAGGACAATTGAAGACTTATTTGTGAACATATTTCTTGAAACACCAGTCTCTTAATGCTTTTAGCTTATGATTTTCGGAGCAGGGGTGATTTTTAATTGCGTACTTGCTAAAGGTAATTAACAGAAAAAGTTACGCTTGAAGTTTGCAGAACCTCACAGTTTACTGTTTACCTTCTTGCTACACCTGTAACTAACGCGCATCATCAAAAATTACTTTTTTAAAAGTGCATCCGTATCGTAAAGGATTTTTAGGGATCGAGATTTGAAACGTTTATTCACACCTGTCTTGTCTCGTTTGCAACGAGCTGAAATATTAATCCCAAATAATATTATGCATGCAAATAAAATATGGCTCAATTTGAGGTTCATATTGATACTGGAAGTGAAAAAGAGAAATCAAGAACTCCCCATTCCCGCATAGTATGGGCTTTCTTTCAATTTCCGCCTTCCTCTCGGTTCGTCGCATTTACGTATTTATTCAATTTCATCTGTGACTTAAAACTTTCAAACATTTGTGGTAACTTTTTTCTCACTGCCTGAAATTATAATTGCATTACGATCCCGGCTACCAAAAAAAAAAAGTTTTGACTCACGTAAAAGATAAAACCACATTGCTTCGATTGGAAAAAACATTAAATTATGGCTTATTCAAAAGTATATCACACGGGTCCTGTAAAATTATGAATAATTGAAAACAAAAATTAAACAATTCACTACTATGATTTATTCCATGGAAAGAAAAAATATCTGCGTATGGATGCGTATTGAAATTGAGCTCGATAATTATAAATCGTAAAAATAGCGAATGACATAGTAGGTGTTGTGTAAAATACGTTCCAAATTATTTTTTTTTCACGGATAAAGAGTATTTTTTTATCATCAGGTTTTATTATCATGTGTTATCCTACTGAGATGAGTGGTATTCACTCTAAATGGTATCGTATGCCTTTGGAGACGATGGGGCAAAGGGTGATGTGTAACATATCAGCGTGTGTCAGGGTTGGAGTAAGAAGGAAGGGGGCGAAGAAGAGACTGCATTGTTCAGGGGGTGAGGGGACGTGGAAATGCAGTTTCCTCGGCGACCAATGCGTTACTGCACTTGACGAGTGCCCCTCCACCACGGACTGGTTCTCCGAATATCAAGAGCGGCCTCTTTCTTCGCCGATCGCTGTCAAGGTGGTCTACTTCGAGTGATTACGCCGCACAAATTCTTTGGTCCAGGGAAACTTCCATGCGCGGACTCGGGTCTGGCTGAAAGGTGACTTATTTGGATCACCACTCAAAGCGCTGTGCCGCATTCACGGGCTTAACATATATTTTTTCTCAATTGCTCTCTCTGCGGCTTTCCTCTTTATTGTGGGGAGGCGTAATTGGATATTTTCTCGAGGCTCGGCAATAATGAGATCGACCTAGAGCCTCGATGAATGTGCAACCAACAAAGGCATACCTGCTTGAGATTGTGAGGAGATCACTGGAGCCAGGGATTTTCTCAGAGAAAAACAGAGTGACCCCGTCATTCCAGCCATTTTTAACCACTGAAAGTATCAAATAAGATCCATTGCCCAGTGAAAGATTAATGTCGATGTCCTTGGTTTAAGAACGTGGCAAATTGCGTGGTTGCCTTGTAAGAGGCTTAAATAGGAAAGCAGCAAGATTTTCTTAGCCAACATGTTTCTCTGGTTGGAATTTATTTGGGCGGGTCGGTATCGGATTCGATGTACCACAGTCTTTTTGACAATAAAAACATTAACTTAGAGGTAGAAGGAAGGAGAGGATTCGGCTGAATATGTCGTTTATCATCCCACGAACCTTGCGAGATCAAAAATGATTTGAACAGGAGAGGTTAAATAGGTATACAAATCCATAAATAAAATGGATAAGTAATCTATGTAGCGCTGAACCAGATAAAATTATAAATAAATATAACATACACAAATTCTGATTTCATGCATACTGTTGCTCTAGAGCCTACATTTACATCTACATAATACCCTACAAGCCACCATAAAGGTGTCACCATGGAGTGAATTTTCGCCAAGCATGCATAATAAAGGATTAGTATTAATACACTGGTCAAATCTACACTATTTAAAAAAGATAAAAATAGCAAAACAAACATGCAAAAACATGATGTTAGTTGAGTTAGCTTTAAGTCCTCATGCCAACATACAGCTACCAATGCTATCCATTGCTTCACTCGTATTGTCAGCTCGGCAATCAATTTCTCTAATTTTGTAATCATGGTCCAGTCTACCATAGTACGTTGGGATTTGCAAAATATTTTTAACGTCAGCACTGAAAACATGGTCTTGGAATTTATTTAAGAGATCAAGTCTAAATTTCAACCCGCTATCTTACAATGATTCCCATTTTAATTAATTTAAAATGGCCTTCGTTACCATAATTAATGCCATTTAATGAGTAACTCATTATCAAAAGATTATTTCTACATAGGTACATAGATTATACAACACTTCCTGATTCTTTAACAAAATTAATCACAGCACTGTGTAGGTGAATACATCCCTTTGATCAGGACAAAACTAAAAGAGCCCTTGATGGCTTCTGCTCAGCAAAGGTGGACGTTATGTCCGGGGTTCCTCAGGAAAGTTCGTTGAAATCCCTTTTATTTTTAATATACTATTTAACCTCAATGAAGAGGAAATTTCTATGTAAAGAGTGACGAAACAATATTCGCGTATAATAAAGTAATATAGGCGTAAAAGAAAACTTAAAAGATTTGGGTATAACTAGCGCGGTGACGTATGCTTGATATACGACGCCAGAAATAGGGTTTGAAACGAAATCTAAAGAAATACGCGGAAATCAAATTTTGGAAACAAGATTTGAAAAAAAGTTCGACAAAAATAAATCATTTATGGCATTTAAATAAATATTCGGGACTTGCTACATACATGGGATTCACTATCGAAATGGTATGAGTACACATTAGAGGCATTACTGGATCCACTTTTAATAACTTTGGTTTCATTAGACGGGTCGTTTGGTCAAAAAGTTAAGGAGTGCTTTTAATTTACACCAATTAGGTCACAAATGGAATATGCCACTACTATTTGAGAACCATATAAAATAGAGTTTGGTAAAAGAATGAGAAGAAAATACGTGCCTATCTCCTTGTTTGAAAAACACTGCTACGCAAGGAGGGCACATGCATTGGCGTTGTTGGATAAGAAACCCTTACAGGTGCGGAAACAACAGTTAGAAGTAAGGCTCATGGAAAAGTGGAGGTCGATCACATTTTGCTCCAGCCCAAAGAGAATGATTAAGAGCCTAAACTATATAATCAGATTGGATCAGAGAAATGGACTCTGAAAAGCCAGAGAAATGGACTCTGTTACCGAGAGACACAAGTAATCATTCTTCTCTTACAATCCGCGACAGCGACATGATTTTCGAAACCAATAAGCCTTCACATAAGTACATATAATATAAACATACAATAATAGATTGTGCATATTATAAATAAAAACGCTTAAACATGCCGAAAGTCTGATGGCCAAACATGTATTGCTATACGCCATATTGGCGACTTGCAGGCTGTAGGTCGATTCAGTGTCCATCTGCTAACATAATCCCATGGCATATTCCTTGGCCAGGGCCATTCCCCTATCGCGGTGGCTCGCAGCGTATGCGTATTTATAGATGTTCTCTTATAAGGATAATGTGCAGATGTACGCCAGTCAAAGAAAAGCTAAAACGTTTTAAGGCAGTCAGTCAATTATAAGAAAATTGTATCCCTTCAAAGTTCTTTATTGTTGTATGTTTCTCCATGAACTTTATGAACGATGTACTTGCGAAAATTTATTGTGCTTATCAAAGGAAAACATTTAACTAATCATGAACTCAAAACTTTACTTTTCAGTAAAATTATTGTATTTTGAAGATAATATTTTGTGATAGCACATAATTTTAAATTAGTAATTATTAAAAGTCATTGCTTGATACCTATGCTCTTTACTTTTTCACCCAATCTGACTACCATAGATCATTGGCAATGGATTTGAGCAGCAAAACGTCCCTTCCAAATAAAATGTCATGCATGAAATGGATAATAGCATTGAAAATGAATAAGTTCATGAATTAAAAGTTCAATTTAAGAAGGTTTTAAGAATAAATTTCATTGATAAAATAGGTGAAACTTCTCAATAGATTCTTAAATATTAAGATATAATGGCCTGATGGAGACAATTGTCGAGGGGAAAGTGAACAGAAAGTATGGAAAAGGCGTACACCAATTAGGTCTTTTAAACGAAACTTGCTTGTTTTATGAGATACATGGAGCAAGTTGCGAAGGTTGTGAAAGAAAAAACTTTCGTTTATATGAAGAGGATGGCCGATAGAAGAATCGAGTGGAGGGTTGCATCAAACCAATTCTAGGGTTGTTAACCGATGATGATGATGATAAAATTAGATTATAAAGATAAATATAAAGATTAGATATAAAGATATAACAGTAGATAAGATAAGATTCTTAGATGTAAAGATTCGATATTCGATATTTCGATATCCGTTTTCATTTTCATATTTAGAAGTGTTTTGTTTGTTTTGATTTTCTGTCTAGGGTAAGTGATTGCAAATACGTAAGCTACCTTCAATGAGTGAAATAAGCACTTCTTCGATTAGAATCCGCAGTACATATCGGTGGGTGATTCAGTAATTTTCTTCAAATGCTGGAATTAGCTGAAATCTTAGCTCTGACTGATAGAAGTCTAAGTGAGACTTCTGCCAGTTTTAGAGTAATTCATACAGTAAACCATCCTTATATCCAGCATTCTACTTCCATGCTTTACTTCCCTTGCAAACAATTTGTCAGTAAAATGTAGGGACGACTAAAGAACCGTGCGGAACTGCTTCTGAATCGTATGAGGTAAATTCCGATGAAGATTTCTAGCAAACTCAATCAATTTTATTTCATTCCAAGTCTTGTCATCAATGCTAGCTACTACAAATAGAGTGGATGGAACGATTAGATTGTTCGTCAGATTTTTACGAGGATAGGCAAATTGGTGGAGACACTAGGTGAAGAACTCTGCTTGCTCAGTGATTTCACCTCTCCGTGGTATTCCCCGCCCTCATTCATCCAGAGGAAGGGGATGAAGGGACGGGGGCCGCGAGAACGAGTACCTGGGCGAACGGAAGGGGGCTGAATCCCCTGGGGTTCTTCCGAAGGAGGAGAGCGAGGATCTCAGCTGATCCAAAGTCTCAAATGAGTACCCTGCAACTCTTGGGCGAGTGACAGGGTGTGGTTCTAGCATAGACTAGGCGTGATCAACTAAATGATACACTAGTATTTAACAGGAAAAACTTCAGTTGATAAGACAGACACGTTGCAGAGAGATTGCTTATATTTCCTTAATATATTGCGAATCAATATATCTCCAACAATGGAATGAATACACGATGGCATTTTTCTCGTTAACTCTTGAGTTGCTCTTAGAGTAAAATACATATTCAGAGGTACTATAAGTTAAACTTTTGAGATTAAATCAACGTACGTAGTATTTATGACGTCCATTTTAACAAATTATCGCTCATGAAAAGAAAGACATTTGAAGTGTATCTGTACCACGATCTATTTTACCTATATGCAGTTTCCGAATTCACCGCGATTCGAAAGTGCACTCAGAATATTTGACACCACCGTAAAAAATAATTGGCTCCATATTTACTTCAGTCCAAGGTGAGTCCTATGATCTAATGGCGATGATCATGCGAGGTCTTCTTGCAAGATCGTGAAACTAAGTCGGCTGTGATGATCAGATTAGTGACGTGCCGGCCTGACAAGCCTAATGTCACGTTTTCGAACCCCGCCTGGGCAAGGGTGTCGTTCTTGCCTTGGGATTAGGCTTAGGTTTCAGGTTGGTTTTACGAGGCGGTATAATCTAAGCAGTCGGAGCAACAAAACACCTAATCGTTCAACATCGCGTGACTTTAACTCAATCGTCAAGAGGACCTATCTCATCTCTTATATGCTGAGAAGGCACACGCCCTAACCGCACAATCGAACTCGCACGGGTGACATAAACCAGCCTCCGAATGCGACCGAGACGGCTCTTGTGGGCCCTCGGAAGAGGACTGGGATAAGAGAGAGCGAGTCGGGAGGTCGCGATGGGTCGAATGTGAGGACGCCTTTTGCATCAAGCGCCTCAACCCTCCCTCAACTGCGCAGTCGCGCGCAGCCTTTTCTCTCAACTGCGCGGGGCCAAACTCGGGTCGCGCAGCGCCGTCGACTTGGAAAAGGGGGTTGTTGAATTCTCCATGGCGGGTTGAAGGCGACGGACAGAGATGTCCTCCCTTCCCCATGACGCTGGGAACCGGGATTGAGTTAGGTTTCTGGTTAAGTTGGGGCAGCCGACTTAGCGTCACGAGCTTACAAGATGACCTCGCACGATACTCGTCATTAGATCTTGGCGTTCAACTTGGACTGAATGTTTTACGTACGTAAATATAAAGCCGGTATTTTTTTCGGTTTCATCAGAAATATTGCCACCCGGGATTGTGCCTCTGCACAACAGCACAGCCCACAATGCACATCTACATCCACATCTACATCTACACGATACCCTGAAAGCCACCGCGAGGGTGTGTGGCAGGGGGTGAAGATCACCAAGCATGCACTACCGACATGCAAACAAGCAACTATAGGGTCTCATGCAACTAGATTGTAAGTATCTATAGTATTAAGAGATTAATACATGCATCATGCACTACATCCTACTCTAAAATATTTCACCTACCTATCCCTTTCCTATAATGCTGCCTATGCTGTTCTCTTATAGTACGGGGGAAGAATGCCATTTTGAATATCGGTACGACAGTCTTATCTCTCTAATCTTATTTATCTGGTTGAATCTAGCATAATACGTTGGTGTTTCTAATGTGTGCCTAACATCTTCAGTAAAGCTATCCGATTTAAATTTCTCTAATAGATTTAATCTGTACCTTAACCTACGCTCTGATAATGATTCCCACCCTAATTCTTGTATTAATTCTGAAACACCAATTCTGCTCCCCATCTCCCGAGCCGATGGTTGTTCATGTTTGTAAATTGTCAACTCTTACAAACTTTATACTATCTTCCATTACCTGCTGATTTATAATGCAAGTTAATTGTAACTATTTATTTGTTTCAATTTAATATAACCGCTAAAGAGCAATTTGAAATAAACTTGTTCGTGAATACCGTAACTATTTACCAATTTCAATTAGACTATTATCAGCTTGTTAACTGTTTCTCCGTGAAATTCACACGAGTGTGGAGCCAATGGTCGGCGTATTACTTTAAAAATTGCTTTCGCGAGCTGCTCGCGACAGTCATGGTTATACAAAGACAGTCTGCAATAGAGGCGGAGATGAAATTTTTTACCTAGGAGAAACATCATTGAAGAAGAGAGAACGAACGCATGTTTCTATATATAAAATATGAAATACTTTAGGGTCGAGCCTACTCATAACAAATTTCAATATTTAAAGCCAATGACGGGGATTTTATCTGCTCCCCCGCAGCCAATAATGAAAATCAAGTATCAAAGAAATAACTCGTAATTATGATTCCCACAGAGTTCCCCTGTTCTCTTACTTTCCTTTCGAACACCTTATGAGTCTTAGACTGTCAAAAATAATGCTGTCTACAATGACTACTTCTTATTCACAGCTTATTTTACAACGTAAAAATATAAGCCCAAAACCATTATGAAAAATTTCAAATTTCAAATCCGTTTCCTGTGAGGGACTATATCTAATCCCTTCTTGTAATTTAGAAAAATTGCCTGAACTTCATTTTCACCGGAGACTAAAATAGCAGGCAAGAATGGAGTTAATAGTACCTATCTTATAAACTTTACCATTATAAAATTCTTGTAAACAACTGATGATAATTTTAATGCCCAAATGTTGATTACAATTATGTGAGTATTAATATATCTGATATGAGATTGATGCAAGACGAAAAGGACGTAATCACTTGTTATTCCTGCCGCCATTTACTACTTTATAATTATTATCATTTGAGCTTCCTATGTTCGATGATTGTTTCACATCTACAGAAAAATGCTCACCTTAAGGAGATTAAAGTGGCATTTAAAGTATACAATAAGAATTCCAACCTGATATCTTCGGGCATCTTTGGAACAACTGCTAAATCAATCGTAATTTACCAAAGATCGTAGATTCTTACATAATTAGTTTCTCTTTGCTGAACACTAGTCTATATAAAGGGTGACTCGGATCACAGCAGGCCAGGTGGAGAATAGGGGACAATGGGGGCGTATACTCGGATTTTGTACACGAAAATGTTAGGTGAAAACGAAAAAAGAAATTTAGTGAAAAAATTAATCTTCTAACCACAACCATTCACTCATAAATCAAAAATTAAAATAAGCAAAAGGTGTCCCCCACCGAAAATGCTGCTGTGATAACATTGACGTCCCTTGCCTCCCGTCCTTTACTGCTCTTATGGGAAGGGGAGGGAGTGGAGGGGGGTTCTCAGAAGGTCAGCTCGCACAGATGCTGTCGTAACTGCTCCGATTGGAAGAGTCAGCTGTGTCCCCCCCTTTGCGATAAGGCGAAGTAGCTTCACGGGCTCAGTTGTGATTGGACGAAGTCGATATACGTCAGAGGTTGCACCACACCCACTTTTCCGAAAGGGTTAAAAACATTAGTTTTTCGACGCCTGTAACTCGAGAAATAATTGACGGATCAAAAAACGGAAAAATACGGGTCTTTTTATTTTACAAACTCTATCATATTCGGCATTAAAAATATGGTAAACGATCCCATTCTCGCAGGAAGAGGGGCTTTGTGAAGAGAAACAGTCACATATTCTGGACACGCGTTGTGGGCATCGTTCCCCGTGGCGGGTGCCGTGATGGCTTTGAATGACGCGACGCCGCCGTGTGTTCCAAGACGGCGGCGGCGCGGCGAGCGACAGTCAAAGAGGAGGTGGCGGACGCATTCTCACGCACCGTATAAAGAAAGAGCAGCGGCAGTAGGCGTTTCGCACGTGCTGCCGGGCGATTGGGAAACGGGACCATCTAAGGGAAGCACGGCTTCACCTTTCCAGCCGCGGAAGGACGACTTCTCCGCGACGTTTTGACCTGACGTGTTATTCCATCTGCCGATTGAGACTGTGGCTGTCCACCAAGTGGAAGCCCTAAAAAATCTAGAGCAGCTAAGGAAAGTGAGAACTGAAAGGTTTCATGCATTTTTCATGAGAATAAGTGAACCTTGATTGCTCCGCAGAGGGAAAATGAATACAATAACTATTACATTAATTCTGCGCTATATATCTCAAAAGAATATCTATTAAAACATCGGAGTTAAAGAGTTTTGCCATTAGTTATCATTGCACTGACATAAAGTTTTTTATATCGATCATGATATTCATCATTTTACATCTTAGTCGTATTCGTTAACGAATTTTCTTCTTTACAGATTATGACTTATTTTAATACAGGAATGTCCTAGTAGATGGGCGTGGAGGTCATGAAACTATCAACTAATACGCCTGGAACCTATTTCTTTAAGAATATATGGCATCACAACGGATGCAGATAAGTAAAGGCTTAAAGCATTCGATTTGTGGTGCTACAAAAAAATTATTAAGATAAAATGGAACTCCCGAGTAACTAAGGAAGCCATCCAAAGAAGAGTGGGAGAAAAGAGAAGTATTCCGATAACCTTAAAAATTAGATTGTTCAAATCAATCGGTCATATCTTGAGACATGATAATCTCTTGAAAATTGCCAGAGGAAAAAGTTTTCCTGGGCTGGGAATCGAATCACGGACCTTGCGCACTCTGGGCCAATTATCAGATTACCACACTACCCAGAGTTCATGATTACAAAGGCAATTTTTTCGAGAGCATCCAGAAGAGCTAGTTCTCATTCGTGATGGCATGATCAAGATAACGATGGAAGAAGGACACGTGAATGAGTAGAATCGAAAAGGGTGGGCTCGTGTGAGATATCACAGGGCAAGGATGCGGAAGAGAAGAATTACGCAAATATGGATACGCTAGGTGGTAGGAAAACCAGGCGGAAATCTGCGACTACTTGTTGAGTGATTATGGTGACCGCCAAACTGTAGCTTTTTGGCAAGATGAATCCTTGGTGAATTTTTCTAGTGCGAAATAAATAGATGGACAACTGAAAATTTTCTTCCAAGAGAAAGATTTTTATTAAATAAGATAGGCAATTTTCCACAAAAATTCATCCTGATGGAGGATGGACCTGATGATGATGTAGTACATCGAAACCGGTCGGTTTAAAGAATTGTTTGCGGAAAATTGTCAATCATATTTAATTGGGGATCGGGTTGGTGTGTTGGCTAGAGTACTGGCCTCCCATCCCGTGGGCCCGGGTTCGATTCCCGGCGGTGGCGGATTTTTCAGTGGAAAACCGGGTCCCCACTTGAGTGCCTAGTGGAGGGCATTTCAAGTACAGTACTCCGTCCGTCGGATGGGACGTTAAGCCGTGGTCCCCTTGGCGCCTTTCGTTAAGAGTAGGCTAATGCCGACGCCGGGTTTCTCTCCACCCTTCCTCCATTCCCTGAAAACTCCTACCATTACCCAATTATCCACCTATCCTATATGGCGCAAATGACCTCAGCTGTCGGTCGCCTCCCCTTAATAACCAACCAACCATATTTAATTGTGTAATTCCACCACATCGCGACTGAAACAACTCTTTTATTCAAGAGCAAATTGGAAATAATTTTCAAAAACTTTGATAACGGACGGACAAGGCTTTATCATAATCATGGTGCCCCGAACTATATAGCTCGAGACATACTCCGTTGTCGTTTACTTCTCCGCTGCTATTGTCCCGAAGGGTCTGAAGTTTCAGTACTTCCGTTTTTAGGTGTTCCAACGGCTGACGAATATACCAAACCACCTTCCCTAATACCTTAAAGGCTTGGGCAGCACTGCATCGACGCTCTGAATTGGGGGTCAAACCCACGACCCTTTGGCTACCAGGCCAGTGCGTCACCGGCCTGGCAAGCTCGGTACTGACACGTTGGTGAAGTGGAGCTGAATTGATGGTTGCAGCGATCTTTGAAGTTCATGATTGGGGGATGTATTTTGAAAATAATACGAGTCCACTAGCAAGTTCTTTTTGGAAATTCAAAGACACAGATGCAAACCTCCCATGTAAGCATTTCAATAATTTATCATGACAGAGGTATAAGTTAAAAAACAGCCGGTACACCCATGAGTGACCCTACCGAAAGCATAAAACGCCTTGGTTACAGCTTCTTTGAAAACAAACAACTCGAAACACTAGAGTCATCTTCAACTTTGTCTATCGATTATGATAATTCCCTTTAATTCACGATCCATGTTGGTCATATCCTTCATTTCGGCCCTTCATTATTCAGTGTCTATGCCCTGGACGAGAAAACGCTCTTGTGCTCATGGTCTTACGGTAGGTTGCATGATTGTGGGAGAGTTGAAGTTCCTTCTGACTGGTATGTCCTTCGCGGATCCTACGGCGGAGAGTAGAAGTGAGACGAAATGTAATCCAGCAAAAAGGCGCGCGGCATCAATGAAGTGGACTATCAAGAGATCGTGTAACTATTACAACACTCTTGAGGAAGACATTGGGAATCCCCATCAAGGATTTTATCTAAATTGCTGAACTGCTAGCTAAAAATCAATGACCCCCGACGCCAGCACTTCTTGCTGTGGCTGCAATTTGAAAATAATACTAATGTATTTAGTATTATTTTCAAATAATGCTAGAGGGCGCGGTAAGTTTGTAAGTAAATCTCTAGGCGATGGTAAGGTTCTCGGTCGACTTTTTTCCATCTTACATTTCAGTGGTTTTAGACAATATCTGCTAAAAATTCAAGTACCTATACCTTCGCATGATAAACTTACGATTTACAGAAACATTAGTGAAGGTCTACCTCTTGCAGTAGGTTTCGATGGACTAATAATTGTTCCGCGAACTTAAAAAAATTTATCTTGATTCGGTTCCGCATTCTTTCCAACTCTCGTTATTCTATCTAAACTTCCAGTTATTGCCCCGCTTACCCAACATTCTCCCAAAACACTGTCTCCCCTAACAGCCAGTACCACACAATCAATTTGCCTTTTTTTAAATTCCCTCAGCCTGAGTAAGAAATAAATAAAATTACAACTTATGAGCACATTTTCGATATATTGATGACAGTTGGTTAATAATAAAGAAGGAAATCCATAAAAACAAGAAAAAACGGATATCTACGATATGGTTTTGAAGAGTATTTGGGAAACGTGACGAGAAGACAAAAGAGCAAAGCTACTTTTCACTTACTAGGCTCTGCCTTGAATATGCAGCCAGTGTATGGGACCCGAATGAATTATTTTTTATCAGAGAGCCAGACAGTGATAATAATAATAATAATAAAAGGTCTTTATTGGGGCGAGATTGAGACAAAACTGTCCCTTCTGCCATCTAACCCCTCGTCAAAATAAATAGGTATATAAAAGAAATAGTGGTCAATACTTAAGACAATTACAATCCGATGTTAAAAAAAAAATAAGTAAAGAATACACTTATAGGAATCAAATAATGATAAATTAACACAAAAGAAATATACATACACAATATATCAATATTACATATCTAATAGTGTGTGAGAGAATTTACAATGTGGGAAAAACGTGAGGATTATTATGCTTACATCCTTTACGCAAAAACCCACTGCAGGAAAACACCCACACAAGAAGGGGGGTGTGAAAAACCTGCGAAATCCTACTGACAGTAAAGCTAGTGTTTAAGAATAACTCAAATATAATAGCATGTACATAGGAAAATAAGTATATTATAATGAAATTCAAGAAAAGATAAATACAAAAGGTAGGGAGAAAAAAAATAGAAAAAAAGGTAAAAGGGAATTAAGGAAAAATTAATAAACAAAAACAAACATCAACATGGTGTTAATGTGTGCCGTTTATCTTGCCATCCGTGTTCTAATCTATCATGTGTATTGAGAGAGTGCCCGTGACTTGTGATACTCATGTGCCCGTCTGCTGAACTTTAAGAAGTGTTTTATGCAGCGCCCTTTTAAAAGAAAGCTTAGCTTAGTGATCAGATTAGAGCAGCTAGGTTTGTTGAAAGGTCGTATGATAGGTCTATTAGTGTATCAATATTATTAGAGGAATTAGGTTGGGAATCATTATCAGTTCATGGATCGAAATATCGATTAAATCTCCAGCATAAATTTAAAACGGATGAATTAACTGAACATTTTTTTTTGTTTTGGGACTACATCAGGTAGGATAACGGAGAAATAATTGAGAGATAGATATCAGGATGGATAGGTTCAAGAATTCTCTTTCTCCGCGAACAAATAGGGACAGTAATAGATTACAGCGGTCTTTTGGGAAATCAGAATAGGTATTTGAGATTTTGACAAAGAAATACTGATTTGCTGATTTTTTTTATTACGCGTGCATGCTGTAGGACTACTATCTCATGTATTCTCTAGGAAATGTAAGCTCATAATTTAATTTATTAGAAAAGATTATTCCTAGTTAGAAACTGTTGTATTAACTAACAACTTGGTGTCATATGTGGCTAATATCAAACGTGACTTTTGGCTGCATTATTAATAATTTCCTCGAAGTGGTGGACTCTTTGCTTTATAAAAATAGTGTTATAACGGGGTAGTATTTTTTTGCATACCTGATTGGTATAAAGTGTTTTCCTTGATGGATAATGCATGCCAGGCGATGGTTCACACCCTTGCTGCGGCTTATGAGCATTATGAAGATATAGATGCAGATTTAGAAAGAATAGAACCTGTTTCAAAACGACAAGTGCATATTGGACCACGACCTTGTGCAAGTGAAAGAAAATATTTGATGATTATGCAAAGGAAATAACTTCTTTTTTTAAATAATTTAAGTATAACAAAAATATAAGCGTCGAGACTGTAGGACGGTGCTCCGTTAATTGTAACGAAGAGATTATTTAAAATAATTTCAACATTTCCCTCTCAATGGTTGTCAATTGTCAGATAATCTATAGCAAAACTGTTATCACAATTAAGTAATTATCCAAGAGATATCAGTTTGTAAGTTTGGGATTTGCCATGGTATTGACATCCATCATCATCTTCATTGATTACTCTAATCGATCTTGAGATTCGTTTGACGCATCTCTCCACTGAATCCTCCTCCTCTTCATACTCACAAAGGTCCTCTACTTAACATCCATTGCCTTACAAACGGCACGCCAGACGCTCAATCCTCTCAACATGAGAGCAATCACGCGTAAAATTCCATCCCGACCACGAGAAAAATACTCCCACTTAGAGTGTTTTTTTTCATTCTTTCCGTTGATGCCACAGTTCCCCTCTTCTTTTCTCTCTGGCCTCATGTGCTTCGAGGCTCCTTGGGGCTCGGAATACTGCGGTGTGGTGAGACACTCACTTCGATTTGTGGAAACCACAAGAGCTCTCTCGGAGGGACTGGTGAGCTACCTCGATTACATAATCCGACTCGGTCGACTCCAATTCGAGGGTATAGTCTGAGCGCTCCATAGTCGCAATAATGACTTAATTCAGGGTGAACAGGGCGTATTGTATGTGCATGAGCGTATTGCGTACGAATAAAAAGGTAAAACCTTCAATCACCGATCATCCTACAACGATCATCGTCGCCAAGGATCTCTACCACCGCTGGACTCTGGACCTCGAAGAACTCCACAGAAGATATAACATAACATTGTATAAAGTCACTCATATTTTCGTAAGGCGGCTCGCGTGAGGTTTTGCCGGTCTCCCTCACGCCTCGGGTGAATGCCGAACCACTAACCATCCTGGAGGAAAAGTGTTCCAGCTGCTCTCCAATTGCTACTGCTTAAAGCTTAAAATATTGTCCATGTAAATAGTTTTTCATGCTCAACCCTGAAGAGGCCACACTCGCCTAAAACAGAGTAAATCCATTCACTTTTTACTGTATAATATATATTGTATTGTAATAACTTCACGGCGATGGCTGTAATAAGCACCTTAAAAAAATTACCAAAAATCAAAACCTCTTTTTACAACAGTTATAGCGACACGAAATAGACGGAAAATACAAGCCTCCGAAAAATCTCCTAAAATATTCTTAAACTTTGGGTATAATGCATAACATAAATCACTCTTAAAAATAAACATAGAAACTAAGAAATTACAACAATGTCAATGATTAAGATATCCATACACAGCTAATACATAGCAAGACGCATTAAAACGCGCGTGTATAGTAAATGCAGGTCATGATAACAAGAGGTCCGTCTTTCCCCGTTTGTTCCCCCTTCCCATCCTTCTATGTGCGTGGATACGGCGCTTGTTTATAGGCTTAAGGTTAAAGTCGACGGTGCTATTTAACCTTATGGTTTGAGCACCTAGAAGCCGAATTTCACCACTACTTGAACTTCACTTGAACACGCATGGCATAAGTACGCGATAGGAGTCTTGTCTAACGGAAAGAAATCATGGAAGGAAAATTTGATCTTAATTTTGGTTTAGAGGCTAGAAGCTCATGTCTTACTCCAGCTTTAAAAAGCTTCCTTGTTGAGAGAGTTACGCCTCAAGAGGGAATAAACACACGATTCTCCCAATACTGCCCGCATGGACTAATTCGTCCACTCATATTTACATAATCATTGGACAACAATCCTAGGATTGGTTTGACGCAGCCCTCCACTTGATTCTTTTATCGGCCAACCTCTTCATATTAACGTATTTCCTTTCTTTTATATCCTTCACGACCTGTTCCATGTATCTCAAACGAGGCCTGCCTTATCCGATATTTACGTTCACTTTTCCCTTGACAATTGTCTTCATCACACTATCGTGTATCAAGATATGGCCGATTAAGTTGTCCTTACTTTTTAGAGTTACCAGCAGACTTCTCTTCTCTCCCATCTTCTTAGGACTTCCTCGTTTGCCACTCGGTTGATCCATTTATTCTTCACCATTCTTCAGTAACACCACATTTCGAATGTTTCCGCCCTTTTATTCTCTGCTGCTGTCATACTTTTTATTTACACGCATATGCACACGCTTGTTTACTATGCCTTTACCTCAGAATGTATGTTTTCAATGCCTTTTTTTCCTAAACAAAGGACTTTGTCCGTCAATACCTCGATTAAACTATTTCTGAATATGAGTGAACAACACTTCAGAAAAAAAATTGCATTAATTCTTTCTAAATACCTGAGCAAATATGGGGGAGTAAAGCTGGAGCATTAATTTTCCATTGAAAAAAGTGGGTAGCAGAGGGCTAGAAGGGAAGTTGTGGTGAAGGATGTTTGTCGCTGTGCATGGTTTCCGCGGGAACATCGCCCTCGTTTGTCGAGTGGTTGATTTCGCGGCCGGGAGGGAGCTCCTCGGTCGAATCGGGTGATTTACGAGTTTCCACTCCTCTTGCCCGCATTCGCGCCGCCACCTCTCCCTTCGCCTTGCCTCCACCTTTTCCTCCCTCCTAACTCAATTTCGCTCGCAGCCAAGCGAGAGAGAGAGAAGAGAGGAAACTTAACTTCCTACCCCCACGACTCCATCGCATTCCAGTTTTTTTCCTCCTGCTCGCGGAAAGAAATCCCATCATGAATTCACGGCCGCCATGATTGATGAAGGCTCATGCGGCGAACATTTGAGTGCCTAGCCCCTCCCTTCACCCTAAAGCCTCCCGTTTGTTTAGACAATGCGCCCTGTGAGGGGGGAGGAACCCCTAGGGGTGCAACCCGAGTCGATTGGCGAACCCTGACGAACGCCGAGAGACGCAGGATTTATTTGGTTAGCGGAATTCTGGGAGATGCCGATTTTGGAAGTTGGCAGCTCCGAAGTAATCATGAGAGCCAGTGGGGAATGTGGAGAGGGAGTGAAGTGATTGTCAGCAGTGTGGCCAAACCAAGAGTGGGATCAAATTATCTCCCTCCTACGATTGCTTCCGGTAAAGTAATACTTATGTCACGTCCGTATATACTTTCTTCCTTAGTGTTTTCGTTCTCTTCGCTTTTCTTAACCCTTGTTCCTTAGTGTACAGCGAAAAACTCGTGCCGCTAAATGTGCGTAAATTAGGTTTTCATATTTTTATAGCGAGAGATATTAATATATTTTAGGTGTTGCATTTTTTAAGTGAATTATATGCAAATTGTAGATTCTGAAATTAGCTATATTTAAAACTATAGAAATGGTGCTATGAAAATTTGATAGCTGCCTAAACATGTTATGAGATGGATACATTTATGTTTCAAATTTATTGCAATTAAATGTCCGAAGCTGTCGCACACTATCGATTAGCTGCCTGTTATATGTAAGTACCTGCAGAGATTTTAGCCAGCGTTTCCTTCTGACCAGGCAAAGAAAAAAGATGCATGTGAAGAGTAAGAGGAATCATTATGCATCTTCATGCCTAAAAGTTTTTTAACGACAAAAATCGTTTTAGCTAATCCATTTGGCTGACCGCTAAGAAATCACGTGAAATGAGCGAAAAATGTGCACACATGTATTGATTTTTCTCATCTCAAAGCGCAACAATGACCGTGGGAAGAAAGAAAATGTTGGAGACGTCGCAAGATGAAAAACGTTGGCCACAAATCTTTAAGACTGCGCTTGTTATAAATAAGATATTCACGTGTGGGTGGAAGGAACATCTTTGAAGGTCGTTCCATATTGCGTAGCAATAATGAGTAAAAAGCCGAAATTAATATGAAATAAGTTACTGGAATCCATAGATAGGGATATGAGTCACTTGCGAACCTATTTAGTAAAAATACATAAAGGTGCAAATAAAATCTCGCGTTCATATAAATTGCTACTAAATGTGACAGAATATTCGGAGGGAAAAATTGAAGAGACCATTATTGTGCATAATGCTTCAATCAACATAAAATAAATAATTAGGCACTACATTAGGAACTGCGTGAAATATGTTCGAACGAAGGTCAATAGAGGATATAACAACCTCTCCGTTTTCAGTAAATTTCTGATTTATCACGGGTATTTCAGCCCAATTCAGATAAATCACTTCCGTTATATGAGGCAACAATATCAACAGTAACTGTTCAGCGCGCTGCTTAAAAAAATGCCGGAGCTTCATCTAGGTCCATGCAATTGGAACGAAACTTGAAGTAGGTGAAAAAATCAGATGGTTGTCTAAATTTCAAGAAGAAAGTCATTGTTGAGCTAGAGATATTGGTGAATGTCTACATGGAAAGGCCATCATTAATGAGTACGCTTCTAAATGGTTTGGCCTGTGGAAATACTACGCATTCCAACTTACAAAGCGTTTTAATGTCTAATAATTCTCAACGAAATGTTCCGATCAAGTTTTGAGCACGACGTGAGGGAAAAAAATTAATAATATCTTTGCTATCTCAAAAGGGATGCGGAGGAGAAAATGTTTAGAGAAATGAGACATACACACTACATAGTGGGAAGTATGAAAACTTTTTTCCCGTCACTAGCTTGGTCTCCGCGTAACTATTCATTCAAAAAAAATCGTTAAACTCGTGTAGGAAACGAAGCACTCAGCATCAGCTGGTGGGATCATCTACATCTACACGATACCCTGCAAGCCACCGCGAGGGTGTGTGGCAGGGGGTGAAGGTCACCAAGCATTCACTACTAGCATGCAAGCAAGCAACTAAAGGGTCTCATGCAACTAGATTGCTAGTATCTATAGTATTTGAGGGGTTAATACATGCATCATGCACTACAGAATACTCTAAAATATTTCCCCTACCTATCCCTTTCCTATGCTGCCTATTCTGTTCTCTTATAGTACGGGGGAAAAATGCCATTTTGAATCTATCTGTACGACAATCTATCTCTCTAATCTTATTTATCTGGTCGAATCTAGCATAATACGCTGGTGTTTTCAATATGTGCCTAACATCTTCAGTAAAGCTATCCGATTGAAATTTCTGCAATAGATTAAATCTGAACTTTAATCTACGCTCTGATAATGATTCCCACCCTAATTCTTGTATTAATTCTGATACACTACTCAACCTATCGTAACACCTTTTGACGAACCTAGCTGCTCTACGGATGGATCAAAACACGTTGTTTAACTTCCGGGTTAATTTGCAGCTCCTCCCACAAAGTGGCAAAAAGAAACAGTTTCAGTATTAAGAGCGGTCACTGAAATAAAAAACGCGATGTGAGAACGAACTTTTATCTGTATCTACTAACTAATGAGCAAGCAACCTCGACGGTGTGTTGTAGGGGGTGAATTATAACAAAACATGCACAATATGCATGCAATACAGATTTCTCATACTTACTACCCACGTACCTAAGGAGAGATGTCTAATAACATCATAGCTTTCTTATCAAGCGGATTAAATCTAATCCCGGACACTAATTTAGCACTGAACAAATTCTCGGTCACTTCGGCGCGAACGGAATGCAAATTTGGGACAATGGGGTCGTTTACCATATTTTTCATTGCTGAACCTGATGGAGTATGTTTCCCTAAAAGCAGTCAAGGACGGGAGGTGGATGACCTAAATGTGCTCAAAACAGCTTCTTCGGTGGGCGTCACATTTTGTTTATTTTAATTTATGAGTGAATGGCTCGGGTTAGGAGATTAATTTTTTCACTAATATTCATTTTTCATTTCCATCTAATGATTTCGGGTACAAAATTGCGATTCCGGTTCCGAGTAAACTCTTCCATTCTCAGGCAGTTCCTAAGTCAATGAAGCCTAAGTGAGTGGATAGACTGTACCCGTCCATTTTTTCGTTGGAGTACATTTCTATGATTTTCAGTGAAATATATTGTTTTTAAAGGAAAGCCATAAGCATTTATTCGAGGTTGTCAAATGATTTTATTCTCGTAAAAGACGTATTATCTGGTTGATAGTTTTTACTTGTCACATTACTAAGCCTTTAGGTGCTTTAGGATGAAGATTTTTTGACAGAAGTGAGTTCCTTACATTTTTACCAATTTATTCCCACTCTAACAAATTAATTTTCTAGTAATCAATGACTTGGAGTAGGTATTAGTTACTAATCAATATCTGAGTCAAAAATTAATAGATGTAGTTTAAATGGTGGATAGATTCTCCTCTCGTGGACTTCCGGGTGAAAATGTTGACAGTTGTAAAGCTTTTTCGGTGGTGTACCTACCGGTCCCTGTTTAGGTGCTGAGTAGAGAAATTGTCACATTTATTGCTTACATGGGAGGTTAAACCTTGACCAATTTGGCATACATCTTTAAATGAAGGGTAGCGCCGACGATTGGATTAATTCAAAAGTTTTTAAGTACTCAAACAAATTCCTACCTATACCAACCTGACCATTGATAAGACACAAGATAAAGCACTTATTCCACAGGTTTTTATTAGCGTTGCAACGCGTTTCAGCGGTTAAGCCATTATCAGGTACAAAAATAATGAGTCAAGAAAGCGTTTGGCATTTGAAATATTTTCAACGTTCAGTTGTTAGGGTCTGCGTGACAACATTGTGAAGTAATATACCAGTCTTCGCTGTCATCGCTTTGTTGGCTCATTAATTTTGAGCCTGATGATAAACCGCTGAAACGCGTTGTACAGCTAATAAAAACCTGTGAAATAAGTGCTTTATCTTGTGTCTTATCATGATAGCATTCCACTTCGTCTCGCCGGACGCAGTTACGTTCAACCTAACCAATGTTCTGCAAACGTCCTTGGTGAATGGATGCACGTTAACAAAATCAAATTTACAGTGAATTCTTTCTTTATCTTTTTTCTTCTGCCAATTATGTTGTTTTTTTCAGCTATTTAAAGCGCCTTCTCCTTCACATGACAGTGACGCACATATTTACTTATTTGGTAGCCTAAAATATATTCTTCCAATGATTTACGATGATTCAAACATCATGTTACCTAATCAACCACAAAACTACGGGTACATTACTTCACCATGTTGTCACTCAGACTCCAGCAACTGAACGAAGAAAATATTCCAAATGCCAAATTCAAGAGGAAAGACAGCGATGCTGGAGAAAGACAGTGATGGAGAGCATTTATTGCCCCGATACGAAATGTTTTGAGCATAGGCAGTGCAATCAAACTGCAACGTTTCCAGCCCTTCAAAGCTCGGAGAAAACCTTACGCGGAGTGATATGAGAGAGTCAGAATCTGTTTCCACAAGAATCAAGTGGGAGAACTTAGTCGACACGAGAAGAGAGATACCGAAAAAATAATTACCGCAAAAGTTGAGAAAGCATTTTTCTGAAGAAAAATCTGCTTCTAAAATTGTTCCTGGGTCGGAATACCATGAAATTTTGCGATGCATATGCATAATTCGTAATGCATCATTGTAAGAATATGCTTACATTATTGTGAGAATACGCTTAAACACTACATCTAACAGCAAGTGTGCCATGGGTGTTGTTCCACCATGGGAAGCGCTTTGCCTAGAGCGTTTGCTATGTTCGACATATTTCTTCATGTCAAATGACATCGAATCTTTCCCACCATATGTCATCCGCCATGAAAATTACTTTTTCTGAAAAAGAGAGATATTGCTAAAAAAAGGCATTGAAGATAAAATTTTGGAAAATCATAACGAAGATAGACTTTGATTTTTCAAATTTTGATTTGTGTTGCATACGCTTGGGGGAAGAGAATTGTGAAACAGATATCATACCATGGAGAATAATGGAAAGTGCCCAATCACTACGCTGGTTTCAGAATAGAGTGATCCCTCGTCACCTTATTCTGACCCCTGTGCGGCCCCAAACAAGTTATCACTTAAAACCCTAGGGAGAAAGGAGTACGGCATTGTTACGGGCCTCTCAGGGGCCGCTATTAAAGAGACACCGGACCAAAACTACTCCATGGAAGCGGAAGAGAGTGACTGTTACCCGATGGAGAATTGCGATGAAGACGCTTACACGAAGAAAAGACCGAGAGAAATGGGCAGAACGACGGCTGAAGGCTGAAGTAGCAGGTGACGGAACCTCATCCTCAAGGAAGCGGGATATATCTCCAGGGGATTTCAGAGTAGAAGGCATTGAACAAGGGCAAACTACAACTGCTAAGTCATCTAAGAGGATCTCAGAGTACTGTGCGACGCGTCGCGAGGGCGAGAGGCCAAGAAAAAAAGGCGACCACAGGGGGTTGTTTACCATGATTTTTTTACTGCCGAATCTGATAGAGTTTGTAAAATAAAAAGACCTGTTTTTTCCGTTTTTTGAGCCGTCAATTAATTATCGAGTTATTAGCGGCAAAAAACTGATGTTTTTAACCCTTTCGGAAAAGTGGGCGTGGTGCAACCTTCTGACGTATATAGACTTCGTTCAATCACAACTGAGCCCGCGAAGCTCCTTTGCCTTATCGCAATGGGGGACACAGCTGACTCTGCCAATGGGAGTAGTTACGACAGCATCTATGCGAGCAGACCTTCCGAGAACCCCCTCCACTCCCTACCCTTCCCCTAAAAGCAGTCAAGGACGGGAGGAAAATGACGTCAATATTATCACAGCAGCTTTTTCGGTGGGCGTCGCCTTTTGCTTATTTTAATTTTAGAATTATGAGTGAATGGTTGTGGTTAGAAGATTAATTTTTTCACTAAAAATCATTTTAAGTTTCCATCTAACGATTTCGTGTACAAAATTGCGATTTCAGTTCCGAGTTAATGCCCCAAATATCATCCGGCCCTATGCAAAGATTTCCATAAAAAGTCACAGCTACCCTGACGGATTGTCTGTAAGTGATTTTGACGCAATAATGGCACTATGAGGTGAAGAGGAAATAGGAAGAATTATGGGAGTTTCTGAGATAGTCAGAAATTACCAATTTTATCATTTATTGCTGTGGAAATCTGAAAGTTGCCAGCATTCATGAAGTTTCGGCATTTGCACACAGTATTTAATATGTCAAAGACTAAGCTGAATTGATAGGACGAAACCACTCATACCAAGATTACACACAGCCATATGGAGATCATATAAAAGGTGCAAAGGTGCATAGCTGGAGCACAGTTATTCTGGTATTTGATAAAATATCCGCGTAGCTTATCGGGAGACCGAAGGTGGATTCAGGGGCGATAATAATACAGGGTGCGACAACTGGGTGGGACAACACAACGCAGGGCGGAAAGTCGAAGGATTTATTTTTTATGATAATGCTAAGCTGCTCGACGATGAAGTCAATTCAACATTTACTGAAATAAATTCATGTACTCAATGAATTTACTAATGTATAGCACCAGAATATTACTATCAAAGGTTATGTTATAATATTTTTCTGAAATATTCTTTAATATCTCATTAGTAATGATATTATTCATACGCCATACATTTTGGCTAGAGCGACCGTATCGCCACTTGAAGACAACTAGCGCATTTCGTCTGCTATAAGCGCAGAAATTGGTGGAGTTAGCGAAAAATACGGTGGGTTGATGCCTTTTTTTTCGTGTCATTTTATTTCTTGTAAAATTACGCATAAAATATCAGTTTTTTTTTTGCAAAAATGACATGTCACTACGGTATTTTTAAACGTTATATTCCCATGTGATGGCCATTCTCGCCGTTAATCGTATGTAATTTCAAATGCAATTTGTGGAACAAGGAGTATGGGTTGGTATAATTATATTTATATTATTAGATAGCGTAAGTTTAGTTCTATAAGTGCTGAAAATATAAAAAAATGACATGACTTTCACTTTTCGGATCAACCTTCTTAAGCGGAGAAGGCTCTGCGCAACTGCGTCCCAAGTATGTACTGCGCGCGATGGACGGACGAGTTAACAGATCACGGAGAACACGGCGGACCGTTCGGATTTTCCTCGGTGGGTGAAAAGGAAGGGGGGAGAAAAATGTGAGCAGTGTGTACGTACAAATGACCAGGGTGGACTGACGTTCTCGTGGGGAGGGAAAGGAAGGGGATTTCTTATCCTGGAAGGCCTGAGGAAAGCCCCTCATCCCACGCGAGGCGCTTATTATTCACAGATGACAGTCGCCACGCCCACCCACCCAGGAAGGAGAGTTGGCGATGACACCGGGAGATGGCGGGGCGATCGAATTTCCACTGCCCGGCACGGCGGGAGTACCCGAGACTTGCTCTCGTTGTCATCCGCAGGGAACAGGAGACTAACTCAACGTAATATGTGGGCTACTTGTGAACGACACATAATACCACACACCGAGGTGAGGTCTCATAGCCGAGAAAATTCTTTGGAATGGGGGCGTTTACTCGGAACCGAAATCGCAATTTCGTACACGAAATCGTTAGATGGTAACAAAAAAGAATTTTTGTGAAAAAAAATTAATCTTCTAACCACAACCATTCACTCATAAATCTAAAACTAAAATAAGCAAAAGGTGACGCCCACCGAAAAAGCTGCTGTGATAACAATGACGTCATTGTCCTCCCGTCCTTGACTGTTTTTCGTGGAAGGGGAGGGAGTGGAGGGGGGTTCTCGGAAGGTCTGCTTGCATAGATGCTGTCGCAACTGCTCAAATTGGCAGAGTTAGCTGGGACCCCCGAATTGCGATAAGGCAAAGTAGCTTCGCCGGCTTAGTTTTGATTGGAGGAAGTGGATATACGTCAGTGGTGTTACCACGCTCACTTTTCCATAAGGGTTATAAACATCAATTTTTCGCCAAATATAACTCGAGAAATAATTGACGGATTAAAAAACGGAGAAATACGGGTCTCTTTATTTTAAAAACTCTATCAGATTCGGCAATAAAAAATATGGTAAACTACCCAATCAAACGTTGGATTGCAGGGGCGGAGTGAGTAACTTGATAAGAAAAATAATCTAAATAATCAAAGTAGCTTCGCGGGCTCAGTTGTGATTGGAAGAAATCGATGACGACAGAGGTTGCACCACGCCCACTTTTCCGAAAGGGTTAAAAACATCAGTTTTTCGCCGATTATAACTCGATAAATATTTGACGGATCAGAAAACGGAAAAATACCGGTCTTTTTAGTTTACAAACTCTATCAGATTCGGCAATAAAAAAATATGGTAAACGACCCCATTGGTGTCATGGGATTCGTCGGCATTTGATTAAAATCTTAACTATCGTAAGGCTGGCTCTCATCGCCCTTACTGCAATTCGAGTCCACCCGTGCGTCGCATCCGACGAGTTAGTGTAGGTGAAGTGTAAAGAGTCACGGCTAAGTGTAAACTGAAATAAGTAACTCTGAATTTCGAGGAGAAGGATTTATGCAATGAATGGTCGATCAAAGTGAGGATAAAGTGAAGTCCAAAGGAGAATATGGAAAAACGTGGAGGCAAAAGGAGAACATTTAAATTCGTAAAATATCGTTTAAAATAATTATATATCATGTAAACGTCATCGTCTTACATTTTCAAAGCAAAAAAATAGCAGTATATTTTTTATTGAATTGAAAATCTGAGAAGAAAGTTGCCTCGGCACACAGTTTCAATTAGGCGCTTTGTAAATCCAGATTTTTTGTTTATGAAGCATAATGGGGTCGTTTACCATATTTTTTTTATTGCCGAATATGATAGAGTTGGTAAAATAAAAAGACCCATATTTTTTCGTTTTTTGATCCGTCAATTATTTCTCGAGTTATAGGCGTCGAAAAACTAATGCTCTTAACCCTTTCGGAAAATTGGGTGTGGTGCAACCTCTGACGTATAACGGCTTTGTCCAATCACAACTGAGCCTGCGAAGCTACTTCGCCTTGTCGCAATTGGGGGGACACAGCTGACTCTGCCAACAGGAACAGTTGCGACAGCATCTGTCCGAGTAGACCTTCCGAGAATCCCCCTTCACTCCCTCCCCTTCCCCTAAAAGCAGTCAAGGACGGAAGGAAAGTGACGTCAATGTTATCACAGCTGCATTTTCGGTGGGCGTATCCTTTTGCTTATTTTAATTTTTGATTTATCAGTGAATGGTTATGGTTAGAAGATTAATTTTTTCACTAAATTTCCTTTTTCGTTTCCATTTAACAATTTCGTGTACAAAATTTCGATTTCAGTTCCGAGTAAACGCCCCCATTACTCTCACAATAAATTTCCTTCCATTTTGACCGAAATATATGCACGTTGTAAACAATGGAAACATTTGAGCACACACACAATATTTTTGTGGATTATCGACTTTATCTCTAGAGTTAATCAGAAGTTTTCTTCTACGACCCACTGGATTCCTCCCCTTTATCCCCACTTTGACCGTGCATTCATTGAAGAATGAGCGTATCAATCGAATCCATTGCATAATTGATATCGTGCGGCAGATCAGCAATGCCCACGACTCCTCTTTCTTTACGACATTTCATCATGTACTTTTCTGTACTTAACATTTAAAGCTTCACTTCACACCCAAACAATAGAAACCCCCTTACTTTCAGAACTCAAGTAAGTATATTTGAATGTGTGCGGCCAACTTGTATCAAGAGGCCGACCAACCATCCGTAACCCACTCTTCACACTATATGGCTTTAAGCTCAGCCCCGAGGGTTTAAGGATAGATAAACTCCGTAACTACTCTGGCATAAAATAAAAATGCGATAATAGCACTAGCCACTTGAATTTTCATTTAAATGATACACAACACGTGTTTCAATGTTCCTTAGGACGTCATCATCAGGTCAACACATATAGAGCATGTGTAGACCTGATGATGACGTCCTAAGGAACGTTGAAACACGTGTTGTGTATCATTTACATTTAAAATTCAAGTGGACAGTACTATTACCGCATTTTTATTTTAAAATGCTGTCCCACCATATCACGCACGCCTAAGACTGTCGAATTTACTTGGCATACCTAATCTTGGATTGGATTCGTTGGAGAGTAGTTTGGTAGAAGCCAGGGTTTTGGTGGATCTACTCACCAGGGCCCGAAACGTCACAAAGCTCATTGCCAAGAGGTGCGGAGGGAGGATGGAGGGTAGCGGGGGTGTGGGCAGGGACTGGTCTAGGGCTGGGCGGTTTTCCGGTGCACCGGTTCAGCGGTTCGGTTTTTTTCAGAACCGGCAGGCCGGTTCAGATGAAAGAAAAAAAACCGCTGAACGGGAGAATCGGTTCTGAACCGGTACACCGAAGAAGCGGTTCAAAACCGGGGCAAATAGGCATCGGTTCTGCACCGGTGCACCGGGGATGAGGTTCTGAAGCACCGATTATCGTTCGTTGCTCGGCTTTCACGCCGCCGTCTCTGCTCGCAGCCAGAATGGCTGCGCCTGTGAACTTTCATGTGCTATAAGTTGTCCTCCTGGCTGTCGTCTTACAAATAATCGGCCGCTAGAGTGCAGAGCGAGCACTCACCCATGCTAAGCATTGTCACACGCGTAACTCAACAGGATGTATCGTTTTTTCATGTTATGTTTTTTAAATGATTACGACAAATAAGAAAGAGTAAATAATCTTTCAGGTTAGTGCAGTAGCAATTTTTATCAAACCAACGCGGTTGGTTTTGGGAGACTTCGTGGAGGAAGGAGTATTTTTTCAAGTTCCAATCTGCCATACGCAAGTGAGAGGATAATGTAACTTTTTACGTCAGCTTCAAAATTCGTGTCCGTAATGCATACGTGGATGGGAATTATCATACATAAGATGGGCGAAATGCAAATGAAATTTGATCACTTGGACGTTCATTATAAGTACTCAATATTGTAAGTTCTTTCCAATACTTATTTTATGCCAAAGGATGTTTGAGATATTTTTAAATGAATAGTATTATTTTAAATGGTAAATTTAAGGAAAATACGGTTACCTAAGGCAAAATTTGATGTTACACCCTGAGTCGCCAGAAATTTTCGGGTGGTTTGATGGCTGCATATTTTTAACAGTTTCAAAAAAGTCGCCATAGTCAGACCCTCGCCCCATAGTCGTTGCCAAGATGAAAGATAAGGGGAATTTCGAGACAGAAAGGCAGATAAATATGAGTCGCAGACGAAAGCAATCAGCCACTCCACACATGTATCAACTCTCTGGAAGCACGTAAATCAGATCTTAATGGGGAGATTTCGTCCGTATGCAGACACCAGTCGCTCTGTCTCTCGAGAGCTTTTCATTCACCAGACATGAGTTAGTAACTTAGCACGACTTGTTTTGTTGTTACAACAGCATCATCAAGGGTGATCAAGGAACTTGATAATTTTGTTTTAACAACGAAGTTGTTAATGTGCTAAGTGCATAAATATCTGTAGAAATTTGGCAATGTATTCTTTCAGCAATAATGTCAATTTCATCGCCGTTACAATCAAAAAAGGAAATTTATATGTACGCCCAGGCCTCGCATAACATTGGCTTATGCAAGGATTCTCTCTTTTTACTCTTCAGTTTAGGAAAGCGTACCCACGTTTTAAGAAGTATCTACTTTACGGAAAAAAGACGTCTTAAAAAACAAGTTAAATAAAAATTTTGGCAAAATACATTTTGGATGACAAAAACCGCGGTTCGCCAGGAAAAAAAAGTTCAGTAGAAAACATCGTTTTAGTAGAAAACGCTGGTTCAGGTAAAAAAACCGAATCAGTAGAAAACTTCGGTTCAGGTGAAAACACCGAATCAGTAGAAAACTCCGGTTCAGTAGAAAACACCGGTTCAGTAGAAAACACCGGTTCAGTAGAAAACACCAGTTCAATAGAAAACACCGGTTCAGTAGAAAACACCAGTTCAATAGAAAACACCGGTTCAATAGAAAACACCAGTTCAATAGAAAACACCGGTTCAGTAGAAAACACCGGTTCAGTAGAAAACACCGGTTCAGTAGAAAACACCGGTTCAGTAGAAAACACCAGTTCAATAGAAAACACCGGTTCAGTAGAAAACACCAGTTCAATAGAAAACACCGGTTCAGTAGAAAACACCAGTTCAATAGAAAACACCGGTTCAGTAGAAAACACCGGTTCAGTAGAAAACACCAGTTCAATAGAAAACACCGGTTCAGTAGAAAACACCAGCTCAATAGAAAACACCGGTTCAGTAGAAAACACCGGTTAAGGAGAAAACACCGATTCGATCTATTGAACCGGTGCACCGCCATCGCAAACTGTTTTTTTCAGAATCGAGAACCGGTTCAGTATTTTCTGCACCGCACAGCCCTAGACTGGTCAGTCACTGAACGGCATCTTTGGGGTTTTCTGAGTCTGGGTTGGGGTGAGCCAGGCCGGAAGGAAGAGTTTGAGAGAGAGAGGCTTTGGGAGGGATAAAAGTAGGGGAGGGAGCAATATGGCCGATGTCGTGGGTGGTTGCAGTGATGAATGCCACCACGAAGCCGTGACGTGGAAAATTATGAAGAGGCAGGTGACTGAGAGAAAGGGGAAGCGACTTTAATAATCCCTCACACACAAACCTGGCATTCATTAGCCTCGCTCCCTGAGGGTAATCTGATAATATCACATCTGCCAAGGAAAGACCGCCAGGAATAGGCTGCAAGACGCATTCTCAATAAATCCAAGTATCCCCCTTTTCATATTAACCCTTTACTACTCATTCCCTTCCGTGTGTATCATTACAGAAAGGAAACTCATAATTCACCAATGTAACAAAAGCAGCTAAATTATTGCTCAATTACAATATTTTATTATTCATGAGGTAAACTTAGGGAGTTTTTCTAGAATTAATCAGGGCTAGCGAATTAACATCCAGCTAACCCTTCATGCACAGCTCTCTTATCCTAGCTATCGGCCTTACAGCAAGGTCGGAACCTCAGCCCAATCAATGGGAATATTTACCCTTCCTTACGCAAGGCCTTAGCAAGTAAGCGAATGTGTTTATTCTTATTAAATAACATTATATTGCTACTACAAATATTGTGCCTTAAATTGTAAAAAACATGTAAGCTAGCATTTTACGTGTTTCGTGACTGTATACTTACTATTTTTAATGGGCTGGAAGTATTGTGACTCTTGGTTTTGTGTCATTATTATTTAGAGAGGGTAGTTTTTTTTATTGTTCCATGAATGGTTGTAAGTGTTCCTCTACTTGATAAATCTTGCCTGGTGATAGTTAACCCCATGCCACACACTTTTGCGGTGGCTTAAAGGTATTATATAGAGGTAAATAGAATTTTGCCCATAGAATATGCATAGAAGTTTTTAGCGAGTTGGTAAAATGAAGGCATTGCTTAGAATAAATGTCAGAGTGTGTACTATCCTCTCGAAACAGTTTTCTGCACGAAGGCAAACATCCTTCCGTCGGCGCTTTGGGGAATAGAGGAGCTGGGGCCCTGTCGAGCAGCAAGGTGAACCAGGGGGGCTGTTTGAAACCAAACGAGATTATCTCGAATAATTAACCAAGGGGTCACGTGATACAAGAAGGAATGTATGGCAAATTTATTGTGTTATAATATAATTTATTATTTTCACTTTAGTTAATCTCATCTGTCACTACTCTAGAGCCCCCATACGAGATAAAACACAAGTGTAAACAATGTAGGTATTAGGTTGTAATCAGCGGTTTTTGCATACCAAATTTGGTGAAAATTCGTGTTTACACCACGTGACTCCTTGGTTACCTATTTGAGGTAATCCCTGACGGTTTCAAACACAAAACACCCGTGGGTGCCAATCACCCTTGGGCCATGTCCTTCGCACACATCGCATGCACCGCCCGCGCCGTCATCACAGCACCACTGTTTCCTTCCAGCACCACTGCGAGTGAGTGTCAGTGTCACCAGAAACCATCCAGCCCCACCCGTGCGAGAAGGCAATGCGAAGTGTAGGGCAAGGAAGGATGACTAATGCTACACAAGGTTCGACATCGCGCCCACCACAAGAGCCGTGGATTCGAATCCCGCCTCAGGCATGGTTATATTTTTTTGCCTTATTTTTTTATGAAAGACGGTGCGATATAACCTAATATGCGAGAATATCTAAAACTTGAATTCCAAAGATCCTGGGATACCAGGCAAAGAAAGCTAACATAAAATTACAGTCGTTTCTATGCTCTAATGAAATATGGTGTCGTTTGTTCTATAGGGGAACAGTTTGGAGAAAATCAAATTTTTTTTGCAATAAGAGACAGGGTTAGTTTCTTTAAATAATCAAGTATCCTGCCTACTTGATTATAAATATGCATTAACTTTTTCTTCTTTTTTAAAACTCAACTTTTTTGAAATATAATATTCAATTAAATTGAATTCCGTGCATTCCGGAGACCCCAGCTTTAAAACCAGCTTTAGAGAGTTCACGATACTCAAGAAACCGAAGATATATGAATTTTTGGATACAGATCCATCTGGGTAATTACAGGAGGCATGAGGAGATGAATGTCTCCACTTCCTCGCCTTGTGCATTTCTTGCGTCGTTGGATTCAGTACTTGGCCGACTGCACCCTCCCAACACCATCAACTTCACAATGTAGCACAGTGGGCTTGGTTTTGAAGTATATTCAACTGTATCACCGAGGTAACTATAGACCAATAATTTACGTACCCGCAACATACCCTAAAGCTCATTATCGAACAATGCCCATAGTATGTGGGCATAAAAAATTATACTAAATGTAACAAGTTTCAATGTTATGTGAAATCATTCAGTGAGTCATATTACTAAATTCAAGAGTATTATCGCAATGCATTAACTGACGAATTATTGACACTTATTCACATAAACTGGATTCGAATACAGTAAGTTACCCTATTTATTGCGTAAATAGATACACGTTTTATTTCTTGCTTGTCAGTTTACGAGTCGTCATCTTACTTTAATCGGGAATTATAGGGATTGTAAGTGACATGTGATGCAAATATATTTGTTTTAATCGTATGATTTATTGTAAAAAACCTTTAGTTTTCTAAAAGGAGTATGTTCAGCTCAAAGAACCACGCCTACACATTCTACATTCAACCGGCCACAGAAATGACTTCGATTTCATTTGACACCTTTGTACTCAAATATCGCGATTCTTAACTCGTTTTTCAATACTTAATCGCTACCACCTTATCTATTTCATTCAAGGCTGATATTAAGAGCATTCTACACTATTTTGGAAATTTGCTATTGAAAATGCTCTAGTAGAGGTCTGAAACGTGCCGACCTGGTAACACCAAGGTCGCGGGTTCCAATCCTACTCAGGGCATGGATCTTGACTTCTTTTGGGATTAAGGTCTTAAGTTAGACTGTGATATGACAGCCGTTGGGGAACCTAAAAACACAAGACTACTACGACTCCATGATGCCATGTGTCACCCGTGTGTTCCTGAAATATTTCTGAACGACCTAGACCGAAGATTTGTACGACCATGGTAATTTTTTTTTGAGCCGCTTACGACATTTGGGAAATAGACGTGAATAGAAATCTCCCTAGTAGTAAACATCACCACCATGTTGAACTCCCGCAAACATTTGAACACTAAGGTCTTCTGAATGGAGCACTGGGAGGCTCCTTTGTAAAAAAATTGACAGTGCATACACAGTGCCGATAAAAAAGAGTAACATAATGTAAAAATGTACGTACTTCACCTCAACGTGAGACGTTCCCCTTCTGTTTCCATAGCCACACATTAAAAAGACATTCGCGCCGAGTTTTTGCTAATGTTGGAAAGGATTTCGCCTGCTAGAGCATTCTTAGACTTCATCCTCGATTCGAAAGTGGCTGAAGATTCTTTCCTTCCAACTCTTAATGTTGAGCTGAATATAGTGAGGCAATTCCCTTGTGATTTTTAAAATTATGACTAAATATAAATGTTACCACTTAGCTCATATTCGCACAGTTTTTCTTTTACGCTCACATTGTTACCTTAAATACCATGCTTAATTTTATCGGCATATATGTCCAGGAAATCCATATGGTAATAGATGGTATCACCGTTAAATAGTTCTCATAATCCATTGCGACACTCGATGGATGGCCAAGGATGACGAAGACAATGATACGATTTTGGAGATGTTATACGCGCCAATACAATTCTTGATAACTATATCTTTCTAGCATCGCTGTCAACGCACCTCGGAAGCCTTCAACCAATAAACACCTCCAGTTTTTTTTAAACGTTTTTGAAATTGGAAAAGGTAAGTGGTAAGGAGTACTATTTTTGTACCGGTGTCAATTCCAACTGAAGCGTACGTAACATGGTTATAAAACATGTCACGTTAAGTAACAATGTCGTCATGCTCCTCTTCGTGATTCAGAACGGGAGAAAATAGAATTGGGAAGGCATATTGAGAACAAGCAAACAAGCAATTTGCATAGCGGCGCTGGATGAGGACCAGTCCGTCCTTGCCCGTATCGGGAGAAAGGCTTCCAGACGAAGGTCGCGCCGCGGAAGAGTTCACCCGACACAGCAAGAGAAGCGGTTCTTCTCTGGCTCCGAGGGATCTGACGTTCTCTAGACGTCCTTTTCGATTTCCCTCTCGCAAGACCTCAAAGGGATTGGAGGGAGCAATGCATTAGAGCCCATTGTCACCAGCGCTTTCACTAATTCAAGGGTTCGTCCCCAGACCGTGTTCCCTCGAAGAAGAACAGGAGAATTCAAGGTGTCCACGCGAGCACCCGACCTGTATAAGGCCACCCTTCAGTGATTGTCGCTCCATTCTAGACACCTGATAGGATAAGGAGATTACCACCGAATGGAAGGCAGCAGTTCGAACATGAGACTGCTCGGGGCGGTAAAATATCAGGGTCGCCCTCAGCTCGGTGGCCGTAAGATGGCGGATAGAGGGCGGCTGTGAGTTTCCCTCGCCCGGTCTACCCCTGGCTGTATTGGGCTGGCCGGAGACGGCCGACCCTCGCCTATCGGCGGCGGGGGATATTACGTCGTCCATACGTTATTCCGGTCGGAGGAGGACGGTTAGTTAACTGGCGCTCGGCGGGGTGGAGGGGGAAGCGGAGGTATTCTGGAGGGGGCGGCGGGAGTTGTGCCCGGGGGTGTTCTCTCGTGAGGAGGAACCCACAATGGAAGGGAGATAGGATGGCCTATTTCGTGTCGGGGGCGAGGGGAGGGGGGGGGCGGGGTCTTCGAGGCTACCCTCGCTCCCCCCCCCCCACCTCCCTCTTCTCCTGAAATTTATTTCCTCGAAGGGAGTAGAGAAGGCGATGGGGGAGGAAGGGATGCTTTCTGGAGGGAGGGATGGCTTTGTTGGCGGGTGGGGGTGCTTTTTCCTGGGGGGAGGGTAGTTTCCAACCCATCGGACGGTGGGGTGGGTGTGAGGCATGCTGGGAGATGATGACGTTGGCACGAAGAGGGGAGGGGGGGCTGGTGGGAGGGGTCGGGTGCGGGCAGGGTGAGGGGAGCAGATGACCCCCCCCCCCCCTCCCTTCTTAAACCATCGTCTCGGGTTCACTGAGCGCGGCACTTGCTCCGCTCGCGATAGGCGCGGAGGCGGCTTTGCAATCGTTAGAGGGGAGGGGGGAGCGCGTAATGAAGACGGAGGAATGAAGAGATCGGCGGCGTGCGTATATCAAACTCTGTGCTGCCCGCTAAGACTGCCAGCGACGGCTAGATCGAGAATTCCTCCACGGGAAATAATGCTTCACAACAAACCGCCGGGAGGAGAAGGGGAATCTTGAAATGGGCTGTAAATAAGAAGTTTATTTGGGGTCAGTGAACGAAATGAGCTCTTAGAGCTAAGCCGTATATTCTGGGCCCCACGGAATTGATTGACCTGGTAAAAACTAGTGTTTCCGAGATAGAACGTACTTCGAAGTTCCTTCGTAACTTGAAATGGGGCTCTGCGAGTGCGTAATTCTTTTGCTTCACTCGATTTAGACCTTTTTTTATAAGACCATCTATAGAAGTTTTTTTTTTAATTTCGTTAAAATTTAAAAACAGAGCTCGAGAAGACAATAATTTCTATCGTCTTCAAAACATAATCTCAGGGTCTGTGACTATGATGAAGGACTTCCACCCATTATCGAAAGCGAGGAATAAGTGGAAAATAGTAGCTTGTTGTGAAAAATAATCAATACGAGAAATGCACTTGGTAGTTCTATTGCAGAGAAAAAGTAACAGCACTTGAATTTGCCATTAAATATAGTTATATGATACAAATTGATTTGATAGAATTACATCTGACAATATTACAAGTTACATAAAAGGACACTTTATCTTGTAACAAAATGATTATCAACTAATATGAATTCTAATATAGTGCGTGATCGTGCGTGTGTGTATACCAAGTCCACACTTACGACTAAATTCAGTGTTTTGGCATTAGAATTAGAATATGCAATTACGACTGATAACACATACTTATCAACTAATAAAAAGCGTCGCATACACAGGTATCATGCCACCCTAAATTTCAAGGATTAACCTCAAAGTGAATTAATTCTTCAGAGGCCGTAAAATAAGTAATCCAGATTCAACTGAACCACCAGAGACTAGGGCGCTTTTCCATAAAGCGAGGAGGGTTCGCTGAGTGTGTCTTTTCAAGCATGATAATTAGTCTATTCCAAAGACGCCGTGTACATTAATGAGCCAGGCATTCCACACCTGTAGGGGCCATAAAACAAGCGCTCCAGGATCCGCAAAAAGCGAGCAGCCATAAACGCAGCCAGGAAACCAAATTGCGAGACTGAAAAAAACTCTCAGATTGATTTGATTGGCGAAAAGGATTGCTGCCCCGGCGATAATAAAAAAAAGGGCCGACGCTGCGGAAATAAAAGAGTCGCAAAAATTTCGTCCGACTACCTGTTAAACAAATGCCGCGCGATAAAGTGAAATATGTGACCCGGGAGGAAAAAAAAACATTCCGTGGAAGGCACTCCACTTCCTAACAGTCGCTCATTCCATTCCATTCCCGTCTCCTGCCGCAGAAGAAAAATAAAAAAACATTTCCTCGGATTCAAATGAGGCGGAAATAAAATGGAACTCGCCAGGGACGGGTGAAATTCCGGCCGCGCAACTTTTATCCCGGAGTCGGGCGTTGGAATCCCTGGCCCACGCTTGGACCTCCCCTCTCCCTGGCTCTCGAACCCGGGTGGTCCGGCCAGAGAGGACGGTGGTGATAACAATTAGGCTACCGGACACGGCGGCGGGGAGGGGGGGAGATAAGGACGAGGGGAGGCTCGCTTCCAAGGAGGGACGTAAGATGATACAAGCGGATGGTACCAGTGTTCCTTTTTTTCCCCCGGTCCTTGTTGCGGTGGGGAGTAAGGGGGGGCCGGGCCGGGTCGTTGGCGCTGATCCCTGTTTGGAATGGAGAGGGAGGGGGCCTCTCCCTCCCTCTACCTGAGGAAGGGGCCGCTGAGTGAGGAGATGTTGATGAGGCGCATACTTACATCGAGAGGCGGCCGCTGGAATTGCTCTCGGAGGAGGAGGAGGAGGCATGCCGCTTCCACCTGGGTGGTCCGGCGGCGTTGCCACGTCTCCCGAGAAGACCCGATCGCCTCTCCGCCCGCTCCAAAGAAGAGTGTCTTCCCACCTCCCCATCCCCCCATCGCCTTGTGCTGCTCGGAGCGGCGGCGAGCGCAGGTGGGTGCCGTGCATTCGGAGGTAGAGGGAGGAGGCGGGGAGAGGGGGGAGGGAGAAGTCATGGCGGCCCTAGACACCCCGGGATATCTCCCCTCACATAAAACTGCGATATTGTTGTGCACGCGTGCAAGCGAGGATTCCGAAAGAGCTGGCTTGTTTACATCCTTGTTTGTACAAAAACTTAAGGAGATGTTTGCCACTGCTTAACGACCCCGTGTGTGAATGGAGGCCGACAATCTCTATTTTGGTGCGAGATTATTCCTTCTAATCTTTCATTTTATTCCACATAGATTCTACATCTACATCTACACGATACCCTGCAAGCCACCGCGAGGGTGTGTGGCAGGGGGGAAGATCACCAAGCATGCACTACCGACATGCAAACAAGACTCTATAGGGTCTCATGCAACTAGATTGTTGGTATCTAAAGATTCTAAGGTGCTCTGGTGTCTGTTGTTTTCTTTCTAAGGGACTTCCAATTCTACGGTAGCAGCTTTGTCATACATGTTACGAAGAAAAAATTCATGATTTGATTATTTCTTAAACTTTTCTCTGACTGGTTCTTCGATTGAATGATAATGAATGACAAACTTATTGGTACCCGAATTTTAGCAACCACACGCAGCTCTTTTGACTAACAGGTAGTATGATTAAATGAAGGTAACCTGATCTGGACAACTATCGGTGGGGGCCGTAATATTCACGTAGGAATTACGAATCAAATCAGAAAAAAACACCTGGTAGTCGGAGACATCATGGTTTGAGTACGGACGTTTCAACTGTGACGAGGAGAAATTTAAGGAGTCGTAGAAAGGCTGCGGAAAAGGGTGCTATCGCCATATCCACTACATATATATATATATATATATTATACATAGTTTTTTATATATATGTAAGGTTTCCAACAACCGACTCCGAATAGGATAGATTGGGAGGGCTGAAACATTAGCTCCCGAATACTTCGGTCGCCACCCTTGCGGTACGGAAACTGGAGTTTTGACAAGAAAATAGTGGAAATGATAGCCAGCAGGTCAAAAACAAAGCACTCTCGCCATACATTTGGTTCCTCAGGGGTAATTATGAGTCTCTTCCGTCCTTTAGGTCACGCACGAAAGAGGATGATCAAAATGAATAGGTTCATGGCTACATTTTGTTGGATTAAGACCATCATTTCGAGAGTGCACAAGAAACAGCAGGCTCGCATCATTCGTGTTGCATGCGGAGCTCTTGTTCTCTCGAAAATAATACAAATGACTGAAATTACTAGTGATTAGTGACAAAATATGCTAAGTTAAATAAGGTTTTTACGGCGAAATATTATTATTTCCAGGTCTACAACGTGATTTCAAAGCAAACTGCACGAACCTAACTTTTGTGCCTACATTGGTTTTGGTACATTGATTCACTCTCATAAACGCGTACGATTTAGGCTTACAGATATGATAACCATTTTATAATTGTACACATTACGGAAACAAGGTAGAAAGAGTGATCAACCCTAGGTATTACAAGATTAATTACATTTTCTTAAATAAAATTTCGAATAAAACTCGTATTCAAACGTGGTAAAAATTTCGATGTCCAGTTAAACGGCCTTTTTTGGATGACGGTCCTTTTTAATCCACTAGGATTCAACTAAAGCATACAGTTACCGAATGCGGTTGCTTTAAAATTTGTTTTGTCGTTGACGGATGCTACCAAGGAAATCTTTCATTCTATTAAATCTATTGTTAAAAAAAATAGATGCTTAAGCTCCAGAAAGCATCCTTCCTATTTGGACACTATTCTTGTCTTTCACTGACCGTAATATAAGGTGACCAGACGTCCCGCTTTTAGCGGGACAGTCCCGATTTTTAACAAGTCATCCCGCGTCCCGCGGGGTTTTAAGAAAGTCCCGATTTTTAGAAAGAATGCACGACAAGCTAGGAAACGGTGGGAGAACGGGAAGGGAATATGCGGTTTTCTGCTTCCATGTAGCTATTTCACCAGGATATGAGTTTTATATTACTTTTGTAAATTTTATAATGTTAAACTTTAATAATTTTAAACTTTAATAATAAAATTAATTGTTGAGAACTGATTATCAGGAACTGCTTATCAAAGTTCGCCTTGATCAGTTGCTAGAATTCGACCACCATTGTTTGGACTTAATGAACAGTAGTATTACAGTATTACAGTAGTATTACAGACTTATGAACAGTAGTAGATTATGGTCCAGTCTGCCATAGTAAGTTGGGGTTCGTAAAATATTTTTAACATCATCACTGAAAATATTGCCTTGGAATTTGTGGAAGAGATTAAGTCTAAATTTCAACCTGCGATCTGACAATGATTCCCATTTCAATTCATTTAATAGACTGGTTACGCTAATATAATTATCGTATCGTCCCTTTACAAATCTTGCCGATCTTCGCTGCACACGTTCAAGTTCATTACTTAGACCGATTTCGTAGGGATCCCATACACTGGCAGCATATTCCAAATGAGGTCTAACAAGGGAAAAGTAGCTGATTTCTCGTACATGATCGTCACATTTACCCAATACTCTTTTAATGAAAATCCAGTTTGCGATTCGCTTGACCCATTATTTCAATCCTTGTGCGATTTTATGCGATTAAATGCGATTAAATCGTTATGCGTACAATCATTCTAGTAACCATGAAAAGGACAATGGCCAGATATCATCTGAAGATCAATAAGAAGACTAAAATACTGGTGTGCAGCAAGAAAGAAGAGGCCAAAACCAATGTCAAACTAGGAAAACAAAAGCTGGAAGAGGTGAAAGAGTTCTGTTACCAGGGAAGCAGAGTAACCAACGACGGACAAAGCAAGAAAGAAATAGTGAGTAAAATAGCCCAGGCTAAGAGGGCATTCTATCTAAAGAAGAAACTACTTACCGCTGGAAATACAAGCGTAAAAGTAAGGAAAAAATTCATCAGGACGCACATCTGGAGCGTGTTTTTTATGGCAGCGAAGCATGGACAATGACAGCAGCGGAAAAGAAAAGGGTGGAAGTATTCGAAATTTGGTGCTACAGAAGAATGATGAAGATTAAATGGATCGACCGAGCAAGTAACAAGAATGGTCTAAGAAGAGTGGGAGAATAGAGAAGTCTTCTGAATACCCTAAGAAGAAGATGGGACAACTTGATCGGCCACATCATGAGGCATAACGGCCTGATGAAGACAATCGTCGAGGGACAAGTGGAAGGGAAGAATGGCAAAGTAAGGCCTCGTGCAAGATATATGGAACAAGTGAAAAAGGATGTGAAAGAGAAGAATAACATAAATATGAAGAGATTAGCCAATAGAAGAACTCAGTTGAGAGCTGCGTCAAACCAATTTGAGGATTCATGACTTATGATGATGATGATGAACGTAAAATAATCTGGCTCAATTTGATTTTCTTGCCCACCATGTTTGTTTCTAATCTAAGGCCATTCATTCACATTAAAATCAAAATTATCACCATTCAAAAGGATAAGAACTATTTAAAATAGTCCTCGTCTAGCTAGTAGCTAGAGATGAAAATAATTTGCAAATTACCTGGAATCATATTATATCGAAGGTTTCCGCGGCGTTGGTTAGATGCTCCCACATGATTCCGGGTTTCCTTCCACGTAGGTTGGCAATACGGCAACAGTGTCGCTGACTATCCTGTCAGAGTCTTCAGGTCGAAGGTGTTCTGCGAAATTGTTGTCATCTTGCCAACCTACGCGGAAGGAAACCATCAGCCATGCAGAGAGAATCTTCCTTGGAATCATTATTTTTAAATTTTAGAGGGTTTATTCGGTGGAAAGTTTTGTGATTGTAGATTAAAACTATAGATGGGTCGAAAAGCAGTTTTCTCGAATTTGAATATCGAATATTAAGGTGTGCTTACACGTAGCAGTTCACTGTTATGTTAGGCAACTGCTAGCAACTGTTAAGCGCTACTCGCACGTGTAAACAGCAACTGCGATGCGAGTTCAGGTCGATACTGGACATGCGTCGAAAACTATCGATCCACGTTCGAGGTATTAGCAAAGTTGAAGTCCGTCTACTTTCCACCGGAAACGTATCCACATAATCGCAACATTCCCCAACGGAAAGCAATACACGAATTCTGATACCGGGATCTTGAATACATATATAGGGTATCCCTCTCCAAAAGGAAGATTCTACTTTATTAAGAATAGGAACACAAAATAAATGCCAATGGAATATTTTGCCATAAGAACTTCATGGAAATCAATCACTAGACATCAAACACTTTTACTTTGTTATGACAACGCCCAACTAGCGGCTATGAGGCGCATAGAAGTTGATACAGACGCATCCTAGCTACCCTAGAAGTAGAGATAGCGATATATCGCACATCTCGCGGCTGTCAAAGCAGTACACTGCTACGTGTACTGCTTTGACAAACGCTTTTTTCAGTCATGACTCGAATATCTCGAATACTACGATTTCAATTGATATGCTAAAGGTTATTTTCCAAATGAATTGTTGCCCGTTGAAGTTAAGAGTTGATTGTTGATAAGTTGATTGAATTAAAAAAAATAATTTAAGTTTTAAAGTGACAAATAAATAATAAAATATTTTTATATATATTCTAAATATATATCCGAGATATTATACCAATTATGGACCAATTACTAAAAATACAACAGGGAATGTGAAAAGAATGTGTAAATACACCATGTTCTGTCCCGTTTTGGATTAATGAGATATAATTCATCAACACACCAAATATAGCACATAAATATTCGAAATCTCGAATATCGAATTCTTTTCAGCAGCGTTTACACGCAGCAGTTGACTGCCATGACAGTCGCGAGATGCGCGATGTATCTATATCGCTACTGCTATAATTAAGGTGACCATGCGTACCGGTTTAGCCGGGACAGTACCGTTTTTGGGGTGTTTGTCCCGGTGTCCCGAAAGACTAAATAAAAATACTAATTTGTACCGGTTTTTGGATTTATGCTATCAAAATAATCAGTTTGTTTTTTGAATTTTGGTCTTTTTTTAAACGCTTGTAAAAATAATGGTTCAAACAGCATCTTACATGAAAAATCCGTACATATATTTGGTACAGTATTTCTGTCATCTGAAAAATATCATAAATAGAGTGTGATTTTTGTGAATTTGAATTGTGAATACAAATCTCTTCGAAAAGTTGAATAAAAAATAATTTCATAAGCATTAAAATGAATTAAAAATCTTTTTTCTTAATATTTGATTTCTTTTATTGTTCTATTGAATTAAAAATGCTTAATATATATACATTCCTATATTTATAATATACTAAGCTCTTACATATGTAGCATCAGGAAGTTGCACCAATTCGGGTGCTGGAAAAGTGAGTTGTGTAGGACTCAAGAGTGACAACTTTTCTAACGCTTCACTTGACCAAAGAAACATGCATACATACATGCATGTAAAATTGCCTGTGCTTCAGGAGAAGCGATATTTTGTCCCGGCTTAGCAGATCAGAAATCTGGTCACCTTACCGTAATAGCATGTTCGGCAACCGTCATGATCTCACAAACCGTCACCTACCGAGTCAGTAAAGTAGTGAAACATAAGCAGCCCTACCCTCGCAACTAATAAGACGCAGCGAGGCCACACTCGCGTTATCCTCGAGAGCGATTGTTGCGCAAGGAAGAAGCGTTCACTCCCATCATCCTCTCTCGGAGGCTCAAAAGAAAGCAAAGCATCTTCATCCGTCATCACACATTTCCAGGAACTGTACTGGCGCGGCCTCGCCTCGGCCCAATGGCGGCCGAGGAAGGCCAACTCGACGCGACTGAAGTGGGATTAAAGGCGCGGGGAAGCAATTGGAGATGGATTACGCGGTCGTTAAAAAGTCGTTACTTGTAAATAACGAGCGAGGGCAGAATTTCGGGGAGGGAGGGAGGGTTGGGAGTCATTTGGAGGGAGAAGAAATCGATTCGGAGGATCGTAGCGAGACTAGACGAGAATGGAATGAGAAACGGGGACTTTGGAGCAGGAAAATGGAAGGAATTCCATGAGTGAAGGCGAACATTAACAGGAGTTTTTCCTAACATGAGTGAAAGACCACTTCTACCCTGCACCTGGTGGTAGTCTAAACACCACATTTTCATTGAAATAAAAATTTGTTTTCTGCTTTCGTTGCATCAATAGAAAGAAGTGGCCACCTTAAATTGCAACCAATGATATAAATCTCCCTTCAGCATATTTTTTTTCTTTTACTGGGCGGCTATCTTGATCGCCAAGGGCATGATACGAATATTCGAATCCTAATTTTTTTGCTGATAGGCAATATTTCTCCATAGCAATTAAGCGAATGCTTTCTCCTTTCCACACTCGAATGAACTTCGGTCTGAGCATTTTAAGTTCGGTCATCCTTACGAAATAGGCCTAAATAACGATCTGGTGTGTGTGCAGCAAAGATCGGCAGGATTAGTATAGGGACGGTATGATAACTATATTAGCGTAACCTATTTGATGAACTAAAATGGAAATCATTGAATAAATATTTGAAATAAAATAATTTTGGAAAAATTAAATATCAGAGTAGGTATACCAAGTGAGCTAAATACGTGCGAAAGATAACAATTTAAGCGGTTAAAAGAGGTTAAAAAAGCGGTAAAATTTATAAACGTAATATCTTTAGTGACTAAGAGTGTCCCCTCAACATAACGAAATCTAAAGTAAGTTTTTTTTAAATTGATAATCTTCCTTTAGTGTTGTTCATCAGTTTCTTCGAAGCTGGATGGTTAACCCTCCCATGCCCAAGGTATTTCTCACCATCCGTCGCCTAAGGGGGTATTTCAACTACCCCAAAGTGTTTTTCGTAACTAATACGCTTTAGGGGTGAAAAATAATACTAACACAATTTGTATTTAGTAGTTTTACTCATATTTTAGTATTATCATTGTAAATATGATACATAGTTATAGTGCTAGGATAATATTTTTATTTTTATTTGGTGACATAGTAACATGATTTTAATAAACGGTTCTGAATAAATTTGACAATGTTTTTAATGCCGGAAAGTCTTGAAAATTTAAAATGAGCATAATGAGTATGAAAATGTCTGTAATGAGAGATAAATACATACATACTCTTTCATACAATAATTGAATTCAACGATTTTTATATCTTTCTTATGAATGTATGTACGTACATTGCAAGCATGTGCCTTGCATCTCACACATGTGCAAATATCTTTTTGCCTGTCTTATTTTCTAGGACATAAAACACACCTAAGAGGAGAGGATAACTTGCTGCCATCTTCATTTTTTTCATCATTGGCGCCCTAAAAGTTATACCGCAATATTTCATTGCTAAATACAGACCGTTTCTGTTAGATGCTCTTTTCTCAATATGGGGTTCTGCGAGAGCCATGATCAACTCTTGTAAGAAAAGTTTCCGTCTAATCCTGCAGATGATATTTCATTCTGGATGTTTATGAGTCCATATAATATAGACATTCAATGCTGGCATGTCGAATATTTCAAAAAATAGCCTGAGTGGCCACCTTCTAGTCACTCGTACGCAACTATACTCTCTTTTCATATTTTCCCCAGTGTCTACTACTACCTTTGTGCTATTATTATCCATCGGGTTTCATTTTATTCTGCTGTCCACTAACCGATGCTTCATGATGCTGAATACCAAATAAAATGCCTTTTATGTAGTTTTTGTGCGTAGGAGACCAAAGTCACATTCTTGGTAAAGCCAAAAATAGAGGAAAAATCAGCTTAGATTTTACTAGGGAGAAACCCTTTGAGTGTATCTGCTTTATTCAACCTCATTGTACCAATTAGTGTCAGATTATTTTGGAGAAGGGACTCAGAAAGGAGTAATGACGTAAAAATATTGTCCACTGTGAACCCTCTTCCCTTTCCAAGATATGGTTTCACCAAGTCCAGAACTTCACGCTGCCGTTGATTCACCTCCCGAATATTCCAACATATCCCAAAGTAGACCTGTGCATTCAAAATGTTAGCAGTTTTTGGAACGGCGCACACCCAAATTTTAATCCCATAACATCCTGGTTTGGATTTTATATAGACACGGAAGGGGCATTTACCACGAAATGTTGGTAGCGGTTCGGTTATTGTTATGTGCATAGGTATTTGGAGAAAAGTTGGCTTGATCCACTCCATTTCACTGTTAGCATGATCTTTATTAAATTTTGCGCACACTGTACCAGCGTCTCTGTTTGTCTGAACACATGCAATTTCTAATATATCTAATGCCAGAAACAATAAATATGCATGCTTGAAACTCGCAATTCCTGAATTGCAATCAGTCAATCCAGGTTTTCCTTTGACAATGTTGCTTACCATTGTGCGACCGACGTGATATGGTTTTCCGTTTCATTTCAGTCCTGACATTGCTGTGAAAATCTCTTCCTCAGCTTCTAAAATTCTTTCCTCGTCTTCTGATTCAGATTCACAATCAAATTCATTACTGAATTCTTCCTCATCTTCCACAGCATCTTACTCTTCATTTTCTGAGACACTTTCAAACCCAGGTTCATTCTTGTCATCTTCACTCAAATCTGAGTGGCTGCATTCATTACGATGTGGAACATTGAAAACTATATCGGATTAAATTAACTTATCCAGGGGAAAATAGACATTTAATCTCATCATCTTGCAACAACGAACGTAAAAACAGTTGTCAGCGTAGCCATAGTACAGCAGTTTTTCTTTTCGAGGTTACCACAAGCATAGCAAAGATCAGCATGAAATAAATTACTTTTCGCGCAAATGTTAGAGCTCAAAATACATCAAGGAAAGCTCTCCACAAAACAAAATTGAAAATATATTTGAGCCGCAGTAGCCCAAGAGGGGTAATCCAACTACCCCAAAGAGTTTAATACAAAATATTAAGCTGATTTGAATGTATTTTTCATTGTTTATAAGTAATAATAACACATTATAGTATTAGAAACAAGTACCTCGGACCGTTTTTGTTTACTAATTCATCATGCAGAGTGATAAAAAAATAACAAGGCTTGGGGTATTTAAAATACCCCCTCGGGCAAGGAAGGGTTAAGACCCGAATCAGCAATTAGCTTTTTTAGAAATGAATAAAAATTTTTAATAGCTCAAATTGCAACATCTTTCAAATTAGGATGGACAATTGAAAGAAAATTCAGAACCCTCACAATACCAGTTTGTGGTTCTCTATCCAGAAGAAAATGCCACCTAATACGATACACGCACAACATAGTCCACCATTTATGTTTATTCGACAAACCTTTTTTATAGTTGCTACTTATTTTTCGGCACCATTTCCCTTCCTCCAGTGAGATAGTTCATTAGAGAAGGTACTTGCAATTGTATTCCGTAGGATGAAGAACCCATCAAGATTCTTTCAAACAGACGCCGCTGACTTCCTGCGTTCATTCATGAAAAAAATCAATAATGGAAGTGTTCATTTGGTGGCTTGAATGCAGGCCTTTTATCCAGATGGGCCTGGGTTCAAATCTTCACAGTGGTTGAGATTTTTCATCGCAATTGGTACCCTAATTGAGTCTCATTGCAGGGAGTACCTCAAGTACACTCCTCCTTCGGATGGGACGCTAAGCCTTGGCATCTATCGCCAAGAGCACGTTGACGCTTCTCTCCAGCCTACATCAATGGGGTCGTATAGCACATTATTTTTTTATTCCCGAATCTGATTGTTTGTAAGATAAAAAGACCGTGTTTTCCGTTTTCGATCCGTCAGTTTGTCCTCAAGTTAAGAGCGGCGAAAAAATTATTTTTTTTAACTCTTTCGGAAAAGTGGGCGTGCATGCAACCTCTTACGTCATCCACTTCGTCCAATCACAACTGAGCCCGCGAAGCTACTTCGCGCTATCTTAATGGGGATACACAGCAGACTCTGTCAATGGGAGCGGTTGCGACAGGATCTATGCCAGCAGACCTTCCGACGACCCCCTCCACTCTCTTCCCTTTCACACATTCAAAGATCCTTTAAAGCCTCTAGAATTTCCACAGAGAAAGAGGACGCCCTGGTAGCGCAACTGGTAGAGCACCTGGACGGAAATCAGGGGGGCCGGGTTCGAGTCCCGGTCAAGGCGAATGATTTCTTCTCTGTGGAATATCTTGCACTCTTCCCTTTCCCTAAAAGCAGTCAAGGACGGGAGGTGGATGACGTAGCAAGTCTCAAACCGCTTTCTTCGGTGGGCGAATAGCTTCGGTGAATAGCTCGGGTTAGAAGATTAATTTTTTCACTAAAATCATTTTTCGTTTCATCTAACGATTTCGGGTACAAAATTGCGATTTCGGTCCGCAGTAAACGCCCCCATTCCCACAACAATCCTGATTCTTTTCAATAACCCAACTTTGATAAGAGGCGGAGACGACTTTGGCTGTCTGTCTCCTCTTCCGAATGACAGCAACAGGTTATCAGCGGTAGAGGCAATGATCTTCAGTCGTCTGCCAGCGGCGTCCCTCAGCAGAGATCTATATCATCAAATAGGGGCGTTTACTCGGAACTGAAATTGCAATTTTGTACACAAAATTGTTAGATGGAAAAGAAAAAGGAATTTTAGTGAAAAAATAAATCTTCTAACCACAACCATTCACTAATAAATCAAAAATTAAAATAAGCAAAAGGTGACGCCCACCGTAAAAGCTGCTTTGATAACATTGACGTCATTTTCCTCCCGTCCTTGACTGCTTTTAGGGGAAGGGAAGGAAGTGGAGGGGGGTTCTCGGAAGGTCTGCTGGCACATATGCTGTCGCAACTGCTCCGATCGGCAGAGTCAGCTGTGTCCCCCCATTTCAAAAAGGTGAAGTAGCTTCGCGGGCTCAGCTGTGACTGGACGAAGTGGATGACGTCTGAGGTTGCACTACGCCCACTTTTCCGAAAGGATTAAAAACATCAGTTTTTCGCCGCTAGTAACTCGATAAATAATTGACGGATAAGTAAACGGAAAAATACGGGTCTTTTTATTTTACAAACTTTATCAGATTTGGCAATAAAAAAATATGGTAAACGACCCCATTCCAGCTACCTCTATATATTACCATGCGAGCTGCCGCACGGGGTTGCGGCTGGGTGTAAACATTCGCCAGGCATGCGTTATCAATCAGGGAGAACTTTTACTTCCTTGCAGATATGCAAGAAAAACTACCACGTTCAAACACTACTAGCATGAAACCCAGATTTTCAATACTACCACCCCAATAATAAGTAAAATGTTTAGATTGGAGCCTCGATGCACATGAAGTTTCAGCCAAAAACGACGCCAAATGTTGATAAAAAGTGATACAATAATTTTTTATAAATAGATTAAATTATGATATCTATTGTATTTCCTAGAGCGAGGATGAGTTAGCAGTGTTATAACATGTACGTGTCATTTTAAAAAAAGCACTGCAATCTTGTGATATAATCTTCCAGCCCATATTGATTTCCTCAAGTAGAATAGCTGAAATCTCTTATAACTGTCCGTATTTATTGGCGGAAAAAATGAATTCTTACACCTATCCATTCCTCTACCTATTTCTCTAATTTTGATTCCATTCTAAACCTATCGCAACTCCTTTTTAACAAGCTTAGCTGCTTTACTCTGCACACTGTCTAGTTCTGTGATCAAACCTAATTAAATCATCATCCATCTACTGCCTACCCTGCAAGCCACCTCAAGAAAGTGTGGTTAGGGGATATGCCTAGACACATACTAATTAATATTCCGGAGCGATTTCTTCCCTGCCCATCCTGATCTTCCCAATAGCCTTCCCGTCAATCAATTCCTTCCATCACCCGAATAAACTTGGCCGATGAATCTCTTATCGCTGCTTCCCTCGTGGCTGAATATATAGCGAGAAGACCAATTACGGAGAGAGGAGGCGTGTGAAACGCAGAGTAGAGGGCGCTGGGAGGGAGACGGCGGCCTGATTTATTAGATAATACTTCTTAATTGGATCAAGAGTGAGACCACGGAGCCAGGGAACACAAGGGATGCCATTTGCATCTCAAGGCAAGGCCAATGCACGACCAGCCACTGGGCGGAAATCGAAGAAGACTGTATGCGACCTGTTTGCTGGGTTAGACCTAATTTATGATTAATCTAAAGAGGTTGTGACCTGAGGAAATTAATTTGAGCGTTTTTGAAGTTCCCATCTACAATGGGAAAGGCTCTAAAAAAATGGCGGAGAAAGAGTTTGAGCACTATCCAATTATTAATGTAAAAAATGGTCAAATTACCGTAAAAAAACATCTATATCAATTATGTGCTTATATAAATAAAGATAAATAAACAAATAAATGTAAGTAAAGAAATAGATAAATATAAATAATAAATATATATGTATACATAGTATATATTCACACCCACAAACATACAGGCATACACGCAAGCAATCATTTCATCAGTCATATAATCTGAATTTACATACTAGTGGTATACCTATTTTATCATAGCTACAATAAAAATCCAGCGAAGATCAGGATATTTGTATGGTGAGATTCACGCAATTTAAAACGCTGTTATATGTAGATTTTTATTTTTCGTAATAGTCAACCATTATGATAACGTTACAATCATCACTTAAGTATGTTTCTCAAAAGTAAAAATCAACATGAGATCCGGTCTCTGACAATGATGTCCCTGCCCTTCTAAGGGTCTTTTTTAAGGGTTGGCTCAGCCGCTGAGCTCGCGTCCATTGCTTCGACTCGATGGCTTTCCCATCACGTGGACGAGGAGACATGACCAAGCGGCGATAGCCGAGGCGTGTGACCCCAGCGCTGCCCCGGAGAGGCTTTTCAATTAGCCGGCACGGAGTCAAAACAAAGCGCTCGAGAAACAAGAATAGGGAAGATGGATGCGCGGAGGTGTCTTATTGTGACCGTGGGTCTTTCCCTCTTTAAGAAAGGTGCGCTTCTTCTTCTGTGAAAAGGAAACTGGCCAACCTGCCCGAGCAGCGTCCCGAGGGGCCCTTGCCGACACAAGGGCCCGGCCCTTTTGAGCCCATTCAGCCGCCGCGGGGCGGGAAGTGCGAAAAGTTTGCGTCCAGAGGGTGGAGAGAGGTGAGTCAAAACGTTTGCCAGCGCCGCGTCTAAATGGATTTTCCGGCGGAGGTCGCTTTGAGCAGAGGAGCAATTACTTACCTGCGCCCCCCTTCGAGCGATACCCTTGTGCGGGGAAAAGCCCTTTTGTGTCAGGGTTAAATGGGTGTTCGCTGTTATTCCACGACGTTTTCCAAGGCACGATCCCAGACAACCCAGGTAAATTGATGTTTTTCCAACAAAATGCGATGGGCTACATACAGCATTCTCTCTCCCTCTTTTGAGAAACGAATCCATAAGCTGGGCGTTGCAATGCAAGCGAAAGTCGGCGTGCAGGAGGATGCGTTCTAACTCGCAAAGCACAAGCTCAGTTTCATTAAGGTGGCTGGTTCGAAATTTACAGGTGTATAGATTTTCTTCATAATTTCAATATTTGTTCCTTTAATTATGGTCTAAAATTCTAAGGGAAAAAATTTTGGGGTTTTCGATGTAGTTTTTGAGATATTTAAGGTTTTTTTAAAATGGGGTCTTATGGCGCACCCCGCTTCATAAGGGTCAATTATGTATTATTTACGTTTCAACAATACAGATTTTCACGAAAACTGAAATAATGTGGATATTAGTCAACAATTTATACTCTGAGAAAATCAACCAGTGTCATCGACTTATTTCCTTCGTATATACGAAAGAAATAAAATATTCCTTAAATTTTCAAATATCGCGTGCGAAGTTTTGAGGTGCATTTGGCAACGTCGAATCAGACGAGGAAAAGTGAACGCGCAAGAAACCACAACAAATCACACCACAAAGTCCACGAATATTACAATGTAGTCCCCTTGACAAAGTTCTTGAGAATAGACGAATAGCACACCTGCCGTTACGACCGCTGAAACACAGAAACAATGGCCTACACAACAGCAGTGCCGAATTTCAGGATGTGCGTTGTTGCCGAGTAAAAAAGAGAGATTAAATAAATGGTTTAAACAAATGTTAAAAATGTTTAAGCGTTTAATCACAATTATTTCAACACTACAAAATATGCGAATACCCATAGCACAACATTACGTACTTTTTCAATCCATACATTAAAACAAACATCTCCAAGGTCAAAGGATATGCAGAGAGTGACCAACGTTCCGGTTGCCTAGAAACAGAATGGGGGCGTTTACTCGGAACCGAAATCGCAATTTTGTACACGAAATCGTTAGATGGAAATGAAAAACAAATTTTATTGAAAAAATTAATCTTCTAAACACAACCATTCACTCATAAATCAAAAATTAAAATAAGCAAAAGGTGACGCCCACCGAAAATGCTGCTGTGATAACATTGACGTCATTTTCCCCCCGTCCTTGACTGCTTTCAGGGGAGGGGGAAGGGAGTGGAGGGGGGTTCTCGGAAGGTCTGCTCGCACAGATGCTGTCGAAATCGCTCCCATTGGTCGAGTCAGCTGTCTCCCCCCCTTTGCGATAAGGCGAAGTAGCTTCGCGGGCTCAGTTGTGATTGGACGAAGTAGAAATACGTCAGAGGTTGCACCACACCCACTTTTCCGAAAGGGTTAAAAACATCAGTTTTTCGCCGTTTATAACTCGGGAAGTAATTGTCGCATCAGAAAACGGAAAAATACGGGTCCTTTTAATTTATAAACTCTATCAGATTCGGCAATAAAAAAAATATGGTAAACGACCCCATTAAGTCAAGTTTTATGTTCTGTTTAATGTCAATTTTTAAATTCAAAAGGGCAATGTTTCCATATGACGTGAGAATTTGAGGCATCCGGTTAAAATGTTGTGTAATTTAATCGTGTCCAAGCAATTTTTTGGAGCCATTGAAATTATATGAGCACTAGTTCTCGACGACTCACGATTACTGAACCAGCCACCCTAATGGTTCGTCGTATGCCATAATTTTGTGGCATTTACGGAGTCAATGCAATGGTCAAGGGGATAGCGTGGAAGGGTATGCTAATAAATACCAAATATGTACCGTGATACTTAACCGAAAAGAAATAGAAATTACACGGTGATATATTTTTGGATTTGTGGCAAGTGTCAACGTTCACTCATTTTGGCATTTCGTTGTAGTCACGAGTTTAGAGCATGCATCTTGTCTCTGTGGAACAAAACTTGCCAGTATTTTAGCAGGAAAACCTGGGTACGTCAACGTGGCGCTAAGATTGATATGGTTGGTACATGTTAGTCGAGTTGTTCCGCCAAATTTCGGAGAGAGAGGAATAATTTGGAGCGGAAAGTGAAGTCTTCGAGCTTGCTATACGAAAATAAGGGTGCACTGTGCGATACAACGATTATCGCCGACGATACTTGATATGCACTTGATATAATGAGTCAATATTTCGAAACGCGATATCACGATATGTCGATATTCAGATATATCGATATCCCGATATGTCGATATCCCGATATGTCGATATCCCGATATGACGATATCCTGATCCCAGTGTTTTTTTTCTGTCACCCTTAATAGTGTCTCTATTTAGCGCAATTTCTCGGAAATGGTTGATCGGATTGAAGTGCTAAAAACGGTATTCTCCTTATAAAATATTACACTTCCTAAATCTTTAATTATATATTTTAAATTGTCTAATTTGTTATTGTCATTAACTATAACTTTTTTATCATAAAATTTGGATGTAGGGAATGGAATGGCCATGGTGCGAATGCATCACTGAAAACTCGAATTCAACAAGAGAAGTTTAAAATTGTTTATAAAATTTTTGTTTTTAAACAGTAATTCGGAATTCTAAAACTTTTCACCGCCCTTCGACCAAGGAAAAATGTTAGGTATATTTCAGCTCATATGGGACGTATCAAAAAATTGAATTATCTAAATCACTCTGTTATCTAAAATTATATGCTCTTTCGCCTTAAGTTATTATATTATAAGTCGATATCCGATAACCCGATTTGTCTATATCCCGATATTTCCATATCACGATATTTCCTATTTATATCGCGAAACCGATATATCGGCGAATCCGCGATATCAGAATGATATCGTCGTGCGATATTCAAAACAACATATCGCACAGCCCTAGTGCACTGTTTGTTTGGTCTGGACGCAAAAGTCAGAAGGTGAATTATCTAACTGATGAACAAGAAAGGAATTTATCACGGTCACGAAGATACTACTCAATGAAGGTACTTACATAGAAGTTAGATCAAACATAACGACATGCAGAAAGTCGGCAACGTTAGAATCATTGGTCTGTATCTGCATGGGGTATTGCAATTAATTAAAAGGACATTGTGAGCCTTTCTTAAGAAATTATTTCGGTGACTGATAACATTTATTTGAGAGCATTGGATATTGCCGGAAGAAAATGGTCTTCTAGTCATCCGGAAATAAAACCACTGAACTCATGACCGCGTAACGGGCCCACTCTCAGACTACCATACTATCCACCAGCAAGTTAGCAGGATTCCGTTCTTTAATGGGATTTAGTTGCTTAAGTTGCTATTAGATATATGTACTCTTGTGGACGGAGACTTCTTTGAAGCCTGGTTGTGCCTTACGACTGTCATCACCGATGGACCGCGACAGCGAATGGCAACATGTTGCCATTCATTCTCCTTGCAGTCTCCCTTGGGATCAGAAATCCATGGTCGTCTAGCGGTCTGAGCATGGGGCTCGGAAAGTCACTGGCCTACGTTTCGATTGACGGCTGAGGATATTCTTTTTCCTTCGGCAATTTTCAACTGAGAGTTGCGGAATCTGTTGGTGAAATCCTTTCGGGTACTAAACTGGGCCGCGCACTTCATTTTTGCCGACGTTTCAATGAGCGGGAGCGAGCTTCGGCAAAGATGCAGCGTGCGAATACCCGAATAGACTTCACCAACACCATATACACTGGAAAAACCATCGATCTTTCCCGTGGAATTTGCCCAATCCAACCGCCCACCGAAAAAGCTGCTTTGATAACATTGGCGTCATTTTCCTCTCGTCCTTGACTGCTTTTCGGGGAAGGGAAGGGAGTGAAAGGGGTTTTCGGAAGGTCTGCTCGCACAGATGCTGTCGCAACTACTCCTATTGGCTGGGTCAGCTGTGTTCCCTCCCCATTGCGATAAGGCAAAGTAGCTTCGCGGGCTCAGTTGTGATTGGACGAAGTCGATATACGTCAGAGGTTGCACCACGCCCAATTTTCCGAAAGGGTTAAAAACATCAGTTTTTGCCGCTTATAACTCAAAAAATAATTGACGGGTCAAAAAACGGAAAAATACGGGTCTCTTTATTTTACAAATCTGTCAGAGTGAGAAATAAAAAAAAATATGGTAAACGACCCCATTCAAACGTTGGATTGCAGGGTCGGAGTGAGGAAATTGATAAGAAAAATAATCGAAGTCTTCTGTGTAAACGCGGCTCTTGAGGAGGAAATGTGGTGTAAGAATGAAATCTACGACTTGAACCATTTCACCGAGGAGGCAATATATTATTAAGAAAGGTCCTTGCTTGAGGGCCCCCAGCGTCGAACTCCGCTGCAGGGAATGTTGGTTTTCGGATTCCCCCCCACCGTTACCCCCCCCCCCCCCCGATGGGGGACAATGCAAAACGTGCTCAGAGCCCTTTGAAGTGCCCACACAACGTCCGCCTCCGTGAGCCCATAATCCCATCCTTTCACTCCTGAGAGTTTGTCGGCTGCCGCGTCAGTGTAATGCTCCTCCTCAGCCCTTCCCGCTGCTCCACACGGTCAAGAGAACACTCCACCAACAGCAGTCTTCCCTGGGTCAGATAATCAGTCCAACTAGGCGCACTGCCCCTCCAGTCGCTTCTACTCCTTCCTCATGCAGCGGCGAGAACTCTCCTTGGCAAGAACATCTTTAATAAAGAAGCCTTTATCACTTGCATTACCCGCAGGAATTCCTATCTCGATTGAGCAACTTTTCGAGACGGGAACACACTAAGCCCTCTGCGAAAATGTGCTGGAAAGGGGATGCAGTATTGCAGCTGGGTCAGTTATCTAAGGAATGCGTGGCTGTGAGATGTACCTATGGGTATAAAATCTTATCCGAATATTAGCTAAGTTGAATTACGACAATGAACTCACAATGGGGTCATTTACCATATATTTTATCGCCAGAAATGATAGAGTTTTTAAAATAAAAAGAAACGTATTTTTCCGTTTTTTGACCCGTCAATTATTTTTTGAGTTATAAGCGGCAAAAACTGATGTTTTTAACCCTTTCGGAAAATTGGGCGTGGTGCAGCCTCTGACGTATATCGACTTCGTCCTATCACAACTGAGCCCGCGAAGCTAATTCGCCTTATCGCAAAGGGACGGACACAGCTGACTCATCCAATGAGAGCGATTGCGACAGGATCTGTGCGAGCAGACCTTTCGAGAACCCCCTTCCCACTCCTTTCCCTTCCTAGAAAAGCAGTCAAGGATGGGAGGGAAATGACGTCAATGTTTTCACAGTAGCTTTTTCGGTGGGCGTCACCTTTTGCTCATTTTAATTTTTGATTTATGAGTGAATGGTTGGTGGTTATAAGATTAATGTTTTCACTAAAATTCATGTTTCGTTTCCATTTAACGGTTTCGTGTACAAAATTGCGATGTTGGTACCGATTAAACGCATCATCCCCGACGCGAGTGTATCAGTAAGGAAATACTTGAAAATGGTATTCTTTGCTATGAATAATGACTCTATTTGCTTTTTATTTTCAACGCTCCATCCACCACCTTGCCAAAAAATAAACGTAGAAGAGCTATTACTTTGTGGTGGTTCGGTTTGAGCGTGCTTACAGGTGTTAAAATGCCTATGCCCTCAAGGGATACGTAGTCCTCAGCGCCAGCCAAATAATTTAAAAAAGCAGAAGAATATGATTAGAGACAGAATGACTGATTCCCATATTCCATCTTCATATTTTGTATTCTATCTCCGTAAAAGTGGAGCTGACTGTCAACCACCACAGCATCCGATGGGATCGGTCAGTCTGGCGCCAGGCGAAAATATTCGGAACAAAAATGATGAACTAGAAAAAACTCATATTCCAAGCATACGATCCCGTCTTCAAAAACAGATTCGTCCAGAAGAATCTCAACGTGCTTATAAACAATGCTCCGGATCGATCAGTTTTTTAAAATCGGGAAACTTCAAAGATAAAATGGAGAATGGAAATGACGAAAGGTTACACAATAGAGGAGGTTTGGCTCGGCGAATGAGGGACCGGGGCTGCCTTTCTCTGCCAATGGGCCTGCTCGTGGAAGGAATAAAAATTGGGGCCCTTCCGGCGGAGCACCGGGCGAAGCATGCGCACAAAAAGAGGGAAGGCCAAGGAAGGGAAGTGGATGGGGCCACGAGGGGGCCACGAGAGGGCCGGAGATGTCCCAGGCGGGGAAAAGGGGGGCTTTTCACGATTGATGTGATCCGACACGAGAATTCGTAAGGACCTCATATTCGCCTTGAGGAACGTATTTCGGCCACTGGTAGACGAAAAATTTTCCCAGTCATCGGGAGAAACTAACTTTACGTGGATAAAGGTCTTATCATTCTCAGACTCTTCGCCTGGAGCTCATGAGAATGAAAATGTCTAAAGGAAGAATCGCCTCGGAAATTCATGAAAATTTAAAATAATTTTCTCAAGCGAATTCATTCGTTCATCTGAATATGTTATAGCATATACCCTTTGGTAAAAGACATTATGCAAATAGGAGGGGCTGTGTTAGATCAATTAAATGAAATTAAATAATTATCCTCCTTTCTCAACTAATACAAAACCAGAGTGGAGAATTGTTCTCCATAATACATGATTTCTTCCATGGTTGGATATGGTCATTTTTTTAAGATATGGAAATATTTCCGGCTAGAGAATACATTTTGCTAACAATAGCAACCATAGTTTTTAAATTGATTTTGTCCTATTATACCGACACTGGAATATCTTATCAATTTATTATCATTTGCAACCCCGGAGAATGACCTATCTCTGATATAGCTCTTGTACTAACCCAACTCGAATATTCCAGCATCCTGCGAATTAAACTCGTACATGGAGGAATTCCTCTTACGGGGGTGTCAGTAAAATATTTATCAAAATGATAATTATTGGGATATCGAGTCGATGAATTTCAGACTCCTTTTCAAAGGATGTCCTAAGGAAACAATCTGGGAATGATTACTTTAAAAGGCTATCATTTATTTGGAAAGGAGCTGATTTACATATCAATTAAAAAAGTGACTCTCAAACTGAGGAAGTTGCTAAATCGATATATTTAATTTTCAGCACCAATGTGACTAAGAAGTGTCGCGCAGATGTTGCTCGTGAGCAGGTATGTCGCATTTTCATCAGCTTGTCAAGTGGGACTAAGCCTTCATGCGATGACCTTATCAGAGCTGATAACCTGGCATGCCTTAAAAGGGAGGAATTGGTATGCAATGGGGGTGGGTCGATTCGTGGCCTCAAACACCTGGGATCGGACCTTATTTTTTATTCCCCCGTATTCCACGGAGTTGACTCTTTCGTGCCGACATGAAATACGGGAGGATGCGACGATTAAATCCCTGATTGGGCGACACCATCCTGTGTGCAGGAAAGCAACCCTTCCGACTCATTTAAACCTCTTGTCTTCTGGCGGGTGGCGCGATAGATAGGGTGCAGCCCAATTAACGAGGTCCTCGCGAGCGGAGACGGGGGCAGGGTGGGGGGTCCAGCCACCCTTTCCTGATTGGTCGGCAGTGATCCCCCGGGTGCACTGGATGTGGGGGTGTGGGAGGAAGAAGGTGCTCTCGCTTGGAGCCCTTGCTTCCAGATAGACGAACGCCAATGCCTCCGAATGAAGACTAGACTCCCAGATTATTCGCAAAATACTTTCAAAATAAATTATCGGAATGCGTTTGTGGTGCCTCATATACTTAACTAAAACTATTAACGTATTCATTCGTTTAAGCAGTGCAACTTTTTTCTTCAAAATCCTATCGTTTTTACTCCATGCCTACATATTTTTTCACCTATTCTAATTTATATAATTTTTATGAAAGTGTGATTCCAGGTTATGACGCAAAGCGGTAGGCTCAAAGGCAAAAGATTAATTCTTTTGGCGAAAATATTTTTTTTTACCTTACTATCCCGTCCGAGAATGGAGTTTTGCCGGACCCAGGAGGTCGTGGCTTGCCCGAGCGAATAGGGTAGTATGCAATATAGTTCGTAATAGAAGCAATAAAAAAATTAGGTTTTAAGTGCTCCAGGTACTTTATTCGAAGGATGCTATCGAACTCTGCCTCAATTCTAAGTTTGAGATGGGAACAATATCCGTTTCCATTCATGATTCGCATCATTACTATTGATGATAAACACAATGTTGACCGTGGTGATGGATTATCAGATGGGCAGAAATTATGGAGAGGTACCTATCTGCCAATCAGTTTTTACGGCTCCTAACCGGATGTGTTTGGAGACTTCGGGCTTCAGACTTGTGTAAGTAATCCTATATAACCAATGTCACGGTTAGGATTGATTGAAAGGTTTCTTTTGTCAAAGAGATTGGGGATCATGTTTCAAAACACATTTTCTCGAATAGGTTAGTAAAAATACACGTGGTATAAACGCAAAGATTTGCAAACTTGGTAAGTACATTTTAAAATCTCACTTATTATTTTCTCTTGAGTGAGATTGCTACAAGCGATTCAAATACACGACATTTGCAAATCATTTATGTTCACACATGGGGTTCGTGGTAGCCTAGTGGGTAGAGCGCTGAGCTGCTGACCGGAGGGTCCCGGGTTCAAATCCAGGGTAAGAAGCTTTCTGGACACCACCACCTAAAAACCTCGCGATTCGATTTTCTGCGTGTCTTCTTCGTAGGAAATCGCAGGTGGCCCAGGGAAAGACACTGCCCTGGTCATACTGAAGGTGTGAAATTCACAAGACAATAGCTTAGTACGGGATGAGCTCTACTCTCACCTATCGAAAACCAGCCTTCGAATTGTACACACCTCTACTACTTTACTTAATGTTCAGATCACGAGACTCCTTGGTAATCTGTTCCAGATAATCCCGACGGTTTCGAATACACCCTCCAGGAGTTTAAATAATAGGTTGCTGAAGTTGGTCCACCACCACAAGGTGGTCCTGGCGTAAGGAATACGCCGGTGTTTGCGATGTTCTGTGACTGATCTTTGGAGAGGCCAACGGATACAAGACGTGGCCGACCGCAATTATAGGTTTGTTCCCCTGCATATTCCATTGATTCGATAGCATTCAAGAAAATTTTTATTTCTCTTAAAATCTAATCCTTATCAATCTCCGGGAAAACCTTGACTCCTTCATAGTAGCTAGTCCTCAGAGTAAAGAATTTTCCCAGTACGTAAAACACAACTAATCACTACGAGTAGCCCTCCTTGATGCTCACAAGAGTTAAAATGGGGAATCCTCACGGACTTATATAATTATATATTCGTCCTTGCACAATAAGGTGAAAGTGGTTATTTCCTATCAATTTTCTACTGTAGATATATAGACAAGGATGTATTGTAATTGGAAAGAATCGAGGAAATTGTTGCAAAGAAAACTAACATTAGTTAAATATTTTTAGAATAAGAAGGAAATATGTAAATTTAAATAAAACATTAGGCTTTAAAAATTGTCAGGCGTATCTCTTATATTTCTAATTTGCCAAAATGACACCAAAGGTTGATATTTCAAGCACTTCAATTTATCAATGCCAATCAAGAATTATTTCCATTATAAATTTAGCTTATTCGCATCAAATATTGAGCCACTTAAGAAAGATGCCAATATTTTTGTCAGAAAAGCAATCATTCACCTTGGCCGGGTATATGATTTTTCTCTGTGGTGATATTGCTATCGTGCATGCATATCGGCGGATATATCCGTTAAGATTTTTTTTGCGGCTGATTCCCATTCTTTAGTCTTCGGAAATACGTAGTGTTTCCTCAAATTCGCTAACGAGCTGATGAACTCATAAACACGTGAAAAAAACATGAAGTAACGAGATAATCATTCCTCACTGCAACATTAACACTACCCGACATTTACGAGAAACGTCTCGGAGGTGATTAGGCTTTTCTTTCTGCCAACTCCGCACCATCTAACACCGTCATCATCCCGTAACATTCCTCATTGTCTTTCAAAAAAGTCATTTAACCTAATGAAAACTTTGAGAACAGTAATTGTATGGGATCTTGAGAAGTTCTCACGAAACTTTGTCTTAAGGGGCGAGAGACTGAAAACTCTGTGAGAGTGTATCTAGGGCTTCCGAGGAGAACGGAGACCAATTTCATTTCCGTCCGCCCTCTCAAAGATCGGCGATGAGAATCGAGAGATTTGAAGAGTCTTTATTAATGAAGAGTTCTCAGACAACTTGCCACTGGAATATGAGATCACATTTCGTAACTGGTCTGGATTTAATGTCAATAAATAGCAAAGCTAGTTCTATGCTGCCAATGGGGACGTTTACTCGGAACCGAAATCGCAATTTTGTACACGAACTCGTTAAATGGAAACGAAAAATGAATTTTAGAGAAAAAAGTAATCTTTTAACCAGGTCCATTCTCTCAAAAATCAAAAATTAAAATAAGTAAAAGGTGACGCCCACCAAAGAAGCTGCTTTAAGACCATGTACGTCATCCATCTTCCGTCCTTGACTGCTTTTAGGGAAAGGGAAGGGAGTGGAGGGGGATGTCGGAAGGTCTGCTCGCACAGATCCTGTCGCAACCGCTCCAATTGGCATTCAGCTGTGTGTCCCCCATTGCGATAAGACGAAATAGCTTCGGGGGCTCAGTTGTGATTGGACGAAGTGAATGACGTTAGAGGTCGCATTGCACGCCCACTTTTCCGAAATGGTTGAAAACATCAGTTTTTCGCCGCTCATAACTCGAGAACTTACTGACGGATCGAAAAACGGAAAAATATGGGTACTTTTAATTTATAAACTATCAGATTCCGCAATAAAAATTTGGCAAACGACCCCGTCGTGTTCTTTTATGGTACTCAGTAAAAATGACATTTCAAATCTTCTCTCGTATGTTGTTAATCTGATTAAACCTAGCATAATACACAGGGGTTCTTAATAAATAACGTCATCTACAAACAAATCAGCTTCGAATTCATCTTAAATATTGAACTTTAATTTTAATCTGAGTTTTGATGGCAGTTACCATTCTAGTTCCTTTATTAAACACGCATCACTAATACAATTATCATAACGTCCTTTAACAAATAGAAGATCTCCTTTGCACACGCTCTAATTTCTTTATTATAACTTCCTCGTACGGATCCCAAATACTAGATGAGAAATTGAAGACTTATAAAGGTTTCCTGATAGGGGAATCGATGGAAGACCTGTGTCAAACCAATCTAAGTGATGATGTCTGGTGATGACGGCTAAAACAACCTCACAGACTGTTAAAATAATGAGAGCGGGAGGAGCGATAGTGAATAGCAAGGAGAGACCGGAGCCCAGGGAGTGAGGGAAATGTGATCCAATCTCTTGGTCCCTTCCTATTTGTATTTGTTGGATTAAGCGACACCGGAATACCTAACTTGTCCTCAAAGGGCAATCATGTCAACAATTTAATTTGTTCAAATCGTTAATTATGAAAATGAAGTACTTGAAAGCACGGTGTTTGGTAGTGAGATAGGCAGAGTAACATGATCATATTATTACAGAAAGGTCTTTTCCTGTCATTCCGTATATGCTCCGTTAATACTGCACCTACAGTGATAAATGAGGTATCATTTTACGTTGAATGACCGGCTTCTGACGAAAAATACAATCTCAAATTTCACTATTTACCCACTAATTTGACTTAATAGTTTCGAATTTTCCATGTCAATTACTAGCTCGAGGTAGGTATAACGACTCCACACATTTTTTTTTCTAAACTTCAAAAAAAGGTTTAAAATGAAAATAGTACTAAATGCACATAATGATTGTACATGGGTGAATGATCATCTGGTAAGTCAATGCAATTAAAACTTTTTGATTTCGAAAGTACTTTATGATACAACTTCTTCTCTATTTAAAACCCAATTACACCGTTTCCTTAACATACTTATTCCCTGATAGCATGAAAGTGCGAAATTTTCGCTCGGGTTACCTAGTAATATATATTGCCTCAGATGTGAATTAGGGCTGTTAATGGACAAAGCAAATCGCTGCACGACTAGTTACTCCCGCACGATGTGAGTACCAGAGCGGCTGGGAAGCCCTTCCAGCGCTGAATGGCTGGGGCTGGATCACTGAGGCATTTGAGGGGGGGAGGGTGGCCATCCCAAACCTTCCTACCCCACCCTGCCCGGCGCAAACCGGAATCCGAGACGGCCTCCATTTTCCCATCATCCCCCTCGGGGGGGCGAAGCATGCCCCTATTGCCATAAAGGCCGGGCCAGCGCTCATTCGTTCGAAGGAGGGGAAGAGGTCGCTTTTTCAGCGGCGATGGAAGTGTGTTGGGGGAGGGGGGATGAGAATGTGAGGAGGGGAAGGGGGGGAAGAAAAACGAGGCGTCCTCTCGAGTCCGTCCGGTCTCCCGGCATGCCCCGGGCCGTGTCATCACGATCCCGTGGAAACAGAGCGAGGGACATGGGCTCACACTCACGGCCAACCAGTTTGTCATAGAGAAATCATAAAAGTGGGCGGGTCCCTCCTTCCGTCGGGCCAATGGGCTTCCACCCCCCCGAGACACTCGGAGATGGCCAGCCTCCCACTTGGGTCCATTCCGCCTTCGCTTTGTTTACTCCGGGTGCTCTCCCAGTTCACCTACATCTACACGATACCCTGCAAACCACCGCGAGGGTGTGTGGCAGTGGGTGAAGATCACCAAGCATGCACTACTAACATGCCAACAAGCAACTATAGGGTCTCATGCAACTAGATAGTTAGTATATTTTGTATTTAAGGGGTTAATACATCATGCACTACAGACTACTCTAAAATATTTCCCCTACCTATCCCTTTGCTATGCTGCCTATTCTGTTCTCTTATAGTACGGGGGAAAAATGCCATTTTGAATCTATCAGCACGACAACCTATCTCTCTAATCTTATATATCTGGTCGAATCTAGTACAATACTCTGGTGTTTTTAATATGTGCCTAACATCTTCAGTAAAGCTATCCGATTTAAATTTCTCTAATAGATTTAATCTGTGCTTTAACCTACGGTCTGATAATGATTCCCACCCTAATTCTTGTATCAATTCTGAAACACTACTGAACCTATCGTAACACCTTTTAACGAACCTAGCTGCTCTACGCTGCACAATGTCTAGATCTCTGATCAAACATAATTAATTCGGATCCCATGCACTGGCTGCATACTCAAGGTGGGGCCTAACTAGTGAACATTGCTCTTTTGTCTTTTCATCGCATTTCCAAAGTACTATTTTTATAAATCCTAGCTTTCTCTTCGCTCGGCCGCATATTTCCCGGATGTGTCTTCCCCACGATAAATCCTTAGTGATTGTGACACCTAAATATCTTATGGTTTCAACGTTTTCGATCTTCGTGTTACTAATTTTATAGGTACGCTCCATCGAATGTTCCTGGGTGTGCAGGAGGTGCGGGAACGAGTTGAAGGAGCACCGCCAGTTGTCCACTGTCAATCTGATGATCGCGTTTTTTTGTTTTTAGGTTCGAGGGAGCTCTACTCAATGAAACATTAATCATCATCATCGGCCAATAATCCTCCGATGGGTTTGCTCTCGACTCGCTTCTCTTATCAGCTATTTTCTTCAAATTTATGCATATTTTTCCTTTCTACATCCTTCATCCCTTGTTCTATGTATTTCATGTAAATTGTGCATGTTTTGTGATCCCTACCCCCTGCCACGTACCATCACAGTGCATTGCAGGGTTTTAAGTAGGTTTAGATAAGAAGACTTCCTTTTCCATTCTTCGCGTTCCCTTTACCAATTGACGATAGTCTTCGCCAGGCCATCAAGTCGATATGACCGACTAAGCTGCACCTTCTTATTCTTAAATGTTTTTCAGATGGATTCTCTTTTCTCACATTCTTCTTAGGACTCCGTTAGTCACCCGGTCTACCCATATGGTCTTAATCATTGTTTGTAGCTCCACATGTCATATGCTTTCATGCTTGACTACTCTGCTGCTGTTATCGCCCACGTAAAAGTAATACCCTGCGAGCCACCACGAAAGTGTGTGGCAGGGGGTGAAATTCTCCAAATGTACAACTTAAATGCAACTATGCAACGCAGTGCTACTACTTCATGGACACAGGTTAGATTTTAGTGTCACGTGGAACTGTATCGTCCATGGCTCACTTCCTTTAGAAATAGTGTTTCAGATGTACTTACTTAGTGCATGATGCATGTATTAACCCATTAAATACTATAGATACTAACAATCAAGTTATATGAGACAAATTAGTTGCTTGTTTGCATGTTAGTAGTGCATGCTTGGTGATCTTCACCCCCTGCCACACACCCTCGCGGTGGCTTGCAGGGTATCGTGAAGATGTAGATGTACCTATGTTCTAATTGTTTCCTTAAAACAGTCAATGCCACCACATATTACCAATGCGGGATAAACTACCTGGTGCTTTGCATAGCCAATAGCCATCAAAGATGTTAAATTGAAATAAGAAATAGAATACCTGATCAAAACAAACATTTTGTTAATCGTCAATGGAAAATAAAACGAACGCAAATTTTACAAAAATTCCATTCGTCGGCATACAATGAACTTGACACTAGGGCCACAGATGTTTTCAATAAACAACGATAGCAGAAAAAGAGGTGGCGAATGAACTGAAAAGTAATAGTTTTTGCTTTGAAAATGAGCTGGATATTACAACTGGGATGACTCGAGGTTGAAGGGGGAAGGGATGAAGAAGTTAAAGTGAATCTTGGAACCCAGACTTCCATTTTTCATTTCGGTGTCTCGAGAAAATATTCCAGTCATCGATGGACGCCGCCGACCGGGATTCCGTGATAGTTCGTTTAATCGGCAACAGATGGAGCGGAGGAGGCGAAGTCGCTCCCAGCGTGACGGATGCTGGCCAAGGGTCTCTCGCGATCCACACGGCGAAGCCAATTTCACTGATCAGTACCAACTGACTGCCTGATCCCCCAGCTCGTGGCTCTTAATATAATATTATCAGTAGGTTGGGTCGTGGAATACTCCAGTTTATATGTGGATGTGTAGCAAAGAAGCAATATCTAACGAAATGATATTGCTAACTATACCGAAAGCACGTTCATCCTTCGCGAAGTGGAATATCAACCTGAGTAGTGCGTGAAGCAATCTCACAAGTGTCAAGGACGGAATGATTTGTTCTTGCGGGAGAACATATGCGGCCAATTCTCTTAAAGATTTCAAATTGATATGTACCTATCCTTGCATTCCTTCGTTTTTAACGATTTAAAGGTTACTGAAGTGATTTGAGATTTCAAATTTGTGACTGAATAATGTAAGGAAACACGTTCGCGGTTCGTATTTCTTCTTGCGAAAAGTCTGCTTCCATCAAAGCTTTCGAGTGAGAATGTTGATTGCGGAGTCTTCAGCATCCAACACCCGTGGCTGGAAGTCGAGGAAGCGGAAAAACTGAGCACTTCTTAAAAATATATTTGATATTTATGTTCTGTGCTTCGTATGTTATCTTTCTCCCGTATTCGCCGTAGTTCCCTGAAAGTCACCACAATGAATTGACGACGGTGACTCCACACAAAGCATGGGACGCGCGCACATTCCTACTGCTGACTACTACATCGATGCATTAACTGCCAAGTTCAAATCACAACAGGAACTATTTCCACAAGCAATTCAGTGTCTCAGTTAGTCGCACTATCATCATGCAGGATATTCTCCGCGGTAATCTATTCAAATACTGCTTTGTTTTAAAGCAGTAAAATTTATTGCTGCATTTAAGGTATACCAGGAGATCTTGCCTTGGTGTACATGTGCATATTCTGTAGGTGAAATACCTTATCCACACAAGAAATCAGCAGGATATATTCTCGTATGATTCGGTCTGGAAATGGTACGTTTTCTTTTAATTCTTTTGTCTGTCCGGTTGATGGATGTGGGGATAAAAATATCATTTTGCGGTAGTGCTTATACATTTTTCAGTTTAAATTAAAATAATTACCATAATAGTAAAATAAAATTAACACTTATAAACACAGAGACAGACACAAATAGCAATGTGTATTTCCACTCGTGAATTTATTGACGGTACAACTAGTTTCAGCGCTTCTGCGAGGTACCTGATGATGTCGCAGAAGCGCTGAAACTTTTTGTACCTTCAATAAATTAAAGAGTGGAAATATACATTGTTATATTTCTCTGTCTCTATGGATTTCCACATAGTTAAGCCAGAACATTTCGAACTTTTTTCACACATTGGATAAAAACGCTGCGTCTTGAATTTGTTGATGTTCAGTTTCAATATAATTGTACAATTTCAACGCTTCAGCATCTGATTTATTTCGCAAATTTTTTTCTTCAGAAAAATGATGCTTTTTTTTACCCCTTTTCAGTTCACAAATCAAGTCTTTAATTTCCTTCCGTCCATATTTCCCCGCTCGCCGTCGAGTTCATTCTTCTGGACGCAATTTCAATTTGATCCATTGGTACTGACGCCACCAATCCATGATTATTTTCTCAGCTCACTTGCACAAGTTCAAAACCCTGTGATCGGAAAACTTGGGAAATTTTCAACAACAGCGTATGGAAAGAGTAAGTCATTAAGGCGAAAAATAAATGTTCATATTTTAGTCTGCGGTAATTGGTAATAGACCTATCAATCATTTATTCCGTCCCATTCTATGTGACGGATTCATTCCAACTGAATCATGTCCCTTCACCTTTACAGATTCATGTAGTTATGATAATGAGACCTTGTATTTTAACAACGCATTACCGAAGCCAACAAGTCTGACCTCAATAATAAAATGTTTTGGGCTCAAAGTTTCCAATTGCTTTACCGATCAGCAAAAACATATACTCAGCATATGCTCAGAAGACATCGTCATATGCTGATCATGTTCTCTCAGAACATGCTGAGAACATGACAAATGGCTCTGCTCAGTACATGCTTGGGACATGTGCTAAGCATATGCTTGGGACATGTGCTAAGAATATGGTTAGGGAACATGCTAAGAATATTCATGGGGAACATGCTAAGCATATGCTTGGGGAATAGACAATGAATAAGTTTTGGGCAGATTTTTGGAATATAGGTACTTAATACAGGTACCTACTAATCTTGTGTACAGAGCATCTCCATGTTAGAAGTGTCTGAAGTATCCGATGAAAGAATTGAGTCACTAGATCCCCTAGTCCTACTCCCACCATGATCATATTTGGTGGAAATGTAATCATGACTGGTATGGACACTGCTTTAACAGATATTTGATTCTTTTAGTTCCAGCCTTGTATTCACCAGTGCACTTGGCTCGATCCCGCGGGACGTGGACAATTGCAAACAGCGGCAAATCTCTCGCGCCGTTATCGGAACCCTTCTTAGATTGCCCTTCGGGTCCGGTTGCCCACCCCAGGGCCCCAGGATGCTCGGGGGGGCCGAAACTGGTGCCGCCGGAGGGAAAAGGCCCTGTGAATTTTAAAGGCAAGAGCGGACCCCGCTTGATTTGTGCACCAGGAGTTGGGAGGGGGCGAGTGGGAAGGGGTGAAGGAGGGGAGGGTTAGGGGGAGGGTCCAAAGTAAATTACATCGTGTGAAGTTTGCTCGGAGGCAGTGGAGAGAGAGAGAGAGCAGTGGGAGGGTGAAGCGAGGTGATGGGCGTAGCGAAGCGGGCACGTGCGATATTAGATTCGGAATCAATTGGAAGGAACAAGAACGGGTTGTCGGCCGCAGCCCCCCGACACCCGACACCGCATTCCGAATTTCGCCCACCCCTCTCGCTCGGGGTGAGCAATTCCAAAGTGTGTTGGACCAGGCGGGTGGAATCGTCGGGGAGGAGTGCCGTGACGAACCCTTGCTCGAATTCTCCACCCCCTGGCTGGTGTCGTCACTTGACGAGAATGTCGTGCCAACGATCATCATTCAAAATGTTTTCTCTCCCCAAAAGGTTAAATCCAATATGAGATCCAACAGTTTAAATTGGCCAGTTTGTTGAAAGTGTCAGATTAAACTGTAAGGGTTGACACTTAGTACGTTACATTGGCCGCTCCACTCGGTAGCGCAAATGTCGTCACCGGTCACTCAGGCATTCTCCACTCAGGTAGAAAATTGAACTTTCCGTGGCGAGGAGGGAATCCTCTCTTCAGTTGAGGGAAGTACGAGTGACTAATCCTCAATCCTGGCGGAGAACAACGGACGTTGCCGGCTTTAACAAACGGCGCGATTAATTTCCACCCGCGTTTACCCAATTAGCTCCGATCCATCTTTCGTAGGGTGAGATCGAGGTCCGGGCGTGTTGGCCGAGGCTATGTGGTCCGGACGCACCCGCTCCGTCATTGGGTGCGGACGGGTGCGGATTCGGGTCGGAAGCCGTTGAGAAGGGGAGATGTTGTTGGATGTGAGACAAGCGTGATCACCCAATCGGCGAAGAAATCGGCAACATTTCTTCTCCAAAACCGAAAGAAAGACATCCGTGTGCCTCGAGGGTAGTAGGTACATTTCTTGATATAAACTAGCATTCAGTTTTCAAGCCTTAACCATAGTATCATAGTATTAACCGGGAAGTCCTGAGATTAATAGTAGAAAAGAGAAGTCTGAAGTAAACTCTGAAACGAAGAAGGGACAACTTAATCGGCCATATCTTGAGACACGATGGCCTGATGAAGACAATCGTCGAGGGAAAAGTGAACGAGAAGATTGGAAAAGGCAGGCCTCGTTTGAGATACGTGGAACAGGTTGTGAAGGATGTAAAAGAGTGTGAAGTTTGCTCGGAGGCAGTACAGAGAGAGGGAAGTACGAGTGGGAGTCTGATTATTACTGATGCGTTACGTCAATTACGTCACAATGAATAGGTTGGCCGATAGAAGAATCGAGTGGAAAGCTGCGTCAAATCAATCCTAGGATTGTAAAGCAATGATAATGAATCATAGTATTTCCTTTCTCTTCCGTGACCATCATCAGACGAGATATTTAGGGATATTATTTCAATCGCATAATCTTTGAATGACACTTGCGCTCGATGATGAAAAATAAAAAGGGATGATAAAAAACGTCGATTTAAGCTGTTATTCGTTGCCTTAACCGCGTATACCTAGAGATTTGAAAATATTCACAGTTTAACTTATGAACTCATAACTACCGGAATCCTACATAAAACGTAATAGGGCATACATTGAAATAATTTAAATAATGCCTAAACAAAATAAGTATGAGTTGTATGCTAGAAAATAATACTATCGATAGCCCGTTTATCTGGGGGTCCATTCCTAAATACATCTGCATCTACATAAAACCCATACAGGTGTGGCAGGGGATGAATTCACACCAAACATGCACTGAATATCATATATCTTAGGCACATATCATGCTTAAAAAAGGATTAGCAATAATATAGAAATCGAAACTTCAATTTTTATAAAAGATAAAAATAGAAAGCAAGCGTGGAATATCATGCTCTTAGTTGGGTTAGCTAAAAGTCACTATACCAACATGCAACTACCTATGCTATCCGTTGATACACCCGTATTTATGCATTGTCAGCGCGTATATTGAAATTTAGGCTTAATCTCTTAAACAAATCCAGAGATAATTTTTTTACTCATGCGTTAAAAATAAGTTGCGAGATTCAAATTACTATGGCAGAATGGACCATAATCACAAAATTAGAAAAATTGATTTCCGAACTGACAGATTCCAAATTTCCTTTTTTTCTCGTACAATTGGGGATAGGTATAAATAGCGGTAAATATGTCAAATAGCATAAATAAGAGTGTATCATTGGATAACATAGGTAGTTGCATGTTGGTATAAGAACATGCGTTAATGCAACTAACAGGATGTTTTAACACGCTTGCTTTGCCATTTTTATCTTTTTTTTAAATGTGCAGTTTAGACTAGAATACCTTCTATTACTAATCCTTTTTATGCATGATACGTACTGCAAGTTTGGTGTGCATTCACCCCCTGCCACACATCTTATGGTAGCTTGCAGGGTATTATGCAGATATAGATGTATATATAGATTTAGACCCCTCGAGATAATATTTCTAGGAGTTACATTGTAGCATCACGCAAGATGTGCAAAGTAAGATCACTTATTTTAAGGGTTCATCAACTTAGGAGGAGAATTGAATGGATAAGGCTGACATATGCTTCAACCACATTTACAGGAGTGCTACGCAAGTCGCCTTTCGAAGGTGTATGGCATGTAGTCAATAAGCATGAACAGAGTATGCATTATAGTAACGGCACATCTTTGAAAAATAAATCGTATTGTATTATTTTCTTTTTACAAGTAAAGCACAAAGTTAAGTTATAAATAATTTTCCGTCGGCTCAAATTCATGGGTTATTTATAGAGCCCATACAGGGATTAATAGTAATATTTTTAATCTCGTAGGAATACTTCATTTTTCATGAGAGGAACCGCTGTTCTTGGACCATGCATTTTTCTTTCAAAGAATGAAAACTTGAGCCGGTAAAAACAAGTGTGTAAATCGATGAGTAAATTACACATCTCACGCTCCATTTAAATTTTGAGAAATTAGTGAAATATATAACTATATAGCTTGAATTATTTTGCATCAGATTGACATTCAATATGACCGGCTATTGCGTGGATTAACCATTTGCTTGGTCTTGTTTGTGGAGGGCTCACTCCTATTTATTCATTTCTAACGACCTTCCTCACCATTCCCCGTTTCAATGCACTTAACCGTCTGCGGCATCGTTGCTAATTGATATCTTGTAGTGTAGTTGATGGAACTGGAAGTTTCCCAGACCGTTTTGGCCATGTTTAGCGCTAGCTTCATGCTCGTGCGAATGAAGGATTTATTACCCCGCATTATAGATTAAAATCTGCGGAGGCTACGTTCCGGGCAAAAACTCGAGTCCAATTGAAATGATTCCACCCTCAAGAGAAAAGTCAATTGGGTACTTCTCAATTCGTCTATGATCTGCTTTGTGGCTCTCTTGATTGTTGGCAAATATGTGCAAGCAACCAGAATCAGGGAAACCATTCTGGGCAAAAAGAGTACTTTGCCTAGTCAGTGAGGCATTGAATTGCTTATTTGTTTTCCCATCCTGTGCTATTATTCATATTTTCCCACGATCATCAAATAATTACACATATTGAAAATTCAGAACAGCACTTTGGACAGCGAAGAATTAATTTAAAATAATACATAATGGAGGCGTTTACTCGGAACCGAAATCGCAATTTTGTACACGAAATCGTTAGATGGAAACAAAAAAAAGAATTTTAGTGAAAAAATTAATCTTCTAACCACAACCATTCACTCATAAATAAAAAATTAAAATAAGCAAAAGGTGACGCCCACCGAAGAAGCTGCAGTGATAACATTGGCGTCATTTTCCTCCCGCCTTGACTGCTTTTCGGGGAAGGGAAGGGAGTGGAAGGGGTTTTCGTAAGGTCTGCTCGCACAGATGTCGCAATCGCTCCTATTGGCAGAGTCAGTTGTGTCCCCCCCTTTGCGATAAGGCAAAGAAGCTTTGCGGGCTCAGTTGTGATTGGAAGAAGTCAACGACGTCTGAGGTTGCACCACGCCCACTTTTCCGAACGGGTTAAAAACATCAGTTTTTTGCCGCTAGTAACTCGAAAAATAATTGACGGATCAAAAAACGGAAAAATACGGGTCTCTTTATTTTACAAACTCTATCAGTTTCTTTCAGTTTCGCCAATAAAAAAGTATGGTAAACGACCATTCCCTCGCATTTTGCATTCCCTCGAATGCAAAATGTAAATCTAAATTTAGCAAAATCCAGGACAAGGAAAGAGATAGGGATAGATTGAGAGGGACCGGGGAAGGCATTTGACATTGAAAGAGAATTGTTTTCACAAAAGGAAGCGCTACGAAACTCTTTTCCGGTTCTCAAGCCTGGACGCGGAGCAAGAGACAGAGAGAGAGAGAGAGGGCGAGGGAAGAGGACGTGGGGGAGGCACTTTGAGAAGGGGTGTGGCGCGTGGAGGGGAAGGGGCTTTGGGGGAGGGAGAGGGGGAGGCAAAAAAGGCGCTGAGGCTCTTCTCACTTTCGCAGCGCGCAGCTCGTAAAGCGCTCAGCCAAGCTGATTGAAATCTCCTGCAGCAGCTCCTCTCTCTTCCTCCTCTCCACTCCACACGACTCTCTCTCTCTCCACTCCTTCCTTCCCTTTCGGAAGCGAAGAGATATAGACGCATGCACGGGGAGGTCGCTTGAAAAAGGCGCAGACGGCGACGTCTGGAGGAAGCGATTTATTGATATGAGGGTGGAAGGACAAAAAGAGGGTGGATGGGGGCTGATCACCCCCTCTCTCTCTCTCTCGCCTTTCTCCCGCGCGCGAAGAGTTTTTCCCTCGGCCATTGCGATGGGTGAAAAAATCCTCTATTTGGCCTCATTAGGGTGAATCCATTCACGTCCCTCATGCCGATGAAAAGGAACGCTTTTGGGAAACTTCAAAGAGAGGAATTTGGTAGAACTGTGTGAGGGAAATTAAGGAAACGCCTGGAGAAAAAAGAGTGAGGAGTGACACAAGTGATAGGAGACAAGGTTATATTTAAAACCATGAATCTTGGCAACGCAGAAAAAATATGCTGAAGAGCTATAGAGCAGAGATATAATCCAACTGGCTCGTTGTTAGAAAGGTAGGCAACAATAGTAGGGACTGAATTACTGCCGGAAATTGAAAGAGTAAGATAAAAAGTCTCGGCGACAAATGAAGGGGAAGGTCTGTCAGAATGTATCATATTACCCCCAAGGTATTTCTCCGAAAACCTACGGTGAAATTGAAAGGGAAAAATTCACGGAATAATTCAAAAAGGATTTAGAGAGAAGTGTTCGAAGCCAGGAGAAATTATGTGATTAATTTTTTAATCCATTCTAAGTTAATGAAAAAAGAGATTTAGAGGATTTTACAACAAAAAAATACATTATAATGGAACCATCACTTAAATGTATCACAGGTACTGTGATTTAAATTGTAATTTTTAAAATTGTGAATATAAATGATTAAAGGAAAGGTAAATGAAAACTATCGTCTCGATCACTTTGTGTTATAGAGAGTTTCCGCATTGATACATGGTAATAATGAGAATGTTATTGGAAATGAATACTTAATACGATTAGCAAGACTGATAAATTTATGTCCAGACATTTTTAATACGCACTGATTGAAGTTACGGAATGCATATCAGTGGCTACAAATGGTTTGGAAAGGCAGATATTCTGTTACAGAACCTGTTCTTAGACCAAGAAGTTAAGGGTGAAGATACCATTCTCCATTTATTAATCCAGATATTTAATCTCCATTATCATCATCTGTCAACAATCCCAGGATACGTTTGACGCAGCCATCCACTCGATTATTCTATCGGCCAACCTCTTCATATTGGCGTAGCACCTCTCTTTTACATCCTTCACAACGTGCTCCATATACGTCTTACTAGGCCTGCCTTTTCCATTCTTCCCGTTCAATTTTCCCTCGACGATTGTCTTTATCAGGCCATCGTGTCTCAAGATGTCGCCCATTAAGTTTTCCTGTCTTCTTTTTAATGTTTTCAGTAGACATCTCTTCTCTCCCACTCTTCTTAACACTTCTTCGTTTGTCACTCAATCGATCCATTTTATTTTCATCATTCTTCGGTAGCACCACATTTCAAATGCTTCCAGCCTGGACTTCTCAGCTGCTGTTATTGTCCATGCTTCGCTGCCATATAGTAGAATGCTCCAGATGTATGCTCTCATGAAATGTTTCCTCACTTCAACGCTTGTATTTGCAGCTGTAAGAAGAATCTTCTTCTGGTAAAATGCCCTTTTATTTAATCTCCACATGAGAAAAATAAACGAATATTAATCGAAGAACACAAACAAAAGCCTACGATGAAGTCTTGAGCGAATTTTTTTTATTCTTTGAAGACTGACCGAATTTACGAAACTATGTACCTCTTCAACCTATAGTTTTATTTCATTTAAGTCAAACATAAAAAGTTTCTTCTTAAGCGCATTACGGTAAAAGGATTGGGTTAACTCTTATGCCATCAAGAAAATTTAAAAATATAAGCTTGCAATATCTTATTTATATGAATTAACGTTATGCTGCGTTAACTTTGAAAACTTTTGCCTATGAGTAGTTTCAAGTCTGTCGTCACTTTAAGGCCCTTGAAATGGGTTGAGAAAGAAAGGGTTACATCTAAATCTACATAATACCCTGCAAGCTACCACAAGGGTGTGTGGCAGGGGATGATTGCTCACCAAACATGCACTACATATCATGCATAAAAAAGGAATAATATTCATATAGTAGTCAGAACTACACTTCTTAAAAAAGATAGAAATTGCAAAGCAAACATGCAAAAACATTCTGTTAGTAGGGTTAGCTTTAAGTACTCATACCAACATGCTGCTTCTATCCATTGCTACTCTCCGATAGGACATATTTACCGTTATTCGTATCTCTAATTGTACGAGGGAAAAAGGACATTTTGTTAGGAGGAATAAAGGAAGGAAACCCGGCGTCATCATTACCTGCTTACCAGTGAAAGGAGCAAGGGGACCACGGCCTGACGACCCACGAAGATCCACATGGAATTTGAGAGTCTTAATAAGTGTAGCAACGACAGCAGATCTTAGCAGATTTTGATGATTAAAGTTGGCTTCTGATTGCACGGTCAACACTGCTCTCTTCCTCGCAAGCCGTTCCTTCATTTTATATCTCCGCCTGCATTTTTGCCGAGCGTTTATTGCAGCCACTCATCTCATGTAATCCCACCCAGAGGCGGCCGTCGGCAGTGGCGCCCTCGGTCCTCCCACAACGCTTCATCCTCCCTCCCCCCTTCCCACCCCCTCCCTTCCCCCCCACTCATCACACCCCCCCACCACTCCCCAGAGGGGGTTAGAGTGCGAAGTTCCCTGATGGAAGATTTCATCAACTCGGTCGGATGAGTTTCATAATGAAAAAACTGAGGGGAGTAACACGTTGCCATGACTCCTCCCACTGGAAACATCGCCCCCCCCCCTCCCCCACCTCCCGAGCAACCGAGGCTGGGGGGCGGGAATTCTCTCGCGTCCACCTTGGAAGGAGCGGGGCCTAATTAATTAAGGAAGTCTGTCGGATGTCACGAGGGGCCGAGGCATGTCTTGCCTTTGGAATGCACCCTCGACGCCGATGCATAAATAGTGTGGCGTGTAATGTGTTCATGATACGTTGTTGCCTGGCCAAATGAAACTCAAGCTTAATATTCAAATTGTCAGAAAATAATCAGAACATAATTGCTTTCATGATTTTAAATAAATATACTGCCTAAAACCTAATGCCATCGTAACATAAAAACACTAGATGAATCGATATATCATAACAAATATATTAATTTGATTAATATTAATTCAAATCACTTTTTCAAACTGAAGTCAGTAGGTACTCATGATCTTTTTCTCCAGCCAGGGTGGAAATCTGCAATTGAAAATAAAAAGCAGTTAAAAGCTTTTCCAAGCCCCAATGATGACGTATGCGAAACAGATTTGGGGTGGAAGCACTCTCTTCAGTCAGAACAAGCTGAGGAAATGTCTATGAATCCCTATCTGGAAAATCTCAAAATAAGTATACAATACTCAATCATACTTTTTAGGTTGAGTGACATAAACCCATTCCATATTAAAGGAGAAAGCAAGGGACTTGCAAGGTCAACTCCAATCACAGTGAATTAAATACGCGTACAGTTCTCATGTGAATGAAGGAGAGAAGATTCTCTGGGGATTTAAAACGGAGTCCATTATTCTATTGCAGCAGTGCCCAACCTCTAAGAGAATCACCATTCGTTTGGGGTACACGAGGAAACTTTAATAATGACCAAAATAACAGTACGCAAACGCATACGTTCGTCTGAATATATACATCCAGTGATGGAGAACACCAGGCATTGCATCAACGACGAGCAAACAATAATATTGATAGAGGTTGCACAACAAGTTAAACAGTGAACGAACAGTAGCTGCATGAGTAACAAGCATGTGCAATGGACAAGGGGAGCAGATTAGGGCAATGGACTGCCGGGGGTTGGCAAGGGAAAAGATCAGGAACCGCTAGTCTAGTAATACTATTTATTAACATCTATAAATGTGCATATAAGGTTTTTCCACCGCAAATAATTGGGGAAGACATCCGGGAAATATGCGGTCGAGCGAAGAGAAAGCTAGGATTTATAAAAAGAGTACTAGGGAAATGTGATGAAAAGACAAAAGAGCGATGTTACTTTTCACTAGTTAGGCCCCACCTTGAGTATGCAGTCAGTGTATGGGATCCTAATGAACTAGGTTTGATCAGAGAACTAGACAGTGTGCAGCATAGAGCAGCTAGGTTCGTTAAAAGGTGTTACGATAGGTTGAGTAGCGTTTCTGAATTTATACAAAACTTAGGGTGGGAGTCATTATCAGAGCGTAGGTTAAGGTACAGATTAAATCTACTAGAGAAATTTCAATCGGATAGCTTTACTGAAGATGTTAGGCATATATTAAAAACACATGCGTGTTATGCTAGATTCGACCAGATAAATAAGATTAGAGAGATACATTGCCGTATCGATAGATTCAAAATGGTATTTTTCCCCCGTACTATAAGAGAACAGAATAGGCAGCATAGCAAAGGGATAGGCAGGGGAAATATTTTAGAGTAGTCTGTAGTGCATGCTTGGTGATCTTCACCCCCTGTCACACACCATCGCGGTGGCTTGCAGGGTATCGTGTAGATGTAGATGAGATAATGGGAAAGATGGCACTTGATTCCCACGCATACGATAATCCAGAAGGAAACATAATGGACTGAGACCAAAGTACGACGGGTCATACATGACGGTTGGGTAAGTAATGGAATTCCCTTCGGCCAATGGTAGAGTTGCCGAAGATAGACGCAATCGGGGAGTGCCGAGCCGTCGTCCGCCCGAGGTCAGCGGAGGGGCAGCGACGGAGGACGCAGCGCCAGCCCCCTCCCACGGAGGAGGGGGTGCTGCTCGCAGGTGGAGACCGACGAGAGGGGGTGAAGGGTTCCCCTCCACACAATGTGAGCGAGACACGTCCGCAACCCCGGACACCCCTCGTTGGAAATCACGAGCCAGGGGTCGGAGAGTCGTTTGTGTGTGTCAGGGATGAGCAGGGGGTGGGGGCAGGGTAGTGATAGGGGTGGAGAGGGAGCGTAATTGAATTCCATTCCCGCAACCGGAGGGTGGCTGGAGGGGCGAGGGCGCGAAAAACTGCGCCAATTAAGTGCCGAGAGGGGGATGAAGAGGGTTGTTTTAAAAGCGCCCCCACTCGCAGAGGGTGTATCCTCGCGCGATCGCCTCCCTCGCTGCACTCCATCCCCCCACCCTCTCGTTAAATGATTCCCCCCCCCCCACCCCCAAACCCTCCCTCCCCCATGTCCCCGCCTGCGCGTGTGTTGAGCTAACGCTTTCTTTCGGGCTGGGTGGAGCCAAGCACGTAATGATATGTTTAGAGTTTCAACGTTGATTTAAATAAAGCTACGTCTCACTAATCTACGACCTGATGGTTGGATATCATTTCCAAGCGTCACTCCCCGCCGATAAAATGAGCGGATTCTCTTTGACCGACATTATTTGGATCGGAGCAGATCAAATAAATTTTTATAACTCTAACCAAATACCTGAATTCAGAAGTCATCCTCTCTGTGAACTCCTCAACTAATAGCCCTCATAGCAACGATTTAATTTGTACCTCAAAATCATCACTGGACCTATAATATACAATCACAATTTTTTCCCGTTTTACTAGTGCCATGACGACCGAAAAGCTTACACCGCTGTAAAAAATCTGTTATATATTGCAAAAATTTCAGAGAAAAACTGACATTTCTTGAGTGAGAACGACTTCCCCAAGAACCGTCAACATTAGGGAAGAGGGAGATCGCTTTCTTGTGAAAACAATCAAGTAAAGATAGAATAACAGTCGTATCTTGAACCTGCCTACAGCCAGGGCATTTCACCAGAAGAATATACACACAGCTGGGAATAGAATCTTGTAAGAGGGAAATCCCTTCATCAGAGCGTAAACCTGAAGAATGACCTTTTATAGCTATGATATATGGACAGTAAAAGCAATAAGGAAACCAATACTGCAACCATTCGACATGTCGTATCTACTGTAAAAGAATGATGAAGATGAAATAGAATGACAGTGTGACAAACGAAGAAGTTCTAAGGAGAGAGCAAAAGGAAAAGGGGCGTCCAAGGAAAGCATTATAAGGAGACGACGACGGGACAAACCAATCGACCATATCTTGAGATGCAATGGCCTGATGAAAAGAGCCATCGAAGGAAAAGAGAATGGGAAGAATGACAAAGGATAAAGGGTGTGGAGCAAATGATGGAGGATGTAAACGAGAAGAATGTTGTGAGCCAAGGGAAGAATCAACAAGAGAACGACGTCAAACAAATCGTAGGGAATAGATGACTGGCGGTGATGTCGATGACAGTCTTCCGACGCGGAGATGAGATAGCAACAGTTATTCATTCGTGTTTCTACCTGCACATTTCTACATTTTCATTTAGTCTGCTCTTAAATGTATCCACTTAGGAACCATTTGATAGTTTCACCGAATATTCTATTTGGAAACAAAATAGATACTATGCTACACTAAAATATGGAACTGAAAAATACTACATGGAAGCAAAACTATATTGATAGTTTTTCCTCAATGTCAGCTTTCCACATGAACCTAGGAGGGTAATGTTCAACACATGACAAATGTGATGTTTATTGATATATTGATATGATTTTTCCTATAGTCGATAAACATTATATCAACAGATAAAAATATATATCAATTACAATATTGTCAGCAATCTTGACTGAATTTAATGAGATACTTGGCTTGTCTTGGCTACCGTATGATAAATGGAATGAAATAACTTTGGCGTCCGATTCAAAATAGTGGGAAAAATCTCGAAAAAATCCATTTGAGAATATTTAACTCATTTAAAAGAGGCCAAAAACCTTACAATATTGCGCGAAAAACGTCAATATAAGTTGGGAATGCTTGTACAAAAATTTGCTATTTTGACGACTTTATCTTTTTCAAAAGAATTCTCGATTGGCAAGGAAAATATTACGAACAATGTCATTGGCTTCCAATACATTTATACAGCATAAATATAGTAGAGTATTTGCGTGGATGAATTCTGGCAGATTATAATGTGTGAAAAACAGCGATGATGACGATGGTAATTTTTCATCGGGACGAAATTCGCGACTAGTGTTTCAAAGCTACACAATATCCGTGGTGTGTTTAGCATGTCTCGCACATCCTCGCATGCGTATGCTTCGATGGCTCTCATGGCATCTAAACAAGTAATGTATTTCCATTCTAACTCCATTTTATTTTATCTTTCCGATATCATTTACTAGATATTAATTACGTGACTTAAAGGCTTTGTCGTACCGATGGATGGTCGACCGAAATGTCATTTTTGCCGCGTACCATTTGAGAACACAATAGGCAGCAAAGTAAAGGGATAGGTAGGTAAAATATAGTTGGAGTAGTGCATGAAGGATGCTTTATTGTTAATAATCAGTGCATGCTGGGGAAATACAGATAAACAAATTTAGTGAAAATCTTTCTAACTAGCAATCCATTCGTAACTTTTTAGATACTTACCACTTCGTGACACCTATGCCTAACTTGTTGGTATGTGGTAGTATCATTGTAGATATTAGTTGGGTGTCAGTAGTGCATGTGTGAATTTCACTCACTGTCACACCCCCTCGCGGTGACTCGCAGAGTATTACGAAATGCAGATGTCGATGAACAGCTAATGCGAAGAGAGACTTTCCTCCCTCCCCCCCCCCCCCCCACCCCAGTGCTAAGGAGAGGAATTTTTCTCTTGGATGCGTGAACCAAGTAAGGCGCCAGTGGCCCAGAGGGGTCAGCGAGAGCGCTAGGGTCTGCAATCCAGGGCCCTTCCCCGAAGCAGTCGCTCCCCTTCCTTTCGCATCCACTCCCTCGACCAATCACATTACTCCCTTTTCTAGAGTACCTACCCTCTTCCTCCCTCACCACTTCTCCCTCACTAACCTCACCCCGGGTGGGGGCGCGTGCTTCTCACCCGTGGTCCAACTTGTTTTTTGGGGCGAGGGGGTGAGAGGAGAAACGGAGTTTCCGGGGCCAGGGGGGTGGACTTTAATCCACCCAGACACTTTGTTTTTAGTTTCCCTTAAAGTTTAGTTTTCCTTTGTTTTTAGTTTTCTTCTTTGAGTCAGGCATACAAACTTCCAGTGATTATGTAAAGTACGCATACGGCACTGGTTGGTGAGGTTGTTCAACTATCAAATCAAAAGGCAACCGCGACGAAAAAGCTTGTAAAGGGACGTATGCATGCTCACTCACGTTTTACAACTCTTATTCTTTAAAATACTACCACTAATGGAGTTCTCATGATAAATAATGATTCCTAATACATATAATATCATCAGGAATAACAAATGTTTTTCGTTTTGGTAATAGTTTTCGTCAAACTAAAGTCCTCAAAATTTTTAGCACTCCGAGTACGGACCTCACTGGCTTCACATTGAGCACGGGCCTGGGTCCCATATGATCCAGACTTTTAAAACCAATTTCTAGTAACAGTAGGTACTAACTAACCATGTAAGAAATTAGTATATATTGCATGAGGATAATAATCTCTATACATAATAATGTAAACATTTTTATATTCCAGAAATGATTTTTTTAATTTCGCACTAAAATAAAATAGAAAATTTTTTTCTGGGATAAACCTTTTCCTTTTCCAATCTTCTCGAAACTTTTAGTTCTAACGATTATACAAGGCAGAATTGTGAAATCATACAACGAAAACATAGTGGGACTTGTATTTTATTCATTATGAGCACAATGGAAGTTATAAAACGTTTCGAAAATTCACCATATGGCCAAAAAAATTAAATTTTCAATTCAAAAAATAGTAACAAATCCACACACGCGTGAATTTCATGGCTTTCCACGACGACTCCCGTCGCAGAGAGAAATCTAATCTCTGTCAGTCTGACGCCAAAACTCTTGGATAGCGTTGCTCTTTGTCACTTATACCAAAATTAACCCCATATTATAAAAATAGTAGTACTTTGTATTCCTTCCCAATACGAAAACTGTATTTTACAATAAAATACGAGAATATTGTGCGTAGTGATATGTGATTAGAATGAGTTTACGAATGTGGGGTGGGACTAAATGTTAAGCCTAAATTAAATGTTACCTTAAAAGACGTTAGCTCAGAAAGTTTATTAAGGTAGCACGATTAAAAGCATGGGGATGCTATTAAAAGAAGGAGCCATCACTCTACCACTTTGGGTGTTAATTTACTTTCAGAGGAATGTCTTTTTTCGAGAATTTTAATTTAGAACGGCATACAGGGTTAGGAATTTTAACGAATAGAACTAGCGAATGCTTTTGGATAAGTTTCGGACAAAATTTATGTTAAGTTTCATTCCTTTGGAAAATTTCTAATTTATTTGCCAATGTCAAGTTTTCCAAGCATCAATTTACGTATTTCCCATATGCGTCTCAAAAATACTTAACAGCACAATCCAAACGAAGTAAATGGCGGAATGCAAAGTGGTAAAGAAGTTACAATCGATCCCCTATAAACAGATTACTCAGCCTAAAATGTACAGGCCATGAAGCAATGTTGAGGGACGTTAAATTTCAGTTTTAAGGAATTCAAAATGAATATACCGCACTGTGATGTTTGGTTAAGATCTGGATGATGTGGTGATTGGGATACTGGATTCCAATCCCAAGGGCTCTGTTTTTAATCTCGGCAGTTACATAGATCAGAGATTTAGCCTATTAAATGAACTACCATGGGAATCATTGTCATAGTGCAGGTTGTAATTTAGACTTAAACCCTTAAATAAATTTCAAGATAGTATTTTTAGTGATGACGCTAAAAATATTTAGCGAATCCCAACTTATTATGGTAGACTGGACTATAATCACAAAATTAGTGAAATTGATTGCCGAACTGTCAGATTCAAATGTCCTTTCCTCGTACAATTACAGATAAGAATAGCAGTAAATATATCCAATACGAGTGTATCAATGAATTGCATAGGTAGTTGCATGTTGGCATAAGGACATTAAGCTAACCCAACTAAAAGCATGTTTTGCTATTTTTAACCTTTTTAAATAGTGAAGTTTAGACTAGTATATTATTACTAATACTTATTTATGCATGAAAAGTAGTGCATTTTTTGTGATAATTCACCCCCTGACACACTATGGTGGCTTGCTAGGTATTATGTATATGTTGATGTAAAGCTACCCGTTTTATATTTCTGCATAGATTAAATGTGTACTTTAACTAACGACCTTATAATGATTCCTAACATAATTCTTGTGTTAACTCTGATACACTGCTAAACGCTACACATCCTCGTGGTGGCTCGTAGGGTATTACTTTGGTATAGATGTAAACCTATCGCAACACCTTTCGACGAACCTAGCTGCTCTCCACCTGAACTCTGTCTAGCTCTCTGATCAAACCCAATTCATTCGGATCCCATACCCTGGCTACACTTCCTCCTCCTCTCAAGCCGAATGGAGAGCCCTCTGGGGAGAGCGTGGGGGTGGCGAGGAACCGCTTCCTCCTCCCTTTCTGCCCCCTGGACGGCGCGTGCTTCCACTTCGCACAGAGGGGCGAATGGGGGCGAGGGGGAACGTCCGCCAATCTCCGCCGCCCATATCACTTTGGCGTGGGCGCCACGCGGTGGCTCTTCAGGAGCATGGAGGGCGTTAAACGCGACGGGGGGTGGGACGCTCCATGGGCCTTGTTTGTAAATCACGCTCTTGCGAGGGGAATTGATGCCGGGGTAACTGAGGCCGCAATGGATGCTCGGTGTCGCGTAAATCGGTGGGGCTGGACGACGCAGGGGGAGGGCTCTTTAAACGAGGTGACCACTAACAGATCATTTAACGGCAACCTGGGCATCAGGGAAACCAGAAACTATTCTCTGAAAATTTAAAACCAGAAAATCTGGTCGTTTACCATGTTTTTTTATTGTCGAATCTGTTTGTGTTTGTAAAATAAAAAGACCCGTATTTTTCCGTTTTTTGATCCGACAATTATTTCTCGAGTTATAAGCGGCGAAAAACTGATGTTTTTATCCCTTTCGGAAAAGTGGGCGTGGTGCAACCTGCTTCAATAGAATAATGGACTCCGTTTTAAATCCCCAGAGAATCTTCTCTCCTTCATTCACATGAGAACTGTACGTGTATTTAATTCACTGTGATTGGAGTTGACCTTGCTAGTCCCTTGCTTTCTCCTTTAATATGGAATGGGTTTATGTCACTCAACATAAAAAGTATGATTGAGTATGGGGTCGTTTACCATATTTTTTTTATTGCCGAATCTGATAGAGTTTGTAAAATAAAAGGACCCGTATTTTTCCGTTTTCTGATCTGACAATTATTTCCCGAGTTATAAGCGGCGAAAAACTGATGTTTTTATCCCTTTCGGAAAAGTGGGTGTAGTGCAACCTCTGACGTATATCGACTTCGTCCAATCACAACTGAGCCCTCGAAGCTGCCTTGCCTTATCGCAATGGGGGCACAGCTGACTCTATCGATAGGAGCAGTTGCGACAGGATCTGTGCGAGCAGACCTTCCGAGAATCCCCCTCCACTCCCTTCGCTTCCAAGAACAGCAGTCAAGGACGGGAGGAAAATGACGTCAATGTTATCACAGCAGCTTTTTCTGTGGGCGTCACCTTTTGCTTATTTTAATTTTTGATTTATGAGTGAATGGTTGTGGTTAGAAGATTAATTTTTTCACTAAAATTCCTTTCTCTTTTCCATGTAACAACTTCGTTCAAAAATTACGATTTCGTTGCCGAGTAAGCGCCATTGTGCCTTGGGCACAATAATTCATTGTGACTATTATCTGCATGTGACTCTATTATAATATATATTTCCATGTAGTAGCCCAGTTGCATGTCAATAGTGACTGTATTTGGTGAGCATAGCATCTTCACGGTGGGTTGCGGGGAGAGTAAATAGCAGGAGTTGTGTTTTACTTGATATGCTCATGTTGTACCTATGCTGCTTTACGATCAACTAATATTGTCGAACAAAGTGTTTTATCATTGAAGTGGCTATTATTTGTTCTTGAATTTCACGCTACAAAGATGTCTACGTAATACGCTGCGATATGCCGTGAAATTCCTAGTAAATATGTAAGTGACCTCTTCATTGCTGCTTTCGAAAATTGGAATAATATTCGATACTCCTAAGTTTCTTGGAATACTTATGTTGATCAGTGATACATTGAATAAGTTCAATTTCACGTGAATCTCTGCACTAATTTCGAGAAGCATTTCCACAATTATTTAATGTTTTACAGCAGAAATCAATCACGAGTAGGTAAAGGACGCTGGAAAATACAGGTAGCTTTACGAAATTGAGCTTCGGAGTTTTGCTGGCGCGTAGTAGGTACGGATGCCAAAAAATAGCAAAAAATGCGATCATATATTTCATTGAACCCAAAAGAATATTAAGCTTTTAAAATTATAGCATGCAATATTTTTATTCCATAACAGCTAATGATCAGAAAACGATTAGTAGATATCTTCAACTTTGAGGCTGAGATGGAGGGAATCCGACGAAAAATTTAAGAATAATTGATGTTAAAGTTCTGATAACTTAAATGGTTACATTTATTTGGTAACAGATATATATTTCATAATATCACTGGTGTAATTAAATCAAATGAATTTATCCTAAACGACGAAAGATGGTGGTTTTCATGGTGAAAATTCGTGTTAAATTTAATCGAAGCATACGGGATGCATTTAAACGATATCGCCGCGCATAAAAACTTTACGTTCCAAATGGCGGATTGTAAAATTTTCGGTAGAAAAATAATCCTGTTGCAACTAGGAGCACATTATTATCTGGGAATGGATACAAAATTAAGCCCAATGGAACAAATTGAAAGACGCTGGTTGAGAAATTCCCATAAGATAAATGAGACACGATGAAGGCATCTAACAACGCATTCGTTTAAAAACGCGGCTGTCATCAGCACGTCTGCCTTTTTGAAATACGCGTCCTTGACGTGAGGGCGATTAATTGGATTCCTAGGGGCGAGTGGCCTCGGAAGGTCATCGAGGAGTGACCGTGGGAAAGTTGCAGCGATCGAAGCGACTGGGCACGGGTGGGGGGAGGAAGACGAAAGGACCCTCGGCTCATTCTGATTATGATGCTTCGTTTAAAATCCAGAGCGAATGCCGAAAACATAAGTAAGCTTTGTGATCAAATAATCTGCATATTATAGAAGAGAAAGCATAAAATGGAATTGGGGCGTTTACTCAGAACCGAAATCGCAATTTTGTGCACGAAATTGTTAGATGGAAACGAAAAACAAATTTTAGTGAAAAAATTAATCTTCTAACCACAACCATTCACTCATAAATCAAAAATTAAAATAAGCAAAAGATGACGCCCACCGAAGAAGCTGTTTTGATAACATTGACGTCATTTTCCTCACGTCCTTGACTGCTTTTCGTGAAAGGGAACGGAGTGGAGGGGGTGTCGAAGGTCTGCTCGCACACATCCTGTCGCAACCGCTTCCATTGACAGAGTCAGCTGTGTGTCCCCCATTGAGATAAGGCGAAGTAGCTTCGCGGGCTCAGCTGTGATTGGACGGAGTCAATGACGTCAGAAGTTCACAAACTTTTCCGAAAGAGTTAAAAACATCAGTTTTTCACCGCTTATAATTTGATAAATAATGGACGGATCAAAAAACAGAAAAATACGGGTCTTTATATTTTCCAAACTCTATGAGATTCAGCAGTAAAAAATATGGTAAACGACCCCATTAAGAAATGGAAGTTTGTTATTGCACCGCCGTTCTTAGTTTCGCCATCCGCTTCATCTTAGCATTTCTGGCCTTGAAGTTTGGCTGTAGCATTTGAAGTTTTGATTCCAGTCAACAGCTTATACGTATATTTCTCCCAGATCTTAGCACAGAGTACCTGCAGTAAAGTCTGTCATCCGAAGAAAATTCTCAAGCAAACTTTTTTAAATCCACACCGTTTATTGGGTACAGCCAGATCGTGTGCCACACTTTTATGCCATTAGCAAGAGACAATCGTGGTTCAGCATTGTCCCTTGATAACGGCTCTCAGGAGTTGAAACCGGTCGGGCTGTACCCAATTAATAGTGTGGAATAACAAGGTTTACTTGATTTAACTCACTAACATGAAATTTCACCAAGTAAGTTTGCGAACGACGATATATGTTAATCCTGAGTTTTGGTAGAGAAACCTGAATTAAAGGAACCAGAAGCAATATTCGTCAAACCCTAAATTATTTGTCAATGTAATATTTAATTTTCTGCTCCAGAATTTTCTCTACGGAATTTCCTCTACCTCTCTCCCTATACAATAGAATAATCAAAAGATATTTTTTTATGAAAGTTAAAAAAAACAATTTAAATTAAGTAAAATATGCGTAAAATATTGTCATTTTTCCTTCAGTTAAACATTACGATGACTAAACCCAAGAGACGCCTGAAAGGTTCGTTGAATCTTTGAATATCTGATTCGCGTAAAAGTCTTTAGCTCACTCAGTATTAAAAATGGAGAAAAATTTAGCAGATGACAGTAAAATTTTTACATTTGACGCTCCTAATATCCCCATTAACTCATGTTTGAATTCCTGCTCGAAGGAATTATCCTCTTCTCCTCCTTCTAGGATATAGCTGGCCCATGAATAAAAATTATAATAATTTGTAGTTGGTCATTTGTTATTTGCGTCCCTGGCACATCCCTAGCCATGCGTGGGCCACTTTTGGATTTCCCGTGCATGAAAGAGGACCAACAGTCACTCATCCCTCAGTGCACCTGGAAAACGGTCAGCGTGTCTACTAGAACGACCACTATGTACAGCATAGATCACCAACTCCTCAAATGACCGCTCTAACAGTATTCTTCAGACAGTGGTTTTCTTACAAAATAAGTTCAATGTTTTTCACGCCCGTTGAATTTCAACTTCCGCTAGTAGGTATACATATACATTTGGTGATAGCTAACCCCCATTTTAGAATTAAATTGGATCACAGGGCACTCGGTATGGATTAAATGAATACCTCCGCACGCGCTTTCTTTCAAGCATTGTCACCAGACCATCCTAGGGAAACTAAAATTAATTTGAAGCATCGAGTCAATCTCATTAATTGGACAATATTTCTTAAAGAAATTAATAATACTGTTGCAATCGATTGGATGCTAATTCAAATTCGGGTGGTGGAAATCTGAAAATTGATAACAGATGAAATATGTACATAGTACTCTCATTAACGCCTATTGTTTTAGGTGCGAACCAGGAATGCCTTTGCCGCACGCCGGGGAAAATGGAGAAATTATCTCGGCTTCGCTCCCGTATCTCACCCGGCATCTCTGCGGGCGCCGCGCCAGACAATGAAGGGGGGGAGGGGGGAGATGCAGGGCGCCGGATAGAGTGGGAGGGCCGAGCCGAGCATCGAACCGCGATCTCCTCCTCCATCTGCTCACCCGGTGACCCGGCGGCGCGTCGAATTAAGCCGTCCGAGGGATGCGTCCCTTTGTGTGAGGCGGTCGCTATGAGGCCACCACGTTTTTCCGGTCGGCGAGGAGAACGTGCATTCTCAAAAAGTGGACTCGATACTCATCTCCCGCGCAGTGAAGACGTTACTTCGGAGGTGATTAATGCGGCAGATAGAGAGGATGACTTATTCTTGGCTATGTACGTCACGATTTAGTTCATGCTTCACTATTCTCCTTGATACCTACGGACGATTGTGTCAGAAACATTGTGAAGCCAGGTTTCCACTAACCTTACATGCTCTGTGCTACGTTGTTGATTGGCCACAGCAGCGTTGAATATTAAAACAAAGAAGACCAAGAATCATTTGGAACAGATCTTCTGGTTCACAAAAGTACAGTGTGTACTGCCAATGAATCTTAAAGATATTACCAAAACCTTTAAGAATAATTCAATTTTACGTATAAGTACCCACTTAGTTGGATTTTATATTGCGTGTAGATGTTAATAAAAATAAATTGCTTCATCAACGTTTATTTAAAGTTATTTTCCACAGCAAGTTAAAATCAACCAACGAAACCACATTAAATCAATTGATAGCGAAGCCATAGAGACAAATAAGAGGCAGTGGTGGAAGATACTCATTGTCCTTTTAGATACATACGAGATCGATAATTACATCTATCGTACGATCTATTTGCTTCACTGATTACGGTATCTGTTCCAAATACGTATTTAACGCAGCTACCCGCACACTTTTCCACCAATTTCCGATGAAAAACAGAAATAGATAATCACATTGGACAATGAATGCCTGCCATGCGTGTGTCATGCATGTTTCCTTTAATTTAAACCAAAAATGAATGCGTTTTACAAATACATATAATTTTTAATTTATTTCATTATCGCTAAAATATGTTAACATGTGGAATAACCAGGCACCTAGACTTTCCACTTTGAGGTCGGTCTGGGAATGATATATCTTGAGCGAAATTTTGTGGCCGATATCAAACTGTATTTTAAAAATCTCTAATTTGAGAGGCCCCAATGAAGAATAACTTATTGGGTAGTATGGTTGTTAGAACATATGAACTGGGTGGGTAGATAAGAGTATTCAGTATCTGAGTGAGAACTACAGAAATTGGGAACACGGTGACATTCCATGATATTGAATGGTAAAAAATGGAGCTGAAATCATGGTACCCAGGAGCGCATATTGAGAAATTCCCTCGCGTTAAAATTGGACCTAATGTTCCCGAGGCATGTGATGCTCCTTGGTCGCAGAATCCCGCCGTGCCTTCAAGTTGAGTCCAATGGTGACTACAGTTTCTCCAGCTATCCTACTGGAGTCTTCAGGTCAAAAGTAGCGATTATCTGGAATTATCTAAATCTACATCTACGTTAAAATTGCGAGCCACCGCGAAGGTGTATGGCAGAGGGTGGAGATCACCATACATGCAATACTGATATGAAAATAAGATCTACAATGATACATTTACATGGAAACAAGCTACGTATAGGATTCACTTGCAATTATATGATTATTAGTGTCTACATAGTAACGAAGTGATTTCTGGTCAGAAAGATTTTCACTAAATATATTTATCTGCATTTACCTACCATGCCTATATTAGTAATACTAAACCATGCTTCATGCACTACAGAATAATCCAATGATTATTTTATGTTCCTATTACTTTGCTATGCTGCCTATTATGTTCTCGCATGGTACACGGAAAAAGTGACATTTTAAACCTATCGGTACGACTATCTATCTCTCTGGTATTGTTTATCTAACCTGACCTAGAATAACACGCAGGTGTTCCTAATATTAAAACAATTAAATTGAAACAGCATCGTGACTCATACCCTGGAGACGCCAGCATGTAAGACTGCCGTCGTCATTACACAACTAAACGCGGAGGAACACCCGGAAGCAGTTACCATGGATCACAAACATTTAATGTCTTGCCTACTCTCCCTTGGAAGCATCATTGTTTCTGGAGACAAGATCATAATTAATCAGTAGAAACCCTCAATAATAGTATACGAGATACAAGAGGGCATAATGTTATCATTGGCACAATAACAGTGTACTATTGATAACGTATTATGCGTGCGAAATTATTAACTAAAAATACTGTGGTATTTAACTAGGCAAAATGATGCTTCCCTTTACATAATCAAAACATTCATTGCTTTTCACGATAATTATTTAAGGTTTAGTACTTTGATTTTAATTTTGATGGCTTGATCCCGAGGTTTCATGAGATCACAAATATTGCCAACTTCCAACAGCAAGCTAAAAATGGTACGAAACGATGTCTCATTGCTCTTCAGGCGACTGAATACCTCACCGGGTATCATTTCAGGCCGCCCGCCTCTTGGAAAATGCCCGCCCCCGAAGAGCTAACGGCGGTGATTATTGCTGACGGCCCTTATTGGCTCGGAGAGAGGGGAGTGAGGGGTGCAGAGGGGGTTGTGGGAGGGGTGGGGGCGGCGATGGGTGGCGGGCATGCAATCGCGTCATAAAGACGGGCCCCCAGGCTCCCTCTTGGGAGGAGATGGCTGTGATAAGTCGTGCTTCCGCACACTGCACGCCACGGGGGGGGGGAGGGGTGGGAAGAGAGTAATTGTGAGGGAGGCGATAGAATCGACAAATAGCTAAACTTCTCCCGCCACCCTTAAATAATACCCATTATGGGGAACCTGCCCCCCCCCCCCCCCCCCCCCCCCACACATCTCGGGCACGACTCTTGTCCGGATGCCTCCAAAACCTCGGCGATAACACGTCCTCAGGCACTATATTCAACGCGGGACACTCGCCGACCCCCAGGCTTTTGAGAACGTCTCTGTTTTAGTATCACTACCAGTTGACCGATGCACGCCTCGAATCACTGGATTCAAGGTGATTTATACCACGAAGAACTCTTAAAAAAATTCAAAGACAATATTTTCAGTGATGTCGTTAAAAATATTTTTCGAACCCCAACTTAATATGGTAGACTAGATCATGATTACAAAATTAGAGAAATTGATTGCCGAACTGAAAGATTCTAATTGGCCTTTTTCCTCGTACAATTAGGGATATGAATTACGGTAAATATATCCAGTACGATTGTAGCAATGGATAACATTGGCAGTTGCATGTTGGTCTAAAGACTTAATGCTAAGCCAACTAACAGCATGTTTTTGCATGTATGATTAGCTATTTTTATCTTTTTTCAAATAGCGTAGTTTTGAACAGTACCTATAAAAGTACTAATTCTTTTTTATGCGTAATATATAGTGCATTTTTGGCGTGAGTTCACCCCCTGCCACACACCTATATGGTGGCTTGCAGGGTATTATGTAGATGTAGATGAACTTAGAGTAGATGGAACGAGAACGGTCGATTTGAGCTGCCTTATTAATCGATTTATTCAGGACATCGAGAACTAAAAATTATTTTCCGACGCATTAATTAACACATACGTGAAATAATGGGTCAAGCTAATCGTAAACTTGGATTCGTCAAAAAAGTACTGGGTAAATGTGACGATCATGCACGACAAATCAGCTACTCATCCCTTGTTGGACCTCATTTGTAATATGCTGCCAGTGCATGGGATCCCTACGAAATCGGTATAAATAATTAACTTGAACTTGTGCAGCCAAAATCGGCCAGATTTGAAAAGGGACGGACGATAAAACAATTAGCGTAACCAGTTTATTGAATGGAGTAAATCGGAAATCATTGTCAGATCGCAGGTTGAAATTTAGACATAATCTCTTAAACAAATTCCAAGTCCATATTTTCAGTGATGATGTTAAAAATATTTTGCGAACACCAACTTACTATGGTAGACTGGACCATAATCACAAAATTAGAGAAATTGATTGCCGAAATGACAGATTCAAAACGTCATTTTTTCCCCGCACGATTGTAGTAATGGATAACATTGGTAGCTGCATGTTGGTGTAAGGACTTGAAGGTAACCTAACTAACAGCCTGTTTTTGCATGCGTAGTATGCTCTTTTTATCTTTTTAAATATTGAAGTAGAGACTAATATATAAATACTAATCATTTTTTATGCATGATATGTAGTGCATATTTGGTGAGAATTCACCCCCTCCCACACTCCTTTATGGTTACTTGCAGGGTATTATGCAGATGTAATTCGTAGAAATAACGTGACACACCTCGTCTCCGCTCCGCCTTTTCTAAGATATATGACCTCAAGGTGGACGGAAATTCAGGACCGGTCTGCCGATGTGGGCAATGCTAGGGAGTCACTCTCAAAGTCAAGCGATCAAACATAAGGTCTTTTCAAATCATCAATATAGTAATTCTGAGATCCATTAACATTAGCTTGGTGAGTGCACCCTTGGTCGTTGAGTTTGCGTGAGTGAAGTTAGACTAGGATCAATCCCCGTTCAAAAGAATATTGAGCAATTGTTGAATTGATAGCTCGATGGCAGTTACATTTTGCATACCTAGTATGAATGGATAGCCAATACCTTGCGGCTCATAATCGAAATTTCATTCAGTGCAGGGGCGTACTTCCGTAGAGTGCAATGGAGGCGATTACTCGGAACCGAAACAGCAATTTTGTACACGAAATTGTTACATGGAAAAGGAAAACTAATTATAGTGAAAACAATAATCTTCTAACCACAACCGTTCACTCATAAATCAAAAATTAAAATAAGCAAAAGGTGACGCCCACCGAAGAAGCTGCTTTGATAACATTGACGTCATTTTCCTCCCGTCCTTGACTGCTTTTAGGGGAAGGGAAGGGAGTGGAGGGTGGTTCTCGGAAGGTCTGCTCGCACAGATCCTGTCGCAATCGCTCCTATTCGCAGAGTCAACTGTGTCCCCCCCCATTTCGATCAGGCGAAGTGGCTTCGCGGGCTCATTTGTGATTGGACGAAGTTAATAACGTCAGAGTTTGCACCATGCCCACTTTTCCGAAAGGGTTGAAAACATCAGTTTTTCGCCGCTTATAGCTCGATACATAATTGACGGATCAAAAAACGGAAAAATACGTGTATTTTTATTTTACAAACTCTATCAGATTCGGCAATAAAAAAATATGGCAAACGATCCCATAGTTAGTTGCTACCTCTGATATCGCCGAGAAAAAGATCTTTCTTAATAGTACTCTATATGCTCACATTTCCATGTGCCAATGCACTGAGACCTATGCTTCACCTCAAGTTGTCTCCTCTTTTTTAACAGGTCTGACTCCCGGTGGAGAAAAACAGGTAATCTTTGGGGAACGATAAAGTGTCCAGGACTGCATGGAACTTTAGCGGCAAGGAACGGCAACTTTCGCCACTCCGGGTGTTGGCGGCGAGGATGTTCTGCACGATTAACGGCAAGGGGTGGCCGAGACCCCTGCAGCACCGCACCCGACCCTGGGAGCCGGGTCTGATTGTTAGAGGGTTCCCTCTGCACTACGGACTAACATTAGCATTTGTCGGGCACCTCCCCCTTCTTCATGGTGGGCTTCCGCCTTGCGCTGTCGTTCAGATAGCCTCACGTGCGCGTCCTTCTAGGAAGTGAAGTCCACCCATTCCTCGCGCGAGTGGGAGGATAAGACTTCATCGTCTTTATAAGCGAGCCCACCGTTGGATCGCCTCGAAAGGCCAATAACATCTCGCGGCGACCACCGTCTCCGATGGCAGCACCTCCGAAGAAACCCACGCGATACACCGATGAGGCGACAGGAAGAAGCACTTTGTTCATGGAAACTTTAGAAACCGAAGGAAATAGCTTGTTTCAGTACAAATTGAACTTTCTTTGAATAGGTAACTTTTCGCTATGCTGTTCCATCAAAATTAAATTTTCAATGCTCATAGAACAATTTGAAAGTACCTATATGTATACGTATAATGGTAAAGTAAATCTATGAACGGAAATGTTTCAACGTAAGTATTATTTTTTTGGTAATGTTCCTCGTACGACTGTTGACCTTAATATTAATAATAGCAAAATCTATTTCGAGCACAGTGAGAACTCTTTTACGCCGTGATTCAGCTTCGACCCATATCTTTCACACTGCACATCAGACTAATTTATGAATGCCTGCAATACTTTAACTTACATACTAGCTACGTTTTTTTCGCCAAATAATTAAAGCCAACATCTCCATTTCCACTGCCGTTCCTCCTCTTGCTTCTTAAGTCCTTTCCTCCGAGGAGTAAGAACGATAAAAAGAAGACTGTAAAGGCTGTTAAGGTCATCTACTACGGCTTAAGGGATTGGTTAAGATCATTTTGGAAGGGATGATAGAAGGAAAAAGAAATAGTGGAATACCAAGGATAGAGTATTGGGAGCAGATAATGGAGGACATTGGATGTGGACGGATTTAGGAAATGAAGAGGATGGCACAGGACAGAGAGAGGTACTTGTTACTAATATTGACTCACTTCCTCAAACTGCAATCATAACGCCCTGCCAAGAGGTTGAGGTGATATTGCATAGTATAGTACCTTTGCCGCCAGTATAATGACTACTGATATTGGGGCGTTAAAGCTTTATATATTTATTTAAATTTTTAAGGCAAGAATATTGAATTCCATCATTTTCAAGCGAACATGTTGAATAAGTTAAGAAAGTGCTTCTTGCCTTTCTACGCAGCAGATTTATAATCGCCGCAGAATGACCCTCAGCCATAGAATCTCATTAAGATAAATAGAATTCAAGAACATTTCTTGGAGTGCTTCATTCTGATAAGTATGCATTTACATAAAATACGGTGGATTTAAAATGTATAGCTACGTGGCATCAGCCAATGCTTGCTTTGCTGTGCGAAGGTAACCTCTTTCACAGAGGCGTTGTCGGAGGACAACTTGCATTCTGTCTCGTAAGCATGGCTGGCGACTTAATACACGCCGAGCAGTTACGGCCGCAGCACTGAGATAGCATTCGCCCCGTGGTGGGTGGGCAAGATCGTCCTCCTTCATCGATCTCTTCCGAGAGGGATTGGATTGCCCGGCATGCATTGCGACGCCGTCCCCCGCGGAGACCTCAACGAGATCATCTCGCATTCAGCGATCGAGGAAAGGGAACCACGAGAGAGAGCCATTCCTCGACCAGTCCAAGGCAGTGGTGCCAGATTTATCGACCCGCCACCAGGGGGCCTATTCTGTAAAGTCGAAAGAATTCCGGCTCATATGGAGAGTCGTGGGTCACCGGGACGAACGATTCGCGAACATCGTTCACTGCCGTAATGACGTATAACAATGGGAGCGTTTACTCGGAACCGAAATCGCAATTTTACACACGAAATTGTTAGATGGAAACGAAAAAAGAAATTTAGTGAAAAAATTAATCCTCTAACCATAACCATTCACTCATAAATCAAAAATTAAAATAAGCAAAAGGTGACGCCCTCCGAAAATGCTGCTGTGATAACATTGACGTCACTTTCCTCCCGTCCTTGACTGCTCGTATGGGAAGGGGAGGGAGTGGAGGGGGGTACTCGGAAGGTCTGCTCGCACAGAAGCTGTCGCAACTGTTCCGATTGGCAGAGTCAGCTGTGTAAGGCGATAAGGCGAAGTAGCTTCGCGGGCTCAGTTGTGATTGGACGAAGTCGTTATACGTCAGACGTTGCACCACACCCACTTTTCCGAAAGGGTTAAAAACATTAGTATTTCGACGCCTATAACTCGAGAAATAATTGACGGATCAAAAAACGGAAAAATACGGGTCTTTATATTTCACAAACTCTTTCAAATCATATTCGGCAATAAAAAAAAATGGTAAACGACCCCATTGACTGTTTATCCAGAGTTATGTCTATCGCAACATTATTACAATGGAGGGAACAAGCAGAGGTAAAAAACAATAATAAATGAACATTATTTACTGTCGATATTTGTAATCAATCTATTCGCTTTAAAATACAACAATATATGCTGGTATGGAATAAAGGCGGACTTATTAAGATAGTGAAACTTTTGAAAATTGAAAACTTGATTGCACCTATGGAATTAAATCACGAAATGTTTTGGTTTTATCAATTGATTGTGTAGACAGTTTCTGAAATGATATTGTTTTCTCGAGTGAATCATTACATCTTCGTGCATATATTCCTCCGTCCGCCTATGTTTCTATTTAAACAGTTCATTGATTTGGAATGGATGGTATCACAATAGCAGATAACAAATATGCAACAACCGTTCAATATCCTGCGATAATGCATGCGTCCGAAGATCAAAGGACGTCTACATCTACATACACCCTGCAAGCCACCATAAAGGTGTATGGGAGGGGGGAGATTGCCTAACAGGGGGGACATCTATACAATGTCAGAATTTGTCGGTAGAACACAACCACACAAAGAAAGGTACTCATACAAAGCAAGGCAGCATGATGAGATTTGCTCAAACAATGTGATTTCCAACATGATAACACCTCCCTCCATAATATAGATTGCCCCTGCAGCAGCATTAAAATCTTACATAGAAATTTTACAGGAATAAAAAACCTATGTGTCTAGTCTACTTGACAAATTTAAATCAACATTAAACAAAAACATTGCATAGCGACATTTGAAAACAAAACAAATAGTTTTATATACTTCTAATTGTATAAGTGCCAACGAAACGGAGACAAAAGATTTAATCATTGGCTAGAATTAGATGCACTCTCACCTTGCATTCCACGCGATAAATATCAACAAGTCGTCTGCTACAATCGCAGCTTCTATAGGTGGCCTCCGCGATATCAGCGCCTGCTCGCCAGAAAATATTTGGCGACGGATTATGAACGAAATGATCCGCAAAATGATCCGGCTCCGTCTCCTTCAGCCGGGGCGACCGTCGCGCCATCAAGTGAGCACGGTTTATACTACCAACTATGACGTTTTTTCCATATTTGGGTATGGTTGTGACGTCGGAATCTCGAATTCGACTTTACAGAATTGGGCCCCAGATCGCCCTGAACCCGCACAACCCCTCTCTTTTCTCGCCGCAAGCCAATATTTAAGCAAAATTTAATGTATAACTACCAGGTGGTTTAATTTCGATATAAAATAAATATTTAATATGTAAAAATGTTCAATTCTTATTTATTTTGTCGCATCAAAGGAACAAATAGTAATAAGGTAACATTTATGAAACGTTAAGAGCAAAACTGGCCAAAATATTAACCATTGCAAGAGGCCATTCATTTAGTGTTTTGAAAATCAGTTATTTGTATTTTTAATGATATCTAAACATGCGACATGTTTATTGTCAAATACACTATTTGAATACTACTTTTAACTCATTGAATTTTCCTTTTTAAATGAGGAATAACTTTATTGCAAGTTCTAATGCTGCAATGCTCCATTGGAAAAATATTTTTTTCATTGAAAATTGTAGCTTTTTGTATAGGAAATGAAGTGTATTCTATTAATACTAAACATATTTTATAAGTGCTTAATTTATGATTAAATAATTTATTTTTCCTATTCTCAACAAATTACAAATATTCCTAACTGCTCGATCATTTTGGTAGGGTCTCGCGTCAGGACTCCAGTCAGTAATACTTTGCTGTTGCTGGATCAAGCTCATTGAGAGCATTAATAATCATTCCAAAGAAACAGAAAATATTTTTCGAGGAGTTCAAAATTTGAAATGGAGTGTGTAAATCTTTCTTTGGAACAATATATCTCTTCAAATGTGATGCACCCAGTATTCTCGTTATCTTTACTTTCTTCTTTAAATAATTTATATATATACTAGTACTAGTAAAACTCTTAAATACAAGTAGAACTCGTTGACACTTATTTATTTCTGATTTATTGATTGCTCTCTGCAACTCCAGCCTACCTACTAGCGATGTTTTTCGCGGGAATCTGCCGACCGTGGGACCGATTGCACTCAGACTACCACCCAATCAGTTAAGGAGTGTGATTGTTCATTGATTGTGTGATTGTTTTTCAATCTAACTTAACATCTACATCTACATAATACCCTGCGAGTCACCTCAAGGGTGTTCGGCAGGGGGAAACGGTCGTACTATTGTTAACGGTCGAACTAATTTTTATTCTAATGTTTTCGTAAGTTCTACGGTATCTATCGGTATAAAATAGGGAAGTTAGGGATATTTTCAGGCACCCGCCCAATTTCCGGGGAGAATAGCCCAACCAGCCCAAGTTGGCGGGAACCCGCCAAATGAAATTTTTACCCGCCAGCAGATCCCCTCAACCCAAGGAGGCGGGAAGCCACCCAATCACGCATCACTGGTCCAAGGCACAAGTGGTCTACGTGCAGCCTTCTTCATGGCCCCTTTAGGCCCTATTATGAAGGCCGATAGAAATCTGTCAGCCACACACAAGGTACTAAACAAAGCATTCAGGATGAAAGGGATGTTGTTTGCATGAAATTTTCCAAAATAATTTAAATGTTTCATTTTAAATTGTCCTAACAAATAATTGCATTATAAATTAAAAAAGACTCCTACCTTTATATGCAATTTCGTTGCCTGATTAGAGTGTACATTCAACGCTGAACATTCAAAGCTATCCAATTAATTCAAGTGATTAAACAAAGTTTTCCGTATTGATGTCTTATACGCACGATAATGATCAGGTGTGGAATCACGGATGCACCTTTCGCGTTTTCGCAATCTGTATCGTTAACGCTTACCCCTAGAGTAGCACGGGGTTAACAATAACTGTCTATAAAATTCGCTCCACCTATTGTGATAAGCGATTTGAAGTGCTGTGAGAAAAAAAGAATGGAGATCACGTTTTCTCTGGCATGAGTTAAATCAAAAAAATAACGATAACGCTAGCGCACGCCTTACGAAGATCCATGATCGAAGCCCAGATTCGGGTGACCGCTTTGAAAGAATCGAAACAGTGATTGTAATATTCAAGTGAGTTTCATTGAAAAGGCTCACCGTACTGATAGCTAATATCATCCATTAATATTCGAGAATGATGGATCGCTGCTACTGTGAATATCACTCACGGGTTCTGAGACAGACTTTGGTCCTTCATGAATTTGGTCTTGATTTATGAAAACATAAACATTTGACATTATGAGAATTTTCTTTTAAATATCGGACGCATTCAATGATGGTGGAGATTTTTTGACGATGAGTGAACACTTTTACCATTGACAAGGCAAAAATGCATCCCACACCAATAGTTATCGAACTCATAGGTTTAATAGAAGAATTCAAATAAATTCCTATTCGATTGTGAGTATAGATTTCAACTAAATCTTTGATCTACATTTGACGCCGATCTCTTTGCCGAGGTTCTTGAAAGCATTAGAAAAATAACTTTTACGTACAATTTGAATGAGAGAAGAAAATAAAAAGAGATTTCACAAGAACAGACAAAAAATTCTCTTCTTTCCGCGACCAATAGGATAGCATAACTGGCAGCATAATAACTTTGTGAAGATTAGTTTGCAGTACACCTGAATATTACTTTTACAATTAATTATTTCACAGTCAAAAGTACCCTTGAATTTTTAATGGTAATTATAAATTAAAGCGTTTTAATAATTGCTTAATGAGTTTAATAATTGTCAATAAGATTTAATTTTATAATTTTAATACTTCAATATATCACATTCCTTGGTAGAATCTCGTAGTTAATTTTCACTTGTATGGAGGATGAGTAGCTAACACATTTCTTCAATTAACAGTGTTGTAAAAATTAGTGAATGTAAATAGAGGACATTAGATAGTTATCCACCCCTTTCCATACTCTCTCCATGTGGCTTGAATAGACCATAGATAAATGTGACGATCATGTACGAGAAATCAGCTACTTTTTCCTTGTAAGACCTCATTTGGAATATGCTGCCAGTGAATGGGATCCCTACGAAATCGGTCTAAATAACGAACTTGAACGTGTGCAGCGAAGATCGGCAAGATTTGTAAAGGGACGGTATGATAACCTTATTAGCGTAACCAGTCTATTAAATGAATTACATTGGGAATCATTGTCAGATCGTAGGTTGAAATTAAGACTTAATCTCTTAAACAAATTCTAAGACCATATTTTCGGTGACGATGTTAAAAATATTTTGCGGACCCCAACTTACTATGGTACACTGGACCATAGTCATAAAATTAGAGAAATTGATTGCCAAACTGACAGATTCAAAATGCCCTTTTTTCCTCGTACTGTTAGGGATATGAATAACGGTAAATATACCCAGTACGAGTGTAGCAATGGATAACATGGTAGCTGCATGTTGGTATAAGGACTTAAAGCTAACCCAACTAACGGCATGTTTTCGCATATATGCTTTGCTATTTTTATATTTTTTTAATCAGCGTAGTTTTGAACAGTACCTATACAAGTACTAATCTTTTTTTTTGCATGATATGTAGTGCATGTTTGGTGAGAGTTTACCCCCTGCCACACACCTTGATGGTGGCTTGCAGGGTATTATGTAGATGTAGATGTATTCTTTTACACCGCATTACCATTGGCATTGCTATTATCGGGAAGGAGTACTTTGCATGATGAATGCATAATATGCAGCGAAAGGGAGGATGGTCACCCGGGCGCCGAGATACAGAAGCCGGAGTTAAGTCCGCAAATTTGTGACACGCACGAGCTGTTATGCAATTGGCGCAGTACCATGATAGACGACCAAGATATTTCCAAACTTCAGCGTCAGTAAGCAGAGAATTTAAAGCAGTTTAATAGAGAAACGCAAATAAATTCCTATTCGATTGTGAGTATAGATTTCAACTAAATCATTGAATTAGATTTGAAGCTGATCTCTTTGCCGAGGTTCTTGAAAGCATTAGAAAAATAAATTTTTCGCACAATTTGAATGGAAGAAGAAGATGAAAGTGGTTCCACATGAACAGACTAAAAATGTGATATTTTGAAGTGTTTAAGCTATAAAATGTATGCTTATCAACATTTATTAAGCTCATTAAGCAATTATTAAAATGCTTTAATTTATAATTACCATCAGAAATGCAAGGTATTTTTATCTGTGGGTTTAGAGATCAATACGCGGATAGTAAGCGTCAGAGGGCTCGCGATTTCTCGGAATCAGAATCGCAGGCCACGGAAGCAAGTTAAAGGAGTCGTCGTGACAGAACGTTTGAATAAAAGACGGGACAAATGCTCGCATCATCAGAGACCTGGAAATGAAGAGATGGGAGAATCGGTCGGCAGTTGGCACTGGCGTGGGCTGGAAGGACACGGAGGAGGGGAGGAGGGGGGGGGAAGGGGGGGGACGCCCCCGCAACGCGGACCACCCAGCTCACGGACAAATTTACAAGGGGCGCAGCCGTCGCTGCTGAGTGTAGCCCCGAGATGGAGACAACATGATCGCGATCCCACGCAAAGCAACCACACCTCCCACGCCAACTCGACTGCCTCGCTCCAGAGGAGGAGAAGGAGGCGGGTGCTGCGGGGTGCGAAGGGATGGCTCTGCACTTGTTAGCTCCCGCCTAGAGAACGCTGTCGGGACATGGAACCCAGGAGACAGAAGTGTGATGCTGGGTCGGATAGTGAGAAGCCGAGAGCGGCTAATCATTTAGAAAGGTTCGACGAGTACGTTAAAAATATTTTGCGAACCCCAACGTACTATATTAGACTGGACCATAATCACAAAATTAGAGAAATTGATTGCCAATCTGACAGATTCTAAATGTCCTTTTTTCCTCGTACAAATAGGGATATGAATAACGGTAAATATATTCAATACTAGTGTAGCAATGGATAACATTAGTAGCTGCATGTTGGTATGAGGACTTGAAGCTAACCAAACTAACAGCATGTTTTTGCATGTTTGATTTGCCATTTTTATCTTTTTTTAAATGGTGTAGTTAAGAACAGTATATAAATACAAATCCTTTTTTATGCATAATAAGTAGTGCATGTTTTGTGAGAATTCACCCCCTGCCACACACCTTTATGAAGGCTTGCAAGGTATTATTATTATTATTATGTAGATGTAGATAATGTTAGCAGTGTGCTCGTTCTGATAGAAAAATTTGACTTTAAGTCTCCATCAGATTACAAGTTGGGATAGAAATCTTTTTCAAAATAGTTCAAGGCAGAATGCTTCCATAAATACATTAACAAGGAAGCGCATTTGGTAGGTAATATTTCAGAGATAAATTTACATAGACAGACAGTAAGCAGTAACGCTTAACATCACATTTTTTTCATATAAATTAAGAAAATGCCTATACAACATATGCGATTGAAGTTAGTGAGGGAATTATCAATTGGAATGGTCAATAACACCAATAATATCTCAGGCTGATTTTGCAGGACTGCATTAAACTAGACATTAGCAAAGCATTCAGAAATTTTCCTGAACCGACAATCGAACCACGGACCTTGGGTTTACAGGTCAATACGCTAATCAATACGCTATCTAGGATTCAGAGTATCCATAGTGATACTCGGAATCATTCGGAATCGGATACTCATTATTATTTCTTACGTTGTTAGTGGTTGGAGAAGAACTATTCTTTTTCCAAAACTTCTTTTGAACACACTAAAAAAAATTTAATTCAGACTGCCACAAGGGCTTGACCTGAGTAAACACATGATTAGATAGACAGTTTCCTCTATCATGTGGAGGTTATATTAAATTAAGACACGAATACCTACATCTTCCGTGCTGTTATACCCTGCATTACTGGTTTTTCAACACCAAGCATAGGTACATTATCGACGTGTAAATATATCATACTGTTGGCAACAATATCTCTTGTTTCGCTTACCGGATATCGATATTTGATACAATGTATCTGGCCATCCTAATGAGTATATCCTAGAATTTCCAAGACAACTCTGTGAAAAACACTCCAAAAACACATTTTTATTCACGAAAAGATGAGCAGATAGATAGTTCCCTCAGATTTATCGTGTATGGGATCAGAAGGGACAGTTCATTTTAATTAATTCAACTGTTCACATGTAAAAAACCCATTCCTGGTGGTCAGAGAATTTTATTATAGCAAAAGTGTATTTGGGAGAGAAACTTCATCTTCATCATCGGTCAATAGTCCTAGGATTGGTATGACGCAGCCCTCCACTCAATTCTTCTATCGGCCAACCTCTTCATATTAACGTGATTCCTCTCTTTCACATCCTTCACAACTTGCTCCTTATACCTCATACGAGGCCTGCCTTTTCCATTCTTCCCGTTCACTTTTCCCTCGACGATTGTCTTCATCAGGCTAACGTGTCTCAAGATGTGGCCCATTAAGTTGTCCCGTCTTCTTTTTAATGTATTCAGAATTCATCTTCATCATTCAGATTCATCTCTTCTCTCCCACTCTTCTTAAAACTTCTTCGTTTGTCACTCGATCGATCCATTTTATCTTTATCATTCTTCGGTAGCACACCATTTCAAATGCTTCCAGCCTGGACTTCTCTGCTGCTGTTCTTGTCCATGCTTCGCTGCCATAGACTAGAATGCTCCAGATGTATGTTCTAATGAAATGTTTCCTCACTTCAACGCTTGTATTTGCAGCTGTAAGCAGAATCTTCTTCTGCTAAAATGCCCTTTTCACTTGGGCAATTCTACTGGCGTTTTCTCTTTTACTTGGTCCATCGCTGGTTACTCGGCTTCCCAGGTAGCAGAACTCTTCCACCTCCTCGATTTTTTGTTTTCCTAGTTTAACATTGGTCCTGGGAGAGAAACTTATCCAATGAACATGAACAGTAAATGCAGGAGGGAGGCAAATTAAACAAAATACTTTGTTACATCAAGTAAACATTCAACAAAAACGGAAGCTGGTGCAAAGGGGTGAAGCATTCAGGGAAATGTAACGCATAATGTTGGAAAGAGTGTGTTAGGGAAACGAGTGTTAATGCTGGCCTGAGTCGGTTGGTCAGCATTTCGGTGATGCGCGCTGCAGCACGCCAAAGCTGACCGCAGGAACGGCACTCCTGAAATAGGTTTGCTCGCCCCAGAGGCAAGGAGGCGAGAGAGGGAAGAAGAGAGGGGGAAGGGGGGCCTCAACCCCTTCCAAAGAGGGAAGCGGAGGGGTGCAAGGGGGTGGGATATTTTGCATGGTCCTCGGAGGAGAAGTAGTGCACACGCAAGACGCGGCTTCCATGAGAGATAACCTTTCGTGACCGCACTCACTCTGGCCGGGAGGGAGCGTATCTCTGCTAGGGGAGGGTATGAGGAGTAGGGCGGGGGAGAGGGAGAGGGCACCCACTGTGTACTGGGGACTGCCGCTTGAGAAAAGGGCACTTCCTTTTAATGCTTCTCAAATAATTTCATTCCATTACATCAACTCCTTAAGATTGCATCCTCCCACTCTCAGTTGTTGATTTCCCTCAGCCTAGGAGACTCAGAAAGTCTAGGACACACATTAAAACGTATTCAAAATTGCCGTCTAAAATTTGCTTGCTTTTCCTGGCTAGATCAACCATGTAATTAGAGGAGCGTAGGCTTTCGCAGCGTGGAGAATATCCAGTTGTCTCTTTCGGGAGCCGCCGCGTGTGGAGCTTTGTCGTCCAAGCTTTCGCGTCCATTGCAGGCCGCATCATCAGTTTTTACGTTTTAACCCAAATGATTTGGCCTGCAATGGACGCGAAAGCTTGGACGACAAAGCTCCACACGCGGCAGCTCCCGAAAGAGACAACTGGACATGTAATTAGAATTTTAGATCGAATATGATGTAAGCACATTGCGGTTTGCTAAAATGTTGAACTTTGCGGGAGAGCCGAAATATTTTGCATTAAAACAGCTATTTACTAGGTTTTCAAAGAACTCGTAACTCAAAGATCAATGTTATGTTATATGTATACGGCGTCACATTAAATCAATGGAATTTTTAATCTATAAGCTTCTGATCGACTGCAAGTATGATTGCCGCCTATGTATTGAATAGGCATTTGGGATATTTCAATTGATGCTGATTACAGCGTACTTGTGCTTATGATATTAATAGTCCCTTCATTCTTCACTAATATTTCCACCAATAATCTTCCAAAAGGCCACTAAGTATTAATTCCATCCGCAAAATTGGAGTCGGGGAAGCAGACAAATTTTTCGTCGATTGCACCTTTCGTGGTCTTTAGCGTAATGGAAACTTCAACTGATATCTCTATGCTGTGCAATGCATTTCTTTTAAGGGATGGAGTTCTCGGGAATCACTCATATTACTCCCATTCGTAACGAAATTTCCATAATTTTCTTGAGCCAGAACATCAACATTTTTACCGTGGGAGATTTCAATTTACGAGAGATTAAAATAGAATAGAATAGAAATAATTTATAATCCTTGGACATCTTCGTCCACTATGAACATGCAACAGATACATAATTGTTTGAGCTCATAACACATCGAATTTCTAAGTGGTTACATAATTATCAACAGAAATAAGACAGCTTCTTCAATGACGTTTTGCATGCATATGAAATTAAAGCTTTCTTGGCTGAATGGATACCGAAAATATCTTTTTTTTTAACAAATACTGAACTAGATTCTTTGATGTCGGCGGGAATACTATTCCACAACCTGTCCCCAGCAATATGGAAAGATTTTGGGTAAGTAGTAGTCCAGTGCAGTGCAGCAGTCAAATAATCGGGAGTCATTCGGGTGGTAACATTAGCCATGTCTTCTCTAGGAGGAAAAAGTTGCTTTGAAATAATGGGGTTGCTGATTTTGAGAAAGACAACACATAAAAGAACCAAGCAAACATTTCCACCTGGTTGTGTCCTTCAATCATGTAAGCCTGGTAAAATAAGGGGAATTATGATCACCTTTCTTTAGGTTAAAGATAAACCCTATACACATATGTAATACACGTTCTAGCCTAGCATTAAGCTCTTCATTAATATCGTGGTACACAAGGCAGCATAATCAAAGTGGGCGAAAATAAGTGAGGAGATAAGTGGCTTACGTGTATGAAGAGGCAGAAGGTTTCTCTGAATTTTAAGCTGATGGAGGATCATATTAACCTTGTGATTGTTTAAAGAGATGAATGAACTGGACTTCAAAACAATTTTTAGAGGCACGATCATTTGTATTTATAAGGACAGTCCTTCCAACTGCAGAATTCAGAGGTAATATGCTCGTTTTATCATAAAAAGCTGTTAATTTAACAGGCTGTATGTGACGATTTTGCAGGGAAGATAAGATGACAGAGAGACTTACTCTAGTCTGCCACGTTTAAAATAGATGTTCATCCACATCTGCGTCCACGCGATACCCTGAAAGCCACCGTGAGGGTGTGTGGCAGGGGGTGAAGAACACCAAGCATGCACTATTCTATTGCAAACAAGCATGTTATTTCAATGCATATAATTTAATATAGGCATCCGTAATGTACCTACTCAAAAATTATAGGTACACTCAGTGGAAACTCATTTTCACTAATTACAAAAAATGCATATCCGTACACTGAATTTAATGAATTTGAGAAGATTTTTCCTCTCAATGACATTCAATATTGCTATAACGCTTACCCCTAGAGTAGCGCAGGGTTAACAATAACCGTCTATGAAATTCGCTCCACTGATTGTGATAAACGATTTGAAGTGCTGTGCGAAAAATGAAGAATGGAGATCAAGTTCTCCCTGACATAGGTTAAATCAAAAAATAACGATAACGCTGGCGCACGCTTTATGAAGATCCATGATAGAGGCCCTCATCTGAGTGATTCGAGTGATAGCAATCGAACCAGTCGTTCTTATTTCAGGGACTAGATTACTATACATAATATATCACCTGATTTTCATTAGGAGTAATCGGTAAAATTTTGTTGCCGTAATTTTAGATATTCATTATTAGAGCGCGGAAAAAAAGTCTTTAATTTTGCAAAAAAAAAGTCGCCTAAAAAGTCACCAATATTTTTGAAAAAAGTCTCTCAAAAGTCTGAGTTATTTCCGTGAGAAAGTTGCTGAATTTAACTGAATTGTTGGAGAAAAGAGCCTAGAGATGCTAGTCCAGGCATTAGGGGATTTTACTTGGAAAAATTAGAGGTAGTTCTGGAAATTGAATTATCCTATTCTTTTTGGGTCGCTGAATCCGAATTTCTAACTTTCCACCAAAAATTCACCCCGCAACCCCCCAAAATTTTGAAAATAACACTCAAAAAATCGCTTTTTTTTAAATCGTTTAGTTCTGATTTTGGGAAAAACTAATCAAATAATCGGAAAGTAGACAATATAAGCAACAAAAAAGGTGTTCTACATTTTGACGTAGGATGAACAGCGCGCCCTGAAACATGCGCCTCGGCGTCGCGGGGCTGTATACTCCAAGTTATGCAACCCCGCTTAAACACTCACGTCGTTTATATTCGCTCTCCCGTCTCCCCATGGTTCATTTTCTTCGAAACTCACCCTCCCATCTCATTGTTCCTTTATTTCAATGTCTGGAAGTTCCCAGCACCCTACCTCTTACTGAAAAGGCATTAGATGACAAAGAGTGTGGAAGTACACTCCATTGTAAAACCTTGGAAACAGCGTTTTTCAGTCAAATTTAAAGGGGAAAATTTTATAATATACAATACAAATCAAGTTTTTACATAGGATTAATAATGTTATAAGGCAGTTGAAACATGATTCATTAGTTCAAACCTTAGTTTTCTGCTCAAGAAACACCGAAAATGAGAAAAAAGTACTTATTTGTTGTCCATTGTACAGGTCAGGACCCCTATTTTCGGGGAAGCTGAGGACCTTTTTCTCTTGTTTTTCGTGATAATTTTAAAATCTTCTTCTCCGCTTGATCGCAGCCAAGGGTCCAGGTTCATCTACGTCATGCTTGCCTCGCTACAATGTAGGCTCACTTAATTATCATCTGCACACAATGTGCCGTGTTCTCCTTGTCGGAAATTCTAGACGATCTTTCATATAATTGTATCATCTTTCCACTAATCTCCTAAACAAAAGCGGAGTGCTAGCATACAGTGTAGCGCTGTTGGCTTGTCAGCAGACAATGCGGGTTCAAATAAGCTGGTTCATAATTAGATCAATGCATTCTTTCAGAACAATCTATCCCTTTGTGAAGTCTTTGGACACCCTCAGCAAAAAAAAACTCGAAGTGCGAGGTGGCCCAGGAAAAGGAACAATATGTGAATTTGACATGCAAATGGATAAGTACGGGGTGAGCTCTACACTCACCTATCCAAACCAACCTTCGGGTTGAAACACTGAGTGAGTGCGATTATTTCATGAACGGTGGAGCAATAGAAAGAACTCATTGCAGTGTACGGAGCTATTATTAAAATTTTGCATTAACAATTATTAGGAGCTTACATTTTTCAGTACATCTCTGCTCCGTGTAGTACCGCATGAAAAACACAGATGCGTCCAACGCACAGTTGAACAAATGTGATCACAGCAGCCAAATATTAACTTAGGCATGCGGTTTAAATAAAAAGGCCCATAAAAGTCTCTTTTAATTAAGTCCCGTCACGCCTAAAAAAAAGTCCCAAAAAGTCTCTAAGAAAGTCATTAAAAACTGTTTTATTTGATGAGATTGGTGAAGATTTGTATTTAAAACCACAAAAGTCCCACTTTAACAAAAAGTCAAAAGACTTTTTTTTCGCGCTCTAGATTATAATATTAAAACGGAAAACGCCTAAGTTTGAGAAATTTGGGTTGCTCTATTGAACCAGCTGATTGACGTGTGTACATTGTATCTGCATATCATCGACGGATTCTGGAATCCTACTGTATGCTAAATATAAAATTTTACAGGAGACACAAAACGCCTTTTAAAAGTGTTAAAATAGTATTTTTTTTATGACTTGTTATATGTTTTTTGGGTTGTCCGCGTCTTGTTAACTGGTTTGAGGGTGGCCAGGTGGCGGAGAGAGTTACCAGCGATGGATGAAGTAAAAGAGAAATTGCCAGTAGACTTGCCCAAGCGAAAAGGACATTTTACCAGAAGAAGATTCTGCTTACAGCTGCAATTACAAGCGTTGAAGTGAGGAAACATTTCATTAGAACATACATCTGGAGCATTCTACTATATGGCAGCGAAGCATGGACAAAAACAGCATCAGAGAAGTCCAGGCTGGAAGCATTTGAAATGTGGTGCTACCGAAGAATAATGAAGATAAAAGGATAGATCGAGTGGCAAACGAAGAAGTCTAGAAGAGTGGGAGAGAAGAAATGTCTACTGAAAACATTAAAAAGAAGACAGGAAAACTTAATGGGCGACATCTTGAGACACGATGGCCTGATAAAGACAATCGTCGAGGGAAAAGTGAACGGGAAGAATGGAAAAGGCAGGCCTCGTATGAGATATATGGAGCAAGTAGTGAAGGATATAAAAGAGAGGATATGAAGAGGTTGGCCGATAGAAGAATCGAGTGGAGGGCTGCGTCAAACCAATCCTAGGATTGTGGATTGACTGGTGATGATGACGTAAGACAAATACTTAGATAATTTTTGCACCACTTTTGCATTACCATATTACTTCAGAGTAAACAATTTTCTCACTACTATATCAACCGTTTTTTCAAACGGAAAACCGAGGATTCAATTTTATAGAAATAGTAATTTCATGAATGGAAACCAATCAATGAATATCAATATGATTGTAGGGTAAGCACAATAATTACTTTGAATCAAGGTGCTTAGGTGAAGAGGTAATCGTCTAGCACGTAATGAAATATGGGCCAAATATATATTACGTCCTCAGGAGCTGAGAGACGTAATTATTGCGCCGAAGAACCTTCGCCTGCTCACCGCTTCCCTTTCTCTCTCGCTCGGAGATTTGCAGTGTCCGTACGCCATTCTCTCCCTATTCCCTCATCTCCCTCTCTGTTCCATCCTGCGTGTCACTGCTACATTTAGCGTGACCGGATGCGAAGATATTCCGAGTTGTTGCGAGGAAACAGATGAGCGGCGCTCTGGCGCTGCGGAAGGAAGAAGCCAATGACGGAAGGGATGGCTCGTGGAATGACAAATGAGGAGATAATGCCGCTCTAAATGTCTCGAGGGCAGACTTATGCTTTGATAAGGGTTACGAGCGGCCAATGGAAAACGGGGAAATAGAAACACGTGATTCCGAGACGGGCAAAAAACAATAAACGCTACGGTATGTTCCGACCACGAATTTCACATTTCCATTTTACAAGCGCCCGAATGCAAATAGGAGGCGGCTGGATATGTCTTCGCTCAAGCAAGAGAGGATGGCTCGCTGCAAGCCACGGACTGTGGATTTTTGCGATAATTCCACCACTGTCTTAATTACAATGCACATGTGTTAAAGCTATTCCGTAAATTTCATTGGGACTGTGGTTTATATTGAATGCAGTCCTTAAGAAATTATTAAAATATATTCCATCCATTATGGAGCGTTAAACTTTTCAATGTTTATTCATGTACACCATAAATGCATTAGTTATACGCAAATAATTTGTATTTAGAAATTCCAGTTAAGTTAGGTTAAATGTTAATTTTATGTTCACTTGAAAAACCCAGAAATAGTGGTTCTGCGGCAGCCTTCTTGCTGACGTAACAGGTATGTAGTATAGTTTATCTTGCGAGGCATCGGAAATATTTTTCTCCTGAATTTACCATTGTATTCCAGAGCCCCTTAGCCACGTTTGACATGTTAAAATAATCTCCCATGAAAATTAACAAAAGCCAAAGAGTCTTCTTCCTTAATTATGGTATTAATAGTCGTGTTATATGTTCCTACCTAATCTAAATGCTCGTGGGGTCCTTTACTACCGTGAAGCATGGTGTGAATTTGGTACGACTATGGACCCGAATAATTCACTTTAAATTAAAGAACTAAAAGAAAGTCCTAAGTAATTAACTGAATAAATTTTTCACGTATACTTGCTGGTGGGCTTTCACGGATTGAAAAATCTGCTAAGAAGCGTCCGCAGCACCACCGAATGGAACACAGAAGAAGGTGTGTAGAACGTACCTTCTACATATATAGGACCTCACACGTATAATTGACCGGCATGAAATAGTTTGGCGCCGTTTAAAAAATGCGCGTTTGATAATTTTCATTTTTAATTATTTTGGGAAAAATATATACTTAACATCAATTTAAAATCGAACATTTCAAATTACGTATTCCTATCATAAACTTTTGATCAAGACAGTTAAAAAACCAAAAACTACCCTACTGACGTCAGTCTGATCAACTTCAGTTACCTCAGCCAATGGATAGGTACCAATGGTTATTCAAGGGCGTTCGGATCGTTTTACAGGCAATGTTATTAATCCACAAAAATACGAAAAATAAGCCTGGGTTTTGAAATTAGCTACGTCTCGAGAGCGAGCTGTTGTCAACTCATTTGGTCTTGCATTATTTCTACGAGTAGCATTGAAACCGCATGTACTTACTTCGAATCAGTTCTTTCTCCTCAAGGGAATCCTCAAGTTACTCAAGGGAATATCAGTTATATGAGCAATTTGAATATATTGTGAATGGCTTATGCTTACTCTATCAAAAATTTTGCCACAAAGCTTGAGGACATTTATTCTAAGATAATTATCACTTGAACTGTCACTTTGCCAGTATCTTAAAATCTGTCGTTTAATGCTGCAATGGGGTCGTTTAACATATTTTTTATTGCCGAATATGATAGAGTTTGTAAAATAAAAAGACCCCAATTTTTCCGTTTTTTGATCTGTCAATTATTTCTCGAGTCATAAGCGGCGAAAAACTGATGTGTTTAACCCTTTCGGAAAAGTGGGCGTAGTGCAACCTCTGACGTATATCGAGTTTGTCCAATCACAACTGAGCCCACGAAGCTACTTTGTCTTATCGCGATGGGGGGGGGCGGGGGGCAGCTTAATCTGCCAATAGGAGAAGTTGCGACAGCATATGTGAGAGTAGACCTTCCGAGAACCCCCCTCCACTCCCTTCCTTTCCACGAAAAGCAGTCAAGGACGGAAGGAAAATGACTTCAATGTTATCACAGCAGCTTTTTCGGTGGGCGTCACCTTTTGCTTATTTCAATTTTTTATTTATGAGTGAATGGTTTTGGTTAGAAGATTATTTTTTCACTGCAATTCGTTTTTCGTTTCCATCTTACGATTTCGTGTACAAAATCGCGATTTCGGTTTAAGGAAGTGCACCAGTCAGCTCTACTGACTGCGGATCCTACCCCTGAGCGGTCGAAAATTTGAATAAGGCGTACAAAAATTCAATAGTTGGGTGAAATTGACTGAGGCAGGCGGGATGTAGTTGAAACGAAGAAATACCTTCAGGCGTAACTTTGTGGACTTGAATCATCATGAAAAAGTAAAAATAACTTTGTATATTCCACACTTTTATTAACAATACCGACCGCGGTTTCGACGGCTATAGCGTCATTGTCAAGGCAACATATAGTGTACCCACTACACTATATGTTGCCTTGACAATGACGCTATAGCCGTCGAAACCGCGGTCGGTATTGTTAATAAAAGTGTGGAATATACAAAGTTATTTTTACTTTTTCATGTAGTTGAAAGTATGCATGTTTAAAATAAAACAAGATTTTTTTAAATTTAAAACAAGAAGAACACTTTTTCCATTAGTTTTTTGTTGGCACGACGCGTTTCAACCATTACTGTCCGTTGCAAAATTCCGTCACCCGAGTTTGAAGACTAATATCTAGAGAACGGCTCCATGGATTTTAAAATAAAATACATCATATTAAAGCGTGTTTATTTTTGCGTTTCGTGATGGTGTACACATTTTTTCACCAATTATATTAATTTCAGCATGTGCTTAGAAACGGAATTTTAGCGCATTTTCCGGGTAACGGACGGTTGCATCGCATTTACGGCTTCGTAGTAACAACACGGATCGAGCTATTAAAATTTCCTTTTCACAGATTGTAGCAAAGATCCTTCTTAGTAGTCACTATAAGTTTCATATTATTTAGTCCATTAGTATTTTAGTTGTTGTTGAAAAAGTAAGACTACGTTATTTTCCGTCCCGCGCATCCCTGAAGATCGCCGTTTGGACCCTTTTCTTGCTCTCGAACTCATCGCCACTAATCCACTAATAAAACCTTAAAGGAATTCGTTGGTTAATCAGTATTGATTAACATTTATTTTGGAAAAGGAGCGCGCTGAGCAGCCAGGAATATGGCCCGGAAGAGAAAGTGAGAGGCGCGCGGTGTTGCCCAGTCAGAGGTTTGTCCGTAAGGCGCGCGAGGTTTGGTGCACTGCAAGAGGGGGATAACTACATCACATGTATACATGTAACTATAGTAACAAACTGTATTAGACGAATAAAATTGCTGTACTCACCAAAATAAAACCAAAGGCATTTTTTCACCATTTCCCATCAATTTTAAATCCTTTTTCTCCGAAGTTGGCGAATTTTTCTTAAGAACTCGTGCCGCATTCCGGCAATACTCACGGATTCCATGAACACGGGCTTTCGGCTTAGTTTCCTGAATCGGAAGCCCATGCTTAAAATCATCCTCCTTAAAGTCGCAAAAGACATTTCTGGGAAGTCGTCCAGGGGCTCTTGCAACTTCAAATGCACCTTCTCCACAGTTGGAAATAGTTTCTCAGGAAAAAATCGTATACAGTCCTTCGAATTACTAATGGTGAAGTGATCAACCTGTCTTCTTGCGGCCTCTTCGATGAAGTTGCCGCCTCTTCGGCGTCGGTGTGCTTTCCGTTGCATCGTCGGGGATATTTTCCCGATTTCTTGATGCTATTTTCACCACAGCGTCAAGGGTTATGCCAAGGCACTCAGAGACATAGCGATATTTGGAATATAGTTTTCATCAGATTTCTCGGCTTCTCGACGAAAGAAACAAATGGCGCTTAAAATCATCCTCAACTCCATCACCGAAAATTTGGCTTGAGGAGGCATCGGTTGGTTTCCACAGTTCTAAAATGACACTGATGACCATTCTTGAAAATGACCATTTCTGCAACTATTTATCAAGTTCTAATGACTCATACAAAGTAACAGGGCAACTGGTTTTCCCTTGCTGGAAAATGGGCAGTGGGCAAATTCCCCAGTGGGCGAATCCTAGCGCGCCTTACGGACAAACCTCTGACTGGGCAACACCGCGCGCCTCTCACTTTCTCTTCCGGGCCATATTCCTGGCTGCTCAGCGCGCTCTTTTTCCAAAATAAATGTTAATCAATACTGATTAACCAACGAATTCCTTTAAGGTTTTATTAGTGGATTAGTGGCGATGAGTTCGAGAGCAAGAAAAGGGTCCAAACGGCGATCTTTAGGGATGCGCGGAACGGAAAATAACGTAGTCTTACTTTTTCAACAACAACTAAAATACTAATTGACTAAATAATATGAAACTTATAGTGACTACTAAGAAGGATCTTTGCTACAATCTGTGAAAAGGAAATTTTAATAGCTCGATCCGTGTTGTTACTACGAAGCCGTAAATGCGATGCAACCGTCCGTTACCCGGAAAAATGCGCTAAAATTCCGTTTCTAAGCACATACTGAAATTAATATAATTGGTGAAAAAATGTGTACACCATCACGAAACGCAAAAATAAACACGCTTTAATATGATGTATTTTATTTTAAAATCCATGGAGCCGTTCTCTAGATATTAGTCTTCAAACTCGGGTGACGGAATTTTGCAACGGACAGTAGGTCATCATCAGGTACATATATACCTGATGATGACCTAACGGCTGAAACGCGCAATCATCAGGTCATCATGAGGTACATACAGGTACATATGTACCCGATGATGACCTAACGGTTGAAACGCGTCGTTCCGACATAAAACTTGTGGAAAAATATGTTTTTTATTGTTTTATTACAAACAATAGATGTGGATAAAAACATGTTAAGCAGTGAAGTATTGAAAGCGAAACATGAAAAGCGAAGCTCTAAGCCACCATATAATCGATGGTCGGCAAGTTGACCTGGTGGAATTTAGACATAGCGAAAAAAGAAAGTACTTAGTTAATTCCACGATTTATTTTGAAAGACTCGACCTCAGGACTCCTGATGATGACCTGCAAGGGTTGAAACCGGTAGTGTCTTTCAAAATAAATCGTGGAATTAACTAAGTACTTTCTTTTTTCTAAGCAACCAGCTAAAATAAATGCTTTGGAAAAAAGAAAAATGAAAGAGTAGTTGAAGGAAAAATGACAATATTGATAATAAAGTAAATAATGTGACTAAAGCATCTGAACTACCAAGTGTGAGTAAAAGCCGTAAGGTAGAGAAAATAATGGTGGCATAAGTACAGAACTTAGGGAGAGGCTGCGCTACGGAATGCATTTTAGTAACATGAAGCAGCAGCAAATGCAACTATTACATGAATGAAATGTAGTTGATAGTCAATAGAAGCTCTATCATCCTAGGAACCAATCAACAATAATAGACCTAGGGTGAAGTGGAAATTTGTTGGGTCTGCCTATCATTGATATCTATGGATGCATATTTGATAACACTTCGGAATTGTTTCGTAGTGAGCATGAAACTGAATTGTGATTACTTTCGGAAACGCACATAAAACCAAATAAACAACTGGTGGAAGTGCAAGCTGCACCGAAGAGACAAACAGTTATAGGGTGGAGAGAAAGCGTGTGATGGAGTGTCCACAATAGTCAAAGATAGCATTTTGACGGACACTTTCCCAGAAGGATGATTGACAAACCAGGATGCAATATTAGATACAGTAACTGCAGACGTAGAAGGCATGAGTGTATGCGCCTGTTACTTCGCACCCAGAATGACACTCGTGGCTGATGATCTTGACTAGGTAATTAACGTCGATGAGCAATTGGTGGCAGCGTGATTGACTTTGCAATAGTTAAAGAATTTGAGACGGCCTATTATAGCACCTGCCGTGGACCAACATCTACTATCCAGTGATCTCAAACAGTGGGGTAAGGTATTTTTTTTACAGTAGTCTGGTATCCCCAAAAAGCTAATCAATGACATAGTAAACTGAGAAATTTTCAAAAATTTGTCATGGAACAACTGTGGGACGTTGAAAAGGAGAAATATTAAATCAGTATGGAATTCAGTGTGTCGTTATCGATAAGTTAACATGCTGTGATAAAAAGGCATTGAAAAAGCTAATATTGTACCGAAAAAGGAAGCAGCAGATCATTTGAAGGTGACTCAGGGAATAAAGCGGGTAGTCAAATAATTAAATGGCTTAAGAAGTTTGTATTATTGAAAGGGAATATTAAGAAACTAGTAAGAAACTTTACTTGGGCAACCTGTTAATAACATTATGGTAATGAGATGGAGCAAACAATCATAAGCAATTAATAGACATGTTGGTTCAGCATGGTTGGTGACTATTGGAAAGTTTAGTAAAGTCCCTCCAACTTATCAAGCACCCAAGAATGGTGAGGGAATTATCAATTCTAACGCAGGAAAGGCAATTTTGATGGATTATTATTAAAAAACACCTTCAAGCAACACTGATTTGAAAATGCCCGTAGTAGTCAAAGAATGGAAAGAAAAAAGGTACCTGCATTTATCGTCCAGCAACAAACAATAAACATATTTTTGGGATCAAAATACATCTCTTGACGAAAAGAGCCTTTGGGGAATTACAAATGATTTAAACGGCTCCCGGTATCTTCATGGAAATATATGGTAGAGGTGACTTTATGCGTCAATAGCTTCGTGATGCTTCACAAAAGCATGGGAAGAAGTTAGGTACGATAACACTTACAGCAGATTATTTGAAGCCTCCCATATCTTACGACATGCAGAGGAAGATAATATTCACACATATAATGTGTGTGCATACCGTTTCATTATATAGGTACTATTATTATGTAAACACATTCATAGTCACAGACTTCTGAAAGATGGAGTCATTAGTAGTGAATATACCAAAAATAGAAATTTTCTGAACATTATAAAAAGTTTTGACGCGTTCTACAATGGCAAAGTGATTTGACAAAGAATGAACGATTGGATGGAAGAGCCCTTCTGGTGCAGAACTAAATACAATTTTTCGCATTTGAAATAACTACCTCCTCGAATCCATATCAAGTAACGTAGCAATAGACAACGTACGGCAAATGGCCGCTATATACCTTCAGGGAGGGCTTTTAGCCTGAGTACCTTTTGAATCCCCTCCTTGAAGAACAATTGACAATGTTACTCACCGCTGTCGTACGTGATTATGCACATGAGATGTGGTTGTGAACGAGTGGTGGCGGGATAAATAAAAAATTAACCAACTTAAAAACCATGAGGATGGATATATCCGGAAAGGGCGAATGTTTTTGCTCTTTTAACTGACCTAAAAACAACATGTATCAAAAGAGGTTGTGAAAACAATGCGGTCCTCTACCATATTTTTATTGTCGAATCTTATAGAGTTTGTAAAATAAAGAGACCAATATTTCTCCGTTTTTTGATCCTTCAATTATTTCTCCATTTATAAGCGGCGTAAAACAGATGTTTTTAACCCTTTCGGAAAAGTGGGCGTTGTGCAACCTCTTACGTATTATGACTTCGTCCATTCGCAACTGAGCCCGCGAAGCTACTTCGCCTTATCGCAAAGCGGGGGACACAAATTTATCTCCCAATAGGAGCGATTGCGACAGGATCTGAGAGAGCAGACGTTACAAGAACCCCCCTCCACTCCCTCCCCTTCCCATAAGAGAAGTCAAGGACGGGAGGAAAATGACGTCAATGTTATCACATCAGCTATTACGGTGGGCGTCACCTTTTGCTTATTTTAATTTTTGATTTATGAGTGAATGGTTGTGGTTAGAAGATTAAGTTTTGCACTAAAATTATTTTTTCATTTCCATCTAACGATTTCGTGTACAAAATTGCGAATCCGGTTCCGAGTAAACGCCCCCATTACATGAGTAAGTAGAGAGATAGTGAAGCTAGAAATAAACGGGAAATTGGAATAAATATGCAGAAATTCCTCAGAGACGTAAACACCTGGAAAACCGACTATAAACCGGATCCCTGCAGAATGATTTAGCCATTTAAGCTACCAAGGCGTATAACTCACTAATAGGGGATCACCAAAGGCTTCGAAATTGTTTGCTGCAAAGGTGAATGAGGGCGTTTACTCGGAACCGAAATCGCAATTTTGTCCACGGAATTGTTAGATGGAAACTAAAAAAGAATTTTAGTGAAAAAATGTATCTTCTAACCACAACCATTTAATAATATATCAAAAATTAAAATAAGTAAAAGGTGACGCCCACCGAAAATGCTGCTGTGATAACATTGACGTCATTTTCCTCCCATCCTTGACTGCTTTTCGGAGAAGGGAAGGGAGTGGAGGGGGATTCTCAGAAGGTCTGCTCGCACAGATGCTGTCGTAACTCCTCCGATTGGCAGAGTCAGCTGTGTCCCCCCCTTTGCGATAAGGCAAAGTAGCTTCCTGGGCCCAGTTGTGATTGGCCGGAGTCGATATACGTCAGAGGTTACACCACACCCACTTTTCCGAAAGGGTTAAAAACATCAGTTTTTCGCCGCTTATGACTCGATAAATAATTGATGGAACAAAAAACGGAGAAATATGTGTCTTTTTATTTTACAAACTCTATCAGATTCGGAAATAAAAAATATGGTAAACGACCGCATTAGCGTGAATTTAAATAAAGCCGTCGTCGTAATGTCCACCGCTGTGTATGGTACACGGTGCAATTAATGAGCTCTTGTGCATGCTGGCAGGCATCGTTGAGGTTCACCAAGGAGTGGTCACTCCAGTCCACTGGATTGAGTATCAGCCGGCGTCGTCGCTGCTTCGTACACACGGGCTCTCCTGAAGAGAGGAGCTCTCTGTCGGGTGCCCTCGTCTCTGTCCACCCGTCGCGATCCGCTGCGCTAAGGCGACGCGGGCATGGGGCGAGGGGGCGGAGCACATCGGGGCCCCCAGGAGGGCCCCTCCCTCGTGCATCGCTCTTCCCTCTACCATTCCGACATTCAGTACAGAACCTATTCAGTCGCATGGATTTCAGCCATCCGGAAACTACCGGCGGTTTATTATATTCCTGCTACTACGATTAATGCAATAATTAAAAGCTACTTTTCCCTTGTAAGACCTCATTTGGAATATGTTGCCAGTGTATGGGATCCCTACGAAATCGGTCTAAATAACGAACTTGAACGTACGCATCGAAGGTCGGCAAGATTTGTAAAGGGACGGTACGATAACCTTATTAGCGTAACCAGTATACTAAATGGATTAAAATGGGAAGCATTGTCAGATCGCAGGTTGAAATTTAGACTTAATCCCTTAAACAAATTTCAAGACCATATTTTCAGTGATGACGTTAATAATATTTTGCGAACCCCAACTTACTATGGTAGACTGGACCATAATCACAAAATTAGAGAAAATGATTGCCGAACTGACAGATTCAAAATGTCCTTTTTTCCTCGTACTATTAGGGATATGAATAACGGTAAATGTGTCCAATAGGAGTGAATCAATGTATAGAATAGGTAGTTGCACGTTGGTGTAAGGACTTGAAGGTAACTCAACTAACAGCACGTTTTTGCATGCGTAGTTTCCTATTTTTTTCTTTTTAAATATTGCAGTCTAGACTAATATATTAATACTAATCCTTTTAAATGCATGATATGTAGTTCATGTTGGGTAGAATTCACCCCCTACCACACACCTTTGAGGTCGCTTTCAGGGTATTATGTAGATGTTGATAGATGAAAGAAGTAAAACGGGTTAAATAAGTATCTTTGGTTTTAAATGCATCGGCTAACAGCGAGTTCAACACGCAGTCAGTCAGTATTTGTCATGCCTGACATCGTCAGGTCTGTACCTTTAGAATCGAGACCTGTAGGTTCAGTATCAACGTTGAACGAGGCATTTTCCCTTAGCTCCAGAGTAGTATGGCCTCTTAATATGTATCCACCTCCTTATTGGGGCTTCCGCGGAGTGTCTGGTTTGAGGATCCATTCCTTTCGGGATTTCTTCCGCGTGTGTCCATTCTGGGGTGACAACAGTTTCGCCAACGTTTCAGTTCACGTCTTTAAGCCTGAAGTGTTTCATAGCATAATATGTTTACCGTCTTATTCCATTTACTTCTGCGCTCTGATGTTCAAGCGGGCGCATTTTCATTGGCCGTTTGACTAGTTTATTCAATTAGGCGCTTCCATGTATGGGAGACGGTAGAAATATGCTATGAAACACTCCAGACCTGAAGAAGCGAACTGAAACGTTGGCGAAACTGTTGTCACCCCAGAATGGACACACGCGGAAGAAATCCCGAAACGAATGGATCCTCATGTATCCACCGCGATACTTAAGGCGCCGTGGTACATGATTATTTTTTCGCTTTCGAGTGCTGAGATGATGGAGATAGTTTTTCCGTCGACCGGTAGAGTTACCAGAGTCGGCGCCTACCCAACCAGCCATATTTTGGTTCAGTGTCTCCTCTACGCTTTAATTCTTTGCGCAGAGGTGATGAGGCAATAACGACCCTTCCCTCTCATCCCCTCCGTCCGCGGAGTTTTCGTACCATAGCTGACCACTAGACGCAATGTTGCCATTTCAACATACGATGGGACCAAACTGTTTGGCAGACTCCACATTATACCATGTGGCAACGTGGAATTCGCGGAAATGCGTTCGCTACGTTTTTCTAAGAACCGAGCCGGTCTGGTCCTAGTGGGGTTCGTAGCTGCAGGAGAACGCGTCCGTGGTCCAAGTCATGAATAGACTTCATTTTTCAGGGTAGCCGCGTTGATTGGTTGTTGTGACAACAGCTTAGCCGTAAGAACTGCAACAAATAGGAGGTGGTCTCAGCTGGTAGCTTGGCTTGCACGTGTTAATGTCTAAATGTGGTAATTTGAAAGTAATATACGTTTGTGCCTACTACAGACCACCCCATTCCGATGTACACTCAGTATTAGAACTCGAGAAACAGATCAGGCACATTAATTCTCATACCAACGAACGACAGATTATTGAAAGGTGGAGATTTCAATACAACATCGATAGATTGGAAAACATGTAGTCATTAGTCTGGGGGTAGGGAAAAAGAAATCTGCTCGTCATTTTTTAACCTGTTCGCATAATACGCAGTACATCAAATAGTAAATTTGCATAATAGAAGGGAGAATGTTCTCGATTTACTTGCCTCAAACATCCATGAAAAAGTTATTGAAGTTAAAAATGTCGATGGAATAAGTGACCACAAGGTAGTACACGTTAAATTATCCCTCAATACTGACAAAAATGTAAAATTAAAAAGAAAGATTTGCCTTTTAAGTAAAGCAGATTTTAACGGATTTAGGCGTGACTTACAGACTTCTTTTGAAAAATTCTAAACATCAGAAAAAATAGTGATGCAGACATGGAAAGAGTTCCTCCAAATTACACGGTGAGTGAGTATAAGAGTGAGAATAGGGAACCAGGGTGGTACAACGTGGAGGTTAAAAAAATGTTTAAAACGACAACGAGTTATCCACGCGAAACTAAGAAAAATGTAGCTAATAGCGATCTAAAAAAATTATCGAACGTTACATATAAAGCAGCCGCAAAAATAGCCCTTAGAAAAGCGTAAAGTGGTTTCAAGAGAAAAGTACTTGGAGAACAACTAGAGGGGAATCCGAAAGCATTTTGATCATATGTTAGGGAAGTACAGGGAACTAAAATTTCAACGGTTAATTCCTTGAAAGGGTATAGGGGCGAAATATTTAGATAAGGCTAATTTGTTGAATTATTTTTCCAGAGCGTTTTTAATCAATCTAAGCGTAGTTTGCTCGAAACAATACCAGACCGATTTCAACAAATAATGCCCCCGATCGATAATTGTATCTTATAACGGAATCGTATCCTTACTAAAAATGTTAGCCCGAACAAGAGCTCAGGTCGTGATGAAATTCCTGCTCGTGTGTATAAAGAAATAGCTCTCGAAATGGCACCGTATCTTAAAGTAATATTTAACAAATCCCTCGAAGAACACGCGGTTCCCAAAGACTGGAAGATAGCAAACGTGATCCCAATTTTTAGAAGTGGCGATAGGGAACATCCATCGAATTATAAACCAATATCAATAACGTCACTGTCGTGCAAAATTATACAGCATATGATAGTTACATCAATAAGGGGACACCTCGATAGCCAGGATTTATTGATAACAAATAAGCATGGGTCCAGAAAGGGACGGTCTTGCGAAAATCAGTTAGGTCTTTTCGTTCATGATATTTTAGTTTCCGGAGAAGGTAACGTACAGGTAGACGCAGCGCTTTTAAATTTAGAAAAGCGTTTGACAAGGTTCCCCACTGTAATTTACTCGCGAAGTTAGCATCATACGGGATAGACAGTAATATGGTAGGCTGGATAGGAGATTTCCTACATGAACGCGTTCAATGAATGGTATTAGATGGTGTCACCTCAGGCGAAGCAAAAGTTACATCGGGTGTTCCCCAGCGTGATAGGCCCAATTTTATTTCTTCTCTCCGTAAATGACTTGAATACAGTAGCTAAAAATAGCAAGCTCCGTCTTTTTGCCGATGATGCAGCAGTGATCATTGGTCATCAATCCTCAGATCGGTTTGACGCAGCTCTCCACTGAGTCCTGTCGGCTAATCTCTTCATATTTACGTATTTATTCTGATGCAGTAGTGTATAAGGAAATAAGAAATTAAGAGGATAGTCATTCTTTAGCTAAGGATTTATATGCGATTGATGATTGGTGTGATAGTTGGAAGCTAGAATTAAATTTGAAGATATGCGCGATAATGAACTTTGGGAAAAAGAATAACTTTCCCCAGAAAAATTATTGCATCAAAGAAAAGAAAATATCTAACGTAGAATTTACTAAATACTTAGGCGTCACCAACATTGAAGACATGCTGTGGGGGAAATACATCAGGGAAATAACTAGTGTAGCAAACCATATATCAGGATTCGTAAAAAGAGTTCTAGGCAAATGCGACGAGAGAGTACTAGAAGCTATTTTACACTTGTCAGGCCTCATTTAGAATATGCCGCTAGTTTATGGGATCCGTACGAGGAAGGTATGATAAAAGAATTAGAGCGTGTGCAAAGGAGATCCACTAGATTTGTTAAAGGCCGCTATGATAATTGTATAAGTGTTACGAGTTTAATAGAAGAACTAGGCTGGGAATTACTATCAGAACGCAGGTTGAAATTTAGGTTAAACCTTTTCAGTAAATTGGAAACCGATTTGTCGCATATTTTAAGTCGATAATTCTTCTTCCCGTTACTCCACCGGAAAAACCTTCGTTTTTCCCTTCTTCGGCAATTGCCATATCGTCAAATGAATCATGCAAAGTTTCATCAGCTACTGAATCGTCAATATTGGACGGGATTTCTTCAATAGCGCAAGATGTTCCTCCTACGTGCGACTCTGTTCCCATTATTTTGAGATGCCTGTTTCGGATAATAGAAATTTGCATACTTACACATGAATATATCATTACATTAAGATAGTGTTTTCACAAAAAATGACAATATTTACCTTTTTTCTTCCCTCCGCTTGGCCAAAAATTCACCCTTTCTTTTTTTCCTCGCCATCGAAAATGTCAAGCGACTGCCTACTTTAATTTTCCGATATCGGTACGCTTCCGATGAAATTTCGAGACTTGACAATTAGTCAGTTTGACTATTACTAGACACCCCGAGAGCGACAACCTAAGCTGAGACTCAAGAAACAACCCGTCAGTAAATCAGACACTCCGTCTCACTCGCCTCTGCTTCCCGCCCGCCTTCACTTTCCCTTCCCCAAAGCTTCAACACCTCAAGGTTACCGTTTTAGGATATAGGGTAGAGGGACCGTAGCACTTTTTGAGTAGCGCAGTAGGCGGAGAATGTGTGAACTGTTTCGTGATTTGCACGTTGCTAGAGGCGTATCCCTGGGCTGGAGTTGGCGAAAAACATAAATTACTTTCAGAATATCTCAACAGCGCGTCTTTTAATAAAAATCAATAATTTTCAAGGATCCAACAGACTAAGCTTGAATCTTGTACTCTATAATAACGAAAGTTAAAAAAATAGCCCCTCTGTCTCCCAATATTTGCAACAAAAAGGTCTATTTTTACATCGATATATATTTTTAACAAGGCTTATTACGTAAAATCTAGGATTATAGAGTAATAGTTTGATACTTTCTCTTTTAATTACTGAAAACCCCATTCCGATATCTAGCTTCCTGTTGGAGCAATCTTCCTTGAAAAATAGGTCTGAAAAACAGCTATGTATCACGGCCCCTTAACACTAGAACGTCCGAGGGGATCAATTTGATCCTTTTTCGATTTGAAATGTATTCTTTTTGGAAACTAAAATAGGTAGAATGATTTCCTCTCGTGACTTTTACACATTTTTAAGTTACTTTATGGGCCAAGAAGAAGAACCACCAGACTTCGTTACTTTGTAAGATAATGTCATTTTTACCTTAAACGTCCGCAGGGATCAATTTGATCCCTAAGCGAGAAACATTGTATTACGAAGGGAGATAGCCTTTGGACTTGCCGCGATAGTATAATTTTTGTTGCAACTTATCATTCAAACGTTTCCACAGTCTTTTCATGTATGCAAGTCGATATCCCTCATTTCCATTACCTATTTCGCATCCATTCCAACTGCCTTCGGTCGCACAAACTGTCATCGCCAGCGTGCGGATTTTATCGAGGTTCTAAAATGGAACGAAGACTTCATCTGCGTTCTCAAGACATCATTAGAGAGCTAACTAATATCGACTACGGGGAATCTGATGGTGGTGAATTGTCCTCAGAGGATGAAGAGTGTATAGTAGGCAGTGATTCAGAGTCGAGTGAACCTGGGGAAGAAATGGAAGTGCCCAAGATCCAAGGAAGGAATTCCGAAAATTACAGTGATTGTAATGGTGAGCTATATTTCCATATTTTTTTCTTACTAACTATATTTCATGTATTTTTGCCCATCATTCATGCTGCAATGGCAATATGCTCTAAATAAAGATTCTGATGACGAGCCTCTCAGCAAACTACGACGCAAAGATATATTCCTAAACGAGCGTCGAAGTTTTGACAAAACGACCGGTAGTCGTTGCACTAAGGAAGCTCAAGGAGTTTCACAGGAAAACTTTGCCGCCATCAATAAGCAAAACGGTAGGTGTATTATATGCATTTCACTAGTATTATCCATCCTTATTTTGATAGTCCTCTTAGCCGTTTCATGCTTATATTTGTTCCCAGGTGAAAAAAAGAGGACCAACACACAGCCCGCGATGGCACGGTGTGGTTGAAAGCGGACACAGGCGCTTTTCTTCCTGGGCGTAAACCTCAGCATAATGTCCTGAGGGAAACAGCTGGACCAACCTCCTATGCAAAAAGGCACGTGAGTGGTGAAAGTGTTGCTAGCGCCTGGCGTTTGTTCATTGATAATTCCATACTCCTCCACATACGTAAGTCCACCGAAGCAGAGGCTAATCGTGTTCTTCAAGGAAATTCCTGGTCCATATCAATACCTGAACTGGAGGCATTCATCGCAATTCTTAATGCAATGGGTGTTAGTGTATCAAGAAACATTGAACTGCAGTCGCTTTGGTCCAAACCTTGGGGTCTACCATTTTGCAGTGAAACTATGTCACGAAATTGTTTTCGTGAAATTATGCGTTTTCTCAGGTTTGATGAGAAGACGACTCGATCTTTTCGTTTGAAAACAGATAAATTTGCCTTAGTTTCCGAAGCTTGGAATAAGTTTGCAAAGAATTGTTGTAGCTATTATAGACCAGGAGAAAACATCACTATTGATGAGCAGTTATTTCCTAGCAAAGCCAAGTGCCCATTCACGCAGTTTATGGCTTCAAAACCTGACAAGTCCGGGCCAAAGTTCTGGCTTGCCGTGGATGTGGATTCAAAATTTGTGCTGAATGGCTTTCCCTACCTCGGCAAGCATGATTTACGACCAGATGGTCAGCGTCTACTGGAATATGTGGTGATGCGTCTGATGGAGCCATATCTAAATAAAGGCAGAAATGTTACCGTGGATAACTATTTTTCATCCCTACATCTGGCGAAAATGCTAAAAGAAAGAGCAACCAGTCTAGTTGGAACGATAAATAGGGTAAGAAGAGAAATACCTGTATCTGTGAAAACATCAAAAACAGCGATTCACAGTACACATGTTATGACACATGATGGAATTTCACTTACAATATATCAGGGCAAGAAAAATAAGAATGTAATTTTACTTAGTAGCCTACGCCTCAGCGTAAGAATTCTTACAAACAAGAAGAGGACACCGGAAACAATAAAGTATTACAACCACACAAAATATCGTTGACCAAATGGAAAGACACCTTTCGGTAAAAGCATCATCAAGAAGGTGGCCCGTGCATACATTCTACAATATTCTTGACCTCGCTGCAATAAACGATTTCGTGATATATAAAGCTGTCACGGGAGAAAAGCTGTCGAGGAAAGCATTTCTTCAAAAGTTATCAGAGGAGTTGAGATTAAACAACTTAAAAACAAAAAGTGATGGAATTGAGCCAGTACCTGAACTTTATGAAAACAATTTACAACGCAGCACCAAAAGGCATAATTGCCAAGTGCAGAAAAACTGCACAAGAATTAAAGCAAGGGAGATGTGCATCAAGTGCAGGAAAATGGTTTGTGGACAATGCACTGATGGTGTGAACTACTTTTGTGTTGACTGCAAGGAGTCTTTTAATTAGTAAACAACAATTTTTAAAGTGATATTAAATGTTAACAATATAAATATCATGTAAACTTCTTTGAAATCTTTGCAATCTCTTCTCAAACTTCATTTTTTGAAAATAAATGGAAAAAAAATTCAAAAAGAATATTGTCAAAAAAATGAGTTTTTTGTTTTTTTTTACGTCCTGCCCCGTCTGCGATTGACCTCAAACTAGTAAAACTATATAAAGGACCAGTAAAAACAATAATGTTTATGTTTTAATTTCATTACCCACACCTATTTGCATGTATATGCGGATAACTCGGAGGGGATCAATTTGATCCCCTCGGCCGTTGAAGGTGAAGTGGAAGTCCGGACGTTCTAGTGTTAAGAATTGGAAGCTGGGAGTATAACCAGGAATTTTTTTATGTATCTCCCTCCATTTGAAATATATAAAAGAGGTCACTTTAAACATAATTTCGTGTAAAATTGCAATTTGAAAACTTTGAGAGAGTTACAACAATTATCAATACGAAAGTTTAACCGCATGTTGAGGAGGTCATTTGGCTCCAAACCTTTGCCAAACGGAAGCACGCCCCTAAGTTGTCATCTTGATGCCATTGAAACGCATCCTTTAAAAGCGCCACACCGTAGGGTCGCCCCCACGGACCTGAGAGCCCCTCCGTCCCACGCCGATTCTCCCGCGCAATCCCGAACCGTCCAATCGCCTCCGCAATAATTGATCCGTCGAGATGAGGGATGCCTCCGCCGCTTCGCTCCTCGGGATCGGATAATTAACTGCGCCTCGATAATGGAGTGCGCACTTGGGCGCTAGGAGACGTGGCCACGGAGTTGTCTCGAATCGAAAGGGAACATTTTTAAATGGCGATTTTTTCCCTCCCCCCCTCATCCTGTCCGAGAGCATCCCTGCGTCGGCGAGCGGCGACTCGACAAAGGAGAACGGGATGAAATAAGGAGAAGGCCGGGAGCAAAAAACACAAAGAGAGACATCCCCGACCGGAGGATTGAAAAACGTAATCTCGCGACGGAGGGAAACGCACACCGCCTACAACTCACAATGCCGTGCGCTCGACAAGCAGCCAGTCCCTTCGTCTCTGGGGGCGGGAGGAGGAGGGGTCGCTGGACGCAAGGGGGGAGGTCCTTTGTGCTCTGTCGGGGGTGGGATCGGGAGAAAGGGTGGGAGGTTCCCCTCTCCGTCCGTCGGGGGCGCCCGGGTGGAGCCGGCGTCCGAGGGAAGGGGGTGAGGATGGGAAAGGGTGAAGCGAGGGCACCGCTCTCGACGGGCGGGGGAGGGATCCAGGGCCGGCGGCGCCGCCGCCCCTCGAATCAGAACGGGAAGCGATTGGAACCGGCGTCGAGTCAGGAGGATAACCTCTACACTCAATTGTACATCTACATAATACCCTGCAAGCCAATTCAAAGGTGCGTGGCAGGAGATGAATTCTCTTCAAACATGCACTAGTAATCATGCATTTAAAAGGATTAGTACTAATATATCAGTCTAGACTGCAATATTTGAAAAAGATAAAAATAGCAAACTAAGCATGCAAAAACGTGCTGTTAATTTGGTTACCTTCAAGGCCTTACACCAATATGCAACTACCTATGCTATTGATTCAATCACTCATATGGGACATATTTACCGCTATTCATATCCCTAATTGTACGAGGAAAAAAGAACTATTGAATCTGTCAGTTCGGCAATCAATTTCTCTAATTTTGTAATTATGGTCCAGTCTACCATATTAAGTTGGGGCTCGCAAAATATTTTTAACATCATCACTGAAAATATGGTCCTGGAATTCATTTAAGAGATAAAGTCTAAATTTCAACCTGCAATCTGACAATGATTCCCATTTTAATTCATTTAAGAATTTTATCACTTAGCAAACTGAAATAACTTTCGAGTCCCCATTCCTTTGACACGAAATCCATTGCAATAGATTACGATTCATCTTATGCCGAGGAATGAAATTAGGGACATGGATTATATTACTTACTCAGAAAGATTGGGAACTGCTATTTGTTTTTAATCTTAAACGAATTCAAATTCCAACGTAATGCGTAAATGCGTAACACTAGGTAGGGGCCACTTTGACCATTTGGATAGAAATTTCGAATGTTTCATACTTTTTCCACCTTCTCATAATTGCTTCTTTTTGACTTTTAATGATATATTTTAAACTAGTATCCCTGAAACTATTGGTCTCCTAACTGGATATTTACAAATGTTGCAGCAGATAACCTGAGGGGGCCATTACACGCAACTGAAAATGAATTAAAAAAAATTATTTCCTCATGTAAATAGAACAGTGGAATTTAAATATTTGTAATCCTAGCTTGAGACTGCCCTAAAAGAATGTGGAATATTTGAATTTTCAAAATAGATAGACACTTCCCAGCGTTGGGGTCGTTTACCATATTTTTGTCGCCGAATCTGATAGAGTTTGTAAAATAAAAACACCCATATTTTCAGGTTTTTGATCCGTCAATTATTTCTCGAGTTATAGGCGGCGAAAAACTGGTATTTTTAACCCTTTCGGAAAAGTGGGAGTGGTGCCACCTCTGACGTAGTATATCGCCTTCGTTCAATCACAACTGAGCCCGCGAAGCTATTTCGCCTCAACGCTATGGAGGGGGGGAGGGGAGGGCGGAAACAGCTGATTCTGCCAATCGGAGCAGTTGTGACACCATCTGTGCGAGCAGACCTTCCATGAGAACCCCTTCACTCCCTTCCCTTCCCCTAAAAGCAGTCAAGGACGGGAGGAATATTACGTCAATGTTATCAAAGCACCTTTTTCGGTGGGGGTCACCTTTTGCTTCTTTTAATATTTGATTTATGAGTGAATGGTTATGGTTAGAAGATTAATTTTTTCACTAAATTTCTTTTTTCGTTTCCATCTAACAATTTCGTGTACAAAATTGCGATTTCGGTTCGGAGTAAACGCCCCCATTTTGCCCTTTGGAATAATGGTAGTCTTCTAACCCTAACTGATGCGGAAACGGGATTTCCCATTGGCTCCTGGTATCCGCTGTACGATCGAGAGGGAGATAGCTGTTTGAATCGAGATTCTGCGGGTGCTCTTCTCCGCTGAGGGGCCCAGAATGCGACAATGGGAGCAAAGAGAGTGAGAAGTCATTCTCGCCCTCACCCACCCCTGCCCTGTCCCTTCGGGTCCTCCTCTCTCTTCTCCCGCTGCTCAAGAAGGGCCTTTCTGCCGAATAATGTGCTCCAGGGGCGAGGGAAGGAATGTAGACTCACTGGTTGCCCCGGCAACCAATTACCATAACTCCCCCGCCGTCTCGCATCCTTTATCGGCAACGGCCAATGAGAGACTTTGGTGGTCACCCTCCGCTCTTCCCTCGAGAGTGAGGGGGGAGGGGGGGTCGAGGGTAGATAACGCTATCATACGGCCAAGGAGGGGCTTGGCCGGCCTCTTGAAGGGGCATCCTGCGGACCCAGTGCTAAGGGACTTGCCCCCTTCTGTCCACGACAGCCCTGAAGAATCTCGTTCCGGTCTTCCCCGGGGTGGACCGTGGCGCGGCTCGCGGTGTGTCCGGCAACTCATTGATGCTATCACTTCCTTCGCGTTCGAGGAATGAATGAGGCCCGTCCCACTTGCCCGTCCCTCGCGAAGCCCTGAATTCGCGAGTGCGACCCGAGGCAAAGGGGGGACGCGGCCGCAGTTGCGGGAGCGAGTGGACGTTGGAAAGTCCGGGCGGCCGCGTCCGCGCTCACGGGAACACCCGATCCACCCGGGTCGGCAACGTGTGACCAAGAACAACCAGGATTATTGTCTAACTCAATCAAACATTTCAGGCAATTAATTGACTACAATTCTTGGAGCCGGGTTTTCTAACTGTCGTCACACTGCTGTCTCGCCGAGATACATGCCATTGTTGCATGTTTGGTGATCTTCACCCCCTTCCACACACTCTCTCTGAGGCTTACAAGGTATTGCGTAGATGAAGATGCAGATTTTGTAGAACAAATTTAATCTGCATACACTTGGAGAATCAAATATGGTGAATGAAAAAGTTTTTTTGGAATATATTGAAATGTTTTGAATTAACAACCTGGTAATACGTGTTTGAATACTGAAAGTTTTGGTAAATAAATAAAAATAATAATAATAACGGTAGTGGGCCAACAACGGACCACCGGCCTCATCGTGGCGTCCCGGTAAACGGCTTCGGCCGGCTAGTGGTGGCCGTCTGTTTGTGGGATTAACCTCCCCACTCGCGGAAATCCTGGGTTCCGAAGAATTCCAGTAACGCCACCCATAACCGGCCCGGATGAGAGCCCTAGTAGAATTGGGTGTGGCAAATCTATGCTATCTAAGAAGGGAGCTCGCATGGAGTGGACGGAGACCCTGAGAGGAGACCTTTTAGCTTGCCATGCTACCAGAGAGCCAAGTCGAAGTGGATACATAGCGAGGATGAACTCCTTGTGGTGTGAGATGCATCATGAATATAACCATCTGTCTGTAATAGTATTGTAATAAGTATTGTCTTCACCATCATCGGTCAACAATCCTAGAAATTGTTTGACGCAGCCCTCTACTCGATTCTTCTATCGGCCAACCTCTTCATATTGACGTAGCTCCTCTCTTTTTAAATCCTTGACAACTTGCTCCGTATACCTCATGCGAGGACTGCCTTTTCCATTCTTCCCGTTCACATTTCCCTCAACTATTGTCTTCATCAGGACATCGTGTCTCAAGATGTGGCCCATTAAGCTGTCCCGTCTTCTTTTTAATGTTTTCAGTAGACATCTCTTCTCTCCCACTCTTCTTAACACTTCTTCGTTTGTCACTCGATCGATCCATTTCATCTTCATCATTCTTCGGTAGCACCACATTTCAAATGCTTCCAGCCTGGACCTCTCTGCTGCTATTATTGTCCATGCTTTGCTGCTATATAGTAGAATGCGCCAGGTGTAAATAAGTATTGTATGTTTGGTAGGTTTAAAAATCTGCTGCAAACCCTTGTCATAGAATCCAGGGTACGAAGAAAATGTAGATGTTGCATCGGTTACTGAAGCCTCATTGGATACATAAACATAAACTAAGATGCTGGAGCACAGAAAATTGCCCAATTTCCCATAAGGAGTAAGCAAATAGGTTTAAGGACACATGAGGGTGATTCCATTTACATCTATGATATTATCGAGGCCTTAACTGTGAGTAAAGGACAAAGAACCTCGGATAGACACAAATCCTTCAGTAGATATGGACGCTGTTTCTGAACAATGCGTCTTTTGAAGTACAGGGAAGGCCATATATTCTTATTTGATAGAAGTGCACAGGAGCGTAGAGGCACAGGAGGGGCATGCCTCTATCAAGTCTGTATTCCGATCTCTTTTTAGCCAGTTTCTAAGCATCATCCAACGTTCGTTGATTACGCCTCAAGTTAAATTTATCCTATTGGAATTGAATACCAACAAAAAATCCGAAAGTGAACAAATAATTCTCTAAAATTAGAGAGATTGATTGCCTAACTGACAGATTCAAAATGTCCTTTTTTTCCTCGTACAACTAGGGATAGCGGTAAATATGTCCAATACGAGTGATTGAATACATAGCATAGATAGTTACATGTTGGTGTAAGGACTTGAAGGTAACCCAACTAATAGCACGTTTTTGTATGCGTAGTTTGCTATTTTTATCTTCTTTAAATATTGCAGTTTTGAATAATGTATTAATACTAACCGTTTTAAATGAATAATATGTAGTGCATGTTTGTTGAGAATTCACCCCCTGCCACACCACTTTTGACGTGGCTTGTAGGGTAGTATGTAGATGTAGATGGATAGATGTAGAAAAAGAAATCGAATTTAACTGTAGGCCCCTGAAAAATACACATAATAAGTTTCATTTGAACATAGATAACTTTAACGCATTGAACTAGCGATGATAAAACAATATGTGGAATAAAAATAAATAAAACACTCGGAAGCTAAATTACGACAACATTCTTGAGAAAATGTTGAAGGGATTAAGTGGAAACTTTAATATTCCCAACGTTTAAATTCAAGCCTAATTATGCATAGAATTATAGTTCAATTCACTTCGAGTAAGAGCATGGCATGAATCAATTGCTGGCCACCGAAATGCCGCGCCGTGGAGCGATCTCACCAACACATTTTGGCGTGGGAGTGTGTTGTGCGGGTTTAATTTCATGTAGGAGTGATGACAAACAACTTTAGACTCAAAAAATTTAGACAAACAGAATTAAATAAAAATATTTGAAAATTATAACAAATGAAGAAATTTTATTGTTTAAAAAATTTTAATTTCAAATTTATCCGATTCTCGAATTTATAGATGTATCTACTAATTTTCTCAGTCAGTCTAAAGATGTTCCACCCTTTATTTATTCCAATGACTTTTTTCATTGTTGTAATCCATGCAATTTTATATCATAGAAACAACCTCGACCTATGCTTTGTGGAATTTTTCCATAGTTGATAATCAGGACAAAAATTCGTAATTTTCCTATCTATATTGAATAAGAACAATACTGTGTAGAAGTTGTATGGAAATTCATCTAAATCTACATCTCATCTACGCGATACCCTGCAAGCCACCGCGAGGGTGTGTGGTAGTGGGTGAAGATCACCAAGCATGCACTATTGACATGCAAAGAAGCAACTATAGGCACTCATGCAACTAGATTGTTAGTATCTATACTATTTAAGGAATTAATACATGCATCATGCACTACAGACTACTCTAAAATATTTCCTCTATCTATCCCTTTGCAATTCTGTTCTCTTATAGTACGGGGGAAAAATGCCATTTTGAATCTATCAGTACGACAATCTATCTCTCTAATCTTATTTATCTTGTCGAATTTAGCATAATACGCTGGTGATTTAATGTGTGTCTAACATCTTCAACCTACGCTCTGATAATGATTTCCAACCCTAATTCTTGTATTCATTCTGATACACTACTCATAAATTCACAATGCATTGTGTGTATTCTCAACATTTTTCATATATTACCTCAATTTTGTTCTGGACAACATTTGTTTACAATTACCCTATGATAGAACAGCGGTTCCCAGCCTTTTTCCTCTTTCGTACCCCTCAGCATTCTTTCCTCTGATCTGTACCCCTTGTCCATGTGCCATTTTTGCAACTTGATTAAGGCATTTACAGTAGAATCCGTTGCGTAGTTCCTCACAATAACATTGTTCACTCGTCGATAATACAACACTGATTGCTCATCCATAACTGGATGTAAATTATAATGCGACGGAATGTGCTTCCTGCTAATTCCACCACTTCCATTATCCATCCCTTCCATCATCATAACCATCTTCCCTTATGCGTAAGTCATGAAGCACGCACCCTTTTGGGTGAGCACACATCAGATTGCCAATTACTTAATTGGAATATGGTGAAACTTATAGGCACTGTAGGAAAAATATCACTCAATGGACTTGCTCAGCATTGATTAACATGTAAAGAAAGCACTTTCGTGGCATCAGTTTTACAACAGATAAGCTGCTAATTCGAATAGAAATCGAAGGGATCCAACTTCCAACCACTGAAGATATGCATTCACAGTATTCAACCCAAAGGTTGGTGTGGATGGTGAGGATATAGCTCACTAACGTGAGTACTTGAGGCATGCGGCATGCACACTTTATCAGAGTAGGGAAAATTTTAGCCTTCTTTGTTCTCTCACCGTATTTGAATCAATCACACAGCTTGGGTTTAAATAGACTTTACCAGCGACATCGATTCGAATTCCGACCTTATTTCAGTGAACCAATGATTTATAACCAATGGTCTACCTCGTCAACCGTAATGGGGATACATGCAGGTAATTAAATTGTGAATCTAAGTGTACCGGACGGAAATGTTGTCCTAGCATAACGTAATCGTAACTAAAACGTAACGTTATTAATATTATATCATGGATAAATGATTTTCTGCACGATCGTGTGCAAAGGGTAGTTTTGGACGGTGTTAACACACCGGCAATTAAAGTCACTTCGGGTGTCCCACATGGTAGTATGATAAGTCCAATCCTGTTCCTTTAGTACATAAATGATATCAATAAGGTGGTAAAAAGTAAGCTTCGTTTATTTGCCGATGACGCAGTAGTGTACAGGGAAATTCTATGCCTAAACGATACAGAATATTTAAATGATGACCTACAAGCAATTGAAACTTGGTGTGATACATGGCAGTTAGAATTAACTTTTTAAAAAATGTCTCGTAATGAATTTTCGGAAAAAGAATAGCTCTCCTCCTAGCATCTATCTACATCCACATCTGCATAATACCCTGCAAGCCACAATAAAGGTTTGTGGCAGGGGGTGAACTCTCACCAAACATGCACTACATATCATGCATAAAAAAGAGTTAGTACTGATTTATATTACTGATTTCTCGTACATGATCGTGACATTTACCCATTACTCTTTTGACGATTCCCAGTTTACGATTCGCTTGACCCATTATTTCACGCATGCATTTACCCCAGGAAAGATCAAGTGTCAGTCTTTTTCCAAGATATTTAATGGATTCCACGTTTGTTAATTCATTATTACTTATTTTGTAAGTGCTAGGAGGAGAGCTATTCTTTTTCCAAAAATTCATTACAAGACATTTTTTAAAGTTTAATTCTTTTTGCCATGTATCACACCAAGTTTCAATTGCTTTTAGGTCAATATTTAAATATTATTTATCATTTGGGCATAGAATTTCCCTGTACACTTACAAAATGAGTAATAATGAATTAACAAAAGTGGAAGTCTCTAAATATCTTGGAATAAGACTGACACATGATCTTTCCTCATAGATGTAGTTGTAAGTGCATCAGAGTGCTTGAATAGCAAGAGTGTGTGCTTAGTAACTTGCGACGCCTCGCAGTGGGCAGGAAGCTGGCTTGTAGCCTTTCCCTCGCCACTGGGCCCGAACGGCCGACCGGTTCCCGGTCGAGTCACGGCCGGACCCCCGCCCCTGCTTCACATTCAGGGCCGGCATTAGATCGGCATTATTCAATGGGCTGCCCTGCCGAGCACTCCGCTTTAGAAAGCCTGGGATTCGGTTTCATCGCAGAGAAATTTGCAATGCAAACAGTTTCTTAACGTGGTGCTAATCCTTCTCGATTGCGGGGAAGAGCGATCTAATTTTGAAAAGCCGCTATCCTTTATAACCCTATGCACCGCCGCATGGAAAAATAATACCTGAGCTACATAAAGGCAGAACTGAGATGGAAGGGATGAGATTCCGCTGGAATTTCCGTGATGTCTTCAATTATGTCTCAAGAAAGACCGCGTTCTATTCGGTCTTCCGAAGAATGTGCCTGTACTTCGCGAGAGGTGCGGGGATTCAAGTGAAACAACTCATTAGAGGTCGCTTCCCATGGCACAGCAATTCCAAGGAAGAGAGCATAAACTCACTATCCTATGCTGCCGGCTACCATTTATCCACCGCGCTACCTTTGTCTTCCTCAAAGAGGTTGCCGCTCCCGACCATCTCTCGGTGAATCTACTAGGGTTTTAATTAAATTATTCATGTTAATGGTAACGCCAGTAAGCTTCTCAAGATTATGAATATCTCCTTCTTCAAATTTTTAAATTCCTGTTTTCTCTTAAATAAATTTCAAAGCATTTACCTGAGCATTTTATTAACTTCATGATTGTTTTTCAATAGAAATTAGCAAGCAAAACTATTAAAAAATAAGTTCAAATGTAAAATAATTCTCGGATTTAACATTAATGTTTTTCCAAAGCTCAAGGTGACGAAATACAATATAAGAAAAAAGACTGCCTGCCCGAAAAGCGAATCAAATTTATAATTATCTCAATGTTCATGACAGTTTTTCAATAAGTAAATAACTGTACTTTGACAAATAAAGGTACGAATTAATTTAAAATGAAAAAAATGTTCACAGGAAATCTGTATTCGGTTGAAGAATTTGTAAATTCAGGCAGTTATGATCGCAGAAAATACTTTAAAGTATGGATATATGAATCAGTATGTGACTATATGTATCCCCACACAACTTTATCTACATCTACATAATACCCTGCAAGCCACCATAAATGTGTCTGGCAGGAGGAGAATTCTCAAAAAACATTCACTACATATCATGCATAAAAAAGAAAGAGTATTAATAGACTGGCCTAAACTTCACCATTTAAAAAAGATAAAAATAGCAAAGCAAACATGCAAAAACATGCTGTTGGCTGAATTACCTTGACGTCCTTATACCAACATGCAGCTACCTATGTTATTCATTAGTTCACTCTCATTGGACATATACCTATACCGCTATTCATATCCCTAAATTGTACGAGGAAAAAAGAACATTTGAATCTGCCAGTTTGGCAATCAATTTCTCAAATTTTGTAATTATGGTCTAGTCTACCAAAGTAAGTTTGGGTTCGCAAAATATTTTAACGTCATCACTGAAAATATTATCTTGGAATTTATTTAGGAAATGAAGTCTAAATTTCAACCTGCCTTCTGACAGTGATTCCCATTTTAATTCATTTGATAGACTGGTTATGCTAATAAGGTTATCGTACCGTCCATTTACAAATCTTGCCGATCTTCGCTGCACACGTTCAAGTTCATTATTTACACCGATTTCGTAGGGATCTCATATATTTATGATGGATTGCAGAGTGTTATGTAGATAAAGATCAGTAACTTCTTACAAGTTAGGTATTACACGTTAAATTTTCCCTCAATACAGAAAAAATTTTAAATTAAAAAGAAAGTTTTACCTTTTTATTTAAGCAGATTTTAATGGATTTAGGCGTGACTTACAGACTTCTTTTGAAAAATTCGAGCACATCAAGAAAAATAGTGAATCAGACAATACATGGAAAGAGTTCCTCCAAATGACGCGGTCAACAGATATGTACCTCATAAGTATAAGAGTGAGAATAGAAAACCAAGGTGGTAAAAGGCGGAGGTTAGAAAATGTTTAAAACGACAACGAGTTAGTCACGCGAAACTAAGAATACCTATTGAATAAAAATTAGCTAATAGCGATCTGAAAAATAATATTGAACATTGTCAAATAGGTGAAGCAGCCACAAAAACAGCCCTTAGAAAAGCGTTTACTGAATTCAAGAGAAAAGTACTCGGAGAACAACTAGAGGGAAATCCGAAAGCATTTTGGTCATATGTTAGGGAAGTACAGGGAACTAAAAAGTCGACGGTTAACTCCTTGAAAAGCGATAGGGGCGAAATAGCAACTAACAGTTTAGATAAGGCTAAATTGTGGAAGTATTTTTTTAAGAGCGTTTTTAATCATTCCAAGCGTGGTTTGCACGAAACTATACCAGACCGATTTCAGCAACCAATGACCCCGATCGATATATCTTTTAGCGGAATCGTATCCTTACTAAACACACATAATATTTTGACACATGATCTTTCCTGGGATAAACACATACGTGAAACAATGGGTCAAGCGAATCGTAAACTGGGATTGATCAAAAGAGTACTGGGTAAATGTGACGAACATTTACGAGAAATCAGCTACTTTTCCCTAGTTAGACCTCATTTGGAAATTCTGCCAGTATATGGGATCCCTACGAAATCGGTCTGAATAATGAACTTGAACGTGTGCAGCGAAGATCGGCAAGATTTGTAAAGGGTCGGTATGATAACCTTATTAGCGTAACCAGTCTATTAAATGAATTGAAATGGGAATCATTGTCAGATCGCAGGTTGAAATTTAGACTTAATCTGTTTCACAAATTCCAAGACCATATTTTCAGTGATTATAATGAAAATTATTTTGTGAAATCCAACTTACATTTGTAGACTGGACCATAATCACAAGGTTAGGGAAATTTATTACCGAACTAACAGATTCAAAATGTCATTTTTTCCTCGTACAATTAGGGATATGAATAATGGTAAATATATCCAGTACAAGTGTAGCTATGGATAAAATTGATAGATTCATGTTGGTATAAGGACTTGAAGATAACCCAACTAACAGCATGTTTTTGCATGCTTCCTTTGCTATTTTTATCTTTTCTTAAATAGTGTAGTTTAGAACTGTATATAAATAACTAATCCTTTTTTATGCATAATATGTAGTGCATGTTTGGTGAGAATTCACCCCCTCCCACACACCTTTAATGTGGCTGGCAGGGTATTATGTGGATATAGATGTAAAAAACATCAGCCCGAACAAGTCCTCAGGTCCTAATGAAATTCCAGCTGGTGTGTATATAGAATTAGCTCTCCAAATGGCTCCGTATCTTAAAGTAATATTTAACAAATCCCACGAAGAACACTCGGTTCCCAAAGACTGGAAGGTAGCAATTGTGACATCAATTTTAAAAGTGGCGATAGGGCTATGTAATTATAGGCCAATATCATAAACTTCACTATCATGTAAAATTACATAGCATATAATAGATTGATCAATACACCTCTATAGCCAGATTTATTGATAGCAAACCAGAATGGGTTCAGAATTAGGTCTTTTTGTTCACGATATTTTAGTTTCCGGAGAAGGTAACATGCAGGTAGACGCAGCGTTTCTGGACTTTAGAAAATCGTTTGAGAAGGTTTCCCACGGTAAATTAATCACGAAGTTAGTAGGATACGGGTAAGACAGTAATATAGTAGGCTGGATAGGAGGCTTCTTACATGTACGCGTTCAAAGAATGGTATTAGATGGTGTCACCTCAGGCGAAGTGAAAGTTACAATGGGTGTTCCCCAGGAAAGCGTGATAGGCCCAATTTTATTTATCCTCTACGTAAATGACTTGAATACAGTAGTTAAAAATAGCAAGCTCCGTCTTTTTGCCGATTATGCAGTAGTGTATAAGGAAATTAGAAATGAAGAGGACAGTCAGTCTTTAGCTGAGGATTTAGTTGCGATTGATGATTGGTGTGAAAGTTGGCAGCTAGAAAAAATTTGAAGAAATGCGCCGTAATGAACTTTTGGAAAAATTTCCCAGGGATAATTATTGAATCAAAGAAAATAAAATATCTAATGTAGTATCTATTAAATACGTCATCATCACTGCAGACAGATGGGGAAACAAATCAGGGAAAGAAGTACCTACTGTGGCAAAACGTAGATTAGGATTCATAAAAAGGATTCTAAGCAAATACGATTAGAGAGTGCGAGAAAGAAGCTATTATACACTTGTCAGGCCTCATTTACTATATACCGCTAATATATGGGATCCGTGCATGGAAGGTATGATAAAAGAATTAGTGGGTGTGCAAAGGAGATCCGCTAGATTTGTTAAAGGCCGTTATGATAATTGTATAAGTGTTACGAGTTTAATAGAAGAACTAGTGTGGGAATTACTATCAGAACGCAGGTTAAAATTTAGTTTAAACCTTTTCAGTAAATTCGAAACTATTTTTTTCACAGATAACGTTAGATATATATTAAGGAACCCTGCGTATTATGCTAGGTTTGATCAGATTAACAAGATTAGAGAGATAGATTGCCGTACCAATTGATTCAAAATGTCATTTTTCCCGCGTGCCATTAGAGAGAACAATAGGCAGTGTAGCAAAGGGATAGGTAGGTGAAATATAGTCAGAGTAGTCTGTATTGCATGATGCATGTAATAGCAACCAATAAACCCTTTCTAATTTCGTACATATTAACCATATAGCTGTATGTGACTCTTATATCTAGCATGTCTCCATTAAATATCCTAGTTGCATGTCAATAGTGCATGTTTGGTGATATTCACCCCCTGCCACAAACCCTCCTGGTGGCTCGCAGGGTATTACGTAGATGTAGGTGTAGAAGTCTTGGTATGATACGTTTTACTCCTGCATCCCTCTGTAATTTATAGCTGTATATTTCCGTTGGATGAAATAGAATCAGGAACACTATTACAAAAACAATTTGAATACTTATAGTGTTATCTTCACCGATGATCCAAAGAATAACTGATAATTTACGTTCTGAAAAAGTCAACAGTATCGCACACACAAGAATGAACTATGAGTATAACTCACAATTGTACCGGGAATAAATCCACGCCAACTGGACCCTATTTTGCATATTATAATGAATGCTGAGTTAAAATTACTACATGGTCTTGGTGATTCATAAGTCAGTATCATATTACGAAAATATGGAATGATAGTATAATTACTCCAGAGAGACAACTGAGGTCAGTGTACACGTATGTGTGATTGTAAGTGTAATTTCTTATCCATATTAAAAAATATATACTTAATTAAAAAAATATATACTTAAATAAAAAACTTTTCTCTCGATCTGATTGTGGATTTAAACCTCATTTGTCAATCTCCAAATTTTCTTAACAATTGAGTAGGCATGAAGATGCTTGTCTTTCGGGATTCCCTATGCGTTGGTCCATAGGTCGCAGAGTTAGACCTATTTTGTTACCATTTGATGGCGATATCAAAATAATGTGGTCATACTCATTCAACGATGCACGTGTCGTCTCATCACGTCTTGCTAAGTAAATGTTGTAACCCATTCCGACGGAGAACATTATAGTGCAGTCGATTGTCGCTTCCGTATATGAACTAAGTAGTATGAATGCAAAAGCCTCCTTACCGGAAGTTGGCACTTGATGAAAATTTTGCATTCTTGTGAAAGTGATTAAGGAGCATGTAGGTAGTCAACGAGGGAGCGAAGGATGGGAATGAAGGGGTAGGGGAGCGGCTTCAGGGGGAGAGGCAGGAGGAGGAGGCAGGGGGTGACAAGGGGGAAGAGGGGACTAATTGAAAAGGGGATGAAGTGGGGGTTTAAGGGCGAGAGCGAGGGGAGGGAAGTAAGGAGGGCACCGTGAAAAAGTAATTGCTTCGTGAGGAGTTGTCCCGTTTCACTGGGGGCTCTTAAATTAAGGGATTTACGAGACGGTGGGGTGGGGGTGCGATGGGGTGGGGGCTGGCTGAGGGGGGCGAAGTGGAGGTGTGGCGGTTGAGGGCGCCTCCTTACCCCGCTCACCCTTCCCAGCATTCCCTTAGGGGCTCTATTGGATCCGTCCCTGTCCCGAGAGGGTCTCCATGAGGGTAGGCACATGCACCCGCGACAGAAATCAACACTTGAGTGAATTACTCGGTGGGTGCAGTCAAAGAAATGTCGACTCTTTCTTAAGGTCTCATGATGCATAAACACAACTTCTATTTCAAGACAACATTCTAGGCCAATTAGACAAGGGATTTAATTATTCTCTTGCAATAATTGTTCTCTTCATCACAACTGCGCAGTAATAGAGCTGAAGACATAACTTCTAGTTTAAATGTGTTGTTTTAACAGCCATTGACGAGAACAAACATTAACGTTGGCAATTATAGTGGATCAGAGATTTTTAAGAAGCAATTAACTAATAATTTCAACGATCGTATTAATTAGTTACCAGAACTGGAATAGAATTTAGTCCCCATAAGAGTGAATTAATGCATGTAATTAATCATTTAGCCAAAAGAAAAGTATTTTATTATAAGTTACTACCGTATTGTGCCATGCTTCTTTGACGCATTTTTGGTGACACCATATGAATGAAATAGTTCATTATTTGCGTACATAATGTCCTTTAGCACTTCATTGCTATAGCGATTATATTTTCCTTTCTACGCATTTCTACCTTTCATAATAGTCTCTTTATCCTATCATGAGGGAATATTTTGTTGAAAATTCACCGACTTGCAGCAACTTAGCTGCATAGTTTATCGTAAGCCGTTAATTTTAGCTTAACGAGACAACTTGATGCGCAATACTGTCGAAAATTTTCAGAAAATTCATTTGCTTATCGAAAAATATTGTAAATAACACACTTATTTGAGATAATTTTAAGTAATACTTACATATGGGTACATTATTGAATCTAAAAAAACCCTAAAACAATCAATCGTCAATAATTAGAGATTATTATATTTTTAAAGATAAAAGACAGCAATAGGACGCAAAATGAGGGTCAATCACAATGAAGTTCGCAGGTTCGCGAAGTCTATTACCCGACATGTCTGATAGGGTTAGCAAAGTTTCTGTTAGAATCTATTACAGCACTCAGAGAAATAAACTAAAATGACTCTGCCTTCCGGTTTTCCGTCGTCCGACGGCGAAGGTCTGCCAATTAATGACAATGCTTTTATCTGAATACCACAGGAGAGCAATGGTAACTAATTTTTCTAGCAACAGGGACAAACACTAACGCTAGTTGAGATGATTTTTCGCACAAATATGATATTTTTTTGATAATAGGAAATTGTCCAATACTAGTCGGGGTATTTCTCCATACTGCATATGCAACCCTCCACCCTCCGAAAACGCACTTTTTTATGACTGCACGGTAACATGACTGAAAGGCGCGTCCCTTCTCAGAGGGAGCGGGATAGACAGAGGACGACTCCCTTGCGCAGAACCCCTCGCTTCGTTGCCATTCCTGGGGCGTAATCACGAGCCGGCTTTTTTTTCGAACACTTGGGATGAATTAGGTAGCGGGGAGTGTAATCAATCACTGATAACCTCCTTTAACGAAGGGAAGAAATTCAAAAGTCTTGTTCCCTTGTCGGATTCCGGGTCAATTAAATCGCAGAAGACGAAATAACCGACTAACTTTCCCCTTTAGTTACGCCACCGCAATGGCAGAATTAATGGAAGAAATTTACCGCAAAAAAAAAGGTTTTGTATCTTCCTTAATGCATCGAGATTGTTCACATGACCAGATGTTTTTTTTGCTCTTCCGTTATTGAGTTATTTTTCCCTACGATCCAATTATATTCCAGCAGCGGCGTGTGGGGGGGGGTGGGGGGGGGGGGGGGAGGAGACCGGTGGGAAATGGGATGACATGTGATCTACTCGTGCACCGAGAGTGCATTCGTGATGCCCTCGCACTCACGACACCGCGCACGTTGCCGTCGTGCTGCATCGGTCCTCAAGGCCACTCGTGAGTCGCTCTCCTCCCTCGGAAGTCACGTAAAGCGAAAACTCAATGCGGGGATGGAAATCATCGATTACTCTTCATTGCTAAAATGTGTATTCGGATAATTCATAAGAGGTATTTGTAGAATATAGCTTCGTGTGAAATAGTTATACTAAATAAAAACAATACATTCTTTCCTCGTTACTTTCTCATTGCTTTTCACACACACTTATATTTCCGATCCCATCGACTAGTGATTGAAGTTGAAAAATATCTGAATCAATACGCCACTCCTAATTATGATGTCATTTATGATGAAGAGCTCCTTGTAGTACATGCAGTTAGATGAATAACAAACGCATTTTCCCACAAAAAAATTGAAGAGCGTAATGAATTCTTACGACAGCAGGTTGTGTATAATATTTATTCCCTCTGTCATTTTTACGTTGTGGTTTACTCGGAAGAATTTTATAAAAACAAAGAGCAGAACAAGAGATTTGCTGAGAGAAAGAGATGAGTTTACCAACTCTAAAGAACTCACAAAGTTAATTGGAGGAAATGCGCATTGCAAAAAAATAAAGAAATGTCGAGCCCACTTCCTAGATTTCGACGATATACGGGTAACTGGGAATCGACCTTTCCCATCACGTCCCTCGAGAGGCAAAAAAATGCGGGTTGGATACAGATCGCTCCGAAATGAAGACAGGCGTCTTCGTCCCAGCTCATGACTCTTGTGCCCCTGCAATGCGCGACTCGATGCACTGAGGAGATGGAAGTGGGTGTGCTGCGGTGATCTGAGAGCAGGCGGCCGAGAGGGTGCGACCTCGCCTCCCTCCCCACGACTCCTCTCCTCTTCTTTTCGGTGAATCCACCCTCGCGACCCCTTAGCTCATTACTCCCGAGATGAGGAGTCTCAGCTTTCATTCGCAACCTCACCCTCCTGCCTTGATAGGACACGCAAGACGTGAGAAGCTTACTGAAATGCAGTGGCGGCTGAATAAAAGCATAAATATCTCCTTATTCCAAATATTTGTTGGTAAATCTACGTGGTTTATAACCTAAGTGCTGCGGCCGCGGTAGTCAGGTCAGTAACGCCGCCGTGACCTGGCAGCTCAGAGATTAAGGGTTTGAATTTCACCTCAGGTGTGTTGTTATTGTGTCAGGCTTTAGATAAGATTACTTAAGTAATACTGTCTAAGTGGATGGTAGTAAGAACAGCAGAGCAGCAACAGTAGGTTGACCTGCACACATTCTTAGAATTCTGAGCACCTTAAAACACGAGTCTAAACTGTACTATGCTAAGGGCTGCCTAAAATTTCTCTGCAAAATATACCTGTGAATTTATTTTTGCGAAATAGAAAAGGGATTATCAAAATAAATCACTCCCTCTAAAAATAATATGTATGACAAACTCCCGAAAGAATACGCTATTCCCAAAAATACGAAAAAGCGAATTTAAATTCTTAATTTCGTCACTAGTTTCTGTAAATAAGGTTACCTATATATTTCTTGGCTGCAGGGAAATATCATTTTTAAATTAAATGGCATTATCATCCAATGAGGGTTCTGCAAGCCACCGCGAGAGTTTTTGGCAAGGGTTGAATCATCAACAGACAGGCACTGCGTACGTGCAGATGCAAAGAAATTACTACACAATAAGAAATGCGTGTTAGCTATTTATGGCCATCAGGCATGTAAACGACTAACATATGACGACTACTACTAACATATGACGACTAACGAAGAAAGAAAATAATTTTGAACGATGAATTAGGCCAGGGCTAATGTTACAAAGATTTAGTGACCGCGCTTCAGGTCAAAAGAGTTACTTTCTTTGGATTTTTGCCCAATTAAAGTCTTAATTTTGGTTTATGCAACTAAAGCCATAACTTTGATCACTGTTTAGAATTAATTTTTTTTAATTGTAGTCATGAATTTTGGGAAAAAGAATTGTTCTCCTCCTAGCACGCACAAATAAGTAATAATGAATTAACAAACGTAGAATCCATTAAATATCTTGGAATAAGACTGACACACGACCTTTCCTGGGGTAAATACATACGTGAAATAATGGGTCAAGCGAATCGTGGACTGGGATTCATCAAATGAGTATTGGGTAAATGTGACGAACATTTACGATAAATCAGCTACTTTCCCCTTGTTAGACCTCATTTGGAAAATTCTGCCAGTATATGGGATCCCTATGAAATCGGTGTAAATAATTAACTTGAACGTGTGCAGCGAACATCGGCAAGACTTGTAAAGGGACGGTACGATAACTATATTAGCGTAACCAGTCTATTAAATGAATTGAAATGGGAATCATTGTCATATCGCAGGTTGAAATTTAGACTTAATCTCATAAACAAATTCCAAGACAATATTTTCAGCGATGGTGTTAAAAATATTTTGCGAACCCCAACTTACTATGGTAGATTGGACCATGATCACAAAATTAGGGAAATTAATTGCCGAACTGACAGATTCAAAACGTCCTTTTTTCCTCGTACAATTAGGGATATGAATAACTCCAATACGAGCGAATAAATCCATAGCATAGGTAGTTGCATGTTGGTATAAATACTTGACATTTTTGTATGCTTACTTTACTATTTTTATATTTTTAAATAGGGAAGTAGACTAATATGTTAATCCTTTAAAATGCATGCTATGAGGTGCATGTTTGGTGAGAATTCATCTCCTGCCACACACCTTTATGGCGGCTTGCAGGGTATTATGTAGATGTAGATGAATGCATTAATAATATTATTACATTGCACACAGGCGTTATTTATCTGGTCGATTCTAGCATATTACGCTGGTCTTTTTAATATGTATATGCCTAACATCTTCAGTAAAGCTATCTGATTTTAATTTCAGTAATAGATTTAATCTGTAATTTAGCCTTCGCTCTGATAATGATTCCCACCTTAATTCTTGCTTTAGTTCCAATACACTACTTAACAAAACGTAAAACCTTTTAACGCACCATGCTGCTCTACGCTCTGCACTCTGTCTAGTTCTCTGACCAAGCCCAATTCATTCGGATCCCATACACTGGCTGCGTACTCAAGGTGGGGCCTAACTAGTGAAATGTAACATCGCTCTTTTGTCTTCTCATCACATATCCCAAGTACTCTTTTTATAACATAGTTCACATATTCTCAAGGGATCATCGCCTCGATGTTTTATTTATCCTAGCTAATTCTATAGAGCCTTTGCACGCGACCATTTAGGTATCCTCTGGTGCAGCTTATTACTTTAATGCCTAGCTCATAGGATACGAGCATCGCGAGTAAACAATAATGAAGCTTTCGAACGAGCGTATGCAGAATAAATTCTAAGATTGAGCTCTTTTCAAAATCAAGAACATTTTCTTAACCAAGTTGATAAACAGTGGTGCAAAATTGACTGCTGAAAAATCTAAGAATACAATTAGGAGTGACTGGATGGCGAAATTTCGTGCAGCAGTAAATACTCCAATATAATCCGTCATTCCATTACCATGGCATCTTGGTGACGTAAATTACTTAATAAGAGGCGCGTTTAAAGATAAAAACAGTAAGTTGGCCATTTTGAATCGATAGTATTGACAATGGTAGGATCAAAAGAATTACATTCCACCATTTTCGGCATGCTCCGCTATCCTTACGCGATCTCTGTTTCAGGTCATTAGTATTTACCTAAAGATGTTGATTCTTTTCAGGAAAAATTAAGTCATTTTTTAGAAAATGCTATATAGTTCTGTGATTTTGCAGGACATATAGTATTAAGGGATATTTGGAAAGTAGGTTTTCGCAACGGAATCCATCGTCGTCGAAGGCTTTCATCTACATCTACATCTATACGATACCCTGCAAGCCACCGCGAGGTTGTGTGTCAGGGGGTGAAGATCACCAGGCATGCACTACTAACATGCAAACTAGCAAATATATTGTCTCATGCAACTTGGTTGTTAGTGTCTACAGTATTTAAGGGGTAAGACATGCATCATGCACTACAGAATACTCTAAAATATTTCCCCTACCTATCCCTTTCCTATGCTGCCTATTCTGTTCTCTTATAGTACGGGGGAAAAATGCCATTTTGAATCTATCGGTACGACAATCTATCTCTCTAATCGTATTTATCTGGTCGAATCTAGCATAATACGCTGGTGTTTTTAATATGTGCCTAACATCTTCAGTAAAGCTATCCGATTGAAATTTCTTTTTCGGCTTTCGGCTTTCGGGTGCAGCTGCTTATAACGCGTTGTCTGTGTGCGAGCTTTCGCGGACATTGCGGACGCATCATCAGGCAATGATTAAACATTGGAAAGGAGTCCTTATTAGGAGTTATTATATGAGAAAGGAGTCCGCGTTATACGCAGCTGCACCCGAAAGCCTCCGACGACGGATATATAGGATATCATGTCGTATGAACTTTCTTCATATACTACCCGCAACTCATCTGCTTTGCTGTAGAGGAAAGGATATACTCGTTTTCATGGTTAGCAGCCCCCCAACTCCAGCAAAAGAACTTCAAAAACGCCCGCCCCTGTTGATTGGGGTATTCTAACTACCCTTCTGCAAAAGATTGATTCCCTTTCCACAGTCACAACGACTCGCAAAGAGACAGCTGAGTCGGGACATTCCGTAAACACTGAGGAGAAAATTGTCATACGTGTTAGCAGAGTGTCAAAATATCATATAGCAGTTTGTATTGTCTCCAACGATAACACCTCCCTTTCTCCTACCTTCGGACTTCAGATACTAATAAACGGTTTACGGACGGGAACTGCCGAAGATTAGATTATCAGTTAGATGAGTGTGTGTCACGGTAGTTATAAAAATTCCAAGAATAGTACATGGCTCGTGATCATTTGTAGACGATTTACCGAATTCTCTCCGAGGAAAGAGAACACGTTCTCGTCTTATTTTCAACAACAGGAGTTGGAACCAGTGACTTACATTGGAATAGCATATTTATAGGATCTTAAAATATGTCACGACAATTCTATGTAAGTGTTAGCATTCATTGGCACTAGTTTATGCTTACATGAGCATGTCAATATTAAGTATTTTTATCGCATGCGTTTCTTTAAGAGTGGTTTTCCCATTACCTTAGTGTTTTAATGTCTTTATGGGACTGGTTTTATTTCGTGAAATTGTAAATATTGCTTCCTTTATATTGGTTATTAGATTAGATTTAGCATACGGACACAAAAAACGTAGAAATTTTCGTCTTAGGTTTGAGATTAAGTTAGACGTTGCGAAATTACCTACGCACATGAAAGCCATATTCTGCTAAACCGACGCGGCATATATTTTTGGAACCACGAAAACAGCGGCTTATAAATCTCCAGAAGATAATTTTCAATCGATTGTAACGGAATAGATTTTTCAATTATTACTGTGCAAGATGATCGCCTCCTCAGTTAAACGTATCAGTTGTCAAAACTTGGGAGGAGAGACAGATTGACCTAATGTCAGACGCGGCATTTATTCACCCTAAGTTTCGCCGCCAAGTCATTCATGAAATATGTTTTGTGTGGCTTATGTTTTAGTACAATTACCGAGGGCTATTAGTTTTCGATTATTGACATATTTAAAACGATGATATTGAATACTTAAGTGGCACGAAACAGTGAACATAATATTCCTGCTCAACATTTTACTTTGGCAATGACCTAACTCAATATCGCTACGCATCCTTTTAATGGTCATCCTTACAAATGAAGGATCAAATTCATCTTCGCGCCGTTTAAACAATGTATTTTTTTTAATATTTCCCATTTTAATGTTGTTACAATCAATGACTAAGCTCTCTCAAACTAAACTCAAAATTCGCAAAGTATAAATATATCAAAGTATATATTTCTGATTTTATTTCATGTCTGGCTGCGATGAGGAGGGACAGACGAACCTCTCCACTATTTAGTTACTCCTCACTCCATCGCCGAGAAAGGTCAGCGCCCCGGCCATTCTCTCCCCAGCTCGACCCTTGACCCTTCCCCGACTGACCTTCACTCACGCACCGACGACGGCTCTTCCTCTCACTCCTGGCTACTTCGCCCTCTCCTATCGCACCGGCTCTCGTTTCGCATCGCCCACACGCACAAAAGCCCCGTGCCGCGCATTTGCATAGCTCCGGAGCGAGGGGGAGGCGAGCTACTACCTCCTGTCCGACGTGTGTGGTCCTCTTAAATGGACCAAAGGGGTGAAAGACGAGTCGGGGAGAGAAATGGCTCTCTGGGATGCTGCGACCGGGGGCCCCCCCTTCCTCCGATGACGCCCCGGATGGTCGTTAGGGAGAGGGTGGGGGACGAAGGCGCCTCCTGGGGCCTGCCCCCCCCCACACCCACGCTCGCGACGGCCCGGGGCAAGCTTCCCGGGCACACTCGGTCGTGATCATGTCCAGATTCTTCTCCTGGCCTCCAAAGTAAGCGGGGTGGGATTCAACTTTCTCACACCCAATCGTCTCGTATTTTGCTGCTTACGATTCCAGCCAACCGCCATCATTAACGTGCCTGATTGCCGTGAGAAGGAGTGGACGGATAAAGGTTTGGACTCAAGGGAACAGCAATTGGGGCGTTTACTCGGAACTGAAATCGTATTTTTGTACTCGAAATCGTTAGATGGAAACAAAAAAAGAATTTTAGTGAAAAATTTAATCTTCTATCCACAACCATTCACTCATAAATAAAAAATTAAAATTCGCAAAAGGTGACGCCCACCGAAAAATCTGCTGCGATAACATAGACGTAACTTTCCTCTGGTCCTTGACTGCTGTTCGTGGAAGGGAAGGGAGTGGAGGGGGGTTCTCGGAAGGTCTGCTAGCACAAATCCTGTCGCAACTGTCCTATTGGCAGAGTCAGCTGTGTTCCCCCATTACGATAAGGAAAAGTAGCTTCGCGGGCTTAGTTGTGATTGGACGAAGTCGATATACGTCAGAGGTTGCACCACGCCCACTTTTCCGAAAGGGTTACAAACATCAGTTTTTCGCCGCTTATAGCTCGAGAAATAATTGACGTATCAATAAACGGAAAAATACGGGTCTTTTTATTATACAAACTCTATCAGATTCGGCAAAAAAATATAGTAAACTACCCCATTGCAACCATTCACTCATAAATATGGTAGAACAGAATAAATATACCTACAATATTGCACTAGGATACATTTTCTTAAATGTAACCTATGTTTCGACGCACTACATCATCGTCAACTGGTAAACTGATTTTATTCTGTATTACGATTGAATTCCGTAAAAAAAGACCTAGTAGCTTTGATTTCAAATAGACGAGTTAGCAGTGACTGCGTTTTCCGATCCTTCATCATTACTCACTGAATTATTTGATTGTAAATTTAAGGTGCCCATCGCGCAAGGTGGCAGAAAGGGGAACTCATTCCAGGTACGAGGGCCGTTGTTCCGGAGCTAGAAAGGACCGAGGGAAGGGATGCAGGAATGGCATGAATTCAGAGGAGGCGGAGGGGATCGGCCCGACACCCAGAATTCCCTCCGTTCCTCGGTCCCCGAGAGAGAGGAGGGGAAGCATGTACACAGCGGAAGGGCGCGAAGATCGGGGAGAAGAAACGGTCAATCAATGGGATTCCATTCGGGGCTGGAATGTGGAAGTCGGTGGGATGGATTTGGAAAGGCATTCGACCAGTTCCAAGAAGAGGTGGAAAAATTTTAATAGGGGCTGAGAAATTAAATCCAATTAAATTCCTGAAGGTATTTGGAGAATCCATATAATAATAAGTAGATATGTTCTTTTCGTGATATATAGGATTCAACATCTCTCCGAAGGCATAGGAAGAGGAAAATAACTGCCGGGTAAGTTGCTATCAATATGAAATAAAAGTCTGAAATATGATACACAACAAGTGGGGTCGTTTACCATATTTTTTATTGCCGAATCTGATAGAGTTTGTAAAATAATAAGACCCGTATTTTTCCGTTTTTTGATCTGTCAATTATTTCTCGAGTTATAAGCGGTGGAAAACTGATGTTTTTAACCCTTTCGGGAAAAGTGGGCGTGGTGCAACCTCTGACGTATATCGACTTCGTCCATTTCAGTAAGCTTAGACTTTTTGCAGACGATACGGTAGTGTATAGGGGTACATCAAAAGAAGAAGAAGAGAAATCACTTAGCAAGGATTTAGATACAATTCAAGAGTGGTGCGATAAATGGCAGTTAGAACTTAACCTTAAAAAGTGTGTAGCTATCCATTTTTTGAGGAGGAATAATTCGATAGAGCGTACCTATAAAATTTTTTACACGAATATCGAAAACGTTGAAGCCATAAGATATTTAGGTGTAACAATCACTAAGGATTTATCGTGGGGAAGACACATCCGGGAAATATGCGGCCGAGCGAAGAGAAAGCTAGGATTTATAAAAAGAGTACTTGGGAAACGTGATGAGAAGACAATAGAGCGATGTTACTCTTCACTAGTTAAGCCCCACCTTGAGTATGCAGCCAGTGTATGGGATCCGAATGAATTAGGTTTGATCAGAGAACTAGACAGTGCAGCGTAGAGTAGCTAGGTTCGTTAAAAGGTGTTACGATAGGTTGAGTAAGTTTTCAGAATTAATAAAAGAATTAGTGTGGGAATCAGTATCAGGGCGTAGGTTAAAGTACAGATTAACTCTATTAGAGAAATTTCAATCGGATAGCTTTACTGAAGATGTTAGGCACACATTACAAAAATCAGCGTATTATGCTAGGTTTTGACCAGATAAATAAGATTAGAGAGATAGATTGTCGTACCGATAGATTCAAAATGGCATTTTTCCCCCGTACTATAAGAGAACAGAATAGGCAGCATAGCAAAGGGATAGGTAGGGGAAATATTTTAGAGTAGCCTGTAGTGCATGATGCATGTATTAACCCCTTAAATACTATAGATACAAACAATCTAGTTGCATGAGACACTATAGTTGCTTGTTTGCATGTTAGTAGTGCATGCTGGGTGATCTTCACCCCCTGCCACACACCCTCACGGTGGCTTGCAGGGTATCGTGTGGATGTAGATGAATCTTAACTGAGACCGTGAAGCTACTTTTCCTTATCGCAATGGGGGGCACAGCTTACTCTGCCAATAGGAGCAGTTGTGACAGCATCTGTGCGAGCAGATCTTCCGAGAATCCCCATCCACTCCCCTCCCTACCCCTAAAAGCACTCAAGGACGAGAGGAAAATGAAGTCAATGATATTAAAGCAGCTTTTTCGGTGGGCGTCACATTTTCACTATTTTCATTTTTGATTTTCGAGTGAATGGACCAGTTTAGAAGATAATTTTTTCACTAAAATTCATTTTTCGTTTCCAATTCACGATTTCATGTACAACATTGCGATTTCGGCTCCGAGTAAACAGCCTCATTAATTTGCATGACTAAAGATATCTAGAAAATATCACAGTCTTGTTTTGACTCTGATATTTTCATACCTTATATTACATAAAAAGTACTCGTTTTGTACAAGCCGACTACTATTTCAATTACTTAAGTCAAGATTCCTTTTCCTGTACACTAAGGAGAATCCACATTTCAAAACTTTTCATTTCATATCAAAATTATTGGAATTGATTGAAGAGGCTTGCACTTACCCATTAAAAGAGTAATACTCAATTTAACTTAATGTCAGTTGAATATGGATGACGACTTTAGGTACACATCACACATTATATCTGTACCTGGAGTGATGAAATGCTGAGTGGAAAAAGTAAAATATTACACTACGCTTTCATTCAGCTTTTAAATAGCCTATGTAGCGATCCTTGCATTTTTTTCTCGTTTCGCTTTAATGGCTTTAAGGTACGATTGAGATCTTCTTCGCAAAATGCGACCTTTTAGGGTCACGCAACCCTTGCCTCGTCCGTGGTGATTTTTATTTCCCACCTCATTGTTCCCGAAATATATTTAGACATTACACGCATCGCTATTGCCTCATCCGCCTTCCTCTTTCTGCGAGGAACGTTCCACTAACTTGGGTCGTGATTTCTTACCGCGAATGGCAAAAATGTTCATCCGTCATTTATGTTATTCGTGATGAATTACCATGGAGAAAAGCAATAAAAAAACACAATTAAGTACCCAGAAAATTATAATTATATTAGCACTTTCGCACTAACTTTAACAATACCGCCGCCAAATGCCGAAACCACTCGTGTGCTCGACTCCTTTCTTATTCTTTCTTTCTTAGATGACCTCCGTATCTATGCAGTCGTCCTTCACTGCCTCTTTAAGCTCAGTACCTAGGGTTAAAATGGACAAATAAAATAATGCAAATATTTGAACCACTATTTCAAACCCCATTTGCGTGGGACTGTGTTTGTACACGTATTTCGACTCGCTAAATCCATGAAAAAATGAAGCTGCAACGGAACTACATGATTGAAGGCAAATTAAATTTGTAACCTATCACATTACCTGAGATATGTGACACTTTTTGTCGTCCGTCTTCAAGCGTCAATTCCGGTATCATATTGCAAAACTATCAGCCACCTAGAAAATGAGTAAGTATTTATCATCCCAAATGCAGTCTTAATCCTACGGGATAAGTTATAAAATCACTATTACGAGTTTTAAAAAATGTATACACATCCTCATCCAAACGGTTCAAAGCGGTATCCAGTAGGTACTACCATTCGCCACTCTGAGATGTAATACCAACTTTGCAGGTAGAACCAGTACCCCAATTCAACACGCGGTAGAGATTTTACGATGCAAGCAGCAGAAGCGAGAGTGTAGTTGAATATTCTGAATATGGCCCTAAGTCGTATGAAATCGGTACTTACCGAGGGACTGTCGATGCCCGCTCACACAGGAACATTTCAGTCCTTGGCGTTGTTCTGCTGCCTTCCTCTTCCCTTGAACGAAGCACTAATAGCCACCTAATTTCACTGTAAAAAAGAGTTTCCGTTTCTTTAATAGATTATGGTATTTACCATTTTTGATATTTTACCTCTTGTTAGAAAAAATGATCAATGTAGTAAAATGTGGACCAAAAAAATCACTGTGAGTCAAATGAGAGTATTGTTTCCAACTGTTGAGCATACATTCGTGCTGTTTGGTTCAGTTTATTATTATACATTGTGACTTTGTTTTGTAATGTATGGTTTTTAAGTCGAAAAATATTCTCAATAAAAAAATCGATGATAGTTCGGCATCTTATAGCTCCATGGTCGAATATAGGTACAGTGTGGTTCAAGAGGATAAAATTGCAAAAAGGTTCCTGTGTTAAGTAGAAATTGGATTTATAAAATACTGGTGTTCAATATACGCCATTTTGCAGCTTAGGATACTCAGAGATAGTTATTGAAATTACTATAGCCAGCACTCACATTTTTAGAGGAAAAGGCGAAAGTTTTGAGTACGTCGACTGAAATCCAGTTCTTCCAATCGAGGTGGAATAAAATAAAAGCGCAGTAGCCACGGGTTGTATGAACAGCTGGTTAGTGTGATTGATTAGCTGTTGAAATAACAGTGAAGAATCAAGAAAAAGGGAATGAGGAAGGCGAGGGTGCGCGCCGCCATCGTAATATTGAGTGCATGCGTCGAGAAAGCCGTATGTTTCAATTCCGGAGTGAATACGCATGGGGAAACATTCGTATGCTTCAAAGGGGCAGGAGGAAGCCTTGTTCACTTAATAGATAAGGAACTGAATGCTAATTTGCAAAATGCTACGTTTATCGTGTGTAGGAGAAAAGCAGAAGATAAAACCTGTAGGAAAATCAGGGTAAAACTTGAAGAACTTTTGAGTAATGCTAATTTGAATGCGGAATATAGATAGGTGGCGAAAGAATAAAAATATGCAGTAGAATAGCTCTTGTGAAGAGAACATTTCACTAGAAGTAGAATCTACATACAGCCAAATATATATTTAAGAAGTAAAGGAAAAATTTCACCACAATATATATCATGCTTCCATAATGCATGCATCCATACTTCCATAGGAACTAAGACATGCACAGTTAAAGTCTGCGGATAAAGCAATAGGGAAGATATTCAGGATTTGAGCACAGAATAATAATATGATTCAAAATGGAGACTATATTAATAAATTAAGACGATTAAAAATTAGTACAATAAATAACCCTGAAGAAATTCCTGAAGCAAGGGAGGAAAATATACCGGGAACATCTCCAGACTATATGATCTGAGGGAGGCACTAGTTCCAGGAGATAATGATGCAAAAAAAGCCGAAGGAAGGCTGCGTACAAGGTTTGTGTAGCAAGAAACGTATGGAATAAATACGTAGGGATAAAGGGGCCAGCAAATAGATTAATCGAGTTGAGAGTTTTGTCAAACCTAAAACATGAAATGCGATGAATAGGAATAAATTTAACAATAGTAAGAACTTTATTTGTCCCCTAATTAGAAGAATTTTATTAATATTCAGCCTTCAAAGCCCTGATTCAGAAGGAGAGACCAGATTCGGCAATAAAAAATATGGTAAACGTCCCCATTACTATGCATTCCATTGTTTTCTATCCTTGGGCAGGTCTGTTTCATTAACGAACTTTATAAAAAAGAATGTTAGAGTACTCATCATGAGCTCACTCTTCCACTGTAAAAATATTTTTTTTTTCTTAAATAATTGTCCACATTAAAGTTGTAAGTGATGGAATTTTCAACATTCAGGAGGACACTGTATAATGCTGCAGTGGTTTAGCATGCCTTGTAAGTAAGTTACTGCCCCCTGTGGGGGGCAGTAGGTTGTAGGCGTATATTGAACACCAGTATTTTGTAGGCAGTAGGTAGGGCAGTAGGCATTGCTTAGTTCCCGAGTTTTGAGCATTCAAGCGTTGTAACTATTGACCGCGAAAAAATAAGCTATTATTTCCATCCATTTCTAAGAGCACGCTTCGCTTCACGCGGGCCTTTCGTTAAGAGTAGTCCAATGGCGACGCCCTATCCCAAATAGCTTAAATGACCTAAGCTGTCGGTCGCCTCCCAAGAATAATCACAATTACCACTGACACCTTGAGGAAAATCAAAGTGCGAATGACTATCTGAATGTTTTATGCCAAGAAAGGCCTAATTAATCCTAAATAGAGCAGGTAATGTTAACCAGGAAATTGAATCATCTCTTGAGCACGTGGATGAATTATTTTGTCAGGAGTAAAGAGGAATCGTATTCATTCGCGTGGAACCACTGAGTTTAATGACTACCCGAGTAAGTTGAGCAGAACACACATGTACTTAAAGGAACAAGAAGTTTAGTTTAGCTCTAAACAGCTAATCAATAATGAAGTATTGTTTGCAATGTGTGCGATATAAATATTTTTGAGTTGTATTAGTGCTGAGGGAAAAATTCCTATGCCGCTGATTCCGATTGCTGATTCTATTAACTTTTCTTTCGTCTATCCTGCTGATGATTTATGGAGTAGAAAGATGGTTACAGCGTTAGATTCAAATTCGTGAGGCTTTGATTTTTCGATTAATGTCAATTTTGAAAACAACCTAGACTCCAAGGCATCCCAACCAAACTCTTCCAATTGCCGAGTTGCACTTTCTGCGCGTTCACACGCGTTTTCTTGAAAAACGCGTAGCTTTTTCTTACATATTGCTTAGTTCCCGAGTTAAATATTTACTCATTGGATCACAAATGCTTGAAAAAAATTCCGGGGAGGTCTTACAAGCCTGAATCAAGATTTATCTTTTTCCGAATTGAGCACCTTCCCACAGTGAATTTGATTAATCAGTTTCTTCAGCGCTGCCACAAATATTTTTAATACTTATGATTCCCCGATTATTGATGTGAAGTGAAAGTGATGTTCAGACATTTATCTCTCCACAGTTATATCTTCTTTAACAAAACTAATATTTGGTGGCAGTTTTCACTTTTTCTGCCAGAATTGAATTTCGGTATATTTTTAGATTTAGTTCAACTCTAACCACCAAGAATTATTAGAATTAAGATCATTTGTGAGTGACTAATAACCTTTCTAAATCTTATTTTTCGATATATGACCGCGTCATCAGCAAGTAACCTTAAGTTACTGAATTACTTGTTTGTGACATCTTTGATGTAAATGAGGAATGACGCGAAACTGAAAACAATGGGGGCGTTTACTCGGAACCAAAATCGCAATTTTGTACACGAAATCGTTAGATGGAAATGAAAAACAAATTTTATTGAAAAAATTAATCTTCTAAACGCAACCATTCACTCATAAATCAAAAATTAAAATAAGCAAAAGGTGACGCCCACCGAAAATGCTGCTGTGATACCATTGACGTCATTTTCCCCCCGTCCTTGACTGCTTTCAGGGGAGGGGGAAGGGAGTGGAGGGGGGTTCTCGGAAGGTCTGCTCGCACAGATGCTGTCGAAATCGCTCCCATTGGCCGAGTCAGCTGTCTCCCCCCCTTTGCGATAAGGCGAAGTAGCTTCGCGGGCTCAGTTGTGATTAGACGAAGTCGTTATACGTCAGAGGTTGCACCACACTCACTTTTCCGAAAGGGTTAAAAACATCAGTTTTTCGCCGTTTATAACTCGGGAAGTAATTGTCGCATCAGAAAACGGAAAAATACGGGTCCTTTTATTTTACAAACTCTATCAGATTCGGCAATAAAAAAAATATGGTAAACGACCCCATTCTTCGTGGAACCTTAAAGGCCAACCTAACCATATAAAGAGCTACTTCCGTCCATTTCTATTTTCTTCTCGTGATCTGCAAGGAAGTCCATTGTCCAATTTACAACTTTTTTATTTATTCCACTTTCTCGGTGCTTGAGTTGAAGCTTGTTGTATTTAATCTTGTCAAATGTCTTCTTAAAATTGAAAAGAAATCACATCTCCTTAGTTTTTCATTAAAACTGATTGATATTAATCTTGAAGTCATATTCCTATTTGAGTTTCACAAAATCTACTTCGGAAACTGTTTGTTTTTGCTGGAGAAATTTTAGGAACCCCGGCACTGCATTATAATACTTACTATATGATGATCAAAAATTTTACGAGTAGTGTAGGTTAGTTATATCAATCTGCATTTCCCTGGATCCACTTTGTTCCCGTTTTTAAATGTAATAATTACAAGCACAGTACGTATACGTACTATAACTTATTCCAATGAACTATGAAACGCAAACTCTAAGTACGATGCAATTTCTAATCCCATCTCTTTCAGATATTTTCCATCTAAAATCTGTTGGCATATCTTCCGAGCCTGGGCGTTTATTCTATTTAATTGCATTTAGCTGGTTTAATAGTCTTTTGCCATTGTTTACCACGCCACTCATAGGCTCATTAATATAAGGGTGATCGAAGACTAATTTCGTCACAGCGATTTTAATTTAACTTTTAATGAAGGTGTTTAATGTATTTGCTTTGGCTTTGCCATGTTTGTTAATGGTAGACGCACCCTCCCCATGCTGTATGTGTGGCTCTCTATAACCAATGATTGTGTTACCGGAATACGGTTACATGTCGAATGTTATGAAGGTGATGGTAATATTTACACAATTGTCCAATAATGAAGAACTGTTATCAAAAGACTTGAGAAAATATTTGGAAAGGAATAGAAAAAAATATTCACCAGAAGTGACTCGAAGATTCGACCTTCAGGTCATAACCCAGCAACTTCTGTACCTTAATGACCTCTCATTGACTATGGAATTTTTTAAATTTACATCAAAACAGCTGAAAATAGCGAATCGTTATTGAGCAAAGCAAACATATAGCTTATTCAACTAAACCACTACGCATTATTGCCGAATTTATCGTTATCTGCATGCTTAGAAATATTGGCATTCCAAATGTCGCTGCGTAGTCTCCCATTGCCATTCGGACCGATTTCCTTAAAACTTAAAACACACAAAATAAGGAACGCCATTATGTTAAGCATTAAGTCGCGCGAACGAGCAACACCCAGTCGGACATTATTCTTGCCAGCTAAAAGAAAATTGAATATCTTTATCCGTTTAATATTTATTTAGCTATTTTATGATTCTTTAGTGATTCTGCATGAACGGCCTCCCCAAAATTAATGAATCAAAAATAATTAAAAGTAAAAGGAATTGCACACACAGGAGACGGAAACTGCTGCAACGTTAATACTGCAATGACTCTCACGAATGAAGTAAATGAAGCCTATGAATGATATAAAATTGAACCCTAAAGGCAGAGAAAAAGGGGAGATAAAAAAACTTTGATTTCTAATTAAACTTATTGGAATACTTAACTCTCCCTCACAAGGTAGTAAAATCGATCGTATTATAAAACAGGAATAAATCAACGTAATCAACACCCGGACGGAAAGACTCGTAAGACTGCATTGGGAAAATTCTCATTAAAACAAGAATCAGATGGTGAGCATTGGAGGAATTTGGAGTCAAATCATTTGCACAATTTATGTCACAGCCTAAAAACTAACCCAAGTAAATCTCACTTCGTCAGGTTTATTAAATGCCTCTACCTCGTTTATGGAGTGTGGCATTTAATTTTCTAAATGACGACCTATCTACATGATCATTTTGGTATGTACTATATAACTAAAAGTTTTCTTAACCAATTAATAAAAAAGAAAATTATTAATAGATTGCACTTCCTTTGCATTGAGTACTTTTCAATAACTGAACCGTAAATAACCTCATCAATATATTTTTCCACATATGGTCATCATAATTTCGATAAATGAATATGTGTTACAATCCTGAATTGCCAATTTCAGTGCAAGTAGTGAGAGATTATTCACTGTCGTTTGGAAGTTAGGCTAAGAATTATTTTTTTTGCAGTCAATTAGTATGTCCAGGTTTATTAACTTGGATATGCCAATTACATTAATACAGAAAACTAAGAAACTAAGTACTGAAAAATGGTTCATCTCAGAGAGACTGCTCGTTCTGGGAAGCCAGACGAATAATTCAGCTGCATGCCGGGAGAACGCTACCAATCCAACTTAGTCTGCCCTGTTTCATGTATTACAGACTACTTCAACAATTTTTAAACTACCTATCCGTTTGCTATGCTGCCTATTGTGTTCTATTATGGCACTCGGGAAAAATGACATTTCAAATCTACCTCTCTAACCTTTTTTATCCGATCAAACCTAGCATTATGAACAGGGGTACTTAATATATATCAAACGTCATCTATAAATAAATCAGCTTGGAATTTACTTAAAAGTTTTAGCCTAAACTTTATCCTGTGTTCTGATAGTAATTCCCATCCTAGATCTTCTATTAAACTCGTTGCACTAAATTGTTTTTTAAACGGCCTTTAAATTTAACCAACTGATCTCCTTTGCACACGCTCCAATTCCTATATGATACCTTCTTTGTACGGATCTCAAATACTGAAGGCATATTTATGAAGAGTCCTAACAAGTGTTAAATAGCATCTTTCTCGTACTCTCTCATTTCATATGCCTAGCACCCTTTTTACGAATCCTAATCTAAGGTTTGCTAAACGTGTTATTTCCCTGATGTGTTTCCCCCATGACATGTCTTCAGTGATGGTGAAGCCTAGATATATTATAGATTCTACGATAGGTATTTTATTTTACGTAATCTAGTTGCCTCCGCGCAGCCTGGAAACCTCTAGTTGACGTCCGCGTGACAGACATCGCACCTTTCCCCCGATTAGAAGCGTCTTTATGAGCGGACAGACTTGTGGCCACTAATGGGTGTGCAGAAATTAACGAGACGAAGCGAGTGCTTGAGCAAAATTGCCTCTCGACCGTCGCGCGATTATATATTAACTCATTTTCAAGATTTCGATCATAAACTATACGTGTATTCGCATGAGAAACTCACTTTCATCCAAAAAAGTTTAAGAAGAACTAATGTTTCAGTTTAAACTTTTCTGTTTAAGTATATTTATTACACTCTTGTCAATAGAGAATAAATACTATGACAATGAACAGCATTATGAACATAACTAATTAATTTTAGTATTTGAATAAAAGGTCATAAATATTTTGGTTTAAATGCAAATCTATGGTAAGAAATTTTATTACTTTTACTTGCCAAATATCATTTAGTAAAATTTACGACGTGCATTAAACCGTCTGGTTTTGTGAAGCAAAAAATTATAGTTTCAGGCGCTAAATAGCATTATTTTTACGAGTTTCTGGACTTTTCCCTGAGTTAATCTCCAATTATTTTCTTTTGCGTATGCTACACAGTTTTTTTTTCAAGGGAATAAAGTCATAACGATCGAAAGAGAAGCACTTGTTCTGAAGATCCAGTCCGCCCACTGACGAGATTGCAAACACAATCCCCACGAGGGCGCCTTGCTTTCACTCATGCATTATTTATGCTCCGAGGCGTTCAACGAGGCTCTGGTGCGCAACCACTGAAACATTAGCCAGAGGGTACTTATTCACGGAAAATTGGAGGCTTGTTATATTTAATCCCAGTAATTACCTCTGCAATTCAATGGCTACGGCTTTATCGCTGGCGAAAATTCTGTTAAAGAACTGGCCACAAAAAGCCCACTTAAATGTTCTGCGCACACCTGCAATGCAAATTTCACGCCGAGAAGAATCGTACGCGCGGGCGGAATTTAGTCCCTCATCCCCGGCATTCCTCCGAATTCCGCCTCTTCTCCACTCAAGCTTCAACGTGCTTCATTGCTTCAATGGGATGCTTTGTGTTCTACAGGGGACCATTCATGCTGATTTTTCCAGGGCTGACAGTTGGAGAAATGTTTTGGTGCTGAAATACATTTAAAAATCTTCCAAATCATCGGCCCAACGGACCAGATAATTCATTTTTTCGCAACCGACAAGAAGCTTCGTTGTTGAAACCATGTAGACGCTATTCAAGAATTTTTCAAATTTCTATAAAGACACTAAGGCACTAAAAGGAGATACCATTGAAAATGTTGATCATATACGATTTCAATCCTCTTTGAAAGTGCATGTGATTGTTCACGCGAATGGCCACTAATTTACCCTGGGAGAAGTTGGCGGCCACTTTGTTGATTATTGAGAACTAGTCCATTTCCCGGCAGTTCAGAAAAAGCAGGAGCTTACAAGAAAGGATAGCTTCACCGCACACTCGCAAGAATGGAATCATTGCAAGGATTAAGTTAGTTTAGCCGATATAGCAGTACTTCTGCCTATTTGGGGGTCCGCATTCGAATCATTGCCCGTTAGCCATAACAGAGGTTTATTAGTTTAGGGAACAATACATCTAGAATCACTTTCAATACATAATACGGTGAGCTTAGAATGCATATAGCATAAAATAATAGAAAAAACACTATATTAGGTCCATCCAGAAATAATTCCGTAAGGTGAGAAATATAAAATAAAATATTTTGGATTTATTTATTCCTTCTCGTAAGTTTAAAACGATACTTTATTTTCCTACGTTGTCGTCACCGTTAATTAGGCATATTTCCCATAAAGGTAACATTTTATGCAAAATCTCTACACAAAATGATTCCGCTAACAAAACGTGACAACAACCCATCGACTGAGATTGCGACGAAACATTTTAAATTTACTTGGACGCAGTTCACGTTCACTGCTAAGCGGAAGTATGAGCATATATCACTTACTCACATTGGCGTCAATCTATTCCCAAAAAATCAAATAAACTGGTGCCCCTGCGCTAAATTGCGGCGCTATCGCAGCTGCAACAATAATCGCAAATGGAACTCATCTTCCTGGCGTATTAATAGTACATAAATGAATGAAGGTGTGAACCGTCAACAAGCCATACATTAAACATAAAAAACAAGACTGTAGGTACAGTGAACATGAAAATTCTCAATATATGCTAAGAAAAAACAATGTAAATTCATTAAAATGTATTCATTTTTCGAGCAAAATAAACAATTACGATGTATCACCATCAGAAGTTACTTTGCATGCATTCATTGTTCACATTTAGAATTTAGAAAAGAAATATTTTATTTCTTGGCGTTATTTTAATCAGCTGAATAGGCATTCCATTGCTGTATTTAGTTGTAAAAGAAATTTCTTGTTCCACAAAAGTTTCTCTTTTCTTTGCTTCTAGTAAATATCCTTTCTAAAACTATGGACATCGAGTGACATGAAAAAGATTGAAAAACCTTCATTAAATATTTATTTGACGACTGTTTTAAATTGATAAAATAATCATTCATTATTTTCATTTAAGACCATATGCAAGCCTAAATAAAATTTGTATACGTAATAAACACAAATTTATACAATGCAAAACCTAATTAAAGTAAACAATAAGAAATGTAGGTTGAAATTTTAAGAAAGGAATGTTTGTACTGTCTCCACTTTTTATTAAGGAATTAGGCTCAAAATTATCGAGCATAGATTCCGTGACATAAAAAGTGAATATAAAGATCAAATCAATGATGTCAGGTAAAAGCGGTTTCAGCATGAAAAAAGAAATTTCTAGTTTGCAGGGAACATTTAATTAAAATATGATCGTCCACCGTTACAGTAGTGAGGTATTGACGATTAATACCTTTGAAAAAAAACTAGATTGGAAATATCTGGAGAGGAAAAATTATGAAAATTGAATGGAAAGATCGAGTAGAAAACAAAAAGTTCTGGAAAGATTAAGATATGTGAGCAGTCTGATGAAAATCATGAAAAAGAGAAATAACAACCTTAACCAGAGTTTAAGTGAAAGTACCTCTGGCACTGTCTCCACATCAAAGCCGAAAAAACATAATTGCCTATTATAATAAGAATAAATAAACTTGATTTTTCCACAAATGTTATTACTTTCCACTACCCAGGTTTCGACGGTTAAGTCATCATCAGGTGAATAACCATAACATTTGTGGAAAAATCAAGTTTATTCATTCTTATTATAATGAATCGTTTCCACCATGTCACGGCCGATAATACGCTCTACATCATTGCCTATGTTTACGCCAAAGATATTTATTAATTGTGGCATACCTTTTATACTCAATTTATCTATTTTTAGTCAAAAGAAATAAAGCAAAATTAAGAAACTGGCAGAAAAGCAAGTCATTATTCCTACATCAACTTTTTATCAATACTTGCATATCATGATTTACTCAGGCTTTTCATTTAGAGTTGTAGGTGGATTTACGTGACTACATTGTGCTCGACTGGTAGCTCAACGATAAGCTACCAGAGAGACCTTCGTGTTGAGCACGATGATGGTGATATTTCCAACATTCTTTTCTCTAGTAAGTCTTCAAGGATGGTGTAGCAGTTAACGTCGACAGACGTTTGATTTATTTGAGAAGAGGTAGGAATTTTGTAAGCAGAGAAAGATGGCTGGAAGGAAACCTCACGATAGTAATCTCACGATAGTAAGTGCCAGCGTGTTCCAACGGTTATCTCTGCGCTCAAATAGCTTTCCACTGATCACTCAAGCGGGAATCGGTGTACAGCTAAAACTATGTCCACCGTTTAAGGAATTCAAATAATAAGAATTAAAGTCCTGTAGGTACTCTGGCCACCAAACCAACACTATGAACACCTTTCACTCCACAAGTCTCGACGTAAGGCCGGAGAAAACACCGTGGTCCAAGGGAGACAGCGCCTTACTCACCCTCTGTGAATTTTGGGAAGGGGTGAATAAATGTCATCTACATCTACATCTATATAATACCGTGCAAGCCGCCATAAAGGTGTGTGGCAGGAGATGAATTCTCACCAGACATGCACCTCATATCATGCATTTTAAAGGATTAACAATTAGTCTAAACTTCACTATTTAAAAATATAAAAATACTAAAGTAAGCATACAAAAATGTCAAGTATTTATACCAACATGTAACTACCTATGCTATGGATTTATTCACTCGTATTGGAGATATTTACCGTTATTCATATCCCTAATTGTACGAGGAAAAGAGGACATTTTGAATCTGTCAGTTCGGTAATAAATTTATCTAATTTTGTAATTGCGGTCCAGTCTACCATAGTAAGTTGAGGTTCGCAAAATATTTTTAATACCATCCTCAAAAATATTGTCTTGGAATTTTTTTAAGAGATAAGTCTAAATTTCAACCTATGATCTGACAATGATTCCCATTTTAATTCATTCAATATACTGGTTGCGCTAATATAGTTATCGTACCGTCCCTTTACAAATCTTACCGATCTTCACTGTGCACGTTCAAGTTCATTGTTTACACCGATTTCGTAGGGATCCCATACACTGGCAGCATTTTCCAAATGAGGTCTTACAATGTAAAAGTAGCTGATTTCTCGTACAATATCGTCACATTTACCCAGTACTCTTTTGATGAATCCCAGTTTACGATCAGCTTGACCCATTATTTCACGTATGTGTTTACCCCAGGAAAGATCATGTGTCAATCTTATTCCAAGATATTTAATGCCATGCCGGTCTCCATGCCATCGAATGACGCACCCTGCCGTTTCTGCACCCAACAGTGGTCAAAGTTAGTGCCACGGACTTCCGCACTGCGCTAAGTGCCCGTCTCGAACACCCAACGCGGTGGACCAAAGTCACGTGATCCTCCTAGCTGGAGAGCGCAAAGTCATTCTTACCCGAAGAGGAAAGCGCTGGTGGCGGTGGCAAACGGCGCTAACATCTCGCAACGCTCTCAATGCGTGTCCCGTGCGGTCAGCAGTGAAAGACAATCGATTCGCCGGAGCATTCGCCAAAAATATACATCTACATCTACATAATACCCTGCAAGCCACCATAAAGGTGTATGGCAGGGGGTGATTTCTCACCAAACATGCACTACATATCATGCATAAAGAAGATTAGCACTTGTATAGGTAGGTACTGTTCAAAACTACGCCATTTGAAAAAAGATAAAAATAGCAAAGCATACATGCAAAAACATGCTGTTAGTTGGGTTAGCCTTAAGTCCTTATACCAACATGCAGCTACCAATGTTATCCATTGCTACACTCGTACTGTATATATTTAACGTTATTCAAATCCCTTATAGTACGATGAAAAAAGGACATTTTGAATGTGTCAGTACGGCAATCTTTTTCTCTAATTTTGTGATTATGGTCCAGTCTACCAATATAAGTTGGGGTCCGCAAAATATTTTTAACATCATCACTGAAAATATGGTCTTGGAATTTGTTTAAGAGATTAAGTCTTAATTTCAACCTGCGATCTGACAATGATTCCCAATTTATCTCATTTAATAGACTGGTTACGCTAATAACGTTATCATACCATCCCTTTACAAATCTTGCCGATCTTCGCTGCACACGTTCATGTTCGTTATTTAGACTGATTTCGTTGGGATCCCATACACTGGCAGCATATTCCAAATGAGGTCTTACAAGGGAAAAGTAGATGATTTCTCGTACATAATCGTCACATTCACCCAATACTCTTTTGACGAATCCCAGTTTACGATTCGCTTGACCCATTATTTCACATCTACATCTACATCTACATAATACCCTGCAAGCCACCACAAGGGTGTGTGGCATGGGGTGATTTCTCACCAAACATGCACTACATATCATGCATAAAAAAGGAATAGTATTAATATAGTAGTCAGAACTACACTATTTAAAAATGATAGAAATTGCAAAGAAAACATGCAAAAACATTCTGTTAGTAGGGTTAGCTTTAAGTACTCATACCAACATGCAGCTACCAATGCTATTCATTGCTACTCTCCGATAGGACATATTTACCGTTATTCGTATCTCTTATTGTGCGAGGGAAAAAGGACATTTTGAATCGGTCAGTTCGGCAATCAATTTCTCTAACTTTATGATTATGGTCCAGTCTGCCATAGTAAGTTGGGGTTCGTAAAATATTTTTAACATCATCACTGAAAATATTGCCTTGGAATTTGTGGAAGAGATTAAGTCTAAATTTCAACCTGCGATCTGACAATGATTCCCATTTCAATTCATTTAATAGACTGGTTACGCTAATATAATTATCGTATCGTCCCTTTACAAATCTTGCCGATCTTCGCTGCACACGTTCAAGTTCATTACTTAGACCGATTTCGTAGGGATCCCATACACTGGCAGCATATTCCAAATGAGGTCTAACAAGGGAAAAGTAGCTGATTTCTCGTACATGATCGTCACATTTACCCAATACTCTTTTAATGAAACCCAGTTTTCGATTCGCTTGACCAATTATTTCACGAATGTGTTTACCCCAGGAAAGATCATTTGTCAGTCTTATTCCAAGATATTTAATGGATTCCACGTTAGTTAATTCATTATTACTTATTTTGTAAGTGGTAGGAGGAGAGCTATTCTTTTTCCAAAAATTCATTACAAGACATTTCTTAAAGTTTAATTCTAACTGCCATGTATCACACCAAGTTTCAATTGCTTGTAGGTCAATATTTAAATATTCTTTATCGTTCGGGCATAGAATTTCCCTGTACACTACTGCGTCATCGGCAAATAGACGAAGCTTACTTTTTACCACCTTTTGGATATCATTAATATACAAAAGGAATAGGAGTGGACCTATCACACTACCTTGTGGGACACCCGAAGTGACTTTAATTGCCGGTGAGGAAACACCGTCCAAAACAACCCTTTGAACCCGATAATGCAGAAAATCATTAATCCATGATATAATGTTACTGTCTAACCCATAAGATTTTAACTTCAAAATTAGTTTGCTGGTTATATATAAAGCTTATTATTATTATATTATATTAAAGCAAAATAGTTATATATAAACCAAATGAGACAAGCCGCTCGTGTCCCTCCACTTCATTAAATCGGAGTGAATTTTCAGCACTTCCAAGTGAAAGGGAAACGCGGTTGCCAGTCCGTGGTTGGACGTCGGCTGGGAAAGGCGAAGCGAGTGGTGCGGCGATTGTGATCTGCACGAAGAGTGCGCGAGGCATTTGTTTCATCACGAGGCGTACTCACTTTTTATACATAAAGTCTCTGAATGTTGAAGGAATTGGGCGAAACGTTAGACAACTTGTTTGGTGATCTCTTCCAAGTATTATGCTGAATCGCTTAAAACTATATGCTAAAGGATTTAAATTTAAAACAAAACTCAGAATATACACGAAATTTCGCCGTCTCGGTCTCCACCACATGTTAATTAGGACTACGAGAGATAGAGGCTGATGATTTATTATAAAATACGAAATTACCTCTTCATTAACTGGTGAATTCTGGAAAGAGAACCACAATATACATTTCCAATGAAATTAGTAGAACATTGATCTAGGGGACAGTAAATACTTTGAGCTGATCCAAGAAGCGCTTTACTGATTGAGGGACAGATGTGCTTTAAAATGCTTCCGAGTTAGCAGAAGGATTGTGTAGGTTCTGCATGAATTGGTAGCAGAAGTGTCCCCCATGGCCAAAAGTAAATATTCTGATATCAATATCCACTCACATACGTATCCACTCATTGCTAATCTCTTCCGTTAGATCGTTTTCGGAGGAAAAGAATGAACAAATATCGATTGGTATACGGACGCGAAGTATGCCCCAAAACACTTTTAATTTTACTTTGCATCAGGGTTTTTAAATATTTAGTACCAAAGATCAATTTTCGTAGATTAGCTCCCTGAAGTGATTCCCTCTATTGGTACTTCTAATTGTGGTGTTGGCGCCTGCATACAGTTGGCACTCGGGTGTTTACATCGTGACGTTGCGTTGTTTATGCGCGGTTCACGTTTTAACGTGATCAGCCTGAGATCACTCGAGTATTATTATTTATAGTTTTCTACCGGTGAAGGAAGGTCTAAATGGATATTTAATTCTTCCGCACTACTCAGTTGCACACAATGATCCTCTCCAGCCGCTAAAATGAGATTTTAGGAATCCGGTCATATTTGTGTTACTTACTGCTACTCGCTGTTCGCAAAGGTTGGCTGTAGTTATTCACGCGCAATCTTCATAACTTCCATCCCTGGTAAAAATCGGTAGCTTGCCCGAGCGTAGAGGAAGCATCAGAGGAGAGGTTTATACTCTCCGAGAAACAGCTTAGTTCACTCTCCGTTTGCTTTCCGAGGTTTCCTTCCCTCCGACTATGCTACTAATACTCTTCCTTACGAGTTAATTAAGTATTTCTTCGCTTCATTATGTGTTCCCCATCTGCGTTAAAAAGGGTTAAAAAACAATATTTTCTATCCTTTTCGTGACCTGCACACACTTATGATATGATAGATAGGAACGTTTAGAAAGAAATTTTATATCGAAAAAATGATTTAAATATACAAATTTCCTTGTCCAGGTTAAGAAATTCTTGCTCGAAAAATTTTTTTTTCGTATTTTTTTGACTGGAAGTTAAAAACTTAACTCTGGCAATAACATTATACCAATGAAACCTAAATTTCTTAAATAAAAAGAGAAAATGTTTGGTTCAATGGACAACTGAATTAAACCAGCAACATCTGCGAAGAGTAGAGAAGCGTAAGACAATCATTAAACGCTTGAATTTGGTACGATTAGGAGTGGTAGAGTTTTATTTCTACCTACCGCTACCCAAGCTTGTACAAGAAGTTGTTTTACTTCGAATGAGACAAACATTTGTTTCCATTGCATTGCTGTTCATCTGTTGCATTCCGTTGCATTGCTGTTCATCATCTGTACTTGACTCAATTAATGGCTAAGAAACCTTTTCAGATCAATTGCAATCGTTTTAGATCTGTTTCAAATTCCAGCTCTAACCGGAAAGAAACAATTACTTGATTTCTTTATTTTTCGTTTACATTTTTTATGAAATTTAAGGACAAATCTCTCGGAATTTTTCATGGAAAAAATTCTTGAACCATCTTAACGCAATTTTAAGCGCTTTTTTATTTTCCCTATAAATGATGGTTTATTTAAAAAAACGAATAGTACGTTAATATTAGAAAAGCATGTCTTTAGTTAATTTTTGGCAAAGTCAAATGCAGAAAAAGGAAAAATAGGAATGTGAGCAGAAATATTTTTTCAGGGTCACCAGCAACCATGAGGAGTGGTAAAGTTGTACCTATTCTCTGAATTGGGTCGAGTCAATTAATAACATCCGACTGTGGCTGAGCAAAGGTTTTAACGTTTTTACCGTGGAAATTGCTGAAAAACATGTCTATGACCAGATTGGCAGCTATAACATGATTTTTAAGGGCCGGTCAAACTAGAATTAAAACTGCTACTTAAAAGCCTAAGACCATGCTTGTCATAGAACGTTGTCCTTGATACACAAAAGGCTGTATCAGTAGGTATGCAGTCACGCTATTTATGCGGAATTTTGATGCTGCATAAACTTACCATTAGAGAAATTAATTAACATGGGAAGGACATAATCTCCATAAAAGTTCGTATTCTTGTATGCATAATACTCTCGTCGTTTACCGTTAGTTGTGATCAATTCCATTTGAACTCTTCAGATTGCGTTTCCTGCGATCAGTTTGCCCGGGTGAATACGCGCCCATTTCCAACCTGCAAGCAGATATGTTTTTCATTCTTTATTGCTATCATACCTTAGTTGTGTTCATGAGTTCTCTCTCTAAAGGAAAGTTTTCTCTTTAAAAACCATTTTGCGCTTAGCTTACGTTAGCCTCTAGATTGCTTTGACCAGCGTTGGATTTTATACCCTGGAGTTGGAAATTTCCTTGACATGCCTGACTAACAATAGGACAGCGGCGGTTGAAGAAAAGAAGTAAACTGGAAACAGTATTGCCGATTGAGATTAGATTGTAGGCGACGGCTACCCTTTACGCGGGAATTGCGTGTCCAGCCCTCGCGGGTATCGCGGTCTATCTAGTCAAGTGTTTTGGCATCCCCGTAGGCTAGCAATATGCAACGACATTGTTAATGTCATTACGTAATTCACGCAGACGTAATTCACGCAGAAGTAAAAACCTGCCTTGTCTCACTTGTTACGCACAGACGACTCAGGTACTGCACAACAAAGCAGTAGACTAAGGATTAAAATAAACTCCAAGGATTTTTTTAACCATCTCCGAACTAACAAAAAGTTTGGGATGCTGACAGACGAATCAGAGATGATATTTTGACTGTGAATAATCCGGATCTATACGGGGAAATAATCAATCGCCGGGCACTCATCTCGGAGGTCCAAAGAAAACTTCTAGCCGGCATGAAAACACCACGCTCGCGCTTTTTACGTCCAAATCAATTGTCACTTTGCTTCTACCACATATCCTTGTGGTGACTTGCAGTGTATAGTGTACATTTCAATTGATACAGAAGTGCAATAACATCAAATGGAATAAAAAAGTAAATAAAAATAAAATAGGCACTTCTTTCGAGTTCTGCTCATTTCGTGTATTAAATATGTTTTTCGTGAAATACCAATAAATGCCATTTCGTAGATTCTGTGGCACGAAATGAGGGTATTTCAAATCATACTTCTGATGACAGCAGTATCGCGATCAACTCATTGAAAACATTCTCGTGTCTCCGCTAGGCAAAAGTTAAAACGTTTTCGATATTTGACACCTTGCCATTCCGCTCACGGGATCTGTCAATCGCACTGCATCAAATCCAGCTTTTTTTCTTTTTTTGGAGAAATCTGGCGCCAATTATGAGTGAAGTGGACGTTAAATCGTTGTGTGAGGGCTGGTGCTAATGGCGATTGTCTCCGAATGGCAACATGAAGGGTATTAAAAGCAGCACGCGCCTTGCCCCTCCATGCCTGGCTAATCGCTCCGCCGTTTCACGCAAGATTCCCGAAACACCTTCCATCACTCATCGAGGAAACGGCCACTTCGCAAAATAGGCGCCCAGAACCGGTGACGGGCTGGAACAAGGGAAGAAGATTATATTAAGAAGGAATTGGTGCTTTCCCGGCGTATCTGCTTCAAGAAGTTTTCTCGGGTTGTCCACCGGGTAAGGGCGTCCATTTCGGCCGACGTTTCGGTCCTCGACTCGAGGGTCATCTTTAGGGCGAGATGAGTGCCATCCTGAAATTGTCCGCCTTATATACATGTCTTCACGGGTCAGGTAACTCGTGATTGGTCGATGATGGAGGGCATGTTGCCCTCACCCGGTGGACAACCCGAGAAAATTTCTTGAAGATGAGGTTAGATTGCATTTCCAAGGGTGATCCTTTCGAAGAGACCATGAGGCACTTAGGTCCATTGTGCCTAACACCCTACTCATGAATCACCCATAGAGGTCAATCACCTGGTTTTATATAAAATCCGAGGATTCTCGCAAAGGCAATGGGGGCGTTTACTCGGAACCGAAATAGCAATTTTGTACACGAAATCTTTATATGGAAACGAAAAAAGAATTTCAGTGAAAAAATTAATCTTCTAACCACAACCATTCACTCATAAATTAAAAATTTAAATAAGCAAAATGTGACGCCCACCGAAAATGCTGCTGTGATAACATTGACGTCATTTTCCTCCCGTCCTTGACTGCACTTATGGGAAGGGAAGGGAGTGGAGGGGGATTCTCGGTAGGTCTGCTCGCACAGATGCTGTCGTAACTGCTCCAATTGACTGAGACAGCAGTGTCACCCCATTGCGATAAGGGAAAGTAGGTTCGCGGGCTCAGTTGTGATTGGACGAAGTTGATATTCGTCAGAGGTTGCACCAAGCCCACTTTTCCGAAAGGGTTAGAAACATCAGTTTTTTGCCGCTCGGGAAAAACTCGGGAAATAATTGACGGATCAAAAAACGGAAAAATACGGGTCCTTTAATTTTACAAACTCTATCAGATTCGGCAATAAAAAATATGGTAAACGACCCTATTGGAATTTGTATGTAGTTATGTACATATTGAGTACAACTTTGCACGTGTATTTCTTCAGCACCTTGTTAAAGCCCAACAGATCCCCTGTGGGAATTCACCTAACATCTCTCGGTTCCACGAATGGTGTAACCAAGTACCTATTTCGAATATTCATAACAGCAGGACATTTACGTAATGCGTGGTTTGTGGTTTCATTCACTTCTTTGCATCGCCTGCATCTGGGAAATCTACGATCCCATGGATCCCCTGGAGGTGCCTCATGACCCGAAAGTGGCCGGTGAGGTGCCCCACGATTGTTCGTTGTACACCCACATTAAGAAAAAGGTGTCTTTTTGTAAGCCTTGGTTCTGCTAGGTGTAATTTTGCCTTTCATGTACTCGATATAGCTAACTAGATGTCAAACTGCCGAGCTGAGTCCTGCATGGAATCTATGCCATACAAACTGAAATCACATTAGGTGTGATTGGATCTCATCCAATACGGCTGTGGCCGGATCCAGCCTTTGTCAGTTCATCAGCCTGTAGATTCGGTTACCCGATTATGTACGCAAATCTTGGTGCCCAGTAAAGTTCCACGTTGCCGCATCTGCTTACCGCGAGTGAAGGATACTTGAAGATACTTGAATGAGGGTGAATTACGCAAAATCTGTCACCGCAAACAGGTGTCTCTGAGGTATTCCCTTTTTCTTCGATTGTTAAACAGTACAGGTTTGTGAAATTATACACTTTGCAAATCCACTAAAGATGTATAAAGTATTTATTGACAAATCGCAACATGTTTCGCTACACTGTCGTATCATTAGGTGGTAAAATACACTACGGGTGGTAAATACAGGTGTATTTACCACTTGATGATTCTACAGTGTAGCAATACATGTTGTGATTTGTGAGTACATCATTTATACATCTTTAGTGGATTTGCAAAGTGTATAATTTCAACCAACATGGAATTCCACAAAGTATCGGCCTTTGCAATCAACTACATCAGTACAAGTTTAGTCTAATCGGGATTCACAGTCAGCCTTGTTTCGGCACACCAGTCCGTACCTAAGTAGGTTTTCCTGCGTGGGCTCGTAGACAGTGCCCAGGTACTTCCCAGTGATAAGTATAGCTGATTCATACGCTTACCTTATGAGGGTATGCACTAGTCTTATTAAATCCTATAGAAGGCTGCCATCCACCATGTTCCACAGTAGCGGGGGCTAACACTTTCCTCCCTGTGGGCTGCGTCATGTCAGTGCTGCCTTCACTGAACTCTCCCTCATGGCAGACAGTTCTTTTTTCTAACTTGTGTCTGATAAGAAGCGAAGAAACATTAGGGGAGTTGCCCTTCGGGAGATTTTAAAAGCGCGAAAACTTTAATTTATAGAGTTCAACGAGTTTATTGTAATCACTGTAAGATAATGTAAGTAAAAATGTCATCTGTACAAGTGTAACAAGTGACAATAATATTTTAAGTTGATGCTACCAGGATATGGTTTCACTAAAAATGTACATTCAGGCGCTTTTGTCAAACGTGAACATAAACGTAAATATTTAGGAGATTTCAACACACTAACAGTAGAAATAGAACTTAGGTAAACCAACTGCCAAGGTGACACCGTCCCGACTACCCTAACTTAAAACTAATCTCAATCCTAGGACTAACACAATAGCCATGCCCATTGCAGTATTCGAACCCGCGACCCTGGGGTTGACCACCCGGGGTGCGATTGCCGGCCAAACTACCTTGGCGTGCGATTTAGATGTTTGCTTGGCGTAAAGCATCACGTATCCGTTTAACGGTCGTGTATTGCCCACATTATGGTAGGACAAAATTGGAGGCTGCATTTGTACGCAAAGTTTCTTTGGAGAATTTACTTGACGGAAAAGGAAAACCGACGACGTAGTCACCAACAAAGAGTCAGCTATTTCGAGGTGAAAGCACGCCTGCTGTGGATACGCCCAAGGCCCTCCTCTCTTCGAGGGACCCTCATGAAGGCGTAGTTGAGGAGAGGTCGGGTGGGCCCGTGCTGGTCCGACAATCGGACCCTTCCCTCCTCGGTTGTTCCTCGGCCAAGTCCCGGGACGCCACCCGGCCCGGGCCTCGCACCCTCCACTTATGCACAGCGTGGAACCTCACGCATCAAACGGTAGCAGAGGTACTCTGCACTGGATTAGAGAAATCCAGATCTGGAGAGAAATTACCGGTGCTCCTCGAGCACATCATAGCATTCGTTTCCCTAAAACTCTCCTGAAAAGCCTACCGTCCTTCAACTATCCCTAATATTTCTCTTCATCCGTCCATTCCAAAAAGATACTCGTAAGCATTCTCTAAAATAACGAATAAAAATGTATGTCCTCAATCATCAGCTTCTCTCCACATAAAAATATCTTGTATATTTAAAAAATGACACTTCCAACCTAACACTTGCTGGTCCCTAATGGGATCGTTTACCTTGTGCTTTTATTTCCAAATCTGATAGAATTTGTAAAATAAAAATACCCGATTTTTTTCCGTTCTTCGATCCGTAATTGGTTCTCAATTTAGGTACAAGCGGCGAAAAACTGACGTATTTTACCCTTTCGGAAAAAGTGGGCGTGCAAAGGACAAGTGCGTCATGCACTTCGTCCAATCACATCAGAGACCGCGAAGCTCCTTCGCCTTATGACAACGAGGGACACACAGCTGACTCTGCCAATGGAAGTGGTTGCGACAGGCAGACCTCCCCTCACCACCTCCGCTCCTTTCCCGTTTTTCCTCCACACAGTCAAGGACGGGAGGTGGATGACGTAGCTGTCCTTAACGCAGTTCGTTTGGTGGGTGACACCTTTTGCTTATTTTAATTTTCGACCCATGAGCGAAAGGTTAGAAGATTAAATTTTTCATCAAAATTCATTTTTCGTTTTTATTTAACAATTCCATGTAAATAATAGCGATAACGGTTCCGAGTTAATTCCCCAACTTAACCAACCTGGATATTTCCTACGGGCTTTCTCGGGGTGGCACACTAAATTTAGATACTCTCCGTCGAAATCGGTGCACTCGCGTTCTCCGTGATGCAACGCGGGACGCTCGGTCGTGTGGAGCGGTGCTCTCGTGTTCTGTGGTAACGACCCCGGAGAAAGTGCATTAAAAAAATTTGTCTGAACGGAAACTATAAGGAGCCACTTCACGCCTGAGCGAGCAACAAAGATTGACCTTCAGTTAATTGGCTTCTGGGGTTCGGAGGTTTCCAAAGCGGCCGGAAGATGCCGCTCAGAAGGCATTTTACATATGAGCTGAAAAAAATCAGTTGAACCACCAAAAATGTTCACGATATCACGCTGAATGAAGAATCATAACAGATTTATAATTTGCCATAAGAGGGATCGTAATAACATGGCCAACCTCAGTAAGCTGGCCGGCACCGCTTCGACCCCAGAGCAGTTGAAGCCATTTTTAAACTAACTCAACTACATCTCAACTCAACTTTCCTCGTTATTAAGCGCTGGGCTTTCGATGGCTGCGGCAATTTTCTCCGAAGAGGAAAAGCTGGTAGTTCTTTTACGCGCAGAATATCTATAAAGAGGGAGAAGCATGGAGGAAAATGACCTCCACTTTCCGAGAGGCATCAAAAGTTACCTTTAATTACCTCCAACTCAGAGGATGAATAACAGTCAAGATTCATCAGGACGCCTGTAGAGATTACGAATCCCCAGTCAAATATCCACTACGCTTTGTGTATGGATCCAAAGCACTCAGAATAGGTAGCTAGTAATGGGAGCAACACCTAAAAATATCCAATCACCAAAATAGAGTATGGATTCAAAAGCATTTCACTATGTTGGTTTTATCAGGACCTACCCAGGTTATAATGGACTGGAGGAGGCATCGCAGGTGATTTGAGAAGCCAGCAGCCATATTGGTAGGTACAGGCGTATTGAATTTCTAATCATAGTAGTGGTATGAAAGAAGTTGGTCTTTGCACGGGGTATAGCTTATTAAATGCCATAAAGAGTAAATTCGTAATGGAAGCAGTGTAAGTATTCAAACAAGTGCCAAAAATAAAAATAAATAAATTACATTCGAACCTGTTTTTCTAATAGAATCAACACCTAGGAAAAATAAATACATTAATACCATCCTTTTACAGCTTTATAAAGATCACCAGAAGCAGTTGCGATGAAATTTGGGTACGGTGGCATTATTGTTCTTATGTTATAATATACTTGAACACCTAAAGTTGTGCCCGCTACTCGCCTGATGTTGCCTGGTCAGCTCCGCTCTGCTCTTCAGGCTAAATGCACTTGAAGTCTCCACAAGAGAGCGTTTTAAGCGCAATAATTTGAACGGATGAGGCGGATCTTAAACGTTCACAAGCTCCCCTTGACACCCGAACTGTCTTGCAAGTCCTCTCCAGGCACCTCCTCCAGCACATTATTATCTCTTGAGGATTTAGTTATCTCTGAATCAAAATGTTTCCACCAGAATTAAGGAAGAGACAGAGTAGCAGTGAGTGACTTCAACTCCCTCCCATAAGCAGTCGCCCCCTGCTGGACGATAGGATAGTGGCAATGGGGGCGTTTACTCGGAACCGAAACGTTCGTGAAAGCATTTACAAATAGAGGGGGAAATAATTAACGTAACATACGGAGTTTGAATTTTTGATTTTTAAATAAACTCAATCACTCGGTTGAGTGCATCGGTTGAGCAATTTCGGTTCACTCGGAACCGAAATTGCAATTTTGTCTAAGAAATTGTTAGATGGAAACAAAAAAAGGAAATTTTATGAAAAAATTAATCTTCTAACCAAAACCATTCACTCATAAATTAAAAATTAAAATAAGCAAAAGGTGACTCCCACCGAAAAAGCTACTGAGATAACGTTGACGTCCTTTTCCTCCCTCCCTTGAGGTCTTCTGCGAGGTGCGGTGAGGGATTGTTGCGGGGGAGTTGACCATCGGTGGGGCCGTGGGGGACGAATGGCCCATTGTTGGGCCGCCCTTCGACCCCGCTGGACCGATTGACCGCGTCAGGAAGCAGATCCATCGCCCCCTGCACTCGGCCACGCTCATCCCACGGGTGCAGTGGGAGCTGTCCTTCGCGACACCCTGGCGCGGTCACCCTGCCCAACCCCCAAGCTGGTCTATTCACGCCCCCTCAACCACCCATTGTGCAGAGTGAGCCCGGTATCGACCAGGCGCGCATGTGGATCAAAAGCCATCCGCTGGCTTCAGCGCCTCAGATTAATGGTTCCCTTGAGTGAATGTTCGCCGCGAGGCGGGAGTAATTTATCGTTTGGCGCCAGACTAAGCGTTGTTTTTAAGGAAGTCAAATTTCCATGCGTTTACATATCCATTGTTATCCACTCCTCCCTCCATTCACCGCTGCTTCGCGGCCATCTGAGATAGCCAGGCCGTCTAGAAATTCGTAATGGACACCATCTAATGCGGCCTAAATTAAGTCGAGGTTAAAACAGCTCGGAGCGAATGCATGCGAAGGGTTTTCCAATAACTTCAATGCTGAAGCGTAACTGTTACACCATTGTTCCTGCAGTAGGTACCTTCAAAAATTGGATATCAGGAACTTGACTAACAGTGAAAATGATCTTGACGAATATTTTAATTTAACTTGGAAATATTTTACGAACTGGCGATTGACAACCAAGCAGCACTCATTGTTACTCATCACATGGCATTGTTCTCCGAAGAGGGAGAGCTTCCTAGTCCAAACAATCCTCCGAAGTGTTGCCATGTCATGTATTATACTACCCCGAGATGATTCAGAGCTGCATATATATTAGGGTACCGTGGCTACAAATGCTAGTTTACATCGTAAATTTCTGGTGAGCACATTTATCTTCATTTAGACGAGTTTGAAATTTAGTTACCAAAAGATAATTTGATTTTTATGGATACTATGCAACGTACTAAAAGCACCAGGCTTTAAGGCACTCAAAGAGTCAAATAATTCGCACCGTGTAGCCTAAGACTAGCCCAGCAACATGAATGAATAACCATGGCTGGGGCAGAATATGAACCCACCAAGGTTGGCACAGAATTGAATTTATTAAATTGTTAATTTAATAGATATTAAAGTGTGATTACCAGCTAAAGTAGTATAATCAACCATATTTAAGCTAATAATGTGAGTGAGTAGTTGAGTCATATCTTTCAAAACTCATCTTATTTATAAAGTATATCATATAATGATAATTGAATAACATATGAGAAGATGATTTTACCGCTAATGCTTGGTGAGTTAATCAATCTGTAATAGGTATCTCAGTAATGTTTTAATGAGATCTACTGATAGATCTGGTGAAAAAGAGTCTCAAAATAGCTACAACACCGAAGCAACTATGTACTAGAGATTGCATCCCAGGTGTGGTATTTCGAGACGATAATTCACTCGAGGGAAACGATTCGGAATAGCCTTAAAACCTTAATGCATTTTTAATTAATTGCTACCTATTAGGTGTCGTTTTCAAAGAGAATAGGATTACCGAAAGAATAATTATCACACAAATCACTAGGCAGACTTATGTGATAAACTCTCTTTGATATGAAGTGCATTTATTACTTAATTTGCATTCTTCATTTGTAGTAAACCTTCTGTAAAGGTGAAAGTAAACTATAAATGTTACTTTATGGATAAAAAATTAAACGTTTCTTTGTTTCTTAAGAATTTTAAGAGCTTAAAATTATGAGCAACGCAAGTTGATTCCATCGTGACGAGGTGACGGCAATATTGCAGATAGCAGTAGCAGAAGGTAGCATTTATTGGTTGCTGAGTTTGTGAGGGAGACACTGGATGGACCTAGCATCTTTATTTGAATGTATGGATGCTCGATGGAATTAATCGAATATGGAAGGATAAATGCCCATGCCCTTATTAATTTAACTTCAGTTGAAATTGAATGTGGCTCGTTTTTTTAAAGATATTAAAACATATTTTCAAACCCATTACCACATTCACAGATCACAAAGATACAGCTTGATAAGAGAGGGAGTTGAGAAGCTGAACATAATTTTTTCCTGCCAACAAAAATGGATAATTATATACATCACGTTACCGGGAAATTTATTATTGACTATAAGTATGCATATTATGAAAAAAATTTGCGTTTCTGCCTGAGATTATATATGATCATCGAATGACTTTGATTTGTTTAGGGATATTTTTGCATTGTTGGTACAAGTATTTGTGAAAGTTTCGTGCAATGCCTGCCCCAGATGACCACCATTCAAAAGTGGCTGCTGTGTTTGCGTTGAAAGCTACCTTGCCTCTTTGATGACTGCGGTAGACGGAAATGTGAGACCTGTAATTCAGTTGCTAACAATATGTACCTTCATCTACATCTACATCTACATCTACACGATACCCTGCAAGACACCGCGAGGGTATGTGGCAGGGGTGAAGATCACCAAGCATGCACTACTAAAATGCAAACTAGCAAATATATTACCTCATGCAAATTGATTGTTAGTATCTATAGTACAGGTATTTAAGGGGTTAATACATGCATCATGCACTACAGACTACTCTAAAATATTTCTCCTACCTATTCATTTGCTATGCTGCCTATTCTGTTCTCTTATAGTACGGGGAAAAAATGCCATTTTGAATCTATCGGTACGACAATCTATCTCTCTAATCTTAATTATCTGGTCGAATGTAGCATAATACGCTGGTTGTTTTTAATATATGCCTAACATCTTCAGTAAAGCTATCCGATTGAAATTTCTCTATTAGATTTAATCTATACTTTAACCTACGCTCTGATAATGATTCCCACCCGAATTCTTTTATTAATTCTGAAACGCTACTCAACCTATCGTAACACCTTTTAACGAACCTAGCTGCTCTACTCTGCACACTGTCTAGTTCTCTGATCAAACCCAATTCATTCGGATCCCATACACTGGCTGGCTACTCAAGGTGGGGCCTAACTAGTGAAATGTAACACTCTTTTGTCTTCTCATCACATTTCCCAAGTACTCCTTAAATCGGCAGAAATGTTTGACGACGAGTCACCCCATCCATATACGCACCCTTGCGGTCGCATCCAGGCCACTCTGTGTGGGGGTGGGCCGACTCTCGTCGCCGGAAGCCGTGGAGACGCAGCGTGGTGCGAGCGGTCCGTCCATTGGGGGTCGATTGCGAAAACGGGTGGATTGGCTCGGACGTGCTTCTCCGTTCCGAGTTCCACGGTTGCCGGGGCAACCGAGGAGCGCGAAAGAATCAGTTCCTAGCACCGGCCACCATCCGCATCGAGGGAGGCAGCGCGTGTAGCCTTGAGAGGGATGATGCGCCGGCGGCCATGTTGGGAGGGTTTGGTGGGCGGGGGGTCAGTCCCACTGGGGGCGCCCCCTCGATAGGGGAGAGTGCAGACAGTGGCCGCCCTCAAACACCCCCACCCCCTGCCCCTCCCCTGCGAAGGCTCTGAGGACATTCGTTGGGGCGCGAATACATGCTAAGCTTTTCCGGAATACAAATAACAAATCCGAGGACTACGTGACGCGATCTCACAATACTAAAATCAGCCAATCGTTATTCTTTTGCATAAAGCTATCGAACCCCCCTCCCCCCTCCAACCTTACTACCAATTAGCAAGATATAAAAACACTTCAACTCTTCACAGTATTCCCACATTTCCAATATTATCCACCGTTGCGAAGTGGCAGGAAAACCCTCCGACAAAATAACTCAGGTTCGCGCCACTGACTGGGAAATTGGAGATTTGAATAACTGGCCGCCGATTTTTGACTTAATTTTCGAAAACTGGGACGGACTTTTTACTCAGCCATGACTTTTTATGATTGCAACTTTTAATTAAGGCTGAGAGGATGGATGTGGTATTAGAAGGAAGTCTGGCTACTAATGAAAAAAGGAAAGAAAGGTGAAAGTCACCATTAAGTCGGGCTGTGCTTACTCATTTTCGAAGAAATGGGTCAAATTGAATCCTTAAAAAGGGCTAACTTTTCCAATTTGAAGTCTCAGACCTTTGCGCCACATTACAAGGGAAGTGAGGCAACATCGATGAAGAGCACTTGATACATGAATGCCTTAAGAATAATAGGACCAGTAGACGCTCAGTGAGTTCTTAACGAGGTCGCTTCATTCGAAGCTGTGTAATAAATGAGGTGATTAGTTCATTCATTAACCCGTTTACAGCCATGGTCGTTAAAACTCCGAAAATTCAACTTGTTTTCTTTATGTTCCTTCTCATTTTATGCCAGAAAAGAAAATATTACAAAATTGATGACCTAAAAATTTGTTTATGCAAAAAAAATAATGGCGCGTTTTTGCACCTTTGACAGTTTCAGGGTTCTTGGGAGCTGAAATTATAGTAGAATGATATTTTACTTGTGCATATTTAGTTGTATTTTAGTCATCATTCAAGTATTTAAATGTTTTATAATAGTTAATATACTTGTTATGAATGTTTTCAATAGTTTGGGAAAGGACAGTGTTCATATCTGTGGCCTTTTTATTGGTGAAAATCATGAAAATATTTTGGATGCAGGGGTACATTTCACACATGCAAATATTGAGAATAGGTATTGCATTACCTTCACCTTCTTCTGGATTCATTTTTTTTTACAATTAGATGACCTACTTTATTATTTCTTACGTCTCCGCGATGGGCTACCTATTTTTGGGTTGTAAGACATTCCTGCTCCTTGACCATCATTAGTTTATTACTTTTCATTAGGGTTAGCGCAAGATATGATCTAAACTAAACTTGTGACATATTATTCCCTGTAGCTTTTCGACATACTTTCCAGGAATTCGTGCATACACAGTCGAATCGATAAATAAAAAATGGCTACCACTACTTCTTTCCCTTGATTTTTATTTGGTAGTTCGCATTTGCATAGCCGTGAATGTCTATCCCACTCTTATCGTACTTCCCTATCACATGAGGCTGGGGGATCAAAACCTCTCCTTTTGGCTAAATATTTTCGCACTTCCTTGCAGAAAAACTGGTACATTGCTGCTTGCGAACATGACAAATGAATTAAAATTCCAATTCACGACAGACATTTCAGATTCTGCATCATATGCGTAATCAAAAGATGCACGAGGTTTTCCGATGGTCTTTCAATCTTCCGGCAGACATTTCCCAGTTCTCTTTTCCTGAACCGTGCCAATTGCAAACAAATGTCAATTTTTCAAGGTACGAAACGAGAAGTATAAAGAAAAACATTTATCAAGAAAAATCAGTGATGCCACAGATCAGAAATTACTTTCAAGAAATCTGAAACCACCTGAGTTCCCAAACCCAACTGCAACCCATCAGGGTTTGCATAATATGGAAAGACCTGGAAAAGGTACCCTTCGGAAGAGCAGAGACAATATAACTTAAATCCTAATTACTCCGGTTTATTCTTCAGGTTCTATTTTCTTTTGCGATCTCTGGAGAACGAAGAACCCTGTACAGCTTCACCGTTATGACTGCACACTCTCGCTCCGGTACCACCCCCTTGTGTTCTTTGTAAAACCCACCCGGCAAATCGCCAAGGGTGAGAATAGGGACGAAAACACAATTGTTTTGAGGGTGACATAGGTGTCCTTCTGCGCATGATATTCTGCGAACTAGAGTGACTGGGGACTTCAGGGCAGGCTGAATTTCTCGGACGGAGTTGGTAGAGGGAGTCACGCGTTTCAGATCCGTATCGAATTTTGCTCCAAGTCAATATTTTCACTCACCTTTTCTTTACATCCTCTAGCAAGATTATCGTCAAAAGGTCTCTTCCGCAGAAGAAAGCCAACCCAACGTAAGCAATTACAAACATAGCATCAATAATTTACGTGATATTTCATTTTACATCTGACCCACATTCCTCCAATATTTTACCGGAGTAACAAAAATATTTCAGCTGCAGTAGCTGTCGCCCTCCAGCGTTTAAGTTCAATTTCGCTTTCTTCTTCCTTATAACATCGCAGAAAATAATTTTTCCTCTCAAATCTATTACTCTAAGATGTTCATGCGCCAAAAGGCGATTACAATCCATTTAATGCCAGGTTTTCAAATGCTTGGTCATCGGCCAAACCAAACGAGTTTATTTACTACTTCTATTCCTTTGCCTAAATCTATTTATCCAGCACTTCTAACGATTTTCTACGCATAAGTATATGCCAAAAATACTGGAGACAGTAGGTAACCCAGCCTAATTCCCCTTCCTTTCCTTGCCCAAATAAATTCCGTATCTTCTGTCCTTAAATATATCCTCTGCTCCATACATGAGTTGTCAATAAGACTGTTGTCCAACTCCACTCCTGGAATATTTTAAGGCTTTTCTTTACATAATCTACTCCATCAACAGTCTTCTTACGGTCTACAAAGCAGACAGAAATTTCCTCATTGCAGTGATTGTTCTCTAACATTTCCCTGACATTTTTATTCTATGGCATCACGGGCTGCTCTTACTTTCTAAAAACAAAATAATCTTCCCCTGAGAACTCATTCACCTTCTTTTCCATTTCCTGTTTATTATGCTAAGAACAACCTTCCCAGAGTTCTATACATGCATAACGTCCTATAGTCCTCGCAAGTCACATTTTTCGTCTTCTTACAATCGTAAAGTTTTAAGAAAACCCGCAAGTTGAAGTGGTATGGACATGTTAGACGCATGACACGTAAAAAAAGAGTTCTGGAGTGAGCAGCTATAGAACAGAAGAAAAAACGGAAGACATTGAACAGAATGGATGGAGAAAAAGCGAAAACTTATGGAAAGAAGAGGGCTTAGGGATGATAAGGGCAGAGAAATATTTAAGCATTGAGTATTCGGCGCAGGGCAGGAGGGTGTGCAGGATCGAATTAGGCACTCCCGAGAGCAGGCACGTAGCCAGGGGCGGGGGCTTCTGGTGCTTCAGCCCCCCCCGAAATTTTTTCCCAGTAATTTTGTTGTTCTGATTTTAGCAGTGAACTTTGCAAGTGAGAAGAGATAAGTATGGGCACTGTAAAAGTAAATGCGAAGCACTGAACATTAAGGGAAGAGATCTGTAACGTGTTGGCACCGAATGGGCAAGGCTGATATGTTTCAAATTAGGCAAGACTTAGCCCCCCACCCCCCGAAGCAAATTTCTGGCTACGTGCCTGCCCGAGAGAGAATGCTTCCCATCTCGTGTCGGAGCGGAGGTGGGTGGTTTGGCTTCGGAGCTGCCTTTGGTGGCGTCGTCGAACCGGGAATAGCGGAGGCGATCCCCTCGGGAGACGGCGAGGCCGCTCGCCGCGTGAGTCCTCAGCGCGTCGGAGGACGCAACGCCCAGGTCCTCCTCTTCCCCCCGAGGGCGTGGAATAACTTGTGGTCGACGGATGCTGGAACCATTAGTCCCCACCCAACCCTCTAAATTTGTTTGACTACCCAATGAACTCCATTTCCAAATGTTATCTTTTCAGAATTAATGACTTAAACGCCGCGATGGAGCAATGCGAACTGAATAAAGAGCTGGACATTCTAAAAGCAGGTTTAGCAATGGCCGCGAAACGTTTCCATTCTGATAAGCGCACTGTAAGGCATCGAATATTGGCGTGGATGGCTTAACATTTTGTGAAGTACTGTTATCCCGAAGTGCTTGAAATTCACCATGTAAATGAACAAGGAAAGGTGTGATTCTATTCACTGAATTGAATACTTCCCATGCGTGATATCATAGCAATGGGGACGTTAATCATATTTTTTATTGCCGAATCAGATACAGTTTGTAAAATAAAAAGACCATTTTTTCCATTTTTGATCCGTCAATTATTCCTCGAGTTATAAGCGGCGTAAAACTGATGTTTTTTACCCTTTCGGAAAAGTGGGTGTGGTGCAACCTCTGACGTATGCCGACTTCGTCCAATCACAACTGAGCCCACGAAGCTACTTTGCCTTATCGAAATGGGGGGGACACAGATGACTCTGCCGATAGGAGCAGTTGCGACAACATCTGTGCAAGTAGACCTTCCGAGAACACCCTCCACTCCCTTCCCTTTCCCTAAAAGTAGTAAAGTACGGGAGGAAAATGACGTCAATCAAAGCAGCTTTTTCCGTGGGCGTCATCTTTTGTCTATTTCAATTTTTGATTAATGAGTGAATGGTTGTGGTTAGAAGATTAATTTTTTCACTAAAATTCTTTTTTCTTTTCTATCTAACCATTTCGTGTACAAAATTGCGATTTTGGTTCCGAATAAACGCCCCCAATGAGTTTATTTAAATTCAAAAATTAAAAATCTGTATGTTACGTTAAGTATTTTTCCCTCTATTTGTAAACGCTTTCACCAACGTTTCTCGATGGCGCTCCTGAGTCAATTCCACGGCGAAAGTGAGAGGGGGGATGGGAGGAGATGAAGAGGGCGTCGTCATCAATGACAGTGACGAAGGGTAGAATTCAGTGCACCCACCTTTCTTTGTCCCACCCAGCTTTCTCGATTCTTGTTTTCTTTTCATTAGTACACTATGATGCATGATTAACCTCTGGCAAATGAATTCACATACCTCTAATACATAATTTTGTCGAACCAAATATTACAGTAGTGAAAAATTTTGACTGTGCTGGTTGACCTCTTGTTAATATCTATTTTAATGGAAATCTGTAGAAATATATCCCTCAGCGTCAATGAGGCAAGGATTCGTTCAGCGAAGCTTGAGGATAGAGAAAGAAAGTCGTCATTATTCACCAGTAAGTCATCGTCTAGAGTAAACACTGGGCACTTGAGCTCCTTATAGATATGATTTCAAAACTAAATAAGGTACAAAGAATAGAAACACCTTTCATAAAAACAAAATTCCAATTATCCTAAAGGAACTATACCAACAGAAGTACTTTAGGGGAAAACTCTAAAGACTCAGAATGTTGAATGCCGCACAAAATGCACAGGATACCACTGAATGATTATACCTTTAGATAATGTAGCTGTATTTTGATTCCCGTATTATATTTGAAGAAGAGATAGGAGGGGCGAATTAAGAGAGGTAAACTGCTGTACCCATTTAGAGAGGACTAAAAATACTCAAACAAATTTAATTACATTCCAAATATTATTCCTGATTATTTTCTTTGTCTTGACTCTGAAATATCTTAAACTTTTGTCATTTGTCATTTTACTCGGAACCGATATAGAAATTTTGTACACGAATTTGTTAGATGGAAACGAAGAAAGAAATTTGGTGAAAAAATTAATCTTCTAACCATAACCATTCACTCATAAATCAAAAATGTAAATAAGCTAAAGGTGATGCCCACCGAAAATGCTGCTGTGATAACATTGACGTCACTTTCCTCCCGCCCTTGACTGTTCGTATGGGAAGGGGAGGGAGTGGAGGGGGATTCTCGGAAGGTCTGCTCGCACAGATGCTGTCGTAACTGTTCCGATTGGCAGAGTCAGCTGTGTCTCCATTTTTGCGATAAGGCGAAGTAGCTTCGCGGGCTCAGTTGTGTTTGGACGAAGTCGTTATACGTCAGAGGTTGCACCACACCCACTTTTCCGAAAGGGTTAAAAACATTAGTTTTTCGACGCCTATAACTCGAGAAATAATGGACGGCTCAAAAAACGGAAAAATACGGGTCTTTTTATTTTACAAACTATCATATTCGGCAATAAAAAATATGGTAAACGACCCCATTCATTTTCTGCTCATAATATCTTGCATGTTGAAAGCTGCCCTACTTCCTCGTTCACTACTAGCACATGATCCTTAATACTAAAGGCTAGGGAAAACATAAAGTATCGATCATTTATGGCAGGATTTAAATGTCAGACGGGAAGTGAGAGACATTTGCCAGTATTAGCAGCATTTCATGGTTCAAAAGCACTTAAGTCATAACATATGAGTCGGCACAGTACGGGTCATGAGCCATATTGGATAGGTAAATTTGGCTCGGAAGCAACATTGAAAACGGAAATAAAACTATAGTTGTTTCACTTAAAAAGTGTGTTGTAAGTTTAAAATGTATTTTACGCAATGTTAAAGACTAATTCCAACCAGGAAACGTGTGTTAAGTAAAAAACACTTCACAAGTCGAGCATCAACTAATTTTCTCTGAAAACTCAAGCTCACAAGCTCACAAGCACACAAAACGAAGGAGAACAATTTTCAGTGATTTTTAAATTTACATATAAAATGTTGATAATGTTACTAGTTATAATTTTACGATATTTAACTGCTTTAAAAAGCATATGATGGTTGCCAAAAATATTTAAGTCATTGCAAGTAAGTGGATCTGCTCTTCCACTTCACAAGTTTGGAGACCCTTGAGACCTAACCTATCCAACAACCAACATCTCGCCCATAGGAAGTGTTTGTCTTCAGGCGCGGAGCCTCAACGGCCGCCGTACCGCAGCCACCTCTTGGAGGCAAGCGCGGCTGTACGGAGGAGCGGGCGGAGCAGTACCTACGGGTGCGGAGGTCGTGCTCCAACGCTAGCGTCTTCCGCTCGGTAGCACTGGGCAGGTGGCAGAAGGGGCACGAACCAACGTTTCGACTAATTCCTCCTTCGCCTGCCTAGCCAGGACGGGGAAGGCCGGTGTTCTCTGAGGTCTGTGGGCCTGGCGCGCACCAACGTAGCGAGGAGGAACATAGGAGGTTCCCAGAATTCCGGGAGTCTCCCAGAATATAATGAAATTCAAGAAATCCTCCCATTTCACGTCAGGAGCCAGATATCTCCCGGAATTCCGAACCATTCTAATCAGCCCCTTATTTCGCTCCTTGAAATTTCTAGATTTAGTCATTTGTTGGATTGGATCATTATTTATTGGATCATAGTAATGAACAAAATTACGAATATGTGCTATCAATTCCGTAGTGGTAGCTCTTTGGTGCATGGTTAGTACTGCATGGTGTCTCTTAGTTGCGTAACCGCATGCCTTGGTAGCTCTTGGTTGCATATTTGACGCTCTTCACCCCCTTCCACACACCCTAACGGTGGCTCGTAGGTTATTACGTAGACATTGATGTGGATGTAGTTTTAGATTTTATAGACTGGTGAGTGTTGCTTGTGAAGGAATTCTCGCTGACACAAACGTTGGTGCAAAAACTCCTCATACCTCACGGCAGGTGCGAAATCTAAGTCTGCACATATTTTAATATTTCTTGCAAGAATATACATGTTGAACTACAATCAAAACCAGAACATCTGGAGCCCTTACGAGGAAATTGGAAACACATTTAAACTTATAAAACCAGAGTTAGAAAGACGATTGTAAATTGAAATTATGCACAAGATACTCAATTACACACTTGCCGTAATTTTGCGAGAAATATAATTAGCATAATTACTTTAAAACTAACGTTACTTCACGCCTTTATTTTCAACCATCCCTAAGTAAGTTGTATCTATTAGAATTGTTTTCCTTCGTTCCGTGTGAAAATTGCTTAATATTAAAGTCATTTACGGCGGATATTACAACATTTATTTAACTCCCTGCGGATGTAACCATATCACTGAATTATTTTTCTCCAAGAAATTTGGAGTTTTTACGCGCTCAGTTGAAAATCTCCAGGGTGGAACCGCTCAGACGGGGGCAAATATAGCGGGACCTTTGGCGCCTCGTGGTGTGGGGCGCTCCCATTTAATAGCGGGGGGTGCAGAAAAGCCCCCACGGAGCAAATCCCTCGCGAAGAGATTTCACACGCCGAGTTTTGTTCCCAACTTGCGATAAGGGGGAAGCCAACAGAATCAGAAGCCCCGGTGACATTTCAAGTGTTTCGACCCATGTTCGGGGCAGGAAATGGCCCGATACCCTGAGACGATGATCGGAACTCTGCGACGATGTGTGTATTTTTCAGCTTCATTCCAGCTTCAAGTTCCAATTTGAAGCACAAGGAGTTGTTTAGCTACACTAAGCATCAGTTTCCTTGCAAATTTAATAAACAGCGTGCTTTGAGAGTCACACGCCAGCACGACATAAATTATCTTGGACTGCTGTGTTGTCGGAACGTTATCTAAGGATACAGTTTACACGCGAAACCCTTTTTCCCCGTTTTTTCCTCAAAGGGAAGAAGACGGGGCATGAGAGAATTATGGCTTGTGAGACCATGCTTTATTTCAGCCACAATTGGCTCTGGTTACATAAAAGTTGAGCATTAAATTTAGGGGTACACAATCCATGGAAGAAGGGGTCAACGAACTGTTTCAGCCCGTGCTTTTCGATGTTTCTCCCTGGTTGAGTATTTTGAAGCTCGCGAACATGGACACTCACGAGAGGCACTGTGTATGTTAGCAGATCGAGTCCCGGGCGAATGCCGCGAGAGTGGTGGAGACATAAGGGAACGGAAGGCAAGATCAGTGAGCGTCGTCGGTTGGATGGAGATGAGGCAAGGATGGAGAAATGGAATATGCAACGGCAGGAAGGCAAATGAAAGACGCGGTCGAAGGATAAGAAAGCTATGCTGTGTCGACGTCGTGTGACGGCCGGGAATTCTGGGAATGGACGACGGAAGAAGATAATCCGTTGAAAAATACTCAATTCTTCCAATATTAAATTATGAAATATTTGTTCTTCGGTGATTTGACTTCAGCATGGACGATTCGCGCAAACGCAAATTTGTCCTTTTCCCCATTAACAAGGCTAAACTATTAAACCAAGGATCACCTCATCCTTGGCTTCAGAAGAGGGTGACGGCGACCAGACCCAACCTCTTCGGGATAGGTACTTAATGCTCCACCGTTTTTCCACGTGACGAAAACCACATACGGGACAATATGGGTAAGTTGTCGATTCACGATTGAAAAAATGTATCCTCCATTTCCTACATTTCTCAAGAAAGTATTGAAACTAAGTATTTCCTAGTAGAACTTCACATTTGGCGATTATTTGACTATGGACTGGAGGTAAATTAAGCGATTAAAGAAAGTCCCTTTCTCGCATTGTTAAGCCGAACACACATCTATTTATGTGCGTAAAGAAATTATAAATAGGTTAAGAAGAATTTCGCGGTGATTTGGTGGCTTTTGTTAATTCGGTTTTTTCCCGCGTTCAGGGTTTTCTCGAGTGAATAAAAAGCCAAATAAGAAGTATTTCGAATTACATAAAAGGTATATGTAAAATATTTCCATACTTGTGCAAAGATAGGTATATCCACAAGAATGAAGCTATGAATATTATTTAGAAAAATGATTCATTTACTTTTTCCAGTGATCGCACTTATCAGGATATTTTATGAGTGCAAGATATGGAATCGTTAGTTGACCGGTTCCTTAGTATATACCGACTTTTTCATTTGCAAACTTGACCAATTTTATCAGCACTTCCTCTATTTTCGTGCCTAAATGAATCATATTGAATTCTTATCTGCTTATGATAAAAATAAAGCCCTTGAATTGATTTTTTTTGGAAAAAATTTCATGGTTTCCATCGATTGATGGAGATCCGTTATTCACGTGATTAGGATGCTTCGCCGCCTTGGCTGGCGTGCTCCATCGTCCGCGGCCATATTTCGGCCAGACAGCTGAGTCGCGTTATCTGACAAATTGAAACAGACGTCACTTCAAAATATTTAGCTTATCTCCATGAGCGAGTTGTCCCTCCTGCCACCCCTTGCCCCTCCCCCCACCTCCCCTCCTCCCCCTCCCTCCCTCCCCTCGCGTCTTACTATATCGGCCCCACGAGTGGAGGGCGATGCTTCTGGGAAGACGTTCGCTCGGAAATTCCGAACGGCGTCAACAATTAAGGTGCCACCGAGGGCCGACTCGCACGGGGATAGCACTCTCGCCCTTGTCGTTGCCAAAATGATGCTCCCTTCCGGCCCGCCGTGGCTGGAGCGTGTGACCCACGGGTTGAGGGATGGGAGAGGACAGGTGGATGAGATGAGGGGGAGGGGTCAGTGGGAGGGAGAACGGTGGCCTCATTTAAGGGGCACTTTCTCCTTGTAAAAAAAACTTACTCGAGGTTTTGTAGTTATACTCATATTAGTATATATTCAGATGTAAATGGCATTTATTGTTACTTTTTTATGAAACTTTCACTTTCTACTATCACTTTTGTATGAAAAAATAGAAACTTAAGCGATGAATTATACAATTATGAAGGTTGCTTCAGCACCAGTTCAGCTTTGAGGCAACCCAGCTTTCTTATTTCCTTACTGTGATAAATTCAGTATTTTGTATTGTTTTTGTTGAACGCAATAAAATTTACTACTTTACTACTTACTACTTAGTCCCTGTGTGAGCATCACCCGAATACGTAGCTACTGGAAATAGCACTACGCGCTCAGCTTCACAGTGAATCATACTCAAATACGCATACAGATAAACGATCGGAAACGTAAGACGATCGATAAGTGTGAACAAAATTAGGAGAAGAAGAAAAGCACTCGAAAGCGTGTGTCGGTGAACGAAACTGAAGATAGAACGGTTGCATAAAATGAAAGAAATGAAGAAGCATACAGATGGGTCACTGAAGAAAATTCATGAAAAGCACAGCTCAATTGAGAAAAATCAGATGGGTTGAATACACTCACATGCAATATATTTGTACAGGAATACAGAAGGGCAGGTCCCACGAAGAAGAATAAGAAATAAGTGCATTGTCCGAGCAAAAATGGATCTAGGAAAAGAATGACCAGTCATGCAGATTGAGGTAGATTTGAAATAGGAAAGATTGGATGCCTACAGTCAAAAAATCTTGAGCTGAAAAACGAAGATTATGACCATGCAATAAAGAAAATATCAGTTTCAAAGTATCCAGGTTTCGCAAGCAAAATAGAGGACAAGAAGAGTAGGTATGTAGTGGACAACAATAAATAATTTCTCTCGAATAATTAAGCTTTAAATAACAAAATACGACCTTATCAGTCATGAAAAATGTCGATCACAATATTATATCCTATGGACGTAAATAATAATTTAGTTTCAATTTAGGAAAATGCAGAATAGAAGACTCTTGTAATGTCATGTTGCTGTCCGGCAAATCTTAAGGTTCGGAAGTCTATTTTAGAGCATCCGATTCGGAAATAAAAAGTATTTAATCATGATCAAATGATTATTTGGGAATGGCGATACACCATTCCGAAGACTGGACGAAAGACATTGGCGGTAGGAGAGTGGGGGGAGGGGGGAGAGGTGGGGGTGGTTAGCGGGAGGAGAGGGGAGGGTGAAGCGGAAGCATTGGGGCCCATGTGCCGTGGTCTCATTGCCAGTTGTCGAGGGGGATGGGCCCTTGTTGAACTCCGATGCTTGCTGAAGGGGGAGATTTTCGCTGAGGGGAGAGGTGTTCGCTGGTGGTGATACGAGGGCGGCGAACAGGACTGACAGATAAATTTCACCCGGGGAGGAGGGTGGGGTACAAGGGCAAAGGTTCTGGGGCGGAGAGGGACCCACGGGGGTTGGAAGTCCCCGACCAATTTTCGATTCTCGAAGCCGGACTCCGGGTCACTTCAATAACAGTCGATCGGGAACCACATCGACCCCTATGAATATCACTCGAGGTTTAACCTAATAGACAGTTCATCCTTTGTTTTATAGGAACTATTCGACCAACTGTTCGTTTGATTTACCACTTCGTTATGCGGCAAAGAAAATAGAAATAGAAATTTATTGCTCCGTAACACAGAATATTTTTACAACAAACTCACACATTGAAGTTAGTTTGGAGCCAAGTGTCTCCCAAGGCTATCGGCCTGAAGGTGGGGACACTTTCAAAAAAGAAAAATGCAATGCTTCTGACCCAGTTTTCAATTTAATACTTAAACATAGATACCTTGCACATAACACCATACAAACAAATATATAACTTAAGGATAGGTTTTCAATCTAACTCAGTACAAAAATATACATACAATAGGAATAGCAACAACAACCAAGAGAAAAAGATATTGAACCGGATCAACGACACTGCTTACTAGACACTTAAAACAACAATTTACGAAAAATTGATAGATTAAAATTTTAAGTTTCAAATTTTTATGCCCAAAAACACTAGAAAACAAACCTCGTGAATCGAATAATTTTCAAATGAATCGTGCATAGCCACCAAAAGAATAATCAATTCATCACCATTGGTGAAAGTAGTTCGGGTTCTCGAATGGGTCAAAATTTTCACCGCTGCCGAAGCGTAGTGGTCCGGATCCGGATAAGGATGGACAAAAGTCGTTTTGTCCACTTTCTTGAAACTAACTTTGAACATGCGGTTCACGAAGTGTATTATTTGAGACATACTGTAGTGACTTCACGTTGCATAGTATACTTGGGCGCAGTGCATCGGTTCATTGTAGCGTAATTTTTCACTAATATTTTCATTTCAACTTTTTAGAATTTTCACAATGGAAATTGACAAAATAACTTAAAGCTATACTAATACGTACATTGTACAATCGAAAAATGTGCCATATTGGTGTAGCTGTTGTATTATAAAGATAGAGACAGCGAGTCCCTGGGAGATTTTTACGGTGGCAAGAGTAGACAGTATTTGGTAAAAACTAATGCAGAAATAGCTGCCAATACTTGAAACTATGAGATTAACAACGACTTTTGATGCTTTCTGTCACGTACGTAAACGTCGGTGGAGAAGTGGAACTCCAGAAAAAATGTGTGATAAAATATATTGTTCCGATGTTTCAATTATAAAAATGGAAAATACTGTAGCGTGCACTCCCTAAGTATCATTCGAAGGGCCACTTCATTCCAGGTTATTCCGAAACGTTCAATCTTCCACAACCCGAGTTTCAATGCTTGATAATCATCTTTAGGTAGTACCAGGAGGTTCAAGACTCTGCTCCCCACATAACATGTTAGCGTTCAATTCTCTTATCCGTTATTTAACCCGGTGTTAATAGTTACACGGTTTTATTTGAGGGAATAAAAATTTGCAAAAACTATAATTGTCGATCAAAATATATTATGTACTTGGATGATACTTGAACTTCTGACAAAAACAAATATGCAGCATGGATGAAAAGAGGACTTACAGTTGTTCGTCAATGTACCTGCTTTGACTTTACTTTTCAAAACCTTCAGAATATTTTCAGAAGATATAAATAAATATATACGATATTCTATTCATAAAAGAGGTGTTAAGGGACAATGTCAATAACAGAATCTAATAACAAACGAAAGAAAAATGATCGAATATCACATTTGGAAAGCAACGCTTTATAGTCGTACTATCTTTTCAACCCTACCACCAAGCCATTTAGCAAATTTTACGGTGAATTAACAGATGAACTAGAAAATACTTCACAACGGATAAAACGTCTCCCAAGCTCCCCAACATGGCTACTGATTTCTCGTTTCCCTCCAGAGCAAATGATACGACTGGCAATACCTTCCTCTTGCGCTTATAATGTGTTGGCTGAGTAAATATATTACTCTCTCCCCAAAACAAGGTCGTACGTTTCAATCGAAGGCTAAGAACTTACCGGTTGAAGTCATCACGACGGACGAGAGCTTTTTATCAGCCACAGGCGTCATCCGGCGTAGAAGTGGATCTTGTTTTCAGGAGAGTGGTCGATTTTCACACGGTAAGCTCAAAGTTGATGAGAGCCCAGGGCCGGGCTATCGCACCTTTATTAGAGGTGCTACGTACGTGGTTATACCTATATGTAATTCCATGAAGAATGGCTGTAAGAGAAGAAAGAAAGAAAGCGTCATACATTCGATAAAAAATAGTTAGTTTAAATAAGGTTTTTGAAATGTGGAATAAATTGAACAGTTAATAACATAACCCTTAATTCGCTAGTTGAACTATAAGTATATTTCTGTATAGAATAAACAGGAAGAAAAGTATGGTCAACTTTAATACATAATTCCTTGAGAGCTAACAGTCGCGTTTGCACTGGATTTCTCTTGTTATCATTAAAAAACCCTCAATAATAGCATTCATTTTGTCTCATTTCTGGTTTTCATTATATTTAAAATGCACGGTCGCTTTTGCTAAGGCTTCCTACTTTTTACTTTCACCTTTTAGTTTTTAACAGTTTAATACTGAGTTATGGCACGGTATAAACATGTAGAGTTTACAACTAAGGAAACTTTATTTGAATAACTTCAGATCCCTAGAGAGGCCATATGTACGCGAATGTGATTCCGAGGCCATCAACATAACGCGCCCTCTCACGTTGTTACAACTGTATTTTTTATGATCGAGGAACCCATCTTCAATGCCTATGATTCTGGGAACCCATAGATCGTTTTTATATTTCCATCTGGGAAGTGATTTTACACATCCGAGACGATACAAGGTAACTAAATCACCATAAATAATTTAGTGTACGTACGACAAAGTTGTAATTATTAATTTTATGTTTTAAAACACAAGGTAGCCCAAAGACAACCGATTATTCGTTCTTTGAATGAAGGAGAAAAGTGGTTTACTTCTCCGCCTTTTATGCTGGTCTCTATTGAAATTTGCACAATTTTACATCGACCTATTCAAGCATTTAAGATAATATTAATTTCATATGCTTAAAATGCAATAACCCATTTGTTTGCAAAATTAATATGGTAAATAGATGCATCGTTTAGTAGGTACTAACCGTTAAATTTGGTATTCGTTCATGCATACATTCATAGTCAACTTAATGTAGCTTTTCATCAACATGAAGAAAATACCTCATTGATAGAAAAATTTTTATCTTCATTATTCGGTGTTAAATTTGCAAGAAATAATTTTTTTCACTGAATTGTTTTCTCCAGGAGCCATATTAGGACTGAATACTAAGAGTTATATGTTCCTGATTCAGCAAATTAATTTTAGTGACAACCTGAAATACCTTGTTTACGCCGGTGTAATTGCAATCTTCAGTTGCTATTAATCATGCACGACTTTCGTATGTGTTCTGTTTAAGAAACATTATTATTAATCTACATACCAACCTGGCAACAATACCTGTTATCTTGTTACTATAAATAGTTGTTATTTGATATATGTTTAAACGAATACAGTCCACTTATTTCCAAAAAATAACTATTACATCTTTTAATTCAGACATCAGGGTGATGTCAATGGCTTTTGCTGCTATTTTTAAGGCGGAAACAACCTTCTATTATAAGCTGTGAATTGATCCCTCGGAATTTTGCGCTGAAAGGATCCGCAGAGGTAGGCCTATCGATAGTAAATATCAAATCATGGAAAAATTCCGACCGAAGCTGCTGTTCCGATGGTTGGCATGATTTATTTATATCGCCTGGGAAAAAATTGATACAAAAAGCTCTGTACGGACTGAGATTTCGGTTAATCTAAAGCGAATTATAGACACTCATGACGGAGGGGAGGGGTTTAGTTTTACCAATCGCTGCTACATTTTACATAATGATGTGGCTGCCACAATTATGTCGCAGAAACTAAGGAAGAGACGGAATGTTTGGATTAGGCTGTAGCTAGAGAGAAAGACTAAAGATTGAGGCATGGTAAACTTGGTTCAAGATGATCTGGTATTAGAGGAACGATAGGCCTAAGGTGAGTGTTTAGCCATTCAATGCTCTGTTTAATCCAGGCATGGCTATGAAAGATCATACACGACGATGGGATGGACTGTTTCTGCTGAAAAGAGGAATTCTCTGGGACTTTGATGTTAATGTAGATCAAAATGTTAATATATTCTAATTATTCTCAGGCTAGGTCTCACGTAAATTGAGATAGTTATCAACGGATGAGTCATACTGTTCCCTGATGTACTCGACAAAAATTTATGACTGCAGAATATGTTCAGTTAATCCCGGAATGTAGGAGTATGCATCGCGATAGGAAAGTGAACTGTTTAAAATTATGCGAGTGCTGTTGCCTTAGTGTTTCCCAGTGCATGGTAGCTGTGGTGATAAACAACAATTGAGTACAATCTTGAATGGCATGAAGGTCGTCAGATAAATATCCTTGGAAATAGTGCAGTGATAAGTAATTATTTAGTAATAAAGAATAGCGGCACCCTGTAGCATCCGAAGCATACTCAATAAAAATATTCTTGGCATAGTTGTCGGTGATCTACATCTACATCTACATAATACCCTGCAAGCCACCTCAAAGGTGTGTGGCCGGGGGTGAATGGGGTCGTTTACCATATTTTTTTTATTGCCGAATCTGATAGAGTTTGTAAAATAAAAGGACCCGTATTTTTTCCGTTTCCTGATCCGACAATTATTTCCCGAGTTATAAGCGGCGAAAAACTGATGTTTTTAACCCTTTCGGAAAAGTGGGTGTGGTGCAACCTCTGACGTATTTCTACTTCGTCCAATCACAACTGAGCCCGCGAAGCTACTTCGCCTTATCGCAAAGGGGGGGACACAGCTGACTCGGCCAATGGGAGCGATTTCGACAGCATCTGTGCGAGCAGACCTTCCGAGAACCCTCCTCCACTCCCTTCCCCCTCCCCTGAAAGCAGTCAAGGACGGGAGGAAAATGACGTCAATGTTATCACAGCAGCATTTTCGGTGGGCGTCACCTTTTGCTTATTTTAATTTTTGATTTATGAGTGAATGGTGGTGGTTAGAAGATTAATTTTTACACTAAAATTCGTTTTTCGTTTCCATCTAACGATTTCGTGTACAAAATTGCGATTTCGGTTCCGAGTAAACGCCCCCATTATCACCAAACATGCACTACATATCATGCATTTAAAAGGATTAGTATTAATCTAAACTGCAATATTTAAACCGATAAAAATAGCAAACTACGCATGCAAAAACGTGCTGTTTGTTGGTTTACTTTCAAGTCCTTACACCAACATGCAACTACCTATGTTATGGATTCAATCACTAGTATTGGACATATTTACCGCTATTAATTTCCCTAATTGTACGAGGAAAAGAGGATAGTTTGAATCTGTCAGTTCCGCAATTTCTCTAATTTTGCAATTATAGTACAGTCTACCATTGTAAGTTGAGGTTCGCAAAATATTTTTAACGTCATCACTGAAAATATTATCTTGGAATTTAATTAGGAGATTAAGTCTAAATTTCAACCTGCGATCTGACAATGCTTTCCATTTTAATTCATTTAATAGACTGGTTACACTAATATAGTTATCGTACCGTCCCTTTACAAATATTGCCAATCTTCGCTGCACACGTTCAAGTTCGTTATGTAGAACGATTTCGTATGGATCCCATACTCTGGCAGCATATTCCAAATGAGGTCTAACAAGGGAAAAGTAGCTGATTTCTCGCACATATTTCCCATTTCTCTTGATTGGAAGGTTAGGAGTAAAAATATAACTTTTGTGAATATTATGGAAATTTACAAAGTATTTCTGTGATAATGCTAAGTTTCGTGAAATCGTCTAATCTTTTCCTCCTGGTACCATGCACAAGTCAGGATAGGGAGGATATTTCATATGAGTTCCAACCACACTGGAGATTTCCTTACGTGCTTATGAGCTACTGGTGGAATTTACATTGCCTTTCATCAGCCGACTAGTGCTGAATGATTTCATTATTATGATTTTAGAGGCGGCCATTCCGCCTTTCTGTTGACTAAAGCAGATACCAATTATATATTTATACAAGGTGAAATGGGAGCACGCCAAGACATTGTAAAAGTACCACCAATCGGGCAACTTTCTTTACTTGTTTCAGCCGCATCTACCTGCAAGAAACAACAGATGTGGACGTCTTCTGGTCGCATCACGCGATCATTCGCGAAATCATGCGATCAAAAATGGATGATGTGCTAATTTTGATCGCGTGATCGTGCGCATGATTTTTCATGCGTGGACTTGTCCGCTTCACACGAGGCATGAACATTCATTCACGAGGCATGAACATTCATTCACGAGGCATGAACATTCATTCGAGCATTCGCAGTGCGCCTTCCACGCAGCAGCGATCTCCAGCTTCGGAGTCGTCCCTTCCTTCCTTCGGGCCCCGCCGCCCCAGCCGAGGACTCTCCGCCCCCCCCCCCCCCCCTTTGCCTCCCCCCCCATCCCCCACAACGGACTCTCCCCCTGGCATTACGGGGCAATGATTATGTCTTCATCGACGTCGGCCAATGCGCACCGACTTCCTGCCTCGCTGGTACACCCCCCACTCACCCACGGCTCCACTATCGCTAACGATTCCACATCCGCAGCTCAACTCCATTATTATCCTGCCTTTTTTTCCTTGTAACAATTTCAGGGTCCGCTGATCGTTTCCATTTTTTTTTATACATCGCATTTCAGATGCTTGGGCACCATTTTGGATGCATGGGTTTAAAACCATTACGCCGGCTTGTACACCTTATTAGAGCACCGAATGGTGATTCCCTATTTAGTGATGCGAAGTTAACTTTAATTCCATGTAATTGGAGTTTATTTCAATAATTCAACGTTAGCTTCGACATTTAGCGATTTTTAACCTTCACTTTTAAAAAATAAATTCTCATGCAGATTGCTACTCAAATTAAAAGAATGGAAATGGAGCCAAAGGAGCACAAATCTTTAACAACAAGGTGGTATTCTCCACTCAAAGAAACATACACCAGTGAATATTTACTACGTGAATTGAATTAACAATGTTTTGTTTGTAGATACTACTCGACCAATTTGAGAAATTCGCCATTCAATGCAATCGAAGTAATTTATAGCCGTTTAGCGATCGACAGATTAGTCAACATAGAACACGTTGAATGCATATTTTACCCGTTAGCGGGGAGTGGGATGAAATTAGAGTAAATAAAATTCAGGGAAATCTTCCGGAGGCGGAAGAGTTCAGCGGATAGAATCCCCGGCTGCGAATCCCGCGTGCGATAAGGAACTGTGAGAGCCGAAATTGCGAGGGAGATAAAAGAATATGTAGCGTGGATTTTAGACATTATTACGAACCATTAAATGTTAATACATATGTGCAGTTGTTGAAAAATTCCTAACATTTTGGAAAAAGTGAGCATAGTGTTATATAATCTGCACAATATTAGTAGTAATAAATATAATTTAACTATTCATCAAAATAGGTCCCACTGAGCCCATCAGAAAGTACGATACAGCAATATATTTATATATACATATAGAGCAGTTCACTCTGATACAGCAATGCTATAAGTGTTATAGGGTGTACCTACTTAATGGACGTATGGCGAGTATTCACCTCCCTGCCTCACACAATGGAGAGAGCTTGCCAAGTACTCGGTAAAGTACATGCAGAAAATTACCGTCACCTGAAAATATTGCAAATGGCCAACTAAATAATGAGAGTAAGATGGATTTTTCGAGTAAGTAAGGGAGGTCTTAAGCAATGAGTGGTATGAGAGAAAGCTCGTAATAGTTCTTAAAGGAAACCTGGAAAACTTCGGACGCATTATGAGCAATGATGGTCTCATAAAGTCACCCGTCAATGGCAAAGTGAATGAGGAGAATCAGAAGCAGTAAAATTAATATGAACAATAAATTGCATTTGAAGTATATGCATATCATGCTGAGAGGTAGAGGACTAATGAAAAACGAACTAATGTGGCGAACAGGTTTATTCTGTAGGTAGAAAGAAAATAATTAAGTATGCTTCATTAATTTTTGGGACCTTTCCACTCTCGTCTTAGGGATCGTTAAGGAACCAAAAGTCACCAATACACAATGATTTCTTCACGGAATCGAGCATCGATGTTAGCTTTCTTAGGTATGACAACCGCGAAAATATAAATAGGCCTCAAATGAAACTTTTGAAGACCTCTCCACATATTTTTCCACTCAATGCTTAAGCATATTGGGTATTTTATTTAGCATTCATAGGAAATTCTATTTTTATAATAAGGGCGTTTACTCGGAGCCTAAATTGCAATTTTGTACACGAAATCGTTAGATGGAAACGAAAAATGAATTCTAGTGAAAAAATTAATCTTCTGAACACAACCATTCACTCATACATCAAAAAATAATATAAGCAAAAGGTGACGCCCACCGAAGAAGCTGCTTTGATATCATTGACGTAATTTTCCTCTCGTCCTTAATTGCTTTTAGGGGAAGGGAAGGGAGTGGAGGGGGGTCTCGGAAGGTCTGCTCGCACAGATCCTGTCGCAATCGCTCCTATTGGCAGAGTAAGCTGTGTCCCCCCCATTGCGATAAGGTGAAGAGGCATTGGCAGCGGAGACGAGGAGAGGCCCTCTTGCGCCTCTACTCATTCTTTAAGAAAACCTATTTCGAGATCAGTCTTCAGTTGGGCTCGACGCAATTCCTCACTCAATTTCTCTATCAGCTAACCTCTCAACAATTTTACACCCACAATGTGGGCGTTTACTCAGAACCGAAATGCCAATGGGGGCGTTTACTCGGAACCAAAATCGCAATTTGTATATGAAATCGTTAGATGGAAACGAAAAAAGAATTTTCGTGAAAAAATTAATCTTCTAACCACAACCATTCACTCATAAATCAAAAATTTTAATAAGCAAAAGGTGACGCCCACCGAAGAAGCTGCTATTATATGATTGACGTCATTTTCCTCCCGTCCTTCACTGCTTTTAGGGGAAGGGAAGGGAGTGGAGGGGGTTCTCGGACGGTCTGCTCACACAGAAGCTGTCGCAACTGCTCCTATTGGCAGATTCAGCTGTGTCCCCCCCACTGCGATAAGGCAAAGTAGCTAAGCGGGCTCAGTTGTGAGTGGACGAAGTCATTATACGTCAGAGGTTGTGCCACGCCCACTTTTCCGAAAGGGTTAAAAACATTTTCACCGCTCATAACTAGAGAAATAATTGACGTATCAAAAAACGGAAAAATACGGGTCTTTTTATTTTACAAACTCTATCAGATTCGGCAAAAAAAATATGGCAAAAGACTCCATTCCCAAGAGATGTTCTATAAATGGTGGTAGGAAAAGAAACTTTAGGCCAATTACGTCGTGACAGTAAGACAAAACTACGAGAACACTTGAAAATCCGATGCTTTCGTGATGACAACAAATTAGTATACCGTAGTACGTAATTAAAGTAGGCAATCCAAAGCTGAAACTAAATAAGGCACAACAGAATCAGATTTGGCATAAAAATAAGTACGGTAAACGACCCCATTTTGTACACGAAATCGTTAGATGCAAACGAAAAATGACTTTTAGTGAAAAACCTAATCTTTTAAGCATTCTTCTCTTCTATGCACAGAGCCATTCCCTCATAAATCAAAAATTAAAATTAGCAATGAGTGATGCACACCAAACGATGAGCGTTAAAGATATCTACGTCATTCATCTCCCCTCCTTGACTGTTTTCAGGGAAAGGGCGGGGAGCGGAGGTAGGAGGGGAGGTATGCCTGAAGAGATCCTATCGCAACCACTTCCATTGGCAGAGTCAGCTTTGTGTCCCCAATTGTAATAAGGCGAGCGAACTTCGCGGTCTCGACGTATGAGTCCTTGGCACGCCCACCTTTCCGAAAGGGTTAACACAACTTTTTCGCCACTGATAACTCGAGGACTGATTGACGGATTAAAGAACGGAAAAATGCGTGAACTTTTAATTTAAAAACTCTATCAGAATTGACAATAAAAATAACGTAAACAACCCTATTATATCCACATCATACTCTGTAAGCCACCAGAACGGTGTCTGGCAGGGGGTAACTACAAGGCGTGCATAATCAATCTGATAGAATAAAGTAATGGCTACCATGCGACCATGCAAAAACATAGATCTTCGTGCATACTACTTGCATGCAGCTGAAAGATACAGTGTTACCGTCCCGAGGAAAATGTTAGGTGTGCAGTAGAGGGAAACGTGAATTCTTAGCTATAACTGACTCTTAGGCCCGTATTCATAGTCAGGTCTTGAGTCGATCTCAGCTCAGTCTCAGCTCAAGGCTGAGAAGGAGATTGAGACCGCCATCCATATTCATAGTTGTTTCTCAGCACGGTCTCAAGACTGTGATCGGCTTGAGAACAACGATGCGCGGTCTTAAGATAGTGACTATGAATCGTATAGTGACTAGTAATAGTGACTATCCCCTCTTTGCTGTTTATATTACAATGTGATGCTAACAGCTAAGTAAAGAAATATACTATAGTTTTAATCATAAGTTTTATTGTGAAGCTATTCGATGATAGTATGTACCTACCTATAATGTAGAACTTACATAATGGGGTCGTTTACCATATTATGTTCATTGCCGAATCTGATAGAGTTTGTAAAATAAAAAGACCCATATTTTTTCCGTTTTTTGATCCGTCAATTATGTCTCGAGTTATAGGCGTCGAAAAACTAATGTTTTTAACCCTCTCGGAAAAGTGGGCGTGATGCAACCTCTGACGTATAACGACTTCGTCCAATCACAGCTGAGCCCGCGAAGCTACTATGCCTTATCGCAAAGGGGGGGGACAAAGCTGACTCTGCCAATCGGAGCAGTTGCGACAGCATCTGTGCGGCAGGCCTTCCGAGAACCCTCCTCCCACCCTCCACTACCTTCCCTTCCCCTAAAAGTAGTCAAGGGCGTGAGGAAAGTGACGTCAATGATATCACAGCAGCGTTTTCGGTGCGCGTCACCTTTTGCTTATTTTAAGTTTTGATTTATGAGTGAATGGTTGTGGTTAGAAGATTCATTTTTACACAAAAATTCATTTTTCCTTTTCATCTAACGATTTCGGTTCCGAGTAAACGTCCCCATTCAATATTAAAGTATGTTGCCGGCCCAGGGTTTGATGCAACTAGTGATGCTGCAAACCTGAGTCGAGCCATGCTTTTTTTGATGCGGGATTTCAATCTAGCTTTCTTCTCTCTTAAAAAACTCCACCGAGTTTTACCCGAGACCGTCCTATTCTAAACTTCAAGTAAAAGCAAAAAAAAAGCATGTAGATCACAGCACAACAATATGCAGCGATGGAATGAGGACAGTGGGGTGATAAACTGAACCTCACATCTTCCCCATATTAGGGGAAAGGTGGGAGGAGGAGGCGGCGGCGGATATAATGGTTCCCCGATGAAACATCGATCGCAGGTTCAATCTCCCGTGGCTCCATGGTCCCAGGGAAGAGATAGGGAAGAGGAGGGGGAGGGGGGGAGAGGCATCCAATGGCAAGCCGTGGCCTTGAGAGGCGGCGAGAGTGGAGCCCCAAAGCACCGAGAGGGGGCCCCAAACTTCTCTCCCCCCCCGTAACCAACCTCCCCCCGCCACCCTCCCCCCGTATGCCGTGTGGGGATCAGGGAGGCGTAACTCTCGCCGGCGACGGAACGTCCAGTAATTTCCTTGCCCGCCGCTCGGCCGGAAAAACATTTCGATGATGAAAGACCGCGGGTAAGAGGGCCATGAGGATTCGATCCTCGTGCGTTCCCCATAAGATGGCATTATTAGGAGAGAAGGCCCCAAGGGCTCGGGACCGGAGGAAGGGAAGATGGAGGAGGGATGGAGGAAGGAAATGGCGTCGGAGAAGGGACGAAACATTCCCCGCACCCACCATCCCTCCAGAAAGGAAGGAATGGGAGGGCCCCGACCAAAGATGACTTGGCTTTCTTCTTATTGATGATATGCAATCACAGTAAAACTGCACTATTCCTCCCTGGAGTGATGGCATAATTAAACTCATTCTTTCGTCTTCCCCCATCACAATTTCTTATCATCTAGTAGTTCAACATTCAAATGCGAAATAGACGTAGCCATCCGTAATTGAGAAAGGTGCGGTTAAACAAAAGAGTTATAAAATTTGAGAGAGAACTAACGATCGCCTTTTCTTTTCATCCAGGTGTTTTGAGACACAGACATATTGGACATGCTTACAATGCATGAGTGCATGTTAAGGACTTGTACCTCCAAAAGTGATCTAATTATTCAACTATCCTTCTTATAATTTCTGTGGCACGAACAGCACAAAGTGAGGACATTCGATAGAGAAGTGAAATTTACTCATCTGATGGAGATACAGGTCATTGCTTGATCAGTTTTTCGGAATACTGGGATTGAACATGTCAAAGCTCGCTAGAGATCACTCTTCCTGCTAATGAGAGGGACCATATTGATTTGGAAGTTTGAGATCAATGTGTCAATTGGAAAAAAGTGGAGCATGGTGCGCAGAAAGACAAATGCTTAAGGAAGTTTCTGGAATGGCCTGGATGAAAGGGGCATATTGAGTGGATGAGACGAGAGATATAGGGAAATGGGAGCGATAAGAAAACAGGAGTGATGAAGAAGTGATGAAGAGGGTATTTTGGAGGAGGGCAGGAAAGGCTAAAGGCCCGATTGAGGTTAGAAGATGTGTTATTCTCCAGGTCAGTTGGCATATATATATATCTACATCTACATCTACATAATACCCTGCAAGCCACCACAAGGGTGTGTGGCAGGGGGTGATTTCTCACCAAACATGCACTACATATCATGCATAAAAAAGGAATAGTATTAATATAGTAGAACTACACTATTTAAAAAAGATAGAAATTGCAAAGCAAACATGCAAAAATATTGTTAGTAGGGTTAACTTTAAGTACTCATACCAACATACAGCTACCAATGCTATTCATTGCTACTCTCCGATAGGACATATTTACCGTTATTCGTATCTCTAATTGTACGAGGGAAAGAGGACATTTTCAATAGGTCAGTTCGGCAATCAATTTCTCTAATTTTATGAATGTGGTCCAGTCTACATCTACATCTACATAATACCCTGCAAGTCCCCATAAAGGTGTGTGGAAGGGGATGAAATCTCACTAAACATGCACTACATATCATGCATAAAATTTGCAATTAAAAATTAAAATAGCAAAGCATACATGCAAAAAACATGCTGTTAGTTGGGTTAGCTCTAAGTCCTTATACAAACATGCAGCTACCAATGTTATCTATTGCTACACTCGTACTGGATAAATATACCGTTATTCATATCCCTAATAGTAGGTACCTACGAGGAAAAAAGGACATTTTGAATCTGTCAGTTCGGCAATCTATTTCTCTAATTTTGTGGTTATGGTCCAGTCTGCCATAGTAAGTTGGGGTCCGTAAAATATTTTTAACATCGTCACTTAAAATATGGTCTTGGATTTTGTTTAAGAGATTAAGTCTTAATTTCAACCTGCGATCTGACAATGATTCCCAATTTAATTCATTTAATAGACTGGTTACGCTTTTAAGGTTTTCATACCGGCCCTTGACAAATCTTTCCGATCTTCGCTGCACACGTTTGAGTTCGTTATTTAGACCGATTTCGTAGGGATCCCATACACTGGCAGCATATTCCAAATGAGGTCTAACAAGGAAAAAGTAGCGGATTTCTCGTACATGATCGTCACATTTACCCAGTACTCTTTTGACGAATTATATATAGTTTCTTTTGGTCTTACAAGTTCCTAACGCCACGTGGGACACAGAAATAAAAATGACTCACATTCAGCACAGAGGCAGATCGTTTAAATTGAAAGGTGATCAACGGACAGGTACGGAATAACATGCCTGCATTATCATTATTGTTGATGATCACGGTAAATGCGTTTTGTATTTCCTGAACGATAAAAGACAATTATTTAAACATTTCCGCCTATAAAAGAAAATATTAGCTGAAGTAAATATTTCGTAGAAGAACCACGGAGTTAAATGTATTTAAGGCTAACATTCTCACTTACAGTTCATATGCATGCAGTTGAATGCATAAAAATCTACCTAGAAAGACATTTTTGGCGTGGATTTTTTGAGCTTAACCTTAAAAAGTGTGTAGCTATCAATTTTTGGAGGAGAATTAATGGGGGCGTTTACTCGGAACCGAAATCGCAATTTTGTACACGAAATCATTAGATGGAAACAAAAAAAGAATTTTAGTGAAAAAATTATTCTTCTACCCACAACCATTCACTCATAAATCAAAAATTAAAATATGTAAAAGGTGACGCCCACCGAAAAATCTGCTTTGATATCATTGGCGTCATTTTCCTCCCGTCCTTGACTGCTTTTCTTGGAAGTGAAGGGAGTGGAGGGGGGTTCTTGGAAGGTCTGCTCCCACAGATGCTGTCGCAACTGTCCTATTCGCAGAGTCAACTGTGTCCCCCCCTTTGCGATAAGGCAAAGTAGCTTCCCGGGCTCAGTTGTGATTGGAGGAAATGGATATACGTCAGAGGTTGCACCACGCGCACTTTTCCGAAAGGGTTAAAAACATCAGTTTTTCGCCGCTTGTAACTCGAGAAATAATTGACGGATCAAAAATCGGAAAAATACGGGTCTGGTTATTTTACAAACTCTATCAGATTCGGCAATAAAAAAAATATGGTAAACGACCCCATTCGATAGAGCGTATCTATAAAATTAGTTACACGAAGATCAAAAATGTTGAAACCATAAGATATTTAGGTGTAACAATCACCAAGGAGTTATGGTAGGGAAGACACATTAGGAAAATATGCGGTCGAACGAAGAGAAATCTAGGATTTATAAAAAGAGTACTTGGGAAATGTGATGCGAAGACAAGAGAATGATGCTATTTTTCACTAGTTAGGCCCCGCCTTGAGTATGCAGCCAGTGTATGGAATCCGAATGATTTAGGTTTGATCAGAGAACTAGACAGTGTTCAGCGTAGAGCAGCTAAGTTCGTTAAATGGTGTCACGATAGGTTGAGTAGAGTTTCAGAATTAATAAAAGAATTAGGGTGGGCATCATTAGTAGAGCGTAGGTTAAAGTACAGATTAAATCTAGTAGAGAAATTTAAATCGGATAACTTTACTTGAGATGTTAGGCACATATTAAAAACACCAGCGTATTTTGCTAGATTCGACCACATAAATAAGATTAGAGAGATAGATTGTCGTACCGATAGATTCAAAATGGCATTTTCCCCCGTACCTACTATAAGAGAACAGAATAGGCAGCATAGCAAAGGGATAGGTAAGGGAAATACTCTAGAGTATTCTGTAGTGCATGATGCACGTATTAACCCCTTAAATACTATAGATACTAACAATCTAGTCGCATGAGACACTATAGTTGCTTGTTTGCATGCTAGGTAATAGTGCATGCTTGGTGATCTTCACCCCCTGTCGCACACCCTCGCAGTGGCTTGCAGGGTATCGTGTAGATGTAGATGACTCTACCGGAAGATGATTTTAATATCCGATGTTTGACTTCCATGCCATCAGAAAAGAAGATATTGAATGGATTTCTTTTAGTTTCGAGTGTATTCACGTCCTTTCAAACAAATATTTGGATGTGGTTAAAAAATTAACAGACTTTATAGGAGTAGTTCAAAATTCAAAGCCTTTTCTTTTTATGTTTTTTTCAGCAATACACCGCGTCATGAGTCGAAAAAAAGATGTCACGGCCGATAACACCATCTACTTCAATATACAGTGATATCGATACCGTAAAGTCGGGTTCCCATTTGGTCTCTGCTTGCAAGCCTGTAGCACTGATAAGAGTGGTCATAAAGATCTTTCACCAATCTCATGAAGACCTTTTATGTATACGTACGTACGTCTTCTTAACTATGCAATAGCAAATGCCTACCCATATCGTAAAAGTGGTTTTAACTATTCCTGTGCTTGGTTCACGCGTAAAATTAATTATTATCTACAACCGAGGGTAGTCGATAGTAGAGTCAATGAGCTAAATATCTGCTATCAAAAACCCACTGATATTTAACAGCATAAAATCTGAAATGTTCTGAATAAAATACCCTCTATGGCAAAAGGTTATCATGAAATCAACCCTGATTACATGAGAAATGCTGTGAAGCGTGAAATTTAATAGATAATAGCGTAATTCTCGAAGATTATTATAAAATTAATTAGACGGCTGTCCCATGGATTAAAATGGATAGATGATGTAATTTTGGAGATAATGCTTTAGTTTTTTTCGTTTAAAACTGATAACGGCATCATTTATTTCATTTGAATGTAGTTGTGCTTCCAATAGGTCAACACTTGGCAGTGGAAAAACAAGGACATTTGCGTTTCCTCAGCAAACCACCGAGTCTTGCTTCGAAGGAAAGGAAGATCTCCCAGAGTCGGAGAGGGCGGACTGGTGAATGTCGACCACGTCGCGGTCAGGCTAGAGGGATGGGCAGAGGGAGCCGAGGGGAATGCCGGGAAGAGGACAAGGGTTGCGGATTCCGAGAGCATGGCAACGCATGGTTCGCGGCGAGGTGGGGGAGCAGAGTCGAAAAAAAGATGACTTCGGGTGCAAAAAGGGCGGAAAGAGCCCTCCTTGCCTTTCACGGAGACGCCCCCTCACTCCCGACATACCTGTGGGCTGGTGTACACGAAATAATTCTTCAGGGGCCCTGTGCGATCCCCCTCGCAAGTCAAGAGCATATACAACCAATAATAGATGCCGAGGAAGTATAAAATCGCAGACTTTTTTCGCTTCTAAAAGCTTCACTGCAATTGCAAAAAGTATCGCTGAAGACTTAGTAATCCATTCCTTCCGCGCTAGTTGAATGAGGTGCTCCCAGGATATCTAGAATGAAGTTACTACTTGACATCTGAATAAAACTCTTTTCTTTGGCTGATGTCACCGCGAAGCGCGGCGAGATCTGTGTTCGTTCTTGTTCTCGTCTTCATTTCGAGACGAATCTTTTTACTTCTCTCCTGAAAAAAAGTCTCTTCTCAGCCTTTTGAGGACATTGAGGTTTATGTAAAATGTAAAACAATGCGTCGTTTTACGATCCTCATACTCAACGTGAATTGGAAAAAACCTGAAAACGAAATGCCATATGATTCGATAAAAATAATTTCCCAACAAAAAGGATGATTTAGTGGACACTTTTGTCAAAGTACGAAGTAACCTTGTAGTACTCTAGCTAAACTAATGTATTAATATGACATAAAATTAATAAGATTTTTAATCCTTTTGTGTCACGAAGGATAAATTTTTCATTTTAAATACCTAGCACCTGCGGTTTCTAATATCACAACTGAAAAAATCTAGGGAGCATTTTCAATGTTATTTTCCCATAAACTATCTGAGCCCCGGATAGGTGTCATATATTAATTATCATTGGTGCCTAGTTAACTTAGAGAAGAAACCGTGTTCTATATCGAGGTTAAATGATTGTATTATGAGTTCTAGTTTTATTTTTGAACGGAAAATGAGGTCACAGACTCTCATGAGGACTAATTGTTTATCTTCACACCAATTTTTCCTCTTTTATCTACATCTACATAATACAATGTAAAGTTGTGTGGCAGGGGGTGATCTTACACCAAACATGCATTACATATCATGCATAAAAAATGATTAGTAATAATATAGGTACTAATCTATTTTTAATTTTTTATAAAAAGATAAAAATAGCGAAGCAAGCATGCAACATCATACTTTTAGTTGGGTTCTCTCAAAGTTCTTATACAACATGCTACTACCTATGCTATCCATTGACACACTCCTCTGTGAGGAAACAGTGAGATGAATTTAAGGCATTATATTTAAATTCCAAACTAGTTTGCTAAATAGCAATTCTGTCATAGTTTTATAATCCCGTCATGATTCATCGTGCATAGGCAGTTGTTACCCATGGACCAAAATGTCCAAGGAAATGCTTTTGATATTTTGGCAAGCACTGTCGTTCAGCATCACCGAAGGGTATGAATAGCGATCCGTTGATAATGATATTTTGTCTTTATTTCATGATATTTTTTTGAATTCCATTGAAGTAAGTGAACTGTGTTTTATTTATCGCAGCTGTAAACATCATTCCTCGCGATTTCCAAGAAGAATCTATAGCAAGAAAAAAGATAAAGACTTCCTGACCGTACCGACTCACTGAAATTGGCTGAATATGAGGTAATTTTGTCTTCGTCTTGACTTGTCTCTGGATATTGTTGAATCATACAAACACTCGGAACTCTCCTTTTACTTGCATTGACAGGAAAATCATTATTAATATTAGTATGCAAAGTTTACTGCATCACAAGCTTCAAAACGTTGTACACAAACAGAAACTTTATGCAGAACTGATGAAATCGGCCAAATGTTTTTGCTAACATAAATTGACTTCTAAGGCACCTCAACTACCAAGTTTATATAAATGCGTCTTATTCTTAATTAATTCTTAGCCTATTCTAGTACCTACAACACACAAAGCCAATGTCCAAGTCCCATCTTTCTCGGAAACCGCAGAAAAAAATGCTTAATATTAACGCCGCAGACTAAAGTGCTATACTGTAGGGGATTTCAGCTCTCATTGAAAGAAGTAGTATCTGTTTCTCAATTTATAAATGATATATCTGCCTGGATAAATATTTTTGCGAATACTATGAAATGAATTAAAAGGCAATACGAATCCCTCTCTCTCTCTCTCGCGATGCGTTCATGTTTTTGTCTGCTGCCCTTTCCTTCCTCCCGTCCGACCGCTCGAAGCCCTATGTACTTGCATCTTCCCCTCAATCTCCAGGCCAGTGCTCGGATCCAAATCCTCCCAGCCGCCGAAGGAGAGAAGGGAAGGGCCCCGACCACTCTGGCCGTGGGCCAAGCCCCGAATGAAACGCGCGCAAAGGGACGCAAGTATCCGCGGGTCCATATCCATCCGTACAAAAGCGAGGTCTCCTCCCCTGCCTTTCGTGGCGTCCGCCCAACCCTTCTCCCGACCTTGGCCTCGTGCAAGGATTTTTCGGGATCAGGATTTCATGGGAAGCTGGCTTTGCTTCTCCCTGGAATGAGAAGCGGACCGCAACCTCCGACAACAAAGCCAACCGACCATTGATGCAAAGTCTTTTCAATGAAGGCGAGAGCCACTCGCGAAGAATGGCCTCGTGTGACTTTTTGGAAGGTCCATAAGAATGCACTGTGAACAGGGACCGTGGGTAGTCCCAAACCAGTAGTTAGGTATCGTGAGCGGGGCTAAACTGTTCGGTCCATTCGACACGGCCACGGTCTGTGCTGACTTCCAATCAAAGGAGAGTGATAAATGGTCATGCGATATATAATGGCGCAATTGTCACTTTACTGGGGCTAGATACATGTTACCTACATATATTGAATTGAAAAATAGCTTATTGAATCCTGTGTCCCACCATTTGTAACTGGAAAATGCATCACGGAGAATAAGCGTATAAGAAGGAGGATCTCAAGTTATGCCAAACAAGAACGGACATTGTAGTATTTAATATATTTTTAGGATTGGAGTGTTTCGTGGCCTCCGCAATGTTGTCTGATAGTTGTCTGTGAACAAACGTGCGTTTTATAGAGTGTACCAAGTAACTTTCCATTTTATCACACCACATTTTATGAAAAACATCATGGTTTCAGGTAGAGGTTTTCTTGCGAATCACCAATCGGTCTGTTTGCGCGTGACTTTCTAGTTTCAGGTGAAGACAACATTTAATTAGGGAATGTACATCTCGATTTCAGAAAATAATTTGATAAACTACCGCAACTAAAGGTATTCGCAAAGTTGTGATGGCACAGGTTAGACTGTCAATTCTAATAAGCTGGGTTAGAAATCATTCAAAGGTCCCGTACTTAAGGTAATTGTGGTTACCTACGATGAAGTAAACGTCAAGACGGGTGTTTCTCAAGGCAGTGTGCTAGGCCCTCTTTTATTCATTCTTTAGATCTATTACTTAAAGTAGTTGATAGTACGCTCCAACTATTTGCCGATGATGCAGGAGTTTATTGGGAAATTAGGAGATGATACGTGCTAGCTAGGGACATAAAGAAGGTTTTTGATTGGTTTCTTACATGGAAGCTTGAGTTGAATTTGGATGAATGCACGGTCATGAAATCCTGTAAAAAGATTAGCATCTTAAACATGCATTAACTAAAGATTAAATTATCGAATGTAAACATTTTAAAATACACTGTCCTCCGACGCAGGACATCTGGGAGAAACACATCCGTGAAAAAAACTGCGCTAGAAATCCATTGATTAGGATTCTGAAAGTAGTGATTGGTCATTGCGATAAGAAGGTACGACGATGATTCTATTTTCCAGTTTAAACAGTGTTATTGCCACAAGTTTGATATAAGACTCGGATGGGGATCGTTAAAAGGGTAGTGATTAAATATCATGATAAGGAATGTAATAAGTGGTTAGGGAGGTTCAATATGGATAGGGAAGTTAAGTAGTAGTGTACCTATAAGCCTCTAAGTGTATTAGTTATATAACAACCCATATTAACTATAGGTATCCTTGAAAAAATATAATTGGAATGAAATTAGGTAATTGCATAGCAGCAACCGAGCAGCCCAACCATATTATAAGAAATATAATACTTATATTTTGAGATTGGGTGCACGTGGCTGGTCCATTCATGACTTAATATTTTCATTACTAAGTTGCATTACGTCACTAAGCACATGAATAAATTAGTTTTGGATGTAGTGCTACATTAGCGATGATTCACACCTGCCACACACCTTACAGGTGGCTTATAGGGTGATCCGTATAAGTGTTCCCCTACAATTTCATCCTTTTACACTGCTTTCCTGAAATTTCCAACAACAATCTGGTTTCCTACCAAAACCTGTTCAACGCCTCTAATTTTGTCCGCCTATAGTCAGCTTAAAATTGAAGTGAAAATGTTCCTAGCAATATTTATAACGGCTGTGAAATTCTTCTAGCCATGTTGTTTATGCACACGTGGCTTGATAATTAATTTTATTAATCTTCATCGAGTAATAATATTAAGACGCATGACGTAGCTCTGATCTCAACTCTTCTGCATGCGCAACTCCTCACACGACAATATCATATAATTATTCTATTCACCTTTTACACTGCTCGCTTCATGTGTCTCACCTCTTTCGCCAATCTTCCCACTCACCTCTCTCCCGACGCTTCCAGAGTACATACCTTGTCTCAATGCATGACCTAGTAAATGGTCCTGTCTTCTTATTTTCAAATTGCTCTTCTTACTTTTATGATCTCTCGCTCTTCTTACCTATAATTTATTCGTTTGTTTTTCGGGTATAGGTGCAAATACTTTCACATGCAAGTTTATTATTCTTTTAGTTGAATGCCTAATTTCCTCGGAATGTTCCTCTTCTCACTTCGTCCAACATCCTTTATTCTGTTACTTCTCAGATTGCAGTCAATCAATCAAATATTGGAAACTGAGCGGTTAATTACGCTTCAAATTTCTTTGCACAATACGATTACAATCCCATAAAAACCGTTCCGGATATACAGATCAAACATGAAGATGATTGGAATACTAGTAGGTATACTAGTAGCATATAATGAGGAAAATATTTTATTATGAAATATTCTCAGTACTTAGAGCCCATGTTTTAATCGTTTTCACGAGTAATTTTTACCAACCTCCGTTTCTGGACACTTTACTCGTTGCTCAGAAATAATAATAAATCCACTTCATTGTTGTTACCTTCTAACCCACTCTTTCCTTTCCTTGACTTGAAATATTTAGGAATATTATTGGTCTCCATGCAACAGTATCTCCGTTCACAAGAAGCAAACGACGATTCGTTGTGACTGCAAGGCGCGTGATAGAAAAGAAATGAATTCGCAAACGCTATTCACCCTCAGCCACAGACAGGCATACCATTGCTTTGTATACTCTCTGAGCGTGAGACCCTTTCATGTAATCATGTGGTGACATGGATATAGACTTTTAGAGCTGCATCATCGCAATAAACTCAAGAAGGAATGTGATATCATTCCGTAGATAACTAGATGACTTATCCTTTTACCCTCGTCTTTCACTTCACTTTAATTAGTGCGAGGATTCTAAAAGTTTAATTTCCTTCTTAAGGCATACCACTACCTCTACTAGATGACAATTTCCAATAGTAAACAAGAGACACATCCATAAATAAATCAAGTGCTGGATGTATTTGAGAAACACGTGGCGCCCTAAAACACCTAAGTGCACGAGTACCTATTTCACGCACTATAGATTTCATCGGTAACACTTGTGATTTGCATGTCAGAGGAGTTTTACTCTATGGGTGATTTCAAATCTCAGAGAAAAGTGGATTACTCAACTTCACCCTAATGAATCCATTTGCTGCACCATTGTTCGTTCGTCTAAAAAGTACTACCCTGAGAATTAACTCAGAAATCTGGAAATTGCTGTGAGAGTGTACATCTTCAACATGTTTGGGAAGAAACGACGAACTCAGTATCAAAAGGCAGAAAATAGAGACCTTGGCTTGTCACCTAATAGTTCCATCCATAGCATGCAGGGTAATTGTGCAGTAGGTAAATATAAAAAATGTTTACATGTCTTGATTTTAATTTTGAAATTGATATCGAGATAAAGGGTTAGGTAGTGTAGCATAAAGGTAGCCCACGGAGGGTCTATGGTGAGTAGTGAGCAGTATGGCTCCAATGAGAAGGACAATCTAATCCTGATGTGACGTTCAAATCACTTCTGAGAAAGATGAGTCAGAGTTCACTTCTTCCCGCGATCTACCATGGACACAAAAAAACACCATTTTGGGAATATGTTCACTCCGGGAGAAGAACGTAATTGGAAGAATTATGATTCATCTTGAAAAACTCGACACGTTTCTCCTTTCCTGGATGAAATTCGGAAACACCTTCACTTCTTCTCATGCACGCAAGAGTGAAAATTGAACCTTTAGTTGATCAATAAGAAAAGTTTATGTTAAATAGTTTATCTGCTGGATGAAAGCGCATGACGCATTTTTTAATATGAGACATTTTGCGGCGCGAAAATGTGGCATCGTTGATCGTAGGTGGTAGATCGTTGATCGCCCTCCATAAATACCAGCATCATTGCTTCTCCATAATTATTATTTCCTTGATGACATGCCCTGCAACGAGTATGGAAGCTCGGACGACAATGCCTGTGACGCAGCAGCTACCGAAAGAGACAACTGGACATGTGGCATCGTTGATAGCATATTCGAACTCCGAAAGGAAAAGTGAGACTTTCAAGCCATGGCACCGAACACAGTAGTCATTGGGGAGCACTTCCTCTGGAAATGAATTTCCCAATGGTAACAACACACGAAACAATCAGTTGATGGAGGGCAACGTGGGCGAAGCAAGCAATGCTCACGGAGACACTCGGGCTGCATGCCGAGTGCCTCCAATTGAGTTCAAACAGCGTCATGAACGCCACCCACCCTCCCACCGCCTTCACTCCACATGTCCACCGCGTACTTAATGCTATAATCTCAGTCGGAAGCTCCCTCCGTCGCCAGCCGCAACACCATTGAAAAAGTGCGGCCAGGTGGTTGCGCTCCCCGCACCACTTCACCCGGGCAAGAGGGCCGCACCAGTCCCTCCCCACCTGAGACGGGCGCCGTCCCATTGGCCGCAGCGGCTCCGCCCACGGCACCTTCCCACCCCCTGGCTCCACCCCGAGCGGGAAACAATCCACGGCGCACGCGCAGTGGAGGCAGAGGAGAAACGCTCGTTCGCTACCGCCACGCTGTGACGGGAAATGGTACCAGGGTCCGGGCAAGGGCCCCCCTCCCCCGGTGAGGCCGGAAAAAAGGGGTGGGGTAGAGAGGGCGGGGCGTCGTGGAGAGGTGGGGAAAGGTGAGGGGGGGCGTGGCCCGTAAGGGGCCCGCCCCCTGCTCATCCCCACCACACCCGGCCCTCACGCACACCAAGACGACTTCCCACACGGGCCCCTCCGGGCCCGGGAGGCCCCGGCTTGGTCCGCGGCAGAGCGGTCGCAGCGCCGGAGCGGAGGAGAACGCGGGCGCTCACTCGAGGGAGAGGCAGAGTGCGCGAGAGGCGTGTGGTTCGTGTGGCGCCCCCGCCCCGCCCCCTGCCGCCCCCCCCGGCTCCGCAGAGACCCCTCCCCCTCCGCGGGGGGCAACCGAGGCGCTCTCTGCCCCCGTCCTGCCCCCCGTCGCACCCCACCGCCGCCCACTTGCCCATAGATAATATTCATCGCGGGGCCCACTGCCAGGTCCGCGACGCATCGGGACCCACGGACCCTTCCGACCCGTCCCATCGACCGCCATTCGGCCGGAAGCCGCAAGCCACGGCAGCGAACAGTGCATCTGCAGCGCGGCCGGTCGGCCTGAAAGGGGAGAACACCTGGGGGCGTGCACACATCGGGCGCCACACCGGCGGAGGCGCCACCACCAGCGGCGCCCCCGCCGCGGAACAGCCGCGAACCAGCCCCGACACACGCCGGGTTTCCCTCTGCCCCTGTCCCGACGTGGAGACGTCAACGATCGCCTCTCGGCGCTCTGAAGGAGGCCTGCAGGGTCGGCGAGGGCCACAGCAGCTCGGGGCCACCGTACGCCCAAGAGAGAGAGAGAGAGGAAGAGGTGGAAGTGATTGAAGAAGTATTGCGTGCTGGGCTGGGCTGCAGCAAATCGTGTTCGCGAGCGTCAACGAAATAAATCCCTGTGCTCCCCCCGTAGGTAGTGTCGTCCAAGTGATACCGTAATTATGACCTCCTGAACTTCCATTTTTGTAATCAAGTGGCTAACAAAACATTCCCAGAAACAAATTCAGTATTCAAATGCATGTACTTGTTAGAGAGGTAATATATTCTAATGAGTGGACTGAATAAATATTTTCTAAAACAAAGGAAATAAAAAATTAGGGACCTCAACTCCTTGACACCACAATTTCACGACTGAATTCGAAAGCGAAATTAATCAGTAATCCACACTTTTAAAACTGTGGATCTAAGTGCGGAATAAGAACAACATCGCAAGGTGCAATTCCTCTGCTCGCTCCCCTCGAAATATTGTTTTCTTCACTCGCTCAAGACGTCATGGGCGGCTCAAAGAGCGAGAGGGTGCAGCGACGGAGGGCGGCGGTACACAAGTGTGCTTAGTGGGGACTTTCTGCCGGACTATTTACCGCGCCATGATGGCCACCACGGCACCCAACGCGGCGCCGGCGCCTGCGGGAGCCTCGGTGCCGCCCGGCAGCCTGACAGCGCACCTGCAGCACCCGGCGGCCCTGCACCCAGCTGCCGCCGTACCCCTCCTCCTGCACCATCCCTCGCAGCACCACCCTCTGCTCCTGCATCACCCGCACCCTCTCTCCGTGGGTGCCGGCCTCCATCCTCCCGGGCCCTTCCTGACGCGCGGCCCCGTGCCGCAGGCTTTCTACCGCGCCCCCGCACTCACGCGCCCCGCCGCCCACCTCCCCTTCCCGCACCACCGCCCTCCCACTCCCCCGGAGGGCCCCCTGGGCCCGCAGCACCACAGGGACAGTCCGCCGGGCAAGTCGCCGACGCCGAGTCCGCCGCTGCCGACGCCGCCGCCGTCGGCGCACGGCGGCCCGCCGCCCGCCGAGCGGCGCCGCAGCGAGTCGGAGGGCTCGGAGGGCCTCCGCGAGCGGCTGGGTGCGGCGGGCCTCGTCGCGAACGACGTCTCCGACGACGAGGAGCTGAGCGTGGGAAGTGAGTCGCCGCCCCCGGCGCCGGCCACGCCTCTCTCGCCGGCCGCCACCGACAGTGCCTCGTCCCCCACGCCGCCCCCGCCGCCGCCCCCGCTGCCCCCCGCCTCGCCCCCGCACCGCACCCTCAAGTTCAGCATCGACAACATCCTGAGGCCCGAGTTCGGGAAGCGGGGCCCCGGGGAGTGCGAGCCCCGCGCCAAGGACCCTCCGGAGGGCAAGTCCCCGCTCGACCTCTCGGCCTCCGTGTCCCCCGGGGCCGCCCCCGCGGCCCCCGCCCCCCCGCCCGGGGCGCCCGCCCCGCCCCGGGACAAGGCGCCCGCACCGTCGACGCCCGCCGCAGCCGCTCCGTCCTCATCGGCGCCTTCTCCCAACGGCTCCTCCTCGTCGTCCTCCCAGCAGCAGCTCCTGTGGCCCGCCTGGGTCTATTGCACGCGGTACTCGGACCGCCCGTCCTCTGGTGAGTCCTCCACACCCGCCTCGAGGGTGGCACTCTTGCTCCCTCGATTTAGATACGATCTAGGCTTTGCAGGTCTTCATATGCATGAGATTTCCCAATATGCTGCCAACTGTATTATTGTTTTCCGTAAATCATCAATAACCATCGGTAATAATTTCTCCTTTGATGCGCAGAAAGTATTTACAATGTTCCCATTGTTTGAGTTGGTGCTACGTGTTTTAATATAAAAATTAATCCCTAAAAAACTCGTGAATATTTCTGTATAACGGTGGTAATAGTTCTAGTTTTATCTTCTTTAGCTCCTGAATTTATTTCTTACTTTTGCAAAAGAGAATGTAGCAAACGTCATCAAGTATTATACCCCCGTAGATACAGAATGACTTGTTTGAACGAAGTTTGCCGCGGTGTTGGTTTGATCTCTGCATTGTTTCGGGTTTTCTTCCACGTCAGTTGGCTAGTAGACAACTTTTCACTGGCCCTCCTACCAGCGTCTTCAGGTCGAAGTTCTACTAGCCAACTGACGTGGAAGAAAACCCGAAACAATGCAGAGATCATAGAATGGCTTGCCAAAAAAAGAAGGGAAACTCCTTCATTAGGCTAATCGTTTTAATCCATCACCTGGATGGTTTCAGATCTTTGGAATGCGATGAACAGCCGATGCAATTCGAAATCTCTTGCTTACAATATTGAGTCTTCCTTTTCTTGATCAGTCCTGAAGAATCATAGGGGATATTTCAATTCACGATGATCTTGATGGAGGACGTTATGATTTTTAGGCATGAGAGGGAAAAGTGATGGGAATTCAAAAGTATCGATGCATAAATACGGTTCCCTCTTTCGGTGCCAGGATAAATCCTTCGTCATCAATTGCTCTAAATTTTAATGGCCAAAAAAGTTCACGACGAAATAAATAACGGAATAAACACAAAATTACACAATTAAACGTTTCAACACCTTTAGAAAACGTCATTATGAAAACTCTGTCATAACAAGCAATTAGGGGTGAGCAACACCAACCCTCCCTTGTTACAAACTTGTAATAAACAATCAGAGCATTCTTAAAAGGGGAATAGATATGGCTTACCTGCACTTGCCTTCGAATAATGGATTGGGTCCCAGAAGGTTGTTCATGGATTTAATTCCCTCTAAAAAGTACTTAAAAGTCAGAATTCTGTTGGTATAAATAAAAATGCTTTTTCTCACTGGTTACTATTCGCGCTGAATGAATCTAAGAATTACTTTCTATCAGATGCTCTCGGCTACTTTTTGAGAAGTTCTTAGAACTTACACCTGAATACCGGCCCCAAATTGTGTGAAATATTAAATCAATGCCGTGGATACCTTCGCAATATTCCCGGGCAAAAAAGTAATTTACATTAATAAAAAAGATAACATTAAATTATTTTTTCTGATTTGAATTAGATGCCTCCCTGAGTTACCAGATTATATAGCTAGTGGTTAGTGGTGATATCCCATATATTTTCTAGTTCGAAATAAGATCGAAAAATTATCCATGGCACCGGCGCATTAATGGAAATGTATTTTTTATAGACATATTTTTACTTCTGTATTCGTTTCCGGGTACATTTAGGGAATTATCTGGCTGAATTATTACCTCATATCACGCAGATACGTTGAAAACAGCTCCCTATCCAATTTCAGCTTGCCATCAAAACACTGTTGGGTGATCAACCATGGGATTACAGCCCAGTGCCAGAGTTTTGTAGTTGGGAAAAGAGACGCCGAGGTAAAATTACGGAAATAAATATAAGATATTTAGCGTGCACCCGACGAATGGTTATGCAGAACCAAGGTGAACTAACATTCCAAAACTTATTGCAGAGAACGAACAAAACTTATTGCATGAACGAGCTCAAAATATTGTGCGAGAGATTCGTTCACGGAGCGAGAAGTCGACGCGGAGCACGCGGAACTGGAACACGGCCGCGAGAGACTGGTCGGTAACGGGGCGACCCGGTAACTCCAGGGTGGCGAGTTCGAATGGATGTCGTGTTAGTCTTTGAATCAGAAAGGCAGTTCTTAGTGTGAAAAATAACTTTTTGCAGTTGGGGCACCTAAAAACAGATTCAAGTACTTATTTACCGGAGTAGGAGGGGACAGGTAAGGGAATGACTGCGGCGCAAGCGATCTCCCAGAAGACGAATGCACTCAGTAAGGAAACATTGCCGAATTATCACGGGCACGGCAAATTAGTGCATTAGGGAAGTAACAATAATGATTAGGATCTTCACTGGGACGAAATTAAGACAAAACTGTCCCTACCGTCCAATCTCTAGCAGAGCTATCGCAAACGGCAGTTGAACAAATAATGGTTGCTCAAAGAAACTCATCTCCGGACAGTTTTATAAAAGTACTTTAGAATATATGAGATAAGTTTGCTGAGACTATGCTTCCCTTCTTGTGGCTTCCTTTCTATTCCATCATGAGTATGAACTGGGGCATGAGAAGCAAATGTGCAATTACTATAAATTATCGCATAGAAAAATTACATCAGGTGCTGATATAATTAACCATAAGTGACCTTCAGGCTTGACGAGCACAAGAAAGGGACACGCAGCTTACATTTCCAAAATGCATTGTGAGTGTGATTGATTGATACTCATTATCTCACTATGTATATGAATAATGATGAATAACGCGTGATTGCCAAGAATGTATCATTTTCAAAAACCAAACAGTACCAAGAAATAAGAGATATAGAAACTATAATAAAAATAGCAATAACAAATGGACAATGAGTGAGTTTTAAGAGATTTCTCTTTGTCTTGAGTTAGGTCACATTAAAAACGGAACTGATATACCTAGTGTAGGCGTGTGTGCACATCTTCAGGACTAAAACTTTTCATTTGAAAATCATTTTCTCGACCCGTAAGCGCGAAAAACCACCACAATTACCCAGAAAAAAAGAACACATATTTAAAAGTAACTCTAAGACAATGCGTGTAGTTACTAATATACATGATTTTTTTGGACTCACAAAATTCGACAAAGACTGTTTTTTTACGTCATAAACAATAATGAATTTTAATGTTGTTCCATATTTGTGCAATATAAAGATTCATCTGGCCATGATATTGGTTGGTGTCACCATCAACTTCTACAAGCCCAAATATGGCTCTACTTGCTCAATTAACTAACGTCTAGAATGTGTTATTAAAAAAGTTATTAACTTGCTTTATTTCTATCAAATGACTTGCCTGATTTTTCCGACCGATTGATTGATTCCGACCGATAATTTACTGGAATATTTTTTTATCACCACTTATGAAATTATGGACTTGGCTCTTAACTTAAAATTGAATACTTCATGGGAAACTAATTTCCACGTACTATTATTCACGCCCGTAAAGTATTTTCAACTGCGCTAGAGTTTACTACCAAGTTCATAAGTTGTAACTCAATATGAGAAGAAAATAATTGGATGTTAAAATTGATAGGGCACATAATTTAACACACAACTGACAGGTGGATAGAGTCACTGAGGTTCTGAGGTCACAACTGAAGTTGGATTTATAACAGAAAAGTAGAAAATTTTCAAAAATAAATCCCTTATTAACTTCTTTGTCATACCTGCAATTGCATTCTTCTAAATACCACTATTTTGCCATACGTGATAACATTTATAACAAGCGTTCCACGATTTACTTGGTACTAAGGGAGAGCTCAACGCTTGCGAGACTGACTATGAATTGCAAATGCATCGTCGAAAGGAACAGAGGAATCCGCCTTCTTCCATACTTCCATGAAATACTGCAGTCTTTGGGACAGATTAGAGTTAACGTGTAGTCCTAAAGCGTCATATTCACAGTATCGATCGATCAAACTGAGGATAAGCTGCTGTGTGGTTGCGAACCTTGTCCAAATATAGGTAATCTAAAATGAAACCAAAAATATCATTACTTACAAAATTAATTATCTTTAATGTATAAATAATCCAGGATTATGTGCAAAATTTGTATTTCCAATGCATGTTCAAGCAATTTCCGTAATTAAAGTAATTTTCATCAGCCTTTTCGGGTGTTTTGTGTTACTATCTGGAATTAACACCAAGGTATTTCAGCGCTGATATAAAAATCAGTGACATATTTTTGTATCCAATTTTTGGATCACTAATAAAATTTGTGCTGAGATAAAAATCTCGAGACTCACCCATTTCGATGGTTGACAGTATATTGATATTAATGAATTTGATTGACGGTTTAATCGTCCTTTTTTAGTATTATAAATAATGCAGAATGTGAAAACTTAACTCCATTCCATTAAAATATTTTGCAAGGGAGTCGCTGCCAATTTCCCAATAAAAGTTAATTTAAAACGACCTATATCTACTCATCTTCTTCGTAGCAACCCTGACTTTCCAGTCTCATTTCTTCTTTCTCACGAAATTCTACTGATCCCTTGTTCATATCATTATAGGTAGATTTTCCATTGGCGCTAATTTTACAGTACCTACGTTCCAATTTCAAACATATTGAGTCCCTTTTGAATATTTTCCAGATGAAAACGTATTAAAACAAACGTCAAATTAAACAATATATAATATTTGACTCTAAGTTCATCAATAGCTTGGGTCAATGTTATATTTTATTAACAGTAGAACATAGAGAGATGAAGATTTCGCAACAGTCGTACTGTTTCATAGAGCCAACAATTAATAGATTCATACTTTTGGTTACAATCAAAGGATGCGGGCAATTCAATCTTAATAAATTCATATTAAATTCTTGCCTAAATAATGAGCTAATTGATTTTATGTTTTAAGCTGAGGTTTATGGTCCAAAACACGAGATTATTAATATAAAACCATTGCAAAGCTCCCATAAGAGTGGTGAATATATTTGCAATCAATTATAAGATCATTAGCTCAGAATGTTTTATTATTATACTTAAGAAAACCTCATTTTGGTAATTATCGACTATTATAACTAGAAAAAAGCAAAAGACTTCGTTATTACCCTGGAAATGAAGTATTCAACTCTTATCTGCGGTTTCTCGTGATTGTTGGAAATGCTTATCTTATTCTAGATGCAGCATGACCTCAAACGCTTGAGTTCACTGGTTGGCGATTAAGTTGAGTGCGACATCTCGGATCGCCAAACTGCTCCTCTCTTCTCTCGCGTTTATAACCCATCCTTGAAGTTTTAGGGGAGCAGAATACACTTCGTTAATTCCATGTGCGTGTTGCTTTCAGGAGCATTATCAATGTGCTGGAAATGTTTATCAGCTCACTACTTCCATTCAAAGAAACATTTAACTCAGTATTTTAGTGCTTTCACTTCATCAACTGAAGCTAGTCCAAACAAAAAAGAAAAAGCAATGAAATGATATTTTAATTCATAGAAGGAAAGAAGCAATTACGTTTTCAACTCATCAGAATTTCTCCAAACCAGGCAGCAATTTGTTCCGCAAAGTTATTGAGTCTATTTTTTTTAATGACAAGATATGCATGAAAAATACATTTTCTACTGAAACGATTAACGATATTAGTGGCCTGAGAAATAAGAAACGGAAATAGCACACCAACCTAAATCTACTTCCATCTTTCAACAGCTGAATAAAGAGCACAGCCATGTTTAATGAGTGAGTAATTTACACGTGGAATCAGACATGAGAGTCTGGGGATGTCTTTAATTTTATCAAGCTTTTGCGGAATATATCACTCTCACTCTTCTGTTTACCATAAATTGTATATAATTAAATAAATTCACTGTCTATGAATTAATCAACGTAAGAGAGGGGGACGAACCACAGCCACCAATCGGGTCTTTGGTTCCCGAATTGGAAATACGAGAAGAAGAGAAAGTATTGCAATGTAGTTTGCGGTATTGATATTTAACCATCACACTTCATTTTTAAAAATTTCTCCCAGTTCCTCCAACGTCACTCAACCGAAAGTTCCCATTTTTTCCCACATTTAGTGAAACTTTGGTCAATAATTGTATGACATAGTTTGAGTACAGGGGACAGAGAGTTCTTGTGCTGCATTCTCTTCCCGTATTTACTTTATAATGTCTTCTATATTTATCGTCCTCGCTGTTTTTTCTTCGAAGGCAAAGTGGGACTCGACTTACGTTTCAAAGACATTCAATTTCTCTATTACAGCCTAGGTTTAAGAGTGTTACTTTAAGGAGTTCTAAAAACTGGTAGGTCATTGAGTATTCTTTACTTACGTTCTGCCATTTTACCTGTTTAAATAGAGTCACTCATTCTAATATATATATAATATAGTGTCAAAATATTCTAACAAGGGATTGCTAAAGGAGTTGAAAGACTAAAATTTTTAGTTCATTTTGCCATGTAAGTTGGGGTTTTGGCATTCTTGCGACATTTTCGATACTGAATTACTAAGTGTTTTAACTCCCACTTCAGTGTACAAATATACTTATAAAAATTTACCTATCGAAAGACTTCGGCATCCTAATCGGTAAAAGAACAATTTATGCCATGAAATAATTTAATCAGAATATTAAAAGGATTCGTCATGGGTGGAAATGCGTCTTTATATTTGCACGGTCATAGGTGACTGAAAAATAAACTTTCATCCTATTTAAAACAAGTATCGTGGGACTCATACTCATGAATTCCCTTTCATTATTCTTTTCAACTACTCTATTCGGATAGTGTACATATATCAGACTAATAGAGAGAGCCTGAAGCTCTAATCAGGAGGATTCAGTCGCATGTTTACTTTAGTTAGTTGAGTTTAAACTTTTTTCGAATTTCTTCGTGTTGGTCACGATAGTATCCATATAGAAATTAGTAAAAATATGCTCCTGTAGATTTCAATGGATTTTTCGATCCAAAACGCCAATGATAGTTGACCATTGCTTCGATTTCAAGTTTCACTACCAAAGGTTGATAGAAGGGCGGGTACCAAAGTCGCCGGAATTATTCTTATGTGTTTATAAAACAATCTTTCCCGAAAATATGTATTTCAAGGCTAAATTCAGAAGTTTAATGAACAAAACATTGGACTTCCGTAAAAGCAATTTTACACATGAAGTCATGCTAAACAAGGAAATCATGGAGAATAAAAGGCAATGCTGTGATCACCATGCCAAATTTCTAAACCATTATCAATTTGACATTATCACATTAATAAAACGGCAAACAATTGCATTTTATTTCGATCCATAATTCTAATGGCTCCGTAATGGTATTTAATTCTTAATTCGACGTTGATGCACGATTACCTCGGATGCATAGAGAAAACAAACGAGGACCTAAAACAAAACACTCCCTTATGTTGGTGGTAAATATATGCACCACAATAGCACACGTCATTTCATGGAGTGAAAGATAAATAACCTTAAATTATGATTCGTCCTCTACAAAATGTGAATCATGGTATTGTCCAATCGAATCTCTGTATTCTTAATAAACGATAAATTCTTAAATTGATAAAATATATGCTATTACTTCATAATTTCCAAGTGACGTCTTGGAAAAATCATGGCATTGAGTTTTTTCTAATACCCGCGTTAACTATGCAAGTATACATACACCTTGAGATACAAGTAATATTTAATTTATAATACTTATGAGAATTGACATAAGCGTGAAATAAATGAGATCAATAAATAAATTTGTAGTGTTAATGTTTCCATCAAAGCTGGGAAAAATATATTACATCTAACAGGTAGGCAAAAAATCGATATTATTAGGCAGATATATGATATACCTATAACACCGTGAAAAAGAGCTAAGATAGCTAAAATGGCATATATTTTATATTTTCAATCTTGCTTAGAGTACCAGTTTGCTAGCAAACAAATGCGAAACCGCACTCTGCCACGGAACAACAGTGCAGGGCACCAAGTCCCAAATCCTTCGAGCAGATGCCCTGGCTCCGCCCGAATTTCCCCGAAGACTTTCTACCGCGAGTTGGCGTCGATACATGACATGTTTTGGGAAAATCTTCGTTTCCAACATTTCCGCTCCGAAAGCACTTCCGTTAAGATTACTTCAACACCAAATTCATGAGTATCCAGGGAGACCCTGGCAAAAAGTTCCAAAGACAAAAAGCAATTCCAACATAATAGAAACACATTCCCCAAGTCTCTCATCACGCGCCATAAACATAGCATAACGACTTCCGAGGTTCCGAACACTGTTGTGCCAATGGCTTAGTACAGTGTTTCCTTATAAATCGTTTACCTTCCCTAAGATGTTTATTTTCTCCTTACTGATACTTTTAGGTTATGCCTCTATTCAACAGCATTTCGCGGCTTTCTTCCCTCCATAATAAGCTCCATCAAATGACTGATCTGGTGTAAATTTATAGTGAGCTCGGCATTCGCAAAAAGACGAAGAGGGAACCCGAAAACCAAATTGGAATCTGAGAGAAATGTTCACGCCCGTAACGACAACTATTACGGCATGTAATTTGCCGCTTACTAGAATAAATATTTGGGTCCTCCATCGATTACTTAACGAGCCCCTCTCCGCGCCGGTCCCGCCGGGCGGACGAGTCCTGGGGCCGTTGCCCCCCAGGGCAGGAACGGCGGCTCTCGCCCCACGCCCCTAAGCAAGGAATATCGGCGGTTCGCCGCTTGGCGAGAGTCCGCTCGTTGGGGAATGAACGACAAACACCATCCATTCAGTCAACGTTACTCACTGTGCACGCTAATACATTCCCACGTTCGGATCATCGCGGCCGTATATTCGTCTACATCTATCTAAATCTACATAATAGCCTGCAAGCCACCATAAAGGTGTGTGGCAGAGGGTGAACTCTTACCAAGCATGCACTACATATCATGCATAAAATTTGTAATTAAAATTTAAAATAGCTAAGCATACATGCAAAAACATGCTGTTAGTTGGGTTAGCTTTAAGCCCTTATACCAACATGCAGATACCAATGTTATACATTGCTACACTCGTACTGGATACATTTACCGTTATTCATATCCCTAATAGTACGGGGAAAAAAGGACATTTTGAATCTGCCAGTTCGGCAATCAATCTCTCTAATTTTATGATTATGGTCCCATCTGCCATAGTAAGATGGGGTCCGCAATATATTTTTAACATCATCACTGAAAATATGGTCTTGGAATGTATTCAAGAGATTAACTCTAAATTTCAACCTGTGATCTGACAATGCTTCCCAATTTAATTCATTTAATAGACTGGTTACGCTAATAAGGTTATCGTACTGTCCCTTTACAAATCTTGCCGATCTTCGCTGCACACGTTCGAGTTCATTATTTAGACCGATTTCGTAGGGATCCCACACACTGGCAGCATATTCCAAATGAGGTCTTACAAGGGAAAAGTAGCTGATTTCTCGTACATGATCGTCACATTTACCCAGTACTCTTTTGACTAATCCCAGTTTACGATTCGCTTGACCCATTATTTCACGTATGTGTTTACCCCAGGAAAGATCATGTGTCAGTCTTATTAATTCCCTGTGTGCAGTAGATCTGGAGGGAGAATCGTATGAGATCCATTACACCGCGCATTAAGGCTGTTTTGTTTTTTCCAACCGCCCGCGCACCTATCCCACGTGATTCCCATCATGCACAGCGGTTCCCGACCGTCGCCCAACACGGCTCTCTCCTCGTCCCCGAACGGTCGACCCCGAACGAAGACGTTTCACTCAAATCGGAACGAGAATGGAAAAGAATAGCTCACCGCGTTTGATCGATATCCAATTCGAAGCAGGAATTTCAAGCGTGGTCGCTGCCATTGCACGCAACGCGGTCCCTTGTTACCGCAGGGAAACTTCAGGAGAGCTATCCAAGAAATAAAACCGACCACAATCTCTGAGCCGAGATTTTGTGGACAGTGGCGTCCGGATGTTGAGCTTGTTCAGACCTTGCTCAGACTGGGATGACGCGGGTTTCAAAAGCACCCTCGCGCGAATGAGCCAGCTCCGAGCTGAGCGCCAACTCCGAAAGCAACTTCGCGTTCCAGTAGCAGCCGCGCCGAGCCCAAGTGAAGGAAAGTCTGTCCGATGCCACTTGCCGTGGGCACCCCCCGCCCCTCACCACCCCCACACTTCGACGGACTCCTTTTTCGGGCGTCGCGGCGGCGGCGAGAGGAGGCGTCGGTCGTCGGACGGCCCCGAGCCGCCCTCACCTGAAGTGGGCGGGGCCCAAAAACGGGGGGGGGGGGGGCTCTCTTGGTCCGCCCCCGCAGAGGGCATCTCTGCCGTCGGCAATCATCTGTGTGTTGACAGGGGTGCGTTGGACAGCTGCTCCCCCTCCCCATCAGTGGCAGAGAGCAGAACGAAGTAAGCATCCCCCGCCGTTAAACGAAATCCGTGGGATAAAACTCAAGCAAGCCCATAATTATTTTGAAGAATACCTACTTATAGGTTTATGATGTTAAAATATGTCGTTACCCTTTAGTGGCAATCTCTTAACACCTTTATTGTTATCAAATGGCGAGAGCGATAAAAGAAAGCCTTTGGGAAGATGGTTGGGGCACGTAGTCTATTATTGGATAGGAAATCATTCCTTATTGAAATAGTATTTTTATCAAATCATATCCTACTTCGCATAAAGGGGACAATAATCCTTGAGACGCCATAATTTTGCAAGCGCAAGAAAGGATTTTTTAATAGCATTCATAGAATGTTTCTGAGCAAAAGTTTACCGCAGTAAAGTAAACCGAATATGTGACCGGAATACTAAGGCTTCATCGACATTTCATCGCCAGATGAAAATCAATAATATATTTAGGTTTTTCACTCAAGATGAGGTTATTCTATATTTTACTGTACTCTAAATTGGATGACTCAACCATAGTGGAAGTATCGCGCATCGTAAGGGATACTTGTAATCCACAGGAAAGACGCCTTGCGCCTTTTAACTGCAGAAGGGGACCTCCTCAAACCCCCACGTCCCGAGAAATCCTCCACGGAAGCACCGATCGTCTATAAGCCATCCTAGAGGCTAGAAAAATTTATTTAGTCGTGAAAATTTGTGTGCGAATGTATCCATGATATGTTGACCGCGGCGAGAGTCAATGCAGAATAAAAGGAAATGTGCTTGACAGATTCCAGATTTTGGAAAGTCTTGTCTAATTTTAAGGTTCCTTACCCACTTTAAAATTTTGGGAGTTTCCTTTAGACGCTAAGGTACTTTTTATCTTCATTCATTCGCTTAATACATTTTCAGAACCCCTTTCACTTCAGGTCTCTGTGCGTATGTTCAAGGACTGCAGATTGCTGTTTGATCAAATAATATTCTATTATTTTTACTCCAAAGCAGCCGAAAAAGTGTTAGCTGTGACTTTCTAAATAAGATATCAGTTCTTGAAATGGAATTCTTCATACCTAATTTGAAATACTTCCCAGAATATTGGATCAAGTGAGGTGTTTTTATGTTAACTGAATATCGTCATAAACCTCGTAATTCCAGCATTGTTATAAAAATGTTGTTGAGGAATGCTGTGAATAAATTTGATGCCAATGAAGTCAACGCTATTTACGGAAGTTCATTGAATCGGATTTTACCTTGTGGGATTAAAACATATGGGACGGGAAACATTGGAACAAAACACTGTAGATTTAACTTCTGAATATTATTAAATTATCAAACCAGGCTGCGAGAGATTATACCATCCCAAGGAATGATCGACCTGAAGACACAGCAACCTGACAAAGAATTTAAAAAAAAACTAAGTTAAAAAGTTATTAGTGACATATTTCTTTCGGCCTAACGCCAAGAGCCATGGTGGTCACGAAAATGCTTATTGCAGGTGCTTGGACGGAGACTACTCACCAATGTTTTTCTTTTCAAAGAGTAAATCTTAAACTGATTTCGTTGACAGCTTAATTTCATTTCAAGGGTAGATTCTACAACTTTGAACTCTCATACAAGTTTCCGAGAATCTCCAAGATAAAATATAGGGAAATGAGAGCACATATCATCCTATCCAAAAATACTTTCGAAAAAACTTTATTGCTTTACATTGCGGTATTTAGTTATTTAAATGAAAGTTTTTTTCCTTATTATGTGGAAACATTAGGCTTCTATAATAATTCTGTCAATTTTGACCGTATAAATAAATTTAAAAAATCTACCAACTTAATTGCGGATATAAAACATACTTGACGTTCCTGGATATAGTGATTCAAAATTCATCTTTGGGGCTTTTTTTCGGGAGGAATACATTGATAAACAGTAGTATATTTTATTAATCTACGCCGGTATCATTAAAATCTATGGCAGTCATAAGAAACATTTTCGTACTCATGACGTTCTATCACTAGATGGTTTTACACCTTCAAATTTTCAAAGCTATCGGTCGTTTGGGCCACTCGACATTTATTAATGACTACCCTCGCTGTTTTCCTCTAATCGTGCCTTATATCCTCGATTATACTCAGAAAGTATATTGTGGGAGCACTTTCATTTGTGTCGTGACAGCCTCGTCACGTGAGCAGTGCATTTCACGTTAGCGGGTTGAGGTGAGAGCGTAAAAACAGTCCAGGATCTGGATTGGTGAACAAAACTCTTTTAGACAGATCCCATGAACGGATCAGTTTCCACAATTCAGTTTGTCGGACTGCGACGAGCCGACGGCAACATCTCCGGAACCGACGCTTCAGAGGCCCGTCGATACCGAGGCCCTTTCGTCCTATATCCCACGAGTTCACGCAACGACAAAGAGCACGTTTTGGGGCTCCCTGGAGCAGGAAGTCTTGTCCCAATCGCTCGTTCCGTACAATAATTGGGTCCCATTGGAAGGAGAAGACCGGGACATTCGGATCCGAGGGCCTTCTTCATGCAGCTCGAGTTGCGTGACGCCTCCCTTCGCCGAACCTGAGGCCCACGCCACAAACATTGAAAATTGAGGTATCAAGGTGGATCAGCGGTGTGCCCGATCGCACTCGGCTTCGGATAGCCCGAATGCAGATCACTTTCCGATCAGAAATGGCTCGAGCTTTTATGAGCGAGCATACTCGTCACTTCCCACGGCGGAAGCGGGCTGGGCTCCGTGGCTCCCCCGATGTGGCCTTATGTCGATTAGAGTGATCGTTCCCAGCCGGAACATTACGTCGTTTAATCATTTGTTATAATGCCATCGCTGAAGAGAGTGGCGTAGGGATTGATGATCGTGCTTTGTGAGACGTGCACGATGAACACCTGACCAAATATCAAATTGGTAAATCATTAACCTCTCCGAAATTTGGAACTGCTTGTTTTTCTCCCACTGTCTTATATGAGCGATGCATTTTTTTAGAAAGGTATTGGCATAAAGTTTTACATATTTACGAACGAGCATTTAGGTTCATCCTTTCAGGATATTATTTATGTCTTAGTACATCATATAACCACATCCAGGTTGACAGTAGCATCGGGGCCACACGTGTGAAATAATGCTGCGTACTCAAACGACGTTGTCAATAATAAATATGGTCCGTCAACGTGAATTTTATTTTCACTCATCCTGGAACATAAACTCTTAGCTGTTCAGTATTTTGATAGGTGCGGGTCGTTCGGGACAAATCCAAAAATCTTTTTCACATCACGTTGGACAGGAGCGGATGCATTTTACAGAGCCACCAGCATTTCCATTTTGAAATTTTTGCTTGCAAATATATAGTGCCAGTTTTATGCGAAATCACTATTGAAGGAGGTTTTAAAAACACTACACACGCATTTAAACCTGGGTCCACCCAGTCAGCTAGCACGCCGACGATAACTCCCCTATTTCCACTCGCAATTTCAAATTTTTTTTAATAGTTTAAAAGTTCCACGCTTGGAAAGAGATAATTTCGGTTCTCCTTGTCAATAGGATTTTATTAGGATTATTCACCCTTATTGTACTTGCTGTGCTGTTTACATATGTGCCTTGAAGCTCTACCTCATCATTCACAGCAGCTCAAATATATCATTATTAATTTCGATGCTGTATTTGTGACCTCCATGTTTCTTTACAAGTATTTTGTGATTGAAACTTTTCAAAGCCTATATTTCCAGCAAAACCAGCAAAGTCAGCATCTCTTGAACTACGAAAACTCAACATATATCCACCATGTTCCACCGTGACACCGCGATTCAAACTCCCGTAAAAGAGCTATGTTATTTAATGAATAAATACCGATAAAGAATAACGCCTATATGGAAAATCATCAATAAGGTGATAACGAATACACAATATTTCTATGAGCATGCTACTTTATAGCGACTTGTAATTGCATTCTATTTCTTAAAAACTCGTTTAACTCAATTTGACTTCGGAACATGACAGACGTGCTATAGCCACATTTAATTTACAAAGCGAGAATACATGCTCCATACCACTAATACGTATTCTAAAATAGGCTAAATATTTTATTACTTAGTTTTAAACTATTCCCTTGCAAATAAATTTATTTGTTTTGAATTTTATTAATAATGATATTTTTGAAAATTGTTTGGCAATAATGACGCAGCTACCATTTGGAAGCATTGGTATTAATTACACCATATCAATAACCAATGATATTTAAATTACATAAAAATATAAGAATGGCCTTGGTAAGGTATATTCCTAAATTAAGTCGCTAAATAAGCTTGTAAGCACCTTCCGTCGCAAGTTCCGTTGCCAATGATAACAACATATACTGTAGCGCCACTTTCATGTAACTAAGGATTTTCTGCTTTTTTTCGAGCAAACATTTATTAATATCAATTCAACTAGTGTGGTAAGGCAAGCACTTTTTTACAATGCTAAATTCTAAATAAAATCACTCATCTTTTATTAGTTTTTCGTCATAGCATTTCTCTTTACATTACTAATCTGAAAATTTACTGCCAGAGCTATGCTCTGCCGTATAGCTACGTATAAAATATCTGATTTTCAACGTCTCTTTTCTTCAAATATATTATAGAAAGTCCAAATTATTTTACACCCAATCGATAGAAGGGCCAAAAAATGATGTGTCCTGAAATTTTCACAAAAATGACATCTACTTCATAATTCGGTGGAGCCACCTTAAGGAGTTTTCCTAATACCAGAGACGTAGATGTGTTCTGTCACTTGCAAAGGGGAAGGGAAAACAATCTAAAAATATGCATTGAATTGCAATATGAGCATTTTTCTTTAGATTACATTATTTCATAAGGCGTGGGAACACGCAAAAAATGTGTCATTTAACTAGGAGAATATGGATTTTTCTGTGTGCGCTTGCTACGCTGTCGGGAGATACGGCGAGGAAAGGTGTTCGAATCGCGGAGCTCCGTTTTTCGCAGTCGTTCGATGGAGTGAGAAGTTGGGGGGGATGTGAAGACGCTAGGCCCTCTCATTTGAGTCGACCGAGGGAAATCATCGGCTTCCTTTCCGTCGCACGCCACGAACATCGCCTCCCGCTCCTCGGAGGAGCACTCTTCTCCCTCACGTCCTTCGTGCGTCAGTTTTTTCTTTCTCGCGACGAGGGAAGAGGGCACGGGAGTTGAAATGGATGAGATGGGCAGCAGAATGATGAAAAACATTCGCACGGCCAATTATTTACCGCTGAGGTCACGCGCTCACAGTCAACCGGCCCACTCAGCGAGTGTTATCCTCGCTCTTTGCTCTTCACCAGGTTCGCACTAATTCGGGCATTGCGACTAATTTATGCTTTAAATGCTCCACTCCAAGCGAGTGCCTAATTTGTGGAGAAATGCCCTGATGCACTCAATGTTAAGATCAAGAGTACAAATCAGAAGTCTTAGTTTCGGCTATATAATCGAGAAATTTTGCTATTTTTCTAAATACTTCCTATTGTAGGAAGAATTGGAACACAATTTTATCACGTGGAATTCCTTGCATGTCCATTTATTACCAATTTAACGAATTTTTACCAATAAAAGTTTTTCTCGCCAGCAAGATCAGAAACCCATAACATGGGATGTTATCTATGGGTTTCTGATCGCCAAATTTGAAGACGCAAAATCCATTGATTTTGAATCTAAATTCAAAAGAGGATTTTTAAAGGAGATGGTTCGGATGCTTAAAAATCCTATCGTATGTAATAATAGAACAGATATACAAAATTTAAATAAAACATACCATTACATAATATCCAAAACCTATATTTACACAACATAATCATTAACTTGTGAATTAACATTCATTCAATATTCAGTTATGTTAAGAAAAAAAATATATATACAAATAAAATTTTATTTTTTGCCATAATTTTAAATGGTTGTTTTGGTTTTTATATGAAAAAGTTCGTTTATGAATTTATGTATCTAAGAAGTTTAACATTGTTGATGTTGTTGTTTCAAAACAATTGTCACCAAAGGTATGTAACAAGATATTAATACCTAGTGAAAAGGATAATTATTTATCGCCATGAGAAAATTCAATTCTACTTCATTATATGTATTCACTAGTTATTCACTATTCAATCAGTATTTGCTCCATTCGTGAAATAATAAATCTTCACGGTAGGTGAGGAATACTTGTAAGATAATGACCATTCATTTAACGGATATTTTAAGATATTTTCACCTGGTAAAAAAATATTTTCCATGGATACCTTTGAAAAAGATTTTTTTCACTTTTCTTAGTCCTGCTTCAATACCCATGCTAATGACGTGGTGAGCTCCTAATTTTTACATTGTCACTGAAATCAAACTGATCAATAAAGAGAAATATCCATTGGAAAATAGACTTCATCTTGAGGCTTGCAAACTTGCGTTCGTTCCGCAAGCCAGCTCAAGGCCGTTCTGCACGAGCTGCAGGAACGGCAGCAATTCATTCATCCCAAGTATGCCGTAAGCTGCCCAGATGAAGAACACCCTGATAGAATTAGCCACTGCATCCAAAGTGATAATTTTACCCGTCATTGCAGTAGTTAGATATTTCACGGGGGACACTGCTATCAGAGCATAATACTCGCTCCCCGCCAGGCTGAGTAATTTAGGTCACCGAAGTAAGAATTGCATTCACGAAAGTTTATGGTTTAGCTCACTGCAAATGAAGATATTGCCCATAGCTCTGCTCTATATGCCATAGAGGTGCACTTCCAATATTTTTGTGGCATTAGCGCCGTTGACAGATATCAGGAGGTATCCTGGCGTGATTGCAAGGTTGTCTCTCTGCTAAAAGGCACTTATTTCATTTCGGGTTGCTCGGCACGTACGAAGAAATCGACGTTACACACTGCCTCTGCATCTCGGCAATAATCCATATTTATTCTTTTTTTCCTCATTGGCTGACACATTCCCAGTTGTAATTTACGATTTAATCCATGCTATTTATCCATCCGATAGATACCCATCATTAATCTGGTTTCATTACTCGAAACCGGTTAATCTCCTAGCCTTCACATATTAAAATCAAGATGTCAGCATCTGATGGCCAAAGTCTACTAGCTTCCACAAATAATATGATGCATGTACTCCGTTGCTAAAAGCTTCCGTGGACAAAAGTCAATTTTTATGTTTTTTCCGTAGTTGATGATGGTCCGCATCCGAAGGTGACATCGCAATCTCCGATCAATCGAAAACCCAGACGCCGAATAACACTCAAGTAATATTCATCATGGAATCAATTTTTCTTTTCTAAACTCCTTCTTATATTGACATACTGATCTTGTTTATTGCCTTTGTAGCATTCATTGTTCTGAGATTGCAACTTAAGGACATTCTATTGAATCATGTCCACTTGTCTCTCCTTTGGCTTGTAGCCATAACCATCATTAGAGTCATTTATGACTGGCTGAGGTATTACTCATGCTCATTGCTTAACTTTTATTCTTCGTGACAACGTTAACGCATGGTGCGTCATCAAACCAAATTATGATTTTTTTAATAGACTTCTCTACATTTTTCTGCCGGATGAAAATGCCTCGGATTTATATCAATGATTGATTCCATAAATTTAATACTGAACTAAAAACATTGAAGACAGGTTATGAAATCAAAAAGAAAGAAATTAATTGCTCGCGCTACTTCTCCAATTTCTGGAAACTTTACTCAATCACCCTTCACTTCACACAGAATTGCATACTTTAAAAATGGAGATTGTCGTCAATATCGCAACTTTGTGGACGCTTCTCATCCCTAATAAATATTGGTTTATCAATGAATACTAGCGGGAAGAGAATACGAATTGAAATATTTTGAAGATTTCAAATGCCGTTCATCAACTGCGTGTGTTATCAGCATCTGAATGCATCGCATTTTTTTAGCTATAATTATGGCATTTACTGTCGTCTTGTGTTTCCCACGGCCTAAGGTGGTCTGTCGGTCTCGGGAGACGAGTCTCGTTTCCCCTCTTGTAGCCCCGGTGCCAGGGCGAAGGAAGGGAAACATTTCATTATTCACAGTCAGCATTGGTGACAGCTAATCGCAAAGCGACTTGTTAAGAATAAAAAATACATGGATCTGAAGCTTTTGCATTACTTTTAACATTTTTAGTCGTAAAACGCAAAAATGGGAGCAGGAGATCGATGAATAGGCCTGCAGAAATTCGTGGATTCGCGGACGATTAATAGGGTCACTTTAAAATGGATCAGTATTCTCCTGAATGCGCCGGAAACAGCATGCCATATTGAGAGGTAGTAAAGGTCGACTGATATGCAAAGGAATGGTGCCACACTGACAGAGGCACGGATTGAAATTGGTTTGCGTCAGATTAATTGTAAACGAAATCCCGACAGGACTGCGAGGAGCAATGCACGGATTCATCGCAAACTAGCAGAAAGAAATGAGTGTTTTTTGCCCTTCGTGAACCATAAATGGTTGGAGGAGACAGCATTCGGAACATCGGTGATGTGAGGGGTTTAGTAAGTTGGAAGGACCGCACCGCGGCCCTGAGAGGGCCCCCAAGGGTCGGAGGGGGGAAGTGGAGTTGAATGAAGGAATACGAGAGTGCGGAGAGCCGATGATTTCACCGCCGTGTCGCGGGACGACGCGCGATACAAGACGAGCGACTGGATCGCAATTATTCCACTTTCCTTATCCGCGGTCGAGGCTCTCGAGATCTGGACGAGAACGCACTTTCGCGGAACTGGTAAATGAGGCACTTAATGTTTTGCAATCTCAATGAGTAGAGTTTAACAGCAGAAATGCCTGAGGTGAACATTGGAAAAGAATTGCAACAAGCGAGTAAAAGAGCTACAATTTCTTTTCGGTCAAAACTATTTCTATGATCACATAATTATCAGGTACTTTACTTACGTCCTCAAACACTTATCGTAAGCTATCCAAAAGCTTGATATTCTCGTCATGCTGGACCAAATTATTTGCTTAGGATAACAGTAGTAATTTGTGGCATTAGAGTCAAAATATTATTACGTGATGAATTGCGATAAGTAAAACCAATGGGTAGAGTAAGTAAGACCAAACTATTTCCATGGGGGTTGCGTTCGAAGCCCTCGGGTTTATCTCGAATAGGTAACCAAGGAGTCACTTGCGACAAATAAGAATATTTCGCAAATGTTGGTTTTTTTGGATCGCTCTTAAAAATCTAGCTCATTGTGTTCACTAGAGTTTCTGCCATCCACCTCCAACATAGAGTCCCCGGATGAGAAAAACTCAAGTAGAAACATTGAGTGGGGTTGTAATGAACGATTAAAAAGCACCATCATTTACAAAACATTCTTGTTTATACTACGTTATTCCTTGGTTACCCATTCGAGTTAATCCCGACGATTTCAAGCACAGCCCCCATGGAGTTTATTCCACGCGGTGTGTTAAAGGGAGCTATTGTAGTAAGCGGTAGGTAATCAATATGCAGAACTGTTGTAGTCAAGAGGCGTGGAGCGAGTGGAGAAAGGTAAATACTTCTGGGGAATTCGGGGAATATCGAAGGCAATCAAAGGAGGTGCAGCAAGTATTGAGACTTTCTAGGCCGTGATGAGATATCCGCGGAAAGATACGAACCACGAGCATGGCATACTATAAATAATAAACACCCAGAGATGACGATATATTGTGAACAACAATACAGAACATTTTATGAAACTTTTGGTGGTGGCTTTATAAACGTTAGTTTCAATAAAACTAATTGGAAAATATATAATAAATGTTTTTGTGCGTAAATTAGTGCTTAGAAGCAAGGAAAATCACTCTGAAAGAGCACTTAGAACAATAACTTTTTCTGCGAAAAAGTATTGTAGAAAAAGGTCAATGAAGTGTATTTCAGTTCTTTGGCCAGTGCAGGGCATTTAGAAACTTGAAAGCAGTTCCACTCTTCTCTGAATTTTTCCGAGCACCCTGCCCGACGGGCCGGGCGGAAGTGGGAGGAGGGTGGAAGAGGGGAAGGGGGGGAGGGAGGGGCTCCCGGCTTAAATGCGCTAACAAGAACGGCGGTGGAGGGAGGGGGAGGCACTTATCTCTCCTCGCGGAGCCGGTAATAATTGCGGAGTGAGCGGAGATTTCTTTATCGAGGGTCTGTCTTCTACTAGTAGCGTGACGTAATTGCTCGAGAGGTGGGAGGGGTTGAAGTAGGGGGGGGCAAAGGATCCCGAGGGGGGGGGGGGGGGGGGGGGGGGAGGAGGAGAAGGGCAATTGATGCTCGGCGAGGTATTACGAGTTTTCCTTCGCACGGAAGTAACATGGGACTTGGAATTATCATATTATAATTTACCTCTTGATTGGCTTTCAAATGGGCATGAACGGACAGATGAATGTTTTAATCGAGCGTGTACGAAGGCATCAATCACGCTATTGCGGTACATGCAACGCGTTCTGAGGAGGTGATCGATTGGGGCGACCTCCCCCTGGGGCGAGGGGAGGGGGTACTAACTGCTAAGTGGGCCTCTGGTTTATGGCCTCGGCGGACGGAACGACTGCGCAGCCACTGCGCCCATTAAATGTTTCAAATATGCGTGAATCGTCGTTGTAATGGTGAATATATTTCCAATAAACTGTAAATTCAAACAGCTGCTCAACGATGGAGACAGAGTGATAACCTTTCATCCACTCATCATCACTGATCACGATTGACTCGGTAGGTTTTCGTATTTACGGACTCGATCAATTTTTAGCCCGTCCTCAACTTTCTGCTATCAGTCAAATCACGTAATCTTTAGACTTACTAATATAGGTTCAGTTGTTAACTCTAAAGTAAAGCTCTTACAAATTCGCAAATGTACTATTTTAAACTATGTCGCTACTAATCTCAAAAGTGAAATGCATTTAATATTTATATTTTTTTACTTTGTCATGCCACTTTTTTGCATCCACTTCGCAATTAATGTTGTACGCATTATCTCTGGTCAATTTATTTTGGCTTCGAAATGCATCTAGATGATACATACCATGTACCACTGTAATACTTATAAATCATAGCGTTTCTCGTTCAAACCATGGATTATGAAATATGATTTCAAAATTGCTACGTGCTTTCAATATTCCAATCATTCCTTACGACTAGATTCTATGATAAAAACAATCCAACATATAGACGTAATTTTTGACGGAAAAACTATTTTAATGAAACAAGGGGTCATAAATCACATAGCCAAGGACATCTAGTTTGGAATGTATCGCAATTGAAGACATTTTCAAAGATACCTACTGCTCGTGAAAAAAAATAGGTTTAAATGGCTGATAATAAGGGGAAAAGATTAATCGAAACTGAAATTTTATTTTTTCTCTGTTCGATTTTATTGCGGACCAGCACAAATTGATCGATAAATGGTCATTAAATCGGAAAGAGGCCAATAAATAGGTACCCTCTATCAAAAGGCCTCTGGTAACTTCTAAAGAAAAAAGGTTCCAATCGTTAAGTACGTACATTAGTCTCAATTTTTTCATACGCTTGTCTTCCAATAAATGAGGTCTTACGAACGATAAAGGTTTTAATAGCCTCCTATTATTTAGAAAAAGAGACCTTAGAAGAAGCCTTAGAAAAATTGTACATGCATATTTGAGGAAAATGAGCGTGGATACTGGATGTCGAATGGAGTGAAATACTTCTTATCTGATACCCACCAAGGTTGTAATACTTAGGAAGTTATACCTTTTGCTTTTCCGTATTTAATGTATTGTCAAAGTGAATGTTAAAAAGTAAGGACTCCAACTGTTACGAGAACTTCTTAATGCAGCCAACCTATCACCAATATTCCCGACACTGCACAAATGTGATGATCGTAAAACATGAACAAATCTACCTGCCTTTATTCTTTGCTAAAACTTTCGTTCTCGTGGTATGATTTTTACGACCCATGTCAAGAAAAATGAACTTATCTTCTCATGCTAAATCCTGCTCAACATTCTCTATAATTTCTCTTTACTTATTAAGGTGGCTCAACCGAATTATGAATTAGATGTCATCTTTGTGAAAATTTCAGGACATATCATTTTTTGATCCTTCTATCGATTGGCTACAAAATAATTTGGCCTTTCCATAATGTATTTGAAGAAAAAAGACGCTGAATATCAGATATTTTATAGGTGGCTATACGGCAGAATTGCAGTAAAATTTGCAGATTAATAATGTAAAGATAAGTGTAGTTTTGACGAAAAACTAATAAAAGATGAGTGATTTTATTTAGAATTCAGCATTGTAAAAAAGTGCGCGCCATACCACACTAGTTGAATTGATATTAATAAATGTTTTCTCGAAAAATAGCAGAAAATCCTTAGTTACATGAAAGTGGCGCTACAGTATGTTGTTATCATTGGCAACGGTATTTGTGAAGGAACGTGCTCACAAGCTTATTTACTAAATTAAATAAGGAATATACCATACCAATGTCCATCTAATTTTTTATGCAATTTTAATATTTCATTGGTTATTTGCATGGTGTAATTAATACCAATGCTTCTAAATGGTAGCAGCGTCATTGTTGCCAAACTATTTTAAAAAATAAGAATATTAATAAAATTCAAAACAAAGAGTTGCATTTGCAAGGGAATAGTTAAAAGCTAAGTAAGAAAATATTTAATCTATTTTAGAATAGGTACGTATTAATGGGATTGAGCATGTATTCTAACTTTGCAAATTAAACGTGGCAACAACACATCAGTCATGATCCAAAGTGAAAATGAGTTCAAAGAGCTTGTAAAAAATAGAATGTAACTACTACGCGCTATAAAATAGCCTCACTCATACAATTATTGTGAATTAGTTATCACCCTATTGATGCTTTTCCATATAGTTGTTTTTCTGGATCGGTATTTATTCATTAAATAACATAGCTCTTTTACGGTATTTTGAATCGCGGAGTCACGGTGGAACCTCCTTAATGACAAGTCATACATAATACATGCCGCTAGTTACCTTTTAAGGCTCTATGCAATCTTTTAAAACGCTGCCAGGTAAACGCATCTGTAATTCCCTTCTGAATTACTAAAGGAGCCAAATGTCCCAATTGCCATAATCTTTGTGAATTACTTTCATTATTGGTTCTGAGGTTTCCGCGGCGTTTCTCAACACTGGTAACGGCTTTCGGGCGTTCCTCCGCGTCGTGTGTTGTCAGGGTGACGACAGTTTCTCCAGCCATCCTGCTGGCGTCTTCATGACCACTTCTGAAGAATGACCACTTCTGACCTGAAGACGCCAGCAGGATGGCTGGAGAAACTGTCGTCACCCTGACAACACACGACGCGGAGGAACGCCCGAAAGCCGTTACCAGTACTTTCATTATTATGTGTGGAAAGAGAAAAATTATTCTAATTCGGTAGAAGGTAGGGATCCAATAAAGTTACATGAATGTATACCACTGTTTACATACCGACGCAGTGTCTGCGATCAAACCTGGTTTTAGCAGTGGAGAAGCAATTTAGAGAATAGGATATAATCATTAATGTGCTCTGTCTCAATGGATTAACATGATTGAAATCGTGAATGAAATTAAAATGCTAAAAAAGAATAGCTTTGCTTTGAGAGATCCACGGAGAAAAATCAGAATTTTGCGTTTTCCCGAAGAATGACCAGAGCTAGATAAACAGAAACACATATTTTTACGGAGAATATGTATAATCATAACAGTGGATGAAAAGGAAATTTGAAAGAAGCCTGTGAAGGATACCGAAGCTTGAAGCAGCGGAATAGCTGTTCAAATATGAGCTGCAGAATAACCCGCTGTTATAGCTGTATACATTCGTTGTTCGGGTGCACCCCGCGTACTTAATCAGGTGTATTACCCGACGTTTCGTGACCTTTGTTGGTCCCTTGATCAAAGGAAAAGGGATTTCTCTTTGATAAAGTGACCAGCAATGGCCACGAAACGTCAGGGTATTCCCGAACAGATAATATATACAGTAACGAAGGAATTGAAAAAACTTACCATTTTCGTTCCACCTAAATTTATCAAAAAAAACAACTTATTGATAAACTTACAGTTTCTTTTCAATCATGAAAAGATTCTATAAAGTTACTCCTGAGAACTGCAGTTAGCATGAAGGGAGTTTGGTACTCGGTAGGTATTGACGTAATGGAAGCAAAAACATTCTGTGCAGGAATCCAGTCTATGAAAATGAAACAAAAGTGGTTTGACAGCAGAAAACGCAAGTCAGAAGGAAAGGAAACTCCTTATTAGATCATGAATCTGGAACATATTCATTAATGAAAGTGAATCATGAAAATCAAAGTAGTAGGGGAGGCGCAACTGATGACTCCATTTTAAAAATTTATTTCATATTAACTAACTCCTATGATTAGTAGACCCTTTAATAGCCAACTTCACTGTCTAGACCAAGTGTGACCCTAGGAACTAACTCTGAAACTATTACGACGCCCACCTCCATAGCGGAATAGGAGCACTCGACCCCTTACTTGCCAAGACGTCAGGAATTCGGGCTTCCGGGGCCAGTGCTAAGGGGAGAATAGAAATCTAGTAGCCTTTGAAAATGGACGACAACAATATGAGCAATGTCAAATCTATACACAACCGCATGCTTAGGAAACGGAGCTACTTTTGAATCGTATACTCTGGGAGGTGACCTAATGTTAGCTTGGAGCCTGCATGGAATTCTACAGTAATCCATTTCTCACGAAATGATGAGGTGGACATCACCATCTACTCCTGTGGCGTGAAAATATTTAATGACTGTTCAGCTTCAGTATTCTTTCATTGAAAAAGTTCATTCATATTAGTACTAATGTAAGTGGAGGTGTATGATAATTATTTCTTTGATATTACATTTTCCGACGGATGATTAACAAACGGCAAAATAAACATACGCATAAACATGATACCAGTCTCTATACCCTGGAGGAAGCAGAGCAGCTGAATTTCTTATAAGATTAGCGCAATTTTGCTGCACTTTGGTATTCTTGGTTATGCCTCTAACCTTGGCACAATCCATTCAAATACAATACAGTGGATGGTTGCCCGTGCGATTGACTACACCTCCGGACAGAACGAGGGCATTCATTTCTTCGGAGAGCACATCTCTATCTTTTCGAGAGGCGCGATCGATTCATTTATTCATCCGTGGACAATCTGACAAGTTCGATTAAGAGAGCGGCGAAAACTCGTTCCCGATCCCACTTCCTTCAGCGGGCGAAGTCACGTGGTGCGCATTTCGGGCCACCGTCATTGGCCACCGCCCGCGCAGCTGCCGACGACAGCGACATGGGAAGGAGGCGTCGGACGCATCAGACTACGAACACGTGAATAAACGGGAGCGCCGCGCGGGAGAGTCCGACATTCGATTTCGGGTGAGTGGGCGAGTCACGGCTTCCGGCTTGTCAGATAACCTTTGCTGAAGCTTTTTTGACAAGTTAATTCGCATTGGCATTCGAGCCGCGCAAAAGTGGACACAGCATGGGTTATATAGAACTGAAGGTTTTCAGCTCAGATGGAAGGCAAACGGGATTTGTTCATGATAGCTCTGTAATCTGGAGTGTGTAATCGAAAATCAGTCGAGCCCGACCATGAATTCACAAGATGCAAACCCAGACACCACCTTCTTCGAGGAGTGAAATTGGAACAAGTGGAGAACCTCACTTACCTCGCCAGCACTTATAACTTGGGATGGAAGGAGCTCGACGGACATCAAGCGAAAAATAGCACTAGCTAAGGAGGCGTTCATGAAGAAGAGACAACTACGGTGCTCAAAGAACCTACGGCTGCAAGCAAGGAAGCACTTCATCAACACATTCGTGTGGAGCGTGGCACTATCTGGATCAGAGACATGGTACATCGAGAAAGCAAACCAGCGAATAATTGAAGCCTTCGAAACATGGTGCTGGAGGAGAATGTTGAAGATTAAATGGAGAGATAGAGTGAGGTACAAAGAGGTGTGCAGAAGAGCAGATGAAGAGTGGGCAATATGGAAAACCCTACGGCAAAGAAGAACCAGATGGATTGGACATACCTTGAGGCACAATGAATTAGTTATAAACATAATAGAAGAGAAGAGTGAAGGGAAGGTCCCGCGAGGAAGGCCAAGGGACAAATATATAGGGCAAATAAAGAATGACATGAAAGAGAAAACATACCTGGGCGCTGAAATGGGCAGAATGGAGGGCTGCAGTAAACCAATCCTAGGATTGAAATGCAGATGATGATGAATCCCAGATACAGAGGGGTGACAAGGCCTTCCCAAGTGTAATCGAACTGAATCCTGCCAGGATCGATACATCGAGCAAAATGACCTTAGCCGTCGACGCACCTAACCTAGTACTCGATTCATGGGTCAAAATCAATTAATTGGTCAAGGAAAGGTGTTACGTGATAATGGTAGCCGCTTAATCAGATCTTCTATGGCCCTCTGCTCCGATGCCATACATTATGTCATTTGCAAATGACCTCCTAAGGTTCTTAAAATATCAGAGGTAACAGAAGCGAAACTATCACAAATAGGTACCGTATTTTTAACTCACTCAAAAAAAACAGAAAGTACATATTCCATGCACCAGGAATGATTTCATGGGTGCGATGGTCATGTTTTCACTCTCCCGTGCTCTATGCGAATATAACGAGCGGACGTTGACATTGCGGAAAACTATAATCGTTAAGGATAATATATGCATACATAAAACGGTGATAATTTATTACGAAAGCCGGATGAAGGATAGCATAAATGGAGAAAAAACGTCAAATATTGAACAGCTTTTCATATTGCTACTCTAGCTTCTTGTGAATTGCCACTATAATGTTTTTATGCGAGAGTAGAATGAGAGAAGAAAGGTTAATGAGTGCTTTTTCCGATTATAAGATTACGAGTGGTGCATGAAACTCTTCAAAAAATGATTGGGAGCAAAATATGGCGAGTGCCTTTCTCTCCTAACTGGGAGAAAGAAAGTGAGACTTTGACATTTCCTTAACTTTAAATATCCTTTAACTAGATGCATAGGATAAACAGCTGTAAGGAAATACTGAAGTGAGGTTGAGAAGACAAGGGGGAAAAGGAAGGTGTATTTGAATTCCCTGTAGTGGGAACATACCTACGAGTGTAACACTGAAACACATTCCGAGAAATGGTTGGAAGCCAAAAATAAAGGCTGAGAGGGAGATGCAAGTGCTCTAATTGCTCTAAGAGTGGTAATGAGTGATTCTGGTCAAATTTCATAAGAAAGATTGTTAGGAGCTGAACAGAACTAAAAGGTAAGGCTCCGTAAAAAAATATTTTAAAACAAACCCACAAAATGAAAAATCAATTTGGAGCTAGGTGTTCCCTAAGGCAGTCGGTCTGTAAACGCCTTCAAAAAAGATAAATAACACACAGTCGACCCAGCTTATATTGGCCTTCCGCATAATACATACATAAAACTAGATATCTTGCACAAGCACCATAAATACACTTAGATAATTTTAGGAAAGACTTTCCACATAACACAATACAATCGCATAAATACACTTGGAATATCAACATGGTCCTATTTAGGATAAGGAAACAATATATGTTTTCCATGATAGTAGCCATTGTTTAAGCAACTTAAGAGTCCACTCCAACCTGTTTGCCGTCCTATCATCTCTAGGTAACAGATTAAATGCCTTTTGTCCTAAACAAACGAAAAAAACGTTCATATAAGTTAAATAGAGCTTCGGTAGAACGTATTTCCATAGTCATTTCTAACGGCATAAAGGTGTGGTTTTTGAAATATTTTTGGCACATTGTCCCTGCTCAAAAAAAAAACTCAAAACCTAGAATATATTCAAGTGCCTGAGCGGTAATAGCTCTAGTTTCTTAAAAATGGAGAAGGAAGGATCAAAACGACCTTTTTGAACTATCATTTGAACAACACGTGCTCTATTTAGGGAGTTTTGGTAAGCACCTCCATATTAATCAATCTGTTCACTTTAGAGTACGCTATTGCAAATTAAATGGATTTTAGAAAATGCATAGAATATTTGTTGTGAATATACTATAAATTATAATATATACCTATGCATAAAGTATAGTTTACTTTTTCGCAATATTTTTAACCATTTGTTATTGCATTATTAAGATGTTCCCATTTCAAATAGGTGCATCATATTAATACAATGACAAACGGTTCCAGGTAAATCCCCAAATATTAAGTAACTCCTTTTATTATAACACATTTTTTTGCAATAGTGTGAGCAATTTTGCAGGTTTGAAACCATCCGTGAAAATGAAGGAAGTGATAACTTTAAGTGTCTTCTAGGAAAAACACTGAAAACAACACAACGTCTTTTTCCCTGCTGGTTCTCATTTCGCTATTTTCTTCAGAGGCCCCGAGTCAGAACACATTCACGGATATGAACTCCAGTGAATGAAGTGAAGGGCAACTCATCCGAAACACGGGTAAAAGTAAATACTTTGGGAGTCACGGTGAGATCGTGAGCGTGCAATGACAGTAGAGTCCCCGCCTCCTGAAAGGCAGTTGACATGCGCAGCAAGGCCACCTTTCCCGCCCCCCTCCGTTTGCCCCCTAAAAGGGGCGGTAGCGGCGGGGCAAAGGCCGGTGCAGACTCCAGCGACCCGACCGCTCTCTGGCGACTGATGGGCGAACTGTTGTCAGCCCACGGATAGGCGGGCAGCCTCGGAGTAGTTAGTTGCTCGTTAGCCCGCAAAGGAGCGCGGGAGTGAAAAGGCCGGAGCTCGCCCCCATGCGGCAGGAGAGGAGATGATTTAAGTGGAAATGAGTGGCTATATACTGATAAAATGGCAGGTGTGCGCTGAATCGAAGAAAATGACTTGCTAATCGCCTCACGAACGTGTATTGCTCAGTAATTTCACTAAACGACCAAGTAAAGTGAAGAGCTTGTCAAAAGGGAACGGTCAATGTTAAAGCAACATATAAATTCAGGGTCTAATGCTTAGCTATTCAACAGAACATTTCATTTCTCTCATGAAATTTAACTCTATTCTTAGTTAGTGGGTGATCCAGAGTTTGTTGATGAGGTACGAATACAGTCAGAATTTCGCCTAGCTCTAGCGAAGTTGTGATTATCTAGCCTATATTTATTTTTTAAAGCTCTAACGTTTGCCTAACATCCATACGCACTTATCCTAGATTGCCAAGCTATGTATGAAGCCTTTAAAAAACTGCAAATTTGTTTTAAAAGGACAAAAATATAAAAGCATGATTATTCATGGAATAAGGCAATAGGTATTTTTTTAACTATCTTTCTACGAGCAAATCCCTCTAAGCCAATGAGAGTTCAAAACGATTACCCTCATCGCATCGAGCAACAGTCATAGTTCACAATCAGAAGTACGATGACATGCATCATAGAAACTTCAGACGCTCCAGAATCCCACAAAATCATTTATCAAGTCATAATGGTTTACGAAAAGCCAGAGACATGAGAAACCAAAGAAAAACCAAAAGAGACATGAGAAACCAAAAAAAAACCTTGATGCATTCATATGCTCACCCGGTATATCCTATTTTAATACTTAAATCTGTGAATTTTTGAAGCTTCCTTCCAGCATCACTGTTTTTCTGATCGACCATAATTATAAATTTTAGGTTGGTACATATTTTCCACATAACAATGCATTTTAGTCACATTTCATGATATTCCACTACTGCTCTTAAACGGAAGTCATATTTTTTGGAATTCAATAAGGTAAAACCAGGTAGAGAGAGCCATCCATGATGGGAAGCAATTCCTTCCTCCCGTTCCCTCTTCGAGGAAGGGGGTTTATAGTATTGATCTCTCAAAAGGCTCGAACCTGCGGACACTTGCCGGAAGATTTCCGGGAGCGGACTCGGGCGTTGACACACCCTGAGGCCGGCCATGAATATGCAGGAGGATTAATTAGCGAGGCGCGGCCAGCAAGGGACTTCTGGCGAAGCGACTGGACGACTCTCGACCTCAGATCGCGATCGATCGCGCTGAGATCGAATGGGCGAGGAAATGCTTGCGGTCGACATGGAGCAGTGATTCATTAATAGCGCATGTTGAAAGCCTCCGGAGCCTCGGACGATATCCACAATTCAGGGAGACTTCGACGCGCGACAGTAGAGAGCCTGGGGCAGTTTGTCCGCTATCGTTAGGCATCCTCGACATTTCACCATTTGATGCACCGCCTTGATACAACATAGTATTATCGTCAGGGGATCAGGTGGGTGCATGTGCCGAACGCACGTATATCACCGTGAAGCGAATGTGAATCATATTAATTTCGGTTACCTTTAAGTACAAACATTGGAATTTAAAAAGAAACGATAGCCGTTCGGTTCCCATCAAACCATTGTTATTGCATTCATCTACATCTACATAATACCCTGCAAGCCACCATAAAGGTGTGTGGCAGGGGGTGAATTTGCACCAAACATGCACTACATATCATGCATAACACATGATTTATATTAATATATTAGTCTAAACTTCAGTATTTGGAAAAGATAAAAATACCAAAGTAAGCATTCAAAACCTGCTGTTAGTTTGGTTACCTTCAAGTCCTTATACCAACATGCAACTTCCTATGCTGTACATTGGTTCACTCGTATTCGACAGTTTGGCAATCAATTTCTCTAATTTTGTAATTATGGCCCAGTCTGCCATAGTAAGTTGGGGTTCGCAAAATACTTTTAACGTCATCACTGAAAAATATTGTCTTGGAATTTATTTAAGGGATTAAGTCTACATTTCAACCTGCGATCTGACAATGATTCCCATTTTAATTCATTTAATATACTGGTTACGCTAATATAATTATCGTATTTTTTCCCTTTACAAATCTTGCCTAGCTTCGCTGCACACATTCAAGATCATTATGTAGACCGATTTCGTAGGGATCCCATACACTGGCAGCATATTCCAAATGAGGTCTAACAAGGGAAAAGTAGCTGATTTCTCGTACATTGCATTCATGCATGTGGACACGTAGCAGTCTTTAAAGGATGGAGTCATTAGGGGATCTTTCACCGGTTTGTAAGAGAAGTCGATTGGGAGCGACACTTTCCTGTTAGTAACCTCTCAATGGCTTTACTCCATGGAACTCGGTTACTTGCTCGGTCTCTCCATTCTAATTTGGGTAAAATAACTAAAACTAGAAGATTACAGACTGCTTCGATACGACCATATGTGAACCTTAAATAATTCTTTGGACAATAAATAAAGTGCTTAACGTTATGGTTATCAGATGTCGTCGCCAAATAATTATTTGTTTTTCACAAGAAGAGCAAAGTAGAATAGGTATTGAGCAATTAATAGACATGATAATAAATGAAATTTTTTCAATGAATATACATGCATCGGAAAATTAATTTTTCCACCTCTTTGGTAAAATCATATTCCACTCCATCGGCAGTTTATTTTAAAGTCTTATGTTGATAACCAATTATAGACAATGGTTAAGAATAAGTATTTTTCGTATATTAATAAGTAAAACATTACCACTCATTTTCTGAAGACATGTTGTCACCAAACATGTTTCTACAAATAAAGCATTAAAACAATAAGATTTACTTTGCTTCATATTTGCTTGAGGAAAATAGATTTCATTTAAAATGTTTCGTTTAGCTCCCGAAGTAAAAATCGATGCCAGGTTGTTCCCAAAGCCACGTTGCTCAAAACCCATTTTCTTGCGGATGGGTCTCAAAATCATCGTAGTTTCTTTATTTAGCCAAGCATTGCAAGAATATTTTCCAGCAGCCAAATAACTTGACCTTCATTGCATTGATCCCCATTAAGTTCGGGTAAAAACTGATAAAAATAATATAAATGCCTGGATCTTATTGGTGACCAGTCATTGATTCAATTAACAGCTAGATGGGTGCTCAAGTTGTTTTGGATCTGTAAATTTGTGTTATTGTTTCTGGCGGATATCTCACTTACTTACAAAATCCACCAGTCAAAGGAAGCTTGTCGGCATAGGATCGATGGCCTCTTGAATAGACAGTCTCCAGCCATTGCAGCGCTTGTCCATCACTCGCAAACCAACACCCGTCTCCAAGAGCTCCCTGAGAACGGGAAACATTGAGAGATAAAATTAACAAAAAGGAAGTGAAGTGATCAAGTTATAGGGGATTCATATCATAATTTTCTGTAATACGTCAGAATCATCATAGTAAATCGAGAATTGTGTGAAGGTCACATTTTACATGTCGTTTCAAAGTACAAAACCCATGATATATGCTAAACATCAAGGTAAAAAGTAATTACCCGATAGATGACGCGGAGATTACAAATAGATTTCTCTAACGTGAACGACTGCCGATAACTATCTCAGCAATGAGCTGCATTTCATTATATTACAATAGTCCTAATGAAAATACCGTTGGGATGGGAAGAGATTACAGTAATATCAAAACTGATTGGATGATGACACTTGAGAGTAAAGTAACAATATGAAAATGCTATGGAGTTTAATGGGGTTGTTCGAACCTGATGGCCAATCATAATTGACAACGTTTACTTAAATTGAGGTTTGTTCATTCCTTGTTATGAATTAAGGGTTCAATGCCGCAATAGTAGAATACCAGTTAATTCAACTAGACCCAAGATGAAGCTATCAGCTGCTAATCGTTAACATCATTTCAGTTTTTGGAACAGAATCTCTGGAAAACAACGAAGTGGAAAATAAAGTCCTCCAAGTCACCGATGAAGCGGTGTCAGTATCACAGTGCACCTACCGCCTCAGGCTGTGGAAAACATTTCGGAGTTGGATCCCTATGACTCGCTGGTATTCCTCTGGGCAGGAAGTATTCACTCGCTCACCAAATAAGCTCGTGGACAGAGGGAGAGAAAAAAGTGCCAGTCACGGACATTCAACTGATTCGACATGTCAACTCTCCAAATGCGTAGTGGAGGGTCCAGTGCGTGATTTGACAAACTGAGTCGTAGGTGGGACCCTCAACAATTTTGTAATTATCAACTTAATGTGTTTATAACCTGTAATTTCTTTGACACCAATAAGTGGGTACGTTTTATCAAGATGTATTGAGGCAGTGATTGGAGCACTGGAGGGTGAAGTAGCAATGAGCGAATAGAACGACGTCTTAAATTGGTAACAACACAATTTCACTTCCGAAAGAGGTCGGGATTAATTTTTTAAATTAATTCAAGCAAAACTTCGTTTTCTTAAATTGAAACAAATATTTAAATGTACCAATTTTCTAATTATTTTTCCCGAAAAAAATAAGGGTTTCCAAGGCAAGTAACAGGAATGACTGTCCATGTCAACAGCATCCAAACCTCTTTCAAAGACATCTAATGTTGAAGAGATGATAAAATAAAGGCATTATTTCGTATGCTTTGCTAATACGAAAATAGCAGAAATATAGAATATTGATTACTTCTAACCAGCAAATACTCGAGCAGTACAGGAATTACTCAGCAGATTTACCCAAAATGTCGAGTAAAAAAAGGCAAGGGAGGAAAATAAAATTTCCTCAGCAATGCCGTAGCGCGAAAATAATTTAAATTTCAGCAAAAAGTTGTGAGTTGAAGCAAAAAGACTAACGGGGTGCTCATTTCCGGCCGTGGGTTGCTTACTAATGCAGTGTCGAAGCTGCCCCGATCTTATCATTGGCCAGGGCATCAAGATGCGATGGACTGATGACTTCCAATTATAATACTCAGTGGTGTTAGTGCAATTAGGTTTTAAGATTCAACAACTAGGTACTCGGGTAGCATCTCTACATTTTAACCAACACAATTGTAACCCTCAGAGAAACGAAAATAAATCACCGAAGACGATTGTCGAAACCTCGCCCTTTTGTATGGACGATGGACCAACCTGACAACCAATGCCTACTACAATGCTGAGCTCAGCGCTAAGAATTGCAGGCATTTAATATGTCCCTGAAAAATAAATATTTAATATGCGATATGAATACATTACGTGATGAAAGATTAAAAGTGCATTGTATTTTGTAGACCGACACTTTCTCTCCCATGCGTCCGAGCATGTTCCAACTTTACCACTGAAATTGGACAACTTCGGCCTGAAGAAGTTAAAATCAACATTACGTCAAACCCTTTCCCCACACACCTCAACCATCGTGAAACCGTCCACCACCCACCATCCCACATTCCCATGATTTTTAAAACTATTCATTGATGTCGAGTCACTATTTCGCTGAAAATCAGCATCCGCTCAAGACGTTATTGATTTCGCGGTACCATTCAGCACTCTTTCACTTTCTTTTGACTCGGTTTCTCTGGTAGACTAGAATCTTGGCGAAAGCGACCTTCCCGGAAGACTCCAAACCAAGTAAAACACGAACAATTGTCATCATCTTCATTTGTCTTCGATCTCCATCCACACCGCGTGTTTCGAATTTTCCTTTGCGTCTACAGAGCCTGAAATACACACCGAAATCTTTTTTAAAAAATTTCCGATTACTTTACCCGGGCATTCCCCTTATGCACTGTTTTCGAATAATGGGTCCGAACAATCTTTCTGTGCCTTCGCTCTCTTTTCCCCCGCTTTCGGTAACTCCGTCAAAAAGGAATAGACATTACCATCATAACTGATATATGGTCAAATCATTTTCCTGTTAAATATATCGCTAATTTCATTATATTGGTTTTGCAAATGACGAATTGATGTTGAACTAATGGGTATATTGATAATATGCATAGCATACAAAGCCCTTAGCCAGCCAGCCAACCTATAACTCGCTGAATATACCATCCATTCTACCCTGAACGTAGGACAAATTTCGACGCCCAACTTCGTGATCTATATCTACATAATACCCTGCAAACCACCATAAAGGTGTGTGACAGGGGGTGAATTCTCACCAAACATGCACTACTTATCATGCACAAAATAGGACTCATATTAATATATTAGTCTAAACTTCAGTATTTGGAAAAGATAAAAATACCAAAGTAAGCATTCAAAACATGCTGTTAGTTTGGTTACCTTCAAGTCCTTATACCAACATGCTATGGATTGATTTACTCGTATTAGAAATATTTACCGCTATTCATATCCCTACATGTACGAGGATAAAAGGACATTTTGAATCTGTCAGTTCGGCAATCAATTTCTCTAATTTTCTAATTATGGCCCAGTTTAACGTAGTAAGTTGGGGCTCGCAAAATATTTTTAACATCATCACTGAAAATATTGTCTTGGAAGTTATTTAAGATATTAAGCCTACATTTTACCCTGCGATCTGACAATGATTCCCATTTCAATTCATTTAATAGACTGGTTACGCTAACATAATTAACGTATCGTCCCTTTACAAATCTTGCCGATCTTCGCTGCACACGTTCAAGTTCATTACTTAGACCGATTTCGTAGGGATCCCATACACTGGCAGCATATTCCAAATGAGGTCTAACAAGGGAAAAGTAGCTGATTTCTCGTACATGATCGTCACATTTACCCAATACTCTTTTGATGAAACCCATTTTACGATTCGCTTGACCCATTATTTCACGTATGTGTTTACCCCAGGAAAGATCATACGTCACCTGTGATTTGAGTTAATTGAAGATGCGAGTCGATTTCGGGATAGTATTTTGCTTCCGAAAAATGTTAAACTACTTCCGCAGCCCATTGTCAAAGCTAGAGGTCACCTTCACTTCACTGGCACGCATTTTTCGATTCCTGGATTTTAGGACTGTGCAGGTCAAGGGACACATTCGGCTAAACCCATCTCCGACCAATTCTCCTCCACTCAAGAGGGCGGGGGAGTGTTGAGAGGGGAGGAGGGGGGTGGCTGGGGGCAAGGTCACCGAGCCGTGGATGACCGCTTCCTTGACCCTCGCAGGCCTTGCCCCCGGGGACCACGCCCGGCCGGCCGTCCGCCCGGCCGTCCGCTCGGCGGCCGTGCGCTGGGGGACGCCCGCGGCGTCGGCCGCCGCCGAGACGCACTCTTCGGGGAGCGTAACACCCTTTGCCTACGTACTAGATCACCAAATGAAAAGTGACCATCATCTCCGAGCACATACTTTTAGCAGAAATGGTATGTTTCCCAAGCTTCCTTTCGTCGTCAAATTCCGAAGAAACGAAATGTAACATTCAATGAAAATACATAAGTCAAGACATTTTTCAGAAGTCGTGCCCTTATCAATGATTAAAAAAATCTCCAGGATGGCAAGTGTTCAAGTTATCCTCGTACAATTAGGGATATGAATAACGGTAAATACATCCAATAGGAGTAGCTGCATGTTGGTATAAGGACTTGAAGCTAACCCAACTAACAGAATGTTTTTGCTTGTTTGACTTGCTATTTTTATCTTTTTTTAAATATTGAAGTTTAGAACAGTATATAAATACTAATCCTTTTTATGCATGACATGTAGTGTATGTTTGGTGAGAATTCACCCCCTGCCACACCTTTACGGTGGCTTGCAGGGTATTATGTAGATGTAGAAGTGCTTCGACAGCTAAGATGTGAACCTCAAGAACAATTGAAAGAGATACACTCCACAGACTGAAGCCCACGCATTCTGGTTCTCCAGGCTCCACGTGAGAGTGGTTCCAAGACGGACGCCCGCCCCCACAATTCACTCTGTTAAGGGCTCATCTCCGCAGAGCAACGCATTCGATGAGAGCAAGGGGTCTGGAGACCTCTCGGCGAAAATGAATTTTGAGAGAAATGTATTTGAGAACGGAAGCTCTAACATGCTTTTTATTTTAAGACGCCGATCTCATTGCAATGCACTCGGGATCCCCGAGGCATTTGGCCATTAATTAGTATTTGTCCTAGAACCAATATTGAATACAGAAGAGAGGATTCAAATGACAACTCGATGGAGTGCACAAGAGGCATCACGTTACCGGTTCCGCCCCTCAAGGAGTATTCTTGAATGGGAACGTGATTTGTCTCTGATCTTCCCCGGGGAGACTACTGAGTGCTGCACCCGCTTCTTGCCGTTAATGACCATTCGATGAGGCCCCGCGCGGCGCGACATAGCGCGCCGCGGTATCCCCGCCGGCCCCCGCCGCGGGCCTCGAACGGCGTCTTCCCGTGAGGCGAGCCGCCGCATATCCAGCCCGGTGCACTTCCTCCCTCGTTGTGAACTCGTTTCCAGTCGATTTATAGTCCTCTGAACTCTTTCAACTGCAGTGGTGCGTTGGAGAAGCGGATGCCTATTTACGTGTTCAATAACGTTAGCTTCTATGTTCACATCAGCTTTACAAAGCCACTGTAAGGATGATTTTTTTTCATTTTTAAGGAACTATATTGTGTCTCGTTAACGGCAGTGTTCATATACGACGACAAAAAGATGAAGTGATCGACATTAGGCATGAGTATGCAGTTGACCGTGAGCCACTATGCTTATTATTATCGATGTCATCAGGGAACAGAGTGCCATTGGTCACAGACAGTTACTCGGACGATAAAAAGGATCAAATTTCTGCCTCTCTTTCTAATTGTAGGTACTGCTTCTGATATCACCGTCACATTAAAAAGTTTTCATTGGTACACGTCTTACTCTAATGAACCTTCCCGTGTTTTGTTCGCGTGAAACACTTTTCCACGACCGTAGTTTTAAGTTTACGATCTATGGAAGATAAAGAATGTTAGCCTGTTATTTTTTTATTTCGCGACATAAATATTCCAATTCGATTCCTAAATAACTGTAATGCGAAGAAAAATGAAAGCGTTAAAATAAAATTCTCGAAGCCAACTATTTGTTCTTCTCATCTCCTCCTATCGTTAAATACGCAGGATAAGAATTCTTAATTTAAAATAAAAATATCATGTGACTATAGTTTTTGCCGGACCAGAAACATGTTCATAAATTTCGTTGACCTATAAAAGTGTAATTTAAATAGCAAAATCACACATCTTACCATGTTATTCAGTTCTCTTTTCCACAAGTGGATATTTTTGGGAGTGCGAAAGTTTCCATGGTTTGGACAAACATTGAAGGATTGTGAATGAAATGCATAACAAGTCGATACGTTCCATGTACATATCCCAGTTAGGAATTATATGTTGAGGCACTTTTTTCGTCGCTTTCTTAGTAGTCAACGGTCGGCAGTCGTAAAATTGAAAGAGAATATAGTTTATATGCCGGGTATCAGAATTGCGGTATTTTTTCATTCAAATTCCAAGAAATGATTCCGTTTCATTTATGACAACATATGATATATATTCCAAAATTAGCTCATATTTCAAATTTTGTTTCAAAATTCGTTCGCCTCTTATATAACTATGTCTGATATCAGTTTATTATAAGTAGGTACTCTGGGCATTTTCTCGGTAAATGTGAAAGTAGCTTTAGTGAAATTCACCTAATATCACAAATTGATAGAAAAGACATTTAAAATATCTGATATGTTGAGTTCTTCTGTGCAGGAGTACTGGCTGCCGTATACATGCCTCCATAAGATCTAAATGTTTAAGTGTGTGACTTTCATTGAATTATCGCAGCACTTATAATTTAGCGGCATCTAAATAGTGAACCACAGTGTTACTAACATAGTCTCAGATGTAAAGTGGGGGACAAATACGTGTCCCGCTCACATACCTTCAATTCATAACTAGGAAACAATTTTTAATGACTTTTAAAGGCTGAATTATTCTTTTCATTTTTATTAATTAAAATTTCGATTCACGGAAATGTGATATGAAACCCTGTTTTTTTTAAGTAGAATATCTTCAGTACATATGGCGAAGCGTTATTTATAAAATTAATTTTTACAGCAAACTAGGGCCTTGTGAATTACTCTGTAGTTCTTTATAAAAATTCCTACTAAAGGAAATAATATTGCTCAAATTTCGCTAACCTGCTGAATGTTAAAGAACATTAATTGGGAGAAGACATAATAAGAGTTCTAATTACCTCTGTCTTCCCTCAGGGCACTGAAAATAGACGCAGTTGGAAAATAAACTCGCTCCTATCCCATAACACTCGATTTAAAAAAAAGACGAAGTTGCGTAAATTAACCCCAATCGTATGTCACCATAAAAAGACACAGATATTACCGTTTGGCTTCAATTCAATATTGACCGGAGGCAGTTATTACGCCGGGGAAAGTACCTATGGTTTCAGCGAATAAACTGTATGATTGGCGTTGACGAGCTATGACGGGATGCGGCACGACTGATGTCGGGGGGGGAGTCACGTGACCATGCCTCCCCCACCCCCGAGCTCATCTCCTTCAGCCCCTCCTCCCCACCTCCCAGCCGCAGACAATCCTCTCCCTCCCCTTTTGCGATGAGGCCCGCAGCCCTATAATTTTTCAATAATTCGCTCAGCAGCCTTCGTGAGATTCGTCTTCACGCGGAACAGGATTCGAGAGAGGCGGTGCTAAGCTGTTGCTGCTGCAGATAAGCATTAGGCAAAACACCGCCAGGAGCATGGGTCCTGGCGTTTTGAACGTTTTGAACAACCATACCTAGTGCTTTTTATTTTCACGCGATGACGAAGGCAGGAGTTGACTTTGACAAATGTTTTCAACGCGCTGACTTGAATGAACACGAGGTAGTAAACTTCGAAAAACCATCCCCTTTAATATTGTTGAATTTAAGCTCGTCCAGGGAGGCAAATGTGGATTTAGGGACCAGATTATTTTTAAAATATAAAACAACATAGTTTAGGTCATACGGAATGCTTATATTAAACTATGAATATGTTTTCTTATTTAAATTGAAACTTACTGGAGATATCACCATCAATGTCGATGCTTTAAGGTAAAGTCATCCCGAAGGTTGCTGCTGTTATCCTATAGCTGAGTCCGGAGATTAGGGAACAATACAGTTTTTATTGTATTTACTATTTTTGTCAGCCTAACTGCTAATGAACATAGGCTGTGAATCATTTTATCTCCTTTAAATCGTAAATTTAAAGTATCTCAACTCATAACCTATGTGATATAATTGTTTAATATAATTTGCACAAATTTCAATCTCCTAGGATCGAGACGCTACACGTGCTTCCAAGCAAGCAGATTCATTAGGGTAAAAAGGCCTTTCAAACAAAGGCCTTCAAAAGGCCTTTCGTAACACGAAATATTTAATTTCTCCCTCTAATATCGAATAACTGACGAGTGATCAGGATTAAATATTACAGATTACAGTAGTAGAAAAAAAACATAAGCGGAAGAGCAATGTGCCAGAAGGATTTGGATCATCTTCATCACCAGTCAACAGTCCTAGGATTGGTTTGACGCAGCTCTCCATTCGATTCTTCTATCGGCCAACCTCTTCATATTGACGTAGCTCCTCTCTTTTACACCCTTCACAACTTGCTCCATATACCTCATACGAGGCCTGCGTTTTCCATTCTTCCCGTTCACTTTTCCCTCGACGACTGTCTTCATCGGGCCATCGTGTCTTAAGATGTGGCCTTTTAAGCCTTTTTAAGGTTTTCAATAGGCATATCTTCTCTCCCACTCTTCTTAACACTTCTTCGTTTGTCACTCGATCGATCCATTTTATCTTCATCATTCTTCGGTAGCACCACATTTCAAATGCTTCCAGCCTGGACTTCTCTGCTGCCGTTATTTTCCATGCTTGGCTGCCATATATTAGAATGCTCCAGATGTATGTTCTAATGAAATAGCGCAATCTCCTTCTGTTTCTGCCATGACTGCTATGTCATCGGCAAATAGTAGCATGCTGATTTTCTCCCCGTGGATATTCACTCCCGGAGACTTTTCTTTGACTTCTAAGATGGCTTCCTCGATGTAGACATTGAATAATACGGGAGACAGTGCACATCCTTGCCTCATTCCTTTCTTTATGCTTGCTTTTGTACTACTGGGTCATGATTTGAACTATGGCCACCTGGTTTTTATACAAGCTGTGGATAACTCTTCGTTCATTGTATGATACTCCAATTTCTTTCAGAACCTTTAGCATCATGTTCCAATCCACGTTGTCAAATGCCTTTTCCAAATCTACAAATGCAACAAATGTCGGTATTTTCTAACAAATTCTCTATTCTCTTCTCTATGAGTAGCCTGAGGGTCAAAATCTCTTCTCTTGTGCCCTTGTTTCTTCTGAACCCGAATTGTTCCTCATCCAGGAACTCCTCAGCTTTTCGTTCTATTCTTCTATAGAGGATTCTTGTCAATATCTTTGAGTCATGTGTCGTCAGGTTTATGGTCCTAAAATGTTCACAGTTCTCAGCCCTCTTCTTTTTGGCAATAGGGATGATGATGTTCTTCTCAAAGTCCGTGGGTATCTCTCCTTTAGAGTACATGTCGCAAATGGTTTTGTACAGCTGAGTTAATGTCTTCTCTCTGACGTTTTTTATTAGTTCGTCAGGAATATCATCTCCTCCCGAAGCCTTATTTATCATTAGATCCCTTACAGCTGTGTCAAATTCTGATCTTATGACTGGAGCTCCCAAATCTTCCTTATCGACTTCATTGTCCTCTCCGATTACTTCCGCTCTAACATAGCTTCCATTATATAACTCTTCCAAGTGTTCCTTCCATCTCTTTATCAGATCAGACTTTATCCTCATGTTCAATTAGGAGTTCTCCATTCTTGTCCCTGATACTGTTACATCTTGCTGCCCGTTCCTTGAAGTGATAAGGATTTGGATTATAACATTAAATTCAGGACTGTCATAAGACGTCGATGGGAATAATTGATGGGTTCACGATACTGATAGCGAATCAGAAAGATGGCCATGAAAAAGAGGAATAACACTCTCAGAACAAATACTATACCTGGAGAAGAGCTGATGAGTTCAGGTGAAACGGAAGATATGAAAATTAAATTATATTTATCTTGGTATACCAAACTATTTTTCATGCCATAAAACACAAAATAGTGAGCATTAATCGCAGTGAGTATTTCTCTGTTTAGCAAATGCAAAGCAAAGAATGATATCACACGCGCAGCTCACTTTCAAAATATAAATAAAGCTGTAATTACTACATGTAATTGGTTGCAATGAAGTTACCATACTCAAACAAACTACCTTTGTGAGACTATCATCGTTAAAGCAATGTAATCCTTTATTTAAATACCGGTCTAACAATCACGATTTTTGCGCAGGTTTTAATTTTACGGTCCTCGTTGAAATATTTGGAATGTTGGAATTACTTGTTCATTGCAGACGGAGGACTAAATCACACACATTTTTCGCCACTAATAATGCGTGCGTTTATGATGAGCAACCAATTGCGCAGTTATTGAAGAACTAATGCCTTTCTCATCTAGAAAGGTCCTCCGTAAGGTCCTTTCTAGATCACGGAGGAGCAGGGGGAGGGGAGAGGGATTGACTCAGTGAAGACGACAGAAGAAGAGAGCGGACGCGGTCACCGTGAAGGGATGACCTCTGACCTCTGGTGTAGCCAGGCGACGCCCTTTCCCCTCGAGAACAAACGCTTCACCCTCTGCATCACCCACTTGATAGTCGCCGAAATGAGAGAGTGTCCGAGCATACACGCTGCATTTTAAATCACACGCCCTCAAAATGCGATACCGCATCTCTCGCATAATTACATTTCGTGTCATGTTTACACTCGTGAAAAACATCCAGCCTAATGCTCATCGTGTGGAAACTGCTCATAATCTCCGCGGGGACGTCTACTAAAATTTTAAAGAGCAATCGCATTACAAAATCCACCTCGCGTGGAGGACATTTGCCGGAAGCAACAACCAGAAAATGTGATACCGCTGGAATAATGGCGCGCGTCGGTGACCCTCTGAGAGTAGAGCTCTTCTTCACTCCAGGAGAAATGGGAAAGGCACCGCCGCCAGGCTGAATCCTCCCCCCGCCAACGGAAAGAACAAGAAGAAAAGGCGATCGCCTCATTACCTCTCAAGAGCCTGCCGCTCCAACTTACATCTTGACTGCCCTATCGGTGAATAACTATATTCTATGCTTAGGAAGAGGATTCAATAGCTATGTTCCATTGAAATATATTTACTGAAATGTGTGGTGGCAAGAAAATGAGGCAGTAAAGATTGTAAAAGTGTGAATTACTTGCAGATTCTCGATCTTACCCATCTATTTAACTTTTTTACCCCATGTAATTTTCTTGCATTTGTCAATTTTTTATACATTATTGAAACCATTTTCTTCATGGATTTACAAGCATGAACATCATCAAAATATATACATTATTTGTGCAGACCATTTTCAATTGTCCATAGATTGGGTTGAAGCAGCTCTTCGCTTGTTTGTCTTACCAGGTAACCTCTTCACATTACCATTATTCATCTCTCTCACATCCTTCGCAACTTACTCTGTACATATATCCCATACGAGGCCTTCCTTTGCGTTTCTTCCGTTTAATTTCTCTCAAAGACGGTCTTTATCAGGCCATTGTGTCTCAATACAATGCCAATTAGAATGCTGAGTCCACTTGTAAAAGTTTTCACCAAACTGCTCAATACTCCCGTTTTGCTTGGGACTTCTTCGTTAGTCACTCAATCTATTAATTTGATCATGAGATTAAGGCCATCATCATACTTTTACAGGTTTTCTTCCGGTTCTTTTTTGAGCTTTGCTAATGACATTTACGTTGCTGCCTCCAAATGATGATGATGCCTAAATCATTTAGCTTGCGCGTTCAAGAGAAACATCGTAAACTGCATTGTGCTCTTTGCGAGGATATTGGAAGGTGCTAAAGGAGGCACTGCGCCTCATTCTTGAAGCCAAATGGGCCATTTCATTCGGCACAATCATTCGGGTATACTTCCATTGCTACTCACTGACCAAGTCTGTTTGCTTCCGGTAAACCTAAGAGCATTTAAACGAAAGCTTCCACGGGGCTGAAATTGAGAATGCTTTTGGTATTTCTTTCCGCATTTGTGCAATGGAACCGAACTGGGATGAGAGCTGAAACGTTTGCGAAATTGTCGTCTATTAAGATGGACGAAGTTTGCGAGGAACCTGAATGAAGCCTAACACAATGAGAGTGGTATGGTGAAAAATGTAATATGCCTAAGTATTCAATACAATGAATCACACTCGATATGGTGGAACTATTGCATTATGGGATGGATAAGTAAATGAAACAAGCACAACAATACATGTACTACCATCCAAGTGGAAAATTTCCGATTTTCCATCCCATAACACCAAATTATGCCTCAAATAAACAGTGGAGAGCGCAAGTATACGTAACCGAACGTATTTGGTTCCAGTAAGTTAAACTAGTGCTAGATAATAAGAATAGAATGTATGTACAACTTACTCTAAGTGGAAAAAAGGCGTCATTGCGTATCCGTAGGTAGTTTATTGACGCCACTGCAATGACGTATGAGAATCAACGTAGTCATAATCCATATAACGGACCAGAGAAACCATGGTTTTTTGCCAAGGATGTGGGTCCTATCCTTCCCAAGTAACCCCTAGCAGTAGTCTAGCATTCGCACGCATCCTCACGCCCCAACCAATCTCTTGGGCTCTTGCTGGCCTAAATAGTTACGTATACTATTCCCATTTTTGTAAAGATCCAGGTTCGATTACTCGCAGTAATTCTGTTTACTTTGGATTAAATTAGATTTATGGTTTAGATTTATGGAAAATAGAAACAAGCTAGGTATCGCGCCTTCAAGAGAGAGGTTAAAGATGTTTTAATACCTACAGTGCGCACATTCGGTTTCTCCCGTTGAATTTTAACAGGCACCATCAGTTAACAACTAAGAAGAACTATAGCAAATATTCCACAGAGAAAAAATCATTCGCCTCGTCTCGAACCCGGACCCCCTGATTTCCAGCCAGGTGCTCTACCAGTTGAGCTACCTAGGCGTCCTCTTTTTCTGTGGAAATTATATTGTTGTTATTTCCTGTTAAATCCTTAGCTGCAATATAGATTATTGACCATAGAGACTATTATCATAGAGACAGGCTCAAATTCCTGTTAAATCCTTAGCTGCAATAAAGAAGAACATAGGAGTCACTAACTTGGTGTCACGTGCATCGAAAATAATAAAATAATTTTTCCTGTTAAATCCTTTGCTGCAATATAGATTATTGACTATAGAGAGTATTGATTATAGATACAGGCTCTAATTCCTGTTAAATCCTTAGCTGCAATAAAGAAGAACATAGGAGTCACTAAGAGGAACATAGCTTGGTGTCACGCGCATCGAAAATACTAAAATAATTTTTCTCTGTGGAATATTTGCTAAGGTGCAATTTCAGTGGGTAACGCCGCTAAAGTTTTCACGGATAGAACGTGATCTTTGAATTAACCGCGAAGAAGCCTTGGAGGGCAAATGCATTTGCTCCGCGGCATCCGTCGGTCACCTTCACCCCGCGGCACTATACGGACGCCATATCCTCCAGGAGGAGATGCAAATGCGGAGGACCCCCCACGCCGAGAGCATCAGTCGCGATTTCGCACGCTCATTAATAAGGAGGAGGGAGCCGCGTGGGACCCGATCAAGAGATAATTGATACGGGCCCACCGGCTGAGGACACGCCCTTCCAACACTGCCGCCCCTCCGCGGCTTTCATAACCCTTTTAGTGCGCGACGGAGCCACCCACGGCGCTCCATTCACTCGCAAATCGAGGAGGCTCGCCCGCCGCAATTCGCAGGAACATGATTTTCGCACGTCTTTTTTTTCGCCTCCGCTTTTTAGCATCCGATTGGATACCATGGGTGCCATAGGAGCTCCGGAGGTTATTGCTACCGAGGCGAAATTACCGATAGAGACCTTATTATCCCGTTGCAAAACTTATCCGCCCATAATTTTGACAATTTCAGAAATTAGTACTACCCACGTGACGGTACATGTGACCGCTAAGCTTATGAAGACCCTCCATTGTAAAATAATTTGTATCGAATCTGTGATATTTGCGTAAAGAGCATGGGGGAAGAGGAGTTTTTAATTCCACAATAAAATATAAAAACTATAATACTCCCAATCCATCAATGGAAGGATTCACTTCGGTGCGGTTAACCTCCTAGCAGGTGTGCCCATTTGAGTGTGTGAGTGAGTGTTTTTCTGAGTACTTGTGCGTGTGTTTGCGTTCATAACCTGGGCATCCTGACCAGGGTCTCATCAGCCCTGTGAATGATCCCAGTTTGTGTCACTGACGGGGAAGTAACATTCCCGTAAACCACCACAGGAGGGTTATCTGGTTGAGAGGCTGTATTTGCTGTGGAATTGACCCTACCGCAAACCAACACAGCAATTTGTCCTTGACGAGGATTGCCAATTTTTACGTCCATTGGAGAATTTTAATTTTCTTTGTCGGTGGGTTAGTCTGATAGAATACCCTCTGGGAACCAAAAATAGACCACACTCATTGGTATACGTTCTATTATTACGAACAATAGATTACAAAGGGATTGTTTTCATTAGGAGGTTTTCAATACGTCTCTGAGAGCCCAGCAGTGTTCATGTAACTTGGATGAAAGAACGAACGTAGAGAAAGGCAACATATTATTCGCGTATTGGTTTCTTCGTTCTTGTTCGCCTTCAATAGCTTCATAAAATATCGATCCAAATTATTCCTGGCCACGGTTTGCTTAACTCACACCGGTTGACCAAATTCTTTAACTTCCAAAGCACTGTCGAAGTTTACTCTCCCCTCAGGTAGGTAACGCGCTGCCCTGGCAACCAAAAGTTCTTAAGTGCGAATCCCGTCCAGGCAATGAATGCTGTGTTTGTCTTATTAGCTATAAAATTTTAAGGTAAGATGACACCTTAGCCGTTGGAGAATCTGAAACCCGAGTCTTATCACTACTTTAATTCCTCCTGCATCGTCGATGGATTATAATGTTCATCCTGTACTACCATTTCCAACTTAGCATCGTCACTGGTATTGATATGATTGTGATTGATCACTGATATCACAGTGTCACTTAAATATAGGTCAGTGAATAAGTTGACGTATATATGACGTACATATTGGTTTCTCGTCCAGGGTTCCCTTGATTTATTTTTAAGTCCGTAAACACTTTCTGCACAGTAGCCATTAATATGTTGCTAATTCTTCAAAATCCAGAGCAAGTTAGAATATATGAGAATTTATTTGGTCAAAAATATGTGGTCCTAAAGTTTTACTTTGACGTGAGACTGAGGCGAAGGCGGTTCCAACGAATTGGACAATAATAAATTAACCATTAACAATTATCTACTTTTCCACTCGTTTCAGATGGTTCCTTTGCATTTAGAAACTGTCGTGTGTCACGATCCGAGGTAAATGCTTGGATGATTGCTTTCGCAACCCTTGCTAAATATCAGAGTCCAGTTAACCTCATGTTCTCATGCGGATGTAGGGAGGAAAGGAAACAACTTCCATATTAACTGCATTTTGCTTTCTTTTTTTTTTAATACAACATTCTGCTCTTGGCTAGGTCCTGAGAATACATTTGAAATTCCCCACAAGAGGCCCTTTGGGGGTTTAATGAAATATTTAATTGCCCAAAATCAAATTCCTTGGAAGAATAATGTGAATTTAATGCCCGACTTGATTGATTGCTTGACCTTGATTGCTCCCGCTCTGATGGTCGTAGAGTAAGAAATACCGTAAAGCCCGAGGAAAGCCTAAGCAATTTCTACAGAACAAGTGAAACGTAAACCTGACCAATTTTGGTGCTAGAATTTAGAAAAAAACAGCATCGTTTGATGAGTTATATTTTGATTTATTCAATCAAAATTCAATAATATAGCTATGGCTTACATAAATAACCCTCTTCTTGAATTCGAAATTTAATATAATAACGCTAATATGATAATAATTGATATTATATGATAATTCTTCCAGTGGTCTTCATTTCTTGATAAAAGTAGCCATATTATTAATTTTCTTACCGTTTCATTTTTCCTGATTTTGTGCTGTAGTTATCGTGAACTAAAGTCTATAATGCTGAATTTCGACTTAGTGTTCTGGATAAATAGATAAATATGCAAGACGAATATGCGTCACCATGCGTGTCCAAACAGACAATTTTTCGGTGGAAAATGCAAAGCGATTTCGTTCCCTGTCGACGGCACTCCATTCCACAGTTTCCAGTTTCGTCATTCGCCTTCCCGAATCTCAGCTCGTCCTGGGGCTCGTCTTCCGAGACGGTTGTCCACAGTGAGTGAGGTGGAGGGGAAGGCGGCGATTAAGAGGAGAGGGGGGAGGAGGAGGAGGAGGGAGGAGAAACTTGAGCCGGTGGGGTCAGCTTCAATGTCCGAAAATAAACATCCGGCGCGGAGTCGGAATTGATTGATTGGAATTATCGTGGAGGAGCACAGTAGTGTAGAGGCAGACCACCCACGATGAGCGAGTGCTCAGGGTTGAGCGCCCAACAGTTGTTATCGCTGAATACATTTATTCACGCGGAGTCATATATTTACGCACGCCTACGCAAGTCGTTCTTCCTTTGGCGAAACGCGGAATTGATGGCTACCGCTTGCGGATACGGCGTTGAATACCAAAATATGTAATAATGGGTTTGCCGATGAATATCAATAAAGAAAGTAAATAATGCCTTCCAACAACCGCTATTTAACAGCATTTTTTGCTCCTTCGGTCACTCGCAAAGATTCTTCGAACGAGAGGCATCTCGAATAATTCTTCTATATTTGTATTTTAATAGCAGTGATTATCTGTCAAAAATACTACAAATTTGCGTAGGTTGTCATAAATGGCTTTCAGGGATCTGAATAAAAGTATTTATTCAAACCATTAAGGCGATACTTAAGGTCATCTCCCTGAGGGCGAAATTCGTTTTTGCTTAAATCGTTCTTAGGAGCCGAAATATTATCCTGATTTTTTATTCAGTGTTAGTTTTATGAAACTGTTGAAAAAGTCTGATCACTAAAGTCATTCATGCAATCTACGGAATGCATGGATAACTAAAGAATTAATTCAGCACATCAATGAAGGAAATCACGGATAACTTGTCATTTGATCCGTCGAACTAATTTGCCCATTCTGTTTTTATTGTAATGCTAAACCGTATCTGTGATTTACAGAGATTACATCTAACTAAAGTATTTATTGAACAAACCGACTGTTAAAAAAATACTAAAGAATGAAAAAAACTCACGACCAGGATTCTGATGAGTTATCGTAATTAACAGGTGAAAAATAATACTGGGAAGTCTCTCAATGCTGTACCAGCTGGCGACCGGAAGTTTTGTGTCATCAAGGACAATGGAGTCGGAATATGTTGGGGTGTAAGGAAAAGGAGGGCTTTGGGACTGCGAAGAGAAGCATTCTTCCTTCAGTGGCGTGGCTGGAGACAAACACTCCTTGATCAGTGAGACTCCAGAGTCATGCATCCTCATTAGGATTTCAAGTTTTCGCTGGAATTACGCTCCAGCTACTGTCGAAAAGAATTGAAGCATTGATACAAAAATCACTTTATGGTCCGTTTCCACCAAGTGTTTAGCGAAAAATCTTTTGTTTTCCATAATTAAAGCTCTAAAATGCTCTTCAGTGGAGTTTTAACTTCTCTGAATGATTATCCCTCTTAGACCTCGTCCAGATTACTGCACTTGATGTTATAGACCCCACTTTTATTCATTAGTTACATATAAAGTATTTTTCTGAGGTATTTTGTTAAATTTTGGTTCATTAACTAATTACTGTAACCTCCCAGGTACCAAGGGTGGACTTTTATACACACATTATTCCCATCTCCAAACAATATGACTTGACAAGTTACACTTGCCAAGCAACGGGAGTACTGCTACTGTTGAGCATTTCCACCACCAGAGTCAAATCACGACAGACAGGCGCGTAGCCAGAAATTTGCTTCGGGGGGGCTAAGTCTTGCGTAACTTGAAACAAATCAACCTTGCCCATTCGGTGCCGACATGTTACAAGTCTCTTCCCTTAATTTTCAGTGGCTGGTATATACTTTTAAAGTACCCATACTTATCTCTTCTCACTGGTAAAGTTCGCTGCTAAAATCGGAACCACAGAATTATATGGAAAAAATTTCGGGGGGGGTCTGAAACACCCCACCGAAACCCCCCCCCCCCCTCTCCCCCCCGGCTACGTACCTGACGGCAGAGGTTGAATTAATCCTAAAACCCACTCTTGGAATTGTGATAACATATATATTGATGAGATCATTTTTACTGTCTTTGGTCTTTAAAACTGTTAACATATGACCCAGGCCGGGTTGTGCGAAAACTGCCATAACTCAATGCAAGGGACGACTTTTTTCAACTTGCAGATATGTTCCCTATTGTTGTGTACTTGCGTCAACTGGTGATATCGAATTATTTCAATAATATTCTTAACCGAAAATTCACCTTCATCATTTAGACTATTATTAAGATCATTCATCAATCAAGTTCTTCAAGTAATGTAAAATAATGAGTTTAATGCAAAATTGGCTTGTCGGTCTTGGCACAGTCTGATTGTAAGGGACTGTAGTACAGGTGTTTCAGTAAAAAATATTCGGCGCCTCTTCTTAAAGAGCATGAGAGGAACATGATCCCTTAAAGTTCTTTCCTGTCGCCAAGATTAGAGTGAGACAACTTCTGTCACGAACGAAGTTAAAAATTAACCGTACCTCTTCCTACCGCAGGAGTATCTAGCAATTTACCGAGAGTGTTCTCCGTTGCGGCACGGATGCGACTGCAAGGGAGTAGAGAGATTGAGGGGGAAGGGGGTCGTGGAGGGCAAGGGTACGCCAGGGAACGATGACAGGGGACAATTAGGGGTAAACGGAGGGACGGGGGGGCGGAGGGAATCGGCAGACGCACGCACTGGCCGGCGTGGATCACTCACGCGCACCATGCCCCTCCCACCATTTTGGCGGGGGCGGGGGGGTGGGGCGAAGGGGGGAGTGACGGTGCGTTTTGGGGGGGGGGGGGGGCCCGTGGGTGCGGGGGAGGGGGGCCCGCCATATGCGCCACCGGGGGCTGGGTGTGAGGGGAGGGGCAGGAGCTGGGATGGGATATCGGAGGGGCTGCAGGAAATTCATTCCTGAAGCAATAACATTCACTGGCATACCTTAACATCGTCTCACTATTGATTTTTCCGCAATACTGTTTGAACAATTTTGATAAAGCACCAGTGGATAGAACATAATCATTAGCATCTATGTAATAGGGAAACGTTTGGCAATAATTGATCCTACCAGCTGTCTCAGCAAATTGAAAATCCGAATTACAAAACAGGGTTTTGAGAATGGCTAAATAATGTGACGGCATGCACATGTGAACAATAATAATACTTACAGTAATAATATTAAAATTAGAGAAACAAATCATTTTGAATTAAAAATGAATATTAACGATCGGCTGCTTACGGTGTGAGTTAACAATAAGGTAATCTTTCAACCCGATGAGTTTGGTACAAAACAAAAGAGAAATCAGAATTTTTTAAAAATGTATTCCATTACCTCACATCCCTAATTGTTATTAAGGAGTTATTTTCTGTCAAGTCAAGTCAAGAATCTGGTTTGGTTAAAGATATTCCAGCAGGGGCCTGGAAGGCGTGGACAAATCAGAGTAACAGCCAGGTAGGATACAATTATTCGAGGATGTCACGTTAGACTGAATCATTTCTACTTTCCTTTCTTAATGAGCGCATGTTTCCCTGCTCGCTTCGCAGTCTCCCCTACACTCGATTCTCATAGAGATAGCATCTATAACGTTATATGTATCCGAATGTGTCGGTTACTTGAGACTGAGAGACATTTCCTCCTTTGGAGAGGGAAGAGACAGAGGGAGGTGGCCTGGGCAGGAAATGAGACTATAATTGCGGTCACGGACGAGGGTTGCAGTGGGAGGCATCTAGGCAGGGGGGGAGGGGTTGGGAGAAGGCCGGGGGTTGCTGCGTAATCGGGTGCAGTTATCGACGGGGGCGCATATTGCGATGTCATATCCGTGCCGAGGGTCGTTCTAATGCATCGGGGGAGCCCCCTCTCCGCAGGGACCGCAGGGTACTCGACGGATACCCTGGGAGGCGGGGACGACCATCCGGCAGGGCTGCGGCGAGGCGTTGGCCGCTTAAAATGGCTGGCGGATGGGAAGCACGGCGAAATAATTGGACCATTACATGTGACGTATCTCTTTTTGGTATTCATCGCTCTGCCCAACCCTTCGCTCCGTAAACTCCCCCCCTCTCCAACCCCCCCCCCCCCCCCCTCCCTGTTCCTCACCGAGTGAATGAAGACTAAATTACTTTTTGCAGTTTTCGGATATCTCCAGCGAACCACGGAGTGTGGAAGTGAAATATGGGATCGCGGGAAGGCTGGCGCTTAGGTATTCCAAAAATTTCATGCAAAAATAAAGTCTGAACAAACAAATTACTTTGAATCCATGGGCGGCAATGCGTTCATTTGGATACAATAATTGCCCACACGCTCGCATTTGGGACGAATTTTTTAATTAATTCTGAATATGAGGTCTAAATCTGCGTTGCACTTGTACCTTATTTTTTTACATTTCAAGGGATAATTGCCGAGTGACAAACTCTTTACGCAAATACCATCTTCAACTAACGCAGCAAAACGTAATGGGTGAAAAATATCCTCAGCGATGCGAGTAATGTGGCTAAATTGGTAACAGCCGCAGCCCAGAGTTGAAGTCGAAAGCCTTCCTAATGCTACAAGGCGTGCAATACCCGTACATCTCTGTTAAGTGAGCGAGTTTCTATTCAATGCTATTTTCTGTCCTTCCTAAGAATATATGATGGTCATAAAATCACACAGCTGAGATTTAAATTTTATTGAAAAAGCACAACACTTACGCCCCCTCACCCCACCAATACCACATCGCCTTCATCATACATGCTAGGTGAGCATGGTTGGCAAGCGATATATCAACTTGGCGGCATTTCGTCGAATAATAGGGAAATTGTTTCACGTATTCAAACGACACGGATTATAATGGCAATACCTACACAAACACTTCTTTAACAACAAGGTCGCGATTGCCTATTATACAAGATTTTAACATTGAACATCCGCCGCCATTGGCCACTATATACTTTTGGGTAAGTTATTTATCAATATGACGTATATTTCTCGAAAACTATATAAATATTGTGATTAATTTATGATAACGAGTTAGTGTGGTTACCATTCTGTCGATCCGGGCTTGAATCCCGGCAGTGAAAGAGATTATTCAATATTTTACCGGTCCCTCCCAGAGTGCAGTGATGACAGTACTTCGAACACTTTGAAACTTTACCCAATATTCCACCAATACTAAGATGGCGGAAATACTTGCAGCTGTCTACCACTCTTCTCCAAACCCCGAAAAATCAGAACAGAATATCACAAGTAAGCATTTAAAAGGCATTGTTTAACATAAAATGCAGGGGAAATGTTCACAGTAGAACAATGAATACAATACGTCTGATAATCACTATTTTGGAATGCTGTGAAATATTAGTGAACGTCACAATTACATTGCAACATTGGAAGAGACACTTTCAGTATACATTAAATGCAAGATGCTTGAAGCTGAAATTTCGGTACAATTAGTACCTACATCACTGAACAACAATAAAATATTTATTACTGGCAATCGTACCAGTACTCACCACAATTGAAACAGTAAGCAAACACTCGCACCTCATTTCGCTGTCAAGACTAAATTCGCTCGGGTTTGCAATGTGAGCTAAGACTCCCTCTTCTACACACATTTAAGTGTTTTTGTACACAGTAATATATAATAGTACATACATAGTAGTGGCTCTCCGAAATCCGGGATTGGTAAGGCAGTGACGGGAAAAATTTCGGTGAGCAATGTTACTACAAATTGAACCATATAATTTGTTAGGATGTGAATGTGACTCATTATGATGAGTGCATTTTATTGTTCCTACCCTGGTGAGAGTTCACCCCCTGCCACACACCTTTATGGTGGCTTGCATGGTATTATATAGATGTAGATGCTGTTCACACACTATGCAAAAATAAAAATTCAAATTTCAATGTTTTTCCGGTACCTTTTTTTTCGGAATTGTTATTTCAGAACATTCGTAAATATATATTAGATCAGTTACAGTTCTGATTCCATAGCGATTTTCCATACGTAGTGATTAAAGAAATAGTTTGATTTTATGGTATCAAGTTATGGCTTTTAAGGTTTAAACAAACTGGCGTGAGTGATTACAATCAAAACGGAATAAGTGTCATTCGGGCAAGGACATATGAATGACCAGTTCTGACCTCCGGCTCTCCCGGTTCTGCACTTGTGGCCAACCCTTTCATGAAACTCAACATTCTCTCCTCCAAACCAGAAAATGGTCGTGGGAACACAGCCAAAGTGCTAATTGCTTCAAGTGCTCGTGGCTCCAATAATCGAAGTTAGACGATATGCGTTTTGGACTTTGGTCATCATGTCATAAAAATACACCTGGTTGTACTGCAAGGTAGAACCAGCTGAGTAGAAGCACGTTCTACTCAGCTGGTTCTACCTTGTTAAAACTTAAAATTATACTGAGTGGCAAGAACAATGTGAACTCTCTTAATTCTTGTCTCCTATATGTGATTTGAATGCCTGACAATAGTCTGAAGGAATCGAAACTGAAGAGTAAAATGTGTAATTAAAAAATGGGGCGGAGTATAACCGAGTGTATTTTTATTGCATTACGCTTAACATAGGTTGATCTTTCGATTTCTAATCATTCATTGCGTGCAAACAAAGGGTATTGTTGGATCATTTTCATCGTACCACTTCTGAGATGTCGGTGCAGTTCTTTCTTCATTCTTCTTTAGTGCAGCATTTCACGCGCCAAGCCAGTCGCTATACAAATGGTAAAATAATGGGTGCAAGTAGGTGCCCCAAGTGGGGAACGAAATTTCACCGCAAGGAATGGAGGTTTCCATTAAAATCCAATCGATTACTGAGGCAGATGCCGCGCCGTGTTTGACTCGTCCGTCGACATGGACAAATAAGGAAGCAGAGCGACAGGGGCCCCAGGGGCCGGGCCTTAAAACCCTACTCCCCACCGCGGGCACTCGCTTGTCGTCTCGGCAGGTGGACTACGGAATGCGGGGCGAGGGTGGAATATGGGTGGGGGGGGGATTTTGGGGGGGGGGGGGGAAGAAGGGTAGCACAACGATGGGGGATGGGGGAGGTGGAAATTCGCAACGCGCCGTAATGGAGGCTTTGAAAGTCTAAGGACTACTCGGAAAGCGAGAGAAATTTCGGTAAAATATTTTTTGAGTGCCTGAGTAGATGCCAAAAATGGCATACTTGAGAAATTAGCGTGCCCACCCCTACCGACCACTAAATGCCGAGAAACTACCGATGGAATTTTCAAGTTATTCACAGACGCAATCTAACTTGCTCCTGAAGCTCTCATGATGACATTGCTGGAAAGTTAAAAGTTCAGTATCATACATTTTGCAGCCTAAGGTTTATCTGTTAAAGACAAAATTGATTTCAACGAGAAGCTTAACATAAAAATGTTTATACTTAGGATACATTACATCATATAAAAGGATGCTTGGATCTAGGAGAATTTCTTTCATAAACTAAACCTCTCATCAAATAATCTAACACTTTTGCCGAATATTAATCGATTTGAGTGATGATCGGAGAAAAGGACCAATAATAGAAAAATGATGATTGAATGATTTCAGGTGGAGGTGAAATGTGAAGCCAATGTGTTGGTGTCCATTGGTGCATTTTCACAGTTGCTTTCGGGTCCACTCAAGAGGGATGATAGAAATTTTAATACATTCGGGCATAAAGGAGAAAGTGTAATGTCACACTACGTACTCAGCCATTTCGGTTGCTTATAGTACGTGCACTCCGATTGCATCATCTACTCAGGAAAATATTGATTTCGTGACCCATCCTATTTTCCACCCGATAACAACTTAATCAAACGGTGAAGTTCAAACGCACAATCCATTCAAGTGAGGACATGAGTCACTATGCGCAGAAAAAGTCGACTCCGCAAAAGATGCTCGGGACGCACATTTGGACGTCGGCCGCTTTGCGATGTCTCTCCTGGAGACGGCGGAGAGGGAGATGGTGCAAAGGGGAGGGTTGGCGAAAGGGGAGGTGGATCGGAATGGCGAGAGGGAGGGGGCTAAGGAAAGGTGGGGGGATGAATGTGTGGCGAGGGAGTGAGTGTGTGTGTGTGTGCCTTGGACCACCAACGACGGCGAGGGAGCACAGGAAGGATTCGCCCCCTCCCCCGCGAGGAATTCCCCACGCTCCACCCCGCTATTCATCCCCCCCTCGCAACCCTTTTGCTAACCCTTCCCTCCTCACCTCCCCCTCCCCCCCCCCAATACTCGAATTAATGAGAGAGTGAGCGAGAGCTTCCGGGCCCCCTTCAGGACGGGAGGGGGTGGTTGAGGGCAAGGGGCAGATATTTCCGAAAGGCAACTTCAAATTCCCATGGAGCACATATTCCTAGAGGGGGCGGGAGGGAGAATTCTAGGCGGAGCCCAATAAGTCTCCTGACACTCGCCCTCAAATTAATGAACGTTCTGGAGACGAAAAGACATGCACGGGACGTGGAATAAACTTCCTAAGTGGTTACATATTATGGTATTTGCAGAAAGATCTAGTGTTTCCTCTGTCCACTATTTACAAAAGTTTTATTATGTTCATGCTTATAACGCTATTATCTTGGCAATCATATTATTATCTTACACTATCATAACGGAATAAAATTGTGCATACAGAATGCAAGAGAATACAACAGGTTCCATTTTTCGTTTATGCATACTATTGTAGATTCAACATACATTAGAATGTACTCTATTTACAAAAACTTTTTTGAGGCAATGAAAAAAACATTATATACTTATTTGGTGTATACAAAGTGCGCCTAGCGAGTGTAAGTCCAAAATCTTTCAGGTGTTGAGGTGGCATCAAACTTGTTTTAATATAGTAATATACAATTTGCCTCAATAACCCTTGGTAAAATGGTGATATGAAGAGAGAATGTAGATGTACAAATATATACCTTTATAAATGCGTGAAATTCAACATTCAAAATGATTCTCGATTAAAGCTTGTCAGATAATTTTAAGGACTAAGCTTTGTTTTCAGCCTCCAGTGAACGAATGGATGGACCTTTTGAATAACATCGAGTCCTTATTTGGCGTCGTCAAAACCGAAAGTGAGAGATTAATAAATGTTTGAGATACAGGTACCGAAATCACACCTTGCAAGAAAATGAATTTTAACCACGGGGTTTTAATTCCCACAAGTGAGACAGAACCCATCGGTTGGGAAATATATTTCCCACACATATTTTTCTCCTACCATATGGAGTGCCACTATTCCAGATAGTAATTTCTCTATCATTATAGAGGAAAACGTAATTAAATCACATCACTTAATTTTCACTCACAATTTACGCAAATTAATGCCATTTCAATTTTAAATTTAATCCACATTTTTTTTACGCAGGCAAAAATGATTGAAAGAGATTTAAGAGGTAAATTCCACAATATAATCGCAATTTAAGGAGTTTCTCAGTATACGAATGAACAGGCAGCAATGGGGTCGTTTACCATATTTTTTTTATTGCCGAATACCATAGAGTTTGTAAAATAAAAGGACCCGTATTTTTCCGTTTTCAGATCCGACAATTATTTCCCGAGTTATAAGCGGCGAAAAACTGATGTTTTTAACCCTTTCGGAAAAGTGGGTGTGGTGCAACCTCTGACGCATAACGACTTTGTCCAATCACAACTGAGCCCGCGAAGCTACTTCGCCTTATCGCAAAGGGGGGGACACAGCTGACTCGGCCAATGGGAGCGATTTCGACAGCATCTGTGCGAGCAGACCTTCCGAGAACCTCCCTCCACTCCCTCCCCCTCCCCTGAAAGCAGTCAAGGACAGGAGGAAAATGACGTCAATGTTATCACAGCAGCATTTTCGGTGGGCGTCACCTTTTGCTTATTTTAATTTTTGATTTATGAGTGAATGGTTGTGGTTAGAAGATTAATTTTTTCACTAAAATTCGTTTTTCTTTTCCATCTAACGATTTTGTGTACAAAATTGCGATTTCGGTTCCGAGTAAACGCCCCCATTACTAAACTTTGAAACTGCACTTTCCATTAATTTTAAAAGATGAGATGCCTGCTTGTTGCCTACTACGTTGTTATTATTTCATAACCATAAAGAATCTTATCGGTCAATGCGTCGACATATGTGGTGAAATAAGAGCTTCTGTTATTTGGACGTCCCAACGGAGTTGATGCGATGCGCGAAATTAATGAAATAATGCCCTCGAAGTGAAGGTGATTTTCCTTGAACAAGAATATCTAGACATGATCCACATACAACCTGATTAGCCATTAAAAATAAAGGGTGACTTTGTACCAAACTCCGCTACATCAGGTGCCGTCACGTACACAATCCTATTGCTAGTAACTGTAATATTGCCAGTGAACTGCTATATTTAGAAAATTCGCCATAGAAGCAACAAATACCACATACGTCCAAAAAGAGACGTTTCAGGCGTTATATGGTGGAATAACATAATTAAATAAGTTTGGCAATTTTCCGCAAACAAATCTTTACTTCGATCGGTTTCGATTTGATACATCATCATCAGGTGATGATGATGATAATGTATCACATCGAAACCGGTCGAAGTAAAGATTTGTTTGTGGAAAATTGCCAAACGCATTTAACCACATACGTCATTTCAGCCTCTAGACTAAGTGAGCATACACTGCACAAAACCCGTGTCATATTCGTAGTTACACGTCATGCACGCAAGAAAATATCAAAACAATTACACGTTGGCGTTTTACTCTTCGAGTTTCATATAGGCATGCAAAAACTCCGGATATTAAATAGCTTAGCTAGTTGCCTGCCCGGTGACATAGAAAATTTAAATTGCTCTGCGCTGAAAAAATGGCTCTTCCAAACCTAATATTATACTACGTTTTAAGTGTCATTATCCACCAGAAATATCACACCTATTAGGTATATTTCACCTTAACATCCGATATACAAGAGGCGGAAGAATATATTCTAAACATCTTCTGACAAGGCAGTACTTGTCGTAGATATCGCATGTATTCCAACATACGACGTGAAGGTAGATTTCCCTTCCCTATCATTCTAATAATTTAATTATAACTACTTCTAAACCTTCTAATTTAAACATTTTTATTTTGCACCCTTATTGATACCTAAATGTTTTCCGTACCCATAGTCGGCACGCGCATGTCAACATCATGCCTACATCTACGGTGTTCTATGACGGACACAACTGTCTGAGGTACGAGAGACGTACCTACTGTCCTTCATCTGGATTACTCACTATTGAGCAGCATGGATAAACATCTTGATTTAAAAATATAAAGGATATTCTTTTCTGGAATTACGAGCAACCTAATGATTAGTTTTGGAGACTCCAACCTAAGATCGATGACATCCTCTGCACTAGCTATTAACCCTAGGGCTTAATTGACGCTGATCTTCACTAGATTGCCCTATTGGCTAACCTATTAATATTCACTTAATTTTTTCTTTTACATCCTCCACTCCAAATATCTCAATTTAGGTGTATTACCAGACCATCATGGCTCAAGATATGTCCGACAAGGCTGTCCCATTTTCTTTTCAACATTTCTTCAGAACTTCTTTCTATCAGACCTCTCTTTCCTGTACACTTCCCTAAATTTATTCGTTGAAAAGTGTCATTTTTCTCCATAATTTGCTAAAAGTTCACTTCAAAGGCTCCAGTAATGCCTTTACTGTGGCAGCTTTTGTCCACTTCTCACTGCCACAACCGGGCCTGTTTCGGTTGCATGCTATAATGAAAGGTTTCCTTGTTTCCAATCTTGTTTTCAAGCTGTGATTTCATTTTTCTCCTGACAGGATGCCCTCTTCGCTTGGGGTCTTGAAATCATTATTTCCTCTTGCATCGGTCGTCATTGGTTACTCTGCTTCCCGATGAGGTCGTTATCTATATTTTTTATTGCCGAATCTAATACAGTTTGCAAAGTAAAAAGACCCGTATTTTCAGTTCCTCGGTCCGTCAATTAATTCTCGAGTTATAAGCGGCGAAAATACAATGTTTTTCACCCTTTCGGAAAAGTGGGCGTGCTCAGGACTATTACGTCATCCACTTCGTCCAATCCCAACTGACACCACGAATCTCCTTCGCCCAATCACAATAGGGGAAAAAACAGCTGACTCTGCCAATGGAAGAGGTTGCGACAGGATCTGTGCGAGCAGACATCCTCTCCCCACCTCAGTTCTCTTCCCGTTCTTCCTCAGCATTAATCAAGGACGGGAGGTGAATGACGTAGATATCCTCAACGCAGCTTTTTCGGTAGGCGTCACCTTTTGCTTATTGTAGTTTTTTTATTTATGAGTGAATGGCTCCGGTTAGAAGATTGATTTTTTTTACTAAAATCACATTTTTTGTCCATCTAACGAATTCGTTTACAAGATAGAGTAATTGGATCCGAGTAAACGACCCATTTAGCAGTGCTCTTCCACTTTTTTAAACTCTTGGTTTCCCGATTTCAACACCTCCTTTGCCTCTGCTTTTCTGTCTCGTGCCATGCCTGCGTATTCATCTGCTCTGCCTCCTAGCAACCGCATGTACAGCGGGGAGCAGGTATATCTCCAGAGCGCTGAGATGTCCTCGGCTGCGCCGTCCTCCGCTTTGCCAAGTGGGTGACGAGAGGGTGCGAGGGAGACGGTCCAGCGCCGGAGTGCGTCACCGCGAGGCGAGGGTGCGGGAGGGGGAGCGGCATGGCTGGCTCCGAGATGATTTAAAGGACAGGAAGCTATTTATACATCGACAAAGGGCCCCGATAAAGGAAGATTAATCCCTTATTCACTACTCAAACGATTCGGTGTCTCTTTCACCTACTCTCCAGGCAGATACTCATCTCTTTCTTCCCTTTGTGAGTTCAAGAGACGTGTCCGAGATAAACCACTTCTCCCAGGAATTCAAGCCAAGAAACGCTTCCATGCACGATTCCCTACTCATAATTTCCTCGAGAGAAAATCAGAGTGAAAATACGATTTTGTATCTTGTGATCTGCCAAATGAGAGAGTTGCTTATTATCTGAATTTGTTAATGGATAGTCATGGCTGTTGCTCAGGTTAATCTCCGTTATCTTCTATGACCTCTGAATATTTTCCGTTCCGTCCATATAAACATGGACTAGTGAGGGATAAGATTACCATTGTAACAAAACAATGAAACGACATGAGTAAATGAGTTCCTATTTTCAGCATGTGATTTTAAGTTAGGAATTGAAAGTTGCCAATACAAATCCACATTCACCTGGTCCTTTAAAATTATTTTCACCTACATCTACATAATACCCTGCAAGCCACCATAAAGATGTGTGGCAGGGGGTGAACTCTCACCATACATGCGCTACACATCATGCATAACAAAGGATTAGTATTTATATACTGTTCTAAATTTCACTTTTTGTAAAAAGATAAAAATAGCAAAGTAAACATGCGAAAACATGCTGTTAGTTAGGTTAGCTTCAAGTCCTTAAACCAACATGTAGCTACCAATGCTATCCATTGCTACACTCGTATTGGATATATTTACCGTTATTCATATCCATAATTGTACGAGGAAAAAAGGACATTTTGAATCTGTCAGTTCGGCAATTTCTCTAATTTTGTGATTATGGTCCAGTCTACCATTGTAAGTTGGGGATCGCAAAATATTTTTGACATCGTCACTGAAAATATAGTCTTGGAATTGTTTAAGAGACTAAGTCTAAATTTCAACCTGCGATCTGACAATGATTCCCAATTCAATTAATTTAATAGACTAGTTACGCTAATAAGGTTATCGTACCGTCCCTTTACAAATCTTGCCGATCTTCGCTGCACACGTTCAAGTTCATTATTTAGACCGATTTCGAAGGGATCCCATACACTGGCAGCATATTCCAAATGAGGTCCAACAAGGGAAAAGTAGCTGATATCTCGATGATCGTCACATTTACCCAGTACTCTCGTGTTGAATCCCAGTTTACGATTAGCTTGACCCATTATTTCATGTGTTTACCCCAGAAAAGATCATATGTCAGTGTTATTCCAAAATATTTTAATTTCGAGAGTCGTAATTTATCTTTTAAACATCTAAGGCAGTATGAATTCCCCCACACAAATGGAACATTCCTCGCTCGCCAGTTACCGTTGCGCAGGCAGGCCTTCCCGCTTAAGGCGACGTCTCTTTTTCATCGCCTGGTTCTCGTTTTGAGCTATAAATATGAATCTCGAGAGGGGAGTGCAGTGCGCTCTGCACTGACTCCAAGGCAATGGACAGGGTGGGCTCTGGCCAATTTGTCAGCGGCCCAACGCTGTGGGCTTCGCATCGCACCAGCCACCTCCGTGGGAGGCGAGAGATTCCCTGATAAGTGTGCTCCTCAAAGAGATTCGTGGCGTTTTTGGTCGTCCACTCAGTGGGAACAATCGGAACACCAATCGGCCTCAAATTCGCATTTGGCTCCGACACCAACGTGCCTCACGAAAGTACGTAATGTGATCGAAATGCTTCGCAGAGAAATGGACGCGGCATCGCCGAAAAACGATTTCCCATTCTGTTGTCACTTACAAAATTTCATAATAACGGCATAATAGCAGTCATTTTATGGCACTCTATCGACAGCAAATATTATCGGAAACCAGCGATGGTTTGCTTGAAAAAAAGTGTATTGCTAGAGAAATGTTATGCACTCGAGAACTTATAGAAATCAGGACAGTCAAATATATAAAAATCCAATACAGGTTTTGAAGTATTATTGAGGAGCACATAATTATATTGTGAAAAATGGCACCGGACTAGGACCATATGTAAGATGAAATTTAAGAGCACTGATGAAGAGAGTCACCTTCGCCTATTATCAAAAAATCAAAATTTGAATTTATAAAATGTTGGAAATGAGTGCATTGTTGAGTCCATAGCTTTTTTTCGATTGCGTAAGTATATAAAGAAACATTAGATCACAATTAGTTTGGATCACGCTTTAAGTTATTCAAAGTATTTATGAAAATTGGGTGGTAGGAGTGAAGGGATCAAATCAGAGCAGGGCGGCGAATGGATTCCTGCTAGTGGGAAGAAACGGCGTTAAAGAAAGAAACGTTTCCCCGGCAATGCTGCTGCAAACGGAAAATACGAGCGATGCTGAGAGAGTAAGTTAACTCTCTACTACATCCGAAGACGGCCAGGGTGTGAGGAAATTGTTTCGCACAGCGCACTGATCGTAATCTGGAGATTGGGAGCGGTAGCGAGGTCGGTTATGTGCCGGCTTGGCAACCCAAACATCACTGATTCAAATGCCCCCTCTGGCACCAGCCAGCCGCAAAACAAAGTGTGGGTTTCATGCAAACATGAAAAACTGTAAAATGAAGGGCACGGTTATGCGTGGAGCAACCTGAATGAAAGAGAAGGCAAGCGTCTGGACACTTAAAAGGTAGCGTTTGGTCGGAAGACTGGAGCACCAAAGTGAAACATCACTGAAATGGAATGCTAATGAATACCTTATATTATCAACTGTTTATTTCAGAGTACGTCACCCCTGTCAGCTACCACAGAAATAACCTTGACTGCTAGATAATATTTAACCACATCAATGCGTAGCGTTTACTGCACATGCCATTGTACCTATTAATTTTCTGCTTTGCAATGATAAGACTTCTCACCTCACGGAATAGTTACTCAATATAGTTGAGTAACAGACTCCAGATATTTCATACTTTAAAATAGTTTCGTATCCAGAGTATTCGTGGAATCTGTGTACCTACCTAACATTGTCCCTCTCTGGTAAGAATTATTCTTTGGTTTAATGTTTTGGTTTATCTTTATAGACGTATATTTCATCCAATTGCTAAAACATTAATTACCATTCAGCTTAATTTATTTGTATAAGGGTGTAAATAATGTCGTGCTATTGATATACGTTCTTAGTGCTTTAAATTTACTCGTATTTGTAAATGTATTCGCCCATTAATTCCTTAAGAATAAGTAACCTGTTTTTGGCTTCGATTTTTAAAGTATCCAATAGCGCACGGCCCATGGTCCAGGGTAGCTTGAAGAGAAAAAGGAGAGCAGCGGTGACCATAGGTCTGAGAGACGGTACTTAATGTCGCGCAATATTACAATGAAGTGGTTCATCAATGGAGAAGTGAATTGCCCTCCGTGGAGGGCGGAAGGGTGGCGGATAATTGCGCCTTCGTCTCGTCACCAGTGAGAGGAAGAGGCAGGGGTCAGCCGGCCGGCCGGTTGGTCGGGAAACATCAAGAGACCAGGGGCGAGGCGCGATTGAGTTCACCATGTTAATGAGATCACTTGGCTCTTCCCTTCATATCTATTAGTTGCCATGAACGCTCACCACTCGAAACGATTAAATTCTCTCCATAATTTTGATTGTCCATAACCATCATCAACACCATCATGGGTCAACAATCCTAGGATTCATTTTTGCTTGAAGGTTTTCGCAGTTTCTTTTATCTATAGCTGTAGCTGTTACTTTGGAGCATAAGAGTGCGATGGAGCTTCATAAATGGAACGAGTCAGCGGCCGCCGAACATTATGCCTCGAGCCCAGGGCATAAAATAATGTTCGAAGAAACACGAGTTTTGGCTAAGACGGAGAATTATTATCCGCGCCTAATACGAGAAGCAGTAGAAATAGCTAAAAGGCCGAATAATTTCAATAGAGAAAATGGTTATAACCTGAGCCGTGTTTGGAAAGGTTTCCTGGCCCCTTCTAATGCACAACGGCTAACGTCTTCCGTCCGAAATTCAAATCGGCACAACAATGGGGCAACGGACACGGATGCTCCTATCCGTGTCCACCGGGACCTGAAAAGGGCCGTAGCGCTTCGTAACACATCCAGAATCTCCAATCTGAAGAGCCCGATGGTGCTGAACAGATTCATCATCTGCGAGAAGGCAGATGCGCACCCCTGTCGTGAACACTTATTCTCTTGATAACTCTCCCAGTAGGAGTGTAACGTCGAGTCAAAAATGTCGAGTCGGAATTACCTTAAAATTCTCAACACATCGTGTGTAATACAGCACCCTGTAACATCAAACCATAATGTAATGTTTACGCCAATGGTGAATCCAAAAGAAAACTTTATAAACCCTCAGATGTACTTCAAGATAATAACTTGATTGCATAGGCGAAACGTGCTGCGTATATATTTTCTTTCCTCAATAAAAATCAGAGAAATGGAGGCATAATTCATCGAATGCTTTGAAATGATTCCGTATATTCATTAAAATAATTTCAAAAATTGGCAATAAGTAATAATTTCATAGCACAAAATTTAGATTCAGTATTCGTCATCAATATTTATTTCTTTAGATTCAGGAGGAATGGGGTCGTTTACCATGTTTTTTTGCCGAATCTGATTATGTTCGTAAAATAAAAAACCCGTCTTTTTCCATTCTTCTATCCGTTATTTGTTCTCAAATTATAAGTGGCGAAAAACTGATGCATTTATAACCCTTTCAGAAAAGTGGGCGTGCAAAGGACTAGTACGTCATTCACTTCGTCCAATCACAACTGATACCGCAAAGCTCCTTCGCTCTATCACAGTGAGGGACACACACCTGACTCTGCCAATGGAAGTGGTTGCGACAGGATCTGTGCAAGCAGACCTCCCCTCCCCACTTCCGCTCCCTTACCGTCTCACACGACACAGTCAAGGACGGGAGGAGGATGACGTAGGAGTCCCTAACTCGTTCGTTGGGCGTCACCTTTTGATTACTTTAATTTTTGATTTTGGAGTGAATGGCTCTGGTTAGAAGATTAAATGTTTCAATAAAATTCATTTGCCGTTTCCATCTAACGATTCCGTGTACGAAATAGCGATTTCGGTTCCAAGTAAACGCTCCCATTTATCACCATTTACGCACTTCTCAACCACCGTTTCACCATATGTATTCTGTGCTAACGAATAATTATTTTTCATTCCATTTAAATAAAGCCTAGGAAATCTGGTTATTCACTTAAAATTCATCATAATAACTCCCGCTGAATATCTCCAAGAATACCTCACTCATCCCTCCTCTGAATTCAAGTTGGTCGAGACCACGTTGCCATTTGGGCATCGCAATCTCCTATCAGTCTGCTGAAAACCATAAAAAGAAGACGGGACAACTTAATCAGCCACATCTTAAGGCACGATGGCCTGATGAAGACAATCTTCGAAGGAAAAGTGATGGGAAAGAATGGAAAAGGCAGGCCTCGTATGAGTTACATAGAACAGGTCGTAAAGGACGCGAAAGATAGGAACTAGGTTAATATGAAGAGGTTGGCCGATAAAAGAATCGAGTGGATGGCTACGTCAAACCAATCCTAGGATTGTTGACCCCTGATGATGAATCTCTCATCGTCGACAGCTCTGCGATTGCTTGACGAGTTGGAAACGAACCTTACTTGATAGCTGCTATGACTGTACTGTTCTGCTCGGCTTCAATGATGAAAGAAGAAATTATTTTCCAAGTCTTTAGCCAATCTCCTTAGCTTCACATTCCAGATTCTACCCGTGTAGGTCCAGCTTAATCGCGTTCTTGCTTTCCTCTCAGCTATTTAGCGGAGACACTTTTACGATCTTTATTATCAGCATAGACATAACTCTTGCACAATTAGTTGACAGCTCAAGAATGGTAATTTATGCATATACAAGCCAATTACCAATCAGGACCTCTAGCGTTTGGCGAGATAATTTGTCAATTCTGTCAGAAAACCGCCATTTTTAAGTGAGTAGTACTATGTCGGCCATTTACACATTCGCCTGCTCCGTTACCCTCGACCTTTTTATTGGCTCTGCCCTCCTCAGTCTTCCCTGAAAAATGATTGCGCAGTTGAGGGTCGGAGGGGAAGGGCAGTTGTTGTCTTTGCTCCCTCCACTTCCGGTCACACAAGGGTAGGCAAAAAATCGAGCGATTCCCTTCCGTACCCTCGTCTTCATCCAGGCGAAGAAGCCGCAGCACAGTGGTTCCAAATCGAAAAAGGTTTTCCAAATGTTATGAAAACGTTGTTTTTGGTAATTTATTAACATCAATCGACGATCTCGATGGTTCTTCAGCCGCTGAATCTTAATTAGATGTTATTATTTTTTCTGTATTTATGATTTGGTTGATTTTAGCATAGTCATTATTTAAAGTATTAAATGAAGCCAACTAAAACTAAACTAATATATTAATATTCGTTCCTTAAAAGTTTAGATCAATGGTGACCTAATTTGATGTTATTACTTCCACATCTCTGATTATAATTTTTTGTAACAAATGATTTAAGAAATCCATTGGAACAATTTATTATATACTGAGATATAATCATTAGTAATACCGGTCTGCTTGCTTCGGAGTTTTGATCATAGACTTCATCACTATTGTGACTTGAGTTATCGCTTAAACAATCGATTAAACATACAAATGGCGATTCTCAAATGTGTTGCGGCAATCTATAAGCAAAGTTATTCTACGCAGTAATATTTCAATAGTAATGAATAGTTGGAAAAGGAAACTCATAAAATGGTCATGACAAATATAACTTACCAGAGGAAATAAAATTCAGGTTTCAGTGGTTTTCGATGCCACTGAGAGTAATGCAATGTCAAAATAAAAGTCCTATATCACAAATATGATAAAAACTTTATCAAATAGTTCGAAATTGGTACCTTTTTTCCCAATTTGCATTGATTTCTGAAGTATTGATTTATTTCATCATGGAAAATATTTTTACGTAAAATAAGAATATGTCGTACATAATGCTTTGACTGGTGGTTTGTCGTACATAATGGTTTGACTGGTGGTCACAAATACAGCTCAATGAAATTCTTTTCTTAGGTTAAATATTCATCACCATCGGTCAACATTCCTAGGATTGGTTTCACGCAGCCCTCCACTCGACTAGGAGATTTACTTGGAATGCTTACTTGGTTTATTGATGTACTTCTTCTCCTGCAGTATATTTTATACAGTTTCCTTCATGAATTGAAGCCTTATAGGACGACAGTAGCGGGAAGAACTAGAGGTATGGTTATTCCAAACAATTATCTCCGTTTTTGTCGTTATACCAGTGGAATCTAATTGGAGCGGTACCAGGAAAGTGAACAAGATTGATGAATCGTCCAGCTCCTTGTTCATTGATAAATCATCTGTTTGTAGCTACTTTTACCTAGTGTCCAATCGTTGCCCCACTTGTAAATCAAAGTAATATTTTCAGTCAATTCGGGTGTTGGACGTCCCACCGCCTCTACTTGAGATTTCAGAATGCGCTCGGCCGGGTGGTTCAGTAACGCTTGCACTTGAACCTCTGCAGTGTTGCCGCGTGCTAGAAAGCGTGATATGCCAGGGGAATGATTGAATCACAAATTCAACAAATTTTCTTTCATAGAGCATCACTTCATATTCGCGATGCAGAGGAATTAATTGGTGAATAACAAAGGGGGAATAACAATGGGTGTAAAAGTGAACGCATGCGTATTCACGGAAAACATCGACACTATTTTCTCCGTAGTAATATGTTTACGACGTACCGTTGAGGACATTTTTTGTATCCACACTCAATGAAGGTAAAATCGTCAGTCTCCACACCATTCATTTATTTAAAGCGATCCATATATCGACATTTCTGTCTTACTGTTCCGGGGGATAGGTTTAGGTAAGAAAGGGTTAAAGGTTAAAAAATTCAGGGTTGGTCAAGATTGTTCTTACCGGCTATTCAGCACTTTTTAACCTGAACCTTCCACTATACTGTACTATATTGTATTCATACTTTTTAACTTGACATTTATAACCTGATGAGCGGCCTGGTTTTAAAGTAAGCAAACGCGACATTCACAACCCATTTACCTATCTATTAACCCTCCCCCAACTACTTTGACCTTATTCCTCCCCTTCTCCCTCGTTAAACGATTTTACCTGCTCCTGACTTTAACAGGATTTTACCCACACCTCTACATCTCCGATTTCTAAAATATTCCCAATCCTTAGATGAGTATACATACGAGAGACAGCTATGATCACTTCCACCTGGACGGAAGAGGAAGAGGCATCAGAAAATTAATTTTAAATTTTGCTAGACTTTTGACTGTTTGACATTTCTGACGATAAAAAATTCTATGATGTTCCTAAAACTCTTGCATTAGATACTTTCAAAAAGGGGTAAAAGGTAGTGAACCATATCCATTATCAGATAAAAGCTTATGTCGCAATGGGGAACGCGATAAATGAAATATAGAAGTGAATTTGCATGAACTTATTCTGTACAGAGTGTAAAATGAGTCAGGCCGCAATTTGAAAAAGAAAAAAAAGATTATTTTAACAAAAAGTCTTCCGATATCAGCTGTCAATTATTAGAAGCGAAACTCTTTCGATGTCTCGCTTCCAATAGCTGTGTCTCGGAATGTAACGTCGTCGCTTCGTTGGTGGAAGGTACTCCCAAGGATGGAGTTGCACTTATTTCATCTCAAGGTGGCATTCCCTGGCGAGCATGCATATGAATGCTCACCCTTTCATCATTCAGAACCTGCCCCATGAGTATTCAGGTGTTTTCTTTTAACGGAGCCCTTTCTCGCAGCAGTACCTTCCCCGTTAAATATGTGAAACGAATGCAAACGGCCTGGGAGTCCCGAGGATCTCGGAGTAACTACGGCGTATTTATTCAGGAAGAAGAGGGAGGCGGAGATATCCGAAGATATCCGAGGGGGAATGAATGGCAATTTGAGTGAGAAGCGACGATTTAATTTAACTCCGCGCGAAAGGGAGAGCGAAATGAAGAGACGTTTGAGATGCGATTGAGTGCGCTTCGGGAGGAATGGACGACAGTCAAACCGTTCCGGAGATGGGGCGTAAAGTCGCGAGAATGAAGCCTTCACGGAGGTCACCATGTGCGGAGTCACGGACGGGAGGCGCCACGCCTCCTGCCGGCGACGAAACGAGAGCGGCGAATGGTAATGGCGAGATTAAGCACCAAGTGCACCAGATTAAGCACCGCGTCGACACGGTGGGCTCGTCTGGGCGCGAGCGCAAATGCCCTCGACTCCCATCTCTCGGGTGAGTGCGGTCTTTCCCGATAAAACGCTCGGTTAATAATTCCGGACCCCTGCCCACGCTTGCCGATGCACGATGCTCGTCTTTAAAATGCGTAACACCTCGGCTTCTCGAGTGCAGGAGTGCACCGCTGTAGGTGAGAGTGGGACACTTCGGGACCCGGTCAAGCAATGGATAGAATCTGCGGACAGCAACGATAGAAATCGCTTAGCAAGGATTTAGATGCAATTCAAGAGTGGTGCAATAACTGGCAGTTAGAACTTAACCTTAAAAATTGTGTAGCAATCAATTTTTGGAGGATGAATAATTCGATAGAGCGATCCTATAGAATTAGTAACACGAAGATCGAGAGCGTTGAAACCATAAGGTATTTAGGTGTAACAATCACTAAAGATTTATCGTGGAGAAGACACATCCGGGAAATATGCGGCCGAGCGAAAAGAAAGCTAGGATTGAAAAAGAGTACTTGGGAAATGTGATGAGAAGACAAAAGAGCGATGCTATTTTTCACTAGTATGACCCCACCTTGAATATGCAGCCAGTGTATGGGATCCGAATGAATTAGGTTTGATCAGAGAACTAGACAGTGTGCAGCGTAGAGCAGCTAGGTTCGTTAAAAGGTATTACGATAGGTTGAGTAGTGTATCAGAATTAATACAAGAATTAGGGTGGGAATCATTATCAGAGCGTAGGTTAAGGAACACTTTAAATCTATTAGAGAAATTTCAATCGGATAGCTTTACTGAAGATGTTAGGCACATATTAAAAACAGCAGCGTATTTTGCTACATTCAACCAGATATATATTAGAGAGACAGATTGTCGTACTGATAGATTCAAAATGGCATTTTTCCACCGTACTATAAGAGAACAGAATAGACAGCATAGCGAAGGGATAGGTAGGGGAAATATTTTAGAGTAGCCTGTAGTGCGCGATGCATGTATTAATCCCTTAAATACTAATATAAAGGGCCCTTGGTTGCCTGTTGCCGCCCCGATAAATAGGAAAGAAACCAGTTTAGAGCAGAGGCAGAGAAATTAAGTTGCTTCATTTTGAGAAGTAGACGCGAGTGGTCCACTGCATCGAAGGCCTTACTAAAATCGAAAAGGACCATAACAGTTACCATTTTCTGGTCGATAGCTAAACGTATGTCGTCCGTGACTTTGATAAGAGCAGATTGCGTACTGAAGTCTTTTTAAAACCTTATTGATAGGGGTCAAGTTTGTTTTGATTAGTTAGATAATGGGAGACTTGCTGGTACACAATTCTCTCCAAGACCTTAGATAGGGCACTCAGTAGAGATATTGGGCGATATTCATTAATAGTGCTTACGCTTTTTGACTTTTTTATTGGTACGAATATTGATGATTTCCACAGGGTTGGAAAAACTGCATCCAGAATGGAACAATTAAAGATTTCAAGAATGGCCGTCAGTAATGCGTCTCCCGCTTTCATAATAAAATCGATGCAGATCTCGTCAAACCACAGGATTTAGACCTCCGAAGAACCTTGTGTCAGGTTCACTGTGCAGTTCCTCCATCGCTTGGAGGTCTCCGTCAGTAAGACATGCGCAATGATGGTGGTACACACCTGTGCAGCGGTTGCACTTAACCTAACTTTTTGATTTCGCTTGGGAAGCACACGGCATTCGACACATTCGCCAGGCATTGCGAGAAAGAATGAGACCGAAGAGGAAGGTGATACACGACCGCACACCACAAAGCTCACAGCTGAACTGAACTGTCAATGGCGCGGTATTAAAGAAATGATCAATGAAGGAATGATATGCATATTAATCTCATTTAATATTTAGATAGCTGGGAAAATCTAGTGCTTAATATAACTTATTTTTACGCAGCAATAAGGAAAAATAGATAGGTTTGTACAGGAAGATTTAGCGAATAGTTAAATCAGAAATTTGTATCTGAGACAAGGTTAAGCATCTTAGCAGTGAAACCAGCATAGCTGATTCCCATCAAGTTATAAAGGGAATACTATCAAGAGCCGTCCAATTCAGCAACGAGAACTAATAAAGTGATAGGTAGCGGATAAAATCATTGAATGAAAATGAAGTTATCAATTGATTCGGCACAGGAGAAAAAAATGTGGCTACTTTTTAATTGAAACCATCTTAGCACCTTCAATAATGAAACATGAATTGAAAATACATATGATAAACGCTTATGCAAAATAGATTTTGGTGGGCTACCAGTGCCATTATATGATATCCTCACAGTAAGGCATGCAAAAATATGACACAGAAGTGGGGACTCTTTTCGAAGAATGATTGCGAAGAAA